>OY998117.1:32276786-37276786 GCA_963921985.1 Agrilus biguttatus
CTAATATCAGCTTTTCTTTTGATTAGATATCTTTGATAAATATACGTCGATAACATACTTTTCTGTAAAATATAAGTGTTACAGATTTCTGGAGTTTATAATCTTGCGTCATTTTTTTTACACTTCAACTACAATCAATCAAGAGTTATACAAACTGAAAAAACATGAACTAGCTGATTTAACTAACACAGTAGATGCAGTGGCGGCCCATGCTTTCAAAAATAGCTGAAGAATTAAAAAAACCGAAAGATGAAAATTAGAATTAAGTACAGTATTCCCTTGAATATCCCTCAGAATATAACATATTGTGACGTGTTCAGTAACGAAAACACAATTAAACGAACGAAAACAACGAAATTTATTAACAACTGAAATTAAATTAACTACAGTTCTGATTAACACAAATATACACAATTTTTCACACTAGTAAGTCAATTTCTCCCATCGCCATATTCTTCGCCATTACTTATACTCGCGTTCCACTGCCGCCACTCTATGACTCGCCTGACTATCGCTCCTGTCACTTGTTAACGCATGATGTAAACAAAACTGACTCAGTCCGCCCAGTGCACTCGCTTTTATAGTTTTCATCATTCCTTCTAGAACGTTCTATAACCTTCTCGTGTAACTATTGTCTTTTTATTGATTGTTGCTAGAATATTCTTGACGTATCTAAGAAAGCCGAGAATATCCATTATCTTTTCCAAGAAGGTGTTGTTAATTAGGACTGAACCAACATAAACCGCAAGTACAGTTCGTGGAAATATGCTAGGGAATGTGTCAAACAATATGAACATATCGAATTAAGAGTAGGTGTACTAATAAATATTTCCGAGACCCCGAGAATAAAAACTATATGTAAAATACACACAAACACACGGAAAAACTAACGTGCACGTACAAATAGCATCCAGGTGAAGTAGACTAGTCGACCCGTCGCGTTCTCTTCCCTATCAGGGAACGGGTAGGGTTGTTAGATCTGCAAATTTGTCGCTAACGTCAGTATGTCGAAAAAAAATTGAAAATTGCGATATCTAGTATAAAGATCATGTTATCATTTGTTATAGTCGTTGTTTTTTTTTCTGTAAAACAAAAATTTTAAAATCCTTTTACGCACGATATACGAACAAAAAACAATTGTAATACCCTGCACATTCATTATGACTACGAGTTTTCCGTATTTGTAAATTGAGGAATTTTATCAGTCAATGCACTTAAGGTACAGTGACGTAAATCTGTCGTGTATGTCTTATTATTCAATTGCTCTCATTAAAGTTGTACGTTTAGACAGTGCGGTTCCTGTTCCTTTAATAGTAAACATACTTGTGGAGTAAATAATGCGGTCTAATTTGATAATTAACAGTATCCTTTATTTGAGTGTTTCTATGTAGTAATTTGGCAATTTGCAGTTCCACAATAGGTCATAAAAATAAAAGAAACGATTCATGGCTGATATATTTATGAAGCATTTTTGAAATATAAAATACAACAGAAAATTCTTTTAAAAGTTTTTAATTGAGATTCACTCTAAATATGTTTCGGATGATTAGCCCTTTTTAAAGAGTAACACGTCTATATATTAACATGTATGTGTGCGAAGATTATTGGTAATGCCTAAATATTGATTAATGACACAAGTTTCCTTGAATTAATTTTTAATTTTAATTTAATTAATTATCTGTTGATAATCTTTCACTTCTCTTCCGTCTTCCTTTCGTCCATATCATCTTTATCTCCCTAACCAAACCCTCCGGCTTTGCACTACAGTGTAGTTAGTGGGAATGAGATACAAAAATGTATTTTTTTCCAGTCTACAAAACAGTCGTCAATGATTCATCCTTCAATACAATTTATACATTTTTTCGTTGCTTCATTAAGTCCTTTTTCAAAATATAAATAATTTTAAGTGGGGATGATAAGTTAGATGATAAGATTTTTAGGATGCATGTTTAATAGTTTATAATGAACATTCTGGTTAACATATAGTACAACATACATATTTTCTTTCGTAACATAAATTTTTTGCGAGTGTTCAAGGGTTTACTTTTGTGCGCTGATAGTTTTAATATAGTTATTATTTTATTTAAAATCGTTTTATTTGTATCGAGTGCACTGATCCTTCGGGTATTTTTTCATGTGGTACAGCAGTACATCGACGAATATTTCATTTAAATTTAAATTTTCGTCACAATACGCAATATTTTCTGATATATAAAGGATTAGTTTGAATCATATTAGAATCAGAAATAGGAGTAAAAACGAGGAGACCTAGATTAGATCAATGTTCGCAAATAGTTAGAGATGTAAGATGTTCTAGTTTTATAGAAAACTGAAAATTGGTTAAAAATAAAAAAGAGTGATGGTGCGTGTTTAACCAATCTTCGGATTGACGACTCCATGTTATGCAACACGTTTTAAATTTTTACAAAGTGTTTATTAAGTAAACATAACAGTTGTTCCGGTGTGAAACATACTTCAGATGTGAGTAAATTACTACTGACCAGTACTAGTAGTAACAACTGTTATGTTTTTTCAATTAACAGATTGTAGAAATTTAAAACGTGTTGTCCTTATTATTCATTAGTTAATAGCTGTTAGTTTGGTTGATACTTGTTACATATAAGATTCAGGTGTCTGACTGTAAAATTGAAAGAAGTCCCTTTTTAAACTCATATGGTTATTTGTATGCTATTAAGACATAAACGACCCTTATAAATTGTGTGGCTCTCTATCGGTATATATGGTTGAATTTTCGAAACGGCTGAAGCGATTTCGGTAGGACTTTACATACATGAGAGATTATCAGAAGCGATCTGGGTTATTTTTTCTTTGTCACCCGGTAAAAGCTAATGGAACGTAAACTTAACCCTCTTATTTACTTTATTAATACGAGGCATGTTTTTTAATTAAGTACCGTTTTGAAATTAATAATTAATCAATATTGAGGCTCAGACCAGTTCTTGAATACCCAACTGTTTCGAATTCGTCATCGTCTTGAAGAAGCTGACCGCCCAGTTGTTTCTTCAAGTGCAGGAACAAATGGTAGTCACTGGGTGCCAGATCAGGGCTGTACGGAGGATGATCTAGAGTTTCCCAGTGAAAAGATGTGATGAGATCATTAGTCCGATTAGCCAGATGCGGACGGGCATTGTCATTCACATTTGTGCGGCCATCTTTAAATGCTCTCACCCACTTCCTTCCCTTTCCAACACTCATAATGTTTTGTCCGTAAACTGCACAGATCTCACGATAAATATGAAGCAGTTTTAGTCCTTTAGCACTAAGGAATCGTATAACAGCCCCGACTCCACAGTCGGCGAGACTCACGATTATCGGAAGCATGTTAAACACTCAGTAAACAACGTAAACAAGGGCGAATGAGACTGCAATGGCGTCAGTGCGTAGGTAAGAGATGTAGGTACTTATTGCGCATGCGCGGAACGCTTACCGCAGCGCTACGGCGCCAGAATTTCAAAACAGTGCCTACTTAAAAAACATGCTTTGTACAAACTTTGAACCCGATTCAATTTACAAAATTATTTACAATCAGCCCTATCATTGAATAAGCCGTATTTAAACCAATAATTAAAAATAGAATTGTATATACCCTTCAAATTGTGAAGATACCTTTGTAAGATGAGGCAATATTGCTAAGGAGTATCTTAAAATGAAATATTTGTGAAAGCTTATTAATTTCATTTGGTGCTTTAAACATTCGTAAAATAGAAGCCAACACCATTAATTTCCATAAAACTAAGCAAATATAAATTGTTAAACTGGATGAAAACACACGCCTACATAAAAGTGATAGTATACATACTACGTATAATAAACATAGCTTTTGTTTTGTAGTATTTGAACAAATGTACGTGGGTGGAAATTTAATACAATTTGGAACAAAACATCCGCTATATGCTTTAACAACTTCCTTAAATATATGTGTATCATATGATTCACAGCATTTATGTTTGCTTGATGGAAATTCATGATCACATTATATAAATATAATTTAATAAAACGTGTATTAATTTCCACAAATATTTAATTTAAAAACTTGAGAATTGTTTTGCCTTCTTGAGCCTTTATCAGAAGTATGATTTAGAACTAAAATAAATAATATACCTATGTGCTAGGGTGGGATGTTGACAAAAAGATTAAGTAGCGGTGAGATATCAAGATCTAATTTTTCATTCAGGAGTACTCCTATATTTTTATTTTTATTTATTTCAACTGTTTATAATAGGGAAAGTTTATAGCTTTTATATTCAAAATGTAGAATTTCGAAGTTTTAATTAAATTTATGATTTTCATCGTTAAGATGTTTTGCGAAGTTTGTATCTAGTTTTTTATTTTCGTAAGATTTCTTGTGTTCATTAATTCGTTTCTCAAAGGTACGTCCTGTTTGATCAATGTAAATTTTATTACATGAGTCGCAATGCAATTGATATTCACCAGATTTTTTGTGTTTTTCCGTTTTGTCTCCGTTATTTTTAATATGTTTTGCTAAAGAATTATTCGTATAATAAGCAATTTTAAGGTTGTTTTTGTGAAAAAGGTTTTTTAATTTATTTGTTTCGTTATTCAGAAATACTATTGTTTTATAATTATTGTTATTAGTCTTGATTAATGGATATAAACTATGAATCATTTGTTTTAGTTCTGACATTATCAACGTATCGTAGTTATAACCCCACCTGAACAACTTGTTTTTTTTTTATGGTTGTTTTCTTGTTTCTTGGCAATAAACGTTATATTGATATCATGGTTGAAAGAAAACAGTACTGTAGATATTTTAGCTAGGTATGTCTATTAAAGGTCATTATGAATTATAAATGTTTTGAAAGAGAACTGTAATCAATTGAAAGGCATACTCTATAATATATACATGTATGTTTCCTTTTTTGGTAGGTAATGAATAAAATATCAGTCAATAATAAAAGTACTTTTACAGTCGTTATCTGTACCGATATATCTTATACAACATGTACACTTCTTTTATTTGGATCGCTCTTAACAAATATTTATAATCTCTGACATACATTAAATTACGTCTTTTAATTGATTACCCTTTATATTTGAAGGTGTCAATATAAAACCTATGATAATCTTGATAATAAACTTGTAGAAATAGTTTATCAATTTTCTGTGGCAGTTAAATCAAATATTTAAATCAATCCAATTCAAAGAGTAGCCGTAAGTCAGTGTTTGTTACACTGTATAAGATAACCGTAATGTATTATCTACTAAAACGTTGAAATGGCAGTACGTCGCCATCTACCTGGTTTTGATGCTATTGCCGTATTTCATAGCGTTAAATAAGCCCTTATTAGGGTATAATCCTGTCTAACTGAATCGGCGGCGCAACTTATATACTTGATAGGACTTGTAAACTAATAAGAACAAAAATAAGTTCTTGGTCAAGTAATTTATCTAAGCGACCAAACGTGGATCGCGATTTCGACCTTATTAGATGTCATCAGCACGCTATAGACAGATCCATCTTTAATGAGACGTTTTAGTAGTAAGGTAAACCCTATATTTTGTATCACAAGAGGAGATAGCTTCACAAAATTACCTTACAAACCTACCCATACGTTAACACCATAGATATTTTTCTTTAGAATGGCATTGCTCAATAGAATTCATCGTAAAGTATATCGCTACTGGTGTTGGTTTTGAATGAAAATAAATGTAGTTAATGCTCAAATAGCATTTAACAAAAAAAAATTCATGTGTTTGCAATACTTTCTATCGCTAGCAACTGATCTTCAAACTTGTTTAGTCTGCTTTGTATATATGTAATATCGTCGTTGTGTTAAAATTGCATTGTAAATTAACCTTATGTTGTCGTTTATGCAACTATCTGTGAATGTTTAAATACGTATACAAAAACGAATACATTCAATTCATTTAGTTATTTTCATATTCCATTTTAAATGAGATTCTTTGATGAGATTCAGTTTACCGATCACAGACAATATTTTCCACTGTTATTTTCTAATTTTACTAGTTTAATTGATATTTAGTACTTACAATTAACCAAATACCTATTTATGAACAATTATTTCAATAATTTCACGTTTGGATAACAAATCTCATTTATATTGCAGGTCTATAAAATCATGAGTGATACGTTATGGTTAATAATGAATCGATTCTATTCCCGGACGGCGTAATCGATAACAGAATACTCAGAAATTTGAAGACTTTATAATTATGTATGATGACGAAAAGAAACTATAATCAATCTGTCGCTTTTCAAACAAGATATTGGCTTCCAAAATGTTTTAGTTTCCGTTGGAACTGTAATAATTGAAAACATAATTGATGGATCGAACGATATTTGAAGTCTTGTTATGTATTTAAAGGATTTAGATAAGCTTCTCTATGAAAAAATCTTTGGTTACCAAATCTTATCGATTGCTAACTCAAGGACTTATAAAAGATTTAATATTTACCAGATTTTCCCCACAACTTCCTCTGCATAATAAAAAAAGTAGATCACATCACTCCTGATAACCTTCTCTTCAATTTCTTTTTCATCACCTCAAGATGCCTGTGGTTCAATATATAAATCAAAGCCAAGTTAAGGGTAAAAATAATTAGTTAAGTGCGAGTTTGACTAGTGCGCCGATGGTTCTGTACCTTATCAAACACATTATTTAGTATAAAAGTTTCGAAAATTTGTATACTGTGTATATGAGGGTGGTTTGATAAGTCCCTGACTTTTTGAATTTCCCGTGTAATAATTGTTATGGCAACACTGTTTCCGTTAAGTGCCATCTATCGGTAGACTACTGTAAAATTTTGAGCAAGCTGCGCCGTTTAGTTTATGTTTGACAGCCATTGAAAGCAGCTAACCTCGTTAATTTCCACAATAACGGAAAGAAGTGAATTTCGTGTGCTGATTCAGCATTACTTTTTGCGAAAAACGTCCGTTAATGAAACCAAGGAGACGCCTGATAAATACTAGGGGCTCTGCACCGATGCCCCGTCGATTTCAATGGTTAAAAAGTGGTTTACTGAGTTTCGTTGTGGCCGCACCAGTACAAGTGACGCCGAACGTTCAGATCGGAGAGAGTCGAAAAGAAGTTGTTACTCCAGAAATCGTTGACAAAATTCATGGAGTGATATTAGATGATCGAAGGTGGAAAGTTGAAAGTGTGTGAGTTGGCTGAGGCTGTAGGCATCTCGACTGGGCGAATTGGGCGAGTGCATCACATTTTGCATTTTACGTAAATATTTGGACATGAAAAAGCTGTCGGTACGATGGGCGATGGGTGCCGCGATTCTTTACTATCGACCATAAACACCACCGTGTGACACGTTCAATCGAGTGTTTGGAAATGAACAGCCGCAATCCAAACGAGTTTTTGCGCCGTTTCGTAATCGTAGATGAGACATTGATCCACCAGAGATCATGCAACAATTGAAACAGTTTTCTAGTTTTCTGATATACACCCGGTGTAATTCATATTGATAACCTTGAAAATGGTAAAACGATCAACGATCATCGGCAAATATTATTCAGAGCTGCAGATGTTAGACAGATTTGACACTGTTTTGAAGAAGAAACAACCGCTTTAGATAAGAAGAAAGTGTTGTTTCATCAGGACAATGCACAGGTGCATACTCGTACGTGTGTAGTCACTATGGTAAAATTTCATTAATTGGGATACGAACTGCTACGCCATCCACCTTATTCTCCGGATTTTGCCCCCTCCGACTATTTCCTGTTTTGAAACCTGAAGAAATGGCTGGGCGGTAAAAGATTTGATTCGAATGAAGAGGTCACCGTGGAAATAAACGCTTATTTTGAGGGTCTTCAGAAATCTTATTATTTAGAAGGAATAAATAAATTAGAAACACGACGGACTAAATGTATCGAACTGAAAAGAGATTATGTAGAAAAATAAAATGAGTTTTTTGCCGAAAAAAAACTAAAGTCACGGACTTATCAAACCACCCTTGTAATATATTAAGTAACATTTGCATTCTGAGTCAATACAGTTGAGCATTTTAAGTTATGATTAAAGTTTTCCATCAACGCAGTCTCATTTGCATCTCCATAAAATTACGTAACGCTGCTCCCACGTACGTATCATTAAAAAGTACGACGTGCATAACAATAAAGCACAAATCTTATGCAATCAAAACATGTCGATGAAGCCCTTAAAATTACACACGTATAGAAGTTCGAAGGTCGAATTCTAAACAGCGATGATTTAAAGTTTCCATTTAATCCTTAACCTTATTTACTAATTATGCTCGGACATCTACATGATACATATTATTCATTTGTACATATATGTGTGCATTAATGGGTGGGTTAGTATACACAATTTCTCTGCATCTATGGTATCATCTAATTTGCTTGCTATTTCAATATAAGCAGTGGTTAAGCGATTTGAATATGTAATTGAATTAAGGCTTAATGCTCTGTCTAATGCAAGAAATTATAGATTTTGTAATACATTTCCTAGACGTTTCGTTAATTCAGGTGGTTAATAATAAAAATAAACCGTTTTAGTGGTAATTAGGGTGAGTCTCTTTTTCATTTATTTATTCTTTTACCACGGTTTTCAATTTTTACGACAGGTGGTTAACATTTTCAGGAGTACTTTATTGGAGAATTATTGAGCATTATGAATAGAACCGATTGTACGCTTTATGATATGTTCATCAAGCTAATATGTAAAAATTATATGTTAATTACATAAAATCTGTAGGTAAAGACGTAATTTATAATTAAACCCAAAATTTACAAAACTATCTATTGAAAAAATCTCCACAATAAATATTCAGGTGGAAAAATGAATAGTCAACTTCAATTATAATCATAATTGTCTTGTATACTAAACTAAGTAAGGTAAAAGGGGAAGCGGTACAATGCTTATAGTTATAAATATAAATATAAGCATTGAATCTACAGAAACAACTACTCCGAGGGCTAATACCCCTACCTGCATTGAATTACATTGTTGATTCCTAAGGACTCTTAGACGAAGATATAACATATTCAAAAAAGAAGAATTAAAATCGTTATTCGTCTAAATTTTATGATCAATGATCTCAAATTTTGAATGCGTCCTACCAAGTAGGAACAACGAACCGAAAGCCATATCCCACGACCGGTTTCGACCTATCGGGTCTCATCAGGTGGGCGCTGGCAGAAAGGCCTTTACAGGCTATATTATAAATATAAATATAAATATAAATATAAATATAAATATTGAATCAACAGAAACAACTACTTCGAGGGCTAATATCCCTACCGGCATTGAATTATATTGTTGATTCCTAAGGACTCTTAGACGAATATATAACATTCAAAAAAGAAGAATTAAAATCCTTATTCGTCTAAATATTGAGATGAGATTCAATAGGTCGAAACCGGTCGTGGGATATGGCTTTCGGTTCGTTGTGCCTACTTGGTAGGACGCATTCCAAACGTGAGATCTTTGATCTTAATATTTAGACCAATAAGGATTTTAATTCCTTCTTTTTTGAATATGTTATATCTTCGTCTAACAATCCATCGTAATCAACAGTGTAATTCAATGCCAGTAGGGATATTAGCCCTCGAAGTAGTTGTTTCTGTTGATTCAATATTTATATTTATATTTATATTTATATTTATATTTATAATATAGCCTGTAAAGGCCTTTCTGCCAGCGCCCACCTGATGAGATCCGATAGGTCGAAACCGGTCGTGGGATATGGCTTTTGGTTCGTTGTGCCTACTTGGTAGGGCGCGTTCCAGATGTAACATTTTTGATTTTCATATTTAGACGAATAACGATTTTAATTCCTTCTTTTTTGAAAATGCTTATTGTAATAACTTATAGAAAAAAATTATTAGGTTTTTTACTTTTGTTCACAATTTATGGAATTTTGAAATCTTCGTTAAATTTTTGTTTATTAGTAAATAAACGTAATGCATATGTAGAGCTATTTTCATTATTTTCAAAGCATGTTCATCAATTCTCTCATCAAAATATCTACCTGTTTGACCAGTATATGATTTATCACAAACCCTACGTTGTAATTGGTAAATCCCTGTTTTATGTTAATTTTTTGTTCTGCGTAAGTTACAAGTGTTAACATCGTACCTTTTCGCCTTTTACATTACCTAGTTTAGTATATAACACAATTGTAATTAGTTTAAGTTAATTAATTCTTCTACCTGAATAAACCACAGTGTGGCGAAATAATTACTATGATTCTTTTCAGTAAATGGTTTTGTAACGTTAGTGTTTAACTGTGCGCATTCATTTTTGAAACAGAGTTATATGTGACAGATTCGTCGATTTTATGTTCATTCAAAATGGTAGACAAATCGTTATTTTAATTTTAAAGGACCATTTAATATTATTGTAATAATATTAAAACCTAGTTTCTTATCACCATTTGATTATTAGCATTTTGGGCACTTTCTTCAAAAAAGAGTAGGAACTTAATATTTAAATCTTAATGTTTATGCGTACAAGTTACAAGAGACCCCTAATTGCTACAAAAAATATTTTCGATTACTTTGAGCATGGGCGTTATTAACGTGGATCGCGATTTCGATCTTATTAGATCTCATCAGCACGTCACAGGCAGATACGATAAATTACTGACCAATTCGCTGGAGCTCAGTGTAAAGTAGATTTAAATAAAACGTTATATGGCAGATCGAAATCGCTATCCACTTTTGATAGCTTCGATGTATTACTTGAACAAGAACTTATTTTTGTTCTTATTAATTTGGTTTACGTGTTCTATCACGTATATAATCTGCGCTGCCGATTCTGTTAGACAAGATGATAACCTAGTAAACAAAGCCTTGTCTAACGTTATGAAATACGGTAATAGCAGCAAAAGCAGGTAGATGGCGACGTACTGCCATATCGACGTTTTATTTAAATCTGCTTTACACCGAGCTCCAACGATTTAGTCAGTAATTTATCGAATCTGCCTATGGCGTGCTGATGAGATCTAATGAGATCGAAATCGCTATCCACTTTTGATAGCTTCGATGTATTACTTGAACAAGAACTTATTTTTGTTCTTATTAATTTGGTTTACGTGTTCTATCACGTATATAATCTGCGCTGCCGATTCTGTTAGACAAGATGATACCCTAGTAAACAAAGCCTTGTCTAACGTTATGAAATACGGTAATAGCAGCAAAAGCAGGTAGATGGCGACGTATGCCATATCAATGTTTTATGATAATACACACACTCAAAGTGGGCGAAACACTTCAAAAAGTTTTTGTGGTAATTAGGGGTGAATCTTTTTTAAGTTATTTATTTATCACAGTCTCTTTTATTATTCATTTTTGTGCAAATATTTTTATGATAGTGATTTTGTGTAGTTTTTTGTGTACATGCAATTACATAAAAGTATAACAGATAAGATAAGGAAAAGAAAATTAGAATTCATACAGCTAATTAATTTTGTTTGGGTTTTTGTTATGTACGAATTATCACTGGATAGACGGCGTCAAGCTGGTTCTTAATAAAAAGAGCACATTACTTATTTTTCTTATATCTACAATATGTACTCAGAAATCTACTGTGTGGGAATAATTGTGTTATTGTTTTTAATTGTCTAAATCCCAAGTTCCCTTCGGGTATAATTTGAATATTTTACAAACTCGGAATGATGATTATAGAAGCGAATATTAAATATTAATGTCTCATAAGGATGCATTTCTAAATGCCGAAACGTAGTAAATACTTTGCATAATACCTTTGTAGGTATGTAAATATACAAATAAACAAAGGAAACCGATTCAGCAATCAATAACAAAACCTTGAAAAACTCGAAGATAAAAGTTTTATCTTATGTACGTAGTTAACATTTAAATTTCTCTGATTTCCACCGAAATGCCTGCGCCTTAGAAACATCTCGTCATTAAAGTAAACGACGCGGCACGATGACTGACAAACTTTCTATTTATGCTTTTTCGTACCAACTAAAACCCTTCTTGGATACACTTCAATAAGAAGGGATGTTTTATTGTTAAAGTTTATTTTCCATGATGAATTCAGAACAAAATCTTGAAATATATATTTGAAGAACTATATGAAAATAATTGTTTTAGTAAATTCAGAAGCAGGTACGACATAGAAATACAAGGGAATTATGTTTTTAACACCAAAACTTTTGTTGTATAAATAATTTTTGATACATCCTGATGAAGTAACCGTTCAATGTTATTATTAGATACATATTTTAATTTAAATTTCCGATAGAAGAAATCGAAGACGTCTGCAATAAACTGTTTCATTTGACTGTAATAGGTACCAATAATTCAGTAACTAGAATTATATTTACACTAATTTCTAGATGAAATATTTTGTCATACAAATAAATAGTAATTAAAAAAAACACTGGGTGTTGTTTCACTTTTTTATTTGAGAGTAGGCTGCATGTTTGGCAATGAAGTCGTTATCAAAGTGTCAGCTATAATGTATATTAACCATATGTACCGTTTATTCTTTTATAATGGTTTCATAGCTGAAACATGTCAAATAAAAAGGGAAACATTACCAAGTAGTTTTTTAACTTACTATTTATAATAATTCGATAAATACTGAAATTTACCAACAAAAATATATTACTTATTAATTCTTCACAGTTGAGGTAAAATCGTTCTTTCCTAGGCGTTTTGCCGTTCCTAGCTGACTGCATTGACGGTGGTTATTGTTTTGGAGCTGAACCGTGAGTGATCAGCCCAGTTATAGATGAAGATGCCAAGAACGATTACATATTTGCTAATAATCTGTTATATGCATATTATTTATTAAATAATTTAATTCTTTCCGATCTACAATATTAAGTATCTCTTTACTCAGTAAATTATAGTTTATTTTGGTAACTTAATGATATGGAATTTCTTAGCAGCGAATTGGCGTACTCAACCAGTATCCACAAAAATTCCCACCGTTTACAACATGTAGTGAATATATTTTTTTAATTCCTACTTAGCTGGGTTTACAGCATTCAGAATATCATAGGAATAAAACTTTAATTAACTTTATTAAGAAAAAAAAGGAAAAAGTGAACAAACAAAATAAGGATTGCGACAACGTCTCTTCTTCATCAAATCTACAAAAACTCTGGTGTTCTTAATTTAAAACTAGCCACAGGAGGGTGTACCACCTTCACCACCCCGCACTCCTACATCCCTAACCTACGGCTTTTCTCATGCATCCATCTCACTCTCTTTCTCGCTCATACTTCAACACAGCTCGTACTTACATTCTACGGCATTTGCTAACCATCATTTTCACAAACAGCACTTAACACACTCGACATAAGATTGAAAACTTAGGTTTAACTACCCTCCCATTTATAGTACATTTCCCACCTATTACCACGATTCCTGAAAGGAAGCTGAAGAGGGCCTTTCGCTCTACCCTCCGGCTTTGCACTACAGTGTAGGTTAGAGGGACTGTCCGCCCACCAGCACGAGCAGCTGGTGGGAATGAAACACAAAGTTTGTTCTACCTACCCTAATCCCTAAAAAGGTGTGTCCATTACCACACAACATATTTTCTTTTTTAATTTTGGAAAAACTACATTTTACTTTGATCCAAGCTTTCGCGGCCATCGTTGATATTGTTGTCAATTTTCGGGCTTTTTGGCAGTCATCCGGAGTTTTTAATCCTCAATGTTTCGTCGATACGCATCGACGACATCTTCAGAAGTTCTCCTTCCTAGGTTGGTTGGTAAGCAATGGTTTCGACGAAATTGTGAAAATTAAAAACTTCAAACGACGGCCAAAAACCCCGAAAATCGATAACAATACAATACAAAATAAGCAAAACCTTCACTTTATTCAAATAATCACCCTTATTAGATCAATTCATTATTGATATGTAAATATCGGCTATTCTGGTTGCAGTTTTCAAATGATTTACTCTATGCATATTTTTTCAAATTCGATAAAAACGAGGATACCTCGAGTTTTTATTGATATCAAGTTTTACTTTTCCGCTACTACATATATGTTTAGACAAGGTTAGTGTTGCCATACATCTTATGTATATTTCTTTTAAAATCCTTTTGAATAGAAGGTAGTTGTTTCTTTTCCACTCCCAGGGGGAGAAATCTACTTCAGGGAATTTATTACTCTGCCCACCTGAAACTATTGATTTTTCCAACAGCTTTACAGAAAGAAATCATGTCCTACTTCTACTACCGAATTATTTATTTAATTTCAAACAAATTTCTGTTGGGAATTGTTCCATATCAAATCGTTTCGAAGTAATAATGAAAAACAACTTGTAAACGTGCCTTTTTTAATATAATCGACAATAGATAATTCAATGAGAGAAAATTAAACAAAAGGGTTGCAGACCACCATATTCGTTGTTTCGGTTATTGTTTATCAGAGTCTCTAAATAATGCTACTTCTCCATTTATAAATAACATATAGTTCTCGGTCAAAAATTTACCGAAAATACCGATTTGCGGATCACTATTTCGATAGTATTAGATCTCATTAGCACATTTAAGTAGTATCGATAAATTACTGACCAAACCGAGGGTATCCCATTAATGGAGGTTAATTTAATATCGTATTGCGGCCAGTATGACTCAAGGTACTAATATTTACTGTTAACTTTGTAATGCCTTGATAAAAAAAAGAACATTTTGTGTTTCATTCCCACCAGCTACTCGTGCTGGTGGGCGGGCAGTCCCTCCGACCTACACTGCAGTGCAAAGCCGGAGGGTAGGGCGTAAGGCCCTCTTCAGCCTCCTTGCAGGAATCGTGGGAATGGGTGGGTAATACGATTAGGGAGAGAAAGATGAGACGGACGAAATGAAGACAGAAGAGAAGTAAAAGATTATCTGTGGAATATTACTGCCCCAGCACTTGCCTAAATGATCCAAGGAAACCACAGCAACCGGACCCGGGTTCGAAAAGTGACCTCCCGAATGCTAAGCAATGATCTAGAGCACTAGACCACTCCGTTCTGTCCTTGTTAAACATAAAATACTATAGTTAGTAGTAAATATCAGTAGATGATGTCTTACTGCTTGTAATACGATTATTTATGGTTTATATACTGATCTAAGAGAAAAGTACTAGTAAAGTATCATTGAGGGTTACAGTCATTTTGTACGTTAATGTCTCCTAGTTTTCGCATAATAATAACGAGAAATGATTCGTTTCTGTCTTGAATAGTAATGATGACAAACCCGAAATTAGATAATTTAATGTATTAATCATTACTGTAAAAGATATGTTCTATTGTTCAACACAAAATTATGTTTTACACAACAGTATTATAATTGATATTTGTTATTCTTTGCTTTTCAAAAACATACGGTCTTAATTAGAATGTGCGCTGTTTTGGTAGACTTGTTTTTGTGGTGGTGTGGACTCGGTTAGTGATGCAAAGGTATCAATAACGACTATCGATATTACTATATAAAAAGTATCGATAGTAATAATCGTATTATCGGCAAGAATAAAAAGCTGTAAACATGTTAATTTTCGTTGTCGAAAATAGGGTGGGGTATGGGTATTCTCTTTTGTTTATGTACGGTATAAGAAATTTCAACATATATAATCGAGAGACATACAGTTACAATTTGACATTTGTTAAAGAGAATAAAATTGCTTAAAATTTTTGTTCGATATTTTTTAAATTATTTTTTTAACTTCTTACAATGCGTAGTACTGTCGATAATACCGATAAGTCTTCTGGGGGTATTGATTTATATAATTCACCTATTATCGATAATTTAGAACCACAAAAAAGATGAACACCTGTGACCTAAAACTTCTATAATTTAAAGAAAGTTTACTGTTCTCTTCCCTTAAAGTAATCACGTCCTAAAGCCATCTTTTCTTTAAAATATATGAAAACGATGATTCGCAGGGCACTTGAAACATGATTTTAAATTAATAACAATAATAATAAAAAATATTTGACTAAGTTTCAGTAATATTTTTATTAAGTTCTAACAATTTTTTCGATATAAGCTGAATTTGATATTTCTTTGATAATGGCATAACAGCCGAAACAATTGTTAGAACTTAATAAAAATATTAATGAAAGTGTTTTTTATTATTATTGTTATTAATTTTTTCTTTAAAATCCTAAACCACAGTAAATAGCTTCAACCCTAACGCCAAAACACAACACTAACCTTCAATAGGACTGTGTTCTACATCACCGCCAACGTTTCCAGTTTTCTTGAATTTTTAATCGATTAAATAAATTAATTTAAAACATTTGACCTTCAGTAACTGTAGAAACAAGTTGTTTTGTTTTATTTATTCCTAACACGTGTTTTAACCGTTAGTTTCACTTGTATTTTTGTTTATTCATTACTAACTAGCAAGTAGTGACATAGTCTCTATAACTTAGACTCATTATTAATCTGGATATTCGTAGGATGATCCACAAATGACACCCTACTAAAATATATAACAATATACGTAACTCAAACTTTGTAACGTTCCGTTTCTTTAACATATTAAGGTTTTATTCCATCATAGTAATTTCCTAAAATTTTATTGTTACAATTTTAAGTTAGACTCAATAAATACATAATTAAAAAAATAATTAATATGAGAAAAGCATCTGATGGTTTACTTTTACTAATTCTAGCTAGAAAGCATTTGTTGTTTTCGTAATAACGAATAATTTGCGTAGAATTTCAAACAGCATACATTCAATTTATATTTTAATCACGAACGCTTTGATACAAACGAGATCAAATTACCTTTAAATTACGGTTATTTGGTTGGTTACGTACAAACATACAACATATAAAAGTACATATAAATTTAGAGACATGGAATTCAGTAGTAACAACAACAATATTTCGAAGAAAAATGTCCCCAAATTGAAGTTGGACCTTGAATTTGTGGTAAATTTAATAAAGCTTGTGCATGATTTGTTTGTTCAAATTTTCAATGGAATGTGAAATGTTCGGATATCGTATAATTTTAAGGAAAAGTTTTAATCATATTTAGTTATTGATCGTAGTGTACCCCTGTTTCATGATTATGCCATAACTGCAAACAAAATTAATAAAACGTAGCCAAGCGTTTTTAAAGGAGCACCTAATGGATTGGTGTTTTTGGAAATAAGTTTCCATTATTTTGTAGATAAACACTACAACATATATGTAGTAGATTGTAAGAATACTAATTATACGATTGTTTATTTTTTCTTCTAATTTCGTGATTTACATTCTAGGAAATGTTATAAATGATATCTTATAAACAATATAAACCATGCATTCGTAATGTAGACATTCTCATAACTAACTTTACTAGAACTAAGATAACTTATCGGGTTTTTGGGTCGTAGTCTATAGGCTTTTTTGTTGCCTGACGTTTCGTCAGCGTTTATGATATGGATGTTGTAACAGCTTTCGATCTCGACATATGACATTAGACGTTTTCGAGATCGAAAGCTATTATAACGTCCATATCATAAACACTTCTGAAGATGTCAGCCGCAGCCGCTGACGAAACGTCAGACAACAGAAAAGCCTATAGACGACGACCCAAAAGCCCGGTAAGTTATCTTAATTCTATTGACGCCGGTCGTGAAAGCCTTCATACTATAACTAACTTTACTATTTACTCTTTTTAATTCTTTTGACTTATATCTGTAATACTGTCGGATTAACCTTACGGAAGTTCTTAGGCAATCGAAATATCCATTGTAAATAACCACCTAATTAAGTATTAGAGACATTTTTAATTTTAACAACTTAAATGAACCGAGTTTCCTATAAAATGATTGTTATAGGATTACACTGAGCAACAGCGAAGAGTGGGAAGAAGCTATTATACAGCTACTCTTCTGTACGCATTTTGCAATTTGTTTATGTAACGAAGTAGATCTTTTGTATGATTTTTTTGTTTAAATGTGATATAACTAAAGATGCAGTAATTCGAATTTTGTTCGAGTTTTAGTTCTGGATGAGACAGTAGATGCTAACAATGTCTTTATTTATTATTTATTTATTTATATATAATACAATTGTTATAACCAATAAATTAATCGAAACAGTGGCCTAGATCACTGACAGTCTTCTGTTCGTACAGACAAACAGACAGATATTTTTTTTACGGTCGTTTGTGTTTTAATGTTATACAAATAACCAAATGAGCTTACAAACGATAATTATTTCGATATTACAGACAGACTTTCCATTTTATTTATATACCTATATATGTACGGATTACATTATACACGATATTATTTAATAACATACTCATGATAACAGAACACAATTAATGAAACCTTGCTTGCAATTTTTTTTCGAGATTGAGTCAATAATCTCTTTTTAGTACTTTGGCCGTAAAAGTCGTAGCTCGCAAAGATTAGTCATTGCTTTGCAAATATAGGATAGTGTTAAATTTTTCAAAAATCAAAAAAAGGCAGAAAAAATGTTTTAAATTAATTTTTTTATAGTCATTTTTGTTTCATAGTAAGTTAATGTAAATTATGAACACCTTTTATACGGGTTAGAGGGCAAAGTAATGAAATACAAATTAACCAACACTGTTTGTATTGTAATCAGTCTTTAATGATTATTTGTTCTTTGTAAACAAAATTAATAACGTAATATACAGTGACCCATTTTCGGATAATGTCTGTTTATTTCAATTATACATATTATTGGAGTTTTCTGCTTTACATTATGCGCAATTTTAGCTAAATAAACTATAGTAAAATTATTGGAAAATTGCGTTTACGTCATTGACATGGTCTGTTTGAATGAATCAATCGCCAATTCAAGAAGTAATGACAATAGCACATTAAACTTATTCGTCAACAGAATATACGAAATAAGCTACTTCTTAAAATGGTAGTTTACATTGTTTTAACTCTAGTAAAGTAGCAGGGTGAACGTAAGTCGTAACTATATTTATTTTAAGTTTAACGTACGTTTCAGTTTATTTGCGTGTTGTAATATGAGATGGTGAAAGACAGAATACGTGTCATATGTCATTGGATAATTGGTCCGCACGCAATAAAATTATGTTGAGAGTTCGATTATTACCATATCATTAATTGTATTCCAAGAGATACACTCATTTATTTGTTCCATAGTTTTATTATCATATACAGGGAGTTCCGAAGTCACATAGGTGTAATTTGTAAACAAAATTTCATGAGAATTGAGTTGTACTATTAAAAAATGACGAAGGACCTATTAATTTGGATTTTTATTTTGCATAGTGCAGAGTGTAATATAATGTAGGTATTCCTCTATCCCTTTTTGCTCCTATTTCTGCTTCTAAAATGTCTTTAACTGATCCCCCTTTTCTCTTACTGTTTTTAAAACCTCCTCATTTCTAATCTTTTGTATCACGGTAGTTTAAACAACCGCCTATAACACCACATCTCAAACGCTTATAACTTTTTCTGTTCCGTTGTGCCCTCCGCAAACGTTTCGCAATCGTACGGATCTATGCTCCAAACATACATGTTTAATAATTTTTACAAATTTCTAAATT
The DNA here is from genome assembly GCA_963921985.1 of Agrilus biguttatus. Lineage (NCBI taxonomy): Eukaryota > Metazoa > Arthropoda > Insecta > Coleoptera > Buprestidae > Agrilus > Agrilus biguttatus. The sequence continues at coordinate 32,296,282 of OY998117.1, forward strand.
AACCGTTCCGGGCGCCCTGTATAAATTAACGCCGAGCAGTTTTGTTATTTCTCCTTGGATATTTATGTAAAAACTTCAATATTTTAATAAAAGGTATAGATTCTTAGGTGACATATTTATAAAACATTTTGGGAATAATATTGTAGAATAGAAGACGCTTTTAAATAATTCACAGTTTAATGAGAGGAATTCAACATATGTTTCAAGAGTAAATTATTTACTATTGACTACCCGAAACATTTGTACAGATTCACTCCTTAAATCTTAAATTTCTTTTATTTTAGTCATTTTTTTCCTTTCTTTTGTTCTAGTCCATAGTGTGGTATTACTATGACAATTCTAACGATTAAAATTCGCCCATAAAATGCTTACCCGCCTTTAAATTTAAGTCTCTGACAATACTTTCTTTTTAGGTATGTAAATATTGTTTTTCTATGTCTATTAAGAAATAAATAGACTTACCTGATGTGAAATGAGAACAATAGTAAAAATATTAATTGAAGAATTTGAAAATGTACATTATTTACAGAAAATACTGTTTTTGTATCTCTCTGTAGGCGAATACGGTGGAGGGAAAATCCGACAATTAAATCATTGTATAATTAAGTTGATATCCTTGAACATTTCACACAAATAATTAGCATTGGTTACTGTAAAAAATGATTCTTTCAATTTAAATTCTCTTTGTTCAAGGAATGCGTATGAACACATTTGAAACATGCCGTGAGTTAGGGTAATACTATTATTAATGCGATATTAATTATTGAATTAATTTATACCCACTACAGATTACCTCATACAATGAGGGAAAAATTTGTTACTGTTATCACGCCCTCACCGGGACTCGAACCCGGGATCTTTAGCTTTACGTACCAATGCTTTTGCCACTAAGCAATAATTAATATCGCATTAATGTATTATATTTAAAATTTACCTCTACTAAAAATTCTTCAAATATTTCAATACTATTATTATAGAATTTGTTAGATTGTTCACAAAGAATTTATTAAACAAATATTACAAGCCTGACGATTGGCCCAGAACTAGAGTAAATTATTATATAATATGTTAGTTTATGTATCATATTTGAAAACTGCCTTTATAACGTTGATTGATTCAGCGGTGGGATGATTGTAAAACATTTTTTAATATTATCAAAACTATAGTAACGCAATGTTTACAACAGTTGTAATAATACTCTCTGAAGATGACTGCATAAGTCGAAACAATTGTTAGAGTTTCAAATAAAAGGTATATAACATTAACTTTGTGTTTCTTGAGCCTTTATAACATTTCGGTTAATGTGAGTATATTCTCGTAGATGTGTTACCGTTACCGTACCATTACATCGATATTAGCACTTTACCCTATCAATGTTAGTACATTTATTCTAAGATTAATTGATAGACCGTGGTAAATGGTTTTTGCATTTACTAGTTGCAGTATTTTATATTTGCGAGTTTTATACAGTGTATCAAAGCAAATAGTGTCAAGCTCAACTAGAAAAATAGAGAACCTTAAAGAGCCCTACACGTCTGAGACGCTTTTTGATACTTTCCCTTAACTTCTTGTGCGGTAGTAAGGTTTTTAACATGGTGATGTAAAAAATTGTGACGGACTTTTAATTTCTTCTTCAGATTCTTTGTTAACTGATTCACTTATACTCAGACACAATAATATTTATTTTCTAGGGCTATGCATGAAACCGAAATAAAAAATCCTAAAACAAAAAGTTCCAACGGTTAGAGCTCTTCATAATCTTTGACCAAAAACATTTGTTAATAAATAAGTAAAATTGTGCGGAAATTCTTTTACAATACGTATGGGTAGCAGCAGAACATTAATTAATTAAAACAGACAGCGTAGTGAACGCCATCTGTAGAAAGCTGCTACTTATTGTGGGATTCAATATATATAATTACCTATATAATTAATAATAATTACTGTTTAATTAATTATATAGGTAATTTAAGTAATAAAGTAAGCAATAAATTAACGAAATTAGGATTACAATGCATACAAATTAATAAACTAAATCTACATAAATTACACTAAATCTAAGGTTGATTGCATGGATAAAAGCGGGGTATACCAAATTACGTGTAATATGTGTGATACAATATATATATATATATATATATATATATATATATATATATAGGTCAGACAAGGAGAGCTATCAGAGCAAGAGTGAAAGAACACATTTATACTATAGAGCAAAATAAAAAATATACAGGTATATCCGAACATTGTTTAAAGTTTAAACACAACATCTCATATAATTCGGTCAAACTACTACACCATATTCAAAAAAGTAAAATGTTAAACCTTTTCAAAATATTAGAAATTAAAAACTGCCTAAGAACAAAGTTAATCTAGTAAATAACCAAATAGAATTAAACACCAACATTTCACCCTACCACTGTTCGAATTCCCTCATTTACAAACCTAATATAAATAGTTAAGCGAGAAATGTTAAAATCAGTACAAACATCTGTATCCTTCGATAATGGCCTCATAGCCGAAACGTACCTCAGGAAAGTTCAATAAAGTTTTGTGAAATATTCTAAAAGGTGTTTTTGTACGCACTTCACCAATTAAGTCCAAAAAGGGCATGTAACCAAACATAGAAACATGTTATTGGTCAGTCTAAATTGTCAAATGTGAATTGCAAAGGGTTTTTGGTTGTCATCAGCACCCCGTAGATTGAATAGCTTGCATGCTCCCATTAAATAGTGTTCAATGAAGATTTACAGACAGTATTATATGCTTTTTATTTATTTCTTTTTCTTAGAAAGAAAGCGTTTACCTAGGGTCTAATAAAATGAAGTTCCGACGAAATTTTAATACGTTTAATAATTAAAAAAAATAACACTTTTTTTTGCTGTCACAAACTTAATATCGCTGTTGTTATAATTAATCTTCATATACCCTTAATGATTGGTACCAGACACTTTATTCACCACACGTCTTCCGGCTTTAGTTTTTGTCTTTCTCGTCTTTCATATTTTTTTTAAATAAATAATTATTCTTATTTAAGTCGCCCTTTTTCTGCTTTCGTCTTTTCTAAAACCCTGGTAAAGTTCCCAAACGCCTCGAAACTTCGCAAACCGATGACAACAGTATCTTATTAATAATAATAATATATGCAAAGTTACAAGGTTAGTAAAATAAAAGAAATGAATATCAATACCACACTATGGTAAACACCATCTGTAGAAATGTTTGTTCTATTGGTTATGTGCCTATCACCGACAGAACTACCGTTGGTCAAGTTTAATAAATCGATATCCTTATTAGTAAAAAAAGACCTTCTTGAAAATTATTGAATATGTAGCTATTTCCTATAGATGGCGTTTACTATACTGTATGTATTTTTTCATTGAACAAAACATACAAGTAGAATCCATTTAATTTATTTAAGTAACCGTTTTATTACTTTGTAGATCGACCCATTCTTCATTCTTGCAGCTACCCTAGACCATATGAATACCTATCCAATTTACTTTATTTGTGGTAGAAAGTTAAACATTTTTAACAGATTCACGTTCAGTTCGTACAATAAAATCTAAGTTCTATTTCTATGTTCCAAGTTGAAGGTAACATTTGAAACTAAGTGGATATAGAAGCAATAGCCATGAGATAAATATGATTTATAATCGACTTACATTATCAAATCTCAAGTCTTGGGAAACTTTATTTTAAGAACGTCTTTTTTGTCGTTATTCAAACAATAGATTGCATTCGACATCGTTACTGTCTTTTATAAAAAAACTATTGCCAACAAATATTTGTAAAGTGATTAAATTGTTTATTGGAAAAGTCGGTGAATTTAAATAATTTCTTATCGTGTTTAGTCAATAAAAGAACAGTTACACAGATTGCGTTATAAAGTTAGAAAATTTGGTCACACTCAGTATCTAATGTATACATATACCATTTGACGAAATAGGGAATAAATTCTTATTAGTTTATAATCGAATTAATTTGCTGTATTGTTGCTATTGATTTAAATTATTGAACTATTTATGTAAAAGTAATAATAAAAGTACACATCAGTAGGCGATAGGGCATATATTACACGGTGAATAACATTGAAAACACAGTGATAATATGGGTTCACTACAGAACCATATGATATGTTTGTTGATTTCTAAAATCGAACTGTTCTTATTAGTTTTAGATCAATTGAACAATGTAACGGAAAATGATTGATTGCAGTGATTCCTTTATTCCCTTTCAGTTTTCGATTATCATTGGAATGAGGTTGTGAAATTAAGAGAACGAGATAATTAATGAGAACATTGAAAATTTATGTTCTACCCCAACACATTTTTTAAGTACCTGGACGGGTAATTATATGTATATACTGTAAGAACTGTGAAAAGGAGTAATTATTCGCCACTGTACCTAAAAACAAAACTGGAAACATATTAAACACTACGATTTTGATAGTGAAAAATAATTAAGCGTAAAAAGATTAAGTGCAGGATTGGTTCTTCTTCTTCGGTGAGAGCCATATATCCGACATACGTGTCGCCTTCTGTTGTCACGTTCAAACCAATCATAACGAAGGATTTTACTCCCTGGCTACATCTTCTGAGGATATCAACAACAGCCGTTGGCGAAACGTCGGTGTCCTCCAGAAGGAGGAGAATCAATCCTGAACCACGGCTATTAAGTCCTTTTTAACACTAAGCGTGTAGGACATAAAAGATTTTGCTGAAATGTGCTTTGTTGTTATCGTTTGGGGACCATTTCCAACAAAAAACATATTTTTTACGATAAGCATATAAACATTTTCGTAAAGCTGATTTTTATTGAGCTTTGTCTTGCTTTGCTAAGCATTTTTGAAATTCTCATTTGTTCCCGGAAGTTAAAACACATTCAATTTTTGCGTTTTTTTTTTTATACGTTTTTACTGCTTTATAAGACCGAAAAAATATATAATTGGTGTGAGATTTATGATATTTCATGAACTCACCATCAGTCTGTTTTATAATCAACGTAAAAACATGTGTGGCAAAACTCACATAAATTTCAATTAAATAATCAACTATTTTACTCATTTGCGCTAATATTTTTGTAATTGATTTGTAGTTTCTATAACTGATTGGTAATTAATTACATTGTAGATTGTAATTCGAAAAGCACTGCACCACAAACTGAATATATAATATATATATAAAGATAAAAAGTGAAACCTTAGTTTATCTCGTTCTCATAATGATATTATACAAATAGCAAATGCACTATTTTATCTAAAATAGGTATTACTTTTATGAAAATATTTGAATAATTTATAAGGAATCCTTAGAAAAAGAAAACAGTAAACTTACTTAATATTATAGTCATATTATATTATAGTGTCCTATAAAATTACAGCACAATCGCTTGAATATAATTATACTGCAGCTGTTGTTTTATTTATTATTGTTAATTTATTTATATATTCATGTATTCCATCTACTATTTGTGTACAGATGCTTAATGTAAATAAAAGAATTAGAAATTACAAATAATTCTATTCAAAGAAATCAGTAGTTAAAAAAGATTACTTAATAATTAGAAGCGATATTTCAAGAGCATTCATAAAAGTGCGTTTCGTTTCCATTTCTTATTGAAATATTTGGAAATTTCTGATGATGGATAAAAGTAATATCATCATGGACTCTGTATTTGCCTTGATCTTGGCGTTGCATAAGCAGGTTTTAGGTCTTATTCTAGCAATTGACCTTGTATAATCAAGTCTCGGTACTATTTGCAATATTCTTGAAGTGCTATTTGCATACATTTATTTTGTAATTTTGTTACACTTACATAACGTTTAAAAGCCGTTAAAACTAATGATACTAATATCAGTTTATTTTTACCGAATCAGTCACACAGGTCAGTATGGGTTGGGATAAGCCCTAAAACCAGAATTTTCATTTCCAAGGCAGTTAGTGACGCTGGGTTTGTATCTAGCATCAGGATTTTGGTGATGTCCCATTGCTGCCCGTCCCATTGCTGTCTGCGAAAATATTTTACCTGAAATTGTGGCATTGCTGCCCGCCGACCATTATGTCTATTAATGTTGGTGGTATAGCTGCTCTGACAAAACGACAATTTTAACGTCACAAATTATGCATTCGATTGAGGTGGTTGAAAGTGTTTGGGGTAATCAACAAATTGTGTTAGAAGGTTACGGAACATTCAAAAGTTGTTTTAATCTTTTTGATCAACTTTACACTCTTCACGTCGATCTGAAAAGCACAGAAAATTGCAGGAATGTGCGTCCGGCTATGTATGCATTGTTATCAAATAGAAAAAAAACATATGTAATTGATAAAAAGTAGAGTTCCAACGTTTAGTCCAAAATATTTGAAAATTTATTTCGAACTATCCACAATTTTGGCTTGCAGAGAAGTATTGCCTAATACATCATTAAAAGGCTGTAACTTTCTTTTTAAACAGTGCTTATATCGAAAAATCTAAGAATTGGGATTATCATCTACATACCGTACAGACCAGAAGTAAGAGACCATGTAAAAATGACTTCAGCAATATTTACTTAATAAATTATTATTATTATCAAACAAATACGGACGCAGGCAGCAATGCCACTGTATAATCTCTTTTTCAATCTGGCGGGCAGCAATGCAACTTTTCAAGGCGCGGGCAGCAATGGGACTAAGTCAGGATTTTAAGATATCTTGTTATGATCATAATTCTCAAAAAAGTTAGACATTTCAATAAGTAGTATAATATTATATTATAAATACAATAGGTTGTTCAGATTTTACAAATAATTTATACATGTTCACGATCGACCACATGGGTCACATTATAACCCTGCCAATTTGATTTTTCATAATAGAGAATCTCGCCACCGCTATAGGTATATATATATATATATATATATATTATGTAAATAAGTAAATAATATTTTAGTACCTATATAGGCACTTCTTCTCCTTTTCTGAAATCATCTATTCATTGACATTCGATTCAAATAAGTTATTAATCTTCGCATTTATACAATTTACTTATTATAATTATATCTGTGTAATTTAGTTATGTGGTAAACTTAAGTAGAATCCAGTAAAGTTTACCAGCTGTTGTTTATATTCGATTACCTTCACTCATTCGTCAATTGAAACATCAAGTCCCTTTAAAAAAGATAAATTTGAAAGTGTGCGTTCAATTTAATACGTACAACATATCCTAATCTCAAAAATCAAACAATGGAATGTGCTAGAACTTTTCCGGGGTCATTTTTGAGAGTTTGCCATATTACATTGAGAAAATGTAATTTCTCAAAACTTTTTTCAATATAAAGGGTGGAATCATTTGCGAACTTAAATCTGTGTCCAGAATTCCCTTAGCACATCGGAATTTTCAGATATCGTGATCTCAAAAAAAATAATTTTGAGGTTAATAGATATATATTAAAAATTTTATGTGCCAAGGTAATTCTGAGGCTAGATTCTGATTCAGTGATAAAATATACCTCGTAAATGATTATGAAAAGCAAAAACAAAAAAAATAATTTCCACTCTATATTTTAAATTCTGCACAATTGTTTCGCCTTACTAGGGAATATTCAGAAGACATACTAATATGCTACCAAACTTTGAAAAGCTTTTGGATATTTCATTCTCACCAGCAACTCATCCTGATAGGCGGGCAGTTCCTCCAACCTTCACTATAATCTAAACATTTAACGAGATAAGTAATTCACTGGGTTTTATTATAATATTAAAAATATCGAATATACAATAACTAGTATGTTTATTTATGATTGCCATCAACTCTTTTGCTATAATTTTGCGCAGCAGTCTAATCTAGTGGTTTAGATAATAGCTAAGCATTCGGGAGGTCACCTGTTCGTATCCGGGTGCGGCTTTTCTGGTCCAACTTTTCTGTGGTTTCCTTAGATTATTTATTCAAATGCTTGGGCAGTAATTATTACACAGATAAATCTTTTACTTCTCTTTGTCTTCATACGATCCTTCTCATCTTTCTATCGCTAACCACATTCTACCTACTCCCATGATTCCCGGCTTTGTACTACAGTGTAGGTCGGAGAGACTGTCCGCCCATCAGCATAAGTAGCTGCTGGGAATGAAACAACCCAAAGTTTTTCAAAGTTTGGTGGCATATTAGTGTGTCTTCTGAAAGTGCCCTAGTAGGGTGAACAATTGTTAAGAATTTAAAATATACAGTGGAAATTATTTTGTTTGTTTTTCTTTTCATTATCATGAATTTCCATAAAGTAGAGGCAAAAACAGTAAATTACTAAATCGATTGTTTTGACTTTATCTTCACGCAGTAATAGACACAATAAAGAAAAAATTGCATTTTTTGTGTATATCAATGTCCTGACATCAGGACATTCAGGCAATTCTGAAGGTAGAATCGTAAACTTATTAGAGTTGAAGTAGTTTATCTTAAAATAAGATCACATTAATTGGATAAAGAATCTCAATAAGACTTGGTGTGTTTAAACTAGTTAATCAATGCAAACAGTTCGATATTGACACATAATCAGTAAGTTCGAATTCGAACATGAAACAGTTTACATAAAATCACCTGATTCGGGTGTATATCTAAATATGGATAAAAAAATAATATAATTTGTTGCTATGCTTCATATTCTCTCGAGGACAAACACATTTTTGTATAGGTCACTAACCAGTGAACGCTTTTATTATTCCACATAATAAACATACAAGTGCAGATTATTTAGTATGTAAGTTGATGCGTGAGTTTTATTTTTGGGGTCAATGAGAAAACGTTATTGATATTAAAATATTAAATAAATCTTTATCTTATAACATTTGTAAAATTTATGCTGTATAATTGTCGTACATACATGGTAACCGGCATACCGGTTTTTAGTTTTGTATATGGTATTTTTTAAAAATTTTTTTGAGATTTTAAAATACTTCTTTTTACCAAAAAGGGGGCGGTATTTTTTTAGATACCCTTTGTGCAGGATATTATTTAATATAGAAACCACCCTTTGCTACTTATGATTTGATATTACATTTCAAAGTCGAGCAGTGTTCAAAATAGAATTCATTATTATGCAGCTTAAGAAACGAAAATCTTATCAAAACCAACATTCAAATTTAATGTAGCATTTGTTTAGAGAATAAACGGCTCCAACGAGCTATCGCATAGACAGAAAATTGGAGCCAACAATATGCTAGACATTACGGTAATAAAATAGTTTATCGATATATGTATTATTTTTCAAACAACGCAAAATATACCTATTTACACAGACCACTCAGGAAATTACTGAATATTGAAAAACGAATCGTGCTTATATTAAACAATAATAATAATAACATTTTATACACGTGTATGTAAAGTATTTCAATGGTTTGTACCATGCTTTCAATAACGAATTATATGTATAAGAAAGTGCTTATTGCTCTTAGTTTAGTCTGAAGTTCCTTGAAGGGCAACTTGGCATGTTTGCTAAAATTACGAAAACATTTTGGTACAATATTTTATTTTGACGATAGAAAGTTCTTGGGAAAGAATTAATAAATGACATCGTAACTGTCAAAATAAATATAATAGGAAACTATCTTAAATCTTTACGGAAGTTTGATTATCGTGGCGAAAAAAGAGTATAAAACAAACCAAGAAGAAGAATGATTACGTTTTTGATGTTCCTATTTCATTTCAATAATTTCAAGTTTTGTATGTGTTTTATATATAAAACTATCACGCGGTTATTACGTTAGCCAAACTGTAATATTTTTTATAACCATATCTCATTTTGTAAAAGGTTATGTACTATTCTAGCAATAAATAACGGGAAAGTCCAAACGAGAAAAATATGAATTTTTTTCTGCAAATGTAACGTGTATTATAATGTTTCAGAGAATAAAAATAATTCCCATTCTATTTAATATTTACCTACATACTTATGTTGACATTTTAGAACATTTACCTAAGGATCAGTAAAATAGCTAATAACTGTCAATCGCGACGTTTCGTTTACACTCTTAGATTAATTAATTTCTTAAAAACGAAACGAATAAAACTCTCTAAAACGAAGGTCTCTCTATAACGTAGAAATCATTTTAACACGGTGAATTTGCTTTACAGTCCGTTTACTGCTTAACTTTTTAGAACGAAATGCCCATTCTTTGTAATGAAAACGAAAAAATTTGTGTATGGATGAAAAATTGATGTTTTTTTTTGGTTTCAGTACCTTCACTGATCCTTCATTTCTAAAATGGCATATTGGTGAAGCGAGTACAAAAATACCTTTTGGGATATTTCATTTTATTGAACATTCCTGACGATGTTTTGTACAAACATCTGTATCCTTCGATAATGGCTTAATAGCCGAAACGTACGTCAGGAATAATGTTTTGTGAAATATCCCAAAAGGTGTTTTTGTACTCACTTCACCAATTAATTGTAAAAATGTTTCACAGTGAATGCACCACAAACAGAATTAATTATAATGTTATTTAAATTTAATAAATTCTTTTGTGTTTCTAGGTAATGTTCGAATTTAGGTATACAAAATATTTAATTTCATAAAATCCTTTTTTTGTGGTTTTGTCTCATACGGCAACAATAATCCTGAATTTTTAAATCTTATTTATTTTATTTTTAATTATTTAATGAAATACACTTACTCTGTTGGTTTTGCCCTTTTAATTGAACACTTTGTTAACAGTGTGTGTAAAGTTTTCCTATGTTTAGTGATCTTAATAAACAAAAATTAATCTACGCCTTCACGCACACATTTCATAAAACGGGAAATCGTTCCAGCAGTGTTTGTATATACACAAACGCACTGATTAGATCGCGAACTGTATACTGTTTGAAAACAACTCTCTAGAACTTGACTGCAGCGATAGGATTATAAAAGCAGACTGACTGATGGTAATCCGTGAACTTTGTTATCCCTCGATGTAAACCGTTCTAATCGATGAGTTTCCATAGATAAGAGACCTTTAAATTAGTCAAATAAGAGTACATACCAATTAGTTAATTCTAAGCGATAGCATCATTTCATCATACTTGTAGCTAGGTACATAGCGTATCAGTTATTTACTTAAAGTACATATATACTTTGTTTTTATGTCAGATTGCGTTTAAATTCTACAAACGTGTGGACTTCACAGTACGGTTTACGTAATTTTTATTTAAAACAAATCCGTATTTGGATCTAACGGTCACAAATTTAAATTTAGCATTCTTGTAAGGATAAAATTAAATGTTTCTTCATGAACCGTTTCTTTTTTGTTTTTTTTTTGATATTATTAAAAACATCTTCAAAGAATGGCATAATGTACAAAAAAATTAGAATATTAAGAAATTTAAAATTGCTAAAACACTTCTCAAATAACTGTAAAAAATAATCATTTCAATTTCTTTTCTATAAATTTGCAATTCAATCAACTATCACACTAAGAAGTAAATATATTTAAAAAAAAATAGATTGCGTATCGCATTCTTTGTAAAATATTTTAAATAAAATTGAACAAACACTGTTCATTTGTATCAAAAAATGGAAAGTATTTCTGTTTGTCTTTTCAATTGCGTAATTTGTTATGTTTCTTTTTTGTTACAATTTTTAAATTTTCTTATATTATTCTACGTTGTTCTGTTTTTTATTAATGATTACTACTTTAGGTAATTTTAGCAGAAAAAAAAACATTTTTTTAAGTCTTGCTTACGTTGCGTCTTTACAAGTGCGATGTATATTAGTAAAAACCCAAACTAATATATATACAAAAAAAATAGTTTGGATATTTTCATTAACACTTGCTAATTTGTTTAAAATTGATTATTAAAGTAAAACTCCTTTTTATTGATTTATAACAACTTTTTTACCTCTATTAAACAACTCGGAATTCAGAACAAGTATTAATGATGTAATTATTATTCTATGAAACTGTTTTCATATTTAAATGTCGAAGGTTACTTCTCTTTGATGAATATCCACTTGACCAAGCAAAAAAAAGGTTTTGCTGCTACGCATCAAAACAACACACAGTTTGTTCACAAATTCTTGATGAGAACTGTGTGCACTTTTTTTAAATTTAAGAAATGATATTGTTTCTCTTGAATAAACAAATAAACCTACATATACAAGTTCTATTTGCAAAAGAATATTGCCAAGAGAGGCTGTTATTGCACAATAAGAGTTTATCTTTTGTTTTTTTTTGAATTATTAGCAATTTTTAATATATACCTTAGGTTTAAAATTTAGTGTAAACTCTCAATAACGAAACTCAACAGATTACGTGCTCCTTCCTATTTAAGTTGATACCTAATGGTATTTTCTTCCTTAGGTCTCAAAGTAATTACCAAACTTTATAGTTTTCGGTGGAAATTAAAAATCGTCGAAACAATGCATTATATTTAATATTCTGTTAAAATCATCTCTGGATTGAACCACAAACCTCAGAATATATGGAATTCGTTTACACCAAAATTTTTCCAAGGTTATGCAAAATTTCGGATGTTAAAAGTAGCGGTACAATGGAACAATTAGGGCGAGCGTATGGAACAATTAGGGCGAGCGATATTTAATGTTCATGAAACGTTGAAGACACTAAAATGTTAATGAGTGATTTGTTCGTTTAATACGATTAGTATAAACGCACCTTTACAGCATGATTTTTAAAATTCTTGGGCTGTATGCCAGTACTTCGTCTCAGTTTTGTTACATTACTTACAATATGTGGTATTGTAAATCTAGATGTAATTAAATAATACTGTGTATTTTGCACTGGAAACATTAACGACACCTTTAATTAACATGCTAGATATATTTTTAATTAGGAATTTATAGTGAATTTATGACAAAAATAATTCCGACATAAAATGAAACGAACTACTATGGATTTCTGGCTAAAAATGAACGTAATCAGTCGGCGTGATAAGCAACGAAAACACATACATATGTATAGCAATATATCACTGTTCCAGTTAACGGCGGTTATGTACCCTTGAAGCATGTTTTCTTCAGTTTGAACTTGTTCAATCTCGAAATAACTTGCGGGAGCTGGTTAGGTGCAGTATTCTTGTTCCATGGGAATTATACTAGATATAGATACGTAATCATTAATGGCGTCTTATATTATTCATAGCAGTTGCTACAAATACGCATTCTTGAATTTGTTTAGTTGAATAGAAGGGAAAAGTAAAATGTCAACATTAGCTTGCATATTATAAATTCGTAATTTACCTTGATTCGAAGATGTGAAAGGAGAATGTATAATTTTTCAAAATGCGTAGAAATATAGTGTCTTGTTAGTACCTACTAATGAAATGTTTGAACCAAACCTGTCCAAATTAAAGGAAATTGATTTAAATATATTCAAGAAAGAAGGAATTAAAATCATTATTCGTCTAAATATTAAGAACAAAGATTTTACATTTGGAACGCATCCTCGAAGTATTTGTTTCTGTTGATTCCATATTTATATTTATATTTACATTTATATTTATATTTATAATATAGCCTGTAAAGGCCTTTCTGCCAGTGCCCACCTGATGAGACCCGATAGGTCGAAACTGGTCGTGGGATATGACTTTCGGTTCGTTCTGCCTACTTGGTAGGACGCGTTCCAAATGTGAGATCTTTGATCTTAATATTTAGACGAATAAGTATTTTAGTTCCTTCTTTTTTTGAATATGTTATATCTTCGTCTAATAATCGTACAGAATCAACAGTGTAATTCAATGCCGGTAGGGGTATTAGCCCTCGGAGTAGTTGTTTCTGTTGATTCCATTTTTATATTAAAATTAATTTAAATCCTGTATAATTAGAAGATTGATTGAGTTATCTGGTAAGGAACATAAATCTTGATTATTCGAGCATCGTAGTCCTTCTATGATAAAGTCCACCCAAGCCACCATACCCAGACCAGTGCGATTGTTTTGTAACAAATTGAAATGATGGCTTGGGTAGCGATGACTCCACCTCATCACCGAGGTGTTTTTTGATATTTGTTTATACATTATTTAAACTGTCGATAGGATAAAATGAAACCTACCAACACAATCATAGAAGGACGGAGATGCGAAGAATAAATATGTGTATCCGAAATATTAACTGCTATTTAAATTTTATAGTTCATTAAATATAATCCCTAACAAACAAAATATTACTCGTTATTGAAAGGGAAAAAGCCTGAACGTTTCCATAACGGATGCGATAATGTGTTATCAGTTTGCAACTACAATTTCATTTATTTTAAATTAGTAACGTATGAAGAAATGTATAAACGTGTTCGTATTAAATCTGCTTCGAAGCACCATGAAGCGTTGTGGTAACATGTTTGTATTAAATCTGCTTCGAAGGACAACCTCGGAATTTGAGGAAAACGATATTTGTTTTGTATAACTATATTTATTTACATTAACTAAAAATCTCCACTTACACCATCACCAATTTGATTTTACAGGAACAAAACTTAGATGTATTTATAAAAATTAAAAGAAATTAAATATTAATACTGCGATTATAATGTTTTGCTGTCGAGACTGCTGTTCGTTTGATGGTTCTATTTTATCTGTTCTTTCTTAACATTCATTCCTATGCCCTCAAGAGCCCTTAACGTTCTCACGCACTCCCCTAAAGACACAAATCAGATCATCTCGACAGAATGAGAATTCGCATACAAAAACTAACATAATAAGGTGACAAATTTATGTCCTACTCAAACGATAATTTGGAGACTAAACAACGTATAGGAGTTATTTGTTAAAATTTCAAATTACAAAATTTCGTTTATTAATTATTTATTAAAGATTATTTATTAAAGGTGTATGTTTGAAGAACGGAACTACAAGGATACGAAACGTGGACGGAAAAGAAAAAGTTAGAAGCATGGTTGTTGGAAATAACATCGAAAGAAAAAGTTAGAAATGAGGAAGAATTAAAAAGAGTAGGAGAACAAAAGGCCCTATAGAAGTCAATAAGGAACAGGAGAGATAGATTTGTAGGGCACATTGAAACATGAAGGACTAGTTAGAGACATTAGGGGCAGATGTAGGACTAAAAAGCGACAGAGGAAGACCTAGATTAGATTACTGTTCGCAACTAGTTAGGGATGTAAACTTTTCTAGTTTTGCAATGCAAAGATTGGTTTAATATAGGAAGGAGTCGATGTTTGTGTGGTGATAATTGGTTATCCTGACCAGAAATTTATATTATCACTATTGTTTTGTACGAATTAATAAAATACCTGATGGACAGAACTGGACCTCGTTTGCAGTGAAAATAGAAATATTTTAAAGAAATATGAACGTAGCTGTATCAAATGGTAATATATGTTTAAAAAACCGTAATGGCAATAATTTCCGCCGTAGTGTAGACTAAGATACGTCTTGATTCAACAAATACAATTTTACTGTAAAACAAATTTAATAAATACGTAAATGATTTCATAAATTCGAATGTCTAGGACGTTTCTAATCATATGTATTAATGTGCTTATATCTATAGTTACAGCGAAGATACATTTGTAACGGAAATCGGTAGCTATCTCCTCTAATGATTCGACATTCTAGAATCAGCTGACTATTAAAACATATAATTAACTTTGAGTTGGGCCTACCTTCGATGTCTATGGTATCCTTTAAACGTAGCCCCAACGTAAAAAAAGAACTTTTGGGTGTTTTATACTCACCAGATTCACATGCTGCACGACCTACACTGTAGTGCAAAGCCGGAGGGTAGGGCGTAAGGTCCTCTTCAGCCTACTTTAAGGAATCGCGGGAATGGGTGGGTGGTAGAGAAAGATGAGGCGGACGTAATGAAGACAGAAGAGAAGTGAAATATTATCTGTGGAATATTACTTTAATGCCCCAGCATTTGCTTAAGTGATCCAAGGAAACCACAGAAAACTTGGACCATAGCAGCCGGACCCGGATTCGAACCGGTGACCTTTCGAATGCTAAGCAATGATCTAGAGAGCACTAGTCCCCAACGCGAAGAAGACGTGTTACATTTATAGGGTGGTTTACAAAGAAAGGAACATAATATTATATTAAAGTTTTCATAAATCCCTAAATATGTTATACTTACACATTTCTGGAATAAGTAGAAATTAACTTAATGTTCTTTTACTAATCATCAATAATGAAACATTTTTGGAAAAGTTTTCGTATAGGTAACTTTAAACACATTAACGTGATATTAATTGATGAATTAATATGTACCCTCCACAGAGGTAATCATTTTTGATATTAAAATGAGAGTTTTTCTCTATAAAAACATTAATTTTATTAAACGATGAAAAATGAAAGCTTATTTTTAAAACTTGTTTTTTTTATCATAACTTTTCTTCTAAGAAAACTCCAGAACAACTTTTGTAATTAAGGAATTAATAAGAATTGATTATATTATCAAAAAATTAACGTTGTATTCTTTTGTCTACTACGTAAAAGGTAAGTACATAAAGAAACGATATCCTATTTCTTTGACAAAGCAGCAAAGGGGTTTAAATTAAATGTACTGAAACCCTTAAAAATAGAACAGATAAAACTGTTTAAGTAACTTTACGAAATTTAATCCACGGAAACTGCTGAAGCCCACAAGTTAAGAGTTATAAAAGCCAATGCTCAAATGGTGCCAATTTCAATTTACACCAGGACATTTCCCTTCTATTCAATTCTTTAGGGTCTTTATTAAAATTTCCTTTTTGAGTTTTAGCACAAAGCGAGTTAGTAAATGAGAATATCCGCTACCAGAAACAAATTTAAATATTTTACTTTCATTTAAAGAAAAACCTTTTTTAAAATTGCTTTTTATATTTTTCCTTTGATATTAATTACTTATGTCTAATTCAACAAGGCATTAAATGCTGTCATCCCTTTTAACTCTAACATAAATGCCACGTGTAAAAGTAATGAGACGAGATAATTTTTGATTGGAAGTAAGATCATTTCTCTAGAGTATCGTAATCCACTATTTCACAAACGTATGCAGAGACTTATCTTCATATACCATCATTATCACAGCTTACACTCCCGGTTATATAATATGTATGTATAAAGATACACTTCAATGAGAATGTATGCCTGACGGCTATGCAGAAACCTGAAATACAATAACATCATTGCTTTTTTACATAAGATATTGTAGAATACCTTCAGGTCAAACTTTCTTGGTTAAGGAATATTCATTATTATTTGCCATTGGGTCAAAACAACGCAGATAAATCCCGGTTAATTAAAATTTTCATTCGATTTAGATACAATATAAATAAGAATAATAAAATTATTAACAAGAAATATTTAGTTCTTGGTCAAAAAATTATTGAATTTATCAGCTGTGTCGCAATTTCGAACCTAATAGTCCGATAAATTACTAACCGAAATCATTTCATAAATGGAGGTTGATTGAATATCATGTTACAGGCAGTATATGCTAAAGATAGCAGTAAGTATCAGTGCATGGCGATATACTGCTTGTAAAAAGATAAAATGATTAATTATTAGAGCATATAAGACCAAATGAATAATAACCACCAATGTTAACGTTTATTTTTATTATACGAGTATAAGCTGATCTGGAATTGTCGTAGTACATTAGGATTTTGAGATACTTATTCTAACCATACTTAATCTGGTTTCGTGCCTATCATATACATAGGTTAAAAATCGCGATACACATCTGGCAGTATATCCAAGAACATATTTTTGTTATCATAAAGATCGTTCGTGTGTTAAACTAAACATTTTCAAACCTTTGGGTGTTTCATTCCTACCAGCTACTCGTACTGGTGGGCGGGCAGTCCTTCTGACCTGCACAGTAGTGCAAAGCCGGAGGGTAGGGCGTAAGGCCCTCTTCAGCCTCCTTTTAGGAATAATGGGAATGGGTGGGTGGTGTGGTTAGGGAAAGAAATATAAGACGGACGAAATGAAGACAGAAGAGAAGTGGGAGATTACCTGTGGAATATTACTTCCCCAACATTTGCCTAAGTAATCCATGGAAACCACAGAAAACCAGAGCAGCCGGATTCGGAATCAAATCGGTGATCTTTTGAATACTAAGCAATGATCAAAAGAATTTGGTTTCGTGAGTTAGCAAAACAGCGATGAATATTGATAATTCTACATGATGTGAATTTTGTCAAAACCCAAATAGAAACACGTGATTGTCAAAAAGAAGCCGCGAAAACTTTAACAAATGGTTAAACTTCTAAGTATATACAGACTTAAGGAACTATAAGAACTATTAATATTGAAAACAAAAGTTGCAATGCATTATTATATCAGTGCTATTTGATATTATCTTCCCTGTTAATTTAAACATATTTTATCAGACTCTGTGGCTTCTTACTTAATTTGGGATACTCAAACTGAAGTTGTCAATGCGATGAAGCAAAAATGTTTTCTGCGTTTATATTTCCTGACATTTACGAAAAAATGTTTATATCAGTATATATATAAAAAATAAATTTTCGGTTTAGATAATAATTGAACCTGATACAACGTACTAAAATTTCTTTATTGTTTCCGAAATTAAATAGTATGTAATAATTAACATTTCCTACATCATACATTTAAATTTTTATAAAAAGAATAACGTCGCATAAAGTAAATCAATTTTATTTTCCTGTTGTTTTTATATATTCTTTTTAATTCAAGCAGAAAGGAAGATCAATTATTTATTAAGGCCTGAGAAATGTAGGCAGTTTTTTCGCCTCGTTTTTATTTCCTTTTTTCCACGATGTGTAAATACGAAAGTTAAATCGTTCTTTTTTGCCTTAAAGGAGAGATATATTTGAGATTTCATTAATCACACCAAAATAAGAAAGAACTGATTCTTCAATGAACGTTTATTCAATTAAGCAATACACAAAAAAAATAGCGTGATTACGAAATTATTAATTTCTTAATATTTGTTAGATAAATATAAACTACAAGGGCATAAATGTATACTTCATATACAGGGTAGTTTGTACGTCAAAATAGCAATTTGTAAAAGAAAATGCAAATGGTCTTTCTGTTACCAGATAAAAAATTTCACAAGACCATACAAAGTAAAGCTTACAACTCCTTTAAAGACGTCGGCATTCACATACCGCCCATTAGGAGCTCATATCAGTTTCACAAGCGAATCTCTCAATCAAAACCAGAAACAATAAGTACACAAAACTGTAACCTTTAAGGATCTTCTACTATTAACAAATACGTGTGAAAAATAAGATACGAGGATGGTTTAGAAAGTCCGTGACTTTTTGAATTTCCCGAGTAGTAACTATAATGGCAACACTGTTTCCGCTAAGTGCCATCTATCGGTAGACTAGTGTAAAATTTTCAGCAAGATGTGACGTTTAGCTATGTTTGATAGCCATTGAAAGTAGCTTACCTCGTTAATTTCCACAATAATGTACAAAAGTGAATTTCGTGTGTTTATTAAACTACTTTTTTGAGCAAAAAATCCGTTAAAGTAACCAAGGAGATAATTGATGAATACTTTGGGGACACTCCACCGTTGTAGCGTCGATTTCAATGGTTAAAAAGTGCTTTACTGACTTTCATTGTGGCCGAACCAGTACAAGAGACGCCAAACGTTTAGGTCGGAAAAAGTCCAAAAGAGGTCGTTACACCAGAATTCATTGACAAAATCCATGGAATGATATTAGATGATCGAAGGTTGAAAGTGTGTGAGTGGCTGAGGCTGTAAGCATTTCAACTGAGCGAATTGAGCGAGTACATCACATTTTGCATTTTGCAATTGATGCTGCGATTGCTCATGATCGACCATAAACACCACCGTGTGACAAGTTCAAGGGAATGTTTGGAGATGTATAGCCGCAATATAAACGAGTTTTGGCGCCGTTTCGTTACCGTAGATGGACATGGATCCATCATGCTACACCAGAATCCAAAGACCAAACAACAATCGAAACAGTAGCTTTTATCGGTTTAGCGGCTAACAAAGTCATGGCCACAGTTTTCTAGTTTTCTGAGATTCACGCGGTGTAATTCATATTGATTACCTTGAAAAAGGTAAAACGATCAATGATCAACGGCAAATATTATTCAGAGCTACAGCTGCTGGACAGATTTGACACTGTTTTGAAGCAGAAACGACCGCATTTAACCAAGAAAAAAGTGTTGTTCCATTAGGACAAAGCACGGATGCATACTCGTACGTATCTAGTCACCATGGCAACTGCTACGACATCCACCTAATTTTCCGGATTAGACCCCTCCGACTATTTCCTGTTTCTAAACCTAAGGAAATGGCTGGGAGGTAAGAGATTTGGGTAGTATTATTTAGAAGGAATAAATAAATTAGAAACACGATGGACTAAATGTATCGAGCTAAAAGGAGATCATGTAGAAAAATAAATTTATTTTTTGCCGAAAAACTGATATTTTTCTTTAAAAGTCACGGACCACCCTCCTAGAAACCAAAAAAGGCCACTTTAGCTTTTGATATACAAGTACGTTCCTTTTTCTTTCTAGTAAATATTTGCTGTTTCTATTAAATATATAATCACAAACAGAAAGGAAAATTTCTTTGTTTTTGATAACTATACAGCAGAGTCATAGGTACTCATTTTTATAAATTGGCTAGTTTTGACAAATTTTACAATATCTGATTATTATGATTACTAGAAAGTAACTCTGAATATTTAAATACCTACATGCATAAATATGAAATTTCAAAACTTTTCGATTACAAATTGGGAAGATAAAATGTCGTGTCTGAGGAGGAATTAGGAAAGTTTTATATATATTCCTACAGCGGAAAATTAACTGACTAACAGACTGACATTTTGGAAGCAATCAAGCTAGGAAGTGATTTTCTATTTTTATCCAAGCAACTAATCGTAAAAGTCACAAAATCGATTCCAGTATTACATTCTAAGTGTACGCCAACGATTGAACAGACAAAACACAATTTGACATTAATAGGGATCCGCAGTGAAAGAGAGAGAGAGAGTGGGTGTGCAAATGCGATGTTAAAAATGTACTTCTTTTGTTTTCCTTGCATATTGTTTAATTTCAAATAAAAAGTGATTGAAATGTTTGTTCATTAGGAATAATGTCGTGCCGACATAATTAAGCACTTGGAGTAGTTCAAACTCTATTGTGGCTTAAAATTAATGTGGTAAGTTTGTTATTTTTTATGAAATTTTGCAGATCACATTATAATCGCTGAGCATGCGCCGCCACTGAAAAATACAATTGTTTGTAAACTTTTTCATTTTTTGGAATATTGTAAATATAAATGAAATATTTAAGATGTAAAAAATTACTTTCCAAAAGTAGTCGAAGCAGCTGCAATGTAAATGAACATACAATAGATATCGTTTATAACGACATAGCGGTAATTAGAACGAAATTAGGAATAGCCCCGGGCTTACATGATACTGACACCTATCGTTTATAACGACATAGCGGTAATTACAACGAAATTACGAATAGCCCCGGGCTTACATAATACTGACACCTACCGTTTATAACGACATAGCGGTAATTACAACGAAATTACGAATAGCCCCGGGCAGAAATAATACTGACACCTATCGTTTGTAACGACGTCAGATATTACAACGAAACTAATATAGCGGCGGCAAATGTGGTCAACAAAACACTAACCAAGAATATATATTTTTTGTATTATACAGGTTATTACGGCACAATAAACATTTTTTTGTATATAGTTAGAATTTAAGTTGTACATATTAAAATTCGTATAGTTGTGTTGTATATATTCATGCTTTATCATTTAATATTCATATTTCATAGGCGTATTCTAAAACATCATTATTATAATTTGTACATTTATTTAAGTTCCACTTCTAGTAAATCTTTCTACAGTCAAATTCTACCTGAATTCAGGAGTTTGCACATTGCCGAAATCCCATTAGGGCTAGACATTCCAACTATTATAATATTTCTTGTTTTGCATGCTACTTAAGGTTATTGTACCGTAATGTTCTATTTCAAAACTGCATTTAATGTTATTTTATTACCCTGCTACATTCCACTTGCAGTTATTTGTATTGTACCATCTTGTTCTTTTCTTCTCTCTTCATCATCATGTCTTATTGTAACCAGTTTAGGGGGAAAGAATTAGTATAAGGTACTTTATAGCATTTCAAGCGACAGAGCGTACGTAGACCAGCTGAGGGAAAACCCCCATAAACAATAATCACATTATGTTTATAGTTGTAAATATACACTTATAAACTTCTATAGTTTCTTTTTGTGTTCTCAACTGTAAATATTGGTCCTTCGAGCATAATTTAATTCTATGTGATACAGGAGTCCAAACGCTGAGAAATAAACACAGATAGTCTTTAGGATTTCATGACCGACGTACATCGATTCGTGCTGTTTTGCTGTGGATTATGGAATTTTGCTGATACATATTATGGAGGTGTGTTTGGTTATAGGTACCTACGAAATTTCACCGGTCCCTTCAACGTCATTATAACCGATATATTTACTAAAAAAAACTTTTTTGTGTTTCATTCCCACCAGCTACTCGTGAGGGTGGGGTGGGGCCGTCCCTTCGAACTACACTGCAGTGCAAAGCCGGAGGGTAGGGCGTAAGGCCCTCTTCAGCCTCTCTGCAGGAATAGTGGAAATGGGTAGGTGGTGGGATTAGGGAGAGAAAGATGAGACGGACGAAATGAAGACAGAAGAGAAGTGAAAGATTATCTGTGGAATATTACATTACTGCCACAGCATTTGTTTAAATGATTCAAGAAAACTTGGACCAGAGCAGCCGGACCCGCATTCGAACCGGTGACCTCCCGAATGCAATAATCTAGACCACTAGACCACGCCGCTCGGTATATTTATTAAATTTCTTCAACCTTTAGGCAATATAGCATTGCAAAATTAAAAGTTGGATTGATTCAGCCGTTACTCTGTGATAATTCATCTTTACTATAAATGAATAAACACTAGTTTGTTTATTATCACTTTTTTATTTACAAATCTTTTTGACTATAGTTTCGACAAAAAAGCTTGTCATTGTCAAACGAATAATTCAAATTGAATGAATATAAACAGATTTGTCAAAACAAATGATTACAAATTGAATGTATGTAAACAGATGTACAGTAGTGTTGATATATATTTTTTAGAAACACCATTAATTATTAAATGTATTGAATAGTACTGAGTGGTACAAATCTACCTGGTCATTTAACAAGTTATTTTCCGAAATTTTTGATTTTTTTATATATTTTTAATGATTCTAAAATATTAAGTTTAAAGCCTTTATTTAGATTATGAATAATTTTAAGCTTTTTTGTCGAAACTATAATCAAAAGGATTTGTAAATAAAAAAGTGATAATAAACAAAGTAGTGTTTATTCATTTATTGCAAAATTAGCCTATGTCGATATGAAATCCCTTCTACAGCAGTTTCGCTTTCTAAGTATTAGTCTTGTTTAATAATAAAATTGCAAAAAGAGATTGTTTTTAAGAAATTAAATTTCTTTTTAATAGTTGAACACATTAAAGACTATAAATTGGGAACATTCAAATTGTACACAATTAAAATTAAAAATATAACAACGGTTACTTTTTGCTTTCGCGTAATTACATTCCATAACGCTATGACGACGTGCCAAAGGCATTTAATATCAATAAGGCAAGCTTACAATTAAATCGGTGAATTAATATACAATGGAAAATTGCTTTTTTATAGAGGGTAATTATGATTTTGTAATATACAGATCCAACAGTGCATTCACGTATAATATATAGCTCGACTATTACTTATGGGAGTTGGCAAAAAAGATTGATTGTTTCAATTGTAGGAACTGATATGTTAAGTACCACAGACTAAAATTATCACTGAATGTAGATACAGATAGACGTATTGAATAAATTTGTTGCGAACCAAACTTACTTCTTTTACCGAAGTTGTAGAGAGTTGGTTTTATAGGTTATATATATATAGTTGATTTTGCCAAACTGTTTGTTTGAACCAAAAAATGTGTTCAAACCATATTTGGTTCAATAAGAAGTGTCTAAAACTTAAACTAAAACCGAATTACATAAACGTCAAGCGCAACGTGACTTCTTCAACTGCCAAAACCGCTTTGCAAAAACTTACGGAACTGAAACAGCTAAACAGACAACGTCATAATTATGGCGAGCATCTATTCTACATCCATTGCGAATTACATAAACGTCTACCTAACATCTACTTGGATACCATATTGGAGGAAATTCACCAGAAAACATCTCATTTAGCTCATGTGCAATTTCGAAAACAGTTACTTCTTTTAATAAAACATCAATTATTTTGCTTCATCTTTGGATTGCCCCTTTTTGTCACTTAGCCAGTGTACCAGATTGTAAGGATATATATCCAGTCATTCAATGTTTATTAACATCATTATCATAGGATCGTGAGTCCAAAGACTGAATAGACACGCCCATCCACTCCTTCCTATTCTGAGCTAATCATCACAATTCCCTAAAACTAGAACAAACCACATCTCTAACTATTTGAGAACAGTAATATAATCTAGTTCTTCCTCCGTTCCTCTTTTCTGTTGTTTCTACTTCTTATGTATCTTTAACTAGTCCTTAATATAACAGAAGGTATTCTTAAAAAAAATGATAGAGTAGGCCTCTACTATATGAAAGTTAATCATAATGATATTAGGTAAAGAAGACACTTTTTGAAAACTTTCACTTAATTTTTAATAAAATTCTTAACAAGTTTCGACCTACAAGGCCATCTTCAGAAGAAGGACCAATAACTAAGTAACAACCATTTGGTCTTAAATACTAAAAATATTGTTAGAGTGGGGGATGTAGATACTTTACACACGTTCTAATAATAGAGGAATCGTAAATATTCTCTATTTCGTTTGTTACATTTTCACTGTTTGAATTTAAATGCGATCTTATCTCAATTGACTCTAAAATTGTTAGGCTTGTACTTTTGTCCTTTATATGTAATATTTTTACATTTTCCCTATACTGGACACACGATTGACAATAGGTAAAATGTAAAAGTATTACATATAATGGACAAAAGTACAAGCCTAACAATTTTAGAGTCAATTGAAATAAGATCGCCTTTAAATTCAAACAGTAAAATTGTAACAAACGAAATAGAGAATATTTACAATTCCTCTATTATTAGAACGCATGTAAAGTATCTACACCCCCACCCTAACAATATTTTTAGTATATAGTTGTTACTTAGTTATTATTATCGAGCGGCGTTGTCTAGTGCTCTAGATCATTGCTTAGCATTCGAACGCGGGTCTGGTTGCTCTGGTTCAAGTTTTCTGTAGTTTCTTTGGATCATTTAGGCAAACGCTGGGGCAGTAATACTCCACATATAATCTTTCACTTCTCTTCTGTCTTCATTTCGTTCGTCTCATCTTTCTCTCCCTAACTACACCATCCACCCATTCCCACGATTCTTGCAAGGAGGCTGAAGAGGGCCTTACGCCCTACCCTCCGGCTTTGCACTACAGTGTATATAGGAGGGATTGCCCGCCCACCAGCACGAGTAGCTGATGGGAATGAAACACAAAAAAGTAAAAAAAAGCTTTTTATTAATCCTTCTTCTGAAATTGGCCTTGTTGGTCGAAACTTGTTAAGAATTTTAATGAAAATTGAGTAAAAGTTTTCAAAAAGTGTTTTCTTTACCTAATATCATTATAAGAGAAGGTGTTCTACCAACCTATCACTCCTTTTCTTTATTGACCTCCATAACACCCACCCAGTCTCCTGCTTTTTCAAATACCTACTCATTTGTAATCTTATTATATAAAAATATAGATTCATTTGATACCCTGTAGCTTTTTTAACATGTCAACTAATATTTTTTATGATCGAAATTTTATAATATGTTGGGCGAATCAAAACATTGGGTAAATTTGGATACCTCTGATAATGTCCTTTCGGTTTCATTGTATATGCTCTTCTTAGCACTGAAAATAATGAACAATCTATTTCAGAATAGTCGACCAACCATTTATAAATTTATTCAGCATTAAAGCTTTTTTTTAGAATTAATTGTTTTATTTTGATTTGTTGAAAATAGAACTTAATAATTAGAAAATCATCTATAAAAATAGCATTTTTTCCCCTTAAAGCGAGAGATATCTCAATAAGTACTGAATTTAGATATAAGAAATGTTTATGAAATTAAAAAGGTATTTTACCATAATATATAAAGTGATCCATTTGAATTTACTGAGGAAACCAAAATTCAGAGTTTTGGATCGCTCTGTATGGTATCTATATAAATTCTAATACGGACAAGGTAATTTAATAGAAGGACGCATTTACATCCTTGATAAAATAATTATAGCTGATGCAATAAAAGAGATAAATCGTATCAAAAGAACCTTTAATTTTTTATCAAATGGCCGTTCATTAATCTTGAATGTGTCTATATAGACCACAACAACCCCAAATTAGGCTAAAACGGGTGGCACTCCAAAATTTATCAATATACAGGGTGTGTATCATGCACTCGATAAATCTCAAGTGAACTTAAGGGTGCGGTGGTAGTACATGAAACGTCCTAATTAAACGTGGTTTATTTGGCAGCGTTTTATTCAACACTGACTTAACTTAAGACAGAAAAGAGGCGGAAGAAATAGAAATGGAAAGACGCAGTAATATGTGATAGAGATAGCTATGGCGATGATGTAGGTCATAAATTGCAGGGGGTGAATACAAGGTATAAAGACAGATAATTGTGGTGAAAAGTATTACAGAATTACAAAGAAAAGATGCAGCAGTAAATTATACAATATTCTACAACAGGGTGCTTCATTAAAAATTAAAAAAAGTTTGATTTGCTGAAACCTCTACAGCTTTTGTACAAAATCTTTTTTGTCGTTCTCCTACAATAATTGAGTTATTATACTTGAACGTACTATTGGATAACCATATATGTATAAAACTGTATTTTTATTATATTCTTGTAAGTTAAATTCCCTCAAATAAAAATCGTTTTCCCGACAATGACCAAATGTCTAGAGCACAAATGGCACGCAATGTTAACACACGTTAAGAATATCATTGCTCAAGTCGTAAAAGAAGTTTATAGAGATTGAAATTAAACTCAGATCGCCGTTTTCTCGTTTCTTTTCCGTTTCTTACGATACAACTCCATAAAGATTTTAATCGATAATGACTTTTAATGCCGTATGTACCCACGAAAAGGTCGACCAAGCAAATGGTTGTAAATAGTCGCTGATTATACAGAAGCAGTTTAGATATTACCTGACATATACTTCTGTTGTTTTATTGTTTTAAATTACCACTTTACATTTTTTTTTCTGTAAAAAACATTTTATAACATCCTTTCATAAGTTTTCAATCAAAACATTTTGATAAACTTCTAATTAATAACAACTTTTTAAATATCTCAATTTGATATCCGAAGCACATGCTGGGGTTGCGTTACTGATTAGTAAACAGTAAGTGAACTCTTAAGTGATTCAGGGGTCATGGGTTACTATATTTATTAGGGAAATATTGCATGTAGCTGAATCTATTCCTCCCCTGCCGTACACCCTGCACAGTAGTAGTTCAATCATTCTGTAACAATGATTCAAACTATAGCCTAGTCAAACTAGGTTAACACTTTGGATAGGCAGTAACTGTTGTTAATATGGAGGGCGTGTTCTACCGAGTAGAGGCAGACAGTGCAATTATTTCTAATGAATCGATTCAAACGATTCAATTTCATAAAATGAATCGATTAGTTCATTTGAAAGACGATGGAACGATAGCTTGTGCGCTGACCTGAGTACTGTGGCGGAAGTGTCGACAGAGATTCTCTGCAATTCCACGATTGATTTGAACAAGCTACACCGTAAACAGTGAATCGATTTATGCGACTCATTTTTAAGAGTCATTCAAATGAATGATTCATTCAATCATTATACACCTTTAGTAGTGAGTATAAAACTCGATTTTATTTCATATTCAAAAAAGAAGGAATTAAAATCCTTATTCGTCTAAATTTTAAGATGAAAGATCTCACATTTTGAACGCGTCCTACCAAGTAGGCACAACGAACCGAAAGCCATATCCCACGATCGGTTTCGACCTATCAGGTCTCATCATGTGGGCGTTGGCAGAAAGGCCTTTACAGGCTATATTATAAATATAAATATGGAATCAACAGAAACAACTACTCTGAGGGCTTGTAAAAGCCTTTCTGCTATATTATAAATATAGCTTGTAAAAGCCTTTCTGCTAGCGCCCACCTGATGAGACCCGATAGGTAGAACCCGGTCGGGGGATGTGGCTTTCAGTGCGCAGTGCCTACTGTGTAGGACGCGTTCCAAATGTGGGATATGTGATCCTTTATAATTAGACGATAAAGGATTTTATTACCTCCTTTTTTTGGATTGTTATTTTCGTCTAATAATCGTTCGGAATCAACAGTGTAATTCATAATAATATTTCATGTCTACAGGGTGATTATTGATTAATCTTAACCATACATTAGAATTATAAGAAATTTCCGAGCTAATAGGCCGTGGTCGGTAGGATTTAATTCCTAACTAAATCTTACCGACCACGGCCTATCAGCCCGGAAATTTCTTGTAATATTGAAGACGCCGGCCGTGAAAGCCCATACTCAAGTATCATACATTAGAAGTTTACAACGAACGAAAAAAAGCATCAATTTCAAACTTGGTACACACACTCCTTTACAAGTCAAAGAAATCTATTGAAGTTAATGAAAATATTTTCGAAACTGCGGCTTTAAATTACACTGTTAATTCCGATGGACTTCTAGACGAAAATATAACATATTCAAAAAAGAAGGAATTAAAATCCTTCCTCGTCTAAATTTTAAGATCAAAGATCTCACATTCTAAACACGTCCTACCAAGTAGGCACAACGAACCGAAAGCCACATTCCACGACCGGTTTCGATCTATCGGGTCTCATCAGGTGGGCGCTGGTAGAAAGACCTTTACAGGCTATATTATAAATGTAAACATATTTTAATTACTTCATTTTTGAATATGTTATATTTTCGTCTAGAAGTTCATCGGATTCAACAGTGTAATTCAATGCCGGTAGGGGTATTAGCCCTCCGAGTAGTTGTTTCTGTTGATTCCATATTTATATTTATATTTCGATTTTATTTCGTTTTTTTTATATCTTCGTAACCTCAAGTCCTACAAAAAAAATATAAACCTTTTTTGTATTCAATTAATTAATGTGTATGTTTCATTACGTAATACATTTTTCATGTAGCATTAATAATAAAAGTAAAGCAGGTAAACAAAAAGCTTGTTGATATAAACAACGTAGAATTACTTAAATCGTGCTACAAATTCTCGGAACTCGTTACCAGGAGGCTGTCTACATTCATAAACATAGGAAAAACTTTATGAACATCGATGTATACCACTTAAATAACCCCCTGATATCTCTGGCATCCAAACATTTATAAGAACATAATTATATTTACTTTTCTGTTAATTTTGATGATACACTGATGATGACTACATAGTAGTCGAAATGTACATCTATATTTGTTAAATAAATTTGCGTGAAGTTTTAGACGATTTATTTTATTTCTTTTATTTAAAAAAGTCTATATTTACTGTTGTTATTCTCAATTACGCTATAAACATTTTCCGACTTTTCTGGCTCATACAACTTTTATTATTAACGCTACGTAAGAAATTTAGTAATGAAAATTATTAACTAACTAATAGGATATGGAAAGGTATGTTTAATTCGTTTGCAGGACTAGTGGTTACGAAGGTATTTCAAAAAGTTAATTACACCCGTTCTTCATGGCAAGGGTAAATGGAGGCGATTCCAACTGTTCTATAATTACTACTACACCCTGTACATATTCAAAAAACGAAATTGGTGCCTACCAAAAATGTTAACCTACCCCATTTTATATTCGACCATTTGACTGGCCATTTGAGTTCAATACCCTTGCACTATCAAGGAAGCTGGAACAAAGAAGTGGGAGTTTGCAATGGAATGAATATACGAAATAGTAGCTCCCCCATTGCAACGACTGTTATTAGTGTTAATACAATAAATCCATTAAGAAGCAATGTAGATGTAAAAATGGTTTGTTTGCGTGTTAACTATTCACCAACCCTATTTGTATTTCTAGAAATATCGTTCAACAAAAGTTTGATGGATTAAAAGCTTAATTTTACTTTAATGTTATACGTAACGAATGTAGAACAAAATCATGTTTGAATGTTGTTAAACAGGATAAAAAATAAACTCCTTCGTAGGTAGGTACGTCATTTTTAAAGTGCAGCTAAAAAATCTAAGATGTAGGTAGGGTTCACATAGAAAGAGTTTTGCAAATATTACCCATTGGAAAATTAAAACAAAATCTCTTATATTTTGAAAATTTGAAGGAAAATATCATAATAAAACATATTTTTTCCATATTTATCTTCAAAGATTGTGGGTCAAAATAAAATTGTTCCATTTACTTTCGTACGCTAAGTAAGAGAAACTTTTGAAAAAGTCTTTGAAATCATTGTTGCGCGGAATTATTGTACTATCTCTAAATTTGTGTCTATAAACAGTTATTGTGGTACGTCAACCAAAATGGTCAAACGCAAAAACAGTTGGAGACATAATGAAGTCGTACTGCCAAACGTTGTGTAAATATTCATGGTTAAATTTAATTTTAACTCTCACATAATGTTATAATGTTGACGGTATTTATTCTAATATAACGCTGTAATAAGAATTAGCAGTTAACAAGTGTAAGACAATTGTAATACTATTTTTGTTCAAAACATTTCTGGCTAGAGTATTACTTGCATCTGCAAATATATTTAGTTAGTAAGGTACGGTCTAGAGACTTTGAACTCGGCTAATACTTCATATTCCGGTTAAATTACTTCAAATACACAAGGAATATGCATTTTTTAAATTATAAATTCCTTGAAACAGGAAAAAGAAATTTCACTATAAAAAAAATATAATAAAAATTGCAAAAGATCACATAAAAGTTAATTATAAACCAAGTGTACCTGTACTACTAATGAATTTTGAAAAGTTATAATTTTTATCGATATTAAATTTTATAAAAATATTAGGTAGTTTCATTCAGATTCATACAGATATAACAAGTTTTCGCTTGAAAAACTACAGTAGTGCTTATACAATGGATAATTAGGTGGAGTATTTTTCATTTGTAAGAAATATTGGATTCGTTTACTTTTCTACCCTCAACAGTATACGAATAATATGTAAACAAAAGGAAGATGATAGTTTCACTTTAATGATTTAATTAATTGCACAATTTATAAAACCATTGTTATAGTAACGAAAAGATGATGGTTGCAAAAAATTCACTCACCTGGTTTCATCTAAATGGCTCCTTTTCACAACGGGATGTATTTTACAGTATAAAGCGGTTTAATCGTAAAAAACTTTATATTATTGAATGGAAAACGTCTTGCAAGGACAAGACAAATCAGAAGTGGAAAACATTGTAGATGGTGCACTTAGAGTAAGAAAACTGTTGAAAGAAGAACTAATGCGAAAAAGTTTATTTCATAAATGAAAGAAATTAAAATGCATTTCGATTTGATTTAGGAGCACAATAGAAAGACAGTAGCTTTTTTTATAATAGTTTTAAGTGAAGTAGTGTTTTCACTAAAAAAAAATGAAAGGTGCAAAGTATCGTTATAGGACTCGATACCTGACAGTGAGGTTTTTCTGCTTTGAACTGCTGTCGGCGACAGTCAAATTTATTCTGAGAATTCAAGCGCCGGCGCTACGGTTATTGATCTGAGAGGGTTTTCAGTTTTTCAGTAGAATAAGGTCGTTAAGCCCAAAGAGAGGTATCATGATAGTCACGAGTCAACCGGCAATTTCGAATAAGATGTCCGTCCAAACTACAAGTATTCAAACCATTTGTTGTACCATTTGTTGTACCATTCGTATCCTCAAAACCACAAGAAACAACCAAGTCATAAAATTGGTAATTGATAACAGATTAGATTTCAGATTTAATCAAGTAATTAATTTGGTAAAAGCGTAGGTATATTAATTCGTATTTATTTTTCTCCGTTTACGTCTGTTTTATTAACTACAATTAATTACCTTTTTTCAACAATTCGACTTAATGAAACTAGTGGTTGTGATTATTACCTTCTTAAATTAGCCTTTATTTGAACAACCGGAATAGTTTTCTGATAAACTTCTAAAATAAACAACATTTAAATTAAATCTGAAACATTAATGCCTTTAAGCCATTGTAGTAACTATGTATTAGAGCTGGGCAAAGCCTTTATCAAAAGAGTTCCAATCCCTAAGCTCAAAGCCCTTACTAAATATGCTTTGGTCCTTGAAGCCCCAATTACATTTTAAAATCTAAGAACATCGAATTACCAATTATTTGTAAAAGTAATTAAGTTCAAAGCCCGAAGCGCTTGCGGAAAGAGCTGAGTGCATACCATTTGGACTTGAATTAAACCGAAAAGCCTTCAAGCACTTCGAAAATATTAAAGCTAGATAGTTTAACTTGATTTCGAATTTCAATTGAGAGCGCTTTAAGTACCTCGGAAGGGCTTCAAGTACTTTAATTAAAGTCCTTGAAACACAAATTATAAAGAACTTTTATATAGTAAAATTTTTACCAAGCCCTAATCACTTGTTAACGAAAAGGGTTGAAGTAGGGAGCTTCTAAACTATGAATGGACTGGAAGCATATTTTCAAGTATAATGTACTAGTTTAAGTCCTAAGCACTTATGAAAAGGACTTTGAACACACCATAAGGACTTAAATTAAACCAAAAGAGCTTCAAATAAATCACAAAGCTTCATTCACATTGAAAATATTACAGCCATTTTTATATTTTTACTGTTCTAGATTGCTATTGTTTTTATTACTTAATTTTGAATTTAATGTGAGAGGGTTGAAAGGACTTCAAACGGTTTTAAAGAACTTGAAACACTTAAAATACAAATTACGAACCACTTTTGTAAAATATTTTTTTACCCTAATCACTTGTTCACGAAAAGGCTTGAAGTACAGTTCTTCTAAGCTTTGAAAGGATTGTAAGCACACTTTCAAGCAGAATGCACTATAGCTATGTGAAAGTGAAAGCATTTTATTATTTTGTGTTTACCACAATATTTTCATAATTAATAACCTTGAGGGTCATTGTAAGGTTAAGTTGGTTCTTTAAATGGGAATCCCTATTTTTAAATGTAGAAATGGAAATTAGGAAGAATAACCTATAGTTTTCTCTCAAAGGTTATCAACAGTAGAATTTATTTTAGAAAACTGGCGACGTACCTATTAGCCATTTTATCAATTCTCCCCAAGTGTAATTCAAACCAATGAGTTATTTATATAATTGGACGTAGATTTATCCGCAGTTTTCAAATCTGCAATAAAAAAGGAGAATTCCTTTAAAAAAAAACAATTTAATTTTAAACATTCTTGATGGACACCGTGAAGTCCAATATTCACCACAAACTAACAAGGAAGAAACCCTATATTTTTCATATTAAACATTCACACAACTTGGTTATCGAAAGAAATATCGGCCTGTCCTAGGACTTTTGGCAAGCTCTATATATTTGTTGGTATGGGCCCGAAATTAGGAAAGCAAAAGAAATTGAAACTGAATAAATAGAGTAAACTAGACAAATTATGCTCTTGTTCTGCGAATACGATAAATCGAAGCCAAAATGGGGTAAAAAAGTTGTTTATTCTTGAGAAACCAACAAACAACATTTCGCCCTTAGTTATAGGGCTGTTTTGTCTTCATAAATTATGCATTTTGACACTCAAGATGCCAATCAAGAATTTTGGTCTATCGTGTTTTACTTAAGACGTACATTATCAAGACAATGTTTTAATGAACCGTTATGGAAATTGACTAATAAAAATAATCCTTCAATTAATTTACACACTTTGTGGGGTGCAACTGTTGTGAAACATACTTAATGAAGTAGAAAACAAACAAAAGGAAAGTTTCACCAAATTTTATTAGAAAAATCCTAACAAGTTTCGGTCAACGCGACCATGTTCAAATACTTATTGTATACTATTTGTTGTACTTTACTCCTTTGAAAATGGTCGCGTTGACCGAAACTTGTTAGAATTTTTCTAATAAAATTTGGTGAAACTTTCCTTTTGTTTGTTTTTTAATTAATTTATTGGTTCAATTTTGCACATTACTAGTTTCCGACAGCCCTTAAGGTCTCCTATCGTTATATTTAGTGCCTATTTTAATTTTAATTTTCTCGCAAAAACTGATTTGTGATGTTAATTTGTAACCATGGTATTTAATGTACTTAAGAGGAAATTGTATTTAAATTTTAATGCCGCTAGCGTGAATTCAATGAATTTCCTCCGAGTTTCTAGATAAGTGTAATTGCACGATAAAAAGCAATTAATGTTTTTATTTGTATTTATACAAAGGAGAAACCATAAAAATGTCCTTGACATTGACAATCATTTTTTGTGTATTAAATTTATGTTACATTGTATATTTAATAATTGTCAAACCTTGATTGTAAATATATTGTATAATATTTACGTAACCTGCAATGCCTAACCATAACGAATTTTCTAGTAACCCCTTTCTTGTCATGATATATAATTATTTATTTGCTGAAACGGGATAAAAACTAATGATTACATTATATACCTGCATGAAATAAATATTAGACACGCATACTACATATCTTTGTAAATAATTCCGATATGGTGAAAACCAAATCTTATGAATTACTTTAGTTCCATAGAATTGAATTTGATTTTCCTGTATTAAAAGTCTGTTGTTTTCGTGGAAAGTTTAAATGAATTTTAAGAAAATATATTTACGTATGCAAGGAATAATAAAAATCCTGTTGAATTTAACAATCAATTAAAAATGAACTGAATTAGTAAATTCACTAAGAAAACGCAAGTTGGAATGTTTCACCAATTTATTTACTTTTAGTACATTTTATACTCTTGATAATGGTTCCTACTGGACCGAAACAATATTGTCGAGTTACAATAAATAAATTGGTGAAACTTTCCAACTTGTGTTTTCTTCTTAGTGAATTTAGATAATGTATCACAACCAGTACACGAAAGAAAGTCTTAATAGTATTTTTGAATTAATAAAGTATATAATCACAGTGGGGATTTATTAAAATCTTGCAATTAAAAAATTCTTTAACATTGGTTTATGAATCAGGTTTGATTTTTTATTAAACTGTTGGATTTTAATTGGCACCCCTTTAAGAAATAGTAAAATACTCACAGGATTTTCTCACTCACTCCACTCATCCGTTAGTACGAAAACAGGAGATGCTTTCAGCTCCACTAATTCAACTGTCATTTCTATGTTTCAGTTAATTTGGCGATGCCGAAGCCGACGCCCGGCTTTGCTTTATTTTTAGAACCATTGCTAATGTGAAATACACCATTTCATTAACAGGACAGATGTTTATTAGATAGTTGTAATTTCTCAGAGATTTTAACAAAAAAAAAATAGAAACTCCTACACAAAATAATGTATGATTTGATACAGATTATTTATCGAGTGATCAGTTCCTTATCTTTTTTTTAATGCGATTCCATTAGAAGTAAAATGTTGGACTAAACTGATGATATTTTTTAATCATTAGTTGGTAAGGCTCCCGCAAAAGTATCAAGATCAAGGTGCTCATATGAGAAATTATTACAAAATCAAATTAAACAAGTCGAGAAACTTATCTTATCAAGACGGCTTGCTCAAAATTTTGAATATACATATCGTTCTCAACTTACAGCTACCGACGACACAATTTTACAAGTATAAATATTTACTTTTGAGGATTGTGTTTTCCTTGGATCAGTTAGGCATCTGTTGGGGCAGTAATATTCCACAGATAATCCTTCACTTCTCTTCTGTCTTCATTTTGTCCGTTTCTTCTTTCTCTCCCTAACCACACCATCCACTTATTCCCACGATTCCTGCAAGGAGGTTGAAGAGGGCCTTACGCCCTACCCTTCGACTTTGTATAAATAGAACTATCAACGCAGTAAGGTTTTAACATGAAAATTAGAAAGTGTCTTAAGATCATTTTCTTTTTAATATTTCTTATGGTGGTTCGATTTCTATTTGCGTGCCTGTAACAGATCATTCTTTATTCAAATTATTAAAGTTAATTTTAAAACTGTTTCTGCTGTTATCGGAATAGCAAACATGCATAGTTCTGATAACAGCACAACAAAATAAGTATTTTATAAAACCTTTTTTAATGCTACCTTATAATTACAAAAGTTGGTGAAATGATCGATCTGAAGCTTCATTAATCTTATGATTTTAAGTACATTTAATGTTGTATATTAATACATATCTAAATTTATATTTTTAGATTGTGAGTTGAGTATCAAAATATCTGAAGTGAAATAACTTTATCGAGGGGAATAGTTGGCACACATGGTAAAATTTCGGTTAAAACCGGAGGAAAGCGGCTGGAGTAAAAATAGGAAAGTAAAATTCAATATTTCAACCAATCAGTACTATGTAAGAACAGAAATAGTTTCATTGCAAACAGATAATAAATTTTTATTAGCAGTATTGAAACTTCGTAAAGGTTTTGTCTACTAACAAATTATCTTATTACAATACATTATTTTTACTATACCTACGCATGGTCCTGACGTTATTATGGCTTCTTTGAGATATTTCAAAGCATTCCTTTACTTGAGTTTCTTGTTATTGTTATCAGTTAAAAATTAAAGCAGTCAATGTATTATGGACTACGCTTTAATTGGTATAAACATAAATAGCGATGATTGATAACTAAATATGAAAATGCATCATCTGCGTTAGTATGTCACAACACACAATTAGATATTAGTCTACCTTGATAAGAACTTGTACTGACCAAATAGTAAATGTACAAATAATTTTAATTGGAGTTGTGACATTTCAATTTAAGACATTTTCTTTGGAAAAAAACAAAATGTTTATTCTAGATTGTTTCTTATTTCGTGAATAGAAGTTGCTTATGCTTACGGCGTTTTATGTTTCATATAAAAGACTGCTTTTACCGTATACATAGTTGTTAAAACCAATGCTGGATTATAATAAGGCTTGTTGATGAAAAGTAAGTGTTAATTTAGTTGCAGTAGCAATATGTAGGCATAAGCATATTAATAGTAAAATCTTAAGTATTAGTGAATGTTCCCTAAAATTGCTGGACAGGAACATGTATAAAAACTAAAAATTCATTTAAAGGATACCCCACATGGCTGCTGTTTATTTTTGTGGACATTCCGTACTCGCCGCTCTTTGTATCTTCCTACAAAAATGGAAAATATGGAGGTCAATACTATATATTATTATTATCATTAGGTATGTCAAATTTCATGGATTACGTCAAATATTGATTAAGATAATAATTTGTGACCTTAGGGCACAAAAATACGGAGACAACATTTAATACTATAGCTGTGATCCTGAAATAGCAAATAATTGTGGTCCGCCTTTCTCGCTCTAAAGGGTCCTGAACCGACCTGATTGGTAAAGAGAGATACTGCTAGGGAAGAGAAAGCCAATCAAATCCGTATAATTTTTAGTTAGCCCTAACCTCCAAAAGACTATCTTAAAAAGGGGAAAACCATAAACAGCGACTATGACTATTACGTAGCGTTATTGAAGCGTTTAAAAGACGAAATCGCGGAAAAGCGGCCTCATTTGAAGAAAAAGAAAGTGCTGTTTCATCAAGACAACAAGACAATGCGCCGTGTCACAAATCAATGAAATCGATGGCAAAATTCCATGAATTGGGCTTCGAATTGCTTCCGCATCTACCGTACTTTCCAGATCTGGCCCCCAGCGACATTTTTCTGTTCTCAGACCTCAAGAGGATGCTCGCTGGACAGAAATTTCGCGCCGATGAAGAGGTAATCGTAATCGCCGAAACTGAAGCCTATTTTGAGGATAAAGACAAATCGGATTATAAAAATAGTAGGTGTCGAAAAATTGTATGACCGCTATAATCGTTGTATAGCCTTCGAAGGGAACTACGATATATTGAATAATAAAATCAAATTCTATCAAAAAAATATTTTTTTCTATGCTAGACTACGAACTTTACAGCCCGCCTGTTACAAGGGTATTTGTGAAAAGTAAATAACACTGTCTGTAGACTCCGTAGGATTCGAAAACTGAACTATTAATTCTAATACCCGCCTAGAACTTCCAATAGCTTTTATTTAACCGGAAAATAAAAGCTTCCATCTGAGAAAGAAGTTTGGTATTGATTTGACATTCTATCGCATGCTAAGATGACACAAATAATATTCGTATACAAGCAATTTAATGTGATTCTTCTTCCTTCCGAAAAGAAACAGTAAACGTTCGTGATTGATATATTGTGTTTATTATCCAAAAAGATATCTTTATTTACGGTTATTTGTGATGAAAATATATTTTGAATACAGATGTGATGGGTAGTTACTGCAATAAGTAATTGACTTTTATAGTAGGTTTAATATAGTTATGTTGTGACTGAATTAATTAGCTTTCTTGTACGGAACAAGGTATATGTGCTAACAAAGAAAACACAGAAACTTGGACGAAAGGTTTATTAACAACTTTGTATATTAGCAACTGTACTTGATACCAGCTTGGGGAAGACAAACACCTTTTAGTGTTATAATTACTAAGCCAAAAGTTGTCTGTTGGTTGAAAGGCCGACTTATATTAAACATTAAGACGCCTAATAAACTTCTAAATGGAATGAAAGCCTAATTAATCAAAAGAAAGACAGATCAAAATAAATGATAATGACCATGTTGCAGTCTAGTAAAATATTATGTGAACTCGCCAAAAATGGGAACCTGTCTAGATTTAATTAGTATCAACGGATTTAATCAGTATCAACGGTACCATTTTATATTTATAAAATTATCTGTAACATAAATAAAAGGAAGTGAATTTACTACGATTTGTAGTATTGTATACTGTTTCCATGTTTTTATGCTCAATTTGTTTAAAAACAGTACACTTGATTCCGAAACTAAGTTGTATAATTTAGCTTTTTGATTATGTATTTTGTTGAAACTAAACAGCTAATTTGAAACTAAACGCCTACAATTGAAAATGTTATAAGAACATATAGAGATATATAAGATGTTGTCTACTGATATTTGATTGAGATTCATGAATTCACCTCCCGAATGCTAAGCAATGATGTAGAGCACTAGACCACGCCGCTCGGTAAAATTATTACAAAATGTTTTCTTTAAGTACTAGCTTGGGGGGAGGGGGTAGGAACGAACAAATAGATGTAGGCTATTCCCCTGTATTGAACATCTTCTCCGTTCCTACCCCCTACCCCTAAGCTAGTACTTAAAGAAAACATTTTGTAATAATTTTAAGTAATTCGTATACTTCCGAAGAAGTCGCAAGGTGACGAAATAACTGTCAAGTGAATAAATAGTATATTAGTTAAAAAGTAAAAAACACTTGGTAATTGTTTCACAAAAAATAGTATATTGAGAGTTAACATAGTGTGTTTTCATTTCATATAGAGATACCTATTTAAATATAAGGGTTTCGTAATTATGACACAAATCTACAAATTCTTTATCAATCTTGAACAACTTGAATGCTCAGTTAAAAGTTAAGTCTAGTTTAAGTTTCCTGATTTTTTTAAACAATAATAGGGACTCCTGTTTGCTGTCCAGCGACAGTATTCATCTTTCTGACATTTTCATGTTATCAGTAAAGTCAATTTTGAATAAGAGAGGGCATTTGTTAGTTTTTATTTAGAAAGAGAATTTGTCGAAAATGCTCG
Source organism: Agrilus biguttatus (assembly GCA_963921985.1). Classification (NCBI taxonomy): domain Eukaryota; kingdom Metazoa; phylum Arthropoda; class Insecta; order Coleoptera; family Buprestidae; genus Agrilus; species Agrilus biguttatus. The sequence continues at coordinate 32,336,053 of OY998117.1, forward strand.
TAATTTGTTTCCTGTGTATGTCTTGGATAATAACAGAATCTAAAAATTACTTCTACACTTAGAACCGTCAAATGGAAAGAGGTCAAGGGCTTTTAGTCAATCTAATAAAGGCACGTACCTATACGTTTTCTTCCTTAACTTACCGTTTATTGGTGTCCTTATTTTCTGAAGGTTAATATGGGTTCACATTCTTAAAAAATACGAAATAAATAAATAATAGAAAAAATCTTGTCACAGTTATTGTATATTTTTTCTGTATGAATATCTCGTATGTAATACGTTAGCTTTTATTTTAACTAAGATAAATCTTTCATGATAATTGGTTGTAATTTAACCTTCATAATAATTAAAAATTGGTAAAAACTAAGTTTATGGATACATACAGTCTTAAATTCCACTATTAAAAAAATTATTTTTAAAAGTAAAGTCGAAGCTAAAGTTTTCACGGTCGGTGTTAACTGAAAAAGGTTTTATATTCGAGGTTGATTAGGATTAGTCGGATAAATGACTTCATCGGTGTCTTCATCGAAGAAGGAAACTAATCCTAGATATCGTTAATTAGTTTTTATTTAATATACTTAGGTATGATATTAAAAACTAATTCATTTAAAAAACTCTTCAGTCAATTCAGTTGCTTCTTACTTAAAAACTTTCTAACTGTGTCTACAGGTCAAAGGGATTTGTAGGGTAAAATGAGTTTCCTTTAATAAAAATATCGTATTTATCAGATACATCCATTAAAATTATATGCAGTTTAGGTAGGTTTTTACGAAATTAAAAATATCAGTTTAATTGTTGTAATTCAATGCTCTTTTAGTTTATATATCACTTCAGTTAATGGACGAAATATATAAAAACTATTTAATTTTTTTTACAAAAAAAGTGGTTCGAGAAATTTTTTGCAGTTTAAGAGAAACAAATACCTTACAATAATCTTATAGTAAAATCACATTTTTCTTGTATGAGTGAACCACTAATTTCAGGTAAATATTTATAAAATAATGTTTTGAAAGTTTATAGGCCAACTATGTTTTAATGTTTGTCATATCTATTTAAAGCAAGATCTTAATAAAAGGAACACCCTGTATATGGCTCACTGTTCTTATATCACTATGTTTACCATTTACTGTTAGATATTTGAGAATTTGGAAAAAATTGTAAAAACTCAATAAATTACAATTCAAAATATTTGAAATCCAAATGCAAACATACATAAATAATAAATAAACAAATTATTTGCAATTGTACATATGAACAATTTCCTTGCATGTATCGCAAGCAACATCGAAACAACATTGCTTCCAGTGACATCTGCATTGTTTGTATCGAACAGCTTCGTGTATTACGAAACCTCGTCCACAACAAAGAGTCGCGCAGTTGTCTGCATCAGTACATTCCCTTCCAACAGTTTCCTGACAATAGGTGGGACTCTGTTCGAAATACATCAGATTACGTTTATCTTTCCTCTTCTTGAGATTCATCTGCTTAATAGTGTTCTCTAGCGACGGTAAGATGGCGCTATGGTATCTATCTCTCAACTTTTGGGCAATTTTTGAAAACGGCTGTAGTCTTTTCCAACATGTTTTCATTACACATGAAGCTGTTAACGATATCAGAATTTATTAGTTGAAATATTACCTAATACACTTTTGTATTTTCAATTAAAGAAATCATCTACCTAATTATAATTCTTTCAAATGTTATAATTATTGGATAAAATCGATATTAATTAAAACGTTAAAGCGCCTCAGTTACAAAACAGTTTTATTTTCTTCTTTGTATAACAATAATTTTCAGCAACTTTGTTGTATATTTGAAATGTCCACTTATAAAGGAAAATCAGTTGTTTAGTCTCGGTGCTTTTGCATTTTTAAATGAACAAACGAAACCTACGTTAAACCTTCTCGATAATGAAGAAAAACTTTTGGGTGTTTCATTCCCACCAGCTGCTAGTACTGGTGAGTGGGCAGTCCCTCCCACCTACACTGTGGTGCAAAGCTGAAGGATAGGGCGTAAGGTTTCCTTCAGCCCCTTTCAGGAATTGTGGGAATAGGTGGGTGGTGTGGTTAAGGAAAGAAAGAAGTAACGGGCGAAATGAAGACAGAGGAGAAGTGAAAGATTATCTGTGGAATAATTACTGCCCCAACATTTGCGTAAGTGATCTAAGGACACTACAGAAAACTTGGGTGATCAAAACTTCTGGTTGCAAATTGCACGGGGTTGGATTTCAGTGCATTTATCTACGCCGTAGCTTCAACGAGTTTCGAAATATGTTTACTAATAATATTATTAATTAAAGCATTTCGTCACCTGACGAAACTACAGTGTAACGAAACAATTGTAATGAAAGTAAACAGATTTTTTGAAACTTAATACTCTATTCCTAACATTATTCCGTATTAATGTTTGATTAATTAGGTAGAATATTTAAACTTTCACTGATGTATTCTCGATGAAACATTTTTAATAAAGGAAACAGAAAAAGAAAAGAAGTGTTTCAATAAAACTGTTTATTTCTCGACAATCGTTTCGACCTCTAAAAGGTCATTTTCAAGAGTACAATAGTAACTAAGGCTAAGATGTTAAACATGGGCTTTTATATATAAATAAATTATAAAGTGGGGGTAAACAAAAACGATTAAAATTGTGTGATTATTAGTGGTATATTGTATATATTTATTTCTTTTTGATTATTAACTAAATTTTTACAATTTAGGATGGCATTTTGTATTTCCATATTTTCTAGCAGCGTGAGCTTTTTACCTTTTGATTGAGTACAAAGAACCATATATAGATACTAGTAACGTAAAACTACTACATAGTCAATCAAAAGGTAAAAAACTTACGCTGCTAGAAAATCTGTAAATACAAAATGCCATCTCGAATTGTAAAAATTTAGTTCATAATCAAAAAGAAATAAATATATATAACACACCATTAATAATCACACAACTCTAATTGTTTTTGTTTACCCCCACTTTATAATTTATTTATGTATAAAAGCCCATCTTTAACATCTTAGACTTAGTTACTATTGTACCCTTGAAAATGACCTTTTAGAGGTCGAAACACTTGTCGAGAAATAAACAATTTTGTTGAAACATTTCTTTTATTTTTCTGTTTCCTTTAATTAAGTAGAAATTGTTAAAAGGCTACGAAACCCGAAAAAGTTTATTCCAGTCAAGAAATAAAATTTTAAAGTCATTGAAACTTACCTGAAACCCCATGACAGGTACATACTCTCATTTCGACTTCTGAGAGAGTAGTAAGTCCAACCTCAGTGTTGTAATTCAATGCCACCGAAAAACTGTCGAGTTCCTTTTTCTGTTTTAATTGTAAAAATTTTTTCGTTATCTTTTTGGCTTCTTTCGTATTATCACCACAACCGCCCCATTTCCAATTATATCGGGGTTGTTCGTTATTCTCTGGTAGAGCACAACGACAATTTTGAATTGTTCCCTCAGAGCAACCTCTCGCTATAGAGTACGCTATGGAAGCACCGCTCATTGCATACAGGAAAGCAGTTTCACGATAAATTTTCTTGAAGATTGATTTCTTGTACGAACAATTCCATCTTTCAAATCTAAAATAAGTAGAAGTCTAAGCTACTTCTATTTATACCCACTATTCATTTTGCGATACTTTTTGTACCTTGTCAAAACTTTTTTATATTGTCCATAATAACAAACAACGAGAGATGAAATAGAATCGGCGTTTACTTGATGAAAATTATTCATAGTAAATATAATAAAAAACACAAAAACTTTCTCAAAATTATTTAATTCAACAACAATTGTTTCGCTAACGCTGTAGCTTCTTCAGGCTGACAATGAATAGTACATCTAAACAAGGTATATATGTGATCGGGGTAAAAACACAGTACAGCATCAAAATTAATAGTATACAAAATTAATGTAATATTAAAGATTAAAAGATTAAAAAATTAACATAATTAAAATTTTAAATTTAATAAAGGAAAAAAATTAACGTCTATTACCGATAAATGAATAAACACTACTTTGTTTATTATCACTTTTTTATTTACAAACCCTTTTGATGAATTATCACAAAGTAACGGCTGATTCAATCCAATTTTTAACGTCTATTTGTTCATTTATCAATAAAGATGACGATTTTTGTTTGTTAATTTCTAAAACTTCTAGTAACCTTAATTTAATATTATTTTCACGTGTAATCATATCCCTATCTTTAACTACTATATGTTACACGTTTGTGAAATTTTTAATTATGTTAATTTTTTAATCTTTTAATCTTTAATATTACATTTATTTTGTATACTATTAATTTTAATTATATGTATTTCATTTTATTACTGTTATTAATTTCACTCAGTATTTTCTTCGATTATTTCCCCCACTGCTGTACTGTGTTTTTACCCCGATTCACATATATACTTTGTTTAGATGTACTATTCATTGTCAGCCTGAAGAAGCTACAGCGTTAGCGAAACAATTGTTGTTGAATTAAATAATTTTGAGAAAGTTTTTGTGTTTTTTGTTATATTTACAACAACGAGAGAAATTAGTAATCTTAAGAAAAATGTGATTCAGTTTGAAATTCTTGAAATTTACTTAAATAATTTATATTTGATAAAGAAATTAAAATTCTGTTAAGAAGAGGACAGTAAGACATATAAGTATGTGTTTATTTACGATTAATTTATGTAAATTAAGTTGATCAATAAACCTAACGTTGTCTGTTTATATTTTCACAAATACTTGGTGTGTGATGAAACTAATTAGAACTTTTCGTGCAAAGTATTTACAACATGCTGGAACTTGTTCTGGAAGTCTAGAATAGTTTTAAAAGCCGAATGAATTTGAATGAAGTATTTAAAGATGAAGAAGGAATTGTGATAATCTGAGCTTGAAAACATAATTAAAAGCGTAGCAGTCCGCCACAGGGTTTACATAATAAAAAATGAAAGAAATCCTACCTGAATCGAACTGACCGAATTAATCATATTTTGTTTCAAAGTACATTATAATATAATTAACTGAATATCAGTTAAACAAATACAATTAATACGTAATAACATTTAAAGAGCACAGGGGAAAAGCGATTTATGTTGCACCAGATTATAAAATTTCTGCAACTGATAGGATAACCAAAACACACAAAAGAAACATCCAAATCACTGAAAATGCATCTAAAGTTTTTTTTTGTATTTTATGAAAAAGCTATTTGGTTACATGTTGTATGGAAGACAAAATAAGTAAAAAAACAAACACTAAAATAGAAACGACATACAGTTATATTACGTTTTCAAGACTGTAACAGTTAAATTTCGTAATTTAGCATTTCTTGTTTTCATTTTCTGTTGATAAAGGAATTGTTATTACAATAGCACATTTTAAGTATTTTTTATTAGTTTTCCAAGATGCAAATTGATGATTTGTTATAGATATTATAATCAACATGAATAAATGATATTCAATAGAAAACAAAAACACTAAGTTTTAATTTCCACAATTTATTAATTTACTTGACATATATTTTGCCACACTGTGGCTTCTTCTGATGTACAATTTATACTTGCATCTACTTACTATTAAATAGTCTCGTTATGGTAGTACATCACAAATAGAAATAGGAAAAAGGCTTAATAAAGGCGAATGGTTAAAATCTAATTAATCATTGAGTAATTTTTCAATGTTTTTATACCTATTTATCAATTTCCTTGTATTCTAGTTTTAAGCTTTTATTTTCTAAGTGTAAAATCTTTAAATTTGCATTAAATATAGGATTATTTTCTAAAACATGTTTGGTATAGTTTATATCTACTTATTTATTTTTATATGATCTAAGATGTTAATTCAAATGAATTCTAAAATTTTCTTCCCATCTGACCTATAGCGATTGTTGAACAGGAACCGCAATTAATATGTATATCCATGTGCCCGATTTGATATTTTGTCAATTTTGTCTTTATTATCCTTTATATGGATGCTGAGGTGTAAATTTCTCAATGATCAATTAGATCTTAAACATTCACCTTAATTGATCCTTTTCCATGTTATTTATAAGATATTTAACAGTAAGTAGTTGTAAGTATAAATTGTACTTTCGAAGAATTTACAGAGTTGCAAAGCATTTGTCAATTGTGGAAGTGAAGACCTATTGTTTTTGTTTTCAATTGAATATGTTAGACTTCCATCAAGTATTCCCTGATTCAATATAATTAAATTGTTTTTGATTTTTTATTATTTAAGACACTTGGACGTGGGATCTCAAAATAATTTGAATTATATTTCGATTGTTTTTCCACTGTGCTCTTCATTGATATATACGGAACTGTATTGGATGGGTCCAACAAGTCGTGTTTTGTGGTATATCATCACTGTTCGTAATCTACAACGTGTATCTATGGTAAAGTATCCATCCAGAGCTGCTGTTAGGTGTTCGGCAACTTACCGAAACTGCTCCTTACAACTCACGACTGCTAGGTGTTTGGCGATAAGAAGAGCCTGCGATAGACCTTTTCTTTTGCGGCACATTTTATTCTGGTGCTTGAAACCACGCAACCATCGGCATGCAGGCGTCACGTTTGTTGACACGTTGCTGTCACCGTTGGCTGCTGATGTTGACGCATTATTATACGAGAAGATCAGAGAAACGATGCTGCGTCTTCGAGACAACTTCGAAAATGTCACTTTGTCCGATTCACCATTTCTGAAAAGAAAAACTTTCAAACAATATCAAATGGTTTGAAAAACGTTGTTTTATCTTAAAAAGCTTCTGGCTTCGTTCAAAGGTCAAATGGATTTGTAGGGTGGAAAGAGTTTCTTTTAATAAAAATCATAACCAACACGTATAAGATACATCCATCAAAAAGTTATACAGCTTAAATAGATACTAGTGCAGTGGCGGATTTACCAGTAGGCTGAGTAGGCTGGAGCCTAAGGCGGCAGATTTTAGGGGACGGCAAATTTGGCCCAAATTTTTTTTTTCTTACATAAAAAAAACATTATTAAATACACAAAGAAACGAGTGAGATTTTTTTTAATATTTTAGTAATGCACAGTATACTGAACAATCTTACGTCTTTAATCCGTATATAAAAGATTACTAAACGCACTGTAAAATATAGGTACTTATGCGATCATGAATTTTTAAAATATTCCAATAACGTTTCAAAATTAATTACAATTTAAATTTAGTAATTTTTACCTATTTTTTTATATTAAATGGGTACTACTTTAAACTATAAAAATAACGCCTTATCTCTTTTGTGCATAGAGTCAGAACCAATGAACAAGATTTCATACGACGATATAATTAATGATTTTGCGAATTTAAAATCTCGCAAAAAGATAATGTAAAACTTAATTGATTTCATTGTCACCATTAACCGGATTGTTAATAGATTATTTAATAGAAATTGTTCGCATTGTTTTTAAACTGTAAGTGCAAGAAAAAATATTTAACAAAAACAACGTTTACCGACTACACAATATTTTGTATAGGCTGTGTTCATATGGTTTAAGTATTTTTAAGGCATACCTTTCCCCATCTTATAATAAGTACATGCTGCTGTGTTTAGGTGAACAGTATACTCTTCACGAAATCGTGGATTGCAAAAATAATCTAGAAACTGACACAACTGTCCCCTAGTTCACAATCATACTAATAATGGGAAAAAGCCGACGTAATGAGGACGATAGAACACAAATCATAAAGTTGCAATTTCAGAATAAATATGATTGTGAACTAAACTAGCGTATTTAATTTCAAAGATTAGTAGGGGCGGCAAAAATTGAATAGCCTACTAGCGGCAAATTTGTAAATCCGCCACTGTACTAATGAAATTAAAAATATCAGTTTAATTGTTTTAATTGACTACTCCTTAGTTTACGTATCACTTTATTTGATAGACTTAATACATAAAAGGTATTTAACTTTTTTAAAGATCTCGTGAAGAAGCCATTAGTGCATTTTTTTCTGTTCAAGAATAACAAATAAATAATCTTATGTTTAAATTTATTTATTTTTCTTGTATTAGTGTATTACTAGTTTCATTTAAGTACTAATTATATATTTAATAGTTTATAGACCAACTATATTTAAATGTTTGATAATTATACTATATTTCAGTTTCGCCAGTTCTGAAAAGAAAATCTTCCAAAGAATATCAAATCGTTTGGAAAACATCGTTTTGTCTATCAACTTCTTATTAAAAACTAATTTCTTACAACTAATACCTAACAGCAATTATATTATGTCACAAAAGATCGCCAGGTTCTGATGATATAACATCAAAGGTACTTTTCCTTTAAACTTCATGGATGAACTCCTTTTCCAAAACAATATCCTAGTAAAGTCAAAATTTGACCACAAATGTTGTTAATTTTCTTCTGTGCTCGATTGTGTTAGTTCTGTGGTATAATTTATTGTTTTGTTGTTTTCCATGTGATTTAACCAATATTATGTAATACCTTTCAATACGTCTTTCGTAAAAATTTGTAAAACCAGGAAAGTGTTGGTTTTAGTTTAAGTTACTAACAGAAGTAAAAACGACGTTTCAGTAAATATTTTAATTGTAGACACATAATTGCTTCACTGTGCATCAGTGGTTTTATTTGTTTAAAGTGATAATTCGTTAAATCATGATCTATGTTAATTAAGCCACTGCTGAATTGTGAATTATAATAATATAATAATAAATATATAATTATTTGTTTAAAGTGATAATTCGTTAAATCATGATCTATGTTAATTAAGCCACTGCTGAATTGTGAATTATAATAATATAATTGTTGCGTCTTTACAATAAAAATATTTTTTAAGTTTGTGTTTCAACATATACCTACTTTAACCAACATAGATTTTTGTGTTAAGGTGTTTTTAGTGTAGTTTTGTAATTCTGTTAGTACGTAACTAAATAGGTCATTAGTCTGTCGAAACTGTCATAGGTGAATCGTGGTTTCATCTGCTTCGACAGAAGTGTGTTTAGGAATTCATAGTATATCGAAAACTCACTTTCTTGTGTTTCATTCCCACCAGCTACTCGTGCTGGTAAAAAAAGTAACTGGTCAAATTTTACGAATTGCACATTTCGTTACTCAAATTGTTAGATATGGTATATTTCCATAAAATTATATATTGCACTTAACATATATTTCACCACGCTGTGTTTTCTTCAGAAGTTACAAATATACTGTTAGTATAAATTATAAGTGTTTTATTATTTTTCTAATTTCACAATGAATTTCCATCAAGTAAATGTAGATTCAGTTAATTAGGTATGCTGTAGTTATCCAATGGAAAGTGGAACTTAATTTATTTATTATGACTTGTCATCAGTTTAATCTTGGTATAATTCAAGTCGTCCTGTTTTGTTTGCAAATAATACTAATGATTTCGTTTAATTACTTGTTTATATAGCACATTAACACTCTCTTCAAATGTGCATATAGAAAAAACAATAGATTTTATAATGTGAAAAGAGCCACTCAAAATGGATGAATAAACAGGCACAAGCGAGAAAGATACACACAAATAATGTTCTAATGTTGCAGTGTTAACTAAAAAACTAACATTTAATTTATATGTCAACATCCGGTCTGCACTGGTAACGGAAATTTCACAAGAAAGGTGTGTATTAATGAAACAACACAAAATACCTTAAAAATAATCAAATATTGCAATTTTTTATGTACTACTTAAATAACAGATGTTAGCACGTGATTTCTGTAAATAATTAAATAATTATATATATATATATATATATATATATATATATAAATAAATTCTAGCATTCTATTATTTACAGTCTAGATTTATATCGTAGATTAAAATTATTTTGCAATAATAATAATCAAAGCTTTTTGATAGTTTTTAAAAGCTTGTAATTCAGGTTTATTCCAATCAAATGGAATGAAATCTATTTACTTAGCAATAATCTTTTTGTAGGTTAAAAGGGTGTTTTTTTCTTACACAATTGCTTGAATGAATTTGATAATTACACCTATAACCGGGATACAACCACTTCCTACTATAGATACTTCAAGAAGTCTTTTGGACGAATAGATACTGCTACTACCAGGAGAAGATATCCTCACAAAATTACTTTACAAACCTACTTGTATGCTTGTAGCACCAAAGATACGTATAATATTATTAAATAACAGTTATAATTATAATTAATTCTTTTTTAACCTACCACTTATTAAAAATTTCCAGCCTTTTTTTATGTGATTTTAAATTTATTTAGGTGAAATTCCGTTCCGAAAAATGAATTTTTATTTATCTTATATAAAAAGAAGGCATTAAAATCCGTTTTCATATAAATTTCAAGTATCACAGATTCCACATTTCGAATGCGTCCTACACAGTAGGCACAGCGTACGGAAAGCCATATCCCACGACCGGTTTTGACCTATCGGGTCTCATCAGGTGGGTGCTGGCAGAAAGGCCTTTACAGGCTGTATGATAAATATAAATATAGTATATGTTATATCTTCGTCTACGAATCCATCGGAATCAACAGTGTAATTTTATTAGCCCTCGGAGTAGTTGTTTCTGTTGATTCCATATTTATATTTATATCTTTTTTATCTGTAAGTTAATATATTTTAAAAAGACCATCGTTTCTTTTTTCTAGTACGTCTTCTTCACCAAAGAGAAACGTTGAAACATTTAACATTTGCTTTATTTATTAATTGTAAATGTTTCACTAACAGACTTTTTATTATTATTTATTCACAAATTCGGATCCTACATTCGTTTCAGGTTTCCAAAATCAGTTTTTCTACCGTTCTGTTTAAAATGTTAGTTCACACTATCTACCAACACTGATTTTATCTATTCAACTAATTGTTAGAAATAAAAAGGAAAACAATAAAAAAATTCTTGTCTTCTAATAAAATTTTTTCTTTTCCTCATTTCATCGTTTGGGTGGAATGCAATCGCGCTTTTAACACTATTTTAATGGAATTTTGTAACAGAGGATTCAATAATTTCTCACCTATTGCTGGGATAATCTGACCACACACCATTATATAAAATGATAATGAACAGGAACCAAGAAAACATCACAATTGTCACATGTCTAATAATAATCGACCATTCTTACTCGAAATTGAAACTTTAACTGATGAGAACAGAATTCACCATATTTAGTTACTTAGAACGTGAACAAACAATGGTCACACTAAAAATGCTCTTAGACAAAGACATACCTGTAGGAAATGACGTTAATAATTATCGTGTTTGTTCTTCTTCATTTGTATGACATGTAACCAATACGGCATAATATTGCATAATAGTAGATATTATAAGTACATTGGCTTTTCTTTTTCTAAAAATGGAAAAAAATAAATTTAAACATATACAACCAAGTTGTGTTAGTAATAATATTTCATAAATATAAATATGGAATCAACAGAGACAACTACTCCGAGAGCTCATAAAAGCCTTTCTGCTATATAATAAATATAGCTTGTAAAAGCCTTTCTGCTAGCACCCACCTGATGAGACCCGATAGGTAGAACCCGGTCGGGGGATATGGCTTTCAGTGCGCAGTGCCTACTGTGTAGGACGCGTTCCAAATGTGGGATATGTGATCCTTTATAATTAGACGATAAAGGATTTTATTACCTCCTTTTTTGGATTGTTATTTTCGTCTAATAATCGTTCGGAATCAATAGTGTAATTCATAATAATATTTCATGTCTACAGGGTGATTATTGATTAATCTTAACCATACATTAGAATTATAAGAAATTTCCGGGCTAATAGGCTGTGGTCGGTAGGATTTAATTCCTAACTAAATCTTATCGACCACGGCCTATTAGCCCGGAAATTTCTTATAATATTGAAGACGCCGGCCGTGAAAGCCCAGACTCAATTATCATACATTAGAAGTTTACAACGAACGAAAAAAGACATCAATTTCAAACTTGGTACACATACTCCTTTACAAGTCAAAGAAATCTATTGAAGTTAATGAAAATATTTTTCGAAACTGTGGCTTTCCATCAGATTCTACTGAAAGTAAACCACTACTTCGTTATTTGAAATTTTATTACTGTTTTCGAATACCTTATTAAATTTCATGGTAACTCTTAGAAGGACGGTGTAACCCTAAAGCTAATATTTTTCAAGTAATAGTTAATTCAATATGAATATATTAGTAAAAATACCATTGATAAAAGTATAGAGATCCTGGGGCTTCTTCTCCTGCGAAATATTTTTTTAATATAACATATAATTGTATATTCACTCAATTTTCAGATGACTTCATAAATTCAAAATAGTATTTTTCTTAATAGCTTCAAATGTGTTTGACTACGCCAATAGAAAGAGTAAAATAAGACGATTTTTGTTATACTAATTAATATCTACTTTAAAAAGGGATTTTCTAAGAAATTTGCATTTTTCATTTCATTTATTTCATTACCAGAATCAGTTTTGTACCTACATACATGACATTGGTTATTCTTTTTTATATTTTTTATGAGACAGTAAAACCGTCTAAACTATTATTAAATTAATTAAAAATATTCTCTGCCAGTATTTTCTGCAATTATTGAGCACTATAAAAATAAAAGTGTTTTTAAATTTTAATTTACTTCTACAATGTTACTTCTGTTTATTTCAGTTGGATGGTGTCTTTTATGTAATATTAATTTTTTATTTGTCTATTTTTGTTTAGTTTTATTACCAATTCATCATAGTGGAGTGATGTAAATTGAGTTAAACACTTGCACAGGAAATTTATTATCTGTTTTTAATTACAATATGACAATAAATCGTGTTAAATTAGCAAAATCGTTAAATTTACGTTTCAATTTATCACTTAATGTAATTGGCATATAAATTGATTTGTAAATTTCAATAAGTACTGACGCATACGAATTTATTCTTGAATGACCATAGTTAGACCATTGCAATGGGTGTAAATGTCCATTCGAGGAAATGACCTGTTGATTGATTTGATCGTGGATTACGTTATTTAACGATATAATATAACGGATATGGGTTAATTCATTGTAATTGACAATTATCTAGAATTAAATTAGTTGTAGTAGCTATCTAAGGTCTTTTTCACATAATTTAAATTTAATTTTAATCGGTAGAACATATTAATATTCATAAATGAAATATTATAAGTACATTTAGTAAGCGCCACGATAAAATTGGACAGGTGACTTATGTTGTTGAATAGTCTCTGTTAGTTTGGATATCTAATTCAATTTAAATTTATTCTCCTTTTCAACATATTATTGTAAGGATCAAAACCAACATTACAATTTCAACTTTAAACAAGCAACATTGACGCTTTGTTTTCTGTTACAAGGCTTTTCTGGGGTAGATTGCGTCAAATAAATGTGTCTTTTATGCCCCTTTTTGTTTAGATTTTTATAATTATATCTTGAAATTAAATTGAATAATATTTGAATATGTAATGATAAAATGATAATTAATATATTTTCAGTAATAGAGGCATATTGTAAAGCAATTTCAGTACATTCCTAAATCATCATTATTAATATCACCACTATATAATAATGTTCTACATATCTATGGTTCTAGCGTATAGGTAGATTTGTAAGGTAATTTTGTGGAGCTAGTTTCTCTTATGATACAAAATTATAGAATTACTTTAATATTAAAACATCTACTTAAAGGATGGCACTAACTAATGTGCTTCCTTTCAACATCCAGAATGTAAGTTTTATTTGAAAATAATCATCGTTTTCACGTGTTGAGCGTGTTTAGGTGCCAGTATTCGGTCGTCATAGAGTTTTATATGGGATATAGTGGTGGTTGTGTCTAAACTATCGCCGACGAGATCCTTAGGTTAAATTATCATTTTTGGATTCCTGTCTAATTGTTTGTGTATGTACCCCATAAACTATTATATCTACTATTCTACCTATTCGGGTGGATGTTTTAGAAAAGTGTAGGCCTCAATCGGAAGTTTTTATTTCATCGCAGTCGGCTAATCTATTTCTGTAGAAATGACCACTAACGTAATTTGAGACCAAGGTTATACTCCCTTAATTCTTCCCCAAATCTTCTCAAATGTAAAAACAAAACGATCAAAAAATATTTTAGAGACTTTAGAAACTACGTATATAAATGTTTTGGCATCGTAAATTATGCGGTTTTTTTGTCTCTTGGTGAAACATTTTTATAACAAATGCAAGAAAGAAAGAAAAACATGGTTTTATTTCACAAATTGTATTTATTCACTTAAGATACCGTTTCAACTTTTACGCCATTGTCAAAAGACAGGAGTACAGTTGATACTAAATCTATACTATAGTTCAGTGCTAGATTTTATGAGTGAGGACAGGGTGAAATCAATTTGGTTATTAATAGTGATATATTTTTTTATACTGCTTTTTTTATTTCTAGAATTTCGAGAAGATTTTCTTTTTTTTATGTTTTAGTGTAATAATTTGAAATCGTCGAGATCTAATTTATGATTGTTGGAGGATACCATGAGGAGAAAATCCTGTATTATTATTACATTCTTTTAACCTATATTTTAGTGCTCTACCAGTCTGGCAGATCTAAATGGCCTCACAATTTTTACACTATTTTCTTGTGATATATCAATCTTTTATTTATTATTTACTAGAAGTGAGCTTAAGTTTAATTTAGCAGCTACGATAGTTTTTATGTATGTTTTCTTTGATTTTTTACATATCCTATTACATATAAGCGGAATATAATTTTTAAGCCAAAACGGCTTTGTCATACCAACTAATTTTGGGTCTACAACGATCTTTTTTTTGTTGTTCTTATGCCAAATTATTTTTTACCTTAAGCTGCTATTTATAATCATTTCACTCTTTCTAATTAAGCTAGCATTCTATATTGATTTTAAATTGGTCGCATTACCTTGGTAAGCAATTTGATGTTTAACTCTAGCTAACTTGCTTCATGCTTTCATAAACCTTTGAACAGTTTACCATCCGACAGAACGAAGCGAAATGATTTGTTTGCCATGTTAGGTTCATCTTTGGATGTTTTGTTAAATAAATAAACGTAATTTTACAGTACCGTGTACAACAAAGAAATCTTTTAGAAGATATAACATGATTGCGTGCAGAAGTTGACCCAATCTGTCAAACAGTGAACTTCTAGATCATTGCGATGTATGTTTAGTTTAAAGATAGAAAATATGTAGGAAGGTTTGAAGAAGAGCATACGTATATAGATGCAGTCGTCATCTTCATATACTAGTACCTGACAAAACCTTTAGCTCTGTTAACACAAGGGACCTCAAACAACACACGGCGAGACAACAGAGAAACAAAAGCTTGACCAACTAAATCACTGTCAATATCCTGTGCAAATATGTACTTTACGGATAGTTGTATTTTATTCGTGTTTGCCGAATGTCACTTTAACTGTAAAGAAATCAAACAGACTCGAGTGATTCGAGGTAACAATGATTTGCTTTTTAAAAACCACAAAGATTATCCATGAAATTCTATACCGTTACAACGTTCGACTTGCTGAAAGGAAAATTAATTCCTCAAAATATCATTAGCAATATTCAAATATAGTAATTGATCACTAAATAAGGATAGGAATCTAAAAATAGCTTTCCGGTTTTTTCATTGTTTATATTTAGTAAATTTATTACCTGATGATTTTCAGAAGGAGTAAAAGTTGTAGAGACGTTTATTGTATATGTTTTCCAAATAAATGTGTGTATAATTAGTTGATGAAATGAATTATTTCACCGGTGCACAGATGTGCCACTTCTTTTGATTCCTGTGGGGGAATCGGTGCAATAAACGGACTTTTTGTTTTAAAAATTTATTTCATCAACTAATAAATACATGGTCCTTCGAGCCGGATGTAAAGTGCATTCGTAATAACAGTTCCACTAATTGCGAGTCACGTCGTGTAGTGCTACAATTACAATCATAATCATTTAATCTTTCGTAAATTAGTAGCATTCACGACGTTCAATTAAATTAGTGTATATAGTTTGTAAATAGTTCGGTGTAATAAACTTTTAAAACATAAAGTCCGTTTATTGCACCGATTTCCCCATAGGAATCAAAAGAAGTGGCACATCTGTGCACCGGTGAAATAATTCATTTCATCAACTAATTAAACAAAGTGTGCTTTAATGATATTCTCTATGTCCAGACTTCGCTAAAATGTTGAATATTCATTAAAGGGAATGAAAATAAATGAGGTTAATGGTATGAAGGACCTTGGAGTCTTTACTGACAATAGGTTTTGTCTTAAGAAACAAATTAAACCAGTAAGGAGTAAGGCTTCAAAAGCTATCGTTTCATTAATTTAATAGGCTTTGAGCAAAATTCAACAGAATATCTACCCCAAACGTGTTGTTCAAAAGTTTAGTCAGATCCAGATTAGAATATAGCATTCGCCATATCAGTCAACTTACATTAAGGACAAAAGTAAAGTAACTCCTGTGGTAAAATCAAATATTTAAACAGTTACCTCGGAAATTAAAAACTTGATTGTAGTAGATCGTCGTTACAGGCGAAAGGAGATCGTCTTCAAACGTAAATAAAGCTGGTACATAGTAATTTATATAAACAATATACTTACTATATTTAGCGAAACGAAAAGAAAGCAAATTCTTGATTTTCTGAAAAGGGTCTACGTTTAACGTAAGTTTGAAAACGAATATTTATGAGTTAAATAAACTTATTAGTCGTTTTTTACAGAAATAGGTATATGGAAATGTAAACCAATTTGTATCAGGCTAAAACACTGATGATGAACGTCATCCTAGAAGAAAAGAGTGCCACTACACGTTCCAAAAATAATTCTACGTTCCAATAATCATGTAAGAAAAAATACTGAAATCAGAACTGCTTAAAATACTACATTTTACATGGACAGGAGAATCAAAAGAAGTTTTTAAAGAAATTCGTAAATGTCAGGACCAAGAATAATTGCTATAATTTCTGAATTAGATGTTATCCCAGGATTGTCAACGAAGATTAGTTGAAGTGAAACTCCATTGCAGACATACAACCAACAATCCTTTGATTTGTGAAAGAAATCATCGTACCAGAAATGGACAGTTTAAGACTGGGAAAAGCTTTATATGAGATGAGACGTGTAAGGCGTCCAGTTAATATGGTATTTCACCTAAAGTATGTACAGCAATAATAAAACACAGACACAGTAGTATATTTTGAGTGATGTAGATCAATTACGCTTTATGGACGGCACTATAAATCGATTGGTAAACAGGAATAATTTCCAAAATTCTACGTTGCTCTACGCGATGCCTTTGAAATTTATTTACCAACAGGCCAATGATCCAAAATACCAACCTCGGCTTGCACAGGAATGGTTTCACGAAAACGACGACCAGGTTATGCAATGACCGGTACAATCATCCGACCTCAACCCTATTGAGAACCTGTGGGAAGAGGTTGAATGCCGTTGATAAATAAAATTAACCATTGGTTGGACGAATATGCCAGCGTAATTCAATGCCGGTAGGGGTATTAGCCCTCGGAGTAGTTGTTTCTGTTGATTTTATATTTATATTTATCGTATAGCCTGTAAAGGCCTTTCTGCCAGCGTCCATCTGATGAGACCCAATAAGTCGAAACCGGTTGTGGGATTTGGCTTTCGGAACGTACTGCCTATTTGGTAGGATACGTTCCAAATGTGGGAACTGTGATCCTTATTAATAATTAATTTTAATATTTAATTAATAATAGATTAACATTTAGACGAAAAAGATTTTAATGCCTTCCTTTTTTTTGGATATGAAATAATTTTTAATTTTGTCGCGTATAATTTTACTTCCTTTCGTTAAATAAGTATTTAAAAACTTGAATAACAACTAATGTGTTAAGTTTTAGTTGTTCTCAACTATTTTTTCCTTTTTATTTTTGATATAAATATATTAGGTTTTTGTTTTGTAATTGCTGTTGGCGTATTTTTAATAAATTAAAATTAGATTAAATTAAATTTAAATTAAAAAGGAATATACGTTTAAATCTTCTTCAACAATATTTCTATGATTTATGTATTAATCTTAAGATGAGCACATACATTACTACCAAACTATTATCGAAAACGTAGTTTATATAAATACATAATTGTATAATGTGTATACACCGGCTAAATAAATATGTAAATAGAAGTTCTTGTACTTCGTGTACATGGGTAAACAGACCTCTTTTTTTAAAGATATTTGAATAAAGGATTCTTAATTTTCTTCTCTTGCTTTGCTAATAGACTAAAGTCGTACTGGCGTATGATTTGTAAAGATATTCTAAATTTTTTCAGTCGCTTAAAATGATACAAACTACATTGTGGCTGCTGTACAATTAAGAATAAGATAGAGTTGTCAACTGTTAAGAGATTCATTAAAATATGCAACTACCCGACTACTTCATTGTACTTGTAAACCTCTTTATGTTTCTTAAGTCGCGTGGAAATAGTGAATGACACTAATGAATATATTTTTCACTTAATACGTTTGCCTTTACTTCAGGGGGTCTCGACTAATGAATTGTATTTCCTTAGAAAAACGACATTATCCGTAGTTTACCTCTTTAAACGCTTTTGTGTTGGCAGCTCCCTTTTTTTCAACTGTAGGCACAATTACATACTTATCGTTCTAACAAAATTACCAACTAAAAGTATACCTACCTATATATATCTTGGCGTATTATACGGTTTTAGGTTAAATCTGTTTGTTACATATCACCGCTTACTTGATACAACGATGACCACTCCGTAGTAAGGCGCTTATCTTTTGTCCGGTAGCTGAAGTATCCCCCTGTTTGGGGTGGTCCAGCTATAATGCTGATAGTCGTTTATCTCCTTATTTAAAATCTATCCCTTTTGTGTTCTATTCATGGTACTTAATTAGTGATAATGGAAAAAGTAAATTATACCCGAATAGACGATGCTTTTCGGTCAGAAGGATTTCTCGATTCTTCGATTTTAAACCATCAAATCGAACATAAAACTTGAGGTTTATCTTTATGAGAATGACGAGACTTTAATATAATTGTTTAGGTTTAAGGCACTCACTCTGTTTAAAGTTAAATCGTTTACCTTGATATTAGTCTTTCAAATATGTCAACGACTTCAGTTTTATTGCAATCCGTTTTATTTTTCTTATAATAAACAGTATGCATTAATATTGACTTATAGAAAAGAAAACTATAAAAATTGAAGTATAACCCTTAATATTTTAAATGAGTTTGATGTTTTATCGAATTATCTTAGTTACAAAATATTTTTCATCTTTTGTATTAGACAATTATTATCAGAAAACGTGACTCTATAGGGGATCTTAAAACTTTATTCTCTTTTTGAGTAACTAGTGGAACTAATAAAGTAAAACTATTACTACAATTAATCTATCAAATGATGATCTTTCAACAACTTACGTCTTTATGTCTGTGTTATCGGCCAAACCCGATTTCAGGACAAACTAGTTTTGCCTGGGCTAAACTAGTTCCTCTTATACACGATAGGATTAACTAGTATAGTCTAGTCCAAACTAATTTGTTCTAAGCCCGATAGGATAATCCAGTTTAGGCTAGTCCAAACTGATTTGTCCTGATATAAATACGCACACTCTAGGATAAACTGGTGTGGCTTGGTGTAAACATTATAGTATATATAGAAAGTCAAAATAAATAGATAAACTGAATAAAATACCTTAACATGTACCTAATAATTTTTATAATTGAGATATGATTATTTCTTCAATTAAAAAAACATTTATTATTTGTTATAGTATGATTGTTTGTATTACCAATTATCCATAACTTTTAACGACGAATCATTATGGTTTTAATAAAAATGATTATTTTTCCAATTACGGAGTATTTTATTCAGTTTATTTATATATACTATAATATCGGGCTTAGGATAAATTAGTTTGGAATAGGCTACACTAGTTAATCCTATCGCTTATGGGAAGAACTAGTTTAGCCTAAGCAAAACTAGTTTGTCTTGAAATCGGGTTTGGCCTGTAACATCTATACTGTTATGAACTTCCATCAGGTATACAAGTGTAATCTTTTCAATATGTGGTTACACTTCTACTAGACTTCTACTTCTTTAGAATTTTTAGGGCTTTTAAGAAATAATATACATATGTTAAATGCATCAATGAGATATTTATTATTGAATTAATTTGTATCCACTACAGATTACTTCAAATTAATGAGGAAACAGTTTTGACAGCAGTAACAAAATTTTTTCCTCATTAATTTGACAGCAGTAACAAAAATTTTTTTCTGATTAATTGTAACCTGTAGTGGGTACAAATTAATTCAATAATTAATATCACATTGATGTATTTAAAATTTACCCCTACTAAAAACTCTTCAATTATTTCATTTGTTAAGTTAGTCAAAATTAATATTACATAGGTACATGGTGCGAATATTGGTTCAGAATAGGTACGTCTTCAATCAGTAGACGTACTGATAACTCTATGATTATGAAGAACTTATCATTACCATATCCATCTACCTTGAAAAAACATTGTACCAAGGGGCAATGCGTCGGTTGTTAGTTGTTATTATAGATCAAATATTATTGCTCCCAATTTGGTTTTAGTTCTTGTAATTTAGCAGTTAACAATTATTAAATAATACCCAGTATACAATGTATAAAAGGACTTGTGCATTAGTTGTCACTATCAGTGGCGCTTTTGAAATTTGCTTTGCATTGTTTGAATATGGTACTCGGTGTCCGTGCCCGGTGCGGTGTGGATATTGTAAAAGGTACGAAGAAGAGAAGAAGCGGCAAACAACCAACGTTAAATTGAATATAAAAGTAACAAACACCATCGTTCGGATGTCCTCTTCTTATTATTGAACCGGTGCTCTATAAACATGTTAACAAAAGCTTAATGCGGCCCAATGGTGCGGCTAAAAGAGTATCCGTTACTACGGCAACAGAGCATCTGAGTGAGTATAATATGAGAAGCCGGAATAATGCACTCAGATAGCCATATCATGCCATCTTAATCCCGAACCGTGAGCGAGGGTTTCGAAAACGTGAATTGACAGAACATTCAATTAGATACATTACAATGTGTTTGTAACACATCAGACAGGACCGACTCTAAAATATTCTGTTCCTAGAGATTGTTTGTTTAAATTATTTTCAATGAGTCTAAATCGATTACAATAGGTACAAGTGTACCAGCATGCAAAGTAGGTTTCAGGGAGGATGATATTAAAAATAGTCCAAACACTAGTTCCCAGTTTTCTTTAAACGATGTTGAAACTTCAAAAAAGTCAAAAATAAAAAGGGTTATTCTTCTATTCTTGAAAATGAGAGGGGATTCTCTTGAAACAATTGACGAGTTCGCTAAATGATTAAGTGAATATTTACCAAGTGCCTTTATTTTTGACTCTTTTGAAATTTAATCATGTCTTTTCACAACATTTGCACCGTTAGAAGTCTAAAAGTTTTAAACAGTGAAATTTTCAGTTTTGTCTTATTTTGTGCATTAATCTTGAAAACTATCAGAATAATAGTAATGCCCTAATAAGTTGATATGCAGAGAATTGCAAAACCTTTAAAATAAAATTTCTTCAAGGTGCTGGAGCAAAGGGGGACCAGTATTTACATGGGAGGTTTGAGTATATATGTATTTAAAAAAAACAGTAAGATATATGTTTTGTTCTTTCAATTTTGAACATTATTTAACAATTAGTTGTTACAATGTTATATATTGTGTAAAAACTGCAGATTCGACCGAATCCCTGGTTGGCTTATTTAATCTACATAATAATCACTACTGTTTCCCAGCAGACCGATGCTAGAAACGTTTAAATAGAAAAATTATAAGGTTTTTGCGTTTCTCTAGGTGAAACAGCTTCTAGCTTCGATTGAGAACATTATTTTAAGGATCTTGCAATTATGTTTATAGTATCTATTGTGGAATTACGATTACTGTGATAGTTTTCGAGAAAATTGCGAAAAACGATACAAAACTGAAAATTGCAATATTTACCTAAAAGATAGAAAATAATTTGAGAGCACATTATGGAGTAGCCAATTACCATCCCTTGTCCAGTCTTATTGAGAGTTGCCTTGGAAATCCTGGCCTACATTTTGGTCCAACCAAACAATTTTTACTTTAACGAGTATTCACTGTAGGTATAATCAAAATCAAATGAGTGTGTCATATTTTTGCATATTCGTATTAATTGCAGAAAATGCTAATGGGCTTTGCTGTCACCATTGATAAAGTCATATATCGAATCATTTTTATGTAAGTGTTATTTTATCCTGCATTTGAACGTTGATAAATACCTACATGTTTAATATGTTGTCTCTGTTCCTTGCCCAGACCTGATAAGTACGGTGAGATATCTACGCACAAATAGGTGTTTAAAAATAAAAAGTCCCGCCCTGTATGAACCATCACGGCTGAATAACCTGTCGGTATTTGAACGGCTATTTTATACTAATCTTTTTCATGTATCTAAGTGTGATGCTTGTCTTTCTTTTGTCTCTTTTTAGCTGCCGGTTATCTGCCTGGAGGTGCATCATGCACATACGGAGGGCTCGAAACATAAAAGGTGCAACTAGTACAATAGCAGAGTATCTCATCGTTTTACCGTATTACAAAGTGTACCGATTTGGAAGAGTTATTATTATCACACCATTTAGAAGTTTATGTAAAATAAAAGGAGGCATTTTGTGAATTTATTTTTTTAAAGAAAGAAGACATTGAATTCCTTTTTCGTCCAAGTTTTAAGGATTACAGATCCTACATCTTGAACGTATCCTACACGGAGTAGTTGTTTCTGTTGATTCCATATTTATATTTAAATTTATTTTTTGACTGGGAAATGATTCATTGATTTTTTTTGGAGATTATGTTTGGCTACTCTGGTTTTCTGTGATTTCCTTGGATCACTTAGGCAAGTGCTGGGGCAGTAATATTCCACAGATAATCTTTCACTTCTCTTCTGTTCTCATTTCGTCGGTCTCATCTTTCCTTCCTTAACCACATCATCCACCCATTCCCACGATTCCTGCAAGGAGGCTGAAGAGGGCTTTACGCCGTACCCTCCGGCTTTGCACTGCAGTGTAGGTCGGAGGGACTGCCCGCCCACCAGCACGAGTAGCTGGTGGGAATGAAACACAAGAAAGTTTTTTTTTTCAGAAGAAGTGAGTAATAAGGGACTTATTTGAAGGATGTTTCGAAGTATCTAGGAGCATTTGCGTTAATGAACACATTTATTTATTGTATTAGTTCTTAATGAATTTTACTTTTTATGTATCGTGTACTGTACAAGCAGACTTTGACAACTACCAAGCCAAATAGCGTAAAAAACTTGTTTTGTTATCGATTTTCGAATTATTAAAACATAGAGGAAGAAAAGCATACGATAATTAACTTTGTAATGTTTACATGTGCATTTCTAACAGTATGAAATCTGCAATTCTCAAATCATAGGAATAACATTTTATGTTTATGTCCATTAAATGGAAGTAGTAAATAGGCAGCTATTGTTCTTTTATAACATCCGTACAATTTATTTTTGAATGTATAAAGTTAAACTGACAACTTTCTACGAGAATAATAAAGTATTATTAAGTAGTCTGACTTTTCAAATAGGTACACATGTGTGTATCATTACAGGGGGAGAAAATGGAAGACGGCTATAGGAAATTTGTATATACGTACGTAAATACGTGTGTGAAAGTTTTCGAACAAAGAAAGCTGTAGGCTATCGAAAATGACCGGTTTTATTAAAATTAGACAATTGTCTGCAGTTTACGGAGGATGTGCAGACAGACAGATATTTAGCAAAGTTGCTTATCGGCTCCTTCCCATCGTCGAGTCATAAAATAAATTACTTGCATTCACTTGCAAATCCCAACAATTACTGTACAGCAGTATATTTATATTTTCCGGTTGTAAAATTCAATTCTTCCGCAATAAATAGTAACTTCGGCATACTGAAAGCTTTATTACCTGTTGTGGCAATAAAGAATAATGGAATCGATTTCATAGCGTTAATAGCTAATTTTATCTCCGAATATTACTCCTACAAACGTCTTTTGTTATGATGTTTTCGAATCTAAACTTCGTTCTGATATGTTAAAACTACTTCACACATTACTCGTGATATTAATATTAAGCCGGAACTTTAGGTGATGAAATTGTTGATGGTGCTAAAATATGCCTGTAATAGGACATAAAAATCATCAACTATATGTACATATTTCCTTTTTATAACTAGTATGATATTTGACAGGATACATTGTCAATGGAATGTTGAAGTATTCGGTATTTATGTCAAAGAATTGAAGAGGGAAAAACAGATACATAAATGGAATTTTCAAGACCGACTAAACAAGACCCTGTATAGTTTATATTTAATAAAAGTGTTTAATTTGTGGTGTTATCGGTGGATGATGAAAATACCGTGGATAGTAAAGGTTATATATGAGGAGGCATTGGAAGAAGGATTAGGGGAGTAGATGGCGCCAATAGGAAGACAGAATTGTAGGTCGGTTTACAAAAAAAAAAATAGAAATAAACCCGCAACAAATTCTCCGAAAAATGTCCTCTCTACAGAAAATCTGTAGAAATTAATTTTAATCTTAGAATAGGGAACACTCGTAAGTTCTTTTTTTCTTCACACTCGAAATAAAAAGATCCAGCTGTCACTCCTGTGGGAGTCACGAATATAGTCGAATGCCGAATAAAGTTAAAAAAGGTATCGAAAGAAGTTAAAAAAGTTGGATATATCTACAACCTTGTTTAGTGGATCAAGTGTAAGTTCAAAGTTCAATCTTTTTCATGTATGTATGTATCAAAGTTCACCTGTTTTGCTAGATAATGCCCTCCTTTTTTAACTAAGGGAATATTTTTTCATGGGCTTTATTTCAAGGGGGAATTTTTTCTTGGGGGATTTTTTCCTAGGACACCATCTGAGACATGAAGAACTAATTATTATAAGCAGAAAGTGGAGTAAAGAGGAGTAGAGGAAAAGATGCATAAGATTACTCTTCGCGAATATGATTAGGAAGGTGGAGGACATATAAATGTCAAAGGGCAAACTTTGCGGCAAATTTGCAGTTTAACTCATAATGTTGACAACCGATTATTATGAAATAGCCGCTAAGTTTCAATTTTAATACTAATATTATTTATTTAGGGGAATCACTCCTGCATTTGAATTATTTTCTCCCTGTAATAATAATGTCATAAATCACACTCAACGGTAAAACTATTTAAATCAGACACGATATTATTAGAAATTTACAAAGCATTTTCGATGAGATTTTTTATTAACTAAAAATGGTGGGGAAGGGGGAAAACTATTTCTCAAATTTCGTCTTATTTCTTCTGCTTACATCCTAAAATGAGAGATACCATAATGAAAATATTTTTTTGAGTTACTTTGGTACAAACATAATATATAAACATTATTTCTGTATGAAAATGGATTAGGTATGTATTTTCATTGTGTTTGTACACATTGTCCTGCAAGTTTCTATCAAATTAACAATTCATTTAAATAACAATTATAGTCATAGCCATTCAAACTCCGACAAATGAAACGTTAAATAATTTTCATTTACAAATCAACCAGAATTACATAACAGAAAAAGTTTTTTCACAGTAGACAGATTTCGAACAAAGAATAAAGCTTATCCAAAGCCAGCATGTGAGATAGATGTTTTGATTATTATAATCACAATATTAAGTTATTTTTCCGTTTCGTCTGGAGATAAATAACAATTTTGCCTTGTAATTTCTGATCGGCATTCACGCACAGTATTGTTTTGACGCTATTGTAATAGTTAGTAGGCAGGAGCGAGTTGGGCCGACCCAAATATTAATCAACGTCAGAGAAAGCCAAGTCGGCTCTGGGAAACAGCGAACCAGCTCGTACCAGATGCTCTTTGGGCGCTACAGATCGTTAAACATTAATCTGACCTGTTGTAGCCGCAGGAAGAAAATATTAAAAAGTATTATGAGTAAGTATTAATAACGGCATAGGTAGGTATATTAATGCGCCGGCGTAAAGGTGTGTGTGGTCTGGGGGGCGGCACACTCACCTGATACAGATGTTTCCTGACTTACCGTCAGCGCTCGGCCGTTTTGACACCCCAAAGTCAGCTTCTCACTTATTATTACACCAAAGCCTTACAAATTGTCGTTATTACGTGGGCCAGCGCACTTACCTGGGCCCGGCATTCCTGATTTTTCACACTATGGTGTGTGGTGATGCCTGCCTTAATTATTGGGAGCGCTGTAAAACAATTCTACCGGACCCACGTCTACCTACAACTTGCTAGCTATGAATGGGTTTACGAAATATTTTATTCGGCCCGACCGTTTCGGTGCTTTCTACAGAAACATTCTTGGAAACGGTCTCAAACTGTTATTATTTGAAAAACACACTTCATTGACACTTTATTTTTATTGAACACCTAGTATCTGTTCAAGTTAATATATTTTAGGACTTCGTGTGTTAATTTTATGATATACGCTTAGATTACTGGATTCGCAAACCTTATACTATAATTGTTTCGTATTTATATACACCGATTTGGCACAAATGTACGAATTTTCATACATTAAATTTCATTTAACATGTTTTGCATGTACTGCAGTTTTTTCAAAAGTGTAAAAAACATGAGTCAAGTTTAATTTAATTTTATAAAAATATGCCAAAACAATGTTCAATTTATATTCGTGATAATTTCCATTAAGTAACTGTAGATTGGCTTATTATATTCAATTTCATGATAATGTACTAACGAATTTTAGAATGGAGGTACTAATATTAATTTTGCATTTAGATCTGAATTAAATAAACCATCGTATCGGTAAAACATTTTCAAAATCAGATCAAATGCTTTTTAATATCTTTTATTGAAATAAAGTCTACACAACATGTTTCAATTTACTAAGTCTTCTTGCTGGCTAATAAACTAATTAAAATACACGTGTTTCGAAAGACCAACAAAAGCTCTCAAAACCTTAAACTTTATAAATTCAATACGAGTAATACACTTACGTAATTCGAGGAAATTTTTGAGATATTTGAATTATATTCTATCGGAAGGTAAGAAACAGGGGAAAGGCATAAATTTCATAATCAAAGAATATTTACAAGAATACGTTAACATAAGGTGACCAACTATTTTTTGTTCAAAAAGAATACCCTTTGCAAGTATTTCATAGGTGAAAAAAAAGAAGAAAAAACGATAAAAACATTATTTTCTTTTAAAAACATATTTTTTTTCGGAGTGGATTTTTTTGCTAAATGAGGATGTTCGTCTAATAATGTAGCCACATCCGAACAACTTTCATTTTGCATAATAAATTTGACTGTTAAGGCGGCAGATAATGTTTTTGCAGAAAGTTGCAACTTCTCACTGCTGCAATAATCATTCCCTAGTGAAAATACCCTTTCAACAGCAGCATTAGTGCCTGGACAACATAAGGAAATTTTTATTAAAACTTTTAAATTTTAATGTAAGATATGTTCTACTCTAAAATGCCGAAAGATTTCTATCCATCGTTTGTCAAGTTCTATTTTCTCATCGTTCCATTTCTTCAAATTTTCTTCATTTAAATATAAATTTACTCTTCGAATTTCTTCAAAAAGATAATTGTAATTAATAACAATATCTTTTACTTCCTTCATTACAAATTCGACTGCTGATGAAACTTCTTTCCATTCAATTTTAATATTTAGAAGGGTCCATTTGAAACAATTTAATGCTTTAAAGTTCACTATCCATTCTTCGATATATTCATAGAAAATTTTATAAAAAAATTTAACTTCTTTTAAAAATTCATTTTAATTCAAATCACTGTCAAACTCGTGTCTGGTGTTTGCCCTGTCCTCTGACGTGCCGAAAACGGCAAGCATATGCGCGCGTGAAATTAAAATCACTGCCAAAATAATTTTAAATATTTAATTAACAAAATTGAAATAAAATAATCTAAAAAATGTTTTAGAAATACAAATGAGTATAAAATTATACAAATGAGTACTTTCAGAGTACAGTATTTGAAAAGAGTACGCTTTGCGAAAAAAGAGTACAGTTGGTCATCTTAGTTAACAAAAATTTTGCTTTCTCTAGTGGACGAGGAATCCCCTAGAGCTCCTCTATATTTGCTTTGTTTAAATAATTTAAAAACAAAAATTTATTTGTCCGAAAGTAATTAATTTAAAAAGTCCTTTAATTTTCATTGATTATAGCTATTCTTACACAAAAAGTATTGCTTTACATTTAGTTATTTTTTCACAAGCTTGTTAACGTTTAATTAAATGGTTGTACTTACGCAATAATACGTAATAAATTACAAATCATTCTAATCACATTAGATAAGAAAATTTATACTTACATTGTAAAGGAATGTTTGCAGGCTATTAATCACATCTTTCAAAACATACAAAATATGCGTGAAGAAATCAGTATTATCGGAATTCCATTCCGGTTACTGATAAAAAAACACGGTTAAAAAATTAAGGAATGGAATTATTAGTCATGTGTATCTATACGTTTTAGGATTATAATTCTAATCGACCTACCGCCTAGTAAGCAACATTAATTAGTTAATTAGTATTTATTTAGTCTTTATAGAATGAATTAATTCAGTTCTAATCCGGTCGGAGACCGTTAAAGTTGTCAGTTTCTAGCCATCTATAATATTTCATTGAATCAAGTTCGAAGAAATAATTGAATACAAACAAAAGTATCAAGTAATAAAGAAGCCATTCACCGCAGTCTGGTTTTAATGTTATGTTACTTTAGGAACTAATCGAATGAACAAAATATAACAAATTTCCTTTAGTTGCTTACAATTGTTATCGTCTCACAGCAATTGTTTTGAAAATCAAAGCTTCAGGTAAGTGTAATTTTATAGAGAAAGACAGAAAAATTTTAATGCTACAAGTAGTAGAAAAATTTTAAAGTACAAATTTTATCTTCGGCGATACATTTATTCTACAATTCTATTATCAATCCTTTTTCTGTGAATTTTGTTGGTGGTGATCGGTAGATGAAACATATTAATATAGAAGAAATAAACTAAAAATTGTTTCAACACATATATATTTTCTCGACGAATCGTTTCGACCAAGACGGTCATTATCAAGAGTACTTGTTATACTTATATATATATATATATATATATATATATATATATATATGATGAAACAATTCTTAATTTATTTCTTCTTTTTCTGTATATGGATTTTTTATAATGATTCGGAGTCTGAGATATTAAAAATAATTTTTTATGCAGTTTTTGTTTATTTTTCGGCAACCAATTATTCTTACAGGTTTCGTTCTTTTAAAAGAAAAACACCCTTATAATTTTGAAATTTTGCACAATTATAAAACATATTGACCCTGACATCTTCCAATTAGTTTTTAATACTTATAGGAAATTTTCCGTGGGTCAAAAAGTATAAGCCGAAAAAAAATCTTCTCTATATCATGAAGGGTGTCCAACAACAAGCAAGCTGAAGTCATTTTTCCTTTTTGAAATATTAGGTGTAATATTTCCAGAGATATTCCTGAAAATAAATTCCACATATATTATTCTCCCTCTGTTTCCAAACTACTGAAACGTGGTCAATAGAATTTAACATTAATCAAAAACACCATCCCTTTATTTTAGAACTTTTTAAAAGTTTTGTATGTATTCCCGAAAAAATAAAACGACCTCAAGAAAATAAGTAAAAACTGGTCAAGCGCAAAAAATACAGAAATCCTAATAAGTGTAGCAAATTACTTTTCTCAATTTAATAACCTACAAAAAATCAAATTTTAATTTTTTATTTTAAATATATTTGAAACTACTCGGGTAAAAATTTTTATCTTGCGTATTTTTGGTATTTGTTGTTTAAATATAGGGTAGAAGTAATATTATATATCTGTTGCTGCTATTTATGCAAAGCTATTTTTGGCAATCTGGCAAGAAAAATGCCTAAAAAACACGATTTTGGTGCGCGCCGAAATAATAATAATAAATTATGTTGAAGAAAATAATAAAAAATAGCTATTTGTGTTTTTCTCGCAAAGCCCTTTCGAACAATTCCTCACAAGAATAGGTAGAATTTGCCTTTTGTTTGGATGCACGTTGGCCCCTTCAGATAAAGTTTTTTATAAATTTAAATGCTATTTTCATCTCTTGGCCAATAATTTCCACCATACTATGTGTGAATTTAAAATCCATATCTCAATTTGTTTATGAATGGCAGACAGAAGAAGGGATAACAGCATTCCCACATAAATAGGGTTCAGTGGAGCCCTTTTGGTACGGCACCCAATAATCCGAATTTTTTTAGCCCAACTTTGAAATCAGTTGGACTAAATACAATTATACTATGCATTTATTTTATTGTAAAGAATTAAGAATAAACTGGATATTTTTGAAAGTTAAGGTGTGGAACCCTCTCGTCCAGTATAATTTTTAAGAACGTATTTATAGCTTAAGATGAAATTTAGATGTAATTTATACGCAGAGGTATTTCTGAACCGTAAATATATGGTAGTTATCATGTTGTCGCTCCCATGATGGGAAGTTCGAATATCATGTAGAATGTTCCGATTTGTGCCATCGATACAGTCATCAGGGGCATTTTAGGGTGACGGTCTATTACCACGGGCTGATGTCCCAGAAGCGGGTGCGAATCGGCAGGATCAAAGCCGTCGGCTCGGCTAATATCTCTGGCGCCGGATTGAGTCCATTCACTGCTTGGGTGGCGTTGTTGTACGAACATCGTCAACTGCGCCCACCTTTCACACCTGTTAATAAATCCGTCTAAAAGTAACTGTTCAAGATTTGTTTCAATTGCAAACATAAAATCAAATACAAATTAATAATTAGTAGTGTATACCTTCGAAGTGTTTAAAGAATCCGACTAAAGGTTTTTATTCCAAATAGAAAGCAAAATTTGCAAAGATTTTTCTATACTTAAACGTGATTTTGTTTTCTTTTTCATGTACATTTAGGAATAAAGGCTTTTTAAAAATAACTCCAAATCACACAGTATCGGAATTTCTTCTGCAATTAAAATTTTATTTAATATTTTTAAAAAATCGGCCCATCAATAAAACGTATATTGTTAATTTCAAAGGATAAAATTATCGCATTAATGGTCTTATCACCAATTGTGAAAGATACCTTTAGTATTGTTTATAGCTTTGGTGATTCTTAATAAAGAAATGTTAAAGAATCTATAACATAGACGACAGCATTAACAACAAATAAGTCTCCCAAAGTTGAAGTCGAAACGTCTGGATCCAAACAATATTAACTAATTACTTCATGATGATTTTGTTGTGGTCTTAATGTAGCCACTACTGTTTAATGGTGGAACGTTTTCTCTTAAGTTGCACATGATTTTGTTTATAATATATGTCGTTATTTGATGAGAATCAATCAACGAGAACAAGTGACCACCTATGTTTTTAAAAAAAAGAAAAAGGTGACGAAATAACAAATTAAACTATATTTAAAGTGAAAATTATTATTCTTATCTTAAACTTATACATGCAGGTAACAAAGATAACTAACAATTTAAACAAAATTCTTGGTCTTTAACATGGCTTGTATCATTATATATGTGAAAATCCATCTGTATCTCTAGTGAAAATAATTCCTGAGTAAACGTTGAAGAAAAATAATTCATTAAGCCCACGGCTTAAATATTTGAAGAAACGCATTTCAATGTTATTAAAAATTTTGTGTAATTTATTACGTCTATAAGAAAAACATCATCTTAGATTATCAATTAATTTTGAGATGTGTTGTTTTTTTCCATGTTTCGAATTTCTACTTTTTTCTCTCGCGACAGCTGTTTCGCCTTTCACAATCTTCAGGTTTCAATTAATCAATCAATTAATTTTGGTTTCCATATTTAACCTAATTAAATGTAGTGGTGAAAAGTTGTGACTTTTATTTTATTTATTTGTCTACTTCAATGGGCTACCGACGACACTTCTAATCTATCAAATTGTAATATTAAGTTAGGTGACAGTAGCTGAACTAGATTTTATATTCTTGATAGCCATCGTGATCTATCAAAACCATTTTCCAATTCTTTGTTGTTATCAGCAAGCCGTAGACTTCCGCAATTGTTTATAATTGTGAAAGTTACGGAATTGTTTTATTGGTACAGTCAAGTAAAGGTAGAATCAATTAAATATGCTAAAGAAGAAAGGCTGTTCATGGTGTAGTCTTGATGAAAAATGTAAAATAAATAAAATAACGACGAAAAATTCGTATTGTTTCAACTGTTTATTATAAGAAACTCTTACAATTGTTTATCCACAGACTGCTTAATATTCCTTTAACTGAAGATGATTTTAATAAAGAACTAGCCATTATAAAACAGATCGCACATAACAATGTTTATGATCGCAATCTGATCACTAAATTATTAAATAAGAAAATCAAAATTAAAACCCGAAATTTCCTTTTCAATTCAATTCCTGTCCCAAAAAAACAGGAAGAACCTTCTTTTTGTATCTTAAATTACATCCAAGGCTGTAGCTACAGAATTAAAAATCAATTGAAAAAATCAAACCCTGATTGTAACATTATTGAGGTCAACAAAGTCAATTTAGGGAATCTGTTAGTCAATAATGAAGAAAGAGTAGATACATTTTCAAAAAGTGGGATTTATAAACTATTCTGTAAAAATCGCCACATATATTGGTCAGTCCGGGAGAGCTATAAAAAGGAGCGCTCGGGAGCATGACATTCCATAAAAAACAAAATTAACAGTACGGGTTTCGCAGAACATTGCATTTCTCATAGTCATGTATTAGATGAAGACAACACCAAGGTACTACATTTTCAAAACAAAGGCAGATTGCTTAACCTTTTAGAAAATTTAGAAATTCAAAAGGCCTTGAAGAATAAGAACGATAACTTAGTAAATAATCAAACCGAAATATACCCTTGTTGTTGTCGTCATTATAGTTAAGTAAAGGTTTTTCCATATCATGTAGTCGTAAGGTAGATTAGGTATATATACTCGTGTAATAATTTCTAATCCTAGAATTTTTACTTAAAACTGTCTCTTTAATAATGATCTGTTGATCGAAACAATTGTATGAGTTTCTTATAATAAATAGTTGAAACAAAACGAATTTTTCTTCGTTATTTTATTTATTTATATTAAAAAAGTCGTAGACAGTTCCGATAGGGCATCAATCAATTTATTTGCTGGTGGGAACCAACCAAAAAGTTCAAAATCGTAAAAATTTATGTTCAATACTCCTACTACAACAGATAGATATAGCAAAAGTATAAGCATTGGAGCAGTTTAGTAGCATCATGTTGAATATATTCCCGTGCTCTTTCTTATTCTTCTACTTATTTTACCTTCCCTTGGGCCGATGCTGAACGCACTCAATGGAACTGATTCGGAATCTCACCTACTAGTACCTTCTTCACAGGTTAGAAGTCGACGAGGTGGGCTAATTGTCGCCTTTAACAACATCAAAGCGGGTTTGCGGCAAATAATTCCGGTATTTGTTTTGTACTCTGGCATTATATCATTTAACGCGACACATACGAAAGAAAATTGACTCTAATTAATGTACGATGTGCCGCCGCCAACTCTAATTATGGACTTGGTTCGCCAGTAATATTTTTGCTGCCTCGTTTGCCTTTTTAATTGCAGCTTATTAAAGATGCCTAATTAAAATAATCATTGGCAAGTGAAGGTAATAGCTCCTATTTGACGAAAGGTACGAAACTTCACATCTTGCCATTGTTATTACTTAATTGACAAATTGTGGTAGTAAAAATAATAAACAGATTAATTTATGTCTAAGCACTACCAGTATGTTATCACCCTTACTGTAATATCATTTAATTTGGTTTATAACCAATACGTGTTTAAAATACTTACTGCGGGTGCTATATATTTAAATAATTACATTTTTATACAAACTTACAAAAGCTAGCTTAGTTAGTGGGTCAGGATGTACCTATATTATCTATTTTATTGTAGAAATATTTTTCCAGAACTGTACGATTCTATTCAATTATCTAAGCTTTGTAGGAATAGTTGTATTAAAGTTTTGTTTTTACAATGCAGGGCGATTATAAACAAATTCTGATATTGACTTTTATGGATTCTTTAAATTTATACGTATGCTGGTGATTCGAATTTCCTATTTTTTTCGTAATTTTTCACGTCTGGTATTAGATATAACAGATTGGGTCCGATAGGTCGAAACCGGTCGTGGATATGGCTTTCGGTGCGCTGTGCCTACTGTGTAGGACGCGTTCCAAATGTTGGATCTGTGATCCTTTATAATTAGACGAAAAAGGATTTAAAACCTTCTTTATTGAATTGTATTGCCTTTGTTTAATGCAGACGTTTTGCCATATCAAAAGGATGCATCATCTTCAGTGCGTTCCATGTCATGGTCAGCCCCTATTGTATCCTATTTTGGGTACCTTTATCGAATCTCGTGCGAAACCTAAGAATATTTTGGTTTAACATCTTAATATTGTGTGTTAAATATTCTATTTTAGTCCGTGTTCGCACCTTTGTTCAGGTAAGTTCTAATAAAGCCATAAGACGAAGGAGGTGTCTGGTGAGATCTCGAACAGACATCTGCATACAAATGACCTAGATGGCCCATAAACATGCCCTTTGTCAACACTTCATTTCTTACAAAGCACAAAACAGAGAACCTTGGAAGCCGTGCGGTCATAAAACGTTTTGTTTATTGTGTTTATTCAATTTATTGCCTACTTCTTAGGTGGTTTTATGGAAGCTAAATTTCTGATTACACCCAGAATTCGTTTTCGGTTTGTTCATTCATTCGTGGTGGTTCGGTTGATTCTTCTTTTTTGTAACATGTCACATTTAATAGGTGGCTAAGAATTTTATACGAGGGAATGCGTGGGTGCAGGAATTTCCATATCTGCATAAGTTTCATGTATTTAATTAACATATTTTATGTATTGCCTACCGTCCATGTATGCGTAACTGTAACTGGATTTTAACAACATTTTCTTACATAGTATAGGTACAATCGTAACCGTTTTGATGTAATATGTGTAATATGATAATAAAATGAATAAAAATCAAACTTTTTTATAACATATAATAAATAACATCGACATACAACACCTTTTTTTTCAAACATAGTAATATTATGTGTAATAATGATATCCTTACCATGGCGTAATGAAAATATAAAGGGGCGAATTATAGTCGATAAATTTTTGGAAAAATTCGAATCTGACTAGAATTGTTTTAGTACAAGAAAAATTCGAGATATACTAGCCTTAAAGATAAGCAATGTATTACTTGAGAGGCTAGATTTTAATTCGGCGATAAAAGATACCTCTTAAATGACGACACTCTTAATTAATATGTTAATGTTTTACTTCACGCAGTAATGATCACAAAAAAAAATGAAGGTATCTCAAGATCATGACGTACTTAGGTAATTTTGAAGCCAGATTTGAAAATATACCTCGGAAATGAAACTTGGGAGTGAAAAATACACACAGTAAAAGTTTCAAATCAATTTTATTTGTATTGCTACAATATTGTTTTGCTATACAACAGCTTTTTCAGGCAATATTTATTTATTTATTAGTTGGCATAAATACATAATACATAGTAATAGTAATAGTAATACATAGTAATAGTAACAATAATAATAATAATGATTCTCCATTCGGAGAAATATATTATATACTATATACTATATATATGATCGTGAAAGAGTGAGGAAAACCCTCACTGTACTCAGGAGCTATACTTATAGGCTAATTACTTCAGGCTTGATGAAAATATCATAAACTTATGATTGCAAATTAGAAAATTAGGTACTAAATATTATACAACCTGTGAAATTGTTTTGTTTTTATTATCATTAAAATATTGTATTATAGTTTTCTTTTTGCCTTTGAAATTTTAAGATCATTAAAACAATTTGTCAATCTATTAAAATATTTAATTGCTGTATATAGACTATTTTTCTCAAATATGGTTCTTTTATGTCTTGGGAGTGGGATATCCTGGTGAAGATAATTATTGAATTAAGATGATTATCTTCGCCTGAAGAAGCTATTATATAGCGAAACAATCTTGTAGCAATACAAATAAAGTTTATTTGAAACTTTTACTGTGTGTATTTTTCACTTCATTATGTTTACGTTTCAGCAAGTGACATTATCAACAATCAACAATGATACCTTTGGGCTTAGTTTCCTGGTCCATGTTGGTCCATATAATTAAAGAAAGAAATTGAAGCGAACGTTAGAAAGAAAGGCAATTATGAATTATTTCTTCTAAAAGAAAAGTCAATAAAATATCCAATTAATTTAACACTTGTTATAAACAAAAGTTACATAATTCCTTTCCCGGATTTTTTAAACGTTTACATCTGGATGTTACCCGGAAGAATTCTGCATCCATTATCCAACTCCGGAAACAAATACGCGTTTAGTGCGTATGTTTCTAATAAACCACGTCAAGAGAAATGAGAGAGGGTGCTTTAAAGTAGTGCGCCACGTTGGTAGCTTAGGTGATAAATGGCTGTTTAAAAGCTTGTTAATAAAAGTGCGTTGTGGCTTGTACATAGATGCCATGTCAGGATCCTTAATTTACTATTCTTAAGTAAACACAGACTAAAAAGGGGTTTAAATGCAAATTTAAAGATTATAAATTTGATTAGAATAATTGTGTTTAATAAAATTTAATATATTAGTAGTAGTAGTTGCTGTTGTAGTAGGAATAGTCTCTGTTTTACATATTATGTTACATACCCATAAGTTTTACTAGCTCAAAAGATATCACAACAATAAAAAAAGAATTTTTTATTATTTTATTTTATACTTTTTGGATAACTGTTTTGAGAGTTGGAAGTCAAAATACAAAGTTTATAAAACTTATTTGTGTCAGATATGAAATCATCGTTTATTAAAGTATACAAGTTTATGCAAAAAACCTAAACTAAAAACAATGCAACACTTTCATCCATTCATGTCTTCAATTGTTAGTATAAGTACTAGGTATACTAAAATAAGTTTTATAGTTGCGTGTATACTGAAAATAGTATATCAATAAAAAATTGTCAATGTTGTTACATTAACTATTAGACCAATATACACTAAGGGCAATGATTATTCAAAAGTATTATTATTGAAAACGATTCTTATCGTACAAAACAAAAACAAGTTTTTGATCAGTATTCTGTAGAATTTGTCAGATGTAATAAAAATAATAATAATACCTTTATTGTAGCTTTTGATAGTGTTTTACAATAAAATAACAATTAATCTTACTACTACTATTTGTCTTACTTGACTAATTCTGATTTTTGTAAGCTATTCATTTTCACATAACAATATCTATATTTCTTTTTTAAATCGCTTTAGATCCCTAGATTTTATATATTCTGGAAGATGTTGTAATCCTTCACTTCCTTGTAAAAGATGGAATTTTATGTGAAAGTTTTATTCTGCTTTTCTAAATGTATATTATTCTTAATCCTAGTGTCATACGAGTGAACGTCTGCATTTATTTTTATGAGTTCATTAAAGTATTGCGGCATCATTCCTATCATTATTTTATGTATAAACACAGGAACATTATATTTAATTAACTTGCTTATCCTAAGCCAGCCTAACCTATTTAACATTACATTAATTAGTGTGTATTTATTACAATTTAAAACTGCCCTCATTGCCCTATTTTGAATAACCTGCATTCTGTTGATATCTTTGGAATCGCACATATATAATTGAAAGGTGGGAGAACTATTGCATCATAAATAGTCTTTTTTGCATTTATTGATAACAAATTTCTTAGTTTACTAATTATTCCAACTTTCTTTGAAATTTTTTTGCATACGTAGTTTGCATGCTCAGACCATTTTAGTTCACTAGTTATTATTACTCCTAAACATTTAACATCATTTACTGCTTCAATAAGACTATTATCAATAATAATATCATATTTATACCTTTTAATCTTTTCTCTAGCACTTTTTGCCCCAATAACCATTGCTTTAAACTTATCAATATTTAATTTAAGATTATTTATTTTTAACCAATTACTAATATTTCTCATTTCCTCTTTTAGAATACCAATTAAATCTGTGATATTATTTTCCTGTAAGTAAAAACTTGCATCATCTGCGAATAGGTGATATTTAGTTATTTTACAGTTTACAGTTATATCATTAACATATAGTAGAAAAAAGAGGGATTCCAGTATACTGCCTTGTGGTACACCTATGTCAGAGTTGATTTCGTTTGAATAACTATTATTGCACTTAGTTCTTTGTTTTCTGTTTGTGAGGTACCCATGAAACCATGCTAGGCAAGTATCTTGAATTCCATACCCCTCTAACTTTTGTAATAACATTTGCCTGTCCACCGTTTCAAATGCTTTTTTCAAGTCTAAAAAAGAACAACTACTATTTCGTCACTATTCCTGGCCATTTTCCATTCATTGATTATAAATTGCAGAGCAGTCTCACAACTATAGCCGCTCAGAAACTAGATTGATTTGGCGTAATTAAATTATTATCATTTATATATTTCACTATCTGATCATATATGATCTTCTCTAGTATCTTTTCTACAGACGATAACATATTAATTGGACGGAGTTCTTCAGGTCTAATTGTATTTTGTACTCTTTTGATAGGAACTACTGTTGGTATTATTCCTTTTTCTAAGGAAATATTAATTATATTTATTAACTTATCTTCTAATACCTCATCAAATTGTTTAATGAATGTCATGTTCGGCTTATCTGGACTAGATTTATCCTTTAGATTTACTATTATATTGCTTAGTTCTGTCGTATCTACTAATTTGAAGTTTCTTATATAGCATTTCGAACTTTTTGGTTCATACAGCTTCGACAGAACATCGACCAACCTACATGCTACTATAAACAGCGATCAGTGAATGAAACCTTGTTGTATAGTAATGATTCCCACAATAAACGGCTAATTTTTACAGTTGGCGTTGACATGCTGTTTGATCTTATTCGGCTCTTATCGTGATTAAAAAGTGGTCACTTTTTTCTTCAATTTTCAGATTTCTATTACAAGTAATATGTATATACTATTTTGAAATTCTGTAACAAATATTTAAATTAATTTCAGCGATTATTAACCTACGCCAATGGCGTTTGTGTTTCAATTTATTACAAAAGAGAGATGAAATACGTGTATAAATGTAAACGAGCTGGTTAAGGAGCGTTTATGTGAAAAATATCCTTTATGTTGTCCATCAAGAGGATAATAAAGACAGCAAAGGCGGTAAATCTCAAAATTACTTTAGATTCGGAACACAGCAAATCACTCGAGTTGGTCACACTTGTTAAGAGCGAGCGCTTTAATCTACTTATGAACAAAAATTCGCTTCATTGTGCGACTAAACCTACAGGTTTCCACGCTTCACTGCTAATTCTTTCAAAATTGGCGAAGTTGTTTGCGAGAAGGATAAAAAAATATAGACATTATCTCATCGGCCCACCCAGTCTCATACGAATCGTTGCATTTACCTACCGCTACACACAAATGAGGAGCTGATCTGTAATGGCAGTTTTTGCAAAATGGCTTTGCTGAAGGCAACCATTCAACTACCGAGGTACTATGTGTAATGTACAGGGTGACTGATCTAAACTGTTCATTGTAATCTAATAGGAAACATAAACATAAACATAAATTTAGCAGATACATTTAATTGCGATATTTCTGAAACAGTGTCATTTTATTTATTTTTCTTTTATTTAAAGTAGATACCTCAGGACTTCTTTCCATGTGATATATATTTTTTTTAATAAAATAAACTACATAAAAACATCAAAAAGTCACACCCTTATAACTGCGGCAATACTTAATGAAAAAAAGGTGATATTTCTGACACTAATTAATTTCTACCTTTAGTTTAGTTTAATTAATTCTCAAATTCCAAAAAATATAATTTCTAAACTTTCTGTGCAGATTAACACATAAAACTAGAAGACAAAATAACCAATTGCCTATTAATAACCTAACCTAACCTACCCTAACCTAACCTAACCTAACCTAACCTAACCTAACGTAACCTAACCTAACCTAACGTAACCTAACTTAAGCTAACCTAACCAATGGAATAGTTCCGACTTATCTTTTATCGCACAATTCCAAACCAACGCAAAAATATTAATATTTTATTATATTTAAATCTCAAAATTTGAATGATATTAATTTGGATAGTTTGGTGTTAGATAAGCATTTCTCGAAATTGCATTGCGATAGAGATTTTTTGTGGCCGGATTTGAGTTTATATCGGAAATGATTACATTCTTTTTTGATTCAGTTTTTCAATCCTCCGCAATACCTAGTGAAAACAAAAACATGAACAAATAATCATCACTTGGAGTTTGGAATTGAAGTATTTCAAAATTATTAGGTCAGACTCTAAATTAGCGACAAAACATACCTCTAATTGTTCACATTAGAACACTAAAGAAAAAATATCTTTTATCGCAACCAACTGAAGTTTGTGATGTGGGTAAAAATAGTTTTTCAATTTTATACGATTGTTTAAAGAAGAGCTTTAGTGCTGGGCGTTGGGTTTTGTTTAATAATAATAAATTATTCGCCTGAATCAAGTTCAGAAACTTTTTCTTCATATTAGAAAATAAATGTTTAACGAATTTGGAAACATCTCAAATTTTTGGAAATAAAACTGCAGCCGTTCTTTTCTTGTACCTCACAAAGAGACCGAAAAGATCATAAAAAATAAGTAAAATGCTTTCTAATGCTTATTCGGTTAGTATATAATAAGTAGCTACACATAATACCTAATACATGTAGTTTATCTACCATATACGATCACTCATTATCTGTATATGTGTATAATTTATTATTGCAATGAGCATTTAGATGTTATCCATTCTCTACCTATGTATACCTAGAGACTACTTATTACAGATATCTTCATAGCTAGGTATTAAACCGTATTTATTTGTTTATATTTGTTTTTGTTGATGTCAAAACGATAGCGGATGTGTTAGAGGCGGTTTAAGTAGAAATACTTGTCTCAACTGCCAATTGAACCACTTATAGAGGATCTCAAGTGATCCCTCGCCTCTTAGCTATTGTAAATACACCAACATTTCAACAGCTAATCCACCACTATGCATCTGCCTTCAGAATATCTTTTAAAAAGCTAAGCGGAAATCATTAATTGCACCTTAATTTAATCCGACTGCCTATCATATATGCTTATGTAAAGGATATGTCTCCGTTTGTATTTTATAAGACGAAATAATATTATCGTAACGAATAATGCTTCTGTAAATTACTCATTATTTTATTTTCCTTGATACTTTTACAGAGAAGTTAATTATTTTTTTTATTATTGATAGACATAAATGTCTTCTGCTAGGTAATTGAAATTTTTATTTACGAATATCAATTGAAGGGCTCTTATTTTTTATTTCAGCTAGATCCAAATATAGCTTGAGGATTACTTCGTCATGTCAAAATTTTGATAAACTGTAATCTCAAATTCCGAAACAAATGTAGCTTTTGGCTATTTCATAATTTGAAGTAAAAAGCGAAACAATTGAGAGAGCTGATAGTTATTTCCAAGTTATGTTTTGTCACTGAATTTGAATTTCCCACGAGAATTTCCCCAGTAGATACATCTAACTTTTGAAATATCTTAACCTCAAAAACTTGTTGACTTGTTTCTAGTGAAGAAGCTATGTTTTAGCGAAACAATTGTAATGATTATAAATAATATATCATAATAATAATGATAATAATAATAATTCTTTATTTCTTTGTATGCCATACATGTTTTTGCAAAGTGCTCTTTTTGCATTTACATACTTTTTAATAACAATTCGTTTAAAACTACAAAATCTAACCAACATTTTTGTTTCTTCCTTCTCTGTTTCATTGATCTCTAATTTTTAAATTTACCCCTTATACTATATTTAAATCTACTTTTTCTCTTAACATTGCTTCGACCCCTCTATAAAACTCACATGTTTTCTCGCACATTTCGCCTCTTAATTTTTCAATAATTAAGCCTTAATTAATTTCTCCCTCCTTTCATTCATGAACATTCTTACCTCATCTTTTTAAATCCCTATTGCAACATAATAATTGGGATATCGTCTTTTGCCTTGGTTCGCATAATCTACAGATCCATTCATTATAACTTTTTTTACAAGCCCTTGTTAAATTTCCGTATCTTATCCTATCCCAGATCTCCTTAAATTATTTAATTTTGTCACTCCTACTTAAATACTCTGCCCCCTTTATTTCCGGAATT
Organism: Agrilus biguttatus; assembly: GCA_963921985.1. Classification (NCBI taxonomy): domain Eukaryota; kingdom Metazoa; phylum Arthropoda; class Insecta; order Coleoptera; family Buprestidae; genus Agrilus; species Agrilus biguttatus. The sequence continues at coordinate 32,378,357 of OY998117.1, forward strand.
ATGTTTCTGTATAAACTATTATACTTAGAATTAACTATCGCTTCCTATTCCTTATCCACCCCACCTCTCTATCCCACCATCTATTTAACCCTTATCCAATTTTGCTAATAGTTTCTGCCTTCCGTCGGTTCCATACCCTGTAATACTTCCACACTTTCTGACTCCACTTTCTCAACGGTTTATAATATAATTTAAGGTTTTTCTCATTTCTTCTACTAGACATAGTTTTAGCCACCTAGCATCTTCCATCCCCAATACATCCTTGAAGCATTTATACGCTCTCTCTCTCTCTCTCGGTGTAAGCTCAATGCTGATTTCTCCATATATATTTGGAGTATTTCTTGAAACTCCTAGAGCCATTTTGCAGTATATCGCTTGGACCCTACTCATACTTACTAATTTGCTCCATCCCATACTCCAACACCATATAAGGCTATAGCTCTGACAATAGAATTCATTAGAAACATTTCTACCAGCTCTTTTCATAACTCCCCATGTAGAATTTGCTGCTTTCTGAGCCTTTCCTGCCATTCTTTCTATGTAATTATAGAGTCTAGTTATATAGCGATAACATATAAGCAATATATCTATTATTTGAAAATGATTTTATCCTTTTATCCTTTTATCCTTTTTTTACAGTACAGTACTCTCTCTTTCGTGAACAGTATTATGAAGAAGTGAGAAGATAAGAAGGTAATTATTGTCTATAATTGATTTTGTCTACTGATACTTGATAGAATTCCATTATGTACTTAATGAATAAAAAACACTTTTTAGAATTTAAACTTAGATATAACATCCGAAGAAGCTATAGTGTAGCGAAATAGTATTGTCAAGTGATAAACAATAAACTGTGAAATTCGAAAATGTGTTTTTTATTCATTTAGTAGTTGTTGTCGTTGTATCTATTTGTCGACAAACTCAAAATTGGCGTCAGAATTGCCCCAACACATTAAACGTTCAAGTTCTTTTAATCTAAAAGCTCAAACAACCCATTTAGCATTATTTATATTTTTAAATGAAAATGATAAATAGATTATAGTGTTCTGGGGAAACTTCGATGCGATGTACGAATTTAGCGATGAACGCTACTGCAAAAGTGGATTACTGGTTGCCTTGTGATACTCTCAGAAAGACTAAAAATTGCGTTTTGTGGGTTTTGAGCTTAGAATAAGTACTTCTAAATCTTGATGTGCTGCTGACGTAGCTTTCAGCGTCACTAACTACGTACGAAATGAGATCTCTGGACTTAGTTTCCTGATCGATGTTGACCGATGTCGCCTGTTTTGATGTTATTATGATGCTAATATTGTACACTTAAAATGAGTAATATTAAAGAACTTACTTTACTTAAGTTCATCAGGAAAAAGTCTTAGGATTATATCTTATTTGCCAACATTATAAACACCAAACTGTAAATTCTACATAAATCTTAAGTTGTTGGTAGACATTCAACAAATCAATTAGGGTCAATATTATGTAATAACGAAAATAGGTATTAAAAAGCATTTCACATATATTTAGCATTAGGATATTCACGAACTTTCACTGTGTAATATTTAAATTGTTATTTTAGAAAAGCCCTTTTATAAGATTTATTAATTCCCAACAGAATCAACTAAAATATAGTAGATAGATTTTGCAGTTACTTTGTGATATTCCATTATAGTGTGATCAAATAAACAATACTTTTCTTTGTTTTAATATCACTATATTCTTCTCGACAACAAATTGCGACGTTAGTATCTACAAAAAGTTTGACATTTTCAAGTAATTCAAAAAAAGAATAACAATAACAGGTACTTATATCTGTAGCCTATCAGGTAAGATGTACTTTAATGTACAATTAAAGGTACTATAATCGAGAAGAATAAAGTGATATTAAAACAGTAAGTAAACCGTTGTTTATTTAATTATAATAGAATTAACTAAATTATAAATATAGAAGTATAAGGTAAGCTGTCTATATATAAAGAACAAAATTAACTTAATAATCCTGACCATTATACGTGTCTAACATGGATGACTAAGGAAAGCGTGTTGACTATTCCTTAAAAGTTAATCCCTAATTGTAAAGAATATGCTCTTTAACAGGTAAGGAATAAATGACTAATAGTACCTAAAACATAAGAGCTCTTCAATTGACATTAATCTATAGAGTTTTCAACTCGATGGTTATTATCACGCTCACAATCTTAAACCTAATTAAGTTCAAATCATTAACTAATCTGCTGGCAGTTCTTGCACGTCATGCTCTTTTTCACCTTTGTTGGTCAGGAGTGGCTCCTTTTTTTCCTAGCGAAGCCGCAACGCTGAATTGAATTTTACAGCGGTTTCTAGATAGATACCTATTACTAACTCTTCACAATATTTTATGTCCATAAGCTAATAATGAAGTGAAACAAAAAATACACCTTTCATTAATTGGTAGCTTGATGGAGCTCTGTCACAACGATTTGCATAAATAGTTTATGAATTCGATCCAACACAATTAATTTATAAGCGTTGGCTTTAATATTATTGTGACAGTAATTAATTTTGATTTTTGATTTAATCAAATTAAATGGACGAAGTCGCAAATTCGGAAAACTTTATTATATTATATTAAAATATTAGATACCTACATAAATTAATTATTTTTTCATTGAAAAGTAATGCAGACAATGTACATCGACAAAAAATATTGTCCTTTTCTCAATTATTTTCGGCTTACTAGTTAATGTTTAGATTTAATTGTATTATTTATTTTGGTCAATATTTTGATAGCTAGCTAACATGGTTTTCAATATATTTTTATATAATAAGTACCTATATATAAAAAAATTTAATGGAATAACTGCTGCTATTGGCTTTAGGATCATCTTTCAGAGCTCTAGTTACAGTTTTTTTTCCTTATAAACATACGACTTTCATACAAATAAGCAAATTGACATTTATAAATATGGGTAAGTGTTTTCGTGATATCGGCAAGCCTAACTAATGGTACCGAACGAATACATTTTAATTTCTCGATTGTTTATTATCACTTTATCTTTTTACATTTATGTAATGGATTACTAACTAACTGACCTATGTAAGTATTTCATAGGTCAGTAAATAAAAACTCAACATATTTTGTTCCTTAAAATCCAAATGTTCTGAAACAGGTGGGCATGAAGGACCCGTCGGATAGGTGTTAATAAAGTAGGAAAATCTGAAATTAAATGCCTGTTGTGCGATATAAGGTACCAGAATTTAACTTCCTTTGCATTTGTCAATCAAAACTTCTAAATTTTAATTACCTATCCATACATTTAATTTTTAATTGATAGTTTGCACTTTCAGCGGAATAAATTCTACAATTTGAATCCTTCAGTTAAGCCTAAGAAGGCATCATCCTAGGATTTGAAAAGTTTTTATTTTTTTGAATTGAATGGCTATTGCATTTCTGTGAATTTTTCGTTACTAACGTTTTTGAGTATTAATTTTCATTATAGTAAGTATTGAAACCATAAGATAAAAATGATATTATAGAAGAATTTGCAATGATTTGTTAAAAGATTGATATTGATTTTTGAAAGGTTTAGTTAGCTATTAGTAATATTAAGTATAATTGAAAAAATAGAGTAATAAATCAATATACTTGCTTTATTTATGTATATATTACACACTTAACGCAGATATCGTTCTTTAGTGATAATAAGTTAAAGGTACCCCTGAAATATTGCAAGTTAACAATTTTAAGGAATACTAAACATAGTTGTTGACACTATTCTGCAATAAAATAATCGAATATCACAATGCACAATTTAATGAGAAGAATAAAAAATTTAACTATAAGCCCTGAAAACATTCGATGAATTGTTAAAATGATAGTTTCAGTGAAGAAATTGATATTTGTGTTATATTTGATAAAATACTTTGTATTTATTGTAGTGCAAGAGAATTGGATTCCTATGATCCTAGGCATATCTGTAATGTGAAAAGAAATCAATAAATAGAAAAGACGTTAAAACCAGCAAATTAATTCTTTCAAATGAACAATACCTGTATACTAGGCATTAATGTAAGTTATCAAACCATATACATTACGCAGAAAGATGTAAAAAGCTCTGCAAATATCTTTAAAAAACTAAATAAACTAACGAAACCGTATTTTTTCGAAGTTGTACTTAATATCTGAGCTTTTATGAAATTTTTCATAGTTAAACACTACACAACTGCTAATTCATATTAAAAATTCTATTCTGATATATGTTATATGATCTGACATATTGTTCAGAAAAAAGGAACTTGATTCATTAATTCATTAACTTTTCATTAATTTGCCTTTCAGGCCTTTCTTAAACTTGTTTAACAGTGAGACACCCTGTGTAGAAGTTCGTGTACCTAATACGTAAACGTAAAACCTCCTGTGGTCGTTACTGCACTTACAACTGTCTGTAATTATTTCTAAAACGACATGCTACTGTGTTATTTATGAAGTAAAAGTACTCATTGGTTGTAGGCAAGCGAATAAAAGAAATTACCACAAGAATTAAGCGTCCCATTAGCTTGCCCAGAAGGCAGTTTGTTAATGGTTCTCCGTTTGCATGAGGTGTTTAATTGCATACCTGCTCACTGTACCTGCAATTTCTTTTCAGACGTACTAACACTTAAGACTATACTACGTAGGTACGTATATTTCTTAAAAATCTAACTGGCTGAATGAATCTAATTAACACCAACAATAAAGGCGTGCGAGGTTGAAGGGTAAAACAGCTTGCCACTTATGTTTATACCTAGTCACCTGTAAGGTGTAGCTGCGACTGATTTCAACAAAAGGGTACTTTTCAAGGTTTATCAATTACCTACTTGTGTATTTCTGTTGGCCATTATTATTTTCTGTGGAATTACAAATGTATCGTATTCTGTATCGTTAACGAACAAGTTGGAGATTTCAATAAAAGTTTTAACAGTGTGTAGATACTAAATTATACCTCTTAAATGATATCGTTAAATGTTTGTAATCCTGAAATAGGTGTATTAAAAGGATTATTCGTATAAGAAGGAATACACTTTCCGCAAATACAAGACGATAATCTCCAACTGAGGATAACGCCTTCGAAGTCGAAAAGTGTTTTATGTTTCATGTAGAATTTTTGGTTCTAGTGTCTTATTTAGTTCAGTTCCACACAACCCTATTTGTTTTTTTTTTGTAAGCTATTAAAGTGTAGACTCTCTATAACAACACTTAGTAGTAGGAGTAAAGAAAAACTCCCTATAATGTAGGTGTTACTGAAGCTTCCATGGTCTGATACTTTATAACTTTTACTTCTTACAAGGAAAAAAACAAACGTTTTGTTTTTCATTCCCACCAGCTACTCGTGCTGGTGGGCGAGCAGTTCCTCCGACCTACACTGCAGTGCAAAGCCGGAGGGTACGGCGTAAGGCCCTCTTCAGCCTCTTCGCAGGAATCGTGTGAATGGGTGGGTGGTGTGGTTAGGGAGAGAAAGATGAGACGGACGAAATGAAGACAGAAGAGAAGTGAAAGATTATCTGTGGAATGTTACTGCCCCAGCATTTGCCTAAGTGATCCAAGGAAACCACAGAAAACTTGGACCAGAGTAGCCGGTCCCGGGTTCGAACTTCTTGCAAGGAAACTCATTCAGTTAGTGAAAGGAAAACTTTGTGCGTGAATGAAAAACTTAAAATAAACTCTCTAAAAACCTCGGTCCCCTGACCTTTATTAAGAATATTTGGATTAAAAAGAAAAGCTTGAGTTTCCACTGCAAAATTAAAAATTAAAGGTAGAGGTTTACAAAATGTATTCGAATTCGCGGTGATTATCTGTACTTTGATATATAGTGTTGTCATGAATCACAATATTGCTTCGGCTTTTTTTCAATAATAAGTTAGGTACTTATTGATAATTTGTGTTTTATTATTTTGGGTCATTGAAGTCTTACTTTTATATACCAAATTTTTAAAGTTAAATAATTGGACGTCAATTGAACAGTTAAAATAACAAAATAAAGTGAACTTTTTAAGATTCACTGTGACTTTAGGCAATCTTTAGCAATCACGTTCTTTTGTGTTATTTTAAAGTTTAATAAAATAAAACTATACTCTATGAAGAAGAATTTAATAATTGAAGGAACTAAAATCACTTTTAAATGTTTCAAAATATTTTATTGTAAACTTTACAATATTGTTACAGTAAATCTGTTACGCTTGAGAAAGACATTGTTATGTCGAAACAAAATTGTAGAGTTTACAGTAAAATATTTTGAAACATTTAAAAGTTATTTTAATTCCTTCAGTTATTAAAATAATGTTTCACAAAGATCCGACCAGTTCAACAATTGATTATATAGATGAATTTAACTTTTATGCATCAAGAATTTACTATTTTATCACTAATTTCGCATTGATTACTTACTAAAAGGTTCACTTTCAACACGAATGATGTCTAGTATCATTAATTCTCTGGTTTCATGATACTAAAAATTGAACAATAGAGCAATCGTTAGGTGTTTGCATCGTCTAATTAGAAATAGCAAAAGTGTACCTAATATCCCATAGGAAAAACGAAATAATTGATATCAAATCTTAGAAGGATCCAAGATTTGTCCTCCTCATTATAACAAGCATTGGAGTAGGTACGAGAACGCCATCAACCAATTTAAAGTGATGTACTTATTAAAATCTGTGGCAAGTTCGAGTTATTTTCAAACACTTAATTGTAAATAGGTCATAAAATGTTTGGACGCTAAGTTGTCTATTTTCAGTTGGTTCAAATCTACGTAGTAGATGCACATGTATTATAGGCAGGTAATGAAGTAATCAGTATGCAGTGGATCACATAGTTTGCGAGAGATGTGAATGAATTTGTCGTTGATTCAGAAAATTCGTTGAGATACCTGCCTATTCTCTAGCGATCTCCTGAGATTCCAGAGAATTTCAGTCTGAAATGTTCATTCCGGTGGGAAAGCGGTGCGGTCGTAGCTTTAGAGTCATTCCGAGCAATGGCGGGTCGACGTCTCAAACGAGTGGTCAAAAAGGCGGGTTCGCTTCTTGTAATTGGTTGAGCAGTCCGTTGCAGGCGTTCCGATTTGCACGTGTACAGGACCACACGTGCAGGTAAGTCCTAGTCTCAGTGCGACGAAAGCGCCAGCTGTGGGTGGTCAGGACTCGAATCCAGACTCCTCCTTAGGTTAAAGTTCGGGCTAATTCGGACAAAGCCGACCAACCACCCCTACTCCACCCTCGGTTTGAGTAAATAAGCATCCAGGTGGATTTGTTTATTTTTTGCGTTGGTGCAGTGAATTCGTGTGCGGGTGGATGGACATGGAGTTTTCGGTGGTGCTGGTGGTGAGTCTTTTTGTGGCTATCGGATCCACTAATGAAGTTGTCATCCGGAAAGGACGAGGAAAAGGATCCATGTGGTGGTAGGTACTGGAAAATTATTGACTAGGACTTCGGTCATTTATCGATTTGATCCTTTAAAAAAAAATCTTCAAAGACGTTACAAAACTACCGACACTGTGAAAATCAATTTTCTCTACAAATTTTCACTTTGCTTCATGGAAGATTTCGTATCTATTCGTTTATCGTCAGGACTCATAAGAAATAAACAAAGTTCTTGCCGACTCCCACTAATTATAAATATTGTTTCTAAATATAGAATCGTTATCACTTGATGATATCTGGGCCTTTCATTTTCAGTAAACAATTACTCTTGACAAAGGGCTAAACACCCGAAACGATTGTAGAGTTTAATAAATTACCTTGAAACATTAAAAAGCAATTGTCTTCTTTAGTTTATATTTACTTTCATTTTCTTCTTAGGGACGAAATTGTGACAATACTCGCAACATAAATTACAGATAAAGGTATCCCTATAATTTATATCAAACCGTATTTAATTTTATTTATATTTCAATCGAACAATATTATTGCTGCTAATTAATGACATTCTAAATATAAAAGATGGTAACTAAGCAACTGTCATGTTCTAAAACAACAAAATTAATAAATTGTTTATTGAAAGGAATTGTAAATATTCCGGGCATAAATGAGATATTTAATTAGTTAATAAGTAAAGTAAAGTAGATTAATTACTGGATATTCAAATTTTACATTTTGTTTTAATTTTCAATGTCAAAATTTCGGATTCTGAGTTTGCCAAGCACCTCCACCAAATATAAAACTATAAACTATATTAAAACTGTTAGTATGTACTTAATGTGCCAATTAAAAATCATTATTGAAAAAACTGAGTAAATAAAATTTTAATTTGGAATCGTTTTCACTAATAGTCACTCGTAGTTTTCAGTTTTGTTTACTAATTTATTGCTTAGAAAGTGAATTTTGCGTGATATTATATATTATTGGAACGTTTAATGCGTGTATAGACGAGAAAAGTAAAATTCTTACGTGGTTTCTGTTTTTGTATTAGACGTGTTGTATTTAATGTTTTGGTGCTCAAATTGTGAATTACGTTCATTTTGTTTACCGATGTAGGTAATTTTAATACCAATTTTCACTTCGGTGCGTAACAGCTTAGCATTTAAAATTAGTTTATAAAGTTGTTTTTTACATTTACAAGTGAAGAAATGTACACAAATTTTGTCTATCGTGAGAACTGTATCTACTTAAGGTACTGTTTATGAAAATGCGTTTTTGCGGATGAGTTCGTAGATATAACAATTGTTAATAAATTCCTGTCTAGTTTGTTATTGTATGTAAGTATACATAATGTCCAAAAGTGACTTTTATTTTATGTGAAGAAATATTAGGCCGAAGAGTTAAAGAGTGATAAATGCAAAAATTTCACTTTTTGTTTTTTTTTTTCGGATTATCTGTGTCAGGTCGGGCACCTTGCAAGCACTTTCAGAGCAATTTTGCAAGAACGTTTAGCTGATTCTTGCATTTCGTTTGCGAAATTTTGATCCGTGAAGTATTTGATAAGTAAGCAATTATTAATAAGTTGGAAGATATAATTCTATTTTCTCATTTATCATTAATATCTTTATATAAAGAGGGATTTTCCTATAGCGACTTAAGCAGCCACGATAGAAAATTGAATTTAAAACAATTTGTTTAAGATTTTACTATTTTCTGGAATTTTGAAATACATAACGGAACATTGACTTTATTAATCAGTTGTATCAATGTTAATTAAGTAGTTGCCCAATCTGAAAAAGGATTAAAGAGTGGGTATCTTTTGTATTCACTTTGCAGAGATTCTCGTTGCAAAATGAGTGAATTAAAAATAGTTAAGCATAATATTTTTTGTTCTGTTAGTACCTAAAAAATTTTTTTGGGACATTCTATATAACCGTGTATTTGTATCTAGTATTAATAAGAATTATCCACAGTTAACAAATTGAATCAACTGCAGAATCGTAGATATTTAATTAAGATAAATTAACTGATCTGGTGGCTTTAAATTTTCCTTTTACTGATGTACATTCAGCTATGTACATTTGTACGTTTGTATCTGTAACTGAAGTACCTTCCTATTAGGTAGAAGCATTGTAGAATTCTCCTGTTCACGACTTCTTGAATTTGTAATTAATCTTTCGGAGGACATCGATATTTCATTCAACACACCCTGGGAAAATTTAGTAGAGTTCAATGTTGTAGACGTTTTTTTCCTTCTTTTTTTTTTAGGACCGTAGTCGATGTTTTAATTAATGTGACATTTAAGTCTCACTGCGATTAACCGACCATATAAGGTCGTTAATTATAAAGGAGCATCGGCTAGGTGCGCTTTCAAAAGACGAGATGTTGCTAATTAGTGGTATAATGGCTAATTAGTAATCTACTAACCTACATTCATCAATAAAACGACTTTTTATAGAGGGGTTAGAGCGGACATTAATTCCTTTTTTCTTTCTTTAAGAACTTGTGAACAGGCCATCCGCCTGGCGGTACCTGGCGGTACCTCTCACAGTTATGTAAGCATACTTTATGGTTTGTAAAAATTTAGTTTCGTCCGCACATAGGAAACGTGACGAATGTGAGGAAATTTGCACCTTTTTTAGTGCCTTTGTAGTTACTTACCAACTTGATCTTCTCCAGTCGACTCCATCTCTCATCATTATTATTCCGTGATAACTACTAATTACTTCGAAACACACATGAGGTCATTCTGTAATAAAAATTGAACATTCAACTATTCTTTGACGGATCACTTTATTTACTTACTTTTTTTATGTTATTGAGCAAAGAACATACCATGCATCAGGAAACAACAATGTGCTTCTTACTTCATCTTATTTGAATCACTATAATACATATATGATATAATTTATCTATAGATAGTTACTGGACAAGTATGTTGTTTGTTATATAATATTAAATAACATTTTTAATTTTCATGAAGTCGTGGTGAATATTTGCTACATTTGTGGACGCAATAACTGAACCAAAACATTTATCATGTTTTTAAAATGATCCAAATACTCCGAATAGGAACGTTTCAGTATCAAGAAATTTCCGCAAAACTTTAAAAATGTAAAATATGTAATCAAATTTGAAACAAAAAAAAATCAAGATAGACTTTATTAAAAATCACTTAAATATGATCAAACCTCCTAAACAGCCGTCCGTACAAATCAGAAATTAACTATTTATGAATCTTAAAGTGGATGTCTTTTACTGTTGACAAATTGTCCTTACATTACTAACATATGACTTCGCATAACATTCTGTATATGTCAAACTAGATATGTTTATGCATGTACCTAATATAAATATACTTCCTTTCTCATTACTTTCGTAACAAATTGTTCTTCATTATGAATAACTTTGAATACTTTAGGTTATAATATCGTAATAAACACGATAAAGGAATTGTTGGAATTCTACAATTCCTGTTAATTACTGTAAGGTTTGGTTTATCAACACAGGCTAGTGTCAACAATTATGGAGAATGTAGAAAGGATTACCTATATTAAGGCGCGTTCAGACTAATCGAGTCGATTTGCATGTATAGATTTGTATATGATGAGAAGATTTATAGTTGAAGGACAAAATGAGCCTTTATTGTTGAGGCATTTAATCGAAATCTTTAATATATTTTTAACTAATACACCTGTGGATCTTGTCAATAGATCAGTATTAGTTAATTCCATTTACAATGATAGTGACATATTCGAATTAATAAAAACAAACACACATGTTTGATAGATTTTTTATAATAGTAAATTCTTACAATGTTATTTCGGCTTATAAGACCATTGTCAATGAGCAAAATCAAAACAAAACTAATTATAAAAGTTCGTCACTTTTTATACAATGCAATGAGAGGGAGTAACGATAGACTTATAAGTCTTGAAAACGGGCGGCATATATGGGACCATTACGTCCGTCACATTGTTCATTCGTAATATTTTTATTCTTTAAGGAAATGGGTTTTTGAATTTTTAGTTTTTCTAACAAATTGAAAAATAAATGTAACATTGTAAAATTGTTATCTACATTAATATTGGGATTCATAATGGCACAATGTTGTGAGAAACCTGTATTACATTTTTTTATTGTCAGTGGACTTTTATGTTCTTTAAATCTGGTTTTAAATAGTTATCAGTCTGTCCTATATACCTAGACAGCATCGCAGTCTGTACAATGTAATTCATCATGGATTTACAAAGCTGATGTGTATTCGAAGTTTTGTTATTAACCAAAATTCTATCTAAATCAATTTTATTGGAGGAAAGTGTTTATTTTGTATTTTATTTTCAGTTCGTGACAAAATAATACCAATAGCGATGTTTGCTATAGAGTATTGCTAAATAATTATTTGTAATGTTTACATGTTCGTTAGAAATGAATAGGCAGTCGAATCGAATAAAGAGGTTTCTGTTCTGACCGCACGTTGAAGTCTCCCACGAATATTGTACGTTTTATTGCACTTTGCCGTCGTAAATTTGTACGTATTTGTTTAACAATGACTTATTCGTTAGACGCAAGGTATTTTATCAGTTTGATACAAGGAAAAAGTCGAGTGTGATGCCGAAGAATGTGTTTGAACTGTTGACATTTTAAACATAGCGCCGTTGTTGACATTTGAGTCAACGGCATTATGATGAAAATGTCGTCAGTTTTAACAAATGCTCAACTGTTGAGAGATGCTCGTTTCTTTTATCATTCGTTCTCTCTTCGACTACATGAGAAGAAATCGTAAATACGTAACTTTATTCGGATAATAGAGAGTGCGTCTGAGAGAGAGAGAGAGAGAGAGAGAGACAAAAAAAACAAAGGTAAATCAAAATATCGGAAACATGTTACATAAATGTGTTTTCAGTCACGTCATTTGTCTGAATGGGGCTGTAATATATTTGAGCTGTCCACAGTGAGTCGATATGCTGTTAGAAAAGGGTTGATCGAGATTTCTACTTGACAAGAACATTAGTTTTAGTTACATGATGATTTATAGGATTGTGTTTTGTTCCTACTACGATGTAATTACTACTTTTTTGTCTGGAATTTCATCGGAAGATTCCTCACGTCCGATCTTTACCCGATAACGTTGCAGATTATGAGTGACGTTGATAGAATAACTTGCTTCCTTAACGGGTAAACGTCTTCTACTTTTTCTTTTCTTTGTTCCTTGATATTCATCCAAGCTTATAAATTTAACCATCGACATATGAATATTTAGAATAAGCATGTACATCTATTATCGCGATTTCAAAATTATTAGTATGATATCTAGCACCTTTTCCAAATTTAACCTCAACAACAAGTGCTATACCGACTTTAAATGAATTACATTTGTAGAGGGATTTTAAGATGCTATCGGTTTTTAATACAGTTTAAAAATAACACAAGAACCGTAACCTATTGGTATTTATGAATTTCATTACAACTGTTTCAGCAAAACTATTAATTTCATTAGTACGAAATCGAATTTTCTCACTTTATTTTGTCGAATCAGTGGTCAGTATTTCAATAAATTCAGTGACAGAAAAGCAAACTGGTTTGTCTTATATCATTACTAACAAAGTGGTTGTATCGTTTACAGCTTGAATTACATTAGTAAATTTAGTTTTAAATTCGGTTTAAGTTGTTATAGATATTTAAAGACTTACCATCCGTGGACTTTTTGTTTACTAAACTAAATTACTTTATAGAGACAACTCCCAGTTGGAAATAATTTTGAAAGCTACATTTAAATCTATTTTAAACCTGAATGTTTTCCATTCACAAAAACTCTCATCATATTTAATTCGTATAAGTCATTTCTTAATCATCTTGTAGATGGCGCTGTAAGACTTCTTTCTACACAACTTACAAATTGAAATGTTTTCATGTGCATTTTTTGATTACTATAAATTAGGAAGCAAAAATTATTTGTGTTATTTTGCTAATAAATTTGTTTTACAATAGGGTAAAGCGAGGATTAAGGGACCAGTCTTTGTAAAACAGTATATAACTTGTTTAGGCATTTATAAAAACAAAAAATTTGCAAAAACAACTGATACAAGTTTTGGCATTAGTTTGGTACCGGGTAACTGCAAAAACACACTTTACCATATTGTAAAAAAAATTAAAAATCGAATCACAGAATTGGTCCGTCTCTTCTAATAGCTATTAGGGAAGGTGAGTTGAACCACTAGGGGTAGGATACAGGTTTTCTTTTTATAATACTGACTCCGCAAATCTAAGAAATGATGTTTCGAGATATACAACCATTATGCTGCCATATTCGACACAATATGCAATTCATTCAATCTTCTTTACTTTTCTTATTACTGTAGTTCTCGGTGCGTCCAAAACATTCGTCCTCCATAACGCTAACACGTTCGCATTTGGATTTTATTTGTTATTTGTGTTACTATCCGGATTTTTTTATTTCATCATTTTTTTCGTTTTGCTTCCAATTCTTTTGATTTATTAGTGTACACTGATGAATATGAAACTCGTTAAAGATTAGTACGAACTTTTAATTAATAAGTCCAGTATAAAGCACACCCCTTGTTCTTGTTATCCAATCTTTAGCAGATATTCTTGATTGTGAAAAATACCCATATCTTTCCAAATTTTTCTCGCGTTGATTCCTGAGTATCGTGATCGGAGGAAGCTTAACACAGCGGTTTTGCGAATTAGGTTTGTTCCTTTTTTCTGTGTATGCGCTGGGTATTGTTTGTAACAATGAAAAATTAATTGCATCTATCCTGTTCTTTACTGGGCTAACTGTTCTAAAAGCGATACTGTTTGATTATAACAATTTATGAATTTCTATCAAAACATACCTTAAACAAATTTAATTTGAGGAGCACATATTTTTCGCCAAATTGTGCGTAACAGTGAAACAAACGTTTCTTTCTAATTATAAGAATAATCCTAAACAACAACAAACCAGTGAACACCATGTACAATTTACATTGTCAGAAATAGCTCTCCCACTAGTCCATCTCTCTCAGATTTACCCTACCTGAAATTACTTTTTTTGTTGTACGATTTTTGTTAGAATTATTTGAAATAAATTATTGTAAATGTCATTTCCTAATCAATTTGTAGGGAAGCTTCCAATTTACCATTATATATGAAGTAACTAATTATTTCAGAAAAACTGATGGTTTATTTATTTTTAATTTAATAGGTATTTTCTTGCAGTGTTTAGTTTATGTTGTTTGCATTGAGAAATACAAATACAAAGATTTCTTAGAATAGAGGCAGTGTTTGTTCGTTCAAAGAAAATATCACGTTTTGTCCTTGTTTAAAAGTTGTCCTTTTGCTGTTAATATGTCTTCGCTCGTGCGAAGAAAACAACGTTAAACACTGAATTTCAATTACTAACGTACTTATATACTCAGAAGTGGAAACAGACTAAGTTAGTGTAATGAACATAAGAGCGAGGGCAGCGTGAGAACGTCCGATCATCTGTTCTCTTCTTCTTCTTCTTCTTATTCTTTCTCTTATCTGCACTCTTTGTCTGAGCCATACGTTAACCCCTTATCTTGTGAATTCCACCGCCAAAGGTATGTCACCAGACTCGACAAAAAAACACGGTACTACTGTGGACTAATATAAATACGAACGCTTACAGTCAGCTAAAACGTCTACATGTGATCTATATATCTCTCTTACGAGGGCAACCATCCTGAGCGTAAAAGAGAGATAAACATCGAATGGCATTTTTTAGCAGGAATAATAATGTAATAAAGTCGTTTCCTTCTTTTTACCCGTTTTTGGTACCCCTTTTGCCATTCCCCTTACTTTTTTATCGTATATTAAAATTCAATTTTTATCACGCTGAGTAACTAAATAGATTAGAATCAAATTAAAACTATTGGAAACTTTGACAGTAAGTACTCTGGAACACAGTAAATAGCTAAACGTCCAAAATAGTTTATTGTAACAAAGTTACAATTATCAGGGAATAATGAGAACTAAAAATTAATACAAGCTAAACATTATAAACAGCATATTCAAAAAGGAAGGAATTAAAATCCTTATTCGTCTAAATTTTATTATTATAAACAGTATCGGTATATCAACTGAAATGTTTAGTGGACATTAAAGAACAATAACAAAACAAATTCAACAAGACTAGGGATGGGACTCTTCTCACTATTAAGAGACCTTAATCTATTTTCATAACTAAACATACTTTTAAAAATATCAAGCAGGTAATTATTTCCGATTTTCTTAACTAATTTAAGATTTCGTTCTACCAAACCTATTATCAACGCTCCTTGAACCTAACTTGAATAGAGTATCTAGTTTGTTCAACATAGTTCTTATTACAATCTTTACAACTAATTTCATATTTCTAGACGGGGATTTATAATACACGTCTACCTGTCTTATTGATCAAATGATCTGCTGTAATATACTGTGTAAATTTGTTGACCATCGTTGGTCTCTGTATTTTGTATTAAAATCGTACCGAGCGGCGTGGTCTAGTACTCTAGATCATTGGTTAGCATTCGGGAGGTCGCCGGTTTGAATCCGGGTCCGGCTGCTATGGTCCAAGTTTTCTGTGGTTTCCTTGGATCATTTAGGCAAATGCTGGAGCAGTAATATTCCACAGATAATCTTTCACTTCTTCTTTTCGTCCGTCTCATTTTTCTCTCCCTAACCACAACACGCACCCATTCCCACGATTCCTGAAAGGAGGCTGAAGAGGGCCTTACGCCCTACCCTCCCGCTTAGCACTACAGTGTAGATCGGAGGAACTGCCCGCCCACCAGCACGAGTAGCTGGTGGGAATGAAACAGAAAAAGTTAGCTTTTTTATTAATATCGTTCAAAGAAGCGTAACATCTTTTGAGGTTTATTTAGTACCTAAGGCAATAACTAATTCCAATTTTGACCAGGTTCAGACAGTTATTTATAATGTTATTTTATTTACTTAAATGTTGTTTCAAAATATTCTATAAAAATTAAAATTAAACAACTTATGGTTGGAACACAGGAGGTGGCGCTGTCGTTTTCTTTGTTTCGAAAATTCACACAGTTGCAAAAAAGGAACGAACAAAATTGTTAATGTTAAACGCAAAATGAAGCAATTAATTTGACGATCTCGTACATAATTATAGGTAACAAGAATAAAGCAATTTTATACTTTAAACCTTAATTAACTTTAATGTTGCCGTAAATTACTACTGCGGTTGTATCACTATGGACATAAAACGTGTTCATTGTTGAATATTCCAAAAGGTAATTATTTTCAACGACAGGAATTTATTTTTGCGGCCAACACTCCTACAATATACATACCTAGCACCCTAAATTGCAACTGTTCTTTTTGATGGTGTTACTAAACATGAAACAGGTAATGTACCCAGGAATCTCACAAAATATTTTTTGTAGGTAATGCATTTCTAAGAGATAACACGAAGGAAAAGTAATGTTAAATATAGATGAAGCAAACGACAGTAAAAATTAGAGCACGAAATGATTTGAGTTTAATGATAGGTTATACTGTCTGATATTTTCTTTATAAAAATAATTCTGTAGGATTTCGATTGTAAATAAACAGCTCTTTTTAAGCGCAAATGTATGAAGCATCACTTAAATAGAAACTGTGATCTGAGCTTACAATGCATTAAATTAATATCGTAAAAAATACTTAGACCCTTTCAGGGAAATTTGTTCCCTTAAGTTACTAAATATCAATCAGATTTAGTAATGTGAATAATATCACTATGAATCCAAAAAAGAAGGTAATAAAATCCTGTTTCGTCTAATTACAAAGGATCACAGTGTAATTCAATGCCGGTAGGGGTATTAGCCCTAGGAGTAGTTGTTTCTGTTGATTCCATATTTATTATATATTTAATATCACTATGGTTACACTAAGCGGTAGCAATATATGGTCACCCACTACCTTGTATTATTCGTTATTTCAGATTTTAATAAAATAAATATCTTACATTTTTAGCGCTAAATTTGTTTGTTGACTTATGAGATTGGTTATATTTTTAACAGGATTGTGTTAATTTGCCTGATAATGTAAGCATATGCATGTGATACAAAAAAAATATGTTGCACGTGATCATCATGTCATTAATGCAAAATACGTCATATCAAGTCGGTGTTTACAAATCCTGTCTAAATAACGCAAATGATTAGGAAAACAGATAAGTAACATTATTATAATTTTATTAAACTAATCCGGCTGGGATTTGAGTATTAAAACACCTAACAACATACAAATTTATTAAATAAACTAAATTATACTTTAAAAGAAAAGTTTGATGAATCTATACATCATCATAAAGTCATCAGTCCGAAGACTGGTTGGATACATATCTCCACTTTTTCCTATTTTAAGCTAATCTTTGCATTTTTCTAAAATTAGAAGTTTTACATCCCTAACTATTTCTGCGTATATTTATTATCTTTTATTAGATAATTCAGATTGGTGTGCCTTCCGGGTGTACCTGAGTCATTCACACAATTATATATATCATCTTTAAGAATTCATGTGTCAATATAAAAATATTTTTGTTAGAAGTAATAAATATAAAAATAAAAATATCAACTCTGAAGCTACGAAAAGGAATTAAATATACATGGGAGTTTTGAAAAGGTTTGTGTCTAACGTTTTGTATTTCTAGAAACACCCCATGTTTAAAGTAATCAATGAAATGCGGATACATAAGACAATTCATTCATTTAGAAACATTATAATACGTAAAACCTGATAACAAACAATTGCCGTGTAAACCACAAAAATACCATTGATCTGGCTAAGAGTGGGTATGTAACCCTGTATTAAAAGCAATTTATCGCTTTGTTAAAGTTAGAAGACCTGTATGGTACTTAAAAATTAACGAAGTTATTAAAGAAGATATGAAATCACTACAAGATAATAGTCAGCGCGCGGAATGCAAATGAAATGTTTATTGATTCGTTTTACTACTCTGGGGACTAATAAATTTCAATTTATTGTAAGCATTTTGATTGGAAAGTACTCTTGTTATTATTACCGATCACCGATGTTATCCAAAGCGTTCGTTTAATTATATAGCACTCCAAGTTGATGTGCCAAAGGACCAGCGAAATGGTTTAATGAATTGTAAACTTGAAACCACCAGAGTATAACTTTTGTAACTAAAAGCTCTCGTGGTTTTAAGAGAGATAAACTGTCTTAATTAACTCCATATTTACTAAAGCGTACCCATCATTGGTAATTAGGTATTAATCTTTTTCGTAAAGAAAAAATTAGGCAACTTTTCGATATCCTCTAGAGCACAATCGCAAGAATAGTATATCAAACAACAAAAGTTTAGCTTTATTAGAAATCTATGCAAATATATGAAAAATGAAAATGTTAATTATAAATGTAGTGATTCCTGTAATAGTTTTTTTAATTTTTATTGAATTATATAAGTGGTTTATCTATCCGTGAATTATGCTAGTAGCTTTAAAATGACAGAAAAGATTTATAAGAAGTTTGTCAGCAACTGCGGCTGACATCCTCAGTGAGAAATTTCCTATGGATAACAAATAATTCGTATTGAATAAAGTGGACCTTTAGTAACTTGTAAAAGCATTAAACCAATTAGTCACTTATTTTTAGGTAATCAAGAGTAAATTAGTCAATGATTAGTTTAGATAAGCTTAAATCATTGGTTACCAAAGCAGAATATGTGTCTTCGACTTTTGCACAGAATCGTATAGTATATTTAAAGTTGTGTTGATTATATACTTAATTGTTTTATATTAAGTATTAAATTAAATATGCATTTTTTAGAGAATTTGAAAATATCAAGTTATTCGTTTTAGTAAAATATTTTCTCGCAGTTGAAGAGCATTGGTATTTATAATGTGAAGGATCGATGTATGAGAGATAATATTTTTTGAAACGCAATATTTAGTTTACGCGAATTAATTGCCAGCAGTACTTGCGACGTTCATTAAAAAAATTGTATTTACTTAATAAATTGAGACGTATTTTATTTATACCAGTAAGATGACTGCATGTTGACATATGCAATTAAATATTTGTTTGATCGTCTTCATTTGCCCGTTTATTGACATAACATATTCAAGTCTAATTGGTAGTTAATGTAACAAGCTGTGCAAATAAACGTCTATAAGGAAGTATCTACACACGATGTACACGTTTATAATATCAATCAGCAGTAAAAAAGAAAGCTATAGTTATTAATTAATACAAATGTTAATTAATTTCAAATAGCTTGTAAAGGAATAATTTGAAATAACAACGCTTCTAAAAGAATGTCACCTTTCTGTTGATCTTTCGTATAATTTTATTAATTACTTTGATTCTTTTATTGGTTCTTAAGTATTATCTGTTACCCTTAATCTGGGAACTTGTGTAGGTAGTTATATACTAGTCAGATATTATGGAAAAATTAACTAATGTCATACTTATTTTACATGAAATTACAAACTGGCAAAAATCGAGAAATAATGTTGATCGATTCAGCGCTGGGATGATTGTAAAACATTTTTTAATATAAATATAAATATAAGTATGGAATCAACAGAAACAACTACTCCGAGGGCTAATACCCCTACCGGCATTGAATTACACTGTTGATTCCGATGGATTCTTAGACGAAGGTATAACGGAGTAGTTGTTTCTGTTTTTTCCATACTTATATTTATAATATAGCCTGTAAAGGCCTTTCTGCCAGCACCCACCTGATGAGACCCGATAGGTCGAAACCGGTCGTGGGATATGGCTTTCGGTTCGTTGTGCCTACTTGGTAGGACGCGTTCCAAATGTGAGATCTTTGATCTTAATATTTAGACGAATAAGCATTTTAATTCCTTCTTTTATTGAATATATTTTTTAATATTATCAAAACTATAGAAACAATTGTTTTACAAAGTTGTAATAATGCTCTCTGAAAATGACTGCATAAGTCGAAACAATTGTTAGAGTTTCTATTAAAAAGTGTATAATATTAACTTAGTGTTTCTATAGTTTTGATAATATTAAAAATCGAGAAGTTTACTGTGGTAATGGTTAGTGTTTTATTCAAAATTCTAATCAGTTATATTTGTTAGTTATATAAAGGAAAATACTAAAGTAATATTTTTTTTATAATAAACATTTTCCATTTTTGTTAATATGAGAAAAGTTCTTCTGTTTATTTCGTATTACTAGTACCCACAACATATTTTAATTTAAAGAAGAAGTTGTTTCTGTTTGAACTTCTAATTAGAATTTCTATTAAAGGGGCATTGCGATGGCGGGAGAACCCAACAACATTTCACCTTTGAAGCCTGGATTGTCGTACATGGATCCGTCTGTTCACGGAACGTTGAGGAAGAAACAGAGGAGGCTTGCCAGGGAAAATCCTGGCGTTTTGGATGCAATAGCCAAAGGCGCAAATATGGCTATTCACGAATGCCAGTACCAGTTTAGAAACAGGCGGTGGAATTGTTCCACTAAAAATTTTTTGAGAGGAAAGAATTTATTCGGAAAAATTGTCGACAGAGGTAAGTATATCTATTATTTTGTACTCGTTTATCAGCAAAGATAAAATTATTTAGGTAGCTACGTTCATTGATATTTTATAAATCTAAAAGTGTAGTCCCTTATTGAGTTTTTGGAAAAATTATAATAGTCTTTTTCTTAATAAATTACTTTCATTTATTTTAGAAATTAACGTACTGTTTTGAATTTGCTTTTGAAAACGTGAGTGGTGTTCAAAAAAACGACAAAAAAATAATTGTGTTAAATCGAAGGTAGCCTTGAAGAGGTCAGACTAAAGATTAGAGTCAAATTACCGTTCAATTGGGACTAATAGGGCGCATTTATTGATGTGTTATCTGTTAAAATAACAAATAGCGACTGAACTCATGAGGTGGAGAGATGTTGAGATATCAACTACCCGAAATACCACTTTAGGTTTCTCAGTTCCCTTCTTTTGAGCTGCTCTCTTCATTTGTTTTCTTTTTGTTTTCCTACCTGCTCTTTCTCTTTACTTGTACGTATCTAAATCCTCCACTTTTAACTGTCCTCACCGAATTATTTTAATTAAATGGTTGACTAATTGATATTGTTAGTCTAACCTCGTTTCGTTATTAATAGACCATTATGCAAATTGGAATAACATGTTTTCCTCTCGACGGAATTCCGATGCGAATTCGCACGGGAAATTAAGTTCATCCGAAAACAACAAATTGTGAAATCGTTAATTTAACCTAACTCGTTCGATACTTATTTCGTTCCTTGTCGTTCTCTTTTTAGTCGTCCGATGTGGTATACACGTTTTTAATTCGTTAATTGGTCCCAAAGAATGACAAATGAGGTACATTTTTTATGTTATGTTAATTATTTGGTTTTATTATCGATACGACCTTTCATATCCGACTCTATAACCTTATTCTAATTGGGTACTAATATGTTACTACAAATAGCTTAATTTTTATAAATAATAAGAATGGATTCACTGGTGATATTGTTGTGAAACATTTTGAAATAAGCGAATTAAAACGAAGGTTTGCTTTTAAATGTTTTAAAGGAATTTATTGTAAAATCTCTACAATTGTTTCGGTTTATAAGACCTTTTTCGAGATTGTTAGCATTACTCTTGAAAAAGGTCTTATAAACCGAAACAATTACTCTTGAAAAAGGTCTTATAAACCGAAACAATTGTAGAGATTTTACAATAAATTCCTTTGAAACATTTAAAAGCAAACCTTCGTTTTAATTTACTTAATTTTTATATATTTTTTCTTTTAAAGCATTGCAAAATAATTTAACCAAAATCAGTTTACTATGATAATACCAGCAAATGTGCTGTTCTTTTAAAGTACTTAATAAATTTTTGATTTTTTTAATAACAATATATATGTAAAGCAAAGTTATAGTTTTTTCGATAACTTTTTAGCAGACTTTTCTGCTAATTAACATGACAACTACAGTTTAACTAAAATAATATTTTTTTTAACACTAAAACTACCGATGTTAAATAACATATATACCTAATTTTACCTTACCCGTCAAATTGATGGATTTTTGATTATGGCTTTTGACTTAGTTAATAACAACATTTAATATAATAATTCATTAATTATTTATAAAAAAAAAACAAACAAAAACAGTTTATATTTGAATTTATATTATAGCAAATTTGACATGTATGAAATAACTATGAGGCACATATTTTACATGTACATATTATCTTATATGAACACTTGCCACAAACATATTTGTTGCATGCATTGCAAGTATAAATAGCTCTGTTTTTGTTGCACAATCGAATTTGCAAGATTTGTGTTCATAAGGACTTTTTTTGAATTTTCTGGAGTACAATCCATTGCCTGTTTCTGTTTTTGAGAGGAGAACTTCTTTTTGCAACGATTATATTCACTGAAAATGGTTTTCTAGTTATATTTTCATCATAAGTCTGTTTATATAAAATCCAAGCATGTAATGAATATACATATCTTTTGATGTCCATCATTGCATAGATGATACATAAATAATTATAAACTTTGAAACTGCTGAACCCGTCATTTTGACGAATCTTGGTAGGTATAAATAGGTATAGGTCATACTGACTATGGAAATTAAAGTCGGTGAGGGGAAATTGAATAGTAATAATTAACTGTTCTTATATTTTAATAAAAGTCGTAATAAAATTCTAGAACAAATACATAAATTATATCAAATTTTTAAGCATGAAATTTGAAAACCGTTAAAATGACGGTCTTGGTAGTTATTGTTAAAATTGTCTAATTATATTTATGATTATCTCAAAATTTGCTATAGATAATAATGCTTATTGTAAAACAGTAAACATCCTTCTACCATAGAGGTCAATTCAGTTACAGAAAGTAAAGATTTAACCCATTTTACGGAGCATCTTGACGAAGCGTCATCTATAATAAATACCTAACACTTAGGCTACTGTTCTCGTGTCTAAAGTGACAACCGTTTTATGGTGTAAAATGGTTTTAGCCTCCCGGTGGTCACCATTCACTATTTCGATTCCGTAACGAACACCTGCATTAAAATATACCCACCGGAAAAAAAACGGGAAATGATTTTAGCGAAAACCATATAAAATCATCACCGTATCGGATCGCTGTCACTTGAACTGAACCAACTGAGAGAATAAAGTCCTTGTTCGGCTACTGTCCAAGAATATTGCCATAAATCTGCAATGATAGATGGACTCGAACTTGAATGTATCTCTATGTCTTCTTAGTCGACGCCAATAAAGCTATCATGTGCCTATTTAAGCATAACGCAATTTCGTTTCCTTTTAGTTTTGATTCATTGTGAAACACGAGAGGCCAGGTAAAGGCAACAATGAAGACTCCGAAGGTGGCACGGATCACCTCGTTATTACCTAGTATCGTTGTAAAAGTACCTAGAGAACAACGGAAGGTATAATGGAAAGTGACTACTGCAAACACTATTGTAAAACACGGAGAAATGTTGTGTAGAGGTTAATTTTAATTTTTAATACGTTTATATAAATTTTACCAACTTCAGATTATGATTTATCATATTTAAATTTACTTGATGGAAATTCATTTTAACAAATAAATGAAAAACAAAGATTAATTTCCACAATATATTAAAACATTTGACATATGTTTCGCCTAAACAAGCCTAAGTTGTTTATTACACTTTCGAAGAAATGAAATTAACTTGTTTATTATACTTCGGAAGAAGCCTAAGAGTTAGGCGAAAAATATGTCAAGTGTTTTAATATATTGTGAAAAATAAATTTTGTGTTTCATTTATTTGTTAAAACTTCAGATTACTTTAAATTAATGAAGAAAACTTGTTGCTGTTGTCACACCCACGTCGGAAATCGAACCCAGATCCTTGGCTTTACCAGAGCATTCATAATAACTATTGAAAAATGTAACGAATGTAGATTAAGTATAATTCAGTAACAGATTCTTTTTGTGAACGTATTAAGAGTAGTCTTGGGTCAAAATTTAGATTGGAAGTCGCATGAAACTTCAGGTTGGAAATGTTGGAGAATTTATTGATAAAGGATACACAAAATTATAATATTGATTGGAAATATCACAAAACAAATACAATAAATTTCTTCATTTATCTCATTATTTCTATAATTTATAAAGCTGTTTTGTTTACGTGAATTGTATGTGACTCCAAAGTTAATTAACTGAATTAACTAACTAACTAACTAATTACTGAAACGTGGTCGATTTTTTCTATTGAACATTTAAAGCTTAATGTATTAGTGTTCCATGATATGAAATTTTATTTGGGTAAAGATATTATTTTATAATGTCAAAAACAAATCTAGGATTGGAATAAAAACGAGTTTATTCAATAAACCTATCTGTTTAAGATATAATTTAGCATGAGAATAAATCCACTCGTAGGCATTCAATTTATAATTTGACTATTTGATGGTTTCTTCTTACCAAATTCGGTTGGTCTATTACGTGGTTTGTTGGGTTGTCCATTTGGCGAATTTTGTTTATTTCTCTTGCAGCGACGATCGTTTCGCCTTTCGGCATTATCAAGCAGAATTAGCTCAACCACGTAATTTATAATTTTGGGTTTTTATGAAATGCTTAATAACAAAAGTTGATAAGAAAAATTGCAATTAATGTTTCCAAGTTTTTATTTAAACTTTACATATGTTTCAGCTTATTAATCCTTGTTCACGAGTGTACAGAGTATTAAATTTGAATGTAATTGTAGGTAATATTTATACCTGGAACTGGGGTGTTAACCATTATTTGCTGGGAAATTAATTACGGGGTATTTCTTAATTACCAGTTCGCTATTTGTCATGTTTTGTTAATGTATTAAAGCTTTTATAATTTCAAATGGTTCCCTTTATTTCCTGTGTGTAATAATTGTATATTGTGTTCGTTTAAGTGATGATTCCTTTCCAAACAGTGGTTACTCATTTCTGTTTTCGGTTTTTTGTTAATAATGTTTCTCACATGCTCTTTTAATCTAATGTACATTCTAGTAACTTATCACTTGGTGAAACATGATTCAAAATTAAAAATTAAAATTTAAACCAAACGAACTTGGAAATTTCACTTAAAACATTATTAAAAACTCGATACGTATTTCGCCTTATAGGGACATCTTCAGGAGTAACAAAAATATAGCCACTCATCTAATTGAAAATAACCATAAAATAAATAAAAGCAATATAAAATTATTACATCATTTAAAAGCAGGTCCAATACTAAATAGGTATGAAATTTTATAAATAGAAGAAGCTAAAATAGAAAATAAAAGTATCACCAACGAGCAACTAGATTTGGGCAACAATCCCCTATTGGACCCAAACATTGTTCAACCCCCACCCTCTTAGGATGTACAACAAATTAATTTATTTGCTGTTTGTTACTTAGTATATTTTTGTTACTCCTTAAGATGCCCTTAAATTAAGTGAAAGTTTGTTTGATTTAAATATGAAATTTTAATTTTTAATACATTCTCAATTTCTATTCGTGCGAACGGGCCCAAGAAGCCACAACATTTGCAGGGCTTAAATAAAAATTTGGAAGCATCAAAATTGCAATTTTTCTTATCTATCAACTATTATTCGATTTTTTCATTATTGTTTTGGTGGTGCCGATTCGTCACGTAAGAAATAATAAAAAGTTTTTAGGTGAAAAACATTTTTCGAATTACAATAACATAGGTACAAACATCCACACGCACACATATACATAAATTAACAGCAATTTCAGTAACAAGGGCATAGAAGAATTTTGCAGTGACTTTTATAGTTCAACTTTCGTGTGTGTTTTGTTACGGTGCCTTTCCCCGTAACACAAAGGCTATTAATAGCGATCGTTATTATTTACTGCTCAATAAACAATGCTTTATGGGGTACTAAATGATATAGTTGGTAGGAAATTAAGACGTCCATGTGCGAAGATTATCTATAATGCGATGGGAGACAATGTCGAACAACCCACAAACGCTGTCGCAGGACACATCACCCAAGGTGCTCAAATCACAATAAAATAAAAAAGAAAAAACGACCATTTTAACAGCTCTTCTAACTCGTTCAGATCGGTTCCGGAAAATGACAATCATATATTGCATATATTGTGTTTTTTCTGCCATTTTAGCAGAATAGTCCATAAAGATCTGACAAACGGCGAGTGCAGAATCTAGATGCACTTTTTAAAGTACCAGACATATCTATGCATTAGTTTAAAGTTTAAAGTTTAAAGATACAACGGGACTTTGACAATGTAGGTTAATCATTTCATTTAAGAAACAATTACTCAACATATTTTTAGTAACACTCAAATAAAGAATGAATATATTCTTTTGTTATAAAGAGAATACAAAGACGCAACAGTAGTTTACAATGAAATTGATAATGAGTACATTACGTAAGTATAAATATTTAAAATAAAATTGTCACTTAACTAAGTATTAACAAAACCCAATGGAACGAGAATTTCAGTTTATTTTTAATGCTAAGCTTTAAATATGTTAAATGTCTTCAACAATCAAAGGCAGAAGGATTTAAATAAGTATTTCAACAAAGTTTCTTCTATGCTCTTACATCAATTTACCCTTCATATAACCATCTTATTTTTAAACAGACATATAATAATATTCAATACAAAACACCAACTTTATTGAATCAAATAATTGAGTGAAACACACTTAATACATTTATTAAACTCTTCACGATCGTTTCACCTTACAAGGGCATCTTCAGAAGAAGTATTGATACAAATTTGCTTACACTATTTCTTAAATACTATTACAATCTTGGTAGGGATGCATCTACTATTTTATCTATAATTATTGAGCTATATACATTTTTGATTAAGTTGCTATTTTTCATGTGTTTTTTGATTTCTAAGGTTTCCAGAATGTCTATTTTTTACCTTTCTTCTCTTGATGTAAAATATTGAAATTTTCTTCTAAATTAAAGTTATGTTTTTTGTTATTAATATGGTTCATAAATGATGAATTTTCATTATAATTCTTCACATGTTCTTGAATTCTTTATTTGAACGCTCTTCCGGCTTTTGCAATTTAACTTATTTTAAATTCATTTTTTCGTTTTTGTCTTTGCTATTAATTAAATACTTGGATAGATTATTTGAAGTTTTGAATGATATTGTTTCGGTTTGCGATTTTTGACAAAAAATTAAACATTCTCCTTATAAATAAGCAGTATTTCTAATAAGCTGTTAGAAAAATCCGTAAACTGCAACAAAAACCCCAGGAAATTGAAGATTCTTTTACATCAGAATTTGTCAAGGTTTGATTACTTCTATACCCCGATAGAATTTCGAATATTCTACACGAAATGACGTTAATGTTAACCGATAATAAATAGTTATTAATACTGATTTTGTTAGTTATCTACATTATTTTCATAATAAGTATTTATTTTGATGAAGGGATGCTAAAGAAGTTAAATAAATTAAACAGTTCATGTAAACTCATATTTTTGTTTTCTTAACACCAGTTTCTGAAATTTCCTACAGCGGGACGATAGCAAATCAGATGTCGCTCATAAAGGATAATTCATAAACAATGGATTAATGGAAATATATGGAGCAAGTGCAATTCTAGATATTTTAACGTAATAAGATGATTTAATAATTACAGAGACAGATTAACTATGACAAAGTATGTAATTTTTTTAAATGTACAATCATAGTACAAACTCCATATATATTAGGTATTAAATATGTAATTATATTAAAATACATCCACCTTTTTTCCATGTTGTCACCGAAGCGAGTATTGTTTTTGATTAACTACAAGTAGTAACGACGACGCAACAGCGGAAAAAGCACCGGTTGCCTGACCCCTGACCTGCTGACTCTTTCGTGTAATTTATAGTAATAACATGCACATGAATGAATATCTTTATCATGATAATTATTACAAAACGGTCGCCGTAACATTAGGTATTACATACTGTTCGGTTCCAAATTGTCCGTCTAGAGACTCGCGTTCATTGTTATTTAAACGATTTAACAGCGACACGCACCGATGATAAACAGGCGTTATTGTATGTCAGCTCATACGAGCTTTATACATTCACAAGATGAATAATCGGAGTCCATTAAGTGATAGCCATTAGGTATATTTGTTTCTTAAATAAGGGCAGCAAATTCCATGAGAAGAAGTCGACTATTTAGCGGAGCGGCGGGGATCCGATGGACTCTATATCTGTCTGGCCAGCGTACATACAAGACACAATACTTGCACACACTTCTTATGATTAACGTAAATGTAATGCAGATTTCGCTTCGGGACTGCATAGCGTTCCTATCGTACATGAGGCCATTTATTAGACATGTAATGGTAGGTATGTGATCTGTGAGCGTACCTCTTAGTGTTAATGCTAAACTCGCATAAGTACTGCATTACTTCCATTGTTCCTATGTAACAGGCGGACTGAAAAGTTCGTAGGCTAGGATAGAAAAAATTATATTTTTTGATAGAATTTGATTTTATTATTGAATATAGTTCCCTTCGAGGGTGATACAACGATTATAGCAGTCATACAATCTTTCGATACCATTTTTATAATACGATTTGTCTTTAACTTCAAAATAGGCTCCCCTTCATAGGCGCGAAATTTCTGTCCAGCGAGCATCCTCTTGAGATCTGAGAACAGAAAAAAATCGCTGGGGGGCAGATCTGGATAGTACGGTGGATGCGGAAGCAATTCTAAGCCCAATTCATGGAATTTTGCCATCGATTTCATTGATTTGTGACACGGTGCATTGTCTTGATGAGACAGCACTTTCTTTTTCTTCAAATGAGGCCGCTTTTCCGCGATTTAAACGCTCCAATAACGCTACATAATAGTCGTTGTTTATGGTTTTTCCCTTTTTAAGATAGTCAATGAATATTATACCATGAGCATCCCAGAATACTGATGCCATAACCTTGTCGGTTCATTACGTGCAGTCCACTCGGCTGACTGTCGATTGGAAGCCCGTGTGAAATGATGTTTGTTTCATTATTATTTCATCCGTCGTCACATATCGACGCAAAAATTCGAATTTATTACGATTGAAGAGCTCCAAACATTGCTTAGAATTATTGATCCGTTGTTGTTTTTGGTCTATTGTGAACTCGCGCAGCACCCACTTTTTACATAGCTTTCGCATATCCAAATATTCATTCACGATATGACCATGACCAACACGTTCCTTTGATATCTTTAGGGTCTCAGCTATCTAAATCAACTTCACTTTACGGTTATCAAAATTTATTTTGTGATTTTTTTTCATGTTTTTGTCGGTAACAGTCTCTTTGGGGCGTCCACTGCGTGAGTGCTCATTTCGCCTCGTTTAAATTTAGCAAACCACTTCGCTATGGTTGATTTTCCTGGTGCTAAGTCCGACTAATATTTATCAAACCAAGCCTTGGTTTCAACAGTATTTTTTTTCGCCAAAAAAGCAATGCTTTATTAAAACACGAAATTCATTTCTATCCATTTTTTCAAAGAAATAAAAGTTCTTTCACTAAAAATGCTATAACTCAGATACTAATAGCGCAACAGCTGTCAAATTTATACACGTATCTTTTGAAGGTTAGGGCTAACTAAAAATCGTATGGATTTGATACTTGTAGCGCCATCTATGGGTCAGCCTACGAACTCTTCAGCCTACCTGTTACTTAAAGAGCTTCGAATAAGGTTATCACGAATTTAGAATTTTATCGTAAAAATCAAAATATTTAATATAACAACTAACATCTATATATTGACTTTAATGTATAAAGCTTCCTCAGGGTAGATTGTTGGTTAATTACCTACGTCTTGTACGCAGAAGATTTCGCTTAAAGAAACGATTTATAGTACTTCAAATGTTTGATAAGGGCCTCATAAAGGTATCTACTTCTTCAACAGAAAATACGACACAGCCACGTAAATCTAAATAACAGAGAACATTAAGTTCTTGGTTAACAATTTTCCAAAACTAGCAGACGTGAATCGCGATTTCGAACGCATTTGTCCTCATCAGCATGTCATAAACAGCCTCCATCAATCACCGAAGTTGTTTCGTTAAAGTAAGTTGATAAAATATCAAGCTAATATAATAAAGTTTAGAATTAGTGATACATAATTCGCATTTACAGATAATTATTTCACACTTATTGCAAAACATAAGTAAGTAGTTTAGCGACATATAGATTGAGAACGGACCAACTTATTATTGTAGACAGGACTTTGCATAATTTCTACAATGGTGATAAATCATGTAAACATCCTAGTTAAGTCAATTGGCAAACAGGATTGTCGTTAGGAAAGCTGACGTGTAATAGAATGACACACTTGTAACAATAGCAGGTAACGATATTGTCAATTTGTTGATAGAAAGTATAGCCGAGATACTCCACCAATTGAACTAGTACTAAAAGTCACTGCGGCACTTTTTAGACCGGCAAGTTATTCAAATATAAATGAGGCAGCTAATTGTATTAGACAATAGCACAATATCGTGATACGTACCTAACGGAAAAGAGGCGATATGAATATATATTTATTTATGTGTAAACGACGGCGCTTTGTGAAATAATGATGTCCTAAAAGTACCCAAATAGTAATGTGAATGATAGCCCAAAAATGTGACTTGTCTAATGGTTTGATAGAAAACTAATATTGTTTAAAGTAAGCCGACATTGAAGTCGGTAACACCGTTCACTCTACTTTCATAATCTCAAATATTGATATAGGGGTTCAATATGAGGGTAATGAACTTACCCGAATACAGTTGCGGAAAAACGCTGAGCCAGATTCGCTGTTTTCCATCTACCTAATGAAAATGTGAACACAAAAAGGTGAAAGATAAAATCCGAACGGTGTGCTTTTCTAAAATTACTTTATTTGTCCCGCCAACCACTATATCAGTCGAATAATTATTTATCGAATGTTTTAAATGAATTTAGTAAGAGCAAATATGTAAATTAGTATAGAGACATTAATAACTTAATTATTATTTATATAGAAAAGAAAAATTGCAATAATGTTCAACAAACATTTATTTATTTTGTAAAAGAGCTATACTTTTCGTAAATTATATTTTGAATAGATAAGCAGTTTATCGTGTTTTTCCAATTTGTTCATCATCATACGTAATTACAATTACAGAAACTAATTTATTAGGGAAAAATCTGACAGACCTTTGACTAATTGAGCTGACATCGTTAAAGCAAAACAATAAGTTCCGTAAGGAGTTTTACTCAGTTTTTGATATATCTATGGATTATTGATTTTATTTATTTTTATGCATTGCATTCATGGGGTGGTTGGACAGGTACCATTACTTCTTCCTACCCTTAGTATATTTTGCATTTCTCAACAACTAGAATAATTCGTACCCAGAACTATTTGCGAATAGTAATATTAACTAGATTTTCCTCCGCCCCTCTCTACTTCAGTTTATATTCCAGGAATGTCTCTAACTAGCGTTTTATGTCTCAAAATATGTCCTACTGTTTAACTTTTCCTTTTAATGATTGACTCCCGTAGCGCCCTTTGTCTTCTCACTCTTTTTAACACCTCTTCCTTTCTAACCCCTTTTATCCACGGAATTTGCCTTATAGAAGAAAACATTTAACAACATTTAAAACTACAACAGTGATTCTGAAATAGGAAATAATTGTAGTCCGACTTTCTCGCTCTAAAAGAACCTGATTGGTAGGGAAGAGATAGCCAATCAAGCCGCGTTATAAGATTTCTCTTACAATTGTTTCGACCTAAGGGTTATTATCAAAGAGTATTTACTACAGTACTGGATAGACAAAATATGTACAATCCATAAATAGCTTAAACTATGGTGACGTCACAGATCCGACAATAACAGAAGGCAGGGGTTTGAACATAATTCTTTTTGGTTGTTGACCAAATTTTATTTTTGTCTTTTAGAGCTTTTTTAATTTCAAGGCTTTCTAGGACTAATAAAACATTATTGTTCTTTTCAAAATGAAGAATTTTAATGTTATCTAAATCATGTGCGTGTTTGTTATCAATGCAATGTTCTGCCAAACCCGTTGATTTAAGTTGTTTCTCAAACCTTTTTTCGTGTTCACTAATGCGAGTTCTTATGGCTCTGGCAGATTCTCCTTAAAAGCAATTCATAAACACCACTTTTTGAAATTTTTTCGGATTTCTGTTTGTTATTGACTATAAGTGATCCTAAATTACATTTGTTGATTTCTATGGCATTTATACTATATTTACACAACTTATTTTTTATTTTATTACTAACATTTTTAACATAATTAATAGCACAATAAGTAGTTCGTATATTTACGTTTTGTAAGCTTGTAAACAACATGTGTCTAAATTTTAATTTTGATTTTTTGAAAAGTATATAATATTTGTGTTGTAACCATCATTAACAGCTATTTGTTTGATTATTTTTAATTCAGTATTAAAATCTGCTTTTGATAGTGGAATGTTCAACAATCTATGAATGAGAGGCTTTGGAAAACAGAAACAACTTTTATTTTAAAGGATTGATTGGCGTCCGCTGGTATTATGATATCAGTAGTGGTTGGTTTCCTATATATCTTAAATTTAATATTTATTCCTGATCGTATAACCGATACATCTAAAAAGTTAAAAGAAAAGGTAAAAATGAGAACTTAAAGTATTTTGTCACCGAGTCCGCATTTACGTCAGTCACATAAATTCTATACTTGTTCAGGACAAACTGCGTAATTACGAGGAATTCGTGACATTTTCCGATATCGATATAAATCAGCTTTAAATTATTTAATTGTGCGGTGGAAAGCGATGCAGGTGTGCGATAAACGGTTCGGTATAAAAAGTGCGCGAGTGAAGTGTGTGTTTTGTTACATACTATACGTAGGACGGACAGCACACTCGCCGTTATTTTACCGGGATTCGTACAGGCAGGCACATTAAGCCATAAATATTATATTAATTGGTGTGCTAACCGACTTTTCTCTTTTCACTCTTGATACACATATACATGCGTGCATTTCCGTAGTAATTTATTGTTTCGTAACAGATTTAAGAACGCATTCCATACACATAAGTTCGATCCACTGCGAAACGAATTTTCGCCATAAAAACCGCAAGAAACGATCATTAATTTTATTCGAGAAAGAAAAATGGTTTTGAGATTAAATATTTTACTTATTTAACAAACTATTGGTAATTTCATTGAAACTGTCTATGGCATGTTGATGAGAATAAATTAATTCGAAATCCAACAACTTAATGTTCTATATCCAGAAAAAAGAAAGAAGGCATTAAAATCCTTGTTCGTCTAAATATTAAGGATCAAATATTCCACATTTGGAATGCGTCCCAACAAGCATGCACTACGAACCAAAAGCCAAATCCCACAACCGGTTTTGACCTGTTGGGTCTTATGAGGTGGGCCCTAGCAGAACAGCTTTTACAGGCTATATTATAAATATAAATATAAATATAAATATGGAATCAACAGAAACAGCAATAGCACCCCCCTGATGAGACTCAATAGATCGAAACCGGTTGCGGAATTTGGCTTTCGGTTCCTAGTGTCTGCTTAGAAAGATGCGTTCCATATGTGGGATTTTTGATCCTTAAAATTTAGACGAACAAGGATTTTAATGCCTTCTTTTTTCTGGATATGTTATCTTCGTCTAAAAATCTTTCGGAATCAACAGTGTATTTAAACGCTGGTAGGGGTATTAGCCCTCGGAATAGCTGTTTCTGTTGATTCCATTTTAATATTTAAATGTCGTTATTAATGTTGTTTACGTGCCTATAGCGTAATATAAGCTGTGTCGTAAATTGATACCTGTAGATGGCGATACGCTGACTATAACTTGATATTATATCAACTTGCTTTTATGGAGCAACATCGGTTTGGTCAGTGATTTATCGGAATTGCCGATGACGTGTTTATGAGAACTCATAAGGAAATAACTCACCCTCTTCCATGGTTTCTGAAAGAAGATTGGAGAGTCCCTTCCGCCCTAACCACCGGCATTACAGTGTAGTTCGGAGGGATTGCCCGCCCACCAGTATTAATATATGGTGAGAATGAGACACTCGAATGTTTTTTTTTTTGTAAAGTTTTAAACTTGAACTCATACAACTGGCCGATACGCTGTTACCTCTCCATCGAGAACTGTTTGAAAATATTTCCTAACATGTTTCGGAACCATCGGTTGTATTATTTACGTACACAGGGATTCTAAATTTAGATTTTTGGGAGTTCGACGAACATTTTCAATTATTCTCTAATTATTAATACTCCAAGGGTCACACTTCGACGAGCACTGTATTAAAGTTTAGAGGAAACTGTCGGATGTTAAGTTTGATCGTTTTAAAGTTCGTATATATAAGTATATAACACACATCATACCACTATATAGTAATTCATAGGTGCTTGTCGAGTTATAGGTTTCGGTTACACAAAAATCTGTTTAGTCCCCTTTTATTTAATCTTACAAGATTCCATAGTATAAGTTTGTTGTTTGGAATTAAGTAAAGTTCTATAACTTAAGATGGGTAATTTTCCAATGCGCGATAAAGATTGAAAAATTTAAGTAAATTCGAATTGGCGAACGATGATACAATCTCGTTCGATTCTCCGAGAAAGAATCTACCGAACGGTATAAGGTTTTCAAGCAATTAAAATTACTCTATGCAGTACGACATCGGGAATGGAAGCGAATAACCAACCGGTGTGTACGCGCGTCTCAAAAGAATCTTCCTCGAGCTCCTCGTCTGTATATTTTATTGACAGAGATATAAGGCAGTGAAATTTAAAGTACTGATTTCCTATCTGCGCACTCGCATATCTTGTAACACGTCAAGGAATTCCGATCGTCCATAGCGCAACTTAGAACGAGTATCATGGTTTGCCTGTCATATTCATAAGTATTCTGACATCCACGAGCACACTCGACTATGTACCTTACATTTATATCATATATGTATGTACTTATACTCTACGTATATCAGTTTTCTTTATTATACATATTTTTCTTCCATCGAGAGCTCAGTTTCTGTTTGTTTGCCATTGTTGTTCGTGTTGTGCTCTCTTCCTTGCTCTAAAATACTGCTTATCCAGGACATAATGTGCTAGGGTACCATATACAGATACATTGTAAAAACTGACGCGTGAGAAGCACAGCATCTATACTACATGTGCGTCGTTTTTCATTTCAATGTGTTTGCCTCCTAGGGTCCTACGAAACACTTCTTCTGTACTTTATTTAATTCTACTATTAGATGGTACATTTAATGCTGCAATCAAATGATTTCTAAGAAAACTTGTCAGTTGTGCAAGGATTAGGGACGTTATTACTTTTAATAGTAACTACTTAACTTTTTCTAAAAATTGAAAAAAAAATTTCTATGTTATTCATATTTTCATTACCAAAAGCTCTAGTCACAATTTTCAGCATAATTAATTATTAGGAAAACCAAAAGGTTTTAATTCTCTAAATTATATTTTAGTAAGTATTATATATTGTCACTCTTTAAAAATCACAGAACAGATTTTCACAGTAATTCAAACAATTATCTGGAACTTATTTGTATATATTCAATGCCCAATCGATTTCAGCCTCTGGTTATCACAGCATTTAGGACCATTGTGGCGAGGAATCAAAACAATACCAATAAAATCCTTAAATTTCTAAAATATTGACACCGGCCATGAAACTCTACATTCTACTATTAAAAATATTTAAAATAAAGACAGAATGAAACAAATAATTTTGAAAATCTGACTGGTACATTCAGAGATTACCCTGGGCAAGGACCGAGCACACAATGAAACATTAACTAAAAAGTTGAGATTTTTATTAAATTTCACCCTACAGCGGTAGTATTTTTGAAAAATTACAGTATTAACAGGTTGGTTGAATAATATTGTTGATTATGTTGATTAAAATTAAAAAATAGCTACTAGCAGACTTTTTTAAATGAAAATCTTCAAGTTTTACTGATGAGCCTCCGTATGTTTATTCTGGCACTATGTGTATTCAGAAGTTTAATTTATTTACACTTAAGTATAAAAAAGTAATAAATGCAAAGACCTACGAAAGAGTTTGTTTAAACAATTAAATATATGCAATAATGATTTACGTGTACCAGTGTCCTACTTAAGCCCTTGTTCGAATGATTGGCAGATCGAG
The DNA here is from genome assembly GCA_963921985.1 of Agrilus biguttatus. NCBI lineage: Eukaryota > Metazoa > Arthropoda > Insecta > Coleoptera > Buprestidae > Agrilus > Agrilus biguttatus. The sequence continues at coordinate 32,414,900 of OY998117.1, forward strand.
CCATTTTAATCAAAGCGTTGTCCTGCAGCTATAATGTCGTCACGAGTCCCCTTTTGCATTATCCTCTTAACGTCGCGATTTTTTTTTGCATATATCCGGAAGGAGCAGAGGCCTTAATTGGCATGTAGGTCCACTTGGTCTATTCTAATTCGTTGCGTACATGGCGGCCGTCACAAAGGACACAAAAGCTCGAGTACTTTATTGAGCAAACATCTGGACAGGACCGAGACTTATTGTTAAAGGGACTGAACACCCTTTGCGAAAATCGTCACTAGCAACGTGTATACCGTACCGCTCCCATTGCAATAACACTCACTATACTATCAAGAATGGCTTTGATTTCACTAACTCTACTACTTCACACAAACATTTTCAAAGGGAGGATTATTAGGTCTATAGCTAATCTTATTAGCAATTCAAGCTAATTGAAATCCAGCGTAAATCAGAATAATGTTACAAATAAATAAAACACACAGTAATTTCCACAATTATTTAATCAACTTGACGATCGTTTCGCCTTCTTGAGGTTTCTTCAAAAGTATATATATTTAAACTAAATTAACAATACGTACAAACGAAGAAAATCACAAATTTAATGAAAACTTCCAAATTTTACATCTTGAAAGTAAAAGCTTGTTAGAAACAGTAGAGATAAATAAAAATAAGAACACAAACTTACTCCTGAATGACCAATTAGATCTTAATAGTTCACCACTGCTTAACCTTTTTGTCAACCCCCCACCCTAGCACATAGATATATAAGTACGTATTGTTAATTTAGTTTAAAGGTATACTTATGAAGAAGCCTCAAGAAGGCGAAACGATCGTCAAGTTGATTAAATAATTGTGGAAATTACTGTATTTTATTTATTTGTGATCATGAATTTCCATCAAGGAAATGTAGATACTGTGAATTAAAATAATGTCTTATACCTTAATACAGTTAATTGAACCGTAATAGGGACACCAACGAATTATGTGATTTTCAAAGACGAAATCGTCTGTCTCTCCACCTGTGTATTTAGTAAAAGGTGGCATTAAAACGATGAGTGTGATTAAATACAAGAAAGTGCTACTATGTCGCCATCTACGGATATTTGCTGCTAACTGTAGTTATTCATTATTTAAGAGGTTAATGTGCATTAAATATTTATCTACAGGTGGAATTTTATTTATATTTAGCCACCTTGTTTGCATTCAGTACATACGACCCCATGAAGAAAGTCATAAAATGAATCTACTAGATCATGAAAATGATTCTTCACTTTAATGATATGTTGTCATAACAATAACTTCATTGTTATTGATGTCTAGGAATAATTTTGACAACTAAAAGATTTATCAATTAAAAGCTACTGAAATGTATTCTTGTCGAAACGTTTTTATTATAAAAGATGGCAATTGAACTTCTTCATTAACTTACATTAATTAATTAGTATCTTTTTACTTTATCGTAATTAGTTCCGAAGATCATTTATAATTTATTATAATACTAACTATTGCTTTGCATTAGTTATTAAAAGTGTGAGGCAAGTTGAAAAATAAATAGCACAATAGCCAGATTATTACACCATCATCATCATAAATAGGTACTTCCCCTACAAATATTTACCGCAAAAAACGTTGTTTAAGCTTAGTGTCTTATAGTTTATGTATTATTCTTTGAGTAAATTATATTTTTAACTAAAGATTTCTATAGAAGCATATTCCTAAGAACCCCCGTGGTAAATTGCTACCTTAGACACCTTTCCGGTTTTCATATTGAAAGGTACAAAGGGAAGGGGCGGTTTACCCTTTTTGTTGTGTCGATTTTTCGGTCTACGAAATTCTTTAACTTGCATGGTGAAATACATAGACAATGTTTTTCTTTTTTTTTGAAATTTGAGAACAGCTATTATAATCGACCACAAGTAGAAAATATAGTACATACATATATAGATATTGTGTAGACGCAGGATGAGGATGCTTATTAGGGGTTATTACAAAAGGTTTTTGGGAACTACTGGATGTATCATTACCTACCTGTAATAATGAATATTATAATATTAAGTTATAAATAGGAAATTAAAAACAAACTTTCACTTTAATATATTAAAATAAAATTAACTGGATAGCTGAATAAGGGCTTCTGATAATAATGTAACATAAAAATTCTTTTGTGCTAATGCATATCAGCTTTTTTGTATTGTATTGTACTATAGGACGTTTACACAACACTCTTTTCCACGTATGCAATTGACGTCATTTGGTCCGTCATTTTTAAATCTTTTAAACTTATTATTAGTCTTTGTCTTGAAACTAACGTATAGCGTGACTAAATACCACCTCGTCTTGCTACCTGAGTTACCTGTTACTTTTTAAAACTCATCAACGATCTATTATTTTAAAGTTGTAATTGTTGTTTATCCTGCAAAGATTATTAATTAAATCCACAAAATAATTGTTAAAGAATATCATTGTTCGTTTTCTCAAACAATATGTTACAAACCTGTAAATGAATTAAAGCCTTCCTAATAACTATGTTTGAGTATATAATTTTGTTATTAATTCTTTTAGTCATGGATGCATGTTTATTTCAAAAAATCGCAAAAGTCACGAATGTAATCATTTTAATGTTTGGCGAGACAATTTTGTTTTCTGTTTTCAAGGTAAACGTAATTATAATCACATACGTGTAATTAGACAAATTAAATGACAATTATCGCAGTTACATAAACGTAAAAGATGATTTATTTTTCAATTATGACAGATTTCTAATAACATATCGTAATTATTTTAAACAGACAATACCTATTTAGGGTCAGTACGGAGAATTTATAATAAATTCCCATTAAAAAAATTGTAAAGAAGTGACGGATCGTGGATGCATTATATGAAAGAAGCTGTGCTGATAAAAGCTATTTTAATTCAAGATACAATTGTACGTTTGGTATATAAGTAATGTATTTAAAACATCTTGAAAACATACGTCGGATTTTTTTTTATTTTTATTTTTTTAAACCTTATATACGTGATAGACAGTAGTAGTTTCCAAAAACTTGATGTTCTTTTCATTAAGTTTCTAATTTCTTTATGATATAAAGTGCATGGGTTGTCATGTTACCATTTTATATTTGAAGCACTACTTAGGCTTGTAATGTCCAAAAATTTAAATGGTACCCTCTGTGCACTTTATGCCTTAAACAACGTAGAAACTCAAAAAATGGTAACACCTAAATATTCTAAAACAAACTTCCCGCCTATGTTTATGAATATTATGAGTCTCGGGTAAGAAACTACATACGGAAGTATTATAAGAAACTGTCAGTTCATCTTTAGAACCCAGATTAGGCCAAAAAGAGCCCTTATTAGGTCATCTTCTTTATTAAACATCCCTACTGAAAGGGGGATACTTCAGTTAATTAAAGAGTCTCTGAAAATGTCCCACATGCATTCCTAGACGGGTATTGATATGATTTTATGTATCTCACAGTGAAATGCAGGGTTAAGCTGAATAGGCGGACGTATTGCGAAAATTGTTTAGTGTAAGCTTATATAAATATACTGTACATTGTACATACCCAATCTATTTTTAGGCAACTCCATAAGAAGAACAAATGTCCTCTCACTATATAGAAGTACAAATTACATTGTTTATAAAACATTATTTAAATATCGAAGGCATTATTTCGAGCCAATTGGTAAACAGATTCTAAAAGTGAAACTATCATCCAAACATATTTATGCTATGAGTAGTTAAATATAGTAAATAACAAGGGGGAGAATCGGAAGTTGACAATTCTGTTTGGTTATTGAGTACATTCTTAATTGATCCTAGGGATTTACTTATTTCTAAATTTTCTAGTATATTAGTCAGGGGCGGATTTAGAAAATATTTTTGGAGGTTCTCATAAAAATACTTATTAACCTTTTTTATAATTGCAGGATATGTGTTTTTTTATGTCAAATATCCCTATTTAATACAGATTATACGAGATTATTGATATAAATTGAAGTTTATCAAAAATTTATAAGTATTTATATGTATTACAATTATTTCTGTTGATTGGAAATGATGGAATTTCATGGTCAATATAAAAATATACAAGGAAACTCTGATTGCAAATTGCTGCAGTTACAGTGCAATACGAATTCTTTTCGGTTTTTAGCTATGATATTAGATTACTGGTGACTTATCTATTGTAACGAATTTTCTAGATCAACTTATTTATTTAAACAATTATTTATTTTTCACTTACACACAACTTTAAAACACTTAAACACTAAAGCAACAACCTATTTATATAACAAGGTAAATGCGCTATTTATTTCACTCGGTATATCGTATTTATATTACCATTCTACTATCAACCGTAAACTGTCAACTGTAGACTCTAAACTGTGACTAAACTGTAACTGTGTACTTTAAAACTAAACTGTTCACTGACCGTCAACAACATCGTATTTATAGAGGTATCGAAGGTTCTAGAATAATCGGGAACGACCTTCTGGTATTTTCTCGAACTCCTATTATGTTGTTGTTTATTCATTGCTATCAAAGCGCCGTCCGACTACCGTATTCGAGGAACCCGTCTTATCAGTTTCCAGAACACGCCGCCGCTCTTGTACACACACATACAGGCTCGTTACACTACAGTTGTCTGCACTGACAAATATTCACCAGTAGTCAGCAGTAATGGGTTTTTGGTGATAGTGGCCCTTTTACACTGGATAAGCATAGCTGAATTTTCAAATAACTATTCTAGAAAAGGGGATAGCCAGAGTGGGGATCGAGCCCCCCCCAAATTCCCCTTTCATTTGCGCCTGAATACAGTTATTGTTTTTGGTTAGGCATGCAACAATTTTCAATTATTTACATCTAGGTCTTCTTACTTTGTAACAGTTTAGAGATGGTCACAAACCCCTTGTGTCCCTAAATATCAACCGCCACTGTTTGTACTTACAAAAGACACAATTTTAAATCCGTTGCTATTTGTATTTTTGTAATTTTCCTTTGTTTTTAATTGCACGTTGGTATTGAAAATTTCCAATCTTATGGCGGGTTTCGATTTAATTTACACTTTACATTTTAATCGGTTGCTACGTGAAGCTCTTCTTGTTCTTGCACTGTTCGTAACATAGATATTCACTAGATAAAGTGGTTGTTGTTAAAACAAGAAGATCTTTGTCTGGGCCACTGACTGCGTGGAATTTGGACAAAGCAAGTTTTATGCATGATTAGGTCAAAATTCGTTCATCTGGTGGGCGATCCTTACCAGTCGTCTGCAATCTTATAAAACCACTGTGTGAGTCCGGTTTCTGGATATGAAATATTGTTATTTCGATAATCTGTGGCTCCCTGCGGAGAGATTCGGTAATTACGTCATCATGGAGCTCCCTGCTGGCCTCCTTGATTTATATCTCTTTAACGTTTGTACGGTCTGCTATTGCTACAAACACTGTAGTTTATCACTCTGAGATTGAGATCGAAGCCGTGGGCCATTTTTATCAATCAACTTGTTGCTTCGTTCGTTCGTTCGTTCATGCGATGGCATCGACTCGATTTATATCCCATAAACTTCCCGACTCTTTCTCTTTCTTTTCTCCATTCACTACTTTTTACTGCTTTATTATGTCGAATCGCGTGTGCCTTGTGCACCTTATAGGTATGCTCTTTCAACAACAACAACAACAACAACAACAACAACAACAACAGCAGCAACAGCATTTACACTGTCATCACAAGGCCAAAATTATGTCCAGTTTTACGATTTCTTCTCGCTTTACAGCTCATTACAATGAAAATGAATATGTTGGGCGTTTATTATGTTTTTATTTAAATTTTTGATAAGTTTGAGTACTAAAATCACTTATTTCATGTATATACATTTACTTCCCACTAACTTATCAGCAATGAGGTAATTTTCCATGTTGTTTACGACTTTTGATGTAGGTAGATGTGATTAAAAGTATTCAATAGTTAAAACAAGAATGGGCGATGACATAAAAGAATTTGCCAGGAATACAAATATTCCATAAAGTATCATTTTTATTATATGTTTTCAATATACCTACCTACACCTACATATTATGTCGTATAAAAGTGTTATTAAAGAATTACCCTTTCAACATTTTACTATTATTAAGACCAAAACATTTAGTTTGCATTAATGAACATCTAATCGTATATTATTCTAAAATGGGACCTTTCAATGATTCTACTATAATAAAGGAACTGAAAATGGTAGAAGATGTATATAACGAAAATAGTCATGAAAAAATCATATTAGTTGGGTACGTCAATTTTTGGATTTCCAAAAATATAAACAATACATTGAATGATGAATTGCCGCACCTCGTCTTACCCATGCAAGAAATACCTACGTAGTTTTTAAACGGATGGACCGATTTTAAAAGGATTCTTTTGTTTGAAAGTTGGTAATATTTGTGAGGGTTTTGTTTTATATGAAATATGATAAGGATTAAATTTGGTAAATTTTGAAAATTCGTTTTTGAGATTCTTTATAAAACAAAACTCGGGGTATATAGTTTGAAAAAATTAGTTCTTCTAAACGAAATACAGTTTTTAATCGGCGTGGATTATTCTAAATACTTTTGATGTAATATACCTTCTTAAGGCAAATCAAAAATCGCCCTTACATACTTACTTCCTTAATGGTAAATTCCACATAATTATATCAAAACAAATTAAACAAAAACTTTTAAATTATATTTGATTTAATTAAAAGCATTTAGTAAAAGAGAAAACAAGGAGAATTTCGCACAATTTGTGTACTAAATGCTTGAAATCATGCAGTTTCACAGAAGTTGTACTAAAACCAGTTTACGTATTATTAGTTTAATTAGTTAAATAGACAAAGTTTAGATTGATCTTTCACTGAGACAATGCGGCTATAAATAACTATGATATAATTGATTAAATTGAAACAATTGGAAATCATCATTTGAGAAATTTTATTGTTATTAATCGGTGATAATGTTGATTGTAATGCTTCACTGAGAAGAAAACGTTGAATCAAGTGTCCAAGCTCCATAAATGTTCGAATGAAGCATTTGAGCCAAGCATCTTTTCTTGATTGTCGATTTTTTCCCTGAGTATAAATTTAAAAATCGTTGTTAAACTAGAACTAAAATAAACAAAAATAATAAATAACGCTTTTAAATGTTTCAGATGTATATTAGAAAAACTCTACATATGTTTCGGTGGATAACACCTTTATCAAGAGTACATTATAAGATAATACTATAATTTAAAACATGTTCAGGTCTTATATATCTACGGAGGGTTATTACTATGGGAAATACCCAAATACAGGTCTAATAAAGGGGTTTGTTTAAAGTCTAGCTGGTCGTTTGTTATATTTAATTTTTGAAGTAATGCTCTTTTTATTTCCAATTGTTCTAGTAATGTTAATCTAGTGCCTTTGTTTTCTGAATGTAATAGTTTTAAATTGTCTATATTTAAATTATGATTGAAGTTTAAACAATGTGCGCTGATGCCTGTGGATCTTTTTAAGTTTTCTATACTTTAAACATGTTCTTTTGTTCTAGTCTCTAAATTCCTGCCCGTCTGCCCTATATAGAAAGCATCGCAATCCTTACAATTTATTTTGTAAACTCCACTCTTTTTGTACATGCAGTTTTTTGGTTTGTTATTGACTAATATTTTCCCAATGTTACATTTATTGACAGACACAGTGCTTATATCTAGTTTATTAAGGCTATTACATATTTTGTTATTAAATTTTCCACAATAATTAATTAAGTTATAATGAGTGGTTGCTTTATTGGATCCAGCATATATTTCTTTCACAATTAAGTTTCCTTTCGTCTTTTTTAAGATATTGTCTACGATTATAGGGTTGTAATCATTATTTATGGCGATTTGTTTTATTAAGTTGAGCTCTTTATTGAAGTTGGATTTATTTAGAGGGAATTTTAATAGTCTGTAGATGAAACTGCGAAAACTGGCTAATGTTATTTGTTGTGATTGGTTAGATTTGGAATTGATTATTGTGTCTGTGTTCGTTGGTTTTCTGTATATGTTAAAGTCTAACATGTACAAAAAGAGTGGAGTTTACAAAATAAATTGTAAGGATTGCGATGCTTTCTATATAGGGCAGACGGGCAGGAATTTAGAGACTAGAACAAAAGAACATGTTTAAAGTATAGAAAACTTAAAAAGATCCACAGGCATCAGCGCACATTGTTTAAACTTCAATCATAATTTAAATATAGACAATTTAAAACTATTACATTCAGAAAACAAAGGCACTAGATTAACATTACTAGAACAATTGGAAATAAGAAGAGCATCACTTCAAAAATTAAATATAACAAACGACCAGCTAGACTTTAAACAAACCCCTTTATTAGACCTGTATTTGGGTATTTCCCATAGTAATAACCCTCCGTAGATATATAAGACCTGAACATGTTTTAAATTATAGTATTATCTTATAATGTACTCTTGATAAAGGTGTTATCCACCGAAACATATGTAGAGTTTTTCTAATATACATCTGAAACATTTAAAAGCGTTATTTATTATTTTTGTTTATTTCATAATGTTTCATAATTCAGTCACCGACCAAACTATTTCTCTTATTAAAAATAGAACTAAAATAACTGGCATTTTCTAGTAATAAGTATGCTAGTAAGAGATTACATTTCTTTTTTCTAATGTCTAATATCCAATTATCATGCGTCTAAGTAAGTGAAAACACATTTTCCTATTGTTTCAGGATGTCGCGAGACAGCTTTCATTTATGCGATAACAAGTGCGGCAGTAACCCATGCAATTGCTCGTGCTTGCAGCGAAGGTTCAATAGACACCTGTAACTGCGAGTACAGCCATCACAAGAGTCGACCAAGAATGTATTCTAGTAGTCGAGGACCCGTTCCAGGAGTCCGCGAATGGGAATGGGGAGGATGTTCGGATAACATTGGTTTCGGCGTAGAATTCGCCAGGGAATTCGTCGATACGGGCGAACGTGGTCGAAGTCTGCGAGAAAAAATGAATCTGCACAACAACGAAGCGGGTAGAATGGTAAGTTATCATTATCAATAACTATTTAATACTTTTGTATAAAACAAAAGCTAACAAAACATAAAATTACTATAAACAAATGACATCAGTCGTAAAGTTAATGCAGTGCTTTAAGAATACGTTAGCTTCGTACTTTAAACTTGAACATATTTCTGGTTTGCTTATCTGAGAAACTATACATTTTAGAAGGTGCAAACTATCTGTTTCAATATGATGATTAAAGCATGTGGAACTATAGAATCTGTCGTAGGAAATAAAAAACCTCAACAGCTCTCAAAAGCTATCACATTTATGTTCACTTATTATTGATAGTTTAGTGAATATTGTTTTCTGGTCAGCGAATTTTCTTAGTACTTCAATTTATTATAGTTAGCGTATGTATCGGAAAGAAAATAAAATTATTAATATAAACTTTACGAAATTATGTACTTCTTGATGTTTTTAGGAACCATTCTTTCTTTGATTGCTTTGATATTAATTATTTATACAGTCGTAAATTAGTTGATTAAACCTACTTATAAGTTAAATCCATTAATTATCGATTCAGACACTTCTTGTTTACTCATTATCATATATTAATTATGTATTATGCCAATGTCCGAAAATTACTTCCTTCTAGAGCTACATTGATGCATTTGGTCAGATTGTATTCACGTCGGTCAACTTCACATTTCATGATTAATTGCTGAAATGATTCATTGATTCACTTGTTTGCATATCTCTTCTTATTCAAAGGATTATTAAATAAAAAGTACAAATAGAATCATAGCTTCAAAAAAAAATATTTATTTTGTTAATAAATACAAAACGTAATGACTTTTTCGCCAAATGTTATAGTACCTAGTTACAACATGAAGCCAAATTGTGGAAAAATGATATTGACAAAATAAACGAATTTATTAGTAAGAAGCATAAAGTAATTTTTATATATCAACTAATAAATTTTATCAAGCAAGGGTCAAGTATTATTAAATAAAAGATAACAACAATATGACTAACTATTTGGAATCGGAAATAAAAAGTACATTCTAATAATTATTTAGTTATTACCCCCAAATTTAAAGAGTTTACGTATTCGGGGTTTTCATCGATAATAATGACCTTTGTCAGGTACTTTTCGAATCACTGCTTAATGGTGAAGTCAGTTTGCTTTGTGATTGAAATCGAGGGACACATCGCTGCTGAGTCAGTCCGATGTTCCTAGATTATGCCCACAGCATTAATCGGAACTCCTTTAGGAATTTAAGAAATGTCAAGCTAACAAACAAAATAAAATACTGGACTTTTCGATTTTACGGCTCATTAGATACAAAACGTCTGTGGTAGAGAAACCCAGAGCGTGTCTAATTTCGAGTCACTTCTCGTTGAATCAAGAACACATACGCTATCGTGTAATACACTGTGTTTCCACGACGGGGTGCCGATGACCAGATTTGCTCGCCACAGGATGCTGCATTACATGTTTATTGTACATTGCGATCGTACGTAAAGAAACACGTGTATGTGTATCTGTAACGACTACATGCGGACGTATGTGGTGTCTACTAAGAAATGCGACACTCGCCGAATTACAATTTCTCGTCATTTCTCGCGAAATCTTCCAGGAAGCAACTATAAGTGCAAGACATGGCTCTTTTCTCGTTGTTAATATGGAAACTGGACAAAACGATGTAATTACTAAGATGGTATAACAAGAAACAAAAGGAAAACAAACAAACAAACAAACAAACGGTACATCAATGCCACAGTTATTTGTTTGATCCTCTGCAGAATATAGAAAAGATGAAATATAAATATTAAAGTATACTCAAACTATATCATAGGTAAATAATTAAAAATACACTTCGTTTCAAAATATTATATTTGTAAACACTACAATTGTTTCAGCAAACATTGCCATTATCAGGTGTGATGATTTATTAGAAATCTGCTTAAAACAAAATTATATTCAATTTGACAATAGCTTTTATATACAAGAAGAAGATTTAGCTATTGTTAATTCTTTGAACCCCCTGTTAGCAGATTTTTCATTAATAATTTAGAAAATAAAATTAAAATACACCCTTAGGTATGTGGATGATGTTTTAATGACACAAATGGACAATTACATACCTTCCACGAATTGTTAAACAATTTACATCCTAATATTAAATTCACAATAGGAAAAGAAGAAAACAATTCAATTAGCTTTCTAGATCTTACCATTTCCCGCATTGGTACTAAACATACATTTAATATCTTTCATAAGCCTACTCATACGGATACGTTAATACACACAAATTCGTTTCACCCAATGCCTCACAAACTTGCTGCTTTTCATGCTTTTATCCATCGACTTATTAACGTACCTTTAAATACAGAACCTAGAAACAACGATTACTCGAAAACTATAATAGACAATATTTTAGCCAAAAAAATAAAAAAACAAACTTTAAACAAAATCTATCCTCTAATAAAAACTGAAACAGAAATATAATACATTCACATACATAGGTAATATTTCTTCTTTAATCGGTAAACAGGTCAGTCAAATTAATAATAGTCATATAGCCTTTAGAACAAATAACTCATTACGTTAACATATACTAAATAATAAATGTAAAACTCCAAAAAACTTAAATTCAGGAGTTTATAAATTAAATTGTTTAGACTGTGACAAAGTATATTTAGGACAGACAGGTAGATCTTTTAAAGTTCCTATCAAAGAACATTGGGCTAGTTTTACAAATAAAAACCTGATTCTACGTAGGAACATTTATTAAAAGAAAACCATAATTTTAATCAAGACCAAAATTTTACACGTGCAAAATAAAAGTTTGAAATTAAACCTGTTAGAAATTAATAGATATTTTTGTAAAATCCTAACATTAAACGACCAAATCGAATGTAAAAATTCACCTTTGCTAAATATATTCAATTAAATTAGACCCCACCCCTTAGTTGTTAGTGTAAATAGCCGTAACGATTCGTAGTTTGTTTAATCATCACACCTGATGAAGGTAATGTTTGCTGAAACAATTGTAGTGTCTACAAATTTAATATTTTGAAACCAAGTGTATTTATAATTCTTTAGTTATGTTTTCTGTGTTCCAACAAGTGAAAGCTTCCACCATCAATTATATATCATAGGTGTATTACCGAAAAATAAGAACATAGAACAAGAACCACTCAACGCATTTATTACATAATGAAAGGAGATTTATGTCTAATACATAACTAAGATATTATGTAAGCTTTCTTCTTAATCATAGGACTTTGGCCGTCCCAATGTTGTGCATTCTATGTAGATTTAATGCTTTTAAAATAATAATGTCCTCCAAATGATTATCTAAATTGCTGTTTAGTTTTCGCCGCGATGCCGCTGTAAAAGAATCAAAATATAAATTAATAATAAGGATGCTTGGTTGGGTCATAAAATACGGCCTTAATAAAATGGGTAACAGTTTTTGAGCCCTTTTTTCTTATTTTCTGAATGCCGTTTTTGACTGAACTGATAAATGTTTTATATTGCGCTTTTTAGAAGTTATAGACTGATATCTAGTGAAGATTGACTCCAAAGCATAAAGTTGTGTTTTATACTCTTTACCTTTTATGATTATTTTACGATCTTTAAATAATGTAATGTAATTGTGGATATCAGGTTTCTAGTTAACGTATCGAAATCCTTTCAATAAATCATTCTTTCATTCTACAATTTTAGAAACCATCTTCTTTGTAGAAACTAGGAGACTGTGGCAAAAGAATAATTAAATAATGAAAGACACCCTAATTACAACTAACTATATTTAGTGAGTAAGTATTTCTTTATTTAACCATCTTCTTTGTTGGCCTGTGACTCTGTGAATCATTTGATTAAATGGTTAACAAACTTCTACCTATTTAGATAATGTAATAAATCATTTCAAATACTTTAGTTTGCTGGTGTAAATAATTAACTGATTTACATCAATTAAATTTTCCGTTTGTACCAAAAGGAGAACATTAATATATAAGTAGATACGTTTATGTTAAATGTTGGTAAATAAAAACTAATTTTATGTATTGATTGCACGTGTTTAGATTTAAGCGCTTGCATTAGTAGTTAAATAGTTAGCATTTAGCATAATCCGATAGACATTTATGCAAACCATAATATACATGCACACACTGAACGATGTTCATTATATCCGCACTTACATTGAAGATTATTAAGTGTATACGTCATCGAGTTAAAAGAAGTCGGCAATGGCATCAGCATTTCTACCGTGTCTTTATTCGAATTGATGTAAGTATCGGTTCGGAGTGAAACTAAATTGCGTTAATTAAAAGGAAAACATCTTAATGAAGTGCACAGTGTGAGAAAAAGGTTTGATTTAGGTGGAAGTGGTCTCTTGCTACCGGGTGGTCGCGTCCACTCACATTAAAATGCATATTAACTTGTTACTTGCCGTAGTCTGTGCGACTCGCCGTTACTAATAAAGCGACATTTGCTTTAGGCGTTAAAATGCGGATGGTGAATACATATAGGTAGGTACAGGTACCTACAATATACATGTACATAAATATATATATATATATATATATATATATATAACCAACCAAAAAGGTATATATGTATATATTTTAATAAGAATCGATTTTACTTAGCGGGGACTCTCAGCGTTGAAGCTTTAATGTTGTTATAATTTTAGTCAAAATACCTCTCGATATCACAAAGCGGCCACAGAAATGATCAAGCCATCCCATTTTAGTTTCAGTTTTATCTACCCACGTATGTACATGATAATACGGTATCACAGTTATATTATTTTGTATGCAAATGAATTTAATAAATTAAGTAAAAAGAAATTTTTAAAGCAAGTCTTCTATTTTCTTCGGAAAAATTAAAAAATATTAAATAAACTAATAAGAAAAACAGGACTTTTTGTTTCAACATATATTGAAGATTTATCTTACAATTATTTTGACCTGATAAAGACTATAAAATTTTAGTCAACAACCAAAAAGAATTATGTTCAAACCCCACCCCTCTGTTATTGTCGGATCTGTGACGTCATATTGTTTAAGGATTGTACATATCTTGTCTACTCAGTACTGTAGTAAATACTCTTTGATAATGACCCATAGGTCGAAACAATTGTAAGATTGTTTTTCTTATTAGTTTATTTAGTCATTATGTTTCTTCAAGATTACACCGAGTTGTTTTTTATTATTAAAAAAATATTTCGACCACCTGAAGAAGTAACGTAATTATTGTGGACCTCTGTGCAGCGGTACTGGCAAAATGCCTTTTAATGGAATATGAGAAGGACCGAAACGTAGTAAATATCAAAAATGAAAAAAACACTTATTTGCACGTTTGAAATTTTCAATGGCACGTGAATTCTCAGTTTTCAATCTCCGTGGAAAAGAAAACAGCATTGCAAAAAGTTTTTAATATCACACAACCTGATTATTTTTTTATAAAATTGTATGTTGTGTTAACACGTTTTACGTTTTTATTGGAAATTGAAAATTGCGTCAATAAATATTATACTATAAAATTAGTTTTTGAAAATAAATTTGTCAAAAATCCAAGGGTTTTTTTTATCATTTAAAGTTAATTTATAAATAAACAGGTATTCTGCATAAAATTTGGCTCTAAACGATCAATAGAACGTAAAACATTATTTTTATTCAATATCCTTCTTCGCCCCACGTTTTAGTTAGTTTGCGTGTATCATGGTATAAATGCCATAAATAGTAGAATAAGTTTTTCAATCATCACGCACCTGAAGAAGTTACTGTCTGGTTAAACAGTTGTTGCGCTTTTATAATAAATATGTATTTGAAACTGTGTGTTTGCTTTTGCTGAGTATGGATTACTTTCAAGAAGTGACAGCATCCATTTTCAACCATTTACAGATGATTACTCAATGCAGAAGTTAAACTTATTGGTATTTGAGTTTTCTATTAATTAACTAACTGAATACAACCCCTTTGCTGGATTTCTTTTTGATACACTTGTGCAGTTCTTTTGAATCTAATATAGAAGTCGTGTGTTTCCAGTTTAGTTCATTCTAAAACATTCTAGCTGAGGACTACCCTATAAACTTTTAAAAATATTTTAGTATATTTTCACTTACTCTACTTTGGTTAGACTAAACAGTAATTCATGTCGTACCTACAAATGACCTTCCTACAATACGAGAAATGTCGATCTGTGCTATGAAATATATATTAATATTCGGTAATTAAATAGGAACGGAATGAGAAAGGCTGGGAAGAGAAACAACCAGAAAAAAAAACATAATAATAAAATGCTTTCGGTAGAATAGAAGAAATTCCGGAACGAGTTTTATTAGAAGATATAATCCGTTACGGTGGGCAACCGGACGGTTTATTAATATTTTTACGTCATCAGGCCTATATAATAAGTAAAGTGGCAGTAGAATTCAGAGTAGCTGTAGCATTTATAAATTGGCATTCTTACCCGTTTGCTTCTCTATCGAATAAATTAATTGAAGCGGATAAAGGAGGACCGGTATCAGAGTCATTAGTGGTATCGCTACGACGGAAAGAGGAACGGAGTAGTTCCAGATTGGAGCAATCAGTAGTACCAACATAAACATAGCACCGTGAGACGCGGCTGTCAGGTTGAGAAATGAGGCAGCAATTGCGATTTGTAAACCAGACGTGTTCTACTAATAGACTAAATACTGGTCGCATCTTTTATTAATGGTTATATTAAGCGATGCATTAGCCTTCAAACACGTGCCTGGTTTACTAATCAGAACCAGCTCTTCGGTACTATCACTAATAAGAATCGTAAATAATAAATAACT
Organism: Agrilus biguttatus; assembly: GCA_963921985.1. Lineage (NCBI taxonomy): Eukaryota > Metazoa > Arthropoda > Insecta > Coleoptera > Buprestidae > Agrilus > Agrilus biguttatus. The sequence goes on from OY998117.1 coordinate 32,430,752, forward strand.
TTTATGCACACACGTACTTTGTATTGATATACACTCTTGTCGCATGCACATTGACGGAATATACTCTACATTAAATCTTTTTCGTGCGTCATCTTCCGCAAAAGATTGTAACTACAAATATATGCCAACTATATACGCCTGATTAGTTTCGTGGATGTTGATTTTAAATGAATTAGTAGAAACAGCAAAATGGGCTGTATAATAGGAGCTTTTAAGGTAGTTAGTGAAGAGAAATTATTTAAAAATGTAGAGAAATGTTTTTGTTTTACAATTAATTAAAAGAACTCAACAACAACAATTGTTTCGGTTATTAAGTCATTCTCGAAGTGTTATACTACAAACTAGTGATGGTTACAATAAATTTGGACAATTATTGTCAGTTTGTAATTAGTATCTGCAACTCCCGAGATGCAATGCATATTAACCGGAATAATTGTTAGATCTTTTTGAAATAGATTTGTTAAATAATGTAAGTGTTCTTTTTATATATTTAAAGTATTTTTGTAGGTAGTAAACACTGTTACGATTAGAAGTCAAAAGTAAGTTAACTATAACTAGCATAAAGACGTGAACAAGACCAAAAACACTAAATTATTCACTTACATTAACTGCCTGCACAATTTAATAATTATTACTGAAGTTACTTTCAATTAATAGAATAAAGATTCGGCTGTAGGGCCGTGGTCTAAATGAACTATTAAGTCCAGACGTTTCGTCGGCTACTGCGGCTGACATCCTCAGTGTTCTCGGCACCCAGTCGCTGCTGTGACTTCGAGATACAACCTACGTTTACGTTGTCAACGCAGAACTACCACTGATGATGTTAGACGCAGTAGCCGACGAAACGTCTGGACTTAATAGTTCACCTAGATCACGGCCCTACAGCCCAAATCTTTATTCTACTATGAATTCCGGTCGTGAAAGCCATTGTTCTTATATTACTTACAATTGATACTATCAAGATAAATAAAATTTAAAATTTCTGGTTTCTAACCATGTCCTGTACTATAGCTACTTATAAGGTCAATAGGTACCCAGGGTAATATACTTTTCGTGTATGAAAATATAAATTTCTCCACTTATGTAATACGATAAATTATTTCCATATTCTCCCAAAATTGAACAGAATTGTATTCTAAGAGCAGGAAGAGTTCTTAAGCATTGACATTTATTTCTGTTACGAAAACAGAAATTCTAATAACCTAAAATAAGACATAGATTTTTATTAAATTATTGGATTTATTATATTCTATAACATCTCAGTCAATTTTGATTTAAGAACAATAGATACAGACCTTTTTCTTAAGTAACCACCAAATAATACAAATTCGGTTACATCTTCCTCAGTTTTTCTAACATGTGTACCTATAAAATGTTTAAACAACTTAAAGGAGCTAATATTTCAACATATATACTCATAAACATACTACGTAATGCATTTAAATATGTACATGTACCTTCATGTTACATCTTATGGTAATTACTTTCATTGGTATTCTATTCAAAGCATGACCTCTTTGCCTTGAAGCGCCAATTGGAGTTTCGTCTTTGCGGTCCAATTGTTCTTTTCTTATTAGGTAGGTATTTGTGAATGATAATTACGATATTACGAACTATTTAAAAATGTTTAAGCAGACTAAAGATGTCAGTTTCTGACCGATAATAGAGATAACACCTTAACTGTTGAAACGCGTTCTAGGGTATTAACCGTATCTATTTGTTTAATTTGGTTAATTGTGTTTCATTTTGTATAATAATAATAATAATAATAATAGTCAAATAAATGATGGAATGGTATAAATCGTGGAATTGCGTCCAATTAGATATATAAAAAGTGTCAATAGATTCGGAGAAAGTGGAGTTATAAATAATGTATTTATTTTCTTCTTTTTCAGCACGTTCAATCACAGATGCACCAAGAATGTAAGTGCCATGGCATGTCAGGATCTTGTACCGTTAGGACCTGCTGGATGCGTCTTCCATCGTTTCGTGTCATCGGTGACAACTTAAAGGACAGATTCGACGGAGCTTCTAGAGTAATGGCCAGCAATGCGGGCAATTCCCGTACAAATCATGCTCACAGTAACAGGAGAAAAGAACCGTCTAGCAACGACCTATTGAGTTCCAACAGTATACACAGTAAAAGGGATCGAAAACCAAGGCGAAATAAACACGGGTTTCAGCTGAAACCATACAATCCCGATCACAAACCTCCGGGTTCAAAAGATTTGGTTTATTTTGAACCTTCACCAGGTTTTTGTGAGAGGAATACCAAGTTAGGTATCCCAGGTACCCATGGACGTCATTGTAACGATACCTCTATAGGAGTGGACGGGTGTGACTTGATGTGTTGTGGGAGGGGTTATCGTACGGAAGTGATTGATAATGACGAAAGGTGTAACTGTACTTTTCATTGGTGTTGCGAGGTCAAGTGCGGTCTTTGCAGAATAAAAAAAACTGTGCACAGGTGTCTGTAAACCTTTTCTATTTGTTCGTTAAATTATAATTTGTTGTGATTGCCATTATCCATAAGACTTAATAGTTATTACGCAAGTATTCTATAAGAGAAAGATAATAAATGTTAAAAATGCAAGCGCCCACCCAAAGGACCAACGGAAGTATTTCAAGATAAAAGGTTTTTTAACCTACTAAAGGTAATTTTGTAATTATTTATTATTTTATAACTCTTCTAATATTTGTTTTACCTTTTTACTACATGATTTCGTAATTCATATTTTTCTTTGTTAATTTTTATAGAAATATTCCACACTATCAGTATTATTATATTATTTATTTTTTACTTACTATTTATTTCAATTTGTACATTAATCTCAGTGTACGATAACTTTCTTTCTTGTTAATTTAATTCATCGTAAAACAATAAAAAAAATAATAAAATACATGTTGACTGTTCTTGTAGAGTGTCTGCAACGAAACAAATGATCAGTATTATTTATTATCGATAATAAAATATTAATGCGAAATTCTCGCAGGTGTATATAGGAAAATAGTATTTATGAAAAGACTGATTGGACAGCAGAGAGTAGCTATTTATGGTGATATCGACTCGTTAAATGTAAATAAATGTTTCATAATTATGACATTAATAACGGAACGATGGAAAACTGCGTGTAATTTAATTTATTTATCTGATTGTTGTAAATAACCGTATCAGCGATGTATCTCACGAACGTATACATAATATGTATCGAAGAAGATATGCGACATGTTTTTATATTTTTTATTTATTGTGTATGAGCTGTGTATTAGATATATAATTTTTGTATATATAAACTTACTTGTAGTTTGTAACATAGTTTATTTTTAGTATTTATATTTTAAACGTACTTGTATAAATAATCGAAAGTTTTAGTTTTTTTTTTTAATAAATCATATTAAATCGACCGACCCATTAACGGATTCCAATACTTCTTTCCTAAATCTGTATTTCCTTATAATACACTTATCAAATGAAAATCGCAGGGATTCTAGCTGCTAGAAAAGTAAGTACACACTTACTATACTTATTTTCTAAAAAAAAAACATTTCATATTTTATCCCCATCAGCTATTAATGCTAGTGGCCGGGCAGTCTCTCCAACCTACACTGTAGTGCAAAGCCGAAGAGAAGGGCGGAAGGCCCTCTTCAGACTCATTTTAGGAATTTTGGGAAAGGGTAGATGGTGATTGGGGAGAGACAGATGAGTTGAACAAAATGAAGACAGAAGAGAAATGATAGATTATATGTGGAATAGTAGTAGAGTAAGAGCTAGATATGAGATTTCAACGTCATTTGGAATGCTTATAGGGAAAAATTATACGGTAACATGTTCGAGTTCGAAAGTGTCCAATATCTTATTTAAACTACGTCAACGGGATAGTTTTAAAAACATTTATATAAATGAAGATCTCGACATAGTTAATTAAATTCTTAAAGAGCGGTTGCGCAAGTTAGAATGAATGGGGTGGCAGTCAGGGGTAAAGTAGACAAAACTTGTTGCAAAAAGGTAATTGAAAAAGATGTAATTGTGATTATGAGTCCTTCAAAGTAAATAAATAAATACATAGTACAATAGGCGGACATATTCGAAAATGTTTTTGTAACAATTTCTGTCTACCTAACTACTATGTGCCATCCCTTTTGTTCCAACTCACATGTAGGCCCTTAGGGAATTCAATTAAGTGTACCGAGGCCTACATTTGTGTAAATTTTTTAACACTATATCGATAACGAAAGTAAAAGAAATATCCGCTTTCACCCTGTGTATTTACCACCAGTTTCTAGGAAGTGCCCTTATGTTTAGAAACGTAACTTCTCCTATTTTATCCGAATATGTTACTGTAAAATTTGTCCATATTCCGGACGACGTGGAAATCTCATGCTCAGATCTCCGACTATACTACCTCAGTATTTTCCTTCATTTTGACAAGGGAGGCTGGTTCAGAATCGAACCGGGACACCGCGGCTCCGAAAGATAAACCTTGATTTAAACTTTTAGACTATGCTTACAATAATATTCTAACAAAAACGTTTATTATACTAACAAAAAATAATAATCTACAATGACTTATTTATTCTTGAACTATAATTTGGCGATATTAATTACCAACGCAAATAGTGATATTGATATTCCAAAATATTACCTACCATTCACTTTGGATTCAATTGATTTAATTTTCTCAAATAATTCCATAAATTTTAGCCTGTTTTATACAAATATTTACACGAAAAAAATAATATTATTTTACGTGACTGTATCACTTCTAGAAGACCAATCGAAAGTATAAGTGCTCTTTAAATTAATGAAATTTCTGTAAATTTTATTCGCATTATGGTCACTTGAACTATTATAAACTAAATAATTTTTTACTCTAGTTTTACTAACACATATACCCAACAATTATTGACAGACATTCTCTCGACCTTAAATTAAATGTGGCTTTGTTATTCATGTCAATTACCGCTAATGTCTATTATTAATAAAATTAAGTAATAAACGTTCAATTAAACACAACTAACTGAAGTTAAGAAAAGTTTGAGTGAAAGCTTTGCAAATTTTATCACATTAGTTATCTACGTGTCCTAGGTAATGGTGCATGACAGCAACACAATTGTTCTGCTTTGATATTAATATGATATTGTTAATTAAACAATAACGTATTCGTGTGGAGTTGACAAATAATGCATTGTTTTATTGAGGAGACAAACTGACCAAGTGATGACAGGTACAAACAATCGTCAGCTTTCATCGGAAACTGGCCTTTTATATCTACTCGGTATTTTCACCATTTTCATGGGAAAACGTAAAATATACGTTGTAATAAATCACTCAATTAAATTTTAGATCTGAAAATGAATACCGTGAAAGAGAAAGACAGTTTTTATTTAATCGAATATACCAAGTGTCTCAGACCATCTGGCCCACTTTCAAATGTAACTTTATTGGAAACTAATTTCCAAAATTTCATTAATCTGATCGGTGAAACTTTAGGTAAGTTTCCGGTTTCCATGGGAAATGAACTATATTTTTATTTATCGCTGAGCTGATGGTTATTTGATATACAATGGTCAGAAATTCTTTTGCAATTATTTTTGTGTAAAATTGACCCTTCATGTTCTTTTAGCCTATACTTTAGAGCTCTACCAGTCTGGCCGATGTAAATAGGCCTCACAATTTTTACAATTTATTTGGCAGGCACCATTTTTCTGTAAATATATTGATAATCCCAAAATTTTGCATAATGTTAATAAAGGTAAAGAACTAGAAATATTCGAAGTAACAAAAGCAAAATATAATAATCTTATGGTCACTAATGACCAAATTGAATTCACTTTGTCTCCCCTCTTAAAATCTACCTTCTGATTACCTATTTAAGCACAAATTCTGCAATATACTTTTAGTATCTATTGTACTCCTATCTTTTGACAATGACGTAATTGCCGATACGGTATCGTTAAGTTTCAAACAATAAATTGTGAAACAAAGTACCAAGTGTGTTTTATTGGACTTATTAATTGTTTTCAGTTAAGTTAATTTTTAAGGTGTAAAGATACGAACAGGTGCCTGGGATATCCTGTAAGTTCATGGATCAATTTGAAAACGTATCAAAAAAGACGCTTTCGGTTATTAAAATCTTCACTCACTAACAGTTACGAGCCGATTCGATAGATTAAAACGAAAATTGTAACAGTTCTGGGACACTTCGTATAGCATGAACTGTGAAATGAAAATTTAATCAACAACAATGTTGCATCAAGAGTTTTTAATACAGATCCTGTTACATCCCTTCCATAAAAAAGTGAAAATAATTAAGTGTAAGAGAATGAAGTTTTTTTAGCGGTATTATGAACAACAAGATTTCACGGTAGTTTGGTTAATTCACGAAATGGATATTAAATAATTTAACAGTTACTCCAAAATGCAATGCTAAACTAAAGCGCGAGGAGAGATAAAAATTTGTCTCTGACAGCATTAAGGATATTACAAATTAGTAAAACAAATAAGAGTAGTTTTTGCGGCATTAAATTTACCGGTTGGCCAGTCAGTAAGGACAATATACGGGATCGTAACATTGATTGACAGGTGATACTTGAAATGTATGACAACGCGACCGTCCTGTTGTCCATATAGAGCGAACTGGTCGGTCCTCTACCTATTCCGTAACATTAAGGTTACACTTGACCATAAAAACTTATACGCCAGGCTCTTATGACCGTCACATTTTAACCGGATAGAACATTATTTCGAATTTTAACATTTTCGTCGAACAACCTGCATCTGAAATACTTTTGTAGATATGTTTGTATTAATTTCAATAATATTTCGTAACAACCACGAAATAAATCAACGGTTTCATATTATAAGGAACTTTTTATGTTTCTAATACAATTTTCGATTAAGTATGTGGTATGAAAAAAATATTTCAGGTACACTACCATCTAAAATTATTTAAGTTAATGTACTCGCTTTATAGTAAATTGAAAGGGAGAATGTATACAACTTTTTAAAGATAAAAAAGTCATAGGTATATCCGTTCTTAATGGATAAATACCGAGCGGCGTGGTCTAATGCTCTAGATCATTGCATTGCTATATATATACGTATCTATGGTGATAATGTAAGGAAATTTTGTGGAGCTATCTCCTCTCTGATACAAAATTATAGAATTACCTGACCTAATTAAAGAATTAATCCAGGATGTTGTCACTTAATTGTAATTGTAATATTTAACTTAAAATCAACAACGTTTTGAAGGGTTGAACTTGTTTAAATGTGTCAATATTCAGTCGTCATGTGGTCATATACCGAGAGGCATGGTCTAGTGCTCTAGATCATTGCTTAGAATTCGGGAGGTTATCGGTTCGAACCCGAGTCTGGCAGTTCTGGTCCAAGTTTTCTGTGGTTTCCTTGGGTCATTTAGGCAAATGCTGGAGCAGTAATATTCCACAGATAATCTTTCACTTCTCTTCTGTCTTCATTTCGTCCGTATCATCTTTCTCTCCCTAACCACAACACGCACCCATTCCCACGATTCCTGCAAGGATGCTGAAGAGGGCCTTACGCCCCAGAACGAGTAGCTAGTGGGAATGAAATATAATAAAGTTTAAATTTAAGTTTTAATAGATAAATGAATAAAGAGGATAAAATTCGGTTATAACGATGGCGAAAGAACTAACGAAATTTGGTCATTGTGGACGGTATGAACAACTTATGTAGGTATTTATGTTACGGCAGGAACAGACCATAAATAAACCTTCGAATGATTTTCTGGGTCTCCTTGTCGCAACTAGACATTGTTGTGTACCTTTGCACGTTGCCGTTTATCATTTGAAAGAACTTTAGATATTTATTAAAATACTTCTCTTTCTCGTGTATTATTTAATTGTATCTTGAGAAACAAGCGTTTCTGAATAATTACTCTATTTAACTATTACACTTATTTAAGTGAAATGAAAACACTCCGTAATAGCAAACGATTTATGCGGAGTTTAGTTAGAATCTGACAATTTTTCTACAGGATTGCTTATTTATACGTTCGGGGTTGAAACCCCGCCTTTGGCGCCAGGAGAGTTGTTTGTATTATTTGTCTATTATTTATTTACTTATACGTACAAAGGTAGGTACTTCTTCCTACATGTATTTGCCAATTTATAAAATAAAAATTAACAGTCACATAAAACACAGTCAATATTATTCAATTAATAAAGTATGCCATTTTCTTTGAACATTAATGCAGATTCGGTTGTAACAACTGAACGATAAAGAACTGAATCGAAACTGAACCTATATTTTGCTAAATTGCGGATCTCCAGATTTTATCATCGACCATGGTAGCCATTCATTAGAGAAATCCTCAGTTAGTAAACCGATATATTATATATGACAACTTTGAGGAGACCATTGGACTTGAACTAAATCCCGCTTTGAAGACTGGTTGGACACTACTCTCTACTCCTTCCTATCTCCCTCTTCATATGTTATTTCTGTAAAACCAGAACATCTTTACGGCATCTACTAATTCTATTTACTCTTATTTAAATGCTCAAAATACTATAAACGAAGTCGTTATAAATGGTATTTACTGTATTTTGATTTATCATTATTCGCTATCTACTTGATACTTTTTTAAAGCAATATCTAGTCCTTCAATATTTTTAACACCTGCTGTTTATAATTCACATTTCGTCATTTATTAGATAAGGAAATTGTTATGGTGTTCATCCCCGTGTGGGACCGGGTAATAAGAATAGTCCCACCGCTAGCTTGGCGTGTCGTAAAAGGCGACTAACAGAACATAAAATTCTTCAGTTGGTTAATAGACTATTAATTTACTTGTAAATAAGACTTATTCAAAAATAAAAATATGCTCTTGCTTAGCGTTCGATCTGGTTACGTGTCTACCACGTAGTTAGCTACGCCGTGGGTATAATTTAAAAAAGATATATCCTTATTAGAAAAGGAGTTTGTTTAACATTATTTAATACCACAACTAAGTAGCAAATATCTACAGATGATGTTCACTACTCTATCTGTATTTATTTATCATAATTTATTCAATGTATTACAAGATCTGGAATATGCAAAATTGGTAATGATAATAGTAAATATGATGGTCAGACCATTTGATATTCTATGTTTTTAGGAAGGTATGAGGTAACTTAAAAAGCAATGTCAGGATGAAGCAGAGGGGTAAGATATCAAGAGTTATTCTTTTTCTGATGACTACAACGACAGCTCATAAAAATATTTATAGAATATAACCGTTCAAAAACATTGAAAAGTAAAAAAAAAAATGGAAAATGTGAGAATACTAAAAACATCAAACCAATGATTTAAGTCAAATTCATTTACATTTCGATTAAGGAACTGATAAATAATGTGAGGAATTAACGTAGGGACCCAACAACCTTCAAAAGCTGTAGGTGTACATGAAGCTGCTACATTAATAGGTAAATGGAAAGTCCTGGGAAAGAGTGTACATTGTACTATAGATGGTGTACCGATACTTTTGGCACCCCCGTTGTTTCGCTCCTGTTTTAACAAAATATAATTAATTAATTTGGCCTTAATCCAAAGTCAGTATTGTTAAAAGTATGTGAAGTTATAATATTACAATTGATGTAATTAAATAGGTGTAACAGGTAAATTACTAAATTTATTTTGTTTTCTTAAAGAAAACTTTAACAATTCAATTGTGTTAAGGAATTAACTTTGAATATTGTTTGTTACTTAAGTAGGTACCTACAGTTACTTTTACCTAACATTATCCAATGTCGGATAGTGTAATTACATAAAAATTCACTAGTATCTCTACAGTAATTTGCGTCATCATTTACCAGATTCATCACTCAATAAATACATATCGTTATGTCAATGAGTAACCGGAAATGTTAGAGTTCACTTTTTCAATGCGATATGGTCACTTCTGTTTTTAAGTACTGACTATTAAATTATCCACGGCGCACAGGCTACGCTTTATTTCCATTGACTAAAATCACGGTCTACAGAGAATCGTACGTCTTCTTTCTGAAAAAAATAACACAATTGACATTAAAGCATGACGTCACGCTTCAAATTGATTTTATTGCAAGTTATTATACGTGGTGCGCTCGTGATCACGAATCAAACTAAACGCACACTAGCACAATCCGGGACGCTTCCTATTCTATTTAACGAATAAAAGTGGTAGAGTGGTAGTCGATGGTACAAGTCATTCCCGTCTATTCTCACTGTATTTAAGCGAAAAATAAACGTGTTTCGACCGGTAACAAAGCCATGCGATATTTCGGTTGATTATAAAATACGTCACGCCTAATATTTTCAATGATAGATCACTAGATTTATAATCATGTTGAAAAAAAAGTCTGTTTTACGTTTCTTATGTACGCGATCGCACTGCCACCTTTTGAAAACACTTGGCGAGGACAATAAGTACAAAAAGAACAGACAAAAGACAAACTTTATTTATAAAATGTAAACAAATACAACAACGTATTGATCAAATGGAATTGTTGTTTTTTAAGTGCTCTTTCGTTTGAAAAGTACGGTGTACCTTCGATAAGTTACAATTTAAGTGGAGGGATAAAAAGTTTGAGTTGTGAAACTATTTACATAATATCGATTTAAAAGTTAAGTTATGAAGATTGTAAAGGACCATTTGAATTATAACTTTAATTGTGGCAGGAATCAGCTAATATACAATAAATTTAAAATCATAATTAATAGTCAACTAATGAACTTGAAATTCTACCAGCAGTTTATGTGTAGATAATAATTGTATTAGGAAATAATTATTCCTAAATAGAAAACACTGTGCTCTTACATTATTTCAGTTTTTAAAGTAAACTAATAATAATAATAATAATGCAAACTTTATTAAACATATAGCTATATAAACGACAATACAGAGTTTAATATTACTTAATATAAATCGTAAAAATAACAAAATAAAACAAATATAAAACACAACAAAACATAACTAATATAAATCTTAAATTTATAATTAATATGAAAAAAAAAGGTGAAAAGAGAAAACTAAGATCTACAGCTATTATGATTTACATGTATCTTAGTTTAAGTTCTCTTTTAAATTTTACCAAGTTTGCTTCTTTCAGTTCGGTTTTTTATTTATTATATTTTTGTATTCCTTTAAAAAAAGTTGACTTTTGTGCATTTGTACTGTTTACTTTATTTATATGTATCTACAAATTTCACCAATAGGTTTTCAAAATATGGACAAAAACTAATGTTAGGTACTCCCAGTGATCTTGGATGTTCAACCATCCTAGTTTCATAAGCATTACGCTTATTCTTGTATACCTATTGCGTTTGAGAATTAATCTCATGACTCTGTTCTGCAGTTTTTGCAGAGTTTGCATTCCACTGTTACTACTTAGGTATAGTATTGTCCCTGCAAAATAGAAATGTGGCAGTATAATAGTATTGTATACTGTCAGCATTACCCATTGCGACAGATAGTTGTTACATATTCTCAATACGCCAATTTTCTTTGAAATTTATTACTAATGTAGTGATCGCTGAATTTTAAATTTTCGTCCACCAATATTCCCAAATATATAATTTTGTTGACTATTTCTAGGTTTGTGTTTTCTACTGTTATTACAAGGTTGTTTTTCCATTCATTCTTTTTGGGTCCTAATATCATTGCTTTTGTTTTTTGTATATAAGCTTTAATTTGTTTGTAGAGAGCCAATCACATACATTATTCATTTCACTATCAATTATGTTTTGTAATTGTCTTATGTTGTTACTTGCATAGTATATAATCGTATTATCACCAAACATATGAAATTTGCACAGATTAGTTGCTTTCACGATATCATTGATATATAGTATGAATAACAGTGGTCCTAGTATACTTCCTTGAGGTACGTCATATTCAATGTTTCTGTTTCTCGACATATCCTCACCATATTTGACTCCTTGTTGTCTATTGGTCAAGTAGCTATTTCAATACTTTTCCTTTTAAATTGTATCCATCCATTTTTCTTGACAGTATTTTCCTATCAATCGTTTCAAAGGCTTTTTTAAATCTAGATACACAATAATTGTGTTTAGTTTATCATCGCAATTATTTTTCCACTCATTCAAAACATACTGGAAGGCAGTTTCACAACTATTCCCTCTTCTGAACCCCGATTGACATTGTGAAAGTAGACTTATTTTTTCTATATATTGTGGAACTTGATTATGCACTATTTTCCAATATTTTTGAGATTGCTGTCAGCATCTTGGCCATCTCCTTTGATTACTGACCAACAGAATCATTTCCATTAATTAATTAATTACTGCATTGTTAGCAGGGTAATTCGTTAAGCAATCGTATGAAGTACTTTTGAACATCAAAAAATAAATTAATGGATTTTGTGTTATGATAATGGGCAATAACAAGGATAATACTATACCGATTGTCCTATTGTCTTCTCGCAAGAATTCCACATTGTTTTCTTTTATTGTCTGTTATTTTAATTGAAAACAAACGCGTATCTCGATTACTGTCTTAAGAAAAAATTGTCCTTGCAAAATTCGACTATTGACTTAAATTTCTAAGAAAAATCCTCTAATAAAAATTTTTCGAAATATGGATGCTGTACCTTTCATGCAGTGATTCAACCACTTTATCGAAAATAGCTGACTTTACGTTTCCTCAGGAGTGGCGAAATCATAATTTTTAACAATTGAAGCGAAATCCAAACGTTTCTTACGCAGTGGAAGAGTAGCTTGATCCAAATGAAGCTTTAATACATCCTCCAATGTTTTTTTGTCAATCTGCATGCCGAAGATCGGTATTAAGATTCTCGACTCGATGGAAAATTTCGATTGTCGTATTTAAAAAAAGTCGTAAATTGGGAAACACATGAGAACAAGCGATATCTCATATGTTAATTTTCAACATATGGTAGAAGTCTTGTGTTAACTGATCAACATAAACAACGGGTTTTCCGCTGCTACTGCTTTTTGGTAAGATAAAGTAAAAGATAGATGGTGCTATGCTCACCTTAGAGGAGATCCTCGCATAGTCAATCTGTACTTATAGTAAACAAGGTTTTATTTAAAGGAAGTGTAATAATATTGCGTAGGTAAAATGTTTCGTCTTTTCGTATGTGAAGTAGATTATCGTGTTTCTTCTTTTTGTTTGACTCAGTAAAAAAGTTATGTAACTAAGTGATGGATAACGGTTTGAATGTTCTTGCATTAGTAACTGCGTTGAACGACCGTTTGGCATACGAATGTAAAGGGATAGTTTGATTTGGATTCACTGGTACCCTTTGTTGATTGTAATAACAGTATGTCAATCGAATTTTTAAAAGTTGCCCATATAACCTGTCACTATGCATTGTGTAGTAGTCTAAAAATAGAAGTAATAGTTGGTTAGGAAGGAATACTTACGATGTTTATAAAATTCAATTGGTTCTGTAAACGACAGCAGGACTGTTTTTGCCGAATTGATGTGTAACGTTGCCGTTCGGTGTAACTACCATATAAAATTCAGAGGTCGCTGCTTTTTTAGTATGTCTACCTTGGAAATTATCATCGAAATTGTTCTCTGTCGATGGGGATTATAAAAGAAATGTTACGTTTGTTTTCATTCCCGTTCGCACGGTATAAATTTCGCCTTTTTATACGGTTGTAAAAAAGACTCTCAATCTCGATCATGAATCAAAATCTTTTTGTTTCGATTCACGTTTGGTTCCGTGAGAGCAATAAACATGACAGATTTTTGTTATTTATGTTTGTTTATTACATTATAAATGATTTATGAGCTGTTCTTTCCGATGTCAGTACTCCATTAGTCGGATTCTTGCCACTTTTTCGCAAAATAACTTTTATAAGGTGTCAACAGGCACGAGGAATAAACAATCGTGAGGCGAAAATATATTGAAATTTAATTCATTGTATTATACAATTACTCAAAATTTCCATGAACTCAATTGATTAAGAGCTTTAAACAAGAAATTGAGTAAATCTTAATCCTCTATATCAGCTAACGTAAACATGTAAAACATGTCAACGACTCCCATTAAAAATTGCCTTTAGTGGAAAGTTACCTTTAAGCGAATAAAAGTTGAAATGCAGTTTAATTGTTTACTCAATTATTCTAATATTTATTACAAATAACAGTAGACGATGCGGAAATAAGTATTGTAATTTATTTTATTAAAATTTTGGTTCGGCCTAAATTTACTATTTAGTTTCCTAACGTATAAGTCTTTAAGGATAGAAGTTTATTTTGTTTAAATTAATGGTTCATGAAGTAACGCTTCAAATTGATATAATTACTTTGGAAACAGAGCAGCTTGGAATAATTATAATAATTAGGTATCGCTAGATTCAAAACGTACAGGTCTCCCCTCCCGGGGATAAAATCATCCAGCTGTTTGCTAAAAAGGAGTTTAAGGACAAACATCCTAGATGAAGTTATTTTGTTTAGATTAAGAATTCATGAAGTTCTGCTTCAAGTTTCTGTAATCACTTCTGTAAGAGTGAAGTTTTGGAATAATTAGAATAAGGTACTTATTCTGTAGCATTTTAAATTGACTTTACATTTCGATTTAATAAGACGGTACACTGAAGAAGTAATTGTCTCTTATTGGCAAATAGATCCTTACAAGAAGGACGAACCACGAGCGTTAGAAAAATGTTGGACGAAAATACCTCACTTGATTTAAAATATTATATAGGTACATAATTTCCAGAATCTGGTTGAATTATTAATTTACATTACATGTACAGTTCCCGGCACCTAAGGAGATTGAAAAGCCATAAATCATCGGATGCGCACTAGCAAAGCTTAGTCCCTTTAGGGCGGAGATAATCCGGTAGGCAGAATAATAACTGCTCAGCAAGGTTTAGTAGCATAGTGGAAAATAGTTGCAAAGTAACAGAGTAGAGAAGGGGTTGTTAGGGTAAGTAAATCAGTTGAATGAATTCACTTGTATTCCTTCTTCAGTAATTTTTCTCTCAGTGATACGAGCCGCTGAACTACAAGTTGACGCTTCGGTCCAGCTATATTCTTATTGGCTCTTTCATTTATTGATATGTTAAAAGTTTCTTTTAACATATTGAACGGAATATTTTTTTGTAAATTCCGCAATTCAAACAATTTGAAAGTTACAACTTTCTGTTCATGTATATGTATCAACTAATATTTCAACGATTGGGTTTCTAAAATGGAATAATTGAAATATTATATTATGTATCGATATTGCTGAAGTTTTTTCACTATAAACTTGACTTGTCACGTTTGGGTGGCAACGTTGAGTGAGCAAGTAGCAACGGCGTTAAGGCAGCAAGCAGTCCAGCAGTCCAACAGTCCAGCATCAGCATCAGCAGCGCATCGCAGGATGAGAAGGATGCGAACGTGAACATAAGCAACAAAAACATTATGTCGATCGAGCCAGCGCACACAAGTGCTGATGCGATGCGATCCGATACGATGCGGCTCTCTGTCTCTCAGATGCACTCGCGGACAGTCGCGACCCAACGAACGGATGGATCTCCTGCCTCTGTTAACGACAAACGCGTAGATGGAATCCGATGGTTCCTAAACGGCAAGAATATTTGTGACAATATTGAGCGTTCCCACGCTCGGAAATTCAACCAAGATGGACTTCTTAAATTTTATCTGGAATTCTCTGCACGGTAGCGATAAATATATCGTGTTGCTCGCCATATTTCAAGTCCGCCAGGAATTCATATATTCATCATGATGTCAGCTTACATAAAACACACAAAAACGTAGCCGGCCAAGATTTTTACTTGAACATTATTAATGAACTCAATTAATAATCAATTTCTAGTCGGCCACTTATTGATTAGGTAACTAATTTTACCAAACCATTTCGAAATGCTTTATATATATCTCGGTGTAAAGTGTACATGTATGTCGTTTATTCAATTCGACAGCGATTTATGGAAACGTCCGAACAACGAGATGGAACAGAGGCTTTACCGACGCACGATTGCCAGTAAACTTTCCAATTTCAAATGTTTCGAAGATATATACATTTCATACAAGAAGGTTACCGGTACCTACATCAGCAAGTATCGGAAAACATTACCTTTCTCACGAAACCCTGCTGTCGACTGTTTATTCCGTGAATTCAATTTGATTCCACACATACCAATAAACATGTCGTTTTCATATAACTTTATTTAGCTAGAGAAGAAAAACAGATATTTATTTTCATAATGGACAGTATATTCCGTTACTCGTAGTTTTTTTTTAAATACTAAATCCCTTCGAACTATGTCAAGAAACGTTTATTCACCTCGACATTTATTTCGACTAAACGATCATTTTCAAGAATACAAAAATAGTAACTAAAGCTAAAAGTGTACAAGATCAACGACGAGTCTGACCTATATATATATATATATTCAAGCCAGCTTTTACATAGATTTAGAAATTTGTTGAACGAAATAATTAAGTTTCTTGAAGAAATGTGTGGCGACTATCAGAAATTGCGCGACTCATGCTGGCATTGTGATTTCACTGAGAAACTTAGCCAGACATGTAACTATTTGTTTCCACATTTCTAACGCATCCTACACAGTAGGCACAGCGTATGGAAAGCCATATCCCATGACATGTTTCGACCTATCGGGTCTCATCAGGTGGGCGCTGGCAGAAATTTGAAATTTAGAAAAAAAGGATTTTAATGCCTTCTTGTTTGAATATGTTATAACTTCGTGTAATAATCTATTCCATATTTATATTTGCTTCTCGTCTGGTAACGGATATCTACGCCGTCGGTTCAGTTTAACAAGTCGATGATGTTATTCGAAAAGGACCTTGTTGAACGTATCTGAATCCCACAATGGGTAGCAAATTTCTACCGATGGCGTTCACTATGCTGTCTGAAAATATTAATTATCGCAATAAATCTGGAACTACAATGAAGTATGAGACAATGTCGCAAAGGATGAGTGAAGCATTTAAAAGTCAAACAGTGTCTATCTTTGATATCGTAGTTGGTCTTGAAAAGAATAAATTTTAACGATATATGCATATCAAAAATCACGTGGAAAACACCCTACCTGCGTATTTATTCGTGATAATTTCATTAATTATTCATTCAGTTGTGCCATTAATGACGTCCAAAAAAATTTGCAAAGACATTTCAAACGGGGGACCACATTGCTCTGTTTCATGAAAGCAAGCGCAGATTAGGTCTAGATTTCTCCATTTTCTGGTAATTGATTTCCATTTAGAAATACCCAAATTTAGAAGAATGTGTTAAGCTACTGTATTTGTGTTATGGTTCAGCTTATTTATGCAAGTTTACTTTTTGTACTTAAAAAAAAACAAAATGTAAGCACCGTTGTCGTTTCACTGATGGTTATAAGTTAAATTTTGTTGCATTTATCTAATCAGAATTTCATATATGAACAAAAAAAAGAAAATTTTATTTATTTTTTTGCAGTAAAGATTTTTAAAAGTAGATTTTAGATCTGATAAGATTTTTCATCTCTGACCTAAAAAATTCAGGGAAACCACAGAAAACTGTGTTCTCCGGAATGCTAAGCTATGTTCTTATTATCTAGACCTCTAGATCCTCCACAGGTGGGCGACTTAGTGCCTGTCTATGATAATGTAACATTTGTCACTCATATCAAACAAATCCGTCAAGTTCAAGATGAGAGTTTCAATTTTTTTTTGTAAGTTTCTGATTGGTCTTAGCATTCATTTAAATTTAGGATATAGATAATGACAATGTTAATAGGTATATCCTATTGAAATAAAATAATTGTATTTAATGAATTAATCACACAAATAAAATTAAACAAATACAATTCTTGGTTTTGATCAACGGAACTGCAGTTACGTTGCAATATTTTGTGTTGAAATTAGAAACAGACGAAATTTCTTCGTCACGCAATAAGATTTCAATCGGACATTTCCTGTACAGCATGCAGAAAAAAAGATTAAATGTATGTTTAAGTTGCATACCTAGATGCTTCGTATCCTTCAATTAATTAGAGTTATATAATAAAAAACACAAAAACTTTCACAAAAATTTTTAATTCAATTGCCAACCTGAAGAAGCTACAGTGTTAGCAAAACAATTGTTGTTGAATTAAATAATTTTGTGAAAGTTTTTGTGTTTTTTATTATATTTACTATGAATAATTTTCACCAAGTAAAGGCCGATACTATTTCATAATTAGAGTTATGTTTTTATAAACGTAAACGCAACAATTTTCCTCATCTAAAGTGATCAGAAAATTTATTTTATATTACATTATGATTGACCTATTCATTATGGAAGTACAAATCAACTCATTTCTTTGTCATTTTCGAAATTTTAAGTTTCTTTTATTTTATAGAAAGAAGAAACTTTTGTTGTAATATTCTTTCACATTCTATCGGTGCAAAGAGAACTACGTAGTTCATCGTAACTGAACAGCCAATTTGTAATACTGAAGAACTGAATTATGTAAACTATTCCTTTATAATATAATTTTAACGTTCCCAACACCGCATTTACATTAGTAGTATCTGGAAACTGCCTTAATAAATGCCAGTTAGTTATAAAGGAATTCCGAACGGAACAATGTAAACCGCGTACTCACTGAACATGAAATTAAATTAGTTTCGGCCTTTTATCTCGTCTGAACTTGTCTAAAAGCCAACCATATCCATGTATTCTCTGGACTCGTAACTCTTTGTAAATTCCTGTTAAACCACTCCGATGCGTAACAAGGAAACAAAGATTAACGATCTGATTTTTAAAAGGCTTCCAATTTTATAAAGGGTTCGTTACTAAAATACGTCTTCATAAACCTTTCAACTAAATTTTCATTTTGAACGGATGTAGACAAACGGATGATAAGATAACGTTTTGAGATGAAGTTTTAACAGATCTATCAATTTTTTTAGAATATTACATTTAGGGATAAGGATCGTAGAAGTAATTTTTTAGGGTGAACTCGTGCATTAAGAACTTTTTAGTGTTTATATATAGTACATTAAGATGTAGTGTCACGTAGAAATAGGAAGGGACTTTCAACGACTATATGTGTATTTTTTTAAAAATTATATTTCTAATTGTAATAGTTTCATTTTCCAGTAAGAAGTATTTTATGACTAAATATAACATGTTTCGAAATATTTAACAAAATAAAGTCAGGATTTTTAAATTCAAAAAGTCTTAAACAAACACACCTAAAACCAATTTCAAAATATACCAATCTCATGAAATTTCTACAGAAACTGAAATATATTAAATTTATTAAAAATAAAAATGTTTAAGAGATTATCATTTTAGTACGCCAATGAGTGACTTTAATTTAAAAGTTCCATCCCCTGGAACTGGACGGATCGGGTATGAAGGCAGGATGGGTGTCAAGAAAGGGTATTATATGTCACAAAAACATATAGTCTCACTCTTATTATGGAACTTTCGAGAAACTCAATTTTTCAGGAATTTCTTAGGATCAACTTCAATCCACTGCCCCCCATTCGGAATTAGGGTGATAGATAGCAATTTATTTCCTATTTATATTAAAAAAGTTTAGTAGCAGTATTACTGCTTGGGTGTGAATAAGGGGTGAAAATGTTTTTAGAATAGTCTTACTAATTAAGTAGCGAAATGCCAAAATTAGTCGAAAATTCTGTAATGTTTCTACATAATATGATATATTCTTACCCGGGCAACACCGGACAATACAGATATTTATTCAATAAATAAAAACCAACTTCTACAAGTTTTTATACCTATTGGTCACCGCACTTTTTCTGCATTTAATGCCAGTATCTATACATTGAAAGGTAAATATTAAAATGTATTTTTTATTTATTTATTGTCTCGATTTTAACGTAGGCACGTCTATTAGTATGTTCCTGTGGGTTTGCTGTAATCGAGTTTTACTGTAGGTATTGAGTTCAGTTGTTGTGACACTAATCCAAATTTTTTAGTGGTATAGAAATCGTAGTTAGATTGTTATTGTGAAACGTATGAGTATTTATTATTGAAGAAGGCCATAATTTAATGAAGTCCAAATAAAAGGGACACCTAAGTGTTTTTAAAATACGGTATGAAACTCAAAGGAAGAGGTCGAGATGAAGCGTATCAGTGGCAGTCTCGGAGTTGGTATGAAGTAATACTGATTGATGGAATCATTAAAATGTTAAGCGATGGGTTAATTAAGAGCCTCTCACTTATCGATAGCTGCAATTAGTTAACAACCAGGGCCTTGTCATATCACATCATCCTTTGTCCGTCTCACTTGCGACGAACTTGTTGAATAATAATATGATACCCGATACTCGCTGCTCTGTCCCTTTCTGCTCCGACTACTGCTGACTCTGACCGACTGGTCCGACTCTATCATTGAACTCAAAATGAAGATCGAACAGTCAAAGGATGAAGTCCTATACGGGGAGTTTTTTGTATATTTTAATTATTTTAAAACATACGTATTTTAGAAATAATATAGATGAGGCTTTCACTTTTTGTAACTTCATATTAAATAAATTAAAACAAGAGTAAACGGTTACAAAACTTTTTTATTGTAAATCCACAATAATTATAGAAAGAAATATATATTTATTCCACCTGAAGAAGCCACAGTGTAAAGAAATAATTATTGTGGATTTACAATAAAAAAGTTTTGTAACCGTTTACTCTTGTTTTACTTTATTTACGTATTTTAGGTTTTCATTGATATTATTTATACTATTATAGTAACTTTTGTTCTCCAGGGACCCAAATATTAATAATTTGGAATTTGTAGCCAAAATTCCCCTTGATTCATCTTTATGTAAGCACAAAGATGAAATACTTCTATCTTTATGTATTATTTGGGTATAGTATAGTGTCCAATAAGGATATATAAGAGAAGTAGATCAAATCTGTAGAACTGCAAATTGCAAAATTGTGAATCTTACTCAACCCATAAATCTTAAACCACATAGCAATCTAAGAGAATAACTATCGATTAAATTATTTGTCAAAATTTGATGAAGTCTCTACATTTTCAAAAACAATTCTATAGTTACTTTATAGTTCTGTGATTACATAGGTCAGTGTGACTCAGAAATCTAAAACCATATATGTCAATTCCAACGTAGTTTGTGACACTAATTCCGAACCTGGCATTAGAATTGCCACAACACGTTCGAATTGCGCACTTCTATGGCGGGTTGAAAACAGATAACACTACGAGGATAACTACTTTTATAAGGCGAACCCGAATGTAGCTGCTGAATTCTGCTTAAAAATAGAAGTTTGAAGATACCCTAATTTAACATCCAAATAAGCCAAATTGGCAACAGTTTGGAGGTACGATATTTCAAACTTTTGATGTGCTGAGAAAACTATGGTGTCAAATTTACTTCGCAAATGACAATTTTCTTGGTTGCTTTGGGATTAAGATAACAAAAAATTCTGAGGCAATTCTGATGATATATTTGGACGATTTTCTTCTGTTTTCCCCCTCATTATGAGCTGGACAATGTTGTACACACGTCTTTCTTCTCGTAATATGACCGACGTGTCGGAGTTATTTTATTATGCTGAAAAGTTCCCGTTGTTTTCTTAATATGTCCTCATGAGATAGTAGTTCTCTCTACCCATTACATTCTCAGTACTCAATCTTAATCCACATCTTAAAGTAATGCTCCTTTTCAATAATCATTGTTGACTGTGCAAGTCTCAAATTTATTTTAGTGACTACATATATTAAATAAAAAACAAAGAAAACCAATGTTTTAACATATTTAAAAGGATTTTGATGCCTTCGTCTAAGAATCCATTGGAACCAACAGTGTAATTCAATGCCGGTAGGATATTAGCCCTCGGAGTGGTTGTTTCTGTTAATTCCATATTTATATTTGTAACAATGTTTTAAGTACATAATGTTTTTCTCACAACTCAGTCATAGCTCGTACAATCCTAAGACCTTCTCGTTACTATACTTATCCCTGGGCCCATTGTTGACAACCTCCACGAATGTGGGTAGCTACTTTTATTTTGGGTTCAATAGATCAATGTGTGGATTGAACTGAGTGAGGTAACTGATGCCTGCCGACGGATGGCCCAAACTTATTAATTTCCATTTATACTCCTGATAGTCGACTGCGATGCATTAAAAGATTTATTATGCATCGTTAATGTGGCAAAATAAATGTTTTTCCACTTATCTATTGCGACGTAATTATTTTCTACCTAATTATTCTCCGTTGCGTGTCGAACTAATGTACGTAACATATATGCATGTGAAAATTGTCGACAGACGATAGCTGTAATCACGGTTATGTACAAACTCTTTTATTAAAATGTACGATATCAAAATGGAGTTTTTTTATTTTCTTGTTAATTGATGTTAGCAAAACATCCTTTAACATTTACCGGAACTTTTATTACAACGGTTGATTGATTTAAAATACATACTATAGGAAGAAACTCAGTGCTATGATGTGGATCAAGAGCAGTAGTAATAATATGTTAAAACAGATAAGTGCTGCCACCCTCTTATATTACGTGTAAAATGTATGTTTAAACGCTTCCATTTTTGTCCCTGATTATTTGCTCAGGTAATTAAGAATATATTAATTATCTCCAACGTTTTCTAACGTCACCAATTGATTCATATAGCCCCTGAGGAAAATTCCAATTAAACGTTGGAAAGAACTATTTATTTAATATGTTGTTAATTATCTGACCAAGTTCGGATTTTTTTAATTTTTTTAACTATATTACAAACTCTAGATGGTTGTTGTAAAAGAAAAAAAAAATTATTTCAACTTAAAATTAAATTAACAAAGACAAACATTTAAAAAAATTTAAATCTGAGCACTATAAACGTAGATAAACCCAACAACAATCTCCTAAAGTTTCTCATATAGAGATAATTAGAATTGCAATTGTTTAAAGAAGAGCGGTGATGCTTCACATAATCAAGTTTGACTAGAACAATTTCCTTTTGAAGAAGGTCTTAATCGTTGAGCGAAACGTTGGGTTGGGTCGAAAAAGTTCAGAAATCATTTCTTCATATCATAATTTAATCTCTGGTTTTTTGAAGTAATAAAGAACAGAAAATGTAACATAAAAGCTAAATTGTGCTTCATTATCTTTTTAGAAAGAAATATAATAGTTAATAGTGAAATGAAAATAATAACTTTCGATGGAACCGGATTCGACAGAACCTTGGAAATCATTGGATTTTCTAATTATCTCTGTAGAACTTGTAAGCCTCCAAACAGACATCTTCATGTCTGACCTTACAGGTATTAATCTGAACTGCTTCATGACTATAATTTAGTCTGCTTGTGATCCAAATATTTGACTATTATATTTTCACAAGGACAATTGTGTTTTTCTAAAACGAAAAAGACAATAAATGCCTTCATTCATAATTTATTTAACAAATGTGAAATATAAGTATTAAATATTGATATACAAGAAAGTAATAGTACAGGATAAGTGTAGAAAATCTGCAGTTCTAGAAATTATTTAATTTTCGAAAAACATTCAAATATGATAAATTGTTTCAGAATTTAAAAAGTTGATGTTCTTTGCATTTGTATTTCACTTATATACAAACATACTTTTATCTTAGTGCATTGAATACCAAAGTTGACGTGCATATATATTTTATATATATATACATATATTTGACGTGAATTATTTAGACATTTCTTCTCTCTCATGTCAGTCTAGATATATATCGAAAGTTATTCTTGGCCTTTATCATTAGGAATTGAGAGTTGATCTTTATCCTCTCCTTGCAGATAGGTCAGTGCATTTGTCTGTTTGTTTCAAAGCTGACTGACTTCACTTGTTTCATAATATTCCTTTAACTCCTTCGGTAACAGAAAATCGTTTCTATTAAATTTCTAATTAATTGTTGCTTGTAAATTACAATAAAAAACAAAGAATACATTTTAATCAACTTTTGATTTATTTTCAAAGGGTTTTTATAGTGCAGTCCTAATCAAACATGTTAAACAGAATCTTTGATTTTTGTTTTGATTTATTTTGAAATAATTCTTACAAATATGAGCCCCTTTTCAGGTAACACAGGTCAACGGTAGCAGCAACTGAAAAAAAAACAAAAGTCATTTACGACGTAGAATGCGACGCTGGATTCAAATATAGCCTCAAAATTGTCCAAACACGTCAGGATTTTAAAATATCCTAGGCCCCAAACTAAAAATATGCAATATTTAGGTAAAATAATAAAAACACAAAATTGGTATATTTCAACACTGTACAATTGTTTTGCCTGACTTAGACTTATTCAGAAGTAATGAAATTACAATAAACTTATCTAAACATTTGTCTTATATAGTAGTGGATTAGGGCGGGAGTGAGTGAAAAGATTGAGTAGCGGTGAGTTGTTGAGATCAATTTGATCATTTATAAGTGTATTTGAATTTTTATATTTATTAATTTCTAGTGTTTATAGCCTTAGATTATCACTACTAGCCTTAGGTTATCATTACTAGAATTCAAATAAACTTTTAAATAATGAAATTGGTCTCAACAACTCACCGCTACTCAATTTTTTACTCTTCCCCCGCCCTAATCCACTACTATGTAAGACAAATAGATAGATAAGTTTATTGTATTATTATTACTTCTTCTGAAGAAGCCTAAGTTAGGCGAAATAATTGTAAAATGTTGAAATATACCAATTTTTTGGAAATTTTGTGTTTTTATCATTTTACCTAAATATTGAAATAAGTTTCCATCAAGTGAGTGTAGAAACAATAGATCATATAAATATGCAATTTTTGGCTTTCTTGAGAGGATTATTACTACGTGAAATAAAAGGACAAAACAAGGAAGAGCACATTAAAGTTTTGAAATATTTTAACTCCAAAACTTTGTTCTTTTTTGAATTTGAGGTTAGGGTATTTTGAAATTTCAAAATTTTAAGGCAATCCTGGAGCCACAAATTCGCCTGTAAAAAAGTATATCAAAAATTATTACCCTCATAGTATTCCTTGTTTTCAACCCACCATAGAAGTTCGATCTTCACGACTGTTGAATAGATAGTTGAAAAAATAATCAGAATAGAAAGTAATCAACTAACTTTGATGGCGAATTAAAATGTGGCCACCCAGAAAAGCTATAGCACTTTGCAGTTTCGAGAATTCCCAATCTCAAAACCAAACAAGGCAAATGAGCATCATTCGAACTTTTAAATTAAGATACGTCAAAATATGAATATGTTAGGGTGATGATGACGCCATTTTTTAAATCAGGAATTAAAAATACCTTGGAAATAGATAGATAGTTGTTCTGTTGCTCACAAATAGGTCGAAATTTATTGCAATTTAGATATCCAGACGACTCTAAGGCCAGAACTACACCGGAAATTACATCTCAGGTCTTGATTTCCTTCTCCACATCCACTTATGTAATTAATTACTAATTCTAAATGGGAATGGGAATGTTGGTTATTAGTTTTTCTTATTGCTTCAACTGAAAACCTAGAAAATTTTCTTCGATTCGAATAGTGAGATGTAATGTTTTGAAGGTTGTGGCTTTTAATCGGTCGTCCACCATCCGAAATCTTTATGATATGTAACGTGGTTAGTTGCCTATGTGGTCGGTCGGCAAGTGAATGAAATAATGTTAGTCACATTTCGTTCCGATTCGTTACATGAATGTTAATTCGCTACTTAAAAGACTGGATTGCGATGGTGTTCGTGATAAGCGAGCTCGCGATGGCGTTCCCATGTACTAAAACGGCAATTCGTCGCTCCTGCTTTACGGCTAGCCTACTTGATTCTGATAAATATCAAAAATTGTGTCTCCGGCCAGAGCAATATCTTACCTTTTATTGTTCTTATTTTCATTTTTATTTAGCTCTAGCTGCTTTTTTTTCGACAACACTCAACCAGATGACACATTTTCAGCATCTTGAATGGCTTTCGAAACACATACTGGTAAACATACCCATAATCGTAACATCTCCTTTACGACTCTTTTTTGAGACAATTATAAACGTGTTGTCATCGATGTATCAGGCACAATTACACTCAATCCTAATATATACTTCTAGCCTTAAGTCTTACCGTAAAATTTATTGTTTCCTTTCGTATTACCACTAGAGAGTACGTCTATCCGCACCAGTGTGATAAGACGCTTCAATCATTATTCTTACCTTATTAGTTAACTGACCGATGCCATAAGATTTATACTGTCAGTAGGTATTGTACTAAAAAAATATCGAAAATCAAATCCAAATCGTTCTTCTTAGAAGCAGTCTAAATCATGAATTTGTAAGCAAATAATAACATTCAAATTTTGTTTGGTGCAAGGATCGTCAAAGAAAAATAAAACACTTTATCAGTTTATTTACTCGCCAATGGTTTTGGTTGAACCTCCCATTCTCAAGAGATTATAAAAGATTACTTAAGTACACAATGTGTTAGGTGGGTATTACAATTTGTGTATGTAAACTGGGGAGTTATAGTAACATAATCCTTTTTGACTGTTTACTGTATTTATATTATTATTAATCGCCTTCTTAATTTTTAAATTTTCTAACAAATAAAGTATCCTGATTTTTGCTATATTACTGTCGTGTCAGGTTTTTGTTTTTGTGAAATCTAAAGAAAGATTGTTAGACGCACAATGTTCGGACATTCTGTGTTGCCATCTTTTTAACTCTTTGACCAACTAAAGTTGCATCACACGAATCATAGAAAATCTCATATATCCCACTATTTTCAAACTAAAGTTTGCCTAGATTAAGACTATTTGTTTTTACTGTGCGACAACCAAAGATTTATTGCAATTGGTATTTATACTAGTTAGGGCTCTTAATGAATTTAATGTTGAAATTTTTGAATCGATTTGGTGCCGGGTGGAACGTTATATAAAAAAACAATTGTCGAGTAAGTAAATTGATGAAACCTTCCGTGTTTTATTATTTCTTAAACTAGTATGCAAATGACCTTAACCGAGTTAACACTAATTTTCTCTAAAAGTCTAAATTCACTTTGAACATTATGAAACGTTAATCGTGTGATACCTATGACATATGACATTAAAATTACTTTGTATAATTATTTATTATTTAATTTATTTTTTATTTATATCAAGATTAGACAAAGATCAGTTAAAATACTGTTCTGTTTAATTTATATGATAACTTGGTTATTACTAATTTGATTCAAGTTCTATTTAAGTATAAAATTCATCCTTTGGTATAATTAGGTAAAAAACCTATAAAATACAACAGAAACCGAAGGACAATAAAAACAACATAATTATAACAAAAATAATATATAATAAATACAGCTAGCGAGTGACATGCTTTATTGCGTGATTTGTTTTCTCATGGCATATTTTTGTATAGAAGAAATCCTGCATGGCTCTGCATTCTTGGAGGTCAAAACTTTTCAGGTTACAAATAGTAGGATATTAAGGGAGCTAATTAACAAAAAATGAAATACTCTCGAAATACCATAAGCTGTTTTGTGTTATGGTAATAATAATTTACGTCCAATTAAGTTTAAGCAACGAGGTTTCAAAATTGCTACAATAAATACCGAGTTGAATGTCTACCTGAAGCATTTTTATTGATACAAAAACTTGTCTGGATTCTTTAATGAAAAACATAAGTATAAAGGCCAGACGGTTTTTACTAAAATCATGTACGATGGCAGAGAGTAAGCGTGAGCAGATGATCATTTTTAAGATAAAATATTTAATCATTAATCTACCATCATAATTGATTAAAACGTGTATATTGTATCTTCGAAACGAAGAATTCGACAGGTATATTTTACTCGTATTATAATCGAATAATAAATTTGTTCACAGATTCATATTTCTGTTTTCTTATTTAGATAAATTTATATGTTGCCAATAATTAATTAATTTACTTAAAAGTTATTAAGTACAAAGATATGCATTATTAAAATTAATTCATAAATTTTTAAAATTTTTTAAATTACCAGCGCTTTTACGTGTTTTTAAGATGAATCATAATAGTCATTTATATGATAAACTAACCAGTGTGTTTTCATTATACATTAGTGGTCCGTTTTTGGTGTTGTAATTTTTTAGCAGGTATCGTTTTTAATAATTAATTAATAGTTGATCGTCAATAATACCACGTTTAATAGTGTAGGAAAGGAAAATAGCACATCTATCATAATTTGAGACCCTTATATTAATACGTAGTGGTTCCTGAACGCAATTTTACATTTTCCATTGAATTATTAGCATGGCAATTTTTAATCATCGTTTCTGAATTTCATAGCTCAGTGAATTTAATGTTCTACAAAAAAAAAATTGTCATACTCCTTTGATAACTCAAATCTCATTAAAAATTTACTTTTTTTAACGAACTTAACACAATGGGGGTTGCAATTATACAC
This sequence comes from Agrilus biguttatus, assembly GCA_963921985.1. Lineage (NCBI taxonomy): Eukaryota > Metazoa > Arthropoda > Insecta > Coleoptera > Buprestidae > Agrilus > Agrilus biguttatus. The sequence goes on from OY998117.1 coordinate 32,459,122, forward strand.
TGAATGTAAAATGTGAAAATAAAACGATGAATAAAGTTTGACCAAATTTAATAAATATACTGACAAGTTTCGGGCTCAAAAGTTCAAGTAAAATCTATAGTATATGTTGAAAGGTAAATAGGTAAAGCTAATTATATAAAATAAGTGCGTATCCATAAAACATGTCACTTTAGTTATTAATTAAATTTAGATTTTGAGCGAGAGCTTTTTTAATCTCTAATGTTTCTATGAGAGACAATTTTTTACTTTAACATATCTCTTTGGAGAAGAATAATATTATTGAGATCTGATGATACACAATGTGTCTTTTTTATTTGTGATTATTAAATGCTGTCTGTTATTAATGGTTCAAGTACTTTGTTCAATGCAACAAGCATCACAGGTTTTCTCTAAAACATCAAACTTTATAAGAACATAAGCCTTGACGGCCGGAATTCATAGTAGAATGATGATTCGGGCTTGTAGGCCGTGGTCGATGTGAACGGTTTCGTCCAGACGTTTTGTCGGCAACTGCGGCTGACATCTTCAGTGGGTGCTGTGTTGACTACGTGTGCGAAGATTATACCTCGAAGTCTCGGCAACGACTGACAGTCATCTTCGCACACGTAGTCAGCACAGCACCCACTGAAGATGTCAGCCGCAGTTGCTGACGAAACCGTTCACATCGACCACGGCCTACAATCAATTAATAACGAAAGTAACAAGTTTTCTTTTGTAAGTAAACCTCTTCAACCTCTATAAAGTCATTAAAAAGATCGAATAACGCTCATTTGTACACGATATCGACTTCAACCTTGAATATCATTTGAAATGGTTGAGTTAGCAAAACATTACAAATCTCATTTGTAGAACATCAAATTCTCTATAAAAGTATCTATCATACATTGTTGTACATTGCTTCATTACTGAGTTATAATATAATATTTAGAAGTAACTAAAACAATTTTTCATTTTCTCATATTAATTAAATGGAAAATGGAAAATTGCGTTCAGGAAAAATAACAATTAATATTAAGGGATCAAATTATAACAAGCGTTTTATTTTCTCTTCGTACAGCTTTTAAGAATGTGACCTTGAAAGAATAAAAATAAAAGTTGATATCCTCAGGCTAGCCATCTTTATTTGTTGTATTGCTGGCTTTGATAATAAATATCTAGGTACTAATTACGATATCCTGCCTTGGGAAGGCTGTAATAAATCCACATATAAACCAATGCTAGATACTTAAACTAGGATAATTAAAATTTTCAACAAACACAATAGTCGAGATTCACCTTTAGTTATTACGGAAACTTTCATTGTGGAATCTATCGCATATTACTATCAAGATTGTAAAAAACTGTACCTGAACTATACTGGTAAATCTAGATTCATAAATAATTCTACCTAAAATCTATAAAATATTAGGTGCCAATATGTAGCAAAAAAATATTTTAATGAGCTACCATATAATTTAAAAAGATTGTCTAAGAAAAACAAATCGACTGAATAATTGTTACCTTCCTGATTTTGCTTAACTATAAATAATATTATATTTATTTTTTTCCTCCATTTTCTTGACTATATTATATAGAGTTTGCTTTGTATTTCATTTAATATTGTTATTTTTTTATTTATTTATTTAATTTTTCAACGGACTTACGTCCTTTACACAAATGATATTACATAAAAGTGTATTGCATAGTAATTAACAGTGATTATAATAATCTGTAGAAAACAGTAACATACTATTATATAGATCGTTAATGTTAGAAACAAATATCTAATAATACATAAATGTATGAGATCTTAACATAACATTAAAACTTGATAGGTTTGTAAGACTTCTTATATCTAAAGGTAGACAATTCCACTTTCTACGTAGTCTATGTGTTGCACTGTTATGAACTAAAGTTGATCTGCTGATTGATTCGATGAGTAACAAACTTTTATATTAGATTGGCAAAAATGACCAGACCTATGAACAGATGACTTTGTCATATCTGTAGAATGTTTATGTATCACCTATAAATTAGATCATTTCCTAAAAAAGGGACGAAACGTTTAATTATCTACAAGTAGATATAATATTGTATATTAGTAAACCTGATATGCTTGAAAATTTTGAACTGGATGTTTTGGACGTTTACAATAATTATCCATTTCCAATTATTATCGCATTGTCACCATAAAACGAATTAATTGGAGATTAAGGAGTCCCTTATATTGTAGATGTACACTCTGTGTCTTCATTTATGGTATCTGAATGGTGAACGGCCGTCTTTTCCATAGAAAACAATTATTCATCGGCAACTTTAATAAATGACTCAGGAAGAACTGTGCTACCATGAGAAAAATGTCTGATACAAACGATGACACGGTCAGCATTAATTTTGACTCGTAGCAAACTAACAACGATATTTTATTCTTCGACGATGATCGCATTACATGGAAGTTGAAGGGTTCCTTTGAATCAAATAGAGTCGAGTCGACCGATCAGCTGCTGATGTTGATGCTGCTGAGGCTTTGGCCTATGCCGATGATTTATCGTCGCAGTGACGAGTGTTAGTTCATGTGCAAGTCAGCGAACAGCTCCAGGTGGTTGATACTCCACCGTTGCATCCATCGGTGATATCTGTATAACGCTCTTCGGTTGTAACTTACTTTAATAAGATGCGGATATTTACGCTATTAACCCAACTAGAAATTGAAACAATTTACTCGTAAGTACCTAAAAATTTCAGAAGTAACGTAAAACATTATAATAAACGCTATCTGTAGTAATTTGCTATTTATTGTCAGATTCAGTAATATTCAACAAGGTCCCTTTCTAATTAAGATATCGACTTGTCTAACTGCACCAACGGTGTAGCCATCTGCAGATGGAGTTATTCATCGAACACTGTTTAATGGTAGCAAGTAGGTTGGTCAGTGTTCTGTCTGATTCCCGGCCTCAGTGGTAGGTCACTCAAATCCCTCTATCATGGCACTTTCCGATTCGATCCTAAACAGAACGACCGTTTTAGAAGACTTTGTCACCTTCTCCTCTGATCTGCCACACTTTGCTCAATCCTAGTTTCGCCTTCTTAGCGCGAGTGTCCACCTAACCCATCTGAGATGGACCACCGTGACCCTTCTCCCGAAAATTACCATCCCACCTACCACAACAAACCCATTTCCCATTCCCAACTATTCCAGGGATGTATAACCTTCAGGTTGATCTCGAGGAGGAGTTTCAGTCGGTAGGCTCCTTGGCGAATCCGACACTACCCCTCTCTGCGGGGGGTGTCTTTTGAAAATTTCCCCTCCTCGAGGATAAAAAAAGAAATACCTTTTCCATAAAGTATGTAGAAGACGTCGACAACTACTTGGATACTGTGACAAGCTAGCCAATATTTATTTTCCGGTATGGCTTCCGGAAAACCGATGAGGATAGTCATATATGTGTCAGTATAAATAATGTAACGAACGGGTACGTGTGTGCGGTGAATCAATTAGCGCTAACTCATCTGGAAGGCGGCGCGTTTCATGTTGAGAAAAAAAATCGATGCCGGACAATAGACGCTCGAGAATATTCTGTTGTTATAACAAGCCGTTTTCTTTAAAAAGCGGTCGAAATATATTCGCGAGTTTTCTAGTAATTTCTTTCGGTAAATAAATACCCTCATCTCTGGGTTAGACGCACAGTTAATTTCCGGAGTCCTATCCTTATCTCCTTTTTTGATGTGAAACTCCTTTTGACGCACTATGGATAGATCGAAGCGAGCAATTTCTCTATGAAACATCTTGCGCATGTATGAAACGTCTACCATCTTACAGTATGGCAAAAAATCTTCCAAAATATACGATGTTTATATTTCAGCCAGTCGTACTGCAAAGGAAGTTTCAGTTCCACTATTAATGCCAGACAGACACTCATGTCGACTCTCTACACCTGGAGTCGGACATTTTCTAAATCCTTCCGTTAGAGTAGGAAATCAAATAAGTTTTTTTGACCTGAACTAGCTACTACCTACCTAGAATCAGAATTAATTAGATAAAGCGATCGAGCAACCTTAAATTATCAGTTTTAACTAAAATCACTCGTTAACTGAGCTTTCCTTTAGGAATGCCGACTTAAATGGAATTTCTCCCTTTAACAATAAAATATTTACTAGGATGGACACATCTGAATTAATTTTGTTAAAAATGTGAACTATATTACAGTCAATTTATTCTTTTTATTTAAGAATATTTTTAGAATACAATGCATAATCTAAATAAACTAGAATAAAGAAAACATAATAAATAATACTATTATTTTTAAAAACTTATTATCTAAAATGGGCAACTTAATGAAACAATTAAAACATTTTTCTACTTTAATGAAGATCAAGATATTGCAGATGAGAATCGTGATTTCGAACTTATTAGTTCTCATCAGCACATCATAGGTGTTTGATAAATTACTGATCAAACCGAAGTTGAATCGGAAAACTAGATTTATACAATATCAAGTTATTGCCACTACATCGCCATCTACTGATATTTACTGCTAACTGAAATATTTCATATGTTTTCTCTTAAGAAATTTATATCAATTTTATTTTCTATAAAAGTTCTACGGTTTATGCATGTAGCTTTAATGCTGACGATAAAAATACAGTAGTTGGTATTCAATTTTTTTCTTTTGTTTTGTTAAACAACAATAAAACACGACTTGTCATGAATATCGATTTGAAGGAAACTTACATCACCGATAAATTACTGTTATTGCCTTTTGTGTATATAAAGAAGGACATTATTCATAAATCAATCCGAGAAAATATCTAATTGTTACCTTTATAGAAGCGCTATTGTTAAAATTACAATATACCCGCTCCTATAATCACGTATTGAATTTAACATCGTGAACATCATTTCCTCTGGTAGTACAACAAGTGATCTAACATTCTCTAATTAATAGCTAGTTTTACTATTACGTAAACAACCTGATGAATTATTTCCTCGTAAATGAATCAAGCAACAGGAATTTTCTAGCACAATACATCATGATTACCTACCACGACGACATATGAGGAGTAAGTGCATATTATAGTTTGCTATTTTGCATAAATATGTAGTTCATAATACCTTCTTATGAATAATCAACGACGAAGTAGAAATCAAACAGTATACCCACATATAGATATATATATATATATTGTTTAAATAAATTTATTGTTTAAATAAAATTGTGTTTGCAAGCGAAAATTGACGATAATATTAAAATATTAATTAAAATAAAGTAAAATAAAACACTAAAACCTCAAATTTTTATATAAAAGTCTGTCCAACGTATAGTCAGTTTAAAGAGTACACTTACTTCAATAACAATAAGAATTACATTTAATTTAATTTAAACTTTCTAAGGTGCATTTATTGTGAAACATTATATAATAATTAATAAAACACACAGTTCAAATGTTCCCTACTAATTTATTTAAAATTCTTCGACAATTGTTTCGGGCATAGCCCATTATCAAGGGTATAATTAATTTGCATGAAATATGTATAGACTTCTTCACAGCGTGATCTAATAACCACAAGAGGCTTAGAAATATTATTACTAATAAATTGAAATCTGTTATATAAAATCAAATGAAATTCTGTGAAACTAAACTCTAAAATTCCACATATTAAAACGTTTTGGGAATCAAAACCGCGTTTCATCACAATATATGTCACCTTCAGTTAGTGTTTCTTTTATACAAGTAGATACATATATTTTAACGAACAATATGAAAAGAGGAAAATAAAGATTGGTTACTAATTATCCGATCTTTCGCATTCTTTATTTGTTCTCAAGAATTTCCAGGTAATTGAGAATTACAGGGAAAAAAATAAATAATAAATTTCAGTAATTACCAAGGATATTAAAATCAATATTAATAAGTATTTAGAATTTGAACTGTATATACAGATTAGTGTTGATTTCGTTATTTATTTTTTATTTTGCTTCCTCTAACGAAAATGAAAATTTAATATTAAAACTAGAATACTTCTAATATTAACTTTAAAGAAAACTCGTATTGGTGTCTATCTCACATACACTATAAGACATTTTAGTGTCGATCGCCCTTGCTTTCGCTCCAGTATCATAAGAAGTTTTGATTTCAAAAAGAAAAGTGTGCTCATTTATTTTGTAATCGAGATGAGGCGATCTCCAATCGCGTTTCATACATTCACAGTTTTTTGTGCAAAAATCATAAAATTCTATAGGTCCTAGTGAGTTTATACTTATATATTAGCTATTACATAAACAACGAAATGTAACTAATAGTTTCAGCCTCAACTTTATGGAAATTGGGAATCATATTGTAATATTTAAAAGGTAAAATAAAACACTTCTACTTTCCACTTTATACCTTTAATGCCTTAACGATCGTTTCACCCTACCAGGGCATCTTCAGAAGAAGTATTTGTACAAACTATTATTACTCTTACTATTGTGGTGGGGTTATATCTACTAATTTATTTATTATTACAGAACTATACATATTTTCTATGTCATTTAATAAATTTATGTTATTATTTTTCATATGTTTTTTGATTTCCAAAGTTTCCAACATGTCTATTTTTTTTCCTTTTTTCTCTTTATGTAAAATTTTGAAGTTTTCTTCTAGAATGAAATTATGTTTATTCTCTTTTATATGATTCATAAATGATGAATTTTAATTCTAATTTTTCAAATGTTCCTTAATTGTTTCTTTGAACGCTCTTCCAGTTTGTCCTATATATATTGCACTGCAATTATTGCAAATCAAATAAAAAAAATATGAAAAATAGCATAAATTTATTAAATGACATAGAAAATGTGTATAGTTCTGTAATAATTAATAAATTAGCAGATATAAGAGTAATAATAGTTTGTACAAATACTTCTTCTGAAGATGCCCTGGTAGGGTGAAACGATCGTTAAGGCATTAAAGGTATAAAATGGAAATTAAAAGTGTTTTATTTTACCTCTTAAACATTACAATACAACGAAATGTATTTTTCTGCTCAATAATACATTCGATGTTTTCATTTATTATTTAACCACTATTCACATCTAGATTCCTAAAATATTAAATAAGTATTCTAACAATATCTGGTCTTCTTATATATCTACTCATAAAATTGCAGGGTTTGTTCTTTCTAGTTTTAGTTTAAATTATACAAAGTTTAATTATATTAAATATAAACCCTTGAAAAAATACATTTTTGATATTTTGTCTATTTTTGCACGTAATACGAATTATTTTTTAGATTTTTGAACTGGCTGATGCCATTTCATTTAATTTCATAGGGTTGAGAGCAGCGCCGAAAATGAAATTTTTAGAATGTAACAGTTCTGCACTTCAAAAGTCATACCGAATAATAGCAACATCGTAAGTAAATACCTACAAAAGAAAGAAATAGCCTATTAGAACTATTTATAGCGTTAAATTTGTTTTTTGTTTATAAAATAGTGACTTAGGCTAGAGGAAAATATCTCAGTTCCCAAATTATTAAAAACCGCCAGCGGGGGTGTTTCGGATAAGTTTTTAGCATTCGGGATTCGAACCAGGGTGCGGCTGCTCTGGTCCAAGTTTTCTGTGGTTTCCTTGGATCATTTAGGCAAATGAGGTAGTAACATTCCACAGATGATCTTTCACTTCTGTTCTGTCTTCATTTCGTCCGTCTCATCTTTCTCTCCCTAACCACACCACCCACCCATTCCCACGATTCCTAAAGGTAGGCTGAAGAGGGCCTTACGCCCTATCCTCCGGATTTGCAGTACAGTGTAGGTCGGTGGGACTGCCCGCCCACCAGCACGGGTAGCTGGTGGGAATGAAACACAAAAAAAATATATTTTTATTATTGTCGAAGAGATTAAGAGAGTCCGTGAAGCAGTGACGTCGAAGTCAAAGAATACGTCAAGGTTAGGAATGGTCGATCGTGATGTGAGAGCAATAGTGGAGTTAGATGCAACCCTATCGCAAATTCTCCCCCAGAGAGAGACATAACATATTCCGTAAATCCGCAGACGAATCAAGGTAGAACGTTTTTGGCTCTTATCATTTAATTTAATTTGCTTATTGATAGTTGCTTTATAAATGTACTGAATAGATGAGGTTTTAAGCTCTTGTAATTCTATAACAATAAATAATTCGTAACATTCTTCCGGCTGAATATGGCACAATGTCCCGAAATAATTACTGTGGTAACAATAAAATATCATTGCAACGAAAGCAATTCTGTTTTTATTTATTATAAATATACGTCAAGGAAAGGAAAAGCAGAAGATTTGATGGTCAACCTTTCCTACACCAAGCGAACTCCCCGTCCCACGATACACTATTTACTTGTAAAAAGTAGTAATTTTAATACTTATTTGTTTTGAAGAAATTGATCCACGAATACCTATGTATTGAATTATGGGAAGGATTTACGTTAGAAAGTATCTTGTACGTCACTGAGTATTTTAATTTAAAAGTTGGTACGTTTATTGCAACTATTACTTGCATCTCCGTGAGATAACACAGGTCTACGAGTAATGCAGATTGCTTTCATTCCTCAATGACTTGTTTAATACTGGCAAGAAAGTGTACTGCATTCCTGCAGAGTTCAATTCTTGCTCAATAGTTGTCCTGCTCGTTAAGTCAAAGTTAAATGCTATTGCGCTCTGCAAAGATTTATAGATATTAGTTAATGCTCTGAAATATTCCCCCCCCCCTTTTTTTGTATATTGCAAAGGACAACTAATGGAAGGTAATAGAGTCAAATCATTGAATGTTATGTAAGCCTTTGAAAATCGGGCAAGCAACTGACCCTTCATTAGGAACAAATTTATAATAAATCTACTGGAAGATTTAATAGTTTTAGGCCAAACGATCTAAAAACTACAAAGAAAAAGAAATAATTCAATAGTGGGTGTTCATTATAATTGTCAGGATTAATTCAATATGGATGTTGCCGTGGACTAATGTATTTAGAAGTACTGTAGACTTCGGTTTTGTATTACTATATTCCGTTCCGCAGCACCTACTAATTTATTTTTTAAAAAAGTGACGATTTGTGATTAGTACGTCTAAAACTAAACGGAAATAGTCAATTTTCACGTTTACTCCTGATATAGGATCTTATATTCGACAAATGCCAGAAGATTTTTACTTTATCATGACAATATTTTTTTCTTGCTACAGAATTGAAATATGTAATACGAAATCTAGAAAGCACGCCACACAATTATCTAATGAGGAAATGAAAGGGAACCTGGAAAAAGCGAAACCAGCGCATATAACTATTGGTTATACAAAGCGAAAAAGTCAAGTAGTTCTTGTAAGAAGAATAATGAAACTGCGGAACATAGGAATAGGAATCTAGTACACACTAAGTGGAGATGGAAAAAGCTTAGCAGTTTTGCAGGAACTTTAAAAGAATAATAGACGATTAAATAAAGATAAGAAGAAGGGGACTCCTTTAAGAGGAAAATATCCCAGAATTAACTGTGCATATCGCGTAAAAATCCGGCGTCTAGAGATGGTCAGTGTACATATCTTGGTAAGGTAATGATGGGGCATCATCGATCCCAGCAGAGGTCCGAGGAAGATCTGCAGGCGGGAGCTTCGTCGCGGGTCTGGGTGGTCCTCCGTGAGTGCATGATGCGGCCGTGGGCTTCGATAGCAACCACCAGGCGCAATGCTGCGGCCGCATGACCCGTTATTAGATCCTTGCACAAGGCGTTCTAATTATACCCCGAGACACCACCCGACCTATTCACTTATTACACCTCTCGTTCGATTTCTCCCTTCCCACCCATCTCATTCGTTTTAGCAACCGAAGTTGCTCGACACATTACGTAGCCCAAATTAAACTTATTCTCATTTCTTATTTCGAAAGCCTCATGGAACAGTGGCATACCTTCAGATTACGACTTTAATACTAATGTTTACATTTGTGCATAAATTATAATTTGGACTCTCTTTTAAGATATAAGTAGAATCAAATAGTTACCATATGTTGTACCTTGAGGAATAGTGAACACTAGGGACAAGGTATTGGCATTTTAATAGCAAGGTAGTAGGAGTTTTTGTGTAATTTCGTACCATTCGCCAAATTATACTTTCGACTCAAATAATGACAACTTTTGTATTTTGAAGGATAAAACTAAATTGATAGCTGTATTGGTATTTTTATGACAATACGCCCTAAGCTATTCCTGCCTTTTATGGATGTGGTCCATAACTTTGAAATTTCTTTAACATAGAGCATCTTTGCGAGATTAAGAAATATCACACGTTTAATAATATTTGATCCATTAAAATGATGAATTCTTAGTAGTTTCTACAAGAATATAAAGAAGATGCAGATACCTAATACCTATACATTTATTTCCTGTAAACAAATTTTTTGGTATTACTATTAGTTGTTAGTAACTATTGTTGTATTGCCCTAGACATAAATTTTGAGAAGGTGCATGACAAACTTTGAGACACTTGTGTATATAAGAACCAACTCAAAATTAATTCTTCATTTTGAAAATATTTTTTATCACATTAGTGCAACTTAATATCTACTCATTAGTTGTTTTATTTTATGAGATTTCCAAAAACAATTTCAATATTTTGAATTAAACTAGTTTTCTTCTGTTCACAAACATTCCTTACAATTTCACTTTCTCAAAATTTTATTAGTTGCAACGAAAACTTGAATAATAAGGAACCTTACACATATCTATCTAGGTAGGTACCTACTACTTTGGGTTTGTTTCTCAATTAATTAAAATAAATATCTGTTTTTGTTATTATCGACTACCTGTATGTATCTGCCAACAATTTCAAAAATTAGTAAGTAAATAACCTTTTATTAAGTTGAATTAACTTTAAATGATCTGCGTGTTCGAACTGGTATTTAAGAACTCGATCTCCTTGAATTAAGAAATAAACGATAACTAACTGTATTTTGTTTTAATCCGGGAGATGTGATTTAAAAGGAAAACAGTCCCATCATTCAAATTTCTCTCGCTTCTGTTTTTTTGACATAATGAATAATATTTACGTTAGAGTCATTCTAAAAGTCTGACACCTTCTAAAACGGCTAGGCAGCTAAGAAAACAGCGTAACGCCTAGCTAAACATTTATTGTATTCAGCACTAGGGTAGTAGCAAACATGCCACCTTGGTTGCTTATTAGCCGTATTCTAAAAAGCCGAATTCTACAGATTGGCTTCGGCATATATATATATATATAAGCGAGCTCTTTGTAAACGTATTCGCATTCCATCATAATTTTAATTTCCTTGGTGTACGTGTATCGTGTTGTATGGTCTCATACCGAATGGAAGATATCGGGTAGATAACTTACAAAGAAACAAATTCCTTAATTAACTTTTAATCCACAAAGCCTGTAATAAAACTACTACCAGTAAATAATCGCCAGTGCCAGATGCAGGTACCCACAAGCAAGCAAGAAGGCAGGCAAACGAACGAATAGCCATCATCCAACCAACCTCCACTGAAATATATTAATACACGAGAGCTATCGTTATTGTTCAATTTAGTAGTATCTTGCGCGCATAAATTGCCGACATTTTATTAGTGGCGAAGTGCTATCTGGCCCATTTTAAATTTACTTTCTTCAGATCGTTGCAAATAACGACTAATCGAACGCTAATTAGGTCCAGGTATAAAGATTCCAATGCTCTTGATCAGCTAATTTGTACTTAATCGGAAATTAAGAAAGGTCATCGATCGACCACTTTAGTATAATACATTCCTCTATATTACATATGTATAGCTATACATATAACCACAAATTTGCGTTTGTTTAATTCTCGGATCTCAACATCCTACCCACACATGAATCGTTACAAAAATACAATTAATTTTCCAAATCTGATTTTAATTAAAAATTCTTTTTATAACAATGTACACTTGAGCAGTTTTACGTATGACAAATTGGAATGATTCACACGTGAAACCTTAGAAACTAATAAAAAGTCAATCCTATTATCTCATTTAATTGATTGTTCTAAAACAAGAAATCCGGCTAAATTGCTGACGTACTCGAACAATAGGAGTACCGTATAATTAAAAAAATGATATTTTGTTTCTCAGTATTTATGATTTAATTGCTAATACAGGATATGAGGAACATATTTTATATAATCTTCAGCTCCTTACATAATAGTGTGTTTCACAAGGACATAGTAACAAAATCTATCAAAAAGCGAATATTTTGATAGTCTTTCAAACCGTAATTGTTTAATCAACAAACAATAAAAATTATGCATATGTAACTCCACTAAAAGTGCTCTTTTCAGCGATATATCACAAACGTAAATAATAATAAAACAAATATAGAAAAATGTTCTTGGTGAGTATAATTTCGAAACTCCCAGACGTGTATCGCGATTTCGAACTCTTTTATTCTCATCAGCACGCTCTAGACAGCTCCGACAGAACACCAACCAAACTACCTGTCACCTTTAAACAGCGTTCGATTAATAAATATAGACAGCGTAGTGAACGTCTTCTATAGAAATTTGTTACATATTATGAGATTCAGTAATGTTCAGCAATGTCTTTCCATCATCTAAACCCATAGCCTAATTATTTACATGGTAGGCACGTATAGAGATAGAACAAAAGTAAAAATATGTTATACAAATATGTAGAATAAAGCATTTTTGCTCTTATTAACATGTAGATATATTAATGGGTGACTTTCTTGAAATTATGCTGCTAATTAATGGTTTAAATCCGGATTTCGTTTGTGGATTAAGAAAGACCTTGTAAATTGTTATATTATTTATTTCAGGTCTTCAATAGATGGACATAATAATAATAAAATATCATTCAAACCTTTTGAAGATGAATCTCTGAAAAGTAGTTGAATAATTAACAAATTTTATTAGTTAAAATTACAAAACAATCATTCCACAAGTAAAGAGTAAGCGATAAATTCGGATACTGAGAACAACATTCATTTATTCATTTAACAATTTATTATTTAATTTGTAACGATTGCGTGCGTGGTTGGATAATTTTGAAACATTTTCGAATAAATTGAAAGAAAACAAAGTAATGCTTTTTAATGTTTCACAAGTTTTATTATAACTGTTTTTATCAAGAATATTAGCATACATAGGATTTTTCATTAATAATGTGTATACTTGTTTACCTGTTTGTATGCATTTAGGCTAATTTTAGATATTTAAGAACATTGTTCACATTCAATATTTAGTATTCACCATGTACTACTAATTATGTCAGGCACACCTGCAAGAAACGCTTTTCCAAATACTTTCCTAGGCAATCATCGTGTAATATGATATCTAGTGTAATGAAATTGTTAGATGCGACTTTACTTGTTTTTGTGACAACGTGTTGTAGTCTTGTCTAGGTAGCTCATAATCATAAACATTAATTCTTGTAATCGCTTTTAATAAAATAAATAAACTTTTTAAAAAGTATATTCTTTAACGAATAAACATTATTAGTTGTAATAAAACTTGTGAAATATTAGAGAGCATTACTTTGTTTTCTTTCAATTTAATTAATTTATTGTTTTACTTGCACTTCAGTTCGATTAGTTATAATTTATTCTACAGTGACTCATCCTGTAATAATCAGTATAAATTGGTAGTTATTCAAGTTAATTGTTTTTTTTTCTCTCCAAAAATTGAAACCTTTTACATATTGTTAATATGAAACGATAGTCTTGAGTTTTATGTCAAACGATACGATAAAACCTAGAGAAAACATGAACGTATCTCGGTGTGGAATTAATATTTTTTTTACTAACATTAAGTTTCACTGACACTGAAGGCTCAAGCTGGATGGGTTCAAAGGGAAACGTTTCAATCAGAGCTGGCCGTGAAAGTGTAGATTCATGGTAGGTAATGCTATCTTTGAAAACGTGACAGGGCCACAATAGCTGCGTTCTCAAGAACAATACACTAGTGACTGGCAATATATTCAGAAAGGTTTTTTATTGGCTGCCATGGCTCATAACATGCATATTTGTCTAATTAACTTACAACTTTTATGGCTGTGAACAAAGGAATTAGTTATAGTTTGCTTGTAGCCGTTTCGTTGATGCCATTGATGCGATCATGTCGAAGAGCTTGCGGCAACCCATGGCCTATTTCGTAGTTTGTTACTTTTTGTTATTAACTTAACTAATGGACAACCGGAACGACAAGTTGGCCACGGGTTCTCATGATATTAATACTCCAGTAATGCTTATGATTAATCATTACCCACCGTTTTCTAAAAGCTGCAATTAAATAATCCAACCGTTGAAATCTATAAATAACACTGAAACGATCAATAAAAGAAAATTTGTATTATTTAATGATTACACAAATCAACGTGGATTGGTAAGCTAAGACCAGTAATATCATTTCCGAAGTAATTTTCTGATCCCAACTATAGCTTTAGAATTATCACATCACGTCTGGATCATGAGATATCCTAACATTAAAATCTTTTGTAAGTAATCTATCGTTTCGGCCTTTACTTTATGGAAAAACATGTTAAATGAAACACTAAATAAAACTCAATCTGATTTTTCCACTGTTTATTTTCAATCTTGACAATTGTTTCACCCTACAAGGGTATCTTCAGAAGACAACTGGTTACGTTAGATAACTAACCTAAATTTATACTAGTCTTAGGGTTAATTAGAAGGGGTACATTCTACTATTTTATTTAGTATTGTGGATTCATAAACGTTTTCTATTTCATTTAAAGTTAATTCTCTATTTTGGTTTATCTGCTTTTTGATCTCAAAGGATTCTAGTATGTCGAATTTTGTACTATTTTTGTAAGGATTACTATTTGGGTGTTCCATGTGTGGCGGTATCCCGCCGAAGGTCCTTTTGGTTAAGTTATGATAAAATGGACTGCTTTTCTTTTTATATAGACATTATATTTCACTATTTACACTTATTTTGATTTTTTTGTTTGTTTGATTTGATTTGGTTATATTTCTTATGAGTTTGGATGTATGAATGTTGATTTAAATCGAATAAAATAGAATATAATGTAATTGGATAGAATTTAAAAATGGAATAGAATGTAATTTCGCTTATTTCTTCTTAAACAGCCTGAGAACTATTCCAAAGCGAAAAATATCCCCCACTTGAAGCTAAACACCACCAAGCGCAATTTACAAAACTGGTGATGGCCGATGCATAAAGTATTTATAAAGGCTGTCATAAATGAGCCAAAGTCTATTTTTAGAATTTTAAAAACATATTTACAATTAAGGACACAAAAGATGCCTATATACAAAAGAGAACAAGTACCTACAAACTAAACTTAACAGATATATACACAAACTGATAAACAATTATTTTTAATATTTACAGCCACTTAACAATTACTACGTGCAATAAAAGGACAAAAGAACCAATAGATTAGTCACTTTCAAGTATATCTTTTATTTCTGAAGTAGAATCTGGACTTTTATTTTATTAGTCCAGCAGATTGTGATTTTAATATATCTTAATTTAAAAATTTGAATGATTTTGAGACTACGATTTCTTTAAGATGCAAATGCTAAAATATTTCCATTGGCCTTAGAAGAATATATAAATAATGATTACATTCTTATCTGATTCTTTTTTCAACCCTTTATATTAGTTTCCCCGAAAAAGAGAGGAGGAACACTAATATGACGTCTTGAAAACAAGAAAACACAACTAGGGAATTATTCACTTCTTCCTCTATAGTAAAATTTATGTTCGGATGTAGGTTATTTAAATTATTAAATAGGTTATTTAGCTGTCTATTTGTTCCTTTAAAACAAATTAGGTTATCATCTACGTATCGGTAATTCATAAATTTAATATTAACTTATTGATGCAATCGTAGTTAATAAATGGTATGCTTTCCATTTATTAATTAAAAGTAATACTTCCTGAGATCTGATCAAAATCAGGTGATCTCCAGGATGCAATACATTAATTCCTTTCTCTTAAATATCATTTCCAGTACGTTGTGTATGACGAGGAAATTTTAACTAATGACCATAGAGGTATGTTCGAAAGAAGTTATGAATAAACCATCATCGATACAAGTACACCACATAAACGGTGTTCAAAGTTATTTTATGACAACCGATCTGAATTTAATGAAGACCGTAGACACTATTTATGAGTATGTGTGTTAGTAAAATGGCATAAATCATACCGCGCTGATCCAGCAATAACAGCAAGCAGGCACAAGATACAAGCAAGCAAGAAAGCAACAAGTTCTAGTTCATGGGCAAGGTTGGATCGGAAAACGCAGCAAGCCAAGACAAGGTAGAAGGAAGACGCAAGACAGATCGATTATGAAGAGGTCTCGCACGAAACCGTGTTGGCGGCTTATTATTAATGGCTATTACGACTCACCACGGTTTGTTCTTTTTGCAAATCATACTTTTCGCTCACCTATACAAAGGTGTAGGGTATACGAAAATAAAGACGCGTTACAAGCGAAGCTACGGATGCAACAGATCGCCCGTATAATAATAATAATAATAAACTCACTGAAATATATACTCCATAAATATACATATATACTTAAATGAAACGTGTAATGACAAAGATTAATAAAATTATTACAAATGTCAACACAAAGCAGAACTAGAAACAGTTCACACAAGCGGTCCACATTGTAGTGTACCTTACCCAGGTCTATTCGATCGTCATGTAACTCACGTACGTTGTTTATGGGAATCAGCTGTTGTCGGTTCGATACACTGGCTATTAACGTAATTTAGAAGGGTTGTTTATTGTTGTTAAATGAAAGACAACAAATATGTGACATCCTAACTTTATTATGAATAAAATGATAAAATACCAGGGAAATCCCAGAAGTATTAAATTTTAAACAAAACAAATACAAATGCCAGACTCAGCCTAGGGCTAGCGTGGGGAAAGAGTATGGCAGAGAAACCCACGATCTTAGCCCTACAAATCAGAGATGTGTAAATAATAACAAATAACCAACAAACGCGACACTTCACTCCACTGACAACCCAAAGACCCATACGACCCTCTACAACCAAGAACCCGACCTCTTGAGCGACATCTTCATCATCTAGAATTTTTATCGTCCGTTCGTGCCTAAGATAACTATTTATGAGTAGTAGGTAATAATTTAGGGAAGTGTGAAATTATTGAAATAGGCGATAGAGAACCACAGACCCTGATTACTATTATTCATAGTTGCAGATAGATTTAGAGTTGTATCTGTACAAGAAAATCAGTTCTGAGGATGGCACATTGGGTGTCGAAACGTGTTGTAGGTTTTTAAATGTTTTGTGGAATATCGTATTCCTATATTCGCTGGATTGGAGATGAAGTTCTTGCCAGCCCTTAGTCTTTGATAAAAGCAAAAAAAAAATTAGTTAAGAGTTGATTTTTATTGTTATCGTTGATTTTGCTCTACAAAATTTTCCAAAGCTGAACGGGACCATTTCATGTACTTAATTAAGATTTTCATTTTAATGACCGTCACTTCATGATAATTTTCATTTACCTTGTTCCCTTCTTTCTCCTGAGTATTGCAATTTCAAAAGCGCCTAATTGAAGTATGCTCAATCGATGAATACTTTTTGTAGTTAAGTAGTACGAAAAATGAAAGCTATGAAATAATTTGCTTAATTATTCTTTCATTATAACTGTGTTAAATATAAAGATCATTATTAGAAATATCGGTAATAATGGCTACTAATTTTGTATAAAACTGAATTTGATTTTTCCACTGTTTATTTTCAATCTTGACAATTGTTTCACCCTACAAGGGTATCTTCAGAAGACAACTGGTTAAGTTAGATAACTAACCTAAATTTATACTAGTCTTAGGGTTAATTAGAAGGGGTACATTCTACTATTTTATTTAGTATTGTGGATTCATAAACGTTTTCTATTTCATTTAAAGTTAATTCTCTATTTTGGTTTATCTGCTTTTTGATCTCAAAGGATTCTAGTATGTCGAATTTTGTACTATTTTTGTAAGGATTACTATTTGGGTGTTCCATGTGTGGCGGTATCCCGCCGAAGGTCCTTTTGGTTAAGTTATGATAAAATGGACTGCTTTTCTTTTTATATAGACATTATATTTCACTATTTACACTTATTTTGATTTTTTTGTTTGTTTGATTTGATTTGATTATATTTCTTATGAGTTTGGATGTATGAATGCTGATTTAAATCGAATAAAATAGAAGATAATGTAATTGGATAGAATTTAAAAATGGAATAGAATGTAATTTCGCTTATTTCTTCTTAAACAGCCTGAGAACTAGACAACGTTCCAAAGCGAAAAATATCCCCCACTTGAAGCTAAATACCCCCAAGCGCAATTTACAAAACTGGTGATGGTGTTCTTAAGGCTGATGACCGATGCATAAAAGGGTGTCATAAATGAGCCAAAGTCTATTTTTGGAATTATCAAAACATATTTACAATTGAGGACATAGTATAGTAATAGTTATAATTGTCATGTACTACTGTATTGGTATTTCGTAATGTTTGATAAGGTCCTTGCTACTTTGAATCTATATACTATCCGGTTTCTTTACTTACAATTGTTTTTAGCATTGTTAGAACAAGACATTAGAAGTGTCGTTATTAATTCCATATAATGTTAAATTGTTGTTTTATTGTTGTAAACAAGTGCAGAGAAGAACAGATGATTTTCGATTTCAATAAAACTTTGCAAATAATGTTTATAATATAAGAACATAAGCTGTCATGACCGGAATTCATAGTAGAATGATGATTCGGGCTTGTAGGCCGTGGTCGATGTGAACGGTTTTGTCAAGACGTTTCGTCGGCAACTGCGGCTGACATCTTCAGTGGGTGCTGTGTTGACTACGTGTGCGAAGATTATACCTCGAAGTCTCGGCAACGACTGACAGTCATCTTCGCACACGTAGTCAACACAGCACCCACTGAAGATGTCAGCCGCAGTTGCTGACGAAACCGTTCACATCGACCACGGCCTACAAGCCCGAATAATCATTCTGCTACAATGTTTATAGTTTTCCGGACTTTTGGATTAGGAGTAAAATCTGAAAGATCCAGAAAATTCTACTATTACAGCCATGAAAGCCTAGATTCACTTATTAATGTTTCAAAATGTTAAAGGAAATTAATATGATGTTTTTTAAATATCGGCGTTTCTTGTGTTCATTTTTTATATCTTTAACATTTTCTTTTCCTTGTCATTTTCAAATTTTCCAGTTATTCTTTTGACATATTAAAAATATGTATTCAAATTTATTATTAGATTCTCTCTGTTAGTCCATATAAAAATATATTGATACATTTTGAAATTCATGTAATTCTCATGAACAAACATGTTAATTAAATTGCCGAATACTTACTGAACTATTTTCCTAAATATACCCAAATTTAGCACAAATTCTTAAATGTAAATATTCCCTTATATATAATGTTTCCTTAGGGGAACTCCCTATACTAAAAGGTATGTTAGGTAAGTTAGGAACAGTAGTGAATAAATAGGCTGTCAACAGGACTCAATATACATGCATCTGCTATTGCGTGTTTCCGGTAAATTACAAATTATCGTTTTATTTACAGTTTTCGAAATTAGTATCGCTTTATCACATAACGGGTCCAATTGATTATTATTAAATATACACCTGAATAATTTGAGGTAATGACATCGATAAATGACTACCTCAAACAGGAAAGGATTCAAACCGAAACGCACTATTACCAACTTAATAATTCCAGTTTTCGTGTCCATTTCATTTGTTCATTGCAAATTAGTACGTTACGAATGATGCGTAATTTAAATTTTACGGATAAATACATACCGTAGTGTAAAAAATTTTTGAGTATTCTTTAATTTTATGCGTAGGTCGCACGATAGGTCAGACAAATTCAAACTAGGGAAGAAGTAATACCTTTTGTAAGTATTATTAACCGCTATTACTTATCGTTAATTTACCATCTTTAACATCGAATTTGCTTCAGAGAACAGTAAATGATACTTAACCTCAACATTATTTGAAACTTCTAATTTTTAAACACATTTAACAATACCGATAATAAAGAAATAAAATACTGGAATGTTCACACAGAATTGTATTTAAAATACTCTACAATATTGTTTATTCTGTGATTCATGCGATGCGTCATACATAGGACAAAGTGATACATCTATTAAAAAAAGCATATCAGAACACTTATACGCCATTAATAAAAACGAAAACAAGACAGGTCTCGCAAAATATTGTTCAATTAATAACCATTCGATAGACATTAAAAAATCAAAAATTTTACATCCAAACATATCAAAAAGCAGGAAACTATCTTTATTGGAGAGTCTAGAAATTAAAAAATCTATAATTAATCAGGTTAATTTAGACAATAATCAATTATAACTTAATATATCCAATTCACCCCTCATATTACACAAACTATGGTAAAAATTGCCATCCACTACCCTTACTCAAATAGTTCTAAGTATAAATAGTAGTTAAGCATTCTTTAGAATTTAGTATAATCCATTTGTTACTCTTGAAAATGACCGCGTCGGTCGAAACAATATTGTAGAGTATTTTAAATGCAATTCTGTGTAAACATTCTGTGTTTATTTCTTTATTATCGGTATTCAATATGTTTCACAATAGTTGCACCGAACAAAATTTAAATAGTACATTTAACAATCTTTTCCGATTACTAAATTAACTGTTTGCCAACACAGAAGTGATTTTTTTTCGTTAAAGGCGACTCCACTCTGCGCTATCCTTTGTTTTATATCTGTAGTTCAGCTCTTTCCATCCTGACTGACCTGACATCTTAGATATCGTAAAACGGCAGTTTCTTCGTCTCCAATTTTTATATCAACTCTAACAGTATTTTCACATACAAATTACTTGTTGATCAATACATTAGACCTTTTGGAGTGAGTTTTATGTCCCTATATATCATAACTTTGAATAAAACTCGTGTATTTATTAAGTATAGTTTTGTGATAAAAAAAATATTCAGTAATTGAGACGCATAATAGTTATTAAGAAATATAGTAAGTTTATTACGCAAAAATTTTGATTGAAAATATAACCGTTAAAATAACTTGTATGAAATTTTATTGATAGGAAGGCAGGTAATAAAACTGTCACGACCTATACGACGGTAATTAACGCATACTTTACTTTCCTCTAATAGGTAAAAATAAATTTTAGTCCATTAATTTTTACGACCGTTAAGTGTTGGCAGCGGAATTGGCGCATCAGAGCCGTGTGTGCTGTCTGTTGATATCTTCCTGGCCAGATCGGATATTAAAAGACTCCAAACATACTTGTCGTCGATTAAGACTTGCTGTCAATAAACGGAGTGCTAATTATAAAAAACAGTTTCCATAAACATCTTTGCATAATGCGCTTGATAAAGTTTACACTGGTCTAAGACCACCCAAACGTAAGTTGCTTCCTGGGGGGCACCTCAAGACATCTTCATGGGGCCAGGACATAAATTTGCCTCAGACATGTTCTGATCACGCAACCAGAATTAACCGATTGATTAAGAGAACTAAATTTACAGTCAGCTTTATATTTATATCCCCCCATAATCGTCCCTCCATGGAAACGAGTTTAACCAGGTCACTTAGCAACGAATTAGGTATTAATTTGTTCTTTCTAGGCAATTACATTACCTATGTAGATATGCATGTACGTGATGTCTTTTATTTAAGTGCTCATTCGAGAAATTCATCTTGGAAAGTCGCTTCTTATCAACCAACCATTAACTTCTGAATTACTTACTTGAATAATTAAAAAAAAAAACAATCCGTTCTCACAACGCATCGCATCTACTCTCAGTTCTGAATGCAACCGTTAGCGCACACATTGCGATTGCGATGCGATTTTTCGTTTGCGTTTTGTCGCAACTATATCGCAAACAGTAAAACTTTTTTGTGTTTCATTCCCATAAGCTACTCGTGTTGATGGGCGGGCAGTTCCTCTGACCTACACTGTAGTGCAAAGCCGGAGGGTAGGGCGTAAGGCTCTCTTTAGCCTCCTTGCAGGAATTATGGGAATGTGTGGGTGGTGTGATTAGGGAGAGAAAGATGATACGGACGAAATGAAGACAGAAGAGAAGTGAAAGGATTATCTGTGGAATATTACTGCTCCAGCATTTGCCTAAATGATCTAAGGAAACCACAGAAAAGTTGAACCAGAGCAGCCGGACCCAGGTTCGAACCGGTGACCTCCCGAATGCTAAGCAATGATCTAGAGCACTAGACCACGCCGCTCGGTGCAAGCAGTAAAAATACATGGATCCTTATGGGACATTTTCACACAATGCGACAGCGACAGAAAATAACGCAGTTTGACTGCGACATTATATCGCATCGCAAAACAGTGCGACTGTCGGTCAAGTACTTTTATCGCGCGATATTAAGCCAACAAAGAAAGTAAATGTACATTTGCAGACATGTCGCAACTTGTTACGATATTGTGTGCGACTTAAATTTGCGAGGTTGCAATATTTTCAATTAAACTGGCATATCGTTCTGAGCTTCTGAAATGGACGAGGCCGAAACACTTCAATTTCGAGTTGATGTGCTTCAACTTATCCAAAAAAGCAAGGAAAAATATCGCCCTGTTGAATATATTCAGTCGCCACCAACAAGTTACCCTGAAGCGCCAACGTCACACTAACCTTCACCTGTTCCATCATCATACTTATTCACAACCGTAGCACAAGTACACAGTTCGGATTCCTATTCCCCAGAAAATTATATACATCTATGATACATTCTAATTTCTCTACACCTGTTCTTTTGGTCTGTATTTTTTGAAATAAAAGAAATATTTTCTTTGCATGTCTTTACTTAGCTTAAAGTCAGTGCTAGCATTTCAGTAGACGGGATACAGCTTCTCATCCTAGTATTTTGTCGACTTATAGCACTTCTCAAACAGGTCAGTATGTAATCGAAAGTCGACACCCTCATTCGAAAGTAGTTCAAAAATTTTTCATCCTGTTGACTCAATAATTCAAATAAACTGTAAACAGCGCCTTCGACATATTTCACTTGCAAGAGTGGATGTACTCAGAAACGTCTACTCCTATTATAAATAATCATTTTTTGTTTTCTTCTTCGTCTACGATGTAACAATGCCAATAAAATAATTCGTCTCCTATCCATGCTTCAAGCAAACACAACTACACTTTACTGAATATAAAATCAGACTAGACAACGACAACATTGGACACTAGTGTTTTGTTTTAGTCGCTTGCGATTAAAATTTATCGCAATGTGTGAAAGCCTTCTGCGCATGCGACACTACAAATCTCTCTCTCTCTCTCTCTCTCTCTCTCTCTCTCTCTCTCTCTCTCTCTCTCTCTCTCTCTCTCTGTTTCTGCGTTTTAAACTGAAAACACTATTATACAAAAACGCAGTTATAGTGAAGCAAATAATGGCGAATTATGGATCAAGTGGAGTAAACAGGTCTATATTGTGTAAAGAGTATGTTTTCAGAACTGACAATAGGGGAATATTTAAAAGTTACACTAGCTACAAATGTGGTTGTTTGCTTAAATTTGACGGCCCCTACTAATCATTCAATCATTCGAATAACATTACATCAAATATAGTCCCAATGACAATAACAATATATTTGCCACTGTCATCAACCATTGCTACATAAAAATAGCTGGCAATTGATTTCATTGGCCCGGAGATACGTCCACTAATATTACGTGTTGAATAATACTGCCTTAAGCATCGATTATGAGAAGAGAAGTATATTTTCACGATGACTTGTAGACTTGATTTTAATTCTAAAGGTTTGCATATACATATTCACAATTGTTGTTAAGCATAGTGGTTGGATTAACATAGAGCTAGTACACTTTTATTACAATTTTAAAATTTAGTTAAACGGTTAGTAGAGTCCTTACTTACCTTTTTGCCTTGTTGTTTCATTCCTGCGTAACTACAGTAACTTTTAAAATACATATCTATTAAATTATATTGCTCTATTAATTAACCTAATTTAACCAATTAAATTAAAATTGTAATTAGGAATTTTGAAGTGATTTATATGGAATGTGTTAAAAACATACTTTTAATATATAATATAATAAGTCAGTTATAAAAAAAAATTAAATGAAAAAATTAAGCGTAAGTAGTAATTTTAAAAATATACTCTTCAATTCCATATTTATCCACTAAATGTCTTGAAAAGGAAATTATGTTGAAGGTGTGTAATTCATATTTTATCCGTTTATTATTCGATTTTTCGGGCACATTTTAGCGAAACGTTATCACAATAAATAGTGCGAAGCGCAAATTTACGATTGTAACATATAAATTATTAGCATAACAGATGTTGGCTACTCGTGATGTTTATTGATTGACTGACAGCTATCCGTAAAGTTTGATACGTTACAGACATCTCTTTGTTAAAATACACACACAAATTTCTTAAAATGTTGAATATAGCAAGTTTCTTCAAATATTTACGTATTTCTTCCCAATAGACAATTTGATGGTTTGCTAAAAAGATGCGGAAATTTTGATAAGATGGAAATAGAAAAAATGCGCAAGCTTACCGAGTAATTCTTAATCATCAAAATGTACAACACTGTAACATTTTTGAAATAATAAAACGGCAATATAGAAATCACTTTTACAGAATTTTTGTTATTTTACACAACTGAGCAAAAAAAAATTTCTAATACTAAAACACTAGATTTTAATTTTTAAACCAAGTAACCAAAAAAGGGTCACATGGATTAGTTTGTTTATTTGTAGTTGTACTTACATAACCAATCCATCGAATTTACAAATTGGAGTTATAAATATAAATATGGAATCAACAGAAACAACTACTCCGAGGGCTAATACCCCTACCGGCATTGAATTCCACTGTTGATTCCGAACGTTTATTAGGCGAAGATAACAATCCAAAAAAAGAAGGTATTAAGATCCTTTTTCGTCTAATTACAAAGGATCACAGATACCACATTTGGAACGTGTCCTACACAGTAGACACAGCGTACCGAAAGCCATATCCCATACAGCTTGTAAAAGCTTTTCCGCCAGTGTCCACCTGATGAGACCTGACAGATCGAAAGCGGTCGTAGGATATGGCTTTCGGTGCGCTGTGCCTACTGTGTAGGACGCGTTCCAAATGTGAAATCTGTGATCCGTTGTAATTAGACGAAAAAGGATTTTAATACTTTCTTTTTTTGAATTGGAGTTATTGTAATTAAAAGCTATTGTTTATTAACATGTTCTGTATGAATTAGGTTGGTTCACTTAATCCTTTAGAAATCATACATACTGTTTTTCGTAACTTTTCGCGACTTTTCCGTTGTTCAAAGTAAAAAGGAAATGATAAAACATCAAGAAGAACTGCTTATAACGAGTTGTTACCCATATGGTTTACATTGTTTAGAACCTACGGGAAATATTTTGCAAGTGATACCTATGTTCACTAGTCAAAACCCTCGCAGTTTATCAATGCGTGCCCGTTTTTCACGGTTTCAGATACGTTTGTTTATCTGTAATAAAATAAAAAGCCGATTAACTTTATGGTGTAATGTTTCCAGTTTTTAAGTTTCGAGAAGTTCCTAATGGAGCACGCACATGTGTCCAAAAGTTAAACTATCAAGAAATGTGAAGAAAGGGTATAAGATCGTAAATCAAGTTCCTCTTTTAAACACCCTTAGAATATAATTTATGATTTTCTTAACGCATGTACATCGGAGTTTTTACTGTTTTTATTTGTTGCGTATGTCTTTTAGCTACTTTCATTACATGGAATATACTGGTGTAAATAAACAGGTATATGTTAACTGTACATAATTTATTAGTATAAATACAAATCGTCGTGAGAGGCTCATAAATAACAATCGTGTAAATTACGAAAATAATGTAAAAATATAGCTCCGAACTTGTTAACAACTATATATACAAGTTTATCTTACATCATCTTATTATAACATTTACATTTCGTTCATTATACACTAGAGACACGTGCTCACAGTGCGTTTCACTTTACAGGTTTGACACTTGACTTCACAACACCAGTGGAATTTACAAAAGCAATTCTTCTCTTCGACAATGTCTTTCGTGTTGTAACCACGGCCGCAGCACAAAATATCGCAACCCTCTTCGCCCAATGAGGTCGCGTTGCAAAGCCGACCCTGCGTACCGAGTGAGCCCAGGGTACTGTTGGGAGTACAAAATTTAGGCGACTCTTCCGAATAAACCAAGTCGACTTTACCCGGTGGTTTGATCGTTTCACCTTCGGGAATAAAGCTGTGACCGTCGTTACCTGCGATCACCTTCGCCGCCCCATCGAATCGCTCCTTTAGCCGGTTTCCCACCTCTCGAAACGACGGCATTTTACGCCAACAAGTTCGCAAAGTGCAAGAACCCGACAGGCCGTGACATTTACATTCTGGCCGCATGTGATTTTTTATTGCCTGTAACATAAAAGAAAATGAATCATAAAACGGATTGATTAGTGTAGCAACTAAACTCGTTTACAAGTTTGCTTTGATTGATGTCGGCGAAAGAATTTATTAAAAAAATAATAATAAAAAAATAGAAATGTGATACCTAAATAAAAGCTAAGCAGTTATATACATATGACATACAATACGAATTATTCATTCAAATTATTTCATTTACAAGTATTCATTATGTTTCACAAACATTGCACTATCGAAAGTATTAATAGTTCAATACAATTATGAATTGTACGTTTAAGATATCATGGGGATAACTTTCATTTTGAGGGCGTCTACTAAATTGAGTACAAAAATAAAAGCTCCTGAAAATTCCAACTTTGGCGTCCTTTTAGAAATATTATGTTATATTTATTTATTTATTTATTTATATATATAAATGTCTTTTCAAAAAGAGGAAGTAAAAGAATTTATATAGAAAAGGAAAGCCGACAGGTTAAAAATGAAATATGGGAACTAACGGTAGAGGTGTTGAAGGGCGAGGTATGTGAGGAATTTATGTATATGTAAGAGTGCTTGAAGAGAAAATAAGCATAGAGAGTATGATAGTTTAACAAGATGTAAAATGGAGGCAAATTGTAAATAATCTATTAGAGCATACATGTGTATATGAATAATTAATAAATGGCTTTTTAGTATCATAATAAATGAATTGAAATGCTTTATACAAAAAGCAAATTCCACAAGTTCAATGGTAAGATAGAACAACCCCATTTGCGTGGCAAAAAACATTAGCCTGGATCAATCTTGACAACTTCCTCTTCATTTTTGTAAAAGTCCCATCGAAATGGGATTAGTCGACAGACAGACATAAATTTTATTTAGAGTCATTTGTATTTTAATCACATACAAATAGTATATGATACTGATAAATGGCTGTTATTTCGCTATTACAGACAGACATTTCAATCATATTTATATGTTCAAAAAAAAATTCTATCGGAATCAAAAGTGTAATTCAATGCAGGCAGGGGTATTAGCCCTACGAGTAGTTGTTTTTGTTGATTATATATTTATATTTATATTTATCATATAGCCTGTAAAGGTCTTTCTGCCATCGCCCAACTTATGAGAGCCGATAGGTCGAAACCGGTCGTGGGATATGGCTTTCCGTACGCTGTGCCTACTGTGTAGGACGCATTCGAAATGTGGGATCTGTGATCCTTGAAATTTAAACGAAAAAGGATTTTAATGGCTTCTTTTTTTTAATATGTTATATCGTTGTCTAAGAATCCATCGGAATCAACAGTGTAATTCAATGCCGGTAGGGGTATTAGCCCTCGGAGTAGTTGTTTCTGTTGATTCCATATTTATATTTATATTTATATGTATACAGATGTATAATCGTGATATGGATAATAACAGAACAGACTTTGGTGTGTCTATATATAATTAAAAACCATTGTTTTATTTGATCATACAACAATAATAATTTTCCTAACCTATTTATTAATGATAGGTACGACTAACAAGGACACATTTTAATATGAAAAGGATTTTATTAGAGCACTCATGATAAACCGTATTATTTGCTTTAAAATTTCGGGTCACAAAACACCAATTGAAAAATTAGAATCAGGTAATTACTTACCAACCGACCAGCGGCGTAGTTATGCAATTTCACTAGCGTTTTCATGTCACTCCTTTTCTTGTACCTAGTGTCCATAAAATCCCTTGATTTCCTTATACCAAAATTAATGTTATCACCACAGCCTCCCCATTCCCAATCTCCCTCAGGAACTGGAACGTTTTTCAAATTTTTCATTTTCTCCCCTTTTTTAAGTTTTTTCATTTTCTTCATATTCTTGTCACAGGAACACTCAACGAGGTCTCCCATTGTACACGCTTTCGTAATTGCAAATGTCACCCCTGCTGCCGTGATGGCGTTAACGAATCCTGTCTCTCTTGTATCTGAAACAAAAGAAAAGAAAATAAAAATTCCGTACCACCACCAAAACAACTGAAACTAAGTTAAAATTAAATACATACCTAGTACAGGAAATAAAACACATTAACAAAAATATAATAATAAATATACAATAATTAATTAAAAATTTAATGGAAACGAATGAAATAATAGCATACATTTAATGCATCAATAAGTTAATTGTTAAATAAATAGTTAATTGCCATTCATGATATTTCAGTCGTTTTGGTAATAAATATATTTCAACATAACGAATAAATAAAACATTCTTGATTTAACTGAGATCACAAACATACGTGTACAAGTCCATATTTATTTAATTGAATAGTACGGACTTTTCCTTGAAAACTACCATCGAATCGTAAACAAAAGGTAAAACTTTTAAAGTGAAACAAATTGTATGGTCAAACCAGGGCTTTATCAGTTTCCTGCACATATTAAAATAACCTTTCAACCAATCAAGCTCAAATCAAGTCACCGTTGTAGAGATCGTTTCGTTATAAAGAGAGTATTTTCGTGTACTTCGATGTTATGGTTTCCATCTTATGACAATACACATATTTTCATTTTCAAATTATAATTCATAACAGTATTCTAATAATTTTATACAAATTTAGTTTTAACACACTGTATAATCATGGATGATATTGAACGTTATATTGATGTAGTAGACTATGTTTTATTCTCTATAAACAAAACCCTGTATTTTCAATATAAAGTTTTCCGTGTGCAACACGTGTTTTCGTCAAATATCTCACTGTTAGTTAGCAGATGCCTTCAAGTTTTAAATGTACATGTAAATACGTACAATTGTAATCTATTTTTACGTAAAAGTAGAGTTCTCAGTTAACCTACTTCGATCAGTCATATTTTGTTCTTAAAAATAATATTGTATTGTTTACCTAGATGTCACTTGTTGTTCCTTATACTTGATTTGTTTACGACTTGGTAGAACAAACAAGTATCGGCCTTTCTAGCGCCATTGTGTATTCCGCGAGCTCATAGATCCGAGCAATACGAAGATGAGACAGTTGAAAGTGACAGATTTTACGGAAAAGCAATTCCTTTCAAAGTGTGTGACTCTTGCATTTATCTCTAAAACTGATGCACTATAGTTTCCCCACTTTTGGATAGATGAATGTTGTAGTTGTGTTATAAAATTACTGTAAGTGTAGTTGTAGTGTGTGTTTATGTATTAGTGACGATACGATGTGGGTATTCCTGATGGAGCGACGCTACACAATGACTTGGGTTGTTTTGAAGCAAAGGTAATTGAATGACCTTGGACTATATCTGCATTCTATATCCAAGTAACCGTACGATTGTTTTGTTAGGTTATGATGTAAAATATTTAGAATACGATAAAATAAGTTGAGTGTAAAAACAATTGCATATAGTTATGCTCTTCGCTACTGAAGCATGCGTACATGCGTTGATCCAACTAGCTGATTATATAAAATATTATTGCGCAGTCGCCTGCTAAGTTTCTTCAGTTACAATTACGTACCTTCTTATATACTATATTATTTACTAGAACTTAGAAAAAAATGAACAACAATAACGAAGGTATGAAAGCTTTGTTAAAATATAGATGATTAATTCGGAGTTTTACATATTATTATTAAGGAGTATCAGTAATTACGTATTAAAAAAGTTAGTTTTGTACAAACAATAGTAAATAATTGATATATAATAAAATCAGTAAAAAAGGTTTCACCATTCCTCACAGCAAATATTTGGTTTTAATTTGAGGTGAAACATTTGTCCTGTTATTAAATTTAATTAAAAATCGAATAAAAATTAGAAAGGGAGCAAAGGACAATTTATATATCCTACCAATAGTGATGTTTCGTCTTTTGCAAACCCATCTTTATAAAGCATTCTTGGCTTTGATTCTGACATTATAATCAAGCACGTTTGAGTAAAGAAAATGCATCTCGTGCTAGATAATAACATAATTAAAATAACTCTTAAATACGCAAATCTCCAAATTTTCTCAAATCATTCATTTAATTGATACGTACATACATAGTTCTTTTCAGTTTTTACACCAAAATCCTACAAGCCTTGATAATAAATATTATGTTTTTTCTTTTCTTATCATTCGTAAAAACTACAGGTAAATAGAATTGTGTAAGAAGTATGTAATTTCTATAAAGGAATTTTTCTATTCACACTGTAATATTCAGATCCAACTTTTGGCTGTTACAATTTCGTCTACGCTAGCTCGAATTCTCCAGACTTTTTATTTTTTTTTATATGAACGGTGCGATAAGGCCCAAATATGCAACTCTTTTATAAATACGGGCTGTGCTCTCGGGAGAACTATCCCATATAAGTCAGTCTTTCGTAAGCTATCAATATAGGAATTTATAAATTGTGTGAAATTGTTCGTCTGTGCTTTAATTTTCTAAAGTGTCAGTGTTTTCCAATAACAGGTGAGTTGATTCACTAAATTTTACTTTTAAATTATTCATAATTTATTTACTTTATTTATTATGAATTAATATTGCAATTAAATTGAGCACTATGCGAGTTGACCCTTAGTGCTTTGTTTTTGAGTATGATGCGAGTTGACCCTTCATACTCTGCTAGTTGTTATAGAGTGGGTACTATGCGAGTTGACCCTTAATACCTGTGATCTGGAAATGATTGAATTGCAAATTCGTGAATTATTATTTATATTTATGTCGTTATGATTGCGATTTTGGTTTAATTGGTTGCTCACATATTGTTTTTTTTTAGTGTAATATCTTACTCTCTTGAGAAAGGCTTCAACAGCCGAAACAATTGTCGAGCATTAAACTCTCAGTGTGAAACAAAAAAGCAGTATTTTTTCTTTTCCTTTCCTTTTTTTTTAAAAATGTTTCACAAAAAACCATCTGCTTATACTATTCAAACTATATTGTTTTTGTTTATTTATTTCAGTCATCTCGCACCAGTCAGGCCATAAATTCCTAATTTAGTATTGTTAGTTATTTTTTTTTAATTATAATTATTTAACAATTAATTAGTTCATGTTTTAATGCATATATTTTTATTCATTTCTTTTTGAAATTAAATTTCATTTAATTTTCCTGACTCTTTTAATTTCACTCTACAATTGTCATAAAATGAATACTGCACAGACTGTAACAGAAGAAAGATGAAGTATGCAATATGTTTTAGGAACTTAAGATTTCTTGTCGAAAGAAGAATACAATTTTCTGAAACGATATACACATACATTAATTATACGTTCTGTTAACCTTAAATTGGCCTCTTAAAAGTGCAAAAGTTGCGTAAAAAATATTTCTGACGGGTATGAAAAACATCGTATATTTTAAAGACATTCGGATCATTTCATGTTCAATACAATGCGAATAGCGTTAGTCACATTAATTGAATTATCCTTCTCAATAAGTACTATCAATTGTAGAGTAATACATTAGTATCTACATTTTATTAATTTACTTCGTAAAATTAAACGTCACCTAATCTTCCCACGATCTTAGCGGCATTCTTTTTGCGTGCTTTATAAATTGCTTTAAACGGCTGGCGTAAAAATTTATGTATACAAGAAATTTGAATTACGACCGACAGCGAGAGTGAAGAAAATCTTTATTAGTGTAAATATACACCGAACGAATGGCCTTAATGAACACACACACATACACTTTGGATTTATTGATTTTACGACTGATACATTATAGGCAATCAATATACCTTCCGATTCAATTAAGTTAATAGTTTACAAATACGATTTTTTCTTTCCGCTCTTAATTTCGATCTAAACAGATCGATGAACGATAGACATCTCTTTTTCTAATTCCAATCTCATTTGATATCGTAGGTCCTTGTTGGACAGTTGTAAAACTAAATAGGAGTAAATTAATTCGTCTATAGACGTATACTGCATATTTTATGTCAAATTATATAGAAAATATAGATTTACTTATGTAAATATATAGGTAACAAAGTCGACGAAGATTAAAAACACGCAATTCGTTTCGTACCTCCCGGTCGATTTAGAGGTGGTGTGTCCCACCCTTTAACCAACCCCGGGAACTACCATAATATTTAGAGACAGTGCAATTTCTATTTAAAATAATAATTTACTACAGTAATAGAGTGTAGCTATAATTTTAGACAGAACGTGAGACAAAGTTTAGAAAAAGTATAACAAATGCAATTTGAATACCAACTGGTATTCAAACACGTTTTATAAATATTTTCAATAACTGTGTTAAAATAATCCATTAATTTAAATTTGTTATGTCCTAATCCTAATGAGCTTAATGTAGGGTTTCACCAGGGTTTGGTCGGTTGGTTACTTTTTTTTCGTCTTCACTTTACTTTATTTATGCAACTTATACAATTGAGTATTTCTTTCTATTGACTGACTCTTTAACAATAATGACTGAGTTACAATGAATGAATGAATGAATGAATGAATAAATATATTTCTAACTTAACACTACCCTATATAATAATGGTAAAACTACGTAAGATACTAAAGTTTGGAACGTGATCGGCCCTAAGAATATTTCCATTTGTGAACAAATATTACTCAAAATAGTTCAAACAGAGAACGCCCGAAACAATAATTTAGATAACAATTGAGCAATGAATATTTCAAACAAAGTTTTGATAAATGCAATTATTATTTACATCCAAGACAAAGAATATTTGAAATCTAAAAAGAATCTTGAAAGATAAACCGAAGTTTGAATAACAATTATT
The DNA here is from genome assembly GCA_963921985.1 of Agrilus biguttatus. Taxonomy (NCBI): domain Eukaryota; kingdom Metazoa; phylum Arthropoda; class Insecta; order Coleoptera; family Buprestidae; genus Agrilus; species Agrilus biguttatus. The sequence continues at coordinate 32,492,253 of OY998117.1, forward strand.
TTAAATTATAAAAACTGAATAATTATTTTATAAATTGGTCCATAACAAATTGTATATTATTAATTGATATATTGGTCGGATTTTTATGAAACATTTTTTAATAATAAGAAAAATAAGTAAATAAAATCACTTTTTAATGTTTCAGAATAATTTATTACAACTCTACAATTGTTTAGGTATAATCATACCTTTCTCAAGAGTACAAAAATTCTTACTTAATCATTGTTCTCCGCGATATATTTTATTGTGTGTATTTCTTTTTGGAAGTTGTTATTACTTAAAGGTATCATAAAAGTCGTATGAATTAGTCTGTTAAAGGCTGCCATTTTTATTCTAAAAGATTGGTTTGAATGGGAAGGTATTATCAGATCGGTGCAAGTAGGTTTTCTATAAATGTTATATTCTAGGTGGTTTATATGTTTTGTTACTTTTAAATCTAAAAAGTTTATTTTATTATTCTTTTCCAATTCCATGGTGAATTGAATACTATTATGAAATGAATTAAGTAGATCTAAGAATTTTAATAACTGTTCATTAGTACCCTTCCATATACAGAACACATCATCTACATAACGAGTCCAATAGAAAATCTGTTCCTCTAAAAGTATTATTATATGTAAATAGTTTTTCTTCGAAATTTTCCATAAAAATCTCAGACAATAAGGGAGGGATAGGAGAACCCATAGGAAGACCGTTTGTTTGTAAAATTTATTATTAAATTTAAAGTAATTTTGTGTAATGCATTTAATACAATTGATTAATTGTAATTTTTCTTCCTGGATAATGTCTGCATTCATCATTAAGTTATTTAAAATTGCGGAGGAATTGAAGTAAATAAACTAGTAATGTCAAATGAAACTAGGATGGCTCCCGTAGGTATTAGCAGTTTTTTTTTTGGATGAATTGAATTGAATTCTTTAAGGCATATTTAGGAGTGAAATTAATGCAGTAAGAATTTGTGTACTCCTGAGAAAGGTATAATTATACCGAAACAATTGTAGAGTTGTAATAAATTATTCTGAAACATTTAAAAGTGGTTTTACTTACTTATTTTTCTTATAATTTAAATTGGTTGATATAATAGAAACTCAAGTTATTTAATCTTTATTATACTGGGGTGCTGTATGGGACAGCTTGGTTTTCTGTTACCAGGTCATTCGGGCTATGTTACTATTCGAAAAGTGGGAAACATCGAAACTAAATCCTCATCTTGTATAATAAATGTTTACTAATGCGATGTATTTTGTATTCAATGTAAAATTTGTTAGAGGTTTTAACGTTATTAATAATAAAAGAAATTGTTCTCTTGAGGGACAAGATTACCTGCTCAAAATTTGAAAACAAACCCTATCTGATTTACATTTCGATCTAAATCTCACCTTATACACATACTGGCTACCTGTAAAGCAAGAAAAGACAACTGTTATTGTGTCATTACTTCTATTTTGCCCTATTTTATTACGATATGTATCACAAACGTACCACAGTCACGAGTTCACTTGTTACTTTAATTTTAATTATTCTAATCAATGTGGAACAATTATTGTAATAATATAATTAACGGAGAATTTTGTTGGCACTAAATGGAACATTTTTAATATTTTAATATTAAGAAATACTAAAATCAGTGAGTAAGATCCATAAATTTATTAAAGATACTCCTCCATGTATATCGGCAGTTATACCATCGAGATACATCGACGACAATGACTTTAAATAACAACTAAAGTATAAATGGTTTACTGGTAAAAGTTGATTATTAGGTTATTCCTTTCTTAAATATATTTGGGTTTACCAAAGCTTATTGGTTTAAATCTACTTAATTGTTAAGAAAGTTATTCTAATCATTGTAAAGAGGTCTTTCAATTTCAAACGTTTCTAATCCATTATTTTTTTCCCATTTATTAGCCAAATGAAGAATTTATTCTTTATTTGAAATTTATTGGTTTTGAAAATGGTGATTATAGTAAATGATTAGCAAAACTGGACATGTATTTTAAGAATCTATAGCTTGTAATATACTCTTTAAATGACTAAATGACATTTATTTTGAGTTAGAGGGTTACGAAATACGTATAGGGTATCTTTATTAAATCTATCAAACTTATTAACCGAATGTTTAATTTTTTAATATTAAAATATTATGATATCGTTAAAGTAATGTATTGTATATCGACAGAATGCTATCAAAAATAATACAACTTGAAAAGAATAAATTATAAAAATCGAATATTGAGACAATTGGACTCATTATATACTAATCTGGGACAGCCTGTACATTTGAGCCAACTAATATTATAATAAACTGGAACTTCGCAGATCTGAACGCGCTGTTAAGACCAGTGTCTCGCACTGATTCAATCAGATTTTCAACGCGATAGCGAAACGACAGCCCAGAATCGTTGCTGTCAGCCAACGAGCAAGAAACGTAGATGACACATTCCCTTAATACATATGCATGTGTGCGTTCACTGTACCCTAAAACGTCAAGGTACAGCTCCGTTCATATTTATATATTTTATGTCAAACTAAAAGTCTTATTAACACTTTAACCATTTATCTATACAGATAAATAAAATTGTAGTGTCTGTTTTTAATATTAAAATAACTACTTTTTACTAAATGCATATGGATGTATATACGGTACATATAACAAAATAACATTTTTTACCATTTTTGTCTGCCTGTCTGTTTGTTCCGGCTAATCTCTGAAACGGCTGGACCGATTCTGGCGGAATTTTCACTGGCAGATAGCTAATGTAATAAGGAGTAACTTAGGCTACTTTTACTTTAGAAATTAATTATTAGTATTAATAAATAGTTGTTAATTTCTAAAATAAAAGTAGCCGGTGAAAGTCCCGTCAAAATCGGTCCAGCCGTTTCAGAGATTAGCCGGAACAAACAAACAGACAGACAGACAGACAAAAATTGTAAAAGCGCCTCTCGCCACTTCATATCACAAAGGCTGTCTGTCGCGCGGGCTCAGAACGCACGAGCGGGCTATTGCTAACGGTTGTGTCTCAACGACTTAGTTAAAATTTTTAAAAATAACTTTTTTGTTAAATTCTACGCGGACGAAGTGGCGGGCACAGCTAGTATTTATATATTTTATGTCAAACTAAAAGTCTTATTACCTAATACATCAACCATTTATAAGAATATATTGAAACATATTAAAATAAAAGCAACTGACAAAACATTTGTTAGAATTTGCTGTAGACCTAAAATAAATAGTAATTCCAAGGAATTTATTTTTATATTTTTACATTAATGTATGATGGTGTAATGTCTTTTTATTTGTATGTTGTTGATCTATGTAAATGATTCACGAAAGTGACTTTCTGTTTAGGATTATAAGGATTAGGGAATAACATTACATACAAATAAGGGATCTTAAAAACTTCAAAAGATGCTCGAGTTACAAAGAGTTTGTCATAAAAATAATTGGCTTATGGGGACTATCTTAATGTAAAGTAGTCGGTTGGGGTTGTTAATTTGAGTTAAACGAAAATTCGGCTTGCACAGAAGTCGACTGCATCTTAGTAATTATCAAAATTCATTTTTTAACCGTCCACTAGTAATGTCATAAAACAGATTAAAATCAGTATATAAGAATAATACGGTTTCCCGGTACTTTTAAACATGTCGGCAGTGTCTTCATGAACTTTTTTGATGTTCTTGAGTTTCCCGCACATTTTGCAATCATTAATAAGTACGTGTTTCGTGGGCAATCGCGGTTAATATCTTCAGTGAAAAGTGCATTGACAACGTGGGCAGTTAAAGATCGCGCACACTATAACCTGCACGGACCTGTACGGACTGGCACGATGCGGTACAATAAAATCTGCTAGTGAAGGCGCCCGTGTTATTTAATGGAGTAGCGCACATTAGGCCAGTACCGAGCGGCGTGGTCTAGTGCTCTAGATCATTAGTTAGCATTCGGGAGGTCACCGGTTCGAACCCGGCCAGGCTGCTCTGGTTCAAGTTTTCTGTGGTTTCCTTGAATCATTTAGGCAAATGCTGGGGCAATAATATTCCTTCTACAGATAATCGTTCATTTCTCTTGTGTCTTCATTTCATCCTTCTCATCTTTCTCTCCCTAACGATTCCTGCAAGGAGGCTTAAGAAGGCCTTACGCCCTACCCTCCGGCTCTGCACTACAGTGTATGTCGGAGGGACTGCCCGTCCACCATCACGAATAGCTGGTGGGAATGAAACACAGAACAGTTTTTTTTTATTAGACTAGCAGCAGCACGTACCATCACCAGCAACGACCGTCAGAGCAGGTCGTGTCGGTCGAGGTACAATCCTGACCTGCAATTTCTATGCCTGCAAACCTGCACAGGCCTACAAGCAAAGTGTAGATGAGGACGAACTATATCCATGAGCTTATAAAATTTGTTTTGTGCCATTCGAAAACATTGAAAAATTCAGTTGAGGGAACAAATGATGAAATTAACCATATTGCTTCCTCTTTTCGTTTATAGGATGAACCCAAAATATTTGTTTTTTCTTGTCTTGCTCCTCTTCCTCCTCATCCTCTTCACACAACATCGTTAATATAAAAATTTCTTCCTCCGAACTACACACTTCCATATTGCACACTCAACTACATATTTTCTGCGACATCCACCTTTATTTTATTATTAATAATAATAAAGTTGCTGGTCTGTGCTGGACAAGTGTGCGAAGCTGTGTAGGTTGCTGGTCCGCGCTGTGCCAGTCCGTGCAGGTATAATGTGCGCGATCTTTTATACCTCGAAGTCTAGGCTGCGACTGGCCGACTCGGTAACCTGACAACGGTCCATCAGGTCTACTCTGAATTTTAGAGTAATTTTTAAGTATAGAACTCTCAGCAATAAATGTACTTTAAATGATAATTCACATCGTAATTTTAACGATCTTATTAAACGTTTGCCGTCTTTGAGGACCTCTTGAGCGGATAACCCCGCAAACCCATTGAGATATTTTTACCATAGATCCATAGCAGAAAATATACAGACTTTAAATGATGGTTTTATTACATACATACAAGATTTTTTGTGATGTTGTATCGTAGATTTCATAATTTTAAACAGCTTGAAAGAAATCGACTAATTGGAGTGATGTTTTTACCAGTTTTTTAAAAATTAATTGATTAAAAAATAAAATTTCAACAACATACGCGTATCTATATATGATTAAAAATTATGACAACAACAATTGTTGAATGTAAATCGCCGAAAAATTCCTCGTCCTTTATCTGTCCCCGAACGTATTGTTTAAAGTGACAAAAAGTGCGGAGCATCATTAGAAGTTCCCCGGTCGACAATGAATCCATGTTTGATTTAGTGGAGAATGACCTCTTAGAATATAAGATTCCGAAGAAGAAGAAGTGAGTGAAGAAGAATAATAAGAAGTGGTAGTAGCAGGTATTGGATCGTCGAGCCGTTTGCGTTTCCCGAGCGTCAACATAAATTTGCCACCGGTTTGACATACGGAATGCCTCGAAGAGAGGTTATGCAAGTAAGTAAATACATCTCCGATGGCACGTAATTATTAACAATCTACGCAGCATCGCTGCTTGCCGATGCTGATACTGGACATCGTCCAGCAGTTCGGTCATCCTTGTCAGCTACGTTGCCAGCGTTACATTGTTAATTAACCTACATATTTAACAGCGAATGTTAAACATTATTTAAGACAATATTTGTATTGATGAGTTGATACCCATACAGATATATTTTTTATATTTCCAAAATCTTTTAAAAACAGTGCTCCAATTACTATTAAATGGCAAAAATTACTTGTAATTAGGTCAATTATCCGAAACGGCAATCGTGCAGTATCGTAAGGCTACAACTGAGCCTTTAGGGGTTGCATTCGTCCAATTCAGAGGTTAACGTGAAAAGTACAATATAACTTGCTTTTAGTTGTATCTCTATAACCGCGAACGTTACAATTTTTTGACAAAGATCTCCTGTGTAGAATGAAATTCTTTTTAACTTCGATATACGTAATGGAAATAAAATAATATGTAATTGCAAAAATCTTTGAGGACATAACATCATTGCTTTCGATTTTATACCAAAACAATTTTTATATGATAGCGCTTTTGTAAATCGCTTTATAACAAACATTTGAAGATAATAGTGCCTTTATCGGTATTAAACGGTGACAAAATGACTTAAGTCAAAGTTGAGAAGAATTTTAGAAATCTTCAGAGCATAATGAAGGTTTTTTGTTTGAGATGAAGGGTAGAAGTAGTCTAAAGGTAACACAATGGATTTGGGATAGTTTCAATACCCCTTCCATCAACAATCTGAATCAATCGGGAAAATCACAACGAAATAGAAAAGATAATTATGCAACAAATACGAACTGCTGAAAAACAACGAAATCACTCGAGACAAAAGAAGAAAAATTGTTTGTGGAGCATACAATTGTAGGGTTGAGAAGTAATAGCAAAGGAGGAGAAGAGAAGGTTAGATACCTTGGTGAAATAGAAAAATAATTAAAATACCGTGAATATGTAGAGTTCCAAATGAGCAAGTTCTAGAGAGAGAGAGATGCGGCAAACGGTTCCATGGAATTCTTTAATAGAGAAAAAGGAATGATCTTGTAGGCCGCTTATTACGTTGCAAAGGAATACTTAAAACAATTATGAAAGGAATCGAACGGAAAATACATAGTCGATCCATTTGGAGAAGAGCTATAAACCAATCTACGGATTATTGACAAACGAAGAATAAGTAACTGAATTCAATTAAGTTGACCACTATGCTGACATCAAATCATTTCAAATATGGAAAAAATGTTTGTCGAAATAGTACCGTAATTATTGGTACGTATAATTTAACGTTGGGATAAAGCTGACGTTTATAATAAGATAATTAACTGAAAATGACACCCTAGTATACGTGTTAATGAGAATGATGAAAAATCTGAGGTTTTCACTATCAACGTTATCCGATGAGGGTTTGATATTAGTGTCGGATGCTCTTGGTCTGGGATTGGCTTCCTTCTTCGGTGCGTCTGCGGGTGATATAGTTATTGTCCTCAAGGAACATTACGAGAGCGTAAAGTCTTTCGTTGCAGTTGAATCCAACCGGCAAAATGTTAACTAAACAACTTCATTTAGGAAGAGAATCAATCCCAAAACACGATTATCAAGCCCAGATATTGATCCAATTTCGAGTATTAGGAATGCGTTTACACAAAGATGAAATTTAAAAATAGAGGAGAATCTATTTCTTTCTATTTCACCCATTAAATTTTAACCTTGTCCAACTTCAGTTAAATCTCGAGTTCAAGATAGTCGAACGTCAGAAACATAACTGAAAATATGAAGGAATAAAAAATGTCTTATCCTGGCAGGTCTAATATGTGGTTTGCAGTGGTAAATGGACTATTTAAAATAGTATTTCGATTTAGTAGTGTATCACAATTTTCTATTCCATAACCGTTTATTCAGTATAACTGAACGGGCGTCAGGGCATTGTATACGAGGATAATTGCGGTCTAGCTGGCAACAATGCGATCAGAAGGATCGTTCGTTCCTTGGTTTGTTCGTATGTGATTTTATTTTAACGGTCGCATTCTTATGGGCAACGACTGCGAACGCTTTGTTGGTTTTTACCGATTGACAAATTCCCGACGTTGTCAACTTCAAAGGCAACGAAGGACGTGCTGTTATTCCACTATCCTTGCAGGCATCCAGCGACGGCCTGAGTGATTCGTCAGTACACGGCACTTTTGATTTATTGCCAATTAATCGATTGCAGTGTTACACGTATGCCGATAATTGATGCTTTACACGAAAAAACACAAGAATCTAGTAAATTTTCCGATCGGAGCAGTTGTTTTTTTGCATCGCAATCGCTATCTATCTCTTGCAATATCTGAAATGTGTTATACTGGAAGATGCGGTATTTGTGAACGAGGATGTGGACTGGAATAATAATTACGTAGACTGAAATATTCAAGATATAATAAAAATAAGAAAATGTGATTTTAGTCATTTGGACAGTGCCATGTTTTTGAGTTTTCTCGACATATCTACACAGAACCTTTTATTCAGTTACATCCTGTATACTTCTTCACCAACGTGATTAATGTAACCAAAAGGTCAAAAAGTACCCATGGATATATGAGTCCAAAATTGCTTACTTAAGAAGATATATCTCAATTAACAGATATCGGTTAACAAATAAAAAAAACAAAAATTAACGATTAGAGAAATTGCTTAAAGTACCTTCCTAATCATTAATGGTTGAATTAACTAAAAAATTACGGAACACAACTACGTAGTATGCGAAAAGAATTAATAATGCAGTCGCGTAACTCTACTAAACGAAGAATTGGTGTGGAATCACAACTTCTTTCAGGTGAATCTAATGGATTGTAATCTGGAGATGCGCAAATCCAGCAATTCCCGTAATTATTATTAAGGTATTCCTTAGCAACAAGATCATTATCAAGCATAAACCATAATTGACGCTGCGATTTTAATGGAACGTTTTCAAGCACATAAGAACATATTTTGCAAACTTAAACTAACATCACTTAGATAGAGTCATATACTTATATGAGCATTCTAGTTTATGATTCGGAGTATAAATCGCAAATTTTATTTTAATATACTTTTAACACTTTGGAATAGATAGAGACCCTTGTAAATTAAAAACAATTATTATGTTTTTGGTCAGAAATTTATCGAGGCTACCAGACACGGATCGCGATTTCGCTCTTATTAGAAACTCATCAGCGTGCCAGACAGTCTCGATAAATTATTGGCCAAGCTGTAATGTTCCATAAAGAACAGTTAATATAATAATAACATAGAGGCAATTGTTGCCATCTAGTGGATTTTAGCTGATACAGAAAATATTAAACTGGACAGTACCTCAGTGAGGCCTTGTCCAGTTTAATATCTTCTGTAGCAGCGAAAATCCACTAGATGGCAACAATTGCCTCTATGTTATTATTATATTAACCTTGTAAATTAATTATTTTTAACGTTGCGCTCCCTATAGATACAATACTATAATACATAGGTAGAAGAAATACCAAAGTGAACTTGATTGGAGTTACAACAAAATAGAGTGTGTGGTTTTGTATATGCAGAACAATCCCGAACTCAGTGGAGGACAATGGGACCACTAGATTTATAGCCGGCAGTCGCATACCTGAATCAAACCATTTCCAAATTCGTAGACGCGTTCACCCTTCGTACTATGGAATCTCAGTTTTTATTAGGTCTGTCAAGCCATTGGCATGCTTACTGACCTTTCTGAATTCGTAAAGCAAACGTCAGAATTATTATTTCTTTAAATATAAAATGGTAAACAAACTGATGACGGTCATCAATTATTTTAGTTTTTTGAAATATTTTGTTTTAAAAATTCGAATAACCTTTTACTAATTATTTACAATAACAGTATCATCTATACACTTCTTTTAAATCTAATTTGTAAAAACGGTCTTGGTCAATGTTAAGTTCCTTGCGTCTGTCAGTTTTTAGGAAGATTTATTTACGTAAAAATTTTAAAAATTACGTCAAAGTAGAAATTAATGGTTTATTAATTAATGAGAAATTAACAAATTCCATTGAATTCCTTGATTACTATTATGATTGTTCATATTTTGAACGTTAATATACAAAATAAAGCACCAAATTATTTTGACTGTTGCAAAAAATTAATTTAAAATTCACCATAATTAGTTTCCTACAAGATATGCATTTGCAGGTTTTGAAGTAAGTAAATAATAAAACAATTAGTACGAATTTCAAATAAATGCCTTTGACGGAAAAGTTTATGCAATCCACTTTATTGAATCACAGCATGATTAAATATATATGTTTGTTATATATGTTTGTATAAACGATATTTGTTCAATATTCACCTGAAGAAGCTAATGTTTAGTGAAACAAATTTGTAGTGAATGTTTTTCTATATATTTCTTGATTTTTTAAATTATTTATTTACCTGAGTTCTTTCTATGCCCCCTTTCTATGTCTCTAAGTAGCTGATTGTACCTAATAAGGTGTCATATTTTCCTATATCTCCCGTTTTTTAGTGATTTCCACAGCGCTCTCCACCCTCCTACTATTCCCAATAACCTTTTCTGTCCGCGGTATTCTCATTGCCTCCTATTACACCACATCTCAAACGCTGTAAACCTTTCCACCGTGCTCACCGTCTCTGCTCCAAATATAAACACATTTTTAATTTCCAAATTATCAATTATCTCAGAAACACAAAAAATATTTCTTTTGTTTTTAAGCCACTCGACCCTGCGCTATTTTTCGTTTCATATCTTTACCACTTTTTCCATCTTGACTTATTTGAAGATGGGAAATATTTCGAAAATCAGAAACCTTTTTTTCTAGTTTTTCGTTTCCAATCTTTATATAAATTTAACTTCCGCCTATCGTATCCGATGAAAATATGCGTCATTTTTTTAAAAACAATAAACTAAAATCCTTGGGGTGACAAATAGACAATAACCTACAAAGAATTATTAACATGTAGTCTTCCCTGAAAAGGCGGAGCGTCGGTGTTATTTGCTATATGAAATACCTACATAGTTTTACTCTTAATTTGATTTTGATTTCGGTAATAATTAAACCAGTGTATGTTAGGATATTGAGTTATTAAATGAAGTGTCGGTTCTGGACAAGTTGTTCGCCTTATCAGGTTGCGCGAGGAAAGGATGACCGATAATTGACCCTGTATGAAAGTAAACGGTTAATAGCCGATTAATACGACTAAATTGCGTAAATCAGTCAAACGTGAGATAACATTTTAAGCCCCTCCAAGACGACTGCCATTTCTTAGGGAGCCCTCAAATTAACCGAGGTGTAAAATAATAGTAGGCCGTGTGCAGAGAGATGCGACCAAACGATATGGGGCAGGTAGCGATTATAAGATAAGGTCCGGGTTGTCTGTCAGTAAGCTTTTAAATCTTTCAGGCACAATCTTGAATCTTTCAATTTAGATAAAAATGAAACACTGCGTCCACAGTTAAACATGCTTTTAGAAGTCAGTTTGAATATATACCTACCATTGAATAAGTCTTGGCCAATTTAACTGCTACCTATCACATCCGACGAAGGAATGCGTTATTCTTTAAAAACAATATACATGTATATGTTCGCTTCATGTACCTACTATATATCTAGATATGTGTGTATGTTGCATCTGCCTTCCTTCAAGAATAAAGATAATGCTTATATGAGATAGATTAAGATATGTATATAATAAACTCCGACGATGAGAATTGACTTAACGTCAATTTACTCTAATCTGTAATGGGCACCTGTATTTACCATGTCATTTAAAAGTAGGTACCACGATTACACGATATTGCAAGTCAGAAAAATTATCTTCATAAATTTCACCGAGTTACTGGTTATATTCTTGCGAAATATTTTTTAAATAAACGAACAGAACAAAAGGCTCTCTGGTGTTTCAAAACATTTTAATGTTATTCTCTGTAATTCTGCACGTCAGAAAACGGAGATATCCAATCTTCAAAACATAAACAACGCAAGGTTCATTTTTTTGTGAGCTTTACTATGTAAAGTAAAAGATCAGAACAATTGAGAGAATAATCATTTTCGAAGTATCTTTTATCATAGAATTAGAATTTGGCTCAAAATTTTCCCTGGCACATAAAAATTATGAAATATTTCAACTTCAATTTGGTTTGTTTAGTTTTTAGACTAGGGCATCTCAAAATTTCAGTGTCCTAGGGCAATTATGGAACTACCTTTTTTTTCAGAGCAGTATTATAAAAAGCAGAGAAAAAGTAATCATTTTCGACGTATTTTTCGAAGGCAAATTTGAATTTAGCACATTGAAAGTTTGAGATATCCTAATATTAAAACTAAACAAGCCTAATTAATATATTTTGGATTTTGGGATTAATATATTTCGAAATCTTGAAGTTCCAAGCAATTCTAAGGTTGTACCTATTATAATTCAGCGATAAAAGATATTTCGGAAACGACTACTATCTTAGTTATTATGTTCTTTTATTTTACTTTACAATGGTCACAAGAGGGTCAAACATTCCAAAGACATTTCTCGATAATTTTTGAACTAGTGCGAAATAGAAATTTGCTGGATGAACACATATAATGTTATGAAAACAACAATTTTAGTTCCACTTACGCGGAGCATTTGATTTCAAATAAACATAATTTTAATTATAATTTAAAAATTTTGCATATTGAACAGAAAGGAAGGAAATTAAATTTATTAGAGGCAATGGAAATAAATAAATTAGGTATTAGGTATATTAAATGACCAAATTGACATTATAAATATTCATTACTAAATATATAGAAATTTGTTTGTTTCTCCCTCGTCTCTTCAGTATGTAAGTTGAGTATATAAGTCACATTTTGTAGTTTTAATTCATGTAACTTCTCCACCTGAAGAAGGCACAGTGTGCCGAAAAAATTATTGTAGTAATAATAAATATTTTTGTAACCACATGTTGTGGTCGGTTGATGCAGATATTATAGCACAATGTTCTGCCTTTCCCCATTCAACTGATTCTTTATCTCTACTATTAACAAATATAGTCATATTAGCCCACGTTTGATGGGACACCCCGCTTGTACCAGAATTTTTATACCCAAAATTCAATGTGCGTCTTTGCAATCCCAAGTAGTTTAATTAATTCGTTAATGACAAGTTGGCAAAATCGATATGAAAATGTAAGAAAATTGCATGCTTTAACGATCGTGTAATTTACAATGTCACTGCAAAACGTTACGGTAATAGATTTGTTTATATGTCTTGCATTAGTAAGAGAGAATTAATGGAAAATTACCATTAAGCTTTTTTGTTTACATGAGAGTTCTATCGAAAGTGTTGCAGTGACTGATACTTTTCAAATGCATTCTTTATTAATTATTACTGTTTGAATTAATACATTTAAGTGTATTTTCTGAGAAGTTGCGAGCGTGATTGACGACATGAATGCGGTTAATTAGTTAATTAACGCTCCAGATGTTGTGTGACAGCCTAGTTATCATACTGATGGACGATTGCAGCAAGCCTTGCTGCTGCAGATGCAAGGACATTATCAGGGATTTGTAGTTCTTTAAAAAGAATTAATTGCAAATTATGGGTAATAACTGCCTGTAACACATTAATATACGTGATCAGAATGCTGTCGCTGGAATGTTCATATATTTAACGATATTGAATATAACAGCATCCACTTGGTAAAAACCAGATTTTCTTGTTTCTTTTTTCTTTCCAGTATTGTCCCTCTTATTATATTCTCAGTATTATTTCAACCGTGTGTTATAACTATATACTGTAAACCCCTTATAACAAAATTTTTTGTAAATCTCAATAAAAATTTATTATTCTTAACAATTGTTTCGTCACACTGTGACTTCTTCAGAAGAATACAAATATAGGACGGGCAGTCCCTCCGACCTACACTGTAGTACAAAGCCGAACTGTAGGGCATAAGGTCCTCTTTAGCCTACTTTCAGGAATCGTGGGAGTTGGCGGGTGGTAGTCAGGGAGAGAAAGATGAGACGGACGAAATGAAGACAGAAGAGATGTGAATGATTATCTGTGGAATATTAGTGGCCCAACATTTGCCTAAGTGATCCAAGTAAACCATTGAAAACTTGGACCGGAGCAACTGGACTCGGATTCGAACCGATGACCTTCCGAATGCTAAGCAATGATCTAAACCGCTATACCGCACCGCTCGGTTTCTTTATTAAGAATCTCAATTAAACATCGGTAGACTCCATCGTATATATTAAATCCCTTATATCTACCATTTATTACATTATTAGCAGATATTTGAAACACAAGGCAGTAATGAACGAGTGAAATTGTCTCTGTTAACGAAAATATGTTAGAAAACTTCGAAGGAATACCCACACATGAGTTCAATTTGCACAGTTAACTAATGTAAGTGAATTATTACTTTGAAATGTCGCTTAAAAAGCGTTGTGGTTGTGGTTCTATATGATTAATAAATGTAAAGAAGGCAAAGACAGACAAACAATATGGTGTTGCAAAATTTACAATTTGTAATATAAAACAAAAACGGGAAGCAATTTCTAAACTAATCCTGAACCGTTGAGTATAGTTCCATTACAAATAGACATAAAAATAATAATAAAAGAAAAAGCAATTATTTAAAATGTAAAAACTTGTGAGAAACAAACAGAAATTTCGGAATAGGAAAGTAGACTGTGGCGATGAAAATACTTACCTATCCCAACTAACCACAACACCTTTAATTAACATGATTAGGTTTTTCATATATCTTAATTTAAAAATTCGAATGATGCTAACTAGAAAGCGTTTTTGGGAGGTCATATTTGAATGATAATGATTGCTCTCTCTTATATTTTTTTACATCTCTCCATAGTTGTGTCCTCGAAAAAGAGACATCACCATGCCGCGTTCAAAACAAAAAGCAGTTTGAGGGTAATCATTTTCGGCGAATTATCTAGAAACGAACACGAATATGGCGCCAGAATATCCCGAGAATATTGAAATATTTGTTTGGTTTTGTGACTAGAACATCTTGAAACTTTAAAGTGCTGAATAGTTTTTCTGGGGCTAAATTATTTGAGTTCATCATCGATGAATCAGGAAGGATAATCTAAATTTGATTGTTTCTTCAACTCCATGAGGGTATAGTAAAAGGAAAACTCGAATCTGACTGAGAATTTCCATGCACGTGTTTCACTGATGTACGTTATGAACGGACTGCAGCTCCACCTTACGTTAAAAATATTAACTCTGTGTAAGGTTATCAGATAATCTGATTTACAAGGACAATATACCTTCTTGTGTAAAAATCACCCGAATATTCTGGAGAATAATCGAATTAAGCGTCCATGTTATTGTTATAACTTTTCGGTGTTATTGAAAGTTGTAATTGACATTAAAAACATTTAAATCCGTTGTAAAATATGAAAATAAACAAACCTGCAATGTAAGTTCTCACCTCTTAACAATACCTTTCGCATACTTCTTCGTGTCGTGGTGCAATTCCACCGTCGATACCGAAACTGATACTGACACTCCTTCTGTCCCATTGCCACACCGTTTGCTATCTGTTTAAGAAGTGCCGGCTCGTTTTTGCATATGTCTCCCAGCTTTCCTTTCAATCTTCTCGTTTTCTTGCAAATCTGATATGGGTCCATTACAACCAAACTACCAGCTGCCCTGTAACAAGAAATACTCATAAGAATAAATCATTCACATTAACATTTAGGTGTTTAAGCAGGAATCTATTCTCCATTTATTTGATTCTAAATTGAACAGATTGTATATGAGAACAGTATCATCTTCTGGTTAACTATCAGACGTGGATAGCGATTTCGAACTAATTAAATCTCATTATTAGCACACCATAGGCAGTCTCGACAAATCACTGACCAAATATTGGGACCTTTTAAAAGTAAATTGATGTAAAATCATATTACAAGCAACACATCGCCATCTACTGATAGGTACCCTCTAATAACTGAAGTATTTCGTAAGTTAAACAAAGGTCTTACTAAAGTATCTATTTGTCCAACTGAATTTATGACGCAGCTTATAGGTATAGATTACTGACCACAAAGTTATACTATTATAAGGGATTTTCTATTTCACTTATTTATTTAATAATTATTTATTTACAACTATTTATTTAATCACTTAAACACTACTCACAAACATAAAATACTTATTTATCTTACAAACAATAATGCACGTTATTTATATCACTTTGTATCTCGCCATTGAATATTTATATTACGCGTCAGGAAATCAACTGTCTGTCTGACCCAGAGACGAGGGTATTTATTTATAGAAAGAAATTACTAGAAAACACGCGAATATATTTCGACCGCTTTCCAAATAAAACGACTTGTTACGACAACAGAATATTCTCGAGTGTCTATTGTCCGGCATCATGAAACGTGCCTCATTCGAGTGCATCAGTATTAATCGATACACCGCACATAAGTACACGTTCGTTACACTATTCTTATTAATTTGATTTACGTAATCATCTCGTATGTAAGCTGCGTCGTCGATTCAGTTGGACGAATAGATACCTTATTTGTAAGGCACTTGTCAAACGTATGAAATGTACGTATTTTAAAAATATTGCCGCCATTTTCAGTTTTCCACTGTTAATTGTATTAGATATAATATGCTGGGTTAGCGCACTGTTAGTAGATATTTAATATTTTTGTGTAAAGTTACCGTATGTACTTCTTATAAGGTTTCAATTAAAAATGTTCAGTAGCTTCTTTAGTTCATTGGTGAAGTGAATACAAAAACACCTTTTGGGATATAGGCCATTATCGAAGGATACAGATGTTTCTACTGATTTTTACATTTCTCGCTTAACTATTTATACTAGGTTTGTAAATGAGGGAATTCGAACAGTAGTAGGGGTGAATTGTTGGTGTTTAATTCCATTTGGTTATTTACTAGATTAATTTTGTTCTTTTGACATTTTTTAATTTCTAATGTTTCGAAAAGGTTTAATATTTTACTTTTTGGAATATGGTGTAGTAGTTAGACAGAATTATATGAGATGTTGTGTTTACTATTTAAACAATGTTCGGAAATACCTGTAGATTTTTTATTTTTTTTACTTTTCTCTATAGTATAAATGTGTTCTTTCACTCTTGTTCTGATATCTCTCCCTGTCTGACCTATATATATTGCATTACACATATTACACGTAATTTGGTATACCCCGCTTTTATCCATGCAATCAACCTTAGATTTAGTGTAAACTAATAATTTATGTAGATTTAATTTATTTGTTTGTATGCATTGTAATCCCAATTTCGTTAGTTTATTGCTTACTTTATTACTTAAATTACCTATATAATTAATTGAACAGTAATTCTTTGCAGTTTTATTTACATTTTTGCTTCTATTATATAACATATTTTGAATATGTAAGCGCTTTTTACGTCTAATTATATTGTTTATTGTATGTGGTTTATAGCCATTGTTTGACGCAATATTTTTTATATTATTGATTTCTGTCTGAAAGTGGTTTTTTGATAATGGTATATTTAAAGCTCTATGTATTAGACTATTAAATGCAGCCATTTTTAGACTGTTTGATTGAGATGAATTGGCTGGTATTACTGTATTTGTGGTGGTAGGTTTCCTAAAAATGTTAAAATTTAAGGTATTATCCTCATTGAATATAATAAGATCTAAAAAATTTATGCTATTGTTGATCTCAATTTCAATTGTAAATTGAATATTTGTGGAGTATGAATTTCGTAATTTTAAAAAGTTATCAAGATCTTCTTTTTTACCTGACCACACACAGAAAACGTCATCGACATATCTCCTCCAGTATGGAATATGTTTTATCAGATCTGAGTTACTATTAAAAAGGACTGATTCGAATTCTGACATGTAAACTTCTGCTAAGATCGGTGATAAAGGGGATCCGCTTTTTGTTTAAATTATCTTCCTTGAAATTTAAAATAATTTTGTTCTAGGCAAGTTGATACTGTTTCTAACAATTCTGAAGCCTGTATATTTTTAATGTTATCGCATTCTTTTAATTTTTTAGAGATGATTTGGTTTATTTTTTCTATAGGTATAGACGTAAAGAGGCTTACTACAATACATCAAAAGACAATAGTATAATGTCGTTATTAAATTTCAATTTTTTTGTTTTTTCTACAAATTCTAAGGGGTTCTTTAGTTGTTAGTTTTATTGAAGTATGCATATTTGGCAGTCAATGATCTCTTTCATTTGTTTGTTTGAAAGCGCAGGTGATGGCGAAAACTAAGCTAGTCCAGGACTACTCGACGTTTAGTTTATAAACATTCGGTTTAATACTCAACTGCCATGATTAGTTAATGGCCTCATTAATTCTACTTTTAGAACTAGAAGAAGTACTTCATCTGTGAGAATTACGTAACGTTTTCAGAAATTGTAAAATTTTCAGACCAAATAATAAAACTTTTTAAAATCAATTTACACATTTTCCTATTACTTACATTTATTTTCACTTTACCCTTTAAATGTTTAACTTAAAGTTTCAAGTAAGTATCTGTTATGATATTAAAACTAATAGATAACAATGAACATCATTGATATTGACTTTTTAGTAGAAACAATTATTGAGTGATCTATTAAATAGTTAAACTGTTTATTGTGATTTATATATTTAAAACATATCCATAGTTATTAGTTTTAATAGTATGAAAAGTATTTGAAGGTTTAAGGGGAAAGTGAAGATATGCAAAACAGTTTCAATGCTATGTATATGTACCTATATTAGAAACATAAGGTAGCAAGTAAATCAGCCATGTAGGTATATGCCAGCAAACTATTAAATTGTTCATATCCTTTTTATTAATATGTTATATCTTCGGCTAAGAATCCATTGGAATCAACAGTGTAATTCAATGCCGGTACGGGTATTAGCCCTCGGAGTAGTTGTTTCTGTTGGTTCCATATTTATATTTATTAAATTGTTATCTTATAAAGTTCTATTTTCTGCTTCCGAATAAACGTTTCAAAATAACAGCAGTACAGTTTCTAGGTTATATTTAGGTAGTAGTACATGTTTGACTTTGGTGATAGGCAGGTACATGAATTTTTTATTTTTCTCATTCTTAAAATGCAGTTTTACAAATAGTGCACCATTCAAAGTTTAAGTTTATTAAAAACGTTGGATTACATAAATTGGTGCTGTTGTACAGAAGGACTTTACTAAAATTTAAAACGTGATCGAATATTATCTAGTTTAATAAACTGCAAAAAACTCAACATTACACCAAATTTCATTAATATGTATCCGTTGCAAGTCAAAATCGCCAGAAGCTCCGACCGCTCTAAAGGTGGCAAAAAGTAAATGGTTAGAGTTTCAGTAATCT
Organism: Agrilus biguttatus; assembly: GCA_963921985.1. Classification (NCBI taxonomy): domain Eukaryota; kingdom Metazoa; phylum Arthropoda; class Insecta; order Coleoptera; family Buprestidae; genus Agrilus; species Agrilus biguttatus. The sequence goes on from OY998117.1 coordinate 32,511,149, forward strand.
TTTTGTATTCCTCTCTAAATGACCTCGTTTAGGTCGAAACAAATTTGTCGAGGTTCTCGAAGTAAATTTTTAATGAAACTTTATGTGTTTTATTTTTATCATTCTTACATGAATTTTAATAAAACAAATTTCATTTGAAGACGAAATATTCTAATAAAATATTACAGGTACACTGCTAGCTTTACCCTAATAACATTTTTAAATATTTTAGCATAAATACTAAAAGTAAATAAATAGGGACTCAGCTCATAAGGTAACATCACTGCTTATTTGAATTGGCTTTTATGCATGGTTGCGATAGATATCCCGGCACTGTGTTTCTTTTTTACGAGATACTAAAGTCATACATATCCATAGGTACCTAGCTATGAAAGAAATCCTTTAAGTTCTTTTCGTTTTCTACCTCGTAACCAAATGATATTAATTCGAACAAACGTTCTAATCATGTTGTCAACACATTTGCAGCTTAATTTACATTGTTACCGCCTCGTGTGCCTACTACCAGCCGCATTGGTATGCACGTATAAAAAAAACTTTTGTATTATTCAAATGAAATACCTTGTTACCGTGAGTGGGTGGCATTGTAAGGAGCTAAGTGGCTATTAAATATTCATTCTCATGCGTATGAATGGAGAGGATTGGTTCGTGTGGTAAACAAAGTGACAGTTTCTTATCGACGGAGGTGTGAAGTATTGATATCGGACACCTTCCAATCAGCGAAAGGCTCGTCCCCTGGCAAACTATTGGTCGTCGGTCTTCATTATTCCGACGGGTACATCATGTGTGCTGGTGTGTTACCTACCAACAGAACTGCGAAGTCAAGGTAATACTATTACACATCATGACCATCGCGTCAGTCTTATTTTTTAGACGTTTGCTAACTAATTAAATGAAATTTTGCAATATTTAGCAAATTGATGTAAAAAATTGGCCAATTTGTGGGCGGAGTTACTCATCTAATGCCTTATTCTCATGGATCAGTATGTAGTTGAATCAAGTTGTTTCTTTAATAAGATCATGTACAGGTCGGACTCGGTAATTACTATGGAAAACCCTAAAAAGTATTCAGATAACTGTTTACCTAGTAAGAAATGTTAATCATAATCAGAAATTACTCTAGGTACTCAATTTAGGGTTAGTAATTGATAATGATAAAATTTAAATTCTATATTTTAAAGTGATGGTTCCGGTACCTACAGGGGATGAGAGCAATCCCGTATAGGTACCTACTTATAATTTCAAGCTTTTTATGTGCAATCGTTATCATTGTACAAAATATACCTACCCAAAAACTATTAATTTAACATATTCAAAAAAAGAAGGCTTCAAAATCCTCTTTCGTCTAAATTTTAAGGATCACAGATCCCAGATTACGAACGTGTCCTACACAGTAGGCACAGCGTACCAAAAGCCATATCTCACGACCGGTTTCGACCTATCGGGCCTCATCAGGTGGGCGCTGGCAGAAACGCATTTACAGGCTATATGATAAATATAAATATAAATATATAATCAACAGAAACAACTACTGCAAGGGCTAATACCCCTACCGGTATTGAGTTACACTGTTGATTCCGATGGATTCTTATACGAAGATATAACAGGGGGTATTAGCCCTCGGAGTAGTTGTTTCTGTTGATTCCATATTTATATTTACTTAACAATAATATTTGTTATTTTCTAATATACCTAGTCTCAACAAAATCACTACTACATAATATTGCCCGTACCATACAAGTTTATGCGCATAAAGAATTATTGTTATCTCCTTAAATCACAATTCTCTACCATACCCCTATGTCGTAAATATTACCTACTAACTTAACATTAAATAGTTATGAATATTTATGTCATACTTATTTACTATCTACGTATGTTAACTGCCATTTAAAGTAGGCAATTGGAATAAGTAATTGATTTTATTAGCAGTTTTTGCAATAAGTACAATCATTTCCAAGATATAATTATAATTTAAAATGTTATACGAACAATTAGCAACTTTCTAACGTATTTATGGTAATAAAATTGCATTTAAATGGATCTATAGACATGAATAATATCAATTTTCATTTTTATTATTATTTATATTTCAATAGTTGCTACTGAATTAATTTTAAAGCTGAACATGCAACATACGTATCCATAATTGTTCTGGTATCAGTAGAAAGTGGATTACTAAAAAGTATGAAAAGCAAAGTGTAGATATAATTCTTTAAGAAAGAACCAGTGAGCGGCATGGTCTAGTGCTCCAGATCATTGCTTAGCATTCGAACCCGGGAAAATGCTGGGAGAGTAATATTCCACAGACAATCTTTCACTTCTCTTGTGTTTATTTCGTCCGTCTCATCTTTCTCTTCTTAACCACACTATCCACCCATACCCACGATTCCTGTAAGGAGGCTGAAGAGGACCTTACGCCCTATCCTCCGGCTTTGCACTACAGTGTAGGTCGTAGGGACTGCCCGTCCACCAGCACGAGTAGCCGGTGGGAATGAAACACAAAAAAGTTTTGTTTTTTTTTAAGAAAGAAAACAGCGGAACAGCTCAGGGCCGGATTAAACTATGTGGATGTCCTTATAGCAACGCAAGTCGTGGGGTGCCTCTCCCCTTGAGTAGGTAGATAGGTCTCTAGGTAGTATCAAAACCTGATATCAACACCAACTTTTAAGATACCTATAGGTACTAATGAATATACGTCATTTATTCAAACCAAATTATTTAATAGCCGCCCAATATACATAATGTAATTCAATTATGACAATGATTTATTCCTTGATTAACTGTAAATCATCATAATTATCAATCTTCCATCAGTCAGAAAAGCGCATTTAAAAACAATTAAATTAAAATAATGGAAACCACCAATCTTCCTCAGTTTTTTTATGAATTAGTTCAATAATATCTTGAAAGTCGAATTTCTTTAAAACATCATAATCGATAGCCATTATTGCAAATTTATTTAAAATGTCATTTGAGGCATGTTACCAAAAATGAGTTTATATAATTACCCTGTATAGATACTAGTTTTTCTTTTCCGGCGTTACATTGTCGTCTAATTGTGAGATGAAGTAGTTAAAATGCGTCATTTCGTCCTCAGAGCTTTTCACAAACTTCTTTAATTTCATCGTCAGACTTTATCGAGAAATCTACCAAAAATCCAAATAAGGAATTAATTGTTCAGCATGCTTTTGAGCCCTGTAACAGTTCCGTACGCAATATAGTTAAATATATTTCAATTTTGAACTTTTGTTTTCCTCTGACTACAGTAACTTTTGTACGTTCATCGTCATGGGACTTTTTTCTTTTTCACATACGCTAATTATCATCATTTATTGACCATGATGAAGGCCCAGCGCATCAGTTTTCCCATTTTCCCTCTATTTAAACATTTCGGAGGTAGCGATAGAACAGTTTTCTGTGTCTGTTAATGTGTATGTAGCTTGCACGCTTATAAGAAATAGCTAATGTAAAATTGATTGTCGAAGAATTTAAAATTGAATAAATAAATATAAATACATAGATAGCATAAGAAACATTTTTAATACCTACATCAATAAATAAAGTAATTACTGATAATTACAGAAATTCTCGTAGACTAAAGAAAAGGGTAAGTTCACTACTGCATTACATATTTCGTTTAGATGAAAATAATGTTTTTTTATCAACACAAATTACCAATAAAAGCAATAAATACGCTTTTAAATATTTCAAAAGTTTAGTGAAAATTATATACGTATCTATACGTTAGGGTAGTTAGCCCGTTATCAAGAGTAACGCGTTATTAAATTTACGTTATAGTAGAAAATTCATTTTTCTTTTGATGGTTTCAGATGACACTTTTTGAAAAAACATTAGTTATGAAATTAAAACTCCTGAAGATGCAATAAGAAGACGAAATACGTACCTATAAGAGTTCATAATAAATTATAGCGGAACAAATTTTCCAAGTGTATTTTTATTTAATTTTTTGAGGTTTAATGATGTTTCACCAAGAAATCACGGCCCAATGGTTAGAAAAAAATTATGTAATTGATAATCACCCTTAATTTATTTCACTTCAATAATTGAATTGACTACACGTGGAAACCTCTCCATTAGGTAGGTACATAAATTACGGACAAAAATACTAATTATGATGTATGATTGTATTATAACGAGGTAAACACAAATTACCTTGTTTAGTGTAATAAAGTTAATTGTTTATTACTGCGAAAGGTTATAAAAATTTTGCTAATTAAACTGACATTTTAACACAGGCTAATAACCACAAGGAATGTCATTTCTCTAATCGTAAACTATTCATTTATTTCTAAAATAACTTAACATATAAGTATCGTGTTTAAGAAGTTGTTTTTATGTCCACGTTAGCGAATATTAGTTAGGTACTTAAACTGTAAACAATAGTTAAATATTGTATTTATTGATTAGAAAAATACCAAAGCTTTATGGCCAACCCTTCATTTGTTTATTTCTTTCTTTTAAATTGAATTTTGATTAGCATAAGTGTATCATTATAAAGTAAGTTTATGTACTACACATGTTTAGGTTCTAGCCCTGGTTTGGAGCTATAATATCTCTAGAATTCGCTTTTATGGCTCGTTTTGAAAACATGCCGTTTGTTGCTTTAAGTCCTCTATGTAGCAGATCATTATTTGGCACAAAACGTGTTATTAACTAACAAAGTTATTGCATAGACAGCATCATTATATTAACACGAGAACATGGAAACTTTTATTACTTGCGTTTTTTCGGCTTCTATTATAGAAGTGATTAGACTTATATTATTCGAAAGGTACTGTGCCATAAATGTAAACAAAAAACTCATTTGTGTATGTTTCCGTTAAGGCAGATAATAAAGTAAAAACGGGTATTACATAAATTTGAAACAGAATGCGGGCCGCCCTCGTGGCAGACGAGTAAGTAAATACATTAAATTTTCACAACTGTTTCGTCACAACATTGGCTTCTTCAGACAGATTTAGTACTTATTACTAACAGTTATTAATTCTTAAATAGTTGTATGTCATAAGGGGTGGTATTTCATTAAAATAGTTTCAAAAGAGGGGAGTTATTGCCATCGATTTGATCATTCACAATTATTCCTAGTTTTTTTATATCTATTTACTACTTTGGCTAAGTTGAATCAGTTTTGATTTTTATATACCTAACTATTTCTATGCTCCGACAGACTTTTTTTAATGTTTCTCCCTATTTGACCTATATACATTTTAGAGCAAGTATCTTAAATATTAAGAAGCAGCCCAAGGAAGATACGAACACATCAAGATACGTAAAAACTTGTCCAACTAAATCAACAACGCAGCCTATATATGTGAATTCACGATCTTCTAACAAGAGCAAAATCGCGATCCGTGTCTGGCAGTTTCGATAAATTTCTGGCCAAAAGTATAATAATTGTTATTATTAAGCTTTACGTGAATTCACGTAGCTGGACAAGTTTGTACGTATCTTGATGTGTTCGTATCTCCCTTGGGCTGCTTCTTAATATTTAAGTTTGTGTTGTTATTATATTTCTGATTATTTTAATCCGTCAAAAGTTGAGTTTAATTCGTTCGTATAAGTGTCAGATGAATGCTATTCTGATTTGCCCATACAAAACGCTTTAACCAATGAAATGAAAGCAAACGACATACTAGTTTACAATAATATGTCAAATAGGTGCAGAAGGTGAAAACCTTAATAGAAGCATCACATATCGTAGTTGCAAAAAGCAAATATATGCCTAGTAAATTAGAAGGTCGTTCTGCTAATTCAGATAATTGTTTAAAAAACATCCACTGGCGAAGAAGCCACAAAGTCAACTTTCGCTTATTTATTCAGTGGTCATTTGACAAGACGAGGAAATTGTCCTACGCCTCCATAAAGTACGACGATCGAGCAAATAATGATTTTATTTACTGTATCGGAAGGTAGAAGGACTTTCGAATCTTTTTAACGTTAATTGAACTCAGACCGACGGACGTACCGAATGCGTTTCACAATTTTCTGTAAAACTTACTTTGTTAGTTCACTTTCAGCGATGTAAAATATTTTTCATTTCAATTATCGCCTTCGGATAGTTTGACGTTCTGAAACGTGTTAAATACAGAACCTAACGTAAGATAGGTTGGGTTAAACAAGTTTACTTCACTTTAAGCCTAAAACCTTGGTCGATGACTGATAGAAGAAACACAGAAAGCACGCGAGACATTCGGCTTATTTTTAATTCATCTTTAACACTTCCTCCACTGTATGACTTCGTGTACATATATTCTTACTGCTGTGACTTACATACTGTTCAATGTAACTCCACGACAACAAACTAACTTCCGTACCAAATAGCAAAAAACAAGTTTGCATTCTAACCTAAACTGTATAATTATAATAGATTACTAAGAAATATGAACATTAAAAATGTATTTATTTTTAATTAAAAATTTCTCAGACCTCAGACTTATTACAATAATATATAATTAATTGACATGATGGAAATTCGTTTTCAATTTTTAAGGAACAAAAACAAAAAGTTCCCACGAAATTGTATACTTGTACAATTGTTTCGCTTCTTCAGGAGTAATACGATAACTTTAACTAAGTTATGGATTAGGGCAGGGTGGGTAACTGAATAGCTTAAGTAGAGGTGAATTATTTTGTTTAATTTTTCTAAAAATTAAAAAAAATGGTTGAAAAAGTGTACTTATTCCAAAATCTCACAAATATACGCTGCTAATTGAGAAAAAATGCCCTTTCTCATGAGTACCTATCATAAACTATAAATTTCTATATATTTTACCTCAGTAGTTTCAAGATATTTAATAACATAAAAGAATGGTCGACGTCGTAATCCCTTATTATTAATGAAACTACAGAGTACTTTTTTTTTAAATATTTTAATTGGAAAAAACCTTAAAACCTGTACTTGGGGAAAATGATTGTTAATTGTCTTCTTAATTAATGAGTACCAAGCCCGATTTTTATCAAAATGCATAGAAACAGAGAAATTTTGATTGTAAAATTTACATCTGTCATTAGCTTGTTATCCACAATACAAACCTCACTGGTATATTTTAGTTTTGATGGTTTTTAGTTTGAAGCAAGCAAGTTACAATTTTAATTAAAAATATATAATTTATGTAATACAATGAACAGACAAAGTTTTATGTTTTGATTATAAATTTATAGCAGTGTTAAGTTAAAGTTTCTTAATAGAGCACTGAAGTATAGTTAATATTATTGTTCAATTAAACACACAACAAAAATGCCCACTAATTCTACAAAATTACTCAACAATTGTTTTAGGAATTTCCCATTATCAAGAGTATTACTATACTAAAGTACATGCAATCTGACAAACAGGGGTTTATATTCAATTACACAGCTCACTATGTAGTGGTGGGGATGATGTCTGTCCTAGCTCTAGGTGATTGTTTACAATATTTAAATTATTGTGAAAGGCGGTTCGACTCTTTAGGAATATTGTCTTTCTTAGTTTATCAACATATTAATTAATTTACCTTTATCTGAGAGTAACTATAATATGGAATCATATATTATAAACACTACTACCGAAAATATAAAGTATAATATTACGGTTGTCGATAATAAGAGCCACAAATTAGTTAGAAAGCTATTATATAAACATGACCTTAGTTTTAATTCTAATAAAAATTTTACCTATCTACGCTGTTTTAATTTTGTTAACAATAATTATAAAATAAATTACAAAGACTTGGATTTACAGAAGTAGAAATAAAAATAATAATAACAAGAAAACAAGCCCTTCGGAAAAGAGTGGTGCTTCCATATACCTTATGTAATAAAGTTTAAATTGGCCAATCTGGCTAAGCCATTTCAATTGGGTTTAAAGGACATTTATATTGCATGGATAAAAATTACTTATAAACAGGAATATAATATCAATACCAATAATGCAAAAATCATACACTTTAATATTCAACAATTTACTACGATTAGGACAGAATTCGTAATCTGTATATATACCCTTGTTTGCAACTCATTTACTTTAGTAATAATATCTCTGATAATGGGCAATGCCCGAAACATTTGTCGAGTAATTTTTAATAAATAAAAAATTTTTGTTGTGTGTTTTATTAGACGTTATATAATGTTTCACAACAAGAATTGAACCTTAGAAAGTTTAAATTTAATATTGTAGTTTTTAATTTCAAAATTTCCACGTTTTTTTTTTGTTTCAGGTGAGCCTTGTAAATGTCTCAAGAAACATGATAATCTAGTTCCGCATATTTAAGTCTTATGAAAATTCAGCTTCAATGTAAGTAATATCTGTGTATCAACTTTGAACAACAATATTTAAGAACAATGAGTCAACTTCCAAAAGTACAAACCAAAGCAATAAACAAAATTTTTATGAATTATTACTTTAAAATATTCATAAAACCCATATTTAATTAAAAATAATAATTTTATAAATACTATATACTTATACAACAGTAATTAATATTTACCAGTGTGACCATTCCCTTGTATTAAAAAAGTCTATAACTATTAACTGTATTAATGTTAACTAATTACTTACATTTTGCAATTTGTCCAGTTTACTGTAAGTATCCCTGTACGTAAATAAATTGCATTTTTTTTTAATTCGATTGTGGCAAGTTGTAACGACTAATGCGGTTTTTAAATCACGACTTTCAAGACATTTGTTTCTTCAAGAAACGGTTTAAGCTTGCTTCAATAATAAATATTTCCCAACGATATGTATAGAATTATCCGTAAATTTTGTAAATAGTCATGTCATCTGTTTTCGGTATAAGATCGATTTTGGTCAGTCTATTGACATTTATAAATTTAAGATATATTTGTACAGATGATTCCAAGCATTCTATTGGTACTGTATATCCAAAGTCATGGATCTTGTTCGTATTTCTCGTTGAAATCAATAATAAACTCAAATCACGTCTCAGTTGCATCAATCACTGCAATAGTTGGAATAGGTGAGATAAAAATTCTAGCAACGCGATGTAACGTTCGTTGAATTTCTGAATTGAGGAATAAATACTTAATACACCGTCATTTGTCCATTGAGAGATGCAATTTTTTATCGGCAATTAACCGGTTGCAAAACAAGGAAATACAGCCGCTTTAAAAATTGCTTTGCATTAATGAATTTACTGAAAGAGAATCTTTACTACTTAATCACGTGAGATTAAACGTTTTAAATAGACAAAGTACCGTCTCATTAAAAATGTCATTCCGATGTAATTTATTGGAGGCCGACTACAGATGTATTAGACGTAGATGTGCCGACATCAATAATTTCACTTTTATTAGGCACAATTTTAAAAGAGTACAATGCCAATTCAATCCGGAAACTTGTAGATTCTTTAACAAAGCGTTTCCTTTACGCATACATGATACACAATTAATTAAGAATAAATTTAATATCAATATAAAAATGAATGGAGTTATAGATATAGATATATGGTAAAATAATAACATATATTTCCACTATAATATTATTTTGACTTTAGAATTGTTTCATCCTACCAGGTCATCTTCAGAAGAAACTGACATACATTGTTACATTCTTTCTTTTATATATCTATTACTAGTATTTATTCTAAGGGTGGACAGGTTTCAATTACCTTATTTAAACTTATTGTACTGTAAATATTTTCAATTTCATTTAAAATAACTGTGTTGTTTTTGATATACTTTTTAATTTCAAGATCCTAGTATATCCAGTTTTTTCCTTTTATTTGTCTGTCTAAAATTTTGAAATAATTATTTAAATTAAAGTAATGTTTATTTTATTTAATATGGTTCAAGAAAAAAGGAAAATCCTGATATACTATAATCTTTAGAAATCAAGAAACATCAAAAACAACACAGTAATTTTAAATTAAATTGACAATATTTACAGTTGAACAAGTTTAGAGATGGAAATTGAAATCTCCTCACCCTTAGAATAAATACTAGTAATAGATATAAATAAGAAAGAATGTAACACTCAATGTCAGCATGAAGTATGAAGTACCCTGGTAGGGTTAAACAATCATAAAGAGCAAAATGAAATTATAGTAGAAATGTGTTATTATTTTACTAATTAGTATGAATCTTAATTTCCATAACCTAAGTCTGAAACAATTAATTAGAGTAGAGTTGTAGACATATATATTTGTGTAATTTTTCTACAAAGAAACCCCCCCAAAAAAGAACGGAAAACTCCCTATAAAGTAGACACTGTTTATCTTCTAATTAACATAGCAATTACTGGCCAATTTCTGTAATGAAAGGTTCATTCTCTGCAACAAAACAAAACGCTTCCTTTGAATAGTGAACATTGCTAGTAATAGAAAAAAGTTTTTGTGTGTAAACGAAAAACCCGATTATTTAACAGATCGGTACGATAGGAAATAGAGAGTAAAATTGATATCGGAAATCATTAAAAACTTAAGTTGTAAATTTTTCTTGTTTTTTTATTCCTTTGCTCTTTTGACCTCTAGATAACGAATGCCTCCTATAACGTAAGAAAATGTTAAATGTTTTAAATTTTGTAACAGAGAGAAAAACTTCACTTCAAAACAAATAACACAATTAAATGTGCGAAATCGATGCCAAGACGGTCCTCATCATTAAATAGGGGAACAACAGGATTCTAAATTGTTTATTTAGTAAATAAAGACACTGCTTAATTTCTACACTACTTTGTAGCTTCTTCAGAAGGTAACAGTGAATGCTGTTTACTGAAGAAGCTACAAAGTAGCGAAACAATTGTAAAGGTTTCAATAAATAAGCGTGGAAATTAAGAAACTTTTTATTTACTAAAGAATTAATTTCCGTCAAGTAAATGTAGAATCTATTAATTAAATTGTATGTTCCCGTTAGAAAGAGGAAGACTAAGTCATCCCAAAAAATATTTGAGTAGGTACAATCTCTACTGCAATTTACAAACGAATATTAATAATTTTTAAATTTCTTTGTTTATTTACCTACCTATTCAATCGGCGGGTCTAACAGGCACTTATCCGATTTTATTCGGAATAGAATATATAGGTAAAGTACATGTGTAGGCCAAAAAGAAACCTTTACACCTGTGACAGAAAAAAACATTGTTTAGTCCGCAAGCCATTTAACACGCTGAGAATATTTTGTTTACCAATTTATCCTCTACATGTGTATACGTCCTAACAGTTGTAAATTAACACGTACATGTTAATTTCTGTTGTTATCAAATGCGTACCTTTCTGTTCTATTCTGTCCTTTGAACACAACTTCTCAATACAGTAAGATTCATAAGTATTAATACATAAAATCAACATTCTAATTATAAAGATTTGCCTAATTTATAGCTGCCGGAACCATATAGGTATATGGTTGTATGGATCGAGCGGTCGTGTAATTTGCGGTAAAACGTAAAAATTGTAGATTGAGCGGTCACTTTTTCCATCTCATTTAAATATGTCGATTTCTTCTCGAGATGATGTTTTTTTTTGGACTCCTTGAGCCGGTAAGCGATTTCTTACATTTTCAAACAGAGGCACACGAGTGACAAACTCATATCCTTTATTATTTATACCACTACCTAACCTAACCTAACCTAACCTAACCAATTTGTTTTCAAAAATAAAGATGTATACATTATACAGGTGAAACACTTTTTTGACCGCAAAATCGACAGGTAAATTTTACCCTTCCTCCATTTTTACATTCAAGAAAGATTTGACCGAAAAATCGACTGACCGCTCGATGGACTGACCGCAAATAGGACGACACCAGGTACATATATACTAGAATCGCAATAGTATGGACCCTTCATAATGCGATCAGCATATTGATTATTATAGAACGCCGAACACCGTGAACAAACTTTCCTCAATATTTTTTGGTACTTCCCCAGTCGTATTTGAACACATTTAATCACAAATTCAAAGCTGAGGTTCAAATAAAAACAAAAAATCATTGCGTAATGTGTAAATAGGACCTTTTCACACAGTGAGAGAAAAAAAATTAGGTTAACCAAATATCAGTTAATTCCTTCCAACTGTTTTTGTGTTAACTATTATCAATGCCACAAGTGCATTACACGAATTGTAAAATGTTTTATTTTAGAATTATCTGTACGAAAATAGGAAAACTCGTAAAAACAACGTACCTATTCTCTACATTAAACTGCTTAGTAAATATATTCCAATTAAAAGCAAAAAGTGTTGATTCAGCAAAAATTATTTTGTAATTTTTTGGGATTTCTACGTATCAACATAGTAGCAAAAAATTTATAAAAAAAATTTTCGTCCCCAATTTTATCCTTCATGTAAAAACACACGAGCGGAAAACAAAGTTTTAAAATAAAGATTCCTTTTTGTACTTTTTAGTTCGAAAAAGTTTTAAAACACTGTCTACATGCCACTTTTCTTATTTTTCATGTTAATCTTATTACAAGTGATATCATACATAAAAGAATGACATGATTGGAAGTGGTTGATATCAGTATTTAATCTATTTCACATGTTTAGACAAAACTGCATTTATATTTGATATGTGTATTTCTGAAACAATTTACAATTATAAATAGGTTCAATAATCGAATTACACCAACTTGCAGTGTAATAACACGATAATAAACTTTTTATTGAATATTTTACATTTTAACATGTCGTTTGTGTTTGCTAGTAGGTAGTTGTCAATCTATTTATATATTCAAATAACTTGACCTAATATCATTCTTCGATGACAAAACTAAAACGTAACATTGTAAGTACTAAATATTTTTACTTTAAAACATAACGTAATGTTATAAATAAATAACTTAATGGATATTAAACCAAGTGTAACAATGAGAATGAATTTCCTTCATGTTCTGCTCGAATTGACCCAAATAAGCACAGACTGTCCATAAAGTCAGTTATGTCTTTGGAAAAAATGAAGGATTGCTTATTTTAGCTTCAATTGACAAATAAAGGAATAAACTATAAAGAAGAATATACGAAACACTTTTTATGTAGGTACTACAATGGAAAATAGTGTTGAATGATTAATGTAAATTAGAGGTATATTTATGAGGCATGTTTTTTTAAGTAAGTACCGTTTTGAAATTAATAAAAAACGTGCAAAGATATCTTAATAATTTTATTTTTACATGAAAGCCTGTATGTTAATCTACTTTTCTACATATTTTCCTTCAATAGTAAGGCACTTGTCATAACGTTTGACCAGTTTTTGAATAACCATCTCAACTGTTTTGACTTCGTCATCGTCTTGAGGATACTGACCGCCCAGATGTTTCTTCAAGTGCGAGAACAAATGGTAGTCACTGGGCGTCAGATCAGAGCTCTACAGAGGATGATCTAGAGTTTTCCAGTGAAATGATGTGATGAGATCTTTGGTCCGATTAGCCACATGCGAACGGGCATTGTCATGCACATTTGTGCGGCTATCTTTAAATGCTCTCATCCACTTCCTTACCATTCCATCACTCATAATGTTTTGTCCGTAATCAAGCGGTTTTAGTCCTTTGGCACTAAGGAATCGTATAACAGCCCGAACTTCACAGTCAGCGGGATTCACGATTATCGGAGGCACCTTAAGCACTCAGTAAACAACGTAAACAAGGGCGATTCACACTGTAATGGCATCAGTGCGTAGGTGAGAGATGTAGGTAGTCAGTGCGCTGGGACGTATCAGTACTTACTTAAAAAACATGCCTCGTAAAATCCAATACTTATACATTTATAATGAAATTTTTTTTGAGTATTTAGTAGAGGTTAATTTTAATACATTAATGTTGATATTTTTTTAAATTTTTACCTAGTATACTTTACTTCAGATTAATGAGGAAAATTTGTTACTTGTGTCGCCCTCTCCGGGAATCGAGGCCGAGATCTCTGGCTTTACGCGTCAATGCTGTAACTACTAAGCTAGGAAATGTGAGACTCTGTAGTAGGTAGAAATTAATATCAACATTAATGTATTTATAATACATTTTTTGAATTTTCATAGGTGTGAAAACGTTATTTGTAGTCAATATTAAACAAATTCCTAGTTTGAGATTTTTTAAAATGTGTTAATATTATTTAAGTAGCTCCATATCTAATGTATCGTCAAAGTATATGTAGAATTTTGATCAAAAGCAATTCACCTTTACGTAATAAAATCAAATTTTATTTCACCAGCCACATGGGTACTAATGGATACTCTTCTTTCGAAAACGTGACTCATGGCAGCACATGTTGCTGTAAAGCTACATTTTTATTTATTTAAACTGATTAAGAGGAAATATGGATACTTATTGACATGACAAATTTTTTCCTTGAACTATTTACATTACATTACATTGTTCCTCGCATCTCCCAGGTTGAATATAAAAATAGCGTTTCTCCGAAATTCTGGCATCGAATGGTGTGGTATGTTATTTACAAATATGAAGCCTTTCTTCGTTATCATAGTTTGATAAGAATATACGTAAAGTTTCAAGAAAGTAAACATAATAAATTAGTATCTTTTTTGATACCTATTTAACACATGAACCTCCTTAAACCTGGAATGTTTGCCTGGTAAGGAGACTGTTGTAGCGTTCTTCGGTATAACGTAAAAAATGACTAAATAACGGTAATTGTCTGTTATCAATAAAAAGCTCAAATTGTTTTATACTATAGCGAAACAAATAATTTCTTAATTGTTAGTGTTAGACATAAATATAGCCGCGGTGAATGATTCCCTTTACTAATAAATTAATAAATAATTTCATACTCCTTTGCGAATATCACATTAGCAAGCTTCACGCCACATTGAAATCCTTCTGTTACAAGACACCTTCCTAAGGGTTATGGTAGTTTGACATCCCACAAAACGAGACAATACGAAATGTTTCAAATATCCTCTGGTTTTCGAAAAATAATGAAAGTTAGAGTCTTGCTTTGTTCTTGATTATTCTTATATAGGTGATCTTAATTAATTTTAATATTACCTCAAGAAATCTTGATCTCTTCTTTGAATACCTAAAGTATCAACAGTTTAACTGTTAGT
Source organism: Agrilus biguttatus (assembly GCA_963921985.1). Classification (NCBI taxonomy): domain Eukaryota; kingdom Metazoa; phylum Arthropoda; class Insecta; order Coleoptera; family Buprestidae; genus Agrilus; species Agrilus biguttatus. Next base: position 32,526,155 of record OY998117.1, read on the forward strand.
AATATTAATGTTTATTAAAATATAAAACAATATGCTCCGATATGATTTATAGTAGGTATATGAATGATTATATATACATTTTAAATGGAGTTATAAGGTTATACATATATAGGCATACAGTTTATAATTCTTTAAATTTCTTAAAGTAACAATTTTTATAATAGGATTCGATAATTTTGACTTTCTGTTATTCGGATTATGCTTTTATAATTAAACAGTGTTTTCAGAAATACAAATTTATTCAGGTAAAAGCGAACAATCTCCCAACTTTGTTTTGGTTTTACATCACTGGTAGCCTTAGTTCCAGAAGGAGATATACTCAAATATTGAATTGTTTCAGCCGTTACTTTGTGATAATTCATCTTAACGATAAACACAAAAGAACTACTTTGTTTATTATCACTTTTATTTACAATAATTGTAATTATAGTTTCGACAGATTGTAGAAACTAACCACCAATTTCCATCCATTGAAAATTTAAAAATAATAAATATAGATAAGAAAGGTTTTAAACTAAATGTTTTAGAATCACTGGAAATATTTAAAGCCACAAAAACTGATACAAATAATATTTTGCATGTCCAGATAGAATTGTATTATTCACAACTATTTACGACATTTAGGTAACAAGCGGCAATCCCAAATTGTTATCTTATATACCTGTGTTCCTTCTGTTCTGTATTCACTCAATTTGAATCGCTCGTTTGAAAATGATAATACAATGTGTCGAAACTATAGTTACAATTATTGTAAATAAAAGTGACAATAAACAAAGTAGTTTTTCGGTGTTTATCGTTAAGATATACTTAAGATGATGAGCAAGCCGTCTCGACAAGATAAATTTCTGAACTTGTTCATGTGGATATTGTCTTGTATCTCATATGAGAATCTTGTTGTTGATGGTGCCAAAGTGAAACCGGAGATCACTCGCGAACTCAACTTCTATTAGGGGTTCGCATTTACTCCAGCTATAATACTTTCAGAAACCTTAATTACTTATGGAGCTGATGCATATAAACTAAAAGGTAATCTATAATAAACGTAGGTAGCAGAAACCAGAAGTAGTTTCCTATAATTATTATTTATTAAAGATGTCCTTGTTATGATATAATCTGTATGCATACGCGTAAGATAAATAAATTCAACATCTAGATCCATAGCGTCATTCGCGAAGTCGTTTGGGTTCACATTGCTGTGACTATTTATGGCTCTAATAACAACATCATAGTACAAATTTCGTTAGTTGCTAATAACCCATATTTCATGGATGTTACGATCGGCTTTCGCCAGTTACTTTGCGGTATTCATAATGAAGACTTGACCTAAGCATTGAACAAGCTGACATTAATTGGCGCAGGTTGAGTGCACAAACTAATAAAGTCTGTGTTTGTAAACTGGCCTAACCGTAAAGATGAACGCAGATTTCGTGCTAACAAGCTCAAATGTTTCGTGAAACGATCACAAGTTTGAAATTAAAATAAAAAAGAAAACATCAATGGCCTACATAAGTCACTGTGTGCAGAAACGTCGGTTTATATTATCGATAATAATATGGGTACGTACGCACTATTAGAAGAATATTCAGCGTTAATAAGGATAATAATACCTAATAGTGTCTTTGTTTATTAATATCGTTTATTTTATAACCTCCTTTATAAGAATATGGTTAGTTTAACTTGACATAAGAAGTATTAATGTTTGTTTGTTTGTTCTGTAAACAACTGAGAAGAATTGTGTAATTGGTCAGGATTTCAACAGATGGCGTTCACCACGCTGTCGGCATTTATACATTTAACGCTGTTTTGTAGCAGCAGATAGATGGAACGGGGTATTCTGTCCAAGTTATCTGCGAAGTATTTATTAGAACCAAAGGGTACATATCTGATAATTTCGATGAAATACTGACAAAGATTTTTGTTCTGTTTGGTTACATTCGTATCATGAAAATAGGTACGCCATGGATTCAATTTGAGACGCCCATATTCTTATTATAAATGGACCTTATTGTTGAAAATTATTCAATTCCACAATAAGCATCAAATTTCTACAGTTGATGGTCATACCTTGTCTGTACGTAGCCTAAATTGTAATTTAGGCTATTCGATTTAATTCTGTAAATAGAAATATTCGTTAATATTATTATCCAACAGGAGTGTCTTTTGTTATTAATCTTTGTATTGTTGGTTATGTGACATTTAGAACATCGTTTCAGAAAATCGTAAATCATTTGTGTTTATCAGACAGTGTAAAAGACATATGATATGCAGTAAGTTATCAATTTTCTTTATGAATTAAATTTTAAAAAATAAATAACCGCAATTTCGGCCTCGATATTTCATAATCAGCTGTGTCTTCTACCAGGACTCTTGTGAAAATCCTGTGATTAATCACCAGTTCTTCTTGTCGCTTTTGTAATGAGCAAGAAAAAAGTGCTATCGACATTCCACTACCCCGCCCTGGCTGAATGCAGGTATCACATTTTTGGATGCAATTCATCCTTTTTGGAAAGCTTCCTTTGAGGTATAAACGATATCGGTAATAAGACAAGGAAAACCAAGAAATTATCTACTCTTTTTAACATTGAATGAGCCTAAACTCCAATAATAATAATCGCGATGAGATTGATGGAAAATCACTTTTTAAAAGTAAAAGCAAGGCATCTCATTCTGTAGGATGTTATAAATGTTTATAAATTTCCTGAAATGCATCAAAGATACTAAAATATTTAATTATTTATTAGTCGCTACCGGAGCATCTGCCTTCTAATTTCTAAATCACCTACACAAATATTCTAATTTTAAATGTCTAAAGAAAAATCTGATCTTTTAGAGCCATTAATTAATATATATTCAATGAAATTGTAATGTGCACTATAGTAAAAACTGTTCAAACAGGACTATCTAAAATTTGTAAAATATCCTGGAGATCATTGATCCATCTACCATAAATTAAAACTATTTTGTGCATTGCTGTATTCATTTCTGAGTAATTGAGTCGAAATTGGTAAACGCCTGCAAAAAATAATATTTTATAAAAATTTTGATTAAGAATTTTATTGACCATAGTTGTCTAACAAATTATAAAACTGTTTAGAAACAGAACAATCTTATAAGTCTAATTTAAAAAATAACTTACTGTAAAGCTTGTTAAAGATTGTCTAAAGGGCCTAATCTCATTACGTTATGCATCATTCTGATATCCGCGATTACTATCAAAGATGTATCATCTTGGATCTATTAATCCAGGTCGGTAGGACATGGAATCATCGATGCACAAGCCGAAGAATTTTCCGCTTGAGCTGGTGCAGCAGTCCAAGTAGCTATTCATTCCGTTATACGCTAGCATTCTTTACCTTTCGTTTGCTGAACGGTGAACGGCACAATAAAATAAATGGATTCTTAGAAACACTTCGTTCAATGAATTTATCTCATTACATACCACGTAATGTCCTACTGTCATTACACTATGTTGCGATTTTAATTAATTACCACGCTAAAGCTGACAAACTCGATTTTAACAAGGAAAATTGATGAGAATGTTATATTATGTAAGGTAGTACTACGAACTCTATGACCCATTTTAATGCTTAATACATACGCAGATAATGTTACTTCTGATGTAGTAAAGGTTTTCTTCATTCATACATAACCACAATGCTTTCAATTGATTTTCCAGACAAACGAAACAAAAATGAAAACAATATTCAATGTGTTAATGGTAACAACAACCTTTTATTATCCATAAACCAACATAATTTGGATACATGAAACTAAATTTTAAAAAGAGAGACTTACCCCTATATACCACAAACAAACACTAATGCTGACACGTGTTTCGCCCACTTACAATGTGCAGTCTTGCGTTGAAAATGCCCACATTGTAAGTGGGCGAAACACGTGTCAGCATTAGTTATGCTGTGGGATGTAATACATTATAAAAAGAGAGACTTACCCCTATATACCACAAACAATCACTAATGCTGACACGTGTTTCGCCCACTTACAATGTGCAGTCTTGCGCTGAAAATGCCCACATTGTAAGTGGGCGAAACACGTGTTAGCATTAGTGATTGTTTGTGGTATATAGGGGTAAGTCTCTCTTTTTATAATGTATTACATCCCACAGTCTTCTTTATTATTCTCTATATGAAACTAAGTCCATTGTCAACGCTATATAAAATTGTTAATAGGTAACCAGATAAGAAGTTCTTGCAGCAAAAACTTGCACAAACATATGTCTGGGGTGTAATGGGTTGTTGTGGTAGAGGGGTAATAAAATAAATATTTTAGACTTACAGTAACTAAATATAAAATGGAGATTCTGCGCGATTAAACTACAGTTTAACTAAGTACTTACATAAGAATCCAGTCCAAACTTAAAGATATCAGGGGTCTTGTCTCTTTTTTCCCAAATATCAGTACATACCTACATTTTGAATGCGACTTTTGGAAGTTCTACTGTAAAGCTTTCAAATAATCCACACTAATTATTATTATGTATTGATTTATTTTATGATTATGCTCCATTACGATAAAACAGTAACTCAACAACTCATTTCGTCTCTCCAAGACGGCAAAAGTTAATCTCCAAAAGTTCTGAACACATATTTTCTATACACAATTTTTAAAACTCAAACAACTACCTAAGCACTTAAAAACAATTAGAAATAAATCGGTTTCATCTTATTTTGAAAACGTTTCTTCGGGAAAGTTATGACAACACATTTAGAAATTCGTGATTATTGGAACACTATTAATAATAATACATAATTCTTTTAAAAAAATCCCAAGTAATTCCCGAGTGCGGTAATGTATAATCAGTTATCATCTTTTATTAATTAATTAAAATCGAAATATGCTTGAATACTTTTTTTACAAAGCATATATATTTACAATTCATTATATTTGCTACATTCGTTTTATTTTGACAACCTTATACATAAAAATAAATAGGAAGAATTTCAGGTATCGATTTACCCATATTTGAGGGTTTATCCCCATTATTAGTGGTAAGAGGACAAGGGTAGTTAAGGCCATTAATAAGGACATCCTTGTCGTCTACGTCTATGAAAACTATAGCAATTTGATCTTAAATAGGAATATGCTGATAATTTTTATTGGAGACGAATACTAATCGTCCAACAAATAAAACTGAATGTATTTTATCAAAATATATCCAATACATTTTTTATAGACGGACTTAGCTATAATTGCATTTAAATATCGAGCGGTGTGGTCTAGTGCTCTAGATCATTGCTTAGCAATCGGGAGGTCACCGGTTCGAACCCGGGTCTGGCTGCTCTGGTCCAAGTTTCCGCAGAAAATCTTTCACTTCTCTTCTGTCTTCATTTCGTCCGTCTCATCTTTCTCTCCCTAATCACACCACCCATCCATTCCCACGATTTCTGAAAGGAGGCTGAGAAGGGCCTTACGCCCTACCCTCCGGCTTTGCACTACATTGTAGTTTGGAGGGACTGTCCACCCACCAACACGAGTAGCTGGTGGGAATGAAATACAAAAAAGTTTTTTTTTGCATTTAAATAGATAATGTATTATACTACAATGTTATAGTAGTACCTAAGTTAATTCTGTTGAATAGTTCTTCATCTTTGTTCTTGTCGAACGAAATACTCCGGTAGTTCATGACTAAATTTCTTCTAAGCGTGAGAGCTCGTGGGATGTCCTGTATTTTGTCGCGCAAGTGCTAATTGGACACTTATTGGTACTAATAGAAATTTTACAATAGGAACCAATAATAACCGGTGGATTATTTATTCCGTTACCGTTGATTGAATTGAATTAAGCACCAGTTAGACACCGGCCATTAAATAAGTACGTCTCTTGCAACGAACTTTCTATTGCAGGATTTATGTTATAGTTAATATTATTGTTATTAGCGTCGCCGAGGTGGTGAAGTATGGCACCATATAGTATAAAGAGATCACTTATATCGTATGTAGTAGGTTATGCATATTTGTATTCCTAAATTATATCTTGATGTAGTTATATAGAGTAAGACACCCACTAAAGGTTTTACAAACTTGAGCAGCAAGGACTTTCAACATTAAATTGAATCACACAAAGAACTCCTGATTTTATTTATTTTAACACGATTCAAAAACTGAGAGAATAATTTAATATAATAAATAGAAACCCCTTTAATAGAAAACCTGTTATTTAAACCATGTATTTAACTACTAGTATCAATAATAAAATAAGTTAAGGTTTTTATTAAAGTAAAGCAACGTCTTTATCTGTGAAAATAAATTATTAATATTAATCCAAATGTAAAGTTTTAGGGGTCTCTTGATATAAATAAAAGCATAATTTTTTACAAACAAATTTAATTTGTTTAATCATTATTAATATACAAAAGACATTCAGCTTGAGTAAACGTAGGTCGTTAGTAAGCAATATCTTCAGATTTTCAATTAATTTCCTTTCTTATAATTAATTTTTAGTTTTTCTTTCAAAAAGAATGCAAATTGATAGTTACGATTTCAACAGCACCGTTTTTCTCAATAAAAAATAAATAACTAGAAAAAACTTGATTATAATAAGCAAAAAAAAGAAGTTTGTTTAATTGTTATGTTTAAAAAGGAGAAGTTATATATTTTGTTCGACACCTGTCTAAAGATTCTTTTCAATAAAAACGGTACAGAATTTCTGATTTTATTTTGCTTTAGTCTGTGGGAATCTTAAAATACATTATTTGTGGACAAAGTACGTAATTAATGACGGGTGCGAAGCTATAGAAACAAAAAAATGTACAGTTTTGTCTTGTTATAGATAAATATGATATTTTGCGATTTTTCCGAAATTAGGCTTTCGTTTTGTGTTGAAAAGATAAATATTATTAACCAGAACGAGCGTAGGATTTTGAGGACGCCAAACTGATATCAACGTCGCTTATTGATTTTAATAGTATTAATTTTTGATTATTTATGATATAGGTAATAATTTCACTTGACCATGTAGAAATATTCCGAATACATTCATTTTTAAAAGTGTTTTTATTACTTTATCTAAACCTATTTGTGTAATGTTCACTGGTTGTCGTATTATTTGCGGTCAAATCCATCGAGCGGTCAGTGGATTTTTCGCTCAAATCTTTCTTGAATGTAAAAATGGAGGAAGTGTAAATGAGCGTTTCACGTGTATAATGTACACACCTTTATTTTTGAAAACAAATTGGTTACTTTTTATGTTATGATTTTTCTTATTTGCTCTTAATAAATATTAATTATTAGATATTTACTGTCATTAGTAAGATTTACTTGTTACAAAGAATGGTGAATCATTTTTGTTAGCAGATAATGGTGATAAAAATCGCTTATTAGTTTTTGCCAGTCAGAAAGGCAAGCAAGCGTTAGGTTAGGTTAGGTTGATGTTAGTTGTGTTTTATTGGTATTCGAATTTATGATCGCATATTTCACAGTCTTATCTTACCCTGACCGCAAAATCGACATATTTAAATGAGATGGAAAAAGTGACCGCTCAATCTACAATTTTTACATTTTACCGCAAATTATACGACCGCTCGATCCATACAACCGTTCACTGTCAATAAGGTTCCATAATGAAATAAACACGCCGCAATGCAGGTAAAAGCGTAGTGTTATAAATTATTTTAAATAAATGAAAGAATCTATCTTTAACTGATTGTATGAAGAAAACGAAATTCTCAATTCGAAGCCGGTTATTCTGTTACTCTTTTATAATAGAAAACGTTTAAAATTTTTAAAGTGCAATGTTTCATACTATTAATGTGTAAAATGTACCTTCGACCGTCCCTGGAGAAATAAGTAGAACAGGAGAATGAGAAAGACATGGTAGAGAAAATTAGAATAACCGCTTAATAACAGTTGAACGCTAAGCTTTATTTAAATTAGTAAGAAAGTTGAAATGTCGACAGGTTCGGTTCCCATTCAAACACTTGAAACGACAATTGAACAAACTATTGCGAGTCTCATTTGTCGTAGTCTAATTGAACAAATCAGCTTAGAGAAAACTCCTGCCGGTTGTTGGAAGTTACTAAAAGTTTATTAAGAGTGAGAAACGACCAACCGATTGTTCGCTTCATCTAAACGCGCCTCTAGAATGCATTTGCGTTTTCACGAATTTTTAATTGAACACTAACACCGTGAAACTCAATAAATTAGAGACGCAAATGTAAACTGCATTTTCTTTTGTTCATTGCTTAACTTAAAATTATGCACGCTAAACAAGTTGATGTACTAAATTCACATATTTGTGTACTTATCTACCTGTGACAGTATTTCGTCATCTGCTAATATCTGCTAGTAACTCAAGCATCACAAAGGGCTTAAAAAGATTTCTATTTTTATACGTAAATTATCGAAACTTCCTATGGCGTGCTGATAATTTCTAATAAGATCGAAATTGCAATACAAATCTGGTACGTTTGAAAACGAAATTACCCACCAGGGACTTCCACTATTGTTATTACTTTGATTTAAGTAACATATGAAATGATTCAGTTAGCAGTAGATACCAGTAAATGGCGATAGACCGCCATAACTATATATTATATCACTTAACAAAATAGTTATTAGCCGTTTACAATTGGTGAAACATATTCAACAAAGGAACAATAAAAACACTTGTCTTGTACTCTATGTACATTTCGCCTTCTTAGGGCATCATCAGGAGTAGGTATACATGTACTAAAGTTTAGAACAATGATATCTGTATAAATACTAGTAACTTAGTCTACTATTTTAGGATCTAGGAGGGAGTTAGGGTAAAATTGTACTTGTTCAAAATTTTATCAATTTAATTTTCCCCAACAATAATTTAAATACACCTGATACAATTTGGAAAAAACAATCCTTTTATGAAAATATTAGTAGAAGCATAAATTTTAAGTTAAGAGAATTTAATATTTAAACAGCCTTTTCCAATAACTTTACCTTGAAAACGTTTCTAGTAAACAACAAATTAAAGAAAAGCTCAGATATTACGACTAAAAGTGGTGTTTATCAAATTACCTGCTCGGACTACCCCACAATCTATATCGGAAAATACAAAAGAACAATAAGTACCCGTTTCAAAGAACATGTCCGTAACGCAAAATATAATAAACATGCTTCTGGCTTTTCCTCACATTTAATAAATAATAATCATTCATGTAGTAAAGACAATATTGAGTTATTATACCATCCACCTGGAGGCAAAATACTAGACGTTGCGAAACCCTTGAAATTAAAAAAGCAATATCTTCAAAAAAAAACCCTTGCCAATGAACAAGTACAATTTTAACCTAACCCACTCCTACACCCTAAAATAGTAGAATAAGTTACTAGTATTTAAACAGATATCATTGTTCTAAACTTTAGTACATGTATACCTGCTCCTGATGATACCCTAAGAAGGCGAAATGTACACAGAGTAAAATTAAATAAATTATAGTGAAATTTCTCCAAGTGTTTTTTTATTGTTCCTTTATTATATCACTTGTTTTTAAAGAGTTCCTTCTATTTTGTAGGTAATTTATCGAGACTACCTATGACCTGCTGATGAGATCTAATAAGTTCACACGTTTGATAGTTTAAATAAGTTACTGACCCAAGCTTATACTGTTCTTAACCTACATCCGAACATAAATTTTGCTATAGAGGAAGAAGTCAATATAATTCCATAAGTTTTCATGATTTAACCATTAAAAAAGTAAATATTAACATAACATATAAACACATACTGACACGATAATCCATGCGAAATCATTTCACCCTTACAGCATAAACTGGCTTCCTTTCATTACAGTCTCCATAGACTGTTAAATATACCTCTGTCACAAGAAGACTACAACACTGAATTAAATAGAATACATAGTATTGCAATCAACAACGGTTACACAACTTCAATGGTCACAAACTTACTGAATAAAAAAACCTTTAACTTAGTTCACCCCCGACAATAAAAAATAAATCACTTTTTGCCTCGCTAACATATCAAGGTAATATTTCCCTCACTCTAGGCAAACATATTGCAAAATTTACAGACTTCTTCGTATCATTCAAAACGGACAATTCATTAGGCAAATTTATTAAAAACAACAAAGACCCACCAAAAAAGAAAATGAATCTGTAAGTTAGATTACGGTAGTTGCAACAAATCTTACATTGGACAGACTGGAAGAGTTTTTAAAGATCGTATAAAAGAACACAAGAAACGTTTTGAAAACAAAAATAATCAGTCTACTTATACTAATCACTTAATTTCTAACTCACACAGCTTTAATGATAACTTTAAGATACTACATACTGAAGCTAAAGGTATTAAATTGAACTTACTAGAAACTATGGAAATAAATAAATTAAATAAGTAAGTAAGATTAATTTTAAAAGACCAACCAGGTTTGAACAATTCTCCTCTACTAAACATTTAAACTTTTCACCCCCACCCTTATAATTTAGTATTTATGTCGACTTGTAATTAGTTTAAGTTTAGATTACTTCACCACCTGAAGAAGACATTGTATTTGTATTGTATGTGATTATGGAGTTACAATATTTGAAGGCTTCATCGATTCAATTTTTATACTGTTTTTATTAATGTCCTTCTCTGCAATATGTTATTAACTTTAAAACTGAAATTGTACAAATATTAATTGTCAACTTCTTTTTAATTAGAAGTCTTTTAGATAATTTTCCTACTTTTTAATACATATATACACTGCATATACATTAACTGATTTGTTGCTATATATTTAATTTTGCTAATATGCAAATTAATTAAAATGGTAATTGCTTCTTTCAAAATCAGTTGTGTAAACTTGCTTGACATTGAAAGGTTTTATTTTATGAGACACTATATTAAATCTTAATTAGCAAGTTTTCTATCTTAGATCTGACGTAACGTAAAAGATCAATGCCCTTTTTTATTGTTATTTATTGGCATTAAGTTCGCCATAGTAATAATCGTTAGTTACTCATTCGACAGTCTTATGACGAAAAGGTTTTCTATCAAACAAATAATAATTGATCAACTGATCACTTATAACAAATCAAGGCTACATGTTGTAACATTATATATTTGCTGTCCTTCTATGAAATATACCTATACTAAATCATTTCCATTTACATTATTTTTAAATTCAAAAATACCTTTTTGTAATGAATGAATTTTTTTCGTTACCAAAACGAACATAATGCAATGTCAAAGTATTGATAACGTAAAACACAAAATTGTTTTGCTGGTTAGGTTAAGTTAGGTTTGCTTAGGTTAAGTTAAGTTAGGTTAGGCTTCAGGGAATAAAAGTAATTCTTAAAAATTAACAAATGATGAAACTAAAGAATACGCAACAATTTGAACTTTTTTAAACTACCAACACTAAGGAATTAAATTAAAAAGTAATTGTCTAACTCCTTTATAAGTCCATTGACTAAACATGAAATGAAAACAATTTTGAAGCCTATACTATAACTATAGTTGTATGGTATGAGACATATTGTCTAAGGGTAATTCAATGTTTCTAAAAATGCGTGAAATTCTTTGCGAAATTAATAGTGAAAATTATGGGACAAAATAGAATTAAGTATGTTATAATTGCAACATGTTTGTTAAAACGATCGTTCAGTACGTGTTCTGCCACAGTGTTGTGGCAATAATCAAGCCGAATAAATTGGTTTGAATGTGATATGGATGTAATTAAGTTATTAAAATTGAACAGCGTATTTGTTTGGGAAAAATTAAAAAAATCTCCACTGCTACTTATAAATCATGTTTTTCATTTAACTCTTATACAAATCGATTAAGTAACTAATTCTCGTTTTCTTTTTAAATAACCTTTCACTTGAACAATGAAAACCAGTTTTACTTCGAATGAGTTTCAAACAAGCATACATATGTGTACGATTCTCAAACCACCCTCATGGACTTCTTTAAATTAATTATTCTAACCATCATTGGAAGGTGGTCAGTCCAAAGACATTTCACATTCCTAACCGTTTGTGAACAGTTATCTAATCTTGGTCTTCCTCTCTATCCTCCCTTTACTCTTATTTCCCTGTCTTGTATGAACATTTTAAAATGTTAATATGTCTCGTAACTATCCCTTCATGTCTCAGAAGGGGTCCTGCCATCATATATCTCCTCTGTTCCTTATTGACCTTATTGAAAAAAACAAAGAGCACTATGGAGTGTCCTTTGTTTTTTATACTTTCTAATACCTCTTCATTTCTAACTTTTCCTATTCACGATATTTTTATTTATTTTCAATCCATTCCTTTCTGTTAATATCGCTTCCGTTTTATTTAAAACTATTTGTAAGTCTCCCTTGTTATATACTACTACTTATATATATACGTAACGTTGATGCCCCTTGCCATTGCGCCAATACCCCAATCTTCACTAGTTTTCGGCTCGAATGGGACAGAATAGGAACCTGTATACCTATTCCGAAAGTTGTCCTATTTTTAATACTATTAATCGCATAAAAATTAACGGGGATAATGTGCATTCCTGTTTAACTCCTTTTCTGATATTTACCTCTTTATGTTTATTTCTACTATGTAAAGTACCAATGTGGTCCCAATGTAACAAATACAATAGGTATATTAATCATGTTGTGTTGGTTTACAGATAAATCTCTATATTAATTCGCTTTTATTAAACAGTACGTCAAAATTGTGTTGTTATGTAAGTAAAGTGTTTTATTATATCTTTTCGCTGCAATTTAAATTCCCCACAACGAATAAAATTCCGTAGGTTTCTGATTTTTTTTTCTTGGTAACTTTTAATGTGAATGAGGCCGATGTGGTGGTCATTTCTCTGTCATATTACCCATAACAGAAACAGAAAAAATACACAAAACTTTATTTAAAAAAGACAATTGTTATTTCAATAAAGTATACTTTCTTTAGATGAAAAAGTTATTTTATATTTAGGTTTGTAGTTTATGCTTTGTTACGCCATGTACCTATAGGTATAGGTATTCCATTACTAGCATTCTTTAATTATAAATGTAATTCATTTATGCATCCATGACTACAGTATAAGTGCATGCGGGATATCAACCCTTGCATATACAACGTGAATATAAAGTATTAAAGATTTAATAATTGATTAAGCAATCTTTATGTTTCCATTCGTTTTATAGTTGAAAACAAACAACAGAACGACGGAACTCATCAACCTTTTGACGCTTTCGTGTAATTAGAATATTATGGTTTTTAATGGAATTCTAATCAGAGACACCTACTACTTTGCAATTAAATACTAATTTAGTGATAATATGGTTATCATTAGTTCAATTATGTGCCCCCATATAGGAGTCACACAAACAATTGCAAAATGTCACAACAAAGTTTAAATTATTTTACAATTATTTACCATGTAATTAATGTCTTTGTATTTTTTGAACTTCAATTTAAAAAAGCACAGTAATAAAAAAATCGATTTTAATATAATTGATAAATAAATCGTGTTCAAATCTAGATAAGAACGGCCATTGCAGAGTATCTAAAATTATGAAAAAAATATTTTGATATCCCTCATAACATCCCTTTTAAATAATACCTCACATTATTTTTTTGTTTCCACTATTGACCCTGTTTTGTATGAACACTTTAAAGTGTTAAATTTGGTAAAATATATGGATTAATAAGTAACAGATACTATTTTGCCCAACTAGCCGCAATGCCCTGGTATGAATATGTCACATTGAGGTATCGGGAGAATTTGGAAGCAGTATAGAATGTAAACAAAAACATGAAATATTCCAGAATTTTCGACAAAATTTTGGATCACCTGTAACTTTTTTAGGAAATTCCGGAAAATTTCTCAAAAGTTCCGTGACCTTTTATTCATCAGTACACCTTGCTACACAGTTAAATAGTCTATTCTAAAATATCCTGAAAGATCAATGAATTGAGAAGATATTTTCACCATACACTCCCATCCACCCACAGATACTGGTATCAAACTGTCTTATTATCAATAAAGTGATATCGATTATAGGAAAGCAAAATTCGAGAAGTTCCTTGAAAATTCCGTAATATATCTTTACACAACATTAGGATTGATTTGGAATATTGAGAAATTTTTGCGTGAATAAGAAAACACTATGGAAGGTGATAAAAATATAAAGAACCATAATTTTAATAAATAAAGGGATTAAACTTAATTTATTAGAACAACTAGAAATAAATAGATTCAGTAAACAAAATGTTATTTTAAATGACCAACTTGAAATCACAAATTCTCCACAGCTAAATTTAAATTTGTTACCTACCCTACCACCCCATATAAATACTTGTGTAGTAGTCTAAGTTTGTATTATCTTCTCCTGAAAAAGCTATTCTATAGTGAAGCAATATTGTAGCAATACAAATAAAATTTATTTGAAACTTTTACTGTGTATATTTTTCACTTCACTAAAAAGAACATTCTAAAATTTGCAGAATTTTCGACAAAATTTTGGAACAACTACAATTTTTAAGAAAATCCTAGGAAATTCTAAATAATTCAAAAAGTTGTTCGAAGGTTCCAGAACATTCGGTCATTTTCATACATTTTTCACCCGTCGTTACTCAATAAGTGAGTCTTTTCTAAAACATCCTGGATAGTTTATATTAAAAGTTTGATAGCAATACCTGTGCGTATGTGGGAGTGCTTGCTAAAAATTCCTCCTTAATACATTGGTTTATCCTGAGAAGTTCGAATATGTTTCAGGATGTTTTGGAATGTCCTAACTAACTGACTACCGAAGGGTACCGATGGGTGAAAGACACATGAAAAGGACGGAATGTTTTAGATACTTATTTAAGTTTCGGGAAACCTCTCTAATTTTCCAGAATTTCCTAGGATTTTACATACTTCTCGAAAATTTCCACTACCTTTGCGAAATTTCTCCAATGTCTTCGTACCCCACCATTACAGTTCCAAACCGAAACCTTTATTACATAGAAGGATGATGGAGGACTACCATACTATATAACCCTCATAGGGCTGTAGGTGGAGACTACATTTCAAAGTCAAAGTAACTATAACCTATATATATTTAAAATTATTCTTTATGTTCATGCGATAATTGTTTTGTGTCAACTAATGAAAAACACGATGTTGTGTCATGGAACCAAAGCCATTAAATTTAACCTATTTTAAGCCACGTTAGTAACCGCACCGTAACGATTATTAGGCAAAGTGAGAGCAATTACGTTTATCCTCATCATTAGTTCTTGTAAACACAAATGCGGTTAGAATTAGTGAAAAAATGAATCCGCTTTTTATTGTGTGTTTCCTTATTCGAAGTAATTAGTTGTATGCGTTTAATTTATATATCATATTGCACTTATACCATTGTAAACTCTTTACAGCGAAACTTCGCATAGAGCTAGGTTAGTTTGCCTTATAACCTATATTCTGACTAACTGTCCGTAATGAAACGTCCATTCTCTTTAACGAAACAATGCGCCACGTTTCAATAATGAAGATGACTATTACAGTAAAGAATATTTTTTTTGCATGGAATTAAAAAACTGTACCAACACGTACGATAAAAGAGAGAGTTAGAAAGAAACGTCGGAAGACATTTTGGATTAAGTCTATTATCATAACTATGCTTCAGTGTCAAACATCAGAATTTTACTTCTGTAATTGTTTCAACAAAAAATGTACGGTACCGTTTGTGTTATAATTATAGTAAAGTATAAAATGATATGATAGCTTTAGGAAGTAGTTAATAACATTCTGATAAAAATATAATAATGTTTAATTAGCACATAAGTAAAATAGTTATAACATCATTTGATGTGATTATATTATTATTCTATTTATACCTATCAACACTTCAATCGATTCTATTAAAACGAAGGTATCTAAATAGCCGACCGACGGCGACGGACGTTAAAGGAAGAAATGTTTTAACTACATTGTTTTAAAAGATACACATACATTCGTACAATAATTGATATAAAATAAATGGGACATAAAAATTTAATAATAAAAATACATCTTGCTTTCCGTATATGCATCGTTTAAATGAGTCATTAAACTTTAGAGTCATCACCAGTAGATAGTTAGAGTAGTAGTGCTTTCTACAGTTAATCTGTTGCAAACACAAATCTAATTCTTCTATTTTCTGTTAATTTAGGAAGTAATCTTTTCCTAATCTACGTACATCTTGTTTAACTACCCAGCGTTATCTTTTATAAATAACAGTTGCAACCTACAGGCTCTTAAACAAAATATTCTTCAAACAAAACTGATGAATATATTAAAAAATGTAAACAAGCACTTCTCTGAGACAAAATACTTTGGTTAGTAAAAGTAATATACTGTTATACATAATGTAACACAAGAAACAAAGAAACATAATTTTATAACGAAAAAATATCAGAATTAATTCGTAAACTTTCTCTCGTCTTTATTTTGAGATTTAGAAATAATAAATTATTATAAGTAGTTAAAAACAGCTTAATAAGTTAGTTATTTTTTATTAATTAAATATGCCTGTATTTTCAATGTGTTCAATCGTTAATAGTTTATTGTGCATATAATATTTACAAATTAATTTATAATATACATATACCGTATTCACGATATACAACAATGCGTTATAAATACTTAACCAAAACGTATTAGGAATATGATAGTGTACAAAATCTAATATATTTTCATACGTTTAATATTTAATTTCAAAAAGAACTTAATAATTCACCACTGCATTTCTTTTAAGAAAACTTCTAGGCATAAATGAAAACAGTTTTTATTAGTTGTGAAAATCATACAATTATTAGAAAAATATAATCAAAAATCTTTATACACATTTTAAATAACTTCAAGAAAGTCAATAAACTTTTATAAAATTAACAAAGCACTGATTTATTCAAGTAATTAACGCGATTGTGGAAAACCGAAAAGAAAAAAATGGAAAATGCAACTTAAGATGATGAGTTTCATGTCAAAGTCGTAGCTAGAATGACACGTTCACACATTCAAAGATTTCCGATCTTCTTGCTCGTCTAATTTGAAACGAGTCGGAAACTCGACGTACTTCACCACCGGCCTTTCCGGAGTGCCGAGCCGGATCGGTTTAGTACGGGGCTCCGGAAAACAAACGGTAGTCAGTCCCTATCACCGTGAGCGGCGGCGCAAGATAAGAGAAAAGTGTTAGGTTAGTAAATAGGTATACAGTTACGCACTCACCACCAGGATCCAGTGATGGGGGTGACGAGGAGGAGGTAGACTGGCACGAGCACGGCGTGCATGACCACGCACTCACTGCACCTAGACGAGCCCCATGACTGAAGCGATGCGAACGCTCAGGTCTCGCGGTCCCGCTCTTACCTGGTCGCGACTCTCGCATGCGCAACCACACGCCGCCGTCGGTCGGCATCGCGGGATCGCAGCACGCAATGGAAGAAGCACAGGCTCCAACCTTCTGCACAACAATTGTCCTGCGACTCATCCCTGCGGAACCTCCGTTTCGTCCTTAAACTCCTATCAGAGGAGTTCTTCAGTTGATACTATCGAAATCTTCGTCAAATAGTAGTTTACCTTATTTTCACTCAAGTTTTTTTATTCTCCGTGAAATCTTGGATCAAAAATTGAAATATGATCTATTAAACTGTTAAAAATAACGTAGAATAAAACAATGTTATTTCACTAATTTTTTATTGAACTCGACAATATTGTTTCGATCGTACTTAACTAAAACTTAAAACTGATGCAAACATATTTATACTAATTACAAATTACATAGGTGTAGTGGGGAGCTTGTGGATCCTAATTCAGTCTGATTGTTAACTAAGTTTAGTTTTTGGAATATAGCTTTTTAGATTTCTATATTTTCTAGCATAGATAGTTTTTTGCTATTGTGTAGGTATACTAGTATGAATGATTTTCGGGTTTCTTATATCAATGAATGGTTCGAATCAATGCAATGTTCTGCGAATCCTGTTTTTTTGAGTTTTTTATTTATGCTACAATCTTGTTCTTTTAGTCGCGTACCAATAGCTCTTCCACTCTTTCCAATGTAAATTGCATCACAGTTGTTACAGAGCAATTTATATACACCGCTTTTTGATTCCGGAGGTCGTGATGGTTTGTTTTTTACAAGTAAGGTTATTAAATTGATATTATTTGTTTCTATGGCTTTAAGATTAATTTTTTTTTACTTATTTTTAAAATTGTTACTAATGCTGTTTATAAATTTAATGGAACAATAATGATCTATTAGATTAAATCTTACTTATAAATATAATAAATAAACTGCCGCTGAAACTGATCCTGTACCAACACAAGTTCCACACAGTTTAGGTACCGGCTGTTGGCATTAAAATAGTAAAAGGACTAAACGGGCAGAACTATTTGCTAAATTGGCTTATTTGTATTAAAGTCTCCCATTGTAATTGCAAGAATTCGCGATATACGTAATGGCAAAAAGTACCTGGTCAAATTTTAAACCTTTTTTCCAACTGACAGTGGTAAATTATTAACTAACTAACAATCGTCATAAGTATTGCAATGTAAATATCAAATTTGCCAAGAAAACGCAATTTCTGTTCTTGTTTTTACTAATTAAGTGTTCTTTTCTTTGTTCTTAAGAGAATTGTAAATAACTGTTTTGTGTATTGCAATAAAATTAAAACATAGAATACAGTAAACGCCAGAACACGACACTGAACGTACTTTTCGTTAACAAAGTTACCTTCTTCAGGGACTGAGTTTGAACTTTGAAGAAAGTAACGTTGTTACTGAAAAGTACTTCAGACGTTAAGTGTTGTGTTTTGGTGTTGGGGTTTGAGCTATTTATAGTTATCTGCATCACCGCCAAAGTGTGCTTTCTTCTTTATTAATATTAAAACATGTTTCATGAAGTGTCCACTGCCGATAGTTTAAATTATATTTTAGAATTATTCACTGTATTAGCCTTTACTTGTTGAAACTCCATTTTAACAATTAGATAAAAGAAAGCGCTCTTATTAAGTTTCAATTTTTTAAATATTTATAGGCCCATAACGACCGTTTCACCACACTGTGGCCTCATCAGGTGGATGAAATACAATAAAAATTACATTTTTCAGACCTTATAGATATATTAACTACTAAATTATGAAGTCGGGTTGAACTTTAAATTTAGTGAAGTGGAGTTGTTTACATTGAATTGCTTGTTTAGCAAAATTCCTAGTTTATTATAAGATTCAAAGGATTCATTTCGTCCTCCTTGTGAAGAATTATGAAATATTTAAAAAATAACTCAATGTTACTGTTCTTGCCGTTTTTTACATACTCCTAGTTTATTATGGTTATTAACCACAGTGAGGCGAAACGGTCGTTATGGGCTTATAAATATTAAAAAAATTGATACTTAAAAAGAGTGTTTTCTTTTATCTCATTGTTATATTTTATAACTAAAGGTCTGGATAAATTTTATCTGGAAGCTTAATTTTAAAATCCTAATACAGTTACATTGTACTCGTTCATCAATTCAAGTGTTAGGAACAATGTCACTAAGCCCTACATGCATATTAGTTTTAAAGTATGACAAAAATTATAATATATACACAAAAATAAACATGTCAACATATTTTTGTCCTTACTTACTCTGTTTATTTATCGCCTCTTAGAGAATATTTTTTAGGTAAAAATAAATTCAAAAAATCAGCAGGATTGTAACCATAATAATTACAGCAATTTTAAAGTAAACAGTTGTTGTACCAACATTATTTATTTTTATTTATTATTTATTTGAGGACAACATAAAACTCTATAGAGGTATTAGAAGTGGATATAGTTTTATTACAGGCGACTGTAATACATAATCGTAAATAATGTTAGTAATCAGATAAAATGCAGCAAAGTTATAGTGTGGAAGTAATTTTTATTGCGCTAAATTATCAAATAAGATCGTTGAATATAAAATGAAAAAGTATACGTTTAAAGGCTTAGTAAGAGTATTGACGCGTAACGCTATCTAATTGCTGACATTTATAAACTTCCTTCGTGTACATTGTGAAATAGTAAAAGCATCCTGTTCACATTACCTGTAATTTATTGAAAACTGCTGTACTGAAATGAATCATGCTACAAAGTTATAATGCGTTTTGCGCGGAACAATTATTAACGGCGAACAGTATCTGCAACAAACGCATACGTATTATAACTTACGATTAGCAATGGACGAGGAGATGCAAGAGCAACGAAGGTCCTGGTAAATAGCATTCTTTGGGAACTTATAGTCCAATTTATTAGTGTTGCGCTACCCATGCACTTTAACTGTGAATATAGGTAACAGGTGTTCATTAGGAAGTACAAGAATTATGTTATTACTACTTTTCATCCTCACCTCCTAAGTATAAATATATGTAAACAACGCGAAGGCCATCCATAAAATAGAGTATACAATTCCAGGAACAAGCCACGCGTACTTTACCATCATAAAATGAACATCTTTTGTAAACGATCGGATAATCTCACAATAAAACATTAATGCTTCCTTCGATTTAAGTATATTATTAATATACACATATTTGTATTAAATAAGAAATAAAAACAGCAAAAGACACATTAAAATAAAATTAGTCAAGAGGGTGTCCGACTCGTGCACTGAGGATTCCGTACCATGAAAAACCCTCAACAATAAATATTTAGACTTTTCAATCATGATCAAAATTACTTTTCTTGAAAACAAAAATTTAATTCTTTATTTCAAGGGGAAATTTGATTTGATTTGATTTGTTGATTCCATATTTATATTTATTATATAGCTTGTAAAAGCCTTTCTGCCGATGGGTCGAAACCGGTCGTGGGATATGGCTTTCGATGCATTGTACCTACTGTGTAGGATTTTAATGCCTTCTTTTTTGAATATGTTTTATCTTCGGCTAAGAATCCATCGGAATCAACAGTGTAATTTAATGACGGTAGAGGTATTAGCCCTCGGAGTAGTTGTTTCTGTTGATTCCATATTTATATTTAAATCATACAGCATCAAAACATGAAGACACCGTTTAAAACTATAGCAGTGATTCTGAAATAGGAACTAATTGAGGTTCGATTTTCTCGTTCTAACTCAGTCTGAACGCGGCCTGATTGGTAGAGAGAAATACGGTTAGGGAAGAGACAGCCAATCAGACCGAATTAGAGTGAGAATGGCGAACCACAATTATTTGCTATTTCAGGATGACTTCTATACTATTCAATGCTATCTCCATGTTGTTATGCTCTGAGATTTAAATCAAAAAAATGTAGATATACTCTGCTTGTAAAGCTGTTTTCAAAACTACCCCATAATCATACGCACGATTATACTTTTTGCGTTCTTTTAGGCTAAATATTTTATATAGTAGACACTTATGTGTGAATTTAATATTGTTATCTCTTTTCGTTCGGACCTTTTGGATGAACCAAGCGGACAATCCTCAGCCAAGCATCTTATCGTTTCTACTTCATCAGCTAAGCAATCTTCACTAGGAATATAATAAAACGTAACAAGTGACCAAGTTATTAACGTGACGATAGATTTTCTTAGAGGGCAGCCAATCAACTGATCAGTAATCTAGACTATTTCGATAATATTTGGTAAACAGATTTTTTTGAAAATGATAAAATAGCTTTGCAAGAAATGGTATTGAATCTTTTTCTGAAGATGAAAGGAATGAAAATGAAATTCTTCAACACTGTTGATTCTTTAGGGGGCATTGAGTCTTCCAGTATGGGTGGAAAGTTCCCTTTACTTCCCCTAGCTACGCCCATGGACCATATGGTGAACTTTCCACTACGAGAATGAAAAATCAAGTTAATAACTCAATAATAATAACAAATATTTAAAAATATCAATTGCTACTACAACAAATTAGATCTGATAAATCTTAAAATCCACTCCCTTTACTTCTTGTTAAAACAAAACAAAAGAATGGCTTAACCGATTCGATAACTTCAACAAAAAAGTAAGAAAATAAGCCATTACTGTTCTTGTCGTATACAGTTTTGTTTATACCAAACACGTTTTATGGATATTTTGTCACAAATAATACAGAAAGTTCCACTTTAACTGACGTTTATTCTTTACAATTGCTTCACTTAAACTTAGAAGAAGTATTAATTGTGACACAATTGAGTGTGTAAAACAATTATAAGGAATAAAAGTGATTTAAAGTAGAACTGTATTTGTTTTATTTGCGACAAAATATCCATGATAATGAAGTTCCATAAAGTAGATACCGATACAAATTAATATTTGAAAAATACGTTTAAGTTGCTCTAAGGCAATACCGAGCAGCGTGGTCTAGTCCTCTAGATCATTGTTTAGCATTCGGGAAGTCACCGGTTCGAACACGGGTCTGGCTGATCTGGTCCAAGTTTTCTATAGGGGCAGTAATATTCCACAGATAATTTTTCACTTCTCTTCTGTCTTCATTTCGTTCGTCTCATCTTTTTCTCCCTAACCATATCACGATTCCTGCAAGGAGGCTGAATAGGGCCTTACGCCCTATCCTCCGGCTTTGCACTACAGTGTAGGTTATTTTATGGCAGATCACTCTAAGTTGATCAAAAACATGTTGCTGTTGTAGTAAATCAATGATTAATGTTTAAACATAGTTCGATCCAAAAATACTTTCAAGATTCCAACCTTCGTGGTGGGAGTTTACGTAAAATGATTCATGATTGATGTCCTAATATTCTCGCTATAATCTCCTAGTGCATTAAAGATGTAATAAATAATTTCAGAGTTATGTACCAACTTTGAAGTGTGCTGATAAAGATAAGATCATTCTTTCTAAAGTTTATTAATAATAGCATTCCGAGATGCTATAAAGAAAGTACGCTATGATGAAAACGTTTTGATTGTTAGCATTCTGTCGAAACTGTCACACGTGAATTACAATTTCGAAACTTTGGATCTCATCAACACACCGTCCAACAAAAGACTGGCCATCCAAAAGAAGAAGGTATTAAAATCCTTTTTCGTCTATTTATAAAAGATCACAGATCCCACATTTGGAACGCGTCCTACACAGTAGGCACAGTGCACCGAAAGCCATATCCCATGACCGGTTTCGACATATCAGGTCTGGGCGCTGGCAGAAACGCTTTTACAAGCTATATAATAAATATAAATATGGAATCAACAGAAAAGACTACTCTGAGTGCTAGTACCCCTACCGGTATTGAATTTCACTGAAGATTGATCTGTGGCTATACTTATTGAAAGTTTTCGATAAAAAAAATTAATAAAAGATATAAATGCAACACATTTAAAGTACCTACAAAATGAAGATGAATAAATCTGGTGTGTCCAAATTTCAATTCAAACAAGATTATACAATTTAAGCATTAATTATTACATCACACTTTTGTGAATGTCATTTTTATACACTAACTAAAAATATGCTGATAATCGTGTTTTGTGTTTTTTTTTGTACAATAATAGATTGTTTATTATTAATTTCTTGGTCGCTTAAGTACATAAGAAATAATTTTACGATTTAAAGATAATTCGACCGGAATAATTGGTACCAGTAAGAAACAAAAGCCAAGAACCTTTGGAGCTTTTGAATAATATTCTTCAATTCACTTCCCATCATACACAACGTGGCTAACGCGGTGAGTTATCGTTAAATGGAGAAAAGTATAATATTTGCTCAACTATATAGCCTCTCCTACAAACAATTTGGTAAAGACTTGAAATGTTGAACTGAGAAACAAAACAAATATTTAATAAGATATGCGTTACCTTAGAAGCAATCGGTTTTTACGAAGTTCAAATGGTCCCTTTTTTAACTTGCCGCACGATCAACCTTATATATACATACATACATACACAAGCACTAGATCGCGTTGTTTTAACAACGAATAGGTGTGTACGTATTCGTATTGGCTTTTGATGGGTCTCCAGTTAAAGATATAATTAACTGTCTATATCGTATCCCAATTACTTAACTAATCACATATTACAAATTACAAATGACTAAAAAGAAATTGGATTGATAATTCATCTTAACGATAAATTAATAAACACTACTTTGTTTATTATAACTTTTTCATTTACAAATCGTTTTGACTATAGTTTCGACAAACAGCTTGTCATTGTCACACAAATGATTCAAATTGAATAAATATAAATAGATGTACAGTGGTGTTTATATATATTTTGGAAATACCTT
This sequence comes from Agrilus biguttatus, assembly GCA_963921985.1. Classification (NCBI taxonomy): domain Eukaryota; kingdom Metazoa; phylum Arthropoda; class Insecta; order Coleoptera; family Buprestidae; genus Agrilus; species Agrilus biguttatus. The sequence goes on from OY998117.1 coordinate 32,550,289, forward strand.
TAATTATGAAATGTACTGAATAATACTGAGTGGTACAAATTTACCTGGTCGTTTAACAAGTTATTTTCGGAAATTTTTGATGCTTTGTATACTTCTAAGGATTCTAAAATATGAAGTTTAAAACCTTTATTTACATTATGAATAATTTTAAGATTTTCTATAGTAGGAAACTGGTGGCTTGTTTCTAAAAAATGGTTTGCAAAATTGGAATTATCTTTTCTTAATCTAAATGATCTAAAGTGTTCGTTGTAACGAGTTCTAAATGACCTTCCAGTTTGGCCTAAGTAAAAGGAATCACATTCTGTACATTCTAGCTTATAGACTCCAGTTTTTCAAATTTGTCAGTTTTATCTTTTAAATTAAAAAGTATGTGTTATAAATATGTGTTTTTCTTAAAACTAACTGTTAGATTGTTTGCAGATAGAATTTTATTGAAATATTACCAATGTACGTCAATGATATGTATTTGCATTCTTTGTTTTTTATGTATGGGTATTTAGACTGACATGCTATTTTAAATTGTCTTTTACGTATTAAATTTTGAATTGTTCTTGGATCAAAACCATTATTTCTAGCAATTGTTAGAATGATGTTTACCTCATGTTTTAATTTTTCGTTTGAAATGGGGACTGAAAAAGCTCTGTCAAAACTATCATCAAAACATTTGTAAATAAAAAAGTGATAATAAACAAAGTAGTGTTTATTCATTTATCGTTATAAATGACTAATTCACATAGTTGTGCAAAGTTGAAACACTTAATGAATGTCCAAATTGAAATTGGAATTCATACACTGAAAAATCACAGGTTAAGAGTATTTTATGTAAGTTCGATGAAGGTAAAGAAAAATAGAGAACGTTTAGTCCTTGGTCAGAAATTTATTAATATATATTATTTATAAGGATTGTTCGGTCGGATAATTATGAAACATATTTTTCAAAAATATATATAACAAAGAAGAAGCTGCTTTTTATGTTTCAAAGGTTTTTATTAGAACTCGACGATCGTTTCGACTAGCGAAGCCTTTTTCAAGAGTACAAACAAATACTGAATACACTCCACTTTTGTTCATAGACATTTGTTTTTGTTTATTATTGACTAAAACTTTACCTAAGTTACACTTATTAACCGAAATAGTGTTAGTGCATTAAGTTCTTTATAAATTTTATTACTAAAAGTGGGAACGTAGATAATGAACCTCTCAATTGTTATTTCATTTTTATGAATACCTGAATACAATTTTTATTTATTAATCTTTTTCATTTTTCTAATCATATTATCAACTACAATGGGATTGTAACCGTCCTTAGAAGCTACAATTTTAATTGTTTTTAGTTCTTGTTTGTAATTATCACTGTTTAGCGGGTAGTTCAATAATCTATAAATATAATTATTAAATGCTGCCATTTTGATTTGGTGTGATTAATTTGATTTTGCATTAATAATACAATCCGTGGTTGTTGGCTTTCTATAAATGTTAGATTCTAATTTATTATTAACAATTTTTATGTTATAATCTAGATAATTATTTATTGTATATTTATATATTTATTAATTTCATCAATTTCAGACCACGAACTCAACATTTTCTATTATTACGTTTACGTGCTTATTACGTCTATAAGCTGCGTCGTGGATTCAGTTTATCAAATAGATACCTTCGTAAGGCCTTGTCAAACATATGAAATACCACAGCTAGCAGTAAGTGTCAATAGATGGCGTCATACTGTCTGCAATACCGTGAAAAATTGGTTTGAGAAAAACACTCTTGGGCTATATTCTTGAAATAACTTACAATGATTAATTTGCCAGACCGTGATTGCTTCAGGTGGATGAAACACATAGATGCTTTAAAGAAAGGATAAACGAACATAGAGAATGCTATATAAACAAGACCTCTAATTCTACATATGCAGAACATCTATTACAAACCTAACCTTTACTTATGTTATTCAATGATGATTTCAAAATTTTACATTTAGAAAAGAAAGGTTTAAAGTTAACTTTATTAGAGAATCTATGCATAAAAAATATACAAATTGGACTTATTTACAAATGAACAGATTGAAGTAAATAATTCTCTTCTGTTCATTATATATTTTTTCTTATATATGTAGGTACATTTGTTTCTACAGGTTTTAATAACAAAACCTTTTATATCAAAAAAAGAAGGAATTAAAATCCTTATTCGTATTAATTTTAAGATCAATGATCTCAAATTTTGAACGCGTCCTACCAAGTAGGCACAAGGAACCGAAAGCCAGCGCCCACCTGATGAGACCCGATAGGTCAAAACCGGTCGTGGGATGTGGCTTTCGGTTCCTTGTGCTTACTTGGTAGGACGCGTTCAAAATTTGAGGTTATTGATCTTAAAATTTAGACGAATAAGGATTTTAATTCCTTTTTTTTTATATATATTATATCTTCGTCTAATAATACATCGGAATCAACAGTGTAATTCAATGCCGGTAGGGGTATTAGCCCTCGGAGTAGTTTTTTCTGTTGATTCCATACTTATATTTATATTTATATTTTTATATTTACAAAACCTTTTGTTCGGTTCATATATAACTATATAATGTATATATATATTTTTTAAATATGGCGTGCGTACGAATGAGTGTTAGGATCAGATCTTGTCTGTCACAAGACAATTATTTATGCGTTACAGCATCGGAACAACAATAAATTGTTTCTTTAAGTATCTGAAAGTAATCCGTTGTATCATAATTATCATCTGTCGTTTCTTTGGCAGTGAATCAATCACATTGATTACGAGATTGGCAAGTAGTAATCGGCTAATGCTGACAAATTTGCAATCGTCGTTGCGACAGAAACGTCAGTGCATGCGCCGGATTTACATATCTTCGTTTCGCTGATAATCTGTCACGATATCGGCATCGTAATAGGCATGCGGACTGATTTAAGAGACATTTGAGAGACAATGCTAAACGGGCTTCCATTAGTTTTCTTTCTTTCAATTCACCTCGCCTCTTCGCTTCTCTTCTCCTCCCCTGTGCAGGTTATGTTTGTTACCTTTCGACGGAAGACGGTTACTTTTCTTTCTTTCTGGTCGTAGATTTACTTGCAACGCGTCCCGAACAGTTGCAGGACAGACTTCTGCCTCTAATTGCCTCTGAAAAAGGAATGCTACCGTTCGCGATGTCGCTTCTTCTTTTCTTCTTGAACGGTTTGGGAGCGCATCTTAGATTTTAGATGTCCAATTTTGGATAACTAACTTCTTTCATTTTAACGTAATCGCTCGCTCCAATGGAATAATCGAAGAAATCATTGTACAAATCAACTTTAAAAATATGTACCTACATTCTATTCAACAATAGTTCAACTTATGTTGGTATCTCTTTAATCGAGACTAATAAATCTCTTTTTGTTTCGTCAATAGCTCTATTAAAAGCTAACTAACGCATTGTAGTGTGCCCAAAAAAACCTAACATCTGTCTCCAGTTTTGAAACTTTTTGTAAGATGTATATTTTATCAGTAGCGAGTTCGCCGAAATCTGTTTGTTCATATTATTTAAAAAAAAAACATGTTTCGATCGACGCGAGTACGAACGTGAATTTCTTTACAGTAATAATTATACCATTATGATAAATTATCTGATTTAGTAGGGGATTCCCGATAGAATAATTTCGTCCATTAAATTATTATTCTGTGGGTGACAATTGAGTTTATCGGGTGTGCCGTTGTAACATTTTTATTGTTTAAGTGAGTTATTCCAAATACATGAAATTATTAGATTCAGGTGAGTTGCTCACTGAGTACTTCAAGCATTTTCATTTTTTTAATAACTGTTTAACTGATTGATTTGTGAAATGATGTTAATTGATAATTTATATTGATTCAAAAGTAATTAATGAAAATATATACAGGGACGCTACCTAGACTGTTAGCTGCGGTGACACAGTCATTATTAATATTAGGGTCTGAGGTTTAGGGTGCTGTGGTGCAATGAGGACTGTAGGCTGCGATTGTACAGTTATCTAGCTCATTAATGACCTCAGTCCAGTTTTAGGGCAGAGATATCTGTCTTGCAGAGGTAGTGCGGGAGCAGGTTGCTTGCTTTTTCCCAAGAGTAGGATTACAGCATCATAAATGTAAAGTAAATGATTACAGTAATGATTGGCTGCGGTCAATGTATTTCTTTCATACTTGTTCATATTGCCAAAAGGCCTTAATTACAGTTCGATGCATAATAAAAGCTATGTAAAGGTATGCTGGAGTGCTTACACATATTTATTTTTATATTTTGATAAAGGTGCTGAAAAAAAAGACATCTAGCAAGTGGTAACCTCATAGTAATTGACATCTATTGATTATTGAGTATTTGTTGGATTGACATCAACTTATATTATTGTTACGCTCGGTTTCCACCCTAATATTTTTTTGTTTCAAATATGAAGTTTTTAATCTATTATTCCAGAAAGGCAGTGACATTAAAGGTTTAAAGCTATTCTCTTTATTTATGTTAAAGGATAATGTTAAACATCAAAAATTATTTTTGGAACAAATTATTTAAATTAATTTTTGAGTATCGTCGTAATATTGGCAAAATCACGATAAGGAATTACAAACTGACTTAGCAGAAAAAAGCAGAACCATTCTTAATAGAACAGGCGCATTTAATTAAATTGGAACAAATATTCATTTAGTCGATGATTACGTTGTTTAATGTAAAGTTCTTCAATTGTTTACTCACTATTAACCAATTTTAGTTTTTTGTATTTATTTTTATGGATTATTTTACGAGAAAATATATTCAAGGTATTTCGGGAAAACTGATTAACTTGAAACAAAAGATATAGGACCTCACGAATTATCCGAAACACCTCCTGTTTTATATGGGAGTTTTGGTAAATCCAAATAGTTGTATATTTTAAAATCCGTATAAATCGAGAATTTATAAGAAAATTAAGTAATTCGACCGTAAATATAAATAGCTAATTCAAAAACGGGAAAGAATTTAAGCATTACCTAAAACGCCAGAGGAGTAGCTTTTGTCCAACAAAGAATTAAGGGAAAAAATTGAAAAATAAATCACTAGTCCGGAACTATCAGAAATCGCACATTCCTACTTTGTCATTTTAAAAACTGAACTTACAATATAGATGTTTTTTGTTATAAAATTGAATAACTACTTATAATTAATTTAATTGAAACAATGAGCTTGCCACAATTAAAATAAATTTTTAACAAGTTATTTACCTACTCCTTTAGAGTAGTATATATAATATTTTATATATAATTTTATATAATATTTTATATATATATATATATATGACACCGACTCTAAAGGAGTAGGTAAATAACTTGTTAAAAATTTATTTTAATTATGGCAAGCTCATTGTTTCAATTCAATTCATTATAAGTAGTTATTCGATTTTATGACAAAAAACATCTATATTGTAAGTTCAGTTTTTAAAATGACTTGAATTGAATAATTGAATTAGCTATTTATATTTACGGTCGAATTACTTAATTTTTTATAAATTCTCGATTTATACGGATTTTAAAATATACAACTATATATATATATATATATATATATATATATATATATATATATATATATCATAGAGTTTAATTGATTTTATCGAATTAAATACTGGAATGGTTAAAAAATACATTTTATTTTTAAAAAAGTGTCATATTCGGGGAAGGTAATTTAAACTCACCTATCAGAAAGACAACTGAATGAAAAAGGCAAAATTATCGCTGATCTATACGTTATAAATAAATAATTCGAATCAATTAGGATCATTTCGATTAATCTGCTCAAATGTGTCAAGTGAAATCGAGAAAGATAACGATTAAACAGAGCTAATGGATTCCGATTCGTGTCATCAACGAAACAAACTACACTTCGATAGCTCAACAAAATCCTTCCTCAAAGATATTCTTCAGATGCGCCCCGCTGTCTTTTTCCTGTGAGAGTATCAAATTAACTACACCTGGATTATACAGCTGCCAAATTGCTTTACGCATCTTAACTTGAAGCGGGATATTCTTATCTTAAACGTACACCGTTCACATCTGAAAACCTTTAAGCGTATCCTTTTTGTTTGGTCCACAACAAAACTATCATACATTCACGTTAAATATTCTTTTGAAATACAAAATGGCGCTTCCTTACCTATATGATCTTTGTAATTGAGTTGAGGAATGCTCAAAACAATGCTGAAGGTTATTTATAACACGTAGAAATATGTCGGGAATAGGCAATAGATAGTTATTTTCAAGAAGGGAAAACTAAGCGATGCTAATATTATTTAGTAATCGATTAGTTATTAAATGGCTAATTAAAAAAAAAGAACAACGTAAGCGCTACTGATTTAAGTGGTGCACAATTATTAGGATTTTGAAATTTAAAAGCATAATTTAAGGAAACTTCTCTAATGAATAATTTTTATTAGGCAATTAAGTTTGTTGTAAATTATAAAATTTTAACAATAACTAAGAATCATAAAGTTCTATTTTATGAAAAATTGGAAGTTATAAGAAATGAATGAGATAACTAACACTTACACTTCATTCGTATATTAAGTGTTGTATATTTACTTTCTATAAATATCAAGTAGAAGGTATAATTATTTAATCTTTAGACTTTATAAAAATGAAATGTATATAGACTTTTTAAGGTAGAAACTTGTAATCATTGGAACTTAGATATAGATGTATAAAAAATGACAAAATATACATATACTGGGTGATTAAAACAGATAAATGAAACACAAAGATTAATTTCCACAATATATTAAAACACTTGACATATGCTTCGCCCAACTTAGGCGTATAATAATAAACTTAGTACTAAGTATTAATTCGCCCAAAAATTTTTGAAAAAAAAAATCAAAAATGGAGTCAAAACGTGTTGAATATCATAAACTAGAAACAAAAAAAAAAACTCCTTTTTTAAATTGCAGCCCATATTTTTTCAATACAGTTACATCAACAGTTTAATCCTCAATAAAAAAGTATGAGACACTATGCATCTATAATTAATATCTTGTGAGAAAATTTAAAAAAACTGATTTAATACAATTTCTTTATTTTTACAAATAAGTTTATTTAACCAATGACAAAATTATTCTACAACAATTGTTCGAATTGTTGTCCATTAACTTCTAAACAATTTAAAACTCTTTTTTCTACAATCAGGACAGCATTAAGGATTTGTTCAGGAATCTCTCTTGCAAATGTTCAATATTTTCTACTGACGTTTCATAAACTGCGGCTTTTAAAGTACCCTAAAGAAAAAATCTAACGGCGTTTTATTGAGGATTAAGCCGTTGATGTAACTGTATAAAAAAATACGGGCTGCTATTTAAAAAAAGGGTTTTTTTTATTTCTAGTTTATGATATTTAACACTTTTAACTCCATTTTTGATTTTTTTCTTCAAAAATTTTTAGACGAATTAATACCTTACTAAAACGTTAAGAACATGTTGACAAATCATTAAATACCATCAATTACTTTTGAAGATAACCGCGATAAAATTAAATGCGGCAAACGGAATAATTTTTAAGGAAATTGAATAACTCAAAAACCGTTTAGAATAAAGGTAAGGTTGTATTATCAAATGTACCCTTTTTTCTGATGGGGAATCCAGAAATGTAAAAAATAGGGTGTTCTATTTAAAATAACAAAGTTCAAGTCAACTTCCGGTGTAACCGGAAGTGATAGAAATTCGAAAATATTTTAAAATGGTAGGCCTTCTGAGAAAACTCATTCAACTAAAATTTCAAAACGATATTCTAATTCAGTCCGAAGATAGCCTAGGGGTCAGGTTGAAAACGTACACCCTGTATTAATATATTAAAAATGACTGAAGCATCCGATGCAATTAATAAGTGTTTCTATACGAACAATTTTCGTGTCGAGAAGAGAATGTTGAATGGATTATGGAGACGTCCGTTCATGGAACGTTATTTTGGTGAGAAAGGGATAGTGACAGATCATTTATGGGTAAATATGTAAGCGCCTAAACATGATACTTATCCGCATTATTAGTCAGATTATTCGGCAAGCTATTGAAAACTTTGCTACAGTGACAACTTCTTCACAGAAGATACGGATCAGCTTACAAAACGGTTTTCCGTCTCCTTGATTTTTGAATAGTTGAGAGCGGCTTAACATGCATTTCTTTGTCTAGTCAGCCGTGCACCAAAACTTCTTAACGGGCTGCTTCTTGTCCTCCACCCATGAAAGGACGAGGCAAACTGGTTTCCTTTATTTAGCGACCTATTTTCTGTATTCGAGCTTTACTAACTACATTGAATTTCTAAAGATAATAATAAAAAAAAAAACAAACGTTCGAGTGTAAATTCAACTTTTACCCAAAGGGTGCCATTCTCTCAGCGAATGAAATATTGAAGTTCATTGGCAATGAATCTGTAGCCGCCCAAGTCATTGGGATAAGGAGGGGTGGCTCAGAGAAGAGATTATTGGGTTGAAAGTACCGTTAAAAGGAAGAAATCACATGCAATCTCAAAATGCACTAAATCAAATAAGTTGTTCTTTCTTCTCTAACTAGAAGTTCCTTTAAGTCGAATAATTGGAGATGATAAACGTTAATTCGAGTTAGTTGACTGTAACTACAACAAAGTGTAAAAGTGCCAAAAATATATTTCAGCATTACTGATTATATTAAATTTATATACATTATAGTAAAACAAAGTAATGTTAAAGTATGAATTCAACTTTTGCGCAAAGGATATCATTCTCCCAGCATAATATTTATTGGAAATGGGCCTATAGCTGTCCAAGTCCTTGAAATGAGGGGGGTTCAGATAAGGTGTTATTATCTGCTTTAAAAGGAAAAAAATTTCATACAATTTGTAGCAATTTTAATATTCGTTTGATAATTAAAAGCTGGGAAGCTGGTCCTCCCCCAGTTTTAAATTTGGGGAGCTCGAGACCTCCATCCCCTCGAGTTTGAGCAGTCGATTTTTATTACTACGAACTCGAAAATCCTCCAATGTTTACTACAGTTTCTTTAAATAATTTGAACTAGAAACAGTTTCTTTTCATAATTAAAGTTGCGATAATTTCGGTAGCAAAGTTTATGAATTTTGTACACTTTTTGGGAACTGTCTCTTAAAGTAATACGGATATTACAACTATTGGAATACTCTAATGACCATGAGGAAAACGATCGCTATTTAAAACGTTGTCGCAGAAATTTGAATAAAATAGTAAGACACTGCGATCGCTAAGTTGTTCCAATAACAACGCTGGCTTTTAACATATGTACGAGGGTAAATCAAATATAAACGGTAATTTTGTAAAATAAATTTATTGATTAATGGTACACATGAACCAAACATTTAACAGTTTTCAATGTGGTCACCTCCGTGCTCTACACACTTTTGCCACCGATTTGGAAGCTTGAATATTCCTTCTTCATAAAAAGTTTGAGGGCGAGTTATTGTCAGCCAATTGTGAACATTAGAGGAGTATGTCCTTCTTCATGGTTTTCAAATCTTTTGCCTGCAAGTGATTCTTTAAAAGGCGCGAAAAATAACCATAGGTTATCAGGTCAGGGTCATGTCGATATCAAGGCTATAAGGAGGATTATAGAGGCTCGAGGGTTTCCCAGTCCATTTCTTCCAATTTATTCCTTGTCAAAACTGCGGTTGTGGCCTGGCGTTTTCATGAAGGAGGATGACGTCTCAAATACCCCGTCGTTTGCTTCAATACGCGATTTTTGTCGATTGCAACTGTAACAACTCAGAATAGTAAGCCATAGAACAGTGATTGCCTGTTCGTTGATCGTGAAGAAAATCAATAAAGAAAACTAAATAAAACTCCCTTTGAGTCAAAGAAAACAATCGAAAACACTTTTCCGACTGAGAAACGGGTTTTGGCTTTGACAGGATAGCCTTCATCCTTTCTTCGCCACTCCTTACTCGCAATTTTTGATTCGGGAGTGTAGTGGTGGACCTACAACTTGGTTAAAAACTTTATGATGATGCGCATTGTGATTGTGCAAGAGACGAAGGTACCTTGCGCTCAGTCATGGCTGTACTGCGGACAGAACCCAGCGCTGCTGCTACCTAAGCCGGTTTACCCCTCCTCATAAACCAAACAACATTCGAGCATCGAATCCTCTAGATCGGAATTACTTGCTAAGCTAAATGGTAAAATTACCGTTTATATTTGATTTACACTCGTATGTCAATAATTGGCCACTGCTGTTGCTTGGAGACAATTTACTGACGATGACGCCAACGCTAATGTGTCAACATATAAAGCAACATAATAAAACTTGAATATTTGAAAAATTATAATAATTAGACATACAGTTGACAGTAGCACAATGCTCGCGCAACATCCTTCGCACACTAATGTAAAATTTTACTCTCAACGCACCAACGCACTGAGAAAGTATTCCTTCAATTATTAATAATTTTTATTTACGTATGCATATGTACCTATCTGAAATAATACTATTAGAATAAATAAAGAATTTCATTTTATGTTTGAAATATTAGATGCTATTACCTACTGCCGCATTTTTGAGAAGACTGGAGCTGTGTATGAAAAGATATTTAAAACATGTCGGTTGAACTTGGGTCTGTAAATTTTGTGTCGTCAATCACGTATACGTATAAGATCAGAACGAAAGAGTAGGAAAAATGCATTCGAAGGATTCAGTTTCAGCAGCAATGAGTAATGTTAACAATGCGAACGTTGGTTCGGTTAAACCTACATATAAATGCACTTATCAAGAGCGATCTTAGCAATCAGAATACTCCACTCCGAAGGCATATTAATATTAAAATCGTCCGGTATGCATTACACAGTTTCTCGAACGTTCGTCTAAAGAAAGAAGAAGAAGACGAGTAAGAATAAGAAACGTACAGGAAAATCAGAAAGGAAGCCTAGGCGCAGAAGGAACGTCTCATCTGAAAAGAATGAAGGAAAGGATAAAGAAGACGAAACGGATGATAAAGAAGAGAGAGATTCAAAAGAGGCGATCCTGAGAACAAGACAAGTATTCACTGATTGTAAATTCCTGGGCAAATATGTTTTCGTCCGAGATACACTCCACTAACTTAATAGGATCAAGTAATATTTCTGTATACGATGCAAATAACGAATTTACATAATAGAAACAGAAACAACAGATGGATAGATGAGGCCTTCAGCTCTTGTAACTCCATAATAATCACAGTTTAAAATAAAAACACACGTGTTTTTGTTGCAAAAAGCTTTTTTTTATTGCCTCCGCAATAATTATTTCAGCACACAGTGCCTTCTTCAGATGGAATAATTTTACAAACTAAATTACAACCAGAACCCTTATAGATATATATTAACTTACAATCTGAAGGGTAGCGGTAAAATGTTTTAAATATTTAATAAAGGTGAATTATAAAATTCCAGCTGGTCGATCAAGATATTTCCATTTTTACACAATTTATTTATTTCTAATTTTTCTAAAAAATTAAGTTTTATTCCTTTATTTGAAATTTTCATTGAATTGATGTTTTTTATTTTTATTACGCAGAACATTTACTTGATGAAAAACATCAATTCAATGAAAATTTAAAAGTACTACATTTTGCAAATAAAGGAATAAAACTTATTTTTAGAAAATTTAGAAATAAGTAAATTGTGTAAAAATGGAAATATCTTGAACGACCAACTGGAATTTTGTAATTCACCTTTATTAAATATTTAAAATATTTTACCCCTACCATTCGGATTGTAAGTTAGTATATATAAGAGTTCTGATTGTAATTTAGTTTGTAAAATTGTTCCACCTGAAGAAGGCACTGTGTGCTCAAATAATTATTGTGGAGACAATAAAAAAATTTTTACAACCAAAAAACGTGTGTTTTTGTTTTAAACTGTGAGAAACAACAGTGCCATTTGCAAAACAATAGAAGAGATGGGGCATGCTCTTGTACCATTAATACATATAATAGGGCACGACTTTATACTGAAATATTTATTGTGATAATAATAAGATGTTTAGTAATACTTTTCTGTTCGAAGATCCGAAGATTCATTTTTAGGATTCTAAGTCGAACCTGAAAACTAACATTCATGAGATCTGAGAATAAAGACAACGAATTGCGTGAATAAAATTGCGACAAAAATAAAAATAATTATGAAAAGTATGTAGACAATTAACAACGAATGGCAAGCCTTATAAAATTCATTTAACTGATTTATTCAATAATTAATATCGCATTAATATATTAAAAATTTACCCCTATTAAAAATTCTTCAAATATTTCACGATAATGTTTTAAAGGTAACTACTTATAAAAATGTTAAGCAATGTAAGTTACAGTGGGACAAGTTTAAGAAAAGCTCTGACCGTAATGCAAAACCTGCGCTGAAATAAACAGAGAACGCATTCGGAGAGTAAAGGATGGCACGAACGCACCGATTTTAGTAAGTTTTAAATATTAAACAGAGGAGCGGGTTGATGTAACTGCACTGTAGGTTTGTTTTAATATAAATTTCCCTTTTTAGGTCTTATTGTTCCGTTTTATTTTTGTTATTACATCTCACATTCTGTTAAATTTAATTTATTTGAGCCCGCGCGACATGCAGCCTTTGTGATATTAACTGGCGGGAGGCGCCTTTACAATTTTTGTCTCTCTGTCTGTCTGTCTGTTTGTTCCGGCTATTCCCTGAAACTGCTGGACCGATTTTGACGGGACATTCACTAGCAGATAGTTAATATAATAAAGAGTAATCTAAGTTACTTTTATTTTAGAAATTAACAACTGTTTATTAATAATAATAATTAATTTCTAAAATAAAATTAGCCTAAGTTACTCCTTATTACATTAGATATCTATCAGTGGAAGTTCCGTCAAAATCTGTCCAGCTGTTTCAGAGGCTAGCCAGAACAAACAGACAGACAAAAATTTAAAAAAATGTTATTTTAGTATATGTACCGTGTATGCATCCATATGCATTTAGTAAAAAGTGGTTATTTTAATATTAGAAACAGACACTCCAATTTTATTTATATGTATAGATGTATAGATATGTTCCATAATAATTGTTTGACCTCAATAAATAATTTAAAAGAAGTTAAACCACTGAGTTGGTTTAAGAATATGAAGCCGCCTGACTTTATTTCCTATAATGATTAAAACAAGGGACGAAACGGCATTATCTGTTAAAAATTTAGGCGTTCTCCTTATAAAAAGTGTATTCTCCAATTTACATAAATTTACCGTCGGGACGAAACTGTAATCGTCAGAATTCCTCGGTAGCGAGCCCTGACGGGTCGGACAGGCACATTTTGCTGTCAGTCGGTAAAAAAACAATCGGCTATTTTATTTTGCTGCCAAGGTTAATTCAGGGCATCTCGAAGCAAAATAATAGTGTATCTTATACGTACTATCTGGTCGCCATGCAGATTTAAGGAAGATTTAATGGTGGCAGTCCGCTGACAGTCGGAACGAAGGAGAGCCAGCCGTACGAGTAGTTTCCGATGCAAAGAAGTTGTTAAAGAAGACACTGCTGCTGCTACTGCAATACTATAACGCAGGCATCGATATTTATGTTGTACTTTTGTATACTTTTGCAAACTTTTGCATAAAAGATTACGAACAATGAATCCTACTCGATAGGAATTTTCGACATTATGTTTTTGTCTATTAATTCAGTTCAATTTCATATCAATGCTCATTTCAGTTTATTACTCGTTAGTAGATGACTGGTCGCCATTTATGTCATCATGAGATAGTTGTGTAGTGTAACCTACCCAGGTCTATTCGATCGTCATATAACTCACCTACGTTGTTTATGGCAATCAGCTGTTGTCGGTTCGATACACTGCCTATTAACGTAATTTGGAAGGGTCGTTTATAGTTGTTAAATGAAAGCCAACAAATATGTGACATCCTAACTTTATTATGAATGAAATGATAAAATACCAGGGAAATCCCAGTAGTATTAAATTTTAAACAAAACAAATACAAATGCCAGACTCAGCCTAGGGCTAGCGTAAGGAAAGAGTATGGCAGAGAAACCCACGATATTAGCCCTACAAATCAGAGATGTCTACCATCCGTAAAGTATGAAATGTATATAAATTAAAAATATCACTCTGAAAATCTACCCTGTACGATCCACATACACAGGCACATGTAAATAATAATTTAAAACTGAAGAATGTTGGTATTAGTTAGTAGACAATGTAAAAAAAAGGTACTGAGGTCCTATATGGGAGGCAACCCAGCTATAAGTTGAGATTTTAGAGCACAATCTGGGCCTCACATAAAAATAAAATGCAATAAATAAATACCAAAATAAACACACATTTGTGAATACTCCCAGATAAATACTCTGCACGGGAGAAAATGTTAGTAAATTCAACAAAGCTCGAAACATTCTAAACGTACCAGGTAGATTAACACAGAGCAAAATCTTAAACATGGGAACAAAGAAAAATCACAAAATAATTGTTACACATCACCCTTTTGTTCAAATTAATAAAATAAAAGTTCAAATAAAACAAAACATCATAAAATATGGAAGATACAAATTATTGTGTCATTATAAAATGGATTGAAAGAACAATGAAAATTGACAGCTTTTATGTAAATTTTATAACATTTAAAAACAACATAAAAAATATTAAAACCTCGTTGAAAAATACATGCCAATACAATAGTTTATTACATGTTAATGCAACTTGACAAACACACAAAAATTGAAACAAAAAAACAAAGAACCAACAAACGCGACACTTCACCACACTGACAACCCAAAGAATAACCATACGACCCTCTACTACCAAGACTGCGACGCTGAGCTCCGGTAAATCTCAGACCTCTTGAGCGACATCTCCATCATCTAGAATTTTTATCGTTCGTTTGCGTCTAAGATAACCAAACAGTTCCTGATTTATGAGTACTAGGTAATAATTAAGGGAAGTGTGAAATTATTGAAATAGGCCGTAGAAAACGACAGACCCTGGTTACTACAGTTGTTACCATGATATTGTCAATTGTGTGGTTTTTAGGATACAATTGCATATGTAATGTTATTCTTATAATAAATAACACACAATTACTTTGCACTGTCACTAAATTTATTTTCAACTAGATATGTTTTAACTTACAATGTCATTTTCGGAAGTGGTAACTAATACTAAGTACAGCATATTTATATCTATGTTTAGATACCCGAGAGGGGGTGGTTGTTTACATTTTGTGGTATATATTTGAAAAGTGGCGTGTATTTTAGGTCAATTTGGTCATTTAATAAATTTATGTTTTGCATTTTATTATATCTAGAAATTTCAATGGATTCCAGAGTAGGTATCTAGTTTTTTACCTTTGTTCTCGTAATGAATTGGTGTGATTGTATTGTCAAATATATGATTATTATTATAGATGTGTTCTGCAAAAGTTGATGTATTATTTTTAAGTCTTATGGATCTTTCGTGATCTTTAAGCATCGTTTTGAATTTTCTATCAGTTTGACCTAAATACACACCATTACATGAATTACATTCAAGTTTATATACACCCGATTTATCATTTTTCTCTATTTTATCTTTATTATTGAACAATAGATTACATAGAGCTAAATAGCAGATGGGTGTCGTAATGCCCGTACATTCCATCGAAACTGCGCACGGTGTTAAAAATTGTCTTAACATTTAACATAACATTAACGCTTAAGCATTTTCCCATCGAAATTCAGGATTTGTGTGAAAATTCTATGTAGCATTTTATGTACCTCTTATAATTAATTAGGCAAAACATAAAAAAAATAAATATAAATATAAATATGGAATCAACAGAAACCACTACCCCGAGGGCTAATACCCCTACCGGCATTGAATTACACTGTTGATTCCGATGTATTCTTAGACGAAGATATAACATATTCAAAAAAGAAGGAATTAAAATCCTTATCCGTCTAAATATTAAGGTCAACTATCTCACATTTAGAAAGCGCCCTACCAAGTAGGCACAACGAACCGAAAGCCAGTAGGGGTATTAGCCCTCGGAGTAGTTGTTGATTCCATATTTATATTTAAATTTATATTTATAATATAGCCTGTAAAGGTATTTCTGCCAGCGCCCACCTGATGAGACCCGATAGGTTGAAACCGGTCGTGGGATATGGCTTTCGGTTCGTTGTGCCTACTTGGTAGGACGCTTTCCAAATGTGAGATCTTTGATCTTAATATTTAGACGAATAAGGATTTTAATTCCTTCTTTTTTGAATATAAAATAAATAGTTTAGAATCCTACCACAGAAATTGAATTTTTATTGGAAATTAAAAAATGTTTGTTTATTCAACAAAAAACACCATTCAAATATTTGCTTCTGCTTATATTTCTACTTCTAATTGAGTGCCTTAGTTTTAAATCGACATAAGTTTTAATTAACTAAACTTATTTGCAAATTTTAAATTCAACAGTCTCGTTTGATAATTGCAGTAAGTAAGTATTAATTTCTAGCTTATTATTTAAAGTAATAAATTTACTGATTGAACTAAATGCGAAATTTAAAGAACAATGACGGCAGCGGCGTGATTAATCCAAAATCGCATACTACACATTGAATGATAATCAATCTGCAAGGGCAAAATGCTTCAGAATGTATTCGTATTTGTAAAATGCATTAATTTAATGGCAAGGGAGTTATGACTTTAGTTGGGTAATTTATTTCGTTTCGATATGGGGAATGGAGTTCCTATTATTTTCAATCGTAAAACCCATACCTTATTGGAAAATGTAATAAAATACAATGAGCGGCCCCGTGTGAGAATGTGAACTAACGATTGAAATTCGCTGTCATTTATTTTACATCATAATCAGCCGAAAGCAAGTTGAACCAATGCCAGATTTACTATTGTGCACAGGCGTGAATAAATTTCTGATAAGAAAACTGTTTTGTGTCTTTAATAATGAAATATTTGAAGAATGTTTAGTAGGGGTAAATTTTAAATACATTAATGCGATATTAATTATTGAATTAATTTGTACCCACTACAGATTACCTCATACAATGAGGGAAAAATTTGTTACTATTGTCACACCCTCGCCGGGACTCGAATCCGGGATCTTTGGCTTTACGCCCCAATGCTTTTGCCACTAAGCTACAAGAGGTGATAACAGCAACAACGCCGAACGTACTTACTAAGTAACAGAACGTCGAAATCAATGTATATTATTATTAATAATTAATAATGAAATATTTGAAGAATTTTTAGTAGGGGTAAATTTTAAATACATTAATGCAATATTAATTACTGAATCAATTTGTAACCACTACACGTTACCTAATATTAATGAGGAAAATTTTGTAGTAGGTACAAATTAATTCAATAATTAATATCGCAGTAATGTATTTATTTTGTGCCTTTCTTTAATATTTCAAAACTACACAAACAGGTTCTCCAGTAAGTAAGCTTCCATCGATTACAATGTGGACATGCACCTGTGTTATTTTACTGTAATTTAGGTATGGTTTCACCAGTAAATTCTGTTGCATGTGCAGTAATTAAAAATGTTATATATTTAGTGCTAATAAGTAAGGCACAGTTCTTTTTATTTTTCTTCGTAAGCTTAACCATTTTACTGTGAATTGCTTTGATTACACTAAGTATATGAATTTAATCACTTAATCATCAATGTGGAGATGGGAGCGAGAGGAAATTCATGATATAAAGGTATGGAATTTTCTGATCATTAAAACGTCTAATTAAAAAATGGAACTAACCAACGCGAGATATATCATTTCCGACGTAGTTTGTCACGATGATTTCAATTGCAACAGTACATCCGGATTTTGGGTTATCCTAACCCCCAAAATTCCAAACACTTAAGCTTTTATCACAGTGTTCAGATATGCCAGTACAATTGTTAGATTTTTCTATTGCATAAATATGTTCTTTTAGTCTGATAGTGACAGATCTCCCTATCTGTCCTATGTAAACTGCATCGCAGTTATTACCAGTTATTTTTTAAACTCGGCTTTTTTGTAATGGGATGATTTTAGTTTTATTATTTAATATCAAGTTCAATGTGTTCACTTGTATACAATTCAGATCTAACTTTGATAGAAGATAACCAATCTTATTGCTCTTTGATGAATGGTTTATATAGCATTTTTTGTATAATAAAGCGTTTTGTACGTTTTACCAAGCGATCAATAAAAGAGGGATCATATCCGTTATTTAGAGCTAAAGAATGTAGAAGACTTAATTCTGAATTAAAGTTATTCTGTGAAAGAGGTATGTTGAATAATCGATGGACCAAACTATTAAAAGAAGCTGTTTTTATATTAAATGAGTAGAATTGGCTAGAATTAGTCTGTTGTTGTGGGTTTCCTGTATATGTCGAAAATTAGAGAGTTCTCAGTTTTTAATACTTTAAGGTCTGAAAAATTGAGGCAATTATTATTTTCAATTTCTAGAGTAAACTGTATATTTGGGTTAAAGGAATTTAAAAGGTTTAAGAAGCAACTAAGTTGTGTAAGACTCCCTTGCCAAATGCAAAAAATGTCGTCGACATACCTACACTAAATGGAAATTGATTTAATAAGTGGAGAATTACTTTGAAAAAGGGATGATTCAAAATCTGACATAAATATTTCTGCCAAAATGGGACTTAATGGAGAGCCCATGGGGAGGCCGTTTTTTAATTTGTAATAACTGCCTTGAAATCTGAAATAGTTTCGATCCAAACAAGTTTTAATAAGTTTTAATGGTTCTGCTTTTTGGAAATCGTTTAAATTGTCATGGTTTTTCAATTTCTTAGTAACAATGGAGTATAATTTATCGACTGGTGTGGACGTAAAGAGGCTTTTTACATAGAATAAAATACATAAAATTTCAATAGACTCCATTAAATTAATTCACTCCATTCCGAAAAGTAAAATATTATATTTATATGAAACATTAGAAATCAAAAACTGTATAATGAACAACGTCAATATTGTCAACAATCACACAGAGATGGACAATCACAACTCACCCCTACTCATCACACAATTTCCCAATTTAGAAAGCAGAAATAGCCATAGAGCACATTCTAATGTTTAATACCATTACAATCTTATGATTATGGCTTAACAGCCGAACCTTTTCGTTAAGATATTTAATAAAAGTTTGTGAAATTTTACCCAACGTGTTTTTGTACTCATTATACCTTAATTAATTATATCTTAATCTGACTTGTTCGTTTTAAGAGAGGATTTCTTGAATGTACATACTACTGAAGCTTTTTTGGAGCCACTTTTGAGTTTGCCATCCAGAAATCGAGATACCTCCGAAATGGCTACCCTTTTGAATGTTTGTTCTTTCATTTCACGTTGTAATAAGTGGAGTATTGTTTTATTTCCAATCCCTAATTTCGTTGTTAATTTATAATTACTTATTTTTTTTTAACTAATGTACTTTTAGGTTCAGGTTTTTAGGTTTAGTTGTCAGTACATTCCTGATAAATACCTTAACTTATCGTACTCTATAGTGCTTCTAACTTAATGTTAATTATTATTTGTGATTTTACTAAAACACAACCTCAATCTGATTAGTGATCAGATTTAGTTAATACAAAATAAATTAATTTAGTAATAAATTTCCTATCTACACGTGTACAATAAAGATAATTTGTTATTAGTAGTATAATCATAATTAAAGACTTACAACTGTTTTGTAAAAATTAGGATATAATTAACATGCAGATAGCTTGATAATGGATATGATCTAGTTTCTAAATCAATTAAATATAATGGTTATTTGTTAATTGTAAACACATTAGCAATTTTACACGTACAGAAGCAGTATGTATGTATGTAGTATTCCACGTATTAACTACTAATGACCTACGTTTTTAAAAATTACTAAAAACAATAATAAATTTTCATTTGAGTTATTAAAAAAAAACAGTTGCTATAATGTATATATTTCACACGCCCCCACGTTTTTCTATACTGAGCCAATCTTCGAATTTCTCTTACATCATTAACTACTTCCTCTACCTCATTTTACTTTTATTTCTACTTTTAATACGTCTCTAATCAGGTCTTCATATCTCAGTCTTAATACCTCCTGATTTGTAACCCTTTTTATGCATAGTACTTTAACGAAAGATTAATTTAATATAATGGAATATAATACAGGATTATTTATTGTCAATAGAATTAACTATAAGTTGAAATCAATATTTATTGTCAATAGTAGTAGTAGTGTCAACTATAAGTTGAAATCAATATAATTCTTATAATTTAAGATTCTTTCTAATTTACAAAATAATTGGATATTCAATAAACTCTTAAGGACTACATTACTTCACAAGGATGTTTCAGACAGGCGCAACAATCGTATGATTTTGAAAATAAATTTTTTTGGAACTATCAAATGTCAAATAATTATGCTTAAAGTACTTAGGTTTCCTATAAAGGAAGTCTCAGAAAATAGTATCAACCATAAAAGTACCCCTTTAGTATAGAATTAGGTTACAAAAAGGTATAACCTAGAAGTAATCAAAAGTCCAACGTAATCTAATGTAGCATATTTTATAATACATAATATGTAATATACGAGACCTTTGTGAATTAGTTTGTTAATAAAAAAATGAAAAACTTTATTAATTAAAGGTCTCTTTATCATGACAGGCTTCCATGAAAGAAATTATTTTGGTTAGTTTGGCCAACGTCACTGAGGCAAGTTTGTAGGTACTTAATAATTAGTTAGTTAAGAAATGCATAAATAGTTGAAATTGTTAATAAAAGTTTTTGGTGCTCTGAAGTTAAAAGACCAAATTGGTACTTACACGCGTCAGGCGAAGCAAAGTGGAAGATTGCTTATGTAATACAGTAGATAACACGTTCAGTAGTAAGAATGAGGAGACACCGACACGTTTACACACCGAAGTGTATACAATGTATACAATGAGTTGAATAATATTATTTCTACAATAGTAACCGATTTACTATGAATATTTAAGTTTCCAACTCTCTCGTTGTTCGGTTACAAAATACATGTATTGTTGTGGTAGTTGTTCTTATTCGAAAGGAATAAAAGCAACACCGCGATGTCCGAAGAAGTACTGTACTGTAAATAACTCCGGCAAAGACAATTAGTCCTGCATTCCAGTTTGTTCTCTTTGGAAGTTTTCAACAAAGAGTGGCTGAGAATTTGTGGCCTTTTCAGCCTTAAATAATATAGACTAAAGATTCCTGCATTTGTTTTAATCTGATTTGCATCCGAAGACGTAAAGTATTACGGTAATTACCCATTCACGGTAGACTTATGTGACAGAACATATGAATTGTGCAATTATGCATTCAGGGAATACGCTTTTCAACGCTATAGTTCTACGTTAAGACAGGCACGAGGACATAAATATCTCCGCTGATTTAGTACTCTATAATGTTGTATTTGCGAGTGCGTTTGTGGATGCGAAACTGCGTTCGTATTATTGCCAATACACAGGGACGAAATCAGGATTATTTCATTTTGTATAACTACTTAGAGACACCTTTTAATACTATGGCAGTAATCCTGAAATAGCAAATAAGTGTGGTTCGCCATTCTCGTTATAACGCGGCCTAATTGGTTGTCTCTTCCCTAACCGTATCTCTCTCTACCAATCAGTACGCGTTAGAGCAAGAAAGTTGAACCATAATTATGTCCTATTTCAGGATCACTGCTATTGTGCTGTCTCCGCGTTTTCTTAGTAAGTATAGCTACCATAGACATAACAGACGGGCTGAAAAGTTCGTAGGCTGGCCCATAGATGGCGCTACTAGTATCAAATAAATATGGTTTTTAGTTAGCACTAACCTTCAAAAGACGCGTGTATAAATTTGACAGCTGTTGCACTACAGTATCTAAGTAATAGCATTTTTAGTGAAAGAACTTTTGTTACTTTTAAAAAATGAATAAAAGGGAATTTCGTATGTTAATAAAGGCTAACTAAGGCTTGGATTGATAAACATTATTCGGACTTTGCACCAGGAAAATCAACCGTAGAAAAGTGGTTTGCTAAATTTAAACGAGGCGAAATGAGCATCGAGGACGATGCACGCAGTGGACTCCCCAAAGAGGCTGTTACCGACAAAAACATCAAAAAGGTCCACAAAATAATTTTTGATAACCGTAAAGTGAAGTTGATAGCTGAGACCCGACCCTAAAGATATCAAAGGAACCTGTTGGTCGTATCGTGAATGTGAATGAATATTTGGATATGCGAAAGCTCTGTACAAAGTAGGTGCCGCACGAGCTCACAATCGACCAAAAACAACAACGGATCTAATCGATGATTCTAAGCAGTGTTTGGAGCTGGGAGTTGTTCAATCGTAATAAATCTGAATTTTTGCGTCGATATGTGACGATGGATGAAACATGGCTCATTTCACAGCGGAGTCCAGTCGACAGTCAGTCCAGTCAAGTAGATTGCATGTGATGAACCGACTTCAAAGCGTGGAAAGCCGCAAAAGTCGTATAATATTCATTGACTATCCTAAAAAGGGGAAACCATAAACATAAACGACAATTACGTAGCGTTATTGGACCGTTTAAAAGACGAAATCGCGGATAAGCGGCCTCATTTGAAGAAAAGGAAAGTGCTGTTTCATCAGACAATGTATCGTGTCACAAATCAATGAAATCAATGGCAAAATTCCATGAATTGAGCTTCGAATTGCTTCCGCATCCACCGTACTCTCCAGATCTGGCCCCCAGCTACTTTTGTCTGTTCTCAGACCTCAAGAGGATGCTCGCTGAACAGAAATTTTGCGCCGATGAAGAGGTAATCGTAATCGTAATACCACAGATGCGTATTTTATAGAAATATTGAAGCTGTTAAACGTTGAAAAAATATGGTATACATATAAAAATGGATTTTAATAATACACACTTGAATAGTTTAACAAATTATTTGTTTATTTATAAAATAAACCACATGCGTATTTCACCTTCAAATGTACTTAATATAGAAAACTCATTAATTACTGAGAAATCGTGAGATTAATTTTATCAATACATTACAGTGGTTAAGATTAATAATTGATTTTATTTAGAATTTTAAACAATTCCACGTGAACAAAGTACCTTACAGAAAAATTGTATACTTATGGATACGTTATACTTAATTATATCTAAAAATTGCATTATATTTTCTTTATTAATTGCTTACAAACATCTTAAAATAAACTGTAAGTAACATTGACCAGTGTAATATATTCCCAGAAAAATTAGAAGTAAATACACATAAATTGCACCAGATGAGATCAATCATCGTGCGCTTATTGCAAACAAGGTCGGACTGCGGTGTTGTTACGTCTAATGTTAGGCCATGAATGGATATTTCAACACTTAACACGACACGTATCTGCAACCTTATGATAAAGTGGAAAACGTGAGCAAAATATTGTTCATGATCAGGATATGCCAAATATATCTTCTTCTTCTTTCTCTGTCTCTGCCGTCAGATCTCACGTAAAAGATACATGTTTTATGGGTGCAGCATCTTTCCAGCTAAACAACTAAATATTCGCAGTATTTTTAAAATAAATAAATATAATAAGAACAAGCAAATGTGGGAAAAACATATAAAAAGCCTGACATATTAAAAAAAGAATGAATTAAAGTCCTTATTCGTCTAAATATTAAGATCACAGATCTCACATTTGGAACGCGTCCTACTAAGTAGGCACAACGAACCGAAAGCCATATCCCACGACCGGTTTCAACCTATTTATGTTTATATTTATAATATAGCCTGTAAAGGCCTTTCTGCCAGCGCCCACCTGATGAGACCCGATAGGTCGAAACCGGTCGTGGGATATGGCTTTCGGTTCGTTATGCCTACTTGGTAGGACGCGTTCCAAATGTGCGATCTAAGAATCCATCG
Organism: Agrilus biguttatus; assembly: GCA_963921985.1. Classification (NCBI taxonomy): domain Eukaryota; kingdom Metazoa; phylum Arthropoda; class Insecta; order Coleoptera; family Buprestidae; genus Agrilus; species Agrilus biguttatus. The sequence goes on from OY998117.1 coordinate 32,574,166, forward strand.
GAATCAACAGTGTAATTCAATGCCGGTAGGGGTATTAGCCCTCGAAGTAATTGTTTCTGTTGATTCCATACTTATATTTAATGTCTTGTTAATTTCAAAGTTTTTATGGAAATCTCTTAAAAATTTTCTGTGGTGTCGATTTTGCTAAATATATAGTTTTTTTAAAACCTTTGTTGAAAAATAAAATGATTGTTACGAAAAATGTGCTACGTGCTTTCCAGGAACATTAAAATTAATGTTTAATCGTGTATTGTACTTATAGTATCGAAGTGTCATTATTTTAAAAAGCGTCTTACATACATCACTGTTTATTCTGCAAATAAAATGGAATTTCAACGATGGCTGGTTTTCAAGTTAAAATGGATTTCACGTTGCGAAATATGTGTTCCTATATAAATTGAGTGATTTGGAGAGTCATATAAAGCAGTTAATTTATGATTATAAGTAGCACGTAGTTTGTTGTTATTTATATTTCGGACAGGTCTTTCTCCCAATGAGAGTAATTTATTCGGTAGTACAGGTTCTGTGTGTGGATATTTTACACCGCGGGAAAATAAACAGACGGGAAAAGTTTTAATTATTTACTCACATCGGAGAAAAATCAATTCGCTGAACGGCTGTTACGGCCACAAATCTTGGCTGAAATGTTTCCACCTATAGACAGACAGACTCGCAGTCAGTCGTAACGTGATTGTTACCACTTGCCAAGTGTTAATAGAAAATTTATTGAACATCTCGCTTTCCCGCACTTCCGAGCCCGTGTACTTATTGTAGACATTCAATTCGTGCTATCCAAGAAACATTACCACCCATAATACGTTCAAGCGAAACTAAAAGAGAGACACACTTTATTTACTCGTCCATTTAACCAAACACACGAACGGAACAGCACTGATGGTTGTTAAAAACGCATCCTCACTAAAAATAGCAAAAACATAAGTACTTACATATCCGGTTAGTAGTTGTGAATGAAGTAAATATTGAAACATTAATGGAACGTTTAACTACTACCATCCATAGTTTTACTGGACATCATGAATTCTGGAATTTATTTCTAAAATGAATTGTTTTAGTATGGAAATTAAGATGATTCACATGATGAAATTAATTAATTAAAAGGTAAAATAAACGCTAAGACGTTTCAACAGAATTTATTAATGTACTAATACTATTGTTTTGACATAATGGTACTCAGCAAGAGTTAATTAGTTCTAAAGTTTCAATGAGATACTGAAAATAAATACCTACCAAAAGTAATTGGTTATAGTCAGGTAAACAAAAACCAAAATCCATTTACGTTTTAAATTCTGTGAGTAATAAAGAAGTATTAGTAGAAGATATTTGTATTTGTTTATTAGTTTAGTTTTTGTTTGACGATGAACGTTCTTAATTTTTAAATTTTTCAAGATGTTCAATTTATTACATTTTGACCGAATATGAATTGTTTTGATGTTTCATGTATCTAACTGATGGTTATTTATTTTACAATTTTCTGTTATACCTGTGTTTATTATCCTATTATTCGTGTAATATCTATACATATTCAATTACTAGTGTTTTAATTGAACGTCTCTTTTCGCCTAGATATGTATATCGTTACTATTAGAAGAATAATACTTCATCCCTTGTTTTGGTCCAATCTAAGATTGCTGTAAATTATAAATTATTTTTAATTTTTATTATCAATTGGAACCATTTCACTCGTATCGGCTCGCAAAATCATCAATTTTAATATTAGTCGACGGATTGGTTTTAGTTGAACGAGTTATCATTTAACATTCAAAATTGTGACTAATATTGTATTTTTTCGTAAATAATATTTATAAGAAGAACACTTTGTATAATTTTTAATACAACAAATAATATAGATGAAGCTTTAGCTTGTTGTAACTTTTAATAACTCACAATTAAAGTCGAGTAAGTTAGAAAAACTTTTAATGATTGAAACTCCACAGTACTTATTTTGTCATACTGTGGCTTCTTCAGGTGGAGACAGTTGTCTTATATACTAGATTTTCAAATGTTATGGGGAAGGGGTACAATATAATATGCAGATAAATAACAGTCAACAAATATTTAATAGTGGCGATTTATTTATATCTAGTTGATCATTGAGGATCAGACCTATTTTATTTATTCAAAAAAGAATGAAGGCACTAAAATCCTTTTTCGTCTAAATTTTGAGGATCACAGATCTCACACTTCGAACGCATCCTACACAGTAGGCACAGCGTACGGAAAGCCATATCCCACTACTGGTTTCGCCCTATCGGGTATCATCGGGTTGGCGCTGGCAGAAAGGCCTTTACCGGCTATATGATAAATATAAATATAAATATGTAATCAACATAAACAAGTACTCCGAGGGCAAATACCCCTACCGACATTGAATTACACTGTTGATTCCGATGGATTCATAGACGAAGATATAACAAGAAGGTAATAAAATACTTTTTCGTCTAATTATAAAGGATCACAGATTCCACATTTGGAACGCGTCCTGCATCTCCTTCATATTTAGACGAAAAAGGATTTTATTACCTTCTTTTTTGGAATATTATCTTCGTCTAAGAATCCATCGTAATCAACAATGTAATTCAATGTCAGTAGGGGTATATTTATCATATAGCCTGTAAAGGCCTTTCTGCCAGCGCCCACTTGATGAGACCCGATAGATCGAAACCGGTCATGGGATATGGCTTTTGATACGCTGTGCCTACTGTGTAGGACGCGTTAGAAATGTGGGATCTGTGATCCGTAAAATTTAGACGAAAAGGGATTTTGGTGCCTTCTTTATTTTTTAAATATGTTATATCTTCGTCTAAGAATCCATCGGAATCAATAGTGTTATTATTTTTCGTTTGCTTTTGATCTAATTATTGTTTTACAAATAAGGATTAATTTTAAAAACCGCAACCAAACACTTCGATGAAATACTGTTAGCATTCTTTTTATATCCCCGCCATCACTTCATCATTTGTACATATAAAAGGTTGAAATGTTTTTATTCCGTAGCTAAACAGCAAAATCGCTTTCGAATCACGACCAATATTCCTTTGATACCGGTGGGTATGTTTGTGTGTGGTGTGTGTGTGTGGCGAGGTATAGCATTAAAATTAAACCAATAGTTAGGAGGCAATTTAGCCGGGAGTAGCATAATAACAGGGTAGATGCGCTTCGGGTTGTGTTTTGGCACATTTGTGAACGCGATGTAGACTGAGATTCGTACCTAAAGACCTCGGCCGGTCTTGCAAGATTAAAGACCGTCTGATGGCTTCATTATGGATACCACTCACGGTGACCTGCATATTATGCCACCCCGAATTTTTTAACTGTTTATTAGAATTTACTCGCAAAATGTACAATCATTTATCTATATATTACGTTAACTTTGTACCATATTAAAATATTAAAAGGATACGTGACCTATTTTTGTATCAACATTAATTATAGCTATTGCGTAGAACGTATTTCCCATTTTAACAGTTCGTAAATGTGCCCTCTCTTTAAGAAAAAAATTATCGTGAATTAAACAAAATTGTTCACTCACCATCACAAAATATACTTTTATCTTTTAATATAGTAAAACCTAATTTATTCACAAGAGACATTTTTAGAAACTGCTATAAGTGAAATCAACATGTAACTTAATTAAAATTAAAAGTTATAGTACCAAACGAAAATCTTCTCATTATAATTCCATCCAAATTGGCTGCAATTGACTAAGTAAAAACAGATGTCTTGAGTTTTTACATCGTCAAAAGTTTACGTTTTGTAACCGATTTTACTGATCTCATGTGAAACAGAACTGTTCCATCAGTTAAAAAACATGCGCATCATACAAACTTTTGGTGCTATTAAGACTTTCTTTGGTGCTAGGATTGTGAAACATGATATAAATTCACTATGAAAAACGCAATTTGGATAGTTTCACCAATTTTTTTGAGCGATTTTTAAAATTATGTAATCTACATAATCAAAACGATTCACAATTGCAATCAAACTTACGATTACGTTGGGATAACAGGGTAATTTTTTAAATGAAACATCAAAAGCAGAACTTCTATTACGAGTAGCTAACATTTGAATTCAAATGTGGGTCACCATGACAGGATCAGTATACGTAATATCAATTTACTCAAAAAAAAGTTAACTAAAGGCCATATGTAAATATATAAATATAGGGTAAGATAGTGAAAATTGCCCCTTGCTCGATTGTAATTTCGAATTGGCTATTCAGCTAAATTTTCAACCCTCTAGATGGTCACAGGGTGATGTTATCTTTAAATATGTGTTTTTTTCGAAATTAATTTCTCCTACCTCACTGTTTACTTTAAAAAATCTGAAAAAATTAGCGAAGGTTAGTTTTCCAAAAGGAAAATAGCCTGATTTTTTTTCAGATTTTTAGATCCTAAACTGGAGATAGGAAAAATTCTTTAATTTTTCAATGGCTTCTTAGGACATGAAAGTTCCATTTGGCAGAAATAAAACTAACAGTTTTTCATGTAGGTATTTTTTCTCGTACTTTAAGAAGCCGGTAAGTATGTTTTCATTTTTAGACCGGAACATCCCCAAAAATGAGAAAAAACATCATTTTTCGCATTTTTTTGATAATATTGGGTCATAATCTTGAAATTAAATAGGCATTAAAAAAAACATACGTTAATGTAGAAATTTAAAAATAAATTCTGTTAAATAACGTTTCCTTGCTCTTTTACTTAATAGAACTTCTTGTATGTTAAGTCGAGAAATTGAAGATGGAAAATGTCGATGCAATTTTGAAGGAGATGACTGCATCCAATAAATGATATCAATATTATATAGGTTAATGAAGGTATATTTTTTGACCGAAAGGAAATTAAATAAATTTTTATATTTGTTTTTAAAATGAATATTTCACAATGAGCTCTTCGTTTTGGGTTTTAAATTTGGCGGTAAAACGGTTTGTGAAATCGTGTAGTGGAGTTACAACAAACATTATACGGTTGAGTCGGTCACCCAGGGCGAAGTATTTTTTTAAAAACTAATTACCTTTTAGTACAAACGTTCGAATGTTCGATTATGTGCGGTCTGCCGTCTACTAATTAATTTGTTTTCAAGGGTTAACGCTGCTTGTCAGACACGCAATGTGAATCGCGGCAAGCGAAGTTCGAGCGGACCGGACCTGACTGGCTCAGGTCCAAGGCAGGTCTGAGAACAAAATTCTTTATATTTCTATTAGCAATATGACATTTTATTGCGGTCTGCGTGTCTGTTTTTTAGACACGCTTTATGTACTTTTAATGAAAACGTTCGCCGCTTTTTCGGTACCTTGGCTTTTTTATGATCGTAGCTTTGTGTTCAACTTCGAATACTACACCGCATATGTTAACGGTTATAACACCATATATATATATATCTGAAAATTAATAAAAATGAGAAACGTTGATATAATTTGAGACAAACTAAACCTCTTTTTTCGCCCATGAGGAGAATAACAAATAAAACCTCGTCCGACAAAGATCAAATCGACTGTGAATAATTTATGCAAATACGCAATAAACATTACACCGGCTACAACCATTGCTATTGTCAGGCATATTGTAAAATGAAATAACTCTTCGTACGTTTTCAGTGTATTTAAGTTTACTTAACATTCATATTATAAAAGACAATAATGCACCAAATAATTTTGATGAAATAAAACGCCTTATTAGGGTATCATCTTGTCTAACTGAATCGGCGGCGCAGCATATATACGTGATAGGAATTAATAAGAACAAAAATATAGCAGCAAAGACAGGTAGATGGCGATGTACTGCCATATCAACGTTTTATTTAAATCCGCTTTACATCGACCTCCATCGATTTGGTCAGTAATTTGTCGAATGAAAAACTTAACAACAAAACTCCCTAAAAACCTCGGTCCCTTGACCTTTCTTAAGAGTATTTGTTTTAAACAGAAAAGCTTGAGTTTTCAATACAAAATTAAAAATTAAAGCTAGAGGTTTACAAAAGGTATTAGAATTCACGGTGATTATTTGTACTTTGGTATATAGTGCTGCTCATAAATCACCATATTTCTTCAGCTTTAGGTACTTGTTGATAAACCTTTTATTATTTTGGGACCGAGCGGCGTGGTCTAGTGCTCTAGATCATTGCTGGCTGCTCTTTCCAAGTTTTCTGTGGTTTCCTTGGATCATTTAGACAAATGCTGGAGCAGCAATATTCCACAGATAATCTTTCACTTCTCTTCTGTCTTCATTTCGTCCGTCTCGTCTTTCTCTCCCTAACCACACCACCCACCCATTCACACGATTCCTGCAAGGAGGCTGAAGAGGGCCTTACGCCCTACCCTCCGTATTTGCACTACAGTGTAGGTCGGAGGGACTGCCCGCCCACCAGCACGAGTAGCAGGTGGGAACGAAACACAAAAAAAGTCTTTAAAAATGATTTTTGACTGTAATAAGTAATGTCAACTTCTATTTTTAGATGAAACTCTCAAAGCGTTTCAAAGCTTTTAAACTATAGTGTAATTTATTAATCTAGATTTAAAAAAACATTACAGGATTACACTATAAGAAGAAATAAACTAATGAAGATTAAAATTTCACAAAACTTACTAATAAAAATTACGGTACCTACTACAACAATTCCTCAGATTCCTTTAAATTTAAAAAGAAAGGCTATGCTTTAACATTGTGTTTCATTAAAATTGTCTTCAGTTGAAGCATCATTGTTTTATATATAACATACACTCTGAATCTCACATAATAAAGTGTTAGCTCTTACTAATTCACTGCACTTATTATCACCATTATCCTCAGTAACAATTTCAAAGTAATTAATTCTTAAGTGTAGTTGGTATTCATTGTGTCATGCGGTCTGGACTTAACAAAAGACACATTTCGAATGCATTACATGAAGGAGCTTATTAGATGACATTCACAAAGTAATAATTGGCCTTGATTACGTGTTTAATAAGTTTCCAATAAATGATTATTTCTGAACGCTTTCAAGGGGCGTTAAAAAAATGCCATAATTTATGGTTGCCGTGGTGTGGGGTCTGAATTCCAGATGCAGCAACGCCTCCGACACCTCGAGGTTATCCAAGTGCCTGTTCTCATACAACGACCGATTCTATTATCTTTAATTTTTTAATTGAAACCTGCAGTTAATAGAACTCAGCCAGTTTCGTACGGTGAATAGCTATTTCATTCAAGATGCGCTTCTTTATTCAATAAAGAAACGGTACTGAGAAGTTCAGACGAATACCTGTACGGAAGGGCGAATTGTATTAATCATCAAATGATTTGTTAATATTCGAATCCAAATTAAAAACTTCTTGTGTTGTCAATGATGCCATATCCGACCACTATTTTTATTATTTTACCTTTCTACGATTGGTAAGTTACCTAAAACTGACAAGGATACTCATTAATGAACCTCTTTACTGTTAATTAATTGTTTCAACCTTTACTATATATATATACCAGGGCATCATCAGAGGAAGTATTGTCAATACTTCCCTGATAGGGTGAAACAATTGTAAAGAGTAAAATAAAACTACAGTGGAAAGGGTATAAATAGTGAAAATTGCCCCTTTCTCGATTGTAATTTCGAATTGGCCATTCGAAAGGACATAATTGAAAAGTCTTTCAGCTAAATTTTCAGCCCTCCAGGTGATCACAGAGCGACGCTATCGTTAAAAATGTGTTTTTTCGAAATGAAACTAGCCTGATTTTTGTCAGAGTTTGAGAACCTAAACTGAAACTAGGAAAAATATTTTAATTTTTTAATAGCTTCTTAGAACAGGATGATTCCATTTGACAGAAATAAAAATATCAGTTTTTCATGTATTTTTCCCGTACTTTACGATGTCAGTAAATATATTTTCATTTTTAGACCGGAACATGTCCAACAATGGGAAAACCCATCATTTTTGCATTTGTTAAATAATTTTGGGTCATAATTTTGAAATCAAATAGCCATTAAAACTCGAAAATATACTTAAATGCTTTTTCCTAACCTCTGATCAAGAATTAAGTTGCTTTAATGACAAAAAGCTTGGTTAAACAATGTTAAAGGATTTCCGCGCCACCCTGTGACCACATAGAGGGGTGAAAATTTAGCTGAAGTAGTTTTAAATAATGTCCTTTTGAATGGCCAATTCGAAATTAAAATCGAGCATGGGGCAATTTTCACTGATAGGTATAATTTCTATTTAAGAAATAAAACATTTTTTGAGATTATTCCATATAGTTTTGCATTTTTAACACATAAAACACACAAATAAAAAATTTGATGGTAGGTAATGTAGGTCGCAGATGGTGCATAGCACTTACATTTTGATCATAGCGACCCCCATGTATAGGTGTCAATTTCGCTTGGTTCAAATGTGTAAATCGCAAAATGAATTCTCCAATATTCAATTTTTCATCTCCACGCCCTCCGATTCTACCTCTTCTCCCTCATTTACAAACATTTCTTTTGTGTTATAAAAGGTCATACCCCCTCTTCGCGCCCTCCCATAGCCTTCCCTCTACAATAATCGGTCCTATAGTCTGCGCAATTATGATATTTTAATTGATAAAAGTACGTAAACTAAAAATTTCAATTGTAATTTAGCCGATTTTTATATATTTAAAATAAATATGTTAGAAGCAATAGAAATTCATAAATCAACAAACAAACTAAACAAAATCATCTTAAACGAACAAATAGATTTATACCAAACACCTCTGTACAAAATTTTATAACATTACTTACAATATTACTAGTTACCCTTAGTCCATTTATGTATATAAACCCTTCAACAGGTACCTGTATCCATTAATTAAGAATCGCTTGATAATGATACTCGTTGTATCGAAACTATGGTAGCGTAGATAGCAACTAAATAAAGTGATAAAACAAAGAAATTTGCGTTTGTTTTTAATTGTTTAGAAATGAATTATCACAAAGTAGAGGTAGAAACTATCCAATTTTTGAAGAAAATGAATTTTTAAAACAAACCTGTAATATCTCGGCATCCCATATAGATTCTCCATAACGATCAAACTGTAGAAATATTGTTCAATATAAATCACTTTTTTAATTATGGGGTATCTATGGGGATGTACGGGGTCAGAAAAATATTTAAAAAAATATTTGGAGTTGCTACGTAAAATTTATGGGTTAGCAAAACATGAACCAGTCGACAAAAAAAATTTATGTAACTTAATAAATTCACTGCTCAGGAAATTTGCTATTTTGTATAAGATACCTTGTAATTTACCTAATTAAGTTGAAATTATAGACTAAGTAAGAGATTTGGAAAACTTACCCGTGTGTCTATCGTATGTAAATATCATTTATCAATAGATTTTCCTATTAGGTATTATAATGAGGTAGTTAGGTTATACATAATGGTCATTCCTGTGGGCAAATTTTCAGTTTAATTATAGTCAGTACGTAATATATTTAGTTTTCAAATGTATGTGTCCATTCTATTTTATAAATCCTTTTTCTCATATGTGTGTCACTTTCAAATCTTCAGTTCAAAAGTATCACCATGGTATATACTTAATAAATAAAATTAATGGTTCATGTTTAAATTGTTCATGTAAGTATATACCTAATATCTTTGGTTCTTATTCATATTCATCGTGTTTTATAATGCTTTGACATTTGCATTGCATGATGCCCAGGGGCTTGCCATGCAAACAAAACTTGTATTTTACTTGATAAAAATTTTCTTTCACAGGAAAGTGTTTGGAGCCATACTTTACAATTTCTATTACTGTACTTAATTCTGTAATTAAGTAAAATTTAGTTAGTTTGTACGCTTAAGGGATAGCAAGGGCACAACATAATTTAAAAAAAGATTCGCATTCCATTTGTTCTTGTTCCCCTTTCTAAGATATCATTATAGAAACCAAATCCGAAGAAGGAAGGCCAAGTATTTTTTTTTTGTTATCTAGTATTAAACTTTAAAAAATTGAATTAATTTCATCCTACATGAATAGAAAAGCAACAAAAATTGTATTGGAGAAAATCAATTCTTTCGGATTTGAGAATCAAAATATGAGAAAAAACTCTAAATATCCTTAAAATTAATAATTTATTTAAAAACGTCCTTTAAATAGTTGTAAAACTGTGACGGTGAGGTAAAGGGTATCTATGAACAGTACAAAAGATACATTTTTGCAATCTAAGATGTTAACCAATACGTATCCACCCCTAGAGGGTAAAACTACCCTACAACAAAAGGCTACATAAAATCTCTAAAGGCTACCAAAAAAATGAATCCTTCGGAACTTGAACGAAAGAGAAAACTAAAGTAGGGTCGACATGATTATCGAAAACTACCGTTGTCTAGATTCCTTAAACCTAAAAAACATAAGACAAATTTCAATGTTGGTGTATTAGTTGATACATAAGATATACAATGTGATTACTTATGTTGTAACTTAATATCAGAAATCCTTATAAGGACAAAAATATCTATAAATATTTATAAATATATAAATAAAAAGCCCAGTTTTAGTAATAGTTTTTATTTATAAATTAAAACGATTCGTAAAAATGAATCACTAATTACATAATTATGAGTACAATATTGTAGTTTATCGATGACAGTTCAAAAAGATAAAAAGATTAAATTTTTCGTAGGCACAGAGTACCCATGCACAAAAAAGGCTTTGATCCTTCAACATACGTTTGTTAGATGTAAAATTACAATGTTTAAGTGAAACAAATAAAGTTCTGACATGACCGACAGTTCAACTCGATAATTCTCGTAGATTAATAACGCGATCGATGCTATTGATTATTTTGATCTGCTGATTAGTGGTTATTAACTGCTTCACGTTGAGCCGAGCAGGGAGGGAAGGCATCATTGACAATGGCTGTAATAATCGATTACACCATTAATATCGGGTTGATGAGCCAAGGACCCGGCAGGCGATGTCTTTATGCTGTGGGCAGGTATGCTTTTGTATTCCCACGCCTGACAAGCGAGCACTTAAACCAAAGGAGCAACAACAATAGCAAGCTTTTGACACTTCCACGCCTGGTGTCTCGATTGTTCCATTAACAGATACCTTGGCCTGCTAATAAATTAGTTATTACTTGCAGTTTTATCGTCGTAATTGCGTGGGAATATGATCTGACACATGCCAAAGAACCTTCTTGTCTCCCCGATCGATAATTGATTTTTTCGGTTGATTCTAAATTAATAACTTCGGTTTACAAATACGAAAGCGGCTGTCCTCACACTTCACTAGTCGAGGTGGTTAAACTCTCATTTTATTAATTGTCTTAATATTCCTTTCAAAGCTCTAAAAGCACTGCCTCCTTAAATAGTCAATCGAAGTGGAAACCTGACATTAAGTAAGATTAGACCCGATTGCTATTTTCATTAGAAAAAAGTTTCTAAATTTAAAAAACTGTGAAATTACCCAAAAATAATACACAAGCCTACATCCACTATAAAAAAGTTATATCATGCAATGTATAAATAACAAAAAAATCCTCGAAATAGAATATATTATCTTGTTTGTTAAAATTAATTGATCATTACACCTAATTTGTTTTTTTTTTAATAAAGTTTCCAGTTCTTTTCAACAACCTCATTACAGACATTGGCCTTAATATAATATTCAGGCAATGTCTATACTTTGCGCAACATAAATTTATCATCTTTTATTACATTTTAATTAAAAGCGGTGTCCCATTTCAAAGTGTTAATTTTTAGATTAATAAAAGTGTGAAAATCATACATATTATGGTGAAAATTTATTGTAATGTACTTTATACACCAACGAATCATTGGTTGCATATATTCATATGGCAATAAAATACGCAGCTTACTAGATCGACTGAAAGTAGTATAAAAATCTATTTATTTTCTATTTTTAAGGTATGCTAAGTGAACCAGTATTGAATTAATACCACAGAATAATAAAATCATGTCGTTTATGGTTTATATTTGTATCCTTTCATAAGTTTACTATTGAAAATGTTATACTACTTACATTAAACGGAATACAAAAAAGATACTTATTTGAAGTTTCAAAATTCGACATTTTATTGTTTTTCATAATTATTTGAAGTTGTTTAAAAAAATTAACAAAAAAGGGAAAATCATAAGGTGACCTCAAACTATAAATGATGCCACGCTATATATACACATATATCATGTTTTTCTTTAAATTATTATTGGTTACAAATAAAAGTATTAAACCCCATTATGCCATTAGTAATAGTGACTAACATGGGTTAAATAAAATTAAGAAATATCTGGGCATTCTGAAACATACAGAATGTTTCACTAATAGTGTTCACATTGGTTTGTAATACTGACCAAACGTTTCGCCAACCCTACTGTCGCTATTTTCAGTTGTCTACTAATAAATTTTGTATGAGATCATCATTACAGTTTACTTTAAGCTTTCCACAAAAAAAACACTACATTTTTATTGAAAATAAAAAGTTACTTAGGTACCTATATATCATGTTTGAATATTCAAATAACTTGATTGTATTCTCATCCAATATTTTTAGAAGACTAAGAAAGAAAGAATCTGATGATTGTGTTCAGTCTTTTCCGAGTCGCGATGTTTCGTTTCAATTAAAAACCCACCCTATATGACTGTATGACTGTATGACTACTCGTAAAAGGTAATAATAAATAAAATTTGTGTACCCTCATTATTAACATTATTCGTATTTTATAAATACTACATTAATAATTAATGTTAAGAATGAGCCTGTAAAACACTGCATATTTTCTCAAATTGTGAAATTATTCTTGATACGGCCACCCTCATTTCCTTTTCTAAGTCGATTTTTCTTCTATGCTTGCCTTTTATTACAACTACCACGGAAAACCAACTAAGGAGGGCATATTTATCTTTTATAAAATCCAAAATTCTATTCTTGTTTTAAAACTGTTGTCAGGCAGAGCACTAGTATTAAATGGATCTCGACCCACACAAAATTTTCATTTTGTTAGACCGGTTAATAACCTGTAAGTGCTCTAGAAACATGGTTTTTTCTATGTTGGAAACATCAAGTTCATTTTACGTCAAAACCTTTCTTCTCTATAGTTTGAATATCTTTTTATAAAAGCTCAATTGTTTTCGTTGGCTTCAAAAGGTGCATGTTTTTTCCCTGCAGAGATACATTAAGGAAATTCATTTTTTAAAAATGTCGCAAAAATATGCCAGTTCTATTAAAAAATCTGCTTCAGCAACACCTTAGTCTAAATAGTTTTAACTTCTCAGTTTGTTTTTTGTTTAATTAAACTAAAAGTAGATAAATGTTTTGGTTCAATTAAATTATGAAGCTTTTATAATATTTCGCAGCGCCCTTGTGAAAATTTCGCGGCTCTCTGAGGCGCCGCAGCGGACAGTTTGGGAATCACTGTTAGGTATATATGAAGTACCATAAACTTCTTGATTCCTGAAATCATATTATCCGATCTGATTAAATGATTTGAAGGAATGTAGGTTTGCGGCTCCGCCTCATTGTGTAAACCCGCCTCCGTTCTACCTGATCTGTAAAACTTAAACATAATATTATGATGGATGTGATACAGGCAGAAACATAACATATGTCGCTTGTTATTACGACCTTCCATTCAAAAGTAGAAAACGACTTAGTTGTGTACAAATACATACTTCTATTAGAGTTCGTCATTCACTCTACAATCCTTACTCTTACCTACTTATGAATACTTATTACATATACAAGGTATAATGCTTTTACATAGTTACCAATTCGCTTTAGCTCCATCAAACAATACAAAATTAATTAAGTAAATCAAACTCTGATTTTACAACTAATACATCTGCATAAGTATGTTAAAAATATGTATCTACGTTTGTCTCAATGTCTCATGTCATAAACAGTAATATATATTGTGCTGAATAATAAAACGTTACTTCTTAAGGTTATAGCTTCTGTGAATTCATAAAATTAATTATTTTCTACACAACAGTACCAATATGAATCTGTAATAAAACTAATTTTGGTAACAGTGTGCATTCATGTTACTTGTTTTCTTGTTTGTTTTATGAAAGTATTTTTCTATTATGCGTCTTCAGGGAGGATGTAAAAATGGAGGAGAATGAAAAAAATTTTACACCACCAAAATTACGAGCTTATTTTTATCAATAAATCGATTTTAACCAGTTTTTCTTATATCTGAAGTCAACAATTCTCCATTACTAAATTTATTTCATTTCCCACCTCCTCCTGGAACGGTTAGAATGTAAGCGAATAATATTTGTAATAGCATAAGTTTAGATATAACTTCCGAAGAAGCTACAGTGTAGCGAAACAATATTGTCAAGTGATAACAATAAACTGTGAAATTCGAAAAAGTGTTTTTTATTCATTAAGTACCTTAATGTTTGTCAAATTTCAACTGATTGTAACGTCATTCCATATTTTTTTTAACATTAAAATTGGAATTGCGCCACATCAAAGAAGGTATGTCAAAGCCTTAATGGCATTGACTACCTCCCGACGTTGGACAGCTAACATACAAGTTCTAACAAAACGATCTGCAAATGCTTTTCTCACCTCTAGAAATATTTCTTCATTACTTTTAATGAAAGATTCCTTTGCGTATATTAGGTAGTCATCCAACCGTTGCTAAATTCGACAACGCATCTCTAATGAATATATTGTGTGGGGTCGACATTATAGATGTTCACCGGACATTTTTCAGCCCGTACGAATTGTCCATGGTGAAGAATATCTTGAGGACAGAAGCAGCACGGCAGCAACAGCAGCAACAGCAAGGTAGCGGTGACAAAAACTGGCTCGTAGCATGTCTAATGGGGTCTTCCCCGATTGCTGTTCTTACTGTACGTTCGGGCTCACAAATAACCCAAAATCTCTTTTTCTGGTGTATCTTTATGGCATCCTTTGTTTGCCTTCTAAAGGGAAACAACAATACGTAAACCTACCTCTACAAGCACGACGAAATATTTATAATATCATTGTTCCTGATGGTAGTTATTTGAATGAATTGAATGACAGTGCACATGATGATACCATCATTCGGTAGGCAATTGTTTTTATTCTTTACTGTTATCGATCCACTTCAATTAGTTGATTTGATAATTATTAATTAACTCAAATGTTTTGATCAAATATAGAATAATTTAAAAATTGAATCGATGAAGCCTTCAAATAATCCGTAATCACATTTAATAAAACATAGATTACTTACAGAAAGTTTTTATTGATACCACAATAATATTATTTCGACATACAATGTCTTCTTCAGGTGGTGAAGTAATCTAAACTTAAACTAATTATAAGTCGATTTAAATACTAAATTATAAGGGTGGGAGTGGAAACTTTAAATATTTAGTAGAGGAGAATTGTTCAAACCTGTTTGCTCATTTAAAATTAATCCTAATTTATTTAATTTATTTATTTCCATAGTTTCTGGTAAGTTCAGTTTAATACATTTAGCTTCAGTATGTAGTATCTTAAAGTTATCATTAAAATCGTGTGAGTTAGATTAACATTAGTAGACTGACATTTTTTTATTCAAAACAATTCTTGTGTTCTTTTATACGATCTTTAAAAGCTCTTCCAGTCTGTCCAATATAAGATTTGTTGCAACTACCGTAATCTAACTTATAAATTCCAGATTCAATTTCTTTTTTGGTGGGTCTTTGTTGTTTTTAATAAATTTGCCTAATGAATTATCCGTTTTGAATGATACGAAGGAGTCTGTAAATTTTGCAACATGTTTGCCTAGATTGAGGGAAATATTACCTTGATATGTTAGCGAGTTAAAAAGTTTACTATACATTTTGCAGAGGTTGGGAAAAATATTCATAAAATGTAAACCATGTTAAATACTGCTTTGAAATTTGCAGAGTCTTCACCAGATATCAATATATAACTCCTAACAAGCGCAATATAAAATATTGCCCACTTCTTAAAATATGGCATTCCGAAAATAACCAAATAAGCCTCAAAAAATCGTCACCCAACTCTCGCTTGCGTCACGAACGACCTTATTTCTTTTGTCACTTTTGAACTCTACGACCCAAATTAGTTTGGAAAAATCTTTTCAGCAAACTTTCTGGAACTGCAGAGCGAAAAAGAATCTCTATGGTGACGCTTTGTTCTCCGTCCGTCTGTTTGTATGTGAGATTAATATCGTAGCGTTGTGGTTTAGAGTAAGCCTTGATATACCTATCAGTCTATAACTATTAGGATGCGAAATAAGAATGCTTGACCGAATCTTAAAATAAGGCGTTTAATTAATGTTTTTTTGAGTTTATTTTTGCGTATTTTTTCAATGCCATATTTAAGGAACTTGCCAATATTTGTAAATTGCATGTTGAAGCATCAGTGTTTAAATGCATCAATGCGATATTAACTATTTAATCAATTTGTACCTTTACTTCAAATTAATGAGGATTCTAGTTCCAGCGAGGGCGTGACAGCAGTAATAAATTTTTCCTAATTAATTTGAAGTAATCTGTAGTAGATACAAATTAATTAAATAATTAATATCCCATTGATGCATTTAAAATTTACCCCTACTAAAAATTCTTCAAATATTTCATTATTAATGATTAACAACATTTTTTGCTTTTACATTGCATATATTTAGTATGTAGTTTAATGTTAAGAGGGTGTTGTTTCTACGATTGTTTCTTTCTTTTTTCGTTGAAATGATTCTAATTTAAATGGATAGATAACACAGAAAAAAACTAACTGATATTTGGTTAACTTTTTTTTTTCTCTCAGTGTAGAGAAGGTAATAAAAGCATCGGTGTTACTTTGGTAAACTACAAAAATACAGGTTATAATTACTGCAAAAACAATATGAAATTGAAATACAAAACTGGTCCGTTTTTCCTAGCTAATAGGGTTGGACCAATTGGGGGTAGGAATAGGGTCTTCATACTTTTAATGTTATTTCAAGATGTACAATCATCACGCAGCCATGTTAAACACAATAAATATTTGAATTAAACGTCTTTTCTCGTTGTAGTCTCCGTTCCTCGTTACCTTCAACACATTCATTATCTAACACATTGGCTGAAAAGTCCCGGGCCTAACACATAGATGGCGCTAGTTTTATTGCATTCACCTCTTTTTCAGTTAGTACTAACCTTCATAAAAATTAATTTAAATTAATTAAAATTTTATGATATTCTATGCATTAGTTTGTGAGTTACTGTGCTAAGAGTGACTTTATCTAGCTACTTTTGTTATTTTCAAAACAAGGGTCAAAAACAATTATGTGTTTTAATTTGACACTGCTTCTTGGTGGGAAAAAATACCGTTCAGGCGAAGCAATGGCTTGAAAAGTGTTATGGAGACTCCACTCCATCGAAAACAACCGAAACAATAATAAAACGTTGGTTTGCTGATTTCAAACGTGGTCCTAGAGACAGTGATGATGCAAAACGCAGTGGACGTCCAAATGAGGCGGTAACACCAGAAAATCGAATGATGAATGAATGAATGATCGAAAAGTGAAATTGCGTGAGTTAGCTGACATCGTAAAAATATCAAAAGAACGTGTTGGCTTTATGTTATATTACATAAGCATTTGACTATGAGGAAGCTCTGTTCAAAGTGGGTGTCGCATTTGCTCATTGTTGACCATAAACAAGAACGTATTTATGATTTTGAGCAATGTTTGGGCATGTTTAAACGTAACAAACCGTAATAAAATTAACTTTTGCGTCGATATGTGACAATGGATGAAACATGGATCTATCACTTCACTCTGGAATCCAAACGATCGTCATCTGAGTGGACAGCAAATGGTTCAAAACTGGCACCTCTTCCAAAGCGCCCGAAAACACAACAATGGGCTGGAAATGTTATGGTCTCAGTGTTTTCGGATGTGCGTGGCGTGGTGTAATATTCATCGACTATCTTGAGAAGGGAAATACCATTAATAATAAGAACAATATTCTATAGCGTTATTGGAGAAGAATATGGCAAAGAAGAAAATTTTGTTACATCAACATAACGCACCGTGTCACAAGTCATTTGACATCAAAACAATGGCAAAACTACATGAATTTAACTTCTAATTATAACACCGTATTCTTCAGATTTTGGAGACTACTACCAACGACTACTGGCTGTTTGCAGACCTCAAACAAATGCTCGGCGACAAGAAATCTCGCTCTAATGAAGAGGTTATCGTTTGGCCTATTTTGAGGCAAAAGATAAATTGTTAGAGTGGCGCTGGAATGATTGTGTTGCTCTTGATGGAAATTACGTTGATGAATAAAGCCAATTTTGAACAAAAAAAGGTGTTTTCTTTGTTGGGCTCGGGATTTTTCAGCCCATATGTTATATCATTAACTTGTTCGCATTTAAATCTATTTCTTGTATTATTTTTCATACTCTTTGATTTCATCACTATTGTCTTGCTTCAAATTCTATTTTTTATCAATATACACTGGTGAATATAGAATTCGTCAAAAATTGGACACCATCTACCTACTGTCTCCTTCAAAATACAGAGGGGTCAACAGCTTTTCCAAGCGTTATTTTCTGTTAATTGACACTCCTTGTTTTTGTTGTTGTCTCATCATTAGATACCAACCAATAGTCTCAATGGACTTGGTGAAAAGGACCCTGGTAAATCCAAATTTCTTTTGCGTTGTAGTTGCTGGTCCTTAGAATTTTTACAGGCTTTTAGCTATTATAAAATCTCCGACTATATCCAATTGATTAAGTAAATAACAGTAAGTAGAAAGATGTTGCAATACACTCTGCTCTGGTTGTTGTTAATAATATTATCTAATAGTTATTAACACATTTTTCTCTTTTGTTATCTACGCGTTACAAATTTCATCATAATGGGATGAAGTCCATATATGTGTGCAAGGCATTTTTGCGTCATCGACACACCATAAGCCGCTTCTGCCATAACCGCTAATTAAGATATTACTAATTACGTTGGTTGCAAAATATTCGCGTTCGGAACGCCTTCGTTTGCCAAGATTTTTAATTACCGGTTTCGCTGTACCGCCATACCAGTCAGCTTCGTGTTTCTCTTGTCTCCTGATCGGCCTTTCCAATGACGAATAGGCGTATCATATTTATAAATTAATGTTCTCGTTGTCGTTGGCAATGTTGTCACGCCCACTGGCACGGTAAATGACATGACATGTGTTAAAAGAGGAGCTTACTTGATGTCAAAGCAGAACCATGGAAATTAAAGCGAGTGTCGTCCAATGATTGATCGGAGAACATCAGAACATCGTTGTCTGAACAAGTCAAACATATCTGGAACAATTGGAGCACTTCATAGGAGATTCTATACCGAAAATAGACTGATTATGTAATTCTGGCGTATTCTTAGTTGTCCCAGTCTCCCAAAGCCGCATACAGGAACATAAAATATTCGGGTACAATTAAAACGAATTTTATTTCAAAATAATTAGTATTTATTATCTGTTTTATTTATCTATGCACTGGTAAAACAAAGGACTACCTCAGCTGTCCAGAATTAACTACAATCCTAACATCAAGTGTAAAGTAGTATAATTTTAATTTTAAATCAGAGAATTACTTGTAAAGATGTAGGAAGACAGAAAATGATCCTCCCACATTTTTCTAATTAAATTTTAACTAATACTTCAAAACATTCCGCTGTTCCATATTGGAAAACAATTTAATAACCGGTTTGTGTTTTAGAAACCTTTATTTTCTGTTACATATGTTATTAATAAAGATAAACCTAAAAACTACCCTTCGTCCTGTCTGAATCTAAAATCTAATGACAATACGGGAAAGAGAACTTTGAAACCGTGTTCATTATGTCTACGATCCAACAACTGACTTTTCGTTGTAAAAATCAGCGACTTCTTCTAGTTTTGCTTTTCAAATTATTATATTAACTCTAACCCTACTTTCACCCCTATTACAAATCAATATTTTGTTTCGTTTTTGTTTATTCTTCATTCCATGCTTTACTCTCACAACCAATTCCATTTTATATAATGTTATCTCTCATAGCTCCTCTCTACTAGATGTTAGTACAACTACATATGATCCCTGAAATTATTTTATTTTTAATAATGTTAATTACATCTTCGATATTAGATTGTGCATCGTTATCTATCTCCTTTCCTAATTTTTACTTCGTTTCATCGAGCAGCGTGGACTAGTGCTCTAGATGATTGCTTAGCATTCGAGAGGTCACCAGTTCGAACCCGGTTCCAGCTGCTCTGGTCCAAGTTTTCTGTGGTTTTCTTTGATCATTAAGGCAGATAGTGGGACAGTAATATTCCACAGATAATCTTTCACTTCTCTTCTGTCTTCATTTCGTCAGTCTCATCTTTCTCTCCCTAACCACACCACCCACCCATTCCCACGATTCCCAGAAGGAGGCTGAAGAGGGCCTTACGCCCTACCCTCCGGCTTTGCATTACAGTGTAGGTCGGAGGGACTACCCGCCCACCAGAACGAGTAGCTGGTGGGAATTAAACACCAAAAAACTTCTCTTCTCTCTGTAGGAATATAGATCTTACATGTTATTAATAACGACATTTATAAGCCTTATTTGACATTGTAATCGAAAATTAATTCTAAAATTTGGTTAGTAAATTTAAATAGCTCAATGGTTTCATTGGTTGCAATTATAAAAATAAAAAATTAACTTAATTAGCGCTCTAAGCTAGTAGTTTTAGTATCCCCTCGTGGTGACAACACGGTATATATATTTATTCCATGAAGTTCCTGTTTATACAATGTATCTTAAAAAAAATATATAATACTTTAATAGAAGAAAAGACTTGGAAATATTTCAGTTAAATTTATTAACAAACTGTGCACGTGTTTCGCCTTTTTATGGCATCTTCAGGAGTTATCGAGTTAAAAGTTACCAGTTACTAAATCGAAACTAAAGTAATTCCTATTTATATATCTCTCTCTTACACTAAATTTGGATCAAGGAGGGGGTTGCTTCCGAACATGATTTGGTTATTGACTAGTTTCTTTTTACAATTTAGGGCTTTCTTAGTTTCTAATATTTCATATTTGTCTAATATTAATCCGCCTTTTAGTTTATGTATTAATTGTACGTTTTCTTCTGCTATTTTGTGGTTATTATTAATTAGGTGGGTTGCTAACCCTGAGTTATGTGTATTGTATTTTACATATTGATAATGTTCGTTAAATCTTGTGCCTATCTTTCCTTTTGTTTTGCCAATATATATATATATATATAGTATCGCATTAAGAGCATTAGATTTCGAGTATATTGTTATTTCTTGAACTTAGTTTATTGTCTACTAACATTTTTCCTACAGTATTATTGTTGAAATAGGCAGGGTTGATGTTGTTCTTTCTTAGATTAAAAGCCGAAACACGTGTAGAATTTTTTAATAAATTTAAGTGAAATACTTGCAAGTGTTTTCTTCTATTAAAATAATTTTTAATAAACATGTTTCACCAAATCTTAACGGCAGACAGTTTCAAAGTGTCTTTTTAATTTATTCGTAGTGTACAATCATGTTTAAACAATTTTGCTTTTACAATTCGAATTAAATGAACAGTATCCCAAAAGAGCTTTTTTGTTTATTTGTAAGTACAACTGGAGAGACACTATTCTGGATATGGTCTCTGTCTCAGAACCAATCATTGTTGTAATAGCAACGGCATCAGTGAGGAAAATCCCAAAAGCATAATCAACAAGTACAGTGGAACAGATTCTTAAAATCTCAAACAAGCAATAAAGCCTTTAAAGTAAATTCACATAAAGATTGATTTGCCATTTAAATTGAAGACATTTTCTTCCCTATTTAGCCTTCTCAATCAGGAGGTTGGAAGTTGGAAAAAAAAACGCAAATCAGTAACGAAACCGCAAGTACCGCGTCGGCATTTAGTAAGCACGCTAAATGACAACGTTCTCGACAAATAGGTATAGGCATAGAATGCAAGCGACTTGGTTAATTTCAGCTAATTAGCCATCAGCGGGTAAGGAATGGGAATGTAAGTAACTTCAGCCACGGTCAAAATGCTACTATATTATGTATGGACTCAGAGTACCGTCACAAAATTTTTGTGTGTATGAGTTCTGTCATGTCTTGCAAAACATGTGTTCTCATATGTTTACCACTTTTTCAAATATGACAATCGAAATTTTCCATCGAATTGAAAATCTTAATACAAATCTTGAGCTTGCAAATTTGGGTTATAGTGGTAAATGGTCTGCTTTATTATTTGCCTGTTTCACGCGATTAAACATTTCAAACTGTTTGGAAAAAAACATTGGAGGGTGTAAAAAGCTTGATTTGGATCAACTCTCTCTTCTACTGCGCAGGAAACTTCTAAAACGTTCGAATTCCGGGTTAAATGTCAAAAATAACGTACAATACGATTTTCTGATGCTATTCTCAAATCAAGTGGTAGAGTAAATCCGAGAAACGTTCAGCATGGATATTTTAAATGTTTAGAGAATTTTGCTATAGGCGCAGAAGAAATTGTCGAATCTTACAGGAATGACTTTTGTAAATCGTCGTCTAAATGACCGACGTATGCTTTTATCTTTAGTTAAAAGAAATAAAAATTTAAAAACAATGCCGAAATTTTGGAATAAAACAATTAGGTTTCGCATGACAATTCCCAAATCTTCATGCACGAACTAATGAAACTTTTCAACTTTGAAACGTCTTAAATGTTTCATTCGATGAACGATAGACCAAACAACATTAAATAATATTGCGATGTTGCATATTTATCATGATGTTGTCGACGAAATTGATCTTGAAAAATTGTTGCCCGCATTAATTTCTTTCTTTCACGAAAAAAATGTATTTAAGTATTTGTATACGTATTCTTTAGATTTTAACGTATTTTCTTTCCATTCTCATCCATTACAATTTTGTTTGTCTTCCACTATGAAAATTCAACACATGTCCTGTACCTATACATATTAAAATAAAATAATAAAGCCGACACAGAGAAGTTTTTAGCTTGGTAGTTGTATTTTTACTTCCAATTTTGAGACCATTATCCTTCAGACTAATCCCAACATAATTGAGCAGTATGGATATACAAGAAGTCAGAATTGTTAAAAAGACTTGAAGACTGGATTCTGCCAATTCCTCCAGAAAGCCCGAGCTTAGAGGGAATAAATTAATTCACTCACACCCTCCTCGAACATGTATACTTATATATAATTTCAAGTCAAAATAATTTTGCCTAGGCTAAACTAGTTCTTCCTATACGCGATAAGATTAACTAGTATAGCCTAGTCCAAACTAATTTGTCCTAAGCCCGATAGGATAAACCAGTTTAGGCTAGTCCAAAGTGATTTGTCCTGATATAAATACTCACAATCCAGGATAAACTGGTGTGGCCTAGTGTAAACATTGTAGGATATCTAGATAAACTGAATAAAATACTCCGTAATTGGGAAAATAATCATTTTTATTAAAACCATAATGATTCGTCGTTAAAAGTTACGGATAATTGGTAATACAAACAATCATACTAAAACAAATAATAAGTGTTTTTATAATAGAAGCAATAATCATATCTTAATTATTAAAATTGTTATTTATTTTTACATGGAGTGCTTTGGTGGCACCTAGAATTGCAGAGTATCTTTGCCTTCTTGCACTGGCATCTGTTTGTGGAACAGTTTTTTTTGCAGCTGCATTTCACAAAACCTATCTATCATAACCTAACCTATTTATATCAGGACAAATCAGTTTGGACTAGCCTAAACTGGTTTATCCTATCGGGCTTAGGACAAATTAGTTTGGACTAGGCTATACTAGTTAATCCTATCGCGTATAGGAAGAACTAGTTTAGCCTATGCAAAACTAGTTTGTCCTGAAAACGGGTTTGGCCGGTAACATATTCAACAAACCGGTGAAAACATGATTGCATATGTAAGCAGACGTAAAATATATAGACAAGAAATAGTTCAATTTATTGGTAAAATTTCTATAAGGAATCCAAAATCCCTACCTTACAGTGATTATAACTGCCCATTTATATTTTAGTTTTCTTTTTTCATTAAATCTTAGCACAGAGACAATTGCTTCTGTAAATAAAAAGTCTGTCAGAATGAGATTAATTACAGGTCAGCTTAGGTTACTTACTTAGTTAGACCATTTGGCTTTAAGTAGTGACCCTTCATATTTCAACAGTGACACTTAATTTTTAAATACTAATCAGTAAAATACGAAATTAATAATAATTGAATATCAACATAGTATTGATTGACCGTGGCTCGAAATCATCATGTCCGGGGAATGGCGTTAAAAACTCGTGATTAAAATTGGAGTCTGCATTCCCCATAATCATAGATTAATACCTGGAAAGCTTTTAATCCGTTCTGGTTGTTTATTCGTTAATTGGTTTTGAGAAAAGCGCCTCAAACAGCCTGTTGAGGATGATTATTAAAAATGTGCTACACAATTTGCTTGTAATTTTTTTTAACGCATTTCCGACCTATACCTATTCACCGGAAAAGACTCCTTTACATCTTCGTATATTTCTCATACCGACTTCTTGTTTTAATTATTATAAAAATAATCAGTATACATACGGTACTTCTGTCTATAGGGGATATTAAATTAAATGAAGAAAGAAGAAAACAAAATTTAAATTTCTAATATGATATAAATATTTTGACTTAAAAAGTTTAAAGTTCGATACAGCTACGACTAATTTTTTGCTGGAAAATAACTTTTTCTGTAGAAAAACTCAAGGTACCGCGAATTTCTTTCGTTTTAGAGAGTATTCGGATTTTTATAAAATGCTTGAAAATGGAACACAATTGTGTTAATGATCTTTGCCCGAAACTATAATAATTAAATTTTTCTTCTTCGTTATAAAGAGTGTATAAGTGTATAAAGGGTTTCCTTAATGAGTCTACAGTTCTTTTATGTTACCTATATAATAGTAAACACACTAACGTGTAGTACTTTTCTAATTGCGATTATTTATTAGGTAGGTAATGAATACCTTCTCAAAAATCATCAGAAATTGTTATCTGCGAATGAAATTTTGTTTACAATTCTTAAATATTATTCAATGAATCTTCAGCAAAGAATATGTGGTGCTATTATTTATATAAATTGTAATTACCAACATATTTTTCCTCAATTTACATCTAGTTTTACATTCAAAATTTTTATTTCTGTTTGCCAGGCAGATTGTATATAATGTAAATTACCCAAGATAATTAAATGGCGCATTTACTGTAAGGAAAATAGGCAAATTAACGCAATGTAAAGCATGAAAAATTGTTTTCCACTTATATAGTAACGACACTACTCTAAATAAAATGTCATAGTTAAGAAACCGCGAATCATCTATCTGTTATACACCAAAACGTCCACCACAAATCTCATTCAAACTAGTCCACACATTTTAACATAAATCATTATCGTACATAAGTTGAAATAGACAACAAATAATGCCCAAAGTTTTTGCGTGCATCAAAGAACTTGACAAAAGCTGTTTATACGATTCTATGCCACTTTGTAAAAACAAAACCCCTACGAGTTTCCATGACTAAAAGTTTTTTTCTTCTGCTTGCAGCAAAAATGCTAGTCGATTGGTTAATATAAATTTCGAATTTATAATTATTATTATTACTTAATAATAAAATAATTATTTATCACATAGGGCAGGACGATACTAATATTTTCCTGTAACATCTTCTGAGCACCATGTATGCATAACGTATGACGAGAAAATACAATCCTTGAAGCTAATTCATTCATCTTAAGAAAATATTTGATATTTATTTAAATATTAGCATTGCTAATTATCTTAATAAGGTTTACAGATGATGCGGTAGGATGATTTTGAGAAAACATTATAATAGATGTACATTAAAACACTGGGTTTAATTTTCACAAAGTTTTTATTAGAAGACTCTAACAATTGTTTCGATTTTTCAATCGTTTTCGAAGAGATCATACACGAACTAAATTGAAAGTAAAGATATTCATTAAGTTAACTATACAGTATACATATATATAAACATTAGTACATACAAAAATACATTAACTTCCTTATTATCTAGTAAGTGGTAATGATGCTCTAAATATTGATCTGGAAAAACCTCAGTTTGGTCATTGGTAATATTTTTGTTATAATGTAAAGGTTTTTGAATTTCAATTCTTCCTAAAAGGTCCAATTTTTTACTATTATCTAACATATGTAAAATTGATAGATTATCTTTATTTACCAAATGACCATTGTTGTTAATAAATTCTTCATAAATAAAGATAATCTATCAACTTTACATATGTTAGATAATAGTAAAAAATTGGACCTTTTAGAAAGACTTGAAATTCAAAAGCTTTGCATTATAACAAAAATATTACCAATTACCAAATTGAGGGTTTTTCCAGCCCAATATTTAGAGCATCGTTTCGACTTCCTAGATAATAAGGAATTTAATGTATTTTTGTATGTACTAATATTTATATATGTGTATACTGTATAATTAGTTAACTTAGGGTATAAGTAATGAATATCTATACTTTCAATATGGTTCGTGTATGATCTCTTCGAAAACGATTAAAAAATCGAAACAATTGTTAGTCTTCTAATAAAAACATTGTGAAAATTAAACCCTGTGTTTTCATTTATATCTATTGCTAATTATCATTGATTGACGATCCTGAATAGAGTTTGTTTTGTTTATTCGAGTGCAGGATAACGATTTTATTGAAAGGAACATGTCGTGCTATATCGCTGTCGTAAACGGCGAGTGTTCGAAGTTGTTAAGTAGTAAGTGTACTGAGAAAAATAATGAGAGAAGATAGTAATTATTACGACAAGTCCCCACTCCCTTTGTCGGCATCGGCGTGTGGAGAAGCCCCCTCCGCGTATAATTGCCCCACGTCCCGCCGACCACCCCATCATCCAACAACAGCAGCTTCAGCGCTCACACCCCATCACTAAATCTGACACTGATTCTTCCGGCTGCCGCGAATCTACCGACTCTTGTTCTTCTTATTGTTGTTGTAGTTGTACCGCCGGTGTCGGTCAACAACTATTTCCGGCCGTTTCCGGGTTGACTATCCACAAAGGACAACACGAGCACGCTCCTACCAAGCCACCGTTGTCCTTTGAACTGAAAAAACCGATCGGGTGCTCCGCAAACCACCGAGCATAATCCTTTTTGTAATTCAATTAGGGAATCTCACAGTTTGTCGCCTTGTGATGGTGATTTTTTTATTGTCTTCTACACAATTAGAACGTGTAATGGGATAGACGCGAAGTGAATGAAATTTGTTTGGTTTTAATTTCGGGCCACTTTGAGAGTTAATAAGTGCGAAATTGGAGGTCACTTGTGACTTTTTTAATATAGAGCACCGTTCCTGTCGGTGCAATGCGCTGATGAGAATGATCCTTTATCCTTGGGCAATCCTTCCAGCTGTCTATTTTCTATTAGTAGGGTAAGTAATTTGCTAAACATAATTTCTTGACTTGCAGTTCAATTTTTAATCAAACAGAAAAATTAATCTTAACGTCTATTATTGACTCTTTTTAAGAATCTTTGAAACATCTACATACATACTCCCGAAGCTTAAGATTCATAATTACCTAAATGTACATTTTAATTTGTAATCCTATCTGTCATTTTACGAACCTATTAATCCTTTTCGTTTAAATCAGTTACATTGTAAAATGAATTTTCTCATATATACTATTTATACCTACCTTTATTATTGTTTTAAAATCCAATTAGTTTTTAATAAGGATATAATCTCTGCATAATTTAAAATATACACAGCCAAAGAGGTCAAAAACTAATAGTAAATATTTTTTTGATGTAAATATAACCATAAATAACGTACTAAAAATGTAAATAGGAACTAGTCTTCTGCTAAAAATAACAAAATTGTTTTACAATCCTTCGAACGTCACAGATAAATATTTTACATTTGTCAGCATTTAATGTTACTGTTAATGAACGATCACGTTACAGAAAGATTACATCAGATCCCAATCTGCTTCTATAAAAACGTCTAGTCTTAAAGAAACGAATGGCTTATTTTTTGTCATTCTTTCACACTGAATTCAGCGGTGATGGTGATAGCAAACCATTTCGGTTTTTGGAAAAGAAGTTACTAATTTAATTACTGACTAGACAAAACAAAAGCAATCAATGCTGTTGAATGTGAGGTGTTTAAAAATATGAATTTATTAAGAGTACCTTACAAATTTGAATAAATCTTTTAATGAACAATGGAGTTATCACGGTAATTTTCTTCACTTCTATAATCAAATTGATTCATCGTCATACAAAATATACACATGTTCTAACCTTTTTATCCTTAAAAATCAATAAAAGAAAAGATTTACTTATAATACCTAGTCCATTTATGTCTATTGCTGTATAAATTATAAATAAGTATATATTTTGGATAATTGTGCACTACAAATGTGTTACTTACATAATAATTTTCCTGCCTGTTGATTATTTACTGTTTACAAACAATTACTCAACCAGGAATTAATTAAGAATTAATAATAGGCTACCGCAATAAATCATTACTGCAATTAAACTGAAATAGGGACAAATTTCCTTTTACTTGTTACTTAAACAATTTTCATAAAACTGAAAAATTGAAAACAATGTCAATTGCCAGAAAGGTATATGACTAATCGAATAATCAAAAATTTACTCTCAGCTAATTAATAAATACTACTGTTATTTATATCTGCGTATAACTGTATTTAGTAAACAGTACATGACAAAGACATTACTCTCAAATAACACCTTATAGTGAGTAAGAAGTAAGCTTAAAATACTTTTATTGGTTCGTGTTGTTTCCTATATAGTCAGCAAGTACTGTTGTGTAAGTGTAAAGATAGGTTTTGTATGATAATTGTGTGTATCTATCTCCTCTCATGATACAAACATATGAGATTACCTGACTTTTTAAACGTCTAGCTAAAAGATGGAACTATCTTTATTAAGGATGTTGCCGTTTAATCAAAATTTTTAATTGAAAATTACTAATGGTTTCTCATGTTTACGTCGTAGGGTTGTACATATGTTGTGGCAGGGGCCTCTGGCTAAACACCTGTTAGCGGAATCTCGTCACGATTCTATGTATAATCGATAGCGGTATCTATTCGATCAAGTTTGAGCAAGTTCAACTGGTATATGTGCCAATATCTAATGATTCTAGCATAATTACGTTTGTAATGGAAATCGGTGTAGGAATCTCCTCTGCTGATACAACTTTCTTGAATTAGCTGACTTACAATACATCTAAATAAACTGTAGCATTGCGGCCTAGGCATACTTTCGATATATATATATATATAATATTGTCGTTTAATTGGAGTTTTTAATTAAAATCGCTGCGCGCGCAAGTTCCATCGCATGCTAATTTACTCTCGACACATAAAAAGTAGTGTAAGTTCAAAACTAACATGTACAGTTATTAAAAAATAAATTGTTTTCATTTCAGACTTGTACTACCTTCTAAAAAGTACCAAGTGTCAATACCGATGACAAAGACAGATACGTAATTTACTAAACCAACCAATTAATTAATCGGCACCGCCGCATTATTTAGAAAATATTTGTATAAACTAAATGAGAAAGTACTTAATCATTGGTTCAAATTGCTTACTCATTATACGGAGTTGTTGGTTGGTACTATCGCATGTATAAAAAATGCAAACCACATCAATGAGAAGTAAACCTTTTATCCGGAGGTGCCAAATGTTTGAATTCCTGTTCGAAATTTATTGCTTCGCTAATTGAAAGCCATTTAAAACAAAGGCGAAATTTATGGTTTAAGGTGTATCGGTATTCATGTACATGTATAAATGTTAATACAGAAAAAACATAGTCTAACAATGCCCCTTTGTAAGCCATATGCATGAGCATTGTTGTAAAAAGTAAAAGCGACCAGGTACAAACATGTAAGCAAACAGTTCTGTTTAGTAATAAACGTCGGCGATGACTTTTTTCGCAAAGTTTTGAGAACCAAATTAGTTATTTTTTTTTCTTTCGAGTTTTTCATACTGATACTTCTGTAGTAAGTATGTAAGTACCAGATTAAACCAATGATAGTCATGATGAGTCATCTAATTTTGCTTTAATTTTTTATGACTAGTTCTACCAATCAACAACGTCTATTCGCATCTTTGCTGTTCCAGTTAACTATGACTAAAGGTATTGGCTATCATAGAGGTTGAAGTATTAAAGGTTATTGTCGTTTGTAAGATATAATGTGGAGGTAATAAAAGGTTGCATCAAATATCATCACATTAAATGTATTTTATTCATTATTAAAATTTGCCAAGGTATAAATTCAATAACAAAGGACGAAACTAATTTTCTTTTAAATAAATTGGCGACTGGTACATTTCTATTGCAAGTTTTTGTTATAAGCTCCTATGCAGTTTGGTACCCGTTCAGATCTCAACTCTTTTTTTAACAGCGAAGTTGAGAACCATAATACTCTTGAGATTGTAACCAACTTCCAAGTGTGTTATTCATTTAATTTGACAACCCCGTTGATGACGTTTGCACCGAACTTGGTCCCCCTTCGCTTTATGTTTTTGTTCAGCTATCGTCAATTTTTGACAAGTTGTGTCTTTTTTTTGCTGGCCTCAAAGAGGCCCGCTCAAAACAAAAACGATATGCCCGTCTCAAACCACCTCTACTAATGTTATTAAACCTGAATAATATATTTGTCAAAAATTGATCATTTGTAGATTTTAGTTTTTTTCCTTTGTATACGGCCATTAATCCTCTTAAAATCGCTATCACAAAAGTTATTTCTTTTCGTTTTCTTTGGAATATTGTTTATTTTAACATATATCTCTACCGGTTATCACATTTGATCTTCAAAGATCTACGACATCTTTTGTGTTTTCTCTTCCAATTTCTATATCAGCTCCAACTCTACTTTAATTCAAAGGATATAAAAATTTCTTCATAATATATCATCAACTTTTTCTAAAGCTACAAACTACTAAAGAAACAAATTCTCTACTTTCTGACGTTTTTTAGAATATCTTTTAAATACACGATACTTAAAATAATTAATAGGCTGTTTTGATATTCACCATCATCATCTCTTTAAAAAAATCGACCACATAATTTCTTTAAATTTAAAGTGTTAACATGGATTATTATTAGAAGACGTAGACTTTTTTGTGTTTCATTCCCACCAACTACTCGTGCTGGTGGGCGGGCAATCCCTCCGACCTACACTGTAGTGCAAAGCCGGAGGGTAGGGCGTAAGGCCCTCTTCAGCCTCCGTCAGGAATCGTGGGAATGGGTGGGTGGTGTGATTAGGGAGAGAAAGATGAGACGGACGAAATGAAGACAGAAGAGAAGTGAAAGATTATCTGTGGAATATTACTGCCCCAGCATTTGCCTAAATGATCCATGGAAACCACAGAAAACATAAACCAGAGGAGTCGGACCCGGATACGAACCGGTGACCTCCCGAATTCTAAGCAATGATCTAGAGCACTAGACCACGCCGCTCGGTTGGATTATTATTAAAAGTAACATCCTAATCCTCAATTCTTTAAAACATACTGTAATATGTAATTACATACATAAAAGATGGTGGATGCGCTGGGTGTACTAAAAATATAATTACATAAATTTCTTAATTTAAATTACAACTTTATCTATATATCTGCTATTCATTCTCTTTATAAATTATTTCACTAATCATAATTGACAATTTCCTTAATAAAACACTTAAGTTTTTAGTAAACTTCATTTAAAAGCAACATTAAAAATATTGATAAAGATTTAATTAAATATTAGATTACCTTTCTGCAATTATTAATATGTTGGAGTTCTGATGTTGTTTGTCCCTTTTTTGTTTGTAATTCCCATCAAAATGCTTCTCTCTAAAGTAATTTAGCTACAATCCAACACATGCATGGACAATTTCAATTCGGTAACCCGAAGGAAGGTCTACTGATTAATTGGTCCATTAGAGAAACCCGAAGAATTTCGAAATGCCAAAGTAACTGATGACTCAAATTAACAAATAAACATCTACATTGTCGCGATTAATACTGAAAGAAAGCAGCTTGTCGAGATATTCTGGTTTTGGTGAAGTAATTGCTCTTAATTTATCACATGTCAACCAACACTTTTGTCGAAAAGATTATCTTTCAGATTAGCTAAAAATATATATTTACACAAATAATATTTACAATTATACCCACAAAATTCGTATATTTAATAGAAGCATATTCTCAATGTTATCGTATGATTTTCCTGTAATCAAATTTGAATATTACATTTTTTTAAAAGTTTTACTACTATTTGTTATGCGGGCTTGATGGCCGTGGTCGAGGATTGTTCTTCCTTCGGTGAGAACATCGATGGAAATAAATATAAATATGCAATCAACAGAAACAACTACTCGCAGGGCTAATACCCATACCGGCATTGAATTACACTGTTGATTCCGATGGATTCTTAGACGAAGAATAAAATATATTCAAAAAACAAGGAATTAAAATCCTTATTCGTCTAAATATTAAGATCAAAGAATAATAACCGGTCGTGGGATACGGCTTTCGGTTCGTTGTGCCTACTTAGTGGGACGCGTTCCAAATGTGAGATCTTTGTACTTAATATTTAGACGAATAAGGATTTTAATTCTTTCTTTTTTGAATATCGATGGAATTGTTTATCCAACGTTTCGCCAACTGTTGTAGTTGGCATCCTTAGGGAACGTAGCGAGGGCAGAGATTCCATCGCTGCGGTTGAACTGAGCCTAAGCCTTTTCAAGGTTTACTACCTTTGGTAAAACTACGTATTTATCTGTGATACTAAAACTGACAATTGCATATTTGAAATATCTATAAAAAAATCAACAATTAATACATTAAAATTGTTAGAAGTGCCCTGTCGCAATTGCTGGGTGAGAATCACGATTTCGAACTCTTTGGTTCAAATCACCACGCCATAGATTGCTCCGATAAATCATCGACCAACCTACTCGCTTCCATTAAACAGCGTTCAATAAATAAGTATACACAGCGTAGTGAACGCCATCTGTAGAGTTACTATGGAGGGGCAACTACCCATGGTGTATAGATGAGAACCGACCAAGAACTAAATGTTCTTTATTTAGCAGTAGACAAGTAGTTAATTCTTTTATGAAAAATATAAGATAGTATATTGACGAGAATATTCTTACAAAGTAGATTTATAAATCCTTGTAATATACTGGGAAGTGATCCTTCTTAGCCATTTCCTGAATTTGCTCATGTGACTGTGCCTTAACAATAACTTATTTAAATTTGTGTTTCTAATTAGGTTGTTATAATATGTATTCTCTGACAATTTGGTTAAATAGTATCACGTCCGAAAACAAGTTGGTCATTTTTTGAATAGCTACAACATATAGAGAAATGTCGAGACAGTCTCGCGTTGATAATGCCCACTGTAGAAATTCGTGTCCGTTTACTAAACAGTGTGTGGTATTAGGGGTGGGTCTCCAATTCTATTTTACTTTACTTTATTGATTGTACCACGTCTCCTTTGCTCTACTTGTTTCTCTTATATTATTTTTCAATTTAAAAATTGACCATGTTTTTGATACAGAAAAGCCTTTTAGCTCGACTGTCTCACTCTATGATAGATGGGTCGACATATCAAGTTCTTTATCAATAATACTTTCGAATGCTTGCCATAGTAGTCAGAGGTATAATCGTGATCTTCGGTTAATTAATACAAGGAACAAAGAGAATCGAATGATTTGTTGGTATGTGATGCATTTTATTCGCTCTCACTGTTTCCCACGCGTGTCCACACATTTTACACGTTGGCATACCAGCCTACCTCCATGGTATGGTCTACATGCCTCCTTGGCAACGACGTACGTCGCGTCGTCGTTGTCGTCGCCCAAATCGTCCACATACCATTGCAGAGAAACTAAAAGGTCACTTATTCGTTGGGAAGGACTCAAAACATTGTTTTCATTCGAAATATTTCCGGAAAATGCCACCGGCTCGTAAACAAAAGAATGCGCTGACAATCGAACCCGAATGTTTTGAATAATTAACACAAATTAAATAGTTACTAATGAATTTAAATTCGATTTTTATCGATTGCTATCCACATATAAAAAAATTGAAATACGCAGCAGTCTAAACTGAATATCTTCCGACTACATTTTCATTCTTTAATAATTTTGTAGGTACTATGTTAATCTTTTGTCGGTATGTTACTAGAAAATCCCAACAAAAAATACCCATCGTTAAATGTATTGTGTGATTCCTTAGCTAAATCATCATAATCGCAAGGTCGTCAATCCGAAAACAGAGATACGACACGTACCTTCACTACTTCTCATCCTGAACCGTCTTCGTATTTCCCGAAAACTATAAGGTCCCATTCCCCCTTGTCCGAACAGTAATCTAATGTAGGTCTTCATGTTGTTCACCCGTTACTCCTGTTTCGGCTTCTCATATATCTCTAACTAGATCGGAGTCCAGAAGTAATTTGGTTTTGTTAAAAGCGAACTGACTGCGCTATTTTTTGTTTCAAATCTTTGAGTTATCTGACTTCCTAGACATCGAAAATCGGCAACATCTAGATTTTCGACTCCAATTTTTATATAAGCCTTAACCATACACATGTACCTCCCTTACATGCCATTTTTCCTACATTCTTAAGTATCGTATTTCTAGGTAAGTTTTCTGTCTTTTTTCTATCGCCTTGGCCTAACCCAAATACTAAAGTTAAGACAAACAAACTGTTGCTTAAACTCTCTACAACTCTAATCAAGGGACCTAGAATTTCTGTCGTTATAGAGAGGTTACGTTATATAATGTAAAAAGAAACCGAATTTAAGAAGAAATTTTTTTAATGCTTGACGATCTAAATCCGAAACGTCTCCTGACATCAATTTGCATTAAAATAATTTTCTCATTCACCCACAATGTTTCTCTTTTATCCCACGTGCTTTGGGAAACTAATAACTCTAGACAATAAATAGTAAAAATGATTTCATTTTGTTTTAGGGTACGATCGAAGATTGCACATTCTCCAGAAAATTATTACATTCCTAAGCAATCGACACTTTCATTGACGTTTAGAGACACTACTGTATGCCGAACTATACCTGGATTGACGAAAGCTCAGGTGGACCTGTGTTATAGGCAACCAGACACTACGGAAATGGCTTTGCAAGGACTAGATCAATCTCTAAAGGAATGTCAACAGCAGTTTGCTACCCATCGATGGAATTGTTCCATTACGACCAAATCGAGAAATCCTCATACCAGTGCTATGTTCCAGAAGGGTACGCAAAACTACTTATTATTGTTTTTATCTAAAGATTATGCTTATTTTGAATGTTGCCCATGAACTACGAGATACCATCCGATGATTGCTCATATAAACGTTAATCATTAAATATACTTTAGTAATTACATTAATAACACAAACAATTATGTACATTCTCCTAAAAAAATAACAAAAAGCTATTTAATTGGAAAATTAACTATTTCGCTTCACTGTGTAGCTTTCTGAAAGAAATTTGTATCGATTATCGTAACAAGCTATATGATGTAGTGATTTATTTATTTTAAAAACAAGGCTTCAAAAGTTACGTGCCTCGCTGGCTAGTAAATTAATTTTCATTTTGATTACAAAATGAAAGGGAGTAATTTATTTTTTACCGATTTATTATAGTAGCAGTTCTAAATTTGGTGTAAAAGTGATGAATTACTATAATGTTAAAAAGAAACCCCATTTTCGGAATTCCTTTAAGTTATATATACATATAGAAACGTTAGTTATTGCTTGTTACTATAAAATTGTAAACTAAATAAGATGCCGGCATTACTGTATATAAAATTGTTTAACTAATAACTGCAGACGCTGTGGTGAACGCCATCTGTAAAAATTTGTCAGTAATTATGAATTTATTGATACTTGACAAGGTCCTTTTCGATTAAGGATATCGACTGGACAAACTGAACCGACGGCACAGCAACGTACTTGATTTGGTTAATAATCTGTTGTAACCGTCGGACGTAGTTCGCTATTTCGCACTTTTAGGTTCTAACTAAACTAGTTCTTACAGATGGCGCTCAGTACGCTGTCTGTATTTATTTATTAATAGCTGTTTATAGGCAGCAGGTAGGTAGGTTGGTGTTCTATCGAAACTGTCTACGGCGTGCTAATGAGAACCAAACAGTTCGAAATCCCGATCCTCACCTGACAGTTTCGGCAGAGAACTTATGTATAATTCCTTAACTTTACTTTCAAAGCATATTTATTGTTATCTTCATCTGTTTATTACCCACTACAAAATCATATCTTTCGTTTTTTTCCGATTCAGGTCATTAATCTGCAATAAAGCAAAGAGGGTGAATTTGATTATAAACAGGAATATAATCACAGATTAAACCCCACCCGGAACAGAAATCTGTTGCCTTCGGCTAATAATATTCATTGGCCAATTTCCATGAAATTGCCTCTTTATTATGTTAAAAACTTATCTTCGTACTTAATTATTAAAATTTAATTTTCTCCCAATCGGGAATTAACTGACACAAGAAGTATGCGAGTTATTAATTAGTTA
The DNA here is from genome assembly GCA_963921985.1 of Agrilus biguttatus. Taxonomy (NCBI): domain Eukaryota; kingdom Metazoa; phylum Arthropoda; class Insecta; order Coleoptera; family Buprestidae; genus Agrilus; species Agrilus biguttatus. The sequence goes on from OY998117.1 coordinate 32,610,723, forward strand.
CACAAGACTGAATCATCTATCGCCATGATAAAACGATTTATTTTATTCCTCCTTTCTCTATTTTTAATTTGTTAAAAAAAAAATTGTTGCGTCGTAAATCCATCCGATTTTAAACGATCATTAAGGCATGCAGTTTCTAAAACAGGCAGGGTGGTAAGAGTGATTAATATATTTTAGTACTTGGCTGCTAAACTTTTACGCCACAGGATTCCTGTTCACTTGTCAACACGAAATACCTTTATTTTCGCTGAGGTTTTTATGGCACCGAAAACGAAGGTAGGACGGCGGGTGGTCCAAATTTTTCAATGGATTGTCAGTAGCTGCTCCAGTGAGAGAGAGGTACCGTATGGTGTTATAAAACTTAGAAGCCGGACAATAAATTCTAGGTATAAAACACCTTTTGCTGTCTTTAGAAAACGGTTGTTATTATGAATTATATCCTTTCGATATTAAACAAAAAAAAAACTAGCATACTTAATGAGCTGATGGAATTATAAAATTATCTGTGTGTCAGTCACATTTAAATTGTATTACAAGTTTAAGACCATTAAAATGTTTACACATCAAGATCTCTCGTGGTTAATAATAAGCTTCCAAAAAATAAGCCAACAGTATTGATGCCATAAATATACCAAAAAGCAAATGGCCACACTTGGTAGTACCCAAATAAATGAATAATTGCACCGACCAATTTAGGTATTTACATTGTATTTGTTTGTTTTGGCTACCACAGTCACTCGAGTTATAATTATTAGTATTAAAGCGAGGAGGGTTATTTTGAGAAATTTTATTACAATTATTCCTATTAATATTTGAAAAATATGAAACATTTAAGTACCATACCTTTTTATGTTGCCATATTCTGGTAAATTTGGAAGTTATGGTTGGTATCTTGATCAAAACATAATTCCTTTAAGTTTAAAACAGTATGAAACTTAATCTTCGTGAAAAATAGTCCTACACCATTTTCTCCATTTCTAGTCATAATAAGGGTTTTATTTCAAGATTACAAAAAATCGGGTTGATCTAAAGTAGCTAAGTATATCTCGAAAATTGGCTGTCTAGGAGAATTTATGGTAACATATTCTTAATCATCACAAATAATACTGTTTAAGCACATAATTTTTAAAAAGAATCATTGCAGATAGTTTGTATCGCAATGTTACAAAAATTCTATACTCATATAACTGTTCAAGAATTAAATGATGTAGACGCAATTATTGTCATGTAAATAATTTTTCCATTTTTGTTAAACATTGTATCCAATTGATTTTTATTTAACGTAATTCCTATCCGAAATTCGCAGATAGACAAATAATTCCCTATCCTTGCTGTCAGATTGTCTGTTCGAAATTTGTTCTAATATGTTGGATAAGGGCAGTTTTTTATTGTAATGTTAACCCGTATAAGAAAGTAAAGTACATAACATATATCTTTGTCAACGATAAATGAATAAACACTACTTTGTTTATTATCACTTTTTTTATTTACAAATCCTTTTGACTATAGTTTCGACAAATAGCTTGTCATTGTCAAACAAATGATTCAAATTGAATGAATATAAACAGATGTACAGTGGTGTTTATATATATTTTGGAAATACCATTAATAATTAAATGTACTGAATAATACTGAGTGGTACAAATTTACCTGGTCGTTTAATAGGTTATTTTCGGAAATTTTTGATGCTTTGTATACTTCTAAGGATTCTAAAATATTAAGTTTTATTTACATTATGAATAATTTTAATATTTTCTATAGTAGGAAACTGATGGCCAGTTTCTAAAAAATGGTTTGTAAAATTGGAATTATCTGTTAAACAAAGAATAGTAATATCGATGTATTTATACCTTTACAGACCGTCATTGTTAAAATGCTTGTATAAGATTGATTTATGTTTTCGACTATGTACTCTGCATAGTTTGTTTTGTTTTCTTAATGATTACATCGGCAGTTGTATTTTAATGTATCAGTTTTTGGTTTGGTAATGCTTTTGCAAACTTTAAGTCAGTCTAATATTTGTCACCATCGTTAACACAAGTAACTAACAATAAACATATTATATTCGGTCGACAGCATTTTATTCCTTAATTAATTTATCATTATCTTTTCTTAATCTAAATGATCGAAAGTGTTCGTTATAACGAGTTCTAAATGACCTTCCAGTTTGGCCTAAGTAAAAGGAATCACATTCTGTACATTCTAGCTTATAGACTCCAGTTTTTTCAAATTTGTCAATTTTATCTTTTGAATTAAAAAGTATGTGTTTTAAAAATGTGATTGTCTTAAAACTAACTGTTAGGTTGTTTACAGATAGAACATTAGCGATTTTTATTTAAATATTACCAAAGTACGTCAATGTATTGTAGTATATCTATCTATGTGTTATGTATGAAAGAAACAGGCATCAGCAATTCAGCAGTTTAAAGTTGCCTCCTATTGATATATTCAAACGTAACTCATCATTCGTTATGGTTCTTATTTCAACAGAATGGACTGAGTGATATCCTTGGAATGAGCTGTCATTGCTTCCTGACGCGATGCATTCTGTTGACATCAGGATGCAGCTGCACTTCACTCATTGTTTGCTAATCTGCGTAACTACTTACCGATAATAGGTGCCATTAAGAAAGTGTTGAGAAAATTTGCCGGAACGTTGGTGGCCATTTTTTCTATTTATTCTATTCCAGGGAGTCATTAAAATATTTACGCGTAAATTGAAGACTATTATTTTAAACTGTTCAACTAAATGAAGTCCCTTTAGAAAGTAGATCAATTTAGAAGAACTTTTATGGGAAAAGCGTTAAATGAACAAAATTAAAACAATTTTCACGGGATCACAAACGAACTTATTGAAAAGAATTGTGTGAATTACATAAAAATAAATCGTCATTTACTTTACTTGTTGAAACTCAATTTCAACAATGTAATAAAAGAAAGATACTTTAAAAGTTTCAAAATGTTTATTTAATTTAATAGTCCACTACGACCGGCGAAACAGTGGCTTCATCAGGTGTATGAAATACAAATTTTGTCTACAATTAAATTAAAATTTTTAAACATTAAGGTATCATTCTTTTATCAAAATATTAAAATTACGTCGATTTTCTTTTTGTTTCAAAAATATACATTAAAGTTCAATATTTTTCCATTTTCGACTGAATCTTCCGTTTATACTACCCACTTTATTAATGCAATAGTATCGTCGACTTTCTGCTAAAACTAGTAATAATTATGACTGATTCGCAGAAAGAAACAATTTGATTCTGGATTCTACAGTAAGAAATGTGTAAATCTGCTGATGTTTCAATAAAAATGAAAAATATAAATAACAAACTTTCAATGGTACATTTACTGTGAAACATGATAAATATTAAATAATAACAAGAATTATGTTCACTAAAATTTTATTTAACTCGACAATTGTTTCGGGTATTAACCCATTATCAAGAGTGGACAATACTAAATTTCTAATGTGCTAGGAAACTATATATATATATTGCGGAAACTTAGTTAATAGAAGTGGGGATGAAATTTGTCCTAATTCTAGCTGGTTATTTACAATATTTGAATTGTTGTTAATGACTTCTTTGATTTCCAGATTTTCAAGCGAAGTTAGTTTTTTGTTTTTTACAATGTTGGAATCTTGATAGTAGATTGAAGCAGATAAATTAATATATAATAAAAAACAGAAAATAATCAAGAAACTGTTACATAACAATGAACTCAGTGTTAATTCTTAATTTAGTAAACAATTTGTATCTTTACATTTCTTAAAATCCGTCAGTTATAAATACAAAAACAAGTTACAAAAATTCAGCCTAACACCAGTAGAAAATAACAACATTACTCTAAAACATGTTTTAATTAATGATAAAAATAAAAGGGAACCACTGGGAAAAAGTGACATTTATCAACTATGTATAATAATTGTAAAGCTATTTATATAGGCCAATCAGGTAGGTCTATATGTACTCGATTAAAATAACATGTACATGATATTAAAAAGCTTAGTTTAAAAACCGGGATTTCCGAACATTGTACTCTGTTTAAACCTGGAAATCAAGAAAGCCATTAACAACAATTCAAATCTTGTAAATATCCAGCTAGAATTAGGTCATATTTCATCCTCACTTCTTTTAAGTAAGTTTCCGTAACATATATAGTTTGCTAGAACATTAGAAATTTAATATTGTCTACTCTTGATAATGGGTTAATACCCGAAACAATTACCGACTTAAATAAAAATTTTAGTGAACATAATTCTTGTTATTATTAAAAAATATAAATACATAAAGCTTGTCGTATTTGCCAAAATAAAAAGAAGGGAGTATACTTTGTACACCCGGTAGAAGTTATACTTATATTTAACTACATATTTAAAGTTAACTTTAAAAATTTAAAAACACTTTAAAAATTACAATACCTACAAATACAATTAATAGCTGTCGCATAATGCCTTCGCAATTATCGTTTCATACTCTCAACGCCCCAAAAGAACTTCAAAAAGTATTTAGTTTAACTCACGACTTAAAGAAAAACTAAAAACTTAAATAACTTTGTTTAATAACATTTACGTAATGTGATTTCTCATTAAAAAAAGTTAATAACTAATTAAATGCCTAAAAGTAGTACCTTGTTATAAAGAAAATACTTCAGTCTCACAATACCACTTCAATAATCGATTTTCAATTTTTATTTTCCGGTAAAAGAGTTTATGGCAGTAGCACATTTGCATCCGAATGGTTAACTGTTATTTGTGTTATTTTGTGTATAATATCTTACTTTGTTTTAATTAAAGTAACAATAACTGATTGCAACTAACTTTAGCTAACAATTGAGTTAAATTCAATAAGAAGCAATGATAATGACAATTACAATAGTGAATTAGGAAGGTCTGTAAGTAACATTCGTATTAATGTTTAAAAACTGTCAAATAAACCATGTCACAGTGAAAGTGGCAAAGCACTATTTTTTTTAAATTGTCAGACACGTACAGTTTCAGATTAATATGCGTAAATAATTTTAAGTCATGTGTATTGAAAAAATAAACTATGTAAACTTGTTGGAATACTAATTATACAGGTCAACGTAGTTTATTTATATATTTAAAACCAGATATGTCATTTCCAACGTAGTTTGAAACAGTCTGGTCTCAAATTCCCAAAGAAATATTTTTTGACCCTTTTGGGAGCATTACCACGTGAAATAAGAGGACAAAATAACTGCGAGAGTAAATTTGCCATTTATCAGAATCTCCATTTTTGACGTTGCCACAACACTTTAGGATTTTGATATATATCATTTAAAAATTAGTGTGATGCTAATGTACTTTGTTTTATTTCACTAATAAAATGATTGCTTTTATTTTCTAACTGTCTTTTCAAATCTTTGCATGATATTTATTGTACTTGAAAAAAAAAGAAAGTAACCGAAAAGTTGTTTAAAAACATAACACAGTAGAAGGATACATTATGCGATATTAATTATTGAATTAATTTATACCCACTACAGATTACCTCATACAACGAGGGAAAGTTTTGTTACTGCTATCACGCCCTCGCCAGTGCTTTTTCCATTACGCTACAAGAGGTGACAGCAGTAACAACAACAAACGTACTTACTTAAGCCACAGAACGTCGGAATCAATGTATATTATTATTGATGATTAATAATGAAATATTTAAAGAATTTTTTTAGTAGGGGTAAATTTTAAATATATTAATGCAGAAACAGCAACAAATTTTTCCTCATTGTATGAGGTAATCTGAAGGGGGTACAAATTAATTCAATAGTTAATATCGCATTAATGTATTTAAATCTTACCCCTACTACAAAAATCTTCAAATATTTCGGTAGAAGGATAATCATTTTTGATGTATTTTTCAAAATCAAACTCGAATCTACCTCCTGAATTATCCTATAACATTGAAATTTGAAGATACCCTAATCTAAAATAAAAACAATCCTAATTACCAACATATTTTGGAGTTAAAATATGCTGGGGAAGTTCTAATTCAGTGACAAATGATATGTCGGAAATGGCTTCCCTCTTGGTTGTTTTGTCCTTTGAAACGACCAAAAATTGTTATTTTGAGTCATATGGTTGGGATATTTTAAAATATTGATGTGCTAACGCAATTTTGAGGTCATATTTGAACTCTCCTTTCGTTTATTCCTTTTGAATCCTTGATATCGTTAACCCGTATTATTTATGTTGATTACGAAACTTTCCAAGTGGTATAATGAGGATTGTTTGTTACCACCTAGAAATGTTTAAATTAAATATTGAAATCAGAGCACAATACATAGAAGTAGCAGTATATATTTAAAACTATTACAATAAAATTATTGCACCTGATAAAAGCAAAATAAAAATCACTTCCTATTGGTATAGGCAGGATTTCACCAAATTCAATGTAGAAGAGGTTGAAACGAAATATGAAAAAAATATACAATGAAATAAAATATTGGAATAAATTAATTTAAATTTTGGTAACAGATTTCCTGGAAGAGTGTTCGAACTGGTCAGCTTTTACTCATAATCAATCGAATTCCATAAAAGTTACAGTTTATAATCGAACAATTATAAAGACATAATAACACGTGACATACGATACGATAGTATCGGCAGTGCGAGAATTATTAATTGCCCTAATAAAGGAGTACTAATTTCTTCCGAAGGTTGTTTATGCCGACTATAAAACGAAATTATGTGGTTTTGAATGAGTGTTTCCAAGGCGAGTACAATGGGGGCGCATAGATAAGAAAAGATGTAATTTATGCGGTGTGAAAAGGCTTTTAAAGTTCTAATTAAAGTGCAATGTAAAGCACACGTGATAAATATTTTGACATCGCTTTTTACTGCTGTTACTATAATAGTCTGCGGCCTGTTTGCTCATACATTCCATCGAATAAGACATCCATCCTACTATATATCTCATCTTAACTTCGTGTAGCATATCAAACCTACACCTAAATAACCGTCGCGTCGTGTCGTAAAGAATTGAGCTCTTTTGGATAAATTCTTCTACCGTATACTACTTTTATGGTCATTTCGAATATAAACAAATATATCTCGTAGCAAAATTAACATCGTAATAAAAAAATCTTAAAACAAAAACCTACATCATTTGAATTTTTAGGACTTGTCTTTCTACGTTTTTCTAGGAATTCATCTAAGCACATTTTAGCTACTTAATTTTACATCTCCCACCTCCTCATGCAGAGAAAGACAAGAATCGTAATCGTGATGAGTACTCACAATAGCCCTACATGCTTAATATTAATATTTGCTGTGTTTTTGAAATAAATAACAATTTGGTGTCACTACAAAAATAGAAATACATTACAGATTTAACAACAATTCTGTGTAAATCAATTGCAAATTAATTATTCAAACAAGTGAACTTACTACTAAAGATGCAGCAAAGCTTACGTTTTTAAATAAGTTAAAAAACTGTGAAGCTGGTGGTATTAACCAAATTATGTTTAATAGTTGGGAGTTATTATATTCAGTTTGGTCATTGAGTAGAATACCTGATTTTTATATATTTATTTTAAGTTAATTAAGTTTTCAAAAACTATTAGCTGAAACGCAATATTTTGTAAATGTAAAATGCCTAAATTATTACTAAAGATATCACCGTGGTCTTCAGCATGTTCAGCATAGGTACAATATGTTTCATTTTTTAAATCACTATTATTATGTTCTAAAAAACATTTTCTGAAATTTCAGGTTATGCCTAGTTATTTATCCATCTTTATTGCCTTTTCTTAATAAGTTTACCTAAATAGTAGTTTTTTATTAGTAGTACCTTAGTACGCTTGTCTGAGGAAGCCAAAAATTTAGCGAAATTCAGTTACAAATCAAACAATTAGTATAATTAATACTACTTCCTTCCCAATTATTTTAGACTTCAAGGAGTAATTTCTTTTGTTTTTTTCTTTTCATATTTATATTACAGAGTAACTAGCAAAGTCAAATAAAGGTAAATTACATCGTTATACATTTAAATTTTTAACAAAGGGAACTAATTGGATTTGATAATACTGGGGGTTGTGTAAAGGATACCGTTATTTTGAAGAAATTTATCGATTTGAATGTTTAGTTTTCTTTTATATTCATCTCCATAAAATAGTGCAAATGTTTGTGTTTTTCATATTTAATTGGTTTAAGTGGGGCTTTTATTATACAGATAAGCCTGTTTTTGTGTGTTTAAAAGCTTGGAAAGTAAGAAATATTATTACATCTGAAGAAAATCCAAGCGAATGAATCCCATATAAGCAAACTCATAAAATAATTGCTATTTTAACTAATAACTAAGCTATATATTCATAATACTGAAACTTCCGCAATGAAATTCCTATAAAACTGAGTTTACGATCACTTGAATTTCAGTTGAAAGTTAAATAGAAAAACTAATTAGAAACTGTATCTCTGTTGGTTGCAGCAAGGACTTTCATATATACACATTAATTATCCAGTGCAAGAACTGCTAAGGTATTTGTATATGTGTGTATAATTTGATTTTTTCGCGCTTCTCATTAAAATATTCCCTTAAAACATATTCTAGATTATCGTCATAATTAATTTGTAATGTATAGTTCATACACTTTAAACTGATAAGTAAGTAAGAGAAATAATTGCAGTTACATACTAAATATTGTATTGCATTCAAACAACTTCGCAAATCGTATTTAAACCAAAAACCTTTAATTAATTATAATATCTCAAAAATAATTTTTATTATGTACTTTGTTATGTCTTTGTTATATTTAATTATTTTCCAATTTATTCAATGTTTTGCACTTATTTAAGTCTAAGGGCTATAAAAGGATGACCTAACATCAAAGATTGACATTTTAACCAGAACCGCCATTAGATATCTGAGCGCTCGTGAGCAAAATTGATTTTGTCACAAATGAACCTTTTAACAATCTTTGATTGACAATAGAATGCATTCTTTTTTAAACGCCGATTTATAACATAATATGCAGCAACAGCAACAACGCCTGAAGTTTTCTTTTGCATGTCCATGTGAATTCAATGCTACGCGTAGGGCGCAGGCCACGTCCTTTGACTTATGTGAAACGGGACTTACCAACCGTTTATGTAGGATTTACCAAAATATGCAAAGCGAACTTGACTTTAACCAAAAGTTACTCAATTCACAGATAGTATAGTACTAACCGTTTTGCTTATAGTTGCTTATATATTTCATATTCTTCTTACAAATGATTGAGGCTAAACGTCGATCGTCAGTCGGTTTGACTTTCACGTTTATATTGTGACGGACGTGGCGTTTAGGGTGGAATTGACCCGCGCCGATTGCAAAAATAGAGTGGAATTTGCCCATTCCGCGTTCCAGAAAAATCGAGATAACTACTAGATTATTCGATATGGTTCGAGAGTAACCTAGCAACGTCCATCAAACTATATGAGCGACAGCGATAGACGTTTTAGGACAGTTGATGGATAATAGTTATCAGTTGACGAAGAATAGCTGATAGATGACGGAGAACATGCAGTTGACGAAAAGTGTTTATGAGAATTGTAAAACCGAAGTGTTAAATAGTTAAATTTTGTTAAGAGAGTTAAATAAATAAATTTAGAGCAAAAACGTAACAATTAATATACATACAACAAATAAGTTTAATTTTTCACTAATGCTCCATTTGGAATATATGTATATAGTACCTTATTACAGTTGTAACTAGAAATTGCAGGTTAACATTAAACCCATTTTAATTCAAAACACTCGTTGGAAACTGCCCGAGTAGAAATCAAATCAAGTCAATCCGGTCCTGATTTGATTACCTTGTCGTATCCCTTTTAGGAAACTACTAATCTATGCCAATCCGATCCTGATAAAAAAATATTTTAGTCCTTTCATGGAATCCATCCCTTAGATTTCTCAACCGACCCTGACATTATTATTGTTTTTTAAATACTTTTAGGGAACTTCTTACTTCTTCTTATGCAATATTCGATACTGATACTTGTGTTTTAGAAATCCGTCTTTAAACAGTTGAAACAAACTATTTTAAGAACTTTTATTATTGGCCATTTACAATTATTTTGTATAAATGTGAGTAATTTTATTGGAAGGAAAACAAAAATGTTACGCGCGGTGGAACTATATATTAATGTAATCTATATTCTGTTGATTCTTTAAATTCTCCGGTGGCACGAAAATGTTATACGAGGTGGTTTCCCTCTAAGCATGTAGCTAATCTAATCAGGACCTGGTCAGGGCCGTATCAGGTGGCAAAACCTGCCAGTGTGTATTACTCAAACTATACATGTTAAACTCATGCAATAATACTGCGAAACCAACACCACCTATGGCTAATCGCTTGTAGGGATTTTGTAAGTATTCTAGAAATATATATATATATATGTATATGTGACTAAGTTGGTTACGTCTTGTAAATAAATAATCTGCCTTGTAAATGTCATCAGCGTCAGCGAACCGTTATATACATAAATGGGTACATATACACTTAACATATACCTTAATTGCATCAATACGATCTCTTGTCTCTTAACACTGGAAAGACTTAATTTATTTTTCAGTGTTGCAAGTTGCAAACGAACACGTGTAATTATCCGTACCTATACACTAAATTAGATCTAATCATTACAGGACCGAAGCAAATAGTTTAGAAAGTACATCAGCAAAAACTTGCATCTAATTTATTAAACACAAACAATGTAATTAGAAGATTAATATGAAAACGTCAAGCTTCGATGAACTCGAGTTAAAAGTAATAACGATGATAGGAGGACGGCCGACAACGCTTTTAAATTAACTGAGAATTTCCCTAATCAAAGACTATACCTCCGGAAATTATAAACATGGTGAAGACACATAAACTTCAGTATTTGGTCACATTATGCGAAATAGGACAGGATATGGCCCGTTCCAGCGGATATTGCAGAAAAGGATTCTGGGGAAGGGCGGGCCAGGATGCAGAAGAATCTCATGATGGTTAAAAAATCTCAATACATGGATTTCTGTAACTATTAGTCTTGGAGGTGGTAAAGCGGGTCAAGAATCCATCGTCCTTGTCTTGTCATGTCTTGAAAACCAAGACTACATCAAAAATAAGATACTCATGGCATGCTGACCAAAGGAATAAATGGGGAACTTATTTTGACAAAACCGCTTTTTTAAGATTTTGAATATATGAATAGTTTTCACCTTAACTTGATGAAAATCCATAATCCAAGGAATAAACACCAAACAGGTAGATTTTCACAAATTTTTATAAAAACAAATAACATGTTTCGCCAAACATTGGCTTCATCATTAGAAATGCGTGTATTTACTACTGAATTTAAAGTTTCGCGTAACAGTTTAAATAGTTAACTAATGGTGGTGGAAATACATTTAAAATAAGTTTAGTAGGGGGAATTATTACTATCTATTTGGTCGTTCAGTATTAAATTGAGTTTTTTATATTTATTTATTTCTAAAATTTCTTTCTGTCTTTATGTTCTAGTGTTCGTTTTCGAAAACTCTCCGCTATCTGTCCAATATATACTTTGGGCGAGACCCACAGGTTAACTTGTAAACTCAAGAACATTTTTTATTATCGACTTTGTCTTTATTGTTTTTTATTAATTTTCCTAATGAGTCATCAATTTTATAGGCAATATTGAGACCATACTTTTGTAATGAAGAACGCTTGTCTTGTTCCTCAATATGTAATGACAAGTGGGTACTTATCTAACGTAAATCCCCCTATACAAAAGACAAAATTTTATTTTTCGACCATTATGCACTACCTCACGATTTAAGTCATTTGTTAAAATACGCATGGATATTTACGTAAATTGCGCGCGCCAAAAAAAACTGTAGCGTAAATATACCTATTACTTCATAAGTACTTAACATCTCAATTTTAAAAATAAAAACACAATCGTGTGCGAGTTCACCATACTCACTCACTCATTGAGGCATTCGTACCCCCCACTTTACAAAAATCAAGTTCAATTTCCAAGGGGTGAACGTGAAGGATATAGCAGTGTACTTAATTCAATTTTGGAAAACATTTATATATGCTTTTGGGACAGTATTTCCATTAAATTATCATAAATTACAGTACAATCACGTTAATTAGCATTTTAAAAAAATTCAATACCCGAACAATATTATAGCCTCCGAATAAGATTACGCAATCAGTACAGACAGCGGCGTGAACGCCATCTGTAGAAACCCCCTGCAGCAATGTTTCACATGGTCCTTCTCATATAAATATGTCGACTTGTCAAACTGATCCCAAGACGTGCATATCTACGTGATAACCACATAACCAAAAAGAACAAAACAAAAATATGTTGTTAGTCAGTATTCTGTCGGAACTGTCAGACGTAGATCGTCATTTCGAACTCATTGGTTCTCATCAGCACGCCGTAGTCAGCTTCCTTCGACCGAATACCAAAAAAACAAAAACTTTTTTGTGTTTCATTCCCACCAGCTACTAATGCTGGTGGGCGGGCAGTCCCTCCGACCTACACTGTAGTGCAAAGCCGGAGGGTAGGGCGTAAGGCCCTCTTTAGTCTCCTCTCAGGAATCGTGGGAATGGGTGGGTGGTGTGGTTAGGGAGAGAAAGATGAGACGGACGAAATGAAGACAGAAGAGAAGTGAAAGATTATCTGTGTATTATTGCCCCAGCATTTGCCAAAATGATTCAAGAAAACTACAAAAAACTTAGACCAGAGCAGTCGAACCCGGGTACGAACCGGTGACTTCCCGAATAATAAGCAGTGATCTAGAGCACTACACCACGCCGCTCGGTAACGGAACACCAACCAACCTACTTGCTATCAATACACAACGTTTAGTTAACAAGTACGGATAGAGGAGTGAACGCCATCTGTAGAAATTTGCTACATGAAATGTTTTCTGAAGAATTAAACTATATATAAAGCATACGAAAGGTTGACATAGTAAGAACCCACAGGTGTAAAACCTAAAATATCAATAACAAATAAAACTACTAATTATTACATTTTTAGAATGTTGCAGTTCAGAAGTAAAAACACGTTAACTATTAAAACATAATAAAACATTAATGGAAAATCTATTCAAAGCAGCCCAAAACTATGTTCAAGAATAGGTTTCCATATTTTTTGTTAGAATACCTCTAGAAACGTATTTCCCGAAAACTGCTCCGAAGGCAAATGTTTCGATCCCTTTATTCTAACATATTTGAAACTAAAACTATGAAAAAGGCAATGAAATATATTGAAGAATTTTTAATAGAGGTAAATTTTAAATAAATCAATACATTAGTTCCAACGATTCTGTGACCTAGTAAGTACGTTGTCACCTTCTTTAGCTTAGTGGTAAAAGCATTGGTGCGTAAAACCAAAGATCCCGGATTGGACGCCCGGCAAAGATTTTCCACATTAATTTGAGGTAATCTGTAGTGGATATATCTTCGGTTTCTACCACAGTTTTAGTAGCATGGTAAGGAATGTTTTGCGTTTGTTACAGTGGAACTCCTTTTCGGCCGTTTTATTTATTTAAATATTACATAAATTCCAACTATACGTCCATGCACGCGTCATTCATAATTAAAACAGTCCATAATATAATAATAAATACGTAATTCGTGGACACGTATAGATATCAATTGAAAAGAAAGAAAGAAAGAAAGCTGTAAGTTTTGAGATGCTGTTGCGTTGTCTGAGGATTGGATGTAAGTGACAGGCGGCACAACAGCTGTCCATCAGAAGCCAGCGGGATAACGTGTAGCGACGACGGAGTGGCCATCAAGAAGCTGGAAGACCATCCGCATTGTCCATTTTATTTATATGGAAATGGTGGTAGACATACGTGCCGACAATTATACCTTTCACGGCGAACTGCACAATCAGTGCCGGTGGTCGGTACATCAGCTATTACTGTAACGCATCTATGTACGTGAACGATTCAAATGACATTGTTCCGAAGAACTTTATGGAGACAACAACTCGGAAAAGTCAGGCATGAAGAAAACGAATCGATGTTTACTACGGCAATTGCAAAATGATTACAAGAATTCAACTGATTACGTAAAAAGTGCACGTTGAACGGGGGAAAAGAAGTTATTCCTGATGGAGCTTAACGTTTATTAGAATCACTCATAGACCACGTCATGGCTCCCAGTTGGATTAATTAGCAACATTAGACCATTACCACAATCAAATAATGAAATTCAATTGAATCGGCCGACGACGCATGGTGGCACATTTGCTTATGTAAAAACAACTTTATTCCGACTTTGATAAAAAGTAAAGGCTGTTGTATCTAATTTTTGTTTACCGTTTACAGCGTTTCTCGAGACTATATTGAGACGAATAGCGAATTACAAATGATCAGATCAACTGAAACAATTTAGACCTAATTATTACCTATAACTTAAGGTTATTCTCTAAAATGTGTCTACTTTAACAATCGTAATAATTAGATTAAAAGGAACCAACCCCTAATTACTACAAAGCCTTTTTAAAGAGAAGACTCGCATTTCGCCCTTTTCATGACTGGAGTATCGGGTTGATAATGCCCACATTTAAATAGTGAAACAGAAAAACAGTGAATAGTCTGAAATCTTTGTTTGAAGTCTGCAATTAATTAAGAAAACAGAACATTGAGAAATCTATTATTTCTTAATATTTTTTCCAAATATTGGTTTCATTATACAGAAAATTTTTAGATAGAATCGAAAATAAATCATTCAAGAAGTAAAGTTCAACCTAGTGTATTCTAGTTGACTACGATTTTACAAGGGAAAGTCGTTATATTTTTACATTGAAGTTCTATTTTATTTTTCACAATTAAACTTACCTATTAACTTGAGGGTAATATCGATATACAAGCTGACGGGCTGGACTCGATGGCATAAAAACATCTAGCAGAAAAATTCAATATAGGTAACTATTATTTCAATCTATCAAGTTCGGTCCTTCACTTTAAAGAACTGTTGTTGAGTTAGTCCACAAGTAAACTTATTGTTCTCAAGTCTTTAGTTGAGAGGAAGTAGTTCCGTAAGCCATAATGGTGAATATTTTCCCTTATAAAGTTGTGGCAACTATATACCCACATAAAATTCTTTTAATAAAATATAATGAATGAATACAAAATTATGAATGAGAAAAATAAAACACATAGAAAGTTTCACTAAAAATTTACTACGAGAACCTCGACAAATTTGTTTCGACCTAAACGAGGTCATTTAGAGAGGAATACAAAAGATTACTAAAATTTACAACTAAAACCAGACTTAAATACTATTACAAATTAAATAACAGGAGAGGGAAATCATAAACAGACATTTTAAAAAAAAATTACAAAATTTTAATACAATGTTACACTTGTTTTATTGACAAATAACGGTCTTACCCATCAGTATAATATTCTTCTTATCAGTTATTTAATGGTCAGCGAATTTTCGCTTCTCGGCTTTCATCAATAATTTCGTCACGCTCGCCGTGATTACCTTGGCTGTGAGTTGAACTAAGCGATAAGTATAAAAAACCTAATGACATCCAGTTCTCATTAAATGCAGTCGATCCACGGCTTGTGCTTGCAATTTGCTCGTTACAACCTTTATAATTGACACAAGGACCGTTCCCAACCGTACGCCCTTTTTATGCAATTTCACCCTTGCTTTTTGCCCGTTGTGAGCCTTCATCACGTTATGGACCTGAATTCTTTCTGACACATATTAGTTAATGGTGTGATCCTTTTTGCCACTCGAAAACGATCTTCATACAAATACAATGAACACGTCTTCGGGCTTTTTTGAACTAATTATCACACTTTGAGGTCACTGCTAATTGCATACAAATACCATTTAATTAATCTAATTACAATCTTACATAGCCACAGTGAGCTACTCGTATGTTCTGCGAACATTTCACTTTACCTTACTTATTTTTATTTAGGTATGTTACACAAGTAAATAAAATGCAATACCCATAAATTCTTTCTTACGACAAAATCCCCATAACATTCCCATTACTTGAGCCTGGTTGTTTTGTATTATAATCTTTACCAGCAATTTAAAGCCATTATAAATTCTGACCATAAGTTCTCTGCTGAAATCATCAGACTCTTTGGAAACTTATGTTCTATTTTAGATCAACGTGCCTGTAACATAGACTATTACGCTACGGGTTTAGTTTAACAAGTCGATCTTTAAAAAAAAAACTTTGAAAAATATTTCAAAAAGAACGCTTGGCTTGTTTCACAGATTTTATTATTTCTCTAACGATCGTTTCGGTTACAACACCATTTTCAAAGAGTTTTAAATTACTAAATAATATAATATAAATTTGTTTCTTAAATACTAGGCTTATCTGTCTACCTGAATGTTTTCATTAATAAGGGAGATACGTCGAAATCTGATTGGTCATTAGGAAGACCTAATGAGTTGGCTTTGTTCATTTCAAATATTTCGAGCATATTAAGACGTTTACCCTTACTACATTGACGTAATAATTTTACATTTCCTGTATCTAAAGAATGATTAAGAACCATACAGTGTTGGGCTATACCCGTACATTTGTTATTTTTAATAATTTATTTTTATGCTCGTCTATACGAGTTTTTAAAAAACGACCAGTCTAACCTAAATAGAATGAATTACCATCTTTTACAATTTATTTTGTAAACTCCCGATTTGTACAATATATTTGGTTTTTCTTTATTTTTTACTAACATGGACTTAAGATTATTTTTATTTACACAAATAGTGTTCAAATTACAATTTTTTAAATGATTACAAACTTTTTTACTTAAATTAGGTACAAAATTGATTAAATGGAATTTTCTATTAAGTTTAATAGGGGGTACAGCATAGACTTGTTATGTTTTTTCTTTATTAATTTGTTAATCAGTAAAGCATCATAACCATTATTAATTGCTAAAGATTTAATGACATTAACTTCTTTTTCAAATTGAACTTTGTTTAACGGTAAGCTAAGAAGCCTATGTG
The DNA here is from genome assembly GCA_963921985.1 of Agrilus biguttatus. NCBI lineage: Eukaryota > Metazoa > Arthropoda > Insecta > Coleoptera > Buprestidae > Agrilus > Agrilus biguttatus. Next base: position 32,627,715 of record OY998117.1, read on the forward strand.
TGAAAGAATAGAAGGACTAATCTTGATATTGTTGTCCCAAAAACTCTCTACATTTAGTTGAAAAACTTGAACAAGTAGAGTTACCATCAAATGCCATTTTTGTTTCTTTTGACGTTAAAAACCTATTTCCTTCGATCCCAACGACAGAACTTCTACAATATGTAAAACTTAATTGAAAAAAGTGATTTACTCTCAGAACAAAAAAACAGACCTTATCAAAATTCTTAAAGCCTGCATAAAACAAAGCTACTTAAAATTCGACAACCTTTATTATGCACTAATTGATGGTTTACCTATGGGTTCTCCTTTGCCCCCCTTACTAAGTGACATATTTATGGCAAATCTTGAACTAAAACTTTTTAACTCAAATAATGCAATAATATAATAATAATTTAATATTCTTTGAAAATGGTGATCTAACCGAAACGATCGTTAGAGAAATAATAAAATCTGTGAAACAAGCTAGTGTTCTTTTTGAAATATTTTTGAAATATTTATTTAATAATATTTCATCAAGTGCCAAGCGAGTCTACTATTTCAATTAGTCGATATCCTTAATTGAAGAGGACCTTGTCAGACAGACATCAATAAATTTACAATTAGTATCAAATTTCTATAGATTGCTTGTACCAGAAATTTTATAACGACAAGCATCAACTAATATGATTGAACTTATTGTAAAATTAATAATAAATTTTTACAGATGGCGTTCATTACATCGTCTGTAGATATTCATTTGAAATTCCATTCCATTTCTAAAATCAATTGCATCAGTTTAAGGTATTTAAGGAAGTGCAATTTACTGATATTTCCTCCATTAATTCAAGACTTGTTTAAATAAAATTCAATCCAAATATATATATATATATTACGGATTTCAATTCTCCAGTTACTATAGTGCGTGCAAACCAATCTTAGTCTAGTTGTCTGGAATCATAAAAGTCATTAAATACATTTTGGCACTTCGAAGCAAACTCAGTTAGTCCATAATTGCTAAAGTTGATATTCAAGGTAATAGCGTAATTTTCCATGTGTTATTGTCAGTTCTACTTGGCTGGTGAGTGCAATTGAGAATTATCTGAACAAAAACATTGCAAAACTAATTAAATATAAACAAACAATGGAATAAGGACTATAAACGGCGTGGCCAAGGTCATCTGTATGTATATTGTTAATTAATGTTTGACAAGGTCCATTAGACTTGTCAAAATGGACCTACGGCGTCTTACACTACGTTATGTAGAAACTGTCTAACAGGGTGCTGATGAGAATTAAACAGATAGAAATAGTAGCTCACGTCACTGGTTTCGACAGATCGATCACCAAGAACTATTGTTCTTTAAACATAATTTATAGACACTTATTATTCACTTGACTTTTTATTACAGCCGATATGACTATTACCGAAGATTTCTAAACTTAAAACACCTTACAATTGTAATTTATATCTTGGATACGTATTGTAAATTTTAGGGGTTGTATATGGAATAAAGAAAGAACCGATATATTATAGGGTGACTAGTGTCACTGAATGAAGTGTAAAAGGTATCGTAAAACATACAACACAACAATTCAACCGTAGAAACTTCTGTACGTACAGTTGAAGCAGCTTTTTTCCGACTGCTCTTGTCCAAGTTTTCTGTGGTTTCTAAGGCAAATGCTGGGGCAATAATACACAGATATTATTTCACTTCTCTTCTGTCTTCATTTCGTCCGTCTCATCTTTCTCTCCCTAATCACACCACCGACCCATTCCTACGATTCCTGCAAGGAGGCTGAAGAGGGCCTTACGCCCTACAGTGTAGATCGGAGGGACTGTCCGCCCACCAGCACGAGTGGTGGGAATAAAACACAAAAACGTAAAATATACCCTCGTATTTCATAACTCAAGTTTTCGAGTAGTGTGAAAATAACATTTTATTAACATCTTTCTAAACCCATAGGTCCCTTTTTGATTGAATGTACTTATGTATATAAAACTCGAAAACTAACATCTGTAACATATATCTTTTATTTTTCTCTTCTTTGTCATACGTAGATAGATACGTATTAAAGTAATGTAGCTGAACAAAGTTGCTCTATATTTATCCACATACAAATCGACATTCGAACGTTTGTTTGCGAAGGGAATGGATGGCTGGATCCCGATATTATCCTATGTACATATTGTAATTATTTATCAGCAAAGAAGTGAATGACAATTGTGCGTATGCGTGGCAGTAGGCAGTAGCGAATATGTGAAGACAACGAAGAAGTGGCCATAGACAAATGCCATCCATCTTCTTCGGCATGAGTGGGTACCATTTGCACACACACATACATACATGCATACATGAATGCATACAAACAAACAAATAAACAAACAAACAAACAAACGTACATCCCGAGTCCCGACAACGCAGGAGCGTAGCTCGGTGCCGCCGTGCAGATTTACGATCACGTCACCGTTGAATGCCGCATAATAAAACAGCAACCAATACCCTATATAGTACTTGTCCTCAAAATTTTTATCTCTCCCTCATACCTTGTTTGTAGCTGCCGTACGAACGCTAAGCAGATTTATTAGGGCCGTTTCTTGCGTTATTTGTGATCGAACCGATTTAAACATTCGACTCGCAAAAGAATTTATTGTTGGCCACAGAACAACAACCTCTCGGTGACTATTTCTTTACTTCGACATGCATGCAAAAGAAACATCGGTACATATTAATCAGTACATTATGTCATCAGTGTTGATATAAATAAATTGAACCGTTCTGCGTCATTAGAAAGTCGATTTTTTAATGATGTTAAGTTCCCTTTGCTATTCGCTAATAGAAAATCAATCGATTAATTACGAAGTTACTTCTCTTAGTTGCAATTTATCACTTCTCTTCTGTAATAAATCGAAGATTCAATTATCATTAATTAAAATGAAGAACTGGTAGTTACTGCCACGAGAGTGGTTGAATTGATTATTATTACTACCGATTGTTTATTAGTGCTTTTGAAAACCTTCTACAGTCTACAGTGACTAAAGTACGCTAACAATCTGAAGTCACACATTAGCAACCTTCTTCAATGAATGGTTTGCGGTGATTGGGACTGAGGAGTAAAAACAAGATTAATGCCAAAACTATCCCTTTTTCAAGAGTACAAAACAAGATGGCTTAAACTATCTAGATCTTAACATAAAAATTGTTAATAATAAATTAGAATTTAACATTTATAGAAAGCCAACAACCACGGACTGTATTATTAATGCAAAGTCAAATCAATCACACCAAATCAAAATGGCAGTATTTAATAGTTACATTTATAGATTATTGAACTACCCGCTAAACAGTGATAATTACAAACAAGAACTAAAAACAATTAAAATTATAGCTTCTAATAACGGTTACAATCCCATTGTAGTTATTATCAACTGATTAGAAAAATGAAAAAGAGATTAATAAATAAAAAATTGTATTCACCTATTCATAATAATGAAATAACGAATTATAGGTTCATTAACTACGTTGCCACTTATAGTAATAAAATTTATAAAAAACTTTATGCTTTGTGTCAAAACACTATTTCGGTTAACAAGTGTAACTTTTGTAAATGTTTAGTCAATGATAAACAAAAGTGGCGTGTATAAAATTAACTGTTTAAATTGCGATGCCTTTTACTTAGGCCAGTCGAGTAGAAAATTATCAATAAGACAGGCTTTAGCACCTACTGTGTAGAAAACAACCATAATTTAGATGTTGATAGTATTAGATTATTACATGCTGAAAAGAAAGGAAAAAGACTCAATTTATTAGAAGAATTAGAAATTAAGAAAGCTTTTAAACGAAACGATAACATCACAAACTTACAGTCAGATTTTCGAAATAACTTATTAATAGATACATATTTGAATTTCCCGTCAATAAACACACAATAGGTTGTGCAATTACCGTGCTCTATTGTATATCGGATACCTGTATTTATTTATTTTATTTTATAAGTTTACATTTATAAGACCTAGTTTAACCCGTCAGATTCAGTATTTGTTTTGTACTCTTGAAAAAGACTTCGCTAGCCGAAACGATCGTCGAGTTTTAATAAAAACCTTTGAAACATAAAAAAACAGCTTTTTCTTTGTCTTATATATGTTGTTTTTGAAGAATATGTTTCATAATTATCCGACCGAACAGTCCTTATTAGTAATATATTTTGTGATTGTAAAGGCGATGTTCTGTGGAAGTTGTTGGAGCTCAAAGCTCACTGGCCGAAATAATAATTTTTAATAATAATAGTAGTTATTTGATGTAGGAGAAATTGTTTGTGCTTTTTATACAACTAATACTAATTATTATAATAAAGGGACCATAAACATTATCTCGTAGTTTTATATTAAGCATTACCTACTGGTACGAACATTTACCGTCGCTTATATTCTTTTTTAATATGGTTTGCTCTGTAGTCCTAATCTATAAAATGTTGGTATTTACTCTAAAATCCTTATACGCATGAGTTTTCACCAACCCCTTTATTATCATTTAATATCCAGCGGGATTATTGACTCGGTTGATTAGAATAATTTAAACTTTAAACTTATTAAAACCTAACCTAACTCAGTCACCGTACTCTCGGGAAATTTTGGAATAAAAGGCAATTATGCATTTTATTACCCGCTGTAGGTTACATAATATAAGAAAAAACCAAGAGGTGCCAAAAAGTTCCTGCTGTATCTGGTGCAATTTAAAAGAAACGCTTTTTCTTATTTTTTTACATCAAATTTCTTTGTTTTTCATTTTGACAAAGCCAGTGGCAGATTTACCAGTAGGCTGAGTAAGCTGGAGCCTAGGGCGGCAAATTTGGCCCAAAACTTTTTTTTTCTTACAGAAAAAAAAACATTATTATATACACAAAGAAACAAGTGAAAAAAAATTAATATTTTAATAATGCACAGTATACTGAACACTCTTACGTCCGTAATCCGTGTATAAAAGATTACTAAACGTACTGTAAAATATAGGTACTTATGCGATCATGAATTTTTAAAATATTCCAATAGCTGCTTTAGTTCAGGAATGCGTACACTTTCAATGCCACTTTTCTTCTCAAAGAATTTTCATAAACCCAGATTCTGGATCATGAAAAGTCTATCTTTGTTCCTGCGAAAACAGAATTTGGAGAACATTTATCCAAACTTGGATATAACACTTCGCATGGCTCTATGTACACCAGTAACAAATTGTTCAGGTGAGAGAAGCTTTTCTTGCTTAAAGCGGGTAAAAAACTATCTACGATCTACTTTAAGTCAAGAATAGCTTAACGCCTTATCTCTTTTGTGCATAGAGTCAGAAGTAATAAACAGGATTTCATATGACGATATAATTAATGATTTTGCGAATTTAAAATCTCGCAAAAAGATAATGTAAAACTTAATTGATTTCATTGTCACCATTAACCGGACTGTTAATAGATTATTTAATAGAAATTGTTCGCATTGTTTTTAAACTGTAAGTGCAAGAAAAAATATTTAACAAAAACAACGTTTACCGACTACACATTATTTTGTATAAGCTGTGTTCATATGGTTTAAGTATTTTTAAGGCATACCTTTCCCCACCTTATAATTAGTACATGCTGCTGTTTTTAGGTGAACAGTATACTCTTCACTAAATCGTGGATTGCAAAAATAATCTAGAAACTGACACAACTATCCCCTAGTTCACAATCATACTAATAACGGGAAAAAGCCGACGTAATGAGGACGATAGAACACAAATCATAAAGTTGCAATTTCAGAATAAATATGATTGTGAACTAAACTAGCGTATTGAATTTTAATGATTAGTAGGGGCGGCAAAAATTGAATAGTCTACTAGCGGCAAATTTGTAAATCCGCCACTGGACAAAGCTTAAAACATAACTCTGTACAAAAACTAATTTTTCTTGTCATCTTTTATCAAATAAGATGGCGAATTTACGTTTGTTATATAAACACCTGTCTTCGTAGCGTCCAATAAAATTGAAAGTAATTTTCTTTCTAGGGTACAGAGAATCAGCCTTTGTATACGCTCTATCATCAGCAGGGGTGGTCATGAATGTAGCGAGAGCATGTAGCCAAGGATTAATAATCAGTTGCGGATGCGATCCAAACAAGCAGAGCATGAAAAAGAACTCGGAGAACTTTACGTTTAAATGGGGTGGCTGTTCACATAATTTACAGTATGGAATTCGGTTTTCGAAACAATTTTTAGATTCACGGGAAAAGGCGTCCGACATACAATCCAAAATAAATCTACACAACAATCAAGTTGGAAGACTAGTAAGTACAACATATGGATCTAAAATAATTGTAACTAAAGGTTCTTAATCCCCTGCGCAAGTCCGACTTCAAAATATTTCTGTAATTTTAGTCATTCGGACAGTGTCACGACGATGTCTTACGATTTTTTGAGCTTTCTAAGCTAACGATACGTTACTCATGAAATACTTGTAACCGTGCGGCTTGGTCTATGGAAGTCTAAAACAAACCTTAATATTCTGTTGTTTCAATGCTCATTTCGTCCGTCTGATATTTATCTTCCCAACCACTACTTATTCACTCCCATTATATGAAGATGGCCTTCCGTCTTACCCTTCGGCTTTGCACTACAGTGTAGATGAGAGGAACTACACACCCACCAACACTTGTAGCTGCAGGAAATGAAACGCCAAAATTTTTTTTATGCTCTTCTATAGAAAACTCATACGTGAACGGTGCGACCAATCGATAATGATGATTACTCGATGTTTACTGTCGTTATGAGACATTCACCGTCAATCACGACAAAATAACCAAGAGGAAAGAATAGAGTCGGTTTTTACTGTTCAAATTTTGGAATTATCCTTAGATATATCTGTTTCAAAATACAAATTAAAACTGTTTGCTTATCCAGCAAATTTTCTCTGTAGGTACGTTAAACTTCAATATATTATTAAATTTATTGAAGAAGCTGGGATCCATAATTATCTACATAAAAAAATTGAAACCATTTTTTCTTGATAACTCCATTAATCTCGAATAATCATGAACTGTGAATAATTATCAAGCTTAAATTATAGTTTAATTGGTAGATGTACCTCTGCAACTGAGCTACTTTATATATAGAATGAATAGAACTTGTTTAATTTTGAGTCTCTCTATTTATTGTTAAAACATTTTCAAACTTATTGAATTTCTAGTCGACTATTTAATACAAATAATAATTTTGTTTTAACAAATTTTACGATTGAAACAGCTAAAATATACGCAGGTAACTGTTTAGAAATTACGCGTACTATTTTGAAACAAATGATAGTACTTGATCCAGTAATTGTTCCAATTATATAAGGTAAAAATTATATCCAGAGATTATTTGATACTTTAATATTATCTGATGGACAAATCTCTGACTAATTTAATTTATTAAGTGGTCTTTCAACGTTTTGTTCTTTTATTATTTAAAATTTAATTCGATAGGCAAGCAATTTTCATGCCATCATTAAATTATAATCATTTTCAGTGATTTCCAAAAATGTGATATAACTTTAGTGAAATATGGCTCATATTTTGTAAACACTATGTAGAAGACGTTTTGCCGTATAATAAATATCTTGCAAAGGTGATGGTCAAACCTTTCGGTCAACCTTTCGAGCCACCTTCGAATATCGATCTAATTGGTAAGCAGTAGGTAGGCTTGGTGGCTTCATCATCATCATCACCAAACCAGCTGACACTTGTATGTCATCTGGAGGTGAAATGAGTGCCGCGAAGGAACAGCGTCAAAGACAACGCTGTAAGTCGACCAAATGGTGCTGCTGTCGCCGACCCTAAGGTCGTACATAATAATTTTACAATAGTAAAGAATGCAGATGAAGTTATAAGACATGGTCGTATTTCAAGAAAGCGCAGCGCTACACAACAACAACAAAACAGTTAATGAGAATATCGGCGCGTGTGGTCCCATGATAATGATAATAACGTTTGGGTCGCGATGCAAGAGGCGGCGGCTTCTTCTTCGTCTTTGTCAGGGGGGCGGTGCTGTTGTTGGCCTCCTGTGGTCATCGCAGGTCCTGCTGGCACCTCTGTTGAGCTCTCTGATCACTATGCCCACGTGCAAAAATTTTAAGGCTCCATTACTATAGGCACCACATCGACGGTAAATTAAGAGACCAAAACAAAAAAAGGACAAATTACCGAAACGGTTTTATACAAAACGCCTCAAAGAAAAGTTCTTACATCGTGAAAAGTGAAAGACCTTTATTAATCATTTCCGTCTCCTCCTGTATCTAATTAAAAAAGGTGATCTTCTAAAGTTATTACTAAAAAAACTTCTTTATATACGGGCCATATAACAAAAATGTTTCGTATTTTCTTTCAAATGAAATGAATTACTTTAAAAAACTAAAGATGTTTCGATACTCAAGATTTAAAATTCAACAAACTAAAGATGAATTTAGTTTATTGAATTTTAAATTTAAATTATTACCTGTTAAGTAAGCAATAATAAAATTGGACATGCCTATTTTTAAAAAAGCAGTTCGAATGTTTAATATTGATTTAATAAATTAATCTGTTATGAATAATATCGATTGTGTTTAGTTGTTTGTTATCAACTGAATTTTTGTTATTTATTTTTATGAGGTTAACATTGATTGATGTATCGTATACGAGTGACACATGTATCTATCTATTAAGTACAATACTTTTATAATTTATTCATTGAGACATTGAGTCTCAAGTGTTTGTGAGTTATTTTTTAAAATTTCACTCAACAGGGTTTTTCAAGTTGATGGGCTATTAGAAGTATATGAGTATATAGTAGTAGTAATCTAAATTACTCATTGTGGATACATTATTGCAATAATTCAAAATTGTGGGTCTGGAAGACGGCATACGCTTTCTGATACTTAACAAAAATTGATTGTTCAATTGTTTCGAAATCACAGCACACTGCTTTCATTAACATTCTACATATGCAGTGCAAAAAAGCAACATTTTCACAAATTGTAAATTTTCTCAAAAAGTATAAACAAAGGTATACGATAGTCCCATATCCATAGACGCCAAATTCAATGAGGATTTCTAATATGCAGTCAAAAATGGATCATTCTATTTAAAAAAATTGACTTATGCCCCTTTGAAGTTGACCAACATTGACCACAAAATTTAAACACCCTGTACATTTTAGTTAAATACCACATTTTTTCCCGATAATGTGAATAGTTATAAATAATTGTTACGAGTTATAAAGTAAAATCTCAAAAATTAATTGAATTACGGTTTTTTAAATGTTAACTTGCAAATGTCACAAATTTAAAAAAAAAATGAAATAACTCAAAATCCATCAATACTTTCGGGGTAGTGCCTCCTATAATATATACATGAATTCAGATTTTCTATCGGAAAATGTAATATAAAGTATGTCATTCTATTTAAAATAAGAAAGTTAACATCTACTTCCGGTATAACCGGATGTAAATTGAACTTGAAAATATTTTTAAAAGAAGCGGCATAAACAATAATCAAATGAGCCCAAGTTTCAGAATTGAATTCCTTCTACTAATTCATATACTTCTAATATCCCATCAACCTGAAAAACCCTGTATACTTCTCTATAATTTCACACCGATACGAAACTAGTTGTATAACCATGTAGGTTTATATTTTTCTATATAGTTTTTAATTAAACATTAAAAATACTCGTTCGCAAATCTTACAAAAAAAAAATATGTAGCTCTATCATCCCTTTGCAGTAAAAGATCCAAAACATTAGCCAATTATTTTAAATCGTCTGAGATTATAAAAGTGCACAACATTCCACTTTGTGAGTTTCACGCTCGCGAGCATTTCCAACAGTCTAAAAGTAAAGAAACGTTTTGAAAAAGCCCTGCAAGCGTTATTTAGCAAATTGCACAATTCATTCATACTTTGAAGAAGGAGTACGAGAGAGGCGCTCGCACTTCAAACGAGCCGATCCTTTGAGGGATGATCCAAACAAACAAACCCTCACTTTCCGTTTGAAATAACTCCCGGATAGTTTTCTGTACTGGCACAAAAGACCCGAATTAATGTAATGAATGCACCTAGACGACGGCACATGAGTCAGAAGCTCTAGAAATCGATATGTTCCTTCTTAGAATTATTGTTACTGTTATTGTTGTTGCTCTTATTCTGAATTTTGTGAAAAGATTACTTTTAGCTTTTCGATCCATTTCACTTAAACCACGGTTCATCGATTTCTTTCATAAATGTTATTTATAAAGATCAAGTGCATGGTCGGTTACAATGAGGAATTTCTAATAAATTTCAAAAATAAAACAATGTAGTTATATTTTGCCAATTTAATAGTTTTACACTACAAATTTGTTTGAATAGTTTCCAAAAGTGTTTACAAATTTATCTGATTTTTGCAAGTAATCTGACTGACGTTTTCCATCATTAGAATGCAGCATTATAATTTACACTTTTCATTACAGGTAATTAAGAATAATATGCAAATAAAATGCAAGTGCCATGGAATGTCCGGAAGTTGTGAACTGAAAACATGTTGGCGACAAGTTCCTGACATCAAACAAATCGGAAAAATATTGAAGGATCGTTACGAGAAAGCGATCCTAGTAAATCATTCAAATTTGGGAAACGGCAAACAAAAAAATCAGAACAGGTAATATATGAACATATTTCATTCAAATATGAAAATAACCAAATGTGGTCATCAAATCAATTTGTTAAATTGCTTGTAGTTTGTTATCTAAAATACGAGGCATGTTTTTTAAGTAAGTACCGTTTTGAAATTAATAAAAAACGTGCAAAGATATCTTAATAATTTTATTTTTACATAAAAGCCTGTACCTTTATCTACTTTTCTACATAATTTCCTTCAATATTGAGGCAATTGTCATAACGTTTGACCAGTTTCTGAATACCCTTCTCATAGAACTCTGCCGCCTGACTTGTTAACTGTTAACCACTGCATCACAACTCTTTTGACTTTGTCATCGTCTTGAAGACGCTGACCGTACAGATGTTTTTTCAAGTGCAGGAACAAATGGTAGTCACTGGACGCCAGATCAGGGCTGTACGGAGGATGATCTAGAGTTTCCCAGTGAAAATATGTGATGAGATCTTTGGTCCGATTAGCCACATGCGGACGGGCATTGTCATGCACATTTGTGCGGCCATCTTTAACTGCTCTCACCTACTTCCTTATCATTCCATCACTCATAATGTTTTATCCGTAAACTATGTATAGTTCTCAGATCTCAAGATGGATATCAATCGGTTTTAGTCCTGTAGCACTAAGGAACAACGCGGAATCCGGACTCACGATTATCGAAGGCATCTTAAACACTCAGTAAACAACGTAAACAAGGGCGAATCAGAGTGTAATGGCGGCAGTGCGTAAGTGAGAGATGTAGGTGACAAAATTTCTAAACGGTACTTACTTAAAAAACATGCCTCGTACGTCGGTAATTAATGAGAACGAAATTGCAATTTTGACAAGACCTTGCTAATATTATGAACACCACAACGTATTTTAGAGATATTGGCTTATTGGAACAAAAGTAATAATATACCCTTGGTTAGCGTTGTGTCGAAATGGCCAGACGTGTGTCGCGGTTTCGAACTTATTGGTTCTCATCAGCACGCCGTATACAACGATTACTGTTTATAGGCAACAAGTAGGTTGGTTGGTGTTCTATTAGAACTATCTGCGGTGTGCTGATGATAATCGATGAGTTCGAAATCGCGATACACGTCTAGCAGTTTCATCAGAACGTTAACCAAGAGCATATTGTTATTTTGTTCGACCTGGTTACGTGCCTACCACGTAGTTGTAACTACGCAGTGGAATTAATTGAACAAGTCGATATTCTTATTATAGAAGGACCTTGTTTAATATTACTGAATCCCACAAATTGGTAGCAAATGTCTACAGATGACGTTAACTATGCTGTCTGTATTTATTGACTTAATGTGTTCTTCAATTTAAAATGAAACAAATTTGTAGTGAAATATTACGGAGAAATTTTCCTTTTTGTTTTAGAATAACGACTACAAAAAAGAAGAGGAAAAAACCGCAATCGCGTGTAAAACAATGGATCACGCCAGACAACAAAATGAAAAAGAAAGATTTGGTCCAAAGCCTCCTCTTTTACCAAAAATCCCCGACATTTTGCGAAAAAGATTTAAACGCAGATGCTTTGGGTACCATTGGAAGACAATGTAACAGAACCAGTACCGGTGCAGATAATTGTTCGTCCCTCTGTTGTGGAAGAGGATACAATCTCCAAAGAATTGTACGCACTGAAAAATGTAACTGTAGATTTATTTGGTGTTGCCAAGTTGAATGCCAAAACTGTTCTATTGAAGAATGGGTCGCTATTTGTAACTGAAGAGAATTTATTTATGTACCTTTACTATGGCTGTTGAAGTAGGAGACAAGGCAAGAAACAGTACAAATTGGTAGGTGACTTTTCTTTAAAATTGTCGACGATGTTCGATTTCAATCAACATTCTGAAGTAATTTATGATATTCAATATGTGTTAGCTATTCCACTCTACTTGAATTTAGCCATCTCAAGTGATAATAATCGTTCAAAATTTTCACCCATTTCGATGTTGTTTAAAATATACATAAAACTAGTACCTTATTGTTTACTTATGGGGTCCACGATCAGGGCGAAAAATGGATGGAGAAGGTGGGGATCATCCTGTAGACTATTAAAAAAATGTTTCTAGGTGGGGGCAGAGTGGGTGGAGAGGCAGTAGTAGAGGTGAAGAATCCAAAATTTGAATAGGAAAATAACATAACCTCATCCAACCCTAGCCTTAAATAATCTAACCTTTTCTAATCTAACACAGTAAACTAAATTTGCTTGTAACTATTGCCTTGTTTATTTGAGGTTGCATGCCAACCCTCTACCTTTACCATATCATACCTTTTTAGTGTTCTACAAGGTCATCCCCACCCGCTCCACCCATTTTCCACTTTCTCCAACTGTGAGCTTTAAGTTGTAAACTATTACCGAATACTAAATAGAACTGACATAGTTATATGTGATTTTTTCAAGAGGAGTGTTTCATGTCAAAATAACCCTTAATGTTTTCAAATTTTGTGATGACATTCATATAAATACTTAAAAATGAATAACGAGAGCTTCTAAAGGACCATATCAATTAGCGTTGCTGTTACTATATCTTTTTGATAGCGTTTTCACGAAGTAATGACTTGAAATACAGATAGTGGAGGTACTATTACAAAATATTTTACCTTATTAATTAAACATTCCAAAAACAGTATTCGTAATTTTTATCTGACTGATAGTAGTGTAGTATTTATTTTATTATTTTAATATTAATATAAAAATTGTATATAAAAATAAGTCGATATATGTATAGCTATTTAATAAAATTTGTTCCTACCTCTTTAATAAAATGCTACCGTATCAATTTTATTACAGGCATATTAAAAATGAATACTTTTTAATTAAATGAATATTAGATATAGTATATTTTATATAGTAGGAATCCAGGATTGGCAGAAGACACTGATACCTAAGTAAGTACATTTTTCAAACTTATTTGAATGTTTTAGTTAATCAAAATATTAAAAAAAATATCCCTTTAATATAACTCTAAATGCTCTTAAAGTTTATATACCTATATAATAAATTATAGCAAGTAAGTATATCCATAAGACGGCACAGGTCAATTCGTAACTTTGTGACCTACCATAATTGAAGAATGGATCTACGAAATGGGTTAATTCGTAACCTTTGACCTTTGAATTGATAACATAACAAATTGGGAGAAAAATAAAAACACATCTATATCGAAAGTAGCTGAATCACAAAATTACGAAGTAACTGGTTGATAAAGTAAAGTTCGGAATTAACTTCTGCCCATAATACAAACTTTTCAGTTTTGTGGATTTTCCGATAATTAAATCCAGCTTAATGCTTAAAGAAAGCTTACCTCATAATATTGAATAAGGAAGATTCAATAAGGTCATGAAATCATGAACTTTCTAGTATGACGGAATTTATGCGCCCTAACAAAATTTTTTATTTGAATAGCTATCTTCCACACCTAAATTACATAATTGGTACTTTTTGCCTATACAAAAATATAATCTACGTTTAGTAAAAGCTTATGCATCAATTTCGGATTGTATCATTTGACTGAAACTGTAGAAAATTGCACATTCAAATGCGTCCAAACTGTTATCAAATTAAAAATACAATTTAATAGAATCGTATAAACATTGAAAGTGCTGTTTCTTCTTTTAAATTTTCCTTTTCTCGTTTACCCAATAAAAAAACCAAGTTTCTCAGAGAAAATTAATTAAGTAACAATTACCTACCTGCCATTCTAATTCCAAGTGATAGAACATAAATACTGAATCGATAGAAGCGAGTCACGTGTTGTGCTCTACATTTTGTTCAAATGAGCTTAAAATTAATCTTTTCGAGAACTTGTTGGTCTTCCACGTTTCAATGATTTTCAAGTGCATTTTGCCAGAAAGTCCGTTAGTATTAAATTGAAATTTACTCAGAATAGTTGTGCTTATAAAACATAAAGGTAAGTTACGCTATTCACAATCTGGTTGGCTTCTGAAGAGTTTATTAATTATAATACAAGATGTTTATTATTTGTATCTTCACTATACCAGGAATATCCATCCAAAATTTCAAGTTTTCTGTGCCTTATTAACCAAATTTTAAAAACATTTTTATCACATAACAGAGGACCAAATTTACTCCTTCAAATTATAAAATGTTACATTTATAAATATAATTATCACTAGTAAATTAATTGCTAATAATAACAGAATGTTACCTTACCAGTAAACTATTCGGTTTTTGTATATAATGGGGACACCAAAGCAAGTAAAATATGAAACGAAAGAAAAATTAAAATAATTAAATGGATGATACTATTGCAAATTAAATATGAAAAACTCAAGAAAGGCTAGATGATCGTATAAAGCCTTAATTGATTAATAAAAATGTAAAAAGTATATTATTTATAATTAATATTGCAAAGTACTTCTTCTTAAAAGAAAAAACTTACTTTTTTTAATTTTTGAAGTTGGAAAGGAATTTCGCCTAAATCTAAATTGTCATTTAATCTAAAACTTGTGCCGCCCTGAAAACAAATATATTTAACTGAAAAGTTCTTTCGAATTCATATTAACTGTAACCGTCCTGTCATGAGAAACCCAGATTTGAGTTCAACCAGGGCTTAGCCATAATACAAAATGTATATAATCAAGGGTATCCAAAAATGCAATTAAACATGCCATTACCCTGGGATAAATAATATAAAGGTGAATTTTTAAAATAAAGCCTTAAAAGCAGAATTTCTATTACAACCATCATTTGAATTTAAATCTAGATTTCTCATAACAAGATGATCATAGTTAATATCAATTCTAAAGAATATCCACCTTAACTAGATTTGTTTCCAGGGCAGTATAAGTTTCAAATTTACTGACATTTCATGATCCAGACAAAATTTCTATCAATTTCAAAATTTTCAAAAATCGTCTTACTTTACTTTTTAAATTACCATTATTAGAGCTCCAAGTGTTATTTAAGCCGTAAAAGCTTTTTCATCAGAACAGTTATTCTTATTTCTAAGGTTACCATACATAGACCTCAAATCACCTTCATCATTCGAACTTCTCTTATATAATTGGTGAAGTGAGTACAAAAACACCTTTTGGCATATTTCACAAAACTTTATTGAACTTTCCTGACGTACGTTTCGGCTATTACGCCATTATCAAAGGATACAAATGTTTGTACTGATTTTTACATTTATCGCTTAACTATTTATACTAGGTTTGTAAATGAGGGAATTCGAACAGTAGTAGGGGTGAATTGTTGGTGTTTAATTCTATTTGGTTATTTACTAGATTAACTTTGTTTTTTTGACATTTTTTAATTTCTAATGTTTCGAAAAGGTTTAACATTTAACTTTTTGAAATATGGTATAGTAGTTTGACCGAATTATATGAGATGTTGATTTTACTCTTTAAACAATGTTCGGAAATACCTGTAGATTTTTTATTCTTCTCTATAGTATAAATGTGTTCTTTCACTCATGTTCTGATATCTCTCCCTGTCTGACCTATTTATATATATTGCATCACACATATTAGACGTAATTTGGTATACCCCGCTTTTATCCATGCAATCAACCTTAGATTTAGTGTTAACTAAGAACTTATGTAGATTTTATTTATTTATTTGTAGGCATTGTAATCCTAAATTCGTTAATTTATTGCTTACTTTATTACTTAAATTACCCAAAAGGTGTTTTTGTACTAACTTCACCAATTAATTGTAAAAATGTTTCACACTGAATGCACCACAAACAGCATTAATTACATTCTCATATATAGTTTAATCAAATAGATAAGTTCAGTTTATCTACGTAAATGAAAGAAAACACACAAATTTTTCCTTTTATTTATTTCATTTAATTGTAAATTGCACTCTTGAAAGTTTAAATTGGTCTTTCATTTTATTCTTTACCTAAATATTCTGTCAACATTCAATAGTACTCTTACTAATTCTACAGAATATCTATCTATTCGCCGAGAACGTACAAAACCAGCTTGATAATGGTAATTATAAATTTCAATAAGATCTGAGGTATTAATTGCATTTTATATAATATAAATATAATATAAACAAACAAAAACCGGTGAAAACTTTTCTTATTTGTAGGATCAAATATCGCTTTGAAGTATATAAATGTATATATATTACTTCTATCTTTGCCTACTAAAAAGCTTGACCACCAGTTATGTCCAACCTTTTCTTATATCCATGTGTTCTTATATACAAATAAGTACATTATAAGAAATGCGTCTAATCTAAATTTGGTACATAATAATATAATTTATTACTTAATTATTATCCACATAAAAATGCAGTAATAAATGTTACTATTTAGTTAGAAGCATGGGAAAATTAAATCGCGCATTCGACTACGACGATCTTCCGGAAGTAGATGACCGCTACAGTTTGGAAGACTGTATTGGAACAGGAGTTTTTGGTAAAGTTTACAATGCAAAAGATAAGGAAGCTGGAGGAAAGAATGTTGCAATCAAAATACAACGATACAATAGAGATACTGCTCACTACGTTCAAGAAGAATACAGAATTTTACGTGACTTTTCGCATCATCCCAATCTACCGGACTTTTATGGCATATTCCGAAGAAATGACGGAAACGAAGATGAAGTATGGTTTAGTATAGAAGTAAGTGGAATTATAATTGAGTAAGATCTTTCAAACACTCCACCCTAACTTACCTATGAGAAAAAAAATCGTTTTAAATTTAAATAAAAATAAATTCTGTCCAAATGGACAGATGGATAATCATCTATATATTATGGTTATAAGAAATTTGTACCTAGTAAAAATTTTAAAGGACGTTTTCCTCAAAGAAAATATTTATTATAAAGTCTATTTTTCAAAGTTATTAGCAGTTAAAATCTGCAAATACATCCAGATAATTGTTGGTAAAATTCAGTTTTGTATAAAAATACCCATAAATGGTTTTAATATCTTTAGAAATTCCAAGAAACTATTTCGAGCAGGAAAGACGCAAATAAACGTAATTTTAATGGCTTCGGAACAGTAGTTTCTCACCTTATTTTCTGTTTGACGAGAATTCCTTCATAATAACATAGATAACTGCAATAAATGCTTGAATCTTTTACCAAACTAGTTTATTACTATTGTCATAAAATTTACCTTCACAATTCTGACTTTAGTGGTAAAAAACCGAAAACAAAAAAGTAATTAAAAAAACACACATGTAATGTTTAAGTTACAAAACTTTATTGTAAAAACCACAATAATTATTTCTTCTGGTGGAAGAATAATATAACTTAAAACTAGGATACAAACACACTTATATACTAAAATAAAATAGATAAGAGTATAAGTTTAAGGAAAGATACTAAAAATTAATGTTTAATAGCGGTGATTTATTTAATTAAATTAATTAATATAGTGCCTTTTTTGTTTAATTTATTTATTTATATGCATTCTAAAGGATTTAATTTCCGACCTTTTAGAAAGCATCGAAATAAATAAATTAAACAAAAAAGGCACTATATTAAATGATCATTTAGAATTAAATAACTCACCGCTATTAAACATTAATTTTTAGTAGCTTCCCTTAAACTTATACGCCTACTATTATCTATTTTATTTAGTATATAAATCTGTTTGTATCCTAGTTTTAAGTTATATTATTCTTCCATCTGAAGAATTCGCTGTGTCGGCGAAATACTTATTGTGGTTTTTTACAATAAAGTTTTGTAACTTAAACATTACATGTGTGTTTTTTCTTTATTATGGAGTTACAAGAAATCAAAGCCTCGCCTATTCAAAAATGTAATTTAGTTAATCTTTACATCCTATTTCATTGTTTACTAAGACATCCCATATTCCATTTTATATTCAAAAAGTATTACCTACAATTTATCAGATTTTTTTTCAACTTTTTAATAGATGTTAATTGTTACTGAACTACTACAATCACCACTAAGGATACCTCTCATTAAAAAGGGAAAACAATGTTATGATATAAACATTGTGGGTTCTGTAAATTAAAATCGAAACTTGTTAATTTAAGCAGCTAATCATACATTTCGCGGTATATAATGATTTTCAGCGATCTAAGTTAATCATTTGAATTTTCATATCTAAGGCTTCTTGCAGTTATCTTTAAGAAGTCGTACAAGTTTCCACACCTTAGATCCAAATTCGTGTAAGCTACAGAATATTTGTATTTCGTATCTTAATCTGATGTTGTATTATTAATTATACTTGATGGCAAATAAGCTTAGCTTAGGCCAAAGTCAAGGTTCTTTAAAATCGACGTTTCGATAATAAAGCTAAATAAATAGAAAAAACAAAAATATTTATTCTCTTTTAAGCATAACATTTTAATTCGGACTACTTAAATTATTTATAAATAAAGGAATGTCTCTGATTTAGAAACTGTAAGTGTATTTAAAACCCCAATGTATAAAAGTTATTATAGTTAGTATTTCTCCGTCGTCCTTAATTCACTTTAAGTAAACTAATAATTTTGATTTAAGTATTACAGATGGACCTATTGAAAAGATTAAATTAATATTTTTATTTATTTATAATATATATCTATAAAATAGAAAAATTATCGTTATCGTTTATTGTAGTTTGTATAAATTCATCAATTAAGGACAATCTACATGTATACCTACTCATTTATTATATAGGAATGTCCTTACAATAGTTTTTCCAATATAGTTTATTAGAACATTAAGAAGTGGGCTTTATCAGAAGAAATTCCATCTTATACGTTGTAGTCTGGCTACTACAAGATCACATAATAGCAGTTCCTGAAAAATAAATAAACCTAAATGTTTCAAGGACTACAATAAAATTTCTACAAATGTAAATGGAGCTATCTGATAAGAATAAAATAAATAGGAAGAGTCAAGAATAAGAAGAATCAACCTCACATGGATTCAGACATGCAAGAAATTTGCAGAATCATACAAACACATTTTTGAAGAATGCGAAGAAACCGGAAAAAAGAGAAATACTACGTGTTACTGACGAGAATGAGACAAGGAAATATTCTGAAAAAGAGTAAGAAACGAAGTGAAAGCTGGTAAAGAAAAAAAGAAATACGACAAAACTTTCTATTCATTTCATTCTATTTTATTGGCTTATGGGATGTAAATTTGCAGGATGTAAAATATGTACCTACAGAGGTACTTTGGAAAGCCGATAACATGTTTGTCATAATAATAGAACTAACAGTTAAACAGTTACGACTTTGGCGTAAATAAAACTACGTCTATCATTCTTCTTTCATGGTTTTGTCTTAGAGTTAATAATCTTTGATTCCAATTTTATCTACCTGTTTTAGTTTGTCTGTATAAACAGAGTGGTATAACATATATTGACGTATATTTTTGGATTAAAGGCTACTGTATTAAAAATTAATCTGAAAATTGATTGGACACACAGCTCCACCTCCACTCTTTCCTATCCTGAAAGAATCTTCCCTTTTCTCTGAAATTGTAGCATTCACAAACATTAATGTCATATAGACCTTTCTCTGGCCCCTTTTCCTTCTACCTCTGCTTCTCATAAGTCTTTAATTAGAACTTAATATCTCAGTAGGTGTCCTACCAACCTATCTCTCCTCTGTTGTAGTTCATATCAAAATAAAACAATTGAAAAAAATGTTATTTGCTTAACACGTGCTTATAAACCGGGTGGGGCGATACCAACAAGTGAATGCTTAGCTTTATATAGCTGTTTCGGAAAAGTAAACGCTATAAAATATGTAGAGTAGGTACATATAACGATTTCAACCGTTCCTTACTTACTACTACTTTAGGCCTTAAATAACGGTTATCAAGTACAATTTCACATGCTACGAGGTTTATACGCATATATATTCATGATAAATAGGCACTAAAACGGCCAGCTATATCTATCATCGGATAACGTTCTACTAAAACAAGATCCATTATCTTGATGCATACCTAGAACTTACTAATAAATATATGTACATATCTATGCAAACATATACCGCATGTATCTTTACGAAGAACTATTCCTGCTTTATCTATTTCAGTTGTTTGTATTACATGACATAAAATGAATATTTTGGAATTGATATAAACCAAAATCAGGGTTTAAGAAAGTTCTTCTATCTATATCTAGCCTAAGCAAAACTAGTAGGCCTGAAATTTAGATAAGGCAGCTAGGATTTGTCATAGGTTAAACTAATTCGCCCTTAAATTAGTTTGAATTAGTAAAAAGTAGTATAACCAAGTTCGATCATTGTAATACACTACTATGAAAATGTAGTGCAATACGTAGTGTGGCATTAATGGCATTCTTTATAGGACACAAACATTTCATTCAAATAATTCTCGTTAGATTAACATTTTACATTGTTTCGCTACATATTACTTCGTTTGTGAGGCGTGGTCTAGTAAATAGTACATTGCTTAGATGGACAAATCACTACAAGGGAATGGAGAGACGTATTCTTGGCAGATATTTTAAGATCGGATGTCTGTATCTGTTGCAATACAAAATTTCATTATTTATTTATTTATTTATTTATTTAGAAGGTGTAAATTAATATACTTCACGTTGACGTATTCATAATCCAATTCTGTTGTAACGGTAATATAGATTGACTAAATCATATTATGTAAGTAGAGACCATATTACATTTTCCATGAAATTCTTGTGGAGTTCTGCAGAATATTAATAATAAAACAACTATTGGATAAGCTCATTTTTAACTAACTAAATAGGTCTAAGTCTTCTACTAATAAAAAATGTTAATTATATATTTATAAGAAGATTAGTTTAAAATAAAATTACACATTAGGCGAAGGCGCCGGGAGATTGTAATAAAAATGATGATGACTAAAAGGTATTTTATCAATGCCATAAACGTTTATATAGAATTTCTATTTTCTTAGCTTTGTGAACTGGGTCCTGTAATCGATTTAGTAAATGGTATGATTTCAAAAAACCGAAGAGTATCTGAAGAACATATTGCATTCATTGTAAAAGAAGTTGCTAAGGTAAGGTTAATGTTATCCATCCCCATCAATTCCATTTTCGAATAATAATTACAATTATTTTAGGCGCTGGTATTTCTACACGAAAATCACATAATGCATAGAGATATAAAAGGGAGTAATATTCTGCTAACAAAAGACGGCGAGATTAAACTGGTCGATTACGGATTAAGCAGGATGCTTAGTAGCACTTTAGGAAAAACTGATTCACTACTGGGATCTCCCTGTTGGATGGCTCCTGAAGTTGTTGCCAGTACTGAAACCGATGAGGATTCTGGATATGGAAACAGAGCAGACGTTTGGGCTTTAGGAATAACTGCCATAGAACTAGCAGATGGCAAAGCACCTTTTCAAGATATGCATCCTACCAGAGCTATGTTTCAAATTGTTCGAAACCCTCCCCCTACCCTATACAGACCGGCCAACTGGTCAGAAGAATTTAATGACTTCATTAATGAGTAAGATAGCATTTTCAGTTATATAAATTGGAATAGTCGGCACTGTAAATGTTTGAATAATATATAAGATAGAGGCTACCAATGATTGATAATTGAAATCAATAACAAACAAATGATGGTAATGTAAATTTCAATTAAAATTTTATTTGATACTCGGAAAAATTCTGAAAAACTTAAACAAAACAATCGCTTACAAACAGAAATTATTGTTTATCTAGTAAAAATTGTCAAACAATTTGAACGTTCATTTTGTTTAATACTTGGGCATCATTATAGCTTTATTGGCTTCCTGTATAATACAACCAAAACCTATTGAACTTATATTGTAATAAACTTTGCTGCAGATGCCTTATCAAAAATCCCGAACACAGACCGTTTATCGTAGAAGTAATGGAACATCCCTTCTTGGAAATTGTTCCAGAAAATAGCTATCACGTAAGTAAACTATTCCAAGGAATATCTACACTACATTTCATACATTATTATTAATAGAATAACTAACACTGGTGCAATCTTGAAGAAACATAATGAATAAAAAACGCAAAGTCACTTTTGTTTCAACGTATATTTAAGAAAACTCTTACAATTGTTTCAACCAACAGGTCATTATCAAAGAGTAATATATAATAATACTCAAGATACAAAACAGTTACGTCCCTTATATGTATGTCTAGAGCTATGCTGACGTCATAAATTAGAAAGTAGTAACGGGGTGGGGTTTGAACATATTTCTATTTGATTATTCACTAAAATATTATTCTTATTCTTTTGAGCTTTTTAATTTCTAGGTATTTTAACATCTTAGATATATTATTTATATTTTTAGTATGTAAAATTTTGATGTTATTTAAATTTAAGGTGTGGTTATTATTAGCACAATGTTCGGAAAAGCCGGTTAAATTATTGTGCTTTTTTATGCTAGCAATATGTTCACTGATGCGGATTTTTATTGCTCTGGTAGATTTTCCTATGTATGTAGCATTACGTTCATTACAATATAACTGGTATATTCCACTTTTTAACATATTATCTATTTTTTGTTTATTGTTAACAATGATTGAGCCTAAATTACGTTTATTGACTTCAATGGCATGCAGGCTGTAATTACGTACTTTTGTTTTTATTTTACTACTAACGTTCTTTATATAATTTATGTAACAAAATGTTGGCTTTTTTTATCATTACTTAATGAACAGGAAAATAAAGTATGTCTGAATTTTAGTTTGTTCTTTTTGTGATGAATCTGTTTAATTAAATCTAAATGGTAGCCATTAGCGCTGGCTATTTGTTTAATTATGCTAAGTTCTAAATTGAAATCAGTATTTGACATCGGAATATACACTAACCTATGTATTAAGCTTTGGAACACTGAAATTTTAATTTTATAACACTGGTTAGCGTCTGCTAGAACTATAATATATATATAATAGTAGTCGGTTTTCTGTAAATTTTAAAATGTATATTACAATTTGAACGAGACACTGACAAATCCAAAAAATTTAAAATTTTATCAACTTCTTTTTCCATCGTGAACTGAATATTGCTGTTTAATGAATTAAGGAACTTCAGAAGATTATCCAGTAATCTAGAGGTACCTGTCCAAACGCAGAAAACGTTGTCTACGTAACGAAGTGAAAATAAAAATAATATACTTAGGATGTCAGAAAACCTAGAAATCAAAAACTCTCAAAGGATTAAAAATAATGTTTTAGTGAATAATCAAATAGAAATATGTTCAAACCCCACCCATATAAGGGACGTAACTGTTTTGTATCTTCAGTATTATTACTTTATTATTACTCTTTGATAATGATATATTGTAAGAGTCTTCTTAAATATACGTTGAAACAGAAATGACTTTGTGTTTTTTATTCTTGTTAATGCCAGTTAGTTGCTGATAAGCACATGTTTGATGAAGGAAATTAAAAAATTCATTTAAAGGATGATTGAAGTTAAACAATTACTTTTTAATTTAATTCATCTCGTTATATGTAGATCTGCATATCATTGAAATTTTACTTTATTTGAAGATTACACAAGAACTTAAAACCTTGATGGAACACATAGGTAGCAGTGGGAAAGAAAAGCGACAAACAGAATGCACTGTACACTCCAATTTTATTAAGAAATCCCGAAATCAACCGCTCGAACGTATGCATGTTGAAGATTTAGCAGCACTCGATATCATAACCGAAGATGCCATAATTCAAGAGTTGTATGCAAGAATGAAAACAGGACAATTTCATTCATTCATTGGAGATATTTTACTCATAGTTAATCCAAACGAAAGAATGGATATTTATGGAGAAGAAGTACTGATACTCACTTGGATAAGACGGTTTTTAGAATTACTTATCAAATTATTATTTTTACAGTATCATCGTAGACACATGTTAAAATCAAGATCTGATAACGCTCCTCATGTTTACTCAGTGGCAGACAGTGCCTACCAAGATGCTCTTCATCACGAAATGACACAGCACATCTTGCTGACTGGAGAAAGTGGATCAGGAAAAACGACAAACTTTCTACATTTAGTAGATCATCTTCTGTTTCTAGGCCACACCATAAACTTAAGCGGTGACAGAATTAAAGATGGTATTAAATTAATACATGCCATGATACATGCAACAACCCCAATGAACGATTACTCCACGAGGGGTGTAATGCGAACTGAAATAACATTCAGTAAAAGTGGAAAAACTTCGGGGGCAACGTTTCAAGTTCAACAAATTGAAAAGTGGCGTGTATCAGGGGTTGACATGTAAGTAAACCATCCATAAGTTTAAATATAAACATTAATGGAGTGCGAGGTGGATCACTTTTTGCAAACATTATATATAGTCTTCAAAAATTATTCATACTACCGAGCGGCGTGGTCTAGTACTCTAGATCATTGCTTAGCATTTGGGAGGTCACCGGTTCGAACCCGGGTTCGGCTGCTCTGGTCCAAGTTTTCTGTGGTTTCCTTGGATCATTTAGGCAAATGCTGGATAATCCACAGATAATCTTTCACTTCTCTTCTGTCTTCATTTCGTCCGTCTCATCTTTCCCTCCCTAATCACACCGCCCACCTATTTCCACGATTCCTGCAAGGAGGCTGAAGAGGGCCTTACGCCCTATCCTTCGGCTTTGCACTACAGTGTGGGTCGGAGGGACTTCCCGCTCACCAGCACGAGTAACTGGTGGGAATGAAACACAAAAATGTTTTTTTTTATTCACACTAATAAAATAAGAACTCTTGAGGTTCATGGAAATACACAAAATTTTCAAAGCCGTCATCACAAAGTCGTCAGAACATCCTACATCCCAAGTTTTTTCGAACAGTAACCCAATCTAGATCTTCCTCTGTCTCATTTATACCTATATCTACTTTGATTTAATTCTGAAAGTTAAATTTAGTCCTAATATTAATAGAATCAAAGCTTGGTTTTTTATGAAACATTGTATAAATAATAATAAACAAATGAAATTGCAAATAAATGTCGCAAACAGTTTATTTTAGAAACTCAACATATGTTTTGGCTTATTAAACCTTGTTCACGAGTATACAAATGCAATACTAAATATTAATGTTACAGTACAAAATATTTATACCTGGAACAGGGGTGTTCAACCATTGTTTGTTGGAAAACCCATGTAATAATCGATAACAGGGTATCTCTTTAATTTCAGTTGTAATATTTTGTTTATGTTGTATGGATTTTTTAATTTGAAATTGTTTTTTTCCTTTGTTTTTTTGCATGTAATAATTGTATATTCTGTTCGACTAAAAAGTGATTGTTTTCTATACAATGGTTGCTCGTTCCTGTTTTAGGTTTTTTTTAGTGACATCTTTTACATGTTCATTCATTCTGTATTCCAAATTTCGTCCTGTTTACCCCAAGTAAAATGCATCACAATTTTTACATGACCGTTTAGACACACCACTCTTTTTTAAATGACTATTGTATTGTTTGTTATTAACTAACATTTTACCTGTATTGATTTTGTTAACTGAAATTGTTTTTATATCTAATTTTTTCAATTCATTGCAAATTTTATCACACAATTTTGGGACATAATTAATGAACTTATAATTTTTACCAATTTCTGTTTTTACTGTATAAAATTCTTTATTCAACAATTTTTGTTTTTTATTTCTAATAAGTCTCTCTACCAAATTAATTTTCTACCAGTTATTATGAGCAATTTGTTTTATTAGATTCGATTCTTTGTCATAATTTTCTTTATTTAAGGGATAAGTTAGTAATCTATGAATAAGGTTATGTATTGCTGCTAGTTTAATTGAGTAAGATTGTTTTGAATTATTATGTTTTATGGTATCCGAACAAGGTGGTTTTCTAAAAATGTCTATTTCACACTTATTCTTAATAATTTTTATATTTAAGTCTAAAAAGTTGAGACCTAACTAACTCACACTAACCTATTTCCATTGTGAATTGAATTTTTTGATTAATACTATTAACATGGATCGAAAATTTCGTTAGTTGTCTTTCCGTACCGAACCATACACAGAAAACGTCATCCACATCCCTTTTCCAATATATTACTACTATTGAACAATTTTTCTACAAAGTTTGACATGAAAATATCTGCCAATAAAGGTGAGATCGGCGAACCCATAGGAAGGCCATCCAACTGTTTATAAAATTCATTATTAAAGCAAAAATAATTTTGATCTATACTCATATTTAAGCATCTTTTTAATTGTAATTCTAGTTCAGTTTGACAGTTTGAATTTTTTAAAATAACTGGAATTAGATCACGTAGTTTTTTTATTGGAATTGAAGTTTGCAGCTTGTTGTTATCAAAGAATACGTTGTCCTGCTTCTTTGCACGTTAATATATATCGTTTAGATTCGTCTTTAACACTGACCTTTTCTCTATTCCACCTTTTACTATGCCCTAATGTACATTGTGCGTATAAAACTGTTCCTAAATTGTCACAGACCTTTCCAACAGCTCATTTCTCACTCCTTACTTTAGATTTAAGTGTTGATTAATGTTCTTTCTGAAATTACTCTGACTCTTACATTTCCTATAGATTATCGCTTGTTATTTCCTTAATGAGGAACATCATAAATTAAGTGCTGTTTCATTTGTTATAAAAAGATATGAGATATAGGATAGGTATTTGTCACAAAGCTATACGTTGTACTTTACTGCTTCTCTATTATTCAACTAGATATGCTTCAACTCGCGTTTGTACTGAATTGTTGTCACTTCTCCTACTGATCCACCTCTCTTTGGCATATCATCCTAATTTAAAAATAAAAATTTTAATCTGTATTTCAAATATTAGGGATCAGTCCAACTTCCACATTTTTTACTATTTTTACGATGGTTTGGCTGATGCCGATCAACTGTCGAAATACATGTTGAACGAAAACAGATCGTACAGGTATATGAGGATACCTGACAGTTCAAGAGGTAATAGACCGCGGGACAATCCCGAAGACAATGTACGCAAATTCAAGAAAATCAAAGAAACTATGAAAAAATTTGAATTTTCTGATAAGCAAATCGAAGCAATATTCACCGTATTAGCGGCAATACTTAATCTCGGCGATGTTCGTTTTCTTGATACGGAAAGGGGTGTGGCGGAAATTGAAAATCCCCACGTTGCATCTAAAGTAGCACAATTACTTGAAGTTGATGAGAAGAAGTTTATCTGGTCACTTACGAACTATTGTTTCATTAACAAAGGCACCGCCGTTAGAAAGAGACACACCAGTGACGAAGCGAGAGATGCCAGGGACGTTTTGGCTAACACCCTGTATCTCAGATTAGTAGACTACATTATCTGTAATATCAATCATAAACTGTCAGTTGGTAGAGCAATTTTGTAAGTATATCATTCAAGTTCTCCTTAAATTAAAACGCATTTTAGAAGAAGCCAATTTGCTTCGTCAGTTACACATTTGTTATCTAATATTTTTTACCTGATTCCTTCAGTAATTATTGTTGCTCTTTATTGTAGCGGTGATAAATATTCTGTTAAAATTTTGGACTTGTACGGCTTCGAATGTTTCACCAGAAACCACATTCCTCAACTACTAATCAATTGTCTAAATGAACAGTTGCATTACCATTTCCTACAAAGAATATTTGCATGGGAAGCTATTGAGTTAACCGAAGAAGAAGTACCAATAAAACCAATACAATACTACGATAACAAATCAGCTCTGGATATGTTACTAAGCAAATGTGGAGGCATTTTGCATCTTATTGACGAAGCTTCTCGTCAAGCTCAGGGCGGTGAATATATTACAGGTAAATACGTCTTTATTTATCTTTAACTGATTTGTTCTGGAACGAATTGATTTATTTGGCATATTGCAGGAGAACTTCGTCAGCGAGACAATAAATTCGCAAGGGTGTCCGAGGGCACCGAATTCTTAATTTCTCATTATACAGGGACAGTTTCGTACGATGCTAAGGAAATGCCAGATAGGAATCTTGATTTTCTACCCCCTGAAGTAATAGAAACTTTGAGGTTATCAAAGAATGCAATTTTCAAACAGCTCTTCAGGAATAAACTCACTAAAACGGGAAACTTGGTTCTTTCGTTTGAAGATGCAGTTCCTGATAGTAAATTACCGAAAGCATCATCTTCATCTGATGACGAAAATCCGACTCAAGTAGGTCATATTCTAGTTGAAATTGAGGTTTCACTGATCACTTGGTGAAGCATAATGAATAATTAATAAAATAAAACACACGGTTTATTTCACAAATGTATTAGACCATCTCTGACACATGTTTCGGGTTTTACACCATTTTCAAAGAGCTATAGATAACTGAGATACATTATTTCCTTACAAACTACTTATACATAGAATACAATGGTCATTGGTTATAGGTAGACCGTTTGCAATGGCCTGGTTTATTTCGACTATTTCTAAGAAATTCAGTTTTCTCCCTTTACTTTCTGTATGTATTATTTTTATATTATTATTATCTATTTCATGATTTAGGGAAATACAATGGTCCGCTATACACTGTACTGTACATTTGTTGCCATTTTTCATGGATTTTACGTGTTCGACTAAACGTTCTTTAAGGGCCCGCCCCGTATGTCCAATGTAAAATGCTTCACAGTTTTTGTGCAATTTATTTCATAAACACCGCTTTTATTAAATTCATTAATTTTTGGTTTATTATTTACTAAAAATTTTCCTAAATTGTTTTTATTGACCGAAATGACTGATAAATCAAGCTTTTTTAAATTGTTGCAAACTTTATTGGAGATATTAAGTCCATAATTGATATAGCAAAATGTTTTATTGGGTTGGATATCTTTTGTATTTGGAACTGAATATAGCTGTTGGAGATTTAACATTTTTTTGTTTTTTACTGATAAGTTTGTCTATCAAATTTTCTTCATAACTGTTATTCTTGGCAAGGCTCTTTAGGATAGAAACTTCCTTTTGATAATTAGGTTTATTCAAAGGTAAGGTTAGCAAGCGGTGAACAAAGCAATTAAATGAGCTTTGTTTAATATTGTATGACTGGTTCGATTCGGCATGTATTAGGGTGTCGGTAAATGCAAGTTTTATAAAAATATTAAAATGTAATGAATTTGTACTTTAGTAATGGTTATGTCTAAAAAGTTCAAGGAGTTTGATTTTTCTACTTCTAGAGTGAATTTGGTTCTAGGATAGAATGAGTTGATGAAATTTAAAAACGCAAGTATATCATTTTCTGTTCCAATCCAGATACAAAAGATATCATCAACATATCTCGCCCAATGTAAATAATATTCTTGATTAATGGATTTTTTGATGTAAAAAATTTGTTTTCTATGTGTGATAAAGATATTTCACTGAGTAGTGGTGACAGGAGGGACCCCATTGGTAATCCGTCAAATTGTAGGTATATTTTTTCATTGAGTTTAAAATAACTTTGGTTTATACAGGTTGATAAGGCCAGTATTATTTCGGCTTGTTGATATTGACTGAGATTGAGATCATGACAATGTGTTTCTTTCAATTATATTATGTAGTTCCATTGTTGGGATAGACGGAAATAAGTTAACAACATCAAATGAAACAAGAATACTTTTCGCAGGTAGTTTTAAGTCTTTCATATCATTAATAAGTTGTATAGAATTTTTTATTTAGATTGAAAGTTAATTATATCTGGTAGGATATTGGCCAATATTTTACATAATTTGTATTCTGGTTTTATTTTATTAATTAAGTCATATTATGATTCATTATATTAAATAGATCCAATAGGTAAATTTACTTAATTTTATTTACAATATGAATGCTGACATGCTGAGTATTATAAAATTTGAATTGTTCATTCTCCCAGTTTGAGATCGATTTTAGGCCATTAGTGCCCTCAATTCACACAATACCTTAATTTCATACGTATTGACTTTTGCCTTACATTTACAAAAGATGTTAAAATAAGTGTGAAATTTAACATACGAAAAATGGTGATTTTTGAAGATACATAAAAGTAAATCAGTCAATGTTTGTTTTTTGTTAAACTTCTTTAACAGAAATACAACTACAAAAAACACTTGGAAACTATTTCACTTATTTTATTATTTTATACGTATTTCGCCTTCTGACTTATAATGAAGGAAGTAAATATGAGTAAAGGACATTGAGGCTTGTTAGTTTCTCTGAAAACTCCTGAAGATGCCTTGGGAAGGCGAAATAGATGTAGACTAAAGTAATACAGTAAATGAAACAGTTTTCCAATATTTTCGAGGGTAGTTTGAAAGAGTATTTGGAGAGAGAATATTTTTCCAGATTTTTTATATTTCTCTCATAAAAGCTGTTCAAAAATAATCTAAATACGGTTTGTTCTTCGTTAGAAACAATACTTTTGGAAAGTATCGGTTTCGCTTCTAAAATTTCGTTTGAATACTCAAAAATAAATTATTTTTATAAAGTACAGTAGTCTAATTGTCATCTGCAGTATTTTTCGTAATATTCGTAGCAAAATTCTCAAAATGTCGATGGAAATTACTCCCAGATTAGAAAAATGAGGACCGCCACATCCACTTTTCGTGCCTTGTGTCTGGAATTGCTGAAAGAACTTTCAGTAGGAGGTGGTGCAGGTGGTGTGCATTTCGTGCTATGTGTACGCTCAGATCTTCAAGAAACGCCAAAAGGATTCCACAAGGAGATTGTAAAGCAACAACTTAGAGCTCTCAATGTCCTGGAGACGGCGAAGGCAAGACAACGAGGCTTTCCACACAGAATTCCATTTCCAGAATTTATCAGAAGGTATAATGTATAAGCGTTAAATGTATAGCATTTAATAAACAAATCGTTATTTTTAGATATAAATTTCTAGCATTCGACTTTGATGAAAATGTCGAAGTCACCAAAGATAATTGTCGACTTTTATTAGTAAGATTGAAAATGGAAGGATGGTTAATTGGAAAAAGCAAAGTGTTTCTTAAATATTATAATGAAGAGTATCTATCCAGGTAATAACACTTTCAAAAATAATATTAATAATGTTACATTGTAATTACGAAACGTACTTTACATTGTAGATTGTATGAAACTCAAGTCAAAAAAGTAATCAAAGTACAATCGATGATAAGATCATATTTGGCAAAGAGAAGAATCGCAAAAAAAGGTGAATATTTTTATTTACACATAAACAAAATGCAGTCTTGTTGCCTCAAAAAATCTAACGATATAACCTACAATTTTTGGGTATATGTTCTATCGTTTTTTCCTATATTAAAAGTAATAAGTATATTTCCACTATCTCTAGAAACATCGAAAAAAATTAAAAAAAAAACAAAATATCGTTTCAATAACCTTCGAATAATACCACAACAGGTTTTTATTTCACGATTCTTCCGCCCTTTCCAAGGAAATTTCGGAAATTTTCCAATCTCCAATTTTTCCAAGCCAAACCGTATACCTTCATCAAACCACAAATATACTCTATATGTTTAATTATCATTCCTTTGAAGCAAGGGTCTTATACGAAATTCAACTTTTAACTCTTTTAAAATCGAAAAAAAAGTTATTTTCTATCGCTATAAGATACACAAATACCCTTAGTCTTCCAGTTTTAATCATATGCTCTTTCTTTTAAAACAAAATTAGAAGATAGACAAAATTATCATTTAAGAATTTGCCTAAAGCGACTTCCGACTTGTTAATTCTCTTTGCATTGCATACCTCAATCTCGTTCTTGGCTTGGCTTCTGGCTTCTTAAAATCAACTTACAATTGTTCTGTATATGGATTATTGTAATGATTAGTATGTATAGTGTAATAGTTTTTTTGTAGGTCAAAAATCCCTTTCCAACCAGAACACTAAGGATATGAGTGAAGATGAAGCAGCAACAGTTTTGCAAAAAGGTACTTATAGTAGTAGCCTTTTTTTTCTCTTCACATTTACGTAATTATCATCCATTCAAACCATTCACTTCGGATTTGTTTGTTTTAGTTATCGATCCTCCTGAATGCTCAGACTCCTATAGCTCGGAATAAACAACAAACAACTTCGAAGTGCTCCTAGTATAGATTATGATATACCTACATTTATTTTTACCATAGAATATAAATAATTTCCAGCGTATCGCGGTATGGCATCAAGAAAAGCGTATGGACCATTGGTTTCGAAACAATCGTCGAAAGTAGATAAGGAAACCAGTAATTTAATTCAATATTATTGTAAGAAATGGAGAGCTAAAACTTTATTCCAAGTACTTTTACAGTACAGGGCAGCCAGGTTTCAGGATCTGTTCAATTTATCTCAACAAGTAAATAATGTGTGTGAGAAATCACGCCATATTACTCTACATAGATTTTATTTTTAGATTCATTTGTTTAATCAAAGCGTTGTTAATGATATTCAAAAAATTAATTATGAAGTCGATTTTGATTGTATCGATTTGAGAGCACAAGTTAGCGGGTGGTTAGGCAGAAGAAAACCATCTGTACTGAAAATGCCCTTTAGGCTGGAGGACATACCGTTCTTTGACACTGTCTACCTCTGCGACCCATCACAAAGACCAACAGGGTAATATTTTACGTCTTTTAAATTATCACTTTCAAAAATATATCTCAAAATCTTCTGCTGATTTATAACGTTAGCTTTCTACAAAACGTGTTTTACTTTAATGTTCCTTCATAAAGACCAAATGAGTAATTTTCTATGTTTCTAAATCTTCTTTAAAATCGTAGACATTTTGGAAACAATGTTTAATAGCAGCTGTTAAATTTTTTATTATTTTCTATATATTATAACATATTTATATTTAACTCTACGAAAAAGAACTGACTTTATGTAATTAAAACTATTGAATCACTAAAAGGTCGGTAATTTTACATTTGAGTTGATTTTCAATTATTATAACTGAAATTTGGAAATTTCTACGAATTGACTAATTACCTTTGAATTTTTATAATGGTGGAATAAAAACTATTTAAAAATGAAACTGAAAATTATTATTTTATAAAATTTAAAAAAAAAATGTTTTTACGGACATTATACACTTTTTGAAATTTCTGTTTTACCATTTATTGATTAAATTTGATTTAATTTTAGGCCAAAGGAAATAGATGAACCATGGGACGCACCTTTACGGCGAAAGAATAACGTTTCGTCCCAAATTATCAACTCATCTCATGGTTATTCTCTATCAGGAGGTTACGATGAAAATCAAAGAATTAGAAAACCATCAGTCGATAAAATCATTTTTATTCCGTATAATCGAAACCCCGAAGAACCTATAAGACGTCTGTCTAACTTCCAACTTGACAATGATCACCCGGTAAGTAAAATAATTTAAAATAGAAACTACATCTATTTAACAAAATTTTCCTAGTTTTCCTCCATTTTTCACTGCTATATGTAACAACAACCTTTAAAATAACTACGTACTGTTTTTCAGTTTTCTCTAACTATTATTCATCTTCCATCTACCTCTATGTTTAAGGAAACTTCGGTTTTACTAACTGATTTTAGAGTAACAACCTTTTAAGAAAGTACATGACCTAATGTTTTATTTTCTTTTCGTGTAATATGGTTCCAAAATTACGAAACTCGATACATACTTCTATTTTTTTGTTGAATCAATTACACAGGTCAACGAAGATGAAAATTAAGGCAGAGATGTCATTTCGATAGTACTTTGCGACACTAATTCCAAATCTGGCATCAAAATAGCCACAGAACAAAAAATCCACACACTTCATTTTTTGTGGGAACTGCTACGTGAAATAAACGAATAAATGAAAACTTATTGTCCCATTATTTTTATCCTTTTCAATCACTTATTTTGTTGACTTGTATTGTTACCCTAATCAGCATAGAATTTTGCACTCGACTATATCTTTAGGTCGTAGTGATGAGTGCACAGTTCATACCTGGTCGAAGATTTGGTGGAATCTTCCTTAGGCCGATTAGTGCTCATATTATTTAGAAAAGTAATAGATTATCCAATGTTTCTGCTATACGCATGCAATTCATAGTTTTACTAATCTCTCTCGCAAATTCTAATGAGCAAAAGATTGAAAATTGTATTTTTTAAGCAGATGTATTTTTGTAATTTTAGATGCACTATGGAGACTATCAAGGAAATAATTATTTCAATCAAAAACCAAATCGCTCTCAATACTCACATGATGATCAACATCGACATTCATACAATCATACGCCTGTAGATAAATCGTACAGCAGAAACAGTGGATATCGGGGTTATAACAATCGATCCAACGACAACAACGGTTGCAACTCTCCTAAAACAATGCGAAACAATTATGCATCAACCAGTAACGATTACAACAATCGTACCACGACCAATACGAACGCAAACACAAAACCTGCGAACCACGACTTCGAATACATCAAACCGTCGACGAAAAGTTACAATCAGGCTCCACCAAAGCCTGTACAGAGTTACACAGATTCAAATCCAATCGACGAATTGCAAACAAAATTCAAAAGAAGTGGAAGTGCCGATGAAGATGATCCTCCGTTCAACTTTAAGGCGATGCTGAGGAAAACGAATTACAACAGGGATTCGATCAAAATTAGAGAAGAAAATAGCAGAAGATATTCGTTTAAGAACAGAGACAGTAGAAATTTTTCCAGTGTGGACGAAACTAATAGTTATTATTCACGTAATGAAAGCCTCAGGAAGCACAGGTCTGCTGATGAAATGGACGCCATTTCAACTGAACTGGCCCCCGGTATTGTGGTTAAAGGCTACGTTGCCGATCTTTAAAGAATGATTTTTGGAAATCCAAATCTTTCTCACAATTTTATCACTGCAAATACAAGCAAGGGCAAAAACGTTACTTGTTCAACGTATCTGAAACACGCCAATTTATCATAGAGTTCTGGTAAGTAAGATTGCTTTTCTTCTCTTTTAAACTTGATTACGTTCCGTATCTAGTTGAATGCACTATTTTTAAAATAAATTTATTAGGTATAATTAGCATAGTATCTTATGGAAAACATTTACTTAGAGAATCTTTTATTTGAAATTTAAAGATTTCTTGCTGTCATACCATTGTAAATTTAGACGTAATGTCGTTTGTTGTTAATAGTGATTAAAATACAATTGTATGTTCAGTTTTTGTTTATTTCCATTGATGTAAAATTAAATAACTCATTCGAGAATAATTTCCCATAAACTAAATAAAATATTCTTCTATCAGTAAAATGGTCCAATATTGCTTTGAAGCACGATAACAGGTCATTCATTACATAATAATGATTCCAACTAATTTTGAATTTGATTTTCGCTAGTGAAGAAAATAATAACTAAAAGATTGAAAAACTTAAGACGTTGATTTTGTAAAAATCGGTTTATTAAAATGAACTTTAAATTATTATTCAAAAAGGACACTTTTGTTGTTAATAATAACACATTATCGATGAAACTCAGGAAATGTTTAATCGAATATATTTTGGTGTACAAAATACGTTTAGATCGAGAGATTTTGCTATTAAAGCAAACAACTCTAAATGCATTTAATAATTATAAACTATAATTTATTATTATTAATTATATATTACTATACGTAATTTCGAAAACGTGAAAACCAATTAACTCAAAAAATACTAAGAAAATTTATAATCGTTTTTTAGAAAACAAACGAATGTTCTTACAAATATCAATAAAATCCGTTTTTGTAAAAAACCATATATTGTTTAAACAGTTTAAATATTAATTACAATACATGAATTGCTTGCTGTCAGCGGGAGTACAATGGATTTTGAAATACCGATACAGCACTTCTGTACAAGGGATTATCATTTCTGTTCCATTTTGCTTGATTCCTTTCATTTTCAAATTTTTGATATTCCTTTAAATCATGAAATATTATGAAAATTTTCCATACAACTAACAACACAACTCCAGCAAGGACTATACTACCAATTACACTTAATCCAATCACTAAAATTAAGATTTGTTACTCAATTATGAATAATGAACACCAAACTAGCTAATCATCTACATACCCAAAATGTTCACTTTCTCTGAGCAAATTTTTGTTTCCTGAACTTTAATATGTAACTTCTTGTCTTCGTCGTACATGTACTGATAAACTAAGGCACAACCCGAAGAATCCAATATTTTACATACCTTCGTATCTTCATTTGAAACTTCGTCAATTTTTGTTACAGTTTCGATGTCATAAACACATTTACCACCACAAATAGATTGACTAAGCTTTTGGGTCTTATTGAAATGACATTCTACACATTCCGTTAATTCGTTGCACCTAATTAGAAAAATAAAAACGTTGAAATAGTTGAACAATGCGTTGTATGAATAATGTTGAGTACTTGGTATACTCTCACATTTGAAGTTTTTCATGATGCTTTTGTTGTGAAACATGGTTGATAAACGTAAAATAAGAATAATAACAATTAGATACGTTTCACCACTTTATTGTTACTCCGACAATTGTTTTGGTAAAATTTACCATTATCAAGGATAACAGAGTATCTTAACGTACTAAATTTTAAAACTAGGTAAATGGTATTTATACATCAATTTCTACCAGCTATATAGTAAGAGTGGGAAGTTGATAGAATCAAGTTCGGTTTGATTATTGACTAAATTTTGATTATTAAATAAAGCTTTTTTGATTTCAATATTTTCCATAAGGTTAAGGTTTTTACTTTTATTCACATTAGTATGAAGAACTTTCACTTCTCTTCTGAACCGATTAAGATCTTTGATCTTCTCGTACTACTGAGTCAAAAATAGGACTAAACAACCACCTTTTGCGTAATTAAGTTCGTTACTAAGTAGACACTCATTAGTATGTTCGACCACATACTCCCATTTACATATCTATATAAAAATCTGAATCAATACTAAAGTAACGGCTACAGATTCTGTCAGGGTTGTAAATTTGTCAAATTTATATACTTCTAAATTTTGCAATGTGTTATTTTGTAAGTAACGTAATTATTAAATTTTCCACTTCTTGAATTTCGAACTTTTACTTCTTTTGTACCTTCTTCGCCCACATTAAAAAATATCTATTCTTACACATTCCAAATTTCACTTTTTCCTTGTATTTTTAACGTAATAGTGACCCCATTTTTTCTGCATTCAAACCATTTTCACGTTTTCACACATTCGTTACAGTCTTTTTCCTTAAATTCCTCGCATCCCTACTTTGAATAACGCCAAACTTAAATCGTCATAAATAGACCCCTACCTCTTTCGTTTCAATAACTTGCGATTCATAAAAATCCTTCAATCAAACATTACTGACTCAACCTCAGTCTACCATCCATCGAGTTAAATTCAGTCAATCACTCGGTCAATAATACTCAGCTATCCTAACAATCCTTAATCAACACTTTTTCAGCAATTTTCTGCTTGCTTTCATTCTTATTCTTATATTTGTTTTACTTTATCGTTGTGTATATATTTTTCCAATTAAATAGTATACATAATAAACTTTATATACGCACGCGTATTTCTTTAAATGTGTCGTTGCAACACCCAAACGACCAAAATAGTTACTTTAAAAATATGAGAGTATACTATGTACTGAACTTTATTAACATCACCCAATTTTCACCAATTTTATTGTATCTTTTAATTACACCTAAAAATTTTATAAACAATTTACGCTGTTGGAAACGATTATTGGTAGCAATGAAATTTACATTTTGTATTTTTCGTATAGATTCCATATTTTTGATAATGATAACTCAAGAAATCTCTCTCACAAATGCTAATTACTTTGATTTGATTCGCTTGCTATGTACCTTTGTCCTGGACATGAAGGACATTCTTCACAAAATTTCCCATAGTAATGGTGACCTCCGACCTTTTTGCAGACACATTCGCCACAAATGCAATTTCCTTGCGTTGAACATACACTGTCCTGACCATCTGGTGCAATACAGGTTGCGTTACTATTAGAACATTCGCAGGCATCTCCGGTCCATCCTGATAAACATTTACATTGACCGCATTCGCAAACACCTTGCATATTTCCGGAACAAACCTAACAATAAATGATACTTATTATTAGAACAATAAACAGAAAAAAAGAACTTAATAAGAAGATGTCATAAAATTAATAAGAAAAATAAGTAAGTAAATGTTTCAGAATAATTTATTACAACTCTACAAATGTTTTGGTATAATTATACCTTTCTCAAGAGTACATAAATTGTTACTAACTTTTAAGAATTGCTTATCATCTATTTTTAGCTAATATATTTGAACATATAATATACATAAAATAATTCGGAGAATAAAAAATCGATAGCAGACAACAAACATAGTACCGGCATAGTTTCACACTGTATCAACCAAAATCATTTCATTAATTCAGATGGAATTAAACTATTACACAATGGAAAGAAAGGTAAACGTTTGAATTTACTAGAATATTTTGAAATTAAAAAATCTATTAAAAACAATCATCATATCATATCAAATGAACAACACAATTTTCTTAATATACCGATAATTGATGCCAAACTTACATAAAGCAATATGCATTTCTGAGTAAATAGCCAATAAGACTTTCCGAATGATATTATATATTTTTAAGAAAATAAAACAACAATAAAGTTCCACGAAAATTGTAGTAATATTGTAGTGAAGCAATACAATTTTTGTGAAACTTTTTTATTGTTTTATTTTCGTAAAAGTATAAATAAGTTTCATTAAGTACTAGCTACTACCATAAAAAGATATTATGTATATTATATATTAGTTATAAATAGATGATAAACAATTCTTAAAAGTTAGTAAGAATTTATGTACTCTTGAGAAAGGTATAATTATACCGAAACAATTGTAGAGTTGTAACATTTAAAAGTGGTTTTACTTACTTATTTTTCTTATTTTTAAAAAATGTTTCATAAAAATCCGATCAATATATCAATTAATAATATATAAAATTGATTGTGTCTACCTGCTTTACTTGATGAAAAATTATTATAAATTAAATCAAAACATAATTTGTTATTAATTTGACATGTTTCACCACTTTGAGGATCGTTCAGACGTTATAAATATGCAGTTATAGGTATGCTAATTTAAAAACAATTAATTATCTACTAATAATTTTCTTGTTGTGCTTTCAACGTAAAATATTTTTAATTACGTAATTACCAAATCGACTTTTATTAATTTATCGTCTTGTTCAAATAAGAAAATCTTGGTTCAAAAATCATAATTTTACGTATAATTTATACGATGTTGAAAACTTAAAAAACTTTAATTTATTTTAAAATAAATTTTTTTGTCAGAAATTATATATTATTTTTCCTTTGTATACCATAAATTGTAAATTTTATGGGTTTTGTTCTACTTTTTTAACGTGGCAAATGTTTCTATAACTAATGTACAATCTTCGTTCTCAAGTTGTGTAAACCCGTTCGTAGTGCGTGATAACCTTGTCCAACACATTCTAACGTTATCGCATTAGACAGATGTTCAACTAGAGATAAAGGTATTCGTATGGACGTCTCACAGCGTTCTTTCGGATAGTCATTTATAGTATTTCGGCCGCATTGTTAATAATACGAATGTGAGGTGCTCCAGAAAAAATTAAAGAAATTCGATGTATCTGGTAAGTAATTTCAAATTTTATGTTAATACAGCATGTCATGATTAAGTATTTTTATTACATTTTTCGCTTGGTCCTAAAGAAACATTTTTTTGCTAAAAATGGGTTCTTTAGATAAAATATAAAACAATTCGTTCGCCATTGCCATTAATGTTTTCCTAGATATACGGAGATAATAAACCTGTATAAATATGTGATGTTTTATATATATGAATATGTACTTAAATGTATAATTTAAGAATTTCTACGTTTGTTTTTGACTTTTTTCACTTTTATTATTATAAAATTTAGTCTAATAGAAGCAACAATATTAAGTTTCAATACAAAGTTTTGGAAATTTTTAAGTAAAATTTCTAGTAGTATTATAAAAATTAAAATACATCGATAGGAGATTAATGATATTGTAGCATTATATATAACAATTTTAAGCGATATGTACGTAAAAAGTTTATTTCATAAATTTGCAAATTGAAAAGAAAATTGTATTTAAAAAATAATTATATTCTACAACAATCGTTTCACCATTCCATGGTTTCTTTCTCTAAGAGAAATAATCATCTACAATAGTAAAATCGGTACATTTGTTACAATAAATAAAATGATTAAGCAAAAAAGGAAATTTTGGAGACGCCCGTGAAATGGAGATTTTTACATAATAAATAATAAAATACAATAAATAAATACACTTCCATGTGAACAAGCTTCATTGTGGTGAAACTCTTGTAGATAACTAAATGCACATAACATACGAAAAAACAATTCATTTCAATTTTATTCAAGAATTAAGTGAGAAGCACTCAATTCTCACATTCAAAACCAATTAGTACTCACAAACATTCAATTTTAGGAGGTTGTTCCGTTTAAAAGGAAATGATAACATTGTTATAAAATTTATATATAATGATTATAACAATGATGAGATTCTGTAGTAATTTTTTCGAGAAATTTGACCATCCTGTCTTGGAAAAATTGAAACAAAAATTGCTTCTTGTATATGGCGAGAAAATATGCCTAATCAGGTTAATAAAATTCCGCAAACATTTTAAGGATTTTTTACAAAACGTTTTATCATGAAGCTTGCACTTATTATCATAGTATCACAAGAGGAAATAATTTCACAACATCGTTGCAAATTATTAGTTAAAAAGGGACTGAAAATGTTATGAAAGCACGTGACAGATAACATGAGAAATTAGTGCTTTAATTATATTAGTATACGATGTGAAAGCTTGAATTTTTATTATTATTCTTTAATAACCCGTTGGGAAAAATTAATGCTAAAAGGGGAGACTACGTAAATAAATAACTTGTATTCAAAAGCTTTCCTACTATGTTAATAAATTCATTAAAAAAAATTATTTTTGATCCACCCTCGTACTAACATTGCTAAGTTGTAACATGATTACTGAGCACTTTGTTTGCACTGTTGCCAGATATCGTCACATGGTATACAGAATTTAGAAAACAAATTTAAAGGGCAAACTTCTGAACGGTTTCCAGAAATAGAAGAAATAGTAGACGCATTTACCTTCTCATATTGCAGTAAAATAGTAAGAAAACAAATTAAAAAGACAAATTTCTGAACGGTTTCCAGAAATAGAAGAAACAGTAGACGCATTTACCTTCTCGTATTGTAGTAAAATAGTCTTTTCAAAATCGTACCTGACCATTGTTCCTTTTACAAGAAAAATTGTCACATTCGCAATATTTTCCGTAAATTACTTGAGAATCAGATCTATAGAGGCACTGACAAGTTCCGCAAACGCAATTACCCAAACCAGAACAGATTTCTTCACTTGAATTTCTTCTGCAAGCAGATTCATCGTCAGAATTCGACTTGAGAGAATCGCATTCGCATCTTCTGCCAAAATATCCTTCGTTACATTTGCAAATTCCACATTGTAGATTTCCATTTTGTGAACAGTTTGTGGAATTCAATTGAAAATCGGAATAATTCGATTTCTCACAGTCGCACTCACATTTTACTTCAAGTTCTATGAGCAAATATTCATCTATTCCATCAGGTTTTATTTTAATAATTTTCTGTCCATTATGGCATTCCAATGGGCGAATAAGAGCCGTAAAATTAACTAGTTCATTAAGAGGAACCCCCTTACAACCATTAGCTTTTGGATTTGGGCAAGTAGATGAATAAGTTATTTTAATATCATCTCCAGAATCGTCCATCATCGTAACTGATCCCACAATTTTCTAAAAATGGAAATCATATTTTTATAGTTGCCCATAACGGCGAAACAAACTTTTCAAAGGAAGAACTAACAAAGTTTAATCAAAATTAAAAAAATAAAATAAAATAAAAAGCACTTGTAATGTGCACAAATTTATTACTTAATCAACTTAATACGTGTTTCGACACTTTGTGGCTTCTTTAGAAGTTACAAATTTCTTAACTTGTTGAAAGTTAAGGAAGGCCATACTATTTGATAATTGAACTTACATTGTAATTATCCAGAATTAAATTGACAACATTCGATGAACCCCTTGACAAAACTCCTATTGCTGAATTTTCGATATGTTCTTGTAACAATTCGTAAGTCTCAATTACCTTTTCCTTTCCTGGCACTATAGCAAAAATTAAATTAATATTATTCCGTTTTGCTACGTAATTTATTTGCGATATTGACGGATAATCCAAAGCAAGAGAATGAGTATATTCGCCATCTTCCATATGACAAGTTGCATCGTTCGGTTCAAATATTCCCGCTAGTTTTCCATCGCCTGCTGTGTGAAACGAAGCATCCGTGGTCATTATCAATAAATGACGTGCTCTCTGTCTCCAACCGATTTCTTTTTCGCAAACGATCGCCTGCATAATTGCGTCAAAACCACCTTCAGGTGCATCAACGTTAGCTGAAATTTTTGCGTTCCTTACATTTTCCGAAAAGGCTTTAAAGTTGTCTGTCAATGACAGATGATTCTTGAAGCTATACGGAGATGAACATTTCTCGTAACTTGTCCAACCCTGACATGGATATTTGAACCTTAAATTAACATTTACAATTTAAATTCGTTCAACAAACATATAAAAATCGTGGAAATTTAGATTTCATGAA
Organism: Agrilus biguttatus; assembly: GCA_963921985.1. Taxonomy (NCBI): domain Eukaryota; kingdom Metazoa; phylum Arthropoda; class Insecta; order Coleoptera; family Buprestidae; genus Agrilus; species Agrilus biguttatus. Next base: position 32,670,928 of record OY998117.1, read on the forward strand.
GAATTACGCATATTGGGTATTAATAGGAATTGTTTACAATTTAGTAGACTCAGTTAAATTATTGAAAATTGCATTAATAAAGCTTTTAAGTACTGTAACACCATTTTAATAAAATTTAAACATACAACGAAGAGTTACAGGGTATATTTTAATATGCCACTGTAATTATTTCAGCAATATAATATAAAAATAAAATGAAAACTAGAGAGAAAAAAGTCTCTGATCAAATAGATTTCAATAGATCACCACTTTTAAATAAATAATAATATTCCTACTAGATAGTTGCAACTTGTATTAGCTACCCCTCCCATTATTTAGTCTCGAATTTAGTATATAAGTATGTCGTATATATTTTTAAGATAAAAATAAACTAAATTAATAAGATAGAGTGGGAAAAAATAAATTTTTGAAACTAAATAATTGATAAAAGCAAATTAACAACCATTTTTTGAAGAAAATGTATTCTTGGTCAAAGATTTATTCAAATTACCAGATGTGGATCGCCACTTAATAGAAAGTCATTTTCTGGATGAGGTTGATCATAAAATTTTTATTTAAAGGCATACATAAAACTAATGGATTTTCATTCGTGATTTATTTTTTATTTAAAAATTTAGATGAATCATAACAAAAGAAAAATAAACAATTTCATAACATAAAAATATTATTTGCCTTGTATGCTCGCCTATCAAAATGCTACCTTCCTTCCAGAAAATGCTCTCATAAATAGCAGTTGATTATTTGATGAAAATGAAGATAATTAATCTATGATAAATTTCGATTAATCGCATAATTATCTCAGCCCTACTATTTTAATTGTACTACTACTTACATTTCCGGAAAAACGTTTACAAAAGGGAAGTCAGGTTTATCTAGGAAACATCCAAATCCTAATCGAAAATCACTGGTAATATTTTTCATAACTTCTACTAATTCACCCCCTAAATTTGCCAATGTTTCTTTATGTTGGTTCATAGATGCCGATATATCTATAAGATAATAAAGGTCTAAGGGATAATTTTTCGCTCGTCTATATTGAAAGTTTAGTTCAAATTCTTCATCTTTTCGGAGAGATAATTTTACTTTCTGAGGACTAATTTGAATCGCCTGGTCATTTCCCTCAGATTGTAATGGTTTGGCTTCAACAACCTTAAATAACTTTATGGGATTTGTGAGATTTTGTGGTGGACACCACATTAAATTAGATGATAAAATTTCATCACTCATACAGTACACTAATCGACTTCCATTTATTGGCTGAAAATGAAAAACAAAATGCATAAGAATACCTCACTTGCATTTTTCCTGCTTTAACTTCAACAATTTTATAATTATTAATACATTTTTTATTCACTGCGTCCCAAAAAACACGCATGTAATTATTCAACTAATTTAAAATATCTATGAAAAGAACGTGGGTGCATGGCCAAAAACGGACAACTTCGCAGTGTTGTAAATATAAAAAAGAAACATATATTTAAGAGTATCCATTGCTAGCAAAACAAATCGGATCTAATAAATTTTATAACACACTTTTTTCGTTGGTTTAACGAAGAAAACGGCCTTCTCATTTTAATTGACCCACCTAATAAAATCATAGTTATTTTAAACACCATCAAAAAACATAAACATTAATTTGAGGTAATTTAGTAAATATTAATTCACATTTCTATGTAATACTGTTGAGTTTTTATGTACATATGTTACCGGCCAAACCCGATATCTAGGCTAAACTAGTTCTTCCTATACGCGATAGGATTAACTGGTATAGCCTGTTCCAAACTAATTTCTCCTAAGCCCGATAAACCAGTTTAGGCAAGTCCAAACTGATTTGTCCTTATATAAATAGGTTAGGTTATGATAGATAGTTTTTGTGAGATGCAGCTGCAAAAAAAACTGTTCCACAAACAGATGCCAGTGCAAGAAGGCAATGATACTCTGCAATTCTAAGTACCACCAAAGCACTCCATGTAAATATAAATAACAATTTTAATAATTGAGATATGATTATTGCTTCTATTAAAATAACACTTATTATTTGTTATAGTATTATTGTTTGGATTACCAATTATCCATAACTTTCAACGACGAATCGTTATGGTTTTAATAAAAATGATTATTTTTCCAATTACGGAGTATAGTATTTTATTCAGTTTATCTAGATATACTATAATGTTTACACTAGGCCACACCAGTTTATCCTAGAGTGTGCGTATTTATATCAGCACAAATCAGCTTGGACTAGCCCAAAACTGGATTATCCTATCGGGCTTAGGACAAATTAGTTTGGACTAGGCTATACTAGTTAATCCTATCGCGTATAGGAAGAACTAGTTTGGCCTAGGCAAAACTAGTTTGTTCTAAAACCGGTAATATATGTATTTTTGTAATTGCAATTCTGGATTTTACTTTAAAGCCTTTGTGTTCATTATGAGCCATTGTATTCGCTTGCCCTTGTCTAATTGAATGAATATTGAAATAAGGAGACAAACATTATTTGTAAGTTACTAGTTGAAATTTGGGACGGATGGATACCGCTGTTGATGGTGTATAGCACTTATTAATCACGACAATCCTCCCTATGGTAGCCTAATGAAATTCCTGATGCATAGCATTTCACCCTTGCTGCACAGAACTTCGAATATTCCAATCGGTAAAACACAAATAGGACCTAAAGCTATTATGCCACAAAATAACCATAACAATGATAATACCAGCATTCTTTAACTGTGACCCAATATTGACATTTAAGCACGTTAACACGTCAAAAAAGAATTAGAATTAGAACTTCATATATAAAATAAATAAAAAACAAGCTTGGAGTTTACAAATATTTAATCGTTCCACTATAATTATTTTAGTACACTGTGCCTTCTTCAGGTGGTGAAGATATTAATCCTGATATGATATGATATGAAGATATGAATGGATCTTCACCACCTGAAGAAGGCACAGTATACCGAAATAATTATAGTGGAAACATTAAATATTTGTAATCTCCAAGTTTGTTTTAATTTAAAAAAAAAATTAATTAAAAATTTCGATTAAGCGACAACATCCTGGATGTCAAAAGTAGACTTAAGGCACTGTTCCCTAATTTAATTAGACATTTAATTGGTCAGCTAATTCCAAAGTGTCATATCATCAGAGGAGATCGCAGCGCCGTTTTCCATTACAATTACAAAGACATTAACTCGTCAGCATATTAGCATATTATCATTTATGACTAAACTTTCATGTGTCATTGCAAATACAAAACACTAACTTCATTGTTTTAGTATTAATGTTCAAAAATTCTCCAAACAAGGCATTATATTTAATCTCCTGTTAGAAGAAATCCGCAGTAAATATAGGATTCCTTTACATCTAAAATTTTCCAAGGTTTCGTTAATACGGTATCCCGTAGAATTTCGGATGTTATAAATATTATATACTGTGAAATATTTATTTGCTGAAATATTTTCTATTCGTTCTCATTTTGTTACTTATTAGTTTTATTCACCTAATAGGTATTTATTTCAATAAAGGGATGTTAAAGATGTTAAATAAACAAGATTAATTTTGGTGTAGTATTACCCCTGAATACCAGTTTCTCAAAAATCCTACAACGAACTGATATGGGAAGGGACTCTTTTTAAAATAAGGAAAATCAATAATTATCCGCGTCAATTAAAAACAATAATAAGGAAAAGAACCTTATACCGAAATTTATCACAGAATTTATAAAGGTGTAGTCGTTTCTAATTTCGACCGCTGTATGTAATTATTATTATATTGTAATACAATTCAAACTTTCGAATTATTCCTACTTGATACTTCACTGAACCTAGGATTAAACCTTATAAACAAACATTATAATAAGAAATACCTTAGGTTTTGAGCACCACACACAGCCTAGAGTTTGTACACAATCACTGCATGTCTCTTTTGATACACAGTCAACTTCTTTAAAACTTTTGCTACTTATTGGACAAAAAATTAACAGTAATAATAATATAACGCGAAACATGTTCGCTTTGTTTAAAATTTACTAACAAACTGCATCTTGCCGGACGAACAAAGATAAGTTTCCTCAAAACGGAAATGTGTAATGAACTTTTCATTAAAGACACATTGTAAACACAGGATATCATACAAGAGAAGTATATGGTAATATAAAAGGTTCAAAAATAGTAAAAGCGCAAACAGTTAACAACCTGACCTAACCTTACGTAAAGAATCAATAGAAAATAACGGTAATTTGTATATACATTGGGCGGGGGTAATTAATAATCTTCGCAAGTAAAAAAGATGATAGGATTTTTCAAAATTTTCAGATCATTGTTTATTAGGGCTTTCCTATATTTCTTTATGAATGCTGCTTCTGTTCTTAGTAATTTGGTTAAGCTTTGGCACAATATTAATAGTTCTAGATTTTCTAAATTTACACATGAAGTGTTCTACAACTTCAGACTTTTCAGGTTGTCTGTTTTTTAAATAATATGAATAATAAAAAGTGGATTGATTCAGCCGTTACTCTGTGATAATTCATCTTTACGATAAATAAATAAACACTATAAAACTAAAAACTATAGTCAAAAGGATTTGTAAATAAAAAAGTGATAGTAAACAAAGTAGTGTTTATTTATTTATCGTAAATATGAATGTTCTTTAAATCTGATGTGAATTTTTCTTTTTGTCATGCCTATATACATTTGTTCCAAGTTATTGCAACTTAACTATCAGGGTGATTGATCTAAACGGGTCATTATAAGTTTGTGATGATTTCAGCGATTGTCATTTTTTTACGACCTATCAAAACATTATTTCTCTTTATTGAAGTACATAAATAATATTAAAACTGCAATTTTCACAAAAATTATCCACTATGTGTACCCATAGGTCTTCTTTTATCTCGTATTATATCATAATACCATACCAAAGTTTTGGGTATGAAAATATTATGTGATTTCTTAGTGTTTAATATTTAAAAGAACAAAAATAAGTTCTTGGTCAAGTAATTTATCGAAGCTACCAGACGTGGATCGCGATTTCTATCTTATTAGATCTCATCAGCACGCCATAGGAAGATTTGATAAATTACTAACCAAACCGCTTGAGCTCAATGTTGTATTAATATTTAATGTTTTTCATGGCGTAACAAAGAAAAAAGTCAGTTTCCATCAAATATAAATTTATTCAGTTACTCTACATATCTATATGAGAAAAACATAAACAAATGGTACATACAATGACTTATACAATTTAAATGCCAAAAAAGAAATATTCAGGTACATTACGTTTATATTGAAACCATCAACATGTTCTATCTTTGGGAGTTGAGCTACGACTCCGTTGTTGATCCTATAAACGAAAACAAAGTTTTTGTTAATAGCTATTTAACTAACATACGTTAATTTTAATTTTTAAGAGTTAATTTGTAAAATTTTCTAGTGTTATTGTTATCTCTATTATTAGGTATCTTAAATAAAATGATCAAATGGCTATGGTTCTAGAATATTTATAATTAGAATGGGATTTTTAATTAAAAATGTTATTTCATTAAACAAGTTAAGCATTTGTTTTGGTAAGTGTTTAATTTTCTTTGCTGTTAATATCTGAAATACGTGTTTTTATTTTTGAAAATGTGCAGTTTACGCTTGTGATTTACAAAATTCAATAAAAAATGTCAGTGATTTAAACAAATGTTTAATTTGTCAACGTTTAACAAAACCAAAAAGACATAAGTTTAAGTTGTTTATAATTATTACAGTTATTCTAAAACGAACCTTTCCACGAGATTTTCCACCTTTGTCACCTCCAGTGTGACAAAGGCATGTTACTTTCCGAGGCTTCCCATCTTGTTTTCCCTGAAATTATTATTATTTCAAATTTATAATGAATAATAATGTTTTATTTCTTTGGATGCCATAAAATTATCTCCAAACTTTATGCTATTATTAACTGAAATCCAGTAGACAAACTTTTTATTCAAACAAATTATTTTCTTTAGTTTTTTTTTTTACTTTGCAGTGTTTATTTGTATAGAGTACCTAATGGGACAATTGAAGGTGGGGGGGGGGCGAATTGGTCACAACAAGAAATTAAATTTAAGCTATAGAGGGTGCATTTTTTGTGAAACATGGTCTGAATATATTTAGTCAAATAAAACACACTATGGTAAGTTTCGCCAACTTTATTAATGTTCTCGACAATATTAGGTCTTTGGTATTTTCTAAATTTAAATGATGGTTTAAACCAATACAATGTTCACTAATTCCTGATTTAACATCTTTTTTAGAAATCGATTTTACATGCTCACTTTTCCTAGTTTCAAAGGCTCGACCTGTCTGTCCTATGTAGACAGCGTTACATTCATTACAAAATAATTTATATATGTCATTATTTCGGTTTATATTTGTTTTTCTTTTGTTTTTAATTAGTAAACTCTTTAAATCCTTATTGTTACACTCAACGGCTGAGATGTTTAGTTTTTTGAGAACTCGGAAATATCAAATACCTTCATGTAAACACATCTAAAAGTAGAAAATTATCTCTGTATGAATATTTGGAAATAGATAAAGCCTTAAGAAAATCAGAAAATGTTGTAAATAATCAGTTAGAATTAGGCAGTATTTCATCCCTCCCTTATCTTAAGCTATCTATAAATCAGTATGTAAGATTCGTATTATCAGTATAACGTTACTCTTGATAATGAGCACATAGCTCGAAACAATATTGTCGAGAACAACAATAAAGTTGGTGACAGTTACCATAGTGTGTTTTGTTTGACTAAAAGCTTAATAATATCGATTAAAACAAAATGTAAAAGACAAGTATCTGTCTACTTATGAATTCAGGATTTCTTTTTAACGCTTTACATATTTCTATCAGACTTTTCTTTATAAAATTAAAGAGCAACAATAACAAGGATCTATTTTGCTTAATTATTTACATACCTGACAATCGTCCTGGTCTTTTCGTTGGCATGAACAGGACTTTCCTTGTGCCGATTGCAGCATACTTTTCAAATATCTGCTACAGTTTCTTTCTTTTTCCAATTCTGCTTGCAAACTCTTACATAGGGCTTTCTCTTCTTCAATCGAACTTCTAAATTTACAATGTACATTAACGTCAATAAGCAAAATGCTTTAACAATAAAATATCAAAAAAGGAAGTAATTAAAATCCTTATTCGTCTAAATATAAATATCGGAATCAACAGTGTAATTCAATGCCGGTAGGGGTATTAGCTCTCGGAGTAGTTGTTTCTGTTGATTCCATATTTATATTTATATTTAACAATAAAAGTTAAAAATGGAATTTGTTTCTTACTACCCACCTTAAGTCGTTAATCTTTTCTTGGGAGAAAAAGTTCTGCTTTTTCATTATGTCACTTTCAACTTGAAGATTAGTAACGGTTTTCGTTTGTATTCCAATTCTTTCCATTAATTCTTTATTCCTTTGCTTTTCAATATCTAGCGCTTTCTTCAGCTCGTCTAGATGTTGCTTTTCTATCTTTACTGCCATTGATAATGCAACGGCTGTGAAAATGATAATGAATTTATAATACCAATACTTTTGTTTTATGAACTGTTAATCTACAGAAGTTTCACTTAAAAAGATTAATTATCAACGAATACATTTTGGTTGAGAGCGACCAGTAACAAGAAAATACAAAATTGATTTGATTAATTCTTTCTACATTCAGTTGATGGAAACTTATTTTAATACTTAGTAAGAAATAAAACACTAAAAATTTTCACAAAATTTGCTTAATGAATATAACAATTTCTTCTTAAGAAGCCTAAGTTAGGAAAAACAAATGTTAAGTTCATTAAACAAATTTTGTGGAAAATTCTAGTGTTTAATTTCTTACTATGTAACAAAATTGATTGCTGAAGTTTATATAAATGTTTAACAGGTATATCTTATGTAGTGTACCAGGGCTACGTTAATCGGAGATCGCATGGCTGCGAGAGGTTGGTCAACAAAAACAACTATTTTCCTAATTTGTAACATATATTAATGAACAATTACCCACCTCTATTGCCTAAGATATATTAATTACTGCCCAAAGAAAAATGACGACACCCTCACCTTTTTGTTTTGCACATTTCTGTTTCTTCTGCAGGTCATCTTCAAGTTCCTTAATTCTTTCCGCATAAGTTTTCGGTTTTGCAATAAATGATGTTTGTGATGGGACAGTTGATTTAGGATAATCAGCTGTACACAAAAGTTTTGCTTCTACCCCTTTTTCTTGACCACATTTCTTCGAAATTGCGCCACTAATTTCTGTATTAACCAGCTGTAGTTCTTTTAAAGTTAGGATCTGTAATGTTACAAACGGAAAATTTAGCGAAGAATCATTTATAGTTGGCAAATTTAAAAGATGCGTTAAACTATTAATTTTAATACCTTCAACATTTTTTACGAAAAAGCTCTATTCTTTGTCAACGTACCAATAATTAGTGTTCAAATTTAAATTAAATCTCGCTCTTAAACCATTTCAAAATTATTATTTATCTAGTTGCAGTTCGAAATTCATACTGTTGTACATAGCATACAAGTTAATTAAATTAATGAAAATTTTTAAAAATATTCTCCTAAAATATGTCCAAATTTCGTCCAGATTTTTTGAGAATTCCTACATAAAATTATCCTTATATACGACGTTCCATATAGATCCCTGCTATGTGTTCTTTTAAACTGAACAGCCCTTATATTTTTATTAATCTAAACAAAATTTATAAAACATATTTTGAAATTTAATATGTGTATTTTGAGTAACAAACAAACATTGGGTTACGTTTCACGAAAAATTTATTTATTCTTCTCTACAATATTGTTTTAACCTTTGCGGGTCATTATCAAGAGCCATGGTGTTACTAAAGATGTAAATAATGTAACAGACTTATATAAAATATTAAATAAACTACAGGTAGTGGTTATCTATTTGGAAGGTCCAATAACAGCGGAGAATCCACAGTGAACATTTCAATGTGATTATTTACAATATTTTGCTTATTATTGATGGCTTTCTTAATTTCTAAGAATTAGAGTAAATTCAATTTACGACCTTTTTGTGCAGAATGTAAAAGTTCAATCCAATTAGTGTCTAAATTATGTTGTTGATGTTAAAAGTTTGGTTGGAGTGAAATGTAATAGTTTTATACACAGGTTAATAATGTTACCCCTTTCTAAAACCAACCTTGAAAAAGAATTGAAAATTATAAAACATATTGCCTTCAATAACGGATATAATCCCAACCTAATTGACAAAATGTTAAAAAATAAACAACGTAAACTCGTTGAAATTAAACTGTACAACGTTCTCCTTCATAATTTAATTCCTGAAAATAAGAAATATGCCTTTATTAACTATGTAAAAGAAGTCGGATACAAAATTAAACACCTTCTAATCAAGTTGCATATTACATCAATTTCAGTCAACAAAATTAATTTAAAAAGTCTGTTAGTTAACAACAACAATAAAACAAATTCGATGGATAAAAGCGGCGTTTATGAATTATACATTAAAGATTGCACAGCCTTTTACCTTGGACAGACAGGTAGAGCCATAAAAACTCGGCTTAAAGAACATGTGCTTTCCATACGGAATAAAAAGAATTATACAGGAATAGCTCAACATGTCTTAGATTTCAAACATAATTTAGACACTAATTTGATTGAACTTTTACATTCTGCACAAAAAAGTCGTAAATTCAGTTTGCTCGAATCCTTGGAAATTAAGAAAGCCATCAATAATAAGCAAAATATTGTAAATAATCAAATTGAAACGTTCACTTTGGACTCTCCGCTGTTATTGGACCTTCCAAATAGATAACCGCTACGTGCAGTTTATTTAATATTTTGTATAAGTCTGTTATTATTTACATCTTTAGTAACACCATAGCTCTTGATAATGACCCGCATGGGTTGAAACAATATTTTGTTTGTTACTCAAAATACATATATTCAATTTTATTTAAAATGTTTCACAAAGAATGCGATATGCAATCTGTCAACTTTAAACATATTTTATCTTTAAATTCAGTTCATATGATAGTTTGAAAATAAGAAAATACCTGATGGGCATGAATTAATCGAAAAAGATTAACAACATTGTTCATAATTTATTTGAAATGTTAAGAGATGATTGTTTGGCGTAAACTGTTTACGAATGCATTAAAACGAACCGGAAGCGGAAACTCGAAAGAATGTGACAGAGTTTTGCAATATTTTAAACGAAGCAATATATTTTTTCAGACTAAGATATTTGATAAAACCGGAATTGCTTTGCTGATGAATTTTTAATTACTTATTATTAATAAATTATCAAAATCCTTGATATGCCACAATTATCGGCTTTGACTTCCTTCAACATTCTTTGAACGTTTCATGCATAGCCAAAAAACATCCTGCATTAACCAATCGTAAGAAAAAATAAAAGAAAATAGACTTACCTCAAGTCCTTTTGTGATTATTTTGAAAAGTATAGTTTCAAAAGGTTTTCCACACAAACATTTGTGAATATTCTCTGCTCCTTCGCCGTCAGTATCTTTACAAGTACCTCTGTCCGTTGTTTCGACACCTAATTCCTCAGTGTAACAAATGCAAGCTACGTCCGCCTTCTTTGGCTGACATGTACAGCCGACGTTCTTCTGGTTTGGTTGCCCACAAACACACGAAGCATCTAGGCTGGCCGTTTTTAAATCTGCTCCGACACCCTTGCTCATACAAGGGAACATCGCAGTTATGTTTACATTGTTTTCAGTACTCTTGCATAGGCATTTCTTCTCTGGCTGGAACAACAACACATTTTGTTTAATGAATGTGCTTCTTAGATTAAACAAATTAAACAATAACTGTATATATATAATTTATACTAGGAATATGAAGAAGTCTGTAAATACAACAGATTTTTCTCAAACCTACTTTAACTTACATTTATAAACTAATCTTTACTCATATCTTTGTCATTCATTAATCTAAATTCATCGAAATCTCTCTTATAAATAGTTTTAATTGTTTTACGTCCACCGTTTTTCTAATTACGAAACCTCCTACAGTTTTAAAAACTTAGCTGAGTCAGTATCGAATTGACTCTTCAAAGAGTAAATTACCTGATCGAATACTTCACAATTTAATTTTTGATATTAGTATACTGGGATCTTGAAAGAATGATTTTCGAAATTGCTATTGTATGCTATGTATTATTTATTCGTTTAGGAATATTGCGTTTTCACAGCCTTGGCGTGTTACTTTTCTTTTCAGATAAATTAATTGTAACTAGAATCGCGAGAGGTATCTATCTCAAAAGATACAGCTTCAATTTTCGGACATGAATCTACTACCCAAAGGTCCAAATTTTGAAGACCTTTGTTGAGAATTTCAGTCCGAGCAAAAATGTCAATCGCATTCAGTAGAAATTCAAATTGTCTTAACAACGATGGTGCTGTCTTTAATTAGCTTTTGGAAAAATAGTAGATACGAATGTAATGATTTGATATACTAGTGTTTTCGAGCTATTGACCTCTTACAACATAAAAACATGGATACATTATTTAATCCTACAGCAGTGATCCTGGAATAGCAAATAATGTCTCGGTCTAAAACAGCTTCATTGTTGACTGTCTCATGCTTAGTCGCATCTCTTTCGACCAATCAGACAGCGTGAAAGTCGAACTACGATTATTTCCTATTTCAGGATCACTGTTATTGCTAGAGTATTAAATGCTATCTAGATGTTTTATGCTCTAAGATCGCCCTAGAGTTGCTCCAGAACACACTTCCAGCGACATTCGTATAAAATTGAATATGGGTATTTTGAGTAACAAACAAACACTGCGTTACGTTTCACGAAAAAAATTATTTATTCTTCTCTACAACATTGTTTCAACCCTTGCGGGTCATTCTCAAGAGCTATGGTGTTGCTACAGTGTAGTAAGAGCTCTTGAGAATGACCCGCATGGGTTGAAACAATGTTGTAGAGAAGAATAAATAAATTTTTTCGTGAAATGTAAGCCAGTGTTTGTTTGTTACTCAAAATACACATATTCAATTTTATTGAAAATGTTTCACAAAGAATCCGATACGTAATCTATCAACTTTATGACATTCATATATAATAACAACATAGAGGCAATTGCTGCCATCTAGTAGATTTTTGCCGCCAAGGCCTCACTGAGGTATTTAAAATTGTCCAGCTAAATCAACAACGCAGCCTACATACGTGAATTCACGTAAAGCTTAATAATAACAATTATTATAATAATAACAATTATGCTTTTGGTCAGAAATTTATTGAAACTACCAGACACGGATCGGGATTGTTATTATTAAGCTTTACGTGAATTCACGTATGTAGGCTGCGTTGTTGATTTAGCTGGACAAGTTCAAATACCTCAGTGAGGCCTTGTCTAGTTTGATATCTTCTGTAGCGGCAAAAATCTACTAGATAGCAGCAATTGCCTCTATGTTGTTATTATATAAACTGTTCTTTACGGAACATTTCGACTTGGTCAGTAATTTATCGAGACTGCCTATGGCACGCTGATGAGCTTCTAACAAGAGCGAAATCGCGATCCGTGTCTAGTAGTTTCGATAAATTTCTGACCAAATGCATGACATTCATATAGATAGAGTAGTGCTTCGAAGGCCGCAAATGTTAAAATAAGCACCAACGATTTATGAAAATAGAATACGAACATCGATATTTTTCCATTTATTTTTTGCTCAAATTTTCAGGTGGGTAATTACCACCCATATATGAATTTTTCAGATGGATAGTACAATTACCATTCGGTTAGTCGATGACTGACATTTATTAATCAAAATAAATTTGACGGGCAATCTACCCAAAATTAGGTTCAACTAAATTACAAACAACATAAGTAACTAATATGTCTGAAATACATCACTTTTGAACATAAAAATCGATAAGTAGACAAATGTAAATTACATGCATTATGTATAATTTGCTACCATGCCAAATTTTTAACCCAACTCTGTATTAAGAACTCATGTTATAACAACCACCTAACCTCGCTAGGAAATTGTTTATAGAAAAATGCCTTTTCAAACTTCATTATGCACGATATTATCTGAACTGGAAAACTGTTGATTTATTGCAGATAAATATTTTTATTCACTTTAGATAGTAATGAGTAATGACATGTCAATCACGAATAATTTATTGGAAATGATTCAAAATGAACTTGTCAATCGATTACATTCATTAGTATTCTAACGTACTACGATTATTCGAAAAAAATTTCAAAACAAAACAACACTATGTAGAAAGTATTTGCGAAAATTGGTCTTAATAAAATAATAAATAAAGTGTAATTAATTTCTAGTGAAACTAGAAACGAAGAGTTATGTAAGAATTTAACTGTATAATAATATCCATATTTTTTCTGATTGTCATATTATGATGAAAGGATTTCTAAACTTTTTGCAAATTAATAATTTAATACCATTAAACCAAACCCAACATTTTGTTCAAAGGTTTAGAGTTTCTTCGAACGAATATCGTTCTAATCAAACATGATTACAGCCAAGAAACACTATTTTTAACATGATCTATTCTTTCTAAACTCACTTGATGTAAACTCGTATCGATATTTCGGTAAAATAATAAAAACACAAAATTTTCTGTACTGTTTTTAAATGTATCACAAACTTCAAAAAGTGAAACGTTAGGTTTGGTTTAATAATAATAAATTATCCACCTGAAAAAAAGTTCAGAAATCTTTTCGTCATAATTTAACTGCATAAATATCTGAAGATGAATTAAGAGCAAGTACACCTTTTAGGATTCTGTACCCAAGCGAAGCCTTATTGTTGCGACCTATAGCAACGTTATTTATAATTAGTATGTGTTTAAAAAAATCGACTATTGTTTGTCAATGTCACATGTTTAATAGTTGTAGGTAAAGGAAACAGACGCCTATTATAATTTGCGCCATTAATATTAATATTTATTGATTCCTGAACGCAATTAAAGAAATGGCATGATCTAATAGCGGCTGAAATGATTTACAAACAAAAAAAACTCTAATTAATAATGAAATATTTGAAGAATTTTTTAGTAGGGGTAAATATTAAATACATTAATATGATATTAATTATTGTATTCATTTATAACCACTACAGATTACCTCATGCAATGAGGGAAAAATTTGTCACCCGGCGAGGGCGTGAAAACAGTGACAAATTTTTTCCCTCAATGCATGATGTAATCTGTAGTGGTTATTAATTAATACAATAATTAATATCACATTAATATATTTTTAAAAAACACAATACCTTGGGGTGAGTCTAGTAGTTTTGCTGTTAACCTTGGAAAAAGTGAATCTTGGTTTCAACTTTAACGTTGAATGAGTTGTATTATCGAAAAATTATGGGCGATATTTTTTGTAGAGCATTCAATTCACTACAAACGTATGACATTAACATATGCATATTGCCTCGTTAATGAGCTATAACATTGAAAAATTACTAGTTTTCATTCTCATAATTAAATAAAAAATAAAAACCTGCGTACTGAAAAATAGTCGATTTTTTCGAACAAGTCTATATTAAACCTTAACATCCCTAAAAATATTCTATTAAATAGTCAGTTCAGTTCTTTTCTAAATACTATTTGTTAATTCTAAATATTATTTTCAAAAATTGGTTTAGTTTATTGAGTTAGGTCAGTTAGCTTTTAGAGGAAAAATACTAGTATTTCTTACATACATCTGTTCCTTTGGAAGCTACATTTGCTTCCTCAGACTTCTTTAATTTCTCTTCGAGACTTTTTATTTTTTTACGAAGACAGGAAACAAGGTCATGACATTTCTTCAATTCTTTACGTAAACATTCCAATTCATTCTCATGTTCTTTGCTCATATCCTTGACAACTTCTTCATGAGATCCCTGCAGTTTTGCCACTCCGTCGCTGAATTTTCGGTCCATTTCTTTTAATTGAGAACCGTGTTGATTCTTTAACAATCCAATATTTTCTTCATACTTTTTCTTACAATTTGCTAATTCTCCCTTAAGCCTTTCAAGTTCCTTTCTCAGAGCATCTTCATCTTCAGAAATTTGTCCCTTAAGGGCGTTTTCGTACAATTCATTTAATCGGTCCTTTTCGCGATTAAATTCATCTTCCAAATCTAGAAATTTTTAGATTTATTATGAAACAAGTAATGAATTATTAATAAAAGTATCGCAAAACCTTTGTTGGCTTTCCTGCACTTTTCTAGTTCGTCCAATAGCTTATTGTAGTCTGCTTCAAGATCGGCAAGTCTTTGTTTTGCATCAGCTAACTGTTTCATGGCTTCAACGGCCTGTTTTGATTCCTTGTCCAATAAGTCATCTAAATTTGAATCCTTCTGAGGTCCTTTAAATTCTTCCAGCGCCTTTTCACAGGCTGCATTTTTTCTGCGTTCTTCTTCGAGCAACCTTTCCAATTCACTTAGACTTCTTCCTACAGGTTTTTGACCTGCTTCGGCCAATTTACCCTGCATTTGATCCAACATTCCCTGAAGTGCATCCTTATCTTTCCTTGCTTTTTCTAATTCAGCTTGGCATGCTTCTTGCGCTTTCTTCATATTATCAACGCAGTTAGCTAATTCCCTTTTTAGAGCTTCCAGCTGTGCCAATAGGTCATCACGTTCCTTTTTCATTGCGTTCAGTTCTTGCTGGTTAGCCGCTTGACCCCTCAAATCGTCCGCCATTTTCTGTAGGTTACTCTTTTCGTTTTCCAAATCTGCTTTCTCCTTCATTAGTTGCTTATTTTGATCACCTAACACAGCTAGTTCTTTTTCTAAATTAGCTATTTTGCGGGCTGCTTCGTCTTGTACCCTTTGCATTTCATCTTTAAGTTTGCCATTCTCTGCTTGCAATTTCTCGAGCTTACTTTTCAGGTCTGCAAGTACCGCTGCAGCCTCATCTTTTGCTTGTTGCAAATCTTTCTTTAACTGGCCATTTTCCTGCTGGAGCTTGCTAAGTTGGTTTTGTAATTCTGCAAGTTTAGCGGCGGCATCGTCCTGCGCATGTTTCAGTTCTGTCTTCAGTTGACTGTTTTCAGATTGTAATTTGCCCAACTCAGCCTCTAAACCTGCAATTTTTTTGGCAGCTTCATCCTGTACACGTTTTATGTCATCCTTTAATTTATCATTTTCGGCTTTCAAATTATTTAAAGCACTTTCGAGATCTGCAAGCTTCTTCGCTGCATCCTCTTGTGCCTTCTTAAGATTTGCATTTTCTGAATTCAATCGCTCGAGTTCCTTTTGCAGATCGGCGAGTTTTTTCGCGGCATCGTCTTGAGCCTTTTGCAAATCTGTCTTAAGTTTATCATTTTCTGATTGTAACTTGCTCAGTTGTTGCTGTAACTCGGCGAGTTTTGCTGCAGCATCATCTTTAGCTCGTTGTAAATCGTTCTTAAGTTGACTGTTTTCTGCCTGTAATTTGCTTAATTCGTCTTGGGCACGTGCGGCATCGTCTTTTGCCTTCTGTAAATCTGATTTTAGTTGGGAATTTTCATTTTGGAGTTTCTGCAGTTCAGCAAGTTTCTGCTGCAAATCGTTCTTCAATTTATCATTTTCCGACTGTAAATCGGCTAATTTGCGGGCTGCTTCGTCTCTCTCTTTCTGAGCCTGAGCCAATCGCGCTTTAAGGTCTTCCAACTCTTTTCGTAAATCATCGCATTTTGATAAATCGCCTTTTGCTGAAGATAATTCGTCCTCTTTTTGTTTTAGTTGTGCTCTTAGTCGGTCAAGTTCCGCCTGTAGATTGTCTATATCAGCCCTTAAGCCGCTCTCCGCCGAGCCTTTATCTTGTAATTGTGCTCTAAGCCTGTCGAGCTCTGCCTTTAAATCGTCGCTTGATGAATCTTTATCGCGTAACAATGCCCTTAGACGATCGAGTTCTGCTTGCAAATTATCCTCTGATTTATTTTTTTCGTTTAGTAATGCTTTGAGTCGTTCTAGCTCTGCATTTAGTGCATCGTCCATGCCAGGCTTTGCGCCAAAAATTGAACCTTGTAATTGCTGATTTTCTCTTTGGAGATCTTGTATCTGTTTTCTTAATTGAGCACAAGGGTCGTCAGCTGCGATTTCTTCCTCATCAACATTCACTTGTCCTGGCTCATCAAAATCTTGAGCAGCGGACCGTCCTTCCAATAGATCTTTTAGTTTTTGACATTCACATTCGTTTCCAACATTACCAAGCTGTCGGGCTAAATCTTTGATTTGATTCTTCAGCAAGCGATTCTCCTGTTTAACACACTCGAGCTTTTTCTTTAAAGTTGTACAATCGCAAACGCCCCCTAAGTCGTCCATATTATTCATGGAACTTTTAATAACCAGCTGTTCAACAACGTCCTTGTCCTTTTGAACTTTTTCTAATTGGCTCTTCAGTTTACTACAAACTTCAGCTGATGATTTACATATTCCACCCTGTTGCATTTCACACAGTTGGTTTTGTAAAAATTGGCAGGAGTCGTCGATTGCTCGAGAAGCCGTTTCAATACCTTTTCGAAGATTTTCATTATCATTTTCAAGGTTTATAATCTTTTCATTTAACTCTCGCAACTGGTTCAAGTACATTTCGTCCGCTTGTCCTCCTTTCTCAGCAGCTTGACGTAGACATTCGTTTTCACGTTGGTAACGTAACATATTCAGTTTGGTCTCCTTTAGTGAAGCTTTCAACTTTCTGTTTTGTTTTGTAAGTATTTCCAACTTATCAGATCCACCTCTCATTTTATCCCACTCGTTAAATTGTCTGCATAGTTCTTCGTTTAGTTTTTCTGCTGTTGCATAGGATTTTTGCATTAGATCCGTAAGATGTTGATCTCCAGAAGCATCCGCAAGATCCTTAGCTACTTTCCGTAGTTTTTCGTTCTCTTGAGTAAGAAAACATATTTTATTTCGTAATTTTTCAAATATGCACCTACATAATTCGTCTTTTTGTAAAAGGAATGATTTTATCTTTCCTACAGCTTCTTCTTTGTCAATAATGTCACATTTGAGTTGTTTGAGCTCCTCGTTCTTTCTAGCCATATCACATTTTAATTGAGCATCTTCAGCTATCAACAACTTGTTTTCTTCGGTCATATCGGCTGCTACTTTCTTGCAGTCCTGAAGTTCATTTTGTAGTTGATCAATAGTCATTTGCATGTCGTCTTCTCGGGATGCGAGTTCTTTAATTTTATCATATGCACATTGGCAAGAGCTCATGTATTGCTCAAGATCTTCCTTAAGTTTACTGTAAGCAGCTTTGCAGCACTGCTCCTTTCCCTGCAACAATTCTACCATTAACGTCTTCTCTTTAAGTTTGCTCTTAATGCATTCAAGTTCACAACCCGCTTTATTCTGACATTCTTCTAGATTATTGATGTGAGTTTTAAGAGCACTCTTTTCACCACATAAATCTTTAATTGTACCACTCAATTGATCTTGCAGATTCTTCAGCTGTTCTTCCGATGCCTTAATTAATTCGTTTTTCTCAATTAATTGTCCTCTTAAACAGTCTATTTTATTTTCAGATTCTTCCTGAAAGTTGTTTTCATTAATAACAATTTTAATAGTTATTTCGTAAGACACCAAAGAAAAGCGGACGGAAACTACGACAAAATGCAACAGACCGGTTCTGTGAGCCGATTTCTTGTTTTCTTGTTACAGTTTATTTAGCCCTAACGAAAATATCAATTTAAAAATGAACTTTGGTAATTTCTAGTAGTAATTTCCAAGCTCTTGCTTAATATGCTTTATATTATGTATGTTAAATAGCCTTTCATGTGCCTTAATATAAATTTCCACTATAATAAATTCTAATTGAACTTGGTATTAATGCTGTCTGTCCGCTTTTATTTCCAGTCTTACACAATGTTTTATAATTTAATTAAATCAAAGCACAAACGAACTTCAACAGGTATATTTAAATAATCCTCAACAATTGTTTTGGCTAAATAGCCATTATCTAACTATACTATAGTTTATAATTCTAGATAATAAATAGTTATGTAATTAACTATAGTATGGTTTATTACTTTAGATAATGGCAATTTAGCCGAAACAATTGTTGAGGATTGTTGAAATATACCTGTTGAAGTTCGTTTGTGTTTTAATTTAATTAAATTATTAAACATGCTTCATCATCCATGCACCGTCCAATGTTTTACCTGCTGTTGCGATAAAGTTTCGACTTTGCACACCAAAGTTTTAATTTCTGCTTCTTGATCTTGTATACAACATTCGCATTCGCGAAGTTGAGCCACGAGTGCGTCCCGTTCCTCAAATATTTTCTTTGCTTGCTCAAGTTGATCCTTCATGTAGTCCGTTTCTAATTCTATGCCGACCATTTCATCATATTTAGCCTTATAAGTGTCCCTCTCAGCTTTGATTGTTTCGTAGCACCGTGACTTTTCCAAAAGTTCCATAAATTCGCTTTCTATCGCACCTAATTCATCGACTCTCTTGCGTAGATCGTCTCTTTCTTTTAATAATACACGAACATCAGCGGAGTCAATTACTGGTACATCAGATTCGTATTTATTTCGTAACATATCTCGCTCAGATTTCAAACTTTCCATGATGCATTGTGTTTGTTCTAATTCCATTTCCATATTTTTCGAACAACACCGGACTTTTTTCAACTCCTCTTGGCATTTCTGTAAGGCTTTTTGCAAACATTCGGCTTTGTTTGAAGATTTCCTCAATTCTAATACTTCTTTTTCTAGTTCAGCAAATTGAGACAGACGTCCCTGTACATCTTGCCTTTCGCTTTCGTATTCGTCGACTACACCGCTTCGTTTTTTATATTGCTCCAATTTTTCGGGAAGATCCTGGAAGCACTTAAGTTCATCCTCGAGTTGACAAACCCTTGCACGTAAACAATTTCTTTCTTGTACGATCTCTTCGTGATGCTGCACCTTTTCCATCAATTGGGCGCAATACGATTCGAATTCTGATAGTTTCCCACTTGCTATCAGCTGAGTTTCTAGTTGACATATTCTTGCTCTAAGACAATTCCTTTCCTGAACAACTTCTTCGTGATGTCTAAGTTTCTCTTCTATTTTGATGTCCACAGTGGCAAATCGTAGTTGCTTTTGTAACTGACACACTTTGGATTTAAGGCATTGCCTTTCACGGACAATTTCTTCATGGTGAACCATAATATCATTGAGTTGACCTGCTTGTTTCTTTAAATTTTCATTTTCTTCTTCGACTTTCTTCAATTGTTCTTGCAATTGACACACTCTACTCTTTAACCAATTCTTTTCTTCAGCGTGTTCGCCAAGTTTGCAATCATACTGCTCAACTTCCCCTTGTAATTGCACCACTTTATCTTTCTCCTCGTCTATCTCATTACAACACTCTTTTAACCTGTTTTTTAATTCATCCACCCTTTGTTTAAGGCAGTTGTTTTCCTCAAGTAGATCGCTACCAGCACCTTCATTAAAATAAATATATGTGCAAGTAGTATCAACTTTTCGGGACTTTCTAACTCAAATAATAGAACCAACTAAATTGTTATTTTCGATTAATCTCATTCCCCCTTTTCTTATTTTTATTTATAACAGGTGTTTCGATAACACTGTGTCTTCTTCAGACCGAGTTGCTTTCAAAATTTTACAAGACTCTAATAAATGAAAATAATAAAAGACTGAAGATATACCGAAAATGACCATTTACCTAGTTGGTTTTATTATTTGAATGTGAATCCTCATCAATATCTACGATATCAATTAAATAATTTCAAACTAATTCACAATATGTAATTATATAATTAACGATGGTTTAATAAAAGAAACATTATTATTAGGCAATAACTAGCCTTCCTTTTTAGTGTAAATTAACGAAAAGATATTTGAATCAACCGTATACAAAATTATATAATTAAATTAACGAGATTATCTAAATGTAAAAAAATTGTTATGTTGTGTCCTGTAAAAACTATATATGAGAATTACTATACAGGGTTATTCAAACTCCAAAATTATTCAAAAATTTTAAAATAAGAAAATAGGAAACATCCAAACGTATCGAATCAAAAAAGGAATCGAATGACAAAATAAAATATAATATACGAATTCTCTAGTTCACTTATTTATTTAACAATTATTTATTTACAACTATTTATTTAATCACTTAAACACTACTAACAAATTACTACTATTACTACTTATTTATCTGACAAACAATAATGCACATTATTTATATCACTTTGTATCTCGCCGTTGAATATTTATATTACGCGTTCGGAAATCAATCAATATATTTACTGAAAGAAATTGCTAGAAAATATGCAAAGCTATATCGACCGCTTTACGGAGAGAACGATTTGTTATTTCAACAGAATATTCTCGAGCGTCTATTGTCCGCCATCGATGGTCCCTACATCAAACGCGCCGCCTTCAAGGTGAGTCAGCGCTAATCGATTCATCGCACACACGTATACATTCACTACAATATAATCAGTGCCATTTGAAAAAATGAAGTTATTCATGTTTGAAAGTTTTAAATTTTTGTTTCTAAACGCCCTCTATAAATCATGAAATTTAATATTGGCATGACGTTAGCCTTATAACTTAGCTATAACTAGTAAAAATTTCAACATTCTAAGTCATTTTTTATGGAAGTTATGATTTTTTATAGTGTGGGTTGCGGTAGGGATGTTTTTTCGATAAATTAAATTATCTCAGAAACTATTCATCGCAGGTATACAAGTTGGTTATCAGTCACCCTAAAATTTAATACTTTATACGAATTCGTCGTAAAAATATACCTTTCCGTTTAAAATAACAAACTTGACATCAACTGCCAGTTATACCAGAAGTGGCAGACAAATATCATCATTGATAACCGCCACTTCCAAATTCTGAAACCTCTAACAAGCTCAGTTTTCCTAAAACTTCTAATGTGCTACTTAGTTTGAATAACCCTGTATATTTACATACATGTAAAGGTGAGGATGTTACTAAATGTGAGTAATTAATTAATTCATAATTTATAGAATGCAATTTTAAATGTTGATTTATTGCACCTTGCTTGAGACGTTCGTTTTCTTCTTGTATGACGGATAGTTTTTCACAATACTTCCTCAAAACTCGCAATTCTTTTTGCATTAATTCTGCTTCTTGGTCAGCTGTGAGAGACGTCGTTCTCATTGCATCAATTTCTTTTTCTAGTAAATCTACGTCATCTTGACAAGTTCCACCTTCATCCAACGTCACTTTTGGTACCTTAAAAATTGTTACTGATTGTAGCGCTACTAAAATAAAAAATAATAATTTAATTTTACTACTTCGGCTTTTTGTGAAGGTGTTGCTCCACTTGTTGTGGCTCTACTTTCACCTTCGGAGTCTTTTCCCGCGAAAGATCTCGGACTATCCTCCCTAATCTCTTTATCCTATATTTTTAAGAAGTACTGATTTATTAATTATTTACTTAATAAAGACATTAACAACTCAACAAAAACATACACAACTAAAGAAATAATTACTCATTACACTATTTTTTTATGATATATTCGTATCTATGCAAAATATTCACATAGGTTCGTTGAATTTTACTGGTATTTCAAAATAGTATATATTTAACAAAAGAACTAGTTTTCGACATGCATATTTCACCAAGAACTTTTAAACATTTAATATTGATTAATTAGTTTCTGAAATATTCATGTAAATTCAATTCAGTTAAAAACAATTGTCATAGTCGCAAGTAATTTTTAAAAATATTACACTTTGAGGCAAGTCTTTCAATTGACTTTTTTTGTCGTCTGTTAAGCCACCACCCACTTTATCCAGTTGTTTCTTAAGTGCGTCTATTTCCGCATTTTTATTTGCCAACAATGTTGCTATTATTGCATCAATTGGCACGTACCTGCCCATACCCTGAAAAAATATTACAGAAAACCTTGTAATCATTTAAACAAATTATTGAAATGGAAAATAGTAACTACCCAACCAGAAATTAGTTCAGATTTACCGGAGAATAATCAAACCCGGATTAAATATTCCGTAATACTACCAACCTGATGAGGGTGCAGTACGTTATTCTTTAATCCGGATATCTGATCAGTTCCTCATCAGGTGCTGGTACTAAGACCTTTAGTACGGTCCCAATACATTTGTTCGAGTCTGGATCGTATCCGACCTCTAGAATTAAATCGTAATACAAAGCTTACTTTTATATATCATCCGGTCCATATGTAACATTCTTTGTCGAAGCATTATAATAAATGCATATGTAAAATCAGAATCAATCGCGAAAGAAAAGTCAAATAAAACCAGCATTTAGAGAACTCTGATGGTGGTAATCCGATTCTCATTACTACGTACCTACCTTATGTTACGTTTATTGTCCATAGCCTGATCGATATCTGATTATATATCAGGAAAATCTGATCCGATACAGATCTAAATCTGAACAAATTTTTAGTAGGTAACGTTGTTTGCTACTACACATAAAAAACTTACATCTAAGTTCTTTAGTTACTAATATATTTCGTTGTTGGTTTGTTTTTCCATTTTGTGAATTTCGTTAATGTTGTCAGCGACGATCGTTTCGCCTCTCGGCATTATCAAGCTGACAACATTAACGAAATTCACAAAATGGAAAAACAAACCAACAACGAAATTACCCAAATGAATTTGGAAAAAACAAACATCCAAATTATTAATATATGTTAATGATAATTTTATTGTTAGTGTTATTTAAGTTGTTTTGCAAATGTATCTATCATTAATGCCATTCTGTTTTTCATTGCAGAATAATTGCCTTAAGGAGCTTGAAGCCGACCTGCATTCACAGTTTTGACAAAAAAGGGTAAGTCCAATTTAAAATTAAAATTTACCATTACTTATTAGGTTCTTTATCTAATATTTACGTTAACCGATAACATAAATTCCTCAGTATAAACTGAAAAATTAGACACTTTTCTTTAAAAATAACATTGGAAGATTACTTCTTTTTTATATTAAAATTAATTTCTGGTGGAAAAGGTAAAATGAAAAACAAAATCACTAAATATTATTTATGTGAAGTGGTTAAATTTTAAATGCTTATTAAAATTGGTTTACAGTATTTCAAAATCCTTCGTCATTTCATTAATATTTTTGAACAGCTATTTACAGTTCTCCTAAATTTCTAATTTCTGAATTATTAGCTAGAATGTTTTATATAATATGTGTAATTATGCCACAAGGAAACCGATTTTCATTATGCCTGAACTTTAGCCCCAGATTTATTTATTATTCCAAATTATCACCTTTTGATGACCACTTTTGATGATATCCAAAATATATTGTCTGCGATCTTCGTATTCGTCTGTCCAACATCTTGCATCTGTTGCCGAACTGTAGGTTTTCAAACGACTTTCAGACCTTTGGGGAAGCAAAGTAACTTCCCCTCCCTGCTTAAAACTGCGCTCTTTCTTCGATACGTATGCCATTTCACACCTACACGAAATTGAACACTAAAATTTCAATGCTTCCCGTGTTCTGGTTTTGGATATTAACATTACTTTCGACGAATACGTCAAACTGTTATGTTTGTCAGAATGCAACAATAAAAAAAAACAAAACAATCCTTGATGATGAAGCCAACTCTTTTACGACTGATTTGTTTTACGTGATATTTATTATAACAAGTTATATTTTATACCTTTTTTACTAATTAGCTTACTATTCGTATATTTCGGTACCTATTAATTACACAGGTTAATAAAATTAGGGATTAAGATGGAAAAAAAGGATAATCAGTTGTTGGCCTCGGAAATTACTTGGCATATCAGCATTTTGAGATATCCGAATTCCAAAGCTCAAAAAATGCAATTTGTTTTTATTTTTGTGAGCTTTATTACGTAAAGTAAAATGTGACAATAATTAACGGAATTAATTTAGCCTCAGAAATACCGTTGCGTATCAATATTTTGAAATATATTAACCCCAAAATCCAAATTAATTAAAATTAGAATATCTCAAAATTTCAATGTACTAGGGATTTTGTAGAGCCGTATTCGAGTTCACTCTCGAAAAATACATTGAACATAATTCCTTCTTTTTATTTTTTATTTTCAATATACCATGGAAAGACTGCAATTATTGAAAGCCGTCTCTTTTCCAGGAGCATTTTTCCCCAATTTATTAAATAAACTTAATACGTGTTTCGCCAACACTGTGGCTTCTTTAGAAGTACAAAATCTACATAAAACTACCTAAGAGTAGATGTCTATAAATAGAGTGGTGCATCTTCATTAGAGTGAGGGAAAAGATTTAATAGTGTAATCTTCCCACTTACTAAAGATAACACAAATTAAAAGATATCAAACTTTTAACATATATAGGGAAACCATCAGTAACAATTAATAAATTTCTCAGAGACAACAATATAAATGTATCATACAAAACGAATAATAACCTTAGCATACATATAAAGAATAATAAAGACAAAGTAGAGAAATTATCAAAACCAGGCATATATCAACTCAGTTGCGGTTCTTGTTCAAAAATTTATATAGGTCAGACGGGAATAAATTTTAGAATTCGTTTAAATGAACATTTTAGATGATATAGAAACAAAAAACCGATTCTAACTATGCCAAACATGTGTTAGAAGATAACCATATATTTAATTTAGATTTAATTTAAATTTTACACATTTAATATAAAAGTTTAAAACTTACACTATTATAATCTAAAGTAATTAACAAATATAAAAATACAGACATATTACTTAATGACCAAGTAGATATAAACCTCTCACCACTATTAAATCTTTTCCCTCACTCTAATGAAGACACACCACCCTATTTATATACATCTACTCTTAGGTAGTTTTAAGTAGATTTTGTACTTCTGAAAAAGCCACAGTGTTGGCGAAACACGCGTTAAGTTTATTTAATAAATTGTGGAAGTTGTTAACTGTGTGTTTATTTCAACAGCAATCATCTCTATACATTCTTCGATGGCGAGCTTGACTTCCTAAGCTCTATCACTTTGAAATTTCTAAGATTTCTAAACAAGCCAAACTGGCATCATTTTGATTTTGGAGTTAATGCATTTAAAAATTTTGATATGCAAGGGCAATATTCTGACACCAAACCGCGGAAATAGGTAAAAAATTGCATTTTTTTGAGTTTGTGTTTAAATTAGGTTATCTCAAAATCCTCATGTGCTGAGGAAATATAAATTAAATGCAAAGTTATCAAAATGGGCTTAAGTTATTTCGGTAAATCTTTAGAATTGAAGTTCCAAACAAAAATTAGTTAAAATTTTGTAGGGTACCTAGAACTGGGTTTTTGAAAGCAATGCAAGACATTTTTACATTAAATATATTGTAATATATGCATCAAATCTTGGTCAGCAGATTTTAGCAAAGACTAAAAACAAATTTCTGTATTGAATAGTTTTAACCTTAACTTAATAAAAATCTATTATAAACAGAAAAACAAATTCAGCAGATTTTCACAAACTTTATTAAATCGAAACATATGTTTCTTCAGACTAGAGTAATTAAGTAGTAAAAAGGAGTTTTAAATAAAGAAATACTCAGTAATAATATATATATTGTTCAACACTTAACACTATTTATTAAGCTAATTCTATACAATAAACCGATTATAAAGACGTCAATCGCGGCGGACCCCAAGGGTGCAGGCAAGGTTCGTTGGTATTAACTAATGTCGACAGTGACTAAACCCCAGAGGATGCACAGTCGGGAGAAGCTATTAGTTAAAAGACCAACAACTGACTTCCTTCGGTGGTGCGGCTCCTTAAATATCCATCTTGGTACCAGAAAGGGAAGGGGTGGTTAGGTTAATTTTCTAATACCATTAATCTATATCTTTTATCTAAATATAAATTTTCCAGGTTATTATTAAATCGATGTTTTTCTTCTGTGATGTGATTTGCATAGGTGAAATCTGACTCATTTCTTATGTAGTTATTCTTGTGCGCTAACAGATGTTTTTTAACTTTTAGGTAATGCCAAAAAGTATATATCGATCAGACTGGCAGAAATGAAAAAGCATATAAAAACAAAAAAAGACAATACAGATATTTTTAATTTACTACTTCGCCAATTTTAATGAAAACTATTATTTAAAAATAATAATTTATTATACAATAATTTACATCCTAATACGCCACAGAACAATAATAAATAAAAATTCATTACATCAAAATTACTCGCTAATGGACACGACGATACATCTTCATTGCCTTTTATTTTGTAAAACTTTATTTTCGTATTGCATTTGTTCTAAACTAATGCTTACATCCGTGTAACAGTCCTTTAACTTTTTGTTTTCTTTTTTAAGACATTTTAATCTTTCCATGCACACGCTCTGTCTCTCAGATACTTTATCAAACATGTTGTAATGTTTACATAATTCTTCATTGATTTTCTCTATCGCTACCCTCGACGTTCTTAATAAATGCTTCAAATGTTCGTCTCCCGTGGTATCGGCAATTTCATTTGCAGCGGTTCTTAAACTTTCATTTTCCTCGACAATAGTACAAAGTTTTTCTTCCATCTTCTCTTTAATCGTTTTACTCACTTGATCCTTTTGCATGGCAAACGCTTTAAGTTTGTCAATCATTTCGTCCTTTCTATCCAATTCACATTTGAGTTTATTGCACATATCGATTTTCATTGTAAGGTCGTTTCTTAGATGTTTTAAAGCACATTGGAGTTTATCAACCGATTGAGCTCTCCATCCTCCTTCCTTATTTGAACAACTTGGTTCATCATTATCTTGATTCGAACACTCGCTAGAGTTCTTACGAAGTCCCTCCTTTTTTCTAAGGTTCGATATCTCAGCATCTTTTTGCTGGATCTGTTTTTGTAAGTGTTTGATTGTGCATTTTGAGGATTTGACCTCTTTACTCAGGTCACATATCGTGTGTCGTAACTGGTTTTCCAAAGTCGATAGTTGTTGTTCTGATGATGAAATTACTTGATTCTTTTTGTTAAGTTCACCTTGAATTTGTTCTAATACTTGACGCTATAACACAGAAATAAAAGTATCATAACATGTCCTGGACGATAAACCTTTGTTATTGTGTAAATTAAATCGTTTAAAAAGTTTTATTTACATTAATTATTCAATTCTGAAGTAGCAAAAAGCTCTTACATTTCCCATTGTCAAAAACTTGATAAAAAATTTAAATTAATGATCGTAACCAAGTATATGAAATAAGTCAATTACGGAATTTGTTTCTGTCGATTACTTTGATTTTGTAATTGTAATGTACAGAGGAAATTTGTAATGCAGTTAAATTTTACGTCTAAAGTTAAACTTGCTATGCGAGACCGCGAGGTAGGGCTAATAATAAAGATTGAAGTTGAGAGTAAATTTTAAAAGCAAATAAACATAAGAACGTGTGATTTTTTGAAATGTCTGAGAATGAAAAAAGATTTACTTTCACATGTCTCAATGCCAGAATTTATTAGAAATTCTGCAGTTGTTTCAACATATTTATGTCTTTTTCTAATATAATATAAATAAAGTAAAACGTCATCTTATAAAATTGATTGATTCTACTTTTACTTGATGGAAATTCATTGTAAAATATATAAATAAAACACTATTGTAATTTTCACCGATTCTATTAGTTACTTGACATATGTTTCGCTACTTTCTAGCTTCTTCAGAAGTTATAAATACACTTACGGTATTAATTCTTCTCTATCTATATTTATAGGTTAGTTTACATTGATTTTTGAAGGGGCAAATTCAGTAGGGGAGTTGTTAAGATATACTTGTTCATTAAGTAGTATGTTTTTATTTTTGTATTTATTGATTTAATATTTATATTTATATTACTTTGTAATTCAATGCCGGTAGGGGTATTAGCCCTCGGAGTAGTTGTTTTTGTTGAATCCATATTTATATATATATTCTTATATTTGTAATATAGCTTGTAAAGGCATTTCTGCCAGCGCCCACCCGATGAGACCCGATAGGTCGAAACCGGTCGTGGGATATGGCTTCGGTTCGTTGTGCCTACTTGGTAGGACGCGTTCAACATTTGAGATCATTGATCTTAAAATTTAGACGAATAAGGATTTTAATTCCTTCTTTTTTTGATATGTTAAAACTTTTACTTTTTGTGTGTATGATTTCAAAATCTGTATCTAAAACATGTTTTTCTTCTACATTTAAATACAGATTTTGAAACAAGTAGATCTTAACAACTCCCCTCTACTGATTTTACCCCCTAACAAAGCGATGTAAATTAACCTATAAATATAGATAGAGAAGAATCAATAGCTTAAGTGTATTTAAAACTTCTGAAGAAGGTACAAAGTAACGAAACATATATCAAGTAACTAATAAAATCAGTGAAAATTACAATAGTGTTTTATTTATATATAAAACATCACCTTGTTTACTCTCGAAACAATTTTAGAATTTCTCATAAATTCTGAAGTTGAAATATTTACAAGGATTTTATTTATTTCATCTTTAGATATATATTTCAAACAAACACAGACTTTTGTTTGTAACCGTTTAACGTATATGGTTATTATACAGTTTCACTTTAATTATAGCTGCATACTACCTCACTCTACACTAGATCATCATTCGGTTTCAGTTTACACAAATTACAACTTTAAAAATTTTTCATTATATAACAAGGTTGACTATACGCTACCGGATTCTACTTCAGGATATGCCTCGAGAACATTCAAAATAATAGAAAGTTTTACATTTCCAAAACTGAAAAAATAGTAATATTCTTAATATTGTGATTTTTTATAATTACAATATTAATAAAAATAACCGTTCTATATTACATTTTCAAAATTATGGCAAAAAAATTAAATTTTCTAGAAAAATTAGAAATTCAAAAATCTTTATCTTCAAATTTAAACGTTATTTTAATTGACCAAATTGAAGGAACATAACAGCCTACTATTTCGTATTCATGGAACTAATGCTCGATATTCCACTAATAAAACCTTCCCTTAAGTATAAATTGCTTGTTCTATTATTTTCAAACTAGTATTCTTGTAATCCTCTTTGACAATGACCGAGAGGTCGAAACATATGTTACAGTTTTCTAATAAATATTTTATGTGAAATATTCCGAATAATTTACTTTAATATCTTTTATAATTAAATTTTAAATATAGCTTCCGTGTTTCTAATATTAATTGTAATTTAGCTTAGCTCTTGGTGAAACATTATTCAAAATAATTCATGAAATAACTAACACTTGGTTTTGTTTCACTATTTTTATTTTTTAAATTCTCTAATATATGTTTTGGCTATTTTGCCATTATACTATATAATACAGTATAACTCTTTGATGATGGCATAATAGCTTTAGCATTTCAAGCAATACTTTCTCGGAAATTTTAAATTTGGTACGAACTCGTGTTTATTTTATTTTGCATTATTTTCATTTCTTTTGTTAAACGTAAATATCTTCAAAATTACATTCACTTTTATTACCTTATTGTTATATTCATTCTCCAAATTTCGGTTTTAGTGCAAACAACTATTTATTATATTTATTTCCTTTAAGCGTAAGCTGGTATTCAATATTTTCAAAATCATTTTATTTTATTATCATATTGTTATGTTCATCGTTAAACTTTCATTGTATTGTCACGTTTAAGGTATTAGTAAAATTACCAAATTAACCAGGGTGTTTACCTGAAGGAGTGCAATGACTTTTGAGGTTGTTGCTATGGTCGTTTTGCCATACTGTGCCCTTTGGCTAGCAACAGCTTTTGTCAACCCCCACTACATTATAGTTTATTTAAACTGAAAACCAGAGATTAATTGCCAGATTCTCAAGAGTATTCTCAAAGCCATTCAAAAGAGATTATTTATATCATTCAAATTTCATACATTCTATTATTCAATAGTCAACTAGTAAAAGAGCTTACTTTCTTCTATATGTGTTAAGTTAGTTACCTTGTTATAAATATAAATAGTGTAAGTGTTGTTATTAAATATTTAAAACCAATCTTCATCGTTTATTTCGTCAACAAGTTAATTAGATTACTCGCAATTAATTTTGGTGTGTAACTTAGGGAATTCAAGAAAGGCATCTTTCAATAAAAATATTTTCCCACACATCAAAAAAATAGCCAAAACATATGTTACAGTATTCAAAAACTAAAAATAGTGAAACAAAAGCAAGTGTTAGTTATTTCATGAATTATTCCATATTTCGTAAATTAACCCGAATCTATTTTGGAATAAATAAAAAATACATATAATTTTAAAAATTTTAAGCAGTATGTGACACTATAAATACCTGTTGTTCTGCTCCGCCGCCAGTCAGTTTTTCTATTTGTAAAACTAATTTCTGAATTTCATTTTCCTGATCTTGAATGCAAAGTTCAAATTGTCCCAGTTGAGCCATCATTTCGTCCTTTTCGGCTTCGATTGATTTAGCGTTAGAGACTTGTTCTCTTAAAACATCGCATTCGGATTCCATTGCCACCAGCTGCTTGTACTTGGTCTTGTACAAATCTCGTTCTGCTTTGATCGTTTCCAAACAACGTAACTTATCAAGACATTGCCTATACTCACATTCAATATAAGCTAATTCATCTACTTTGGATTGTAGCTGATCTCTCTCTTCTTGAATCGAATCTGTTAAACTTGCTTTGCTTGACAAACTCTCTATGACATCCTCGGAATTTGCAAGTTTGCCTTTCATTGCTTCTTTTGATTTCTTGCATTTTTTTAATTCAGCTCGACATTTTTCTAATTGCTTTTGTAATGCTGCCGCCTTATTACATTCATACTTAAGTTTGCACACTTGTTCTTCTAATTTCTTGAGCCTTTGAAGGCGTGCTTGTGTGTTCTGACGATCGTTAGAGATGTCGTCAATTCTGCTGCATTTCGTTTTAAATTCTTTCACTTGATTAGGTAATCCTTGCATACAAGCCATCTTTAGTTGAAGACTCTGCACTTTTTCTCGTAAACTGTCTCTTTCTTCAACTACCTCCTCATAACATTTGACCTTTTGTACCAATTTGGCACAGTAACTTTCTGCCTTCTCTCTATTACCAGTGGCAATATTTGCTTTCTCTATTTCATTTTCCAATTTGCATACCCTTTTTCTGAGCAAGTTTCTTTCATGTATAAGTTCGTCATAATTTTTAAGCTTTTGGTTAGTCTCATAATCTGTGGTCGTCAGTAAATCCCTTTGTAACTGACACAATTTTGTTTTGAGGCACTGTTTTTCTTTGACCACTGTTTCGTGATGATTCCACAAATCGTCTAATAAATTTTTCACTGACTGTAATTCTTTCTGATCTTTTTGACATTTTTCAAGCTCGCACTCTAAATGGCAAACATGCGACTTGAGCCAATCTCTTTCTTGAGTAATATCTTCACATGTGGCAACTAACTCAGACACTTCATCTTGTACTTTACATAGTTTGGCTTTTGAACATGCTAATTCATTATTGTATTTAGTGGCGGTGCAGGAAATCTGATTTGCTTCTTTTTCCATGCCGTCAACTTGTTTTCTCAGACGGGCGTTTTCACATATGGACGCATCCATCTGTCTTCCATGTTCCTCTAATAGTATTAAATTCTATTATTATACATACACTGAGAAATGAATAGTTTTATTCGCATTGGAAATCCTACAGAGTATGTACAACTTGTAACTAAACAGATACAGGTAACGTTTCAGGAACTGTAATTGTAAATTCACTACAATATTGTTTCACCACACTATGGCATCGTCAGATGATGATTTGACAAACGTTACTTGCTTGGTTTGAGGTAACCACTAATTATTGCGATAGTAAAACATTTCAGTAACATAAAATAGGATGGTACTTATTTAATCCAAATAAGTTGTTGAATAGATAAAAAAAAACTTTTGTGTTTCATTCCCACCAGCTACTCGTGCTGGTGGGCGGACAGCCCCTCCGGCCTACACTGTAGTGCAAAGCCGGAGGGTAGGGTGTAAGGCCCTCTTCAGCCTCCTTGCAGGAATCGTGGGAATGGGTCGGTGGTGTGGTTAGGGAGAGGAAGATGAGACGGACGAAATGAAGACAGAAGAAAAGTGAAAGATTATATGTGGAATAGAATATTACTGTCCCAGCATTTACCTAAATGATCCAAGGAAACCACAGAAAACTTGGACCAGAGCAGCCGGACGCGGGTTCGAACTGGTGACCTCCCGAATGCTAAGCAATGCTCTTGTATTTAAGTTAGTCATCTTTTTGCTCTCTGTGTACCGAGCGGCGTCGTCTAGTGCTCTAGATCATTGCTTAGCATTCGGAAGGTTACCGGTTCGAACCCGTCCAAGTTTTCTGTGGTTTCCTTGGATCATTTAGACAAATGCTGGAGCAGCAATATTCCACAGATAATCATAGGCCATTGCTTGGCATTCGGTAGCTCACCGGTTCGATTCCGTGTTCGCCTACTCTTGTCCATGTTTTCCATAAATTCCTTGGATAATTTAATCAAATTCTGGGGCAGTAATATTCCACAGATAATTGTGCTTCTCTTCTGAAGAGAGTCTTACGCCCTACTCTCCGGCTTTGCACTACAGTGTAGATCGGAGGAACTGGCCGCCCACCAGTATGAGTAGCTGGTGGGAATGAAACACCCAAGTTTTTTATATGCGTTTGTCAAATCGTCACCTTATAATGCCACAGTGTAGTGAAGCAATATTCTAATAAATTTAAAATATAGTATTTTTGAATAGTTACTTGTGTTTGCTTGGTTACAATTATGGTTATGTTTCAAATTTATGTACACTTCAATAAACATTCGGTTCAAAATAAATTTGCTGTTTTTAAAATAAAACATTGTATCGCATTAGTACGTTTTGTTATGTAAATCTAAACCTATTTCAATATTCTCCAAAATGTATAAACTAAATTAATTTTCGATCCAAGTACAATACAACTTATTGCGAAATTCTTACTGCGAAGAAATTGTCATAATGAATTTTACTATAAAAAAATGGACGTTTTACCTAGGCAAGCTTGTAGTTCAGCCTTTAAACATTCGTTCTCTGCTTCTAGACCACTTAATCGTTCGCATAACTCCTTCAATTTTTCAACTTCCTCGGTGAGAAGTTGATATTGTTCTTCAGGTGATAACTGCCCTTTAGCTATTCTAGCTTCAATGGTTTGGACTTCTTGCGTGCAAATATCATTTGCACCCGTATCCTATATACATATACACATATTACTAGAATTTGTTGTATAAAACGTTTGTTATTCAAAAAGCATTTGTATTCACTATTTTTTGATTTTCTATAAAAATGTGGGTATCTAATTTTTGTAAACTTTACAGTTATTATCGATAATAAGATTTTTTTTATTGGCCATTCAATAGATGTACATTATTTTACTGAATATAAATTATTATAGGAAGAATTCAAATTTGATACTGTGCAGTCATTTTTTACCGAGTGTCAAGTATTTTTATCTAAAATTTAGTATTTACTAGTTACATTTATCGAGTGTCATGCATTTGATTCAATTAACTTGAAAATATAATAAGCAGGAGTAGAAAAATAAAAAGTCAGTATTTCATTGCAATATTTACCTCTGAAGTCGCAAATTCTTCAGGGTCCGCGGCTATTATATCTTCTGCTTCCTAAAACACATTAAAAAAAATATTAAGAAATAAAGCGCAGTAATTTGGATAAGTTTCACCAATTTATTGTTATTCACTCAATTACTTGCTAAAGTAATTTTGAGAACTCTTGAAAATGACCTCGTTGATCGAAATAATTGTTGAGTAGCCAACATTAAGTTATGAAACGTATGTATCCAAATTACTATGTTTTATTTATTAATATTTAGCTATGTTTCTCAATAAAAGCACCATCGAAAGTTTAAATTTAATTGCTAACACAGCTTTTTAACATACTTTTATAAGGCATTTATGAATAATTTGTTATTTAGCTTGTTAGGAATTTGAGACTAAAAAGTTCAAATACAATGGCATACTTATACGCTTTAACATTGCTTAATCTACTTGATACTTTTACTAGTTATGTACGTGGTAGATATTATTTATTCCAAGTATGAGTGTTACAATATAACATAGGCTTCCACGGTCGGAATTAATAGTAAAATCAATATTCGACCTGGGCATCGATCGACATCATCTCGAATCTTAACTCTACTGTAGCGGTTACTTAAATTTAATATTCTGAGAATATGAATAACGTTAAAATTATTATAAATCTGAAAACCCAAACAGTACCACTTGCATTCGACATTCCAAGAATGAGATCATTAGTGAAACCCAGGTGAATTTTATTACTGGAAAATAAACCACAAAAGCAATTAGGGTAGCAACACGCTTGTGTTATGGGGGTTGTACGACTTGGCCAGTACGGCGAATTGAATTCAACCAATATGCATAAACTCAAATTTTATATATCCAAAAAAGAAGGAGTTAAAGTCCTTATTCGTCTAAATTTTAAGATCAATGATCTCAAATTTTGAACGCTTCCTACCAAGTAGGCACAACGAACCGAAGCCATATCCCACGACCGGTTTCGACCTATCGGGTCTCATCCGAAAAAAAATTTAGGATTTTAATTCCTTCTTTTTTGGATATGTTATATCTTCGTCTAATAATACATCGGAATCAACATTGTAATTCAACACCGGTAGGGGTATTAGCCATCGGAGTAGTTGTTTTTGTTGAATCCATATTTATATTTATATTCTTATATTTCAAATTTTATAGTATATTAGTTAGTATATCTTTTTTTTGGTGTACATTATATACTATTGTCAATCTTGTTTTTAAAATTTATTTAAAGTTTAGTATTTGTGGCGTGGTTTTCTTTGTTTTTGTGTGGTATTTTAGTATGATCCGAAACATACGATCTCTTATGATGTAGTTTTTCCGGTCTAGGGAGCCGTAGTCGAGTGGAAAGTTGATTTCTTCCAGACGTTTCGTTCAAAACTGCGCAGAAAAGCTACATCATATAGACTCCGGCCGTGAAAGCGTTCAAACTTATACAGTCTTTTAGTTGTTATTTGTTGTGTCGGACTATTATTTCTTTCTCCTCTTTTTCCCAATCAACCAATGAACACTACCATTAATGTTACATTATATAGGGTGTCGCAGCTATCGCGAGTAATTCTCTACTTTTCTGAAAACTCTAAGCAGTTATGATTATTTTTATATACTTTTTTTTACACAAAATCTCTACATTTATTGTAAAACAAACAATATTTATAACAAATTATATTTATTTTTTGAAATTATTTTTACTTCAGCAGGACGTTAAGAGAAGATAATCCTTCAAGACAAAACCTTAAAACTTTATATTAAACAATGATTTCGAGAGTCTTAATCTAATTAACTCACCCTCGATGATTTATCGGCTTGAGTAGATTTAACAGATGCAACTTGTTTTGCTTGTACCCCTTTAGTCGAATCAACTTTTGTTGCCCCGGAGCGACCCTGGAAACAAATTCCTCTCAGTAATGCTCAAAATAGAAATCTAACAATTTATTAAATAACATTTCAAGAATACTCAAATACTCTAAAACGTTTAGCTTTATTCTGCTCTTCTAAAATAATTGTATATTGTGTTATAACTAGGGCTGGCGGCTAATAAAATTCTCATATTCTTTATGTGATGTTTTTCTTCTTGTTTTTATGAAAATGTTCATTTTTGTGTTGTCTTGCTTTAACCAAATAATGTATAAAAATATGAATGTTCCTGTAATTCTGGAAAAGCTTTACGTAATAAATTGTTTCAGCCTTCAGCATTTGGAAATTGGGCTTCGTAATAAATTAATTAAATATCGAATAATAACAAAACAAAATTTCCACTAAAACATTTATTCTCTTAATAATTGTTTCACCCAACACCTTCAGAAGAAGTTATATTACAATTTCATGCCAGACTATCTAATATTTAGTTGAATAATGTCCATTCCTCAAAATTA
This sequence comes from Agrilus biguttatus, assembly GCA_963921985.1. NCBI lineage: Eukaryota > Metazoa > Arthropoda > Insecta > Coleoptera > Buprestidae > Agrilus > Agrilus biguttatus. Next base: position 32,707,829 of record OY998117.1, read on the forward strand.
ATAGAAGATCTAATAAATAAAAAACTTAAATTAAGATGTCGTCAGTCTGAATATATATCTGGATATAATATCAGACATGTAACAAATATAAATAAATAGAGTACGTAGGTAATACTTTAAATAGAATTTAAAAAATTTATGTATCATTTAAAACTTGTAATAAATTATCTCAAATACATTATAAATAGTAAGGAAAAAACAGAAAAAATGCACTCATGTGGAGTTTAAAAACTAAATTGCAATACATGTAATACACTGTACATAGGACAAACAGGCCGATCTTTTAAAGAATGAATTCAAAAAGATTTAAAAAACTATAATGAAAAATATAATTTTATGAATCATATAAAAAACAATAGTCATAATTTTAATATAGATGTTAACGTAAGAATTTTACATAAACAAGAAAAGGGAAAAAATTGGATATGTTAGAATCATTGGAAATTAAAAAACACATTAAAAGTAATTCAATAATAGTAAATGAAATAAACAATTTTTGTAGTTCCATTATTACAGATAAACTAGTTGAAATATCCCCACGTCAAGGTCAAACTTCATTTTAGTGTAAATTTTAGATAGTCTGCAATGAAATTGTAATATTATTTCTTCTGAAGATGCCCTTGTAGAGTGAAACAATTGTTAAGAGAATAAATGTTTTAGTGGAAATTTTGTTTCGTTATTATTTGATATTTAATGCTCAGGTTTTATTTCAAATAAATAGTTTGCGGCCAACCTCTAGAAAATACATTATCTTCAAGTGATTATTTTTCCAAAACACGACACTAAACGTCTGAAGTACTTAACAATTACAAAGGTACGTACTTCAGGGACTGAAGAGGTATATACATTCAATCCCTGAAAAATGTAACTTTGTCACCGAAAAGTACTTCGGACGTTTACTATTGTGTTTTAGCGTTGAGGTTTGAGCTTTTTGCTATGTTCAACAAACTGCCAAAGTTTCCGGTATTCTTAAAGTCTAAAAAATACAAAATCAAGCCTCATCACAAATTGTGCTACTGTGGCCTATTGGAACTCGCAATAATCAAACTCGATATTGATATATATCGAGGACCTTTTATCAGAGTAAAATTAAAATCAACATTCGACTGTTAAAATAGATATCACCACCAGCCAATACATATGGGGAAAATTATAAATAAAAGTAAAAATGGTTTTGATCATTGTATACGTTTGAATCATCACTTATTTTATCTTGTTCTTATCTTTACTAATTTCTAATCTAAATATCCATCATAATCTTACTGCCCCCATCTTCTTTTTTTGATCATCCGTAAGCAAACTATCCATTTCCTCTAAACGTCTCTTTAAATCTGCAAGAAGTAGTTCTAACAAAACTTCGAAGGGGATGTATCTTCCCAAACTCATCTACAAAAAAATCAAATACTTTGTAACATTTCTGTCTAAATATAAATTGCAATCTCAGTTCACTAATGTTTTTTTTTTAATTGTTTTGTTAAGTTCATTAAGAAATTTACTCATTATTACATATATCTCTGGAATATATAATAATTCGCCCAGGTAGGAATTTTATAATATTACCGGGAAAATAAAATGATGTTACACATTTCAAGTTAAAAACTTAAAAAAAAAAAAATATGAATTGTTGGTTAATTATTGTTCCAATCTATCCCCGAAAATAGTGAGTTAAAATAAAATTTTACTGAACTGTACCTTTAATTTAACTAATTTAGTGGACTAAGAAGAGTATGTTTAAAAAGCTATTTGATAAAATACAGAACTCCCGAGAAACTTGCCTAGCATTTTTTTGTTTAAGCAGTTTATACAACAGATATCTATTTTGCACCCTCAATCATTTAATAGCGGTCAAGGGTAAGTAAATATTCCTTTATCGATATTTTAAACTAACACGGGAGACACGCGAACATCATCATGATTGCAAACTATAAAGGCACGCTTCCGCCTGTTCATAAACAACTTGGTTTAAGTTTTTATATAATCAATTGTTGAACTGGTCGGATCCTTGTGAAACATTATTTTAATAATTGAATGAATGAAAATCACTTCTAAATGTTTCAAAATATTTTATTGTAAACTCTACAATAATCTTCCGACATAACAATGTCTTTCTCAAGAGTAACAGATTTACTAAATTTCAGGTAATACTTATCGACTATACATATTTTTACAGTCAACAGCCGGTATTCTATGGGTATAATTTTCAAAATTTCTGGTACATACCAGTTGTTAAAAAATACCAGATGCCCTTGTTTCTAATCTTGCATCTAATAAAGGCGTTGTTGGTCATTTTTTATATTCTCATTCATCTTTATTGCTTTTTTAATTTCAAAAAATCCAATATTTTCCCTTTTCTTTCATTATGTAAAATTTTTAAGGTGTCCGAATCGATAAAATGGTTATTATTTATGCAATGTGTCGCTAATCCCGGTGTTGTGTTTTTGGTTTAAAATGGATTTTTTATGCTCATTTAGTCGAATTCTAAGATTCCAGTCTGGTCAATATATGACGCATTGCAACTGTTACATAATAATTTGTTAATGCCTGCTTTTTGTAGCAGTCCTATTTTTTCAATTTTTTCATTATTAACAAGCAAACTACCTAAATAACATTTATTCACTGCTATAGTGTTTATTCTTAATTTGTCTAAATTATTACAAATTTTATTAGTGGTGTTTCCACAATACTTTATTAGATTTTAAATTCTTTTTTACATTGCTATTTCTTGGTTTATAAAAAGTATCTATTAATATCATATTTTCTTTATTTATATTTCTTAAAATTAATTTCATTTAATGGTATCATGAGAAGTCTGTGTATTAGGCTATTGAATGCTGCTATTTTTATTCTGTAAGATTGGTTAAAAGATAATATTGAATTCTAATTAATTAGCGTGTTTGGTGATTTCTAGATCTAGAAAATTTAATTTATTGTTGTTTTCTATTTCCATTGTAAACTGTATTTTACTGCAGATTGAGTTAATGAATTTCAAGAAGTCAGTTAATTGTTCATTTGCAAAAAACATTGTCTACGTATCGTGTCCAGTACATGTTTTATTTAACTATCATTCGAACTAAAAAGATCTTTTCCCAAATTGTTCATAAAAATTTCTGCTAAAAAGGGGGAGATTGGAGAACCCATAGGGGTGCCATCAGTATGTTTATAAAACTTTTTAGAAATTTTTAAAATTGAAAAGCAATAAAGATGAATGAGGATATAAATGATAAATTTAAATGTATTTCTCAACAACGAGTATGTACTTGAAATTTTGAAAATTATACCCACAGAATACCGGCTGTTGACTGTAAAAATATGTATAGTCGATAAGTACTACCTGAAATTTAGTAAATCTGTTACTCTTGAGAAAGACTTTGCTATGTCGAAACAATATTGTAGAGTTTACAATAAAATATATTGAAACATTTAAAAGTGATTTTCATTCCTTCAATTATTAACTTTGTAGGTTTGTTAATACTATTTACATTATTATAATTGTGCACATTTTACAAGTTTTCATTTCTTTAGTTTGTTGTACCCTTATCAGTTATCTGAACTGAAATACGAGGAAATACGTATAAAATAAATTCACTCAAAAGATAGGATGAGTTTGAATGTTTACGAAAAATACAGTCCACTTTCAAATGACGAGGATACGCAAACATTACCCTTCTTTCCTTTAGCAAAAATTCTAATATGTACTGTCTTCTATCTTCACATTCGTCAGTCCAACATCTAGCGTCAGTTGCAGATCCATATGTTTTCAAACGTCCTTCGGATCTTCTAGGGAGCAAATCGTCGAAGCCCTCATCTTTGAAACAATTACCTTTTTTAGCCACGTACGACATTTTCGTATCTGTTCAAATAACAGAAATTTCGAAGTAATCCCTTGTTATCTCACTTTGTTCTCCAACTTAATTTTAAAGTTTGACAGTGTTAATTGACATCAAAAAACTGAGTGATATTGTCATTTACTAATTAGTTGTTTTTGATCATAGAAACCTCATTGACAACGGGGAATTTTTAAATGTGAACTATTTTAATTTTTTTTTTTGAGGTCATATGCTATACTGCACTTCTCTTTAAGAGCTAATAGTTGTATATAGAAAAAATTTTTTGTTTGAAGCTATTTCAGTATCCTTTCTCAAAGATTGAACGTCCTTGGGACACCTGGATGAGAGAATTGTCATTGATCAATTAGGGTTCGAAGTTCTTTAAACTATTCAATTTTAATTATTATGAATAAAGTCTCAATTATAGCAACTTTGGGATTTATTTCTGTATTTAAAAAGTTCTATAACATTTGATCGAATTCTTCCAGTTTAAAAATAAAATTAACTAAGTGTACGATTTTATGTAGATTGACTGGAACGTAGTATTGATTTATATTTCTCCTTTGTACTATTTATTTATAATAATGATAATGTCAAAAAGGAATAGTAGGTAAATTTTCAAAAATTCACACAGTATCAACAGTCCTACGTGTATTTAAAAAGTATGAAATTATGATAATTTCGTTTCAACTCATTTATTTAAAGAAATTTGGAACTCTTGTGAAATCTTTAAATTTTATTTATGTTGTCAAAAGTATTTAACTATAATATAATAATATTAAAAGCTCTTAATTACTTTTTACTCTTGTGACTTACTTTCACTTGCTGTTAGGTAATTACTAATGTGAATTATTTCTTTCAATTTCTCACTGACTTTTTGACTTGGTATATAAACAAATAAAAATTATTTGCTCTAACTCTTCCTGTTATTGGTAAATTCGAACTTAAGGTGCGTAATTCTATTACCTACTTTTAATATTTTTTAAAAAAGAAATTAGTAGTCACAATAATAAGTATATATGGTATATCTACCTGGGAAATTTACTTTTACTTTATCTAATTATGTAGTTAGGTAATAAATATTTCAAACTACAGTTTGTCGTAGAATATAACTAACTCGATATTTGTTTATTTAGTATAATGTCAGATAATATTTATTTCCTTAAAATGTTTTTTAACACTCCCGGTATATATTTTCATTTTGCTTACATCGAACAAAAAGTTGAAATTGGCTCGATTTGAATTTAACCCAAAAGAGCCTCAAAGACCTCTAAAAGGACGTTAAAGGCGATGGATGATGTTTTAGAACGACGCAAAGTTAATAGAGATAAGAAACTCGTATCTGCCTGTTATGTAGAAATGTAAATGTATTTGTCTCAGTTGTGAGCTCGGTTCGTGAGGTCGGACGATGTCTTTGTTATTTTGTATTTAAAAATAATTTTGTAGTCGGTTTTAATGAAAGAAATCTTATTATTGCATATTCGAGTTTTAAAAGTAAAATCTTCACATGGAATCCCACCAATAATTATCTAATGATGAGGTGAGTCGCATACATTATCGTTTTCGTTGAAAGATTTAGAAATATATTTATTTCATTCATCGTTTAAGATTTTTCTTTACAAGAATAATGCGTATGTATTCTTGTACTACAGGGCTTCCGATATTTTACTACACGTAATTTTATCTATGTTAAATAAGTAATTGTAGTACATACTGCTTTTGTTTGTAAAACGTGAAAATTTGAGATTTTATTGGTCACGATTATAACTTTAAAGATGATTATTATAAAAATAATTATACAAATTCCTACTCATACCTCCTAGCTGATTTGGCATACTTTGCCGAATAAAAACGATTCGTTACGAAATTTTTATTCAAATTAAGAATTTCTTATTTTTTTCTACATTACTTAATTAGGTGATTAGGCAATAAATATTTCAATCTACAATTTATCATAGAATATAACTAACTCGATATTTGTTTATTTATTATAATGTCAGATAATATTTATTTCCTTAAAATGTTTTTTAACACTCCCGGTATATATTTTCATGCAACAAATATGATTTTACACTGGAGTTTCGGTGCTAGAAATAATATTACATGCATATCTTTTAATCCTTAGAACGTTCAGAATAGTACTTTTATATGCCAATAATATACGTGCTCGTATTTAAGTTTATGATTATCACAGATTTTATGGAGCCTTTATTATATATCAAACCGCATCCAAAAAATTTTATCATTGTTGAATTCTACATACTTTTTTACATGATTTTCATCCCTTGGGAGGTTCAAAATAATATTTTAATATGCCAAAAATATATGTGTACACGAATATATTTTTTTCTATTGCGTGAATTCCTATAGTTTTTTTTTTTTTAATTTAATGGTAATTTTGTTAATAAAATTTAGTGGGGTAAAAAAGTTGACTAAAGACTTTGAAATATTCGTATAAATTAACTTAGACATAATTGTGTTATTTTTTCGTGCAATTAGCCTATCTACAATTTTTGATTTATAACCGTTGTTTTTGATTATTACTTTTATTGTGTTTACTTCAGTATAATAATTTTTTTCTTTGAGAGGTATGTTTAATAAACGATTTATAAGGGAATGAAAGACTGCATATTTTGTTTGTATTGGTTGGTATGAACCTGATGGAATAATTGAGCCTGTACTTGTTGGTTTCCTGTAGATGTTAAAATAGACTAGTTTGTTATTTACATTTATTTTATTTATATACACAACATTTTTAGCACACTGAGAATTTGTTTCGGAGTTTTGAGCAGGACCCCTTATATATTTTTTGTTTAAACGGACCTTATGTTGGACTTATAACAAATGAGCTACATCGTCGCAAACTAGTAAATAAACGGAATTTGATATAACTCTTCGTACTGCTAGTAAATTTCGATCTTAAGTTGCGTAATTATTTTCCGTCTTTTTAATATTTTCAAGAAAAAATTAGTAGTCAGATTAATAAATTTATAAATACCTACCTGAAAATTTGATTTTTACTTTACTTAATTATTTCAACCTATAGTTTATCATAGAATAGAACTAACTGAACATTTGTTTATTCAGTATAATGTCAGATTTAATTTTAAAATATTTTTTAACGCTCTCAGTATATATATTATTTCCACGCAAGATAAACAATTTTATTTCGTTGCTCACACACAAAAGAGTCTCAAAGACCTCCAAAAGGACGTTAAAGGTGTGCAAGTTTTAGAACGGCACAAAGCTGATAGTGATAAGAAACTCGTTGTATCTGCCTGTTATGTAGAAATGTAAATGTGTTTGTATCAGTTATGTTCTTGAGTCTAACAAGTGAACGACTCATGCGGTAAAGCAACTATTCATTTCGCAAAGTTAAATAATATAAAGATAGGTGAGAAACTAATAATGTTGGTGTAAGAATTTATGGTGAAGGTTATGCAATTGTGGAAACGTTATCAATAAATATTTCTAATTGCGATGTATTATTTAGTTATTGCACAACTTATTTTTTCTTTGCGTTTTCGTTAGTACTTTCTCTCCCGAATATTTATTAATAAAATTTCATTTAATCTGTCAAATACGAACGGCTTTATACTTTTTTTAATGTTTGAATTAATTTATACCTACTATAGATTACCCCAAATTAATGAGGAAAATTTGAGGTAATCTGTACTGGGTACAAATTAATTCAAAAATGAATATTATATTAATGTGTTTAAAAGTGTAAATGATTAATAATATAAATGATAGTAATAAGTTAGAATCACTATAATTTGTAATTGTCAACTTAGAAATGTAAAAGGTTTTAATTTAATTGAATTGCAGTTGAAGACAAATCGAAGAGACCAACCCCATCCTAAATACCAAGAAAGGATTCGTACCAAACAAATCATTAACACATGATGTCAGTTAACACCTACTCCTATCTCTGTGTTGAAAACATCTTTAATCAAGAATAATGGTATGTTTGTCTTTATAATAACAAAAAATATATAAAATTACCTATTAATAGTCCAGTGGTTTAATAGAATAATAGCAAAATTACATGTTAAATTTTAACTTGTTTTTGTTAATTACTAATTACTAATTACTAATTTCATTTTGAAATCATTCTTCGTCATTTTAAAAGCATTATTTATTACAACAAAAGCTCAATTCGAAAAGCCTTTATTAGAAACAGTTCATTTGCGAGTTTTATACTTTTTTGTATATTCTAAAGAATGGATTAAATAATTAAAAGTCAATTTAGAGTATAGTCATTTACTATTTAAAATACAATAAGTTTGGGCCCTAATTATTATTTTTTTTTAACACCAACTTGTAGGGTGTGTTCGACATTACTTTAAAATTCTGTTATCACTTTTACAATAGGAGTAATAATCGCAAATTAATTATATTTGAATATCGTTTAATACAACAAATCGTTTTACAGTCATATTTCGCAACCTCTGGATGCCATATGTCGTGGAGCATTTTTTGTAGCAGTCTTGTTTCACTTCAGAACGTTTCTGTACCTAAAAGTAACGGAAAGGTACATTTTCGCACTGGAAATATACAACGTGGTGTCCATTGTCAAAGAAAAAATTTATGACAATGAATTGGTAAGTAAAACGTTAATCAAAGATAGTAGTAAATTTTTTATTAAATTATCTCAGAAGCGTCGACTTGTTAGACATTTGTAACAAACATACTTTCAATAGTCAAATGTTAAGTATCCCTTCAGAAATGTCGAAAGCAGAACAGAAGAAATAATGTAGAACTACTAGGTTCTTTACATTATTTCCAGAAATGTGAAAGTTAGCGTAAAATAAGTGAGCATTTATATTTATTGTTTTTTATGTAATCCCTAATAGAAAATATGCGTATCTTGAGAAGTAGAAAATTAGGGAAAAGACAAAAACTACTTTTATTAAATATTTAATTTTGAACATAGAACTGTTTCTTTATTTTGCTTATTAATTGTATCTATTGTTTTGCTTTTATTTGTCTTTAAATTCACATGAAATAGAATGACATCACATGGTGGGTTTTTATTTTATTTCGTCTTATTTATTAAATTATCGTGTAATTAATTCGTTTTTTGTCCATTTCTATAGATTGGCCGACAAATGAAAGAGAATTGGAATTGAATTATTCTACTGAAACAACGGGCGTAGTCTACTGTTAACGTCTTCACCTTGCAACATAATGCAGTTTATTTTCGACAATAAGAGAGCAACTGGAAATTTATTTGGCAACCACTGAATCAACAAATTGTCTGCAATAGTATCGCTTTTCCTGGATTTGATTTGCTTTTCACACTTGCAATCTTTGGAACGTTACATTCTACAGTCAATTAAGGTGAGAATATATTACATTACTAATATTAATTACTCGTTATTAATCTGTTACTACCCTATCTGTTTCAGATCGACGGTGGAGAAAACAAAGAAGACCCCGTAGTTAGATTATATCATTATTTTATTTCAATCGACTTTTTATTTTGCATGCTACATAGCTCATTTTATTTGAATTAATTTTTTATTTGGTATGTTTTTTATTCGAATTAATCTTTTATTTTGTATGCTATTTAGTTCATTTTATTTGAATTTATTTATCATTTTACACGTTATTTTTTAATGAGAATTCATATTTTATTTTGCATGTTTTTATCACTTTTTTATTTTGCACGTTTCTTGCTTACCTCTTCGCTTTGCTTACTGCATATTCTTACTATCTTGCTTCGCATTTACACTACGACGTCCACATGATTCAACGTTTCGTTATCGTGTTCAATTCTCTTCTCAGCTTTGTGGGCCGAGGGAGGGCCTCCCCGAACGAATCCCCTTAGCCTTAGCTATTTAGTTGTTCTTTGAAAGTACCTTAGGTGCTTTCCCGTGAGTCTACTCTAGCGTTATTTCATTTCAGACAGGGTACAGCGGAGTTATCTGGAATAGAAGGAATAGCCGACTGCCTGGCTTGCCTTGACGAAATCTGTCCGATCTTTTCTACCAATCTATTAGTTTTTGTCGTTAGTCCTGCTTAATGCTCTATTCGCTTTCAGATAATATGATATTTCCTAAGAAGACTGAAGACATCGTATTTATTTCATTTTATTGTATTTTCTTTGAAATTTTGTTCATTCGTTTTATTGTGTTTCTCTTGCAGGTATTTTGTCTTGTATTTTATAAACTGTTATATTAATACATTTGCAATTTAGGATAATAATTAACTCTTCTAAATTCATTTTTGGCATAATTGTTAAAACCAAATTGATTTTCATTAATAACTTTAATAATTAGAAGTAATTTGGGCGGATAGGGTGGCTATAAGGGGCGATGTGGAGGCCACAGATGGTTAGGGGCGCTTTTTGCTCCAAACACAATGTTTAAATACTAATATAACAGTTTATTGAAACTTCTTTGAAATTTCGTTCGTTTTCATGTATTTCTTTTGCAGGTATTTTGTTTTGTATTTTCTTTGAAATTTTGTTGATTCGTTTTATTGTGTTTCTCTTGCAGGTATTTTGTCTTGTATTTTATAAACTGTTATATTAATACATTTGCAATTTAGGATAATAATTAACTCTTCTAAATTCATTTTTGGCATAATTGTTAAAACCAAATCGATTTTCATTAATAACTTTAATAATTAGAAGTAATTTGGGCGGATAGGGTGGCTATAAGGGGCGATGTGGAGGCCACAGATGGTTAGGAGTGCTTTTTGCTCCAAACATAACGTTTAAATAATAATATAACAGTTTATTGAAACTTCTTTGAAATTTCGTTCGTTTTCATGTATTTATTTTACAGGTATTTTGTTTTGTATTTTAAACTGTTATTTTAATGTAATCGCAATTTAAACTAGTAATAAAACTTTTCTAAATTGAGTTTTTGAGTTAATTGTTAAAACTAAATTGAATTTAATTAGTAATTTTAGTAATTGAAAACAATTTAGGCGAAGAAGGTGGCCATAAGGGTCGATGTGGAGGCTACAGAGGGTAGAGTGTTTTGTTTGACCCTTGGGCTATTTAAATATTAACATAACAGTTTATAAAAAAATTAATATTGACCATGTAATTGTTTATAATTTATTTTATTACTTTATGTATGTTATAACTGTTAATTAATAGTTAATATGTATAGCAAATGTACTCACGTATTTATTATAATTATGAAATTTATTAATAAATATTATGAAAATTATCAGCAAAAATATTCTTCACGTTTTGTATTTTGCTGTGATTGATAATAAATCTACTTGTTATAATACATTGCATTTTATTTGATAACTTAACATGAATAAAACGAAATATACAAATACACACAAGATTCTCTCAGACAAAAGTGCTAATTAAATAAAAAAATTGCCTTTAATATCCTTCCGCACCAGGCCATATGACGTCACAAATACGTTAAAACGTAATTGTTGGATATTTAACCACGAGTTCTCATACACACCGACCTTTATCAACCTATGCTCTCCTAATACAAATGGAGAAAATTTAAAGAATTTTCAAATTTTGGTTTGTCACGTTATTTGTTGAACAGACCTTGTATACAATGCAAAACTGAAAATTTCCGTAAACTTTGAATATTTGTATCAGGAGAGCATAAGTGTCATTGTTTGTCAAAATATTTTTAGATAGGACCTCGTATGGTTCGCGCCTTTCAAAAGTATAGATTCCTATCATTAGTTTTGCTATTCTCCGATAGATGCCGCTACAGATTTTTAACAAGACTTAACAATACTTTTGGTTTATGGTATTGAGATTAAACAGAATTAAAACCATTTCTAATGTTTATAAATTGATTTATTAAGATTCTTATTCAGATCAAATCATTTATTACATTATTTAATCATATACATGTTACTAAAATGCTGTCAATTAGGAATAAATACATTTCAACAGGAATTTATTACAATTACAACAAAATTATGTACAATATATTGTTTATAAGCTGTTACGTTAATTTTTAAAGTGCTTTCTATTGTTAAAATTACTAATTAAATTCAATTTAGTTTTAACAGTTAACTCAAAAACTCAATTTAGAAAAGTTTTATTACTAGTTTAAATTGCGATTACATTAAAATAACAGTTTAAAATACAAAACAAAATACCTGTAAAAGAAATACATGAAAACGAACGAAATTTCAAAGAAGTTTCAATAAACTGTTATATTAGTATTTAAACATTGTGTTTGGAGCAAAAAGCGCCCCTAACCATCTGTGGCCTCCACATCGCCCCTTATAGCCACCCTATCCGCCCAAATTACTTCTAATTATTAAAGTTATTAATGAAAATCAATTTGGTTTTAACAATTATGCCAAAAATGAATTTAGAAGAGTTAATTATTATCCTAAATTGCAAATGTATTAATATAACAGTTTATAAAATACAAGACAAAATACCTGCAAGAGAAACACAATAAAACGAATGAACAAAATTTCAAAGAAAATACAATAAAATGAAATAAATACGATGTCTTCAGTCTTCTTAGGAAATATCATATTATCTGAAAGCGAATAGAGCATTAAGCAGGACTAACGACAAAAACTAATAGATTGGTAGAAAAGATCGGACAGATTTCGTCAAGGCAAGCCAGGCAGTCGGCTAGTCCTTCTATTCCAGATAACTCCGCTGTACCCTGTCTGAAATGAAATAACGCTAGAGTAGACTCACGGGAAAGCACCTAAGGTACTTTCAAAGAACAACTAAATAGCTAAGGCTAAGGGGATTCGTTCGGGGAGGCCCTCCCTCGGCCCACAAAGCTGAGAAGAGAATTGAACACGATAACGAAACGTTGAATCATGTGGACGTCGTAGTGTAAATGCGAAGCAAGATAGTAAGAATATGCAGTAAGCAAAGCGAAGAGGTAAGCAAGAAACGTGCAAAATAAAAAAGTGATAAAAACATGCAAAATAAAATATGAATTCTCATTAAAAAATAACGTGTAAAATGATAAATAAATTCAAATAAAATGAACTAAATAGCATACAAAATAAAAGATTAATTCGAATAAAAAACATACCAATAAAAAATTAATTCAAATAAAATGAGCTATGTAGCATGCAAAATAAAAAGTCGATTGAAATAAAATAATGATATAATCTAACTACGGGGTCTTCTTTGTTTTCTCCACCGTCGATCTGAAACAGATAGGGTAGTAACAGATTAATAACGAGTAATTAATATTAGTAATGTAATATATTCTCACCTTAATTGACTGTAGAATGTAACGTTCCAAAGATTGCAAGTGTGAAAAGCAAATCAAATCCAGGAAAAGCGATACTATTGCAGACAATTTGTTGATTCAGTGGTTGCCAAATAAATTTCCAGTTGCTCTCTTATTGTCGAAAATAAACTGCATTATGTTGTAAGGTAAAGACATCATCATTAAGCGAAGCCCAGGAAAAACGACAGCTTCAGTAGAATAATTCAATTCCATTTTAGGCGTTGCGGTAGAATATAATGGGGCCCAAATCGACGAATTTATTGCTTATCTCGTATAACTACTACCATCTTCTGAGAAAAAAAATAAGAAATTCTTAATTTGAATAAAAATTTCGTAACGAATCGTTTTTATTTGACAAAGTGTGCCAAATCAGCTAAGAGGTATGAGTAGGAATTTGTATAATTATTTTTATAATAATCATCTTTAAAGTTATAATCGTGACCCAATAAAATCTCAAATTTTCACGTTTTACAAACAAAAGCAGTATGTACTACAATTACTTATTGAACATAGATAAAATTACGTGTACTAAAATATCGGAAGCCCTATAGTACAAGAATACATACGCATTATTCTTGTAAAGAAAAATTTTAAACGATGAATGAAATAAATATATTTCTAAATCTTTCAACGAAAACGATAATGTATGCGACTCACCTCATCGTTAGATAATTATTGGTAGGATTCCATGTGAAGATTTTACTTTTAAAACTCGAATATGCAATAATAAGATTTCTTTCATTAAAACCGACTACAAAATTATTTTTAAATACAAAATAACAAAGACATCGTCCGACCTCACGAACCGAGCTCACAACTGAGACAAATACATAACATTTCTACATAACAGACAGATACAACGAGTTTCTTATCTCTATTAACTTTGCGTCGTTCTAAAACATCATCCATCGCCTTTAACGTCCTTTTAGAGGTCTTTGAGGCTCTTTTGGGTTAAATTCAAATCGAGCCAATTTCAACTTTTTGTTCGATGCAAGCAAAATGAAAATATATACCGGGAGTGTTAAAAAACATTATAAGGAAATAAATATTATCTGACATTATACTAAATAAACAAATATCGAGTTAGTTATATTCTACGACAAACTGTAGTTTAAAATATTTATTACCTAACTACCTAATTAGATAAAGTAAAAGTAAATTTCTCAGGTAGGTATATCATACATATTTCAAAAAAAAAAAAAACTGGAAAAAGCACTTGGAAACATTTCACTGTTAATTTAGTGATAATACTCAATGTACATTTCGCCCTATTAAGGCATCCTCAGGGATAAACTATTACTAAAGATACAATGTTAAATACTTTATTTATATATATATAAATATATATATATATATATATTGACTTAATCTAACAGATTGGGGTTCAGAAGAAGTTTGTTACCGAACTCTAGTTGGTCATTAGTTAATATTTTTTATTAAAGACAGCTTTTTTGTTTCAATAAAAATTCATAATTTGTAATTCGCCCTGTAACATCTTGTATAAATGCAGGTGTATACGTATTGTAATAGAGAACAAGAATAGTAAAACAAACAAAACTGGGTTTGTTAATGGATAAAATATTAATAGTTTATGCTTATTGGTAAAATAGTTACTATATTGTGACATGAATTCGTGATTTTGTTGTCCACAAATGTGTTAAATAATATTTTACATTGAAACATTGCAAATATCTTCTTAGTTTAAGTCACTACCACTACATATAATTATTAGAATTTAAAAACATTGACCAATAACATGTTAGTAGTCGAAAACATTACCCAATAATATGCTGATAATTGGAAATATTGGCCAATAATTTGTTAATAATTAAAACTTTTGCGCAATTATATGTTAATTGAAAATAATGACCAATAATATGGTAATTATTGAAATTTTTACAGAATAACATGGCTATACCCTAAAATATTAATTAATAATTGTTTGTTAATCATTCAAAAAATTGGCCAATAATACGTTAATAATTGAAAATATTGACCTATAATGTATCAATAATCGAAAATATTGCCCAATAATGTGCTAATAACAGAAAACATTGGCCAATAATCTGCTAATAATTAAAAATATTAATTAATAATGTGGCAATAATTTAATATATTAAGCAAAGGTATGCTCTGATATAACTTGAGTATAAAAAAATATCGAGAGGCAATTGATGGCTTTTTAATTAAAATCAAAACTGACAATACAACAAACTGACTAATAAACAAACTGACAATCCCAAACATTTTCTTTTTTTTTTTGATGACTTGATTATTATTTATTATTTTTTCAGGGAATAAATTTTGTATGTACATTTCGATTTCGATCAGGTACAACAGCTCATATTGAGCAATATGTAAACAATGGAAAATATTGACCAATAACACTTTGATAGGGAAAAATATTACCGAATAATACATTAATTATTGATAATATTACAAAAATAATATGGCAATAATTTAAAATATTAAGCAATGATGTGGACAAGGTCAAAAAATTAAGGGCAAGCTGAATGCGAATGTTTTCATGTTATACCTACATATATCACAATAATACTTTCATTAATTTTGTACATAAAAATATGCACATTAGGACATTAGCTTTTTATTTACTTACATAATTTACTACTTAGTGTCAATTATTAATCTTTCTTACATGAATAAAATCGTATAAAAACTCAAAATTGTATATATCATAAAAATTAGAAAAATTATAATCGTCGATTCTTTTACTGATTAAATTTTCTTAAAAAAATTTTGTTCGTACGCAAAAAGGATCAAATTTGACATTCGTGATAGCACATACAGTACATGTGGACATTTAGTTATCCTTAACACAGAAAGTACAAGTCATAGATTACACTTTTTCCGATTTAGAACACCTATCTGAAATAAAAATTCTACTTTTAATGTTTTATTTTAAAAATTCACCTTGTTACCCCAGAGTAATCGCAGATCTTAACCATGATGTAACTATTTAAAAACGCATTATGTGATTACCCTGGGGTGACAAAGTGAATTATTAAAAAAAAAACTATAAAGGAAAACTTCTATTACAAGTACCGAACATTTGAATTCGAATCTGGATTTCACATACCAGGATTTGTTATAGTTAATATCAATGCGAAAGAATTTACAAATAAACTAGATTTGTTTTCAAAGTTGTAAAATTTGTAGATTGAAATCAATCAGACAAAATTTAAAAATAATAAATAACTTTTATATCATAAATTACCATTAATACAGCTCTAGTAGAATATATATAACCAAGTTTCATTCAAATCGAAAAAAGTTTTTTCATCTGAGAACAAGTACTTTCGAAATACTTAGCAATCTTAGGCACGAGCAAATCCAAAATTTTCCAGAGTAGACTCAGCCTGGCCTGGCATACCCCTGGACTACGGTCCTGCGTTATTTTAAGTCGATGAAGACTAGCACAATTTAAGTTAAACTAAACATTAGTTTTTAATCACCGATAAGGATTGAAGTAATGCATAGGATTCTTAGGATTTGGACTTTTCAAAACTCTAATGAAAATAAGGTCTTACATCCCAATCGAAATCAAATTTAACAAAAAAAATATATATATGAGATACAAAAGTATTTCTAGATAACACAACATAGCATATTTAACAAAAACATAGTACCAGTAAACCTTTAAATATTTGATGGTTGAAGCTGATACTTGTTGAAGCGACATAATCGAAGAATAAAATAAGAAACTGGTTTCAAAAAATGGTTTAATTGCACAACAATTGTTTCGCCTAACATAGGCTTCATCAGGTGATGATGTTACAGTGATGATGTTACAAACTACTTTATTACAAGATCTGCTTTATATACATAAAAGAACTGACAAAGAAGTGGGGGTAAATACAAATTAAATGAAAATATTTAATAAGGGCGAATTTTTGAGATCTATTTCATCGTTTAAAGCTAGGTTTTTTTATAATAACAATTGATTTCTACGTTTTCTAAATAATTTAATTTTAGGCCCTTAAAATGATGACCTGATGAAGCCTATGTTAGGCGAAACAATTGTTGTGCAATTAAACCATTTTTTGAAACAAGTTTTTATTTTATTTCAACAAGTATCAGCTTCAACCATCAAATATTTATAAAATTACAAATGAAAGTTTAATTATTTTGCAAAGCTGACAAAGGCAACACAGTAACTATCCTAAATAAAAAATATTACATCAATAAAACTCTTTCTCTAATCAACAACTAAGTTTCAAAAAGAGGTCAAAACTATATTCAAAAATAATACCATAATACCAGAATCAGACGCTTATAAGTTAACAGTTATGAATCCTAATCCACCTATATTGTATTCTTTACCTAAAATACACAAAAAAGATTTTCCCATGAGACCCATAGTATCTTATGTGAATGCCCCAGCAAATAAATTATGTAAAAAACTCAATCTCATTTTACCCAACCTATTAAAACTGAATTCAAATTTTGCAATTACCAATTCTATACAACTTGTTAAAAATATTCAAAACCTTAATATACCTACGAATGCTATATTAGTCTCGTTTGATGTAGTTAATTTATTCCCATGAATTCCTTTGAATGAATTATTAGGTATATGTAAAGAACTTATCAATAACAATAATGACTAGTATATACATTCAATTAGACGGCCTCCCTATGGGCTCCCCACTATCACCGTTACTGAGTGAAATTTTTGTCTCACTTTGAAAAAAAGATAATCAGTTAATGAAACAAATTCAGTATTACACCAGATATGTAGATGATAATTTCTGTGTTGGGACAGGCACCCAAAGATAACTAAGTCTTCTATTGAACTTATTAAATTCCTTCTATCCCACAATTAAATTCACCTTAGAAATAGAAAATAAAGCATACCTAAATTTCTTAGACTTAACTTTATCTAGAATTAGCAATAGTATAAAATTCGATATATACAGAAAATCTACTTTCACTGATATCATCACTCACGCTAAATATAGACAATCCCATAGTCTTAAATTAAGTTCATTTCACTCTTTCGTACATAGATTAATCACTTTACATCTTGAAAAACCTCAGTTTAATAAAGAAGTTCAATTTTTAAAGTTATTAGCTCAAAATAATGGATACGATGCAAATTTAATGGAGAAAATAATTTCCAAAAAACAAAAGAAGTTAATATTAAATAAGTTCTACGCAGTTCCAGAAACCAAAAACACCTTGACATACAATTTAATTAGACTTTTTAAATACTAATTCTTTCAAAGCGTTTAAATCTGATCCAACGGCCAAGTATCAAAAATAATTAAAAACAGTCCTAAATAATTTTAATTCCATATTAGACGACAGAACCAAAAAATATGTAACATTAATGAACCCAATGGCTCCAAATTATATGGCTTAATAAAATTACACAAGCCAGATAAACCCATCAGACCAGTAGTGGCTTATCTACAAGTACCATGTGCTAAATTATCAAGATTCCTAATACATAGTATTTTAAAATATATAAAATTTAAATCCACATTTGCAATTAAAAACTCATTAGATCTTATTAAAAAATTTCAGACATTAAATTAAGTAATAATATCAAATTATTGTCATTCGGTGTTACTAACTTGTTTGGAAGTATACCTCCACGGGAGATTATTGATATTATCAAAAATACACTAACTAAGGGTAATACCAATCCTTGTATTTATCATGACATTATTACTTTATTAGATATTTGTTTAAACCAAAATTACGTCTTATTTAATCAAAAATTTTACATTCAATCAAATGGTTTAGCTATGGGTAACCTGTTAAGACCTCTGTTAGCAGTGATTTTTATGGATGATCTAGAAAATAAAATTAAACTTCATCCCTTTGTTTAAAAATTGTACTTATTACCATAGGTACGTATATGATATAATTGTGTGTTATAATGGTACAAATAGGCAGTTAAATATGTTTTTTGAATATATCAATAATTTACATCCAAACATTAAATTTACCTTGTAATTAGAAGAAGATAAGTCAATCAATTCTTTAGATTTAATACTTGCACGCAAAGAGGATACACATACTTTTAATATTCCCCTAATATAGTGGATAATATTTTAAACAAAAAAAATCAAGTATTAATTTTAAATAAAACCTACCCCCCAGTTAAAACTAGGATAGAAGGAAAATATGTTACTGTTTATTTAGGTAATATTTCCACAACAATAGGTAAATGTATTAAACAAACTAACAATAGGATTATCGCATTCAGAACTGATAGCTCCCTTAAGTAAGTTTATTTTGAATAATAAATGTAAAACTCCTAAAACTATGAAATCATGAGTTTATCTTTTAAGCTGTCTAGACTGTAATAAAATATACTTAGGACAGACAGTCAGGGCATTCGATACTCGTATTAAAGAATATTTAGCTAGTTAGAATAATAAAAAGTCAGACTCAACGTATGCTGAACATTTGTTAATTGAAAATCATAAGTTTGACTTAGACTATATGATATTCATGCACAGAATAAGGGCCCAAAATTAAATTATTTAGAAAACGTAGAAATCAATCGTTATTATAAAAAAAAACTAGCTTTAAACGATCAAATAGATAACAATGAATGAATAAACACTACTTTTTTATTTACAAATCCTTTTGACTATAGTTTCGACAAATAGCTTGTCATTGTCAAACGAATAATTCAAATTGAATGAATATAAACAGATGTACAGTAGTGTTTATATATATTTTTTGGAAATACCATTAATTATTAAATGTACTGAATAGTACTGAGTAGTACAAATCTACCTGGTCGTTTAACAGATTATTTTAGGAAATTTTTGATGCTTTATATACTTCTAAGGATTCTAAAATATTAAGTTTAAAGCCTTTATTTACATTATGAATAATTTTAAGATTTTCTATATTAGGAAACCGATGGCCTGTTTCTAAAATATGGTTTGCAAAATTGGAATTATCTTTTCCTAATCTAAATGATTGAGTGTTCGTTATAAGGAATTCTAAATGACGTTCCAGTTTGGCCTAAGTAAAAGGAATCACATTCTGTACATTCTAGCTTATAGACTCCAGTTTTTTCAAATTTGTCAGTTTTATCTTTTGAAATAAAAAGTATGTGTTTTAAATATGTGTTTGTCTTAAAACTAACTGTTAGGTTGTTTGCAGATAGAACATTAACGATTTTTATTGAAATATTACCAAAATACGTCAAAGATATGCATTTGCATTTTTTGTTTTTTATGTATGGGTATATAGACTGGCATGATATTTTAAATTGTTTTTTTACGTATTAAATTTTGAATTGTTCTTGGATCAAAACCATTATTTTTTGCAATTGTTAGAATGATGTTTAGTTCATGTTTTAATTTTTCGTTTGAAAGGGGGGGCTGAAAAAGCTCTGTATATCATAGATTTATATGTTGAAAGTTTGTGTGAAAGAGGGTGATTTGAATTATTATGAATTGTTACGTCTGTGAATGTTGGTTTTCTGTAAATATCAAAATTTATTTTATTATCTAAATATTGTAGGGTGAGGTCACGAAAATTGATTTTGTTTTGAAGTTATAAATTAAAAAAAAAAATGTGAAGAATTAGATATGCGAAATAAAGATGTGTAAAGAAACAGAAATAGTAAAATTAGATACGAAATGTACAATGGCATATTTACAGAATATACAAAATTGACAACTTAAATTTTCAAATAGATCTTAACAATTCGCCCTTATTAAATATTTTCATTTAATTTGTATTTACCCCCACTTCTTTATCAGTTATTTTGTGTTTTTGTGTATATAAAGCAGATCTTGTAATAAAGTAGTTTGTAACATCATCACTGTAAACATCATCACCTGATGAAGCCTATGTTAGGTGAAACAATTGTTGTGCAATTAAACCATTTTTTGAAACAAATTTTTTATTTAAACCTTTAAATCCAAGTTGTTAAATTGTGTTTAAATTCAATTTCATTAAAACACAATTCCATACAACGAAATACGGCGTTGTAAAAATTACATACACACGCAAATTCCTCAAGTAAGATATACGTAAGATAACCGGGCTATCTGAGTATAAAAAACTTGGAACGAAAGTAGATAGAGATAACATTGCAGCTCAATGTTCTAGAACTATAAAAATAATATATGTTCCTCGAAATAAATCGCAACATTCTCAAGTCAAAAAATGTAGGAAATTAATAATTTCGATTTCATCGTTTAAAGCTAGGTTTTTTTATGATAACAATTGATTTCTACGTTTTCTAAATAATTTAATTTTAGGCCCTTAAAATGATGACCTGATGAAGCCTATGTTAGGCGAAACAATTGTTGTGCAATTAAACCATTTTTTGAAACGAGTTTTTATTTTATTCTTCGATTATTTCGTTTCAACAAGTATCAGCTTCAACCATCAAATATTTATCATCAGCCAATGTAGGCGAACAAGCTAAGTGTTTTTTCAAACTTCGACTTCGTTACAAGATCACAGAACGGAACATTTGGTTCATGTCCAAGTGCAAAAAATAAGGAATCACTCCAAGACATGTCAATATCCGTATCAATCAATCGGGAATAAGTCCATCAAGATAGCAAAATAATAATAATAATTTAAACAAAATATGAAATAGTGAATTAACTCAAACTATTAATTTGCCTTAATTTTTCACTTGAAAATGGTGCCCTTTATTTTACGAGCATATTTTATTTTGATGGTTCATTAGTCGTTTGGGTGTTTTAAAACGACACAATAAAAATAATGCGATCCTGTGCAAATAAAGTATAATTTGATATTATATATATATATATATATATATATATATATATATATGAACAATTATATACACTGATGAGGAATGAAGAAAAACAAGTAGAAAAAAAGATGTAATAATTAGGACTTAATTATTAAGTACGTTTAGGTGTATTAGCGGAGTTAAGAGTGTTTCTGAGTGACTGACTTCTAATGTCCTGTTTAAAGGGTTTTTTTAAAAAATCGTATGTTAAGAAAATGAAAGAAGTATGGGAACCGTTTCTAAGGATTTTAGTTTGGTATTATTCGAAGTTAGGATACCACGAATTTAGGGAAAGTGACCGCGACTAAGGTAATTGGAGTAAAAGGTGAAATTTGTAACGGATGCAGAAAAGGGTCACTTTCTATTTGCAAGGGTAAATTGATAAGAGCGTGACGATTCGAATAACACCAACTAGCTATCAAAGGTAGAATCATAGATAACATTATAATAATAACTACTGACACATATCCTGTAACTGTGAGAACGACAAATTCTAGAAAATAGCAAAATAGAAAATAAACATTTTATGCAGCTGCAGATGTATTTCATATTAAAAAGTTAGTTGTAATCTCGAGTCAAAAACAATAACATCTCTTGATTAACGGCTCCTTCCCGTTACAATGTATTTTTATTAAATAAATTCATTTAAGTTTTAGTTATTTTATTTTTAAAAATGGACTTTAACGGCCTAGTAAATTAACTAACTAAGGGTACAATAGGAAAGGTTGGAAAAGTATTTGTAAAGAAGTTAAAAAAGAATGGAATGAAACTAAATGAAGAAACTATTATGTTAAAAAATACAAAGGAAAAGTGAAATTTGAAATGTAGAAATATATATTATTTATGGTTGTGAAGAAGAGTACAAAAGAAATAGAAGTTATAAATTCAAGAAAAAAAAATGTGAAGAATTAGATATGCGAAATAAAGATGTGTAAAGGAACTGAAATAGTAAAATTAGATACGGAATGTACAATGGCTTATTTACAGAATATACAAAATTGACAACTTAAATTTCCAACGCTGGAAAAGGCGAGTGTGGTAATAAACGCCACAGTTCTAGTACATCGTGTTGGAAAGCGTGAATTTATAAGCACGCACACAAATATAAAGTTATCAAGGCTAACTAATTTTGTATTAAACTGAAACTTCACGTATAATAAAAATGAATAATTTTGATACACTCTTAAAAATCTAACAAGAACTTTCTTAGAATAAGGATTATTTAGTTTTTATTACAAACAAACCTTACTAAAACCGATAGTTTATTTAAGCATGGGTAACTGTTACCTGTCAGACTATTACATTATTATAAATTATTAATTTAGCACAAAATGCATTACATATATGATGTTACTTGCAAGGATATTTCAAACTATTTTAATTTCAGTGGTATCTTTATTTTACGCAAGTTTTTGACATTTACCTTTAATCATATTCGTGCTTCATAGCAATTATTATTTCATGTTAAATAGAATCGGAAAAATAAATACTACAAAATAGAAAAATGTTTGAACATAATTATCAAAAAATCAAAGATAAGAATAAAAGACAAAAGAATGTTTTAACGAATTTATTTCGAAAAACTCGACATGTTTCGACCGGGCGGTCTTTATCAAGAGTAGATTAATACAGATAAAGACCGCTCGGTCGAAACATATGTCGAGTTTTTGGAAATAGATTCGTTGAAACATTCTATTACCTTTTATTCTTATCTTTAATTAATTATGTTTCATCAACAGTACACCGAAAAAAGTTTACTTAGTATCAAAAAATCACTTGGAGTAAAAAAGCAATTGAATTTAAAAAGTATCTGAACCATCATTCAAACATCGTACTCCGTTCTCTAAATTATTTCACAAACTGCATTTATACAATAACGTAATAATGAAATTAACGATTAATTAAATTAAAATACCATCGGATTTTGTTTAGTTTGTTTGTTTTAAATTTCCCTAATATATATATATATATAATCTTTTCTATCTACTATGTCACTTTGTAATTAATCAAAAAAGCCATATTTGTAATTATAAAGTATTTAAATACGACTTGTCTTTCTATAGCAACAAGTAAAAGTATATTATTTGTTTACAACGGCGTTACTATGAAAACGAAAGCACAAAAACTGAAAATATTAAACATAAACTAATCCCACCAAATTTTCAACATAAATCGAATTCCTAAAAAACTATGCATTCTTTAAAGTCTTGTTATTTTATGGAGTCCCTGATGCCACAGAACCCCAGACAATTTTTATTTATTATTTTAAACATGTAACTTTAAAAAAAATTAAAATCTTACCTTTACGAGATTCTGTTAAGGCCAAGAAAACCGAAACACTGCGCAGAAATAGGAACGTCTTTGTATTTGTAGTAAACTGAATATTAAGTTTATTTTCGCCCACAATCGGTTCTAAAAGTGAAGAAAAAAGTGTTAATCACTTTCTTTCTAAACACAATATATGGTTTTTATTAGATGCTCAAGAGATAAACACAATATATAGTTCAAGTGTTAGTTGTGACTTCTTTTTTGGTAAAAATGAGTTAAGGTAATTTTTTAACTACAAACTTGAATTTATTGGGAAACACTGCAAGATTAATCCAGTTATTCAAATGGAATAAAAAATTATCAACTAATGCTCTTAATTTAATCGTCAATTCGCCAATTTTTTAACTTTTATGCCTATAATAGATAATTATTTTACAAAGAATATAATCACGAATTATCGAAGATCCCACAAAATTTTATAAAAGCAAAAAACATATCCATTTATAGGCTTCAAAGTAAATGCGACAAAATCTCTACAATAATACTTATTATGATGTTATTATTATACATAATTAACAAATCTAGCCCTCAGTAGCCATCTCTTTCGTAAAAATAAGTTTTAAATCTAAAACAGGTAAATGTATATATTTTACCTGAATTTATAAGGACAACCATATCAATTAACACAGTAAACACACATCTCCTTGGTGAACCATGACCCATACTAATCGTGAAGTACGAAGGCAGAGATAGGGGCAGAGAGAGGAATTCGGCTATTATAAGACATGCGCTCTTTACCAATAAGTGTTTAACGCAAATATTATTATACCGGGGCCAGTTAGAAAGTGAATTAACTAAATAAGAAGACAATGCTATTACTTACCACTATTCGAAGTAACCATTTCTCTTCGTTAGTCCAATTTGAATAATTAAAACTGTTGCTACTGAGAAAAACTTTAAAGCAAAACTTTTAATTGAAATATTGAGAAAACATTGGTAAAGAAATCTAATAAAGAAACATGTAATCACATTTATTTATTTTATCGTTACAAACAATTATTAATAGTTTTACGTTCAGTGTTATGTTTTGTCCTAAGGGTAAACCACTGAGAATAATTCACACATCAACAAAATTTAGTTATTTTTGGAAATATGTCAATTTTTGAACCAAGATCAATATATGCTATTTTTCAAACAATATAGTTAAAGTAAACACACGCAGCTCCAAATTGTCATAATTTATTGGAATAAAAGTTTTTAATTAGATAAAAATAATCATTTGAACTACTCATTTCCTTAATTAACGTAAACGATAAAATTAAACGTGAAGCACTAGGCACTAGTTAGTAAGAAAAAAATAAACTTTTAGTTGGATAGAATATATTTAACCATATCCTCTTCTGGTAGGACGTTCCGATGTTAAGAAAGAAGGTGTTGGTGCTGTTCACGATTGTGGATACTATCCATATCCGATTTGTATCTTCTCTGGGAAATGTTCTACACATTCTCTATGAGAAAAATCCAAGAATTCTGCCGACCAAGGTAAAGTATCGATATCCACGTGTTTCAAAAAATCCTCCACAAAACTCGCCGTAATAGGACGGACCGACTGATCCAGGCAAATGCTAGCTGATAAATGTTTTCGATAAAACATTCAGCGTTGACGACTTGGTTTAAAAAACTAAGGTCTGTTTTCCCACCCAACTCAACTTTCAACTATCTGGTACCACTCCCAATCTCGATTTGTCTGAGAAAATAATTGTAAACCATTGTTGTTGTGTCCATTGCATTTATTCCTCTGCCCAAACAACTTTGTGCCCTCGATTTTCCCAACTTCGTGGGGTGAAGATTCATTTTTTGAAAATGAAACCACGTTATATACCGCATAAATGTGTGTTTGTAATTCAAAGGAAATTACTAAATCTTGCCTTCAAACTTAAAAAGTATGATCACAATCTTGTAATACAGAAGTAACTCGCCCCCTAGCTAGATTATGTGCTGCAAGCACGCATAAATTTTGACAATGTGTAAACGCAACAATCCTTGTCTTCAAGAATAATCATCAAGCAACCAAATCAAAATACTGGCGATTAGAAAAAGGGTGAGGGAATCTACAAATAAACCACATAATACAATTATTTTTCTGATGAAATTTTGGAATATAGCCACTTCAAGAAAATATCCTTAGACTGTGTATCCTGTATCGACTTCTTAAGATTGCCTAAGGTACATAAGCATTATGACGGAGACAAACAATCAAATCAGCTGATCCCTATAGGTACAAAAATTGCTGGCATATAGTGAATGCCACAAATAACTACAAGCAGTTTAAAAACGTTTTGTGTGGTTGCTCAAAAAGAAGATATAAAACACACATAAAATGTAAGTAGGCTATTTATTTGAATATTAATTCAAAAACAATAATTTTTCAAGTCTATTAGTCGCAAACAAATGTAGCCGTTGACGGTACTCTTAGAAATTTACTTATGTATTTACGCAAGAATACTTTAAACTTAAAAATGTTTTCTTCTGACTTAAAAATTAACTAACAACGCTGGAATAAAGCTTTCTTTGAACTAAAGCTAAAAACTCAACGATTGTAATTTTCTCATATTCAGTGTTACACAGAACAAAAAGAAAATCATTTACAGTTCATCCTCTTATTTACATACATATCTAAAAAAATACATCGCAGGAAAAATATCTTAATATAATTCAATCTACATACATATATACATAATGCACAGAATGTTTGCTGTTAATGTTCCTGTATCTTCTTTCTTTTTTTTTTTTGGCTATAACAATACCCATTTTACTTTCTGAAACCTTGTATCTCTTTTCGGTGTTGTAATTACATATTATTTAATTTTGTTTTAAAGTCAAATGACAAATACTAATCGTCTCAGTCGTTAATAAATATTATTGGAACATAGAAATTTTCAATGTGTGATTTAACTCGTGCTATGTGTATTATAAGCTCAATATGTATTAGAAGTTGGATATTGTCATGTTGTAAGTATTTAATAGCTTAAAACAATTGATTATACTATAGCATGTTATTAAATGTGACCTATATCCTGTTATTTTCACCCTTAACCGCTAACCAGGTTCCTACGATGAATCTCTGCAAATATGAAAAACAAAAATTAATACACAACATTTTTTTAGCTATTAACAAAGTAAAGTAGCACTTTTTAATGGTATATAACCGATATAATTGTAATTGAAAAGGGCACCTTCATTCGCCCTATATGAAAATAATTTATTAAGCATAACAACCATTTAAGAAATAGCAAATCAAAAAATTGCTGCTGTAAATACAATCAATGAAGCACGTCATGAACTATTATTCAAACTACAAATAATATGAATATTAAAATCAATAGGGAGAACATCAAAATTAAAAAAAAAACAATACAAGCAGAAGACAAATCCAGAATTTTATAAATTAGTACAATACCACAAATACTCTTAAAAAAAAGACAAAACTAAATTGACTGTGTAGTATACAAAAAATACACCTTTCTAACATGAAAATAACTACAGCTTCATCGAAATTTTAATAACAAAAATAAACTCTTGAACTATGAAAACTACCTTTGTTTACCTTGTAACTTTTTCAATGACACTTCGCAATCTTTGTTCGGAAACGGATGGCACTAGTTTCTGCACCATTTCACAGATAAAGGACTCACTAATACCAGGACTAGTTCTTTCGGCAATTTCAAAGGCGTTTTTCAGTTCCTCGATAGCGTCGCACGTTTTATGGGACGATTCGGGGCCTCGGCCGTTATAATGGTGCTTTCTTTGTAACTGAAACACATTACAATTAAATTAATGTGCATCAGTGCAAATTCCACATAATTAACTTATCAAATTAAGTTCTATTATTAATTACCTCCGATATTAAGGGATAGATAACAGTCGTAAGGCAAGGTGACCTATTGTCAGGTTTAACCCCCGAGTTCGAATGCTCTCGAGATGCTGACCTACGGTTTGATTTTTTATCTAAATCATCCCTATCCCCTCGGTGATCTAATGGACTTAATTCTCTAGAAATACGTTTTTCACGATCCTTTTCTCTTTCCCTATCCCTTTCCTTTTCTTTTCGATTATCGGTTAAACTTTGTGTTGAAGATCTTGATGACTATAAAAAGAAAAAGAATCTATTACATACCAACTAATTCACAAAAATATTAATAACATAATTAGGTATCATTTTTTTCTTAAAAATATACATAAATATATAGATCATAAAATATTGATTAAATTAAATACAAATTTCAGTGTTCAAGTACATTACTTACGGGTGTAGCTTTATCAGTCCTGTAGTGATTTAAATTTGAATCTTTAGGTGGCGATTTAGTCAGTGTGGGGCCTGACCCATTTTGTACCTTATTCGTAATCTTATGGTTTAATACTACGTCATCAGTCGGCGTCTTAATTGCATGGTTTCCCTTCACTGTCATTATCCAAGGGTCGTCCAAATCGCTGTCTTGCTTCGGTTCCTCACTGTAAAAATTATATATAACTTAATGTCAGAAAAAAATAAAAACGCAAATATTATTTTTTCTTTTTCATTTGTAATGTGCCACTAAAGAAAAAATTTATATAATACTTACGAATCAGAATTTTCTGACTCTGTTTCACTTTCTTCGCTTCTTGTACATTTCCATTTCTTGTATCTATCGATTAAGTCTATCAAATAGGAATTTTTCTTCGCCTTTCTTATAAACGGAAATTTCAAAAGTTCTTTTGCAGTAGGTCTCTGAAAATAATACAATCTTATTATAAAACGTTTTATTGTAATACACTTAATTGCTATTTCTAAGCTTTTTAATGGAATGTCTTATAAATAACAAAAACACAAAAGAAAGAAAATCAGTTTTAATGAAATTCTAATTTTTAATATCTTAACTACATCAAGTATATCGTCCCTTTTTATATTTGCTGAATTTAGTCCCAGACTCACTGTAAATTAATCGTTATTCGACAAGAGAAAAATAGACATCACATCATAATTATTTTTGAAACTTTTATAATTTTCAAAATAAAACCATGTTCCATAAAGCGTACATAAAGTCGTTTGAAATATTGACGTTTATTTCATCGAACAAATATTTATGAAGCTGCTTCTAACGCAATTTGCCGGTGGGTTTTAAATAGTCCCACGTCTTCATCAAACTCATCAAAGGATGACAAAATATTCTATTTTTGCAATTATTTAATGATAAATTGAGAACAAATTCAAATATTGCGAAACTTTATAATGGTTTATAAGACGTAATTCTGTAATTTTAACCATTACGGAATTCATTGTCAAAATCCGGATGTAGTCGATACATAAAAAAATATGAAATAAAATCATTCAAATGTTATATATTAATTAGGTTTTTTGAGATAAATTAATTCCAGGACAATTTTTAATTTTCCAATATAAAGTAATAATAACATTATTTAAGTTAAGGATAAAATAAATATGAAAATTTAACATAAAAATGGTATAATTAGTTCAACAAATTCAAAAATTCCACATTTTAAATTTTATCCATACAATATGCATTAAAAAAATATATAATATTCACTTCTGCAGCCTCATAAAATATAGAGAAATATCACATTGTAGTGCTCTTCGTAATGCAATTCGAATTGAAACTCAACAGTTGTTACACAATGAATGTTAAATGTAATCAAAGAGACTTACATTTTCCGGGTCTTTATTGAGACAAGCTTCGACAAAGTCTTTGAACTGTTTCGTATAGTTTCCAGTCAATTGTGGAGGATTGTTTTTTGGAATGAGAAACAGTACTCTCATCGGATGCAATTCGGAATTGGGAGGTTCACCCTTGGCAAGCTCGATGGCCGTGATCCCTAGACTCCAGATGTCTGCCTTCGAATCGTAAGCGGACTGTTTGATGACCTCTGGCGCCATCCAGAACGGCGTTCCAACGAAAGTGTTCCTTTTACTAGTAGTATTTGTGAGTTGACCCGCCACTCCGAAATCGGCCAATTTCACATCACCCATTTCACTAAGAAGAACATTGGCTGCCTTTATGTCCCTATGGAGTTTCCTTTCGCTGTGCAAATAGTCCAGACCTTTCAATACTTCCCGTAAAATGATCGCGATATGCATCTCCTCGAAATTGCCCGCTTTCATTAAATCCAATGCCGATCCTCCACCCAAATATTCCATGATGATCCATAGCTTCGTTCCCTAGAAAAACAACAATAACATGTATAGAATCTGTTATTCTTATCTTTCTGTAATTGTGTGATCATTTAAAAATAAAAACAAAGATAAACGAAATACATATACTAGAATCTTAAGTTACCATGTGCAAAAGTTTTTATAAATCAGCTCAGTACACTTGATTTCAGTTTCACTAGAAGGTTAATTGATAAAATTAAAGTGGGTATTAGAAACTCTTTAAGTTTCAATTGAATTGTCTGTTGGATAATTATGAAACATCGTTTAAATTAAATGAAAATATATATAAACAAAATGCTTTTAGATGTTTCAAATATTTTAATTTAACTCTTTAAGTTACCCAGGTTGTTTGTGCATTTCCGTCCTTATTAACCCACCTGCCTTTAGATGAAACAAAATTTGGTTATGACTCTAATCCGGAATGACATTTTGATTCTATTTCCCCAAGCCCTCCCAAATCATCTTTAATTAAAAAAAAATGTTAAATGTCTCTTATGTTACAGGCAATAAACTAATTCGGTTTAGCAGCAGTTCATACTCCGCCAAATAGTTGAAAAGATAAAACAAAATGCCAAGATAAAACAGGAATTTACAATTCCAAATGTAAAAAAATGCGACAAACATTATACAGGCTAAAGCCGTAGGGTAATTAACGCTCGGTTTAAGGAACATTTAGCTCATTTAATAGCATAGATAAAACTAGCGTCTCTTCCACACACAACATATTTAATCATAACCACGAAATAGACCCTTAATTGTTTAAATATAATTAGAACTGTTTTCAGGTTATTACCGAATATAAATTAGATCCTACATCCCATTCCCCAGCGGAATTAAATCGAAGCATGAATTTAGGAAATTTAGTTACTGTTTGTGGATATTAAACGACTCCACCGGGTAAGTTTACCCTTTCGTCTATTACTCAAGGCAACAAATTTTACCTCATAGGTGGTTTTTAACGTGGCATACACAATATAGAGCACTTTCTTTTCTCTTTGGTATTAAACAAGGAAAACAAGGAGTAATCCTTGTTATCGCACCCTACAATTAGATCCATTAATGTGACCTACTTCAAACTAAAAAAACCCACCACCCCGTAACGCCCCCTCTCTTTAATAAGTAATATAAGTAATTTTCAATTGCCTGTTTGCATTCGTATTTTATAAATTCTTAAAAACATATCTTAACTATACAATATGCTTAAGAACTAAGATTAATTAGTCTCTAACTGAGGATGCTACCTTGCATGTCGAAACGCGTTTTACATTTCTAAACGGTTTATGTAAAATCTTAAGATTTTAGTCTTTTCTTTAGTTTAGTTTCACATAACTCCATTTGATTTTCTTGTAGTGAAAGATTAACAGACGCTTTCCGACTAATGACTCATTTACTATATATATATATCAAAGATCAATTGAATCAAAACAATATACATACAATTTACATACACAATTCCGTGATTATTCTATCTACTTTGTGAAACATTAAAAAAAGAAGGAATTAAAATCCTTATTCGTCTAAATATAAAGATCAAAGATCTCACATTTGGAACGCGTCCTACTAAGTAGGCACAGCGAACCGAAAGCCATATCCCACGACCGGTTTCAACCTATCGGGTCTCATTAGGTGGGCGCTGGCAGAATGGCCTTTACAAGCTATATATTATATATATAAATATGGAATCAACGGAAACAACTACTCCGAGGGCTAATACCCCTACCGGCATTGAATTACACTGTTGATTCCGATGGATTCTTAGACGAATATATAACATATTCAAAAAAAGAAGGAATTAAAATCCTTATTCGTCTAAATAATATTAAGATCAAAAATCTCACATTTGGAACGTGTCCTACCAAGGCTGTGCCTACTTGGTAGGACGCATTTCAAACGTGAGATCTTTGATCTTAAAATTTAGACGAATAAGGATTTTAATTCCTTCTTTTTTGAATATGTTATATCTTCGTCTAAGAATCCATCGGAATCAACAGTGTAATGCAATGCCGGTAGGGGTATTAGCCCTCGGAGTAGTTGTTTCTGTTGATTTCATATTTATATTTATATTTACTTTGTGAAAGATTCGATAATACAAAGAAACTGTACTTTTTAATTATTTTCAATGCCCGTTTCTACATACTGCATACGGCACACCCCGCCCCTGACTTTGATCGATACATATAAGGTACTTGTGAAAAAAAAAGTGCTACGAAGGAAAGTGCTTTGAAATTGACGCGTTGCACAAGTGACTATGTAGACCTCGTCAGGAAGTGAACCGTTTAATCCAATCGCACATTATGCATTGTATTGTAGACGAAGAACAATATTCGGTCTAGCGAAATGAATGACTAAACAAAACAGTTCTTTGCTGAAACATGACACCGGGCAACAAATAAAAGCAATCTAAAAGGATCGGCCATTAGCAATACAGCCAGCCGTTCGTCGCGCCCTTTCTTTTGCATCGAAGGCGATCTAGTTTGCTCTCCGCTAACGGTCGAAGTTTGTAGACGTGCAGTGGCGTAACTGTAGTTACGGCTTAAAACAAATCAATTAAAATAGAGGAACAAAAGACGGCAACGTCTAAAATTTGACCTAAGCTGTTTAACGAAAATTGAGTTTAATTTTGATCGTATTTTTCCAACAATTATAATTAGTATTGTACAAATTATGCTCAAACTGTATCGAATAGAACGTTATCGGTAAATTCACCAATTCTCTTTTATACCTTTAATAATTTTCATAATTACCAACACCTATGAATTTACAATAATTGATTATTTCGTCCACATATTAGGGACACAGTTTTCCTCATATTACCATGTTCACTGTTCAAATGTTTCATTACAGAAAAAGGCGATTTCGTTACAGAGGAGTAATAATGAGTTGATGGCTATAAGAGAAATGAACTAAAGTCAAGTAATGTCTACGTTATGATTAGCTTAATACGCAATTTTCGGAATTTTAACAATCTCGACAACATTATAATTAACAATTAAATGTTTAAATATTTGTTTCCATTTGTGTGCAGCCAACCGACTAGAAATTTCTTCAGATTTAAATCCAGATCGGATAAAATTTTCGTTATGTATTATCAAATACCGATCAGGCTTTCTAATCCGGCACGGACAATAAACGTTACACCTCGTATTAAACTGACTGGATCCACTAAACTGATTTGATCCTGATTATACAGGGTCATTCAAACTGAATAGTATATTAGATGTTTTAGGGAAACTACAGATTTGAATATTTGGGAGTAGGAGTTATCAAGGATGATCTATTTAACTAAAATAATTTCAACTGTCGAGCACTTCCGGTTATACCGGAAGTTGATGTCAACTTTCTTATTTTAAATGGAATGGCCTATTTTTTTACGATGAATTCGTATGAAACATAAAATTTTAAGGTGACTGATAACCAACTTGTATTCCTATGATGAATGGTTTCACCGCAACCCAAACTATGAAAAATCATAACTTCCATAAAAAATGACTAATAATGTTGAAAATTTTACTAGTTATAGCCAAGTCATAGGCTAACGTCATGCCAAAACTAAGATTTATAATTTCTACAGGGCGTTCAGAAAAAAATCCAAAGTTTGAAAACTTCAAACACGAATAACTTCATTTTTTCAAATGGCATCTAGCATATTTTATTTTGTCAATCAATTCCTTTTTTTATCCTCTTTCGATCCATCCATTTTTTTTATCCAGACGGATAAATGGAATAGTATATACATTTAAAATAAGAAAGTTGTCTTCATCTTCCGATATAACCGGAAATGCCCGATAGTTGAAATTATTTTAGTTAAACAGATCATCCTTGATAACCCCTAGTCCAAATTTTTCAAATATGTAACATGCTTAGTGTCCCTAAAACGTCTAATGTACCACTCAGTTTGTATATTGTTTTCAGAGAAGGATAAGCTTATCGAATCTACTGGGGATCAGATTTTGTCGGGTTGTTATTTACTTCTCTGCCTATGATTAAATATATAAATAAAAATATTATTTAATGATAATACAAGTTTCCACATAAAAAAAAATAACTGATTTACTTTATAGTGTCAAAGAATACAAATATTTAGTCGGTATTAAGAAAAACAGTTTAGATCGGAATACTGAATACATTCTCCCGATCAAAGGTGAATTACGATTTAGCTCAGGACATGAGATCTTTCAGTCGGTAAGCCATAAGCCTTTTATGCTAAAATTATTTTCGATATAAATTTAAATTTGCCGGAAATCTAAACTACCCACAACAATGTCCATTTTTAAAACCGAACACCTACATACATATGTAATTTACTTCATTAATTTCACAATTAAATATCCATTTTAAAGTAAAAAATAATGTTTTTTATTTCAAAAGCCAATATATTTTTGCTTAAGTTAAATCTCATTAAATGATAAATTAGAATTAGCAGAAACTGTTAGAATTTAACTAAATTAATGATTCTAAAATTAGTTACAAACCCGTTATTATGTAAAGTCATCGTTGTAATGTTAATTGTTTGTTTTTCATTCTTTTAATTCGTACGTTTTCTACGCCTACTGTCCTGTAATAAGGCGTACTTAACTATTACTTGAGTGACTCGAGCAAATTTAGTAAAAGCCTACGCAAAAAGAAATTTACGACGTAAACAATAAAGCCCTAATTGATAGCGCAATTTCAACAACAATTCTTGTCAACGAATCACTTCAAACCTACTAAATATTTCATTTTTTTCGTCTAATTTATTTAGCAACAAGAACTGATTCTCGAGCCACATAGTTTTGAATAAAAAAATTAACTTCAGAAATGAAAAGTTCTTGTTATTTTTTACCCATTCCTATTTCCGTAACACCATTTGATTTTACAAATATAAATATGGATTCAACAGAAACAACTACTCAAAGGATAGTACCCCTACTGTTGATTCCGAAAGATTTTTGGACGAAGATAACATATCCAAGAAAAGAAGGCATTAAAATCCTTGTTCGTTCTTTTTTTGAATATGTTATCTTCGTCCAAAAATCTTTCAGAATCAACAGTGTAATTCAATACCGGTATGGGTATTAGCCTTTGGAATACTTGTTTCTGCTGATTCCATATTAAACTTTTTATTGTTTTTAGATGAATCTATATTTGCAAAGATTTAAATTTATCTGGCCTGTTGTACATGCATAGGTATATGGGTATATAATATACCATCATCAATCAGAAGACACCTCTCCTTTTTCTATCCTGAACCAAACTAGAACATCTCGCATCCTTAATGAATCTTAAAATGTCTCTAACTAGTCCTTCATGTTTCAGATCTGTTGCGTCTTTCGACGACTATCTAGTTTTTTAAGAAAATAATTATTTTACTTTTTCTTACGCTTTGCGAAAGTCGAAACATTATTTTTGTTCAATTACTACGTCTGTTTATTTTTATTATTATTGCTTTGATATCATTTTCCGCTCCTTTTGTTATTATTTTTCGTCAGTATTTATCTAAAAAATAATTAATTAAAAAATTATAAATGCAACAAACCATCCTTTGTACAAGAATAAGTAGGTAAGTTATTATGTTTGCAAGATAAAAAGGAATCGATAGGTGTCTTTGTTTTATAAAAGACAATACCGGATTGTCAATTAATTAGTTACGATTTGGAAATGTGGATATATAACGTTCGTTTTGCATAAAAGAGGAACAAGAAAAAATCACGTACTAAATACAGTTCGACCTTGTCTTGGTGACCTCCCATTTACCATATAGGTCATAGCTTATTTTGAAAACAAAAGGCATGCGTATGTACATATATACGTATATGTCCTGTTAACCCAAAAACAAATTGAAAACAATGTTTCAGATAAAATGCTAAAACACTTAGTTACTCCACAATAAATCAACCTCTTTGTCTATGTATAATTATTTAGTTACTTATAAAACGAAACAGAACATTGCAAATATCAGCGACAATAACAATAGGATAACTTTTATTTTACGGGAAGAATGTTTTTCATGTATAATTATTTAGTTACTTATAAAACGAAACAGAACATTGCAAATATCAGCGACAATAACATTAGGATAACTTTTATTTTACGGGAAGAATGTTTTTCATTTATAACCAAAAATGTCGCAGCTACTAAGTAAATCAAATTTTTCATTAAAAACCTTAGAGAATTCATTAAACGCCAGCAATTTTCAATTCAGAACTGGCTTCACCAACAATATATATTATTTTTGTGTCGTGAACCTCTTGAAGGTGATTTGGAGAGGTTGTCCTGGTTTGAAATTTAATCAGGAATCAAAAAAAAAAGAAGGTAATAAAATCCTTTTCCGCCTAATTATAAAGGATCACAGTCCCACATTTGGAACGTGTCCTACACAGTAGGCACAGCGCACCGAAAGCCATACCCACGACCGGTTTCGACCTATCGTTCGGAATCAACAGTGTAATTCAATGCCGATAGGGGTATTAGCTCTCGGAGTAGTTGTTTCTGTTGATTCCATATTTATATTTAATCAGGGAGTCCTTCCCTGCTATAACCTAACTTTCAAGGGATGAAAATGATAAAAACAAGTTTTTTATTTCTTATACATTTTTACTAATAGGATAATAATAATCGCAAACATAAATTTTTAACTAATTATGCATTTTCTTAATTAAAAACCTGAAGTTAAAAGGATTTTGCTACTTCCCTGTAATACATACAGGCAAGTTGTACAAAATAGTATTACCAGATCCTATCCTGGACGAACATATGCGCAAAATCCAGGAACTATCAGTGTGCATTGCTGTTCTACAAATGTCAGTGCTGTTCAGTGGTACTAGTAATATTGTTCTTAAGGTATAAGCACTTTATTCACATGTTTCTCATAATCAATATTTAACATTGTTCCGGTGTGTCTCTTTCGTTATTATTAATAATGAATTATGTTATTCAACTCAAAATATCATAATACTATAGTTTACCATGTAATAACAAGAAGTTAATTAAACGTTTTCACCACATGAGTTATTAATTTTCCTTCATTTCATAGGTTTAATTACTCTAGCCTAGGCAAGACTAGTTTATTCGACAGAGTTAAGAACAATAGCAGCAGGAACTAGTTCAGCCTGGAACAATATCAATTTGTCCCAGCTACCTCATTTGAATATCAAGATAAACCGGTTTGGACTAGACTAGTTTTTGGAATAGGCAAAACTAGTTTATCCTGAAATCGGGTTTAGCCGGTATTATATGCGGAACAAGCGACTCTCTCTATCTTTTTGGAGTATTTATACATATTCATCTTCATTAGTACTTTAACATATTTCCTATTCCCTAATATCAAAACAAAAAACTGTAAAAATTGCAAACTATACGATTTTTATGCCCATATTTGAAAACACAAAGGCAATTCGTAACATATGGGCTAAAAAGTCCCGGGGTTAACAAAGAAAACACCTTTTTTTGTTCTAAATTGCCTTTATTCGTCAATGTAATCTCCATCAAGAGCAACACAATCATTCCAGCGCCACTCTAACAATTTATCATTTGCCTCAAAATACGCCTCAGCTTCAGCGATAACGATAATCTCTTCATTCCAGCGAAATTTCTTGTCGGCAGCATTTCTTTTGAAGTCTGCGAACAGCCAGTAGTCGCTGATAGGAGTCTCCAAATCTGGAAAATACGGTGGATGTGGGAGCAATTCAAAGTTCAATTCAGGTTTTGCCAGTTTTGCCATTGTTTTGATTGAATTGTGACACGGTGCGTTGTCTTGATGAAACAAAATTTTTTTCCTTGCCATGTGTGGTCGTTTCTTGACAATTTCGGCTTTCAAACGCTCCAATAACGCTATATAATTACTACAATTCACTGTTGATGGGATTTCCCTTCTCAAGATAGTCGATAAATATTACACCACGCCACGCACATCCCAAAATACCGAAACCATAACCTTTCCAGCCGATTGTTGTGTTTTCGGACGCTTTGTACGAGGTTCCAGTTTTGGACCAGTTGCTGTCCACTCAGATGACGATCGCTTTGATTCCGAAGTGAAGTGATGGATCCATGTTTCATTCATTGACGACATCGACATATTGACGCAAAAATTCCGGTTTGTTACGTTTAAACATGGCCGAACACTGCTCAGAATCAACACATCAACATGTTCATGTTTTTGGTCAACAATGAGTAAATGCGGAAACCACTTTGAACAGAGCTTTCTCATAGTCAAATGCTCGTATTGCTACATGCAATATAACATAAAGCCAACACGTTCTTTTGATACCTTAAAGATGTCAGCTAACTCACGC
Source organism: Agrilus biguttatus (assembly GCA_963921985.1). Lineage (NCBI taxonomy): Eukaryota > Metazoa > Arthropoda > Insecta > Coleoptera > Buprestidae > Agrilus > Agrilus biguttatus. Next base: position 32,746,387 of record OY998117.1, read on the forward strand.
AATTTCACTTTTCGATCATTCAAAACGATTTTGTGTATTTTTTTGATGTTTCTGGTGTTCTGGTGTTCCTCATTTGGACGTCCAATGCATTCTGCATCATCAGTGTCTCTACGACCACGTTTGAAATCGGAAAACCAACGTTTTATTGTTGTTTTCAATGGAGCGGAGTCTCCATAACAAGCCTTTGCTTCGTCTGAACGGTATTTTTTCCCATGAAGAAGCAGTGTAAAATTAAAACACGAAATTGTTTTTAATCCATTGTTTTGAAAATAGCAAAAGTAACGTCACTATTAGCACAATACATCACAAACTAATGAATAGAATATCATGAAATTTTAACAGCCAGTTAAGCCCATGAAATATTGTGTGTAAATAAGTACTCCTTAGCCCCAATAAAATGTAACGTTTTGATGAGAAACTTGATTTAACTATTCCATCAAATATCTATACAAACTATATTATCGAGAACAATAATAAAGTTATTGGTGAAAGATACCATATTGTTTTATTTAATTAATTATATCTAGGATCTAGCGCCGGGTCTACGTTGCGACTAATAGAGAAAGGTTTGGAATATATAATCAAACTAGTTTAAATAGTATAAAGTAGCCAATTATATTATTGTGAAACAAATTTTATAATAACTATTACTTTTAATAGATTGCAAAATAGTTATGTACATGCAACGACTTTTTTTTAAATGTTGTACGTATGCATTCACAGAAATAAAGTCGATGTGTTATGTAAGTACTGCTTTTAATAATGAAAATTCTAATTTACTGTTAACGTTTCATTCTGAAATAACAAAAAATAAAAATATTTAACCATTATTTTGAAAACAAGTTATTCATTTTTGTATAAACTTGTACATTTCGTTATCACGTATTCACAATATACAATACTTTACTATCGCTATATAATAATGTCGTACGTATCTATAGCACCTTTGTAAGGTAATGTTGTGGAGCTATCTCCTGTCATGATATAGAATTATGGAATTATCTGAGTATTAAAACGTTTAACTAATGGATGAGACTAACCAAAACGGCTATTTTTTATATCCAGGGTGTTGCAGTTTAATCTGAATTTTTGATTAAAACAAAAAACAACGAATTGTTACGTTAAGTGTGTTGAAATGTCGATATTTAGTCATCTACAGTCACTCTGTCTAAACGACTGTATGTGATATGCACAACCGAAAACAAACGATACGAGTCCGTTGAAACTTGGACGGGTTCAACTAGTGGAAACATAAATAAATAAGAACACGATTGAAAAGTATGCATACAATTATATCGAATGAAATAACAGTAAAACAAGCACGCCTAATTGATAGAACACATTATGCACATTATAGATACAATAAAATTATGTTGCAAGATGGAATGAAACAACGATAAGAATTTCCAACCTCGAGCAAAATATTCAATTATTCAAGGTAGCAATAACAAAGTTAGAATGCGGAACACAACAAAATAATCACATAACGAAGAAATCAACAGTTCAAAGAGCCATCACCTTCTATGACAACTGACACGTTGGATTATGAAAATGATAAACGCTTTTCTTTAAGAAGACAGAAATTAATTCAATATAGAATAAAACTAACGAAAAATTTCCTATCACAGAGACATTGCTTGGGTTTTTTAGTTTACCTTACACTCTCCGTATACTGCCAAACTCTCTGTAACGAAACAATACGCTATGGCAATATCGATATAGTAGAATAGAATACAAGAAGTAGACAAAAAGTGTATCATGAACAATTATTGACGTTGGGGAAAATCATTTTAGAGTAAACGGGACCCTCGCCCAATGAAACACATTATTCCGAAAAGCAATTGGATTAATTCTGACTGATTATTAAGTTGAGACTATTTTTTTCACCTCCATTACTCCACTATATGAGTTATTGATAAAAATCGATTTTTATTCATCAATAACACTAATAAGGAGAGGAAGAATTGTACAGTGCTTACATAGGAATAATATGGCTTATATCCGATATACGAGGGTGTATCCAATATAAACGGGACCGATTCTTTTAAATTACGGAGAGGTCAGTGACCTGGTAGTAGTAGATGCGAAGATGGCCTGTACCGCTAGGGAGAAGGGAGAACCAACCACAATTCTCTTCAGACGCTTTACTACGAAAAGACACAATGAGCGAGGTAGAAGTACATGTCACCGTGAAGCAACGAATTATTATTAAGTTTTTGGCCAAGGAGGGGGTAAATCCAACCGAAATTTTGCGGCGATTACAAGCACTGTTCGGGGACAATACCCTGTCAAGAACTCGGGTGTTTGCATGGCACAAGGAATTTTCTGAAGGCCGTGAAAAGGTTGAGAACGAGAGCCATGCTCACCGCCCAAGGACGAGTGCGACCGAAACAGTGTTTTTTGATCGACAAGGTGCTTTTTCCGTTGCCTTCTCCATGATCGACACACGATTAATGCGCAATATTATTCTGATGTACTGGATGCACCGAAATTGTTATTTCGAAGGAAAAGGAAGAAACAATCGGTCAGACGTGTATGAAATTCTTTTGCATGACAACGCCAGACCGCATACGGCCAATACAATGCCACAAGGCAAAAATTGGATGCATTAGGCTGAGAAACGATGGAATATCCGCCATATAGTCCCGACTTATCGCCCTCTGATTTCCATCTTTTTTGGGCCCTTGAAAGAAGCGCTTGGAGACCAACGTTTCCACGAGAACGACACAGTGGAAGCATCTGTGTTCCAATGGTTACAAGAACGTCCGATGAGTTTCTACGATTGTGTTTCTAGGGCGGGAGACTATATAGAAAAATAGTATATGTATCGATGTCTAATTAAATGTAGTTCGAGTTTTTACAAAACCAATCCCACTTATATTTGAATCACCCTCGTATATATTGTCTATGTATTATATTACGACAAAACACAAGGATTCGAATACAGCACTCACTTATGAAGAATATTTTGTGAACTTTCGCCAATAACAAATTGCAATTATAAAATCGATTAGTTATTCTCTGTTTAGAAATATGATTTCGAAACCATAAACGACCACGTATAGCTGAAATGAGAAAATTTACCATAAAAGTCCCAAAACAAAAATAACTTATCGGTTGTTGTATGTATAAAGGTGTTAAATGCGACAATTTTTTAAAACGATAAAACAGCTTTGCCTTTTGCGATGTCATAAAAATACCTTACTGCGTCATTACGTCACCTATTATTTTAGTTTTATTTCATAAATGAATACCTTTTTATGCAAATAAACTGCTAATTGTAAAAAAAATCAAATAATCATATTTAAATTTCAATTTACATAATACTTAGTAAAACAATTTTACATACTTACATACCTATATGCTATAAAAAATCCAATTAACACCTTATTTTGATGTTACCATATTAAATATTTTAAATTTTAAAATGAGAATTTTATTCTCTAAACCTAAGGTTCAATTAAATAATCTACTTCCCATTATTATATTGGTATTATTATGGGTTCAGGCTTATTCGAACCTTAAAAGTGCGGGTGGTCCTTTGATACAGGAAGAGTGGAATTCGCTTGTAACGAACAGCAATAAAGCGAGTACTTGTGTCGAAAACATTGAATGAATGATCCATGCAAATTTTCAGTTAAGTGTGCAAATACGGTCATTCATTCGGTTATAACGAGATTTAAAAGAATCTTTTGTAAAAAGATTGGGAATACTTTGCTTAAACCGAATCTGATAACATGTAATTACTGTTCGTATATTTCAAAAACAAACAACAGGTACGTAAAAAAATGTGTTACAGCTTTTTTCTTAAACTAAACAAAATTTAGTTTAATTAAATGAAAATATATATAAACAAAATGCTTTTAGATGTTTCGAATATGTTTGTTAACACACTCTACATATGTTTCGACTTCCGAAGTCTTTCTCAAGAGTAATAGATATTTACTAAATTTAAACTGTAACTTAATGTTATTTATACAAGAGTCAAAAAGTATTTATGGTTGGTATTGCAAGTAATAATAACGGATATAAAACTAAATTAATTGATGAATTGATTAGAAACAAAAAGAAAAAACTAATTTTGAGCAAATTTTATAAGTGTAAACAAGAAGACAAACAATTCAAATTAATTAATTATACTAGTAATAATAACAACAAAATTTGTACTGAATTAAAAAAATCAGGAATAAAAACAATTTTGATCAATAAAACTAATTTAAAAAGCATTTTAACAAACAACAAACAAAAAACCGATAAATTACAAAAAAGTGGTATATATAAGCTGAACTGTAAGGATTGTAATTCTTTTTACATTGGTCAAACAGGTCGTAATTTCAACATACGTTTAAAAGAACACGAAAAAGATATAAAAGACAAAAAGGTATCTACAGGCATAAGCCTACATTGCCTAGAAAATGGCCATAAAATCGACAGAGATAACTTCAACATATTACATATAGAAAATAAAGGTCAACGTCTAAATATTTTAGAGCAGTTCGAAATTAAAAAAGCCTTTAGAAATAATTGTAACATAACAAATGATAAATCCGAGTTCAAAGACACACCGGTGATTGACCAATTTCTGAAGAATTACAACCCGACAAGTGTTTTTCCCTAAATAACTATACCTTTGTACAACTACCTCTAATATACTTGTACCTGTACATCTTATTACTTGCAATACCAACCATAAATACTTTTTGACTCTTGTATAAATAACATTAACTTACAGTTTAAATTTAGTAAATATCTAATACTCTTGAGAAAGACATCGGAAGTCGAAACATATGTAGAGTGTGTTAATAAACATATTTGAAACATCTAAAAGCATTTTGTTTATATATATTTTCATTTAATTTAAACGATGTTTCATAATTATCCAACAGACAATTCAATTGAAATTATCAAAATTTAGTATTTAATTATATATAAACGTTAATGCTTAGTACAATCGTTTATAACGAGCAGTCGCATATAACAGACAAATGTTCGAGTGCTCGTTAGGATCCAGTTTTATGTAAATAAAATTTAAAAAGTACATATAGGTACTAAAAGAAACAAAGTTATTTTTTCGAAAAATCATTATCTAATTTAGTAATATAAAAAAAGTAAGATTTACTCATTAAAATTTCCACGTCTCGTTCAATTTTTTAATTTAAAACACAATACTGTTGAAGGCCTTACAATTATGACGGAAGTAATCTTATTCCTTACATGGTATATTTACCAGTACAAAATTGCATAATGCATAATAACTATACATTATATTAATCTAGAACACTGTCAAATTCTACTGACATTCTGTTATCATTGTAACGGTAAAAAAAAATAAAGTAAACGTAATAACTTGTGACAACTTATTGTTATGTCTCAATGCCCCACATTATCAAATTATATTGCTTTTATTTTTTTAATATTGTGTAAAAAAACTAATATGACAACAATAGCGCTTTATTTACAGAATTTTGTAACACTGAAGTAAATGATTGTAGCATTTATCCTAAATTTTATCTAAAAATATTGATAAGAAAGCAACCACACAGATAACTACAAAAGATTATACGAACTATCTAAAGGTGGAAAGCTGGCCACATCTCGATTTTATATCAACTTTCTTTTAAGGAACAGTTTCGATTTCGATAAACTATTGATCAACAACTTAATGTTCTTTATTATTTTAAGCAAATATCGCTAGAACGAGAATGCGAAGCTATTGGATTTAAATTAAACTGCTTTAAGCAATCAACGACTTCTATATATTTCTTTATTCTTAAAATAAAAATAGTAACAGTAAATTTTAACTACTAAATATAAACATAATGGTACGTATATTATGTATATGCCTCAGACATTTAGGGCGTTGAAAAAGAAACAACTACTTATTACTTAATTAGCAATGGGGTATTACGTATGGTGTACTACTGTTTTAAAAAAATACCTTTAAATATTGTACTGTAAATCATCATCAACATAAATACGTATAAGGTCGAAATAAGAAACCTTGTGAGGTTGTGTATTTAATATAAACATTCTCATCGAACACAAGCTAGATGTTGATAATTATTATTAATTAGTATCGAATATATATCAATAAATGTAGCATCAACAATAAACACAGAACAGTATTCACGAATAACTATATATAATATTTTCGACATACAACATATAGACCACAATTTCTTACAACAAATTTTGGCCAGATTCCAACCTCAAGTAATTATTAGTTTAGGTATATTGTTTTTTAATGTGAATTATTTTCTGCTACTACTACTGAAGTACACAAAATCGCTGACCAGGGAAACTAATTAAAAAAAGTCAAAATTACAGTTATAAATATATAAGTAAAAGATAATAAAATAAAACTGCTTATTTGTGTCACACTATTAGTGAATAAGACAAAAATGGATAAACTTAATAAAAAAGGAGTTTATAAACTGAAATGTAATAATTGTGACGCATATTATATAGGCCAAAAGGGCAGAAACATAAGAACTAGATTTGATGAACACAAAACAGCAATCTTAAAAAACATTTGTAACACAGGGTTAAGTACTCATTGTATCAACTTTAATCATTCATTGGATACAGATAACATTAGTTATAACGTTTCGAAAATTAATAAAAAAGACTTGATTTATTGGAACAAATGAAAATTATGAAAGCTCTTTTAACAAAAGACAATATAACCAATGACCAGTTACGAGTTTCAAATCAACTTAATAATAGATCAATTCTAAGGTTACCACCACCACCAACATGAACCACTAGCATTTAAGACCATATCTGAAATGTAAACCTCAGCCTGACGGAGAGAGGTTTTAGTCGATAGGTTCGAGGACATCTAATTCGGGAATCCGACACTACCCACTCGCACGGGCGATTAGGTATCTTTCGAAGATTTCCTCTCCTCCCCGAAAACAAAAAAAAAATGCAACTTTTAGTGTAACTTTAGTACTCTCATAAAAAAGGCCTAACAGCCGAAACAATTATTGAGAATTAATAAACTCCAGTGTGGAACAAAAAAGCAGTTTTATTTTATTATCTTTTACTTACTATATATTTATAGTATGTTTCACAAAAAGCCGACCGCAGACTCCGTTCAAACTGTTAAAGATAATGATTATCGACTATTTGTAGAACACCCTATATACTATAGAAAATCTTATAGGGTGACTTCATTGTTTGTCTGTCTATCTAGTCGCCAAAAGTATCACTGATCATAGCTATAAGACATTTCTAGTTGAACCAGGACCTTCAAATTTGGATTGAAAGAAGAAAATCTTATTGTACAAATTCAGAAAAAAATAAGATCAAGGTACGAAACACTTGACTAATTTTTTTTTTTTTTTTCGTTCAAGTATACAATTTTACTTAATTAACCTGATGATATATTTTCCCAACTCTTTTGATTAATTTCTATATGTACTTGAATTATGTTTGCGTCATATAGGTAGCATGTATATGTATTAGAAGGGTAATTTACGTCATCCTTTTAACCGCGCCATAAATAAGGATATGTAAGGATTTCCACAAGGCAATCATACAATCTTAACTAGCGATCTACCCTCATGCGTTATCAGCTTATGGAACCCACGATAACCGTAATTCTTGTTGTAATTTATGGTAACAAGCCACATTTAGTCGTATCATACAGCGTATTACAACCCTTTTGCGTTGCGAATCCACCTACGTAAATTTTAACGTATTTACGAACGGTGGATCATTCAAAATGTCACGATTTTAAACCCACGCCTGCATTATAACAGAATACATACGTAATTAAATTTGCTCCCCTTTTGTCAACAATATTTGAATTTTATATAATTTAATCAAACTCAAAAATACTTATATACAAGTTCTGTACACTTCACAAATATATAAATAGTTGTTATATTCAAAAACACTTAAGCAAACCTAGTATTAAGTTTATTATTATATTTATTGAATATCATTAAGTTTATAAGATGCTCTATTGAAAACTGAACCTATTGTTAGAGCACGTTCAGGGTAGTTTATAAAGTCCGTCTATCATAAAAATAAATAGCACCAAATATGATTCTACCCTCTAGGTCAATAACATTACCTAGACAATATATTAAAATACAGAGACGCAAGGGAACGTTCCATCCCCGTATAATTTTTAAACATCCAATAATTTTGTTTAGCAATTTTATGAACCGCCTACTGATCTTCAACGTTATCAGTTTATATTCCTCCAAAACACTACAAACAGATTATTTAAAAAAAGACATTAAAATCCCCACTCGTCTAACTATAAAGAATCACAGATCCTACATTCTGAACGCGTCCTACACAGTCATATCCCACGACCGGTTTCAACCTATAGGGTCTCATGAGGTGGGCGCTGGCAGAAAGGCAGTTTATTCGCATCAATTTGAACTACTCTAGTGTCAAAAATAATACATATAATATAATATACCTACAATCTTTAAAAATGTTTTACATAAGTAAAATAATTAATTTAAATACACTCTAAACATAAAAATGATACAAGAACTTTTTAGTTATATTTTGCAGTTAACGTCCTTTTTAGAATGATTCTGATTTTTCAATTTTAAAAACCGATTGTTCTATTCTTCCTAATAAATACATATATAGGTTAAAAAGTAACAGTGATCCAATGATCCAAAATAAACACAATTTCCATTATAATGATAAGTTTTCCTTTTTATCTAGGAGATAGCAGTGCTTGTACATAATATATACAATATGAACTTTGATAAAACTTCTAAAAAAAACAGCAAACCATTGTTGTTCTATACGTTTGGATTAACACCAAAAAAGAATTAAATACGTACTTTTAAGCAATATTTATACTACCAATGACCTTAAATACAATACCTACTTATATAATACGCAAAGAAAAAACAATAACAAAACATACTCGTTTTATAAACCTTGAAGAATTTCTTTTTTCAAGGCTGTTTCAAAAATTAAGTACAGCTACATTTAACAATGTCATTATAATTAACTAATAATAAAATTCCAACCCAGTAAACTATCGTATGATATTACCGTTTTAAATAAGTGAAGTATTTCATAAAAATCAGGAATTGTGAAATGATATGTATTATTCTCGCAACATTTTTTCAGCCAGACTAGTTTCTGTGTTAATTTTTGGTAAAATTTTCTGTCACATGAAAAACTGTTCGAAAAAAACGTTAGTGTGAACAGTTTTTAAGCAAAATTGCTGGACTCGTATTTATATAAACTAATCATCGCGTGTAACTAAAATTCAATCAATGAAATAGCATACATTCCACTCTTACATGAAAAAAATTATCTCAACTTTTATGTTTGAAACTTTAAAACACTCACAAACAAAAAATCATAGATAATAGCATAAAACAGTTACAATCGGAACAATTCGAGCGTATTCGCATATATTCGGATCTCCACTGGGCAACTTCGGGCAGAAATCGATACTTGCCTGCCACGCGGGAGAGGAGCCGAGCTTGGTTCACGACCGAAACAAAACTGAAATGATGTTGTCATTCTTCGGGTGTACAGGCCGTCGTCGGTTGGAATTGCTTCCTAACGTTTCGCTAGCACGAGTGGCGAGCTTCTTCAGAGGTCTATCCATTTTCGCTGTTGGTTGTAGTCTTCTGAAGAAGCTCGCCACTCGTGCTAGCGAAACGTTAGGAAGCAATTCCAACCGACGACGGCCTGTACACCCGAAGAATGACAACATCATTTCATCAACTGGCCGCGAAAGCCTTAATCAATTTGTCGAAACAAAACTTTTTTTTATTTTTTTACCTACTTTAACTGCAACACACTAAATCAGGGCATCTTTTCAATGACATATGTTTCATTCCATTAATTTTATAATAAATACCGATAAAGTGTATCAAGTTTCAGTATTGCACATGATTGCTACCCCTGCACGGGGGGATGTCCCATTGCTGCCCGCGAAAATATTTTACCTGAAATTGTGGCATTGCTGCCCGCCCACTTTATTACCCTCATAATTAATTTGAATTCATAATTAGGTATTATAATGCATATGTAATAATTCTTATAAACGTATTACATATTTGTAACATATAAAATAATTTGAGAAAACGACAATTTTAACATCACAAATTATGGATTCGATTGAGTTGGTTGAGAGTGCTTGGGGTAAACAACAAATTGTGTTAAATTCGGTATTTATTTGTATGCAAAAATATTTACTTATTAAATTATTATTATTATCAAACAAATACGGACGCGGCAGCTATGCCACTGTATAATCTCTTTTTCAATTTGGCAGGGAGCAATGCAACTTTTTCAAGGCGCGGGCAGCAATGGGACTAAATCCTCCACGGACCCAAAAATGGTTAAGGCACATGACACATGTGGACGAAAAACACAAAAGTCTGAAATATTTACAATGTGCATTCATCACTTGAAATCACCTGTCTTAAATAAATATCTACCATTTAAATTGTCTCAATCTTTACTTAATCGAAATCCATATTAAATACGAATAAGTAAACTCGTATTATTTTGTAACAGACACTGTGCCTGACGAAGCCAATGTTGTGGCGAAACATATGTTACAAAAAAGGAAGTTGTAAAAATCTTATAAGTGTTTACTTAATCATATTTTATGTAACATTTGTTTTATATATACGAATCTTCAGTAATTATAAAGCGCAAACTAACACTAGGCATAATTCTAAGTAGTGGTGATATGGCTCATCTAAATCGTGTGTTTTGCTTATCAATTTCAGGGCTAATCATTTCCAAAATAAAAAAGAAATGGCAAAATCCTCTGGTAAAGTTTTTAAAGAATAATGCATTTCAATCGGATATTAAATTAGTGCTACCATATTTATTTCTATTCGTAAATAAAAAAAGAACCTTTCTCGACAAAAACTAGAGAACTACTGCAAATTATTTTCAATTCGCCACGTAGCACCTAACGTTTCTAGACATTCGTGACTCGCATTTTCTTTTGATTTCTTATTTTTACAGACAGGTGATGGAAAAATGTTCGTTTGCATTTATGACCATTAGCACCATAATTAATTCGTTACAAAAGACCGTCTACGTCTGACGAACATTATATTATGCTGGTATAGGTAATATTTTACAAGCCACAATAAAAAAGTTTGAGTCACCATCAGCTATTTCCTTGAAAATCGATAATATGCTATAAAAAACACCATAATGCGTTTTAATTCCTGCTGGAGAGTCGCGATAAGTCGTGTATGCATTTATTGCAATGTGTGCATGTACATAAATATTTTACGATAACCACAACCATATGGAGAGAAATAAAATTTTTGTTTCGAACTTTCAAAATAACATAGAAAATATATGCAAAAAGAACTACAAGACAACATAACCATACAAAAAAAGCTAATCGAAAAGGAATGTATCCTTAAGATTTCTATTTAGAACTACTTATTAATATTTATTAAACTAGTTAATATTTAATTTAAACTTTTTAGGGTGCACTTACTGTGAAACATTTTTGACTTCAAAAGAGAAAATAAATAAAAGAATGGAAAAAGTTTCACCAATTGTTTATTGTACTCGACAATATCGTTTCGATCTACCTGATATATAGTATAAAAACAGATAACATTTATTGTTCTTTGCAATTTGTCAATAACGTAAGTTCAAACTTCAAATCACGACTTAAGAAACTAGGCATTACTAAAATAGAATATAACGGTAGGACATTAAAAAACATGTTGGTTAATATTAAACCTAAAAGCAATATTAAACAAAAAAGTGGAATTTACAAATTAATTTGTAAGGATTGTAGTGAGAGTTATTTAGGACAAACAGGGAGGACAGTAGAAACTCTTATAAATGAACATTTAAATAAAACAAACAAACCGGCTGTTCAGATCATTGCCTAAGTCTAGGACATAAGTTAGACATAGAAAACACAAAAATCTTACACACGAATATAACTAAAAAGGTAAAAAGTTATCGCTACTAGAATCCTTAGAAATAAGCAAAGCTTTGTATAAAAAAGAACTTATGAACAACTAACTAGAATTAGTAACCTACTCCTCCCCACTTATTTTAAGTAGACTATAAATTTGTGATTTGTTTAGATTTAAGTTTAGTAATTAGTAATACTCTTGATAATGATCACATAGATCGAAACGATATTGTCGAGTACAATAAACAATTGGTGAAACTTTTTCCATTCTTTTATTTATTTTCTCTTTTGTAGTTAATATTTATTAAACTAATTAAATTGTAACCAGTGCGATGCTATATACATAGGCCAATGTGGCAGAGCCTTAAAACATAGAATAAAAAAATATGTAAATAGCATAAAAAACCATGTAAATTCTACGGGCTTTTCCGAACATATAATAATATCAACGGATATACATTAAACTTAGATAACATTAAATTAATTCACGTCGGACAAAAAAGCAAAATATTAAATTTACTCGAAAATCTTGAAATTAAAAAGGCTTTATCGGATGGAAAAAATGTAGTAAATAACCAGAAAGAATTGTGCTCAAATAATACACCCTTACTGTTAGCTAGAATACAATAGCTTTATTGTGAGCTGATAATGTTCTAAAATTCCATGTCGACTAATTAGTTGTTACAAATACGTTTATGTATGTATATTTGTACATCTTGTCAATAGGTATTTAACCAGTTGGTTTTAACTTTTAATTTAGTTTACTCTTTGATAATGACTGTCTCGTCGAAACAATTGTAAGACGTTTTCTTTAAATAGATTGTTAAAACTTTTCATATTATTTTTATTACTTATTAATATCTAGCTAGGATAAAAACCCGTTTTTAATTTACCAAGTTACGATCACTTCATTACAAATTCTTAATACATTATGAATAACAAAATATCTAATAAATCTGCGTATATCTTTAGACGTATCGCATTTTACTACGACACCTGATTTTTTTTTATTCGTTGAGAATGTACAGGGTATTTTACCCCAATATTATAAGACAGTATTCGAATATTCATACGTTGTAAAACTGGGGTACATTTCCGTCCTAAACTAAAAACGCGTTGAGGAAAAGGAAATGTTCAACGGTTGTTAAAGCATATTGGATGGAGTAAAAAAAAAATGGTAGGAAAATGACATGTCATCGAGGAATATTTCCCAATTCAAACAAACCGTGTCAGAATGAAAATACAGCCCGCCCGTCACAGACCTTTCTCCAATTTTCAGTCAATGTTAAAATAAAAATGCGCTGTATGAAAATCATGTTAATACCTAGAATCTTTTTTAATTACTAAAGTGAATACACGTTGTTGAAAAGTACTATTTATTATTTTTACTCTTAAAATCGCATGTTGGTCGTAAACAAATATTCTCCAATTTTGTTACGAATGAAAAAGTTCTACTGAAGAATGTTCTTAAACATATGAACCATAAATGTGAAATAACTCTTGCAAAATTAGAAAAACACTTTATGTATTGTAAACAATCACTGAACATACTTAAATAAAGCTTTACCATTTCAAAACCTAAACACTAGAGGCTTGGTTCCAACACAGCCATAAAAATAAAAATATTAGCTTATAGATAATATACAAGAATGTGTTATAAACTCAGAGCTCTCGCATAATGTCAGAGGATTAGGTTTTCATGAAAAACCTGTCTTACAAATTTGGGAACAAGCAAGGAACTTTACGTGACTAATAACCACGATTTTCACTATCAGTCATTCCTAATTTTCTTCTTGAGCTGACTTGAAATCTAAGAAATGACCTGTACAATATTTGATTAGTTTTGAGAATAACCATCGACTTAACCTTAACACTGTTTGTCAAGGTAGTATGAAGGTCAACTTGGACTTTTCAAAATCAACTTCTTTTCTCAACCACAAAAAAGGCCGAAAATTGTAATTATTATAAACGCAAATCCTACAACCAACATGTTGGCCATCGACTGCTATTATATATATTGGTCATGTCAAAAATTTGTAGAAGAAAATAAGGATACTTTAAGGAAATCGATAGACACAGAAAGTTCAATGTATTACCAAGAAAACATAAGAAACTATAGCTTTCTTAAATAATTTTCTGGCGTTAACGGACGTTGTTAGTCGAAAAGAAAAATTCTTTGCATCAAAAATTCTGAAAAAGGCAAGATTTAATTGACAAAGTATTAAGTAATAATAACAATAGACACTATTTACTATAGAACCGTAGAAGATCAGATTTACTGAAGAAAAATTTAAATGCTCAGAATACTAATATTGGATACGGGATTACTGACGGATATTATTCAGTCGTAGGTAGGTATTATAGGTCCAACAATTTCCTTTTATCTTTATATGAGAGTGAGAACCACCATGAGGTCAGACCGTACTTGGTTTTTGAAAGTGAACAAATCCAATAAATTTCACAAGAAAAAAGTCTATCCGTTTCGTTAATTATAATGTCATAATAACAATACTGAATTTTATTTTGAGATGTTGCTAATAAACCGCTCCATACCATTGACATTTTCAAAAGAAATACTATTTCTAATATTGCTAAAAGACTTACCTTAAGATACGATCCGTAATATTTCGTAACAAACGGGCTGTCACATTGCGACAAAACCATAATTTCTTGTTGGATGTCCTCGATCTCATCTTCGGCTTCTTCGAGGTCGATTATTTTTATGGCGACTACTTGAGTGGTACGATTGTCGATCCCCTTGAACACTTCACCGAAAGAGCCCTTACCGATGCGTTCTTGTTTCGTGAAAATCAATTCCGGGTCGACCTTCTGTAATGAAACATTAATATTTATAGTTTTTCTGATGGAACTGAACAAATAAATCGAAAGGCAGCGAGGGTAATCATACAACAAAAAATAGGTAGGTATAAATGCATGAATTCGTAACGAGCGACCGAGTCTTCAAAAGATTATTATCGTGAAAAAATGAAAACGGGCAAACGTACATGGAAACTCTATTTCATTTGAACACATTACCTATTCACACAAAATCAAATTGAAACAGTAAATACAAATGTGATAAAAAGTATGCGAAAAGTAAAAATTGATAATGACAATATACTACAGTTCGGTTTATCAAAAAAAAAAAAAAAAAACCAGTTATTTTTAGGACAACAATTTTCTTTATAATTTAATGTAAATTATCATGTTAATCTTGTTAGGAGTTTAAAATATTCGAAATCATGCTTGGCCACTTGGATCTGTTTACAGTGTTCCCTGTTTGCAACCCTTGTCTGGTTCTAGAAAATTTGTACAACTAGCATAGGCACAGTACCGAAAAAAAAAAACTTTTTTGTATTTCATTCCCACCAGCTACTAGTGCTGGTGGGTGGGCAGTCCTTCCGACCTATACTGTAGTGCAAAGCCGGAGGGTAGGACGTAAGGCCCTCTTCACCCTCCTTACAGGAATCGTAGGAATGGGTGGGTGGTGTGGTTAGCGAGATAAAGATGAGACGAACGAAATAAAGACAGAAGAGAAGTGAATGATTATCTGTGGAATATTACTACCTCAGCATTTGCCTAAATGATACAAGGAAACCACAAAAAAATCCCGGATCCCGGTTCGAACTGGTGACCTCCCAAATGCTAAGCAATGATGTAGAGCACTAGACTAGACCACGCCGCTGGGTATAGTAACCGATGTACATGTATCTATTTATTTATTTTTATAAGCACATTTAGTCAGTCTATAGACAGTCGCCATAGCTTCATCTTTCAATTATTATCTACATTTTTCAACACTTCAATAAGGCCTTTTTCTTCATTATGTATATTTTTTACTCATTCGAGTAGTTTAGTCATTTGTTATTAGGTCTCACAACAGGATAATTTTGCAGTTATTTGTATACACATCGGTTTTATAAGGAATTAAATTCTTTAAACAATTTGAAGAATTGATTTAATTTAATGTGGTACAGCGCTTTCCTTACAACTGATTTAATACACCGTTTTCTATTCAATTGTTTTTAATATTTGATTATTAAGTGTGTGATATAAGTAATAAGAGAGACAAACCGAGGTACCTAGACCTAATAACAAAAAAAAGGTTTGTTTGTACTTATGTACTTCATACACACGTTTGAAATTGTACCTCCATGCTCGCCCTACCACAAACGCTTCTGAAGATGTTAGCCGCAGCCGCTGACGAAACGTCAGGCAACAAAAAAGCCTATAGACCACGACCCAAAAGCCCGGTAAGTTATCATAATTCTATTGACGCCGGTGGTGAAAACCTTCATACTACTATTGATTTAGGTTATTCTAAAGTCGACAAAATTTGCTCATAAAACGAAAACGGTATATTTCCGCAGGAAAATTTTCGTATTTTTTTGTTCAGAGAAACGTTTAAAATCCAAATTAGAAAACAAAAATTATGTAACTGAATTCGGTTATTCTAAAGGCCGGAAAATGAAAATGACGAATTTCCGCAGGAAAATTTTTGTGATGCATTGTTCGCAAAGGATCTTAGAACGCAATTTCGGCTAAACGAAAGTTTACCCAATAACAATATATATATATATATGTTGTTATTTATATATTCACAATAATTCGAATTGTCATTGTCATTTTTTTCAAATTGTTATTCGGGTGGATAGTGATAAAAAAGTCTGATTTGTTTAGAAAAACATCTGGACAATTTAAACTACACATATTATTCTTAACTTTTTCTTCATTTGAATGTAAATTGAATCTGCCTTGAATATTAATGTACCTATTAGCCTTTTCTTACATTACACATCACTACTTTCTTTTCGTATTACCTTGGAATGCATGATATAATATTAGCAAATTTTGATAAATGTGTTAAAACTCACTCTATGAAAACAACATCAAGTATAGGCAAATTTAAATGGTACATAATTCAGTAAAACAAATTAAAATATTCCAACTACTCTGCTATTATACTTTTTTCTAATATACTAGTTACTTTCTTCCTACAGCTACTCTTCACTTTCCTCTTGTTGGACTCCTTTAATTTCCTAAAGTCCTCGATGACCATTTATAATGTTAGTATACCATATTTATCGCGTATGTTATATTGAACAAAATTTTTTACTTGCTACCAATAAAACACCAGTTGTAAACCCCATTATGAAATTTTAATAGCCCCATTGATAAATTTAGCTATTAACTTCTGTTATCGTTTTTATCCAATCATTATACAACTAAATTATAATTCATTATAAGGTTAATTGGTAAAAATTCATAATTGAAAGGATTAGAAAAGAAGTATGGTACTAATTATAATTACACTTCCATAATTTTGTTTCCAATAATACCGGAAATTATAATAATCTTACTAAATATCCTGAGTTGCGCTTTAGAATTCCCTAACGAACTGAAATGTGATGTTGAAGACAATGATAAAATGTTACAGCTAACTAATAATATATGAAATAGTGTTTTGATTATAATTAAACTTAGGTCACATCTGATTGTTTCCAATTTTATCAAAGTATATATAATGAAAAAAATTTCTAAATCACTTATTCGTTTAACAATTATTTATTTACAACTATTTATTCAATCACTTAAACACTACTAACAAACTTAAACTACATATTTATCTGACAAGCCAGACCTAACCTGACCCAGAGACGAGGGTAGCTATATATTTACTGAAAGAAATTACTAGAAAACACGCCAAGATGTTTAGACCGCTTTTCAGAGAAAATGACTTGTTATTTCAACAGAAGATTCTCGAGCGTCTATTGTCCGTTATCGATCGGTCTCAACATCAAACGTGCCGCCTTCAGGGTGAGTCAGCGCTAATCGATTTATTGCACACACGTATACGTTCGCTACAATAATAATAATCTGCTGAACATAAGTCCTTGGTCAATGATCTATCAAAACCAACCGTCAGGTGTGGATCGCGATTTAAGACTCTTTGGTTCTCATCAGCACGCTAATAGAACACTGGCCAATTTACTTACAATTAGCGGCTAATTTCTAGAGATCACTTTCACCACAACACGTCGCCTATAGTGATTTCTTGAACGCTGTATTAAGGCAAAGGTAAATTAACCAGAATTCTATTGCTGATGAAAACCGTAGAGTTCGAAATCGCAATCCACGCCCAACGATGTATCGACATAATCCGTGACCAAGAACTTCTGTTCTGTTAGGTATTACGTAAACTGTTACGCCATGGGTTCAGTTTGACAAATAGATATCCTTAATCGAAAAGGACCTTGTTAAACATTATTTATTGAACTCAGAATTAGTGGTATAAAGTTTTTAAATAAAACAATAGGTTAGCTTTTGCGCCAACGAATTTATTAAAAGTTAATTTTCATTTCACTATCAACTTTCCTTCCATTTTGTGAATTTTTCCAATGCAACTGAACTAGGTTGGAATGATAAACAACAAGCTTATCCGTTCCGTGTACTAGGATTTAAAACTTACGCTAATTAAATAGGTATGTTAACAAATTATTTGTTGCCCATTGTTTTCATGCAAGTGAATAACCAAAAAATAGATATGACTAAAACTACTCATTTTTTAATTAGTTATTGTTGTTGATACATACAATAATAACTGAAAAAAATTAATTAAATACGTTATTAACACTAAAGATAAAGAAATTCGTAATTTTATAAACAGCTCCAATGTTTCTAAGTAATTTCAACCGA
Organism: Agrilus biguttatus; assembly: GCA_963921985.1. NCBI lineage: Eukaryota > Metazoa > Arthropoda > Insecta > Coleoptera > Buprestidae > Agrilus > Agrilus biguttatus. The sequence continues at coordinate 32,764,991 of OY998117.1, forward strand.
TGGAATCTACCTTAAAGATCATCAACAAGAATCCAATTAGCTGACCCAGATATTTTCATTAATATATTCGTATTATACGGTAAATTATCATAACTAACAAGCGATGATAAAATATATGTAAATTTATAAATATTTGCATGCAACTTTTACTCGTAAGAGAGAATATATATTTATTAATATATATTTATATATTAATAAAATAATGTTAATAATGTGGCGGACGGACTTTCTTTTAAACATGCTTATCGTAAAATTCAATATTAAGTTTTTAAGTTTGGAGTAGAAAAATGATAATACGTGATGGCCTAATCCTATTTGCGGCAATGGAAATGCAATGTCTCCAGGCGTGAGATACACATTTGAATTTTAATAATCTGTTCCAAAATTTGACATATATTAATCAGACGAGGTAGAGTGAACTATTCATTTTTTTCACTATATTGTAATTTCAATTGGGCAAAAACTGTAAGTCTGAGAGAATTCCCCTTCAGTTCACTTAATATGTACAATAATTACTATCTTCTCCCGGAAGGTCTATACCAGAAACGTTAAATTAGTGTTATAAATTTTTCAATTATTTTCCTTTGTTCATAGAGTTTTCATATTTTTCGTGGTGGAAATAGTCCCGATCGAGACGTTTCAAATTTTATTTTGATGGTCTTCTGTTTTATCGTTGATAATGTCTTATTTAAATTTTTACCAACGGGGTGCACTATGTACCACATGAAATAAAACCACGTAAATTTATCGTAATTTGAAACTCCGATAACCATATTTAAAATAAACTGAATTAAATGCAAACTTATAACTATAACTAATATTAATGCAAATAGATAATTAAAGATTGATTTGTAAAATATAGATAAAAATGGCTTAATAATGAATACGTGTAGATTCCAGCGAGTATATACGATAAAACAGCAGATATTTTGGAATTTATAATGTTTATGATTTGTTTATTTCTCACGAATTTATATTTATAATCAAAGGCGGCAAAATAAACTATCCACCGAACATCTTCCAAGTCTTTACATAGAATCTCAGTGGGACACTACGTTTACTCACATGATTTTCCAGATAAATGTGAAAAACAAAACAAAAATTCCAAATTGTAAGTTTAAGTATAGTTTTAAAAAAACGACAACTTTTTATGGGGCCATTTTTGACAAGTTACTACTTTACATGATGTTATCATACACTGATTGCTGTTAAAAATTTTGACGTCGAAAAATCTGTTTAGCCTGACCTATGAATATTCGTATTGAAATTGAAACTTTGCGGTCGTTTTCATATTAAACAGTTGGTAACATTACGAACAACGGTTGTTGTTTTTCAATCAATATATACTTACAATTTCACGTACTTTATGACATTCCAAATTGCTTATTCAATTTATAATACGACATACATAAAGATTATATCAACTTTCTACGTAGCATATCAATAGTTCATATGTAAATAGAAGTAAAGCGAATATGCATTTTTATGACGAACCACGTCGTGTATTAGTATAGAAAGGTATCATTCAGCCACGTATAAGCGATGAGCCGCTACTTAAAGATTACGCAAATACTGACAGTCAGGCAACATAATATTATTTTCTAAACATTGTCTGCGACATTTAATCCACGACTAACAAGATTTAAGGCTTACGAGACCGTAAGAAAGCAGTTTTATAACGAAAATTCCAGCACACGAGCTCGAAACCTTAAAAGTAAATACGAAGTTTTGTGAAAGATAATACTTACAGACTAAAATAAAACAAAAAAGAATATTCTATCTTTAGAGCTTATTTTATCGTACATAAATAAAATTAAACGTAATTCCATTATCTGTTTTATAAAAAATTATTTAAAAATAGGACAAAATTAAAATAATCAAATAAACAGGATTATAAGTATAAACTCAACAATTTTTAATGTTTCATAGTAAGGGGTATCTGATAACATATCTACATGTAAATAATTAAACGTCCCTCAAAATCGGGTCAACATTGAAAAAAAACTGAAAACCAATTTCAGACGATGGACTTTGCGTGGTATTAATTTATTGAGTATAAAGTACATTTAGTTCTTAGTTTTTATCAACATTACCAAATATGGATCGCGATTTCGATTTTTATTAGAAGAGCATTGATTAATTAGTAACTAAATCGAAATTGGTAAAATACCATATTACATGCAGTATATCGCCATCTACCGATATAACACAACAGTAAACAGTAAATGTCAGTAGATGACAACATAATGGCTGTAATTTGATAATACATCAACATATTTTTGTATAGTTAGGTACTGTAAATGTTTATAATGACCAAGAAAATAAAAACACAAGTAGTACAGATCCTTTTATAAAATACCTAAAAAATTAAATGTTTAGTAGCTTTGGTTTCTAAAGAGATATGCCGAATACGGTATTTGTTAACACGAAAAAATAAAAGACCTTTTAAAATTCGCTCGTATTTTCGATGAAAACCTTGAAACATCAAATTTGCCACCACTTATTCAAACCAAATAATACAACACAATTGTTTTTGGTACTCCTTTCTTATCAGATGGGTAGTATAGTTTTAAAATATGTATATACACAATTTCAGGTTCAAGACATTTTAAATATTTACCATATAAAAGTCAGTTCTTCAGTTACTACTGAAACTCCTTCTTTTCTACGTTATATATTAAAACTACCACATGTATGTATTGAAAAAATACATTTTTTGTTTATTTCATCATCAATGAACAAATTAATCTTAATTATTATTGTACCGTACAGACGAAGAAATAATTAAATGTTTCCCACCTTACTAATGAATAATATAATCAAGTGAATCAATTACAGTATCCGATTAATAAATTAATCAATTCGGCGAGAGTTAAATAAATAATAATTTAACGTAATTAGTAACTCATTGAACTCATATATATTTACCAAATCTTCATGTCAGACAAATTAAAGCTCAATATTAGACGCACAAATATTTATTAGCGATAGAATGGCTTGTTTTATGAAATTGACCTCTTTAGTCATAAGGCAGATGATAAACGAAGTATGTTATAAGATTTAATTAAAACGTTCTTTTACGGCATTAAATATTTTTTGTAAAAAAAATCCACTACAGAATGATAAAAGTACCAATTTACTGTTTTATTTATAAATTATTACTTCTAAGCTATATATAAATAAAATGATCGCCAAGTCCGTCGATGTGTACGCTACACACTAAAACAACATGATAGATTTTGATCAAATAATTTTAATTTTATTTCTTAGAAACTTGGTTTTTATCAAGCTATAAGGTTTTCATACACGTAGATGACAAGAATGGCCTTAACGACCTCCAAAGCCTCTACTATGCGTGTTATCTTGTCATTGAAAAGAGGGGTAAGCAACGCAGTGCGCATGCGCAGGAGTGGGAGGAAATTTCTACTTCTGATTTATCGTATTTGCTCGATTCTATGCAGTTAGTTCTGTCTCGAAGTTGACTAGCCATTTCTTGCACGGTATTTTATTTAGTAAACAACGCGAGCAAAATCGCAGAAATCATCTGATGAAATATATGGACGATCAAAATTTTATTGTTTCAACAATTTATTAGAAAGGCTCATATTTGTTTCAACCAATGGGTTTAACAAGATGTACTATACTAGCTTATATGTGTGGCACTGCAATCTTTATAAAATCATTTATTAATATGTATTTGTCTCATAAATATCCTTATAATTAACTAATCAATCTCCTAGATTAGGTTTATTAACTTTTACAGTATTACATTTAAAGTTGATTTCTTCAATTTACTTTTACTTTTGGAGCTACAACTTTTAAAATATTTAAAATACGAAAAGTATTAAGTAAGATTTTAATTTAAACCGCATCTTGTTAAATGTCTATTTGATAATGACCTATCGGTTGAAGCAATTGTAAGAGGTTTTCCTTTCAGTTTTATAAGTAATTTGCACAAAAAATAACGCAAAGTAACAGCTGGTAAAATTATTAGTAATACACTCCACAATTAATTAATTTTCTTTGTAACATTCAAATAAATAACTGCAAAAGAGAATATTAGTTCCAAGATCCAACATTCAATGAATAGAAGGACACAACCGACTCAAGTTTTACATACAAATACGTGTTGAATACTTATATTATGTTTGCATGTAAATAACGTTTAAAACAATTTGCAAACATCATTCATTTTAGTGGATACATTTAATCACGTTTGAAAATTAACACACGCCCACGAGTGTAATTATAATGTCGAACCCACTAAATCATTATGTAAAAAATTGCACACATGTTACGTAATTTATAATAGCAAACAGATAGTTAAGTTGTATATTCATTGTTTTTAGAATAGCTCAAGTTGATGTTATGATCACATATAAGAGGACAGGTCATGTATTTTGCGTAATAAATAATAGGTACATTAAACAAGAAAACTTCTGGTAGCTACGCACAATCTTTAAATTCAATTTACATACACATCGTCCCGTATCCGTATTCTTATTGTCTGTGATACTTTTATTTCCATATAACCGAACGCTGTTTCCGAAAACTTATAATTACTGTAAAATTATTGAAAGATTACGTTTACGTCATCGATACAGGTTGCACAAACCAATCTAAAAAGTAACGGTAACAGTACATTGAACCCATTTACAATGTTAAAAATAAGATATAAATTCAAGCCAAAAATTGTGTTGTCTAGATCATTGCTAAGCATTCGGGAGGTCACCGGTTCGATTCCGGGTTCGGCTGCTCTGTTCCAAATTTTCTGAGGCTTCCTTGGATCATTTAGGCAAATGCTGGGGCAGTAATATTCCACAGATAATCTTTCACTTCACTTTTGTCTTCATTGTATCCGTCTCATCTTTCTCTCCCTAACCACACCACGCATCCATTCTCATGATTCCTAAAAGGTGGCTGAAGAGGACCTTACGCCTTAATCTCCGGCTTTGCACCACAGTATAGGTCCGAGGGACTGCCCGCCCACCAGCGCAAGTAGATGGTGGGAATGAAACACATTTTTTTGTAAGTTCCATCATTTTAGGTGTAGTCAAGTAGAATGTAGCTAATTTTGTATATTACATAACATACGTCCCCTCTTATTCCCCTTTCTAATATGAGGCAATAAATATTAAACTCATAATACGTTTCGTACGTCTTTGAATAATTGATCCACATGCATACTCTCTATAATTTTACTCTACTTATCTATCCACACAAATAAAATTGAAGTGTCTGTTTATATTATCGATATAACTGCCTTTTTTAAGCTCATGTGTTTATTTGTATATAATCAAAACACAAACGACCCTTAAAAAACTTTTTCTTTTTTTGCCTAATCATCGAAACATCGAACCGACTTCGATGGGACTTTATATTATAAACATGAAGAGAAGATTGTCAAGAGTGATCTAGATAATTTTTAAATTTCTTATTATTCATAATAATTGTATTTATTATAAACAATTAGAAATAATTTATACCGATAACATGCTAGATATAATCACTATTGCCAGAAAATGATTCACACTGATGAAGTGGTAGGTAAAAGCTTTAAATAATAATGTTGAAAATAAAACATAATTAAACGTTTCAACAAAAATTATTGTTATTGTACTCGACAATATTATTTCGACCCACATGTGGTCATTCTCAAGAGTCTACAATACCAGAAGTATGTCTTATTTTCAATTTTATACAATATAAGGTTCAAAAAACCGTTTTGTAAATGCCGTATCAGAAGATCCAGCCAAGTATTCTTATTTTTCATCCCACGAGTTACAGACCGATATCCTATGAAGTCTCACTTTTAGACGGTTTCTTTTATAAGTTTTATACAGTGCCTCTACAAAATAAAAACTCTCTTAAAAAAGTTCAAGTTGTTTTTAGGCTAATTTGGTGTCGTAGAAACCAAAAATGACAAAACAATATAGGTCATGTATGCCGGAAGTGATTGGAGTGAGCCTTCATATGTTTTGATTCGCTTTGAATCATCCTGGACTGCAACTTGATGAAGTCCAGGTGTTTGTGTTGAATTTTTTTGGTTGAAGTAAGTCGTTGAATTAAAGTCTTTAAGCAGGGTTTTTATACATATATTTACACTTTATACAGGGATAATACTGGAAGCATTGCGTCACGATTGAATTGTCGATTGAATATTGATTAATTGATTAGATTTATTGTTGTTGATATAGTTGATAGGTTGATAGTTTGATTTGAATTGATTGCTTGTTATTGATCTGATCTGATCTTGCCTGATCTCGTCTGATCTGATGAACTCTTTTTAGAAAAAGGTTATTTATAGATTGTAGACTAAGTAGGAAAGGGATGGAGATGTCGTTAAATTTGATAAGAAGAATGATGAGGGGTGTTGCAAGTGAAGAAGGTGGGTTTTGAAACTTGTTGTGGCGTATTGGTTTATGGTTATAAATGTGACAGAAATATGATACAAATTGACGGACGTTAGGATTAGGGGGTTGACGGTTAAATTATTTGAATTTATGGGCGATTTATGGTAGTGCAATTAGGAAAGGATTCGAGACTAAATTGACAAAGGAAAGGAACTGGTAATAAATGAACAAAAGAGCTAAAAATCATAATTTAGAAAATCGACGTTAAGACGTTACACATCTTGCAACGATTGACATATGATTATCAGTCTATAACTCGTAAGATGCGAAATTAAAATGTTAGGCCGAATCTTAAAAGGCCGCATTCAGAAAATTATCAAAAAAAAAAAACATTATCCATTTTATGGATGCCGTATTTTGAATCCCGGACATATAATCTTATTTAACTAAATGGCAATCTAGGCAATCATTTGGAGGATAAAATTATTTTAAAGTCATTATCATCTACACATACAACACAAAATATTGCATCGACCAGAATCCTTCGATTAAGAATAAACTTTATTTGATATGTTAGTAGGTTATGTATTGGATATAAATCTCATTTCATTATGTAATAAATAATGATGCCATTTTATATAAACCATTAATATTCTTTTGTTAATTATATCAAGCTTTTGAAAACGCTTGGTATTTATCAGGAGCATCTTCCTAGTTCCAAATCCGGAAATCCTGGACAAGAAAACATAATCAGTTCCACATTAGGAAATCTTGGCCAGGAAAACATTATCAGTTTCACATCATCAGGCATTCCTAACTAGTTCCTCAATATACGTTTGCATTACATGCCTTACTTCGTTCATCCTGCTAGGGCAGAGGTCGACTCCGCAGCCGAATGCAGTTCTTTGACGTATTGAGTGTGGCTTTAATGCTACAATAACAGATTTGAAATTTTCTTTTTTTGGTATTGGTAACTTTGAAATGTAATTGTTGAATTTGAAAAACAAGGAAAAATGGAGCTCTACATTTAAACGTCTTTGCGTTGATTTGGAAATATTAGAGAAGAATAAATGTAAACTAAGTTCTCAACATAGGTGCTGTGCTTTGGAAGACCTGGAGAAGGAAGACATGATTATGTTCAACGCCTGGAATAGTATTTCGGACACGTTTGCTGTTCTTTCCCTTTTCTGTCCCACGTATTCATGCGAACAATCTTTTTCGAGTATGACTATTATTAAAAGTAAACTAAGAAGTCAACTCATTGATGAGAACCTGGAAATGTGCATAAAATTAAAAACAACAACCTACAAACCAAACTTGAACAAACCTTCAAAGGTTAAGTACTACATTTACAAACAGATTTGGCTCCCATTTGTTTTTTTTTAATCCTTTAAATTTGGCTAATAAGTTTGCCCACCACTGTGGCATGCCTGACCAGGTCCAATTTTTCTAATCGGGATGTTTCAACAAATAAGCACCAATGATAATTTAAATTATATTCGTAACATTTAAAATACCTTATCAACTGTTACCCTTTTTTACTAGAAACTTGATAATAATCTTGTGACAAAAACATACAGTATGATTCATATTTTTTCGTGATAGTATGGATAACAGTTTCACATTTCTATGTTATCTTACTTGCGTATCTACTGACGCAACATATCTACGGAATGTGAGCCATCCTACTGTATAAACATTTGAAATTACTGACAAACCATACATGAATTTATTGGTATATTTAATTTAATCAACTAAAAGGCAAAATGATTTTGTATTATATGTCATCACAATAATTTTATGTCAGACTGTCAGGTGATAAAGTTCATTTTAATTTCCATTCTTATCGAAATTAGGAAACAGTATAGCAGTCGCGAACTAACGTAAATCAATTATGAATAACCTAAAATGTACGAAGTGTTCAGGAAAAAAATCAAATTTAGTAATTTTCAATAATTTCAATTGAATTGTCTGTTGGATAATTATGAAACATCGTTTAAATTAAATGAAAATATATATAAACAAAATGCTTTTAGATGTTTCAAATATGTTTATTAACACACTCTACATATGTTTCGACTTCCGAAGTCTTTCTCAAGAGTAATAGATATTTACTATCTATTAAATAATAAACATATTTGAAACATCTAAAAGCATTTTGTTTATATATATATTCATTTAATTTAGTAATTTTCAATTGATCATACGTATATTGCTTATTTTAAATGGTGCACTGCCATTTTTCTCAAAAATCAATAACCATTTATCAAAGTTTTGAAAGTTTCTACCGTAAGCACTTGGTGATTCATGTTTAATATAAAAGATATATAAAAACACACTTGGGTAAATCACTGAATATTTTATTATCCTCTAAGAGTTTTGTATAAACTCCTGAAGATGCTCTTTAAAAGGCGAAATGTATACATAAAGTATAATAAAATATTCAGTGATTTACCCAAGTGTGTTTTTATATATCATTTATATTAACCATTTATCATCAGTTTTCCGTTGACCAATTTGCTCAAGACTATAAATAAATAACTGATTGTCAAACAGATATTTTATTCCATCTCTAGTAAACATTGAACTCATGGTTTAGCTAGACATTCTAAATGCTCAACTTGCCTCATACCCCTGCTCTACTTACCTCACCAATGGGGTACGTTGAGCATGTGTTACTTTCTGGACATAAACAGCTGTAGCTCTTAAATCTGACTTATTAACCATAAATTACTATGGAAACTTTTGCTACGGGATAAATTACTAATCCATCAGGTCGCATAACAACTCATTGAGACTTATCATTGAGGAGCTATATCCGCACAAGTGAAAAATTGCTCAACTAGCCTCGCCCTACCCTACTGAACGTCACTTGATGAGTTCCCTACAGCTACAATCGCATTAGACGAAGACATCATTCCCTTGCGCAAATTTCAGTAAATAGACAAGAATTATATTGTCCTGTAAGAAGGGTATTTATCCGGTATTTATTATTAATGTATGAATGTAAGGCCTTCCTTTGGAAGATTAACTATAGACGGGTCGTTATGCACCTTCGTGAATGGTAAAGACTTTGAAATAGTCAGGTTCATCCATTGCAGATCTAGCTAAATATTCCTGAAGTAATACTGTACAGTGCCCGGCACCTAAGGAGATTCAAAAGCCATTAATCATCGGATGCGCACTAGCAAAGTTTAGCCCCTTTAGGGCGAGGATAATCGGCCGATAGGCAGAATGATAACTGCTCAGCAAGGTTCAGTAGCGTAGTGGCAAATAGTTGCAAGTTAACAGAGGAGAGAAGGGGTTATTAGGGTAAGTAAATCAGTTGAATGAATTCACTTGTGTTCCATGTTCAGTACTTTTTCTCTCAGTGATACGCGCCGCTGAACTACAAGTTGACTATATTCTTATTGGCTGTTTCATTTATTACTATGCTAAAAGTTTCCGCCTAGCTACCTGTCAATCTTACCGTCACTGATCTATTTAAGTGCCGGCCACTGTATCTGAGAATGAATTGTGTTTAGTGAGAGAAGACCACTCCATGACCTGCCCTATACAGCAGTGGCCTAAGTGTCGGTAAAATTACGATGATATCAGCACAAGAGGGCGCCCAGTAGAGGGATAATCATTTAAGTAGCGCCTAAGTGTGGCAAACACCAATTGTTTCAACAGGGATATTCGGCCAGATTCTATTATAGCACATTGTGAAGGCGGCCCCAACCGGAGCGTCTGCCTGCGTACGTTCTTCAGCTGCCTATTGCTTTGTATTTGTTCTAACAAGGGTTTATTTATTTTCTTATACATTGTATACATTCATTACCGAATGCCACTTCGCAACCACATCACCCACCTACTAGTTGTCAACTAAATCTGGTAGGAGTAAACAAATGTAAAGCTATTATTATAATTGATAATGATGAATAAATTAAATTAAAAAAATACATCGCTTTCTCCTACAGCTCTTCGCAATCACACACATATTCCATTAGTCCTCCATTTTTGCAACAAAAAAAATTTTAATAAATTTTTATAGTTATATAACAAAGCTGCAATAGCTGGTGGGAATGAAAACCAAAAAAAGTTAAAAAGGCAGTAAAAATCACCGAGTAACGTCGTGATCTAGTGGTTTAAATCATTGCTTAGCATTCGGTAGGTTATCGGTTCGAATCCTCGTCTGGTTGCTCTGGTCCAAGTTTTCTGTGATTTCCTTGGATCACTTAGGCATATGCTGGGCCAGTACTATTCCACAGATAATCTTTCACTTAATAGAAGATATTAGAGATGAATACTATACGCCCATGTGTAAATCAACCTTTAAATCCTTTTTTGAACCGTTATTTTCAAGAATATATTTTAGAGTTTATGTTCCATTTTCAGTCACACTACACCTCAACTTTATTTTAACTCATCATAAACAAAATATCTGGCTCGTAAATTCTCAAAGAGAAATTTAAATTGAAACTTTGTCACTTATTAAAAGAGAAACGGAAACGATGCCTGTAACAACAACCATATACTTAAATAACTCGTTTCAATTTTTTATTAACTAACATGCTCATTTTCTTTTATTTTTTTCTAATGTATAAATCGAAAATGCTATCAACTTTTCTGCAGTAGGTAGGTAATTAAAAATTAAGAAAAACTGTTTCGTTCAATTGTTAGATTATAGCGAAAACAATAAAGTTCACTTTTTCCATCGTAGCACAGAGCGGTATTAATTTCACGTCAATTTTAACAGAAGCGTCGGGCAACCGAAGCAATCGACTTCATTTTGAGTAATGAATACTCAAGGTTCGTGGCTTTTTTTTAAACGACCAAGCATGAAATCGGGACAAACTATTCGCCGAAGGAAAAGCCGCAAAGCACCCAAAGAACCAAACGCAAATGTAACAAATGAATGGCTCCTGATTAATAATAATAACAACGTAATAAGTTCAAGTACGATTCCATTGCGTATTATACACCGTTTGTAATTAACACAAAAAAATATTAATTTTATTTATCACCAATATTTCATTAAAAAACAAAAACTTAATTTCAGCTTTCAAGGTAGTGTCGGTTTTGATATAAACTGATCTAAAATTAATATTAATATAAGTTAGGTACTCGTCCAAAAATAGTACATTAATACCAACTAGCTATCACGTGTCACCAAAATTCGATCAACGTACTCTCTAATCAAATACAATTATTATGTTTGACATTTTAAAACAATCACAAACTAAAGTCATAGGTAATAACATAATATTGTTATAATTAAAATTCGTACGTATTCGGATCTGTCCTGGGCAGAAAAATAGTATATGTATTGTAGTAACCAGGGTTTGTCATTCTCTATCGCCTATTTCAATAATTTCACAGTTCCCTAAATTATTACCTACTACTCATAAATCAGGAACTGTTTGGTTATCTTAGACGCGAATGAACGATAAAAATTCTAGATGATGGAGATGTTACTCAAGAGGTCTAAGACTTACCGGAGCTCAGAGTGGCATTCTTGGTCGTAAAGGGTCGAATAACCATTCTTGGGGTTGTCAGTGTAGTGAAGTGTCGCATTTGTTGGTTTTTTGTTTTTTATTGCTATTTTTGTGTCTTTCAAGTTGCATTCACAAGTAATAAACTATTGTATTTGCATGTATTTTTCAACGAGGTTTTAATACTTATTATGTTGTTTTTCACTGTTATAAAATTTATACAAAAGTTGACAATTTTCATTGTTCCTTCAATCCATTTTATAATGACACGATAATATGTATCCTGCATATTTTATCATGTTTTGTTTAATTTGAACTTTTATTTTATTAATTTGAACAAAACGGTGATGTGTAACAATTATTTTGTGATTTTTCTTTGTTCCCAATTTTTATGATTTTGCTCCTCTGTGTTGATCTACCTGGTACGTTCAGAATGTTTCGAACATTATTGAATTTACTAACATTTTCTCCCGTGTAGAGTATTAATCTGAGAGTATTCACAAATGTGTGTTTATTTTGGTATTTATTTATTGCATTTTATTTTGATATTTATTCGTCGCATTTATTTGTGTGTTTATTTTGGTATTTATTTACTGCAATTTATTTTTATGTGAGGCCCAGATTGTGCTCTAAAATCTCAACTTAGCTGGGTTGCCTCCCGTATGGGACCTCAGTACCTCTATAATTTTGTTACATTGTATACTAACTAATACCAACATTCTTCAGTTTTAAATGATTAATTACATGTGTCTGTGTATGTGGATTGTACAGGGTTGATTTTCACAGGGTAATATTTTTAATTTGTATTCATTTCATACATCATAGATCGTGGGTTTCTCTGCCATACTCTTTCCCCGCGCTAGCCCTAGGCTGAGTCTGGCATTCGCATTTGTTTTGTTTAAAATTTAATATTACTGGGATTTCTCTGGTATTTCCTCATTTTATGGATAATAAAGTTAGGATGTCACATATTTGTTGTCTTTCATTTAACAACTATAAACAACCCTTCCAAATTACGTTAATAGCCAGTGTATTGAACAGACAACAGTTGATTCCCATAAATAACGTAGGTAAATTATATGACGATCGAATAGACCTGGGTAGGTTACACTACAGTATCGAAATCTAATTAAATATAATTCCGAGTTTTTTACAAAACAATTCCGTTTATATTTGATACACCCTCGTAATATAAAACTGGTCATGTACGAATTGGACTCTATGGAACACTCCAAGAAGTACATACCTATGTTACATAGTAAAAAATTTTAAACATCTTAATGATCAAATTTTAATCAATTCGCTGTGCTAAATGAAAGAGACTTTTATAAGTTTAATGTTTATTTTTAATTGTCCACTACAAATGCTTCGCCATACCATGGCTTTATCTGATGGATGAAATACATTGTATTTAAATTTTAATTGTTAATTGTTCCTGTGATTTCAATATCATACAGATGATCCACAAGATTATGTATCAACTTCTACTTAATGCAATATGATGAACTAAACTGTAGTCAATGTTTTAAAACATCTACTTGAACAATATTTATATTTCTTCGACGATACATTAACTGTTATAAAAGCAATCTTTCCTTAACACACTGGCGAAATTAATATTGTGGATTTTTGAATAGAATTTTTCAATTTAGCAGACCATTTAATATTAAAACAAAAACTACTGTAACGTAAAAACAGCCATTATTACAAATATTAGTTTACGTATTAAATGAATCTTTGGTAATTTATCTTGTCGAGTTTCAGTATTTTAGTTCAGTATACTTTAAAATTGTTTCCCTCTTTTTCAACCGTAACCTCTCGCTCCTGTTTCCCTTCTCTATACAATAACCTATCTTCCTTGTTTTTGCTCTGATAAAATTGCCTAAGAAATTTTAGGTCTGCTAATTAGAAAATCAATAATGATTGAGTAAGATGAATGATTAGTTCACTATCTAGCGATCAAGAATGCGAATGCGTACAGCTGTAGAAGAAAAATTACCCCTTGGAAATTGCTTATTAATGGTTGATATAATGTAATAGGAAGTCTATTTATAAATGCCATTGAGTAACAGATGTACAGTATCTCAGGCAACATAATGAACAACAACAGTTACCAACCATCATTAAACAATTATACAAATTATGTGCCATTGAAATACAGCAATCCATACATAATTAGAATCGTTTTATAATAAAATAAAATGTACCCATCTATCTAATAAGAATATCAAAATAAAACCGTTTATGACAACATCGTTTAGAACAACATACCGGTTATATCGACCAAAATCATATAGATCCCGGCTGAATGCTATATGACCGCCTTATAAAAAACACTGCTTTTTACGACATTGTTCATTACGACATACCTCATTAAGCAACTACATTTAACTAATATCTTTGGAAATGGATATTTGTTAGAACAACCAGCTGTATTGTAAATAACTTATTTGAATATGTAAAAATATTCACATTGGGCACAGCATAATGGTCAATGACTATTAAGATTGCAAAAGTAAACAAAAACGTGTGGAGTTTAAGGTCTTTTGTAAATCTTAGAAACAAAATACACATGCATGCAGTATAATTAAAGCCCGCATTCTCATATCTCTTCAATCAGTTTATTACTTATATATACACAAGACGCACCAAAACACATTCTTGTATTAACATTTAACATGTCGCAAAGAAAAAGAAAACAAAATAATATCGAAGAAACAGCGTACTATTCAAAGCAAGAGAGCAGAATTCCAAACAAGGAAGTAGGCCGCATTCACTGTTCGTTGATCGTGAAGAAAATCAATGAGTAAAACTCCCATTGAATCAATGAAAATAGTCTAAGCACTTTTACGGCTGAAAGACGGGTTTTGGCTTTGACAGGGCAGTCTTCATCCTTTCTTCGCCACTCCTTCACTCCTTACTCGTCATTTTTGATTCGGGAATGTAGTGGTAGACTAACGTCTCATCACAAGTGACGATACACCTTAAAAAGAAACTCGCCTTTTTGTCGAAGTCGATTCAAAAGTCTTTCAGTGATCTCCGACCTTACCTGTTTATTCATTTATTTTCGATCAAAAACCTTGGAACCCAGCGAGCACTAATTTTTCTAAAACCAAGTTCATCAGTGATGATGGATTGAACACTTTAAACACTCCCATTGCTGATACCCACTTCTGATGAGATTTGTTCAATAGTGAACCGGCTGATGGTGATCACCTTCAACAAGATCTCGAACAGTACGGATGTTGGATGTTGGCATTTGAAAGACTACTTGGGCGTCGATCATGACTTTCAGTTTTAACACGTTCTTGCCCATCCCTGAATTCTCTGTTCTCTGATCCACGTATACACTCGATTCTGAGAGAGTGTAGCATCCCCAAACTGTGCTTTCAAACGAGTGATAAACGCCTTCATTGGTTAAAAACTTTATGATTATGCGTTGGCGTTGTGCAACAGACGAAGGTACCTTGCGCTCATTCATGGCTGTACTGCGGACAGAACCGAGCGCAGCTGCTACCTAAGCCCTCTTCCTAAGCCTTCCCCCTCCTCATAAACCAAACAACACTCGAGTATTGAACCTCTAGATCGGAATTACGTGCTAAGCTAATTGTAAAATTACCGTTTATAATTGACCTAACCTTGTATCTTCATTTTCTGTTTCTTTTCATTGACTTAACACATCTCCGATGATTTGTCTACTCTACTTGTATTATCTCTATGGTGACCAATAACTATGGTATGGACAAAGGTACCGATGCAAGTTATATTAGTATCTCTCGAATGTTACTTTAGACGTTTTTGTCGAAAAATGCCATCGATATTTTTATATTATATAAACGACGAATTTCTACAATAAAATCACTAGTACATACCAAAAAAGTCCTACATTTCACATTTTTTGATGTTGAGATTACTTTTACAGTTACCATACTAATTTACTCAATTAAAGATATAATGTAATGTATGACTGAATATTCCCCTTTGGGAGTGTCTAATAAGCCAGCTATTTCTTTTAAATATATTTAGTGAAAATCAGTCTCATCCATTTCTACTAACGATACTTCAAATTAATGTAATATGGCAGTCAATCAAATTATATTTTTTGTAACTGTAAAAAATATTACCGCGAAGGTAATAAAAAAATGATAAATTACCTATCAAAAGACAAAGAGGTAGACTAACAAAAGATATTTATGGGGAATATATGTCACTAGAAAACGACACCATATAACCTGGTCCTTTTATTAACAAACGACCCAATAAAGCAATTTTCTAACATGTTACATCGTTTTTTTAAACAACCTCTAGAAGAAGTTTCAAAAACAAAACAGTTAAAAGAAAACCTTAAATGGCAATAATGATAGTTTTCATTAGGTTAGTTATTTACATTAGAAGATACATATTTGAATCGTAAAAGAAATTTTAATATATAAGGTGAATTAGCATGTGTGACTTAAAGTTAACAAAATCACTTCAAGAATCATTAGAAAACATTAATTTTCGTATAATTATTTTCATAAATCTACTTTAATCGGTTATAGTTGTCCTCAACTGTATTTCGATTAACGATATAAATAGATCGATGAAATTTACAGGGCCTAGTCTAATTTACCTTTTTTTTGTCAATTAAATCAACTTATTCATATAATTTTTAATTATCTTCAAAACCTTTTCACAATTAGATATGTAACTCTAACTTTGGAAACATTTTTGTTTTTATTATAATTTACCCTTGCCTATTTCAAAAGCATCAATAAGTTTTACTTTAATTTATTAATTATACTCGCGATTTATTAATGTACCTATTTCAGTAATTTTTACAGATTGAAAATTATAGTTACATTACACTTTTGGATCTATTAACCTTTTTAGTTTGTTATAAATTTTCTTCGTTTTAAATGGTACATTTATTATCTTTATAAAATTTACAAAAATCCTTATGGATTATTTTTACATATTGTTTTCTTTTTCATCTGTAAGTATTGGAAAGGAATTTTAATATTGTTTATGTGGTCATCCAGTTAATATGATTTACAAAAGACACAGGATTAAGGTTTTTAAAGTGTAATATTTGATCTTCGTTATTAGGTTATTACATAGAAACGATAAGCTGCTCTAAAAAGAAAAAAGTAGGAATATTTAAAGTTTAATCACTTCCAATTCTCACTATATTAGAGAAGAGGAGCTTAAAAATTTCTTTAACCATAAAGCTTTCAAATATTATATACGATAAATGAACAACTCAAGAATCGGTTTTAACATTACGCTTTCAAATCCAAAATGACTAACTTTTGAACCGTTAATTTGTCAGTCGAATGTACAGTAACAGTTATCGAATTCCGAACGATACAGACAGTAACTGTCTAACTGTTGTTACTATTGTCTTGATACGTGTTTTGTGTAATTAATTTACTCGTGTACACAGTGTACCGAAATCCAAAAGTAAAAATCAAAAAGAAAAGCATAACAATAATTCGACTTCGAAACAATAATTCAATATCAATAATAATCTCATTGACAAGTTTAAAACCAACTTATTTTTAACACTGATTAATGACGGTATCTATGTATTACTTATTTGACAAATTGCTATACACTTATGTTAGATATAAAATAACCATTTATTTGCTGGTATGTGGCATGACGTAAAAATACTATTACAGATTATAAAATTTTAAAGGTGCTCACGAAAAAACTACATACTTTCTCAATTCGCCGATATAAAAACTGTTGTTACTTAACGAAAGATTAATGAAATATTTAGCGAACAACATCGAAGCACGTTATTCCTTTAAGAACTAATAGTTGCACAAGTCTTCTTATCCTAACAACTTTCTCTATCGCTTCAGATTAGCAAATACACTAACTACTAAATTCAACTACAACTGGATATGGAGGTAAGAAGGTAGGCAGTATGTAGGTACCATCTATGTGTACGTACACCATAAGTATTGTACAACCGATGCAAACTATATCTATACGGAGTGTTCTTTTTAAAATTCGATTTTTCACCTCCACCCTCTGCGCCTCCAAAGTCCAAAAATAACGCTTTGGTCATGTGCCAATTGCACTCTCCCAAGTTTGTTCGTTTCCACGCGTCCAAAGTACATATCGAAATTATATTTCCAACTTTGGTCATAACAAGACGTCATCCGTTTCTAGATTTGGTCGAAAAATCGGCCAATAGCCGTTTTCGAACTTTGCAGCCAACATATAATACATAAACACGAGTCTTCTACCACAAATCGATAAAACTTTGAGATATCAAATATAATAGATACTATTCCACGGAGTTTTCGCAAGTTCTCACAGTTATTTTTCGTCTTAAAAGAACAGAGAAATATACAGAACTGATTAAGTTTATTTATCAGATGCTTCTAATCTTAACTCTCTTAAAAGAAATGAGACAACACGCATTATATGGAAATCATTAGATCGGAAACGAAAATACAAAGAACATTATTTTAAGGGGATAAACAAATATTGGAAATAGTTTATTGTAGGTGCAATACTTTTAAAATTTTTGACTCTTTGAGTTTATATGTTATAGGTGACGAAAAAAATAAAGCACTGAACCAAAAATAAATATATAATTAACTAATTAAAATTTAAAAGTAGACTAGGTGTAAAAATGAATATACAATTGAACGAAGTGAAAATTTATGTTGTTACCAGGAAAATCGAAAGAGAACTGATTGTAGTTATTAAAATAATATTGTAGAAAATGGATAAGAGAGGAGCTAGAAGTTTGTTAGTCATAATAGGGATTTAATTGAAATTGGATCATTATCGGTCACTAATAATTTGAAAAACGTAATTTCTGATCATGATTGCATTTTCCTACAATATACTTACTTTTTAATATTTTCCAAAATACGCGAATTTGTTTCGCACTTGAACAACTTTTCATCCCTGACATTCTTACCAATAAAACAAATATTATCACCAAAATAAGTTTCGTTGATAAGCTTGTCTAAATCTATTAAAATTCGGAACTGTTATAGATTTAAAATTCATAACTTTTGGGTCTTTTTAAATCGTTTCAAATTCGTTTAAAATCACAAATCAAAGTAAAATGAACGTAATAAGAGATTATTTTCTAGTATGTATTAGCAAAGCACATACTTTTTTTATACAAACGATTATTTAAATTTATGGTTTGATAACTTCTTTTATGCCAGATTAACCTTTTCTTCTTATTTGAATAAACGTTTCTAAATTGCCTTGATTTTTATAAATTTTTAGTTCAAACGTAAAGACATTGTAATACTTTATTTGACAGTCGTCTATGAATTAGCTTTTTAAATACAACACCTTGTATAATATTTAACGTCACCATAACAATACGGTAAGACGACAGTCCTAAGAACTTACTGAATTCATTGTCCTAGATCTAGTCACGACAAGCTGTTGTGGTTGTGAAACGGCAAAGTTAGAAGGAGGGGCCGCCCACGACACGGGTCTGCTGGTACCATTCTGAAGTCTACGAATCTCAACGAAACCCCGAGATTCCGACGAAGGGTACCTATAAACCGGCTTTGACACGAAACCGTTACTCCACATTTTCATACGATAAATAAAACTCCACAAGTATCTAATAATTTCACAAAAAACTCAAAAACAAAAACAAGCCAGGTACCAAGTATGAAGTTCACTTAATAACTAAACACCTCACAATCGAACACCTCGTGCAAAACAGAATACCGAACATATTACGCGACCGACGTACATATTATTAATCATAACCGAAAGTATTTTTCTGGCGTTAAATCATTATCCACACATTAAATCGATAGTTTCGCACATCAGTAACTTTTTTGTTTTCCGTTATCGCAATTGCACACTGATTTCTCAACGAAAACCTCACTTTTTCCACGATACCGATTACGAAAGAAAGAAAATTGCTTTTTCTTTATCCAAAGAACAAATATTACAAGTGCAGGTGTCATCAGTTAGACGCTCGCGGCGACACTAATACGCAAGGAATTTTGGTTGTCCTGTGTAACCTTATTTATCAGGCTTATTCCATTGTTTTAGGAAACACCAACTCATTTCAATTCAAACGAGAATGTGCGTACGTGAAAAAAATCCTAATTTTGTCGATGGTAGAACCCACCAACAACCAACTAATAACAATGACAAGTTCACGACTGCTTCGAAGCAAAATTCAAACTGCTTACTAAACAGAATAATAAATATTATTTACATATATTGCATCGTTCTACAATTGTATACGTGTTATCGTCGATGAAATCTATTTTCTTTCCATGATAAAATTGTAAAGCAAACACACAAAATATTTCAATGATAACCATCATGTGATAGTGTAATTAAAGACAACAATAATATGAACTGATAATAAATAACAGCTCTTAAACAACGTGAACTACAAGATAAATATAGATATTTCATTTTTCCTTGTTTAGAAGTTTATATACCTAGAACATATATCAAAAATAATAGGATTGTTATCTTTTCGTTTCCACGCTTTTTTTTATTATATACCATATATTAAAACAATTGCAACTTTAAACGGCAATTGATGTTACTTGTTTTGTTAATTTCTATAAAAGATTTGTGGATCATAAAAACACGTGTAATTTTTTTGTGTGATATCAATGAAAATGATAACTTATTTGTAAATCCGCTTTCACTTCTATGATATTTTTAGTACTTCTATAGTGCCCCATTCGGAGTATAAAATTAGATTAGATGCAACATTCGATTTTCACAAATTGGAGTGTGAAATATTAATCATACGGCAATAAGGAAATTAAAAATTTTAAAAAACAAGTCCTACTATTCACAAAAAAGAATGTAAGATAATCTACTATCAAAGAAATGAAAGATTGATGCTTCTATAATGATAATAATAATAATTACTAAAATCTTTATGATTATTATACATTCATTAATGTCACCATCATATTACATATTACCTCAAATTAATGACGAAACGATTTTTCTGTGTTACTGTTGTCACACTCTCGCCGGGAATCCAACCCGGGATCTTTGGCTTTATGCGCCAATGCTCTGACTACTAAGCTACGAGTAGAAAAAAATTAAATAAATCAATAATATCGAGGATTTTGGTGGTCCTCGGTAGATGAAACATAGTAGTATCAGTACTCTGTATACTCTTGAAAATGACCGTTCAGTCGAAACGCTTCGTCGAGTTTTAAATATGTGTTCAAACGTTTCTAGTGTTTATTCAGATAATTTAACAAAAATTCATGTATTAAAATTAACCTCTACTAAAAAAAAAAAACAAAAAATGTTTCATTATTATTATAAATTGTTTGTTGTTTTATAAAACGGTATAAGTACTTAATAAGATCGTTTAACCAACTACATAATCCGTCGAAATTAAAAATTCATTTTTAATTAACCCTCAATATCGAGTAAAATTCACATCAGGATTTATGTATACGACAATTCCCTTCATCCACTCCACTAATTGCTCTTAATTATTAGTATTATAAATTCAACTATGGAATGTTTATTATTCTTTAGTAGTACGAATTTGATCTCACTTTATAAAAACAAACTACGTATTATACTCAAATCTAATAAGCGTAGGAATGTTTTTTATAAACACAATTAAGTACTTCAACGTTTTCGATAAAAACCATTTACAGAAACCTAATTACCATATATGAAATTATTGTTTACTGATGTTTGTCTTTGTTTACGAAGAGCATCAATGAGAAAGCTCGACCATAAACGAAACTAAAACAAATACCGTAACACACCTACATTATATTTACCACTCTGAGGATGAATGAACGAACTAATGTCAAAAATGTCACGATTGTTGGTACCGTTCTTTTAAAGAATTCGTGAACTACCTACACCTACCACGCACAAACCACCTACTTCAATTACAATATAAAAAGATCTACTTTTGTGTCCCATCCTTAAAAATCACCTAAAAATCATATTTTTATTATGAATATGAACGCATAATGTTTCTCCGCCTTTCGCTTAGAGATTTTGTATAATCTTCTCCAATATTCCTACAATTTTCAACCTACAATTGATTCTACGAAAAACATCACAGTTCCATTTGTAGACACATTATGTTCTGATTCGCTATGAATCGTCCTGGACTGTAACTTGATGAAGAAGTCCAGGTATTTGTGTTGAATCTTGATTGAAGTAGCGTTTGTAAGTCGTTTGAATTAAAGTCTTTGAGCAGGTTTTATGTACATATATTTACACTTTTTACAACGGATAATACTGGTAGCAACTACCGGGAAGCGTTGCGTCACGATCTAGTTGTCGCTTGAATATTATTAATTGATTAGACTAGGTGGCTGGTATAAGTTAAATATAGCTCATAGATAGATAGTTTAATATGAATTAATTTTGCTTGTGTTGATCTCTTTTGGGAAAAAGTTTATTTACAGATTTTAGAATACATTGTAAAGGGATGAAGGTGTGGTTAAATTTGATGAGAACAATGATGATCGATGTTAAAAGTGAGGAAGGTGGGATTTGAAACTTGTTGTAGCGTATTGGTGTATGGTTATAAATGTGACAGAAATTTAACACAATTTGACGGACGTTAGAATTAGGGGGTTGACAGTTACAGCTAGAAAAATTATTTGAATTTATGGGCGATTTATGGTAGAGCAATTAGGAAAGGATTCGAGACTAAATTGACAAACGAAAGAAACTAGTAATAAATGAACAAAGGAGCTAAAAATCAGAATTTAGAAAGTCAGCGTGAAACCATTACGCATCTTGCAATGATAACAAAGCAGTTGGTGGTATATTAATAAAAAATATAATAAGCCTGAAGGAAACTTCCAAATGAAACACGAGTAATAACAAAAATCCTACTTATATATTTAGCTTTCGATCAAAACACAGTAAAAGTAGGAAACTCATTCAAAAAAAGTCTTTTAATATGCATTCCATCCATGGTCGCATGCGGTCCCAAGTATCAACCCACCACCATACGACATTGTCAACTTCTGAACGTATTTTCGTGCTTTCGGAATTTATAGGCGCTAATTAAAAATCATCCAATTTTATTTAAACTATTCTGCCAATATTCCCCAAATTTTTAAAAATTAATTTATAATTATTTACAAAAATTCACTAACATCCATCTAAACAAACCTAAACAGGACATTCGGTTCATTTAAATGCATCCTTATTAAGGAGGAAATTGTTTAGGATATTTTGTGTCTTAAACAATGCATTAAAACCGTTTTATTAGTTTGTTTGTTAAAAAAGTCCTTACGTGGTATTTAAAAATAAAATGAATAAGTAAAGAATAGTTCGTACATCAACATAAAATGAAAACAAAGCAATGGCAATCGCAATAGCATTGATTAGTAAAGCACTTTTACTGAACATAAGCTATTATAAATGTTCTCCACTGTATTCATGAATACCCATTTGATTTACAATTGTTGCAATAATCTACTGAAAGGTCAACGGCAGTAAAAGGTGAAACGTCAAAGTCCACGTATCTGTCATTTGCATTCAATAAACTATGCTGCAAAGAAATGCAATTTCTAAGAAAAAAGTCACAGTAAATTTTGTGTCTACATTACCGTTTACTATGTGTGTCTTTATTTTTAACAAAATTAGAATAAATAATGAAACAAACACTTGTCAATTTAAACTTTTCTATAGTGTTACTTGACAATTGTTTCGCCAAAATTTTGGCTTCCGATGACACACTCCTCTACTTAAAATTATACTTTAATCTTACGTATACAATACATATCTATCTCTTTAAAATACAGACATACCCACTTGGATCGCATCATTTAATTACGTAATTTGTATGTAATGATTCATTAGATTTAATCGACGCATCGTTAATTATAACTAGACGTTATTTAGCAGAACCAATTAGCATTTACTTGAATATTATTTCTTATTGTTAAACTACATGGTCGGCGTTTTCACAATTGATAATGAGCCGTTGAATTTTCAGCGACTACAAGGTTAATTTACGTATATGTCGCAGTCATTCTGAAAAATTTGGCATTTTCTAAAATGGTATATTATAAAGTTAGAACTTACTTCATAAATTGAGTGTTACAACTTCAAACGAATAAGATAAAAGTAGTTTAAAAGTTTACATGAATTAATTATGTAATCTTACCACTATATAATAACGTGCTAATTAATATCTATGGTGCTAGCGTAGACATAGATATGTTTGTAAAGAAAATATGTGGGGTAATGTCATCCAAAGATACAATATTCTGCAATTAGTTAACCACTTAAACAACCTATTAAAGGGTAGACCCAACTTTCGATAGCCAGGATGTTGTCGTTTAATCAGAACCTTAATGAATGAAAATTCACGAACATGTTATGTCGTTCATATTTATTAAATGTTAATATTAGGTCATAGCGGTGATAGATCAGCTATGGCAGTAACCATGGCTGAACGCCCGCCGGCGGATTTATTAGGTTACCGTATAGAGAAACGTCATAGTTAAAATGTAAATCGACAACGATACTTATCCGTCCAAACTTGGATGGGTTCTACTAGTTGTGTTATATCTACTAATCAACTCACACCATTATCTAACCAAAATAGTGGTAGAAAAACTAAAACAATCTTTTTAAATTGAAAATATACAGTAGTTTAGAAAAAAGTAGAGTGGCCGGCACCTAAGGAGATTCAAAAGCCATAAATCATCGGATGCGCAGTGGCAAAGTCTAACCCCTTTAGGGCGGGGTTAATCGACCGGTAGGCAGAATGATAACTGCTCAGCAAAGCTCAGTAGCGTAGTGGCAAACAGTTGCAAATTAACAGAGTAGAGAAGTGGTTGTTTGTAAATTGTGTTCGAAATGGGTAATCTTCGGAAGTGTAAAATACTGAGTAATCAGGCAAAAGAAGTGGTCTACAATGTGTTTTTGTTTATGGTCAATTTAAGAACTGACGGAGTGGAAGGTCCTGTAAATATTATGAGTGAAATAAAGAAAGAAGTTTCCCAAGCAACAGGTGTTTCTGTTGTATTTCAAGAATTGTGAATGAAGCCAATGACTCAAGTTTTGTTCTTTGGACTTTACTGTGTTTCTCAACAACTTATTTCTATGCATACCTAATAATCTTTAAATTACCTATTATTCCTATATTTATATAATTAGGTACTTATGACCGTGATTTCCTCCAGTGATATGCGCCGCTGAATTACAAGTTGACGTTTCGGTCCAGCTATATTCTTATTGGCTCTTTCATTTATAAGTTTCCGCCTACCTACCTACCTGTCAATCTGACCGTCGCTGAATCTCCTTAGGTGCCGGCCACTGTACTAGAGTTTGAAAGGGCTAATCGATAGGAGATCTTGAGCCACAGAATAATTTAGAGGTTTTTGTAGGTTTCTTATCGAAATCCGCATTTTTGACCCCATATTTGGAATAATCGGGACGACCTAGAAACTTAAACTTAAACCTTTTAGAGTAATTTCAAGTTTCGTACTATTGGGTGTTTTATTTTTTCCGCTAGATTAGGTTTGAATATAATTAGTCAAGTGATAAATCCGATGGGGGGAGGGCTTTTTGTAGATTAAGTCTAGTTTAGTTTGAAATCGTAGTTAAATCATTGAAATAACTTTCTTCGCGATACTTCTCATTTTCTATTGTTTTATACAGTTCAATATTATCTTATAATATTTTACATTTACGTGTATCACTGCAAATAAAATATCCAACAGTATTATTTGTTCCAAAAATTATGAGTCAAAACAAAATTGTAACAAATATTTATTTTAGTGCTGTTGAGTCAAACTTATGTACATTTGTCCAGTTTTTACTATTGATCGATTCGCTGTAAACATTTATTGTATCCTAAAAATCGCGAGGAAGTTCGCCTAACAATTCTCGTCTTACGTGCTTCAAAGTTTCTCTAAACTTTGTACATATTACAGTTTATTATGTACTTAACAAAGGGGTCAATATTTACAATCAACAATTACCTCATCCAGTACAAGTACGCTTTAAAAAAACAAATACGTAATAGTAAAGAATCAAGTATCTACTTTCAATTATTTAATCCTATTTACGCACTTAATTTTATGCAAATCTAGATAAAATAATTCTAATTGTCGATGTTATATGAATATTATTAACAATAATTTTTGTTAATTCCAAATTAAAGCAGCTATCAATACCAAATGCTTGATGAGAACATTATTGATTTTTAAGTTTAATTTAGGAAACCATCCTGATAAAAGTTTAATGATTAAATAAACATTTTACCTAATATTTCAGATAAATATTGTAGCTAACCCCTGACAAAATGAGTACTTGCGTACATCGTTTCTTTTTAAACAAAAGTAATATAATTTCCCTTATGTTTCCTATATTAACCCATATTTTATAAGCGTTGTAGCAATGCAACATAAAGATAACAATATCGAAAATTCTTATTAATAAGAAATAGATATGTTTTCCTGAGAAGAATATTTAACACAAAATATGGTACGCATACTTTCAAAAGCGAATTATTTACCCCCACAACAAAGAATAATAACTATGAAGTAAATTCAAAAATAATGTATAACAGTCAACATTAAAACAATAATCCGTTTCATCAATGTAAGTGTGAAATAAAACTGTCTTTCAGTGGTCGATGGAATTCTGCTTTTGGCAAACGTTTCGCCATTTCTTGCTCGCGCGGTCTTCAGTGATGACTTGGCTGGGACCAAGACGCAGTTCTTGATCACCATTGAAAATTCCGTCAGTCTGGAAAAGCAAAAAACCACAAGAGAACGAAAAAATAGTACAGAGAAAATCCTATAACCAATCTGTGCAACCAACTACTGTTATGAGATCACTTTTCCATAGTCTGAGCAAATAAAAAAATGTATTCATTTAGGGTTTCCTCAGTTCCACTTTATTCCTATTTCTGCCTTTAATTTGTCTCTAACTAATGCTTCATGTGTAATACTACGGATGATGTCAATCGCAGATTCCGACGAAACTTTTGGACCCAGACTACAGCCCATTAGCCCCAATCTTAATTCTACGAACCCTTCATGTTTTAGAAGGTGTCCTACCAACCTATCTCTCTTTTTCTTTTGCACCCGTGCAGAGCCATGCTACTACAAACATACTCTTTTAATAAAATTTTTCTAATTTCCAAATTCATTATTATTATTATTGTTTTATGCCTTTCTTTATTTTTCCATCCTGAGCTAAAAGTATTTTCCTTTCTCATTAGAATAATTTCTATCTATTAAGTTGGTGGCGCAATCGGTTGTACCTTTTTAAAGACACTTTTTGGTCACTACCAAGATCGGTTGTACCTTTTTTGGTCAGGTATAATTTGGTGGCACTTTCGGCTACTCCCGCCTGTAAAGAAGTTTAATCGGTGCAGTATTTTATATGCGTATGTATTTATTTTTTTAATTTTAGCTACTAATTACTTAAAATTAAACCACTTTAAAATAAAGGTAAGGGTACGTAAATGGTACGTCAATGTTTCCTTGGCCGATAGAGATTAATCTTCGCTAAAGGTTCCCTTTCATTTGAGTCACGTAAATTTTCAGCAATTTTTACTATTAGAGGTTGTACCGTGGTGCCTTCCGTTAATTCCTCATTTCTGGTTTTAGCAACTTCTCGCAGAGGCGGAACGACCTTGACACAATGCAACAGTGTGGAAACGATGTTACAGAATGTTCACAACTGAGCAACGGTCCAGACCCGCTGATAGAAAAGAAGTTCTAAGTAAATTATGTACAGTGTCCGGCACCTAAGGAGATTCAGCGACGGTCAGATTGACAGGTAGCTAGGCGGAAACTTTTAGCATAGCAATAAATGAAAGAGCCAATTAGAACATAGCTGGACCAAAGCGTATCACTGAGAGAAAAATTACTGAACACAGAACACAAGTGAATTTACTCAACTGATTTACTTACCCTAACAACCCCTTCTCTACTCTGTTAATTTGCAACTATTTGCCACTACGCTACTGAACCTTACTGAGCGGTTATCATTCTGCCTACCGGTCGATAATCCCCGCCCTAAAAGGGCTAAGCATTGCTAGTGCGCATGCGATAATTTATGGCTTTTGAATTACTTTAGGTGCCGGGCACTGTATCTACCTACACTTCCTTGTTTCATTTTAACAGAAATTATTTATCAAATAACTTGTCTACAGTACACTATTAAACGGGTGTGTCAACAGCATGCTTGCCTACTGTTTATAAAACTGACCAAATAATGTGTGCGAGCAGGAACTTACCACCTGTCGCTAGTGAGTTCAATTTGTCCCAAACAAATACAGAGCACTGCATAAACAAAGTGTTATCAAAATAAATCGTTCACCCTCTCTTATCACAACCAATATGTCCATATACTTATATATACCATCAAAAGAAAAGAACATATTTTTATGTTGTTCAAAGTAAAGTGGTTGTAATTTTCAAAAACATAATTAGAATATTTCTAACAATTGTTTCGATTTTGCAGTCGTTTTCAAATAGTACACAAAAACTAAATTTAAATTCAAAAATTGTGGTATTATGGCTATAAGCAGGTATAAACACCTATACAAACAAGGTCATTAATTATCAACTACATGAGAACGAAGCCCTATATATAGGTCTAGAAAACCCTTAATTTAATTGTTTCATCATAATGTAACAATTTCTAATATTTCTAAAAGACCTATTTTTTACAATTTGCTAATCTATGTACGATTGATAAATTATTTTTACTTATCAGATGTCCATCATTGTTACAGTGTTGGCAAATCCTGTCAAGTTTTAATTATCTGTTATTGATTTAACATATTTTTTAAATCTTACGTCAAAATTGCGACCTGTTTTGCCAATATAATATGCATGAATAAGTGTAGTCCTTATTAGGGTCTAAAGGTCGTCGTTGGTTGGAATTGCTTCCTAACGTTTCGCTATCACGAGTAGTGAGCTTCTTCAGAGGTCCTTCCATCTCCGATGCATAGTCTACATTCGGCATCGGAGATAGAAGGACCTCTGAACAAGCTTGCCACTCGTGCTAGCGAAACGTTAGGAAGCAATTCCAACCAACAACGACCTTTAGACCCGAATAAGGACTACACTAGTTCATCAAGTGATCGCGAAAGCCTTAACCAATTTCAGGCATATTGTTTAAACCTATCTGTACTTTTATTATTTATCAAACGTGTTTTTAAAATAGTGGAAAGGAAACATTGGTAAATTAATAAATAAATAAAAATAAGAGACTCGCCCCAATTACCACTAACTGTTAGTTTTGTTGTTAGGGTGAGTCTCCTATTTTTATTTATTTAAAAGTGTTTTTGGTTTATATTTATTTGTACTAACTGAATTTATGTTTAAATTCCTACGTAGCATATAACATAACTTAGGACGAAAGTTTCTATGATATAATAGTTTATTCGATACCACCTCTCTTTTTGGGGTTTTGGCTATGGCATATTCGTTTTAATGTCATTTTTTTTTTGTTTAACAATATGTCGGTACGTTTGGTGTTTTATCCATTCTTACGTGCCAGAGTATATAATAGTTAGATATTTTTGGAAATTATGCTTTCTCAAAAGGTAATTAACTAATCTGTGAATAAGAATATGGAATGTCGACATTTTTATGGAATAATTTTGTTTTGAATCTTGCGTGATAATTAAGTGAGCGCAGAAACAAATTATAAATTGTTGAAAATTTACCAAAAAAATCAAATATATTTGGACTGCAAATAAATGACAATAAAACAACAACATTGATTTGTAGGGGCGGTGAAAGTAGGGTTACAACTAATTCAGGTGATATAAAAATTGTAGACGATTTTCAATATCTATGAAGTTAAAAGTATTCTCGAATAAATTCTTGTTCTGTTAATTAATTTATATTGATGATGGTACGAAATACTAACTAAATATTTTTTATTTCACCTAATATTATTTTCTTAAGGACCATATTTTATAATTCATGATATAATATGCATTTTGATGACCAAATTCTGTCTTATCCTTAGTTTCTACTTGGTCGATTTTGATGAAACAAAGTACAACTATATTATAAACTTTTAAACGCCAAACTAACAACGAATCTGAAACAATAAGTCAAAAATATATTATTTACACGAACACCCAGATTTTATTTCATCTATATAAGTAAGACAATATTTTGCAATCAAATAAGTCTCACAATTACGCAAAATTTTTCATGCAATTAGTAGAATCATACCATGATTAATCCATTAATCTGTTAACAGTTAACCGTACTGAAATACGTATATACACACAAACACAATTATTGTTAAGTACAAACATGAAACAAAACGATTTAATTCAGACAGGCTGTTGATACTGGATTGTTATGAGAAAACCAAGCACAATTAACCGTCTCACCGACATACTGCAAACAGACGAATCGTGTACAACGTCACCCCTAATTGGAAGGGTAAGGGTGCCGTGGTGTGCCAGCGGTAAACAACCATTACACTAAAATATATTAAATATTAATACATTTATATGGTGCGCGTACGTATAAATAAATCAGAACCTATATTTTTGTATTTATTACATGAATCACTAATTAAAATGGAAAGTGCATCAATAATTATAATACGAAATCGCCTAACAATTAATTGTAAATTCTATAATTATTAACAAGAAAATCGATGGTGAGGTTGCGATTTCTTACGAGAAGAGAGCGAGCAGCGTGGTTTAGTACTCTAGATCATTGCTTAGCATTCGGGAGGTCACCGATTCGAACCCGGGTCCAGCTGCTCTGTTCCAAGTTTTCCGTGGTTTCCTTGGATCATTTAGGCAAATGTTGGGACAGTAATATTCCACAGATAATCTTTCACTTCTCTTCTGTCTTCATTTCGTCCGTCTCATCTTTCTCTCCCTAACCACACCACCCACCAATTCTCACGATTCCTGAAAGGAGGCTGAAGAGGGCCTTAGGCCCTACCCTCCGACTTTGCACTACAGTGTAGGTCGAAGGGACTGCCCGCCCACCAGCACAGGTAGCTGGTGGGAATGAAACTCAAAAAAGTTTTTTTTTACAAGAAGAGGTCCCAAATAAATTTTGCAATTTATTTTTAAAGATTGCCATACATTTCCAGAACTACATAATTCTTTTTTATGAAAAATAAAAACATTTATTTGAACTGTTAACCAAAAAAAAATGAAAAGATTTCCAAACAAAATTTTGTGTGTCTTCTATCACATAAATTGTTTAATATCTAGATAAAAGAGTGCTAAAAACTGTGCTACGTATTAATCACAGACACAGTAAATGTCTTTTTGTGGAATTTTTTATATTTATTTTATTATCGATTCAAATAAATGGTTTTCGTCCTTATATAAAAAGCATTACGATCTTTCAAAAATCGCTAAATTACATTTTCATTGATTAGGAACTGCTTTTCTAAAAATATGGTAATTTCTGCTACTTTTCTTTACAACTTTAATCGTTACAAGGATATTTTTTGCGACACCACTAGAAGATGACCTTTCTGAATGTGTAAAGAATTCAATAGGAGAACATAAAACTATAAACGAATTGTGTATTTATAGTTTAATTAATTACTTTGCCTATTAATATTAGGTTTATTTTCATTTATAAACAGAATAAAACATATAAAATTGCATTTGTCTTTTTATCATTCTTAAATCATATTTTTCGTAAAATTTGGATTGTTACGTGGTAACATTCAGCTTGTTTTCCTGTATTTTGAGCATTAAGTCTGGAGCTCCCCTAGGTCGGTGACCTTGGGATCGTGCCCAACGTGCCTATTGGGTAGCAACGAAACTGTTCGCGTTGGCCCACTTTCAAACAGCAATCGAATTTTTAATATCACATAAGTAACTAGCAGTGTATCGTCATATGCAGATAATTACTGCTAACTGTGATATTCCATAATGTTTGACAAGGACCTTACAAAGGTGTCTAGTTGTCCAACTGAATTGACGACGCAGCTCCTACATATATATACAAGGTCATTCAAACTGAGTGGCACATTAAACGTTTTAGGGAAACTAAGCATGTTACAGATTTGAAAATTTGGGAGTAGGGGTTATTAAGGATGATCTTTTTATCTAAAATAATTTCAACTGTCGAGCACTTCCGGTAATACCGGAAGTTGATGTCAACTTTGTTATTATTTTTAATGGAATGGTATATTTTTTACGATGAATTCGTATGAAACATAAAATTTTAAGGTGACTTTGATAACCAACTTGTATGCCTACGATGAATAGTTTCTCAGATAATTTACTGGAAAAAAGATTGTACCACAACCCAAAATATAAAT
Source organism: Agrilus biguttatus (assembly GCA_963921985.1). Classification (NCBI taxonomy): domain Eukaryota; kingdom Metazoa; phylum Arthropoda; class Insecta; order Coleoptera; family Buprestidae; genus Agrilus; species Agrilus biguttatus. The sequence continues at coordinate 32,797,077 of OY998117.1, forward strand.
AATCATAACTTCCTTAAAAAATTACTTAGAATGTTGATATTTTTACTAGTTATAGCCAAGTCATAAGGCGAACGTCATTCCAAAACCAAGCTTTATAATTTGTATAGGGCGTTCAAAAAAAAAATCCGAAGTTTAAAAACTTCAAATACGAATAACTTCATTTTTTCAAATGGCACCTAGCATATTTTATTTTTTATCATTCGATTCCTTTTTGTATGCTCTTTCGATCCATTTGGATATTGAATACTCCCAAATTTCCAAATCTGTAACATACTTAGTTTCCCTAAAACGTCTAATGTAATATATGAAAGGTATGCTGACCATTCTAATAAACATTTTTAATTTGAAATTTCTCATACTATCCCTAAATAAATAATAATAGATTAACCAACGTGATGGGTTCAGTTTAACAAGTTGATATTCTTACTAGAAAAGGACCTTGTTTAACATTACTGAATCCCACAACAAATAGCAAATTCCCACAGATGGCGTTCACCACGCTGTCCATATTTATTCATCGAACGCTGTTTACAGGCAACAGGTACGTTGATTGGCATTCTAACCTAACGCAACCATATTACGCAACCCCCTACAGGAATTACCGAATTTTTTCTCAAGATGGAAAGAACGATAACAGTATATCTCTAGGTTGGGCAATGAGTTTTGTCGCCTCTAACTACTCCTATGCTTATAAATATTTTAAATTTTACACTTTTAATACTTACGTACATTATTTTACTTGATTATAACCTTTCTCTTGTCTTGTTGAGAACGAATATTCACTACTCAAACTCAAACAGCCATATTATATCTAATTTATAACCGGACTCCACCCCATTGTGTCTTTCCGAAAGAGGTCGTAATTTTATTTTATACGTTCTATAATATAACGCCAACGTCAGTTCAAAGGCAGTGAATAAAAAATATGTTGTTTGTAAGTACATTTCTATAGCTACAATAGATGTAAATATCTACACCATACAAGATACCTACCGATTGAATTACAACTACAGGTTCGAAGTTGCACTATCATAAACCGTTTAAATAAATAAAAGAGAGATCAAGTTTCCATAGATTGTTTTATTATTGTTATAAATTAAATGTGTTTTGTTTTCGTTTTCTTACAATTGTGTATGTGTTTCAATGTACAAAAGGCGTATACCATTTCGTCCGTCGAATTCCAAAATTTGATAGGCCAGTAAAATGTGTCTACTTGAAAATGTACCCTTTCGCCCGCGCAGCTAATTATAGAAAACTACCCTTTCGTCCGGAAGATATGTTATGGGTAAAGTTAGATAGGCGAGTTAATCTAGGTTTACCCGAGTAAATTGCGTAATACCCAAGACTCTTGGGTAAAGTCCAAAATCTATTTGGAATTGTACACGTTTCGGGCTTTATCCGGATAAACCGCGTTTTATCCGCTTTCGCTTCGTTAAAGTTGGATGTACCATAAATGACTCATATAACTCAAGATGTTATTGAGTTATATCTGCGCTTGTGTGAAAGGTTAGATGAGGTTAGGTTAGGTAAAGCTACTGGAAATATTTGCAACTCGGAATGTCACAGCAGGTTGTCTTGTTTGAACAAATAAGTTCTCGTTAGTAGATTACCTTTAAGAGAATACAGTTTTAGAATTCTAATTTTTATTTGTAAAATGTGTTTTTTGAATTAAATATGTTTTTCAAACATTAATGGCTTCGTCTTTTATGGTACATCCAAGTTTAACCAAACGAAAGCGGATAAAACGCGGTTTACCCAAGTAAAGCCCGAAACGTGTACAATTCCAAATATGTTTTGGACTTTACCCAAGACTCTTAGATATTACGCAGTTTACCCGGGTAAACCTAGGTTACCTCGCTTATCCAACTTTACCCGTAACATATATACTATTTACCAAAGGTGTCGCTTTGATGGTAGGTTATATCTCCCTTATTTTTAATACTATATCAAAACCAATGATTGAGGTATCTATCTTTTTAATGTTTCCTTCCAACCAATGATGAAAAATATATAGGCAAGGTTTTTTAAATAGTGTTTAAAGTAAGAAAAACTATTAATATCCGAGGGCATTAACAGTATTAACACTTTGAATATGAACATATATTTCCTAACCCAACCTAATCTACCCCAACCCACTTTCAATAATCGACAGGGTATAGTTTGATTTATCAATAAATCGATTACGGACAAAAGGGACAACTCCGGTACAAATACATTCCTTCTCACCGGACGTGAAAAATCGTTGCACCGATGTTATACACAAAATGTTTAATTGTTAAAATGTTTTTATAAAAGAATAGAATAGGCACAAATATAACAATAACTACCTTACTTGACAAACAACGAAAATCCGAATTCTCATTATGCAAGTCCCAAACAAATGCATATATACTCTTAATACTACGAATTAAAAACCAATCAAACAAGATTAAAAAAACAAGCCAGTTGATCAATCAAATAGCGATACAATAATTGATAAAGAAACCACTTATACAATTTATTTTCCATTCCGGGAAACCCCGAACTCTTTAATATTTTTCTTTTACCGAAAGTTTAGTTTGTTCATGGTATACGGCGGTCTACACTATCGCGATTCTACTGTAACTGAATCATTGTCACAAAAAAAAGCATTTGTAAACAATTGCTATGATTCAGACAAAATCTAACCAAATCAAGATTTTGGAATTCATGTTTAAGCCCTCTGATGTGACAACTTAACTTAAGAAGACTACCGTAGAAAGTAAGCCGTAACTGTGGTTTGGATTAAATATTTTCAAAATAAAAAATTGATTTAAAAGCTATCCAAATACAAGCAGAACTTAATATGTATAAAAAAAACGGAAATAGAACTTTCAAATTTGTGATAGTAAAAGTACAACACTGTACTCGTAAATAAATATAGTTTATAAAAATGATTGTTCTAAGTGTTGATTATAAAGATTAATAAATTCCTATCTACAAAAGAAAGTTTTTAATACCGCACTTTTACCAATCTTGATAAAATTAAACAAACAAATAACAATTCAAATTGCCTGCCAATATTATTTTTATATGTACGCCTGTAACGTACGCAGCACGTTAGAAACCCTGGTTGTTTCTATTTTTATGTCCTTGATTATACGTTAAATAATAGTGATATACCTAAAGGTTATTATTTATATAATAACAGTTAGAAGTGACCCTGATTAATGGTTCTCAAAAACCAATACCCATATCACAACAATATTTAATATGGTTGGGTATAACAAGGAAATTGTGCCAATCCGTTAGTATTCGTTGTAACACGATAACATATCTACAAAATTTAATAGGTAATTGCATTTTCAATTTATAAACGAGCCTTTGTTCATAAAACATTTATTTTGAAAAGTTTGACAAAAATACAAATTTCTCTATTTTAATACATATCCCCCTTGTTTGTCTATAGGTTTTTCCCAACGATTAGTAGTTTTTTCATCCCGTTTTCAGAAAAAGAAGCAGGGCCGGTGTTTATCCAGTTGCGCACAAATGCCTCCACCTGTTCATCGGTCTGAAATCGCTCGCCTCCTAGTGATTCTTTGAGGGGCCCAAACATGTGGAAATCATGAGGGGATAGGTCTGGGCTATATGGAGGGTGTTCCATTTGAGTCCAGTGCATTTCACCGATTGGGGCCTGCGTTAAAACTGTGGTATGAGGCCTAGCGTTATCGTGCAAGAGTAACACGTCACGAATGGGGTGCGTCCTCCTTTTTCGGCGATAAGAAAACTTTACCTGACTGAGAAAGTTACAGTAGTAGGCTGCATTAATGGTTCTTTATTCGTGCAAAAATATCGACCAACAGCATCCCTCTCCACTCTTACAAAACCGTGGCTAAAACTTTGCCTGCAGACAGACGTGTTTTCGGCTTTACTGGGTTTGATTCAACTTTGCGACGCAAAAAAAATAAAATAAAACAAAGAGTCAACGTTGTTACATAAAAGCGAACGTAGCAATTAAACCAACAAGAATTCAATTAATGTAAAATTTTCATTTGTATATATTGTAGATGTCAAAATAGTGTATATTAATAAAATCAACAAAACAACAATAGTGAGTGTTATCATTCTACTAAAAATCAAAAGCAAAACACGAACACCGAACACCAGTGCAATATTCCGAATAAAAAAATTAACATTTAAACAAAGACATAAGGGATATTTATTAGATAACCGTATTTTTTAAGTAAGCGATATTACAATGACACACGTTGTCATTATTTCTGATATGATAGTCAACATTGACACTATTAGTTGTCGCACCCAAAGAGCAGCTGTTTTTTATCAGCATTTATAACAGAATAGAGAACACACGTGTAGACTGACATCGGTTTACGTATATATATATAGAGATATATATATTCTAAAGGTAATTTGACAATGCCTTTGCAAGTACATACAGAACACCAGAGTAAAAATAGCGGTCATGCATCGAGTACTTCCGCAACGGATGTTTTTCATACGGGTGATTTAATAGTTATACAGTTTTTATCGCATGTAGATAACGCAATGAATGTGTAGTGTGCGTGTGTTTGTTTTTGTAATGAAGACTTACCTATTTATATACATATATATAATGTACACATGCGTACAAGCACAAATAATAAGTACGTAGTACAAAAACAAATATTAGTGCAAACAGCATCCTACACAAATGAAATTAAAACAAGTTCTTTCTAGAAATGGTAGGAAACTGCACAATTGTGTCGGGCGAAATTAAAATAGTCAGGAAAATTAAATGCAACTTAATTAAAAATTAATAAAAAATATATGAGATAAAACATGAACTAATTGTAAATAGTTATAAAAAAAAAGAAACAATTAACAATACTAAATTAGGAATTTATGACCTGACTGGTCCAGCTGACTAATCTGAAATGTATGTGAGCGACCTATTAAACCAAAATCACAATCAAAACGACGTAAATATAAATAACAATTCATGAATTTGAAACTCAATCAGTTCCAGATCACGGGAATTGAGTGTCAGCTCGCGAAATACCTCACAGAAATACAATAAGCTAGTAAAGAGTTATCTACCATGGTAAACAGTGCATGCATTCTCTTCAGGTACTAAGGGTCAACTCACATCATACTCAAAAACAAAGCACTAAGGGTCAACTCGCCTAGTGCTCGATTAAATTGCAATATTAATCTATAATAAATAAAGTAAATAAATATTAATAAATAACCTATTATAAATAATTTAATAGTAAAATTGGTCACCCAGTGAATTAACTCACCTATTACTTAAAAAACTGACACTTTAGAAAATTAAAGCACAGATGAATAATAAATATTACACAATTTTTAAATATCGATATTAACACCTTACGAAAGACTGACTTATATGGGATAATTCTGGCGAGAACAGGCCCGTGTTTATAAAAAGAGCTGCATATTCGGACCTTATCGCACCGTTCATATAAACAAAGTCTAGAGAATTTGAGTTAGCGTAGACTAAATAGTAACAGCCAAAAGTTGGATTTGAATATTATTGTGTGAATAGAAAAAATCCTTTACCGAAATTACTTACTTCTTACACAAGTTCTATCTAGAAATGGTAGGAAACTGCACAACTGGAACCATAAAGAACATACAGATACAAAAGAAAAACCGTTGCACATGATGTTTTTAAACCATTTCAACCTTTCAACTTTACACTACCTATCTCAAAACTGTTCTTTTAAGAACAAGCGTCGGACTGTGAATAGTGCAGTTATTACGAAGAGACTAATATCATTTGAAAATATGTTAAATAATGATAATTTTTGGTTGTTGCGATAATTTTGTGGAATGGCACAATATATAAAGAAAATTGAAACACATACTTGATAACAAATTGTAATCCAGCTGACTCAAAATTTTATTTTTCGCCTAGTCTTACAAACAATGCAGCTCGAGGAGATTTATCATAACCGACAGAAAACGTGATTACTGTAGTTTTGATTCAAATTGCAACGATACTGCGAACAATCTTTAGGCATTTGTAATAATTAACTTTCTTCTTTCTAACTATATTATATACCTAATAATAATCATAATCAAGGATTTAGACACAACCACTGCCCAACCAACTTATCTGTGACCGCTATGACCAAATACTTTTAATTAAAAAACATCCTGGAAATCGAAAGTAATTATTTACTTCGGATGAGATAGCTCCACCGATTTGCTTTACAAACCTACCCACACAACACCTAGACACCTACGTAGCACATTATTATATAATGAAATACGCTGAGAAAGTAAAAATTTACCAAAAAAATATTGTGTAAATAATCTTCAACAAGTACCGATGTCTCTTATTTGTCTGTATACTGTGCTGATGAAAACGAAAACGAATAATTTTTTATTTAAATCTTGATTTTTACCTTAACAAGGAAACGAATGAGGTACGCCTAAACAGGATTTAGATTAATCAGGAAGCCCTTAACTCTTTTTTATCTATACCCGTATGATTCCCAACGGTAACAATACATTTGAGCACTCTGACCTTGCATGCTGGTTGCGGTCACAAGCCACAAAAAAATCCCTGGAGTACAAATCTAAATAAACCACCGAAAGCAAGAAAATTTAATACGAAAAAAAATTCTAAATAAACTTTTACAAAAACATTTCCTGTTGAGTATCGAGGGTGTGTCGCTTGTCTACCTTTGTTCTAAGGGACACTTAAACCCTCTTCGATAAAAATTAATTTATTTATTTGATTTCGCTTCAAACGATGAGTTTATACGAGCAAAAATAAAATGTGTTTTGATTTTAGGATTTTTAATAAAACATATAAACAACTTATAACTACTAACACCGATATTGATATAAAAACGAGAAAAACAATGAGTACTAAGCGAGATATATAACTTATAACAAGAGACGAACAAGAAGTGAATGATATTACTTATTTTTTTTTTGTGTTTCATTCCCGCCAGCTACTCGTGCTGGTGCAAAGCCGAAGGGTAGGGCGTAAGGCCCTCTTCAGCCTCCTTGTAGGAATCTTGGGAATGGGTGGGTGGTGTAATTAGGGAGAGAAAGATGAGACAGACGAAATGAAGATAGAAGAGAAGTGAAAGATTATCTGTGGAATATTGGAATATTACTGCCCCAGCTTTTGCCTACTATCTTAAATATACCTGGGATCTACTTGGGAAACTACAGCGATAGAAGGTGGTTAATAGGGTGTTGTTGACCTTAAACTATTGTTAGTTACTACGTGACAAAATAATGTGCAAATTTGTGATATTCTGTGAAATAACACATCTGGCAAAGATGTTGATTTTTGATATTTTACCTGTTTAAATTACCTAAGGAATGAATGCCCTTACTCAGAAAAAGACTTCAAATAAACTGCGCACCAACATTTCCCATGTTGTTTTTTTTTTTACTTAATGGCAAAAAAGCTTTCGTGAATGCGAAAATGTAATGTTAGTCTATCAACATAATGTATGAAAACAATTCAGTTTCGTCGAAAACTAATGCTACCAACCATAGTTTATGATTGAATATTAACCAGCATTTATTAAGACTATAGAAAACCCGTTTTCGATTCAAATTGACCCACATTTGAATAAGAGCAAAATTTTACATATACGGGTACCAAAAAGGTGTAAACAACTACTCGAGGTGTAATCTGTGTTCCTCGCCTGATGGAAACGAACAAGTTTAGCGAAAATTGATGAGTTCATTTCCCTGAAAATTACTTTGCGCATAAATTAAACGGAACAAGCCAATTTCTCTTGATTAACTACAATAATTAAAGAGCTGGGCAAATTAGTCTCTTTTTAATGTCGCATACGATTTCTCCTATACCAAATCCAACTTACGTACGATAGAGATTAATTTTAACCGCTTCAACTCTCTAAAACGGTAATAAAGCGAATCCTGCAATAAGCACCGGCATTAAAGGAATAATTAATCACAAACTGAACACATCTTACCAACCTATTTAATTACAAAAGGGAACGACCAATATTTAGAATAAATATTTTATCTATACAAATGTTAGAAGCAGATTATCAATTTTTTCAACGATCAGAATATGCCGCCTAACCGACAGCTACAGTTATAATAATGTTTATAGAGTGTCTTTCGAAAGACATAAGAGTTAAAGAAAATAATTTTTAAAGATGGTCGATTTCTAGTAGATTCAATATTGTTAAGAAACAGAAATGTAAATGCAGCATTCTTCAACAATAATACCATAGGAAAAACATTAATTAACAATAAAACGATTAAAAAGAAAATCAACAAGAAAAGTCCGGAGTATATGAAATAAAATGTTCTGACTGTGATACGGTTTACATAGGAAAATCCAAAAGAAGTATCGGCATAAGATATAAAGAACATAAAAACTATGTGAAATATAATAAAAATTCATCTGGAATAGCAACATATCTAATTAATAACGACCACAACATAGAAATAGAAAATGTAAAACTACTTCATAATTTAAAAGGCGATTTAGTTCTAGGTAAGTATGAAATTATGGAAATAAGAAAAGCTACAAATTGTAATAAAAAACTAGCAAACGACCAAACTTTGGTAACAACCCTCTGTTAAGTCCAGATTTAGTTTAAATAACCCCACCCCCAAAGTAAGTAAGTAGGTAAAATAAATTGAATAGATACTAAAGAACACTGTAGTTTAATATAAGCTCCTGATGATGTGGTTAATACGGCAAAATACGTATAGAGTAAAGTAAATAAATAAGTGAAACTCTCCAAGTGTTTAATTACTAATTTCATTATATCAATATTGTTAATTCCAATGGAATTTTAAATTTCTTTCTGAAATCATTTAATTACTTCCCCTACCTTAGGTGTGAACATTGAAATTTTAAACACAGCAAATGTGTGGAATACGTCCAGCATGATTGGGTAACGATGCGTAGAAAAGTACAGTGCTCGGCACCTAAGGAGATTCAAAAGCCATTAATCATCGGATGCGCACTAGCTGTTTAGTCTCCAAATTATCGTTTAAGTAAATTATAAATTTATCACCGTTCATGTTAGTTGTCATGCGAATTCTAATGCTGTCGAGATGGTCTGTTTTATGTCTTCAGGAGATAAGCGCGTGAGAACGGTAAGGGCTCTTGAGGACATAGAAACGAACGTTGGAAAATAACAGATGAAATAGAACCACCGAACGAACCACTCGATAGCAAAACATAATCGTAGATTTCATTTAGTTAAGTTTTATACGTAAATATAAGTTTTGCTTTTGTATAATAATTAGTAATAGTGAAAGTGAAGATTTTTTAATTAATGCAAATAAACATAGTTAAACACACAAAATATCGTTTTCCTCAATATCTGAGGTGGTTCTTCGAAGCAAGATTTATCACGAACACGCTTTCACGCTTCTTCACTAGCAAAGCTTAGACCCTTTAGGGTGGGGATAATCGACCGGTAGGCAGAATGATAACTGCTCAGTAAAGTTCAGTAGCGTAATAGCAAATAGTTGCAAATTAACAGAGTACAGAAGGGGTTGTTAGGGTAAGTAAATCAGTAGAATGAATTCACATATGTTCCGTGTTCAGTACTTTTTCTTTCAGTGAACTACAAGTTGACACTTCGATCCAGCTATATTCTAATTGGCTCTTTCATTTATTGCTATGCTAAAAATTTCCGCCTAGCTACCCGTCAATCTGACTTTCACTGAATCTCCTTAGGTGCCGGCCACTGTAAGTAGAAAAAGGTAGAACGGATATAGAGAAATCTCTTTAATAAGTATCGATGCCGAGTTTTATTTTATTTTATTTTATTTATTTAAGTGTTCATTATTTAGTCAGAGACATCTTATAATAATAGTGCAAATGTGATAAATCTCAATCACTGCACAAGGACAATTCTTCACAATATGGTAGACGATGTCCCTGGAGGGAAAGCAACAGTGACGATGATGATGACGAGTACGCTGTATCATTAAGATAACGAAATCGAATGTTGACCACGCAGCTGGCCGATGATACAGACGAACAATAACTTACTGATACCGGCGAGGACGCCGATTTTAACAGGATGACCGAATAAAAAATTAAGGCGATCAGTTTTCCAATTTATGGAATGGAATTTATGAGAGATTAAATATTTTTTGCAGATAACAGATGAAAAAATGGTAACCACATCATACTATATATCACATTCAAGCAAATTAAGTTAGTCGCGTAATAAATCATTCTGATTAGAAATTAGCGTTTTTTGGGATTTTCCTGTATGTACTTTGGCTATGATACCTTCTTCCGTGTCATAGCTCTAAGTCAATGAGATGTACGGAAAAACACCCTATAGGTTTTAGTGATCCGTCATTTCCATATTCAGAAGCCTAAAAATTAAGAATTACATTGAAAAACGGAACATATCTTTATTACGGTTATGAAAAATTAATATTAATCTTAAACAATATCTGTTCGGATTTATCTTTTCATTTTTTGTTTGTAATTTATTGGCCTTGTCGGTCACGCATTTTTTACGTCTCAAAATTTTGTTGTATTGTCATGTGTATTTGCTATCCGTTTCTTTCTTTGGCTATTTATGGTTTTATAATAGTATGTATCGTATTTTTTCCCTTTTTAGTATTGCCGTCTCCCATTGTATTATTTTTTCTTTGTGTTCAAATGTTCATCTAGAGTTTAAGTTAGTTTATACATTTATTGGGGGTAATTTGTATCATCGGTCCATTTCGAGGACGTAGATGATGCACCGACACATAGATTACAATGTTGCATTTTTTGTATTTACGGTTTTCCATCCTTGTTTGTTTTGTTGTTTCAAGTGTCGGTGCATCGGAACCACCCCTCCTCTAGGGGCTGTTCTTAAATTCATATATAGTATAAATAAGACAGTTAGAACAGTTCATTCATTCAAATACAGTAAGAACATTTCAATTCAACATATTAGATAAAAATATCAAACGTTTATAAGAGATCATTTTTAGTACGTTTTAACATATAGCAACAATACAGCAAGATCTCTATAAACGTATAGTATAAATAACATATAGTTCAATCAATCTATCATAATCAATTAATCTTCGTAAATAAGTAGGCTTCACGACGTTCCATAAAATTAGTGTATATAGTTTGTAAATAGTTGGGTGTAATAAACAATTAAAACACGAAGTCCGTTTATTGCACCGATTCCCCCATAGGAATCAAAAGAAGTGGCACATCTGTGCACCGATGAAATAATTCATTTCATCACCTAATTAAACAATATCTGTTCGCATATATTCATCTTTTTATTTTTTGTCTTTGTAATATATTAGCCTTATTAGTCATGCATTTCATACTTCCCGGATTTTTTGTAATTTTTGTATTGTCATGTGCATTTGCTGCCTGTTCCTTTATTTTGCAATTTATTGTTTTTGTATGTGTCTTATTTTTTCCCTTCTTGGTATTGCCGTTTAGCCCTATCGTATTATATTTTCTGTTTCCAAATGTTCTTTTAGAGTTAAGTTAGCCGATAGATTTATTTGGGGGTAAATTTTTGACCCATCGGTCCATTTCCAGGACGTAGATGATGCACCGACACAATGTTGCATTTTTATATGTTCACGTTTCTCGTTCATTTTTTTTTGTTGTTGTTTCAAGTTTCGGTGCATCGGAACCACCCCCTCCTCTGGGGGGGCGGTTCTTAAATTCATATTAAACTAAGTATTTTTACATTCACTAGAAAATCAATTCATCATTCGATCATATTAGATTCAAACAATTCAAACATCAAACATTTTTAGCAGAAATCATTTTAGTACATTAACATAAAGCACCAATCACATCAATATCTCTCTAAACATAAAGTATTTAATAACATATAGTTTCATATAATAAATCATAATCTATAGTAATTTAGGATTTTCGTAAAAATAAGTAGCAATCCCGGCGTACAATAAAATTAGTGTGTATATAGTTGTAAATAGTTTGGGTGTAATAAACTTTTAAAACACGAAGTCCGTTTGTTGCATCGATTCCCCCATACGATTCAAAAGAAGTGGCACATCTGTGCACCGGTGAAATAATCTTATTTCATCAACTAATAAACACTAAGGTATCTACTTGCTCAACTGAATTGACGATGCTGCTTATGCAGGGTTATTCAAACTGAGTGGTACATTACAAACCAAGCGTGTTAGAGATTTGAAAATTTGGGAGTAAGTGTTATCAAGGATCATCTTTCTATCTAAAATAATTTCAGCTGTCTCCCACTTCTGATTACACCGGAAGTTGATATCAACTTTGTAATTTTAAATGGAAGGGTAAATTTTTTACAAAGAATTCGTATGAAGCATAAAATTCTAAGGTGACTCATAACCAACTACCTTCGATAAATAATTTCTGAAATAACCTTTCGAGGTTGCACTTATTGTTAAACGTGATTAGTACAATTAAAGGAAATAATAAAACGATGGAAAAGTTTCACCAGTTAATTTATTGTACTTGAAAAGATCGTTTCAATATACTGTTGATATATTTATTACTAATAAATTAAAAAGTATTCAATTTTTTTAAACAATAGGAAACACCAGAATGTATCGAAAGAGGATAAAAAGCGAATAGAATGACAGAATAATTTATGGTAGGTAACATTTGAAAAAAGTTATTCATGTTTTTAAAAGTTTTTAAACTTTGTTTTTTTATTTTGAACGTCCTGTATCAATTATTAAGCTTAAGTTTGGCATGACGTTAGCCTTAAGACTTGGCTACAACTAGTAAAAATTTCAATATTCTAAGTCATGTTTTATGGATGTTACGATTTTTTATAGTTTGGGTTGAGGTAGCGATATTTTTTCTATAAATTAAATTATCTCATAACTAATAAACAATATCTAATTAACGAATTAACACCTCTCAATTCCCAAAGATAACACCAGAATGTAAATCATCAGACATTTAACACCTCAATAAGTAACTGTTTTAAAAAAATATTAAAAATAAAATCCAAGTGGATTATTTTATTTGTCTTTTTTAAAAAGTTGCGTAGGTAAATAACTTGGCACAGTCATTTGAATATCAACGTTCGGAAATGTTTAAAAACGTGAAGCAAAGTCGTTGAACGAATGCACACCTGAATATGTAAACGCCGTTTTTAATCACGGCATATACTCGTGCGAATATCCGTGTATGTTAGTCAATAAAAGCATGTTCGAATTCCGCACAGGCATTCCACTTGAATAGTTATTACGCTCAGGTTATTTTTATGGAGTAAGTAGGTTGAATACAACTATTAACTAACTGTCGTCTCGTTAATTGCATGTTTTACGGAATGAAAATACTTTCTTTCATTGAAACAAAAAAAAAACAACAGACAGGAAAAAATACTGTAGTGGCAAGGGAATAAACAAACGGAAAAATGGAGTAAAGAAAATAGTGAACTTTCTTATTGCGTATTACATCCGTTTTAAAATATAACGCTACCAACGTAATTACTGGATAGTTTACTCGTTTTGCATAATTAAAACAAAGATTGTTTGCTTTCCGAGATGAATTTTCTTTAAAAAGAAGTTTACCTTTAACATAATTTAAATAAGACTGTGACAATCAGTGGTGGATATTCAGGTGAGGTGGGTAAAGAGCCCCTTCACCTATTTTCTGAATAGTATGGAAAATTATTTCTCTCGCACAATAAATATTATATATTTTATTTTACAATAAATGAAGAAATTTAATGTTGAGAACTATATAAAAGTATTGTATCTGCTTGGAGATCTTTCTAATGTTTTAAATAACCCTTGTAGTGATCTCAATTTTGTCCAAGTGAAGAGCCAGACGTCTAACCGCCGCGTCTCTTCCAACGCAAGCGGGTTACCATGACAACAGTAACGTCAACACCTGTCCGCGAACAGGGTAGAGGTGGAGACGAGTCAACCAGTCTACAGGATCTATACATTCTTTGTACGTATACGTTAGTTGTTTGTATTTGTGGTGATGGCGCGACCAACGCGATGTATGTATTTTATATATATGTTTTACTTTCGTCAATCTCGAGAATACCAATTAGGTACATCTAGGCTTAACTCGACACATTCCACCGAGCGGCGTGGTCTAGTGCGCTAGATCATTGCTTAGCATTCGGTCCCGGGTCCGACAGCACTAGTCCAAGTTTTCTGTGGTTTCCTTGGATCATTTAGCTAAACGCTAGGGCAGTAATATTCCACAGATAATCTTTCACTTCTCTTCTGTCTTCATTTCGTCCGTCTCATCTTTCTCTCCCTAACCACACCACCCACCTATTTACACGATTCCTGCAAAGAGGCTGAAGAGGGCCTTACGCCCTACCCTCCGGCTTTGCACTAATGTGTAGATCGGAGGGACTGCCCGTCCACCAGCACCAGTAGCTTGTGGGAATGAAACACAATAAAGTTTTTTATTGACACATTCCTTGGCATATATTCCAAAATAATGACAACACCAATATAAATATTCGGATAAAGAAGTTCAAGAATGAAGAAACTCAGTTTAAGAATAAACAACACAGTTAAAAGTTTACTTATTTTTTTGCACTCACTTCGAATAGAATAAAAACAACATTCAAATATGATCAAAGTAACACTATTTTATCAAGAAAGAGTTACTCTAACATTATTTATATGTGCAAAGTGAGAAATTTTCGTCAAGCTACGGCCCCGTTCTATTACTTCTGAAACAGCCCTTATATACGAGTTATCTGCCAAACAGCGTTCTATTGAGACTTTACCAAGAAACAATTACTCAAACAAATGTACAAAATAAGAAATTATGATCAATTCTTAGAAAAGCTACGGGTCCCATTTTGCTACGTTGGATATATGAATCATTTGTCAATTAGAAGAGTATGTGAAACCGTACATCGTTGCACTGGTGCTAACATAGAAATGAATTGAACAGCATCTTACGCCAGAAAAAAAATAGATTATAATGTCAAAGTTCAACAAAATATGTTTTTATAAACATATGGAAAAAAATTGTTTAATAAAAAATATCGAAGCAAAGATGCATCAAATCCAATTTTCTGCATACTTATGATTAAAAAACGTTTATTTTTATTTTTAAAATGCGTGGTACGTTTTATCATACACATTAAATGCATCCTAGTTCAAAAGAAAGTAGGAACGTTAACAGATAATTAAAATTGATGGCAACACCTAATACTATAAAAAACAAGATTTCGTTTTGTTGCCAGCAAGGAAAAGCAATAAACGAACCTAAACTGTAGGAAATAATTACGTTGACACTTGCCACACACATCCATCCTAATATCCGAAATTGTTGTCAGGACCGTAAAACTATTTTCAATTTTCTTTAATGATATTGTCAACAAGGCCCTAACGTCAGACTTAATTGAGGTTATGTCAAAATTATTAATGTTTTCCATAAACTTGTTAGCATTTAATTTACAGTTAGTTAAATCACGTGTGACTGCAAAACTGAATTTCACTTAAATAAAACTTCTATGTAATTTTTTCTTGTAATTATTCAAAATATTTTACAAACAAATGGACCAAATAAAATTTAGATTAATAGAATAACAGTATCCTTATAATAAAAGTAATTTACTAAAAGATACTTATATTATTATCAAATGCACACAATTGAAGCACAAAGTTAATTATAAAGTCACATGAATTTAATCCTATTTTATACACTAAATCGCATCCCCTAAACTTATAATCTCCTAAAAACTAATTATTTTTCTGTCATAATCCAAAACGGTAAATACAATTTAAAATTGATTTAAAAAAATATCTCATCGATTCCAATTAAAAGGATAGAGCGACGCACCCAACTAAAGATCGAAAGGGTGATTTTGCACAAACAATAAACTATTATATTAATAAATTTCAGTAGTTAGTTCGCAAAAATACATAAATATGTAATTTTTTTGGCAGACGCCACTCAAATGGAAATTATAAAATGGGAAATAAGAGGGGTAAGATCAAATTACAAAGACAAATATCTCATGATAACAATCATCAGAATTACAATTATTTCTTTAAAAAGATGTTAATTGTATATTTGTTTTATATTATGGGCAGTCATTCAACAAAAAATGGTAATTTTTCCTTTTAAAACTCTATGATCTGATAACATCAATATGACACCATAAAATACACCTAATAACAAGCTGTTAGGAAACAATAGGAAGTGGCAAATCCGACCATTAACGACTTGTTTTAGTAACCTATAAGCGGATATGCTCAATCTCTCTTACTTTACATACAATAACACAATGTCACTTCGCTCTTCCTTGTAGATACACTTATTATATATGTAAAAAATGTATACGGGCAAAAACAACATACAATCCTTCTCGAAAAAATAAAGGTATGTACATAGAAACCGCCTGAATTTCGTACATTTTTGTAATTCGTAACACATGGGCAGCAAAATACCGGGCCTAACTCATAGATGGCCCTAGTTTAATTGCATTCACCACTTTTTCAGTTAGTAACTAACCCTCAAAAGACAACTGTTAAAATTTCATCATATTCTATTCATTAGTTTGTGAGTTATTGTGATAAGAATGACTTTATCTAGCTACTTTTGTTATAACAAAGACTATTCTTAGTGCAATTTTTGTGAAACTGCATGATTAAATCACAATAAGAAATAAAACAACTCATTTTTAGTTCAATTAGATTTGTCAACAATTTTAGTATATATTTTATATCTCTCCTTCAGAAAAAATTCAATTGCAGAATTATTGAAAACGGCTCCGTTAACCTTGGTGCAATACTGGTGAACCACAAAGGAAAAACTCCCGATACTGATAAATGTGGGATTTACCAAATTTAAATGAGGCGGTAACATCAAAAAAATCTACAAAATCATTTTGAATGAACAAAAAGTGAAATTGCCTGAGTTATCTGACATCGTAAAAATATCAAAAGAACGTGTTGGCTTTATGTTATTTTGCATGAACATTTGACTATGAGAAAGCTAACGCTCTGTTCAAAGTGGGTGCCGCGTTTGCTCATTGTTGACCAAAAACAAGAACGTGTTGATGTGTTGATTCTAAGCAGTGTTTGGCCATGTTTAAACGTAACAAACCGGAATTTTTGCGTCGATATGTGACAATGGATGAAACATGGATGCATCACTTCATTCTGGAATCAAAACGATCTCTGAGTCATCTGAGTGGATAGCAACTCGTGAACCTCGTCCAAAGCGCCCGAAAGCACAACAAAGCATTCAACGAGTATCTTGCTATCTTGCGAAGGGAAATACTATCAACAGTGAATTGTAGTAATTATATAGCGTTATTGAAGCGTTTGAAGGCCGAAATTGTAAAGAAACGACCGCATGTGGCAAAGAAGAAAATTTTGTTTCATCAAGACAACGCACCGTGTCACAAGTCAATTGTCATTAAAACAATGGTAAAACTACATGAATTGAACTTCGAATTGCTCCCACACCTACCGTATTCTCCAGATTTGGAGACTACTACCAACGACTACTGGCTGTATGCTCGCCGGCAAGAAATTTCGCTCGAAAGGTTATCGCTGAATGTGGTATTGATATATTAGAGCGGCGTTGGAATGATTGTGTTGCTCTTGATGGAGATTACGTTGATGAATAAAGCCAATTTTGAACAAAAAAACGTGTTTTTTTTTTGTTAGGCCCGGGACTTTTCAGCCCATGTACAACAGATATCTTGCGTCAGAAACTGTGGATGACTAGCAAAAGAATAAATTGTATATAGGCAAAAAGATATACATTAATAGAACTAGAAAGGAAATTCAAAGTTATATCAGATTACGCTCAGCCTATAGTCGTTAGTTTGTTTCAATGTATTTTATGACACACCCTGTACTTCTTTTCAACAATAAATGGTATGAGATATTATAACTCGATCTTATTACGTTAAGAAAAATTAATAGTTCTAATTTACTAACTTAATTGCTGTCATTTTTAAAGGTTACATATCTTCAAACGGACAGCAGAACCCCTATAATATAATAATATACACAATTATGTCAACTGTATGACAGCCATTTATCTCACTAACCGTTTAACGAAAATACTTAAAAAAAATGACGGAATAGTAAGTTATTCGTAAAAAACAGAATTTTTTTTGTACATGTAAATACTAGAAAAATGTGAGAAACCTTTTTGTATTTGTATCATCAAAAATATTGTCGAAAATATTATATAACCAGCAGGAAGATACCTAAAATTATGAAAAAGTGCAAAGAGTATACCGTACACAGAAGAATGACAACAAATATTGGGTTAAGTTTTTATTTATAAATTCACAATATAATCTTTTACCAAAAAACCACAATGTTATGACGACAAAAAAAATGCTATACAGAGTTATCTAACAATTTCGAATTTCATATAACTACATAATATCCTTATATGTTAGATTAAAACTGGTGAGGACAAATTTTATTTTTAATAGTAGGATTTGTGGTAGACTGATCCCATTTCCAACGTTTCCATTTTTAAAGAAACTTTTAAAAGTTTAAGGTTACTTGATTGTCCTGGTCCGCAGCATGAAAGCGGATGCTGTAGTAACGGCTGGCCGGTGGCCAAAATTTTTTACAATTCGGTGCATGTACGGACGAAAAATTCAATAACGCTTAAAACGGAAATATGCCTTGCCGCAACCAGGACCAACGCGTTCAGTGAATATCAAAGATCAGTTTAAACGCGTTTTTAAAATACGAAGATCAAACCTCGATACAAACATTTTTTTACAAACACATTGGATACCGATGTAGTCCTTCTTCGGGTGTACAGGCCGTCGTCGTCGTAGTCTACAACCAACAGCGAAAATGGATAGACCTCTGAAGAAGCTCGCCACTCGTGCTAGCGAAACGTTAGGAAGCAATTCCAACCGACGACGGCCTGTACACCCGAAGAAGGACTACATCAATTCGTCAACTGGCCGCAAAAGCCTTAATCAATTTGACATTGGATACCTTCGCGATAAAGCCCTCGTCAAACATACTAAATACTGCAGATAGGGGTAGATGTAAATATCAGCAGATTGCAATATTACGTCAACCAGCTTTTAAAGAACTCCTTCAAGACTTGAGATCTAATAAGTTCCAAACTGAGATCCATGTCTGCTAGTTTCGATAAATTATTGATGAAGAACTTAATTAATGTTCGTTATTAAACACATACTTTTTAGTATAGTAAAAAGGAACATTCGTTACATTAATTATAGAAAATCGTGGCTCTAATGCGCAAGAACTGCAGACATTTTGATTTTCAGAATTTAAAGGATGCTTTTGAGAATACAAAATAATAAATAAATATACCGGTGCACTCGGATTCGTCCCCAAGAGGTAATTAGCGCTTATCAGCAACACGAATTCGTCCCCGTTCGAAAAGCAATCCTTTCTTAATTAAACACGAATTGGCTCCCATGGTTTAAGCGCTATTACCCAAAAAACGATGGCATCGTTGCCATATCTGAATTTAATTTTATTAGGTCTACCCTAACATTTTCCAATTCTTTGAAATTCTGAAAGATTTTTAGAAAGATACTTTTATAAAATAAACTGCATTTACAACATAATGTTGTTAGAAGTTTGACAAAAATAAAGTTATTTATACGTTTGTTGTTGTTGCCCTACTTAAGAAAGGGTAAAATAAATAACATTTTATTGGATAATTATAATAGTCGATTATTGATATGCCCTATCGGCAACAGAAACCGGTTTCAGGAAGGGGTTTACGGTATCGTTAAGAAACTTACCAACTTAAAACTGTGAGGCTTAGTAAGGCTTAATTGTGGCTGTATGCTGTGATTTCTGACATTTATTTAATATTATTGTTACCTCATTTTTACATTTTGACAAAATAAAATTTATATGTGAAATTTTTTATTCCAACTTACGAGAAAAAATATACTTCGATGATACATGGCAACCATGTACGTTATTCTGTTTTATTTTGTATTTTCTGGGAATTTCCAATATTCGTGTATTTAGTTTTCATAATTACCAACCGTTCCCAGCAGTACCTACTTTGTGGGAACGAATTCGAGTGCAGTCAAATAAACATAAACATAAAACTACCGATATTAAATTTTTTATATTCTCCGTAAAATTAGGAATAATATTAATATAATCTAAACTGATCAGAAGTAATTTTCCTTTCCAATTAATGATGGATATTTTTTTCGAAATATGACGGTTATCAAAAAAAAATACGTATAATATAATTATTCAAGCAATTTCAATAATGTAAATTTGAATTATGTAACCGCTAACTATCGAATATAAACTGTACGTTTATTATTATTTAAAAAATAGATGTTTTCCATATTTCAATAAATTTAAATATCTTTTAGACTATGTCACATTTTAGATACGGATACCATCCGTTTTTAACACAATGAACATTATTACAATTACTATATATGTATTATGAATGACATAAATCACCGTTTGTAACAATTCGAATTGGTTTTAGCACGGTCTTCATTGAATAGTGAGTTACAATAATTTAACAATACAAAATACCATCTAGATACATGTTTTGATATTTACAATTACAATTCAATATTGCGTTACGCATTTATTAATATTAAAACAGATTCAGGACCGGAAATAGGATGTTTTGAAAATCATGATCTTTTTAATCTTCCGTAACTCAAAATAAAAACTTGAACCCTTACAGAATCACTCGTGCCTCGTTTATCTGACCATCAAAACTTTTTTCTCTGGAACACCCAGAAGTATCGAAATGTGTTAAAACTAATTACTTACTAAAGTTTAAAGCCTCATAGTACTGTGCACACCTACACTCTGCTTCTTGAAAGAAAAGCCTAATAAAAATTAAAAATCTACAGGGTGTACGGTATTATGAGACCCGATAAGTAAAAACCGGTCGTGGGATATGACTTTCGGTGTGCTGTGACTACTGTGTAGGACGCGTTCCAAATGCAGGGTCTGTGATCCTTTGTAATTAGACGAAAAAGGATTTTAATATTTTCTTTTTTTGGATTGTTATCTTCGTATAATAATCGTTCGGAATCAACAGTGTAATTCAATGCCGGTAGGGGTATTAGCCCTCAGAGTAGTTGTTTCTGTTGATTCCATATTTATATTTATTATATAGCTTGTAAAAGCCTTTCTGCCAGCGCCCACCTGATGACACCCGGTAGGTCGAAACCGGTCGTGGGATATCGCTTTCGGTGCGCTGTGCCTACTGTGTGGGACGCGTTCCAAATGTAGGATCTGTGATCCCTGAGATTTAGACGAAACAGGATTTTAATGGCTGCTTTTTCTGAATATTCGATATAAGGTTTCTGGGTTGGCAAAGCCTGATAACCCACTCTATTTGGCGCGAAGAAAGGTCTCAAAGCACAAATAAATAAAAAATCTGAAAATCAATAATTTGTAATTCTACATGGAAACTTAATTTCTTTGACTTTGACATACGTAAAACGTATCGTACTCATTTTCATTTCAGTCCCCACAAATACATATATGATTCTAATTTAATAAACACTAATTAAGAATTATATACTTTATAATCTCTACAATAATACAATTCTACGGCGCGAATCCATTATTATTTTTATGGAGTTTAGAACCCTGTAAGGAGACAACGGTAACCATCATTACGGGCTAGTGTTTTTGTTACAGGTCATGATGTAAACCAAGACATTAAACGTTATAGGTCAGGCAATGTTGTTGAAGACCTACTTCGTTGGTTACTAACATTATTAATCGGTCATTTACGAAAATAACCTTGCACATTGGTCAACCATGATAAGAAAGGTCCATGAAACTGACACAACAAAGTAGCGAAAATAAATTTCGGAAATGGGGAAATTAACGGCGTTTCTGGGGCTAATTTTGAGCCAATGTCAAAAAGTGGAGTTTCACAAAAATTATTAACTATTACATTTCAGAGGTTGATCTGATTAAAAATTTTATCCAATATAATTTACAACTGGTGACTTACGTTTAGAACTGGACATCACCTTTTGTATAGGTTAATAACGATATTGTCCAGCCATTAACATAAATTACTAGTTCACATCTTTGACTGTAACATTTCAATTATCAACGCACAACAAGGAAGTCCTTTTTTCCACAGCCTCCGTTTTTTATTATTTTATTAGTAAAAATGCAAATATGGAAAATCAATAAATAATCAAAAATCAACATATCGTTAGAGTGCAAGAACAGAGAAAAAATTATAGTAACTGAGCCAAGAGAGGTTAAAGTTTGTCCATTTGTCTGTATTCTGTTCGAGAAATGAATGGGCCAGTCAGTCCATTCTCTATTAATCCCGAACTTGAAGCCTCATTCAGATCTTAATTAACGTCGAGGTTGCCGTCGCGAGTCGCGAGTTTTCCTATTAATCATTGTCATTATTCATATAAATTATATGTGGATGCCGTTAAATGTACGTTATTCACTTGCAACTTGATCTCAATATCATACAACTTATAATCCGATTCATAGATTAAATAAAGCTTAGTAAATCCTACCGAGGGCTCCTTGCCACGATAAAATGATTCTTTAATTTTATTCAAATAAGGCATAATAAATCATAAGTATATTTTTCCTATTAGTAATATCAGACAGTTTCTTGAAAACAAATATCAAAACCTCAGTTCTTTTATTAGATCAGAAATATGACAGTCCCATTTTGAAATTTTTATCTGCAGTGCAAAGCCGGAGGGTAGGGCGTAAGGCCCTCTTCAGCCGTGTTTCAAGAATCGTGGGAATGGGTGAGTGGTGTGGTTAGAGAGAGAAAGATGAGACAAAGAAAATGAAGACAGAAGAGAAGTGAAAGATTATCTGTGGAATATTACTGCTCCAGCATTTGCCTAAATGAACCAAGGAAACCACAGAAAACTTGGTGACCCCCCGAATGCTAAGCAATGATCTAGAGGTCAGGTAACTGCATGGATATGTTACAGGCCAAACCCGATTTCAGGACAAATTAGTTTTGCCTATGGTAAACTAGTTCTTTCTATACGCGATAGGATCAACTAGTATAGCCTTGTCCAAACTAATTTGTCCTAAGTCCGATAGGATAAACCAGTTTAGATTAGTCCAAACTGATTGTCCTGATATAAATACGCACACTCTAGGATAAAATGGTGTGTGGCCTAGTATAAACATTATAGTATATCTAGATAAACTGAATAAAATACTCCGTAATTGGAAAAATAATCATTTTTATTAAAACCATAACGATTCGTCGTTAAAAGAAATGGATAATTGGTAATACAAACAATCATACTATAACAAATAATAAGTGTTTTTTTAATAGAAGCAATAGTCATATCTCAATTATTGAAATTGTTATTTATTTTTACATGGAGTGCTATGGTGGCACTTAGAATTGCAGAGTATCATTGCCTTCTTGCACTGGCATCTGTTTGTGGAACAGTTTTTTTTGCAGCTGCATTTCACAAAACCTATCTATCATAACCTAACCTATTTATATCAGGACAAATCAGTTTGGACTAGCCTAAACTGGTTTATCCTATCGGGCTTAGGACAAATTAGTTTGGACTAGGCTATACTAGTTAATCCTATCGCGTACAGGAAGAACTAGTTTAGTCTAGGCAAAACTAGTTTATCCTGAAATCGGGTTGGCCGGTAACATATATAACACGTACCAAACGTTATTTCATTAGAAATTAAACAATTGGTAACTGACAGACAGACAAACATACAAATATGTGCCATTTTTTCTCATGTCTACCAGTAATAAAATTTGGTCCCTAAATTAAAAAAATCTGTCTTAATTACCAACCTTTAATCGCAAAAATAATATGAAATCAATTTTAGTACTTAGTTCAATAAAAACTTTAAACACCATTAAAGCCTAAAATTTGGATTGTACAAAAATATTTGTCAATAAATTCTTATTATGTACAGGCACGAATTCTCCTATTTCGTTAAAAAATTAAATTGACAATGTTGACGTGATAAACTTTTTTTCAAAGACACCACTAATTAAGTTGTATATCGATAATAACCCAGAAATACGGATTTAAATAAGTTACATAATTGGAAAAAGGAACCTTGCTCTACTACAGTTTTATAAACGAAATGTTTCTTACTGGAGAATTTTTTAACTCAAAAGCCAACTTTTAAAAGTGGGAGAGCCAGAAAAATTATACAATTATAGTTTTCCACCCTAAAAATGACTGTTTTAAGACAAAAACAAGTCTGATTGAAAAATAAAATAAATAACCAATTTTCGGTAATACTTTTAATTAAGTACTTTTTTCTGGAAGG
Organism: Agrilus biguttatus; assembly: GCA_963921985.1. Classification (NCBI taxonomy): domain Eukaryota; kingdom Metazoa; phylum Arthropoda; class Insecta; order Coleoptera; family Buprestidae; genus Agrilus; species Agrilus biguttatus. The sequence continues at coordinate 32,821,293 of OY998117.1, forward strand.
AAATTTTATAATTTTCTGTTATTAGATATATTTAATTTCAGTTCGTGTAGATATACTTAAGTACAATTTAAATAATATGAATCGATTTTCGAACTATACTTTCTCTACATTAGTTACATTCGACATAAGAGAATCCAATGAAGAAAATGTCAAAAACCTAATATATAATGTAGTAGACCCTCGAACTGTTATATTCAACGTATTACCATAATAACAGGTACAAGTTACTTTAGTTAACTGTAAATACTTTATGTAGATTATATATAACATAACACAAGAAGTACGCAACTTGACTATTATTTCTATATAGATACGTGTCGCAGCCATTATAATTCGCTACTTTCAATTCCGCCTAGGAAAAAACTCCGAACTTAAATAAAAACCTCAGCAAATATAGGATTCGTTTCAACCAGAATTTTGCAAGGCTGGTTAATACCTATTACTGCGCCCCCGTAGAATTTCCAATGTTATAAAAAGAAAAGACGATTTTACCCAATGATAAACATTGAAATACCTACCTAGTTATTTTGTTAATATTACGTTCGTTCACATTTTTTATTTTTGAATATAAATTATTTTTCGAGCTAATAGTAATAATTTTGTCAGTTATAGGTCTTATTTACTTAACAGGTGTCTCTTAAGTTCGTGAATGAACGAATACCAATAGCTTTGCTAGTGCGCATTCGATGATTTATAGCTTTTGAATCTCCTTAGGTGCCGGATACTGTATATATCATGTATTAAACAAGGGATTTACTAAGGCATCTAATACAACAGAATCGACGACACTGCTTGTAGGTATACGTGATAGGCAAATTAATAATAACAGTATAAATTTATATACATTCAAAAAGTGCTACATTCCTTTTACTTTTAAGCAAAATATTGTATAGGTATCAAACACAAAAACTTATTGTTTATGGATCGACCCGAATATTGAACGTTAATGATTTTTAATAAGAAATTCCAATTAAACGACGACATTATGGATATTAAAAGTAGACACGTTGGGTAGTTCCATTCTTTTATTAAACATTTTAATTGTCAGTTAATTCCAAAATCTCCTATAACCGAGCGGCGTGGTCTAGTGATCTAGATCGTTGCATTCAGGAGGTCACCGGTCGAATCCGGGATGCTGGGGCAGTAGTATTTCACAGATAATCTTTTACTTCTCTTCTGTCTTAATTTCGTCCGTCTCATCTTTCTCTCTCTAACCACAGCACCCACCCATTCCTACAATTCCTGAAAGGAGGCTGAAGAGGGCCTTTACCCTCTGACTTTGCACCACAGTGTAGGTCGGAGGAACTGCCCGCCCACCAGCACGAGTAGCTGGTGAGAAGAACAAAACACCCAAACGTTTTTTTTTTTTTAATTCTTTTGATCGACCCGAACAAAATTAAAAGTATTTTTAAACATATTTGCATTATGCCCAACTTTCAAAAATAAAATTAAAATTATTAAAGTTCGATTTGGATTTTCTTATGCGTTAGAAATTATTCTTAACGATAGTATAAGTATTTCAAAGCATATAATTCAGTTAAGCATTTTAATGAGATAGTAACAAATTTATAAAAATTGGTATCAATAATCAAGATAGAAAAAACTTTATCTGCTTTCCAATTTTTGTAAATTTTTCTTCTCGATACGAATTACCTCCTCCTGTTATAACATACCTTTTTGAAAAATATTAATTAATTATTTGGTAGACATACTTAAATTATAACTGGAAGCGGATTGCTAATTCTCGTTCTTATTGTAAAATATTGTCCAAAAATAATATCACAAATGTCTCTGGTAAATTAGTTATTTATGATAATTTGAGGTTCCTGCATATTAAATAAATTGAATAATGGAATATTGAGATGTATTATTGGGTAATGGTGACCCTCCATAAATTATTTACGTAAATTAAGCAAAAGTAAGAAACTGTAGATGTTTTCACTAACATATCTACTATGATATTTTCTATCCGTGAAATTAATTCGTTATGGAAGACAAATCATATCGAGGACATTTTGTAAAATTCAATCATAAGAGAGCCAACAGACTAAAAAGTTTTGATTGATTTCATGTTTTATTACAATGAAACACATTTGTTTGTTTTTGAACGTGTAACACATGTTTCGCTAAACCTTTTCTTCTTCAAATACAAGTAATTATGTACTCCTTAAATAAATTACAATATTGGGTGGGGTTGTTATACAATTAGAATAAATTTAGCATTATTAGAATTATTTCCATCTATTTAATAATTTAGTATTAGTTATGCCTAGATAATTGTTTGAATTTTCTAATTTATAAATTGTCTAATAAGTTTAGAACCTACGTAACCTTTATTATTTATATGCATAATTTACCTTTATTATACTAATACGATATTAATTATGAATAATGTGTACCTACTGTAGATTACCCCAAATTAATGTCGAAAAATTTGCTTGCTAAAACCAAACTTCAATAAGGAGGAACAAATTTTATTTGTAATGGGACCTATTATTTTGATTGTTTTTCGTTGTGTTAATAGGGTAGGTAGACTGCAATGCTAATTTTTTTTATATATTAATTTATCTATGATTGAAGGGTTGTAAACATTATTATGAGCTGTTTTATTATGCCTTTCATTTTCTTTTCAAAAAATATAAACTTAACCTACTACACAAGTATTTATACTTAAGATTACTATTAACAGTTATGGGGTGATAGGGGTAGGTAACAAATTTAAATTTAGCAGTGGAGAATTTGTAATTTCAAGTTGGTCGTTTAAAATAATATTTTGTTAACTGAATCTATTTATTTCTAGTTGTTCTAATAAATTGAGTTTAATCCCTTTATTTTCATTACTAACCAACTTGAAATCACAAATTCTCCACTGCTAAATTTAAATTTGTTACCTACCCCTACCACCCCATAACTGTTAATACTTATCTCAGGTATAAATACTTGTGTAGTAATTTGTAAGTTTGTATTATCGTCGCCTGAAGAAGCTATTGTATAGCGAAACAATATTGTAGGAATACAAATAAAATTTATTTGAAACTTTTACTGTGTGTATTTTTCACTTGATTAATATATGGTACATCAATATTTCTAACAACGTACTTAGGTAGGTATATCAATTATAACATCACACGCGTGGACGTGAATGCTTAATTAAAACTTTTATTTTACAGGACTTACGTAATGTTTACATTCGCTTGTCACATCTTCTATTTTTAAAGGCAAGGTTAAAGCTACAGTAGGTAATTGTTTAGCTGGATAATTCGCATCTGGCATTTACATTTACGCTTTGCTGCATTGGTAGAAGGTGAAAAATGAATAATTTCGTGAAATGGTACAACATCACAAATTATATATATACACCATTACAGTTGTTTCTTCTTTGACACTATTACCAATTAATTTTAAATTTAAAGAAATTATTACACCTCTCTTCCTTATCATAAGTTTATACATAGATAGAAATGTAAAATGTGTGTACATTTTAAATTTACTGTGTATTCAGTGTGTATGTGTGTGTGTATTAATCAGGTACAAAAGAAATTATTCAGCTATTAAGATACCGTTTTAAAAATGTTAATGATCTACTTCTGCCTCTGTCAGCGCTAAAAGAAAGCAGTATCTTAGAGGAGAAGTAGGTACCTACCTACCTACCTAACTGCTAAGTTTACAAATAATATTCTTAACTTTAAACTATTGAATTAATTCAGCAACAAAAATTAATAAAAGTTAATAGAGGTAGAAATTAAAAATTGCGATGACGTGAGCAACGATTATCTTGAGAATTAATGTAAAAATATCCTATCTAATTTTTCTAATCTGTTAACAACTGATAAATTAGATTCAAGCCATACAACAATTTAAATGAAAATAGAAAAATAAGTTAAAAATACTAAGAGAATTACTTAACACACATGTTGATATAAAAATTTATCAACTATTGATTATAATATTACAAGAATTCGTCATTTTTAACCTAGCCTATTTTATGTTACAATAGTTAGAATTTTTCTTATTCTGAAACCATCTTTGCAATGGGAATAAAAGTTAAAAATAACGGCGAAGAAAGCAATATGTTTAACCACGAAGAGTTAGAATAGTAAAAGGTCTTTCTAGGAAAACTTACCTCATTGAAGGCCATATCCGAAGGTATGTGTTAGGTTGTCAGCTAATGATGTCAACAAATATTTTTTCTTAACGTTCTATCCAACAAGATTATTTAATCGATCCTAAGCACTATACACTCATGTTTTTCACTCAAAATTAAAATAAATCACAACCCTTTAGCCAACAGGCCAAAGAGATTTTAGCACCTGATCGCATAATCACAAAAAGTTAACATTCCTCAGGTGGGATGCAGGTAAAAATTACTTCAAAATCGGAATAATTATGATTTAGACAGTATATTAATAGAACGAACACAGATTAACAATTTTGTGACATAAATTTAATCTACTATACCGAATTCTTTCAAACTTATTCCGTTCTCGCACTCACCTGACACACCAACCGACTGTGAAGCGCCATATTACTAAACGTCAAAACAGTAAAAATTACTAGCGAACTCTATCGAAGACAAACGTAACAATTTAAAGCAGCTAAAGATTCCTAAACCAGTAAACATACTTACCCATAATCTATTGCTAAATATTACAGTATAGATGGCCCACAGAAAGCTTTTTCTTAAAATTTATATATTTTTAATAATTTGTGAAAATTATTTTAAATAATAGAAATAACATTACACACCAATTTAATTTTTTATACATACATTCAATATTAAATGCTTAGAAAGAAACTGTATTGAATTTCATTATAGCACATTTTACCTTATTATTATAAATACCAACTTAATTTCAAGGACCGAATTGGGGGCTGGAGTAAGGGAGGCTAAAGTACCCCGGACCAGTGCCCTCTAAGGGAAGAGAGAGGAAATTAAATCTATTAGAATCTTTGGAAATAAATAATTAAATATATTATCCTTAATTTTAAATGCCCAAGTTGATATCAGCATTTACCCATTATAATTTATAAAAAATAATAATAATTTCCATAAAGAATTAACTGTAATAAAATAAATCGCTTATAATAACGCATATAATCCAAATTTCATAGAGAATTTAATTCACAAAAAAAAAACAAGAAACAGTATTAAATCTAGTTTACCCATCAATAAATAAAGAAATTAAATATAATAGCATAATACTAATCATATTACAGAAGAAGGGCACTTATTTAATAATAGTTTTCATATTTTACATTTAGAAAGGAAAGGGTATAAATTGACATTATTAGAGATTTTAGAAATAAATAAATACAAACAACTGGATAACTTACTGAACGATCAAACAGAATGTTACAATTCCCATCTTTTCGACCCTTAGTATTAATTATATATAAACACCTACATTGTATATTATCTTTAATAGTAAGTACACCAAGTCTGACGAAGCCAATGTTTTGCGAAACAATTGTTACTGTGTTTAGAAAAAGTTTGTGAAAATTGTAAGTCTTGTTATTTTATAGTTTTTTATTTCTGTTGCAAATTTTGATAAGAAGATGGTCGTCTATTTCCCTTTAAACCGGCAAATCTTTACACAATAAAGTTAAACATTTATATCCGCTAATTGCAGTTCCAATAAACCAAAAGCAATTCCTACTTTATAATTAATGGTTAGTATTTGAGTTCATTAGGTAAATTACCTTATCACGATTATATAAAATGTTAATTTTCCCGCATAATCACTACATGTCAAGGACGAAACGTGTTGCATTGTTTGGTATCTAGTACTACCGAGCACGAAGACCTGCTTCTGAAGATGATCTTAATCTAGAATTGGGTTGCCAAATCAATTTATGCAAGGAAGCTCATACAAACTTTTTAGTTTTGAATAAACCACGGTGTGGAAATCACGCAAACTAAACGTACGTATCATACTTCCGATAATAGAATTAAAGGTAGTGTGCACGATCTAGAACAATAACCTTTCTTGTAGAGTTTGCTTTTAGTATAAATCACCTTTTCTCGTAATTTATTAACGGCTCAACCCTCAAATTATCAGCGCGTGCGTTATAATAATTTTACAATTCAAAAATATTTCTCTGCAGGGCCGGGGGCAATTGTTTGATGGCGCCCCTTGTAAGACAAGCTGTTTTCAAAAAGATATGAATTTATTTATTAAATTTCAACTTATGTTTTAATTTTGGTGTTCTTATAACTTTTAAATGTTTATTAATATTCGATATCATTAATTGTTGCATTTACAATAGTATTTCAACCTTTTAAATAAAAATTTCTAAGATAGTCAAAATTTTGTACTAATGAGTACGTAAGGTTTTGAATTGACCGCATTTGTGTTGTGCTCTATGTCTATCAAATTTATTTATTTGGATTTAAATGCGTATTCTTTTAACTACTTCCGTCACTGTAGCTAATGGGGCAAAGTTTTAAAAATTGAAATTAATTGAAACCTTCATGAGGACAACGATGACATAGGATATTTGGCGCTTTCTCTATAGAAAACAATTTCGAAGAGAAATTAATTTTTACGTAGTTAATTCAAGATTTTCCGAATTAAATAGCTGGCACAATTGAATTTTAAGTAGCCTTTGTGATATTAAGTGGCGGGAGGCGTTTTTAAAAATTGTGTCTGTCTGTTCATTCCAGCTAATCTCTGAAACGGTGGACCGATTTTTACGGGACTTTCACAGGCAGACAGTTAATGTAATAAGGAGTAACTTAGGATAGTTTTATTTCATAAATAATAATTTATTTTATTTTATTAATAATAATAATTAATATCTAAAATGAAAGTAGCCTAAGTTAATTCTTATTACATTAACTATCTGCCAGTGAAAGTTCCGTCAAAATCGGTTCAGCCGTTTCAGAGATTAGCCGAAACAAACAGACAGACAGACAGACAGACATAAAGACAAAAAAAAGTTATTTTGGTATATGTACCGTGTATACATCCATATGCATTTATTAAAAAGTGGTTATTGTAATATTAGAAATACATACTCCAAATTTATTTATATTATTATTTATATATTTTATAAAAAAGTATCTCATAAAGAGCAAGTTTATAATAATAACTGAAATATTGTTACAAAAAAAGTCTTACTCGACGGTACTTACATTTCTTAAATCGTATTATACAATCAAGATTTAGACATCTATTTCTAAAAGTATATTTTTTTTGGTTAATTTAAAAAGGTATTTATATTTTACCAAGGAGTAGTACAATACATTTATTAATGTTACTATAAAATCTGTGTTTTCAAAATACATTCGTATTTTCTTTGCTTAGCAGCAAACCACAACAATTTATTTATACGTGTAATTCAAATGCTCTAATTACTTTGAATTAATAAAAAATTATGAAGCACGTGTAAGTAATTGTATTTTTAACATGTGACATTTAAAAATATGACATTATACCCATAAACACTATTAATTCGCTATCTATTCTTATCTTCCGAATACCTTCCTACTCAATAATATTATAGTATCGAGGTTATCATCATGACTATGCAATACTTCGCTGAACATACAAATGTCGGTGAGTTTCAGAATGAAAGCAGAAAAAAGTTTAGTTTTTCATTTTTCTTCTACATTTGATGAACTGAAGGATATTGAGCGGAAGCTAAAAAGGACTTTGTTAATTGGATTCTTATTGATATGAATTCGTCAAATACAATTTCAATAATGAATGAAATGTATAATAAATAAATTAATGGATAAATATTTTATAAAATGAAAATTCATTGAAATGTAACTCATGCAAGAATGGCTTTGCTTGGGCTTTAAAATGAAATAAACTATTTACGGTTATTGTCTAACCAAAATTGACGACTTATTAAACAAGAAAATTCGTAATAAAAATCAGTTGTATACTTTATATGACCAACTCAAATAGAGTAAGTACCAAAAAGTTTACATCCGGCGGCGATTATTCTATATGATTATTGTTTCTTCGCATTAACTTTACAGTAAACAATAGAAGAATTTTATTAGTAAGCAACAATAAAATAAAATAAATACAATCCATATATTTTCCTGGGTGTAAGTCAAAAGCGCGCTGCGGTCAGTTTACTCCCTGCTGTGACAAAACTGACCCTAAAAGTAATGGGTCAATTGCGCGCAAAGTTGAAAAAATAAATACATACTTTAATCTTCTTTCAAATAAACAGAGATTTGAATTAGAAATATTTTTGGTGGTGCAAACTGATGAAACATTCTAATAATTACAAAATAACGATACTTGAACTGTTTCAACTTTTATTATCAAATCTCTGACATATGTTTCGACCTAGGCGGTCCTTATCGAAGAGTAATACAAGTACTGACATTAAAATTACATTCCAACCCTTAAATACTAATAAGTGACGTCATGGGAAAACCTGCCATTATTACAAATCTGACAATAACAGAGATGTTGAACTTGAGCAAAATTCAGTTTGATTGTTAACTAAAAATTTATTATTATGAATAACTTTTTTTATTTCTAAATTCTCAAGCAGTGATAATATATGATTTCAATTTACAATGTGAATGACTTTTAATTATTGAGATATAAGTTATGGTTAGTTAGTTATTTTCAGAAAATTGTGTTGAAACTAACTATAACTTAGATCTTAATAATGTAAAAGTCATTCGTAGACATACAAATTGGTTATCAAAGTCACCTTAAAATTTTATGTTTCATACGAATTCGACGTAAAAAATATACCATTCTATTTAAAATAACAATGTTGACATTAACTTTTGGTATTACCGGCAGTGGAAGACAGTTGAAATTATTTTAGATAAAAAGATCATCTTTAATAACCCCTAAAAATTTGCAAATTTTCAAATCTCTAACACGTTTTGTTTTCCTAAAACGTCTAATGTACCACTCAGTTTGAATAAACCTATGTAGGTACCTAATAACCTAGTAACCTTTGAAATATGGATTCGTTTCATCTTTTATATTTTCAATATCAAATACGAAGTAAAAACGATTTTTAAATTAAGTTACGTGAACTTTCCCCAATTTAAATGTTTTAGTCATTGTTATTGACATTCAATAGCTTCTCGTTACTTTTTTATGGTCTCTCTAAAGTATACAAATGACATACGTATGCCTTTCGTAAAAGATATTTTACAAAAAAATCATACCTCCATGAAGCAAACTGTTACTTCTCTAGCTGCTCTATGAAGAGCTTTCTGTAATGTGACTATATTATTTGCAACAATGTACTGCAAAGAGATGATACCGCATTACAAATTTTTCATGCCTTCAAATAATTATACGACTTTCAACGTCATGCTGCAATGATACTTGTTATTATACCTGAGCATACAAATTTTAAAAAGCTCAACTTCTTCGACATCATTCAGACACTTCGATGTTTCCTTTTAAGAACTCGTTTTACTATAAGTTAATAATAATTTTCATCTAAGTTTTGTATATCGAAATATTGTTCTATTCATATAAACTGTAATACTACATTAATGTAAATGTTAATTTTTAAAAAAAAAATTCTATTACAGATTACATCAGATTAACCTCTACTAAAATTTTTCCAAAAATGTTTCATTATTAATGATTAAACTACAATAAATTTAATTGCACAAGTGTTTCTCAGATGGTTACTACCAATTGGTTTTATGAATTGTGAAGTAGGTGTTTCAGTGTTACAGAGCAAGAAGGGCTAATTATCCTTTTAATTATTTATTTATCATAAACAATATAACTTCAAAATCAATTTTATCTTCTCCAGGTTTTTAGCAAATACGGAAGAAAATGGGTTTCATTGAAGAAAATTTGTATAATCGACCTATTTCTTTTACAGCTGGATATTAGAAGAACTTTTTCTTGTACGAAGAAATGATTTCATCATCAAGTAGTTCACCAATTCTGAAGTACAGGTGACAACAGGTGATGGGCGACATAAGAAATATGTTGCCCAGATACGACACCACATTAAATGTCAGATTGACAGCAGTGTCTCGTTATCATAGGAAATGTCACATCATGGCAGTTCCCCCCACATTAAACGACAAAAATTTACTGGATAAGCAACAAAATCAAAATAATGAAAAACCGATCATTTCCGTTCCGTTCTCCATTACACCCGAAATCCAAGAAATTATCGACAAATGCATCCAAAACAAGAAACCGGAAGAGAATAAGAATAAATTAGTTATAACTTCTGAAAAACTTACTGAACTAAGGAAAAACGTAGAAAATGTCATTAAGGAAAGGAAAACATTCACTATAAAAGGTAATATTCAACAAAAACAGAAAGTTCGGCAGAAAAATCTGAGAATGCGTTGCATATCATATCAAAGACAAGATCCGCCAGTAAATCATTTTCAAACAGTTGCCTTTTTAATAGTGTATCCCGTATACGTTTATCGCCAGTAAAACGGGAAGATTTCCATCATTAAATATTTTTCAAACAATTGCTTTTTTAATAGTGTATCTGGTATACGTTTACCGCCAGTAAAACGGGAAGATTTCAATCATTAAATCATTTTCAAACAATTGCTTTTTTAATAGTGTATTTGGTATACCTTTACCGCCAGTGAAAAGGGAAGATTTCAATCATTAAATCATTTTAAAACAGTTGCCTTTTTAATAGTGTATCCCGTATACGTTTACCGCCAGTAAAACGGGAAGATTTCCATCATTAAATATTTTTCAAACAATTGCTTTTTTAATAGTGTATCTGGTATACGTTTACCGCCAGTAAAACGGGAAGATTTCAATCATTAAATCATTTTCAAACAATTGCTTTTTTAATAGTGTATTTGGTATACCTTTACCGCCAGTGAAAAGGGAAGATTTCAATCATTAAATCATTTTAAAACAGTTGCCTTTTTAATAGTGTATCCCGTATACGTTTACCGCCAGTAAAACGGGAAGATTTCCATCATTAAATATTTTTCAAACAATTGCTTTTTTAATAGTGTATCTGGTATACGTTTATCGCCAGTAAAACGGGAAGATTTCCATCATTAAATATTTTTCAAACAATTGCTTTTTTAATAGTGTATCTGGTATACGTTTACCGCCAGTAAAACGGGAAGATTTCAATCATTAAATCATTTTCAAACAATTGCTTTTTTAATAGTGTATTTGGTATACCTTTACCGCCAGTGAAAAGGGAAGATTTCAATCATTAAATCATTTTAAAACAGTTGCCTTTTTAATAGTGTATCCCGTATACGTTTACCGCCAGTAAAACGGGAAGATTTCCATCATTAAATATTTTTCAAACAATTGCTTTTTTAATAGTGTATCTGGTATACGTTTACCGCCAGTAAAACGGGAAGATTTCAATCATTAAATCATTTTCAAACAATTGCTTTTTTAATAGTGTATTTGGTATACCTTTACCGCCAGTGAAAAGGGAAGATTTCAATCATTAAATCATTTTAAAACAGTTGCCTTTTTAATAGTGTATCCCGTATACGTTTACCGCCAGTAAAACGGGAAGATTTCCATCATTAAATATTTTTCAAACAATTGCTTTTTTAATAGTGTATCTGGTATACGTTTACCGCCAGTAAAACGGGAAGATTTCAATCATTAAATCATTTTCAAACAATTGCTTTTTTAATAGTGTATTTGGTATACCTTTACCGCCAGTGAAAAGGGAAGATTTCAATCATTAAATCATTTTAAAACAGTTGCTTTTTTAATAGCGTACCCAGTATACGTTTACCGCCAGGAAAACGGGAAGATTTTAATCATTAAATCATTTTCAAACTGTTGCTTTATTAATAGTGTATCTGGTATACGTTTACCGCCAGGAAAACGGGAAGATTTTAATCATTAAATCATTTTCAAACTGTTGCTTTATTAATAGTGTATCCAGTATACTTCTACCGCCAGTAAAACGGGAAGATTTCAATTATTAAATCATTTTCAAACAATTGCTTTTTTAATAGTGTATTTGGTATACCTTTACCGCCAGTGAAAAGGGAAGATTTCAATCATTAAATCATTTTAAAACAGTTGCTTTTTTAATAGCGTACCCAGTATACGTTTACCGCCAGGAAAACGGGAAGATTTTAATCATTAAATCATTTTCAAACTGTTGCTTTATTAATAGTGTATCTGGTATACGTTTACCGCCAGTAAAACGGGAAGATTTCAATCATTAAATCATTTTCAAACAATTGCTTTTTTAATAGTGTATTTGGTATACCTTTACCGCCAGTGAAAAGGGAAGATTTCAATCATTAAATCATTTTAAAACAGTTGCTTTTTTAATAGCGTACCCAGTATACGTTTACCGCCAGGAAAACGGGAAGATTTTAATCATTAAATCATTTTCAAACTGTTGCTTTATTAATAGTGTATCTGGTATACGTTTACCGCCAGGAAAACGGGAAGATTTTAATCATTAAATCATTTTCAAACTGTTGCTTTATTAATAGTGTATCCAGTATACTTCTACCGCCAGTAAAACGGGAAGATTTCAATTATTAAATCATTTTCAAACAATTGCTTTTTTAATAGTGTATTTGGTATACCTTTACCGCCAGTGAAAAGGGAAGATTTCAATCATTAAATCATTTTAAAACAGTTGCTTTTTTAATAGCGTACCCAGTATACGTTTACCGCCAGGAAAACGGGAAGATTTTAATCATTAAATCATTTTCAAACTGTTGCTTTATTAATAGTGTATCTGGTATACGTTTACCGCCAGTAAAACGGGAAGATTTCAATCATTAAATCATTTTCAAACAATTGCTTTTTTAATAGTGTATTTGGTATACCTTTACCGCCAGTGAAAAGGGAAGATTTCAATCATTAAATCATTTTAAAACAGTTGCTTTTTTAATAGCGTACCCAGTATACGTTTACCGCCAGGAAAACGGGAAGATTTTAATCATTAAATCATTTTCAAACTGTTGCTTTATTAATAGTGTATCTGGTATACGTTTACCGCCAGGAAAACGGGAAGATTTTAATCATTAAATCATTTTCAAACAATTGCTTTATTAATAGTGTATCCAGTATACTTCTACCGCCAGTAAAACGGGAAGATTTCAATTATTAAATCATTTTCAAACAATTGCTTTTTTAATAGTGTATTTGGTATACCTTTACCGCCAGTGAAAAGGGAAGATTTCAATCATTAAATCATTTTAAAACAGTTGCTTTTTTAATAGCGTACCCAGTATACGTTTACCGCCAGGAAAACGGGAAGATTTTAATCATTAAATCATTTTCAAACTGTTGCTTTATTAATAGTGTATCTGGTATACGTTTACCGCCAGTAAAACGGGAAGATTTCAATCATTAAATCATTTTCAAACAATTGCTTTTTTAATAGTGTATTTGGTATACCTTTACCGCCAGTGAAAAGGGAAGATTTCAATCATTAAATCATTTTAAAACAGTTGCTTTTTTAATAGCGTACCCAGTATACGTTTACCGCCAGGAAAACGGGAAGATTTTAATCATTAAATCATTTTCAAACTGTTGCTTTATTAATAGTGTATCCAGTATACTTCTACCGCCAGTAAAACGGGAAGATTTCAATTATTGATTCATTTTCAAACAGTCGCTTTGTACCTGAAAACTACAAGAGTAGCCATTTGGTACAATACGAAAAACGCGTTCTTGGAGTCGGGCCCGAAAAGCAAAAGTATTTGAGGCCGACCCACCCAGAACAATCCCAGCATTCAAATGACGTATTCATAACGAGATTACAGCAATACACTGCGAATGGATGCGCACAACTTCCGGGGCCGACTCCAATAATGCATAAATTAATTTAAATGGAAGACATTTAGCGGACGTAATATTCAGATAATATTTTGTTTTGTATTGTGTACCAAATAACCACTTTTATACACTTGCGCTTTCCCTTTATAGCTAAACATTATTCAATAAGTAAATGTTCGAAAATTAAATAATGATTGGCAAATGCAATATATTTACACATAGGTTTCATTAAAATTCAAACTACTATTCTTTTTGAGATGGACAAAGTAGTGCCACATTCGTCAGAACAAAAAATACAGTAGATTTAAAGGTATCATGTCATTTTTTACTGACACTTTTTCTTAACAAAACAATATTTTTTTAAAAATCAATACTGAAACCAAATAAAAATTTATTTTAAAATAATAATTAGAGTAGATATTTAAATGATAAATTTAGGAAAATATAAAATTGTCCCAGGAAATATGATGCGCTTAAATATATTACTGAACAAATATATGCGGAATTGAACCATGACAAAAAAGTTATTGTAGCATTTCTAGATATAAAAAAGGCTTTCGATACAGTCAATCACCGTTTGCTCTTAAATAAATTAAACCTCATTGGATTAAGGGGTAAAGCTAACGCTCTGACAGCAAGCTATCTTGCAGGTAGGAAACAATTTGTAAGAATAGGAGACGCATGTAGTGATCACAGAGAGATAAATGTGGGCGTTCCACAAGGTACCATCCTGGGCCCTTTGTTATTCCTGGTTTATATCAATGACCTCCTGGAGACTTGCACTAACGGTGATACGGTTTCTTACGCAGATGACACTGTCGTAATCGTTGTTGCAGATGATTGGCAATCAGCCCAAAATAAAATTAATATAATATTAGGATCTGTTAGTACTTGGATGGCAAGTAATTACCTCACATTGAATATAGCCAAAACTGTTTGTATGACTTTTGGATGTTATAAAGATAGTGTCGCGGATGTCACTGATGTTAAAATTGAGGGCGAGCAAGTTGTAAGAGTAGAGCAGACGAAATATCTGGGTGTAATTTTCGATTACAGATTAAGATGGTTTGAACATATATGTGACACTGTTAGGAGAACAAAGTATCTTACTTTTGTTTTTGCCAAGATGAAAAAAATAATAACTAAAGATATATTGCGTATGATATACTTTGCACTATTTGACAGTGTCATTAATTATGGTATCGTAGCCTGGGGAGGCGCCTGTTCGAGCATAATTGAGCCCTTGGCTAGACTGCAAGACCGGCTTGTTAGACTGGTTTTTGAGACTAATAGAAATCAGCCTCCAATAAAACTACCAATGCAACTAAGGCAATCTTTTGAATTGGCATCTATTCGTGCATACTACTTTGACTTTCAATCAACATATAGGGAGAGTGCAAGCAAAACGAGAAATAAAGCAATAATTTTACCAAAGATTAATAAGACGTTATATTCTCACTGCTCTAAAGTTGTTTAATGAAATGAGCCCGGAGCTAAAGTCTGCGGTTAATGTATCTAAACAAATTTTATGTGCCAAAATTAAGAAATGGATTATAAATCGTACATTCAAGGTTTAGCTTTCCTTCTTACGTGTGAATGAATGATTTGTAAACATGCGACTTTTACACTTGTATGATTTTGAAATGTACTATTATTTTTCTTTGTAATTATTTCTTGTTATCATTGTTATTTTAATATTGTTATTTACAGCACCATGCACAGGTGTATGTTGCGCCTCTATGGATTGTAGTTTTCTACAATTGTTGCTGTATTAAATAAATAAATAAAATAAATATTTTCAAGCGAAAGCGGATTTTGGATGACCTTATGGACTAAAACATCCTTGTGTGTATTAAGCAATGTTTGACATTTACTTATGATTTTACAAACTCTGAAATTCACAATTTGAATATGTTAAAAAATCTCTGAAAAATGGATATGTTGTACAATCCTTGAAGTCCTTCATCTTCTTCTTCGACTCCTCACCATGTTTAGGATACCCTGTTGCTTTAACTTTTCGAAAAATATCAATAATATATCATCTATTTTTGTCCGTCAACTTCCCAATTTCAGTACAAATTTTCCTATTTAATTTATTTTCTGCGTGTTGTACATTTTTAGGAGGGTGGAATACTATACGTAATGCTTTTTTGTCAAGAGGGTGGATAGAAAAATTTGAAGGTAATAAACCGCCACCAAAAGGAGCCAGTGGGGTTCCGGCTCCTCCATCTACCGTAGAAGATTTTACCAACATTATTCCTGCAAAACAAAATTGGGAATCTGAGGAAGCATATCGGAAGAAATGCGAAAGAGTAATAATGTCCCGTATGCTTCAAAACCATACAGTCGACTTTTACTGGAATATGAGACGAGATGGTACCGATTTTCATCATCGAATCAATACACAACAAATAATGAATAGATTTGGACGTTCTTTATTTACTTCGAAGGAAGGTCTTAATTTACTGCTCCAGGAGATGCATTGGCATAGCGAACCTGGCGTCGCACATGTAAATTTTCCTAGATGTTATACTTTAGGTACTGAAATAAGCGGAGAACTTTCTTATTAAATTATGTTATTCGAATGTTTATAAAACAATTTACAATAGTATATATATAATTTATTTCCTTGCATGCCTTTATGTCTTTTGCACATTGCTCTCGTTACATTGTATTAACATTGCAAAAATTTTCAGCCTGTCTCTTAGAATTATGCTTTACGCTTACAGTTTTCCTTTTACTTATATCTATCGACTAATTACATCTCTTTCGGCTTTCTTTCATACTATCCCCTCACCTACTCATTTGTCCCTGTCTTGACACTCATCTTTGACTCTACTACTCCTATAAACTCACACGTTTTCTCACATATTTCTCATCTTAATTTTTTGGTTATTAATTCTATCATGTCATCCTCGTACCTGTCTCCCCTCCATTCATTCATGAATATGCTTATCTCTTTCTTTTGTGCCCTTATTGCTTCTTTACAACGGAATAAGTGAGCCAATGTCTCTTCTCTTGCACCACAGAGCCTACAGCTCCACTCAATATATCCTTTTTTAAATGCCCTTCGAATGTTCCCATGCCTCAATCTGGCCCATATCTCTTTGTTATATTTTTGTTTGCACACTTCATTCAAATACCCTGCCCCATCTGTCTCCGAAATTAAAACTCTATATAGATTTGATAGAGTTTAAATCGCATTCTTTGTGAAACATGGTCAAATAATAAAAGGAAAGGATGAGAAACAGAAAACACTGGGTATGTTTCGATACAATATTGTAGAGGTTCAATATAATTTTAGTGAAACATACCCAGTGTTTTCTGTTTCTCATCCTTTCCTTTTATTATCTATGTAGGTTGTTGTATGTTGAAATTTCTATCGCTCTCCATTCCTCCTCTAATTCTTTTCTCCACCATCTACTCAATCCTTCCCCAATTATACTCATAATTTCTTCCCTTCCCCTTCCTTCCCAAATAATTTTGCATACTTCTGTCGCCCCTAATTCTTATTTCCCATACATTTTGGCCCCACTTTGAAGGTTTATTGTTTATAATTGATCTCATTTCCTCTTTTAAGCATACTTTCGGCCACCTGTCATTATCCATTCCTAGCACATCCTTAGGATATTTACCCGCCTTTTCTCTTGCTATATACTCTATGTTAATTACCCCTAACTCGTTTCTCCATATGTATCTTGGCGTATTTCTGGCCACCCCTAGCGCCATCTTACAATAACTTGCCTGGACTGTGCTCAAACTTCCTAATTTACTCCATGCCCATACTTCAATTCCGTACATAGCTATCGCTCTAACAATAGAGTTCATAAGAAACATACGATCTTCCCCCTTGTCCCTGCCTGCTCTTTTCATTGCCCAAATTTACAATAGTATTCTTAAACACGCAAATTCTTGCCATCTTTTCCAATTCTTTACACAGTACCGTAAAACAGAGAGAATAGAAACAGCCTTGAACCTTTTCGGTTACATAACTAAATTGGTATTTATTTTTTGACAACAGATATTAAAAACTCAGGTGACGACTAGTAGAATAAAACGTACACAAAGCAATTTAAACATAAGTTACAGCAACAAAAAAAAATCTCTACATAATAGCCACGTAATAGAACAAAACAAAAATATGTTCTTGGTCAGTATTCTGTTAAAACTGAGTAGCAAATTTTTACGGATGACGTTCACAAAGCTATCTGAACTTATTAATTAAACGCTGTTTAGTGGCGACAAGTAGACTGGTCATTGTTTTGTTGGAGCTGGCTACGGCATGCTGATGATAGCCAAAGAGTTCGAAATCGCGATCAACGCTGGCACTTTCGACAGAATATTGACCAAGAAGAGATTTTTCTTTTGTAATTTCTCTATTAATTAGACAGACCAAACAAACCCAAACAATATAAAAAAATATCTACGACAGTTAGGTATACAGGAACGAAGTCGAATCAAATAAATTTTAATTTTCAGGATTTTTGGACCATTACAGTCATTTTGTGGATGACTTTCGACTCACCGCGTGTATAAGTCTTTTGAAATGGTTTACCAGTAGATATACAAAACAAGACGAATTAACTGTTACCTCTCCGGAAGGTACAGAGCCGTTAAATGCCTTAGAATTTGCCATTAAAAGATGCAACGAATTCGTAAGTAAGCAGGAGCACGCCGACATCGATAAAGATTTCGATGTAGTTTGGAATAACGAATGGGACCAATTTTTGACGCACTTTTACAATGTTATACACTCGGATAAAATGTTCAAGTACTTAAAAGACGTGCCTCTAGCTTCATTGAACGTTCAAGCCAAAATAGCTCTGAAGGGGGTAAAAAGGCATCGGCCACAAATGGGTATTGACGGAATGAGGAATATCTGGATCCTCAAACCCGGAAACAAATGTCGAGGAAGGGGAATTCAACTTATAAAACATCTCGAAGATGTATCGAAAGTAGTGAATATGAAGATGAAATACGTTGTTCAAAAGTACATAGGTATTTTAAATAGCAATGTAAATTAGCAGTAGATCAGACTGTTTTTTTCAGAACAACCTCTTCTTATATACGACACAAAATTTGACATACGACAATGGTTCATGATTACCAGCACGCACCCATTAACTATTTGGATGTACAGGTTTGTTATTTTAGTAATAAAGTAAATAATATTGATACGTATTAGTTTGGAAATTTTCGTTTACGGAAATAAAAAAATCATTCGAGAAGAAGTTTTCTCACCTTCCGAGGTTACGTATGTTCAGGTTATATTAGCAATCTTACCAAAGTGGGTTGTGTATTTTTGACTTCAGTTGCATTAATGTTTTATCTTCAAACATGAAAAATAGAAATTACAATAAACTCTAAACACAGTTTAAAGTTTGTATTCAAATATACGGTGGCTTTTTGACCTAAGAAAACCAGTTTCTATCATTATGATATACTGATTATGATTACAATATATTTTTTATAAATTTTAATTGTAAGTTGTTTTTTACAGTATTATCTTTGACCTTCTTTCTGTCGTAAGGACTAAATTTTGAAAACCAGTAAAATAAAATATAATGTTCCGAATATGTGCAAGAATTCGTCGAGAAATTATTTTTCAATTACGTATTATAATAAAAATATTAGCCATTAAGGTATAAAAGTTACTCAAATTCGTTTTTACAAGGGCACATAGAAAAACTTTCAGCTTCAACCAGTGTCGTTGTTGTGTGTTATTTTCTTTTTTAATATTTTCTCATGGAATTCAAATACTAAAATGGTGTATCTATCCTAAAATTTCACAGAGACTAGCCTATGATCAGAAATTCAGAATGTCTTTCAAGAGGCAACAGTGTTTTCTTTTAAATTTTTGTTTATTATTAAAATTAAAAAGAAGTATTATCTGCCGACAACTAGTACTAATTATTGAAAGACCTAGATAAAGATACCTTATTATTTTCTTAAATGTCCACTAAATGTTGTTCGTTTAAACAACAAATTTTGCACTTTTAAATTTTGGTATGCTAAACGAACAATTTTTAATTTAGTTAAAAAGAAATATAGGTCAATCATGTCGGAAGCGAGATTTTGACTTGGCTGGATCATAAAATACGGCATTCTCAAAATGGGTAACGGTTTTTTGAGCCTTTTTCGCTTATCCTCTGAATACCATATTTTAAGAACTGGCCAATATTCTGCTAACACAAGTAAAACGCATGTTGAATCAACAGTTTCTGCTTTTAAATGGCATATGTTTAGTATGTAGTTTAATGTTTGAAAGTATGTTGTCTCAAACTATCAATAGTGACCATTTGGCGAAACATATTTTAATAAATGTAATAAATAAAACACAAGTTTTTGGATGTTTCAACAATAACTTAATGTATTCGCCAATATTGTTTCGATCCACATTTGGTCATTATCAAGAGTAAACAATCATAAATATATGTACATAAATGGCGGGGATACATATCTGAAAAATTGTTTACAATGTTGTTAGTAGTAATTTATAGCTTTCTTAATTTCTAGAGATTCCAAAAGGTTTAATTTTTTTCTTTTTGAAGCTGAATGTAATAATTTGGGTTTATCTGATTTATGGTTGTTGACTACACAATGTTCTGCCATTCCTGTGCTTAGTATTTTATTCTTTATAGAGTATAAAAGTTCTTTTAGCCTAATACCAATCGAACGTCCACTTTGACCTATGTATATCGCATTGCAATCGACACAATTTAACGAATAGACACCACTTTTTTGTAGTGGGTCTAATTTGAGTTTGTTATTAACTATAAAGGATTTAATGTTGTTTTGATTGAAGGAAATTACTTGGATATTGAATTTTTTTGAAAGAAGAATCTATTTTGTGATTAATTTTACTATTAATGAAGTTAAAAGAACAATATAATTATATATAATTATACTCTATAAAGAATAAAATACTAAGTACAGGAATGGCAGAACATTGTATAGTCAATAACCATAAATTAGATAAAGTCAAATTAATACATTCAGCTTCAAAAAGCAAAAAATTAAACCTTTTGGAATCTCTAGAAATTAAGAAAGCTGTAAATTTAAATAAAAATATAACAAATTACCAAATAGAATTAGCTACTAATAATACACCGCTACTACTAACAACATTGTAAACAATTTTTCAGATATGTATCCGCACCATTAATGTATATATACACTTTTGCAATTTTAATTTTAGTGATTATTTACTCTTGATAATGATCAGATGTGGGTCGAAACAATATTGTCGAGTATATTAAATTATTGTTGAAACGTTTTATTTATTAGATTTATTATGTATGTTGTTTCAACGAATCTTTCCTGTTTTCGTTCAAATAATTCTAATTTATAACTTTTTACTTTTAATACATTGCACTTGTCACATTGATAATAGTTAACACAAGTAAAACGTTGAATAAATTGAGTTTTGGTAAACTTAACATTTGCTGTCTCTCAATGCGTGAATCGTATTATCAATGCAGGTAAACATATAAGAATATCAAAAATAACTTTTCAATTTGTACGATTTCCATCATCATTGGCTTGAGGACACAATCTCAGAGTTCATCAGGAATAGAATATAAAAGAAGTGATCCTTTTGGAAGTAAACCCTGAAGATGAGCTGTAAAATCAATAACGAACAATCAGAATAGCTTGAACATCCAGAACAATAACAGCTCACGATTTATATTGCTACAAACCGTTATACAATTGTCTATACTAAAATGTCTAACTTGATTCACTTATTTGTAGAGAGAGTTACCTAAGATTCAGCACTCAAATCTTCAGCCTTCAAAATTTTCATGAGTCTCTTCATCTGACAAATCATGCTGTACAGTGTAAATACAAAAATGTTAATCAAAGGGATAAAGCATTGCCTGATGAAAACATGTGGGATTGCCAGACGTTCAAAGCGTATCTAAAGCAAATCGGTCAACCAGACAAGTGGGACATGGTCATTTTACCTGGTTAATTGTCCCATTTTAGCATTTATTAGTTTACAGAATTAATTGGCGTTTCTAGGAATGAGAGAGAATATTATTGGAGCGATGCTCGCTTGTCAAGATACAATGGATAGAAGGCCTAACACGTTCGAATTATATGGCGCCGATTTTGTTGTGTGTGAGGATTATACGCCGTGGCTTCTAGAAATCAATTCAAGTCCAGATCTGTCCTGGTCAACTAGTGTTACTGCACGAATGTGCCCACAATGTTTAGAAGATATGGTAAAAGGTAATAAAAATCTTAGTTCTCATATAAAGGAAAGATCACTTCTTGCGATAACATCTCTTTGATATTTCTAAATACAATTGTAGATTCCAAATTAAGAAAAAATAACAAAACGTTGCAAAGTTCTTTCACTAAAAATGCTAATAGTGCAACAGCTGTCAAATTTATACACGCGTCTTTTGAAGGTTAGGGCTAACTAAAAACATATGGATTTGATACTAGTAGCGCCATCTACGGGTCAGCCTACGAACTTTTCAGCTCGCCTGTTAGTTTCATCTTACCTAAATCACAATTGACTACTACAATAAATAAAAATAAAAAGACTATTTTTATATTTCATTTTTATTGATGAGTTACGTAACAACTTTTTAATGCTTTGTATAATTATTGAGTAATTAAATATTGAAGCAATTAACTAATCAAAGCCCTCTTTCTTTACCGAAATAATTACTATTCATTAATAACTTTAATAATTAATGACTGGATAATTATGCACTCAATTGAATTAATGTAATGCAAAATTACACTCCAATGTATGGTTTTTCTTAATTCCAGTAATAATTGATAAAAGAAGAAATCCCAGCGCTGATACTGGAGCCTTTGATCTCGTTTACAGGCAAAATTTTCCAAAACCACCCGCTTATTTGGGCATGAATTTATCAGTTCGAGGACACCGGATATTCAGGAAGAAAATAAAACATAAAGAATCCAAGGAGATCAAGGAAGAACAAAACGTTTACATAAAAAAGAAAAAAGATCGCGACAATGAAACAAAAGACACAGAATTTACCCCTTCAAAGCCAAACAATTTACCCGCTGTGAATACTGTGAAAATGTATAAGGGTCCCGTCATTGGTGATTTGATTGAAGAGCTTAACATGTCAATGTCTTCTAAACCAGCTACCATTGATATTCTTGAAAATAAGTCGCGCCCTAGATCCAGAGCTAATTCGACAGGACAACGCCAAAGCAAATCCAAAGAACGTAAAGAGCACAGGGTAGCGAAATCAAAAAGTCAGCCTTTAAAACATAAAACTATTAAATATGATTTTCTTAACAGAGAGGAAGATCGCATCGGCGCCATGGTAAAAAATAACGAATTGCCCGGAAATGTTGGAGAACTGGAACGAGACCTTCTTGGATCGATTAACCGCGAGAATTTTTTAAAACGACGTAACTTTGGGGTTATAGGGGAAGCTACCAAAGTATTAACGGTAAAACCATTTTTTGAAGTAACTCCTATGTAACTAATGTAAAATTAACTTGTTAATCCAATAAAATAGTAAATCATTAAAAATATTTTTTTCGTTAATTTTAACATCTGGTAAATAGAATTTAATTTGTAATAATATAAATACCACATCAAGTTTTGTACGTGGATGCTTAAAGTATTCCTTCGATTTTGACGTGAATCTATCATCAAGTTATCCCAAAATTCACCCTGAAACGACAGTTGTCCTCGAAGAGTACAGAACAGAGAAGAATTAGGAGGGGCAGCGTTCGAAGGAAAGGGATTTATGGGTAGGCATATTATTCGACAGTTTTACTGGCTTCACGCTACTCAGGAGGGCACGCTGTAATTTTATCATAGTTCAGCCATGTTTGGAATTTAACGAAATCTGTGGATCACTATAACTATTGATAGTGAAAAGCTGCAGTGCAATGCTCGTTTTGGTGAATATCGATGTATTCGATTATAATATATAAATATCATAGGTGTATAAAAACATGAATGTATAATCCTGTATATGAATCACCCTGTATATAATCATTTACAAATTATTTGTCAGCTATTTGTCATTTTTTTCTGAGATTTAAATCAAAATTTCACGTTCATTTCATCATGCGCGAAATTTAAATTTTCAGTTTTTGTAAAAAACCAAAAAAATGGTCGACAAATGCAATACGATAAAGAGTGAAAATATTGCAAATAATCAAGACAGTTTTGCCTTCCCAAAGGTAATAAATAATAAGTGCTTTATCAGTTCTACTTTTAACATATACATATGTATAAATAAATCAATTTTGTATACACATAGATCGGAGGAGAATTATTCAAAATTGTTAAATCAATAAAAGCGAATGTAGATGACTTTTGTGAAATTAAAGATGAAGCCAAAAAAATTCCAAGTCCCCACTGTAGTCTTATAATTCATTCTTCAGATAAGGAAAAAGACAAAAAGAAACATAAACCCAATCAATTAATACGACTAGGATGTAAAAAGAAAAAGTCGGATAAGGACATGGATAAAAATAATAAAAACATTAAAAAATCAAGTTCAGCAGAAAAAGATAAGCCATTATATACAACGCTGTATTTATTTAAAAAAACTCTACTATCCGATAATAATAATAATAATGCAAAGGATGTCTCACAAAAATCCGAGTCAGTAAAAAATTCAAAAGCTAAGTCACCACCACCAAAATCGCAAACGCACGAACGGAAAACTACCCCTGTTAGACAACGTACACCGAGTCCCCAAAGACAACAATTACCAAACAATAACAAGACGAAAAAAAATGAATCGCCCAAAAAGAATAATAAGTTTCGAAAAAATGAAACGCAAGTGACCCAACCGAAAAGCAAAGTGCGACTATTTTCATTTGGAAAGAAAGGAGCAAAGAATCCAATGAAAAACAAAGGACAAAAAGAAAAAGTGCATTTAAATGGGCATCCACGATCTCCTCCTCCCATTAGACCTATAACTGCAGTTGAAATAAAGAAAAAGGAATCCAATAAAAATATTCCAACTGAAAAAGCCAGTAGGCTTTTATCTGTATATAAAAGCTCGCGTGATTGCTCATCCTCTGATGAATCTCTACAGAGGTACACGCAAAATTCAATGAAATACCGTTAAAATACAGTACCGTCAAACGGGGTAACATTGAGCCAAATTTTATTGTTTTTCTGAGATAATTAGCTGATATCTCGGCGAAATAGCAATATAGTAGCCCATTATTGTTTTCCTTGATCATTACAGAACAGACACATATATTTAGAACATTTGTCGGAATTTCAGGCTTCGAAAATTTATTTTTTTTAACTGGACCAATGTTACCCTCCAGAATCTTTGGCCCATAGACTGGAAACTTACAGTGGCCGGCACCTAAGGAGATTCAAAAGCCATAAATCATCGGATGCACAGTGGCAAAGTCTAGCCTCTTTAGGGCGGGGTTAATCGACCGGTAGGCAGAATGATAACTGCTCAGCAAAGTTCAGAGTAGAGAAGTGGTTGTTTGTAAATTGTGTTCGAAATGTAAATGTTCATGATGATAGTGAAATTTTAATTGTTCACTTCGTATACATCATTAAAACCCCATTAGGGTAAGTAAATCAATTGAATGAATTCACTTGTGTTCCGTGTTCAGTACTTTTTCTCTCAGTGATACGCGCCGCTGAACTACAAGTTGAAGTTTTGCTCCAGCTATATTCTTATTGGCTCTTTCATTTAAAAGTCTCCGCCTACCTACCTGTCAATCTGACCGTCGCTGAATCTCCTTAGGTGCCGGCCACTGTACCTAAATACATACGAAAATGCCTGTGGGCCAAAGTTAAATGTAATAGTTATGGAAAAGGGGATCGATTTACTGTCACTATTAGAAATGTTCCAAAAGATGATTAAGATGGACTATACATTTAATAATAATTTTGAAATTCTATATTTTGAAAACAAAAGTTACAAATTTTCACTGTTTAGACATGAATAAACATATAAAACTAAATATAACCAAATAGAAGTAAATAATTCACCCTTAGTCAACATATTTTAAACAATAATGCACATTGCTTTCAGTTAACGTACACCCCTCCACCTTATTTTAGTGTTGTTATTTATGGATAGATGGACACTAGGATTACTTAGTCTTAGACAGTAGCCACTCACCATTTGAAGAAGCCAAAGTTTGGCGAAACATGTGTTATAGAATTTGTTTCAATTTACAAATAAAGATTTTAATGAAAATCTTCAAAATCATTTTAAAGTTAAATTTTTAAAACTTCATTTTATAACTGCTTTCTTATTTTTATGATTATTTTTGTTCATCATGTTTTTCTTCGAAATACAAACAAATATTTATATAATTATATAATCTTTTACCCTCTCTAAATCTTTTCGTTTAAAATAATTTTGCTTTTAGTTGCAAATCAGTGTGGTTATATGATGATACAAATACGCAAAAGGTTGTTATTACTTCTCGTAATAACCATACCAAGGAAGAGCCTCAATTGACTGCAAAGTAAGAGATACCTGTTTACACAATATTATATTTTGCAGCATTTTTTACTCTTTCTTTTTCAGACTGCAATTACAAAATTATTTACATGCAGGTGCTAGTACCAAAATAATAATAACGGAACTGAGAGAACAGACAGACAAAGGAGTTGAAGCGACTGCAAGGTGATTGTATCAACAATTTCCTTCTTATTTTTCTAATTCAGAATTCAAAATTATTAAATACGCAAATCTGAATATTTTATGACTTTAGTCCATAATACTATTTCACCTTTTATTTTTAAGTTATCTAGTTTATTAGAATACGTTTACTTCTATACATTATTCTTATTTATACTTTAAATAATTTTTTCAGTCAAATAACAACTTTAGAAAAAGAAATTCAGCTCGTAAACCTTTCAAAGAATAAAAATGACAAAACCAAAGATAAATTAAATAAGAATAAAAATACCAAGAATGGTAATGACAAAAATGAGACTTCAATGATCAAAATTTGTAAGGATACAAAAGAAACGAAAATTTTACAAAAAAACTCTTGCCCTAAAAAAGAAGAAATTAAAATTGTAGAGGAGCCAAATAAAACCTCTCATTGTATATTACCAAATGTAGACAAGGTAAAATCACAAAGTAAACCAACAAAATTTGTAAAAGAACCAGAAAAATCTACAAATGAAGGAATAAAAATTGCAAATGAAGCAACAAAATCAACAAATGGATCAGTAAAATCTGCAAATGTAGCAACAATATCTACAAAAGTACGGCCTAAGTCTGCTAATGATCCAACAAAGTCTGCAAATGAACCAACAAAATCTGCTAATGATCAAACAAAGTCTGCAAATGAACCAACAAAATTTGCAAATAAACCAACAAAATCTTCAAATGAACCAGAAAAATCTGCAATGGAACAGACAATATCTACAAATGAACCACTTAAGTCTACCAATGATTCAACAAAATCTGCAAATGGATCAGTAAAATCTGCAAATGTAGCAACAATATCTACGAAAGCACCGTCTAAGTCTGCTAATGATCCAATAAAGTCTGCAAATGATCCAACAAAATCTTCAAATGAACCAACAAAATCTGCTAATGATCAAACAAAGTCTGCAAATGAACCAACAAAATTTGCAAATAAACCTACAGAATCTTCAAATGAACCAGAAAAATCTGCAATGGAACAGACAATATCTACAAATGAACCACTTAAGTCTACCAGTGATTCAACAAAATCTGCAAATAAAACAACAAAATCTGCAAATGGATCAGTAAAATCTGAAAATGTAGCAACAATATCTACAAAAGTACCGTCTAAGTCTGCTAATGATCCAATAAAGTCTGCAAATGAACCAACAAAATCTTCAAATGAACCAGCAAAGTCTGCAAATGAACCAACAAAACCTGCAAATAGACCAACTTCAAAGAAGAACTGTGATCGTAGTAACAATAAAACAAGTAAAAACCAAACACAAAGTCCCAGCGAAAAACAAAAAACAACTAACCCGCCTAAATTGGTGCAAGTTTTAAAATGGGACCAAAGGTACTTTTTAAACTTGAAGTAAACTTCTGTACTGTTGAGCTTTACACTATCATAATTCAGGACACTGTTGTTTGTAGTTAATAATTTCATAAATATCACAGAATAAAACACAACAAAATCAAACCCACTTATTTCCAAATCTTTAAATTAACAGTTGTGACCTATAATTATTTGCAATACTTACAGAAATCAATCAGGAAAGGTAAACGGTGTTTTTGGACTGGAAGCAAACAAATCGAAAAATATTTTGCTAACCAAAAGAACAAAATCAGTTTACCACAATATGTGCACAGTTTCAAAACCTCCTTTAAATGAACCCCCACAAATTCCAATGCCTGGAGAATTACGAAAAATCAAAGCAGAAGTAGATCAAGCAATTGCCCAAAAGAAAATATTTACAATCTGTGGAAATTATTATAGCATAAGAAAAGCTCTTATTAAAAGAGGTTGGATTGAAAAAATGAAAATTTCTTTTCGTTCAAGTGGTCTGGTAAGGAAGCTAAATACCACAAGTATGGTAGAACTTTTGGATTTGTTAAAAGATAAAGAGCAGGGATGCCTTGCCAGAAGGATTATAATTTCTAGAATGTTAGCAAATCATCCAGTAGATTTATTTTGGGACTATTCTAATAGTATCTTTAAGAACAGTACACTGTACAATAATAAACACCCACTCATAAACAGACTATGGTCAGGTGTTTTCGGTTATTCGTCCAAAAGTGGCTTATGCGATACCGTTAAGAGAGCTCATTGGTATCAAATTCCAGGTAAGTTATAACCCGATAAACTCAACTATATTGTATCGAAGATACATCGAGGTTGGTCAACATAACAACTATTTTCCCTTTTCGTAATGTGTATTTATAAACAACTAGTTAACTAAATGACTAAACCAAATAAACAAGTAAAACTAAATGAAACGTTAAAAGTCAAGAGCCAAGAATCAAACTAGGAGATTAAGTCCTACCTGGTTCTTGTTTGGGGCTTGATGGAGTATAATATCTGTCTGGGAATTCAGGATAGAGTCACACCCAACTCGATGGACTCTTGAATCTCCTCTTCACGTAGACTTCTTCATGGCTTCGCAGACTTACTTAATCTCCCCGATAATTATTTACCCTTGCAGAATTCGACTAACATAAATAATATCAAAAGCAATTTTTTCACAATTAAGGCAATATATCCAAAATATGACTTTTACTATTGTCATGTTTTGGTTTTTACTAGTAATATAAGTCTAGGCTAAACTACTACTAAATAATTAACAGAATTTATTTTATTCTATCAGTAACAAAAATCATTCAAAATTATTATCGAAACTTTTCTAAATACCGCGTATTTAAATAAAAAAGTAAAAAATATATAATTGACACCCAGAAATATAAAATGGTAAATATAGATATAAATTTGGAATCAACAGAAACAACTACGCCGAGGGCTAATACCTCTACCGGCATTGAATTACACAGTTGATTCAGAAAGATTTTTAGACGAAGATACGAAAAATATCTAAAAAAAAGAAGGAATTCAAATCCTTATTCATCTAAATATTAAGGACCAAAGATCCCACAGATCTTTGAATCTTTAAAAAGATCTTTGATCCTTAATATTTAGACGAATAAGGATTTTAATTCCTTATTTTCTTTTTGGATATAAAATGGTGATTGCATTATGTATTATCTATGTTTACCACGCCCGTGAAGCTGGCACAACGAAGTGGCCAAAATTAATTTCTAAAGTGCCCAAAAAAGCGGGCTCTGTAAGGATTAATTTGATGCCAAAGATCAAAAATTAGGGCCTCATAAACTACCCAAAAATATATTCAACTTTGTAGTGCTAGCTTCACGTGCAGCCTTATTTTCTCTTAATTTATATTTATTTATTTTTTTACTAAATTCTACTTTCCTTTTAATGTTATATACCTTTTGAAGGTTAGGTTATTGTTAGTTTAGATTTTCCTAATTTGAAATTTAATTTTACAGTTCATATATTGTTCTGTATAAATAACCGTTTGGAATTTTATAAATTCATTTTTGTCACTTTGTTGTACCTGCTTCACGGACCTATAATTAAAGCAATAAACTGTCCGCTATATTATCGTTAGAGTTTTGAGATAAACTAGGAAATAAGATAAAATCCGCTATAGGGCTCTCACAAATAAATTCCAAATTATATTCAAATTTCATCGTTTGATTCGACGCTGTACCTTGCAAAACTATCAGAAAAAGGTCTATTTGCATCGGCTGTTATAATTTACAATTATATAAAGACCGCTATTGGATTTTGTTTTAGAAGAAACACCACCAATTTATACTAAAAATACTATATTTTAATAACCATAATAAGGAACAACGTCTCTCACATTAACACGTTTATTTATTTGTGAATCCCCTAACACCTGTTATGAAACGCCCTACGTATTTCTATTTCAACATTATATAAATCATAAACAACAAATTTAACGATTACATTACTTACCATGGACGTATTAAATTGACTCATCTAAAGAATTCATTATATTTACTGGACGTCATTCTAATACTTCTGTTTCATACATATAACAGTTAATCTCGATGTTCAAAAAACGTATAAAAAAAGATATCAGAATAACCATACGAAGCAGATAAAGGCGAAAACAATATATAAATATACGAAGTTATTCGTAACTAGTTTCGAAATTTCATTCACATTGTGTAATTATTAATTTCAATGTCTTCTGTAGTATTAAATACATACATACTAAAAAAATCTTAAACATTATTATAACTTATTTTTATTGTAATGTTATCGCTTGTGATTCTTATAATTAGAAAATCTACTCATTTTTGAGTACCGTTACAGTCCAAGTGTTTGTAAAAATAAAAATTATAAACAATTATTATACTTGTGGTTATTTCGTAGGTGTGTCATGCCTGAACCATCCAAGAACGTACAATTTTGCTCATGCTGGAGATCCGCACGATTTTCTCGATGATTATAAAAGAACAGCCGCAATGTCGGTTCTGAAATGCATTGTTGAAAGAAGTACAGACAAAGTCATTAAATTAATATCTAATAACGGAAAAATACCCTTAAGTATGTTTGAATTTGCTTTGGTTGAATGTAAAAGATATTTAAAAATATGTAAGCACAAAGACATTGACATGAAATTTGCCGAAGCATCTGATTTCGAATGGCATCAATTTTTCGAACATTTTTATGCATTAATACATCTCGAAGAACATTTTAAGAGCAACGATGTAGAAACGGTGGAATCGCTGGTTCTGAAGTCGAAAATTATACTTGGCAAGGTGAAAAAGTATTTTCCTTACTTGGAAATGGATAACACCATGAACATATGGATACTAAAGCCCTGTAATGGATGTAGAGGGATTGGCATTCATTTGTGTCGTGCATTAGAGTACATTTTAACCATAGTAAAAAATAATCCACAACGGAAATATGTTATTCAAAAATACATTGGTGAGTTTTCGTAAAATTAATAACTGCATTTTTGTACTACTAATGTCGTAACGTAGTGTCTGCCGAAATAATATTTTTTTTATCCTAGTATCAAAATTATTAACAATTTAAACGACTTTAGAAGAAAATTCACAATTTTTTAAATGTTTGACTGTCTACATGTTAATTTATAAATTAAAAATAACTAGTTTAAACTGTGTTTTATCAAAAACGAATATATAAAAGCTGGAATTTAACTTTTAATCTTAAAAATCAGTACATATTTATTATCATAGGGTCGTCAGTCCGAAGACTGGTTGGGCACGCACGTTCATTCCTTCCCATCCTGAACCAATCTTCGCATTTCTCTAAAACAGAATATCCTACATCCCTAACTATTGCGAACAGTAATCTAATACATTATATCTATGCATTATTCCAATATCTTCTCTCCAAAATTCTGTATCTTCTGGCCAATGAATTTCACTAAAACCTACTATATCTTTTTAGCTTCTCCATCTTAATTTTTAATGTTTCTAATATTCCTACTTGCCTTGTGGTTCTAATATTCCACGCTCCGACTCGTGAAATATAGCGTCCATTATTAACTCTAAAGTTATCGCCGGAATGCTTTATCCCAATGGACGCCATCATTTGAGCTTCGATTTGTTGTACTCAGGTTAAGATAATGTGGTGGTTTCCCGTTGACTATTGTGGATTAGGGTGTCGAACCGAGCGGGGTGGTCTAGTGCTCTAGATCATTGATTAGCATTCGAGAGGTCACCGGTTCGAACCCGGGTCCGGCTGCTCTGATCCAAGTTTTCTGTGGTTTCCTTGGATCATTTTGGCGAATGCTGGGGCAGTAATATTCCACAGATGTTTCACTTCTCTTCTGTCTTCATTTCGTCCGTCTCATCTTTCTCTTCCTAACCACACCACCCATCCATTCCCACAATTCCTGCAAGGATCCTGAAGAGGGCCTTACGCCCTACCCTCCGGCTTTGCATTACAGTGTAGGTCGGAGGGACTGCTCGCCCACCAGCACGAGTAACTGGTGGGAATAAAACACAAAAAAGTTTTTTATCATCCCAGACAGTTATTGTAGCTCGTATTAATTTCGAATCTGCTTATTTCTGGGTTATTTTAAAGAAATAAATAATACAAAAAATCAACGCATTGTATTTTTTTAACAATATTTTACTCTTATTTTCAGAACGACCACTCTTAATTCATCATACCAAATTTGATATTCGACAATGGTTTTTAATCAGTAATACAAACCCTTTAACTTTGTGGATATACAAGTAAATATAAGATCTTTTTTTGATAAATTAATTGTTCTAAACATTTTTTTTTATTTTTCCAGTAAAAATAAAAGTCATAACATAATATTGATAATATTTGTGGGTCTCTTTTATAGATCCACATTTTAATTCAATCCAAGTTTTTTCTAATGATTTATCACAATTCTTTACTCTGGAACGAAAGAGAATGCACGCGCCTTTTGAATTTTCACTATAATTATAAGTTTTTATTAAATGCCTTTTGATAAATAGTTTAAGAATTATTTAAAGTTACATTTGATGATTATTTTTTAGAGAATGCTACGTTCGATTAAGTTCTCAGACATTCGATATCAGAAAACTTCACGAATCAATACACTTGACAAATAATTCTATTCAAGCCCGTTATAGAAATTCAAACCGAGATTCCTCTCTTCCACGTTGTAACATGTGGACTTTAAATCAGTTCAAAAAATATTTAGATTTGATAGGTCACCCCAAAGTTTTCGACGAAGTAATCTTTCCTGGAATGAAACAAAATATCATTTGCGCCGTTTTAGCAAACCAACATCGTATTTATAGAAAGAAAAATACATTCGAAATATACGGTTCAGATTTTATGATAACTGAAGATTTTAAACCATGGCTACTTGAAATTAACTGTAGACCTGCGTTATATGGTTCCACACCGGTTACAGCAAAATTATGTCCCAAAGTCCTTGAAGATACAATTAAAATGATGGTAGACCATGAACGCGATAAGAAACCAAACACGAGTAATTTCGAGTTACTTTATAAAGAAAAACTTGAAAAACTGCCGAAAGTAGACCCAGAGTCTTTCGTATTTCATATTAGATCTTTAACAGAAGATTTCTTCGTCAAACCTGAGCATCTTCATCTCACCATTACTCAGGAAGAAACTGAAGACGATAGCAATGACGCAGATCTAACAATCCTTTCTTTAAAATCCGAAATGAAAATGACTTTGGAAAGACTGTTGGGTCTGATAAAAACGGAAAAAGAGAAAAGAATAGGCCTTAATTCTCATTCCTTGATGAACACCAAAATTAGTAAAGAGGTTCAAAGTGAAACGAACACATTAGAAGGTGCACTAAAAGACGTCACCCTAATAATGAATTTGGATCACGTAAAGCTTCCTTATTGTACGAATTGTAACAAATGCCAACTAAATGAAGGAATGCATTTAATGCAGAATAAAACATTTGATGAAGAAAGCGAAGACGACGACGACGATGACTACGACGAACTAAGTGATTTGGCGGAAGAAAATTCATTTGTTCCGACCAAAGATCTAGCAAAATCTTTGATCAGTGGCTTTTTACACCAACTAGAGAAATTAGAATAGAAACAATATGTAATAATATTAATATTATTAGGAATAAAATAAATAATGGTAATTTCATACATATTTATACATTAGTACGCAAAAATGAAATACTATTAAGACGCAGTAAAGTATCGTAATAGAACAACTATAAATATTTCTGCATATGATTCATCTGCTAAAATTTTTCACTATTGATTGAATTAAACACAAAAGGAATTTTCTAACCCATCCTACAATACAGTTAATTTTTTGAAAGGCCATTAATGACCAAAATTCATATGAATGAATGAGTAGAAAATATATATTACCTAAATTCCAAATAGTTGCGTTATTTCCGAAAAAAAAAAATTAAAACTATATTTATAAAAATTGGTAGTTTACAGTTTTATTGCTTATGTATAGATTTCTGTTGTTTCCTGTATAAAAACATTTTTTTTTCTCAGTTACAGTAATTTTTGTCAACATTTAAGTTTGCAATGTACCTAAAAACATTTTTTTATTGTTAACAAATACTGATCAATAAATCGTTAATACAGTAATTGGCAATAAATGATTTAAATCCTAATAAAAATTAATTAAAGCAAACACCTATTTCTGTAAACATTATATTTCATTAGAATATTCAGCTTACATAAAAATCGTGAATAAGTAATAACACTTCATTGTTTATGTAAAAAGCTAAAATCCTATAATTATCCTGAAGGTTTATTTAAGAAATAAAAAGTTGTACTACTTACTTAAATAATTACTCGTAATAATTTGCACTAGCACTAAACCTTATAAACTATAGTTTTATTGGTCCCTTGGATTAAACGTTAAATCACTTGTTTTAAGGAAAACGACAACTTGGGTCGGGAATTATTTTTTCCTAAGATCTTTTTCTGTTCTTCTTTTAATCGCCTCTCTTGTTCTTTCTGAAGTTTTTGCCTTTCTTCGTCCATTCTCCGTTGCTCCTCAACCATCGCTAGCCTTTCTTCTGCCTATGAATAAAGAACATTAATAATATTTAATACTGCAACTGATAATAATTCATAAACAATTGTTGTAATTTGTCAGTTTGGAATAACAACAAAACCATGAGAAAAATAAATTCATTGTTCAAAAGAAAGTTGTGATGCGACTACTTACTAGTTTTCTTTGAGCTTCTTCGATTTTCCTGTTGTTCTCCTCCATTATTCTCTCCAGCTCTTCCCTTTTCTTACGCTCCTCCTCCTATAAAATATAAATAACTTGAAACTCAGTCTAACTTGTTTCGATAACTGGCCCCAACTTAATTTCATAGTTAGTTGGAGGGGCTATTTATTTTTTTAACACTTTATAGAATAACGCACAAATAGAATATGTAAATCTGAAGTTTATTAATATATTTTTATAATTTTAAAAACAAAATTAGCTGCTAACATAGGGAATAATAATAAAATCGCACAGGTAAATACAGAAAGTAATAATAGTATCATTCATTTGTGTTTACTATTAGCAGAAGTATGGCGTTCAATTTCTGTTTAGTGTCTATAAAAGTAAGGGCCAGTTAAAACACTACAAAAATTTTTGCAACCTTAAAAGTAATAAGAGGCTTAACAAAAAATATAAAAAAGATATATAATACCTGCCAGGCTCTGTCTGTCTTCAATCGCAGTCTGCTACCGCAACAACTCTCATGGTCTTCGCCTGATAACTCTGTGGGCCTCTTAGCTTACGAGGCTAGTAGCCAAGTGGCAAATGCATTTGTTAATTATTTAACAAGGTGGGGCAATGCAGACACTCTTACATTTTCTTAATATGTTTACTTGAATTTCTTGTATGACTAGTTTTATTTTATTCTTTTTTCAATGTTATTACAGAAATGAGACGTTTGCACATTTACAAAGGTCTCAACTTTAGAAGACAGCGAGGTAGAAACAAATTTGTGTATACATTTTACAGAAAAATAAATGTGAATTGGCTAATACATACTGTAGTTTTTAAATTACCTTCAGTAATATGCATTATACCCTGTCTTAGGCAATTATTTGGAACGAAAAAGAAAAACATATTGTAAAAAAAAACAAAAGCATGATAACCACATTTGTTAGACCTTTATGACGATTATGAAACAAGTATATTCTGAAAGTTAAACATAACTCAAATTTTAATCAGAGTAAACTTTAGTAAAACAGAAGATAAGTAGGTATGCATATAAAAAAATTACTTAGAATTTATATTTCATAAATTGTTTTCTCTAACACTTCAGTTCCCTTCATGTTCTATTATTTCAATGTTTAAGATTATCTGTTGATTCAAATTTTAAATGCTCTATAAATAAAGCAGGTCAATACTTTAATTTTATGGACCTTAACTTTTACAAGTCAAAAGATGTCTATTTAATATTTTGAAAAAGTAATAAAATTTATCATAAAAATTATTTCAATCTTTAGGACCTCAAGAATTAAAAAATATGAGGTCATGTACCATTTTTTTGCATATACATGCTTATAATATCAAAACTTTTCCAATACTAGTAGATTTAACATTCAACCAATCAAGTATTTATGAAATAAAATAGTAAGTATGTGCCTCCACTAACTTTTGTGCCTGTATGCTATTAATTTTTTTTAATAATTGAGCTATACAGATCACTTCAATTCAAATACAGATTAACTTATCTTCACCCACACAATTAGAATTTGAAATATATGTTTAACATTCAAAATGTACTTGTTTCAGTACTTATAAAAGTTCACATACAAATACTAATCATAAGCCTAATTTACACAATATTATTCGGATGACAGATAATAATTATAACACATATGTTGTGAACAAATTTCATAGATAACGCTGAAAAATCATATAACATACTGAAGTTGTCAATTAACAACCTCTAAGTCCACAAGATAGACGAAAGTTTATTTTGCAATGGCTAATAATAGCAAGTGGTACAAATTTAGCCACCTGATGGCCACAAATTTGCTCTTACCTCTCTTTGCTTCTCTTCAAGTAATTGCTTCTGTCTTCGCCTTTCCATTTCTTCCATCATTTGTTTCTCCATTATTCTTTTAGCTTCTTCAACCCGTTTTGCAACTTCTCTTTCAATTTCATCTTTACGTTTTTCTAATTCATCCTCAACACGCTTATTAACTAATTCCTCTATTCTTTTTGCTGTTTCTTCTTCTACCAGTCGTTGTTCTGCTTCACGTTGACGTCTTTGCCTTTCCATTTCAGCAAGTCTATCAACTTCGTCCATTTTTCGTGAACGTGAGGATTTTTTATTATGCTTATCTTTAGCAAGATCAATAGAAACTTCACTGCCCGAACTGGATGCTGAATCAGACCTTCTTCTGAAAAAAGTTTTTGGTATTAAAAAGCAACAGAACATTCAACTATCTATACAAACCTCATTTTTACAGTTCTTTCCTTAATATTTTCTATACTTCTATGACTATTACTTAAACTTTTTCCACGAGATCTTGAACTTCTGTCTGCTCTGTCTCTAGATTTACTACGTTTATGGTATTTATTTTTATGATGTTTGCGAGGAGATCGACTTCTTGATCGAGATCGTCCCATTTTATTACGGTATAGAAAAAGTCTCAAGCAGAACAATTACCACCAGGTTACGACACAATACAAAATATTCACAACACAATTCACAATCAATTCACTTTTTCAACTAAAAAA
The DNA here is from genome assembly GCA_963921985.1 of Agrilus biguttatus. Lineage (NCBI taxonomy): Eukaryota > Metazoa > Arthropoda > Insecta > Coleoptera > Buprestidae > Agrilus > Agrilus biguttatus. The sequence goes on from OY998117.1 coordinate 32,858,747, forward strand.
CGGCAGACATCTTTAACATTTGCATTTGGATTGATTTGGATCTGTGGATTTAGATCACATGTGGATTCCGAGAATACACGAAAATACATTCATAGATAATAATAATATTTTTAAAAACTGTATTACCAGAAATAACATTACAAAACATAATTAACAAAAAAAAACGAAGGAATAGATAGTATTATTACTTATTCCATATAAAATAATTAATAGATTCTAATCGAATCTATGTCCTTCAATCACAATTTGGATATTGGGATCACTACACAGGATCACTGGAATATTTCTTGTTTTGAAAACATTTATTTTGACATATGATTTTGAAGATGTTTTGACATATTCTTGACCATTGACTTATTTATATTTACATTTTCCAACAAATTGTTGAATTCAAGTTTTATCATAACATTTAACTAAAACATTGCCCACTGTTAACTGGTTTTTACCAATTTTTTAAACAATGAACACCAAAAGGTCTGTTGTGGTTTCTGGAGAAGCTTCTGAAACCGACAGTGAAGACAACAACATTTTGGATGATTCACCTGTTCATCCTGCAGCATCATTCGTTCAAGGAGCTATTATTGCTGGTGAAGATTCCGAATCACAAGATGAACAAGAAGAAAATTCCACCGGTCACAGCAGTACCTCGTCTGATGTAAAAAAACACCTAACTAAAGAAACAGACCAATCTGATTCCTTGTTACACAGAAAGCTTCGAGAATGTAATAATAATTTTTACCAAGATTTAGAGATACTTTGTAACAGTAACATAAATATGGCCACAAAAGATTTATCAGTAGTTGATCAGCACTTATTAAGATCACAAATTACTTTGCAAAGTTCAATTACATCATTAAAAGTATTAAAAAATAATTCCATTAATTTAAAAGAAAAATTAAATTCCATTGTATCTTTGAATTTCTTATCCACTGTTAAGACTATATAACCAAATATTTTACTCTTACTAATTTAACTAAAAAAGTCCATTAATCATACTATAGTGATGATTTATAATGTTTATTTTCTTAAAACATTTAATCCTTTTCTATTTATACTTGAAATATATTTAAAAATGCTATTTATTACAAATATCAGATTTAGTTATTCAGAATGTACAATATGATTTAAAAGATTCACTATTCCTTAATCTTCATTTTTTGTATTTAATAAATTTAAATGGTTTTTCTCTTGATTTTTGGTCTTTTCTCTGTCCAGAAGAATTTTGGGGCAAATGTTCTTTATGAATTACGCTGTACAATTCTTCAGCTTCCTTAGAATTACCTAAAATTTCTTTGAGCTCTTCCTAAAATATGAAAAACAAAATTACACATTAATTAAATTTATGTATATTGAAAAAAGTACCTGTGATAAATTAATAACGTTTTGAAAATTTTTAGTTTTCCTTAAAAACACGTCGATATTTTTTGAAGTAATACCAGGTAATTTTTGTACAAAATCATATATACTAGAATTATATTTGGTTTCTATCATATCTAAATCATTTTCAACTCCTAAAGATGTTGCATATGCTACGTCTGGCTGTTCCTTTCCACTCTGCAAACAAAAAATTATTGATTTATACACACATAAAATATTTAAAAATTAATACCTTAAGTTCTTCAAACAGCTGAGCAGTTGCATAAGGGTTGGGGCTCCAAACAAGTTTCAATTTTGGAAAATGTAGAGTTAATAGTATTAATTTCTGTTGTATAGCAAAACTATCTGCATCAGATGAGAGCATAAGGTTATTCTGTAAAAAACAAAATAAATTCCTAAATTTGTAACTAAACAGATAAACTTAAACCATTGTCTATGTAGTATGTATGTAGATGGTAAAGGCACATGAGTCTTAGTCTTAAACTAACAGAATATAACAGAAATAAAATCATAAATATATGTTGAAATAAAAAATATCAATACTTATTGATAAAAGATACAATTATATATAAACATAATTTTCACTAACTTATGTTGAAATTAAATTCTACATTTTTTCAATAGTGCTTTCCAAAGTATTTTAAGAGCTAATATAATTAAATCTTTAAATTTTATAAACACAAATTTAAATTCATTTTTTAACTTGTAGATTTCATATTAACAAAACTAAAAAAAGCCTTATATTAATAAAATTAATTTTAGAGTTCCTAAATAATCGCTTTTTGAAATACGATTTTTTTAATTCATATACTTATTACACCTAAATTATTATAAAAACAACTATACAAAAATGCACTATATACTAAATATTTTGCACACCTATATTATTTAAGACATATAATATATACATAAAAAAAGTCCATTCATATTAAAACAGAGTTACACTAATTTTGTTTAAAAACATATAGCTACAAAATAATATAACTAATTGTGCTTAAGTAGTAATTATTAATTTATTAAGTATAACAATACCTGCCACGAAAACCCCTTGGTTTGATTAAATTCAATTAGAAGCATGGGTTTAGAATAATATCTACTCATTCGTGTACATTGTTGATATAATCTTCCTGATTTCAGTGAGCCAATCAAATCTGATATACTTTTCCTTTCAACGCAAATTTCTGGTGTTAAAATGTAATCTCCGATCTACGAAAAGCACCAAACATATTTTAATAATAGAATTAAAAACAACTGTATATAATTACTGTTATTGTAAGTGGTTCAATATCAATTCCTCTTTTATGAATTAGTACAGGCAATTCACTTTGAAATTCGCGTATGTCGACAATTATTAAGTTTCTTTTATTGTTTGTGTCTGACTTTCCCCCCTGACGAGTATTTTCTTGATCATTTGATATGTTATTTTGCAGAGTGGTGCAGGTTTCTGATTTACCATCTTGATCATCTGGAATCACCATGGACTAAAAGCGAAAAACATTATAAATTTATGTAATTGAAAAATTCATGACAAGTAACATTGGTAGATTATCACAAAAAATGTAGTTAATAGACAAAAACAGAACAAGTTAATTCGAAATGGAGTAAAAGAACGTTCAAATGAAACTTTTTTTAATTTCATATTATTATTTCTTATGGGTTTTAAATTCTTGTTATATCTGTATTTAAAGTTATTAAGTGGTCATCATTAAAATAAGGAATTTTATAACTGATAACTTTTCATTAGAATTTAAATAACATTAAATGTAGTAATTTACCGATTTAGTATCTATAAGATACTCAAAAGCTTCCTTTTCCTTTCTTAACGAAGTGAGATAACTCTGCTCTTCCACTGTTTCTGCGTGAACAAGAAAATATACGGTCAATGGAAATTCTTTGCTTCTCCGTGCCTCGTGCATCTAGAATTAAAATTTAATTTCAATTTAAACAATACAGTGTTAAATTTGTATCCAAAAATCACCTCTATATTTCGTACAGCAGTCACGTTACTGTGATACATTATAATAAAATTGGGTTGCATTTCCTCCAAACTTTGTTGCAAAGCGAAAGAATTTGAACTGGATCTAAACGTTTTTATTACAACCGTTTGCTTTGATTCAGATCTGGTTGTCTCACATATCTGCGTAAGATTCATATTTTCCATCTATAAAATAAAAATTCTAAATTGTATAATAATTTTTTTTAATAATTACGTATATTATTACAGTCAGTACAAGATTATTTAATGCTGAAGTATATTAAAATCAATTTAAGAATTAAAAAATCAATTTTAATGTTAACCTGAGTAAAAGGTTCAAAGCAATATTCTGAAGTGTCCTCATTATCATCATTATCTGCTCCCATATGACTAGTTTGGGTCATTGTTAATACATATGAACCTTGTAAATTCTCAAGTTCATCTTCCATTAAATTTTCATCATTTTCTTCATTTTCTGTTTTCTCCCCAGATTCAGAAATATCATTTTTTGATTTGGTCACTAGTGTTACTAAACTTTTACGCCGTTTATTGGGTGGTTCTTGATTTTGGGGCTGAAATTTGGGTAAGTTTTGCAAGTATTCAAATTTTTTATTTATTGAGTTGAAAGGTAAGCCATACTTTAACACTCTCTCAAATAAATATCGTCTAGGTCCACGAGTTAAAAACTAAAACATACACACTTATAAAAATATTTACTGACACAAACTTGGTATCATACGTACGTTGTTCAATTGATAACATGTTTTAAAATCTTGACAGAGAATTAATATTTTTGGTTCCTTTATATTTTGTCGTTTAATTTCAGCAGGTATTTCGGTTTTTAAAATTTCAGAAAGGGTATTCCATTTAGGACAAAATTCGGGATTCAGTTCTTTATATAAGTAGGAAAATAAAATACTGTTACTCAAATTTCTACAACTTATGTTTAAAAAACCTAAAACGCGTTTCGACATCCAAGGTATCATCCTCAGTCTCTAATCGAGAATTAAATCGCGCTTTGGGTTTTTAAAAATATATGTGAAATTTTGGTTAACAGTGTTTCCACATAATTCGATTATTTATATAAAATTAATTTTAATAGCATAAGAATTGATTAATTACCCTTGTTAGCACCATAAACAAAATTACTTGAATGAGTAAACAACAGTTCTGCTGGTTCCAAAAGTACCCAATTGGATGTTTGGGCATATTCTCTATTTCTATATTGTAGCACCGTTGCATAGAATGTAACAAGATCTTCATGAAGCATGACTCTAAAAGTATCTCATTTTTTATTATTAATTACAAATATATTAAAAAATTGATACTTATTAAGCAATAATTACAACTTACATTATTTTTATTGTTTACAATAAAGTAAAAAAATTTAAAGCGCATATCTTGGTAAAACATCAATAATATTTCTTATTTTTATTTATCCAAAAATATTAGATCAGAAATTGCATTGGTTTAGAAGTAACAAAATATACTTTATCTGTCTAATTAATGTTTTACTCATACACTACTGATTGAATTGTCATAAAAACTACTACTACTACTGCATATATATTTGGAGTATAACAAAAATTGGAGAACAATAAAATTAAAATTAATATTAATTGTAATAAATGTAAATACTTACAAAATTAAATGTTGAAGTGTTCGCAAATCTGATAGAAGCTGTTTAGTTTTTGTACTTAATTGATGCCACATACAATCCAACTGACTTTGTAATAGTTTGTAATATTTTTTTGTTAAACAGTTTTCAATTGACAACTCCTAAAACATTTCATTTAAACGACCGAGACAAATTGAAATAAGTACAATGATAAAACTTCACATTACATACTTGTAATTCAGCATTCTTATTTATTCTTTTTATCTCCTTTATTGTGAGATTCATCAAGTCTAAAATGCATGTTTGTATTTTTGACATATTGCTTGATATAGGAATATGCAACTCAATAACATTGGGCTATAAAAAAAATTAACACTAATAAAGAGAACTCGAATAAAAAATTATATACTTCTTGGTTTTTGAGACTTTCTAATACAAGGGAATGAAAACGTGGCCACAAATACAGCTCTTTAACAAATATTGTCCTCATAACTCTTTCAACATGACCATATCCCACTGTGAAACTCAGAGAATTATTTGAAAACCCCTTTATAAAACCTGTCTTAAAAGACACAAAAAGTGATATAAATGGTTCTTTAATTTTTCCATATTTTAGAAACTTACTTTATTGTTTTGTCTAAATAATCTTAATACAAAAGCTTCTTGACAACTTTCCAAAATCATGTGAGCCCTTTGAACTATTATACCTGTTATTTTATCAATGGGAATTCTTTTTTTTAACATATCCACAACCAGTATCCGTGTTGTGATGAAATGTATTCCTCCAGATAAATATAAATATTCTCTAAAATTATGTTTATTTAATATAAGCTGTGATAGGCCTATTACAAACAAAAATTTGGCCACACCAATAAAATATTACCTTTCGGAAACAGACATTGCAGCTGTTATACTGTTAACATTTTTATCATTAAGTTTGTTAATAAAATACTTTTCCTCTTCTTCAGCACAGTTAATTATAAGGACAAGATTACCTGGGTCTGAATACACTTTTAAAAAGTTAATAAACACTTTATCCATGTTTAATCCCCTAAAATTTTGTTATTATATTTGGTTTTTATTAAAGTCTAAGTAATACTTTGCTGTAACCAATAAGCAGTCATGATGTAGTAAATCTAAGAAGATTTGTGTTTCAAATTGCAACATTTCTTCAAGATCCTTGTTTTCTAACAGCAATGATTCTTTTTCGGTTTGAGACATTTTATTCTTATTGTTTGGTTCGAGACCATTTCGAGACATGCACAGCTCACAAATTCATAATTCGTAATTTTTGGAGTCACATAGGCACAGATTACACATAAGTTAGCTTTTAACGGTTTTATAGATTTAAGATGTGTTCAACAGAACCTAACCGTTTATTGGTAAATGTGATTAAAAAAATAATCAATTTCTTTTTATAAAAATTATCATCAAAACCCCTCTTTACGTATTCCTTTATGTTGTGAATTTCACCATGACGGTTTGAATAATCTTGGGAATAATAATTGAAAAGATGAACACCAAAATGTTTTAACTTCAATGAACGCAGTTTACTCAAAATTTCACAAATGCCAATTTACTACAATTATACGTGTACCATAAGCACAAATTACATTGTGGCAATAGTTCTTTAATAAAAATATAAATTTCTGTAGCCATTATCAAATTCAAAAACATTTTTTATAATATCCTATATAATAATTTACATTCCAATTTTTAAATAGAAAGGTCACGTGCAATGGATTGCGCACGCAGCAACCATAAAGGTTACTCAATTGATAATTGTAGGTTGTAATTTTTTTCCAGTATCGTGTTTCGAGTTGTATTGATGACAACTTTAAGTTGGGCATTGTAATTTTTTTTCATTAAGGTGTTTGTTACTAATAATTAGTATTTAAATTATACTGACGAGTGTGGACAAGACGTACGTAAAACATTCGAGGTGGTGTCAAGAAACAGGTGCAGTGTTTTAAGTGCATTTTACGATGATGTATGGGGTTGGGAGTGCAGCCTGCAATTTAGATCCTAAAGGAGGCTGAAATGTCCTAAACAGTGTGTAAGCCATGTCCCAATGTAGGAAGTTCGCGCCTAATATTTTCAATAAAACCAAATGTACTAATTGTTTTCGTCAAAAAGAGGAGCACTCTACAGAGGCACTGGAATGCAATCGGGTGAGTTTCATATACATGAGCTGCTTATTTATACCTACGTTATTTAAATAAATCTTAATGGAATTTGTATGACAAGGTCATATATAAAAATTTTTGTATCAAGCAATTGTAAAATTTCGAATAGATGCATGTTTACAACGCTCATGTGCTTGCTGTTTGGTATCTGGTATTTAACTTTCTTGCTAAACGGGACGGTCTTGAAGTAACGCTGTCATTACGATGGAATTTTAATTTGATGATGGTTGAAATACTTTACAGGCACCTTCCCCTATTTTGTTCGCCCAGGTAAATTGAAATTTTACCTGAGGCGGTAAGGTTTTTCTATGAAAGAATGATAGAAAGCAGAAACAAATATTTGCTATATAAGTACCTACCTACCTATTTTAAAATCACATTCTACTTGATTTTGAATTAAAATTAAAAAAATAATTTTACAGAAACGCTTTTTATACCTATCGGTGATGATTTATTGTAATAGTTAATCATCTCATCAGTAACACAGAAACTATCATTTATGAATTCACATGTAATTCGTACATTGGAAAGTTATACAGGAAGTACCTATGTATTTTTTTAATTTATGTAAATAGGTAGATGCATTTATTAATTTAGATGTATCTTATAAATGATATTTACAAAATCATCAAACTAACGTTAAATGGGAAATCGATGTGTTTCTATAATTTTATAAAAATGTTACTTCTTTTAATCGAATCGGAGGAAGTCCTACCTGTATTTTGTGTAAAAACCTGTTTTTTAACATGTTTCTATACTTTTATTTTAAATATTTATTTAAAACATTTCTGCGAAAAAGTAATATGAAATTACGAATTAGGTGTAAGTGTGCCACTTTAAAAACATTTTACATCTTTCGTTCCACTATTGCACTTTAACGTCCTACTTTGAACTGCCGCCGAGTTTACTTTTAAATTGTCCCCAATGATTTAATTTTTAATTTCACTGATGGGAAACCGTTAAAAATGAAACAAAAAACTTAATAAATAATAACTGAGAATTTTTGTTTTTTTGACCTGATTCTGAATATAGTCAGCGCTTATTGCGTTTGTTTGCCGGTTGTGTCATTGTTAAGCTCACCCGTCTGTTTTTACCCCCCAAAAACAAAAACACCTATCTGTTCACTTTTCCTTAGTAAGAAACAATAAAATATATTAAACTTTAAAGGCATGGCTTATCAATAATAAAAAACTAACCTAAAAAATAAAATAACTTTTGTACAGTTTAGTTTCATTTTTGACTCCTTTTCGAGATATTATTATAAAATTCAATACCCAATTGTGGTCAGAAAACACTATTGTAGCAGTCAATATCTACGTTTTTCTTTTATTACATAAAACTTCTTTATTCCAGTAATCATAGTAACAAATAGGGATTCTCATTGGCAAAATTTATTCAAATTTCAAAGAATTTAAAATGTTTCAAAAACTACCGTTGAATGAAAAAAATCGATTCGAACATAGTTAAAAGAATATAATGTTTCACTATTCAAAAAAATATTGACAATTTCCAAGTGTTTTTATCCGTTGTTCTATATTATGTAATAATGTTTCACCAAGAGATAAGGGCTAACATGTTTAATTTAATATAAAAAATAATAGTCGGCATGAGATACTGTCAAAATTACTTAATGTAGCATTTAACGGTCCACAGTTAAAAAGTAGTTCATTTTAAAACATTCGTTTCATTGAGAAGAATACATTAATTCATCCTAAATGCAGTGGCCAAAACAATAATCATGTATCTCACTCCGTTTCGAAGTTATTGGTAATTTTCGAAAGTATTGCGGTTGACTTTTTTCAAAGGCGCCAAATAAATAATTTTAAAATCTTAAAACGGTAAACTAAGTGGCTCTTGGTGGTTTTTCAAAAAATAATTCATAAATGCAAAAAAATACGAGGTTTATCAATTTAAATATTAAGTAATAACATAAAATTGATATCAACTTTGAGTATAACCGGAAAATTGTTTAAAAATATTCTCTAAACGTATTTTTGAAGTTTTATTAAATACCATGTACATATATGCTTTCTTGTAAAATATTTTTATTCGTTTTGTTATGGATTATTCGGAGAAAAAAAATTATTTGATTTGTTAATGTTTGGTACCTAAAATTGCTATAGATAAATAGAGTCAATATGAACCATATTCTAATTATGAAATTTTCTCATTTTTTTTTTAATTAAAACTTACTTGTTAATGTCATCAGGCACTTATACTGCTTTATAGATCTGACATTATTAAAACAAACCGTTAGATTGTAAGTAACGAAATTCCTTTTAGGTGAATTTCAAGAATTTTATTGATAATTTTATAATTTATCTAAGTAACTGAGTTTCGCTTGAACACCACATATAAAAAGATTTAACTGCAGTTTATTGACATTATCAGAGAGGTAATGTTGAAACAATTTGTATTTATTTTTTTATTACAGAGGTGTCTGTCTACCTTGATAGAATAAGAAAACAACTAAGTAAATTCGATAAAAATCGAAAAGATACTTTCTATTTTTAATATGACACATATTTAAATACTTACTAAAATGTACAGAAAACAGAAAACAGAAAACCCTCTGTTGTACTATACAGGGTTACTCACGCTATACGGCACGGAATATTATGGCCAAAATACGAGACTTTCAAAAAGTTTAACTTTTGGATTATATGGGGGTCTATTATGGTTACTTTTTAAAATTATTTTCATATTATACAGGGTTTTCCAAATGCCCCAAAAGTATTAAAGTTATGTTTTTTTAATGGAACCCCCTGTATATTATTGCATTTTTGGATTGTCCAATAAAAATAAGGGGCTGTTTTGATAAGGTTTATAATACCTAAACCTTAAGGTTTTTTAAATAATTTGAATTTTATCAAAATCTAACCTAATTTTTGTGTTTCAAATACTTAAGAAGTATTTAATTTATGTAAGCGAAATTTACAATGAAATGTAACAATAGATCATATTTTATATCCCAATTATAATAAACTCGTCATATTATACAGGGTGTCCAAAAATTAATACTATTTAAGTAAGAACTTTAAGGGGTTGTAACTTGATTAATTTAAATGGAACGCAGTTTTTATTAACATACCAGGAAATGTATTTTTTAATTACCTATCGTTTGGTATTGGAGTGTTCATAAGCTAAGACGTCGCGTTTTTACAAGAAACGCTAAATAATTGTTTTATGCGTCATTTGAAATATTTTAATTAAATATTCTAAATCATATATCAACTAATTAGGTAGGTATAACATTAAACAAATAAAACGTTTATAACAGGGTTTCGAAATGTTGATTATCGATTTCCAGACACTTGGAAATTCTTTTTTCGAAACCACTGCTATCTCTGGACAACATTTGCGGGGTAACACTTTCAAAAGCGTCTCTTATGCGCATCTTCATATTTTGTGGAGGCGTATTGTAGACAATTCCTTTTATATATCCAAACGATAGGTAATTAAAGAATATATTTCCTGGTATGTTAAAAAATAGGGCGTTCCATTTAAATTAATCAAGTTACAACAACCCCTTAAAGTTCTTACTTGGACACCCTGTATAATATGACGAGTTTATTATAATTGGGATATAAAATATGATCTATTGTTACATTTCATTGTAATTTTCGCTTACATAAATTAAATACTTCTTAAGTATTTGAAACACGAAAATTAGGTTAGACTTTGATAAAATTCAAATTATTTAAAAAACTTTAGGGTTTAGGTACTATAAACCTTATCAAAACAGACCCTTATTTTTATCGGACAATCCAAAAATGCAATAATATATATAACTTTGATACTTTTAGGTCATTTGGAACACCCTATATAATATGAAAATAATCTTAAAAAGTAACCATAATAGACACCCATATAACCCAAAAGTTAAACTTTTTGAAAGTCTCGTATTTTGGCCATAATATTCCGTGCCGTATAGCGTGAATTACTCTGTATATAAGATATAAATAACGTAATGTTTGTATGTATTTGAGAAACGTATAACATCTTGCGAAAGTCCAATCAATGACTAGTTCAAAATCAAGCACATCTATTATTATTTATTTTTTTCTAAAGAAAAGTGAAATTTATAAATTAATTGACTCCAATCTTTGAGATATTGAATGGGTAAATTAAATACTATTTAGCTAGTACACGTCGTAGGTAGGGCATATTCATAGATAGATAGATGTACCTTTTATAACACTTACACGCTAAAAAATATAATAGCGACATGGCGTAACGTAGTCGCAGACAAACAAGTCGTGTGAAAGTTTGAATATTACAAAGCGTGTTTTACTAATTGCTTTAGTACCATCACGATGGAATTAGTTCTACGAAAAAAGCGTGTAATAAAGTTTTGCAAACAAAATTTAATATACCTTTTCGTATACATGTTTCTGTCCATTTTTATCAGTTTGTAAATCTATTTACGTCTAATACTAAATCTGTTTTGAGGTAGTTAATAAAAGTATAACATAAAAAATAGTGTTATCAATACGTTTCTATGAATAAGAGTTTTATAAAGATATAGTACCTATTATGGAAAGCTAAAATAAAAAATGTGTTTCTGTGCTTTCGTTATTCATAAATATTGCACGTTCTTAACAATTTACTACGGTAAAAATTACGGGCTAACAGGAAATTACTACTTGCCCCTAATAAATTGGATTTCCCCAAACAAATCTAGAGCAATGTATACCTAAATAGCTTCGGTCACACGACCATTATCAAAGGATTAGAGCAAATTTTAAAAGCTAGTGCGACAATATATATATACTTAATCTTAAATGCCTAAAATGAGTGGGGAGTTTACAAAATCTAACTCCGTATGGTTATTGACTAAATTAAGATTTTGGGACAGGGCTTTTTTAATTTCAAGCGCTTCTAAGAGTGACAATTTTTTGCTTTTTCTGATACCACTATAGAGTACAGTAACATTTTTTATGTCCAAGTGGTGATTAGATAAGATACAATGTTCTGAAAAGCACGTTTTGGTGTCCTTTTTGTCTATACTTTTTACATGCTGAGAAATTCTAACGTTGATTGCCCTACCACTTTGTCCAATATAGCAAGCATCGCAACTGTTACAATGTATTTTATAAATGCCACTTTTATCCAATAGATTTGGTTTTGGTGTAGTTCTTGAAAGTATTGACCTTAAGTTGCACTTGTTATTTTCGACAAGTGTTACATTCCATTTGTTAAATACATTTTTAAACTTAAAGTTAATGTTATTAGTAAAATTGATAGACGCGTACATTTTGCGTAGATTTTGTAAACTCCCCACTCATTTTAGGCAATTAAGATTTAGTATATATATATATATTGTCGCACTAGCTTTTAAAATTTAGTATAAGATTTTACTCTAATCCTTTGATAATGGTCGTGTGACCGAAACTAGTTAGGATATATATTAAATCCGTGAAACATTCTACGTTGTTTTATTTACTTTTGTATATTTAAACATGTTTCACTATAGTTGCATCCCCCACAGTGTTAAGTTTGCCTAAATAGCGTTTTCCCAAAATAAATTGTTCATTTCTTCTTGTCACAATCAATATTTGTGTGTAGTAATAAATCAAATAATATCAAGCACGCAATTGGTCAAAAGAAAATTCAAAACATCTTCAATATGTATTTAGTATTTAATTACAGAAGGTACCTTATATATACTGATATTAGGTAAAGAAAACACTTTTGAAAACTTTCTCTTAATTTTTATTAATATTCTTAACAATTTAATAATCAGATATACAAACAAAAGGATGGTTTGTCTATGGGTATACCACTATCTCCTTTATTGGCTGATATATTTATGGATAATCTGGAAAAAACAATTCATAATAGTAATTACAAAAATAATATCAAGCTTTGGAAAAGATATGTAGATGACAATTAAATAAATTTCTAGAATACCTAAATAGTTTACATAACAGAATTAAATTTACAATAGAAATAGAAGATAACAACCATTTAAATTTCTTAGACTTAACTTTAAAAAACAAGATAATAAAATTGAAATATCTGTGTATCGGAAACTCATCCATACTGATCCAACAATACATAAAAATTCTTGTCACCCCGTACAACATAAACATTCTGCCTTTAATAATATGATCGATGGATTGTGCAAATTACCTTTAAACAAATGCAACTTTAATAAAGAATTAGCCATTATAAAACAAATAGCTTTTAGTAACGGTTATGAGACATATCTTATAGGTAGATTAATTTGTAAAAAACAAAAAAAATTATGTTTAGATACTGTATACCCTTATGTATATCTAAAAATTGTAAATTTAATACTTTAACGTATTTAGGCCCTTCTACCATTAAAGTATCTAAAGAAATAAACTGTAAACTGTAAACAATTTATTTAATTTATTAACAATAGAAAAAACAAAACAGAATTATTTCTAAAAAGAGGGGTATATAAATTATCTTGCTATACATGTAATTCTATCTACATAGGCCAAACTGGGAGAACGTTTAAGGATCGAATCAATGAACATTGTAAAAATTATAATCATAAGTCTAGTTTTATGGATCATATAGAACAAACTGTTCACACGTTTAACAATAGGGAAAATGTAAAAATATTACATATAAAGGATAAAAGTACAAGCCTAACAATTTTAGAGTCAATTGAGATAAGATCGCATTTAAATTCAAACAGAGAAATTGTAACAAACGAAATAAAGAATATTTACGATTCCCCTATTGTTAGAACGTGTGTAAAGTATCTACATCCCCACCCTAACATTATTTTTAATATTTAAGACCAAATAGTTCTTACTTAGTTATTAATCCTTCTTCTGAAGATGGCCTTGTAGGTCGAAACTTGTTAAGAATTTTAATAAAAATTAAGTGATGTTTTCAAAAGTGTTTTCTAATATCATTATGTTTAACTTTCGTATAGTAGAGTCCAACTCTATCAAGTTTTTCAAGAATAGTGACTTATCTGTACTGTTTTAAGAAATTAAAACTGACATTTTATTATTAGGGATTTGTTTATGTAAAAATAATTATAAAATCCATTATTGTACTAGTTTAACAGTAAACATGTTGCTCTTGTTTTGATTGGATATTTAGTAATACTATTTATGGCGCTTGTTTCATAAAAGATTGGTCTATTAGGGTAATTGTTCAAAATAAAGCAATGTCTAAAGAGAATATGAAATAAAAAGGCATGACTCAGTCATTTGTAAACTTAATAATGCATCCTTCGGTTATATATGGAACACTGATGGTCTATCTACTATATACGATTGTTAATTGCATTTGTAAAGTTTAAAAAAGGATCTACATTATTATCAATACCCAGACTAACTATATGAAAGAGAAATAGGAGAGAAAATTACGCTAACCAAAAATCATAAAATAAACAACATCTAAACTTTTTTTATTAATATCAAATAAAGGGCCAGGATTTAATAAACTATTTTGTTTTTTTTTTGTTTATAAAGTTCTGTTATTCTGAAATAATAAGTAATTGTACCATCTACTCTGTAAATCAGTTATTAATGTTATCTACCTTAATCATACATTTTAAAGAACTTTATTTTTTCTTGTTCTAGAAATAACGCAGTCTTTTGAAATTGTTTATATTTTATTAAGTTACATTATTAAACATTATCTGCAACTACCTAATACAGTTTACCACCAGAAAATGGTTAAAAATTAAATACGTAAAACAGAAGGCAATTTTTCTGAGTCATACTTCGTTGTTTCTATTTTAAATTCAATGGACATGCTTAAGAGATCACATTTCATTACCCATTTGGTAAAAACTTCGTAACGAACTTACAAAAGAGGAACATTTTCCCAAATATATACGAATTGAACCGTGATTCGTTATATTTTAAGCATGAGTATTAACCTCAATCCATAATATCACAAAAAATAGTTGTACTAGACTAGGTACGTTTTAAAGCCTTTGGCTTTTAAATTAAGAAACTTTTTTTCTATAAAACTATAAAACTTCAGCAACTTAAAGATTTTATTATATAACATTAATAAAGGTTTTGTAAATCTATAAAATTGCTATCGATTTAATATATTTTAAAATAACAAATTTAGGGAAGGGGACCACAGCCACCAACCCCGAATATCGAACTCCCTTCAGCAGTATGAGTTTTGAAATAATTATAAAGTTTTCTTAAAAATTTATATTGACTAACTACAATATTAAAAAAGAAAATGTGTATAGTACTAAAATGTTTTTTAAATTATTTTGTTTACGAAATTCGTAACTTTAATATTGTTATTTTTATTATTACTATCCATCGATATTGTTCTTATTTTATTGTAACTATGAAATTTGTTGTCACAGAATGGCTTCTTCGAATAAATAAAATACATTTACAGCTATTTTTAGATGGTTCTCTATATACAGCTGTATGTCTGCATTTTATAGCTGAGACGAATACATATAATTAATCTTGTAAAATTAAAATTGGTAAGAGTAAATTATTGTTTGACGAATCATTCACATTTTAATTAAAGAAAAATGACGGTTTTATTTGTAAAGGATAAATCAAATAATAAAATTAATTGTGTGTTTTATAAGTATAAGTATACAGGGTGTTATAAGAAAAAGTTGGTCTGAAGCTGGAAGGTATAAAGGACCAAAACATTCCCTTATCGATATGTTTGTTTAAGAATTTAAAAGTTTATGTAGGGCAGATAGGAAGGGCCTTTGATATTCGTATTTTAGAACATTATAAAAGTTTTGTAAATAAAAAAATGGTCTTCTTATGCCGAACATTTAATTGAATGTGAACACAATTTTAATAAAGATTTTAAAGTATTACATTTACAAAATAAAGGAATAAAATTAAATCTTCTAGAACAATTAGAAATAAATAGGTATAATAAACAAAATGTAATTCTCAATGATCAGTTAGAGGTTTCCAACACACCACTTTTAAATTTAAATTTCAAAATCCTCCCCTCTACCAAATAGTTTAGTTCTTAAGTATAAATACTGCTTCGATATACTTAGTTTGTAGATCTTAACCTGAAGAAGATATAGTATAGCAAAACTATGTATAAGTTTCAACAAGTGACTAGTGAAACAATCAACAGTTTAAGAGTTTATGTTAGTTTTGTATTTGTGATTTTTTTTTCTATAATTCAGACAAATTTGCATGATTTGCCCTATAATTCATATCCTGCTGGTTAACTCTTTGTAATGAATCGGTCATCATTCTCTATAACCAAACAATTGAACAGTAGTAAACCTGGCTAGTCAGACTTCGTATTAAGTATAGAAATGAAGTAAAAAACAAACAAAAGGAGAATTTCACCACATTTTATTCGAAAAATCCTAACAAGTTTCGGTCAACGCGACCATTTTCAAAGGAGTATAGTACAACAAATACTAAAGTCTTAAAACTAAAACAGCTCTATGTATAACTAGAGATTAGCCATATAAGTGGGGAGTCAATGTAGCTTAACCCTAATTGGTTAGTTGCAATATTTTGGTTGTGCGAGAGAGCTTTTTTGATTTCCAAGCTTTCTAGAAGAGATAGCTTTCTACTTTTGTTAATATTACTATGTAAAACTACTACATTTTCCTCATCTAAAGTGTTGTTAAAGGAGGTGCAATGCTCTGAGAAGCTGGTTTTATTGTCTTTTTTAGTAATACTATAAATATGTTCTTTTATTCTAATGTTTATAGCTCTCCCGCTCTGCCCAATGTAAAGGGCATATTTTCTAATAAAATTTGGTGAAACTTTCCTTTTGTTTGTTTTTTACTTTATTAAGTATGTTTCACAACAGTGTTCAAAGATAGAAAGGTATACAGACAATGTTTCGTTGTTCTCTACAGTTTCATAATTTTTGACGGAACACGTAGCGACTATTTGCGGGACACAGTTTGGCAAACACAAACTCTATAGCGAAAGTAAAAAGCTCAGGCTCCTATGTTTCGTTATAGAGAGTTTAAACACACTGCGTATTTTAGAAATATTTTCATTACTGCTTTAGTACTTACCTTTAATAGGTACCTACCATGAATGACTCGCATACCGATTGAATTTAAATCCCTTTTAAAGTATCGTACGTTGAAAATTTATTATCATTCGGTTGACTACCATACGTACGCCGACCAGAGCTGCATATATTAGAAGTAAAATCCATTTCTCAAGTTTCGTACTTGCGCATACCGATAAATTACGCAAACGTATTATGAAACGATTTTTGTTTGAACGAGACCTGTTTTATCATTGACTTGACCGTTAGGTTGTTTGCACATTACGTGATAACGCAACGGTACAATTTGTCACGTGCCATAAATTGCTAGAATATTATATACACAATATTTTAAATATTTGAGTGAAAAATTGAAACACCTGGAGAAGGATGGGTCAAAGCCGTCACTTAAAGCGGAAGCAAACCATTAACACCGGACAAAAAAGTCTCCACCAAATTCTTCCATTAAATTAATTAAAATTTCAACAGGTGACATTTTTCGATAACTACGGAATTTCTTCGGATTTATCAGAGAAATTTCATATTTTTTATTTAAATATAATATAACAAATACGTGCTACTAATTTTATGAAATGGCCTAAGAATGTGATAACAAATATTGTTCGCAATTTTTTATATATTTCTTACAACAAAATCCGTACCACCCACCCATTTCGTTTTTGAAAATCTTCCATTAAATTCATCAAAATTCCGACAAGTGATGTTTTTAGATGACTACAGAATTACTTCGGATTTATCAAAGAAATTTCATTTTTTTATTTAAATATAATATAACAAATACCCACCTCTAATTTTAAGAAATAGTCTAAGAGTGTGATAACAAATAATGGTTTCTGAAATCATTTTAATATCTAGATAAGCAGATATCATAATGTTATTTAGTTTCATTCTCTTATATGATTTTTGCAGTCGGTGGTTGACAATTTCAAACCAAAAAAAAGAAGGTAATAAAATCTTTTCTCGTCTAATTATAAAGGATCACATATCCCACATTTGGAACGCATCCTACACAGTTTCGACCTATCGGGTCTCATCAGGTGGGAGCTGGCAGAAAGGCCTTTACAGGCTATATGATAAATATAAATATGAAATCAACCGAAAAAACTAATACCCCTACCGGCATTGAATTACACTGTTGACTGCGAACGATTATTAGACGAAGATAACAATCTAAAAAAAGAAGGTTATAATTAGACCAAACAAGATTTTATTACTTTCTTTTTTTTTGAATGGTTATCTTCGTCTAATAATCGTTCGGAATCAACAATGTAATTCAATGCCGGTAAGGGGTATTAGCCCTCGGAGTAGTTGTTACTGTTGATTCCATATTTATATTAACAATTTCAAACGTTGAATATTGGAATCTTAATAGATGACGAGGCGCCGTCTAATAGTTCATGTTGCTAATGCAACAACAATGTAATAAAGTTTAGGTAAATGCGTGTACATTTTCTTCTATGGTAGAGTGGTACGTATCCAGGGTATAATTTTCCAGACAAAATTGGAAAAATCTGAAAAAAATGGTTTATGCAGAATGATTTATTTTATACAGATTTTCGCGGATATATCAGCTTCTAAAGGTTCTAGAGAACCTGAAAAAACGTCACATTGTTCGTCACGAAATAAGCTACAACATAAATTAGTGAAATTACACTACAAAAAAAAATATTTGATGCCAAATTTTAATGTAATTTATGCACTAAAGAACAAAATGTATTTAATAAATCGTAATGAATCTATAAGAAATATTAGCTCTTTTAATGCCTACCGATGTGAACCTTGTTTCATTGCGAAATTATAATTACCTATTTTTTAATAATTTACAAACAAATATGTCTTTTTTTGTAAATTAAAAATGCTATTACGATAATCTTACCACATCCAAAAATCAGAAGTCTATATTTTGATGATTAAAAGAAAAGATTAATTATTGTACGGATAAAAATGATTTTGCAATTTAAACAAATGCAACTGTTAGCCACTGTTGCATTAAATTCATTGCAATAAACTGCGTTGGAATTGTTACTACCTACAAGAAAATCAAATTGAGCTTTGTGAATTAAACAATATAAAACACTAAAATCCCGAAATTTCACATAAAACATTCTAATCCAAAAAGCGTTTCTACACCCAAAGCATCATCCTCAGTTAGAGACAGATTCATGTCGGGCATAACCCAAGCATCTTACACAAGACCCTTTATAAAACTTTTTCCATAATATATGTTTCGATAAAGAACGCATAAACTGGTCCTTTATAAAACTATATGTACAACAATTTGCAGAAAGTTAAATAAGTCAGGCATCAATAGTATATGTTCTAATAAAACAAATTTAGGCAAAATTCTAATTATTAATAAAATCTTAACAACAGACAAACTTCAAAAATCAAGTGTCTTTGAGATTCAATGTTCAAACTGCGATGCTATCTATGTAGGACAGACAGGTAGATCCTTTAAAACTAGACTTAAGGAGCATAAAAAGTCTATTATTGATAAAAAATGTAACACTGGTTTTGCCCAACATTGTTTTGTAAATACTTAATCATAACTTTAGTGAAGATAATTTTAAGATTTTGCATTGTATAAATAAAAGTAAGAGATTAATCCTGTTAGAGAAATTAGAAATTCAAAATGCCTTTTTTCATAATAAAAATATTACAAATAAACAATGTGAAGGACATAAAAGTCCTATATTTTTAGCTCGGTTTCAGTAATATGATTTGTTTTTACCCCCACTTACTTAAATGTGTATATATAGTGACGTTTCTTTAGGTTAAGTTAGTTTCTACTCAACTCTTTGATAATGGCCTGATAAGCCGAAACAGTGTAAGAGAAGTCTTATTAAAAATTTTTGTAAATCAATTCCTTTACAGGTTATTAGTAAGTATTTACAATACATTTCCCATGATAAGACTATCTGCTAGTTAGAGTCACTTATTATAGTATTAGTGATAATACAAAAATGTTTATAATAATATTATTACATCCGCTTTTTTTATCTTTCATTATTGTGGCGGGTTACGATAACGCGGTTTCAATAGATGTTGATGCTTACGTGGTTAATAAAATTAATGAGTAGGTACGTACCTACATAAATGTGTAAAAGCTCGGTGCTCAAGTGGATTAATTGATGATTAGAGCCCCATATTTATAAATAATGTACCTGATATAATTTGGATTGTTTCCTTTTCTATTCTAAATAGCTTCTAGGTCACAATAAATACTTTATTACCGTAAATAGTTTAATTCTTATTTAGAAGATTGGCCAGAGTGACGGAGATGGAGAGATTTATTACCGTGAAAGTAATAAGTTAATACTCGCAAGATAATGAAACCGTCCGTAGCGTAGTCAGCGAGAAGGGAGCGATAATTCTAAGCGATAAAGGCACTTACGAGTTAAGTACAGTTTCTAATTAGTTCAATTGACGTGTTCTGAACTAATTGCCTTGTACTTTCTGAATAAACATGTGCCACCGTCACTAAATCTTTCGTTCGTGTTGTAGGTGAACATTTTTCAGATTTATTTTTATTGTTTAGTACATAGAAATAATACCCATTTGTTTTCCTTGCTGTCTAAAAATTTTTTGAATGGATCTTCCTGGAACGTTGGAAATTAAAACAAAGCACTTATTAAATCGGCTTTTTGGGGCCACATGGTGTGTGTTAAATCCGACTAGTAACCTCCTCCCGGTATATATCGGGTGACATTAATGAAATTGAAAAATTCATTCAAAATTGATATCTCCCGAACGATTTAAGAGTAAGTTCTAAAGTCTAAATTTACGTGAGGTTACATTCAATTGACACTAAACAATAAAAAATTATGACCTGATAGACAAAAGAGGTGCACGATTTGGGGTAGACTTTCTTATTAATAATAACAACAAAATATACAAGGCATGTTTTTTAAGTAAGTACCGTTTTGAAATTCTGCCTTCGCAGCGCTGCGGTCAGCGTTCCGCGCATGTACATTGAGTACTTACATCTCTCACCTACGCACTGACGCCATTACAGTCTAATTCGTCCTTGTTTACGTTGTTTACTGAGTTTTTAAGATGTTTCCGATAATCGTGAGTCCCGCCAACTGTGAAGTCCGGGCTGTTATACGATTCCTTAGTGCTAAAGGACTAAAACCGATTGATATTCAAGGTGAGATCTGAGATCTGTGCACTTTACAGACAAAACATTATGAGTGACGGAATGGTAAGAAAGTGGGTGACAGCACTTAAAGAAAGATCTCATCACATCTTTTCACTGAGAAACTTTAGATCATCCTCCGTACAGCCCTGATGTGGCGCACAGTGACTACCATTTGTTCCTGCACTTGAAGAAACATCTGGGCGGTCAGCGTCTTCAAGACGATGACGAAGTCAAGACAGTTGTGCTGTAGTGGTTAACAAGTCAGGCGGCAGAGTTCTATTCAAGGGTATTCAAAAACTGGTCAAACGTTATGACAAGTGCCTCAATATTGAAGGAAATTATGAAGAAAAGTAGATTAACATACAGGCTTTCATGTAAAAATAAAATTATTAAGGTATCTAGGTCACACATGACAATAGCGTCAAAAATAAATATTGTAAGTAGTGTAAGTACAAAAAAATTGGAATATGTATATGGATTGTATTGTAATATTTCAAAAGATAAAATAAAACACTTTTAATTTCCACTTTATACCTTTAATGCCTTAACGATCAACAAATACTTCTTCTGAAGAAGATATAAAGTGGAAATAAAAGTGTTTTATTTTATCTTTTTAAATATTACAATATGATTCCCAATTTTCATAAAGTTGAGGCTGAAACTATTAGTTATGTATATGGATTGTGCTTTTTACTGAATTTCTACTGTACACAGTAGGTTGTATAGCGGTGATAATAACCGTCGAAGATTCGGGAACCTACTTAATTAAAAAGTGGCAAATAATGAAATCGATACATTTTCTATTCTATGCCCAAGAGATTTCAGGTTTTTATTTAAAAAAAATTGACTGCCAAGAATATCACTTAATGAAAACTGACATTTTAATTATAATCCTGATTTGCATTAGGTTAGATTTTACATTTAAAAAAATTAAAAGTAAATTTTAATTTAAGTATAAAAAAATTAGAGCAAATTGAAGCAAATAGATTCTGCATTTGACTATATGTCTTTACACTACACACGCTAATATATACTCAATATTTACATATGTGTATGTATATTGACAGTATTATTGTATTAATATGTGAATATCCAAGTTTTGCCTACGTTTTTGCAGTATTTATTAAAGGTGGGGACGAAACGTATCATTCAAAAAATATTTCCAATTAGGACAGTAAATAAGAATAATTTAATAAAAAAAACACGTAATAGTCGAAATTGTGAGTCTAAAACTAAGTTTTCCTATTCGGCGGGGGGGGGGGATATACAACCCCTGGTAGAGTGGAATGTAACGGCTCAACTTAGTTAGAAATATAATTATATCTTTAAATATCATTAAATCGAGGGCGTGTTGCAATTAAAGGTCGATTAAAGGTCACATATAAGGGGTGATTTTTGGTTTTCCATGAACCGAAAGAAAACCATTTTAAAGTTCACAAAATCACCTGCAGGATTTTTTTAGTTATTACTTAATTGTATAATTGTAGCATTTTATTTGCGGTAAATTGCCTTACAAAAAAACTCAAAATTCATTTTAATGCAATAGATTAAGCAAATTGCACGTTTTCAAAATGTTTATTCTTACATCGCTTATCATTGTTACAAGGACTCTTAATTGCAAATTTAGAGGCGTTCCTTGAAATAAAGTTATGGATGTATCAATCTCCATCTTTAGTTTCTTTATAAACTAATATTCATAGACAGACAGACAGACAGACAATAACGATGCCACAGCTATAGTAGGTAATACTGTTTCATATGAATCCATTTTGGATAAGAAGTTCGAATAAAAATTAACAATATGGCTATACACTTCACTTAGATAAAACTTTAAGTTTGTAATGTCATCAATAAAATAAACCAAAAGAGGTTAAGCGAACCATTTAAATTCTTACGATCCCATTGCAAATTCTATAAATTCGTGTCTAATTACAGTGTTAAATAATTAGATTATGATCGCAGGTTGCAGAAAGTAATTAAAGATGCGTAATGTAATACAAATTAAATTCCTAGAACTAAAATGGAAATTATATTGTGTAAAATGGAAAACGAATAATAAAAACATTATTTTCATTATAATAAAAGAATATAGAAGTAATCGATGTTTTGGTCGGAATTTTATGAAACATTTAAGATATATAATTTAATAAGTGGTTTTACTTATTTTAATTATAATATATTGTTATATTTATATCATGTATTTTTATACAAACATAATTTCGAGTATTTTTCACAGTTTACTTATTTCGTAGTTTTTCCAACTAGAGAGAATAATATTTAATTGGTTTAGAAAATTGTATGGTTGCATTCGTTCTTGACATCTACAAATATAACAGGATTTCATGCTATTTTTCCTACAAAATACAGAGTCCAATAATAAATTATGTAATGCATTTTCTTGTATTTTCTTTTAGTTACACTTCTTAAAGCTTTTTATCCTATTATTGTATTAATGATGAGTAAATACATGAACGAATTGTTATGTAAATGTAATGCCTCTATCGCACAACGTGCTAGTAGTATACAGGAATTATAAAATATACGTTGTTTTATTTCCCTTAAGTAATGAGTGTTTGGGAGACAAATAAAATAGTAGCATATTAAATATAAATATAAATATGGAATCAACAGAAACAACTAGTCCGAGGGCTAATACCACTACCGAAATTGAATTACACTGTTGATTCCGATGGACTTCTAGACGAAAATATAACATATTTAAAAAAGAAGGAATTAAAATCCTTATTCGTCTAAATTTTAAGATCAAAGATCTGACATTTTGAACGCGTCCTAACAAGTAGGCACAACGAACCGAAAGCCACATCCCAAAATGTAAGATCTTTGATCTTAAAATTTAGACGAATAAGGATTTTAATTCCTTCTTTTTTGAATATAGTAGCATATTAATTTTTTAGGTAAAAAAGAAATCATTCATCTCGTAAACTTTAGAGGATTGCAATTAAAGCTTTTTATATAATTTTATGGCCTACAAGTTTTGCTTCAAACCTTTTTTACGTGTTTAGTTTACTTTTGGAAAATTTCGTAAAAAATCGACATTTTTATCAACAATATTGAGAATTGAGATCCTAGAAAATATCCAGACGAAAAATAATATTGTTGCTCAAATTGATCTCAATGGTCAATTAGATTTTATGATAAAAATTTCCAAAACACAAAATGACAGCAAAGTTCTGAATAATTCTTATCTCAAGAAGGTAAAATAAAATCGACTGCCTTTATCAATATTACGTTCTTATCATAGATTCCGGCTAGGATAGCAAAATGTGTGTCGTGTTGTGTTAGCTTATTTAGGTCATTACTTTTGTTGATCTGATTGTGCAACATTTCTATATAAAACATATGGCGCTGAAAATAGAACTAAGTACTACCAATTAGCATTAAATATTCAGATTTTTTCACATGGTTTTGATTAAAACATCCTATAATCCATAATCCTTTTTACTGAAATATGATACACCGAAGACGTGTCAGATTTAAAGATAGAATAATTATCGTGGCAAAAATCACGCACATCACATTTATCATTCTGGTATCTCCTAATAATTCGCATAAAACTGTACAACTATATTCAGATTTTCCTCACGATAGACACATCTCAAATTAAATATTCAAATCTATAATATTTTAGACTTTACAAGTCAGTTATTTAAATACGTACTAATTTATTACCGTTTAATATAAAGTTTATAAGGATTTTGAGTAACAAATTAACGTCACTATTTAAAACAGCAGTAAGCGTCCAATTATAATAGAACTTGCAGTCTGTCTGTCCGTAAACATTCAATTTGGACTGAAGGAAGATTTCATGAAAAGGCTTAGGCTTTCACGGCCGGCGTTATTTGAATAACACTTGCTATTCGGATTTGAATGCTGTGGTTTAAGGATTGTTCTTCCTTCGGTGAGAACACCGATGGAGTTATTTATCCAACGTTTCGCCAACTGCTATGGTTGGCACCCTCAGGGAACGTCAATCTCAAACAAAAAAACAAATCTTTAAACTTAGTGTACCCACTTAACAGAAGAAAACCCTTGAAATATTCATATATTCAATTTCATTTCTAGGCAATATTTCATTAACAATGGGTAAATTTATTCTCAATTTACAGATACATATGTGTCGTTTAAAACTAATAACACGTTAGGAAGTTTTATCAACGATAACAATGACTACTAAGAAAAATGCTAAATCAGGAATTTATCAATTAAATTGCGGCACATGTAATAAAGTTTATATAGGTCAGACAGGGAGATGTTTTAGTGAGAGGCTTAAAGAACACAAAAAAGTTATGAAAGTAAGAACTCTAATTCTACGTATGCGGAACATTTGTTAGTTAATAAACATAGTTTTAGTGATAGTTTCAAAATTTTACACTTAGAAAAGAAAGGAATAAAATTAAATTTAGTAGAGTCAATGGAAATAAACAAATTTAAAAAAATTAGGAGTTATTCTAAATGATCAAACAGACGTTGTAAATACCCCATTATTAAATATTTAGTTTTCAACCCCCTTCTCTTTTTAGCTATTAAGTTTAGTATATAAGTCAAAATGTTTTAGTTTTAGTTTATATTACTTCTACACCTGAAGAAGGCACAGTGTGCCGAAATATATATTGTGTTTTGAAAACATGCACGAAATACAGGGCTACTGACAAAATATTAACAAGAAATACAAAAAACACACTATTAAGGAAATATACTCAGGTAAATGTTTTGCTAAAAATAGAAATTGGCATTTCATTAATCATTACAAAAATATTAATGTAGGTATTTGTAAAAGATTAGCTAAAATAGGAATTAATACCATATGTTCAAATAAAGTTAATTTAGGTAAATTATTAGTTAACAATAAAATTACAAATTCTGACAAACTGTAAATCTGGGGTGTATGAAATTCATTGTGCAGACTGTGATGTTATGCATATAGGGCAGACAGGAAGATCGTTTAGAACTAGGTTTAAAGAACACAAAAAGTCAATTGATGATAAAAAATGTAGTACTGGTTTTTTCCAACATTGTTTTGAAAATGGTCACAATTTTAACGTAGAAAATAATTTTAGAATTTTACATACCCTTATTAAAAGTAAAAGATTAAATTTGTTAGAAAAATTAGAAATCCAAAAAGCCTTTTTTCTAAATAAAAATATTAAAAATGAACAGTATGAAGGGCACAATAGTTTCGTGCATGTTTTAAAAAAAAAAGTAGGGTTACTTCCCCCACCTACATGCGAGGTATAAATAGTTATGTTTGTTTATCTTTAGTTAGTTTCTAATTGACTCTTTGAGGGTGGCCTAATTAAGCCGAAACGATTGTAAGACTAATTCTTAATAAAGTTTGTAAAACCTTTGAACAATTGTGTTTGTTTTTTGAATATATTAAAAATGTTTTACAAGTTCCCAACTGCAACCTCTCTAAATGGATCATATTATTTATCGTTATAATATGTCAAGTTTTATGTTTATAAATTGAACGGTTTCTAAGAAAAAGTGAGGTGGGCATATCTACATACCTACCTAAATGATCTTCCAAAGGTTTAGTTTTTCTTCTTGAACTACGAAACCCTACAAATAGCAAAATCAGTTTTAACTTAAAACGTATGATTCATGTAAACCACAGTATTTGGTCTGTGTCATAATACTGTTTAAACTATTCCATATATTTATTTTTATCCATGGACATACTTATGTATAAACACGTGTGTCGCCAAGAAATGATTCGGTAGCAAGCAAGTTTCAGTAGTAGCGATGTGGTCACATAATGGTCATTTAACAACGTGCTTCGATTGTTCAAACAACCTAATAATGTTGACCCATCGCTGTCGTTATGTTATTAAAACATGCGTCATGTTTGTCAAAGCAGCAGAGCGTCCCTCGCATCGGTCGAACGGTAAGTTGCGCCGGTGTCTATCAAAATGCAACAACAGCGGCAGCACCAAGAATAATACGTGCAGGCTCATACGTATCGTCACACATACATACATACACACACACAGCCAATTGACATTCAAATCACACCTCGCCTCGAAGCTATTGTTCGGATTATATTTATTGTTATTTTTATGTATGATCGTTTGAATGTTTTATAAAACGCGAATGAATTCAACCGAAACCAAAAGTATGCGCCACGCGACATTGGCCACACGATCACTGTAAAATAACGCGTACAGTTACATTGGCACAATGTTTTTTTTTCTTATTAGGTGGTGTCATCCAAAACTATTTGTATTTGACGCGTATTATGGTTTGGGGCGCTAGCTTTCTATGTCCTAAAAACCTATTCTATAAAAATTGAACATTCAAATAGGGCTTCCATAAAAAGAAGTTCAAGGCGGGTCTAAAATAAGTATGTGTCTCTTGCAAATATAAAACATACATTCATCAATGTCGCTTGCCCATATAATCAATCGGTCGATGAGTATCTAATATAATTGTAATGTCTGTACAATTTACAATAATTTCCTATTTTGATATTGAGGGATTTCTAGCGGTATGTTTGTAGGTTTTAGAAAACCTGGTGTATTTTTCAAAAAATATACCTAGCTAACTGTATTCTAAGACGCGTTCTGTATATTGTTTCGTACATAATCGATCAGGTAGAAGCTGAGGTATAATTTATATCTTAAAAGACACCGAACGGCGCGGTCTAGTGCTCTAAGATCATTGGTTAGCATTCGAACCCGGGTTCGGTTGCTCTGGTCACAGTTTTCTGTGGTTTCCTTGGATCATTTAAGCAAATGCTGGGGCAGTAATATTCCACAGATAATCTTTCACTTCTCTTCTATGTTCATTTCGTCCGTCTCATTTTTCTCTCCCTAACCACACCATCCACTCATGCCCACGATACCTGCAAGGAGGCTGAAGAGAGCCTTACGCCCTACCCTCCGGCTTTGCACTACAGTGTAGGTCGGAGGGACTGTCCGCCCACCAGCCCGAGTAACTGGTGGGAATAAAACACAAAAAAAGAGATCAACAGCTGCGGGCAAAACCGAGTAAAAAATTGGGCAGATGTTAGACTTGTGCTCAGAGAGCTCCTTAACGTCAAAAAAGCTTTTTAATATTCTATACCTAATCAGTTCAAGAAAATATTCTTACTACTATTTGTTAGGTTTTTTTTAAATAAATTGTATTAAAAATATAACTGTAACTAAAAGCCATCAAGTACTTAATTTCCGACAATCTTAATCTCTTGTTGATTTAAAAAATTAGAGATCAGTTCATACTGCATAGGAGTATGTTTCTGGAAAGCTGTAATTGTAACAAAATTATAGTTTTTAATAATGAATATTATCCTCTTCATTGGTCTAATTGAAATGCAGTCAATCTTCGATAAGTCGATAGCACTTTTACATTTTAATTTTCAGTCGTGGCGAAATTTCGCCAGCGGAATCCTCAGACACAATAGCTCCACCGATTTGCTTTACAAACATACTTACGTTATATATGAACATATACATATAAATGGTTGGTTCGAGTTATCGATAAGTTCAAGTTGTCAGAGTTACCGAACAACGAGACTTTTTCAAAAAATATATTTCAATAACTTTCAAACATAAGAAAAAGGCAAATATCTTCTCTAAAATTGTGAAATCAAATTTTTTGATGTCAATTTGTTTATTTTTATTATTATCTTTATCGTAATTACAATAAACTCTCATACTTAACACTTAACATGCAATAATTTTCAAAAGTGCTTATTAAATACCGTTAAAAAAAGTCTACCTACTTTTTAATTATCTTGCATGCGCTCTAATAATTGTTTTATGGTTCAAATAATTAATTGTATGTGGGTACATACAACTTACTTGTAATGCCAATTTAACCACGGAAGAATGGATTTCGTGCATGCGGAAATGTTAAAAAAGAACGAAGTTTATACTTATATGTTGTACTATTCAATTTCAAACCAGAACAATCTTCCCCAACCATAACCTAAGCATTAAACGATGAAAAAAATAACATTGCGTTTTGTGGGTACATGTTTTAGTAAAGAGCAATTTTTTAAGCTGTAACACATTAATTAAAAAATTAAAAATTTAAGGTGCTATTTTCACCTTACTATATATTTGTAGTACCGATAATACGAAAACCGTCGTGTTTTTGATGGTAGTCATAGCTGCAATTTGTATATAAATCATGTGATCGTCAGTATGCAATTGTATTGTATATATATATAAGTTTATATATATATATAAGTTTTAAATTGTAGACACTAGAAAGAAAACAGTAAAATATTACCTATGGACATTTTGAAATAAATGCACAGTTGATAACTTCCACAATTTATTAAATAAACTTAACACGTGTTTCGACAACACTGTGGCTTCTTCAGAAGTACAAAATCTACTTAATACTACCTAAGAGTAGATGTCTATAAATAGGTTGGTGAATCTTCATTAGAGTGAGGGAAAAGATTTAATAGTGGTAAGAGGTTTATATCTACTCGGTCATTAAGTAATTTGTCTGTATTTTTATATTTGTTAATTTCTTTAGATTCTAATAGTGTAAGTTTTAAACTTTTATTTTCAATGTGTAACATTTTTAGATATAAATTAAATATATGGTTATCTTCTAACACATGTTTTGCATAGTTAGAATCGGTTTTTTTGTTTCTATATTATCTAAAATGTTAGTTGAAACGAATTCTAAAATTTCTTCCCGTCTGACCTATATAAATTTTTGAACAAGAACCTCAATTGAGTTGATATATGCCTGGTTTTGATCATTTCTCTACTTTGTCTTTATTATTCTTTATATGTATGGTAAAGTTATTATTCGTTTTGTATGATACATTTATATTGTTGTAATTGTTAGTGATGGTTTCCCTATATATATTAAATAATAAATAAATATGGACATTATATGACCGTTGTGAAAACTTGATATCTCTTTATTTTATAGAAAACAATACACTAATTCTTACAAATCAACAAATTTTGGAGTCAAGATAACATGGAGATTATGTCAACGAAATTTTATGATAAGATATTATTTTAGTTACCTAGTTAATTTCTTAATATAAGATGTAATAATTTCGAAATTCTCTTTTTAATTACGGCGTTGATAAATATTTGCTTTGTATGGTTTGGACATTGTTGATTCATTTTAATTTCATCTTTAAAAAAGACTTATTACTCTTAATTTATATCAAAAGCAAAATAAAGATTGTTGATATTAAAAATACAGCCCAAATGCAAAACGCTACTTAGCTTGTATACTACATATTGCATTATAAATATCAATTTGTTCATTTTAGTCTCGTTCTTGATTAATATTTAACAAGCTTTCGTTTAAGACGTACCTAAATAAAACAAATCGAAAGTGTCCAAAGTAATAAATAAAATAAAACTACTTTTAAGGTAAATATATTTTTTTAATTCGATAACGACGTCGACAAAGCCATATTTAGAAAATATCTTAATTTGTTTCAACAATTTTTCTTAAAACCTCCAACACTGTATTAACTCTAAAAAGTAACTCCTGGTAACTAGATATTAGGGGCTGACAATATATTATGTAATATAAATTAGAGGGAGGGGGTCCAACCTGACATTACGGTCATGTATTGTGGAGGGAGGAGGGGGTTCAAAGTTTACATTATATTACGTAATTAACTATGTCATATAAATTTTCCGTTGTTTATCAATGTGACACCACACATTAATCTTGTCCTTTTTATAATTTTACTGACAAAAATCTTCTTTTTCAGGCAAGCAGAAAAGTGGCGCGAAGTGGTTACCTCTTTGTTGCACCAGACTGGGATTTCTCAGTTCCCTTAAACCGGACTAAGGTAAGAATTAATACATGTACATGTTGCAGAGATTCCGGTGGTAATTTTAATAAACATCTTGTCATTTTGAAAATCATTAACATACCTAAGTACTTATGGTATAAATTTTATATTAATAGTGAAATCAATTTACATTAATTAATTCTATAATTTTACTTATATTAATGTGTGAACGTCGAAGTTTGTCCAGGGTCTTTTAGGTATTTATTATAAAGGGAGGACAACGAAACTTATATTATTCGAAATGTAAAATAACAAGCATTTGTGCATGTTAGAGTCAGGGAAAAAAGTAAAAAAGTATTGCACCGACTTCGAATCGAACATGTGCCACTTGCGTGGCAGACGAACATCTTTGATAACGAGAAGATGCCCAGGGCAGATCCGAACTTGTACGAACTGTACCGATTCTAACAATTTTATGTTTGCGATTGTTTTAAAGCGTCAAAGGTTGGGATTATCTTCATCTCCCCATAAAAAAAAAACGCTTTAACCAATTAAATGAAACCAAATTACAGTCACCATACTAGTATTCAATAAATTGAGAATTTAAATTTAGGAAATTTAGTAAACTAGAAAAATATCAGTACTGTTTAGTTCCAGTTAACATATAAAAATAATGTGTTCACTGTTTGTAGGTTAT
Organism: Agrilus biguttatus; assembly: GCA_963921985.1. Classification (NCBI taxonomy): domain Eukaryota; kingdom Metazoa; phylum Arthropoda; class Insecta; order Coleoptera; family Buprestidae; genus Agrilus; species Agrilus biguttatus. Next base: position 32,890,482 of record OY998117.1, read on the forward strand.
AGTTATTATTGTAAAGTCTTTATAATAACTCAAACGTTTGTAGTTAACATTTAACCCTGGGTTAAGTAATTATTGTATCTCTTATAAATTTAAGTGCACCACCGTAAATTATGTATGTAACAAGCAAATTAAATTTCCCGACAGTCTTATCCTAAATTGGTTTATTTGTTTAATAACGACTTCAAATTATTCTAGGAATTGACATTTTAAATTACACCGCAATTGGCAAAAACTACAAGGCCAAGGACAATCGTAATTTGTTTTGTTTAAAAGTTTGACATTTAAGTATCTTTTGAAACGTTTTCAGAGTCGATAATGTAGACTAATATGACAAGTAGTGCAAAAATGTAACCTTTTTATAAAAATAATACAAATGTCCAGACACAGCTCTTTTTAGTGTTTAAGAACTGAAATCTAACAATATTCGTTACAAATATACAGGGTTGGCATATTTTTGAAGTATGATGTGATGTTTCTTTCAAAAATAATCGTAATTGTCGTACTACTCGCGGTTATACCAAAAATTGAAGTCAACTTTGTAATCTTAAATGCAATGGTATATTTTTACGACTAATCATATGAAGCATAAAATTTTAAGGTGACTTTGATAACAAACTTGTATGCCTACGATGAATAGTTTCTGAGATAATTTAATTTATAGAAAAAATATCGCTACCTCAACTCAAACTATAAAAAAATCATAATTTCCATTAAAAATGACTTAGAATATTGAAATTTTTACTAGTTGTAGCCAAGTCTTAAGGCTAATGTCATGCCAAAATTAAGCTTCATAATTGATACAGGGCGTTCAGAAAAAAAACAACGTTTAAAAAATTCAAACACGAATAACTTCATTTTTTCAAATGGTACCTACCATAAATTATTTTTTATTTAATTATCCTCTTTCGATACATTCTGGTGTTTCCTCTGTTTTATTTAAAAAAAATCAATACTTTTTAATTTTTTAGTAATAAATATATCAAGAGTATAATGAAACGATATTGTCGAGTATAATAAATTAACTGGTGAAACATTTCCATCCTTTAATTGTTCTAATCATGTTTCACAATAACTGCACCCTCCAAAGATTATTTCAGAAATTATTTATCTAAGGTTGCTGGTTATGAAAGTCACCTTTAGAATTTTATGCTTCATACGAATTCGTTGTAAAAAATATACCATTCTATTTAACATTACAAATTTGATATCAACTTCCGGTGTAACCGGAAGTGGTAGACATCTGAAATTATTTTAGATAGAAAGATGATCCTTGATAACACTTACTCCCAAATTTTCAAATCTCTAACACGCTTGGTTTGTAATGTACCACTCAGTTTGAATAACCCTGCATAAGCAGCATCGTCAATTCAGTTGAGCAAGTAGATACCTTAGTGTGACCTTTGCCTAACATATAAAGTATTTCAGATAGCAGATGGCAATATACTGCAATAACTTGACCAAAAAAGGTACAACCGATCCTGCCACTGACCAAAAAGGGTCTTTGAAAAGGTACAACCAACCGATTGTGCCATTAACACCTAATAGGTAAAAATTATTCTAATGAGAAAGGAAAATACTTTATTGATATTTTATGGCATTTATTTAACAGTAATTAATAAGGCTTTATAAATACATATTTATACATATATCAGTCAACAATTTTTTCAACGTAAATATGATACACATTTTATATAGTCGATGTTCGATATTGTTTTGTTTTTATATTTTTCACACAATTTCATGATAGTTTTCACTTTACTTCTTACGGAGGCATCCTTAATTTTGAAAGATGTTTTTAAACTTTGAATCTTGACATAAGTGTCAATTTGAAATTCTTTTAACTTCTCGACAAATATATATTTATATATTGATGGATGAGCTGTGTAAAAAGATTCGTTAAATTTTGAGTGAAATGATTCACACGCGTTTATCGTTTTCGTAACGCAAGGACCACAACCCTTACCACTACCTTATCAGGTAGGTGAGCACCCTTTTCTGTGGTAGCAAGATTGGTTGTTTAATTTTAAAGCCCCAATTTTGTAGGAGGTAGATCTTTATTTTTAGTGGCAACTTCGGTCCCACCGCTTGATCTATCTATACATATATCAAGTTACTTTTAAAGAACTCCTTTTTTGTGAATGAAATCTAAAAAGTTGGAAACCGCGATCCACGTCTGGTATTTTCGATAAATTACTTATACTTCTTATATATATTCTTATATACGTATTAGTTTAAATTAAAATTAATATCTACTAAGCATATTACAAAAACTTATCAGTAGTTGGTACTTTTTCCCGTTCAAAACATTTAAACCAAATGCAAATCATCTATCTATCTGTTAGTAGTTTATGATTGCAGACAACTGCAGACTACTCTCACTTAGGTTTGGAGAGATGTACTTGCAAAAAAAAATTGAACATGTGTTGTTACTTTCAAAAGGTGTGAAACGTGAAACTATTTGTTAGTGTTATTATACAGTTAATTATTTCTTATTTTGTCTACAATATAAATATCGGAGTGGCGATTCGCGCTGCGGTTAAAAGAGGAATAGTATGTGCTTTTTGAAATTGCATTGATAATTATTAATTAAATGTAATAACAAATTTCAGGAAATTCATATGAGTGATTATATTATTAATTGCTGCATAAAATCGATTTTCAACTGTTCTTCGGTTATTAAAGTTTCAATTTTGATAATTGGCATATCTGTAAATAATGGGTTATTAACTTTTTTTGTAAATACATACAATTTTGTAAGATTACATTTAATATTTTATTAAGTACAAATTTTATTCCTCTTCATTTAAAAAAAAAATTGGTCTAAATTTTTTTGATTTGCTAATATGTTTTTTCTGCAGTTTATCAAAATGTACTTATTTTTGGTATATAGGGAGCGACTCGTTACAACCGACCACACATAATTAATGGAATATTAAAAGTTAAGAAAAATGTTTATTGATCATGTCAAATTGATCCATAAAACATATCGAACTAAAAAGATTTCTCTTCTATTGTTTTTGTATTTACCCTACAATTCTTTATTTGAATAGAATCAGCGGTGGCATTGCCATTGTACAAATAACAAGCCTATTTTGATTTGGATAATGCCAATTGTAACGCATATTGTTTTAGTGTTTTATTATTTTCTTTTATGTCAATACCCATTTCATGTATGTTCTTCTTATCAGCCTTGCCACCTACAACTTGTTAACATTAACAAATATGTAATTAATTACAGTGACTGAAATATATTTTTTCCGGCACCATACTTAGACCTATAAATCTAGAAACATAGGACGTAAGAAAAACCAAGAATCTCGTGAAAGAGCGAAAATTATGGCCAAAGCTGTAGGGGGGAAGCAAATGACTTGAAGAAGAGAGCTAGTGACTCTCGAAACGTCAAGTATTTTAAACAGCACACGACATAAATAGTCTGAGAGTAACCAAATCTTCGCTTAACAGTTTCTTGTGGCGGTGTCGTCCTATTTGCGGTTAGTCCATCGAGCGGTCAATGGATTTTTCGGTCGAATCTTTCTTGAGTGCAAAAATGGAGGAAGGGTAAAATTTACCTGTCGATTTTGCGGTCAAAAAAGCGTTTCACGTGTATAATGTATACACCTTTATTTTTGAACACAAATTGGTTACTTGTGATGTTATGATTTTTCTCATTTGCTCTTAATAAATATTAATTATTAGATATTTACTGTCATTAGTAAGATTTACATGTTACAAAGAATGGTGAATCATTTTTGTTAGCAGATAATGGTGATAAAAATCGCTTATTAGTTTCTGCCAGTGAGAATGGCAAGCAAGTGTTAGGTTAGGTTAGGTTAGGTTAGGTTGATGTTAGCTGTGTTTTATTGGTATTCGAATTTATGATCGCATATTCCACAGTCTTATGTTACCTTGACCGCAAAATCTACATATTTAAATGAGATGGAAAAGTGACCGCTCAATCTACAATTTTTACGTGTTACCGCAAATTACACGACCGCTCGATCCATACAACCTCTTGAGGCACCCTATATCTGAATAAGGTGTCTCTCTGGCTGTATCTGTTGCCATATAACTAATGTACCAGATATATTTTGATTCAGTTTTCATTGTTATTACCTCGGGATTGTTGTAAGCATAATTATCACCAAAGATAATAGTTAATGACTATTGATGTGGTGTTGCAAAACGGCTTTACAAATTTAACTGTAATGAATACAATTTGAAAGTAATTGAAAAAACAGAATTACAATTAAGAAGTAGTTATCATAGGGCAAAACGGTTCAGCGTTTAGGCAGGGCTGTCGGCCGGAAATCCATGGAAATTATTATTCCAGATTTAATGTTGATGTTAAAAACAGAATTCATTCTCATTCTGCTAAGGTTGCAGTTCGTATGGCCTTCAACACTGATAAAATGAGCACTCCCGTAGGATAAAATTAACTGTTTGTTTGTTATTTATAGTTAATAACGCAAAAGGATAACATGCTCCATGCCAATGAAGCCACTGGCGAAAAGCTAGTTGCTAATATATTTTCTTCACTTACGGCGATATATGTATAGCAAACGTGTATCCGACACACACCTTTGCTTACACATACATACATACCTAGAGCTAGGAGTAAATAACGGGATAGAAGTCTCTGACACAGTAATCAATACCTATTACCATTAGGTACACATGTTACAAAAATTAAACGTATTTCAAAAACCATAAAATATTTCAAGTGATTTTATTGAAGAAATAAACACAATTTTGTTTATTTTAACCAATAATTACTTTTGATTCGATAAGAAATTTATGCCCAAGTATTTCTAAAATGGTTCTTCTAACGGGTTTTTATTAGAGAAACGTTAATAGAAGAACTAGTAATTAATATGTTTGTAAATAAAAATCGTTATTGAGCAATCTTTATGTGGTCATTTAGTAGGTACATAATTTCTGTAAATGTGATTCAATAAAAATCGTTTTCTTTTTTTTTTGTTTTCATACATAATTTTATATACTGGAAGCCAGAAATACTGTGCTTTGTTTGCAACTTTATCGACCTTAGATTTTTATTTACAAGGCTTCAGTTTGGCGTAACACATGAAGTATCTACTACAATGCTTCGTATCAATGGCAAAATTAATATCTGAAATTCTAAATATTATAATGTGAGGATTGTGAAAACCATGGATTAATGCTGTAAAAGTACTAATTAACCAATAAATCGTTATCAGTTTCGTTTAATTAGTTAATGAGGTAGAATTTAGTTTCTAATTTCTTTAGCTCATATATTAAATATCATTTACGATTGTTCATATTAAGTATGTATGAAATAAATTAACTCTACAACAAAACCCAAGGTGCCAAACATTTTCTTTTGTTATACGAATGTGATCAACAAATAACGGGAATTTTTTAAATTTGCGACCTAAATAAATCCGAGTTCCAATACTTTTTTATCTTGTTGGTACAATTATCTCTGAAGTATGTTGACATTTGCACCTTTTTGAATGTTTACTTGTTTGGTAACAGTTGAACAAGTGAAAAAAATATTCTGAAAGATTGCAGAATCACTATGGGTGGTTGCTAATATGGTGATGATGTGTAGGTATATCGTTTTGATCATGCCAAACAATTTTTTCGGATCTTTGAGACATCGAACGTGTATCCTTTTGCGTTCGTCTAAATATTAAGATCAAAGATCTCACATTTGGAACGCGTCCTACCAAGTAGGCACAACGAACCGATAGCCATATCACACGACCAGTTTCGACCTATCGGGTTCCAAATGTGAGATCTTTGATCTTAATATTTAGACGAATAAGGACTTTAATTCCTTCTTTTTTTAATATATATAATTCTTTTAATTTTTTTACTAAACTCCCATATACAGTTGAAAAACTAAACAATATAATTTTACTATTAAATGATTGCTACTGAAATAATATTATGTCAGTTCATATATCAGGAATTTAAACAAACTCGAACTATTTTATATTTTTCAAAAAGTACGATTTTTGTCACGGTTCCTGTTTTCTTAAGAGTACGTCAATTGCAAAATAGAAAATACATACACACTGCAGTAAATAGTTAAAAATACAATATTAATATCGATATAATTAAATACAATTTCTTACAGAACTCTTAAATTTTGTCTGGAAAAAAATTAATTCAAATTACATATTTTCGATTTACGTCGCCGCACATTTAATACATTTTTAGAAACCGTTAGTATTAAAGCGTATTAGGTTAGATTAAAGATCAAAAGAGTAAAATATTAATTAATTTTATTGGTTAATTGTTACATAATTTGGTGCAATTTCTATTTTAATTCTTACTAATCGTAAACACATTACATTTGAAACTATTTATAGATAAACGATGACATTGTTTGTCGATAAAGTTCCAATTGCAGCATTGCTTATACCAAGTGTTAAATTTCTGCCTTCAATGTTTAAACAAAAATCGTTTTTTTTTTCGTTTTATGTTAATTAAGTATGGGTCCGTAATGCGTACGTAACGCTAAAATTAGACGCATGTTTACAAAACATTTAAAAAAAAATCATTTTCTACACAAACATGATCATTACAACGGGAGTGCAATGAGTTAGCTTGTTTTAAAAGTGTGTTAAACGGGATACGTTGTTCTATTTTGAGTGGTTTGTGTTCGTAATGTATGTATTAAAAAGAAAAAAGAATCCTCTTGTAAAGTTCAGTTTGACCTAAATGACTTTAGCTGTTCTTCTTGAGTGCAACATTGTCGTACACTTTATTCCTTGATTTTAAAATGCAAGGTGCATGTTCGTGTTAGCTTTCATTATTAATTTGTTTTCCGCTGGGACCGTTGGTGAAAGCTGACTGATGTTCGTAAAAATTGATTAGTGAAGGGTGGAAGTATGGATACTTATAAATAAAAAAAGGAGTATAAGGGGGGAATTTTTTTAATTCATTTGATTTGATGTCAGACTGGTTAATGTTTAAAAGAACATTTAAATCAATATGAATAATCAAGATAATTGTACTCACCAATAATTAGAAAATAGTAAATATAATTAATTATCTACTTAGACGGGAGATGAAGGGGTGCGTGAACAAGTATAAATATATTTGGCTGGCTGGCGACTGTGTAAGAGTGAGATGACGACAAATAGGCCTTATCGCTCATAGGAAGTTATCATATGAAATAATAAAAACACTTACATCTGTTGATAAAGTAATTAGGTACTCACCGGGGTTCCTTCGGAACCCCTGCCCCTCTGGACTACTTGTGAATTAATCTTCATCGGTCTAGCAGAATCCACCAATCAGCAAATCGTATTAAATACCTGTAATCATGAGTTTGCGCTCCCGCGCATCCAGACGGTATACACACATTCTGGAGACCACCATGCCCATCCCACGCAAGGCAAGTCACCGTACTATAGGATAGGCATCCCCGGAGATATGTGTGTCTCTCCTGTACAATACTGGGGTGGCACTTTAGCCACAATTCAACAACGAGCTCTTATAAACATAATGGCCAATAGTAACGTGTTAACGCAATTAGATCTTACTCGAGTACTGTGTACAATATAAATAATACATATATATCAAATATATGTAACCAGTAATCACGTTAGTAAACCAATAATTTACTACACAAATGATCTACGCATAAATAAATGCACTTGCAACGCAACGCATCGCATCGCCAGCAAAACTCGTCATTGCAATCGTGCACGACGTCTATACACATACTGTATATTAGAAAAATGTTGCCCTCGCATCTATCTATTCCTTCCTATGTATTTCATCACCCTTAGATAACATAAACAAAACATATGGGGATGCTAGTCGCCAACCTTTACGACGTTAAATATGAGATTCAAGGGAAAAGCAAATACAAAGATGATAATTATTGAATATAATTTTAATATAATCATTTCTATTTATATTTCGTACCTTACAGGAAACAGTCTTAAAGAGTCTCGGAAAAATAACGATTGACATTGGTTTTCTTTTAATTCTGTAATAACAATCATTAACAATACTTGTTGGAATTGTCTTTAAAATAAAATGTAGAAACATATTAAACATTTATTCTGTATATACTATCGGACGAAAGTAAAGCAAAACTGTTAAAAAAAGATCCCATAGATATTTTCGTAAGTCTTTTCAAATAATCCATCAATGCGAAGATACCTAACATGAAGTTTAAAGTTTGGAGAACTTAAAAACTCTTGTTTTATTCTTTTTGGTCACTATTTAAATCCAAGTGCTCGATCTAATTAACCTAAGCGATCTAACTGACCTAACTTAACCACTTTAAAATTTTGATCGTTTTCATTTATACCAACCGTTTAATATTTTTATTGTGACCATTTTGCTAATAAAATACTGACCGAATGTTGATCTATATACTGACAACCTAACCAAATGGATTTAAATATTGACCATGTAATTTGTTGGCATTTGTAAATATACGTATTTAATATACAATAAATAATAATTAAACTGATAATACTTAGTAGCCGTTGTGCACAGTAAATCGATAAATAATTATTAAATAACTACAATGATTATTTATTAACTTCATAACGTTGTAATTTAATGATTGAGATTCTCAAAAATATTGTTTTTAAGGGTCTTCGAGTGAAAGTTTCAATAAATTGGAATAACGTTCATCCTTTTTTTTTACATAAAAACGCTTGCTTTATTTAAATAATTATTATATTCTCTGGAAATTATTATTATCGCTTTAACAAAACCATGAGAGAAAATAATTCAAGGCTAAACAATGACCGTAAAAGTATTAACCAAATAATATTTCTGGCTTATTTTTTATCTATATTTTACATTGAAAAATTGTTTGCACAGTCAAAACGTTAGCTTGATTACAGAACCATGATCTATAATATTCCAAGATAGCTAATTCATCGAGTTGAGTTTGTCTCGCCCAAATGATGTTTCATTATGATTGTACATATAATTTCGAGTTCATGACTATTTCGACTGGATCCCACATGCCGAAATCACCCTGATTAACAAACTAATTACAGAATCAATGATCTGTAATATTCCAAGATAACTAATTCATCTAATTGAGTTTGTCTCGCCCAAATGATGTTTCATTATGATTGTACATATAATTTCGAGTTCATGACTATTTCGACTGGATCCCACATGCCGAAATCACCCTGATTAACAAACTAATTACAGAATCAATGATCTGTAATATTCCAAGATAACTAATTCATCTAATTGAGTTTGTCTCGCCCAAATGATGTTTCATTATGATTGTACATATAATTTCGAGTTCATGACTATTTCGACTGGATCCCACATGCCGAAATCACCCTGATTAACAAACTAATTACAGAATCAATGATCTGTAATATTCCAAGATAACTAATTCATCTAATTGAGTTTGTCTCGCCCAAATGATGTTTCATTATGATTGTACATATAATTTCGAGTTCATGACTATTTCGACTGGATCCCACATGCCGAAATCACCCTGATTAACAAACTAATTACAGAATCAATGATCTGTAATATTCCAAGATAACTAATTCATCTAATTGAATTTGTCTCGCCCAAATGATGTTTCATTATGATTGTACATATAATTTCGAGTTCATGACTATTTCGACTGGATCCCACATGCCGAAATCACCCTGATTAACAAACTAATTACAGAATCAATGATCTGTAATATTCCAAGATAACTAATTCATCTAATTGAGTTTGTCTCGCCCAAATGATGTTTCATTATGATTGTACATATAATTTCGAGTTCATGACTATTTCGACTGGATCCCACATGCCGAAATCACCCTGATTAACAAACTAATTACAGAATCAATGATCTGTAATATTCCAAGATAACTAATTCATCTAATTGAGTTTGTCTCGCCCAAATGATGTTTCATTATGATTGTACATATAATTTCGAGTTCATGACTATTTCGACTGGATCCCACATGCCGAAATCACCCTGATTAACAAACTAATTACAGAATCAATGATCTGTAATATTCCAAGATAACTAATTCATCTAATTGAGTTTGTTTAGCTCAAATGATGTTTCATTATGATTGTACATATTATTTCTTGTTCATGACCATTTCGACAAATTGGATAAATTAAAGTAGTTTGGATAAGGTTCGCAACAATGCCGAATCATCACAAAGACAAATGTTTAGTAAACAATAAAAGTAAAATTGCAAATGATGTAATCTTCAAATCGTAGATATGATAAAATGAAACGGATTTGAGACGAGAAAATAAAATATCTCCCCATCATACTCGTACATCATGTGACGTGCAAGTATCCTTATAAAGATCCCGTTTACTCGTTAAGGACACGGACCTGTAATAAACAGAAGTTTACATAGTAGTTGGTGTTAACAAAAGTAACATGATATTAATATAATAACGAAAGTTTATCGAGTAAATATTTAAATTGAAAGCTTTTGTTAATTGTGGCTTTATGTATGTGCACCCATGTTAACTTTTCAAATACAAAATTATTAATAATCTAAATATTTACATTTAAATTAATAGCATTTAATGTTTGCACTTGCAATCGCTCATTTATTATCTATTTATTTGTTGTCAATTACTAATTGCTTGATTGTTTGGCCGGATGGGCGAGTGTTCGCTGATTTTTAATTAGTATTGTGAGTGCACATTCGTCATTTTCTAGCTATTATTAATACATAATACTAATCGTATATTTGCATGTAGGAGACAGTGTGAGCTGTCTTAAGGATTAAAGTTGTTGCGATTGTTTTTGTGTGCAAATTAATTACAACAGAGAAAGGGCCGCAAACATCTTACTATTGATATTATAAATAACATACAGGGTGTACGTTTTCAACGTGACCCCTAGACTATCTTCGGACTGAATTGGAATATCGTTTTGAAATTTTGGTTGAATGAGTTTTCACAGAAGGCCTACTTAATAGTTAATAAATTTAACTTTTTATGTTTAAAAAAAATCACTAGCAAATTGTGGCCACAAGAAAATAAATTCCAAGGGAGATGTAAATAATAAACCCGCGGACTAATTAATAACAATATTATGTATCTATTGCGTTTTACGGTATGCAGTCTTATAATAAAATACTTATTAAAATAATAAAGAATTAATTACTCCCGTTAAAAAAATCGTACTGCGAATTTTATTTAACAAAGCAATTTAATGGTCGATTACAGATAAGAATATATTGCTTACAACTTTTATAACTTACCTACATGAAATAACTACGTTAAACATACATAAAAGTAACTTGTTTCCTAGCTTTATGTTGTTGTGTACCTACCGTCTTTTGTACTTACTAATGCATGCAGGTATATTAATTAGATTGAGTAATGAACGAACCACACAACTGCACATTTGTAACATATATGTGGATAATACAAGGGTGGATCAAATATAAACGGGCATTTTTAAATTGCGCGCCGGATAGTTGTTCAAGGCGCATTCGGGCGTTAGAATTCGAAGTGGGGATATTAGGTGGAACGGAAACGACGCGTCGTATTGCTGCGTTCGCTTGGTTAATACGATGTAGCTATCACAATGAGTGAGAAAGAGGTGCATAGCAGCGTTGCGCAACGAATTATTATTATGTTTCTTACACGTGAAAACGGGAAACCAGCTGAAATTTTGCGCAGATTGCAAGCACAATTCGGAAATGAAACGCTTTCGTGGCCACGTGTAAAAGTTTGATGCAAAGAATTTAACGATTGGCATAATCGTGTCGAAAATGTAAATCATCCTTGTCGTCCGCGCACCAGCATTTCGCCGGTTAACATTGCACGCGTTCAAAACCTTATTGAAGGGGACCGCCACGCCACTGTGCTTCAGATACCTGGAGAACTCGGCATCGGCTATGTGAGTGTCCACACAATCATAACGAAAAACTTGGGATTCCGAAAAATTTCAGCTCGTTGGGTTCCAAAGTTCCTGAGTGAAGATAAAAAGCTGCTCGAGTGCGCTTTTCACTCGATTTAGAGAGGAAGATGAATTTTTTGCACAAAATTGTAACCTGCGATGAGACATTGGTACACCATTACACTGCAATATCAAAACGAGCAAGCATGGAGTGGCGGCGCAAAGATGAATCAAACCCAGTGAAGCCGAAAACACGTCTGTCTGCAGGAAAAGTTTTAGCCACGTTTTTTTTGGGAGTGGAGAGGGGTGCTGTTGGTGGACGAGCGATGAACCATTGATGCAGCCTACTACTGTCTGTACTACTGACTTCTCAGTCAGGTAAAACTTGCTTATCGTCGAAAAAGGAGGACGTACCCCATTTATGACGTGTTACTCTTGCAGGATAACGCTAGGCCTCAGAGCTTAGCTTTAACGCAGGCCCAAATCAGTGAAATTCACTGGACTCAGCTGGAACACTCTCCATATAGCCTAGACTTATCCCCTTGTGATTTCCACATGTTTGGGTCCCTCAAAGAATCATCAGAAGGCGAGCGATTAGCGATTTCAGACCGATAAACAGATGGAGGCGTTTGTACGCAACTGGATAGACACCCGCCCTGCTTCTTTTTATGAAAAAGGTATAAAAAAATACCAAACAAGTGGGATATGTCGAAAAATAGAGAAATATGTGTTTTTGTGAAACTTTTCAAAATAAATTTTTTATGAACAAAGGCTCGTTTATATTTGATCCATCCTCGTATTACCTACCTCTATTAATTGTACCTTTATAAAATTGAAATATTTTGTGCGTTTAGGAACATTTTATTATTTTAAATTATTTTATTAAACTTACTTACTTAATTATCTACATTACATTATGGTAAAAAATTAGTATCCAGTAATTAATAAATAATTAGGCACGCAATTAACACTTTTTTTTTCTTGTAGGAAATGGTATTTCTGTTACTTGAATGTTAACAATTTGTTTATTTCCTCATTTTATTTAACAAGAAATAGCATCTGTTCATTTTTTTGTTTATGTATTTTTTCCAAATTGATAACATTAGTTCAATAACCCCATTAGTCTACTAGTAATATATACGGACGTTTTATTTTCTGGTGATAACTGTGAAATTATCGTACTATTGAACCGTTGAAATTATATATTATGTATTACGTCATTGCTACTTCTACATTTTTTTCGATTATGACCCACATAAATGAAAATACTTTAAAAAGCAATAAAAATGAATAAGTAATTGAATAGTTTTTCGAAAGAACGATGAATACAATTCTTTAATAGCATACATACATATTATTTGGCCTTTTTAAATTCCCATTAGTTATTCGCTTAAAATTAACTAAAAGAAAAAAATTTAACCCATTTTAAGTTTTATTTCTTGAAGTAATTTTTTAGAATTTTTATTTGTAAACTAATATAGCTTTTAGTGGTGTATCTAAACCGGATTGGACGTCAAAAAAAAATGCTTTACGAGGCCCTTTTCATGTCAAGGTTAGGAAATGGGTCATTAAGTAATATGTCTGTATTTTTATATTTGTTAATTTCTTTAGATTCTATTTAAATGTTGTCTTTATTACTTCAGGTACGTTGATGATATTATAGTCTGTTTCACCGGTTCAGATAGACAATTACACATATTTTTTGACCAAATTAATAATATACATAAAAATATAATTTTCACAGTGAAAACTGAAAATAACAGTAAAATAAACTTTCTAGACTTAACTATTTCCAAACAAGATAATAAACATAATTTTTCCATCTTCCATAAACCTTCATACACAGATATTATTATACACAACTCATCTTGTCACCCTTACCAACACAAACACTCAGAATTTTATAGAATGTTACACAGACTAATCAGTTCTAATCAGACTAAAAAGTTCCCTTGTCAGAAACAGACTATAATGAAAATTTGGATCTAATTAAACCAAATAATTACAACCCGCTCATAATTGACACTCTTTTACAAAAAATTTCATACACTCAAAATATTTCAATTTCCCACTCTCTAAAGATAACACAAATTAAAAAAAATTCAAACTTTTAATATATATAGGGAAACCATCATTAACAATTAATAAATTTCTCAGAGACAACAATATAAATGTATCATACAAAACGAATAATAACTTTATCATACATATAAAGAATAATAAAGACAAAGTAGAGAAATTATCAAAACCAGGCATATATTAACTCAATTGCGGTTCTTGTTCAAAAATTTATATAGGTCAGACGAGAAGAAATTTTAGAATTCGTTTGAACGAACATTTTAGATCATATAGAAACAAAAAACCGATCCTAACTATGCCAAACATATATTTAATTTAGATCTAAAAATTTTCTTAGGATTCATCTGCTTTATTGGACCCATGAGCCATGCCTGACCAGGCTCTGATCGAATTCAGCAAATGTTTCTAGTCGGGTGCGCATTATGATATCCAATAATTTGCTACTACCTCATGAATACGATTATTCTTAGCTAGCATTGTACATGGTCGGTTGAACTTTTACCTGTAGTGTATAATTTTTCTAAGGGTGAGTTATTCCGATTATTATTTTTGGAGGTAAGAGTTTTTCAAAGTGTGACATGTTCTCGCCGCGCCATTTAACCTCCTAAACCAGGAAAAAAATGTAATTCTACGTCATGTTAAGAAACATTTTTAGTGGTATTACATTATGTTCATAGATAAAGAGAGATAAACCTATATTATTACAGTGTTTTATAACCGTATAATTTTCTTTACAGGAGAAGTTGTAAGGCGTATTACGGCTTTAGATAGGAATTTACGTCTACAAAATAAACGTTTGCCTTCTGGTGACGTTTGGTTGCTCGTGTTTTTAGGCAATAACTTCATAAATGCGTACCTACCTATGTACAGCATTATCACTTGTTTTATGATAGTGAAAGCAAATATTTACAGGACTAATGCGTAATTACTTTTTAACGCGGTATCATGTCTCTCGGTCAAAAATTCGACGATTTTGTTCGTCAATGTACTTAAAATAAAACAATAAGAAATTAATTCTCGAAGTACCTCAGAAAATGAAAATTATGTAAGATAAAATTTTCGTTTTTGATTTTTATCAGCAAACTTTAAGCAATAGGTTTCAGTCCTTTCTAGACCTACTACTTTCGAATATGAGAGAAGAAACATTCTGTTTTCAGAACAACCCATTTATAGTTAGGTACTTAACAGGCGGGCTGAAAAGTTCGTAGGCTAGCATAGAAAAAATATTTTTTTTTGATAGAATTTGATTTTATTATTCAATATAGTTCCCTTCGAGGGCGATACAACGATTATAGCGGTTATACAATTTTTCAATATCATTTTTATAATACGATTTGTCTTTAGCCTCAAAATAAGCCTCAGTTTCGGCGATTACCTCTTCATCGGCGCGAAATTTATGTCCAGCGAGCATCCTCCTGACGTCTGAGAACAGAAAAAAGTCGCTGGGGGTCAGATCCGGAAAGTACGGTGGATGCGGAAGCAATTCGAAGCCCAATTCATGGAATTTTGCCATCGATTTCATTGATTTGTGACGCGGCACATTGTCTTGATGAAACAGCACTTTCTTTTTCTTTAAATGAGGCCGCTTTTCCGCGAATTTGTTTTTTAAACGCTCCAATAACGCTACGTAATAGTCGCTGTTTATGGTTTTCCCCTTTTTAAGATATGAATGAAACAATTAATATTACACCATGAGCATCCCAGAATACTGATGCCATAACCTTGCCAACCGACTTTTGCGTCTTTCCACGCTTTGGAGTCGGTTCATCACGTGCAGTCCACTCGTCTGACTGTCGATTGGACTCCGGTGTGAAATGATGAAGTCATGTTTCCTCCATCGTCACATATCGACGCAAAAAATCGGATTTATTACGATTGAACAGCTCCCAACTCCAAACACTGCTTAGAATCATCGATCCATTTTTGTTTTTGGTCGATTGTGAGCTCGCGAGGCACCCACTTTGTACAGAGCTTTCGCATATCTAAATATTCATTCACGATATGACCATGACCAACACGTTCTTTTGATATCTTTAGGGTCTCAGCTCGGCTATCTCAATCAACTTCACTTTACGGTTATCAAAAATTATTTTGTCTACTTTTTTCTGTTTTTGTCGGTAACAGCCCCTTTGATTTTCCTGGTGCAAAGTCCGAATAATGTTGTATCAAGCCAAGCCTTGGTTTCAACAGCATTTTTTTCCGCCAAAACGCAATGCTATATTACCACACGAAATTCCTTTTTATCCATTTTTTCAAAGTAACAAAAGTTCTTTCATTAAAAATGCTAGTATATAACTCAGATACTAATAGTGCAACAGCTGACAAATTTATACACGCGTCTTTTGAAGGTTAGGCCTAACTAAACTAAAAATCATATGGATATGATACTAGTAACGCCATCTATGGGACAGTCTACGAACTTTTCAGCCCGCCTGTTAAGTTACTACTGAGAATGAAACATCTGAAAGAAAATCAAAGCGAGTGGATATGTTTCCGGCAAAGACCGAAAACGGTTATATCTAACATGGTTATTGCGTCCCTTGGACCACCAACTGCTCTATTATTATTGCAAGATGCGTAACGTTTTCACGCTGACATTCTAAATTTTGATTTTTAGAAGATAGGAGCTCCAAAGAAAAATCGGTCTACATTAGGTTACGTTACGTTATTTTGTTTCTTTAATATTCCATTTTTCACTTCCAACGCATATATTCAAATACGATTTTATAGGGGTGTGTACTGTGTTTATATTAGCGTAATTATGGACAAAATCGAGTAAAAATTCCCTTAAAATTGTATAAACTAAGTTTCCAGAGACTTAATCCTTTTTGTTATTCCTTACTATTGTTATTATTTTATTTATTTTTTTCGTTAAAGGAAAACTAATCTTAGAATTGCCAAGGAGTTTTTCTCCGTGATAACTTTTGTCGCCGTTTTATCACGACCAAAACACGGCGGAACATTTCTCAACAGAAATAAACTTCCCGGAAACTGCAACAAGAAAAAACGTAACGCAACGTGTGCTTGTGTCTATGTACGAAAGACAAGCACACAAACACATATGTCACTGGCCTGAAAATGCGGACGTTGGACAAGTGCCCCGTTCAAAGAAAACTATTTTCGGCCAGTAAATAACGAGCCGATTTTTCTGCACCTGCTATTGTAATACCGACAAAAAATGATCGGCATTTGCAAACAAACTGTTTTGGGACGTTAAAAATTCTGTAGTAAGATGAA
Organism: Agrilus biguttatus; assembly: GCA_963921985.1. Lineage (NCBI taxonomy): Eukaryota > Metazoa > Arthropoda > Insecta > Coleoptera > Buprestidae > Agrilus > Agrilus biguttatus. The sequence continues at coordinate 32,907,658 of OY998117.1, forward strand.
AACATCGTTTGTCATATTGTTATTATCAACTTTTTCGTGTGAACGTCCACATAATTTATATACATTAGATATTTATACAGATACCCCATTAGGAACATTTTAAACACAGAGAAAGTGAAAATAATTCAAACAAACAAATATTCTGTACTTTAATCAGTGGTGCAGCTACCCTAGAGCAAGCTGCAGTGGTGCCTTGAGATCCCAGAGCCCAAAACAATTCGTACGTATTCGGATATGCTCGGTTCTGTCCTGGGCTGCTTTGGTCAGAAATCGATAGTTGCATGAAACGCAGGTGGCACGGGTTCGGTTCAGGGCCGATACAAAACCTTTTTTTTTGGGCACATCTATAGTACGTCCCTTTCTAGTGATATAACACGCGGGCTGAAAAGTTCGTAGACTGACCCATAGATGGCGCTACTAGAATCAATTCCGTATTATTTTTAGTTAGCCCTAACCTTCAGAAGACGCGTGTATAAATTTGACAGATGTTGCACTATTAGTATCTGAGTTATATGTTAGCATTATTAGTGAAATAACTTTTGTTACTTTGAAAAAATGGATAAAAAGGAATTTCACGTGTTAATAAAGCATTGCTTTTTGGCGAAAAAAGAAAAACTATTGAAACCAAGGCTTGGCTTGATAAACATTTTTCGGACCAGGAAAATCAACCGTAGATAAGTGGATTGCTAAGGACGATGCACGCAGTGGACACCCCAAAGACACTTACCGACAAAAACATCAAAAAGTCCATAAAATAAATTTTGATAACCGTAAAATAAAGTTGATTGAGATAGCTGAGACCCTAAAGATATCAAAGAAACATGTTTGTTATGGTTATATCGTGAATGAATATTTGGATATGAAAAAGCTTTGTACAAAGTGGGTGCCGCGCAAGCTCACAATCGATCAAAAACAACAACTGATCGATGATTCTAAGCAGTGTTTGGAGCTGGGAGCTGTTCAATCGTAATAAATCCGAATTTTTGCGTCGATGTGTGACGATGGATTAAACGTAGGTCTATCATTTCACACCGGAGTCCGAGTGGACTGCACGTGATGACTGACTCCAAAGCGTGGAAAGAAAGTGCTATTTCATCAGGACAATACACCGTGTCACAAATCAATGAAATTGATGGCAAAATTCCATGGATTTGGCTTCGAATAGCTTCCTCATCCACCCTACTCTCCAGATCTGGCCCTCAGCGACTTTTTTATGTTCTCAGACCTCAAGAGGATGCTTGCTAGACATAAATTTCGCGCCGATGAAGAGGTAATCGCCGAAACTGAAGCCTATTTTGAGGCTAAAGACAAATCGTATTATAAAAATGGTATCGAAAAATTGTATGACCGCTATAATCGTTAATCGTTATATCGCCCTCGAAGGGGACCATTTTGAATAATAAAATCAAATTCTATCAAAAAAAAATAATTTTTTCTATGCTAGCCTACGAACTTTTCAGTCCACCTGTTAAGTTTCATTCTCCTCTTATAACAAATACCGATTACCAATTACCAATTACCAATCCTATTTATATACATGTATACATGTCAACTGTTAACTTAGTTTCTTTGTGAAAGAAGTTTGACGATTCAATTCTACTAATTTATAAAGAATTATACAGAAAATTAAATAATAATAAATTATTAGATACATAACTACACAATAAGTAATTATAATATATTATAACTTTATTCAAGACTCGATGTGTTTAAAATACAAGTTTGTATGTATATTTAATTTAATTAAAATTAACAACTTTAGAAACCGATGCCACAGTTAGTAACTATATCAATTTTTTATCTACGTCGTTTTATTTGATTTAGTTATTGATTAATTAAAGTAGACCTAAATTTTCATTTCATTATTTTCGTTTGTTTTGTTTATTGCCGAGCCCATGAACAAAACAAAGGTCATCAAAAACTGTTAAGAAAAAAAACAAATTTTTATGACATTTATACAAATATTTTTAGATTGATTTTATTATGACTTACCTTAGACACTTACTTGAGGCGTTTCTGATTTAAATACGTCAATTTTGTCGTTTTGTCGGTTTTTTGTTATTTTTCGTTTTCAATTTCTTAGTGAACTAAGCAAATATTTATCTAAATACTTGGATATATTAATTCAATTTCGACACGCGTGCCGCTTGTTCATAAACAGATCCTGATCAAAGTTGTATGGGACCATCTCCAGAATATTTTACACATTTGCCGAATTTATGTCCGAACATACATAAAAAATATATATGCAGAGGAATTGAGAACTTGTTCCTTTTGAAAAATGGTATAAAAACGAAATTCACTTTCATTCGTACCGATATTTTTTATTGATTGTAAAGAAAAAGTTGGATACTTAAAAATCGACATTGAACGTTTGATATCGTCTCTTATTGAGTAGGTATGTTAATTCTAACAGTATATTACTCCTACATATTTATGGTAAATGCAAACTACTATTGAAGTTTGAAAACAAAACCTGCAACAATGTTGTGGCTGCCAAATGTAAACACTAATTTAGGTATTGAAGTGTAGCAATTCTACACTTTATTATCTTAAATGTTAAATTAAACTGCTTTCAGTTTTCTTTTTTTTTTTGTACGTCAGTTTATGTATAATAAGTATAATCAAGAGAATTTTAATAGTATCCACAGTAGGGTAATTGTAAAACATATTTATTTAATAATAAAATAAATACAATGATGAAGTTTTACACTTTTTTGAAACAATATTGTTAGAGATTTCTAAATAATGTGTAAAACTTCATCAAAGGATCTAGTGTTCTTTTTTTTTTAATTTAAATTTTCTTACCTCACTTATTGCTTTAGATATAAAATAAAAGAATGCAGAGATATTTACGAAGCAACATGACACCGAAGAATTCCGTAGTTTATAAATATTAACGCAAATAATATTATGGAGTTAAAGAGGAGGCCTCTACGGGAAATTTTCTGTGTAATAGTAATTTCCGGATGCATTCGAGTATTAGTAAGGCATCCTCCGCAAATTTTTATAATGCAAAAAGTTTCTACCTTAACACAATTAATTCAATAAATTATTTATTGAATGTAAGAAAATCTGCTATAGATTATTTTGGACATTATTTGTAACGTAAAAGAAGTGGCCAAGCAGTTATTCCCAAAACAATATTTTGATACATACATTTGCATAGTTTATCTTCTTTTATATATACAGACCTGCATTATATAACTATTGATAGAGTATTATTAATGTGAATATCTTATTTCAGAGGTGGCAACGTCGTTGGTTTGTTCTATATGACGATGGAGAATTGAGTTATTCTGTAGACGAACACGTAAGTTACAAATTAAAATATTTTAAATTAAATTAAACTACTTAATTACTATATTTAAGTAATTAAAAACTTTCATCGTTTTATGTTAATAAGTAACTGTACTGCTACTTTCTAAAATTTTTGTTGTTACTTTTAGTTTTTTGTGTTATATTGTAATATGCAGTGTTAAAAGTACCAAAATTTAACATATAGCATTATTTTTACTAACAATAAAACCATTTTTATACTTATAATATTGTAAATATCTTTTTTTAATCTTTAACAGCCGGACACAGTACCACAAGGACGCGTCGATATGTGTCGGGTGATGGAAGTGACGGGAGCAGAACAAGTAACCGGTCACCCTCACTCCCTTGCCTTAACATGTCCGGACCGAGTGACTTTTATCAAAGCAGCAAGTCGCGAAGATGCCCGAGCTTGGGCCGAACTTCTTGCTGTTTTCCCACGAAGTCACAAGCGCCACGCGACGTTCCCTGGAGGTAGGGCTTCGCCCTCTTTGCCTCAGCTAGGGCGTAGTTCATCTCCTCAACCTGGAAGACCTCGTCACTTATCATGCGCTTCAACTCGAACGACGACTTTCCTCACTCCCCCCTTAAAAGAAGAAAAGGAGGAAAAAAGTGATGGAACTGGTGGTGAAAGGAAGCAAAAGAAGGCAAAGGCTAGCCTTTCGATGCCATTGCCGGTGGATACAGAAAAAATGTCGTTACTTACAAAGTCAGGTAAATAAGATAAATTATAGTGGTGACGGTTGAAGTGGTCGTAATTTTTAACATTTTCTTCTTTAGAGTATATCGTAAGTAGCGGATCGCCTCCTACCCATGATAAACACCAAACAGAAGAAAAGACACTTGCAAAACAAGACTGGCAAAATGAACGATTGCGAGATATTGCAAACGCCTTAACCGAAAGGCGATCGCCAGAAGCCGGCTTGGCACCTTTACCCGCTGAAGGATTACTACATTTAAAAAAGGTTAGTATAATACTTCAACCTATGAACGAATAATAATCATTCATGAGACATTTTCCATGTCTATTATAGGGGTGGCTTTGGTTACATTCTGAAGATGGAAGCAGTCAAAAACGTTGGTGGGTACTATGTGGACCTACATTAACTGCTTTTAAAGATCAGAACGAATCTACAACGCCCGAAGTTCAAATAGAACTCATCGTAATTACAGGTTTCAAAGAAGTCGCAACCGAAACTCGTTACGGATTTCAAATAGAATGGAACGGCAATATTCTTTTGGTTAGTGCAGCCACTTCAAATATTCGAAGTAACTGGCTACAATCTTTAAAGAAAGCAGTCGATTCGGTTCCTCCTGTTTCGAATGATGTACCAGATGGAAAAATGAATTTCACTCCTTCAAACCCAGCAACCTTGGAAAGTCCACTCACACCAAATATTCAAAGGTTAATTTATTACTATGTTTTTAAGGCTTTTTGCTTACTTTTGTCGTTCAGTCCTTCTTTTAGGTCCATATTGTTATCAAGTGATGAAGAATATCGGACGGCATCTGAAGGAGGTCGGAGGGGTTCAGAAGATTGGGGCGAAGGCCCACCTTCTCCGCCGTTAACGCGCTCTTCATTATCTCGAGTGAAAGAACGAACGCGTTCAAGACCACGCCTACCTCGCGCTCAATCTCGTCAGTCGACTGTCGATAGTGTATCAACTGACGAACTTGACAGTGCTAAAGATGTAATTAATATGGAATTGAGAAATTCATTGAATCGTCAAGGTGCTGAAATGGACGACTTGAAGAAGCAATTAAATGCCGCCACCGAAGAAGTACGTAATTTGGAAAATCAATTGGAAAGATTGAAGAAAGTCCATTCCGAGTGCCTTACAAGAGAAAAACAGACTCATGACTTACTATTAATGTTCGAGAAAACTGAGCAAGAACTATACCAAAGAATAAAACAGGTAGAAGAAGAACATTGTAAGGAACAAGAGTCTCTAGAACAACGACTGAGCGAAGCCAAAGAAGCAGCTCAGTATGCAGAAGACAAGTGCAGTTCTTTAACCACAGACCTCAAAAATAAGCAATATCTCGTAAGAACTTTGCAAGATGAGCTCAAAAATTTAAACGAAAGACTGCTAATAAACCACGAAGAAAACAACAGTCTTTCAAAACGATTGCAACATTTCGAAGTAGGCAAAACTGAACGAATATCGAGAGCCAATTCTTTAACCGATCTATCAAGTATTAATTTGGATTTAAATCTAGAAAGTCTCGATCAAAATGATCTAATCGAACAATATCTCGATTTAAGAAGTAGGTTTGAAAAAGCTGTCGCCGAAATCAAAGCCCTTAAAAGGGAACTACGTGAGGCCAATACAAAATACGACGATATTGAATTCCAGAACGTCAATCTTCGAAAGAGTTTGGAAAATGCTCAAAAAGAAGCAGAGTCCAACGCAGTTTTTATGGCAATGCGTGTGCAAGATTTAACAAATAAATTATTAGCAGCTGAAAAACAAGCCCGTACTTTAAAAACGAAATTGCAAGATTCAAGAGAAAAGCGCCGGTCGTTATCATTGAAAGGAAAAGAAACATTAAATACAAACAAAGAAGTAGAAGAAAAACTCGATGAACTCGAGGCAAAGGTGCTCACACTTGAACGCATCCGCACCAAACGAAAACACAAACGTGACATCAGTAGTGAGCGAGCTTCACCAATAGACGACCGAGCATTAAGAAGACTCAGACGAAAATCGCTAGACAGTTCGATTGCTGCAGAATCATTGAGAGCAATAATGCATACAAACAATCTCGAATCTAAAATTGATGATAATCTTGGAACACCCACGTCTAGCCCCACAAATTTCAATTTGAAATCGCCGGACGACACAAAAACTTTCGAAACGAAAATAAACATAGCAAGGACAAAATTATACGACTGTATAAATCAGGTGCTTATTTTAAAAGGTTCTGGGAAGAAACGAGCATCTTCTCCTAGTAAAGATAGATTAAGCGTTTTAGAAGCTGGCTTAAACGATTTGAAAAACGTCTTAGAAGCATTTGCCAATGTATCCGAATCAAGTACTGAAGAGAATGTAATTACATCTTCGGCTACCAATATTGTTCAACAGTTTGAAGAAATTTTGCGAACAAAACTTGTTGATCTATCAAAACAGAAACGTAAATTAGACAAAATGGGCCAGTTAAATAATTATACCAGATTAGAACTTTTGGCGGAAAAAATAGTTTTCGAAAATATATTAATAGCTCGAATTCAGGAAGCTCTCGAAGTAAAACCCTCCAGTGACATAAGCTGCGACAGGCTGTTAATAAAAGAAGCCATTGAAACATCTCATTTGTTTACAGCATTAAATTTAAAGCTAAATGGAACCAGCAATGACCGCAATCCAACCTGCAGGACTGGAATTGAGTACCTCAGTAAAATATTAGCAAAACGATTATTGTTGGTTTCAGAAAACTTCGAATCTACCCTTTCGACCCACCAGAGGTTCAAACCATTAGCAAATAGCTTAAAAAACGAACATAAACTGCTTGATTTTGAAGTAGAACGTTATAAAAAGGCGAAATTGTCTCAATTAGCTGATGCATTAGCTGCTCAAGCGATAAATCTTAGTAATGACGCATCTTGTGAATTGCCTGCACTTAACATCAACGACTTGGAGGAGATTCGTACAAAAGCAAAGGAAATATCTAGCAATGAACTAATAGAGGCAGAAATTAATCATGTGTTAATGCGATCTGCTCAAATATACGAGAGTACTCTGGCATCTGACAATGCTTTCTTCTTCAGCTTCTATGCGAGCGAACGTGCCGCTCTCGAACTCTGGAACGACGCTGTTGAACAGTTCTTGCGTACAGAAATGCAACAAAACGTCCAAGAACTATCCGAACAATTTAGGGAAAGTTGCATGAAATTACAACAAAAGAAGGCATCAAAACAAGATCTTGAACGAATGTCTTCCGAAGCGAACCTGTTGCTCGTCGAGTTTGCGGACGTGATTGCTCATAAGGCACTCGTAGATGCTCGGATCGCTGTTTTGACTGGCGAATTTGGTTCGCGATCGAGCTCGGAATCCACGACTGAATACTATTGTGCCACAAATTTGTTAAAGTTAGACGAACTATTAGATAGTTTAAACAGTTTAGATTTGGTACAAATTAACCAAAGCGTAGAGGCAGAGTTCAAATGTATGTTAAGTAACGCAGGCGAGAAATGTCGTGAAATCATCGGTCGCTACGATCTAGACTCGGTCAACAGTGTTCTGTCTGAGCTGGCGATTGAAGTTGATCGATTAAATGGGTGCGTGGGCAACGTTCAAGAACGAGAGTACTTAAACGGAAATAGTCTGCCGTGTGCTAATTGGATGGAAGTGTGTGAAAGGTGCCATCGGCTAAAGAAACAACTGATCGGAATTAGGAAAAGCATGGAAGGAAGAGAATGGAATAGGAATAGCAAAAAGTAAGTGGTAAATTGTTAGATTTTATTAAAGATTCATTGGTTTTTTTCTCAACTGTAAATCGTCTTATATAAATAAATGATCCTGGAATTTCTTACACAGTGATAAATCTAATTCTGTCTTTTAATTTTTGAGAAAAGTACTAATGATTAATTAATCAAAAATTATTCTGTGGTTTAATAGAAATAATAATATTTTGAATTTTAATTACAGATTAAAAGCATTTTTTTTTTGTTTTATATTTTGTATTTATTCAGTTTTTCTTAAACAGGTTGGATACGAACGAAGACTGCTTTGGTTCTCGCGTGAACATGGAATATATTACTCAGACGGAATCGATCCGTTCATCATTCAGACGTGCACTCGCTGCTTGTGATAACGTGCAACACCAAGTAGAGTTGCAACAGTTACAGACACTTTGCGAACGTGCACTTCACGTGCTCGAACAATGGCACCAACAGGCAGTAAACAACATACGAGAAGAACACGATCGTGAATTGGCTGTTCTACGCCAGGACAAAGAGCAGGCGCTTGCAGAAGAGACGCAGGCCACATTGGCTGCATTGGATGCTATGAGAAAGGCGCATGAGGCGGAGGTACAGCGTGAAGTAGCCAAATTTAAACAGAGTTTCACGCGTGAACAACAGAGAGAGCTGCTCGATTTGACGGAACGCCTATCGGTCAAGTGTTTGGAAACGGCTGCGTTAGAGGAGCAACTCGGCTGCGCCACGAAGCAATTAGCGCAAGCCCATCAGCACATTTTACAGCTGAAGCGAAACCCCCAGCTCTCTAGCTTGCAGGTAAATTTTTAATTTTTGACCACGTAAGAGATTGAAGAAATAGTACAATTTCTTATTTATTTAATTTTTTTCGGAGTTATTACAATCACGTTATTTCGGGACACTTAAGTATCATTTATATTTATTTCATTAGAGAAAATTGCTTTCAAATAATTTTTAAATAATTTTCTTTTATGCCGTATAGGTTTTGAATTCAAAGATCAAAATATGTTCTGGTACATTTATTAAATTAGTTTCAATAAAACTTAATTTTGTATAGAAATTATTTGATAAAAGAAAAGTATTAAGTTCTCAAGTAATAAATAGCATGCTTCATATATTTACGATCACGTAAGTTTTTAAATAAAATAATTATTTATTAGATTCTACTTTTTTAGAACTGACGGCGTTTTCGCTGGGTACTAAGAAATAAGAGAATCAACTAGTCTACAAAACCTTTTGCATATTAATTTTATATTGATAATATAGTTTATGATATAATTCATTTTAAAATCATTCACCGTTGTGTATAGATCATTGCACTCATCTTTCTTCTCCCTCCCTCCCCCTTCCTTGTCCGTTCATTCGACCATATTCGTGTATTTCCCGTAAATGTGTACGTTTTTATTGTACCTTTTTTTTTTCTTATAAATATATATCTTTAATAATTGTATCCAAACACAACAATGTACAAAAGTGATAGTAGCAGTTATTTTATGCGACAGATTTTGTTTATACCATGTGTTGGGTTTTATGGAGTGTTTATAATAATTATAATAGTAGAATTCGTAAATGTTATTAAACGAGATTTTTTGAAGGTTTTGTTCTCTTGATTTTACACGTTGTTGAATTAGAATTCATTTACATGGTTTTCACAGTTTTTACATTTGGATCCTGAACAAAGGTGAATGTGCATTACGTACATAAGTACAATAAATAGTAAAATAAATTTTTAGTATTTGCATGAATATTATAATCAAACGATTTAAATAAATGTTGTTTAGAAATTGTACAGGTTTTATTTGTGTAACCACAAACCAAATATTTCATATATTAAATAACGGTAAATTAAACAATTTACTTTGTTTAGTATCATTTTATTAAATAAACTTCTTGTGTGTCAGTAGTTGAACAAACATAAACTAAAGAAGAAAATTGCTTTTTAATGTTTCAATGTAATTTATTAAACTCTACAATCGTTTCGGGTGTTTAGCCCTTTGTCAAGAGTAATTGTTTACTAAATTCAAAACAGTACACAGGTTCTATATATACAAAGTAAAGGTGTGTGTGTATGTATGTATGAATAAATGAATAAATTACCTTGAAACATTAAAAAGCAATTTTCTTCTTTAGTTTATATTCAACAATGTTTCATAATACAATCACCGAAAATTCAATTTCCGTTGCAACAAAGACTGTCATCAAACAATTTAAAATGGAATAAAACAAACAGGTAATGTAAAACTACTTGCACATTATCAGATTATCATAACGTAACCACCCCATCAAATCACATATTTCATTTACTAATTAAAAATAACTTTTTCTTATTAACATAGATTTTTAATTTATAATAAATAAAACACTTCCACACTTTTTTATGTGGAAGTTAAATTAAAATGAACTTCCATCAAGTAGGAGTATAATCAATCAATTAGATAGATTTTTAGTTTAAATTAGTTTGGGAAACAGTAAACTATATTTGATTACAGTGTATGACTAGTTAAAATCATAATGTTAAAGAAGAAACATAACAGTAACTAGAAACTTAAAAAATGAAGAACCATAGCCCTAAAACTGTTTACAGTTTTACCACCTTAAAATAAAAACTGTACATTTATTGATATGAAAAACAGAAATTTCGAAAATAGAAGGCATCTTAAAATGCCTATATTAACTAGATATATAAACATTGAAAATTATTAAACTAGGACACCATCACCGAATCGCCGTTTTGATGCCTGCTACAATACTCTCTTCCTGGTATACTTATTAATTTACATGGTGTGCCTTTTCTAGTTTTTGCACCACAAATTTTTCTTGTCAAACCGGTTAAAGGAATAAGGGGTGTGTGACTTCTTGACCTGCTACATCTTAACGGTGTCAAATTATCGTAATCATTTTCATCTTTATAGTCGTCCTCGTCTTCTTGACGCATGTACTCGTACCTGGAAGAGGTACCATTGAATAAACTTGATGATGGACTTTTAAATTCATAATTTTTCAAATCTGAAGAGGTTTTTTGATTATAAGTATTTTTTTCAATTGTAGGAGAACTGGTTGAACTAACACTCCCATTTTCTGTTAACATATATGGCTGCTTTGGTTTATTTGAAACTTTCGTGTATAAATTAATTGCAGCAATTAAAGTAAGTTGGCCTAAAACATATAATTAAATACATTAAAGTATTGCATTTTTTTTATATGTCGCGTTTTTTGTTCTTTTTAGTAAGTGGTTATTATTTGGAAAAAAACAAAAATAAGAATTTGTTTAAAATTACAATAGATCCTCAACAGTGTTAACAGAAAAAAAAAACAGCTGTTTACATTTTTTTCACGTTAACGAATGTTATATTTAATATGTTATTAGCAAAATAAACATAAAACCCCAAATCCTTTATTGTCTGTCTTTTACCTAGTCTGACACATGTATCTCTTACAGCTTAAAGACTAGTTTGCTTAGCGATTTCTTATAAATGTAAGATACTTGGGATGCATGTATTGATATGTACAAGAATTACTTAGGCTATATATGCAAAAAGCAGATAATAACCACTAACAAACTAAACTATATACCTATTTAAAGTAAATACAGGATAAAACATCGCTTCAGCTAATACTGATGGTGAAGTACCAAATATTTCGGAAATTTACAGCAACAGAAACGACAAAATATCAATTATTAAGGTCAACAGATATTCGTTTCTATACCTGAGTTATTCACGGCATACGGCAGTGTAACACAATTAAATAATTTCTGTTATTCCATGTTCACACTGTCATGAATCTATTGTATTAATCAACGAATTGAAACAAAAGTAATTCCACATTTAACTTACCAATTACAAGAGTAGCCAATAAAGACATCAATCCAAGTGGACCAAATACATATTTGCTGTTTTGTAATGCTAAAATTAAGTTGAGTGTAGGAAATGTTGCAATGGCTACGCGAATGCTAAAATAAGCAGAGAAAAATGCACATGCCACCATCGCAACTATGAGCAACAATGCGTGCCATAAAATTGCAGATAATTTCACAATAGCCATATCAGTGCCTCCTAGTGTGGTAGTTAACCAAGAAAGGCGCTCGTCAATAGTTCTCTTTGTAATGTCTACTAGTGATACTAGGTAATGAATAGTAGAGTTAAATTCAGATAATTGAGAAAGAGTCATTTTGTACTGATCTTGGGCCAGTTGATTTTGAGTGGTTAATAACTCAATCGACTGTTCTGTAAAGTAAGATCATAAAAGTAGTGCTGGTAATAGGCAATGTTTCTTTGTAGGTACTTATTTACAGAAGTTTTATACATTTATTTGGAAAAGTGTGTTTAAATTGAGTTTGTATTCTTCAGCAAATAGTTATAAATAATAACTGAAATTGTATTACCAATTCTTTGAAATATTTCTTCTGCTTTTTTCTGTATTGCATCCAAATCTCCAATTAATTCTTGATGATTATCCTTTGATTCATCTACCTGTTGCTCAATTTGCTTTGTAGCTTCATTTAATTTACTCTGAACAGATTTTGTCATTTCTGTCAACTTTTTGTGTGCTTCTGAAATTATATTTTTTTCATCTGAAAGGCGTCTAATATTGTCTTCTAAAGACAACTGTCCATGTAACTGAGCCTTGTAGAAATCACGTTGCTGATTCATTAATTTATCGTGGCCTATGCAATAAACAATACATTAAAATCTTTAGAAACTAAAATGCGAACAGTTCGAGATATTACATAGTAATTTAAATATGTGTACTCAATATTGACATTTCAAACAGAATATATAACAGACAGAATTTACCTTCACTAACAGATTTTAAACTATCCTGTGTATATTGATGTAAATGGGTTTGTTGTTCTGTAATTTTACTTAAACCAAGAAGCTGCTCTTTAGCTGCTTTCATTAGTTTATTTACTGTTAATTCAGTGAGACCTCTAAATTGACTTTGTCTAACAGAATAACAAATAGCACGTGCCCTATTAGTTATTAGGTGGTAACTGTTCCATACATCTGGATCCATTTCCTTTGTGCAATCTCTAATACTCATACTTTCAGAACATGGATAAATTTTCCTACCTTCCACCCATGACTGACAATTCAACAGCATAACTGCAAGTTTAGATACCTCTTCATCATTCATATTGTGACATGATGTTTGCAACTTATAGATTACCTAAACAGAGAATTATCATGAACTCCAATAACTGATTTTGTAAATTAAACTTCTGCTTTTATATTTCATTTTACAATTATATAAAAATATAACACTCACTCGGTGCTGGCAAGAATCCAATTGTGATAACGAAACACTAGTAAGTTTTGCAGCTTCAGAAATAAAGTTTTCGTCCTCAATTGAAACTTCGTAAGGTACATTATAAGTTAATAAATTTGTACCAATATTACTATTAGTATTAAACGAATATCCGAAAAATTGGCCAATAGATTTAAAATAATCAAGAAGTTCAGCTTGTGAATCTCTAACACAATAAATTAGAAAGAAAGTATTTACAAAAATTAAGCTTCTCATCCTTGGCAATTCCTTAAATTTACCAAAAATCACTAAGAAATATGAATATAATCACAATTAGTTATCATTACAAGTTTAAACTTGTCATTATTTAAACCGTCCACAACGGTTTCTACCGTTTATATTGGCGGTTATCACAGCTGTTCATCAGCTGTTAATAATGACAATAATTTTTATAACCGTTGTGACCACAGATTAGAGAGGTTGTGACTGTGGTTATATATACTTGATGGTTTATCATTTATAAAAGCAGTTTGAATTTTAATAGTGACTGTAGTATTAATAGCATTTAGAAAAAATATATCTTAATGCAATTATTATAATAGTTGTTCCATAAACAATAGTAATGGTTATTAGTTTTTAAAATTTCAGTTTACTAAATTTTCTTATATCGTGTCGGTACTATACTCATAACCGATTACACAGATCGCATAATGTCTATGTCAATATTTATAAAATAAACATAATGGTAATAGTGAAATTGTCAAAGTATAATTCTAAAAGTAAAATGCAATAGTTGTTTAACAACACAATTACATGATTAATCTTCCATTTTTTATAACATAATTAATAGTTTTTATTAGAAAATATAAGTGCAAACTTTTTATCAACACAAGAACTTTCTGAAGTTCAGTCATGTTTACTTGCAATCAATAATTTTTGTTAAAAACACTATTTATTTCCATTTATGAAATTAAGTAAGAAAGAGTAAGGGATGCCAAGTTCATTGTTATTTGGAATAAATAATGAAGGTAGAGTACACACCCTTTCTACATCTTCAACTTTATGGAGAGAATTACCTTATGCTGGTCAAGAATTTAAGAAGCTTTCAGCAGTTCCCCATTTTTTGTGGGCTTTAGGGGGAGATCATCAAATTTATGTCTATGTTCATGGATTAGATATACCAATAAAAGTAAGGGAGGAGTCTTATGAAAATGAGGTATGTTTGAATGTTTGTAAATTTGTAATAATTTGGAGAATAACTGTTATTTACTTAGCGTTGGATACCTATTGAAGGTTTTTCTTCACGTCTTTTGCCTACTGATCGTTATCATTTCTCAAGTGAAGATGGTATTACAGACAGATCAATTGACAAAATAAGATTACCATCTATGGCATGGCAATGGGAAGGTGATTGGAAGTTAGAGTTGACATTAGATGGTCAACCTTTGGATCATGATGGTTGGACATATGCAGTTGATTTTCCAGCTCAGTATTATCAGAAAAAACAATGGTCCAGTTATGTTAGAAGAAGATTATGGGTTCGATCAAGGCGTTATAGTGCAATGAATTCTTGGTGTGCCATTGCACCTTTACATAAAGATGCTACAGCTGTAAGTTTACTATGAGCTATATTTCTTCAATTAAAAATAAAATAAATTCAATTCTAGGAACCCTTCATTGACATTTCAATTGGTGGACAAGGTGTTGTAGGTGCTGAACCTGGGACAATGTTGGTTTGGGCAGTCACCTCACACAACAGGGTAACTTTATATTTAATTATCTCATGTATTTCTAGTTTCTTCTTCTTGATGTGTCAAATCTGATTGTATTGAATGTTCACAATCATGTTAGTAATGATTACTTTATTAGTTTCTTTCCCCAAGTTTTTCTAAAGTTAATAGATGTAACAATTTTCTTTTACGTGTCCAAAATACAACAGCTTATTGATTTTTACCTTGTTACAATTTGGTTTTGATTTTCCATTCTAGGATTTGAGCATTGGTAATTTCATCCATTGAACTAATTTTTAGTATGCATTTTATTTCTATTTTACAAATATAATATTCATAAAAGTTCAAGATTTTAAACCATCTAAAAAGTTGAAAAATAAATGGTATGGGCTTTTGTAATTTTTATAAAAGCAAACAATACAATTTAAAATTGAATTAAAATTTCGAACTTTGCCAATTCCTAAATTATTATTTCTTCAAAAGGTGATGTTTCGATCTTGTGTTTCAACCAAGTCTCCAGAAGGTGCAAAATGGCTTCATGTAACGACACCCCCTAGTTGCGAAGTTTGTCAGCTGAGTGTAGGATCAACAGGGCTCGTTTGGGCTGTTCTCCTGGATGGAAGAGCTTTAGTACGAGTCGGGGTCACTAGGGACAGCTTAGTTGGAGATGCGTGGGTTGAAATACGGAGCCCCTCGGGGGGTGTTCGACTGTCCCATATATCTGTAGGGAACTGTGCAGTGTGGGCAGTAAGTCAAGACAAACAAGTAAGTTTTAAATAAAATTTAACACACTTGCATATTTATTATATTACCAATTTTAATCTAGAAAATATGATAAACAACAAATAAAACAATTACTCTATAGTATTGTATTTTAATATAATATTCAATTTGTTCTAAGTTATTTGAAATTATTTTTTCTTGTTAGGTCTGGTTTCGTAAGGGCGTGAAAGGCGAAGGTGCTGGAACAAGTGAAGAACATGCAACGGGTTGTGGTTGGGTTGAGATGGTTGGTAGAATGTCTATGATATCAGTGGCTGCAAATGACCAAGTATGGGGTGTGGGTGCCAGTGACCGAATAATTTACTTCCGAGTAGGTGTTACTACATCGGATTTGACAGGCAAGAGATGGCGGGCGTTACATGCACCTCTTCAAGTTAGTCGAGCTAGTAGTAATGCAAGTCTCAGTAGAGAAAAGCTAAACCATAGTCTTACATCTTTGGTAAGTTGCTGTTTAATAATTAAAAAAATCAATATTTTTTTATGGAATTTTATTTGTAATTATCAATTTTTCAAGGAGGAATTGCATACTGCTTTGGAATACTTTTTTTTATACTTAAACCTTTAATAAGCTTTTTGTAAGCATTCACCTTATTTATTAAGATTTAATTCCAGCAATTATTTAATTATTAATTTTTATTGTATAGACTAATCGACCTCACAGTATTACCGAAACAACTGCAGGTGTAACAAATTCGAATTGGGAAGAGCAGAGCCATTCAGCCCCTACCGCTCCGATGTCATTGCCCGTTGGAGATCTAACGGGTAAACATTTTGAAACACCTTTAAAAAATCCGAAAGCATGGAGTCCTGTTCGGTCAGTGGGATCGGTAGTAGGTACTGAAGCTCATCCAGAATCTGACCAAAGCGTCTGGCAGGCAGACAGTAACAGTTACTCGAGTTTCTATTTCCCCGAAGACGAAGAACTTTGTTGGGCAGAATGTGAAGCTGCTTGGACGTGGGTAAGTTTTTTATTTTATTAATTAAAATATATTTTCTATGATCAAATGAAATTTTTAATTTGTTGTGATGATTAATTTTCAATAAATCTGTATTTTTAGTAGATATAAATTCTCATACATATGTAAAGATGATATTTCAGGTTGAAGCTGGTGCTTGCACTGTAGATGCGGTACAGTTACCTAACTGGTTCGTAGAAGCAGCATTACTCCAACAAGTAGATTTAGACAAACCATGGCGGTTAAAAATATTAGCTGAACTAAAAGATCGAATTCCGACACATGAACGGTTCTCACAATATGAAAAGTGCAATGATACCACTTCGTGGGTTCACACAGGAGAAGCTAAAGTTAGCATAAAACCACATGGAGAGTTTTTAGACTGCATTATACAACTAGAGTGGATGTACAGCAGTGGTACAGTGACGGTATTAAATCCAGATGGAGCTACAACTGTGGTAGGATAATATTTTAATTTGTTATTTAACTTTTGCTTATAATTATTGTGTATCAAGTTCCTTGAAGGTTTAACTTTTTTATTACTTACTAAAGAAATGTATACTTTTTATAGGCTATTCTTGTATATCAAAATATTTCCAGAAATCAAATTTTCTAAATTCACCAGTAATAAGCAAAAAAAGTAATTTTTAGTTTTTCGTAAAATTAATTTCAATTGTTTTTGTATTAGCATCAGTTTAGCGTGAATGAAATTACATGCATTCAAAACTGTAGCGATCCAGGAAATCCCCGTTTGATAGTACATACACCACGGATATTACCAGAACATATAAGATTTCAATTTTTTAATGATACTACTCTTGAGGAATGGCAATCACATTTAACAGCAGCTTGTGGACAAGTGAAAAACATCTCAGGTATTATAATTATTACCATATAAACACTAATATATTTTAGGTATTATAGGTAGGGATATTTATAAAAAAATACATTTCTAAAATAAAATTTTATAGTTTCTCTATATCTAGTGAGAATTCAGACGCAATTTGTGTTACATTAAATTTATTTTTCTCTTTAGGACCGACTCATACAAATAGTTTATGGGCAGTAACTAAATTAGGTGACGTTTTTGTTACCGATTCCAAAGAAATAGTAGAAAATCAACGTCAGAACGATATATACATAGTAGAAGTTGATCTCGGTGCAAAACAAGAATTTATCGTTCATTCGTTAGACACAGGATTGTCACCTGGTTCAGAATTAGAGATTTACGGTTGTTTGACTGATGACGTTAATAGATTTGCCATTAATCTTGACGTTCAAGCGAACTATAAACCCAAACACAAGTCGTATGTTGATTTTAAAAACTGTGCTCTGCATTTTAACCCTCGCTTCTCTGATCGTATGGTCGTTAGAAACAGCATGATTGAAGGCAAATGGGGAGAAGAAGAACGTGACGGAGGTTTGCCTTTTGAACCAGGTCAAGAATTTCACGTGATATTCGTAGTTCGCGAAGATGCTTTTGTCATATACGTAAATGATAAGCAATTTTGTACATACAAACACCGATTACCGCCATATTTTATCTCTAGTCTAGGAATATGGGGTCATATGCAGCCGTTCAAATTAAAAATTAAAAGTCCTGTACCTGTGGTGTCTCCCATTGACTTTTATTGGAGACAGGTATGTGGACACTTGAAAAAAGTCGAATGCTGTAGGGCTGGAGTAACATGGGCAATCGGTTTCGATCGAACAGCCTGGGTATATACCGGCGGATGGGGCGGAGGCTTTTATAGCACTATCGATAGTCACAATGTTCATCCAATGACTGATTCTCAGGACTATAAAGTATATGAAAACCAAAGATGGAATCCTCTTACTGGATACACCTCAACTGGTAAGACTATCTACAGGAAAATAATTTTTTGGTGATCTAGAGATAACATATTTTTTTCTGCAAGTTACTACTGACAGTACTTATTTATTCTGAAATATTAGATCGGAAGCTTTGAATTTATGAATAAAATAGGTATATTTTATTTACTTGTAGACTAATACAACTTGCAGTATAATATTTTGAAAATAATCAGTCAGTTCCAAGACTAATTATTTGCTTAAAAATATTACGAGACCTGTCTCTTTATTTACTGTAATTGTAAATAAATTTTTAATTTGTTTAATTAAATTTGCCTGAAATTGTTTTTTTTTCAACATACACAAAAGCTAGATAAAAAAATAAACAAATTTAGTAAAAGCTGTAAAACATTTTTTTATTGTATACATGAAAATATAATTTCTGTTTGATTCATCAATTAATTTTTGATTCATAACAATTTTAATTTAAATTATTTTTAGAGAGGCTTCTTACAATAAAAATATTGTCATGCAAGTTGTAGTTCATCAGTTGAAGATATTAGTAAGAAAATAAGGATACCAATTACTCTGTAATTATATTTATTTAATGTTTATATTATTTCATCTGTGAGACGGCGTTAATTGTAAGACCAAGTAATACATTAATATTGTGCATTTCCCACGTTGTTGCGTTTCAGTTTAACTTCAACACATTTCTCAACAACTGTGTTCATTATAAAAAAAAATTGTAATTATATTTTAGGTTTACCAACTGATCGCCACATGTGGAGCGACGTGACAGGTAAACAGAAACGTACACGTGATCAAGTTAAATTAATGTCGATGCACTGGCAATGGGTATCCGAATGGTTGATCGACTTCCAGGTACCCGGTGGTGTAGACAAAGATGGATGGCAATATGCCGTAGATTTTCCAGCAACGTACCATGCCAACAAACACTTTACAGATCTAGTTCGACGACGTAGATGGTACAGAAAGTGTGCAATTGCAACGGCAGGTCCCTGGCAAGAATTGGGACATACTAAACTTCTCGACGTTACTTTGGAGTTGGTCGACGATGAACCCAACGATAAAATTGTTGTATGGGCTTTAGCGTCTGGTGGACAAGCTATGATACGGTTTGGAGTTTCCAAAGAAAATCCAGTGGTAAGTTAAAATTGTCAATATACTAGATATTTTACAACATTGCAAGTAAATAGACAATAACGTGCAAAATTGATAGATACATTATAAACTTAAAGTGAATACAGCAAAAACAAATACTTCGATTTGGTTGGTAATTTATTGAAGGTACCTATGGTGTGCTGCTGAAAACTAAAAAGTTCGAAATCGCGATCCACATCTAGTAGTGTCTATAAATTTCTAAACTAAACGTTTTTTAGTAATTATAATAACTTTCTTTTAGGAATAAATTGATTTTTTGACACTTGGTGACACATTTTAACTAATTGGTTGATTAAAAATAATTTATATATATTTCATAAATCTTAAAAATTGCTTTGTATAGAATTTCTGTCTCTACATTGATACTTCATGTTTAATTTTTTCTGGATATTATCTTTGAATAATTAAAAAGTTTTCATTGAATTAAAAATATAACATAATGATACTTCTCAATTTAGGGGAGTATGTGGGAACACGTCAGTAGTTCACAACCTTTCAGCAGTATTAGTTGTGGCCCGTTCAAACGGGTATGGGTAACAGGTAAAAATGGTTGTGCATATTGGCGGGTGGGTATAACTTTGGAAAAACTAGACGGTACTTCCTGGGCTCTTGTGGATCCGCCATGCGGCAGTCAACTAAAACAAATAGCTTGTGGCGAAGCTGGTGTATGGGCAATAGACACTCTAGGAAAGTTGTATATCAGAAAAGAAGTCAGTCCCATTATTCCTGAAGGTACTCATTGGCACATGATTCCAGTAGATCCGTCTTTATTAGGAAACGCTCAAAATAAATTTGGTGGTAAGAAGTATAATTTAATTTTGTTTTATTAAAAAGAAGATGACAAGAAACAAGAAATTGACTGACCGACTGACATTTATCAATTATTCCAAGATGCACTGGCAGCTATATGTTTTGGGTTTCGCAAATGACTAAACAAATACAATTTTAAGCAACTAATAATTTGAGTACAAAAACACTTTGAGAATACAATTTTATTATTTAAAGCTTATAAAGAATGTATGAATTCCACGCAAATGAAAATGTAGGTTCATTAATCGATTAAATTAAATTTCATTTCGCAGATACCGCTTTGAATGGAACTACTTTTAAATACGTTTCCGTGGGTAAACGAGAAGTGTGGGTTACCACAAGTTCCGGTTCATTACTCAGACGTCATGGGGTACATTCCTCTTGTCCTTTAGGCTCAGGATGGGATCTCGCTATTTCGGTATAATTTTAGTTACATATTATATTCACTGGTTTTTAACTATTAACTTTTCATTTTTTAGAGTAATTGGCAGTACGTATCAGTGAAGGGCTTCAATTAAAGAATTTTTAATTTATATAACTTATTGTGATTTTAAATTAACTTATTATGCTATTATTTATTGAAACTGCTAGTATTAACAGCGTATATATTTTTTAGTGATTAATAAATTATTACAAAGCAAAGTTGAAGAGTCATTTCACTAATAAGGTATTCCTGTTTTTAAATGCTTAGTATTGATAAAATGTTATATTAATTTTTACATACTTTTATTTTAAAATTACGCTACTATGTGATTTCAATTTTTCCATTGATTTCTTTAAATTATAGCAGGATAATACAGCACCCTTGCATTAAAAAATATAACTTGTGTCAATAAAGACTTATGTTTTGCTTTATCTACAAAGACTTCTTCTGCGGTAACTTGAAAGTCGGATAGTATTACATATATGTAGGTGTCGAACCTTAGATATTTAATATATTAAATCAAATCAATTTGGATATACATATGTATCAAATTATATTGTTCATATCTTTTAGATTTATTTTTATCATTAAACAATAATCTGGTGTTCATTCCATTCTTGTCAGCTACTATGTTTCAACTTGTTATATCTTATTTTCTTCGTAATGTGGTTTAGATAAGAGGATTTGTTTCTTGTAATATTTTCATTTTATCATTTATGACTTATTTAAATCTCTTTTTACTTAATTTTGATTCAGTTTGTTAGAGGGCACAATTATCTATTATCTCTATGATTATTCATTTGCACCACAGAAAATTATCGATTATTTTATTCATTGTTTGTATAAACGCTAAAAACAATGTACGGGGATGTATGGTAAACAAATATGGTGAAAATAGTTTTTATAAGACAAATGGATTTTTGTAAATTGTTGTATTTTTAATACAACAAGAATCTCATAAATTTCCATTTAGTAAACAAGATCACTTGAATGGGTCAAGGAAAAAGTCAATTTTCAGAAGAAGAACTCCAAGACTATGAGGTAAAGTTACTTTGTTCTATTTCTGTATTCAAGAGATTTGATTTAATATGCATTGTTTAAGGATCTCACGTATTTCACCAAGAAAGAAGTGCTATAGTAAGTGTGTTACATTTTTCCACCTTGTTGAATATATAATAAATTAAAGTCAATGAGACACTTTACCACATTATTTAATTACCAATCTTCATTATTATTCCATATAATAAATTAATTTGATTTTAGTGCTCACCAAAAGTTTAAGAATTTAGCACCAGAAAAAGTTGGTCATAATAAAAATGCCAAACTTCCTATGACAAAAATATTACAACTTACAGAATTAGGAGTTAACCCATTTGGTGAAAGAATTTGTAAGATTTTTAGTTCAGGAAATGATGGTGATTGTACTTTTGAAGACTTTCTAGATATGATGTCTGTTTTTAGTGAAGCAGCACCTAAAGTAGTTAAAGCTGAACATGCATTTAGAATTTTTGGTTGGTTTTCTATCTTTTTGTTGACATTATTATTATTGTTTTATGTTTTAGATTTTGATGGAGATGATATGTTAGGTACATCTGATTTACAGCAAATTATAAAAAAGTTAATTGGTGATAACGAATTGTCTAAAAATGAAATGCAACGTTTAATTCAGAATATACTAGATGAAGCTGATTTAGATGATGATGGGGCCCTTTCTTTTGCAGAATTTGAACACATTATCAGTAAATCATCTGATTTCTTAAAGTAAGATAATCAATTAAACAAAAATATACACTAACACCATGCTTATTTTCAGTGTTTTTCGTATAAGACTTTGAATTTACTATAATATAGCTTTAATGGCTTTTACTGTAAACATAATGTGCACTGGAAGTTAAATGTATTATTATCAAGAGTTACAACCATTTCATACCTTGATTCTAAGCATATTTAGAAGTAATTGAGGGTAAGCAAAAATTATGATTAATTTAGAGAAATAACAGGAAAAGTAAAATACATATCCTGTTAGGATTTTATGAAGTTTAGGTTCATAAGGGCGAAGATTGTAAATAAAAATTGTGTAATGTAGTTTTGTATCATTTACATCTCTTTTATCAATTTTCCCGATTTAAAATTGATGCGAATTTTATCAAAAATAGGGTACATTAGATAGCAGACTAAAATTATTCATTAAAAGGTAAAGGATCATAATTACTAATTAAAATAATAATAGAAAGTTTGTGTTAAATGTTTTTATAATTAATAATCAACTACATATTATGTAGTCATTTAACCACTCAACTTTAATCAGAAATCATTTTTTCATGGTATTAATAATTAATTTTATTGCTGATAGTAAATGCATTTAGTTTAAAAACTAAATAAGATTGAAATATAAATACATATTAAAAAGAATTGCTAATACGTGTTTTACTCTTGGAATTAATATATCTTTGTTCCCTCCTTCAATAAAAATGTTTAGTACATTAATAACATATTTTTGTATAGCAATAGTAATAATTTTTATTGATATAAATGATTACAAATCAAGGCTAAGATTGTAAATATCCTGGTAATTTCATTCTCATAAAAACCCATGTGGTGAAAAATGACACTAATATACATATAAAACCTACAGCAGTTAACAAAAGCCTATTAAGTTTTGGGGCTAACGGAGAATGTACATGATCCAAAATAACAAATCCCAATCCCCCTATGGAAAATAAAAAACTTGAAGCCAGTCCTTCCATTATATACTGACCATTCACTCTATATGGCATAAAAGCAACCTAAACAACCAAGAATTATTTATATAAAAAAAGTTATATAGTTATGTACATTACCGGTCGAGAATGACCATTTTCATCTGTTGTAGAGCCTACACTAGGGGGTTCCACTATTACATCGTAAATTATTCCTGTAAAAGAAAATTATTTGGAGCTGCTAAATGCTGCGAGTTTTTAATTATATATGGCCTTACCTCCAATTACTAGAAAATAAGAAAAAAGAACGGCAGAGTATACCATCATTGGTGATGGTTGTTTTAACCATGATGGTTTTTTTAATTTTATATTTGGTACTTCTAATAGAAGGAACGGTAAAGTAAAAAACCATTCCATTCTAAATTTAACGGGAATAACTACTTAAACTAGACGTATATTATTTTGTTCCTTCCACGTCAATTCGTAACCTCACCATCATCTGTCATTTTAAAGGGAAGATTATAATCTGTGGAACATTATCACAGAACATTATTTTGGTCATAGATTAAATGAATATTTTTACCATCCAGATTTGTTTATTTATTGTAAACCGTTTAGAAACTATGTATATCATTATTTGACTTTGGTATACAAAACAAAATATTAAGGAAAAGGGGAAACAATTTTAAACTAAAATATTTTAATTTTTAAGCATTTTTCTATATGCAATTCTAAGTTATTATAGTAGTTTGAAAATTGAAAATGGGTTAAAATATTTCTAAATATAAGCAAAATTATTATTTAGAAAATGGCATTTATAATCAAATAATTTATAAATAAATAAATACGTATTTTGCATTGTAAACAGAACCAGAAGTACGAACTGAACTAATAAGAGTTATATTTGGCTATTATAACCGTTTAGTAGCCCATCTACTTCTACGTAAACTTATTTATTTAATGAAAAGTTAATGTTTACCCCTTGTATTAATCGCATGTGTTCCATCGACTTGTGCGCAGCTAATATCCATACAGACAAGATCATTACCACTTTTATGAATATGAATTCTACTAGGGATTCCGGCCGTGAAAGCCTGTTCTTATGATAAACTACCAAATGTTAGAAGTGCCTGTTGGTCCGCGAGAGACATTTTATCTCTTACCCGATTTCTGCTAATCGGGCACTTCCCTATCCGCCACCTGGGAACGCGCCCGATGGGGGTTGCAGGCTCCCCACACGGGAAAAATAATACTCACGCTCTGGTCAATGTTGCAAACCAAGCGTGAGGGATCTTTTGTTATGTGGTGGGTCCAAACCACAACATTTCACAGACATTAATAGCTATTAATTGTCGATGTACGATTTGGAGATTTAAAGGAAGTAATATTTTCGAGTAAATAAAACCTTTAATCAAGTATAAAGAGTTCTGTTTATAAAATTGTTACACATAAATAATGGTCAAAGGCTAAAAATTCTTTTTCTCTATACTACATCTACGCAGATAAGCCATCCTCATTGTGCTACATTACAAAATCAACTGCTACCACATGAAACTACGACATCACAACACAAAATAAGAATATTTAGCTTTTCGAACCGTACTAATAAAGCAACTTATATGTTTTTGTGAACTTGCTTTCGATCGCCACTAAAATATATAACATGAACGTAAAATGAAAGTGACGATTGATGGATGGATATGCCAAGAAAGTTTCAAATATTGAAACGGTTTAGTTTACTTAAATAATAAATTAAATAATATTCCAAGACGAGCGACGTAATTTCCAAATCGTACATAAAAATTTGAAAATTGTACAAAATCATAAAACATCATACCGTGCGACAATGTAATAGAAATACCAAACAATTCGTGAATGTTCCGATTTGCATCCCGTTAAACAAATCAACAGGAAAAATTGTAGAAAACCTGTAATCATAAGAACTCACAACCTTAACACAGGTTGCTACATTAACAAGTTAACAGATTAGATTATGTAATGACCTACCAAAAAATAAAAACCATACATTTCGGAAATTGCCGTTTCACATCTTAGAGCCCATCGCTTCTTCGAAAAAAATCGTCGAAGAAAGTGCGAATCTGTAATCACAACAAGACAGACAACCTGATAGATTCAGGATACTATGTCACATACTAGAAAAAGAATACAGTAACAACGAACACCTTATTCTAAATACTATACTTTCTGGAAGTTGACGCATCACATCTTGGAGCCCATTGCTTCTTCAGGAGAAATCCGTCAAAGATAAGTGCGGATCTGTAATCAAACAAGACAGACAACCTGATAGATTCAGGATACCATGTCACTTATTAAACAATTAAAACAGTAACAGAGAAAACCTTATTCTACATACCGTTCTTTCTGGAATTTGACGCATCACATCTTGGAGCCCATTGCTTCTCTAGGAGAAATTCATCGAAGAAAGTGCGGATCTGTAATCACAACAAGATAGACAACCTGACAAATTCAGGATACCATGCCACATATTAAAAAATGAAAACAGTAACAGAGAACACCTTATTCTAAATACTATACTTTCTGGAAGTTGACGCATCATATCTAGGAGCCCATTGCTTCTTCAGGAGAAATCCGTCAAAGATAAATGCGGATCTGTAAAAAAACAAGACAGACAACCTGATAGATTCAGGATACCATGTCACTTATTAAAAAATTAAAACAGTAACAGAGAAAACCTTATTCTACATACTGTACTTTCTGGAAGTTGACGCATCACATCTTGGAGCCCATTGTTTCTCTAGGAGAAATCCATCGAAGAAAGTGCGGATCTGTAATCACAACAAGATAGACAACCTGACAAATTCAGGATGCCATGCCACATATTAAAAAATGAAAACAGTAACAGAGAACACCTTATTCTAGATACTATACTTTATGGAAGTTGACGCATCACATCTTGGAGCCAATTGCTTCTTCAGGAGAAATCCGTCAAAGATAAATGCGGACCTGTAATCAAACAAGACAGACAACCTGATAGATTCAGGATACCATGTCACTTATTAAAAAATTAAAACAGTAACAGAGAAAACCTTATTCTACATACTGTACTTTCTGGAAGTTGACGCATCACTTCTTGGAGCCCATTGTTTCTCTAGGAGAAATCCATCTAAGAAAGTGCGGATCTGTAATCACAACAAGATAGACAACCTGACAAATTCAGGATGCCATGCCACATATTAAAAAATGAAAACAGTAACAGAGAACACCTTATTCTAGATACTATACTTTATGGATGTTGACGCATCACATCTTGGAGCCAATTGCTTCTTCAGGAGAAATCCGTCGAAGAAAGTGCAGATCTGTAATCACAACAAAACAGACAACCTGGCAAATTCAGGATACCATGTCACTTATTAAAAAATGAAAATAGTAACAGATAACACCTTATTCTAAATACTATACTTTCTGGAAGTTAACGCATAACATTTTGGAGTTGAAGCTCTTGGAAAACACGTCAACGTACGTACATTGGTTCCTCAAAGGCTAAAAATTCTCTTTTTCTATACTACATCTACGCAGATAAGCCACCCACATTGATCTACATTACAACATCAACAGTTACCACATAATATTACGACATCACAACCCATAACAAGAATATTTAGCCTTTCGAACCGTAGTAATAAAGCAACTTATATGTTTTTGTGAACTTGCTTTCGGTCGCCACTAAAATATATAATATGAACGTAAAATGAAAGTGACGACTGATGGAAGGATATTCCAAGAAAGCTTAAAACATTGAAACGGTTTAGTTTATTTGAATAATAAATTAAATAAGATTCCAAGACGAGCGACGTAATTTCCAAATCGTACATAAAAATTTGAAAATTGTACAAAATCATAAAACATCATACCGTGCGACAATGTAATAGAAAAACCAAACAATTCGTGAACGTTCCGATTTGCATCCCGTCAAACACATCAACAGGAAAAATTGTAGAAGACCTGTAATCATAAGAACTCACAACCTTAACACAGGTTGCTACATTAACAAGTTAACATATTAGATTATGTAATGACCTACCAAAAAATAAAAACCATACATTTCGGAAATTGC
Source organism: Agrilus biguttatus (assembly GCA_963921985.1). Lineage (NCBI taxonomy): Eukaryota > Metazoa > Arthropoda > Insecta > Coleoptera > Buprestidae > Agrilus > Agrilus biguttatus. The sequence goes on from OY998117.1 coordinate 32,935,153, forward strand.
CGTTTCACATCTTAGAGCCCATCGCTTCTTCGAAAAAAATCCGTTGAAGAAAGTGCGAGTCTGTAATCACAACAAGACAGACAACCTGATAGATTCAGGATGCCATGTCACATATTAGAAAATGAAAACAGTAACAGAGAACACCTTATTCTAAATACTATACTTTCTGGAAGTTGACGCATCACATCTTGGAGCCAATTGCTTCTTCAGGAGAAATTCTTCGAAGATAAGTGCGGATCTGTAATCATACAAAATTTGCAGCCTGGATGGGGGCTACTACGTTAATTAATTAATCGAAATTAATAACTAAGTGCACACTGGAATTTGTACTTACTTTTCAAGATCTTCTTATTGGAGTTGATAATCCTCTTCTTTGAAATCACTACACTTTTCACTTCTCCCCCCAACCTCCGCCGCGGACCCAACAATACCCAAACGACCGAACATGTAAAAACAACATTTAGCAAGTATAGTACAAGAAAGGGTGAGAGGCAAGCACCCCCCACCAATAAATAAAGAAAAACATGCGTCCTACTATGTAACGGCGATCCTCTTGCCCCGACGACACGATCCGAACAACCGATGTAGAACCACCTACCTAATGTGAAAAAACCTACCGCGCCGCCGTCGCCCTAGATAAAGGAAGAATCCCTCACTCCCATCCACACTTCTGACACAAAGTCCTGACATCCCTGAGGAATTGGAAGAATTCCTCGAAAACCTTCTCACATCACTCAAACATCCAACAACATCCATACATTTAAACCTGAACACACGCATTAACTTACTCTCAACCACCTCAACACAAAATACATTCGGCTGAAGAGAACATAACCAAATCATCCTCGGAGGTTGGAATCCAATGCTGCTCAGTCGTATGGACGGTCGAAGATCGGCTGGATGTCTTTCCAAAACTAAAACTCACTTACAGTCTACTGCGGTAATAATTATTGTATTAAAATATACCTTAATGGTACTTACCTTTTACATAACAAATACACAAAAATGGTACTATACTTGCTAAACATTGAATAGACAAAGTGCCAAGAGTCAAATTGTAAAGGAACAAATTGTCAAACTTACCACCTCGTCTATTGAGAAACCATGCAAATCGCTTACCACTCCTTGGACGGTAACTACAAAAAGATAAAAAAAGAAGATTATTAAAAATGAAATATACAGTCAAATCGAAAGAGAAAACTATTATAATTAAGAAGAACAATAAATTTGTGTTCAATTATACACTTTCTAGAACTATACGGGTCACTATTGTGATTGACCACATCCAATCAATAATATCAATCAGAAAAGTTAAAATTGGTCTAGGTTGTTTAATAATTTCCAAACTATTATAAAAGCTAGAAAACATTCATGAATAAATATTTCATCAAAATGTTATATAGTTCAATTAAGAAAGAAACCAATTATAATAAAAAAGAACAATAGATCTCTGCTAAAGTTTAAGGAACGTGTTCTAGAATCTAGTCACAAGTTTACGGTTCGCCATTGTGATCGACCAAACTCGATCAATAATTAAATAAAGAAAGACTCACCCTAATTACCACTAACTAAATTTTATATGAGCGGACAGGTGTTTTTTACCCACTTCACATGTGTGCATTATCATTTATAAAAGTTGATATTAAAAAAACTAAAATTCACGAAAATTTAAGTATACTACAGTTAGAACGATTAAAATTAGTATATGATATCTAATAATTAACTAAACCATCATACAAGTCATTAAAATTTCTTGAATAAAAATTTAATCAAAATTTTAAATGATAAACTAATAACTAAACCAATTGTAATAAAAAATAATAATAAATTTCTGTACAATTTTAACAAATGTTCTAGAATCATTCCCTAACTTTAAGATTCATTGTGATCCACCAAGCTAGATCAATAATATCAATCATAAAATTAATTATTGAAAGAACCTAAATTAATTTCATCAAGTGCGGAGCGGCGAATCTATTTCTAAAAAGCTAAAATTTATGAATGAAAAGTTAATAATGTTAACTAAAACGTTTAAAATTATTGTAAGAAATTTGATCATTTCCAAGCTATCAAAATTCACAAAATTATTAAAAAGAAAACTAGAAATAGAAACTTTCTAACAGTATCAATCAACCAAACCAATAATATCAATCACAAAAGCTAATTTCAAAAAAATTAAAAACCAAAATGTTTTCAATCACTGAATGGTTTTTAATAATTTCCAAATTGTTATAAAGACTGGACAATTATCACAAAGAAAAAAGACATGTAGAAATATTGAATAATAAGTTAAGCAAATAAATAAAAATAAAAAGATAACAATTACTTACCATTACCGCCACTTTGGTGTTGCCTTAATCCTCTTAATAAAACACTCCCGAAAATTTAGAAACCACTACAGCACAAGTTAAAAAACTTTAAGAACGGATAAACATGCACCTAAAGCACGAAAAGCGAGCCACGGCAGCGCGACGCGTCGCGACGCATACTCTTTCCCGAAAGCATGGTCACGATAAACTGAAGAAAAGCTCGCATCATTCGTATTTATAGTCTTGTTTTTTTTGTATCCGGTACGGCCCATCGGTATCATTTTGTGCCTTTATCAAGCAAAAAATTATATTTAGTTACATCCATACTTTCATTAGAATTTCCATTTCATATTTAATAATTACAGTTCGTCACAAAAAAAAAATTAGAAAATACTTTATTCAAGTAAAACAAAACACTTACTACTAATGGTAGACAATTCACTTGTTTATAAACAATTGGATTTAAAACAAATATCAGAGAAAAACGATAGCGGCAAACAAAGACTTCATTTCTAATCAAAGTAAAATTTATTATATATAATATTAGGTGTCATTTGTGTGGTTTGTTGTTAAATTCACAACACAAACACTGGAAATTTAGAATTAACTTTTATAAGTCTGTTTTCTTTGTATATGCTGTTGATAGAGACTTAAACAGTCGAAATAATAGTACAATACTGTAGAGTTAATCATGAGATGAAATGTTATAAAGTATTTCATTTTATATTATTCTTGTTTATAACAGTTTTCAAATAATTGACAATTATCGTATGCATCAATTTAAAATTTTGAATAACTGTTTCTTCAATTTTTAAAAACTTCTTTGAATAACAATTACAATACATTTTATCGTTTTTAATTTAAAGACATTTTCCATTGTATTACCTGTATAAATTTATTTAGTTTCCATTGTGGGTTTAACAAGAGTTTATATGTGAACTTTTTAGTAGTTTCTGCATTCTGTAATGCCGTTTTAACCCAGCAGATAATAAATCGAATTGATTAGGATAAATGGATTAAGTACATTTTCGAGCTCAAAGTTTAAAACTTCAACTTAAACATGGAAAACCTGGATCGAAAAGTCGTCTAGTTAATATTTAAACTTTTACTAAACGTACCAGGGATAATCTCACGTTGCTTACATGCAGGCATATCTTTAAATATTATCGTTTCAGTAACACAGAAACATTTCATTTTACTTTAAAATTCTGTTAATTTTCGAGGTATTAACCAACTGTTTCAGAAGTAGTAGTGTAGTAACTATGGAAGCACTCTCTGGTTACGCCAATGGATTTGGGGCCATTATTAACCAATGGCCACTGCGACAAACCATTGTTTACTACTTATCTTTCTTTGATAGTGTTTAGAAATCAATAAATTAAATCGTTTAGGTGTAAATAGATCACCGCTTTTAAATATTTCTAACGTGTAATATTCACTTCTACCCCTACCATTTTATTCGTAATTTTAGTATATAATTATATAAAGTAAAAGAATTAAAACACTTGGCAAGTTTCACAATATTAATTTATTTCTCTGACGGTCACATACAAAAGTGTACTCTTTGAAAATGGTTTTAACACCGAAACGATCGTCAGAGAAATAAATTAACATTGTGAAACTTGCCAAGTGTTTTAATTCTTTTACTTTATTTTTTTTTAATGTTTCACCAAGTGCCAAGCTAGTCTACAATTTCAAATAATATAATGATATTGTATTAATTTTATGTTTATTCAACTTCTTCCACCTGAAGAAGCCACAGTATGGTGAAATGATCATTGTGGTTATACAATAAACGTTTTGTAACTTAAACTTTTGTGTTTAATTTGTCGTCAATGGATGATGATCGAACGTGACAGATTGTATATTAAAATAAGGAATTACGAATTTCTGCAGAAAAAAGGTATCGTTGCTGTGTTCTAACATAAATGAAGAGTTATATTTTTATGTATCATTTTAAACGTACATTCTAATATGCCTTTGACTCTTTTGTCCTCCAAGGTCTAATAGTCGTCCATGCTGATATATAAACATTTACGTTTATTCCATTTGTTTCAATAATTCTTTACTAGATTTAAATTTGCTCTCACATTATCGTAGGTAACGCACATTAGTTTATATTTACATTAAACAAATTAGTAAACAACATTATTCAAATATTTTTGAGTAATTAATAAAAATTAATAAAAGACTAAAATATCCAAAAAACCTCACTTCATATTGGTTTGTAAACTTGTGAGGTTGTAATATTAAGTCCAAAGTTGTGTAATTGAATATATTTTTTAATAATTCTTTTTAAAAAGTGTGTTGTATTACATTTATGCATAACTATATATATGTATAGTTTTCGCACAGTAATGTAGACAACCACTGAGTTTGCAAAATTTGTGTAAGGAACGCACAACCCTCTAGATTTTTTTTTAATATTATTTATTTTTATTTAAACCAGTACATAATTTACAATTAAAAGAATATTTCAAAATATCTGCTATTTTCAAATTTATCAACACAAAAGTTGAATGTAGTCCCACACTGATGCAGAGAACTACTAAATATGCAAAATTTTCGTAAGGGGCGTACAACCCTCTAGAAATAATTCAATTTGTAGAAAGAATATTTCGAAATTTCGGCTATTTTAAACTTATACATAAACACAATAATTTAATATAGTTGTCTGACACTGATGTAGACAATTATGGCGTATACGAAATTTGCGTAAGGGGCGCATAACCCTCTTTAGAGATTATTCAATTTGTAAAAAGGATATCTCGATATTTCTTCCAATTTGAATCTTATAAATACAAAACTTTAATTTAGTTGTCTGACACTGCTGTAGACAATTATTTAAAAGATATTCTAATTGTAAGAATAATGTTACAGAATCTCTGCCATTTTTAAAGTTATAAACACAAAAACTTAATATAGTTGTCTGACACTGATGTGGACAACTATTGTGTATGCGAAATTTACAAACAAAAAAGGGTTAAAACTATTTTACTAACAAGTCAGGTGAAATAAAATTAATGATCATTAAGTAAAACAAAATAAATTATTTATCAAAAGAAATAATTATGGTTAATAAAAGAACGTTAAAATTAAATTTCTTTTGTATGTCACGCAGTTAATTCGTCAGTAATTTTTTCTTTTTATTGGAAGGTGTACAGGCAATTGCAGCACTACACCTTGCAGCTGATAACAGCGGCAACAATCGATCTCCTTCCTGATACCATTTTGCATCTACGTCTTACTTAATTTTCACATTACATTCTGCAGATAAGTAAATATACCACTTCCTTGGTTACATTCACTATGTTTTTTATACGGCATCTCTAAGTAGATCGAGTAGCTTAGTTGTGCTGATATATAAATATGTTAACTGTTTACAATGACTTCGGAATTGTTCATTTATTTTGCAATTGTTTCATTCCTATGTAAGTATGTAATTATTACAGTAGACCCCCTGTTAACTTTTCTGGGATTAATCAGCCTAGTGAAAAATGGTCTGAGGGGGAGAGGTTTTAGTCGGTAGGTTCGAGGACACCTTCCTCGGGAATCCGACACTACCCAATCGCACGAGCGGCTGGGTGTCTTTCGAAAATTTCCTCTCCTCTTCGAAAACAAAAAAAAATACTTTTTCAAAAAAATGACTTTGCTGTTATTGTTAATTTTTACAGTACATACCTATTTTATCTTTTTCAATGTTCTCAAATGCTTCCTTAAATCTGAACATACATATTATTTGCATCATAAAACAGTGTTATTTTAAATTTCTGTTAACATTTTCCTTTGAAATAGCTAAAGTGGCCGGTTAAGAAGGGTTCTACTGTAACTAAATAGTGAGTATATTTGTTAATTGTAAACGCAACTTATACAGCTGAATTTATTTTATACATTAAAATATTTTATTAACAATTTTCAATCTTATTCATTATGTTGATAAACTTGGAATTTAACATATAACAATCTACCAACTAAAAGAATATTGTATGGTTTATTATATTTCTATTAATTGTGACTACGATAGAAATTATTTCATGGATATACTAACATAAAAAAGTGAACATGCTCAGTTGTTGAAAGCCTACGTTTAAACATTGTTTAGTCTGTAATTCAACATAACATAACGTAATTGAAGCTAATTCTTCTAATAAAGTCAGTGTTCAATAAGTTGTTAAACGGTTGATTAGGAAATTTGTGTTGAAACGCAATACTTCCAACAAGTTTCTGAAAATACCTAAGAACAAGTGAATTTTTCTTGTATTCCTTGCATTCTTTTGCTGTTGAGATTATAAAATTTCAGTAATGGATACCTGTCATGTGGCAGACATATGAAGAAAATAATTCTATTTACAAACAATGTTACAATTTCCATATGAAAATGTTACAAAAGTAGTGAAGAAAACTTTTTATCTCAAACACTGTTACACATTACATTACATATCATATCTATAAATGAAATGTATTGCTTGTGAGACAAATACTTCCAGAAAATCCACGTGCCTGAGGATTTAAGTGAGTAGTAGTAGTTAAAAACCGTTGTGTCATCATAATTATGATTAGAGCAATGGAAAACTTTGGGTTTGGAAGATGTTCTTGTAATCCTTCAAGTCTACCAACTTCGTTAGATGTGCTCAAAAGGTGTTTTTCCTATTCAATTCGAAAACTAAATGCATGTGTAAGCTACAGATTAGTGTCTCAAATGTATGTTGAATAACTACCGACACTATGACATATCACATATGAAGAGGAGGTTTGGATAGTTAGTTATCTTGCTTAATGAGATTTTCAGAATGCTCCACTACTTCTTCTATAAAGTGGGTGCACAATAATATAAAAAGGTAAGGGGGCTGTAGTTTGTTATATGAGTTGTGTTTGTAAATGTGTTTGCAGTTTTGATCCTGTGTCATTTAATATGGAATTATGGGGTTGCCTTGTTAATTATTCAGAAGATTCCCTTGTATTTCGAAGAACATCACCTTCAAATTTATCAAGTTTAACACTAGCAATGTATCATTTCTGAGTGACTAGAATTAGTTTCTAATCTGAAATCTTCATGTTGATGGTGTTAATTACAAGGGATCATAAAGGGTGAGTAAGATCAATAATTTAACAATGCCTTTATACATTGACATTTCAAAGAATGTATTGATTTTGAAAACTACAGAAGGATGAATGCCTTTTGGTTGAAGAAAGCAGGCTCTTTGTATGTGGAGCATACTTAATCGTACTTAATATTTCTGAAAGATTGTCAAGGGTCTTCAGAGCGTCGAAGTGTAACAAAGATACCCTCTCAAGGGCAACGTCAGGTGCCTATATTTATTTATTTCAAAGCTAATTTTAATCCTGTTTTACACCTGAAAGTGTACTTTATGTTCATAATCATTTTTAGTATAATTTTTTTGTTTCTCTAAGAGTTCTTTCAAAACTTTGCCTTCACATTTACCCCTTTTCCAGTGGTCTTTCCACCACACAGCATTTTTTGGATCTTTACTTTTTGGTTCAGGACAATTGTACACAGTTTCTTTTTTTTGTTTCTTAAACCCATTATCATGAATTTTATTGCTAACAAAACATTCATAGGCAGGAATAATGTCCTCTTGATTTCCTTCTAATCTATAATCTCCTCTTTTAAGTATATTTATCAATCGTTTATCGCTTATTTGGTGCCCAAAAATAGATTTTTCTTTGTGATTCAAACAATTTAAATACAGATTATCATCTTCATTTACTCTGTTAATATAACTTGTTAATGATTCTATACTTTTAAAATCACTAATGAGTACTGCAGATTTATTAGTTGGGAGCCAATCCTGTAAAAGATAATTAAATTATTGTCTATGTAACAAGTTTTTAAAGTCTCACCCTAATGTTAGGAGCACCAAGATAAATTGGAACAGAACCCACCATCAATGATGGCCACAATTTTTCAGTTATGTAATCATCACATTTTGAATTCTCAATAGCTATTGTGAACTTATAAGAAGCTGCAAATTTCATAATGAAATCATGATACGAAAATGAGTAAACTTCACCTTTTTTAAGACTAAAAGAAACATATTGAAAATTTTCAGTAAAAAAGAAGAACCTTTTAATTTACCTGTCGGGCATCGTTTTCTTATTCAAACAAGTTCCATATGAATCTATTTGAATATAATTCATTAATTCCGACACTATCTTGTCCCTTTTTAATGGGGTATTACAGTCTGATTGAATATTTAACAATGGTGAACGATTTTTTAACAAATTATTCTTGTTTTCTATTGGTATATAATACTGTCGATCTTTAAAACAGCAATTAAGAGTAAATCAACCAAAAAACCAAAACTAAATACCTATAAGAGGGTTTGGAGATGTTCTTGTAATCCTTCAAGTCTACCAACTTCGTTAGATGTGCTCAAAAGGTGTCTTTCCTATTCAATTCGAAAACTAAATGCATGTGTAAGCTACAGATTAGTGTCTCAAATGTATGTTGAATAACTAACGAGACTATGACATATCACATATGAAGAGGAGGTTTGGATAGTTAGTTATCTTGCTTAATGAGATTTTCAGAATGCTCTACTACTTCTTCTATAACGTGGGTGCACAATAATATAAAAAGGTAAGGGGGCTGTAGTTTGTTATATGAGTTGTGTTTGTAAATGTGTTTGCAGTTTTGATCCTGTGTCATTTCATGTGGAATTATGGGGTTGTCTTGTTAATTATTCAGAAGATTCCCTTGTATTTCGAAGAACATCACCTTCAAATTTATCAAGTTTAACACTAGCAATGTATCATTTCTGAGTGACTAGAATTAGTTTCTAATCTGAAATCTTCATGTTGATGGTGTTAATTACAAGGGATCATAAAGGGTGAGTAAGATCAATAATTTAACAATGCCTTTATACATTGACATTTCAAAGAATGTATTGATTTTGAAAACTACAGAAGGAGGAATGCCTTTTGGTTGAAGAAAGCAGGCTCTTTGTATGTGGAACATACTTAATCGTACTTAATATTTCTGAAAGATTGTCAAAGGTCTTCAGAGCGTCGAAGTGTAACAAAGATACCCTCTCGAGGGCAACGTCAGGTGCCTATATTTATTTATTTCAAAGCTAATTTTAATGCCGTTTTACACCTGAAAGTGTACTTTATGTTCATAATCTTTTTTAGTATAATTTTTTTGTTTCTCTAAGAGTTCTTTCAAGACTTTGCCTTCACATTTACCCCTTTTCCAGTGGTCTTTCCACCAAACAGGATTTTTTAGATCCTTACTTTTTGGTTCAGGACAATTGTACACAGTTTCTTTTTTTTTGTTTCTTAAACCCATTATCATGAATTTTATTGCAAACAAAACATTCATAGGCAGGAATAATGTCCTCTTGATTTCCTTCTAATCTATAATCTCCTCTTTTAAGTATATTTATCAATCGTTTATCGCTTATTTGGTGCCCAAAAATAGATTTTTCTTTGTGATTCAAACAATTTAAATACAGATTATCATCTTCATTTACTCTGTTAATATAACTTGTTAATGATTCTATACTTTTAAAATCACTAATGAGTACTGCAGATTTATTAGTTGGGAGCCAATCCTGTAAAAGATAATTAAATTATTGTCTATGTAACAAGTTTTTAAAGTCTCACCCTAATGTTAGGAGCACCAAGATAAATTGGAACAGAACCCACCATCAATGATGGCCACAATTTTTCAGTTATGTAATCATCACATTTTGAATTCTCAATAGCTATTGTGAACTTATAAGAAGCTGCAAATTTCATAATGAAATCATGATACGGAAATGAGTAAACTTCACCTTTTTTAAGACTAAAAGAAACATATTGAAAATTTTCAGTAAAAAAGAAGAACCTTTATTATTTACCTGTCGGGCATCGTTTTCTTATTCAAACAAGTTCCATATGAATCTATTTGAATATAATTCCTTAATTCCGACACTATCTTGTCCCTTTTTAATGGGGTATTACAGTCTGATTGAATATTTAACAGTGGTGAAGGATTTTTTAACAAATTATTCTTGTTTTCTATTGGTATATAATACTGTCGATCTTTAAAACAGCAATTAAGAGTAAATCAACCAAAAAACCAAAAATAAGTACCTATAAGAGATTCAATATCTCTTAAATACTGCAATGGGACCGGAAAGTCACTGTTTTGATCAAATGTGGATGTTATGTTAAATATGGATTGTCCATCTCTGTACAAAAATAATCCCAAATTTTTAAGTAACTCTTCATGGAAAATACTCCATGGTACATGATTTAATCCTATAGGTAGATCACCAGGATTAAATAAACTGCCATAAAAAAGATAGGCCTAAGAAGCAGTATTAGTTAATAACAGAAATATACAACAATATACCTTACACTTAATTTTGAATGATTTTTGTAGACCCTATCACTTGTTAATAAACAGCAATAATTATCACATTTAATCATTCGCTCTACTTCTACAAATAGTGTCCACCATAACAAAATTGGAACATCTTTAGACATAAAAATATTGTATATACTCTAAAATTAATGACAATGGGAAAAATACTTATACTTAATTACTCACTCTGCCACTTGGTGTATAGTTGATACTTAACACGTCGGGTGGTATTGTACGCTGGCTTTAATAATTAAATGGTTTGTCAAATGGGTTGCATAACAAAAATGCATTTTATTTTATTTTCTGTTTGCATGGTCAATATAATGAAGGAATAATGATCTTGGCCTATGCTAATCAACTCTAAAATTTTTCTCTAATTATAAAAATATAGTTACCGTTGTTATCAGTTATTATAAATTGTTAGGTTTTTGTTACTGTCTGTTACTTCCTATCATGGTTTTGTTGAAATTCTTTTTTGAAACAGACTGTAAAAAGGAACAGCTAGGTATCTGCTTTGAAATTATTTTTTTATTTAGATTTGTTGTATTTTTTGCTTTTACAGTTTGATTAGAAAAGCAGTTAATTTGTTTTCCTTGTTGATTTCTGCTGTCTCACCCATCAATAAAATTATATTGAAGGTTGTTTCCACGCTATTGGAACAAGTTGGGCTCGTTCAAGTATGATAATTAAGATTTGTATTTAAAAATTGCCATGACCTTTAAAGTCTACATACATTTGTCCATCATTTTGACCAACCTCTTAAGAGGTTTAAAAACAGGTTATAAATTAAAATTGATTGCGATACTATATATAAAATAAATATCCTAGTATAGTATAATTATAATTGATCAATAATTTCTTTTTTCTGTTATTATAGCTTAACCGGTAATTGAAAATGCATTAATTATTTTATTATGCTCCCACTAAAACAAGAAACCATCTATGATGACACCCTGCCCTTCTTCCTGCGCCCCTTTTGGTATTGTGTTATTCAACTGGGAGGATTTCATGAAGGTAAGATACCACTTTTTAAAAGTTTTAAAATAGTTCGAAAATGTACGCACCTGATAATGTTTGCGAATTTTTTTTCACTCAAATTTTTACATATTTTTATTTAGCAACATCCCAAATCAATCTATACCGAGGGAGATTTTTATTTACTTTGATTTATTTCCACTTAGAGATACCCTCTATAGGGATTGCGGGTTGTTATCATGAGAAAAACATTACTTATATAGGTCTTCTCAAAATCATATATAAGGGACCATTGTTTTATATCTTGAAATTAACCATAAAAATTTCAGGAAGTGAAATAAACTCTTCGGGGTTTGCTGTGTATTTTTTTGTAATATTGTTTTACACATAGGTACATATTAGACGACAAAATATTAGAATCAACGTATGTATATAAATAATTGAAGTATTATTTATCTATAAAATAAAATATCAAATTGAGTTAAATTTAAAAATTTGAAAATTATTTCTACTTAGTGGTTCTCATTAAAATTATCGACCACATCCAATAAATATACAGAGAAATTAGTTATCAAATCGAATAACTATTTCTTAAATCTCGAATTAGTATCAAATTTCATGAAAACGTTTCTTAAAATCATTATGGGTACTCTCCAGTTATAATTAAAAAAAGTAAAATTGCATGAGATAAATACTTACCATTATTACCATATTGGTGTTGCTCTAATCGATAATTTATAAAGAAATTATTGCATTAAGGATTTTAATGTTTTTTTTTTAATTAAAACATTTACTTTGTTTATTCTAATCGCTAATCCAATTTATAAAATTTTTAATATTATTAGATTCTACGCACTTTTTACACGGTTTTTATCTTTTAATGATCTCAAAATAAAGTTGAACAATAAATAAAACCCTCTTTTTATCGAAAATACCCTATAAGCATATGTAAACTAAATAGTTGTGGATCTATTCTAAATATACTAAAAACATATGGTTGAAGATTTTGAACCCTAATTTTAAAAATTGAGTGTTTTAAGGAAGATGTCTACATTAGCTGTTACTCGGTAGATTACAATCATTTGGAGTATAGTGGGTTGCCCACGTAAATTTGAATTGATATACATAATTATAATGGAAAATGAATAGAGAACCCTGTAGTGTACAGAAAGATAAATCAATAATGTAATCTGGCATATGGTTATTTTTAGAAATTGGACAGGTATGTTACAGTACAAATCGAAATTGGTGCACAGTTAACTTTTTCGATTTTAATAAAATAAATTACTTAAATTTATGTGATACAAAAGTAGTATAAGGAAACCATTATGACTTCTTTATACTGCTTATGTAAAGCGAGTATATTTGTATTTTCTTTTTGTGTTTGCCCGATCTATTCTTTTTTGCGTTGTTTACTGTACAGTGTAGCAATTCCTATACAAACGTACAAACATGTTGTTCTGATAAACCGGTTAAAAAATGCGGACAAAAAACGTGTTTAGTACTTCTTGATATAATACAGTTCTGCTTTAAAATTATACTTTACGTTATTAAAGAGGCTATACGAGTATGAAAAATTTAGAAAAATGTCTCAATATTGTTATTGCTGATGGAAAAGAGAAAGAAAATACTATCCAGTTGGAACTGTAATGGTAATGGTAATGAGCATGACTTGAATAAACTAATTAATTTATTTTAAAGTTTGACGATTCACAATCTTGTTACTTAAAATCAAGAAAAGCTACGTATATTAAGCGCTGTAACAAAAATGATTTTTTTAATACTAACTAGTAATAATGGACGTGTTGATATGAAACATATTATTAATAGTTATTTTTAAATACGTAAAATAGTAGATTGTTTCAATAAACTAATCAATAAAATACGCAACAATTGTTTCGACTAAAAAAATATTATTGTCATTAGTTAAGAGTACTGACCTTTTAGTAGAAATTGTCGTCGAGTATTTTATTAAATGGTTGATTGAAAGAATCTACTGTGTTTTTGCTTGGTTATTTACGTGTTTAAAATATAGTTTGTATAGCTATTTTATTATTACGCCATTATGCATGTATTCTTTGTTCGGTCATATTGCAATATTATTAAAGTTAGGAAATATTTATAAAGTAAACGGTAAGATTAATACAGTGACGTCATTGCTTTTTAGGATAAAGTTAATTTGTAAGATAAAGTTAAATAATACAACTTTTAAAGATTTATAAGTATCTCATTTTGAATCTACGAAGCTTTCAAATATATCTAAAATTTCGTCAGTAAAGGTGCATATATAATTGAGAGTATTTACATATTTATCGAAGTATAATATTATCTATCCTTTATTTTCTGAATACGTGCTCTCTCTACGAGTAAAAGGCTGGAACGATCGATCGAGAAAAAACGTTTTGCCAGTTTTAATATAAATAACAATTAATTTTATTTTATGCGAATCAGGTGTCCCTTGAAAAACATTTAAATAATCAATAAAATTGAGTAGTTTTTAATTTGTGTCCATTTAACAATGAGTCGTAAAAAGTAAAGCTTAATCAAAAAAAGGCGTCCGGTAATTTTTATTCAAAAAGCGACCACACATGAAACTAAGTAGGCTTAGAAAAAACCGACGAGGTCGATGAATTTGGCATCGGCCATCATTTTTCGATCAACCATTGTCGTGTTGTGCAGTTGTTACATTTCATAGGTAAGAAATAAAAAATTGGGGTACATGAAAATTGCTAGAAGTCATGCACTTGTCGAAAACTTATCGTTAATTATTGTAGATTGTGACGTTGTTGTTTTTTGACTACTTATTATTATTTTTTGATATTTTTGATAGTAACGTATGTGTAAATGTTACCTATGTGGTGGATACGTACTTCCTCATGATTATTTAATTTTCCGTAGGATTTACTCAAACTTGTTTACTTTCGTAAAAAGTTATTATCTTGAATTAATAATAGATAGCTCGTGCCGCTATTGGCTATCTTCTTCTTGTTTTCATGTTAACATAGTTAAAATTTTTTAAAACTTATTTAAAAATGTCAATTTTAATTAGATACAATTCAATCGTCGTAATATACTCCTAATATTTGTATAAGTACATACGTCTGTTGTTTAATTTAATTATTTTCCAACTTGTAAAAAGGTATGGGATTGGCTCTGTCAAAAAATAAAATAATAATAAGAAGTGAATCAATATTTTAATGTTTCATACATTTACCAGTAAACAACATATATTTTTGTATAATTATAAGTAAATTTTGATATTTTACAAAGAAAAAGGTTTTGTTTGCGTAAAACTGTTTAGAAGTGTCTTTTTACTAACTTATTTTTTATTTTTTTTCTAAAACTCCAATTTAATGTTTTCTGCAAATAATTAGAAAAATAAAGAAATGATTGATGAATACCTATACAACAATGTTAGTGTAGGTAATATATTGGTACTTATTGGAACGATATTTATTATCGCATTTTTTTAATTTCGTGTGTACCAATTACTTAACGACATAGGGCACGTATTGTCTTTCATAATATTTAGTGACTTTTTACAATATTTTGAGGCGAATTAGGTATGACTTTTTCCTATTTTTTTGTTTTTTTTTTCAGAAAATGGTAGTACGATGTTCCTGTCAATAAACTAGTGTTGGTTTGGGACCCCTTTCTTATTGTGACAAAAATAGGGCTGTCGTTCAACGTAGACAAAGAAAATTCGATGAAAAGGTAGGAGAATTTGAATTTAATGAATGAAGTGTTTTTGCAGTGAAATAATTGATGTGTTTATTCAAATGTTTTTGGTTTTTTATCCTGAAACAAATAAAATAAAATAATAACATTTGTATTTAGTAAACTGAGAACGTGACATCATACTTTTGACAAGTTAAACTTAATCAGTTATCGATTTAGAAAGCGTATTGTTTTTTTAAATTAATTTTAATTGATTGACTTTTTCGTCTCGTTTGCTCTCCGTTTGTAATACCTATTCTTTGTTCGGGTTGTTCAGAACATTTTCATCGTTAGTGCAAGCAGTGCTTTACTGTTCATATGCCATGAACATGGAAATTAATTTGAGGTGTCTTTACATACAAATTGTTGACATTCTTGTTAAAAATTGCCTTCTCGTGATATTCCACGTACAGTGCAAAATGTGTTTTGATTTCTTTTAAATAAAGTTAATACCAATTGTTGAGGGAAAAGTAAAGATCAGATGTCTTCAAGTTTGACGTAGGCACCGATTCTACTACATCAAGGCATTTCTAAAAATAAATGCCGCCACCACCAAATTATTGATTTTCGTTACGCTCTACACACACACTAATAAAACAAAAATTATAGGTAGTCCAGTGCAAAAGAATACCTTTAAAATACAGTTGTTTTGGTAATATAGGTGAACAGGAACGTGTCCTATAAGTTATATGCCCAAATTTTTGATTTGTTTATAATTAAAGGTCTAAATATGTATGGTTATTTTGCTCATTCTTAATATTTCCAATAGATTATGCGGTAGGTTCATGAATTGTAAAACATTTTAATAATTATTTATTTAAATCAAAGCAGAAAATGTGTTCACAAAATATTTATTTGAAACTTCTACTTAGAGTTTCGATCTTTCGATCATTGTCAAACAGAGGTATGTACACTACAAGAGTGTAGAATAGGTACGTACTAAAATTAAAAGCAGACATCTGACAATTTACAAGAAATATCAGTAACTTGTTTGGAATTTTCAACAATACTTAATTCTAAATCCTTTTTTAAATAACTACAAATTATTGTTATTAATATTAGCCAAAAATTGTACTTGTATAAAAAGGAATTAGTATTATACGTAATGAATTCAAACAAAAATAATTGGAATAACGTGTTAGTAAATAGCAAGTTAATGAATAATGGTATTTTTAATAAATCTGGCGTTTATATTATTAAATGTGATAATTGCAGTAGTGTTTATATTGGAAAAACGGGAAAAATTTCGACATTAGATTTTGTATACCAATCTATCAGTAAAAATAATACTTCTGTTCTTCATTTAGAAAAAAAAATAACGGCAGGAAACTAAATTTCGTAGAAAAATTGGAAGTTGAAAAGTCTACCTTTAGCCCTTAATATTACGTTGAATCACCAAATCCAAAGGTACAATGGTCCTTTATTTCATGTGTTTACAAATATTGTCGAAAATTCCAACCAAGTTACTGATATTTGTTATAAATAGCCGGATACCTGTTTCTAATTTTAGTATTCATGTAGGTTAGTCCTCCTTGACGATGGCCGAAAGATCGAAACGCGTATTAGAGGTTTCTAATAAATATTTTGTGAAAACATTTTCCAGTTTTATTTTAATAAATAATATAGGATTCGATAGAAATTATGGAATAATTATTCTGGAGGGATTCCAAATGGCTTTAAAATGATGAGCCATAACAGAAGGCGACAGAGTAATTTGTTGGGAAGTTCTGAATTTTTGAAAATGACCTAAGGTGTTCTTCGAATAACAATGTCTTATTTCTTGATGGAATCTCGTCGTATATAAATGTAATTTTTTTTTCAGACAATGTTTAAATATTACAATTTTGCCTTGTTTTCCCCATTTATCTTGAAAACTGTTGGAGCAATTCTCAATGGTATAATACGTAAAGAATTACAATATTAAATTACAAACTTGGCAATTGTTTCAAGTTTTAGTAAGGAAAAACAATTGTCAAGTTGTAATATAAGCTATGGGATCAAAATTTAATTATAGCAAGGTATTCAAAAAAAACAAACACTTGGAAAGTTTCACTATTATTTATTATCAACTCTATACGTATTTCGCCTGCTTAAGGCATCTTCAGGAGTAAGAATACTACTTATTATACAATTATCACATTTAAATACAAACCAAAGACATAGGTGGAAGGGAATATTATATGAATGGTATGATTATTTGAAATTAAGTGGCTTGAAAGTCCTGATGAACGTTTACTATATTTTGCGTAATTAACGTGTTCATGAAATCTAGTTAATATATGCCTCCTGAACTTTCCAATATAAATAGCCGGACAATCCGAGCATCTTATCTCGTAAGCACCACTTTAATCGTAATTGAATAATTTATTGTTCACTAATATTTTTCCTAACGTAAAATTGTTGAAATAAGCAGCAATTACATTATATTTTCTTAATTTAATATTTTGCCAAATTCTTTTTTTCCTTTTTTGTGTTGATCGGAAAAATTAATTTATTAGCATTCAATCTTAATTTTTTAGCTAAAAGGTTTTCTATAACCTCTGTCTTATAGCCGTTGTTCATAGCTATAGTTTTTATGATTTTTATTTCTAAATTATAGTTATCCTTGTTTAATGGAAAATTAATTATCCTATCTAACATGGTATGAAACACAGCTAGTTTTATATTATTCGGGTGGTTTGAATGGCTGGGTATGACACAGTCTGTGTAGGTTTTTTTTCTAAATATTTTGAAATCTAAACTATTATTTTTCTTGATACATATTTGTATATCTAAGAAATTTAACATTTTATTACCTATTTCTACAGTAAATTTTATTTTTGAATTTATTTTGTTAAATATCTCCAAAAATTGATACATCTGTCTTTCTGTGCGCAACCAAATGCAAAAAATATTATCCACATATCCGTGCCAACTGTGTATATACTTAATAAACGTAGTATTTTTATCAAAGATTCTATGGTTTTCTAAATAATTTTAGAAATAATTAGCATAGAAGGGAGAAATTCTTGATCCGGTTTTCGTTTATTCATCGGAACATGACGTTTTGATATATGTGACCGAAAGTGACATTTTCATATATTTATCCGAATATTTTCGCGACAGTTTCGTATATTCACTAGTATGTACATGTTATCAAACCACCCTCATTTTGAAAAGCAATCATACCTTGTCATCCATTACACTTAGGAAGGGACTCGTCCAATGCGCTCGTATTACATTTGCATACAAATGTTATTTAAGTTTTAATTTCGATAGTTTTAGGCAAAAAAAGAAAAAGAGTCACAGAGTCAATTTTCTGTCCCCTTGCTCTCAATAATATTCTTCACCAATGCAACATTGCAAATGACAATTGTAAAAGCGTAAATAGTTGTCCAGTAGTTAATAAACAAAACCACAAAATACACGTCTATGCGATTCAACAATAATAACACCGCTAACTGACGTTAGTTGTTGCTTTATTCTGACTAATAATGATTAGCAACCAGAATATTGCCAAAAAGGTGCTACCCTGACTGAAGCCATGTAGTATCTCGATACATCCCAAACACAATTTACTTTTATTTATCCGCTGACCCGGAAACAATAGTACAAGAAAACATGAGAATATATTTCGACCGCTTTTCAAAGAAAACGACTTGTTATGACAACAGAATATTCTCGAGCGTCTATTGTTCGGCATCATCGATCGGTCGACATGAAACGCGCCGCCTTCGTGAATCAGCGCTAACCGATTCATCGCACACACGTATACGTTCGGTACAATAAGAAAAAACCGCGGCATGTTTATTAAATGCATTTGTTTTCCATTTGTTGGTATTTTATTATATTTAATTCAACAATAATTCCAAAAAGTCTTTTTTAAAATCGAGAAATATTCCATCTTCGAGCTTTTAAAATTTACCGCGCACCCGAGTTGTGTGTTCCAACTTGCAGCTGAGATCGTCAAGCTGTATTCGTCTTCTTATTAGAGACACGCCAATCTGCGCTTAAACGATTAAACGCATACAACCTAATTAAAAATGCAGTACATATCGTACTGCGTGGTGTATTGGAGATGCCGTAGATAGCTTGTGAGGCGAAAAAGAAATTGCCTTGTTGAATCCTATTAGAAACGCGCTTTTCAAGACGAAAGGAAGCAGAAAGGCGCCAAAGGGTCTAGCCGGATCAGATAGTGAAAAATGCCCCAGGCCGTTTTGCAACAAAAAAAATACCGCTATATTTATCATGAAAAACAAGTATTCCCTAAAAAATTTCAGACCCGTAACCTAAGTACTATCAAAAAAAAATCGTAAAGGTTTCTCATTATTTTAACGATATCTACGTTAATTTTTGACGTAGAATAAAGTGTTTTTTTTTTAATTGAATATTTTTCCAGTTTCTACAGATTTTATTTTGAAATTTTGGCGAGAAATTAAAATCTTTTTAGTTTCAAATTTTCAAATTCGATTAAAAAAAAGACCAAGACACTTAGTTTTTAAAAAATTATATTTTATCACGTATTTGGTATATTTTCGAAAAACTTTTTTTTAGATTATTAGAAGTGGGGGAACGTGTAAAAAAACTGCAAAAACCGTTTTTACCGTTTTCGCCATTTTATCTTTGGTAAATGGTCCATATTTGATTGCTACTTTTTTCCCGAATATTAATGTAAAATTATTATTATAGATTTTTCACGTTCCCCCGAAGAAAAATTACTTCGACTGTTTTTTATTTTTTGTTTACACAGTATTGTATTCGTCTAGGTACCAACAAAATAGGTAGTTCATTTAGATATTTTATCAATTTTTAACTTCTTTTATCCGAAACAAGTGTTTTATCAAAAACAAGTGTGATAAGGGTTTGTTAAGTTTTTCTTTATTTCAATTAGGTTTTAATACACTGTGTGCGATAATTAAGTGATTTAAGTAGGCTAGATCCTTTCTCGGGAATTAAAAAAAAAAATTTAACGCTTATTAAGAGAGATACGGAATTAACAGAACATCGGGAAAGTTTAAAAAAAAAATCACAGGTCAGTCAAAAAAAATTCAAAACGGATTAATAGTTTGTTGCGAGGAATATCTTAGGGACTATATCAAAAATGAAACGCAAAATTCAACTGTTTTTGCTGTCATAAAGGATGATACAACCGATTTAACTGAAAAGTCTCGATGTTCAATAGCTTTAGATATGTTAATAATTTCTAGGTTTCTATGACGTCAGTGCGAATAGATCTGCGAATACTCTTTTCGAACTTTTGGTCAATGTTTTCGAGCCTTTAAACTTTAAAAAAAAAATTAGTAGCTAGCTAGCTAGCTAGTGTTACGACGGCCCCAATGTAATGCCTTCAGAATTAAATGGATTACAGTCAAGAATTAAATCGCTTGTCCCGTGCGCTCTTTTCACGCATTGTGCCGCTCATAGATTAAATTTACTTTTACGTCAGGCAACTAATAATATATCGAAAGTAAGAATTTTCTTCGCTTCTCTCTTAGGCGTTCCAGCATTTTTACATCAATAAGCAAAACGTTCTAAATTCAATATTAGGGAAAAAATGTACCTCAAGTTAATGAAACACGGTGATGTACTCGCTTAAAAATTGTTACTTTAATTGATGAATAATGAATGGGACAAATTGAAAAAAGTTGTTGAAAAAATTGTCAGTAACAAAGAATCGGATTCGGAATAAATTGCAAAAGCTGGTGGCTTTGTAAAACTTTTTAATGACTTTGTTTTTACCGTCGTAGTGTTTTATCACTTATATCGAACGGTTGTACTGATATACCACATTTAATAATAAGAAATCGTGTAATTTTTACTATTTATTCCTAATCACTCACTAATTATACTATTCTTATAATGAAATTGAAAGAATAATATCTATCCAGCGAGTCTAGATGAGAGTCTTTTATATAAAAGATATTATGAGTATGAAGTGAATAATAACGTTTATCCAGTGAGCCTATAACAAAGAACTGACTAACTTACTGTAGAAATGTACATTTATTTTGAAAATCGCTATCAGTTTCAACGATGAAAACTTGTTTTCAGCTAAATGGGCAGATACGATACAAAGTAGGTTCACTCAGGTGTATTAAATTTTATATTAAACTTGAAATAAGTTAGAAACTGCGTCGCAAAGTGATAACGTTTTTATAAAAATTCATAAAATTTTAATTTCATTTGAATTTCGAATATTTCCCACCAGTCTAGAAACTTCCGTCCACTTTGGTGACATTCGGATAATCTCGTAGTCAATTGCACTTATGTAAATATTCCAATACAAAAATGTTTTGTTTTATCCAATATCGTGATAATTAGTTGAGGTGGATGTATTTAAATTTTATCAAAGTATTTTTTTTAATCGACATTTACTACAACCAACGATAATTCAGCGAAAGAAAGTCATACATGTTACGTTTGTTAATTTAGTCAATGACGTAACTATGACGTAACTTCCTTCTTGCTCGCTGCTTCGTTTGTTCATCGCGTATAATGCTTTGTGGCTGTCGTTTGTGATATTTCATCGACATTTTTGATAAAAATTTTTGGAAAAAGTCATGGTACATACAAAGTTTATATCACAATAGGTTCCGGAATTATAGTTTTATATCTGGTATGTATTTTTTTATTCGGATATAAATTTATTTTGACGATTCACATTAATTAAGTAAATGTACGGAGTTCAGTACGCCATGTTTGATAATCTAATAATCTAGGAAAAGTTTCAAATCTTGTTTGTATCGATCGATTTTATAAAAAATATTAGCCATCAGTTCTGCATAAACAAATTGATTGTATAAAATAATTCAAATGAATTATTTTGCTAATAAAATGATTACTGTTTTTATTCAGTAGCCATCTTTGTTTTAGAGAATTATTGTTTTTGACTCCCGTTTGTTTTTTATTTTCACAGATACAGCTGGGAATGCATTATTTCCTGGCTTTGCCGAACGAATTCGCTTTTCAACGGTTCAATATGTGTAGTGTATTTCCACCCTAAGTCTTAACGGCCTTATTATCGAGAGGTAAGACGACTTCGAATTTCGATTGACTGGAAATAAGGATAACGATCACAACGTGGAATCTATTGCTAAAGAAAGTTGATGATGTGGAATTTATTACCTTTCAGACACATCGGAAGTTTGTGGGATTAGAAGGTAAGAAAAATTATTTATGAATATTTTTGGGACTTAAATTTGTTCTTTAAACGATCCCAAACGATTAATTGTTTCAATTTTTATACATCTGTTCTTTCGAAAACGGCTTAAAAATTTATAAAATAAGCATTCAGTATTTATTTTTCAAATAATCGTGTTAGAGAATTTGTTATAAAGAAGTTACGAAATATTAACATTCTAAATGAATAACAATTGATTAAAAAAGCATAAATAACTAATATAACTGATAATTTGTTCATTCAACAATTGCTTAGGACGTTTTTATAATGTCTTCAATAATTAGTAGGGAAATTTTTATAAACAACCCAGCAATGTTTTCACTTTTGTCAAAGATAATAACTGCCTAAATATTTCGTAATCTCAATTGATGTATTCTTTCAGGAAACTAGCTTTTTTGTTAAATGTTTCAAAAAATTATTTAAGGGATTTGTTATAAACAAATGATTCAATATTGAAACTGTTTTCTTTTTAGTGTTTAGTTTATATTCAGTCAGTTCCTTTTCTCAAGTTCATTTTTAGTTTGTTTAAATTCAAAGCTAAATTTATATTTATAGACGGAAGAAATATTTTTTAAATATTCTTAATTGAGAAGCATACGTATGCAACCTAGTTCACACCGGTGTATTTACAGTTGCATAGGCATATTACTCTTATTTTCGATTTTGTTTACGTTAATTCGGTAATGTAACGTACGATAAATGTTCAAACCTTTCATCAGTATTTCTGACAAGCTGTTCTTAAATGTAGTTTTGTCTTCGTGGGATTCTTTGCTCCTTCTCAGCGACGTCTTCTACCTTGATGACGAGAAAGTCTACACTGGATTTGACGACGATTTCAAGTGAGAAGTTGTAATGATTGGCCGAGTACTCTTAAGATACAGTTGACTTGGATTCCTGCACTCTGTTGGCTTATTTCTTCTACTGTTAACTTCTTCGGTCTTTGGAACAGTACATTCTGCACTTAACTAAGGTGAGAATAAATTGAATGTTAATTAAAAGTTTCACGTTACTAATCTGTTACCACCCTATATGTTTCAGATTGCCGGTGGAGAAGACAAAGAAGACCGTAGTTAGAATGCTTCGTTATTTTATTTCAATACATTTTTTATTTTGCATGTATTTATTTTATTTAGTTGAATTCATTTTCATTTTGAATTTTATTTGGTTCATTTAGTTGAATTTATATTTTATTATGCATGTTTTTAGCTCATTTAGTTGAATTCATCTTTTATTTTGCATGTTATTTAGTTTATTTTATTTGAATTCTTTTTTATTTTGCATGTCTCTTGCTTACCTCTTCGCTTTGCTTACTGCACATTCTTACTATCTTGCTTCGCATTTACACTACGACGTCCACATGATTCAACGTTTCGTTATCGTGTTCAATTCTCTTCTCAGCTTTGTGGGCCGAGGGAGGGCCTCCCCGAACGAATCCCCTTAGCCTTAGCTATTTAGTTGTTCTTTGAAAGTACCTTAGGTGCTTTCCCGTGAGTCTACTCTAGCGTTATTTCATTTCAGACAGGGTACAGCGGAGTTATCTGGAATAGAAGGAATAGCCGACTGCCTGGCTTGCCTTGACGAAATCTGTCCGATCTTTTCTACCAATCTATTAGTTTTTGTCGTTAGTCCTGCTTAATGCTCTATTCGCTTTCAGATAATATGGTATGGTATCCTAAGAAGACTGAAGACATCGTATTTCTTTCTTTTTGTTGTATTTTCTTTGTTATCTTGTATTTCTCTTACAGGTATTTTGTTCTTTTTACTTTATAAACTGTTATATTAATATAATCGTAATTTAAAATAATAATTAGCTTTTCCAAATTCAGTTTTTGCCATAATTGTTCAAACCAAATACAATTTTATTAGTAATTTTAATCATTAGAAGTTAATTTGGGTGGATAGGGTGGCTATAAGGGGAGATGCGGAGGCCACAGATTGTTAAGGGGCCTTTTTGTCCCAAATTTACTGTTTGAATATTAATATAACAGCTTATAAACAACATATTGTACATAATTTTGTCTTTCTCTTACAGGTATTTTATTCTTTTTACTTTATAAACTGTTATATTATTATAATCGTAATTTAAAATGATAATTAGCTTTTCCAAATTCAGTTTTTGCTATAATTGTTGAAACCAAATACAATTTTATTAGTAATTTTAATCATTAGAAGTTAATTTGGGTGGATAGGGTGGCTATAAGGGGAGATGCGGAGGCCACAGAATGTTAGGGTTGCTTTTTTCCCCAAACTTAATGTTTGAATATTAATATAACAGCTTATAAAGCGTAAAATGTAAATAGTTATTGCATTTAATTGTAGTCTCTTGTCAACTATGTGTGTATGTATTAGAAATGTATTTGAAGTTAATTTTACTATCTGTGTATTGTTTGTAAATCAAGCTGTATTGTATCCAGTATATTTTGTATTAAATAAAGCAATTAATATATTAGTGGTTTTATGTAAATATAAACATGATTAAATAATTGTATTGTGTTTTCTTAAGTGATTTTTAATAAATCTGTTAAGATTAGAAATTGTTTTATTTTCTCATTAACCAACGCTTTAAATTGAATAAGGTATATTCATAATGTTACTGACTTTTTTATACTAGTTCGAAATTTTGAAAACGATATATAAGATGTTCAATTTAAATTCGATAAATTTATTAAAAGCAATTTATACTGTCCCGATACATATATTGAAATTTTAAAAATTTTGAACATTTCTATCAGGAGAGCATAAGTCCAAAGAGTTATTTTTTGAAAAATAATTTATTAGTCGGATCGCCAGTGCTCCAAAAAAAAAGTAACGTCACATTGTTATACCACTCTAACCAAGTAAAAAAGCCATAATTTTGATTTATTTATTAATTAGATCAGTAATGTACATAGAGTAAAACAAACATAAACCATAATAATGATTTATTTATTAATTAAATCAGTAATGTACATATAGTAGGACAAATATATTTCTTTTAAATAACTATACAATAAATATTTACAAAACAGATTCTAATTACTATACAAAAACACATACATTTATTTATTGATACACCTATTTATTCAGAACAAATCATTTATCTACATTATTTAATAATATACATTTTACCATAGTGTTATCAATCAAGAATAAATACATTTCAACAAAATTTAATTATAATTACAACAAAACTATGTACAACTGTTGTTTATAAGCTGTTATATTAATATTCAAACATTAAGTTTGGGGAAAAAAGCAACCCTAACATTCTGTGGCCTCCGCATCTCCCCTTATAGCCACCCTATCCACCCAAATTAACTTCTAATGATTAAAATTACTAATAAAATTGTATTTGGTTTCAACAATTATAGCAAAAACTGAATTTGGAAAAGCTAATTATCATTTTAAATTACGATTATAATAATATAACAGTTTATAAAGTAAAAAGAATAAAATACCTGTAAGAGAAAGACAAAATTATGTACAATATGTTGTTTATAAGCTGTTATATTAATATTCAAACAGTAAATTTGGGACAAAAAGGCCCCTTAACAATCTGTGGCCTCCGCATCTCCCCTTATAGCCACCCTATCCACCCAAATTAACTTCTAATGATTAAAATTACTAATAAAATTGTATTTGGTTTGAACAATTATGGCAAAAACTGAATTTGGAAAAGCTAATTATTATTTTAAATTACGATTATATTAATATAACAGTTTATAAAGTAAAAAGAACAAAATACCTGTAAGAGAAATACAAGATAACAAAGAAAATACAACAAAAAGAAAGAAATACGATGTCTTCAGTCTTCTTAGGATACCATACCATATTATCTGAAAGCGAATAGAGCATTAAGCAGGACTAACGACAAAAACTAATAGATTGGTAGAAAAGATCGGACAGATTTCGTCAAGGCAAGCCAGGCAGTCGGCTATTCCTTCTATTCCAGATAACTCCGCTGTACCCTGTCTGAAATGAAATAACGCTAGAGTAGACTCACGGGAAAGCACCTAAGGTACTTTCAAAGAACAACTAAATAGCTAAGGCTAAGGGGATTCGTTCGGGGAGGCCCTCCCTCGGCCCACAAAGCTGAGAAGAGAATTGAACACGATAACGAAACGTTGAATCATGTGGACGTCGTAGTGTAAATGCGAAGCAAGATAGTAAGAATGTGCAGTAAGCAAAGCGAAGAGGTAAGCAAGAGACATGCAAAATAAAAAAGAATTCAAATAAAATAAACTAAATAACATGCAAAATAAAAGATGAATTCAACTAAATGAGCTAAAAACATGCATAATAAAATATAAATTCAACTAAATGAACCAAATAAAATTCAAAATGAAAATGAATTCAACTAAATAAAATAAATACATGCAAAATAAAAAATGTATTGAAATAAAATAACGAAGCATTCTAACTACGGTCTTCTTTGTCTTCTCCACCGGCAATCTGAAACATATAGGGTGGTAACAGATTAGTAACGTGAAACTTTTAATTAACATTCAATTTATTCTCACCTTAGTTAAGTGCAGAATGTACTGTTCCAAAGACCGAAGAAGTTAACAGTAGAAGAAATAAGCCAACAGAGTGCAGGAATCCAAGTCAACTGTATCTTAAGAGTACTCGGCCAATCATTACAACTTCTCACTTGAAATCGTCGTCAAATCCAGTGTAGACTTTCTCGTCATCAAGGTAGAAGACGTCGCTGAGAAGGAGCAAAGAATCCCACGAAGACAAAACTACATTTAAGAACAGCTTGTCAGAAATACTGATGAAAGGTTTGAACATTTATCGTACGTTACATTACCGAATTAACGTAAACAAAATCGAAAATAAGAGTAATATGCCTATGCAACTGTAAATACACCGGTGTGAACTAGGTTGCATACGTATGCTTCTCAATTAAGAATATTTAAAAAATATTTCTTCCGTCTATAAATATAAATTTAGCTTTGAATTTAAACAAACTAAAAATGAACTTGAGAAAAGGAACTGACTGAATATAAACTAAACACTAAAAAGAAAACAGTTTCAATATTGAATCATTTGTTTATAACAAATCCCTTAAATAATTTTTTGAAACATTTAACAAAAAAGCTAGTTTCCTGAAAGAATACATCAATTGAGATTACGAAATATTTAGGCAGTTATTATCTTTGACAAAAGTGAAAACATTGCTGGGTTGTTTATAAAAATTTCCCTACTAATTATTGAAGACATTATAAAAACGTCCTAAGCAATTGTTGAATGAACAAATTATCAGTTATATTAGTTATTTATGCTTTTTTAATCAATTGTTATTCATTTAGAATGTTAATATTTCGTAACTTCTTTATAACAAATTCTCTAACACGATTATTTGAAAAATAAATACTGAATGCTTATTTTATAAATTTTTAAGCCGTTTTCGAAAGAACAGATGTATAAAAATTGAAACAATTAATCGTTTGGGATCGTTTAAAGAACAAATTTAAGTCCCAAAAATATTCATAAATAATTTTTCTTACCTTCTAATCCCACAAACTTCCGATGTGTCTGAAAGGTAATAAATTCCACATCATCAACTTTCTTTAGCAATAGATTCCACGTTGTGATCGTTATCCTTATTTCCAGTCAATCGAAATTCGAAGTCGTCTTACCTCTCGATAATAAGGCCGTTAAGACTTAGGGTGGAAATACACTACACATATTGAACCGTTGAAAAGCGAATTCGTTCGGCAAAGCCAGGAAATAATGCATTCCCAGCTGTATCTGTGAAAATAAAAAACAAACGGGAGTCAAAAACAATAATTCTCTAAAACAAAGATGGCTACTGAATAAAAACAGTAATCATTTTATTAGCAAAATAATTCATTTGAATTATTTTATACAATCAATTTGTTTATGCAGAACTGATGGCTAATATTTTTTATAAAATCGATCGATACAAACAAGATTTGAAACTTTTCCTAGATTATTAGATTATCAAACATGGCGTACTGAACTCCGTACATTTACTTAATTAATGTGAATCGTCAAAATAAATTTATATCCGAATAAAAAAATACATACCAGATATAAAACTATAATTCCGGAAC
Organism: Agrilus biguttatus; assembly: GCA_963921985.1. Lineage (NCBI taxonomy): Eukaryota > Metazoa > Arthropoda > Insecta > Coleoptera > Buprestidae > Agrilus > Agrilus biguttatus. The sequence goes on from OY998117.1 coordinate 32,963,743, forward strand.
CTATTGTGATATAAACTTTGTATGTACCATGACTTTTTCCAAAAATTTTTATCAAAAATGTCGATGAAATATCACAAACGACAGCCACAAAGCATTATACGCGATGAACAAACGAAGCAGCGAGCAAGAAGGAAGTTACGTCATAGTTACGTCATTGACTAAATTAACAAACGTAACATGTATGACTTTCTTTCGCTGAATTATCGTTGGTTGTAGTAAATGTCGATTAAAAAAAATACTTTGATAAAATTTAAATACATCCACCTCAACTAATTATCACGATATTGGATAAAACAAAACATTTTTGTATTGGAATATTTACATAAGTGCAATTGACTACGAGATTATCCGAATGTCACCAAAGTGGACGGAAGTTTCTAGACTGGTGGGAAATATTCGAAATTCAAATGAAATTAAAATTTTATGAATTTTTATAAAAACGTTATCACTTTGCGACGCAGTTTCTAACTTATTTCAAGTTTAATATAAAATTTAATACACCTGAGTGAACCTACTTTGTATCGTATCTGCCCATTTAGCTGAAAACAAGTTTTCATCGTTGAAACTGATAGCGATTTTCAAAATAAATGTACATTTCTACAGTAAGTTAGTCAGTTCTTTGTTATAGGCTCACTGGATAAACGTTATTATTCACTTCATACTCATAATATCTTTTATATAAAAGACTCTCATCTAGACTCGCTGGATAGATATTATTCTTTCAATTTCATTATAAGAATAGTATAATTAGTGAGTGATTAGGAATAAATAGTAAAAATTACACGATTTCTTATTATTAAATGTGGTATATCAGTACAACCGTTCGATATAAGTGATAAAACACTACGACGGTAAAAACAAAGTCATTAAAAAGTTTTACAAAGCCACCAGCTTTTGCAATTTATTCCGAATCCGATTCTTTGTTACTGACAATTTTTTCAACAACTTTTTTCAATTTGTCCCATTCATTATTCATCAATTAAAGTAACAATTTTTAAGCGAGTACATCACCGTGTTTCATTAACTTGAGGTACATTTTTTCCCTAATATTGAATTTAGAACGTTTTGCTTATTGATGTAAAAATGCTGGAACGCCTAAGAGAGAAGCGAAGAAAATTCTTACTTTCGATATATTATTAGTTGCCTGACGTAAAAGTAAATTTAATCTATGAGCGGCACAATGCGTGAAAAGAGCGCACGGGACAAGCGATTTAATTCTTGACTGTAATCCATTTAATTCTGAAGGCATTACATTGGGGCCGTCGTAACACTAGCTAGCTAGCTAGCTACTAATTTTTTTTTTAAAGTTTAAAGGCTCGAAAACATTGACCAAAAGTTCGAAAAGAGTATTCGCAGATCTATTCGCACTGACGTCATAGAAACCTAGAAATTATTAACATATCTAAAGCTATTGAACATCGAGACTTTTCAGTTAAATCGGTTGTATCATCCTTTATGACAGCAAAAACAGTTGAATTTTGCGTTTCATTTTTGATATAGTCCCTAAGATATTCCTCGCAACAAACTATTAATCCGTTTTGAATTTTTTTTGACTGACCTGTGATTTTTTTTTTAAACTTTCCCGATGTTCTGTTAATTCCGTATCTCTCTTAATAAGCGTTAAATTTTTTTTTTTAATTCCCGAGAAAGGATCTAGCCTACTTAAATCACTTAATTATCGCACACAGTGTATTAAAACCTAATTGAAATAAAGAAAAACTTAACAAACCCTTATCACACTTGTTTTTGATAAAACACTTGTTTCGGATAAAAGAAGTTAAAAATTGATAAAATATCTAAATGAACTACCTATTTTGTTGGTACCTAGACGAATACAATACTGTGTAAACAAAAAATAAAAAACAGTCGAAGTAATTTTTCTTCGGGGGAACGTGAAAAATCTATAATAATAATTTTACATTAATATTCGGGAAAAAAGTAGCAATCAAATATGGACCATTTACCAAAGATAAAATGGCGAAAACGGTAAAAACGGTTTTTGCAGTTTTTTTACACGTTCCCCCACTTCTAATAATCTAAAAAAAAGTTTTTCGAAAATATACCAAATACGTGATAAAATATAATTTTTTAAAAACTAAGTGTCTTGGTCTTTTTTTTAATCGAATTTGAAAATTTGAAACTAAAAAGATTTTAATTTCTCGCCAAAATTTCAAAATAAAATCTGTAGAAACTGGAAAAATATTCAATTAAAAAAAAAACACTTTATTCTACGTCAAAAATTAACGTAGATATCGTTAAAATAATGAGAAACCTTTACGATTTTTTTTTGATAGTACTTAGGTTACGGGTCTGAAATTTTTTAGGGAATACTTGTTTTTCATGATAAATATAGCGGTATTTTTTTTGTTGCAAAACGGCCTGGGGCATTTTTCACTATCTGATCCGGCTAGACCCTTTGGCGCCTTTCTGCTTCCTTTCGTCTTGAAAAGCGCGTTTCTAATAGGATTCAACAAGGCAATTTCTTTTTCGCCTCACAAGCTATCTACGGCATCTCCAATACACCACGCAGTACGATATGTACTGCATTTTTAATTAGGTTGTATGCGTTTAATCGTTTAAGCGCAGATTGGCGTGTCTCTAATAAGAAGACGAATACAGCTTGACGATCTCAGCTGCAAGTTGGAACACACAACTCGGGTGCGCGGTAAATTTTAAAAGCTCGAAGATGGAATATTTCTCGATTTTAAAAAAGACTTTTTGGAATTATTGTTGAATTAAATATAATAAAATACCAACAAATGGAAAACAAATGCATTTAATAAACATGCCGCGGTTTTTTCTTATTGTACCGAACGTATACGTGTGTGCGATGAATCGGTTAGCGCTGATTCACGAAGGCGGCGCGTTTCATGTCGACCGATCGATGATGCCGAACAATAGACGCTCGAGAATATTCTGTTGTCATAACAAGTCGTTTTCTTTGAAAAGCGGTCGAAATATATTCTCATGTTTTCTTGTACTATTGTTTCCGGGTCAGCGGATAAATAAAAGTAAATTGTGTTTGGGATGTATCGAGATACTACATGGCTTCAGTCAGGGTAGCACCTTTTTGGCAATATTCTGGTTGCTAATCATTATTAGTCAGAATAAAGCAACAACTAACGTCAGTTAGCGGTGTTATTATTGTTGAATCGCATAGACGTGTATTTTGTGGTTTTGTTTATTAACTACTGGACAACTATTTACGCTTTTACAATTGTCATTTGCAATGTTGCATTGGTGAAGAATATTATTGAGAGCAAGGGGACAGAAAATTGACTCTGTGACTCTTTTTCTTTTTTTGCCTAAAACTATCGAAATTAAAACTTAAATAACATTTGTATGCAAATGTAATACGAGCGCATTGGACGAGTCCCTTCCTAAGTGTAATGGATGACAAGGTATGATTGCTTTTCAAAATGAGGGTGGTTTGATAACATGTACATACTAGTGAATATACGAAACTGTCGCGAAAATATTCGGATAAATATATGAAAATGTCACTTTCGGTCACATATATCAAAACGTCATGTTCCGATGAATAAACGAAAACCGGATCAAGAATTTCTCCCTTCTATGCTAATTATTTCTAAAATTATTTAGAAAACCATAGAATCTTTGATAAAAATACTACGTTTATTAAGTATATACACAGTTGGCACGGATATGTGGATAATATTTTTTGCATTTGGTTGCGCACAGAAAGACAGATGTATCAATTTTTGGAGATATTTAACAAAATAAATTCAAAAATAAAATTTACTGTAGAAATAGGTAATAAAATGTTAAATTTCTTAGATATACAAATATGTATCAAGAAAAATAATAGTTTAGATTTCAAAATATTTAGAAAAAAAACCTACACAGACTGTGTCATACCCAGCCATTCAAACCACCCGAATAATATAAAACTAGCTGTGTTTCATACCATGTTAGATAGGATAATTAATTTTCCATTAAACAAGGATAACTATAATTTAGAAATAAAAATCATAAAAACTATAGCTATGAACAACGGCTATAAGACAGAGGTTATAGAAAACCTTTTAGCTAAAAAATTAAGATTGAATGCTAATAAATTAATTTTTCCGATCAACACAAAAAAGGAAAAAAAGAATTTGGCAAAATATTAAATTAAGAAAATATAATGTAATTGCTGCTTATTTCAACAATTTTACGTTAGGAAAAATATTAGTGAACAATAAATTATTCAATTACGATTAAAGTGGTGCTTACGAGATAAGATGCTCGGATTGTCCGGCTATTTATATTGGAAAGTTCAGGAGGCATATATTAACTAGATTTCATGAACACGTTAATTACGCAAAATATAGTAAACGTTCATCAGGACTTTCAAGCCACTTAATTTCAAATAATCATACCATTCATATAATATTCCCTTCCACCTATGTCTTTGGTTTGTATTTAAATGTGATAATTGTATAATAAGTAGTATTCTTACTCCTGAAGATGCCTTAAGCAGGCGAAATACGTATAGAGTTGATAATAAATAATAGTGAAACTTTCCAAGTGTTTGTTTTTTTTGAATACCTTGCTATAATTAAATTTTGATCCCATAGCTTATATTACAACTTGACAATTGTTTTTCCTTACTAAAACTTGAAACAATTGCCAAGTTTGTAATTTAATATTGTAATTCTTTACGTATTATACCATTGAGAATTGCTCCAACAGTTTTCAAGATAAATGGGGAAAACAAGGCAAAATTGTAATATTTAAACATTGTCTGAAAAAAAAATTACATTTATATACGACGAGATTCCATCAAGAAATAAGACATTGTTATTCGAAGAACACCTTAGGTCATTTTCAAAAATTCAGAACTTCCCAACAAATTACTCTGTCGCCTTCTGTTATGGCTCATCATTTTAAAGCCATTTGGAATCCCTCCAGAATAATTATTCCATAATTTCTATCGAATCCTATATTATTTATTAAAATAAAACTGGAAAATGTTTTCACAAAATATTTATTAGAAACCTCTAATACGCGTTTCGATCTTTCGGCCATCGTCAAGGAGGACTAACCTACATGAATACTAAAATTAGAAACAGGTATCCGGCTATTTATAACAAATATCAGTAACTTGGTTGGAATTTTCGACAATATTTGTAAACACATGAAATAAAGGACCATTGTACCTTTGGATTTGGTGATTCAACGTAATATTAAGGGCTAAAGGTAGACTTTTCAACTTCCAATTTTTCTACGAAATTTAGTTTCCTGCCGTTATTTTTTTTTCTAAATGAAGAACAGAAGTATTATTTTTACTGATAGATTGGTATACAAAATCTAATGTCGAAATTTTTCCCGTTTTTCCAATATAAACACTACTGCAATTATCACATTTAATAATATAAACGCCAGATTTATTAAAAATACCATTATTCATTAACTTGCTATTTACTAACACGTTATTCCAATTATTTTTGTTTGAATTCATTACGTATAATACTAATTCCTTTTTATACAAGTACAATTTTTGGCTAATATTAATAACAATAATTTGTAGTTATTTAAAAAAGGATTTAGAATTAAGTATTGTTGAAAATTCCAAACAAGTTACTGATATTTCTTGTAAATTGTCAGATGTCTGCTTTTAATTTTAGTACGTACCTATTCTACACTCTTGTAGTGTACATACCTCTGTTTGACAATGATCGAAAGATCGAAACTCTAAGTAGAAGTTTCAAATAAATATTTTGTGAACACATTTTCTGCTTTGATTTAAATAAATAATTATTAAAATGTTTTACAATTCATGAACCTACCGCATAATCTATTGGAAATATTAAGAATGAGCAAAATAACCATACATATTTAGACCTTTAATTATAAACAAATCAAAAATTTGGGCATATAACTTATAGGACACGTTCCTGTTCACCTATATTACCAAAACAACTGTATTTTAAAGGTATTCTTTTGCACTGGACTACCTATAATTTTTGTTTTATTAGTGTGTGTGTAGAGCGTAACGAAAATCAATAATTTGGTGGTGGCGGCATTTATTTTTAGAAATGCCTTGATGTAGTAGAATCGGTGCCTACGTCAAACTTGAAGACATCTGATCTTTACTTTTCCCTCAACAATTGGTATTAACTTTATTTAAAAGAAATCAAAACACATTTTGCACTGTACGTGGAATATCACGAGAAGGCAATTTTTAACAAGAATGTCAACAATTTGTATGTAAAGACACCTCAAATTAATTTCCATGTTCATGGCATATGAACAGTAAAGCATTGCTTGCACTAACGATGAAAATGTTCTGAACAACCCGAACAAAGAATAGGTATTACAAACGGAGAGCAAACGAGACGAAAAAATCAATCAATTAAAATTAATTTAAAAAAACAATACGCTTTCTAAATCGATAACTGATTAAGTTTAACTTGTCAAAAGTATGATGTCACGTTCTCAGTTTACTAAATACAAATGTTATTATTTTATTTTATTTGTTTCAGGATAAAAAACCAAAAACATTTGAATAAACACATCAATTATTTCACTGCAAAAACACTTCATTTATTAAATTCAAATTCTCCTACCTTTTCATCGAATTTGCTTTGTCTACGTTGAACGACAGCCCTATTTTTGTCACAATAAGAAAGGGGTCCCAAACCAACACTAGTTTATTGACAGGAACATCGTACTACCATTTTCTGAAAAAAAAAAAACAAAAAAATAGGAAAAAGTCATACCTAATTCGCCTCAAAATATTGTAAAAAGTCACTTGTTCTTCTGAACAATAATTTAAAAAAATCAGACGATAAACATTTTGACGAGGCACCTGTTATCAAAAATGGATACTATAAAAAAATAAATTACCTAAAAAACAATATGCACATCATAATCAGCAATATTTATTTATAACATTTTGACCATTGCATGACTTCCAGTAAAAAAATTTTACCTAGAGTTTCAATTTCTTACCTACGGTAGTATAAAGGAATTTGTTTGTTAGCATGTCAGCCATTTTACTTATAACAGATACATGACATAGTCGTGGCGCATCAATTACAAGCAACAAGTGGGAAGTGGCAGCTATTTCAACGCACGCTTAGTTTTAAATATTATGAAAGAGAATACGTGCCGTATGTCGTTAAGTAATTGGTACACACGAAATTAAAAAAATGCGATAATAAATATCGTTCCAATAAGTACCAATATATTACCTACACTAACATTGTTGTATAGGTATTCATCAATCATTTCTTTATTTTTCTAATTATTTGCAGAAAACATTAAATTGGAGTTTTAGAAAAAAAATAAAAAATAAGTTAGTAAAAAGACACTTCTAAACAGTTTTACGCAAACAAAACCTTTTTCTTTGTAAAATATCAAAATTTACTTATAATTATACAAAAATATATGTTGTTTACTGGTAAATGTATGAAACATTAAAATATTGATTCACTTCTTATTATTATTTTATTTTTTGACAGAGCCAATCCCATACCTTTTTACAAGTTGGAAAATAATTAAATTAAACAACAGACGTATGTACTTATACAAATATTAGGAGTATATTACGACGATTGAATTGTATCTAATTAAAATTGACATTTTTAAATAAGTTTTAAAAAATTTTAACTATGTTAACATGAAAACAAGAAGAAGATAGCCAATAGCGGCACGAGCTATCTATTATTAATTCAAGATAATAACTTTTTACGAAAGTAAACAAGTTTTAGTAAATCCTACGGAAAATTAAATAATCATGAGGAAGTACGTATCCACCACATAGGTAACATTTACACATACGTTACTATCAAAAATATCAAAAAATAAAAATAATAATAAGTAGTCAAAAAACAACATGCACGTCACAATCTACAATAATTAACGATAAGTTTTCGACAAGTGCATGACTTCTAGCAATTTTCATGTACCCCAATTTTTTATTTCTTACCTATGAAATGTAACAACTGCACAACACGACAATGGTTGATCGAAAAATGATGGCCGATGCCAAATTCATCGACCTCGTCGGTTTTTTCTAAGCCTACTTAGTTTCATGTGTGGTCGCTTTTTGAATAAAAATTACCGGACGCCTTTTTTTGATTAAGCTTTACTTTTTACGACTCATTGTTAAATGGACACAAATTAAAAACTACTCAATTTTATTGATTATTTAAATGTTTTTCAAGGGACACCTGATTCGCATAAAATAAAATTAATTGTTATTTATATTAAAACTGGCAAAACGTTTTTTCTCGATCGATCGTTCCAGCCTTTTACTCGTAGAGAGAGCACGTATTCAGAAAATAAAGGATAGATAATATTATACTTCGATAAATATGTAAATACTCTCAATTATATATGCACCTTTACTGACGAAATTTTAGATATATTTGAAAGCTTCGTAGATTCAAAATGAGATACTTATAAATCTTTAAAAGTTGTATTATTTAACTTTATCTTACAAATTAACTTTATCCTACAAAGCAATGACGTCACTGTATTAATCTTACCGTTTACTTTATAAATATTTCCTAACTTTAATAATATTGCAATATGACCGAACAAAGAATACATGCATAATGGCGTAATAATAAAATAGCTATACAAACTATATTTTAAACACGTAAATAACCAAGCAAAAACACAGTAGATTCTTTCAATCAACCATTTAATAAAATACTCGACGACAATTTCTACTAAAAGGTCAGTACTCTTAACTAATGACAATAATATTTTTTTAGTCGAAACAATTGTTGCGTATTTTATTGATTAGTTTATTGAAACAATCTACTATTTTACGTATTTAAAAATAACTATTAATAATATGTTTCATATCAACACGTCCATTATTACTAGTTAGTATTAAAAAAATCATTTTTGTTACAGCGCTTAATATACGTAGCTTTTCTTGATTTTAAGTAACAAGATTGTGAATCGTCAAACTTTAAAATAAATTAATTAGTTTATTCAAGTCATGCTCATTACCATTACCATTACAGTTCCAACTGGATAGTATTTTCCTTCTCTTTTCTATCAGCAATAACAATATTGAGACATTTTTCTAAATTTTTCATACTCGTATAGCCTCTTTAATAACGTAAAGTATAATTTTAAAGCAGAACTGTATTATCTCAAGAAGTACTAAACACGTTTTTTGTCCGCATTTTTTAACCGGTTTATCAGAACAACATGTTTGTACGTTTGTATAGGAATTGCTACACTGTACAGTAAACAACGCAAAAAAGAATAGATCGGGCAAACACAAAAAGAAAATACAAATATACTGGCTTTACATAAGCAGTATAAAGAAGTAATAATGGTTTCCTTATACTACTTTTGTATCACATAAATTTAAGTAATTTATTTTATTAAAATCGAAAAAGTTAACTGTGCACCAATTTCGATTTGTACTGTAACATACCTGTCCAATTTCTAAAAATAACCATATGCCAGATTACATTATTGATTTATCTTTCTGTACACTACAGGGTTCTCTATTCATTTTCTATTATAATTATGTATATCAATTCAAATTTACGTAGGCAACCCACTATACTCCAAATAATTGTAATCTACCGAGTAACAGCTAATGTAGACATCTTCCTTAATACACTCAATTTTTAAACTTAGGGTTCAAAATCTTCAACCATATGTTTTTAGTATATTTAGAGTAGATCCACAACTATTTAGTTTACATATGCTTATAGGGTATTTTCGATAAAAAGAGGGTTTTATTTATTGTTCAATTTTATTTTGAGATCATTAAAAGATAAAAACCGTGTAAAAAGTGCGTAGAATCTAATAATATTAAAAATTTTATAAATTGGATTAGCGATTAGAATAAACAAAGTAAATGTTTTAATTGAAAAAAAACATTAAAATCTTAATGCAATAATTTCTTTATAAATTATCGATTAGAGCAACACCAATATGGTAATAATGGTAAGTATTTATCTCATGCAATTTTACTTTTTTTAATTATAACTGGAGAGTACCCATAATGATTTTAAGAACGTTTTCATGAAATTGAGATTTGAGAAATAGGCATTCGATTTGATAACTAATTTCTCTGTATATTTATTGGATGTGATCGATAATTTTAATGGGAACCACTAAGTAGAAATATCTTTCCAATTTTTAAATTTAATTCAATTTGATATTTTATTTTATAGATAATAATACTTCAATTATTTATATACATACGTTGATTCTAATATTTTGTCGTCTAATATGTATCTATGTGTAAAACAATATTACAAAAAAATACACAGCAAACCCCGAAGAGTTTATTTCACTTCCTGAAATTTTTATGGTTAATTTTAAGACATAAACAACGGTCCCTTATATATGGTTTAGAGAAGAGCTATATAAGGAATGTTTTTTCTCGTGATAACAACCAGCAACCCCTATAGAGGGTATCTCTAATTGGAAATAAGGGAGTATCTAGTTCATTTAGACTAACATAAATCAGAAATAAATCAAAGTAAATAAAAATCACCTGCGGTAAAGATTGATTTGGGATGTTGCTAAATAAAAATATGTAAAAATTTGGGTGAAAAAAAAAATTCGCAAACATTATCGAGTGCGTACATTTTCGACTTATTTTAAAACTCTTAAAAAGTGGTATCTTACCTTCATTAAATCCTTCCAGTTGAATGAACACAGTACCAAAAGGGGCGCAGGATGAAGGTCAGGGTGCCATCGTAGATGGTTTCTTGTTTTAGTGGGAGCATGATAAAATAATTAATGCGTTTTCAATCACCGGTTAAGCTATAATAACAGAAAAAAGAAACAAATTAATTAAATACATTAGTCACTAGAACATCATGCAAAACTTTACGATAACAGATAAAAATTAAAAAACTATTTCGTAAAACGGCTACAAACAAAATTAGCATTGAAGCCTCTTTTTTATGCTCTCAATAATTTCCAATAAACAAGTACATAACAATTTAAATTATTGATGAATTATATTTATACAATACTAGGATATTTATTTTATATATAATATCGCGATCAATTTTTAATTTATAACTTGTTTTAAACCTCTTAAAAGGTTCGTCAAAATTGTGTATAAATGTATGTAGAATTTAAAGGTCATGGCAATTTTTAAGTACAAATTTTAATTACCTAACTTGAACGAGCCCAACTTGTTCCAATCGTGTGGAAATAATCTTCAATATAGTCTTACTGATGGGTGAGACAGCAGAAATCAAAAAGGAAAACAAATTAACTGCTTTTCTAATGAAACTGTAAAAACAATACAACAAAACTAAATAAAAAATGCACGCACAATCTACCAAATAACTTCAAAGGAGATACCTAGCTCTTCCTTTTTACAGCCTGTTTCAAAAAGGAATTTCAACAAAAATATGATAGGAAGTAACAAAAATTTAACAATTTATAATAACTGATAACAATGGTAACTATATTTTTATAAATAGAGAAGAATTTTAGAGTTCATTAGCATAAGCCAAGATTATTATACCTTGATTAGATTGACCATACAAACAGAAAATAAAATCTATCGAACTTTTTTAGTTTTGACAAAATGCATTTTTGTTATGCAACCCATTTCACAAACCATTTAATTACTAAAGCCAGCGTACAGCGCCACCCGATTTGTTAAGTATCAACTATACAACAAATGGCAGAGTTGATTAGAGTTAGCATAACCTATAAATGTAGTTTTTTATTTTACTAAACAAATTTTAAATAAACAATGTACTGTTTATCGATTTCTTCAATATTCAGTCACAAATATGTGTACTTCCATATTAACCATAGATGTTACCATACTTATTAAATAATATTCCTTTTAAAAATCATTTTTATACCGTTTACTCTATATTGCTCTGATTTGTGACCTATGAAAATATTTTATACATTTAGTCATTTTATTTGTTTATTTATTGTATTAAATAAACAGAATATGATAAATTAATCTAAACTTACTTAATTATTACAGTAAGTGAAGAAAAATACTGTAACGATAATATTCTATTTTCAAAGATTTATGGCTTAAATTTATTTATGTACAGTAGAAGATGATATTCTAGGTAGGTGATTAGGAGGCAATAAAATTTGAGCATAAATCAAACAATGGCATGCACAAGATACGTTGTAAATATTCATATGCTATTTGAATAAACACATAAAAATAAATTTAGATAGCTACAAAAATAAATTTTAAAGGAATATATGTGGTTTACATACCTTTAAAATGATCAAAACAATTAAAAACATAAACTCAAAAAGCTGTCAAGCAGAAATATTATGTTAAATTAACACATCTGTGCAAAAACGAACGAACATCTCTTAACTAGCACCTTCCTTCAACAATATATCTAAATGAAAAGTCTTATTTTATTACACAAAACACGAAAACACTAAATATAAAAATCCTTATGGCGATTTACCGTTGCAAGCGAAATTGTTTGGAGTCGGTATAAGCTCCACCCATCCCTGTGACGTCAAGGCTTAGGTTGTCTGTCTATTATTAATATTTATTATCATAACAGTTTAGGTATTAACCTCTCTGATGTGTGGATTGCATTTTACACATTTAACAAATAATCTTTTTTAAGGTGGGCTGTATAATGAACACAGTGAATAAAGTATTTCGACTTTCATTACCATATCCAAAGTTAACCTTTAAAAATGTAATAATTAGAAGTTATGCATTTAAAAGCAATTTAAAAATAAAATGGGTTAGACCTGAGAAAATTCCCTGTTTTAAACCTGAAAAAAGTGGTGATTTGGATCCAATGCCAGAATTAGATAAATCACGATATCAATTAGAGTATATTAACTGCAAAGAATTAGAAGATGCTGATCCATTGGTGAAGAAATTATTCTCTTTGGAATTTGCACCTCGTAGTAAAGTTACCCAAGCATATAAGAAAGATCTAATCGATTCTGTTAAGAATCATACATTTGATGAAAGCTCTATTGAAGTTAGAATTGCTAGGTGGACTGGTACTATTCGGGCACTTCAAGAAGTAATGGAAAATCATCCAAGAAATAGGAGAGTAAAGGTAATATTTTTTTCTTGATGTATTTACAAATGTTCATATTCACAAATTAATTATAGGTACAACTAAAAGAAATTATTGATAAAAGAAAGAAATATTTAAAATTTCTTAGAACATGGGATTATAAAAAATTTGAATGGCTTATAGACAATTTGAGTATTGTTTATAAACCACCACCACCTCAATATCATTGGATAACTAGAAAGGATTCATTACGAAAACTGACCCAAAAATATTGTGATGACAGTCGTAATGAAAAACTCAATGCATACAGATTGCAACTGGAAGCAGAACAACCTGCATTTTTAGAAGAGAAAATAAGAACATTGGAGTTCCTTAGGCAGGAACAAAAGGATTGTGGAGTAGAAATAACTATCAACCAAGAAGAAATTGATGAAGCGAAGAAAAAATTAGATGAATTACATAAAGAAATAGAAAAAGGCAATAATTCTATTTAATAGTTATTTATGTATACATATTAAACATTTAAAAGATAATAAAAGTTCAATTTTGTAAAGGTTAGTTTCTTTTATTCGCAGATTGAACAGTAAAATAAAAATAATTAAACTGTTAGAATTTTAACACTATGATAGGATGTATTTATCCTAAAAATATCTAATATCCTGTGAGGAGTGATTCAGTATGCTTATCACTCTATAGCCTTTTTATTACAAATAGTTCTAAATTAAAGTATTTGAAAAAAATACTGTTCTTTCATAAAAATAAATTACTATCAGAATATATTTAAAATTTTTATAAACATTTAAATACGTGTGCATTATATAAATATTACATATATGTATATCATTAATTCACTTCTTTAATGCTGATGCCAAAAACTCTGACATTACTGGATAAACAGGGTCAAAATTGGTCGAATTCTTTTGACAAATCACATTTTCATATCTTTGTAAAGCTCCAGCAATTAAATCCAATCTAAAATAAAAAAGAAACAATTGTCTACCTCTCAAAATTCGAAATTACACTAAAATTAAAGATCACCTGTCTGATTCCAATGTATTTTTATCTAACCAGGCTGTAAATTCAGAAATCGACCAACCCATATTTTGATGAGGACTGGCCAATTCAGGTTCTGCATAAGAGAATAGCAAAAAAAGCACAGTACTATGTGGTACAGAACTACCAGACACCTGACTGGCTACTATGTCTTTAGGGGAGAGGATTATTAATGTTGCCATTGATTTAAAGAGTCTAAAAATACAAGTTATTTTAATAAAGAACATTAAGTTGCAGTAAACATCTGTAGATAGCTAGTGCCAGTTACTTGAAGTTTCAACTTTTTCTTATTTATAAAACAAGTAAATATATATAAACGATATATTATGGCTTATAAATACTTTGAACTCTTGGACAATGTATAAAAACTATCATGTTACTAGTAATTTTAAATAATGAACATGATAGGAAAAAATGACAATTTTTAAGAAAAAACTGATTGAAGTTATACCTGTAGGGTCTTCCTAAATCGGTTATAAATGGACATAATGTCCTTAATGTATTTTCTAAGTGATTAAAATCTGCTTGAAGTCGTAATCTCCCCCCTTGGGATATAGGCCTTAATATTGACGTATGTTGCACCAAAAGTTCTATACATCTAACAGTTATCTCACCACATCTAGAAAATAGTTAAAATTAGTTAAAACTATAAATTGTTTCTTTTTTTAGACTGTACTTGTTAGTCAACACTTCTTTGTTTTCAAAAGGTACCAAGTATGCATTAAAAACCCTTCCTACAAATTCCGTGAGTTCTCTCATGTATGGACTGCAAGATATTGCAATTTTATGATTAGGAATTTGTATTCTGTTCCAGTCAGGTTCTTGATGTATAGTTATTATTATTTTTTCTATTGTAGCATTTATAGAAGCTAAAAGAAAACCATAAACACATTAAAAAACTGACTTTATATGACTTGAATAATTGTTACATACCTATAAGTGGTTGCAATATTGATGTTGTTAATCCATGTACTGATTTTAAACTATCATCAATTATTTGCACACAGATTTTAGGTAAAGTATCTTTCATATTAACCAACATTCTTTGAACTTGATTTTGCAAGTAAAAGAGTGTATTAGCCAGGTTTATATTTAGTTGTTGAACAGAATTTGGAGTACCAGCTATAAAATAGTTGTTAGGAAAATATATCAAAACAAAACTGTTTCTAATTACCTAGTACTTGAGCGGCTTCAGGCCCAACTGCCACTTGTTGTTCAGTTTTTACGCAGAACATACGGATACATTTGGAAACGTTTTTCACTATTTTTTCAGTTAAAACATCGTCTATTAATGCTACGCTTATTTCACTACAAAAAAAAAACAAGTAGAAAAAGGTAGAAACTAATATTCCAATATGAAGAGTGGAAACCCTGAATGTAAATAAGGAAAAACTCAATACCACCACAATACGATGAAATAACGACGTGGACACGTTTATTAAAGTCTTACTGAAAATTCCAGATTCAGATTCTTCGTAAAAATAGAAGTATTTTGAATTACGCTTCCATTATACTTCACCAAAATTAATAAAATTTTCAGTTTAGTTTGTGGTAAAAAGTAACGGATGTAAATTACGATAGGTTTGAGAAAACAATGGTCCATTTCAACCAACAATTAAGAACACATTGAGTATAGCCCAATATATTGTATACACTCGGACGCTTAAAATTATAATAGATATTATATTATAGAATTTAAGAACATGTACCCACGTTATCATTTAATCCTGTTGAAATATTGAGGCTTGAGCATTTTTTTACCTATATAATACTTACCTAGAGATCGTTCTTAAAATTGAGTCAATTTGATCATGGGATGGAACACAATTTTCTTGAATGAATACCGCCTGCGTAGGTTCCATCATGCGAGAAAAACTGTTTGAGAGGTAAGAATTTTCGATTTTTTCCAAGTTACTGCGACTAAATAATAAAATAAATTATAATTCATTATTTAACTCGAAATATACAAAAACTTACTTAAATGTAAAATACTTGTAATTAAGTTTATTAATCATATCACACAAAAACTTGAGAAATTTCGGGTAATCAACTTCTAAAGTTTGTATTACAGCTGGTGAAGAAGAATTTATTTCTTGTAGCAAAACTTCAGCAAAAGACTTCCAAAAAATTTCTGCAGTAACTCCTTTTTTACTGTCTTTATCAATGTTATCAAGTGCTGACTGAAGGAACTTTACCTAAAAAAAGATTCATATATATATAAATAAAAAGGGAAATATATTTGAGAATAATTTGTGTACTTGATTACATTGATGAAATATTTCCTCTCCAAATGCTTTTTCAAGATCAACCCACACCTTATTACGAAAGCCTTGTGATGAACCTACAGAGGCTTTTCCTGGGCCTCCAGAATTTTTATTTACTGTAGATGAAGCCACATTTATATCAAATGAAGTCTTTAAACTTTCTCTACATTCATGTAGACAAATATCTAAAGTATTTTGAATTACAGTTTTAACTGTACCAAGATTAATAAATATCTGAAAATAATTTTTAATGAAAGCAGAATTATTGTATCAGTCATATTCCTTTTGTGGTTACCTGCAATGCTGTGGTTGACTGAGTCATGTTTTCATTTGCAATGCCCTGTGTTAAGGAGATATTTGCCATGCGGACAATTTTTTGTTGTTGAGTACGAATATTGCGCAATTCATTTGTTACAGCATCAATGTTGGTTAATTCAGGATCAGATGCAAGTTGCTCTTAATAATAAATAATTAATTCTAATTCAGTAATAAGAATATAAATCTATTACCAAGATCTTGCAATATTGTTGCCTTTTGAACAGGATCGTTTATTGCTGATAGCTTTTTACTTAATTGCTGTATTCTATTAACTTGACGGAGAATATGACTAGCCAAGTGTAATTTTTCCAAAATAAGGGTATGGGTTTCTAGATTATGATATGGACCTTCGATCTAAAATAAAGTAGAATATACATCTTGATAATCATTTTGGTATTTACCCATAAATTACTTGAGCTTTGATTCTATCTGCATTAGCAAACAAATTTTGTACATGTTCACTCATTGTATTTAAAACGATTTCCAATTTATTTGCTTGATTGGCTTGGCAGATAAGATCGTCATAATTTTCACATACTTGTTTTTGTAATTCTCGGTTTAAAAGTTCTATACCTTCGCCGAGTTTTTTTACCTGTTCTGAAATTGTCAAAGATTCTGGAAAAGCACTTCTTTCCTCAGGATGTAGGTACTTATTATAAAAATCTAAATATGTAATGATTATTTGAAGATACAACGAGAGTTTAGTTTAATATATTACCATCTTTCTCCACAAAATCGATTATTTCTTCTTTCATATTTGTTTTTTCAATTCACTTAATACTTACACTACAAAAAAATATTAATTCTTAGTTGTTAGCTGTTTATAGTTTCTATAAGATAATGTTCACAGATTAGAGAGGTAGGATAATGTTTGTTTGTCTGAAGTGTATGGTTGTCAACAGGCAGGCAGGCAGTCAAGCATAGTAAAATTGTAAATATTAGTGTATTTGAAATAATTTGGTAATTGTTGTGTTAATTTTTTCTAATAATAATTTTAAATTTCAATCTAAAATAAACAAGATAATGTACCTACAATCCAAGAATACATTCAAATAATAATTTCAATATTGTAAATGTAATTGCAGGTTAGTTTCTATTTTTATTTTTGTGAACTGATAAAAATGAAAGATCATACCCCAATTAAACTACAACACTATTGTGAATTGCAAGACCGCGTGTAAGTGAGCGAAACACCTGTCTGCGGATTTACAATAGTATTGTGGTTTAATTGGGGTAAGCCTTTCATTTTTATTTATTTTAATCACCACAGTCTCCTTTGTTTATTTCATTGTGTACTGATATTTTGAAATTTTTGGTATGACCTAGCCTAGACCTTTTATTACAGGGCAAGTGATAAGTCGAAATTTAATAATTATCTAAAATCTTTTTACTTACTTGCTAAAAAGATGAATCGCTTGTATTCAAATGCTGTAAATGGTTTTAAGAAAGTATCACATGTTATTTTTGATGTAGATGGATTACTCATTGGTAAGTTAACAAGTAGAACACAAAATCTAATGTCATTTATGGGCATTATTAAAGGAACAAATTAGGCAGTTTTAAACTATGAGCATTAGTTACTGAAGCCTTCTTTCCTTACTTTAGTAAAGACTTCCCTTACAGATACCGAAAATTTGTACACACAAGCAATTCAAAACATTCTTGATAATTATGGGAAAACATTCACTTGGGACTTGAAAGTTCAAACAATGGGTCTTGTAGGGAAAGATGCTGCCAAGAAAATGATAGATCTATTTGACCTGCCAATTTCTTATGAAGACTACTATGAACTGCTCACAAAACAATACCAACTTGTGTTTCAAAATTGTGAACTAATGCCAGGTATGTGTTGGTTACAGATTCTGAAAAAATATATCGAAAAGCTATTTCTGAAATTGCCAGAAAACATGGAAAACAGTATACTATAGATATACAAGCTAAAATTGTGGGGACTCCTGAACGAGAGTCATCACGAATTGCAGTGACTGAAATGAAACTACCAATGTCTGTTGATGAATTTCAAAACCTATTCCGAAAAATTAGTTATCTATATTTATCTTCTGTGCCATTATTAGCAGGTATCATTCATTAGTAAGCTTTAAATGTAAGATATGAAAGATGTGTACAATAATTAGCCTTTTTTATCCACAACTAATCCAATTAATAATTTGTAAATACAGATTTTTTTAAGAAGATTCCTTTTTATTTCAGGAGCAGAAAGGATAGTAAGACACTTTCATTCATCCAATGTGCCAATTGCTATTGCAACTTCTTCACATGAAGATGCTTTTAAGATAAAGATTCAAAATCATAAAGAATTATTTTCCCTCTTTAATCATATTGTTTGTGGTGGTACAGATCCACATGTAAAAGCTGGAAAGCCTCACCCTGATATATTTTTGGTTTGTGCTTCACGTTTTCCTGAAAAACCAAATCCAGAAACATGTCTGGTATTTGAGGATTCACATAATGGTGTTCTGGCAGCTGTAAGAGCAAATATGCAGTGTGTTATGGTTCCTGATGAAAGATTAACTGACGAATATAAGAAAGATGCTACTATAGTTGTTAATACACTACATGATTTTAAACCAGAATTGTTTGGTCTACCACCTTTTAATTAATATACATTAAATTTAACCTGTAGTAGAGAACCTATCCACAATAAAAGCAATTAGGTGTTCACTAATTTTTCTTTTATTTACATTTGACTCAAAAGAATTGTTATTGTCAGGCATTTAACAATTTAGATATACATCAAAAATTTTTATTTGAGGTGAATAAACTTATTCTTATAGTAGTTAGGTATTACTTGATAAATAAATATGTTTAAAAGTTAAAGAAACAACTTTTTAAGAAACACCTTTTTTTATTAAAACACATGGATGATATGTGGAGCTACCTAGACTGCGTTCTAATAGTAACTAACTTTAAAACTAGCGATTAAACAAGAGGTAAACATTATTGCTCATCTTTCACAGAAATTATCCTATGATGGACGGTCGCATAGGAATTTGTAGAGAAAAGCGCTTGCAAAGCATTGTCGACAGGTGTGCCGGACTTAATTAAATTCTTTTTTTGTATTTTTTAGAAATTTTATATATCAGGAGGTTGGCTGTAGAATAATTATACAGTTTTTGTAATACATGCCCTTCATACATTTCTACTGAAATTTAGAGTTGTTAATATTCTTGTTTTCTTTTATTACATGTGAATTCTTGTGAAACATCCCAAAAAAGTAATATATGTAAAAAGAAAAATAAACAACGGTTGTATATCAAATGAACGGAAGTGCAATTTGGCATAAGCTTTGGCTTGGAGGTGAGGAATATGATAAGTAAATTATGTTTTATTATTGTTCCACTATTAAATTAAAATTAAAAAGTAATGTTTTGTCTTTTTTTAGCTAATTAAAAAAAATTGAAGGAATGACATTACGAAAAGGAAAGAAGAACTAATTTCCTTATTTCTCAAACTAAACTTGTAAGTATTCTATAGTTTATTGAACTCAAATATAGGAAAAGCTAGTGCGTTTTTGACTTTGAAAGTGAATTAACTGAAGGAGTTTTATAAAATAACATAATAATTTAAATACTCTTACTTCTTTAATTAAATTATATTAATCATTAATTAATTAATATTTATTAATTTACGATTCTCTACTCATTTTTATTAAATAAAAAACAAATAAAAATTGTATATAAATATTTTATATGGTTATATATAATTTTATCTGAATTTAAGTGTGTTTAGTATATTGTTATCTGTAACGAATATGAAGGCTGTCGTTATTTCTGGCTATTGACTTTTACATAAACTTGTTCGCTTGTATTCTAGATTCAGATACACTTGGGTTTCAGTCAGTTTGTAAAATACTCTACAACAGAAATATGACATTGTGAATACTTTATTTATATCAAATTTAGTAGAAATATGTACATATAGATAAATTTAAGTTTTCTTTAATTGATTTCAATGTACTTTGGTACGGATCTTATTTAATGATTTCGGGCAAGGTACCCCGAAATGTAATGTATTTAATAATAATATTTGTGATACTTCCTTATCGAAAATATTTTATCAATATCCTTAATTTCATTCAAATATATATATAGTGATTACACAATTTTAAAGTAATATCAATCACACCCTACAGTTGTTGTTAAAACAATTAAGGGCCAAACTTATTATATTTTAAATAATAAATAACTATACTGTAAATTGACTTTTAATTATTTAATCCATTCTTTCGAATATACACACAAAAAAATATGAAACTCGTAAATGAACTGTTCCTAATAAAGGCTTTTCGATTGGGCTTCTGTTGTAATAAATAAGATTTCAAAATGAAATTGATTATTAACAGAAACAAGTTAAACTTTAACATGTTGTTTTGCTATTATTCTATGAAACCACAGGGCTATTAATAGGTAATTTAATATTTTTTGTTATTATAGAGACAAACTTACCATTATTCTTGATTAAAGATGTTTTCAACACAGAGATAGGAGTAGGAGTTATCTGACATCACGTGTTGATCATTTGTCTGGTACGAGTCCTTCGTTGGTATTTAGAATGGTATTGGTCTCTTCAATCTTCAACTTGTCTTCAACTGTAATTCAATTAAAGTGAAGCCTTTTACATTTCTAAGTTGATAATTACAAATATTAGTGGTTCTAACTTTATTATTACCAATTATATTATTAATCATTTACACTTTTATCTCGATTGGGTTCTGTCAAAAATTTGTAATTGGTTTGTAACAAATTTGATGAAGTACTAATACTAACATTCAACACCTTTAACGTCCTTTTAAAGGTCTTTGGGTTTTTTCAGGGTAAATTCAAGTCGGGCAAATTCGAGCGTTTTGTTCGATGTAAGCAACGAAATAAAATTTAAAAATTACCGTAACTCACTAGAAATCATACATAAATTTTAAAATCTAGACTTACAATTTTGGACAAAGGACCTTTAAGAAGAATAGTGGGACAAAAGTGGCTTGTTGGAGCAACTATAATCTGAATAAAATTACAGTTAACAGACCCATTAGATTATACCGGGATTATAAAAGATTTTGCATCTATAAAGGCTAAGAAGAAAATTCAATTTTTAAGTTATTGGTGAAGTGGAAAATATTTGTGATAACTAAAAAAAATAGTAATAATAACACGGTTATTTGTCGCTAAGCCGAAAGAGTATTGTCAAAATAGAGAAACCAAATGTTTTCTTTTTAATTTATTCGTGTAAAAAATGTTAATAAAAAAGGAATATGTTGATAAATAAACTTTCAGAAATCGTTTTGAGGTTTTTTAAATAAAAAATAAATTTCTTTTTATAAATTTCAACAGATGATTTAAGAAATAGTAATAAATAATAATCAGAGAAAAAACATATTCGTCCTATTCAGGATCAAATGTGTATAACTTAAAAAATGTAAGATTTTAATTATATTTTTAAAGGAACTATAAATTATATTAGAAAACGAGTACCTACATTAAAAAAGTACAAACGCAAAAACTAAACATATTTTTCAATAATAATGACGGAATGAAAGTCAAAGTTAACGCTGGATTTAACTATCTGGTGCCCTAAGTTTTTATAATGAACAGTTCCCTAGTTTTCCTTTCTTTGTTGTTAGATATATGCACTTCGAAAGGTTAGATAAAGGAACAAAATAAGGAAACAAATAAACATTAGTATATTCTTGTAACACATTCAAACATTTGTGTTTTTTTTATCCAAAGTTAAGTAGCCATAGATTTGAAAATATATTTTAATGACTGAAAAATTGTTTTCTCAACTTTCTAATAGCGAAATTTCAGAAAACATCGTCAAAATTGATTTTGCGGTGCAATCGAAAAAATGCATCTGGTTTTACTCTGCGTCATCATAGTTCGACAAGAACTTTTCAGTTAGGTCAAACTCCAGAAAAATACAAGAAAACGAATATTGCAAGTGTTGATATTTATAGCAATACAAATTTACGGATCATTAAATTTTTTAAAAAAAATATTGCATTGGATTTTTTGAGTTTGAATTATGTTTCAAACTCGAACAAATTCAAATGCTTTTAATGCATTTGTAAGGACGAGAGATTCATTAGTTTTTTGATTGACTGGCAGTATGCTAGTTTTACCATAAAATACAGAAAAAAAAACTTGAAAATTGTGTAGAAGATGTAATAGAAAATAGTATGTATATGATATATAAATACGTAAAATTATTCCTTTGTTTTAAACTTGTGGCGAAATTTCACGCTTATATAATATACTACACCTATTTATTGTTATTATTAACAGGTGTAATTGTCCCCTCCCCTTGACTCACGAGCGACGCACTTTTTAATCAATTTCAAAATGTTGAAAACCTCATAAGGACATCACTGCCTGTTTACAAGTCAAGTATATTTTACACTAAATTACTGGTAAAAATAACATTGCGATGTTTGATTGAACAAAAAACAATTAACTATAAATGAACAAAATGAAAATGAAATTAAATAAATGTTTTTGCAATTGTTATTTGATTTTTATTAGCGTCTGAAGATATAACTCTTGCAGAAATTTATTATTCTATTAAATTTTCATTCATCCTGCCCCCTACAACGTAAAGCAGCTTTCATTCAATCTGTAATTACGTCTCTAAAATCGCAAAAAAAATCCTGCTTCTTGGACCATGCAATTTATATGTATTTTTTCCACTTTTTCAATCACAAACATTAGCATTTTTCATTCAAATAAATGCAATGTTCAACGAATACATTAATAAGTAAAGGGAATTTATGTAAAGAAATATTTACATTATCTGACACACTTTGTTTTGATTCGCTTTGAATCGTCCTGGACTGCAACTTGATGAAGTCCAGGTATTTGTGTTGAATCTTCATTGAAGTTGCGTTTGTAAATCGTTTGAATTAAAGTATTTGAGCAGGTTTTATATACATATATTTAAACTTTTTACAACGGATAATTCTGGTAGAGTCACGATTGAGTTGTCGTTTGAATATTATTAATTTATTAGACTTGGTGGTTGAATATAGCTGATAGATAGATAGTTTAATATGAATTGATTTGCTTGTTATGATTTCTTTTTAGAAAAAGGTTATTTATAATTGATTGTATCCGCCGTTACTTTATGGAAATTCATTTTTAATAACTAAAATGAACAAAATTTCAAATTTTATAATTTCCAGTTTATTATTTTAATTGTCTTTACAATTGTTTCACCCTACAATGACATCTTCAGAAGACGTATTACTGAATAAACTTTAAGATGTTCTTATATATATGTACAATAGGTAACTTACTCTAAAAGTGGTGTGGTAGGGGTGATGTTTACAAGTTTATTTAATATTATTGATTGGTATACATTCTCTATTTCGTTCAAAATAATTTCACTATTTTGTTTATTGTGTTTTTTAATTTCGTACGATTCTAAAATGTCTAGTTTTTTACTTTTTTCTAAACAATGTAAAATATTAAAATTATCTTCTATATTAAGTTCATGGTTTTCATTTTTAATATGATTCATAAATGTTGATTTAAATTAAAATAATAAAGTGGAAATTATAAAATTTGAAATTTTGTTCATTTTAGGTTATTTATAAATTTTAGAATAAGTTGGAAAGGAATGGAGGGGTGGTTAAATTTGATGAGAACAATGATGATGGGTATTACAAGTGAGGAAGGTGGGATTTTAAACTTGTTGTAGCGTATTGGTTTATAGTTATAAATGTAACAGAAATTTGATACAAATTGACGGACCTTAGGATTAGGAGGTTGACAGTTACAGCTAGAAAAATTATTGGAATTTATGGACGATTTATGGTAGTGCAATTAGGAAAGGATTCAAGACTAAATTGACAAAAGAAAGGAACTGGTAATAAATGAACAAAGGAGCTAAAAATCAGAATTTAGAAAGTCAACGTGAAAACGTTATGCATCTTGCAATGATAATAAAGCAGTTAGTGGTCCAAGGGACGCAACACAATTACCCTAAAAGGGTAGCCAAATGATTACTATTTAAAGTCAGGATATCAGGATTAAGAACAAAATCGAAGTGAAATTGTAAGTCATAAAAAATATAAATTACAAAATTAATGTCTTCACTTTTAAATAGGTATTAAGGTCATCACTATTCCATTCCTTTTGTTTTAAATTCAAATTAATTATTATAAGACGCGACAATTATTTCTATGCGAATGCTATTTTTTCTACAAGCTAGTTCTTCTCAGGTAACAAACTAAAATTTTATCATTTTTTTTGTTTAGAACGAAATTTCGGGAAGGTGGCAAAACCACACGAAAATTACCCATGTCCCTCGACGAAATCATGTATTCGTGCCTAATTATTATTTCACCATAGCTCTTGATAATGACCCGCAAGGGTTGAAACAATATTGTAGAGAAGAATAAATTTTTTTTTTCGTGAAACGTAACCCAGTGTTTGTTTGTTACTCAAAACACCCATATTCAATTTTATTTAAAATGTTTCACAAAGAATGCGATACGCAATCTATAAACTCTAATTATTATTAGTAATTAATACGACATCCGGTTTTCATGTTGACTTAACCATAATAAAGCGATCGTAAATGTTCTAAGTCCTGTGCAGACATTTAATCTTTAATCAGAAATGGTTATAAAAGGAAAAAAATCTCGTTTCTGTGGCGATGCCCCCTAAGTCGGTGTGTATTGTAAATCCATTACTGTACGAGTGAGTATAAGTGAACTGGAATGACTTACCTCTGTATTTAATGTCTGTCGACCGTTTTTTCCCTTAGTACAAACGTCCGCGTGGAATTTAACAAAAAAGTTATTTTAAAAATTTTAAACGAAGTCGTTGAGACGCAACCGTTAGAAATAGCCCGCTCGCGCGTTCTGATCCCGCGCGACAGGCAGCTTTTGTGATATTAACTGGCGGGATGCGTTTTTACAATCTGTCTGTCTGTTTGTTCCGGCTAATCTTTGAAACGGCTATACCGATTTTGACGGGACTTTCACTGGCAGATAGCTAATGTAATAAGGAGTAACTTAGGCTATTTTTTATTTTAGAAGTCAGTCGCTGCCGAGACTTCGAGGTATAATCTTCGCCCGCGTAGTCAACGCAGCATCCACTGAGGATGTCAGCCGCAGTTGCTGACGAAACCGTTCAAATCGACCACGGCCTACAAGCCCGAACCATCATTCTACTAACCCTAAGACTAGTATAAATTTAGAATAGTTATCTAACGTAACCAGTTGTCTTCTGAAGATGTCCTTGTAGGGTGAAACAATTGTCAAGATTGAATATAAACAATGGAAAAATCAAATTGAAGTAGCCTTTAATCAAGGTGTAGGGCAAAGTTTGTCCAAGCTAATTTGAAATTAATTTAGAGGATTATTCAAACTGCGCGGTATATTACACATTTTTTGAGAACTAAGCGTGTTAGAGATTTAAAAATTTGGGAGTAGGGGTAATCAAGGATAATCTTTTTATCTAAAATAACTTCAATTGTGTACTACTTTCGGTTATACCAGAACTTGATGTCAACTTTGTTATTTTAAATGGAATGGTATATTTTTTTATGTATTTTGTATGCCTATATGTCTATGATGAATAGTTTCTGAGACAATTTAATTTTAATTTATAGAAAAAATCACTACCGTAACCCAAACAATAAAAAATAACAACTTCTATAAAAAGTAACTTAAAGTGTTGATATTTTTACGAGTTATAGTCAAATCTTAAGGCCAACGTCATGCCAAAATTAAGCTTCATAATTTATACAGGGCGTTTAGAAAAAAAAACAAAATTTGAAAACTTCGCACACAAATAACTCCCATTTTTTCAAATGGCGCCTATCATATTTTAGTTTATCAGTTGATTCCTTTTTTATACTCTTTTTTGATATGTTCGGATTTTCCTGTTTTCGCCCACCTCACACGTGGGCATTATCAACGCGAGACTAGTAGGGTGAGTCTTTCTTTATTTAATAACTTCAGTTAGATTCCTGACCGTTAATTTTAAAGTTTATTGTTTACCTCCAAGGTGGCGATCAATTAATTAAACAAAACGTTCGTTTTTTTGTAACGTTTCGGTTTATTTAAACCATATTCAGACTGAAATTTTATATTACATGTAGTTCTAATTTTAATTAATTAGTAAAATATAAAAATAACGAACAGAGAACATACCTCTCTGAAGTATTACTGCTTGTATCACAGATTGCAACTTGTTATATTAAACATTCTTTCACTTTGATTTACTGGTATTGTTTCTGAGTGGTTAGGTAATTTTAATTTTATGGTAAAACAGTAACCCTCCATTTGGTTTATGGTCTCTGACCGTTTTTTTACAGTTTTGGGTTTTTCTATTTCTAAGTACATTTGAATTTTTATAATCTATTTAGTTTGCGTTATATTAGTACTATTATTATTTATTTTTTATTATTTATTAATTACATTATTAAATTATTATAAATATTGCCTAAATTATCTGTATCAATTCTAAAGTTTACTGTGTTTGGGTTAGGTTAGGTTAGGTTAGGTTAGGTTAGGTTATCTGTATCAATTCTAAAGTTTACTGTGTTTGGGTATTTTCTTATGTGTATCATTTCCGTTTTTTATAGTTGCTTTTTTGGTTCAAAATTTCGGGAGCTTTGAAGTTGAAATTATGTTGGTTGTTTAATGCATGTTGTATGTTTGTGTTTTTTAAACTGTGTTCGTATATACGTCTTTTTAGATATTGCATCGTTTATATTGAAATATTTGAAGAATTTTTGGAAGGGGTAAATTTTAAATACATTAATGCGATATTAATTATTGAATTAATTTATAGCCACTACAGATTACTTCATAGTTTGAGGGAAAAATTTGTTACTGTTGTCACTCCCCCGGTGAGACCTGATTGTATGAGGTAATCTGTAATGGGTATAAATTAATTCAATAATTAATATAGCATTAATGTATTGTTTTGTTTGTCCAATGCATGTTTGATGATTACAATCTAGATAATTTATTTTGTATATTACATTTGTGTTATCTGTTTTTGGTATGTATTGGTAGTTTTAAGTAAGTTTTAGAATTTTTTTAGATGTCTAAATAAACTCAAACGTTACAAAAAACAAACATTTTGTTTAATTAATTGATCGCCACTGTGGAAGTAAATAATAAATTTTAATTAATAACTTCAAGTTATTATCCGATGAAAATAGTGGTTCAGCCATTTTAATTATTATTAATTAATATATGTACATTACCTATGCATAAAAACTGAAAAAGTTTACCTTTTTGGTAGGAACAATCGTATTAGTTTTTGCGGAGTATCAGCAATTAAAATTTGAAAGTTTTTATTTTACAATCAGCACTCCTTGGAACAGACCTCGCTTGCTTTTGCGTTAAATACTGAATAAAGGAATTCCGAATAAAAAGGCACAACTGGTCAGAATTATGTTTTTAACTTTGACCTTCACAAAGTTATCGCGATAACACTGCGATATCATGAAATCATTTTAGCTCCAATAAAATAGAATACGTGGGGCAACTGAATGTACATAGGGTGTAATTAAAGAATGATGATATGAGAGGAATGAAATAAGAATTTTATTAATAAACAATTTAAGGAAAATATATTTTTATTAAAGCGGATGCGAAAACATAAAATATTAATTTTTTTGTTAGTAAATATATAGAGATGATACGTTATCATTAAATCAATCAAATAAATATGACTTTAAATTGTATGTTATGGTAATTTAGGGGTAATAAGTTTTTTAATTATATTTTCTATTTTTTATATTACACGTAATTAATTTAAAAAATGCAACAATATTTTAAAAAAGTTTATTTATGCGCTTAATATTGATTGAAATAAATTCATAAGCAAGATTATTATTACCTGATATACTGCAATCTGAACCCTCTGTATATCTGCCTTATTAATAAATAAATAGATAGGTTCCTATTTTAAACGTTTTAGCAAATATAAATCACTATAGAATTACAAATTCAAACGAAGATCTTGAGAATAATAAATTAGAATAAAATTAACAAAAGGGAAAAAAGAATTATAATAAAATAACTTACTTGAACCTTTTCATGTAAACGTTGTATCTACGTAAACATCAGACGGGATGTATACATATTAAGTATAAATTATGTATTAACGTTTTTTAAAAAAGGAAATTTGAAGCTGTTTGTAATTAATACTAATAAGTTCTACAGTATTCCATAATATTTAAAGACTGAATTTATCATTTAATATTTGTAAGAAAATGTTACCAAACATGTTTACGTTACAGTACTTTAGACATGTTCTAATTGTGATATTTAACCTAGAAATTTCTTATATATTTTCCTGCATTCTAAAAACATAAACAATTGAAAACTAAATAATGGCTCGTCAGTTTTCAGCTGCTCTGAAAGAATTGAGGATACATTTGTGTCAAACAAGTAAAACAAGTGAAGGAGTTAGGTGAATGGATATTGTTTTTAGTATTAATGTAATTACATAACAGACATTGCACTTTCAGAAATTTCATTAAAAATCATTATATTAAAATCAAAACTTCAAATCCAAAATTGCCAATTTTAATTCGGGAATGCTCTGATGTTCAACCGAAAGTATGGGCAAGATATGGTAAGTCATTCCTACATTTAAACTACTCATTCATTTTATTTTATTGTTACTGGCCAATGTTTACAATATGAAATTAAATTTATGTTTTGTTATAGATTAACCCTTTTACCTTTTTTTTTTTAGAGAAAGGCAAGGAAGTTTCTGTTCCTTTATCCAATTTGAGTGAAGATGAAGTTTTAAAACAGGTTACAAATGTTGCAACAAAATCGTAATTTAATCACGTAATTGTTGTTGTAATAATGTAATAGTTGATTTGTAAATAAATAAAGATAAATTAAGTATATTTATGAGTCTTTTAATTTATTTTTATAAATTTTAAATTTATTTTATTGTATATTTATTATTATGCTTGGAAGCTTATGTGACACATATGGCAGCTGTGTCTGGTACTAGTCAGGACCGTAGTAGGAAACTTGAAATATCGGTATAGAAATTGAAATATTTGAATAAATTTAAATTAGATATAAATAAGTTTTGTTTATAACATTTGAAAACATATGAAATGAGTAACAGTTACCAGTTTGATGCATGTCAGTTAGGACTGTAGTAGGAAATTTAAAACATTTGAATATTTGGGTTATAAAATATATTATATAAAAAATAAAACGAATTATACAAACATTAAAAGTTGTACAGTTAGTTACTTCAAATGTAATTTTCTTTAATTAATAGAGGTATACTTTATCGGATGTTTTCGATCCAAAAACTCAAAAAATTTGTGGGGAATGGCACTTTCTGACTTTAGAGAATCAAGAGCTGCGTAAAGCCCATTTGCTACACAATCTTCTTCAGAATAACCTTTTATTATACCATTAATGATACCACTAGCTAAACAATCACCTGCTCCACTAACATTTACTAAATCCTGTACAGGTAAAGCAGAGTAATGTCTTGCACGAGGTAATATTGCTCTATTTGATGACAAATTAATCAATGGATCTGTAGAATCCTTATTTCTAGCAATAATTAAGCCGTTCTCGCTAAGTGTTAAGATTACGGTATTAATTTTATTTGCTACTGCAAGCGCTAAATTGGCACAAGCAGAAATTTCATTGATTTTACATGATGAATAGTGCTTTATTACTCCTAAATATTTTGCAATCTCTTTGAGTTCATTTAAATTTGGTGTAATAATATCAATTTTTCTCCAAAATGGTGTCTGAAATGGGACTATAGCAGTAGGTACGTCAGTTGGTTCAAACAATACTGAAACAAAAATAATGATTTTAACGTAGAACTAAAAAATATTTAGTTACATAAAAACGCAAACTATTCTGAAATGTTTCCCCTGTTAATTACTATACAATTAAGTTTAATTAACTGTCTCTAATCTGTACAATTGGATATAAACATAATGTTTTCACAGGGAATGATCTGAATGTCTCTCTCCCTATACGTTAACAAATAATTATTTTTACGTCTAAAAAAGTGTGTGAAAGTTCGAGTTTGTAATGATATTTAGGAATTTATTCCTATTATTTCCTAAAGGATTAAAATTAGTTAATTAGTCAAAGAACTATGCTGTGCAACACTAAAAGTAAATTTTCAGATAAGGAGGTCTAACCGAAAAAAAACTTATAAAAGATAATCGAATGGGGCAAGTTTGTTTTAGTTATATGACCAATATTCACACTCCGCCCCTGTAAGATATAATGTATCTATGGTTATTGTGTTAATATTTTTACTCGGTGGCAGGTGAATGTTAATAGGCGGAAGAGGTCAAAAGCATAACCTTATTATTAGTGGAATTTGAAGTTAACAATGAAAATAAAAACTAATACAGGCCTTTGCGCCGTAATTATTACATTTATAGGATTCTTGTGTATATTAATTGCCTTTTGCACCCCTTACTGGCTAGTAAACGATGGAAAAATTAGTAATCCCCAATTTCTGCGCATAGGTATGTCATCGTAAACAAACGAAAATAGGAGTGGTACTTATCTGTAAAAGCTAATATAATTAAATTTTAGGACTTTGGGAAGTGTGTTTTCAAAAGTTTGAAGACATTAGGCATTTTTATGATTATCGTTTTACTGGATGCTGGTGGGTCTTTGAAGAGGAATATTATATTATTGATGACTTCCTTCTGCCAGGATTCTTCATTGCAACCCAGTTTTTCTTTACTCTGTGCACGACTTTATTGTTAATTGCTGCTTTTCTAACATGGATGTATATTTTCTGCAGTAGACAACATGATAAATATCTTATCCTATTGTACAGTATGGGAACTGACCTTATCATAGCAGGTATTAGTTTAAAATATTGTTTATCATCATAAGTTGTTAAAAATAACGTCTATTTTATGTGCAGGTATTTGTGGTACCATAGCAGTTATTATTTTTGGTGCCAATGGAGACAGACGTGATTGGATGCCCAACTGGGAACATAACGATCTCAGCTGGTCATTTGCTTTAGCTGTTGTTGGTTCTCTACTCTTATTGCCAGCAGGCTCTTTATTTTTGGTAGAAGGTCGTCGTGCCCGGTTTAGAAAATTGAGAAACGAGGATGAAGGCTCTCAGTATGGTATGGATGTTCGTAAACCTGCTGCCCACACAGATATCTAATTAAGTATGAATATAAAGTGCAATTAAACAAAATAATCACTAAACATTTAGCGGATTTTTTAAATAGAGCTATTTTACAAATAATAGGTACTGTTTTCGTTTAATATTGAGATCATATTAACATTCTATGATGTAAATACATCATTGTATTTTGTTTTTATTCATGATTTGCTATCGATAGTAAATGTATGCTAACTGACTAATTATTGTGAAACAAAAAAGCTAAATAACCATTGTGCCTACTTGCAATTTTAAGCACAAATTTTATAATAATTACTGTAGAAAAGCAAATGATACTCTTTTTTAATAAAAATAATTTTGCCAAAATATAGAATATATTAGAAGCTTTAGTAAGGGTAAAAATAGTATTGACTGTATCCGTCCATATATGTATAACACAACTTACTGTAACGTATTTTTGTATAATTTTATTTTAACTATTGATGTTGGAAAGATAGAATAAGATGGAAATCTATTTACAGAAAATACAAAATAAAATGGTACAAGTAAATAAGGAAATCATTTTGGACTGCATATTTTTTGTGTAGATTATTCTAATTCAGTATTGTATATTTACGATATCAATATAATTTAACGTTTATGTTGATAATTAATTAAAGTTTATTATAATCGTTTAAATTAATTTTTCAATAAATCATCGTTTATGTAACATGTTTTGCGTTTATGTATCAGTTCCCTATAAAATGTTTGCAATAATTTTTTAATACTTTGTCTAACTGTTTTTGCGACTAATGATCTGATTGGTTTACAATGTACCAAAAGTTGAATGAATATTTTACGGATTAAAAAACAAGTGAAGTATGTATTTCTTAAATATTAAACTAGAATTCGAAGGAAAAAAAAATGACCCATTGATATAAGGCGTGGTAGGGTTTTTTAAATGACGTTGTGTAATGAGTCGCCTTGAGCTTTAATAATATTAAAGTGAAACCAGCCGCCTAGGTAACCCTGAGCGACCATCTATTCATTATAAATAGGAAAGAATGTGTCTTGTTTATATAGTACGTTGGATAGATAAAGTAGCTAATTGTTCCACACTGACGACATTTGATGATCGTTTTATGTTTAAGTAACAATTGCAGAATTCACAACTTAGACACGTATGAGTGTACTTATTGTTCGAATTGTCATCGCTACGAAGCGGAAAGCTGTATGAGAAATAGTAATTATTTAATATTACATATATTGTATATGGATACAACCGAATTTAAGAATATAAAAAAATAAATAAAACTGAAAGGTTTTCGGTTTGAAAAAATTGCGATTATGCAACACATCATACCGATTATGAAAATTTTTGTTTTCTTGCATACCTATAATTATAAAAAAAAATGACGATCTTTAGATATAATATTGTGCAATTAAACGAAAAAATAAATGTACATCGAGTGGGATACCAAAATAAAGGTATATAAAAAACTATTTCAAGAAAAACTACAATATTTAACAATTTTGAAAATATAATTTTATAGTTTAAAAAAAAAAAACGAACGAAAATCCCTTGCACGAAAGTAGATGTATACATTGACCGAAAATGGGCTAATAACAACATACCTACAATTATTTTACGTTATTTCATAAATTATAATTCCAATCATTGGAGTTAATTAAAAAAAAAATTTTCATCATAATTCTTCATTTAAAGCTGAAACTAGTGTTTGAACAACAAAAGCATATCTAATTCGTTAGAAGAAATACATAAAAAGTTATTTAAGTAACTATTTCTAGTTTAGTTTATAAAAAGCAAAATAAAAGAGTGTTAAACTAGTTCTCGTCAATAACTTTCGTAAAACAAATCACGGTATCAGGAAGTATAAAAACTTATTTTATTACCTGCCTCTAAATTCATTTGAAGGCTAATATAACAATATAATTAACGAAGTGTAAACAA
The DNA here is from genome assembly GCA_963921985.1 of Agrilus biguttatus. Taxonomy (NCBI): domain Eukaryota; kingdom Metazoa; phylum Arthropoda; class Insecta; order Coleoptera; family Buprestidae; genus Agrilus; species Agrilus biguttatus. Next base: position 32,997,454 of record OY998117.1, read on the forward strand.
GGCCATCGATCTTAAACATCATTAGAAATTGGGGTCCGAATTGATTTATTTTTAATTTGAATAACTGCTCTTTCCACTTGGTTAATACTTTGGTCGTAAAATGTTATTGAAATTTGGCTCTAATGCTCTAACGATTTCTTGTAAATAAATTGTGCCGCTTATTACAAAGTGTGGCAAATATTACGTGTGCGTGTAGCGGTTGCAGGTGAGGCGTGGCCAAACGCTAGTTAAAAGGGTTCTGTATGTTAGTCATTCATATTTTCATGTTCATAATAACTCACAACAAAAAACAAAACGTAAACCTCATGTCCTTACCAATTGAGGGCAGAGACGCTATTAAAAATATTCCCATGTTGTTGAATTAGAAAATAGAAAAACGTGAAAGTGTTTGGTGTGCGTTTTTAGTTCGTATTGAAAAGTAAACAAGACCAAATCAAAACAAGCAACATGAAGAAGCGTTCTTTGGCAGGAAATATAGGTTTGGGTTTTTTTGCTTTGGCTCTTGTTTTAGTTGCTGTTGCTTTTGCAACCCCGAGTTGGTTAGTATCAGATTACCGTATAACAGGTGCTAATTTGGACAGATTGGGGCTTTGGAGCCATTGTTTTCGTTCTTTACCAGATCCCCAAGATCCCTATGAAAGAAGATTTTTCGTGGGATGTCGGTGGGTGTATGACCCTTTCACGACAGGTTATGATAAAATTCGAGGATTCCTAATACCTGATTTTATGGTAGCTACTCAATTTTTCTTTACAGTATGCTTTGTGTGTGTACTAATATCGGCAATATTGGCATTGCTTTACTTTTTGTGTTGTGGCCCAGACATGCAACGTTTTGTGCTTCTTGTAGCAGTGATGGCAGTTATTTTGTTAGTGGCAGGTATTTGTGGTGGCATTGCAGTAATAGTGTTTGCTTCAACTGCGAACCGAAAGGACTGGATGCCTGGACATGATAATAACTTTTTTGGATGGTCTTTTGCCCTTGCAGTGATAGGATCTGCTGCCTGTTTGGTTTCTTCAGCCTTGTTTTTTGTAGATGCTTATATTCAAAAGAAGAAAAAGGATGAGATGAAAGACTCACAAATGCGCTTTGAATTAGAAAGAGAAGTAAAAGCTTAGAAATACCTGTGAATTAGTAATAAATAAGTTACTATGTGTAGTATCTCATGTATTTTATTATCCGTCCAAGTTTGTATTGAACTTAGTCTTTATTAAATAATCTTCCTTTTTGGAATGTTTTTTGATGTAAATATTTTATGAAGCAGACAATGATGAATAAATTTTATTGTAGAATTATTGTAAACATTCCATTGTTTTTATCTAATAAATTTTAGATTTAAGAAATGTTGTACAAGCATGAGTATTAATTAGTTACTCTTTGTAAATAATTAATTATATAATTTTACACAATGTTAATAAACACAGTTAACATAAATGCACAGAAATCATACTAAAAACATATTTGTAATTTCCCTGCTTTTTAAGTTTAAATTATTTTTAATCATGTTTCATATACCATCTCAAAAAATAACTATTGTAATATTTTTTCAATAAATACAGAAGTAAAAAATCTTTTTTTTTTTTGTTAATTTATTTAATTATAATGGGTATTATAATACTTACTCAATTATACAGAATATAAATATTGAATAATAAACTAAATGTGTTTAAAATTACATTAATTCAAAATGCGGCAGGAAAGACTAGTATAAATATATAATTGGACATCAGATGGCGCATTTGTTTGAAGGGCAGTGGTCGCGTTTAACCTAGTTTATTATTATTTTGAGAAGAAGGTGTGTACGGTGGTAAACAAATAATAGCAGGTGGTTTTTAAATTTTCAAAATGACCGTACAAAAGAACGACTATCCAAAAGCACCTAATGCTCTTGTGCATGGTGCACTTTTGACATACATTGCGGGATTATTACTTCTTATTGCATTCTGCAGGTAGGTGATTGTTACTCATTATATTTGACATGACGTTAGTATAATGGACAGTAAATATTATCGGTAATAATTATAAATTAAGCTTTTAAGGGCTTTTTTGGTTCTTTGGTGTAGCTTTGGATTTTAGAATGTATTAAGCTGCAAATGAATGTTATGCAAAGGAAAATAATTAGTATATGAAAATTAATTCGGAGGTAATGGAGTATGTTGTTGATATGATAGTACCTAATTGGTAAAAGTAGAATATCTGTCTGGAACAATAGTTTTAGACTGTGTCTAGAGGATTGTGTTACATATAACTTTTATTGCAGTTGAAATTGTTGCCTGTTAACAAATTTAATTTTGCAGTCCCTACTGGGTCCAGTCATTTCATGATACTTATTCAAGTTTCAAGCACATGGGTTTGTGGGAGTATTGCTTCGATAATTTTCGCTACCCGTACTATCAGTTTGACCATCTTTTCAATGGGTGCCATCATATTTTCAGCCAGGAATACTATGTGATTCGAGAATGGTTATTGCCTCCATGGCTCATGTTTGTTCAAGCATTCGTCACAATTGGTTTTTTGTTAAGTTTTGGTTCACAAATTTTAATGGCATTGCAGCTATGTCGATGGCCTTTAGAATTTGTTCTACAGTATGAATGGATTTTAACAGCAATAGATTTTTTCTGCACAGCTATTACAAGTGAGTTATTTTTGTACCATTTACTTTTAAATAAAGTAAATTAAATGTACAGTTATGATAAAGAACATTCTTTTCTTTAGGTGTGCTACTGTTTCTTGCTGTTGCTGTTTTTGGTGGTTCTCATTTCCGTAGAGATTGGCTCATGTACCCCAATTGGAACTATCTCAGCTGGTCATATGGTTTGGCTGTGATTTCATTCTTTTTCCATGGATTTGCAGCTCTTTTATTGTATCGTGCAGCTAAGCAAAGTTACGAGAAAAGACGCGAAGCAAGAAATTTAATTATGCAAATGCATCCTGAACAACAATCGACATGGTAAAACACCTGATTTTGGTACAGACAAATAAAAATTGATATTTTTATATTTATATTTCTGCGAAATAAGTTTTCAATTTATGATTATGTAATTTCAATACTGTAGGTTTAAAAAATGTAGATTAAAAGCTTTGATGCTTTCAAGCACGCGCAAATTATATAGACGGCCTTTTTGTGTTATGCTTGCAGCAATTAGGGGATTATAAAAAGTACCTGAAGATTAAGAATATTCTTTTTAGGTAAAAGAATTCAGATCTTGAGGAGAGAATTTGCTATTATAGTGTTTAGGATTTTCTTAATTACCTTTTTATTTTTTTTTACATCAAAAGTTATTTATGTTTTCCATTGGGTTGTTGAATTTAAATTTATTTTAATGTATTTTTCTTGTGAAGAACAAAAGTCAAATTAAATTTTTATGTGGGGCAGAGGGACCATATTTATTTTTGTATTTGTTACAGGCATAACAGTTTTTATTTTAAATAATCCGTCCAAATTAACACTAACAAAGTGATTAAGATATATGTATAATTTTTTGTAGTTTTTAAAAGCAATTATAACGTTGTAATGCATTTCTTTATAAGTATTACATTTTTGGCATCAGAATGAGATGTTTTGCATTTAAAAACATAACTGTAATTAAATGCTTTTTGCATACAGTTTATTATATGTAATTTTTATATTATAAAATGCTACTGACATTATGTTCATCACTTGTAAACAAAGTATATACAAGAATAAATCTTTTTCTTTTATAAATATTTCTACTGTTAATTCGATTTAAATACAAAAAATTACGTAATTGAGTTAAAATCTTCTTGTGGGTTTTACAAGTGCTCATGAAGAATTATATTACTTATTTATGGGAGGGACAAATGATGTTTATGTTTTAGTTGTGTTAGAAAAATAATACAATAAATGTTACTCACCAGGGATATTGTGTTTCTCAGCTAAACGTAAAAGGGTAGAAACTGTTTCTCTAGATAAATTTCCATCAAAAACGATCAATGGAGATTCTTTAATTATCGTCTCAGCGTCCAGTACCTAAAAATACAACCATATGATATATTAGTTCACATTAAACTTTTCTAGCTCAAACCGACTAGATAACGTATCACGTATTTTAAAAGATAAGACGAGATAATAACCGAGCAATTTCAGCAGTGATTCAAGGCATAAATTTTGTACATTTGCAATAATATTACCACGAAGTAAAACTATTACTTCTGAACGATAACTATAAAGTGATTATAAATTCTGTTTAATAAATACAGGGTGACCTATGAACAGCGGTATATCTGAGTAAATTATTTGCAATAAGAATGTTGTTTTTTTATGAGGAATTTTAATAACAATCAAATTGCGTTTCTTACCATTTTTGGAGTTATTAATTTATGTATGTCCCCATCTCCGAGAAGAAGTTTGCATTCTCCATTATTGTCTAAGATCACAATGAACTGCGAGGTTCTTTGATTTTTCAATTTAGGTACGTACAATCGTGAATTTTTGTCAATCGATGAAAGAAGGAAATCTCCGCGATCGTCATCGCCAACGGCAGATATGAATGTGGGAAATGTTCCTAGTTTCCCAAGAGCTTCACAAATATTTCTCCCAACACCCCCCGCACTTATACGAAATTTTGTTTCGTGAGTTCGTCCATCTACCTATGGAAATAAATACCAATCTATAGCAACATCATAATTTGTGACATCGTGACTTTAAGACTATTAAAGTGATTTCTTTATTTCTTCTAAAGAATTATGTATCTTATGACGTATAAAAAATCAGGATAGTATTTATTTATACATAAGTTTTATTTAATATATAAATTATAAAATTAGTTCCTATCAAAGATAAAAATCCAGCATTAATATTAAACAGTATTAATGGCCATATATTTACGTGAAAAAATAACACAGAGAAGTACATCCTCCTAAGCACCGAGGGTTATTTAATTGTTATAAACTGTATTATGGCATTTGATTGGTTGTTACTCTTCGCGGTAATTTAAGAGCCAATGCGAAATTAGGTCAATTTACATCTGGCGCTTAGAATTGGAATTCAAAGAATGCAGTTACAAACAAGTTCGTTGACCTTTTAAACGCCACTGCAACCAATTCTGGGAGATCGAGTTCTTAAAGCTAACAATAATGATAACTCAACTATTTCTTAACCGATTTTGATGCGATTTTTACCGAAATATAGAGAAATTAGTAAAATAATAATGTTCAATCCTTTCACCAGACCAAATTTAAAAAATACTATGGTAGAATAGAACTAAAATTCATGCGATATGGGTGAAGTAATTGTATTTTAATACTTCTAATTGTAGATATACTTCTACAACTTTACTGATATATGTGTTGTACAAGTAATTTCCACGATACAATTTTTAAACAAACATGACCATTTAAAGCAATAGCAAATAATTTATAAAAACTAAACAATTCTTATTTTATTATAATTAACTGCTTTAAAAATATTTTCTTATAAAATTTATTTTTGTATATGATTTGAAAGTAAAACAAAACAAATTATACTATAAATGTGAGGACCGGCTGTATGGATCGAGCGGTCGTGTAATTTGCGGTAAAACGTAAAAATTGTAGATTGAGCGGTCACTTTTTCCGTCTCATTTAAATATGTCGATTTTGCGGTCAAGGTAACATAAGCCTGTGGAATATGCGGTCATAAATTAATATCAACCTAACCTAACAAAACCTAACCTAACGCTTGCTTGCCTTTCTCACTGGAAAAAACTAATAAGCGGTTTTTATCGCTAACAAAAATGATTCACCATTCTTTGTAACAAGTAAATCTTCCTAATGACAGTAAATATCTAATAATTAATATTTATTAAGAGCAAATGAGAAAAATCATAACATCACAAGTAACCAATTTGTTTTCAAAAATAAACGTGTATACATTATACACGTGAAACGCTTTTTTGACCGCAAAATCGACAGGTAAATTTTATCCTTCCTCCATTTTTACATTCAAGAAAGATTTGACCGAAAAATCCAGTGACCGCTCGATGGACTGACCGCAAATAGGACGATACCGTGAGGACTTATGTTTCACTATCTTACTTTGCAACGGTCACTCATAAAAAGTACCATTGCTCGTTCCCTTTGTATTTTTCGAAGAAATAACCTTCACGACTTGTTTGCTAACTATTTATTTTTGAATCAACACTTCTTCACCGTCCGCGACAGATATAACTTGTTTCGACCATTATGACATGTTCTTCATTCAACATTCAATTCATTTCAATTCATCCCTTTATTTTTTCAATACTCACAGTTCTGTTAATAAATCACATAAACCAACAGTAATCAGTTTTCATCAAATCAATGTTATTAAATCACACAGAAAGATTCAGCGCAATGTAAATCGAAATATTTTATGCTTAACAATTGGAATATTAGTTAAATTAAAAAATAATAATGGTAATGATAAATTACGAAAAGGTATAACAAAGCAGTTGCTACTTTGGAGTACATAGACGATTGTAACAAATGAGAGCTATTATTAAAACAGTGCATATTTAAGTTGGATTTAACTAAGCTTCAAGACTGCTGAGGAAATTACTCTTAAAAGATAGATATGGCCTTTATCTACTCTTTTAAACCAATAATAAATCTTTACTTGAATCTGCAATCTGCTATAAAGGAGCTTCAGGAGTTACACAATAAATAGTAAATAACTAATTGTACGAGACACATATCAAGATTTGATTTGGTAAAGCTTGTTAAAACTTAGTATAATAATTAAACCAAAGCCAAACATTAAAAAATCAAATGAATAATATTTTCTTTCTTTCTCTTATTGCGTAATTTTTGATGGTTTAAAAAAATGGTGAAACTGTCTTATTTTTCTTCTAATTTTCAATAAAACTTAAACTTTGAATAGTGCACTTTTTGTGAAACATTTCAAACCAAAGAGAAAAGAAGAAAACAAATATGTAATATAACATCGTTTACTACACAGGCTAACTTCTACACCTCTTTCGCCTTTAGATTTTAACAATGAATTAATATTATTAAATACATATCGGTTGCCAATGGTTATCATTCTAACTTAATATATAAGATGTTAGCCAAAAAAACGAAAAGTCAAGCTAATAAATTATTATATAACAACGTCGTAATTGATAAAACTAAAGTTTGGTAGTGGAAAATTTGTTCAAAATATTAGTCATGGATTCAAATACAAACTAGAGAATTATTTTAATTGTAAAATCATAGAAAATAGCCCAGTTAATTTAAAATCCATATTATGTAAAAATAAAACTATTGATCCCTTAGAAAAAAGTGGTGTTTATCGTTTAGGTTGTAATTCGTGCAATGCTATTTATATTGGACAGAGTGGCAGGTCTATTAAAAAACGCGTTTCCGAACATAATAACGCCATTAACAAAAAGGATAGCAAATGTGATTTTGCTGAGCATTGCATTACTAATAATCATCATCTAGACCTGGATAAGATAAAAATTTTACATTGTAACATCCCAAAAAACAGGATAGTGTCTCTCCTTGAAAATTTAGAAATAAGAAAAGTTGTTCTTAATAAATGGAATCTTGTAAATAACCAACTAGAATTAGTATCCCATAACCGAAACAATATTGTCGAGACAATAAAAATTTCGTGAAACTTATTTGTTTTCTTCTTTTTTCTTTAATTTTCAATATTTCAAATCATTTTTTTCTTGAAATGTAAAAGGAAATTCTATTCGTTAACTAATTTGAAATTGAGATTAAAATCAGAATTGAACAGAATGGGTGGTTAGTCCATTATTAACTTAAATCAATACGTCCTAGGTCCTGGTATACTCAGAATTTAATTTGATGGAGAACTTTAGCAGAAATCGCAAGATTTACGACACTTATTTGAATGTGAAGTTGATTAAAATTTGGCTCTGTTCCTTTTATATTCAATTTAAGCCGTTTTAAAACGCTAGAAGTCAATTCTAGTTGAAACAAATCAAAGAAAAGTAAACATTGTGTCTCTCTTAAGTATTTATTCGTTTCTAATGAAGTAAGGAGAAAATGGATTAACTAAAAGGGTTAAATTGTACTTAGAAATACTTGAATTGAAATTTTGGCTAAGTTTATCTAATAATTTTAATATTGTGACTAATTTGCTTAGTTATTTTATTGCATATTTCTATTATTAACTAAAAAATATTTTTTAATTATTTTTAGAGGTTTAAACCTTAAATCCTACTTAAAATTTGATATTTACTTTATATTACTTTATTATATTTACATTCAACTAGAAGAAAGGCAAATTAACTATCCGATAATTTTTTGATTTTACACATTTTGAATATCATTTAAATGGGCTTCTTATGAAGAACGATTTAAAAAGGTATTCTGAAAAAAAAGTAGAATATAAAGTATTCCCTCACCATTATTGTCGAAACTACTGAACGTAAAATTTAAAAGAAGTTAAGGATATAATACTATAACTTAAATTATATAGTAAAACTATAACGAAAACGAATGTGTAAGCATTTTCGAAACTTTTATACTTAATAATGTCATAAAAATGTCTCAGTTAAACTTAGAAGTGAGTATTAATTACCATGTACTTGTTAAGCTATTTTTTATTTCGCTAAATAAGAAGTAATAAGCGTAACTTCGATGATTATGGTATAGGCATGAGTTAACTTAATTCTTCTGGTATTAGATGAAAAGTTAATTATATTTTGTCCAACGTTTCGGTCAATACCATTTTTTGAAAGTGACAGGGGAAATCAAGTGATAACGGTGGACTCCTGGGAGACTTGAGTAAACCGTAAGATTGGAAAAAGATACGTGACCTCAAATACTATTGGCTGTCTTTCAAGTTCTCTCTCAATAAAAAGGACTTCAATAACTCCTTCCTTTTATTTATTCGATTTTTACATTAGTTTGAAGTTAAATTTTACATTGCTCTTTTTTTCTCTAATATATGGTCTGATTTTCTACTTTAGAGGAATAAAATGAACATAAATGACAGCTTTCACAGTCTTGGTTGTTACAATATTTTGTAAGTTAGTGTGAAGATTACATACACATCATATATCACAAATATAACACCTACGTTTCGCTTGTAATGTATCAGGCTTTCAAAGGGTAGATTGTTAGTTAATTATAAATAGTAGGTAATTATGACAAAACTAAAATTTCCTATTCTGATTGTAGACATTTTGAAGGAACATTTTTTCATTTATTTTTTAAATAATGAACACGATCCTATTTTTAGAGTTCAATATCCAAACGGTAAAATTGAAATTCAGGTGAAATGTTTTTATGGTTTTGTTTTCGTTATAAAAAGCATCCATTTTTTGTGTTTTTATTTGAATTCTTAGAAAAATGCAAATCTGAAAAGAAAAGCTCCTTCGATGTGGTTGGTATTTTATTGATTGAGACTGCTTATGGCATGCCGATGAGATAAAATAAGATCGAAATCGCGATCCACGTCTGGTAGTTTCGATAAATTACTCACCAATAACTGATTATTAAATTATTATTAATTATTTCGTCGCAAGGACCATGACACAGATGACTTGAACATGTAACGACCTTATTTTAAAAACTAAGTATTAATGAAAATAAACACTAAAATCCGAATTTCTACAACGCGTTTTGGTGTTTTAAACGTCTTGTGGAAACTCGGGTTTTAGTGTTTGTTTAGTTAAATTCCACAGTACTCCAATTGATTTTCTTGAAGTATTAATGAGTTATATTTGATAATAGATGATTAATAACAACGAAAAAATCTTTTCATATAATGCATATCAAAAAGAAGGAAAAATTTCTCGATATTTATTGTAGGTATGTAAATCCGCTTTTAAGATTTTCAAGCAATTTATTCACATGCACTTTTCTAGACTAAAAGAACAAGTCGATTCTTTAGAATAGAAATGTAAATTCGCAGTTCTCTTGTGACTAATATTATTTTTCAAATCCCTCATGTCCCGTGACATATAGCGTGCCATTAATATTTCTCAAAATATTGCTTTTTATTTACGAAACCAAGTAAACAACTTCGAGTAGATGCAATACATTTTTGTACAGACTGGTAAATTATGAAAAGCTCTGACTGTAATGTAAAACCTGTGCTAAAATAAAGAGAAGACGTATTCGGAGGCAAAAGGATGACAGATGTGCACACCTACGTTTTCTATTCAAATGATTGCAAGGGAATTATTTGTGGATATAGGAGATAAGAGTTGTACCCTACGCATCTGTGGGCGTGACAGAACTAGAGCTTTTCTTACGCTGACTACACTGTACTTGTACGTACGTACCTGTAAATAAGCGAGTTTTATGAAATATTTTTGGTCATATATGGGTTGTATTAATAATTTGATTAGTTTTTTTTTTAAAATTATTTTTGGCAAATGTCATAAGCTATTCGAAATGTAATAAATTATTTTTTATACTTGAAAAAATCATATCCATATTGAACAAGTGTTCGTGTATCTTATAAAATGATTGTTTTGCCAAAAAATAGTTTGGAATAGAAATTTGGGGCAGTATGTGTCTGTAGGTTAGGGGGTGGGGGGCGGGGCGCGACAACTTGAGTATCCAAAGAAAATTTTGAGGGAAATTGTCCGAAGTCTAGATCTTTCACTTCTCTTCCGTCTTCATTTCGTCTGTCTCAACTTTCTCTCCCTAACCACACCACCCACCCATTCCCACGATTCCAGAAAGGAGGCTGAAGAGGGCCTTACGCCATACCCTCCGGCTTTGCACTACAGTGTAGGTCGGAGGGACTGCCCGCCCGCCAGCACGAATAGCTGGTAGGAATGAAACACAAAAAAGTATTTTTTTAACTGTTCGAAGTCACTGATAAATGTAAAACTATCTGGAAAGAAATAGGGTTCTGGAAACAATTTTAGAAACCATCAAAGATTTTACATTTTTAAAAAACTTTGTCCAACGAGAAGGCTATTACAGAATTAATTGATTTCAAAAACTTTAAGGTCTAGAAAAGCTTCCAGTGCGTCATCTTTTTGCGAGTACCCTTTTTTCATTAGTTTTGAAATAATCCAGAAAAAAAAACTAAAAAAGTTTGGATGTATGCTCATCTAAACGTTTCGATATTTAGATCGAATCTGTTAACAGTTACGGTACTTTTTATTTTTCTTTAAATGAGGTTTGCAACACACAATAGTAATAGCTAATTGTATGTAGTAGATATCAATGATTTTACATTGAATAAAGCAGAAATAAAATTAACTTAAAACAAAAACGATCTTGTGATATTCTAAGACTTTAGTGTCAATGTATCAAATTGAGAAATGGCAATAAGTATTGACATGGTACACGTTTTAAGAAGTGAAGTACGAACAACAACGGTAATTAAACTTTTAGACTACTATTGGACTTGGACGTCGACGTCGTGGTCGTAGTCATCGTCGATTGCCGTCGCGACGGTGACGCGCAAGCGTCGGTATTGCCGACCCTCCACCGCCGAACGACAAAGCTTTCCGTTAGTGACGCTTCCGTCGTGTAGGGAGTTCCCCGTTTGTTCGGTCGCGTAACGTGAAAGCATGCTCATAAACAGCTTCGACGTGTACCAGGACCTGGGGTGGCGACACTACGCGGTTTCTGCCATTTGCGCGAATGTGCGAGTGCAATTCCTGACGAGTGATCCACTTGTTACGAAACTTAATGTCGATGATAATGTCTCGACCGTATTTACAACCAACTTAAACAACGTTTGTAGTTGTTAATAATATAAAACAAAAGTTTAATCGTTCATTGAGAAGACATTCAGAATTACGATTGGTTTTAGGTACAGTTGATCTTTTTTTAAATTTTTTTATTGCAATTTACACATTTTACGGTTCAGAAATTTGGGAAATAACTAAAGAAGTAAATAACAAACACATGCTTTTGTTATATCAAAGTAGGATACCAGACTAATTGTTTGTTATTTACTTATTTTAGTTAAGTATAAAAATGTTTCGTAGTGATTTCACTATGATAATGATTCTTTTGATTTGATTAGAGGAACAGTTTGATGCAAAGGGTAGTAACTTGAAAATAGGGGGAAGGAAGAATTATTTAACTAAAACTATTTAAGATGTTACTCTGTAATAATAATATTATTAATGTGGTGGTGTTGGAAGAAAATTATCTTTGAAAATTTGCTTAATTTTGCTAATAACTATCAATAATTAATTTACACAAAAAAAGTTAAAATAGCATTTCAGTAAGTGAATATTTTTTTGGAGGACCCAAATTAAACATTTCAATGCTTTTTAGTTTAAAAATGTCAGATATTGGTTTCATTTGACTTTTTAGGAAACTTAAAAAATAGCAATTATTTACATCGTGACCAAAAAGAATGTAATTGATTTTCAAACAAAATTTGTTACCTATCTTAGTGTACAGGGTGTTCAAGATCAGAAAAAAAAATATTTCGTTTAAATGGGAAAAAGTTATTCAGATAATATATTTTCTTAATATCTTAAATTGGAATCGGGAATCAATTAAGCATAAAATTTTACGTAAGATAATTTATTCTTTTGTTTAAGTAAAATATTTTTCCTCATAAAAGTTTATAATGATAACTAGATAAAATTTTTACATTAGTACTTCATTACCAAAGAAAAATGTTTTGGTTAAACTTGTATAGTTTGGACACAATGAGCATATTGGGTACTTTTTGGGCCATCCTATATTCGTATATCTAAACACTAATGATAAAACTTTACTTATCTGTGTTTGGGAAAATCAAGAAATCTACCTATAATAATTATAAATCTAAATATATTGTTGTAAAAAAAACTAAAAATAAATTAATAATTGAGAATGATACCTATCTAATTATCAAATTAAGAATATTTTCAAAATTTTGTGAGATTGTTAAAGAGGTATGTACTTTATGCCCAGCTCGATTTTCATAATTTCCTTTCAGAGATCGCTGAAAATAAACGCTCAGGTACATCTCTTTTATGTATAATATAACAGAAGGTTACTACATAAACAATAATATTCTAGAAATTGTGTTTTGTTTTTTAAAAACGTTTAAAATTTTTTAGGATTATTTATATTATGCCTTTGTACACCTGTAGTAGATTTGAGGAAAACTTTTTGAACATTATGAAGGAATTCTTGAATTTTGACTTTTAATTCGAACTTCCATTGCTTGAAGCGTAAGAAAATCAAATAATTATGACAGTTTTGGGGCAATACGTGTTCGATACAATAATAATAAGATTTTATAAAACAAATATTTATTGAACATCGTACAGAGAATAAAAAAAGTAATATGATGAAACAAAGGCTGAATTAGATGATTTTTGAATTTTGAATGAGATTTGTAGATAAATGTAGGGAATCAATAGTAAGAGAACATAATTGGGAAATGCCGAAGATAGAATTTCTAGAATTAAGACGTTGAATTCAAACCGAATAAACCCACTATTAAAGAATAATTAAGACAGGTACAGAATCACAAGCGTTATGTAGTTGGTAAATAGAATAGAAATATTGCAAAGGATTATAAGAAAGTAGGGCTAATAAAGTTATTTTTAAGGAGAAGAATAGGTAGAGAAATTTATGTAAAAATACAAAGGACATTATTTAAAGAGTTACACAAAGAAGATATATATACAGGGTGTTATATATGATGTTGGTCGCTACACAGTAAAGAACCTGTTTTCTTGGTTAAAGTTAATAGAATAATACGAGCAATCTTTTAGGTAATTCATCTACTTATGATTTATTTATAGATTGTACGTTATTCTATTAGATTTCCTTTTATAGTAGGTACATTAAATGTATTTGAAACTAATAGTAAAGTCGATTTTAGGAAACAAAACTTAATTTCTACAATTTTTGTAGAATATTTGTTTTTTCATTTGAAAAAATGCCTACGTACATTTTCTATTTTATTTAGGAAAATATTTACTTGGCATTATAAGAGCAGGAAAATGATTTGAGATTTCTCGATTGTAGAAGATTCCTCGTTCGGTATATTAATATATAATTGAAACTCATCTTGTCAGCAAACAACATCCGCGGGAGCCCACATATATTCATGTTTATAACTCTTGAATTTTCTTCCACTGTTTGCAAAAGGAATTGTTGTTTTTATGAGTATAAAAGCTAGGTAATAAACAGTACCTCTATATGACATTATTCCTGACATTAACGTGCGATTACTGCCTTGCTTTCCGTAAATAGTAGGCCATACATGCTTGATGGTAGACGTGGAAATTGCATTCGTGTCAATAAAAACAACAGAGAAGAGAAATTAGTGAAATGCGTGCTCTTACAGCAAAATTTCATAATCTGTTTATTTGCACTTACTGTGCGCATTATATTGCATATAAGTAATTTAACAAACACAAATAACATTACCGATTGTAAATTTACAAACAGGCAGGAAAACAGATTTTCCAATAATCAATTTTATCATACCCCAAATAATCTTTAGATTTATGGACAGCATGCACCTCAAATAAATAATTCTGGTTCCGTAATTTTACAGTAAACATGAAATTACATAGTTTCGCTGATTTAAATAAATTTATATACAATACAGAACGGAAATGAATATATGAGGCATCATTTTTAAGTAAGTACCGTTTTAAAATTAATAAAAAAACGTGCAAAGATATCTTAATAATTTTATTTTTACATGAAAGCCTGTACCTTAATATACTTTGCTACAAAATTTTCTTCAATATTGAGGCACTTGTCATGACGTTTGACCAGTTTTTGAATACCCTTCTCATAGAACTATGCCACCTGACTTGTTAACTGTTACCCAATGCATCACAACTGTTTTAACATCGTCATCGTCTTGAAGATGTTGGAACAAATGGTAATCATTGGGCGCCAGATCAGGGCTATACGGAGGATGATCTAGAGTTTCCCAGTGAAAAGATGTCACCAAAGACATCTTTGGTTCGATTAGCCGCATGGGGATGGGCATTGTCATGCACATTTGTGCAGTCATATTTAAATGTTCTCACCAATTTCCTTACCATTCCATCACTCATAATGTTTTGTCCGTAAACTGCACAGATCTCACGATGAATATCAATCGGTTTTGGTCCTGTAGCACTCAATGTGCATGCGCGGAACGCTGACCGCAGCGCTGCGGTGGTAGAATCTCAAAACGGCACATACTTAAAAAACATGCCTTGTATATTTCAAGAATTTTTAAAACTAAAGAAAACCATAAATATTAAAACTCTTTTTAATTTGTTACTTCTTTTATATGTAGTGAAAGAAATAGTATAGACTACACTGTTAAAAGTATTTTGCAGTTTTGAGTATATTAAACCACAAAACTGAACGGAAAATATAATAGTATACATTGTGAGGAATTTTCAAAACTAAGAAAAAATTAAAAATTAAAGAATCTTGTTAATTTGCTACTTCTTTTAGATATTTGTGTTTTGTAGTTTTTTTTATAATTAAAGAGTTGTTTATTAACGTCCTTCTTAGAGCAAGTATGAATGAAAAAGTTTTTGACTTGTATGACATAAACATGAAATGGGGTTGTTTTGTTAGAGACTACTCGTACATAAAAGGAACACAGTAGAGAGTCATTTTCGGATTTTTTTTGGGAGCATACTCGAGCAGCTGAAGTCGACTTTAAAGAGCTTGACTTATTAAAAGCTACTTGACTTTTAAATATATAGAGAAATGACGAGGGAAAAGACCGACTCTTGAACTATATATAAAATTGTATCCCTTTACAAACTCTTGATAAAGAAGTCTCAAAATAATATCCTATTCTAGACCAAGGAAATAATAAATATATATTATTAATTTCATCAAAAATACTTTATGACGCTCGCAACATTGGGAAAGGTTTTGAAATTGTAACGCATCAATTAAATTCATTCCGATGCGATTTTCAGAACATTGTGACGTGTTCAGTCACGAAAACACAATTAAACGAACGAAAACAACGAAATTTATTAATAACTAAAATTAAATTAACCACAGTTCTGATTAACACAAGTCTACACAATTTTTCACACTAGCAAATCTATCTCTCCCGTCGCCGCATCCTTCGCCACTACTTATACTCGCGTTCCACTGCCGCCATTCTATTACTTTCGCCTGTCTATCGCTACTGTCAGTTGTCAACGAACGATGTAAACAAACTAAACTCGGTCCGCCCAGTGCACTCGTGTTATTAATGTCTTTTTATTGATCGTTGCTAGAATATTTCAGACGTATCTAGGAAGGCCGAGAATATCTATTATCTTTTCTAGGAAGGTGTTGATAATTAGGACTGAACCTATACAAACCGCAAGTACAGTTCGTGACAATATTGTACAACTGTAGCCATAGACAATGTCAATTATCCAAAAAAGAAGGTAATAAAATCCTTATTCGTCTAATTATAATTTGGAATGCGTCCTACACAGTAGGCACAGCGCACCAAAAGCCATATCCCTCGACCGGTTTCGACCTATCGGGTCTCATCAGATGGGCGCTTGAAAAAAAGGCTTTTATTTATATTTATTAATGGTAATTATGTTTTAGTGTAAATAAAATAATGTCTCATCGATTAAATATTTCTAACAATTAAGCGTCTTATTGTCCAATTTTCTGAAATCCTTAACGTTTTTTTCTTCATGAAATATTTTTATGTAGATTTAAAAGTGATTTATGGTACCTCCTGTCGAAATGTTACGTGCGAATGAAAAAGGGAAGCTTGTTTTTCAGAAAAAGCTTAAACGTATATGTTTACTTACTAACAACTACCATCGTTTCTCTGACATTTGATAAATTAGATAAATTGAGATTTTTCTATCAATATGAATATCGTATTATGCTGAGCTTTTTTAGGGTCACTAAAATTCATGCAGTATGCTGAAGTTTATTTATTGACTGTGGACACATGAAATTATTCGGTGTTAAATTACTCCAAACAAATACAGAAGTAACAAAAACATTGGAATATTGTTGCTACGTGAAGAAGACAAAGTAACTCAGCATCAAAGGTCGCCTAAAGGGTAGCATTAGCAATCATTAATACAAAAATCCTGACCAATTAATTACGTATCAGGTCAATTTTAGGGCTCGTTAATAAATAGTCTGACAGTCGGTTTATTAGTGTCACGTCGATTTTTTCCTTTTGAGAAAAAGGGGATGGCAGTTTAGCATCGGATCAACTTTAGCGCAAATTATTAAAGTTCATGTATTTACTCAACTAGTAAGCAAATTCATTCCGCTTGTATTTTCAAGAACAGATTAAGGTCCTGGTTAGTACTTAAATAAAAACATGTTGTTGGTAAGTATTCTCTATAAACTGGCAGACATGGATCACGATTTCGAATTCACTGGTTAGCAAGTCGACATCCTTATTAGAAAAGGACCTTGTTGAATATTACTAAATCTCACAATAAGTAGTAAATTTCTACAGATATATTATCAAGTTTGAATTTATTAGTATGAATATTAATTTCTCAAATACTGCAATTGTATTGATATTTACTCTTTTTTTTGCATTTAGCTTAGATTAATATCTGATACTGCAATACCGTTAGTAATTTGGTATTTTAGCACTAGAACTACCGATGTTAAATATATACCTAGTTTGGCTTTCATTGTAACTTTTGACTTAGTTTAAATAAATAAAAGAATACAAGTAAGCAATAACAACATTTAATATAATAATTCATTAATTATTTATAAAAAACAAACGAAAACAGTTTCTATTTGAATTTATATTATAACAAAATTGACATGTATGAAATAACTATGAGGCACATATTTTACAAGTACAGGTTATCTTAGATGAACACTTGCCACAAACATATTTGATGCATGCAGTGCAAGTATAAATCGCTGTGTTTTTGTTGCATAATCGAATTTGGCAAGATTTGCATTCATAAGGACTTTTTTTGAGTTTTCTGGAGTACAATCCATTGCCTGTTTTTGTTTTTGGGAGGAGGCTTATTTTCTGCAACGTCTATATACACTGGAGAGTTCTTCGGATAATTGAAACAAAAATTGT
This sequence comes from Agrilus biguttatus, assembly GCA_963921985.1. NCBI lineage: Eukaryota > Metazoa > Arthropoda > Insecta > Coleoptera > Buprestidae > Agrilus > Agrilus biguttatus. The sequence goes on from OY998117.1 coordinate 33,015,390, forward strand.
TTTCTAGTTATATTTTCATCACAAGCCTGTCTATATAAAATCCACGCATTGATTGCTATCTATTGATGTCCATCATTGCATAGATGATACATAAATTATTATAAACTTTGAAACTGCTAAACCCGTCATTTTGACGAATCTTGGTATAAATAGGTATAGGTCATACTGACTAAGTCGGTGAGGGGAAATTGAATAGTAATAATTAACTGTTCTTATATTTTAATAAACATCGTAATAAAATTCTAGAACAATTACATAAATTATATCAAATTTTTAAGCATGAAATTTGAAAACCGTTCTAGTGTTAGATAACTAAACGGATATCAAGTATTGCATTTGGCGTTAGGATAGCTGTTATACTGGTATGACTATAAGGTGTTGGCGAATTTAGGGGAATAATTACAACAGAAGAAGAATTGTTTTAACTTTGTCACCAACGATTTTTTTAGATTATGATGCAAATTGCTGCCTTGATTTGCAATTGATTCTAAGTAAATTGTAGAGACAAAAAATAACATTTCGCTAGTTCAGTATTTGTATTAGCCATAATGCAAAAATCGTTGAGTGTTTTCGATGGGCATCGTAATTTTGCTTTGTAGTACCTTTTAACACATTAGTTAAATAGAGCAAAAACACTTGGTAAACACATCTAAAATTATATTAAAATTATACTGAAATGTTCATTTCAAATAGCTACAGGTACAATTTTAGTTTTTGGTATTTTGGTATAGGTACACAAATATTCCTTTAAAAATCGTGTAAATGCAGAAATAACTGTCAAGTTTTTTGAATATATTTATGAAACATACACCAAGTGTTTTCTGTTTTATTTAATTAAGTAGTAATAATGTTGAATCAAGTGCCGAATAGCGAGTATATTTCGGTTTTATTTATCCAAAACGCAAATTGGGTATTTGTATGCAGAACGAGATGTAAACACAAATAGCGAAATTCACAACGTGTTCTAGATAAAAATTTTGATCAGTGGCCGATTTCGGCGGTTGCTTACAGTATATATTCATTCTCCTCAATAGCAATAGGTAAAGGTAATATAAATTTCTGTAGCAAGACTTATAATTATATTCTAGTTAAGTGAACTCAATCAATCAATCAGCTTCAAGGTTTTTACACCGTTCACTTATTTCTTTTAAGTACATGCATAACTCTATTTAATTAAACCTTTAAATAAACAAGTTCTATAATAAGCTTGTCTATTAAATTCGCTGATATCACTCAAAATTAGTAGAAGAATTCATTTATACGATTTTTATCGTATTTTAAAAATTGCCTGAATTTTTTAATTTATCTAATTATGGGTTTATAATAATTAGGGGCGGAATGGTCAGGATCAAATACAGGAATTGAAAGATTCGATTTGTTAAAACGACGAGAAATCGCAGGTGTAAGATTAATTTTTTATCGATTTCGAAAGGATAATCTACTGTGATACATAATTTAAACCTTGGGAAGTGTTTTCCTTTCTTCATTCTCCCTGTTTACTAATTTAGTTAGGTACCTAAAATAGTTTTGCCATTTGTTTTCTAAAAACGTCAACTCCAATCAAACAAGAAGGAAATATTAAATTTGTAATGAATTAAAAGTGCCGTAAATGTTACTCACTTAAAGGGAAAGTTTATTTTCATATTTTACAATTCTGCCCAAAAAGTTCACCTTATTCATGTAATTTAGGTAATACTAAGTATTTAATGCAAGATTAAGTTCCCACATTTAATTGTTTCCGTTTTTACTTGATGGAAATTCATTTCACTCAGAAATAAAACACTGTAATCAAATTTCTACAATTTATATTATATATATAATATACTAAAATAATAATACTAATAAAACACTTGGTATATTTTCACAGGTTTATTGAAGGAACTCGACAATTGTTTCGACAGGGGTCTGTCATTATCAAGAGTAAGCAGAATTACTAAATATATAAACGTGCGCAAACATATTTATAGTGAATAATAATGATGGGGAAATTTCTTAATTACCTAGTTTGAACAAAAGTAAAGAGGAGTTGTTTGAATATGTTTCCATTTGGGAATTTACAATGTTATGTTTGTTGTACATAACTTTTTAATTTCTAAATTTTTAAGATAGTTTAATTTCTTACTTTTTGAGTTTATTTGAAATACAATGTGTAAAAATAGCTATACAATTGTTGTTATTTAAGATACTTTTTAAATGCTCCTTTTTACGAGTGTTAATGGCTGTGATACCTAATCTTTTTAGACGTAATTTTATAACTTGACTAGTTTTTTTTAACGTAGTGTATGGAGCAAAATACTTTATTAGAAGGATTATGAGTAATTTGAGGGTTATAGAGTAGTAGCCGTGTTTTATTTTTAAGGAACTGCAAATACTAAAATATTTAAATATAGAACTTGAGAACCATTCACTATCCTGTAGTAAAGCATTATCTCCGATTATTTCTATATCAACATAATCAAAGGTGATAAAGTACAAGATTTTTGTTAAAATAGCTTTTTTCTATAAACCAAACATCTCTTAACAAATTTTGGTGATGAAAAATAAAAACAGATGTTCGTGGTCAGTATTCTGTTGAAATTGTAAGACGTGGATCGCCATTTTTAACTCTTTGATTTTCATCAGTTCGCCGTAGGTAGCCTTGACAGAACTTGGACCAATTTACTTGCTGCCATTAAACAGCGTTGAATGAATAAGCGCAGACAACGTGTGAACGCCATCTGTAGAATTTTTATATATGATATTCACGCGATCTCTGCCTTTTATATATTTTTTAAATTAATTTTTACAGAATTTTAGCTGTTAAAAAGAACGTTTTGGAAGTAAATGTAGGAATAAAATGAAAACAAGGACAATGCTGTTAAATAAAGATTCATTTTCAAAGTAAGGATGTATCCTGAAGTTACGGGTATAAAACTATATATATATATATATAATAAAATGTGCAGTTCCCGTAGGATATAAGACTGAATGTTTGTTGCTTACGTTAGTACATAAAATGTTGAGCAAATTTTCCACTTTGAAGGAGCGAATTAAGTACATGAAAATGACCATTCGGGGTCTTGCGCGCTTCCTACGTTTATGGAGATTTGGCTTTTCTCATTAAATAACTAGCACTTTAATTACCGCTTTAGTTTCTGCTCATACGTATAGTGTTTCATTAAATAGTAAAGTTAATCAATACAGACTTAGACGTGTTCATAAATTCAGCACGAGGAGAACTGCCTACAGGGTGATGAAAATATTAGTTAATAGTCAAAATATAATATATAATAATAATCAAATGTGTTTACTTATATGCTAACAACATTGTGAGAAAGCATTGGAAACCAACTAACCAATGTGCTATAACCCGCTAAGTAGAAGTGGGGAAGAAAAGTTCCCTAATTCTAGTTTGTTGTTTACAATGTTTTCCTGGTTGCGTAAGGCCCTTTTTATTTCGAGATTTTTTAAAATTGATAACTTCTTGCTCCTATTAACACTAGTATGTAACAATTTAACATTATCTAGGTTGATCTTATGTTTATAAAGGGTACAATGTTCCGAGATTCCTGTTTTTAAGGATTTTTTATTGAAATCGTACAAATGTTCTTTTATTCTAGTGGAAATCGCTCGACCAGATTGCCCTATGTAACCTTATATTTATGACTTACATGGTTAATAAAATACAAAGTTACAAATTCATTTTTATTTTTAGAATCAAAACTGAGACTATTGTTGTGTAAAAGTTTCCTAATCTGTTTTTTTTTGTTATTAATAAATTTATTTAGCAAGGAGATATTTTAGCCGTTATTTTTTGCTATTAATTTAATGATATTTAATTCTTTATTATAACTTAAGTCCGATAAAGGTAATGATAGTAGCCAATTTATTGGACAATGGAAAAATGCTAATTTTGTTTGCCACGGATGGTTTGAATCAAACGGGATATAGTATCCGTGTAAGTCGGTTTTCTAAATATTTCAAATTTTAGTTTATTATGTGAAATCGTTAGTGTTAGATCCAAAAAGTTTAAGTTTCCGTTTGTTTCTTTTTCGATTGTGAAATTTAGATTACTATCTATGGAATTTAAAAATACTAAGAATAAATCTAATTGTCTAGAATGCCTTTCCAAATGCAAAATATGTCGTCAACGTGAAACAATTGTCGAGTTCTTAAGTAAATAAATGGTGAACATTACGTTGTCCTTTTCTTTTCTATGATATATGGGACGTTTTTTATGCATTTTTCGTGGTGCAACATATTAAAACCGGAAAATAAGTTGGACCGTAGGTATGTTATGCAACATACATCTGTTGTGACTTACGTTTATTTAATATCTACTTATGATAGTACATTGCCATTTGCCATATTTACTGCTAACAATTGTATTTCAAATGTTAGACAAGTGTCTTACTAACGTACCTACTTGTCCAACTGCATCGACGACGCAGCTTATATACGTGATAGGCACATAAACCAAATAAATGAAAATAGTAAAACTTCTGTCACTGTGAAACAAACATTAAGTTGAATCTGCATTGTGTTTTATATGAAACACGATAAAATGTTTGTAAAAGATGAATAGTAACTATAGAAAATTTTAATACAGATTATAAAAATCAGAAACAATTCACCAAAATATTGTTTTATTAAAATGTATTAAAATAAAATGCCTCTTTAGTTATTTATTTCTTAAAATTGTGCCCTAAAATAATACTATATTTGACAGTAAATAATCCATTGAATTACATAAATTATTGTACTTAATAAGGTATTTGAACGGTCCAATCGAATGTGTACTGTCCACACGTATAAAATTTTAATAAATATAAATATAATACAAATAGCCCACTTACTCCATATGTTGCACGAAGTATTATTATCTATTTGTATTATTAGGAAGGCCACTCGAAATAAGTACATTAAAAAGTTTCCTGATAAAATCTTCTACCGCCCTTACTTACGATCCAGTGTTCTATTTGTAATGAAACAGATAGATGCAAAAAATGTATTATTTTGTCATGAGTCAACACAAACTCTAGTAAACTAAAATATAATTTTCAGTTTTTTATCAACATTTAGATAATTAATTTTAATCATCTTCTCTATTATTAAAATAACTATTTAGTTTAGCAAAAACAATTCGTGACGATATATGTATACTATTCATTGCGTATTTAGTTTTTTATTAAAACGAATAAAAAATATTTAAATTACAAAAGAATTATTCTATTAAAAACGTGGTTCAAATTAAATTAAGTCCTATGATTTCGTATATGTATGCAATGCTATTTTGGCCTTGGTAATGAAAAAGTTAAAGCTCTGCTTTACCTCTTGTGCACAGAAGTGCTTCAAGGATTATAAATCATTTATTAGCCAGGCTCGCTGTTTTTATTTCTTTTTTGGATTTTGGCGTTCAAATTAATAGCATTGTCTTCAGATAAATAGTATCTGCAGATAAAAGTTCCTAATCGAAAAAATTATAATACAAATAAAACATTAAATATAGGACAAAAGCTCGACAATTGTTTCGACAGCAGCATACCTAAATAAACAGCGAATGGTTGGAATACATTTCGGATCGGTTGTTTGTAATATTTTGTCGTGAACTTTTATAATTTTCATATTTTCTAACATGTTGAGTTTTTTAACTTCTTCATTTGTGTGACGTTACTTTTAATACTGTGGTTGTTTATGATACAAAGGTTAAATGGAGTGTCTTCGAATCGAGTTTTATGTTTTTCCCATATTGTCAAATATAGATGGTATCACAGTTAATACAAAAAACATTACAGATTCCACATTTAAGTAATTCTAACATTCTATGTTCAAATTCTTTTCTATTATATTTATTTGTGTATCTATATAAATATTTCTTAGCATTATCTTCTAAAGCTTTTGTATTCTGTCCATCTGTGCCAATAACTTTTATTACTGTACTATCCTATAATCCCGACTAACATTTCAACTTCGCGTACTAACCGCATGACGTCTGTCCTTCGCTGTCCTCCCTAATTGCAATTTTACGATAGGTTTCTTCGGTAATTTGGGTCGTTGCTCTATTTGGTCATACTTCTCGTCTTAAAATTTTTCATGCTTTGGTACTTCTCTATTGAAACCCTACTCTTATGTACTACCCTTTCCTTTAGTTCAGAATTTCTATTTCATTCTATTTTTTCCTACTGACTAGACAGTCCGATCTGAATCTTCCGACTGTAAAAATCATTTCCTCCCGTCTTCTTGTGTTAAATATATTGTTGTTGCGATCGTTATTGTTGTCTAGTTTTATTTATCAAATTATTAATTCCCTGACACGATAGGTTTAATATTCATCATCATAGAGACATCAGTACGAAGACTGGTTGGACATGCACCTCTACTCCTTCCAATTTTCAGCCATTCTTCGCATTTCTCTAAAACTAGAAAATTTTACATCTCTAACTATTCGCGACCAGTAGTCTAATCTTCATATGCCTCTTTCTATGCCTATTTATGCCTCTAATATGTCTCAAGCTAACCCTTTATGTATCAAAAGATGCCCTACCAATCTATCTTTCCTTAAATACATTAATGCCATATTAATTATTGAATTAATTTATACCCACTACAGATTACCTCATTCAATGAGGGAAAAATTTGTTACAATTGTCACGCCCTCGCCGGGACTCAAACCCGGGATCATTGGCTTTACGCGCCAATGCTTTTGCCACTAAGCTACGAGAAGTACGTTCGGGTCCCGGTGGGGGCGTGACAACAGTAACATTTTTTTCCTTCATTGTATGAGGTAATCTGTAGTGGGTATAAATTAATTCAATAATTAATATCACATTAATGCGTAGTGCCCTTTGTTCTCCAACTCTTTCTAACAACTCCTCATTTCTCCTATAACACCACATCTCAAACTCTTCTTCTTTTCTTTACCACCGCTCCCACCGTCCACTAAAAAATATCTTAATGTCGTTTTATTTGAAAAGTGGTTCTTTACTATTGAAATTGAGAAGTATAAATAACTTAAACATTTCTTTCATCAATATGATTATAAGACAAATATAAAGTGTCATTAGCAATGGTACTGTTATATAAATATAAAAGAATTGCAAAAGTCCATGGTTACTGAATAAGACGGAAAATTAAAGTAAGATAAGGTACCGAAATAAGAATTATTACGGAAGTGTGCTACCTATATAGTTATTATAGTAACGTGCTTAATGCGGTTTTACTGCCGGAAATTCTATATACAGTTTTACTTATGTAGTTACAAAATAATCCCACTTGAAAAGTACTTATTTATTTTTATTGCTATTATTGAATATAAACTTTAACGTCCTACGCCTCATGTGAAATAGGACTAACAAATGTATAGTTCCTTTTGCTTCAGGAAACTTAACTTACCTTACGTCTGTATTGGACGTTGTTTTGTAACCGATGAAAATCCGGAAACACCACAATGCTTCTTTTCAAAAAAGAAACACAAATATCAGTAACACTACTAATACCTTAAAGCATAGAAACAGGTACAACATTCAATACTGTAGAAGTGATTCTGAAATAGCAAGTAAGTGTGGTTCGCCTCTCTCGCTCTAACGGGATCTGATTGGCTGTCTTTTCTCTGGCTGTATCTCTACCAATCAGGCTGCGTTCAGGCCATATTAGAACGAGAAAGTCGAACCACAATTATTTGCTATTTCAGGATCATTGCTATAGCATTAAATGTTGTCTCCATATTTTTATACTCTTAGACTAATACCTATTTTCATTGTAAGTTGTACTTTCATGTGCGATAGATAAGTATACTATTGTTTTGCATATTATAATTATACAAAAAAATAAACTTGTTCTTTAGACTCATGGTGCGTTATCAGCCAAATTTTGAAATATAGTGAATAAAGCGTTGTACATTAATAATTGTAAATATAAAATATATAATTAGGTATTATTTTAAGGAGAACATTGTTGAGTAAAATGGAACGCTTATAATATTACTCAAACAAAACGAAATAAAAGGTTTGTTTGATTTATGACCAAAAGAGTGCCAAAAATTTCATCTCCTCTTCATCTTCTGTTGTTAATTTGCATGCTTAAAAGCAATAATAAATCATGGAGACATAGTGTTTTGTAAAAATTAATGGAAAAATAAAACGATGTCTGACATTTGCAGTTTAAAAAATTAAAATAAAAGCTGTTAACTTTGTCCTTACCTGTCTCTGAAGGGTGCGGACCAAAATAAAATTGTGCTATTCATTTTAATGCCGCAGATTAAAAAAGTTGTGAGGAAAACGTTTCAAAATTTGGGCAAGAAATTTCAGGTACCTAGTGGAATCTTATATGTCAATTGCGCGCCGATTACCTTCAGTACGTAGGGTCAATTCAAAGTCCGGTATAATTAATTATTGTAACTATTGTCCGGATAGTACACAAACCTTCAAAGTCTTCAAGAAGAGTAAATTGACCATTTGTAGAGAACATTGTATAGTTTGGTGGAGATCCAACTCATTAAAGTAATAGGATATAAGATATATAAGATAGGAATAGGAATTTCCTGCCCTCGCACAAGTGGCCGTCATTTTTATAATCCCTTTAAAATAGTTAGGGAGCAAACTGGCTGCGGCGCGCTATTGACTTATCCGAAATCTTTGTATGCATCTTGTAATACTAATATGAAAGCTGTAAGGGGTATATATGAGGCATGTTCTTTAAGTAAGCACCGTTTTGAAATCCTGCCGCCGCAGCACTGCTGTAAGCGTTCCACGCATACGCATTGAATACCTACATCTCTCACCTACGCACTGACGCCATTACAGTCTGATTCGCCCTTGTTTACGTTGTTTACTGAGTGTTTAAGATGCCTCCGATAATCGTGAGTCTCGCCGACTGTGAAGTCCGGGCTGTTATACGATTCCTTAGTGCTAAAGGACTAAAACCGATTGATATTCATCGTGAGATCTGAGATCTGTGAAGTTTACGGACAAAACATTATGAGTGATGGAATGGTAAGGAAGTGGGTGAGAGCATTTATAGATGTGGCTAATCGAACCAAAGATCTCATCACATCTTTTTATTAGGAAAGCCTAGATCATCATCCGTACAGCCCTGATCTGGCGCCCAGTGACTACCATTTGTTCCTGAACTTGAATAAACATCTGGGCGGTCAGCGTCTTCAAGACAATGAGGAAATCAAAACAGTTGTGATGCAGTGGTTAACAGTTAATAAGTCAGGCGGCAGAGTTCTTTGAGAAGGGTAATCAAAAACTGGTCACTGGTCAAACGTTATGACAAGTGCCTCAATATTGAAGGAAATCATGTAGAAAAGTAGATTAAGGTATAGGATTTCATGTAAAAATAAAATTATTAAGATATCTTTGCACGTTTTTTTATTAATTTTAAAACGATACTTACTTAAGAAACATGGCTCTTATAACCTACTGGAAATGGTCAACGTAAAGTGGGTTCTGTGAATTGGGTACATATGGAAGCAAGTATAACGTGGTGGGTGATTAAGACTTGACTAATTTCTACGAATATCTGGTACTTTACAATGGATGGTCGTAAAGCTTCATGTGAAGCTAGTTTAAGTTGCCATGATTTAAACTTTAGTCGTACAACCCATTTCGTGCTGTAAAAATAACCTTATGGTTAATATTGAATACTGAATATTTTTGGCAATTTATGAGCCCCTAATTTTTAAAGTTGGCACCAAATTATCCCTTAAAAAGCTCCTAACTTTGGCATTTTCGAAATTTATTTTAACCACTCTGTTATGCTAGCTTCACATTCATTTATTGTAATGCCACCTACCAGAACTCTGTAAAAATTAGCCGAAATACTATTCTGTTATTCTAATCACCTACCCTATTACACTTAACTTTATCGTAGTAAATTTGCAGATGACAAAGTAACGAATTATATTTTTTCAATTTTTCAGCAGCTCAGAATGGATTCCTCAATTTATTTTCAAGAATCAATATGAACATACTCATTTGATTGCTTTTATCGGTTAATAGATTTAAATTTTCAGTCGAGCACAACACAGAAAGCTTTTAGAGATGCAAAGCTGTTTCTCAATCGCATCGAAAGCCGATTTCCGAAGTGATGAGTAAGTAAATTCGATACTGTACCATTACCATCACTCGAAAATGTACTTCCGTTATAAAGTACCTCCTGTGTTTAAAAGGATTTAATTTTAATACCCTCTCCTTTCGCAGGAATATTGATAACAATTATGTAGTCGTACAACCATACAAATGTTGAAATGTGAAATGACTACTTATCGTAAGAAATGGCTTGTTTTGTAATGATTTACTTCAGAATCTATAAAGAACAGTTTACAATGCTCAAAAATGTTAACAGTTTAATAATACTGTTAGTGTTATTCGGTTGTACGTAATAGAGTTATTTAATTAATTGTTTTTGCCTCTACATTATGGAAGTAATTTTTTTAATGAAAGGACAAGACAAAGTCATAAAAAATAAAATTAAATAGTGGAAATTGTTGCTATTTTGTTATTTATTAAATTTATCAGTGAGTATAAAGTCTATAAAAATAAACAATCCAAAAAAAGAAGGTATTAAAATCCTTTTTCGTCTAATTACAAAGTATCACTTTACATATGTCATGGATGATGTTTTTTGAAGCAGATTTGAATATCCGATGTTCGTTGAACCACACATACTTTTTGATTTATGCCATATGCAAACAGAAGTTGTGCTCGCCGGAAACCAACCTCGTTTAATATTTAACTTTTGTATATAAAAGAGTCTAAACGAGAATTTTTGCTGCAACTTACCAAAATTTTTACCCAAACTGGATTAGTGTAATACTTTAATGTCTTTAAAAATGAAGAATTTTCTTTTTTCTTAAATTATTATTATTATTAAATAAAATTTGTTTTTTGGTCTCCTTTGATTGTAAAATATTATACACAAATATATAAGAAATAGTAATATCGTTGTTTTACAATGAAAATTTTTTAATAGATTTAGAACTTCATTATCTACAATGATCAATTTAGAAAATAATTTAATTAAAAACTTGACTTACTGTTCACTCGAACAAAGAAAGTGTTGGAATATTTCGTCTTTAAGCAAAAAGAATTCGTCGTTGTTGAAGGAAAAGGAAATAGTAGAGTTAGTGGATAAAATCAGTGAAGTACCTAATAAGCGAGAAATTTATCTTCCTGCCCGTGGGTGTCTTCTCAGAATCTTTTGTCTGATAAAGTGGTAGATTTATGTTTCTTTTTTCTAGCGACACGTGCCTCACCTTTAGATAGTATTATCCGTCTAACCCTGATGGGTGCAACATCTTTCCTTTTCAAATATATATATATATATATTATATAGACTTGTATTAACGTATATTAACTACTACTTATAGGTGCACTGTCTCTATGATACGCCAATAGAACTAGAACTATTGGTAATGAAAGAATTTTTAGTAGGGGTAAATTTTAAATACATTAATGTGATATTAATTATTGAATTAATTTATACCCACTACAGGTTACCTCATACAATGAGGGAAAAATTTGATACTGTTGTCACGCCCTCGTCGGGACTCGAACCTGGGATCTTTGGCTTTACGCGCCAATCCTTTTGCCACTAAGCTACGAGAAGTACGTTCTTCGTTGTTACTGTTGTCACCTCTCGTAGCTTAGTGGCAAAAGTATTGGCGCGTAAAGCGAAAGATTCCGGGTTCGAGTCTCGGCAAGGGCGTGACAATAGTAACTATATAGTGGGTATAAATTAATTCAATAATTAATATCGCATTAACATATTTACAACTATTGGTTTTAATAAATTTAATATGAGTACACCTTAGAAAAGTGTTCCAGTGAACGTTTACGAAAATAAAGCTTACTATGGTTATTGAGCTCAGAAAATTGCTCTGAAGAGGGACTTATACGGTAACCATGAGTACGTACTGATAACGTTAATTAACAAATTTCTTTTTTAAAGTTAAGGAACTTTTAAGAAATTTAGCAATTGGAAAATTCTTTTCAGTCTCTGTTCAAGTTTAATGTAACTACTGCAAGCTCAGTTTTAATATTCAAAAGGGACTATCAAACTCCCTACGATGATTCTTTTCACTGAGAAGGCAATGGAAAACTTCCCAAGCATTGGTACATGTACTCTTCGTGGTTTGGATGCCACAAGAGACTCTAAAACACTTCCATGTTAAACAATGTATTCTTGCATATAACATACAGAAAGATCAACTTTATGAATTTTTTAGAAGTTTATTATCAATACTTTTTAAATGAGGATGCTAAGACCTCTGACAAGAAAAGTTATTATGCTTCTGTGTAATTGAGTAATATCAAACTTCCACTTTATATAATAAATATAAATATGCAATCAACAGAAGCAACTACTTCGAGGGCCAATGCCCCTACCGGCATTGAATTACACTGTTGATTCTGAACGATTATTAAACGATGATAACAATCCAAAAAAAGAAGGTATTAAAATCCTTTTTCGTTTAATTACAAAGGATCACTTTACATATGTCATGAATGATGTTTTTTGAAGTAGATTTGAATATCCGATGTTCGTTGAACCACACACACTTTTTGATTTATGCCATATGCGGAGGTGGTTAACTTGAAAATGGTCAATAAAATAGTGCATATTCAAGTAAACTTTCTCCTAAGGCATTTCACTGGATATTACGACCACTAAAAGACTTTGACTTTTGGAAACTTTGTCAGAGTTTACGTTCAGTTAGTTCTGAAGATAATATTGGCGACTGCCGGCGAAGTGTCTATTAAGGCAACGATACTATTGATATTGTTTTTTTGGAAAATTCTATAATATGTTTACTTATTACGTTTTTTAAAGACCCGTATTTCAAAAGGAAAATGTAAATCTTTATAAGATACCTATATGAATGAAAAGAAACGTAGATATTTAATTAACAGAAAAGATAAAAGTGAAAAATTAGATTCAAATTAAATTGCAATAATTGCAGTGCAATATATATAGGACAAACTGGAAGAGCCTTCAAAGAAAGAATTAAGGAATATTTGAAAAATTACAATGAAAATTCATCATTTATGAATCATATAAAAGAGAATAAACATAATTTCATTTTAGAAGAAAACTTCAAAATTTTACATAAAGAGAAAAAAGGAAAAAAAAATAGACATATTGGAAACTTTGGAAATCAAAAAACATATGAAAAATAATAACGTAAATTTATTAAATGACATAGAAAATGTGTATAGTTCTGTAATAATAAATAAATTAGTAGATATAACCCCACCACAATAGTAAGAATAGGTATATAAGAGATGTTGTAATAATAGTTTGTACAAATACTTCTTTTGAAGATGCCCCGGTAGGGTGAAACGATCGTTAAGACGCATTAAAGGTATAAAGTGAAAATTAAAAGTGTTTTATTTTATCTTTTTAAATATTACAAAACAAACGTAGAGGGTGGAAAAAAGGTTAGAAGCGTTGGATATGTGGTATTTGTTATAGGTTGATGATGAAAATGTCGTAAATAGGGAAGGTTACAAATGGGGAGGTACCTATTGAAAATTGTCGACGTACAGAGGGCGCAGGGAAAGCCAATAAGAAAAAGGAGACACTTTCTAAGACACAAAAGGCTAGTTATAGAGATATTAAAAGCAGAAACAGGAGTAAAGACGGACAGGGGAACATCTAGACTAGATTATTTTTCGTAAATAGTTAGGGACGTGGGATGTTCTAATTTTCGGGATATGTGAAGGAGTGGAGTTACGTATTCAACCAGTCTTCAAAGTGACGACCTTGTAATAAATAATGATGATGAATTACTATTTTAATTTTAATGTGTGTATTAATTGACATTGAAGTAGTGAATTGAATGTATTGGCACAAAATCAACACATTTTCGGAACACTCACTACTTAACGTTAGCATAATCGATAAATTCAAACGTAACTTTTTTTCACATAAACTAAAAAGAATTATTGTTTTATTGCACCATTAAAAACTAAGTCAGGTGTACATATAACATATAAATATATCACAGAATTTAATGATCGTTTCAATGTTGTAAGCACTTATTTGCTAAGAGTGACTTTTTTATTGAAAGTTCAAGTAACCGAACGAGTCCTGTCGAAATAAAGTATTTCTCAGTAAAAACTTGAGTTTGAGTTTAGGGGAAATATATATTTAATAGCTGTGCCCACCGCATAGAGGAATTTTAATAAATATTCAAGGACAGCAAAATTGCTTACATAAATATATTTATATATACATTCAAGAAGACGACGACGAACGGAGATAACGATTAAATAGGATAAAAAAACGGGTAAGGACACTTATTATGCTTTGTTATACTCTTGTAGGTCATGAATTCAAAGATTCGCAAATACTTAGATTATGCTTGTATTTATATTTCAATTTTTTGACATGTTCCATCAAATGGGTCGGACTATTCCAGATCCAAAGCTTATTCTTTATTATTTTAAAATCAAACGTAAAAACAATTTAAAATACAGGTAGAGGAACAAACGTGAACGATTTGATTAGTTTTTCTATTAATTGAATGATTACTGTTAATAGATTCTTCGGTGATAAACTTGTGAAACATTTTGAAATAATAGAAGAAGAAAAGAAACGTTTCTATATGTTTCAAACGTTTTAATAAAACTCTATATATTTCTGGATGGTAGGGGTATTAGCCCTTGGAGTAGTTGTTTCTGTTGATTCCATATTTATATTTATTAATTCAAATATTGTAAATAACCAGGTAGAATTAGGTCAAATTTCAACCCCACTTCTATTAAGTAAGTTTCCGTAATATATATAGTTTCCTAGCACATTAGAAATTTAGTATTGTCTACTCTTGATAATGGGTTAATACTCGAAACAATTGTTGAGTTTAATAAAAATTTTAGTGAACGTAATTCTTGTTATTATTTAGTATATTATATGTTCTAAATTGTTATACGTATTTATTGTTATTTATGATAATTTTTATGTCAGAAAAGACTCTTAAGGCGGAGTAAAAGAAAATATTTAATCCACGGTTTTTCCATAGATAATTCACAATTTTGTTATTCCGTCTTTAGTTGGAAATTTCAAAAGAACGAAACAATTAATTTTAGTTGACAGGTACTGTGTATGGAAGACTCAGTCCTGACCTATTACTATAACTTCTGAATGTTATACGTTTTTCTTTACGATCAATGACTTGTTTACGTCTTAATTTCTGGGTCAAGGGATTATAAGGCATATAATCCTACCTAATCTAACTATTGGGTATATCTAGTGGTCGACGTCATATCATAAAACACCCTCACAATAAAGCGTGACGAATGTTATGTACTTATATACGTGTGTGTACCCTCATAAAAACTTTATATGATGCTGTATGGTTTTCTTCCGATTTTTATAATCCATCAGCTTCTTATCAGTATACCTTAATGTAGATTAGAAACTTCATTTACATAGGTTCAATCGCCATGAATGTAATGTATAAAAATAATTTGATAATTTTCACAAGGCAATCCAGTTGTATCCCACTGTCGATTGAGATGAGGTTTCATAAAATAATAGGAAAGGTTTTGTAATAAAATAAATAGGTACTCTAAAAATATAAAAAAATATTAACAATAAGCAACAAAAAAAATTGCACTACATTATAATTATATATCTTGGAAACAATGCTTAGAGTAATGGCAAAATATAAGTTTACTTGTAAATATCTTTACATTCCGTTTTCCTTAAGTGAAGGATAATTGTAATAAACATTTTATTATTAACCATACTTGTTCAGTAATTTTCATATTTTTAGCAGATTATCATATTTGCATTTTGTCTTTTTTTGTTTTAGTGATTCGAGGTTTTTAATAAATAACAGCGTAAGCTGTATCTTAAAATACCTAAAATATTATAGATTTTGTATAAGAAACCTTTCATGCATCAGTCCTTTCAACGTACAAGACAAAAAACTAGATTTAATAAAGACAGATACCACGGTCTTTCTAGGTACCAATAGGTGCTAGCGAAATAACACGTTTTTCGAAAGTTGTTATAATATTACTGAAATGTAAACCAAGAAATGTTAGCGTATATTTAATTTTAACAGTCTTGCGATGTATTGCGAATAATTTTCTTCTTAATATAAAACATAAGCAATCAGTTTTTAAAAATTAACGAGTTCTAAGAATCGTTGTTTTTAAATTTCACTACGAAATCGATATTCTTGCAACGGTTTTGCCTTTTATTTTAAATTTGCCCCACCGTTGCTGGTGTAGATATCGATATTGCAGCTTTTTCGTTTTTTTAAGATCAAGTTATACGCAGGGGAGGATTCACAAGTTTTCTTTAGTGAAAGGAGGTTATAAAAACATCTAAAAAACAATAACCCAAAATATTCAATCCAAGCAACTTGAACCTTGTCTCTATGTAACATAATTGTTTTAAATCTTGTTCGCATATATATTTTCATTTTTTGTTTTTGTAATTTATTGGCCTTGTCAGTCACACATTTTTTACGTCTCTAATTTTTTGTATTGTCATGTGCATTTGCTGTCCGTTTCTTTCTTCTGCGATTTATGGTTTTATAATAGTATGTATCATATTTTTTCCCTTTTTAGTATTGCCGTTTCCTATTGTATTATTTTTTCTTTGTCTTCAAATGTGCTTCTAGAGTTTAAGTTAGTTTATAGATTTATTGGGGGTAATTTGTTGACCCATCGGTCCATTTCGAGGACGTAGATGATGCACCGACACATAGATTACAATGTTGCATTTTTTGTGTTTACGTTTTCCCTCCTTTTTGTTTGTTTTGTTGTTTCAAGTGTCGGTGCATCGGAACCACCCCTCCTCTAGGGGCGGTTCTTAAATTCCTGGCAATATAAGTATTTCTACAATTCAATTCAAATACAGTTAATACAGTTAGAACAGTTCCAACAATTCATTCAATTTCAACATTTTAGAGAAAAACATCAAACATTTAGGAGAGATCATTTTTAGTACATTTAACATATAGCACAAATCAAATCAAGATCTCTATAAACGTATAGTATCAATAACATATAGTTTCAATCAATCAATCATAGTCATTTAATCTTCCGTAAATTAATAGCAATCACGACGTTCAATAAAATTAGTGTATATAGTTTTAAATAATTGGGTGTAATAAACTTTTAAAACACGAAGTCAGTTTATTGCACCGATTTCCCCATAGGAATCAAAAGAAGTGGCACATCTGTGCACCGGTGAAATAATTCATTTCATCAACTAATAAAAACAAATCTCTTAAATTAAACCATAAATACCCTCGTAAGCCCGTAACCTAAACTTTCTTAAAATTTGTTTAGCGTGTTGGCTAGCTTCCCCCTGGGTTATGACGTTTAAAAGTATCCATTATAGGGTTTTAAGAGTTTGGATTGTGGACTTATGAGGGTACTTACGGTTTAGGTTGAGGTGTAAGGAGTTTGAAACATTTATGTTATAGGGTTACCGTATTTAAATAGCTCGAGTTTAGGTTGAATGTTTAAAGTTTTTGGGTATTTGAATTCTTCGGGATTTTGGAAGCTGCTTCAAAAGTACTTCTCCGAAGTCAACTTTTGGGGAGTTATATTTCTGCTTTCACTAAACCGAGTTTTAAAAAACAAACAACAATAAAGATATTTGGTTGTTTATCACATAAGTAGCTTTATTTTTAATAATTAGGAGTTTTCTAACAATTTATTGCTCATTTTTTCATCAATCAGAAATTAACTGTTTCCGGATTGTTGAACTTTTGGACAATTAATCACCTTGCGGTGATTAATTACATGTTATAATTTTACAAATGAAAAATGAAAATAATACTTGCCAATCACATTTAGCAATACGAGTGTATCTGACGTGTAATACAAAGTAATATTTTCGTTACAAATTCGCGTAAGTGTTAGGTACCTATCGGTTTGTTACTTTAAAATTAAAATTATTATTAAAATTATTTTGCTATACTATAAATAAATGCAATGAGGTAACGGTGTTAGAAAGGCAATATATATGCATTCTTTAGGTACATTGACAATAATTGAATATTTCTTTATGTGTCAGTTAAATTAATTAAATTTAATTTTTTACATTAGAGAAATTAGTTGTTACTCCTGTTTTGATATTTTTTAAAAACACAGTAATGTTACCATTTTATTTTCATTTATATCTTCACTTGTTTGCTATTATAAATAAGGACGTTAAATTCGGCGATTAAAAATTCACAATCTACAGGATAATTGTTCAGCAACGATACTGTATGTTAATGCAATCCCGAAATGGTGTTTGAAAGGCAAAATATATATTCTTATCTTTATTTGAAAAGTTCGTTCCAAATTGTGAAGAATTGCCACGCGCAAATTTGAGATTTTAGACCGTACTTTACCTGAAACGACGGAAAACTTTTAATTGATTCCGCCTTCCTAACGTTCACAAAAGATTTTCAATAAGAGTAGTACTGGCTGTCAACAAGTAACAGAAACTATGAAAAACTCTTATTTCGTTGGTATACAATAGAAAACTTCCTTAAGCTATGTAGCTTATTTCCGTTATTTGTTGGGAGAGAAAAATTTTAATTTTTCAAACTTTTCGGGTAAAAATAAAACAACGGGAGAAAATATTAAACGAAGACAATTTCATGTTGATTTGTAGATGACTTCAAAACTGACGTTGCGATACAGAATAGATAATCGAGAGACAAATTGCGATGATATAAAATAGAAAATTAGAATCAAAGCCAGCCTCAGTTTCTTATTTTCTTGATTTAACAGGCGGGCTGAAAAGTTCGTAGGCTAGTATAGAATTTTTTTTTTTTTTGATAGAATTTGATTTTATTACACAATATACTACCCTTCTAGGGCGATACAACGATTATAGCGGTCATGCAATTTTTCGATACCATTTTTATAATACGATTTGTCTTTAGCCTCAAAATAGGCTTCAGTTTCGGCGATTACCTCTTCGTCATTCAATTTTCTGTCCAGCGAGCATCCTATTGAGGTCTGAGAACAGAAAAAAGTCGCTGGGGGCCAGATCTGGAGAGTACGGTGGATGCGGAAGCGATTCGAAGCCCAATTCATGGAATTTTGCCATCGATTTAATTGATTTGTGACACGGTGCATTGTCTTGATGAAACAGCACTTTCTTTTTCTTTAAATGAGGCCGCTTTTCTGGTATTTCGTCTTTTAAACGCTCCAATAACGCTACGTAATAGTTGCTGTTTATGGTTTTCCCCTTTTTAAGATAGTCAATGAATATTATACTATATCATGAGCATCCCAGAATACTGATGCCATAATCTTGCCAGCCGACTTTTGCGTCTTTCCACGCTTTGGAGTCGGTTCATCACGTGCGGTCCACTCGACTCGACTGATTGTCGATCGGACTCAGGTGTGAAATAATACACCTACGTTTCATGCATCGTCACATATCGACGCAAAAATTCGGATTTACTACGACTGAACAGCTCCAAACACTGCTTAGAATCATCCATCCGTTGTTGTCTTTGGTCGATTGTGAGCTCGCGCGGCACCCACTTTGTACAAATCCAAATATTCATTCACATTCACGATATGACCAACACGTTTCTTTGATATCTTTAGGATCTCAGCTATCTCAATCAACTTCACTTTATTTTAAATTTATAATTTATTTTCCAGGGTGACGGTCATTAATTAAAACAACGTTGTTAATTCATTTGTAACGTATCGGTTTTAACCGTCATCAGACTAAAACTTTTCGAAGATTTTTGCTCACAACAATTTTTAACTTATTTTGTTTGGACACATACTGTCAAGTCAGTCAGGTTCAAGTTTGATTGCTTAATTAAGAAGATTAGAAGATTAAGTAACTAAACTTGATCATGTAAACAGTGGCGACGTCGACCATAATAATTATCGTTCACACGTTGGGTAATTGTACATATGGGACATATGTAATTTTTAAATTTAAATGTTAAAAAAGTAGGAATTTAACAGAACACCTTCGCGTTAAAATTTCTATCTCTAGTTGAATATTGCTTCGTTGATTGAGAAGTTAAATAATAAAATTGTTGTCAATTTCAAATTGTTTCCATACTTACGATAAGTAGTAATGAATGCGTATAATATATTATTTTTGTATTGATCTTCAATAATTTATCAATTGATTGCAAATTAGATGATCTCCGTTTAATACTGTATTTTTTATATTGTTTTAAATCGTATTTTAACCTGTTTTACGTTTTTTAACGTTAAAATCGAAAATTTCACACAAAACGTTCAGTATTCTAAAACGAGTTTCAACACATAATATGCCATTATTAATATTTTGTTCAGTTCGATTCCTCAGAACTCAATTTGATTTTCTTGTACTATATGCTTTTGTTGTTCGTATTATAGACCTTAATAGTCTTCTTAAACGAAATTATCTATGTCAAAATTAGGTCGAGGTTACGGATATAAAAGACGCTTCCATAGATAAACTACCCTAATCTCCTTTCCAAATATAAAGCGAAATAACCATAAAACTTGGCCGTGCTAAACTAAAACTAAACGAGTAAGGTGATAGTTGCACGGTCTTAGACGGAAATGGTTCATTTTGTGAACGTCGCCAACGGCTAACGACAATTTATTAAATTTGGTCGACGACCAAGACAAAGGTATAGTAATACTTTATGTTAGGTTTCCAATTTCTAAGGGGTTTCATAATCCCCTATTTTATGATGTTGTGCATCAAAAGTATAGTCTTCAAAAAAAAGAAGGTATTAAAATCCTTTTTTGTCTAATTACAAAGGATCACAGATCCCACATTTGGAAAGCGTCCTACACAGTAGGCACAGCGCACCGAAAGCCATATCCCACGACCGGTTTCGATCTATCAGATCTCATTAGGTGAGCGCTGGCAGAAAGGCCTTTATAGGCTATATTATAAATATAAATATACATATAAATATGAAATCAACAGAAACAACTACTCCGAGTGAATTACACATCAAAGATCTTTGATCTTAATATTTAGACGAAAAAGGATTTTAATTCCTTCTTTTTTTTGAATATCATTCGTATCTTCCTCATAGAATCTTCCCGAATCAACAGTGTAATTCAATACCGATAGGGGTATTATCCCTCGGAGTAGTTGTTTCTTTTGATTCCATATTTATATTTATCTATATTTTGAATTTTGTCTTGGTAAGACAAATGATGAAAGTTTTTCAATGCGTTAATTTTTAGTTTGCCAAACTCTTAAATCACACAAACACCACCTTTACCAATTTCTTTTGTAACCTTACAAAAAATATGTATGTACATATCCACATCCATATCCCACGAGCGGTTTCGACCTATCGGGTGTCATCAGGTGGAAAACTTGGAAAAGTTTTTCGGTGCGCTGTGCCTACGGTGTAGGACGCGTTCCAAATGTGGGATCTGTGATACCTTCTTTTTTTGGATTGTTATCTTCGTCTAATAATCGCTCGGAATCAACAGTGTAATTCAATGCCGGTAGGGGTATTAGCCCTCGGAGTAGTTGGTTCTGTTGATTCCATATTTATATTTAGTATAAAGTCTTTATTGCATCAAATAGGTATTTAAGAGATGTCAAAGTTTTGTTACTGATTGCATCAGAGTTCAATCAAGGTAATATTTTTTTTGATAATCATCAGAATTCAGGGAACCAAAGATCTTGAATTCATCGACGTTGTGTGTTTGTGTTATATCTTGAGACAGTACAAAAATAAATAGATAAAAGTCTTAGTAAAACAAAAAGATTGAAATTTTTCTAGTAATTTTTAGAAATCCTTTTTAAGTACAATATATTATTTTAATTGAAACAGTCACTTACAAAACTCCTAGAGTAATGCAGAATGTCCCTGTACGGACTCACTCACCTGAAAAGAAATATTAAAATTGGTGAAATGTTATAAATCTTAATAACCATAATATATATTATACAATAATTAAGCGGTAAAATATAAATAAACTAAATGCTAATACCTACACATACGGTTATTTAAATCGTTGTATCACTTTTCCTCGTGTTCCATTTTCCTTGTTTACTTTATGTTCTGATGTTGTTGATATTCTAAACATTGCATAGCTGTTAAAAGCTTTGTGTTATGTTACTTCTTAATTTTATTTTTAAATAGGTACTTAATTGTGTTTTTTATTCTTACACGAAAATGAAGGAATGATTAAACTAATGTGATGTAATAAAAAATATTGGTATTAACGATTTTGTAGAATTATTACTGTTTTTTTGGGAAAATCCGGGGATAAATTATCTTCTCGTTTTGCTACCATTGATTGTTCTTCTTTTAAAAATATTCTTGGGTATATCTAGGTTGAAGCCTTTAAACTAGGGTTGAACGTAAAATTTATCTCTCATAAATCAACTAAAATAATTAACATCCAAAGCACTTTTAAAAATTTGTTTTTTATTAAAATTGCTAAAAATCTATACCTAAACGAATAACTATAGGTATTATTGTAACAGCCAGAATGGCCACTACCAAAGGACCCGGAAAAAATTAATAGGATTACCGATGAGATCATCGCAGATTATTTTAATTTACATAAAAACAGTAATAAAAGCAAGCATTGTAAAAGTAATTTCGAATTCATAACATGTTGTAATAGGAATGGTGTGTTAAAGTTTTCGTTTTTATGACATCTTTCACGAGACTCTCTAATATGTAACTGGAACATTTTTAGGAGTGTTTATGTTTCATTCAATGCTTATAAAGGAGTAACAATTTCGGAAAGCGATGGCAACGTAGACGTTTCGTTGCCCTTATAAGATTGTATGGTTTATTAAGTTGGAATGAAAGACTGCTTTTGAATTTTTTATTATCCTACGAAAAAAATGACTAATGAACGTACTTGATGGCAGTTTTGTTAAAATTAATGCAATTTAGCATCTGCGGCGTAAATGGAACGTGTGCGTTCTTCTCATCAACTTTTCCACAAAATCTACTTGTAATCGATGAATACGGGATATGTCTGAAATAGCAACGATCAATTCTATTCACTGCACAGTGTTAGGTACTTATCTACTTATCAGAAAATAAGTTGTTCGTAATTCAGAATAATTATTCGAAAAAGTCACCGGATAACTGTGGTCTAGGATTATTTCTATTCCTTCGATGAGGACAGCGACGGTGTTGTTTTCAGTTCCATTTTATCACCGGATGACTTTTACGCTAAATAGACTTAATATAAAAAAGCAGGCGCGGCTCCTCCAGTAGGTGATTTGGTCAATGACCCCTCCCCCAATATATTTCCAAACAAAAGGATATTAATGATAAAAATTATTAATATATTTTTTCATTACATTTTAAATTTTGAAATTCCCTTTTTATTCTAACTATTCTTCGCATCTCCTTGGTGGTACTGATTTGATTATTGATTTTCATTCGTTGACAGTTGGCATAAATCGGGCTGGCAACCAGCGATGACCACATTGCTTTTTACGGAGACGAGTGTCAACCGAGTTTTCCCGATCTAATTCGTATTATGTTATACGGCTTTCTGAAGTAGTGTAATGGCAAGGTTTGGGTCAACAGCCGCGGCGAGGAAAATTTAGTATTTTCGAGGTGTTTTTGTTCGTTGTAAGTTTCTTGTAGATCGGGTTATATACTTATATATTTGTGGTGTAAATTAATATGTTTTGTCATATATGTGCTTATTTTTAATCAAATGTTGCTGTCACACCTCTGATATCATGTTTTTCTTGAAATAAAAGTCAGTTAAGACATTTTGAGAATTGACAATTTTGACCTTCCCGAAAAATTGACCACAAGCCACCACTGCAAAAAAGATATCCGAGAATTGATCACTGATTCAATTTTCGTTTTTCCCCATTTGAAGATATTATTATAAGAATCAAAGCCTAAATGGGGTCAAGAGACACTTTATTTATAGAAACCGATATCGACGTTTCGTCTTTTGTTGTAGGGTCTTTTCAAGGTAGATTGCAAGTTACTGATTTTGTTGGTTGCTATAAATAAAGTGTTTTTTGTCCCCGATTTGACTTTGATTTTTATAAAGATTGAATTTCCTTTGACAAAACTTGAAAAATGAACAATGAACGTTATATATATAAATCTGTTAAGGTTACCGAATACACAATAAAAGCGGCGAATTAGAAGAACAAAGCTATGCTTAGTTATCAATTACAGTTTTCGTCTGCTAGGCCTGTAGATGGTGTTTTTTTTAAATGTTGTAGTGCTGAGTAATTCTTATTTTTATTGCTCTACCAGATTGCCCCATGTAATTGGCCTTACAGTTATGTATTGCAATTCACTCGGTAAACAACACTATGATCAAATTTATTTTTCGTATTTCATTGTTAACAAGAACGTTATTTAATTTTTGTTGGTTAGTAATAAAGACTTTTGATTCTAGTTTATTATGTAGTTGCTAACTCTAGCAATTTAATTTAGATTACAGAAAATTTTAGGTGAAGATTAAACTAAATGAAGCATTAAAAAGAATTCTTCAGATAAGTTTATTAATTAAACTTAACACTTGCCAATTCGTTAGTTTAAAATTATGTATATGTAAATAATTTTTGCGATTACATTTCAAAATTTTCGTTTAACTATACCTACATTTCGAGGAAGTAGAAATTTTTTTTGTACCTACTTCTATGTTCTTAAAACAGTGGTTTAAATTGAGAGCAATAAATTAATTTGTCAACTCCTGGATTTTACTTTTGTAACCGAGCAAAGTTTGTGGAAATTTAGTGCGTTTCCACCCTTATTATTGAAATACTGAATAGTAACTAAAATAACAATAAAATAATTGGATTACGTTTTACAAAAGAATTAATTGATAAAACTGAATCATTTTGACAATTACCTCATCATCAAAGAACTACTTAATTTCCGAAAGGAGTCTTTCATGAAACTCAAACAAAATATTTTATTTTAAGTAGATTAAAACACTGTTTAATTTCCATTTATTTATTTATACGTTTTCGCTACTTTGTAGCTTCTTTTGAAGGTTACAGTGAATTGTACAAGTTACATTTATATATATATATATATATAGTGGGGGTGGGGATTCTCTGAAGATATTCAGCAATGGAGAATTATATAAAAAATCAACCTGTTTGTTTAAAAGTATATTATTGGTTTTTTTTAAATTTATTTCTACAGTTTCTAACAAATTTAATCTATAGCTTTTACTTTCGGGATGTAATATTTTAAACTCTATATTCAGATTATGTTTTCTGTAATAAATAATTCAGAAATTCCCCATCCCCATTATATCCACAAATATATACAAATGTAAGTTACAATTAAAGTTGTACAATTCATAATTAAAGAATTAAAATTTTCAAAATATTATATTTGTAGACACTACAATTGTTTCAGCAAACATTGCCTTCATCAGGTGTGATGATTTAAACAAACTACGAATCGTTACAGCTATTTATACTAACAAATATTTTAGCCAAAAAAATCAAAAAACAAACTTTAAACAAAATCTATCCTCTAATGAAAATAGAAACAAAGAAATATAATACATTCACATACATAGGTAATATATCATCTTTAATCGGTAAACAGGTCAGTCAAATTAATAATAGTCATATAACCTTTAGAACAACTAACACATTAGGAAAACATATACTAAATAATAAATGTAAAACTCCAAAAAATTTAAAATCAGGAGTTTTTAAATTAAATTGTTTGGACTGTGACAAAGTATATTTAGGCAGACAGGTAGATCTTTTAAAGTTCGTATCAAAGAACATTGGGCTAGTTCTACAAATAAAAAACCTGAATCTACGTATGCGGAACATTTATTAAAAGAAAACCATAATTTTATTCAAGACTACAAAATTTTACACGTGCAAAATAAAAGTTTGAAATTAAACCTGTTAAAAGCATTAGAAATTAATAGATATTATTGTAAACACCTAGCATTAAACGACTAAATCGAATGTAAAAATTCACCTTTGCTAAATATATTCAATTAAAGTCAATTAAATTACACCCCACTCCTTAGTTGTTAGTATAAATAGCTGTAACGATTCGTAGTTTGTTTAAATCATCACACCTGATGAAGGCAATGTATGCTGAAACAATTGTAGTGTCTACAAATATAATATTTTGAAACCAAGCGTATTTTTAATTCTTTAATTATGTTTTCTGTGTTTCAACAAGTTATTATTGTACAATTCTTCTGAAAAAGATACAAAGTAGCGAAACAATTGTAAAAGAACGAATAAAGCGTGGAAATTAAACAGTGTTTTAATCTACTTAAGTTATGAATTTTCATCAACTAAATGTAGAATCTATGAATTATTGTATTTGAACGTTATTTTATTAAAAATGTTTCACCAAATGTTGGCAGAACATTCTGTTTCTTTTAAAACAGTAATTATTTTCACTTTTAAAGAAAAGAAAAAACGAATGACTGTTTTTTTGCGTTTGTCCATAGTTCAGGTTATCTGGACTTTTTAACACTCTGCGGTTTCGAGTTTTCCGGAACGCAAGTGGGTCGGTGGTTCCTCACCCTCTATGCTTTTGGTCCCATCACCGTTGTCGACGGACCTCCGTCACAAGAATTCTTGCTAGTGTTTTGTAGCAGTTTCTCAGAATATTCATGAAGGAATTTACATTGGCATTGGCCACCATGTTTTTGTAACATTCCCAATCCCGACATTTAGACAAACATATATTTAAATATGCTCACATACATTCACAATCCATCCGTTACCACAAATTTTATACAATCCTTACAGATCTAGTTTATCCAATAATCGATGGTACAATCTACCTACTAACTAAGGCTTATTTAAAATTAAAATTAACATTGGTCTTTTTGGAATATCAACTAGACGTTTGCTAGTTTTAAGCACCATCTCTTAATAAAACAAAAATTTCAATTTTTCCTTATTTGAACTCCTCTACCTTTCTTGTTCGTTAAATTCACATTATTCTGGTTGGTTTTTCTTTTATTTCATTTCAGCTGTTACTTTCTCTAGTTTGCTACATCCGAAGTTTTCCAGTTTTCTATTTCATTAAACTATTGTTTTTCGTTCATTATATCCTAATTTTATTTGATTTAAATTTATAATTGAATCGTTATTTTTCAGAGGGAAACCAAAAAACGTATTTTTGTAAACTTGATGATCTAGAAATATTTTGAGATATTCCTTACTTATCAAATAATTATTTGTTTGAAATAAAAACGTTCTGTCTACAAAGTCAAAGATACGACAAGAAAAAATGAAAGTGAAAAATAATATATAATATCTTTTTCATTAAAATCCGCTTATGTTATATATATTTTTTCAGGTAAGCGGATTTTCCACAACTTTTACGGATTTATAGTAAGTATTGCAAGTTTCCTTAATTTTAACTCGCTTAAATTAAAAAGAATAAAAATTTACTCGACATTTTGAACGTATGATCGATATTTAGAATGTTACTTTGTGTTTCTTTATAATGATGTCCTGCATTGATTGTTTTGCAAAGAATAAATAAAGAAAGACAAAGGAATAAAGAGGAGCCAGTGGCGTACGTAATTTCTGGCAAAAATCTTCCTGCGCCGTTTTCTCTAAAAAATTCATATTTTGTTTTAGAGGAAAACAAATTATTTCGAATATTACTGCTTCATTCGAAATATTCTTTTTCGTCTTTTTAATAATTCATTGATGATCTCCGCTAGGTCTAGAGTTACCATAGTTTGCTCTATGTACAAAATTCTCAAACCAGCTAGCTGAAGCTGTGTCATGGGGTACTTAAAATGTTTTTTTTATCAATTTTAATAACATACTTTAAAATATTCGCCGTTATCACTTAGTGAAACATATAACAAAATTTGAAATAAAACAACTTCGAAAACTTTCACTGTAATTTATTAACTAAACTCTGTACGTATTTCGCCTTATAAGGGCATCGTCAGGAGTATCAATTGTACTAAATAATATTGTAATGTACATTTCTGTTTATGGTGGATGGTTTTGGGGAGAGGTTACAATATCAGGGTCTAACAAGGGGTTATTTCCAAAGTCTATTTGGTCATTTGTAATAATTTTATTTGACTTGATTGCTTTTTTAATTTCAAAAATTTCATAGTTTTAAATTGCTTTTGTTTATACTGTGGTTGTTATCAATAATATGACTGAGAATTATCTTAAATACAACAAACATGCTTCGGGGTTAGCCAGTCATCTTATTGATAAAAACTACGGTATAAACAAAAGCAATTTAAAACTGTTACATAATTTAAAATGTGGCCCCATTTTAGACAGATATGAAATTTTTGAAATTAAAAAAGCAATCAAATCCAATAAAATTATTACAAATGACCAAATAGACTTTGGAAATAACCCCTTGTTAGACCCTGATATTGTTTTTGTTTTGTATAATTGATACTCCTGACGATGCTCTTATAAGGCGAAATACGTATAGACTTTACCTAATAAATTACAGTGAAAGTTTTCGAAGTTGTTTTATTTCCAATTTTTTTTATAACATACATTCAGCAAACTGCTTGCCAAGATGTAATGGTCAACGAACAAATATATTCAAAAATTTTACGCATTTTTCGTTTTTTTTTTAACATTTATTATATTGAAAGTTATATCTCCAGAGTCTCTATTATATTTATCTTTTAATATTCTTATAAAATTAACTTTTCATTGTACGCCCCTGACAATCCGCAACGCGGGGATTGTGAGGGTGCCATCTACGTTATTGAGTGGAACATTCATTCTGTCTATTAGAGAAGCATATAAATAAATTTTTAACGAAGAACTGTTCTATATATAGATTTCTTGATGAATAACAGATAATGTGGTAGCACGGAGTTTAACTGCTGGTTGCATTTATTGTACGTCAGAAATCCCAGCACATTATTTAATGCAACGGAAATGCTAAATGTAAGAAAATCATTATCGATTAAGTAACAATCTATTTCTATTTCCGAATCACCTGTTGATATTTACTAACAATTAATAATAAACTTTCTTAGCAGGCTAATATTTATACGAAGTCATTTATTATTTTTTGTTGAAATGAACGAAACGAATAATTTCCATGGAATTCAAATCCTCTTTGACAAAATAATATGTAATTTACCAGTAAAAAATAATTATTTTAAATATTATAGAAATTTTATTCGATATGTTTCCATTCCTTAAGTAATATTCTGGAAACTTAATGAACCACAAAAGAAAGAAAGATTGGACTTTGATTTTAGGGCTATTTCACTAGAATTGGTCTATTTTAAATTGGAAACTTTCAGGTCTACTTATATAGTAACGTTTCTACATATGACACGATCGAAACTAGAAAAGTCTGCTTATTCAGTACTTTTTCAAATGTAATCTGATTTGAAAAATATTTGAAAATTGCAACATTAGTACACCAATTGGAAAATTAACCCCTAAAAGTGTAAAATTATTGTTATGTTAGGTTTTATGCACTTCGTACAAAAGTTACATCCTGAAATTTGGTCGCAACAAGATGTCCACGGTCAATAATGCTTCTTTTTGGTAAATCGATTCAAATAATTTAGTTTCATCATAGGAATCGATCCTCATGATTCATTCATTCGAACGGCGATGGTTCGAGGAGATGTAGGAGTTGGTCTCGTGTTTTCCACAACTCCATGATTCAATCATTGTCCACCTCTAACGGTCAATGGCTCGAAACATACATATTGAAGTTAAATTGCTTTTTGTAGCTTTTGGTCTTATTAGTTGCCTTCAGTTGCAAATACGGTTTGGCGTTCTATTATTTTAATTCTATATTTTTATCAAAAAAGAAGGAATTAAAATCCTTATTCGTCTAAATATTAACACTTCCTACCAAGTAGGCACAGCGAACCGAAAGCCATGTCCCACGATCGGTTTCGACCTATCGGGTCTCATCAGGTGGGCGTTGGCAGAAAGGCTTTTACAGGCTGTATGATAAATATAAATATAAATATGGAATGAACAGAAACAATTACTCCGAGGGCTAATACCCCTACCAGTATCGAATTACACATCAAAGATCTTTGATCTTAATGTTTAGAGGAATAAGGATTTCAATTCCTTCTTCTTTTGGATATCATTCGTAACTTCGTCATCGAATCTTCCTGAATCAACAGTGTAATTCAATCCCGGTAGAGGTATTAGTCGTCGGAGTAGCTGTTTCTGTTGATTCTATTTTTATATTTATCTATATTTTTAATTTTATCTTGGTAAGACAGGTGATGAAAGTTATTTTGTTGCAGATATGCAGCAGTATTCAATGCATTAATTTTTAGTTTTTCAAACTCTTAAATCACACAACCGTCCATCTTTACCAATTTCTTTTGTAACCTTACAAAACATAGGTATGTATATATCTGATCTAAGTAAATTATATCGACTTGTGTAGTTTCGATTCAAGTATGCAAGAATGCAAATTATTAGGATGACGGTGGGGTATGTCTGTCTTTCCCATTGCTAGCATACGCAGAAAAAGTGCAGGTTGGACTATTTTTAGTAGAGTAGCGAAAGCTGAATAGTGGAGAGCATTCAGAAGAAGTGTTTAAAACGTCTTGTGCTCGAATGACATTCGGTCCATACTTTTTGATTGCTAATAAATACAGGAAGACTGCAGGTTTGACCAAGTATCAAGTCTCGAAGAATTTCGCTATCATTAAATTAATGTTTTATGCAGAAAAAATCTTATGAACAAATCGCTACCAATTAAATGAGATAGAGGGTAAAGATATTCCCTTATAATATATATAGCAGTAACGTAGAAATAAAATAACACAAGTTATAAACACAATTTATTGTACCACAATGCACATTTTGCCACACAGTAGCTTCTTCAGGTGGAAGAAAGAAATATAACTTAAACTAAGTAACAACTCCCTTAAATAGTAATTACAAAAGGGGGGAGAAAATACATATTCTATTAAATGATCATACCTTTTTTATTTAGTTTATTGATTTCCAAACTTTCATATAAATTTAATTTAAGACCTTTCTTTTCTATATGTAAAATTTTGAAATTTTCATCGAAACTGTGATTATATTCAATTAGATGTAGCGCATAAGTAGAATTATCGGTTTTATTTTCAAAACTATTTATATGTTCTTTAATACAATAAATATTATATCGGCCAAACTGGTAGGTGCTTTAAAGATCGTTTTAATAAGCATAAAAGGAGTTTTGAAAATAAAAACGATAATTCTACTTATGCGCTACATATAATTGAAAATAATCACAGTTTCGATGAAAATTTCAAAATTTTACATATAGAAAAGAAAAGTCTTAAATTAAATTTATATGAAAGTTTGGAAATCAATAAACTAAATAAAAAAGGTATGATCATTAATGACCAATTAGACTCCAACAATTCTCCTTTGTTGAACATTTAATAGAATATGTATTTTCTCCCCCCTTTTGTAATTAGTATTTAAGCGAATTGTTACTTAGTTTAAGTTTTATTTCTTTCTTCCACCTGAAGAAGCCACTGTGTGGCTAAATTGCATTGTGGTACAATAAATTGTGTTTGTAACTTGCGTTATTTTATTTCTACGGTATTATGGAGTTACAATGTTTAAATGCTCCCTCGATACAATTTATAGTAGTAACTATACTAAAAAACTCATTATAAATAGCACAGTAAGATTCTTAGGCAAAGGAAGACAATTTAGGTTTTGCGTTTATGAACATATATATTGAAATTACATTAGTTTTACCGAGAAGTCAATTAGTGAGACTTAAAATTCAACCAAGCCAAAAATAAGCACATCGCTTTATTTATATCCTAATATCTAGCTCGTCATTTTGTACACGCATTGGAGAAATATTGGTTTCAATTAGCAGTTTACGATGTTTACGAGATATAAAGTACATATAGTTCACATGTTGTCGTTCGTTCATTGGCAAAAGAAACCAAAAAGTATTTATCGTCAAATTGGACATTAACTTACAGTTCATTACATATTTTACATCGATACCCTCCTGCACTCTGGTGATGTTCTAAATATAGAAAGAAATTGATTTTATAAAATGAATGAGAATAAAATTTCAGATAATTATAATAAACAAAGGGTCCAAAAAATGTCCAGATATAGGTACTCAATAAATTAGTTAAACATTTCAGTGATATTAAATAATTTTTTACATAAATTGTACCATGAAAAGTAATAGGTAAAATTTTGTTCTATTTGCTCAAATTTTTAAAGGTAGTTTATTCGTTTTTGATTATGAATACTATACGAAAAAATAATATAGAATATTGGGGAACTTAAAGAAGCTAATAACTTACAAAAAATTACATAAAGATGTTTAAAACTGACAAATTCGGTCCCTAATTCCTAATTAATAATGATTTCTTGGGTGTCGAAAGATGTTTTGCGTTTTCAAGCATATTTGTGGAATTTTAGGTAATATAGTTTAGTATTTATTATAAATTCTAACTCATCTGACGTATATGTATAACTTTGCATAAGAGAAATGTTATTCAATGTTTTGCATAACTGTATTAAAAAATTTTGCAAGGTTAAAAAATTGCGGATACATTTAAGTGAAAAATAATCTATTTCATTTAAACCCATGAATATAATCATTTCTGTTTTAAAAATAGATAAGTACTTTTGTACAAACATTGCAGGAGCCTTGAAAACGGGTGTACGGTTAATCCCCGTTAAAATATTATTCAAAGTTTTGTATAACTGCGCTTTCTTTATTAAACAATCTTGCAAGACTAAAAAAATTGTTGATACGTTTACATGAAAAATAATCCGTTTCGTTTAAATCCACCGTTTTTTTAGATCGTAATTTAATAAAGCAGCTATGATACATGAAAAAACAAATAATTAAGGGACTGGGCTTTAATTTAAAAAACGCATCGTTACGCGACATCTTTTATTTCTGGGTCACGTTGCACGTTTTCCTAGAAAGTTCATGACAAAATTTATTAGGTACTTTTTGTTTCCACTGCAATAAAAAAATGTACCAAAATCAATTAAAATCTAAGATATTTAATAACAGTACATTCAAAATTCTAGAAGCACTTAACGTGTGAGTGAACTGGCTTACCTCTGAACCTGCTTTTCACTTGTGTCGTCTTGGTTTAAACAAAAACTTTGTAAAGTTAGTAACTTGAGCAATAAAGTTGCCGGAAAGTTATGCCTTCGACTTGTTTTTGAAAATAAACTATTTGGTTGGGAAACCACTTATGTCAGATATGAATTTTCAAGAGGTAAGCCAGGAAGTTCATATTTTGCACGGTTGCACGAGAGAGAGAGGAGAGAGAGAGAGAGAGAGAGAGAGAGAGAGAGAGAGAGAGAGAGGGAGAGGGAGAGAGAAAGGCAGATAGACGGATGAGCTTCTTATTCGGATGCAAAATGAAATTTTAAGGTCAACAGGAAGCTTTAGTTAATAAATTGGCCATGAGTTCGAGGAGCAGAAATTATACTGCGCCCCATATTAAAAACGAATCAAGAGATAGAGTATTATCAACGGCGATAGTCAGTGGCGTATGCACGGAGATTGGGAAGTATTTAAAGAGGCAAAATCATCTCATTACATACCGAGCGGCGTAGTCTAGTGGTACAAATCTAGTGCATAGCATAGTATTCAGGAGGTCACTGATTCGATTCCAAGTCCGACTGCTTAGGTACAAGTTTTCTATGTTTTTAGTGGACCATTTGGGTAAATACTGCAGTAGCAATGTTTCACAGATAATCTTTCGCTTCTCTTCTGTCTTCGTTTCGTTTGTATCATCTGTCTGTCTATAACCACTATCCACCCACTTTCACAATTTTTAAAAGGAGACTAAGGAGGGATTTTTGACCTTTGGTAGTTCCTTAGTCTGCCTTGGTCTATGTTATTCTGTGGTTTGGTTGGATAGTGTGATGGAAAAATGCTCAACAGATATTTTTTTACTCTTCTGTCTTCATTTCGTCCGTCTCGTCCTTCTCACCCCAACCACCACCATCCATCTATTTTCATAATTCTTAAAAGAGGCTGAATGGGATCTTCCGCCCTATTCACCTCTTTACATTACAGCATGGATTGATTGGAACTTAATTAATTGTTTGATTCGTTCGCGAGCCGAAATGTTCAGGCAACAGTATAGGTATTTCTGGTGTTCTTCCTTATACTTGTTTCCTGATAACTGGCCAAAATCAAGTTCATGCGACATTACACGCGGGACAAGTTAAAATTTCTTCGGAAATTGTGTTCGTGGGCCAATTGTTTTGTGACCCGAGAAGGGTTCCCAACTTGGATAAAAGATTATCCACAAATTATGATGTATTGAGTTGAATTATTAATAATTATTTGCCTGATCAGTTAAAGAAATACCTTTCACACTGTCATTTATATATAATAGAAAATAAGTCGATGTAGATTAAAGTTCACTAATTTAAAACTTGTGTACCATCAACTGAATATATATATATATATATAGACTATGGTAAAGCATTTTGTACAAGTGTACCTAAGTTTGTGTTAGTTTGTGTCACATTGTGTCTTCCTTGATGGAAAGCTCTCAATATATAGTGGATAACAATCGGGA
Source organism: Agrilus biguttatus (assembly GCA_963921985.1). Classification (NCBI taxonomy): domain Eukaryota; kingdom Metazoa; phylum Arthropoda; class Insecta; order Coleoptera; family Buprestidae; genus Agrilus; species Agrilus biguttatus. Next base: position 33,049,859 of record OY998117.1, read on the forward strand.
ATTATAGGAAATTTCTGTAGCCATCCTGATAAGATAATATGAGCTTTTAATTTTATCACTATGTATGTCGTTCAAAAAAAAAACTTTGCCTGATTCATTTATGGATTTTCTTGTGCACTTTCCAACGAGAAATAGTGTGTAGTAGCCGCTCCCGAGCAAAGGGTAGGTAGGAATAGGGAGAGAGCGTAACGCGTCTAGTTTAAGTGATTTATACCTTACATTTTCCGAGCAAAGGGATCATGATTGGAGGGCGATAAAAAAGTTGCAAGTATAGCTTGGAATACATGCAATAGATCAAATAAGTATAATAGAGAGTGTAGATCTAGTAGGTAGGTAGTTACACTTCCTTATTATTTATTTTTTGACGTAATAACTGATAGGGATAAACGATCTCTCCCTTGCTCGGGAACTTACGAAGTGACCATTTTATCCTTCAAGGTAATCCAATTTATTAAATGCTTTCAATCGCATTAACGAAGTGCTCTGCTTTATTGAGCTTACGAAAGAAGTAAATTAAAATTCAATTAAGCGGTAACCAAAGTAACAAGTCAACTTCCAATTTGCAACGAGTGACTTTGCATTAAATGCATTTTATTTTTACAGACGAGTAAGTAGGTATAAGGTGGTCGTCAACTAAAATAAAACGACGACAAATTTTAACTTCTACGAGTTTTAAATTGAAACTATTTCATAAGATATTTCTCATATTTTTAGATGGTCTTGATTAGAAATAGCAGAGGAAGACACATAAAGAAAAGTGATTTCGAAAATTTTCATGAAGCTAATCATTTATCACGAAAAGAATAAAAGCAACGACAAAGTTTCAAAATAATCTAATGTTCCCGACAATTGTTTCTTCATATAATGGCTTCTTCAGGTGGAAGAAATTAATCACGAGCTGGAGTTTCAACATCTAACGCCTACTACTGTCAAAATTTTCTAATCATTTATGTTTTTAGTCACAAATTTACAACTTTGAGGATTCTTATTAGTTATATACGAAACTGTAGAGAAGTTAGATCTTTCTTTTTTTCGAAACATTTCTTATTCCGAATGACTTAGCTGTGTTTGCATGAATATATAAATGTGAAAAATCAGCGAAAGCAGAGAATCCTTATTTACAATGATTTTAAATAAAAATAGATAAATGCTTATAAATTTTAGTCAACAATTGCAATGATTTTGCAGTCTTAAAGAAGGATGTATGGATAACAAACATTGTTATATTTTGCATATATGTACATATTTATAAACATTGCAGCTCTGCTCTTTTATTCTCTTTTAAACAACGACCCACAATCGTGGACAGACTAAACTCAGGGGAGAAGAAAGGGTCAGTTGTAGATGGTGTCTATCGATATGAGAGACATACAGACCCCATAAAAAATAAGAAAACTCACAATTTACCCCGTTGCTTATTCTTATTCAACTTCTAGGGCCTCATAACAAATAAAAGATAGCGAGCAGCACAAATAATATTTATTAATAAATATTAGTGAATTAATGATAAGTATAAAATTAATAATAATATAAAACTAGCAAAACTTTGAAATTATACGAAAGTCTCGAGGTCAAGTGTTCGTCCGAAAACCACTGCTTTTTACAAACTACCATACATGGAAAACTCCACAACTTCCATAACTCTCTCGTCAGATGATACATAAGAGAAGACAATAATTAGACGAGGGAGAAAACCCTCACTCGTCTAACTATGACTGTAACCCATCTCTTAGAATGTAACAGTGTTTATCGATTCCAAAAAAAAAAATGTTTTAAGTAACGACTATTTTTACGTTACAACATAAAAATAAATATAACTATGTTATAACGTTAAAATATATGATTTACACGTAAAATATAAGAAATACGTATATAAATATATTTAAATATTTATCCAAAAATGTTAATCCAATTGGATTAAATGAAGAACGGTTTAGAAACTGTTTCCCAATGTTCATTTGTGTGTTTGAATTGATTACTATTTATTGAGCTATTTTAATTTGCCATATTGTCTTTTTTATTACTATTTGCTATTTATAATTCTTACTTATTACGAATATATTGAGTATTGCAGTTTGTTGATTCGTTTAAAAATGTAATCACCAGATCAAGCCGAGCACATTTGAATTTCTTTTCACAATAAAGTTTCAGGTGAACAAAATAGATACAGGGGCCCTGTTAAGAAATAATACACCTACATATGTATAAATGGGTTTTGTGGAAGATTAATACTCATTTAACTATCAGTTTGTGGTTTAGTGTAAACAAATTCAAATTAAGAAGCTTTGTTTGTTTTGGGACAGGGTCAAATTTTATTTTTAGAGCGACAGCAATTGTATTCGGGCAAAGTTGCGTTTTCCTCGAAAACCAGCTAAATGCGATAAGGGGTTACGATAGTGGTTTATTTATAAAGTAGCTCTGCTTTTTTGCGTGAAATTACTTATTCTGTCCCGGTGCTTCACTAACTTGTTTTTTTTTATTTAGTGGAGGAAACTAAACAATCGCCTCCGCTCCTTAGAATAAAACGTTTTAAGGATAATCTACTACCTTGATTATGACAAATTGATCGATTAAATGTTGCGACCCTTTGTCACACTCATCTTATCGATTCCAATGATTTCCGAAGAAATCGACAGACACCGATTATTAAATACATTGATCACCAATAAATGATAAAAAAAATATCAATCACAATATATATCTACGTTGTGAGACAATTTTACAGTTTCCAGAATAGTATTAACTAAAATAGTTTTTGCTGTTGAAGGGGGTGAAGCTCCTAAAAACTTTAGTCATCCCCAGTGATAAAATAATAAAAAATTAATAGAGTCTCAATTTAAATATAAATATGGAATCAACAGAAACAACTACTCCGAGGGCTAATACCCCTACCGGCATTGAATTACACTGTTGATTCCGATGGACTCCTAGACGAAAATATAACATATTCAAAAAAGAAGGAATTAAAATCTTTATTCGTCTAAATTTTAAGATCAAAGATCTCACACTTTGGACGCGTTCTAACAAGTAGGCACAACGAACCGAACGCCATTTCCTACGACCGGTTTCGACCTATCGGGTCTCATCAGGTGGGCGCTGGAAAAATGCCCTTACAGGCTATATTATAAATATAAAAATTTAAACATAAATGTGGATTCAACAGAAACAACTACTTCGAATAAGGATTTTAATTCCTTCTTTTTTTGAATATGTTATATTTTCGTCTAGGAGTCCACCGGAATCAACAGTGTAATTCAATGCCGGTAGGGGTATTAGCCCTCGGAGTAGTGGTTTCTGTTGATTCCATATTTATATTTATATATTTATATTTATAATATAGCCTGTAGAGGCATTTTTGCCAGCGCCAACCTGATGAGACCCGATAGGTCGAAACCGGTCGTGGGATATGGCTTTCGGTTCGTTGTGCCTATTTTTAGGACGCGTTCAAAATGTGAGATCTTTGATCTTAAAATTTAGACGAATAAGGATTTTAATTCCTTATTTTTTGAATAAAAGAGTCTCAAAAAAAATATATACATGTTGAAGATTGATTGGACACTTGTGGCGAAATAATTAAGTAAAAGAAGAAATTCAACAGTAAATAATTTTCCATTTCGAAAAGTTAATTGTCATGTCTCTTAGTGAATAAAGACTAAATACTAAAGACTATGAACTGCCTAGACAACAGTTGTGTAACTCATATTTCTCCAATTTTTGTGTTAAACTAACTAACAAATATTAAACAAGTTATACAATACTCATGTGTGTGATTTTTGAGTCTTTTTACGCGTTGGTTTTGGCTAAACTAAATTGCTGATTTTCAGTAAATTTTTCTGTTTCATTGCATGATTTGAGCTCATAACACGCTAAGTAATGGGCTCGGAAAATGTCATTATCCTAATTCTACGGCATATGTATATACCTACACTTAAGAAATCATAAGGAGTGGTCAGGTGATAGTTAGAATGATACAAATTATTATTAGGAAATTCAGTTTATATTACTTGTGTATTAATAACCATATTGCTGAAAAAATGAAACAGGAAAAAGAACCATCGATGTTAATGATAGCAGGAAAACGAATCTAGGTCATGTTTAATAAATAATTGAGAAACTTTTTCCATTCAACATAAAAGAGAACATGTAAGATTTATCGGAAAACCACTGTTATCAAATGTACATAAAGAAATAAAGATTCAACCACTTTTAATATAGATTCAAGTAATAAGATTAAGGAAAAAGTTGCTTATAATCACATATTACAAAAAAAGACTTAAATATAAAACCTGTAGTTTCTGATAATAAAAATAAACTAGGTAATCTATTGGGAAACCCTAAAGATAAAGATGATTTTCAGAGTAAATAAATGAGTTAATAAGTTGCAAATATTGTGAACAATACATCAATTTGATATTAATTCTTGAATTCATTTGTACCTAGTACATATAGATTACTTAAAAAATTGTGGGGAAAAATTTGTTACTACTGTCACTAATTTGAGGTAATCTGTAGTAGGTACAAATAAATGCAAGAATTAATATCACATTGATGCATTTAAATTTACCTCTACTAAAATATTCTTCAAATATATTTCATTACTGTGAAAAATTTATGTTGGTTCGACAAATAGAAATATTCATACTTTATGATTGTTTTCGGGAAAAAACCTGACAGTCCAGTGATTACGGAACTATAATTTTTTTAAATTAAAATTCCGATTGTAATAGATTAGTTGTAATTAAATCCTTTTGTGTAAATAATGTATTCATTTACTCTAGGACTATTATGTGTAATATCATAAATTACATTTATGTATTTTTGAAAATTTTGATCTGAAATTTTCGGTTAATGTGTTTTCTATCCTGAAAACGTTTTTGTTTGTTTGTTTATTTTATTAGTGAATATTATAACTGACTCTCCGTATTTATTTATATCCCCTTCCAACCTGATTACATTTTTATAATCATCATCATCATAGAAGCGTCAGTTAGAAGCCCAGTTGGACATGCAAGTCCACTCTTTCTATCCTGAGTCAATCTTCTTTTACATTTATTTGAAAATAGAACATTTGACATCCCTAATTACATATTTGCAAACAGTAATCTAATCTTGGATATCCTTTGCCTCTTTTTACTTCTATTTCTGCTTCTCATATGTTTCGAATTATTCGAAGTGATTCGTGAGCGAATCTCTTCGAAGCAAATTATCCCCGTTTCTTCGGAATAGATGGCCATGTGGCTACCGTGCCGTTAGAGCAACGTAGAACTATTTCTATTATTATTCTAATGTAAATGGTACACAGCTATTTGTTTACCAGAAGTAGTTGGCCAAAAAAAGCGACACGAAGGACATCACGATAATGCAAAATCTCACACATCAGTTGAAGTAACCACCTATTTGACTATTTGACTGTCCAAAACGTCGAATTGATGGGTCATGCTCCGTACAGCCCTGATTTGGCACTAAATGACTACTTCTTATTCCCGCATATTAAGAATAACTTACGTGGCCAACGTTTTTCGGCGCCTGAAGTTGATGCCGTTGATACATTCAAGAACCATGTTTGGGAGGTACCTTAATTGCTCAATTGGAGTGGAAAAAGTGTCACGAAAATTAGTTTGAACGCATGCAAAAGAAGAACACTTGGAAAAACAATAAAGCCATTTTCGTAATAAATTACCGTCTTTTCAATTTAGGCACAAAATATAAATAGCAACCCTCTTATATGTAGTTAAAAAAATCCTTTGTGCTGATATTTTTTATTTTATTCGTTCGTTTTCAAGCCTTTTCATAATTAATTTCTGGTTTAATTTTTTTTTAAATAAAAACGTTTGAACTGTTAAAACATTCATGTCAGTGACAGCAACGTTTTGAAATTGTGGATCAGAGGTAGATTTTAAAATTGTAAATGTGCTGCTGGTGTAGTGTTTTATTCTGAAATTGCTCGATTATTACAGGAGAGCTAATTGTCTTGTTCAATCTACCGATCGTAAACTCAAAACAACTAATGTTACTATATTGCTTAACTATCGAGCATTTTATTCACAAGTGCAATTTAATTATTGTTTATAAATAATAAAACCTGTTAATACGTACTCATCAGTTAATCATCAATTAACTATGTAGCGTGATGTTTACAAAAAATTACCACTCCATCAATAAAAATTTGGCTTCTAAGGAAAATCCACCAAACTCAAAAGTAATTCTACATTTGTAGAAAGGTGTTTGCTATAACAACTTTCATTATATCAACGTTATATATGAAAGGATGAAATTAGTAGCAATTAGTATTGTCAGCCATCTGTTCATCTAACATATAGAGCAATTTTAATCAAATTTAATTGGTGTGTATGTCTCCAATTGATCACAGGTTAAGTAACAGTTTCCAAATATATGCTTTATACGGTTCGCTTCGGTTTTTTGATTCTACGGTAAATTGATATGAAAAATAGCTTTTTTCTTACCGTACTTTAGTATTAATTCTAGAATACTATCTAAAGCTTCAATGGTGTAGTTGTTGTGAAAAGACATGATTAAAACCAAAAATAATTAAAAAACACACTTCGTAACTTCACGAATTTGTGAAAAAACGAATCAGTGGTAAAAAATGGTTTTAATTCTGTAGCTAATATATCTCTGGAAAAATTTCTACAAACTGCTAAATCGGGTATATATATATATACTATTTTATCTTTACATAACCAATAATGGGATTCATTCAAGATAAATTACTGAAACTGTTGTAGATTATCTTGCAATTTGCATTTTACTTGCACTGTGGCAAAATCTTATTCAAATTGTACTATTATCTTTGCAATATTTTAACGAAGTTGATTATATGGCCGTCTGTGGAAGTTAAGGAGTTCGCCTGAAACTTTTCAGTAATTAGATAAATAGATTTCAATTGCTTGCAATTTCCGCAGTGTAACTATGTACCATGACTGATTGAGAGCTTATTTTGCGGCACTTGAGTTACATTTGTTGGAGTCGGGCGTATTTTCGTTCTCTTAAAGTATAATTATTTCGAATGGAACGCTAAAAGAAACGCGAAGCCCTACCATGGAAATGCTGCAAATGAGACGATCAATCTTGACAAAAACGCTTACGAATTCGAATTTAATAAATGGCGCCAGGAAAACACTGATAAGGGATACTCTGCATGGATATTCTCATATTAAATACCTACATTAAATAAATTTTAACGGGTGCTTGAGAGAAAACATTTTCTGAATTAGTTATGCACGAAAATATGAAAAAAAGAATTAGTTATGGAACAGTAAAAATTACAGACTGTTGCAACAGAACAAATAAATTAACAAGAGCAAACTTATTACGAGGATAGATCAAATATAAATGAGCCTTTATTCATAAAACATTTATTTTGAAAAGTTTCAGAAAAACACAAATTTCCATATTTCTTGACATATCTCCTTTGTTTGTCTATACATTTTTCCCAACGCATTGGTAGGGTTTTCATCCCGTTTTCATAAAAAGAAGTGGGGCGGGTGTCTAGCTAGTTGCGCACAAACGCCTCCTGACCTGTTCATCGGTCTGAAATCGCTCGCCTCCTAGTGATCCTTTGAGGGGCCCAAACATGTAGAAATCACAAGGGGATAGATCTGAGCCATATGGAGGGTGTTCCAGCCCAATCCAGTGCATCTTACCGATTTGGGCCTGCGTTAAAGCTGCGGTTTTTTACCAAATTATTATTCTTAGAAATTGCTAATTTAATTTCCATATTTTAACAGTGCAAGTTTTTTACTTTTTCCAATATTGTGTAACAATTTAAAATTCTCATTATCAAGCTGTTGGCTAGGATGAATGCAACATTCTGCAAATACTGTTGACCAAATTTTATTTTTAATTGAGCATTAATATCCGCAAATACTATCTTTTATCCTTCTTGAAATAAATACACAGTTAATAACTGCCACAATTTATTAAATAAACTTAACACGTGTTTTGCCAACACTGTGGCTTCTTAAGAAGTACAAAATTTACTTACATTACTACTCTTAGGTAGTTTTAAGTAACTTTTGTACTTCTGAAGAAGCCACAGTGTTGGAGAAACACGTGTTAAGTTTATTAATAATGCTACTTAATTTTAATTTATTTAGTTCTGAACCATTATAATTTAGGTTCCTTAACCAATTGGAAATTTTAGAATTGACATTTCTAATGTAATTTATTGTACAAAAAGTAATATTGTTAATGATGTCAGTTTTGTACCCATTATTGATGTGAATGTGTTTGATAATTTTTAGTTTTTTTGAATAATTTTGTTCAGAAAAAGGGATGGATTTTGATTAATGGATGAATTAAACTATTTTCTGAGTTTAATATGTTTCAGCATGAGTGATCCGAGGAAAGCCTTCTTAAATAAGAATTTATTACCTATATCTGGAAAAGCCACTGTATGGTGAAATAATTATCGTAGTAATAATACACAAAAAACAGATAATTATTAACACAGAGATATGGAAAAGACGTTTGAAATATGATTATTGGGATAAACCCTATTGAAAATATTACCTATCTATACCAAGAAAACAGTATTCAGTTCAATATCACAATTAAAATATAATTTTTATGTTGACTCCTAATGCTATAACTTATTGTTTGTAGGTAATTTTCTATTTACAAGTATAAAAAATATTTTATTGAAAATCTTGATTTTTTTAAATAATAATAAATAAGGATGTTTATAGCTAATAAATAAATTTGAAATAATCATGTTCGACCAAGTGTTGTTATTGTTTATAACTGATTAGTTTGAACCTGATAAAGATAAACATATTTTAAAAGAATTAAAAAAAATGAATTTGGGGAGTATTTTACATATATGGTGAATGTACTTATTATACAGGGTTATTTATTAAAGTATTGCAACGGTAATAAAATAATTTCTAGTTACACTGTTTTCACAATCATGTTCTTAGCTATTATATATTTTCACATAGCATAGTCGGATACAACCATTCAAATAAATGAACAGGTAAGTAGAGACCTTAGTACAGCAATTACCCCAATGGTTATAAGCAATTCTGCCAAGATTGAAGACACACTTTAGGGTTATTTTTCCTTAAAGTGCCTTCAGCAGTTCCTCGCTTTATACGGATAAAATTTTTCAGAACAATAATATCAATTTATAAGAAAGAAGCTCATGTAGATATATAGAACTAATGTATCGTTTCAAACGTTAAATTTCTCGGAATAATGTAAGATCTTGAAGTAAATAATTATTTCTAATTAAAACGTAACCATAGACAGCATTATATTTTGCTACCTAAAGTAATTTAATTAAAATGTGAATAACGAGTAGATATTATATAAAAGATTATTACAATCCTTCAATAAAATTCTAATCTGAAAATAATATTTCACTAATTTTTCTATTTGTGTTAGTGGTATTCTTAAGCACTTGCAGGGTTAGCTAGTTGTTTGTTAAATTTCATAATTTGAATAATTTTAAACAAACTAGGATTAACATTTTTATATTTATACCTATAATATAGCCTGTAAAGGCCTTTCTGCCAGCACTCACCTGATGAGACCCGATAGGTCGAAACCGGTCGTGGGATATCGCTTTCGGTTCGTTGTGCCTACCTGGTAGGACGCGTTCCAAATGTGAGATATTTATACGAATAAGGATTTTGATTCTTTCTTTTTTGAATATGTTATATCTTCGTCTAAGAATCCATCGGAATCAACAATGTAATTTAATGCCGGTAGAGGTATTAGCCCTCGGAGTAATTGATTCCATGTTTATATTTATATTTGTATTTATAAACTAGGATTAAATAAACTACAAAAACCTATATAATATCATTTTTTTATAGGAATTTAACAAATAAAAGCTATAGTGCATACATAAAATTTTAAAATAAAAAAGTACAGCAATAATTTGAAAAAATCTCTTTAAAATTTTTATTAGTTATACTTATTTTTGATCTCTCTTTATTTATTTATACCCCGTTGTGATGTTGACTTCAATGATTGTTCTTATTCGAAATTTAAAAGACGACAACAAAATTTAATCAAAAGAAAAATGTCGAATTTAAACCGTCGTATAGCCATCAAATTCGATCCCTTCGATTTGGATCATACATAATATAAAGCTTCGCGTTTGCAATATGAACGTGGTTACAGCAAAAATAATAGCGGAAATATAAAATCGTTTCGCACAATAAACCTGAGTTGTTATTACCTTAGTTTATTCGATAAACACCTTACAAATACCATGATTTATGTCGCAGTAAAATGATTTTTAAAGTACAGTATACCGGAGTCTACTCAATAATAAACTGTCAGAAAATACATCGCGTGCAAACTTCTTTTTTATTATTACACGTATACGTGGTCACAAAATGGTAATCGTTAATTTAATAAAAATATTACATACAAAACATTATTGAGTTTCACAATTTTTTAATATGTATACGTTACAAGGATGGACATTGTCATCGCTACTTTTTAATCTATATATTGAGTTTCGTATCTCACTTAAAAAGAAAATAAATTTGTGGTAATTAGGGGGTGATTTTTTTTAGCCCTTTAGTTATTTACGTACCACTATCTCCTTCATTATTCCTATTATATGTTGAAGATGTAATTAATGTTATTAAAGACAGGATCTAAAGCTGTTCTGTCAGATCCACATGGACATGTTTAGACTTGCGGATGATTTAGCACTAAGAGCATCTAATAAGGTGCAGTTAAATAAAATGAAAGCGAATTCTTCTGCATGGTTGCGAAACATAAACGATGGAAAAGAAAACGATAGAAACGTTTGAAGAAAGGAAGACTTAGGTTAGAAATAGTTAGGGATGTATGTTGTTCTAGTTTTTGGGAAACGCGAAGACTGGCTTAGAATAGGAAGGAGTAGATGTGGATGTCCAACTAACCTTCGGATTGACTACCCATAATAACTAATTGTTTCTGCCTTTACTTTATGGAAATTAGGAATCATATTAAATCAAAAAATTGAGTCAAACACACTTAATTTCCATTTAATACATTTATTAAACTGTTTACGATCGTTTGACCCTACAGGGGCATCTTCAGAAGAAGTATTGATACAAATTTGCTTACACTATTTCTCAAATATTATTACAATCTTTGTGGGGATGCATCTACTATTTTATCTATAATTATTGAGCTATATACATTTTAGATTTCATTTAATAATATTAAGTTGCTATTTTTTATGTGTTTTTTTATTTCTAAGGTTTCCAAAATGTCTAGTTTTTTACCTTTCTTCTCTTGATGTAAAATATTGAAATTTTCATGAATGATGAATTTTCAATTTTTTGATTCAATATACTACCCATAATGATGATACGTTTATAAAAATTACATTTTGAGACGTTATTACAATGGAGCTTTCATTACAGCATAAACTTGCACCGTTGGCTTAGGTTTATATTGACAATTTACAAACGTTACTATGTGGTTAGTTACGTAAACACTATATGAAAAAATTACGTATGTCACGTGATAATTCCAAACAGAATCAGAATAGAAATTAATAATTTATTCGGATATCGTCCATTACGTGTATTATGAGACCTTGGTTTGTACTAGCAAGTTTCTAGTTTAACGGAAAGTGCCTTACAGGTTTTGATTACTGGGTCAGTTGTATGAAAAATGTATTTCAAATATCGTATCTTCTCACTGCATTAAGTTAGAAGCCTGATTTTTTAACGGAGCTATAAGACAATAGCAAAGACATTAGTAGTAGGTACTACTAGGTGCTATTCATTCAACAAAGTGATTAAAGTGGACACTTAAAATTGGTAAATCAAAAAGAAAGATAAGCACAAGATTTAACGAACATTATCAATATGTAAAATACAATAAACACAACTCAGGGGTAGCTATCCACCTAATTAATAATAACCACAAAATAGAAAAAGAAAACGGAAAATTCTTACATAATCTAAAAGGCGGATTAATAATAGATAAAAATGAAATATTAAAAATTAAGAAAGCCCTAAATTGTAAAAAGAAACTAGCCAATGACCAAATCATGTTCGGAAGCAACCCCTTCCTTGATCCAAATTTAGTGTATGATAGAGATGTATAAATAGGAATTACTTTAGTTTAGAATAATTTTACAAGGTTCCGAAAAATTCGAAGTAGAAACTTTTTTGGTATAGGTATTAAATACAATATCGTAGTAAAGCTTACGCTAAACAATTAATTTTAATGATTTCATTTGATATTTTTCCAAATAAAAAGCTAGAAAAATTCTTTATTTGCTTGATAATTTTCAAAATTCGTTTGTTTCTTTAATAAATAATAATATAACTATATTTTTTACATTTAGTAGTATGTCAATTATTACAATAAGGTATTTTTGTGAATCTTTTGTTATTTTTATTATGTATTATTCTTAAAGCAGCCCCAAACTATTTTCAGCCGCAGGCCTCATTTTATTTTAATCCGCCCCCGAACACGGTACATACTTTTTCCATCATCCATTTTGGGATTAACAGAATGCGTAGAAGCCAAACTATTTCCTTCCTAGATAACAATTCATCTTCTTCGGAATTAATTTAGCGGATGTCTCCTCTTTTCATTCTTCCACAAAACAATTTTTCATGGATTCATGTTCGAATAGAACGACTTATCGTTTTTGATAACGTAAAACACTTGTGCTCGAACCCGATAATACTTTAGATAGATACCGAGTGCTGAAGTCACTTGATGTGAAATTTATATTTTATTGTTCCAGTAGCAGCACCCTACGACTAAATGACACGAAAGTTTATGAAATGATAATGCCGAATGGAATAAATCGTGATGAAAGAAACACTTCGTTCTCTCGGGAGATGAATAACAATAAAATAAGTTTTTTCAAGCATTAAATTACTTTTATGGAAACGACGAACACAAAAAGTATTTTATACAGGGCCCAGAGATCAAAAGCAATGGTTTATGTTATGAATATTTATAATAATAACTTGCTTAATTTATGATTTATACATTACATTTAATAATACACAGATGGGTTACAGAAAGTTTTAATTGATACCACAATAATACTATTTCGACATACATCAGGTGGTGAAGTAATCTAAACTTAAACTAATTACAATCGACTTAAATACTAAATTATAAGGGTTGGGGTGAAAAGTTTAAATGTTTAGTAGAGGAGAATTGTTTGGTCATATAAAATTAATCCTAATTTATTTAGTTTATTTATTTCCATAGTTTCTAGTAAGTTCAATTTAATACCTTTAGTTTCTGAATGTAGTATCTTAAAGTTATCATTAAAGTTGTGTGAGTTAGAAATTAAGTGATTAGCATAAGCAGACTGATCATTTTTGTTTTTAAAACATTTCTTGTATTCTTTTATATGATCTTAAATTGGACAGACTGGAAGAGCTTTTAAAGATCGTATAAAAGAACACAAGAAATGTTTTGAAAACAAATATGATCAGTCTACTTATGCTAATCACTTAATTTCTAACTTACACAACTTTAATGATAACTTTAAGATACTACATTCTGAAGCTAAAGGTATTAGATTGAACTTACTAGAAACTATCGAGAAATCCTAGTCTGAAAATCAAACAACCAAATGAGCATCATTCCAATTTTTAAATTGAGATACATCAAAATCTTCTTTGACAATGACCGAAAGGTCGAAACAAGTCTTAAAAGGTTCTAATAAAAATTTTGTAAAGTGATTTCTAGTTTGGTTATATGCTGGGGCAATTATGAGACCAGATTCTAATTCTGGGATAAAGTATCTCGGAAATAGCTAGCCTCTTGGTTGTTTTGTTCTTTAATTTCATGTAGTAATGCTGACAAAACGATCAAAAATTGATGTTTCTGGAATTTGAGCTGAGGATATCTCAAAATCCAGATGTGCTGTGACAGTTTTGAGTCCAGATTCGGAATAAACGTCGCAAATAACATCTCTGATCTTAACATCCTCATCCTGTTGCTTTTGGAGTTTTTTCTGTCAGATATATTTCCAAATGATTCACCTTATACGAACTCGTTTTTGATAAATAAGAGAGAGTATGAATGGAGTCCCGTCAATAATTATCTTGAAGAATGCTTAAGTTATGATAAATAACAGCAAAATATGTCATCACTACGACATGTTGCTGCAATATAACAGGAAATTTTTTTAAAGTAATATGATGATTTAAAAATATTAAGCGAATACGATACGTCATGTTACAATAAAATAATATTATTTATACTGAACTTGTGGTGAAGGTGCCCGACAGGAAAATATTTTGATATGACACCAGGCATGAAAAAGGAGGAATTATGAGATCCATTACTGCTTACAATCACACGTACTTGATTTGTAATGAACACTTTGAAGTGTTATCTACAAAATAATCTTATCAACACAAAATTATGTTTACAATTTTTACTTTCTCGACGACATTTGCGTATATGAGGGCATCTGTGTTTATTAAATAATTGATATGTAGATGAAAAAGTCCGCAATTTGCTAAATATGCCCGTTGGAAAAACATCGAAAGAAAATAATTATTTGAAAGAAGGAATCCAAGCAAACAAAAACATTTCACTACGAAATAGTGGCCATTGTACCTAAAACTGAAGACCGTACAATTGTTCTGTTTCAAGTTTTATTTGACTGAACTTCTATTTATACAGGTACAAAGTCACAAATATGAAATCGATGACTATAATTTTTGTATGTTTTGTAAATTTGATGGTTCATAACCTTGTAAACCATAGCTAGGGGCCGAACGACGTATACATATATTATAAGTAACATGCGTACCTAATATAATCGAAATGTTGACAGATTTCGGCTTCTGCCAGTATCTTTTGAATTTTTAAAGTGCTAACGTCATACCATCTTGAGTGGGTTGGTGTAATCATTTATTTTGCATAAAAAGTAAGGTAAGGGTTCTGCTCTCATGCAAAAACAACGTGTTAGGAATAACATTTTGTTAAGAATTTGATTTTCTCTCAGGTACCATGACAAATTTCTTTAGGTGACGACTGTATCACTTAAATAATGCAAGTTGGCAGAATTAAATTTGTTGCATGGTTTTGTGTTTTCAAGAAAAAAGGTAGGAAACTAAGTATAATACTAAATTCATAGAATCGATTATCAATCGATTATTTTCAGTTTTTAAAAATCAAATGATCGATAAATCAAACAATAGTTTATTGAAAGAATGGATTATCACAACTAATTAACAGAGACTATAGAATTAAGGAAGCTTTTAAAAATTGTAACTCCATAATCACATTTAATAAAACACAGATGAGTTACAGAAAGTTCTTATTGATACCACAATAATATTATTTCGACATACAATGTGTTTTTCAGGTGGAGAAGTAATCTTCAATTCTTCGTTAATTACTTCACCACCTGAAGAAGACATTGCATGTCGAAATAATATTATTGTGGTATCAATTAAAACTTTCTGTAACTCGTCTGTTTTAATTAAATGTCTTTAAAATATTATGATTCTCACCATTAGATATTTTTTACTTCTCTGTTTACATTTAAGAAATCTTAATCTTATAGACTCTTGGATATTGCTTGATTGTTTGTGTTTGCAAATTGATTTACTTGTACGGACGGGAAGTCACGTCCTATCTAGACAAATACTACCCTTCGTTATTATGAAAATTTGTAAACTAAGGCAGTTAGAAATCAGCCCTTGATTCGAATACTCCTTTCCTCCAACAACGTTCCAATAAAGTATTATGTTAGAAGTACGGAACTTTTATTCCTCGTAAGTGTATTGCTAACATTTATAAGTAATACTTTATAAACTAATAACGTTCAATAATTGAACTTCTACTGGATTAAGTGATTTTTCCTCTATAAGTGAAGCAACGTCTTCGGGAATCACATTAATTCGTACTAGTAGTAGAAACATTATATTCCTAAAAAAAAAAACTTTTTTGTGTTTCATTCCCATCAGCTACTCGTGCTGGTGGGCGGGCATTGTCCCTCTGACCTACACTGTAGTGCAAAGCCAGAGGGTAGGGCGTAAGGCCCTCTTCAGCCTCCTTGCAGGAATCGTGGGAATGGCTGGGTGGTGTGGTTAGGGATAGAAAGAAGAGACGAACGAAATGAAAACAGAAGAGAAGTGAAAGATTATCTGTGGAATATTACTGCCCCAGCATTTGCCTAAATGATCTAAGGAAGCCACAGAAAACTTGGACCAGAGCAGCCGGACGCGGATTCGAACCGGTGACCTCCCGAATGCTAAGCAATGATCTAGAGCACTTATATTCCTTTGGACTGGAACCCCAAGGAGCAATATAACAATGTGTAATGAAAATAATAATTCGTTCGAGAATCACAAACTATGTTAACTTTTGAGTAATTATTGTCTATAGGTTATTCCTTATTTTGAATTTTTACTAACAATACTTTGTTTATTAAGTTCCATTATCACTAAATATTAAGTAATTATAATAATTTGTATGGGGCTTATCCCTTTGAAAAAAGAAACATATGTAAATATCATCGTACGTACATTATTTACTCATTATTTATGATGGATTAGCTGTTGCAGTACCTAAAACATATTGTAAATCTGTTTTGCAAAAGTAAACAAAAGCATTGAAACAAATTTGTTACGAATGTTGTAACCTTTGTGGCACATAACTTGGTCGCCTCGATCAGTTTAAACTTTTCAAGGTAATGCCCTTTGGGATATTGTACGACATTCGTCTGACAATTGTCTTCGGTAACAAATATATGCAAAATGCAATGTCTTTTTCTTATCTTCACATAAACCATCTATCGTATATGCATGTTTACATCGTTGGAAAAATTCCCTTCGTGAAAAATACAAACTTCTATTCTCCTTCCTATTAATTTTATTTGTTTCTCAACCGTTGTAGTTCTCATTCGTAGAATTCCCTGTTTCAAATAGAAAGTACATATTCTTAGAAGAAAAGCTTTTTCCGGTTTCAGTGACCATATACACAATATACAATAGACATATAACATAAGGCTACTCAAAATGCAATAAAACTTGCGATTATCCTGGGGTAACAAAGTGAATTTTTAAAATAAAACTTCAAAAAGTAGAATTTTTGTTTCAAATTACTAAAATTTGAATTGAAATCTGAGTTTTCTATAATAGGGCGATGATTGTACGTAAAATGAATTTGAAAAAAATCCAAGTTAATTCCATTGTCCACAAGTATTAGATTTAATAACATTCATGATCCAAACAAAATTGTTTTCAACATTCAAAAATTTCAAGAATAATTTGCTAAAATGGTAAATTGCCAATAAGAGAAGAAGAAATAGACGAAGGACAAGCATTTCACAATTATGAAGTAGGATTTTTTGTAACTAATAAATTAACTCAGGTTTAGAGAAATTCACAGTGTTGTTCATAAGTTTTTATTTTGAAAGATAAGTTGTTTCAGAAAAGGTCTTGACTGTGTAATCTTAAATTTTTATCGTTTGCTCAATTTAAGTTTTAAACTGCTGTATGAGAACTTCTTGCGTTCATTATACAGCTACAACGAGTTTGTTTACGTTTAAGGAAAGAATACTTTGTTTTTTTTACTGCAAAGTTTTATCGAAAGCGTAATGAATACACCGTAGTAAACGGCAGTTTAGAGTAAATTGACTGAACTTGATAATGTAGAAACTAGAATCGAACTTTAGATATCATCTAAAAATATCTTTATTCGCAGGAAATATCGAATGCAACGTTTTGTAAAATTCCTACTTGGATATCTATATTACTGCGAAAATATGTAAAACGTGCAGATAAGAACAAGTAAAAAATAAAAAAAATTAAAAAAATAGACGAATTTCACTCATTAATTGGAAACTCAACAATTGTTTCGACCTGTTGCTAGGTCATTATTAATAGCAATACAAAAGATCACTAAATTTAAAAAAAAGAAAATTTTGGGTATTTAATCCCCTCCAGCTACTCGTGCTGGTGGCGGTCAGTCGCTTTAACCTACACTACAGTGCAAAGCTGGAGGGTAGGGCGTAAGGCCCTCTTCAGCTTCTTTTCAAGAATCGTGGTAATGGGTGGGTGGTGTGGTTCGGGAGAAAAGGATGAAATGGAACAATGGAGATAGAAGAGAAGTGAAAGATTATCTGTGGAAGATTACTGCCCCAACATTTGCCTAAGTGATCCAAGGAGACCACAGAAAACTTGGACCAGAGCAGCCGGACCCGAAATTCGAACCGATGACCTCTTGAATGTTAAGCAATGATCTAAACCACTAGACCACGCCGCTCGATAATTTTTAAAACTACACTCTAACCTAAAAACCAAGTACAAATTGGAGAGTAGGAGGGGAGAGTTGTATACTGACAGTTTGATCTGATTGTTGATCAGATTTACATTTTTATTTCATGCTACTTTTATCTCCAAAGTTTCTAAAAGGGATAATTTTCTGCTCTTAAATATTTATTTACTTTTAGGTATAAATATATATGAAATAAATATAAGAGGAGACTGTGGTGATTGAAATAAACAAAAGAAAAGAAATGGTCTTACCCCAACCTAACCACAACACTTTTTGCAAATGCGTACAATTGTTTCGCTCAATTACTAATCATGAGCATTTTCAGACTGAGTCTAGCGTATTTGCAAAAAGTGTTGTGGTTAGTTTGGAGTAAGACCATTTCTTTTCATTTGTTTATAAATATATATAACACAATGATTTACCATGCCACTTGAATTTAAATTTTTGTTTTTTATAGCTGCCTCATGTTCAGATACACGATTACTGAATCGACCAAAGTTAACACTTAGTCCAAGCGTCCACATAATCCCCAATTTCTTGATATTTTTTCAAACATTTCTAATATTTTCTTTTCAAAAGCGCGCTGAATTTAATTTCGGCATTGTACTAAAAATTGCCTCTCCAAATCTGTCACTGTTCAAACAAACTTGTATACTTAATGAATGTTCATTAAAATGCCATTAGCTTCTGCAATGAATTTAGAATATTGGCATTACAATGTTGAAATGTAAAAAAAGAACGATTGAAACGTTGATTAATATTCGCGTTTCTATTGCATATAACCACTGCAATTAGTCCGAATTCTATTGGACAAAAAACAGATATTTACAGACTTTAAAACCCCCGAATCCATTAATTAAACCGTGCCTAGCAGCATGCTTCATCGAGCAGTATTTTATGCAGCCCTTTAAATTTGTTCACTACTACACAAAATTAAAGCAATACTGAAAGTTTAATTTCGCTAATTGCCTAAGGGGCTTCTCAAGAACATTTAATCGTAACCATAAATATGTAACATGGAAATATAGATTTACAAAATGACTCTTTGGCGATAATGTTTTACTTATGATTACATTTAAATTAATTTGGGGCAAAACTTTTAAGAGTAGATATAGATACAAATATAAATAGGGGTAGATCAGTGTTAAACAAGTGTATGATTTCTCAATTTGTTGACATGTCTTACTTACGTCATTCGCACCTATCTATTAATAAGAATTCACTTCTAAATCACATAGCAATAAAGTAATTACTTATTATCTAATATTATATAATTTAATTAACTTGGGATAAACACATAGGGGTTGCACAGCGTCGTGTATTGTCACACTCCTTGATGCTCATAATTAGAATTACAATGAGAACATGTATTTATTACTTTTAAGTTTGAGACGCTTCTGATATCCTAAATATCGAAAATCGTTTTTTTTTCTAGTTTTCACACTAAAAAATTCATGCAAGAAATCCTATACAATTTTAGAAAAACAAAACTAAAGATTTTCACACAAACACTTTATTTACTATTCCTAACATATATTTAGCCAAACTTTGGCTTCCTCAGACGTGAGTACTTACTACTAAATAAACATTGCAACCTGGGTGATTAAATATGTACTCAAAAAGGGTGGTGGTAAAATTTACAATAAATTCAAAAGTGGGGAGTTGTTTCCTTCGATCTGATCGTTGAGCAGGGTTCCTAATTTTTTATATTTATTAATTTCTAGGTTCTCCAATAATGTTAACTTATAGCTCTTATTTTCTAAATGAATAATTTCAAAACAGTTGTTGAACATATGACATTCTTCTGTGACATGGTTTGCATAGGTGGAGTCTGTCTTATTCTTTATATATGTTAGCTATTTTTGTGTTCGGATAGACGTTAATTGAAATTCCTACCAGTCTGTCCGATATATACTTTAAGGCATGACCGACAGGTCAACTTATAAACTCCAGAACACTTAAATTTGTCAGTTTTGTGTTTGTTATTATTTTTTTAATCTTCCAAAGGAGAAGTTAGTTTTGTAGGCCATATTAATTCCAATTTGTTGTAAATAAGAGAATATTTTATTACTAATAGGACCTAAGTATAACATACTTAAAATAAATAATATTAATATAATATAGTAAATATTACCGCCACCCTTATTACGTACATATTTAATCGCCAAAGTTTGGCGAAACATATGTTACGAATAGTAAATAAAGTGTGTGAAAATCGTTAGTTTTGTTTTTCTAATAAAATGGATCTTCATCTAGTAAAGGTCGAAACTATCAAATCTATACAATATTTTTTACGGTTGAAAGGTTTATCATTATTTGAATGAATTTATTTAAAAAAATGTGTATATACTTGACAGTTTTTTCTCATAAGTTAGTAACTCATTTGTAACTTTAAAAGTCTGCGAATATTGAAAAGTGCTATCTACTATGTATCTACGATACTTAATACGTAAGTATTGAAAACTTCTTTAAAAGCATTTTCGGTAAATACAATTTTTAATCCTTCGTTCGATATCACTAGGCACGTGGATTGAATAAAGAGCAATCGAGCACAGTGCTTCACTTTAACAGCTTTTAAAATAAATGGAAGCCTTCGACGTTTATTCAGCCGTTAAAACATGTACATATATATGTTCATGTCAGCAGCTTGTACCATATGCTGAAGGAATATTTATATTCCAATCGGATTCATCAAAGATGCGCCTTCTACAATTTGATGAACTTTCTTGAAACTGAAGGATGGGACAATATTTTAGATGATTTGGAAAAAAAGAATCCTTTGTTTCCTTTAAGATGAACTAGGACATATTTTTATGTCGAATCGTATCATTATTTAAAACAAACAAGATCTAAAGGAGTATAAAGTGGTAAAATTATTGTGATATGTTTTAAATATTACTGGTAAAGGGACAATTACTGGAAATCTTTTTAAGGAAAAAATATATTTAGGGAATCTGAGATTATGAGCAATCCCTGTTCGAACATTTCTGAACTTAGGTGATACTGAAATTTTATTTCACTTTCACTTACTTCACTCTTATTTTACACTAACACCAAGTATCTACGGTTTGCTCATTGTAGTAAGAAAGGGTGCCAAATGTCAAATGAATAATTCATTCTACGTATAGCAAGGCTTTGAACTTCTTGAACAAAGTACTACTGAATTAATTGAAACTACAGTGTTAACTTGGTCTTCGATATTGATTTTAGTCAATTTTGGAAAAAGAATCTATTTGTTTGCTTGAATCACATAAACGTGGAAATGACATTTTAACTGAAATATTATTATGTAGAAAAAACAAACACTTCTATTTAGTCATCTTCTTTATTCGTAACTTACAGTTAGCCGAGCAGATTCACAAAGAAATGATAAATTTGAAAACTATGTGGGCTATTCAAACTCAAATTTTATTTCAAACACGTCAAAAACATATTTTTTTACTTGTACTTGTGTACTTTTTCCTCTACTAATCAATTAATTAATAATTTAACAAAAAATAATGTGCTAGCGAGAAGTTTGTATGTTTGAAGCAAGGCTCGTTGACGCTGCGTGCGAAGGAAGATGATGAAAATACCGTAAATTAAAATTATAGAAATGAGAAGGCATTAGAAAGAGTAGGAGAACAAAGGGCGTTATGGAAGTCAGTAACGAAAAGGAAAGATTGGACGGTAAAGCACCTTATGAGTGATGAAGGGCAAGTTAGAAACATATTAGAAGCAAACACAGGAGTAAAGTGAGGCAGAGGAAGACTTCGACTAGATTACGGGTCGCAAATAGTTATGGTTGTGAATTGTTGTCTTCGGAGTGTCGGCCTTACGACAATGAGTTTGTTTTGCAGAAAACTTTTTTCGTTGTTTGTAAGTGTAACAGTAATTTTATTATAATAAACTGTTTTACATTTCATCTCAATTTTAAGACGTGCGAGGTAGAAATGACAAGAAATGTGAATTTATGCCGTCATATGAAATTATTCCACTCTTCAAACCTTGCAAATTGCCGACTTGTTATTTTTAATGACACTTGACAGTTGTACTTGGAGACGTATGCAGAATATAAGGGCGTAGTGAAATAAAGCACGCCGACTATTTTTATACTGAAAAAAGTTACATTGAACTAATAAGCTGTCACCTCCCGTAATAAAAAGTATACTTTAGACAAAGGTCTGTTCGAAAGAATGGGTCTATGCTTTAATATATAGGATATACTAAAAAAGCGAACAAGTGAGAATAGGCTGGCTAGTCTTAAGAGTTCGGTAACGTTAAAGATACAGTGTGTTACAAAATTTTTAGTCTATATTTTCTGTGGGGTTGAAATACTGTCACAGAACAACTTTTGTTTTATGTTGTATGAATGATACTTCCAAATTAAGTTTATCAACTAATAATTTTCGGATGTTTTTCTTTACTTTTGCTACGAGACCTACATTGATTACAAATTTCAAGATTCTTAATCAGCGGGATGTGCCCTACAGTTTTTGACATATCAGTCAATCATACAATTCGTCTGTCAGTATGTGTTCGGTAGATAGTTTATTTTGCCGCCTTTGATTATAAACTCGTGAGAAATAGATAAATCATAAACACATAATCTTCCAAAATATTTGCTGTTTGTTTATTGCCAGTTAATAACCAAAATTTCCATCAGCTGCATCCTTTATGGGTACAATGACTGTATACCTGACGGTTGCGACGGGCTAAGTCACTATTATAGTGACTACTGAGTTTTCTATATATTTAATTTTAAGTAAAATTTAGACAGTTCTCGTATTCCATAAGACTCATTATTAATATCTATATTTTACAAATCAATCATTAATTATCTTTTTCCATTAATATTAGTTATAGTTATAAGTTTGCATATAATTCAGTTTATATTAAATATAGTTATCGGAGTTTTAAATTACAATAAATTTACGTGGTTTTATTTCATGTTGTACATAGGACACCCCGTTGGTAAAAATTTAAATAAAACATTATCAACAATAAAACAGTATGAAAACACACTTTGAAGGGCTGTAGGATTTTGTTAAGTCGAGTTAGAAAATCGAAATTTTAGTATTTAGTATACATTTTAAATCGGTATCGGTACAGGACAGACAAACGGAGAATAAAATTATTTTATAAAGGCCGACGCAAAATGAAACGCAACTTGGTGACGTAACATAGGATGAGTCACGGCGAGATTTTCTAAACCACAAAAACAATGGTGACTCAGTTTATGCCCACCGTGACCTGCACGTCGCAGTTTTCATACCCCAGTTTTTTGGAAAGTCTCGGTGCTTATCTTATTTAGGGTCTAGCATAATTAGGAGTTTTAGAAAGAAGATAATTATATATTTTTCAAAATCTAGAAATAATCTTTTATTAAGAAGGATTTGGCAATCCACAAACCACAAAAGTGTCCACCCCTGTTCCGATTACGTATTTAAAATCGCACTTGGTTTTTTATTTTATTTGCCTTCTAAGTGGTTATACTTCTCGACAGACATTTTATCAATCAAAAAAAAAAAAAGATAGTAGTGTGGAATTTTATATCAACTCTTCAAAAATTAATAAAACATGGATGCAATTTCTTTCATATGATCTACGTTGTGTCATTTAAAGGAGCTACTTTTAACTTTTTGATTGTTATATTATTTCTATTAATAACAAATGACAATAATACTGAATTTTCAGAACATTGTTTGGCACATATTCTAATATTTTTAAAAGCAGAATATTATGTTTATGGAGTAATTTAGAAATTAATTCTAATTTAACGATTTAGATTTTACAGTTAGGTTTAAATAATTGTAGTATGTAGGCTTTCACGACCGACGTCAATAAAATTAAGAGGATTTTTCGGGGCTTTTGGGCCGTGGTCTATAGGCTTTTTGGTTGCCTGAGGTTTCGTCAGCGGCTGCGGCTGACATCTTCAGAGACGTTGGTGGTTTGGTCGCTGTAGCAGCTTTCGATCTATAGCCCACGGCCCAAAAGCCCGGAAAATCATCTTAATTAGGTTTAAATAGTTGTTACAATATTTTTAAACTTTGGTAACCCTTATTATACTCTTGAACTAACATTTTTTAGGAAATAAAAAGTTTTGTGAAAACATTTCATTATTTTTCTTAACTTTTTTAATTTCTTTTATAGGTTTTGGTGTAACACGCAATGGGTGAAAGGGATAATCAAAGTTAGTCGTACGGAACTCTCAGGGTGTGAAATAACTATACGGGTGAGTTCCATTAGATTTTTAATGTGAAACTGAATCTGTAACATTTTGACTGATAATGGCCGAATGCCGTTAATCCAGACTCCTATATTTCCTTCGCATCTGCAGTATTATCACCTTTTTATTACAGTTTTATAGAACTATTAAGGAAATCTTTCTTCATTTGCCTTTTTCTTCACTCAGTAAATGTCAGGTCGAATGCTTATGAGTTATGACCTATCAACTTTTCTTTTACATTTTCTCTTTAAAAATAGTTTGAATTAAACAGACTTTAAGAACTTCAAGCTGGTGGATGACATGAAGTAAATTCTGTATTAAAGGAAACCTAAAGTTTCGAAAGTTTAATACTGCCGTACGCTGCTTGGATTGAAATGCTAACATTTTAACGTTCCGTAAGACTTTGGAAATGACTTATACTTGAAGAAATATAATGTCACATTATTTAAAGTACCTCAGGAAAACCAAATGTCACGATTTTTATGTTTTTTGTGAACGCAAGTTTCTGTATAAAGTTTACATTACATTAAAAAGTACGCTGTAGTTATTTTGAATAGAAAAATAAAGAGTCCACAAAAAAGAAATCAAATCATATATTTCCAAACTTAACTGTTCATTGGTACTACCAGGACTCGCTTAATTTGACATAACAAATTGGTGTAATGAAATCCGCCCTTATTACATATGTAGTTACCAAATTGTTCAGTTACTCCACAGTTCCTGTATTAATTTCTTATTTTATTAATATTAAAAACAAATTGTTTAATCGATAAGATTTCTCTAGCTAAAGAAGGCCCATTGTGTCGAAATAATTATCGCTGTTAATAAATATTCTGTTTCTGGATGAAAAATACTCATAAAGAACATTTGGTCTTTTGTTCTATCTGATTATGTGCCTACCACGTAGTACGCTACACCGTCGGTTCAATGTAACAAGTCGATATTCTTAATAGAAAAGGACCTTGTTTAACATTACTCAACCCATAATAAGTATCAAATATCTACAGATGGCATTCACTACGCTGACTGTATTTATTCATTGAACGCTGCTTATAGGCATCAGACGGATTGGTTGATGTTCTGTTGGAACTGTCTACACTGTGCTGATGAGAACCAATGAGTTCGAAATCGCGATACATGTGCACATGTGTACCAAGAGCGCATCTTTATTTCTGTTCTAACTGGTCTTTGGTCAGCAAATTAAACTTATCAGTTCTCGCCAGCAAGGTTGTTCCGAAAAAGGAATATTCAGTTTGATAAACCAGAAATTCTACAGTAGCGATTGTCAACAAATATTACAGCAAAAAATATCGAATCTAACTTAGACAATGAAATACCAGTATTTGTTGTACGAGCCACTTCCCATTTCGGCTGGCCTACTGTAAGATTACATGTAAACAAGAAAATGTAGTGTTAATTGTTTCCTGATGGTGCCTTAAAAAGTAAAATTTCATTATGTGGGCCAATTGAAATAGGATGGGGCTCGTAAAATAGTTTTTCTATAGTAACTTGTATAGAATCCTTGAACTAAACTGTTCTGAGACAAAATACTCAATTTTTCAAATGTTGTCTGTTTTAGAAGATATGGTTCAGTATTTAATTAGCTATTAAACGATCAATAAAACACTTTTACCAATAAAATAAACATTTTATGATGTGCCCTGCACTTCGGTTGATTAAAGTCGGTTATGTAGAAGGTAAGGAGGAGGGAATATAAATTGCATTTAAGAACCATCGACAACACGGACAAGGTCATACCTATGTATAACATTTAAAACATGGACTCCTATATTTTATTCTGGAAACAGAAAAAATTGACTATTACTTAAATGAATATAAGAACAAAGGCTTCCACGTCCGGAATCCATAGTAGAACAAAGATTCGGACTGTAGAGCCGTGGTCTAAGTGAACTATTAAGTCCATGCTTTTCGTCGGCTACTGCGGCTGACATCCTCAGTGGTGGTGCTGCGTTAACAACATGAACGTAGGTTCAAGTTGAACGTAGACTTCGAGATACAACCTACGTTCACGTTGTCAACGCAGCACTACCACTGAGGATGTCAGCCGCAGTAACCGACGAAACTCCTGGACCTAATAATTCACTTAGACCACGCCCCTACAGCTGGGATCTTTATTCTACTACTTAAATCAATGTTGGAATTTATTAAACCTTTTAATAAAATGAGCACGAAATAAGTTTTAAATCTTCCAACTGTTCGAGTGCATAAAGCCCAATTTCGACCAATGTTATCTTTTAAAACAATAAATTGAGAAGAAGGATAATCGCTAAATTCATGGCGATGTTCCGGAAAATCAAATGACAAAATATGCCGCCGACCGGCCGACCAAGCCAAGTGGGTCAGAGTAGTAGAAGAGCATTGAAAAGAAACTAAGTGGCGATATAAATGTCACCAGCAGCTGCCATTGAATACGAAGTCGCGCGTTTATTCAAAATTCAATCTGGATAATGGACCCTGTGACATTTCACTGAAGCTCAACTGTTTGGATACAATGACAAAATGAAATTTACTTCGAAACATTATTATAATTTTAGATGAAATAATTTTTAGGATTCCATACCCAAACGCAAGCCGTATTACTGAGCCTAGGAAGCCTTTTATTAAGGTTACTGAACGTTTTATGTGACATTTTGAGTTTTAGTGCTTTATTTAGTTCAGTTCCACAGAACTCCATTTGATTTCTTCTACTACGATGTTATATATAAATATAAATAAAAAGAAAACGAATATCTTTGAAATTGTAAACTCGCTTGGCACTCGGTGAAACATTTAAAAAAAATTAAAGTAAAAGAATTAAAACACTTGGCAAGTTTCACAATGTTAATTTATTTCTCTGACGATCGTTTCGGTGTTAAACCATTTTCAAAGAGTATATAAAAGTGTACGAATATATTGATTTTGTTCCGTCCTTTGGACATAACATATGTAACGTTTTCACGCTGACTTTCAAATTCTGAATTTATTTATTATTACTAGTTCCTTTCCTTTGTCAATTTAGTTTCGAAGTCTTTCATAATTGCACTACCATAAATCGCCTATAAATTCCAATAATTTTTCTAGCTGTAACTGTTAACCCCCTAATCCTAACGTCCGTCAATTTGTATCAAATTTCTGTCACATTTATAACCATAAACCAATACGCTACAACAAGTTTCAAATCCCACCTTCTTCACTTGTAACACCCATCATCATTGTTCTCATCAAATTTAACCACACCTCCATCCCTTTCCTACTTATTCTAAAATCTATGAATAACCTTTTTCTAAAAAGAGATCATAACAAGCAATATTAATTCATATTAAACTATCTATCTATGAGCTATATTTAACTTATATCAACCACCTAGTCTAATCAATTAATAATATTCAAGCGACAACTCAATCGTGACGCAACGCTTCCCGGTAGTTGCTACCAGTATTATCCGTTGTAAAAAGTGTAAATATATGCCTATAAAACCTGCTCAAAGACTTTAATTCAAACGACATACAAACGCTACTTCAATCAATATTGAACACTCACCAGGACGATTCATAGCGAATCAGAACAGATTTGTATAAGAGAGGTGAAAATAGGATTAGAGATATAATAAAAATTGATGACGGAATACTAGAATAATTCGCTGATTTAGGAAGTCAGATAACTCAGGATGGAAAAAGCGGTAGACAACACAATAACAAAGGACAGCGCAGAGTCAAGCCGCTTTAAATAAAAGTCAAAAGAAGTCACTTTTGTGCTCGAAATCGGTTAGTTTAGAAATTTGAAAAATATTATTAAAGTGTATAATTGAGACATCACATTGGCAGTGGGCGCCGCAGAAAAGAAAACGCTAGAAGAGTTTGAGATGTGGTGTTACAGGTGTGGCGTAACATTTATTGCCACACTCGCTCTGCCAGTGTTGTATATATTTTATCTGTAAATTTTTGTATATATATTTTTGTTGTAAATATCTTGAATACCTTTTGTGTATATACGTTTCTCTTCTTTTGTCTTTTTAACTTTTATCTTCCGTATCGAATTCTATTTCTACATCTTCACTTTCTAAATTCTACTTCTTTTATACTGTATTTTTTACACCTATTAAAGAATCTCTATTTTTCGATCTTTACTGCTTCTTACATCTGTACTGTTCGTTTCAACTACCCTTTCAATACGACCCTTTCGTAGTTTACAGATTTCACTTTTCTTTTGTTCACCCTAACTTAATAGCTTTCCTTTTCAATCTGTATCTATTCTTTTTAGCTTCTTTATTACACATCCCATACCAGTCTTATTGTGTACCCTTAGTTGATGTTATTCGTTTCTTCACGCTTGCACCCTTGCCATTAGAAAGTGACCTTCCTGCATCCTGTCCAGTTTCTCATTTCTACGCCTATTACCTTAGTCACGGTCACTTTCCCTAATTTCCTAGTATTCCTCTCTACGAATAACGTCAGATAAATCCTTAGAATTTATTCCCCTACTTTCTACATTCTTGAACTTTCATTTTTTTTCTTTTCAAAACTTTACTCAAAAATTAGACACTTACTCTTCAACTCTTGCGCTCTTCACATGTGTTCACCTTTTCGTTTTTCGTCATTCTCAATTGATCAACCGTGTATATATAATCCGAGTAGATACTGTTAATAAACATTTTATTCACTGCAAGCTTATTAATATATTGTGTCGTTCCACAAATCGCAACGACCAAACAGGCAACTGAAGAATAGGGGAATAAAGGGCTCCATGGAAGTCACTGACGAAAGAGAGAGATAAGTTGTTGGGACACCTTTTAAGATATGATGGGCTAGTTTTGGAGACATATTAAAAGCAGAAATAGGAGTAAAAAATTGTTCACAAATAGTTAGGGGTGTATGATGTTCTAGTTTAAGAGTAATACTGTGTTAAGACTGGTTCAGGATAAGGTGGAGTAGAGGCTGTGAGTTTCTCACAAAGATCTATCTCAGTAACAGTTAGAGGTAGCCAGTCGAAATTTTCTGACTGTGTTGTTGTGGCACGATTACTAACAAATAAAAAAAATAAAATATAAAATAATCACCTTATGTGCGAATATTATAAAAATTGGTAACAACTTATTTCAGAAACGGCTAAAGTCGTAAGAAATAAATTATTCCTGATTGTAGTTTCTGGTCTATAGTTACAAAGGTAAATAAGCGTGTTATGTTATCTTCAGTGTTCAAGTGTAATTTACATTTCTTTGATATATTATTCTCTTTATACAGATTGTGCTTATAAAATAGTACATCATCCTATTCCTTGTTAAATTCTAAGATGTCTTTTCTTGTTTAATATTTAAATTATTTGTCAATTTAGTAATTAATTAACAACTAAAACTGAAACAATCCTAACGTGTTCTGCATTCAAGGACTTTTTAACTACTGGTTCTCGCGACTTTAACCGCCCAAGACAGAAAAGTCGCTGAGACACAAGTGGAAACTTGCCCCCCCTCATTTTCCCGCACATACGCATCGCGTCGCTTACCCCTCTTCTCAATGGCAATATAATACGTATAATTGCGACCTTAATAACGTAATGTTAAATGGGAAAATACTGATAATAATTATTAGAGATAAACATCAATCTATTTATAATCAAAATCTATTCTGTACACCTCATCACAACTATCATTTTATTTACCTATATAAATAACCATAAAATTGATAAATTTATTTCTGTTTTAACGATAAATTTATGTTCAAAAATTCATATAGAGAAGGGAGTTTCATTCATATTAGAGGACAAAAAAGGAACTTAGCAATCTATTAGGGTGCTTGTAGACCCTCTTTGATTGATAGACGGATAGCAGTTAAAGCCGAAACTCGGTTGGTGTATCGATTGAAGAAGTCGGGAGGCACTTTAACAAATATTTCAAGTCGAACGAAATTGTATATCTTCGTCCTTGCGGATATTAAGCGGTGTGTCATTTAATGTTATCAAAGGTCTTTATAAAGAATGATTTGGCAACAATGTGTGCACAAGATGTTGACAGTATATGTATATATACAGTATAGGCTTAATTAGTTACAAATTTAAACGTCAATCAAAACGTTTGCCGTGGCAATTAAAAGTGATCGTAAATTAGTTATTCCGACGTCATTCTGAAACATATTTGATGTATACCGTAATGTTACGTAATGAAATTGGTACTACCTTGAATTAAATAAATGTCTTCTTTTTATTACGCTCAATTTTCACAAGTTTCTCGTTATAATTTAAGTATAAACACTAGTCTGGTTCAATAAATAGCTGAAAGAAAAGGAAGTAAGACGCCTGTTATATTTTGAGCCTTTCATATTAATATTTAGTGGTTTCTGAACGCACTTTTGCATTTTCTGTTAAAACAAGATGAGAATTTTAATTTAGTTTCTTCTGAATTTTACGGCTCAGTAACGACGAAATGTACATTAAGTATTTCAACCCCTATAACATCCTGTTGTTAAATTAAGTAAGCATTAAATGTTAACCTACCTGTAAATATACATAATTTCGCTAATGAACGTGACAATTAATTTTACTTTAAAAGTACCCTCCTTTAGCTTTGTTTAAGTTGAAAATTAATTGAATGATATGATTTTATAACGGTTGAAATACTTTATACAGAAGATATAATATAGTATTAAATTCCCTTCAAAAATGTATCGGACAATCATGAACATTGCGTCTGAACTAAAAAATTGAAAGGAAACTAAAAATTATTTCTTATGTTAAACAAAAAATGAAAAATTACTTTTAGGAATCACTAAGTATTAATATTAAATTAATTTAATGCGGACGATATAGCAATTGTTGCAGAGAGTGCCAAAGAGTTAGAGTCCATGCTGGGGTCATTAGAAAAGTATGTTGACAGAAATAAATTGACAGTTAATACGAGAAAGACAAAGGTGGTGGTGTTCAGGAATGGGGGAAAAAGAAATAAAGATGAAAAGTGGAAATTTAAGGGTGAGGAAATTGAGGTCGTTAACGAATTCAAATACCTGGGATATTGGTTCTCTACAAAAAATAGCACTGAGGGTCATGTAAGAAGACTTGCAGGGAAGGCACAAAAAGCGGCAAATGCCACTTGGGGGGTCGCAAAAAGAGCTGGTAGGGACCTACGAGACGACCGGGTTTACTTAATGAACTCGCTAGTGAGAGCGGTGGCACTATATGGAGTAGAGGTATGGGGATGGGGAAAGTTGGATAGACTAGGTAAGGTTCAAGGAAGATATTGTAAGATGGCTTTGGGTGTAGCAAAAAACACGCCAAAATATATTTAGAGGAACGAGTTAGGCGTAGAAGATATAGAGTACACAATTAGGGAACGAATTTGCAGGTACTTAAAAGAGATTGTAGGGATGGGTGAGGGAAGATGGCCTAAAGTGTGTATAATCGAGGAAATGAGAGGTGTAATAAACAAAAATACATAAAAATGGGGAAAAGCGGTGTGGGAAATGTTTGCTGAGATGGGT
The DNA here is from genome assembly GCA_963921985.1 of Agrilus biguttatus. NCBI lineage: Eukaryota > Metazoa > Arthropoda > Insecta > Coleoptera > Buprestidae > Agrilus > Agrilus biguttatus. The sequence goes on from OY998117.1 coordinate 33,081,785, forward strand.
GTAACGGATGTGTGTAAAATGATTTGGGAGGGAAAGAGTGGGGAAGAAATTTATAATAGATGTAGAGAAGGGTTAAATATGTGGTGGGAGAAAAAGTTGGAGGAAGAGTGGGAGGCAATTACAAATTCATCCTACAATCAAATGTATAAAGAACTAATGCCAGGTAACGGAGGGGCGAAATATTTAAACAAAGCAAATAAAAAGAAAGACGATAAGGAAATGTGGGCGAAAATTAGATGCGGGAATATAGGGAGAGCGAATAAGAAAGGATATAAGGACTGGGAATGTAGGCTATGCGAAGGCTCTGAGGAAACTTTAGCCCACCTACTTTTTTGTGAAGTAGCCATACAGAGTCAGGGTGAGAGAGTTAAAGAGTTTATGAGAGTATGGAATTGGGGGGGACTAATAATAGAAATGCTGAGAGGAGAAGTGTGCGAGGAAGTATGTGAGTATTTAAGGGTAAGTGAAGAAAAAATGAGAGAGAGTAATGAATAGTGTTAAGTTAAAACGTTGTAACATAGTATGTAAGTAGTTTAAGACAGTTAGAATGTACAAGGACAGAATGTAAAGGCTCATTGAGCATACATGAGAAATATATAATATATATTAAATTAATTTATCGACATTCACCTTCCTAATACAACTATTAAGCACGTGACATGGAAAATAAGACAATTTTTTTAAAGTACATTTTCTAATGAATTTATGAAAAGAAATATTATTATGACAACAATTTGGCTAAAATATCAAAAACCATTTATCATTTATAAAATTGTCTCCGAATACAGCGAACGAGTTGTGGGTTGGAATATAACATGTGTGTTTAACAGTGGGTTTATTTCAAAATTTGTTCCATCATTTACGTTTTAGATTTTTGATTGTTTTTTGTATTTTTAATCGATTAAAAATAATAAATACAAAACTTATACAAAAGTCAATAAATAAAACTTTAAGAATGGTTAAACAATTAATTAATTAATTTTTTTGGAAATTACTGAAGCCCGATTAATAGCAAAGGTGATGTCACGGTCTGATCATGGTCCAGATACGGTGAGATCAAAATATTGAAGTTTCCATTGTAAATGGCGGTAATCACATAATAAGGCAGATCACGGTCTAGGCAAAGACCGCAATACATTTTTCCAAAGATCTGACTGTCGGCAATAAATAACAATAAAATTTATCGACAGTGTGAACGCACTTTAGTCCGATCACGGTCAAAATATTCGTATCTACAGTTTTTTTGGAAACTTAATTTTTAACTTTAGAGTAACATCTTACTCTCTTGAGAAATGCTTAAAAAGCAGTATTATTTATTTCCTTTCTTTATTTATCAATGTGATACACCAGTACAACTGGTCGATATTAGTCTAAAACCTTTGACGGTAAAAAAAGTTGTGGTAACCAGGGTCTGTTTTTCTCTATCACCTATTTCAATAATTTCATACTTCCTAAATTATTACCTACTACTCATAAATCAGTAATTGTTTGGTTATCTTAGACGCGAACGAACGATAAAAATTCTAGATGATGGAGATGTCGCTCAAGAAGTCGGGAATTTTACCCTTGTTTTCTATTTTTGTGTTTTTCAAGTTGCATTCACAGGTAATAAACTATTGTATTTGCATGTGTTGTTCAGCCAGGTTCTAATATTTATTATGTTGTTTTTTACTGTTATAAAATTTACACAAATGTTATCAATTGTTCTTTAAATCCATTTTATAATGACGCAATAATACGTATTTTGCATATTTTGTAATGTTTTGTATAATTTGAAGTTTTATTTTGTTAATTTGACCAAAACGGTGATGTGTAACAATTATTTTGTGATTTTTCTTTGTTTCCAATTTTTATGATTTTGCTCTTTGTTGATCTACCAGGTGCGTTCAGAATGTTTCGAGCTTTGTTGAATTTACTTACATTTTCTCCCGTGTAGAGTATTGATGTGGGAGTATTCACAAATGTGTGTGTATTTTATTTTGATATTTATTTGTTGCATTTGATTTTGATATTTATATGTCCATTTATCTCGACGTTTATTTTAATATTTATTCGTTGCATTTATTTACATATTTATTTGTGTGTTTATTTTGGTATTTATTTATTGCATTTTATTTTATGTGAGGCCCAGATTGTGCTCTAAAATCTCAACTTATAGCTGGGTTGCCTCCCGCATGGGACCTCAGTATCTTTATTTTTTTACATTGTCTACTAACTAATACCAACATTCTTCAGTTTTAAATAATGATTTACATATGTCTGTGTATGTAGATCGTGCAGGGTAGATTTTCACAGAGTAATATTTTAAATTTATATACATTTCATACTTTACCGATGATACACATCTCTGATTTGTAGGGCTAGGATCGTGGGTTTCTCTGTCATACTCTTTCGCCGCGCTAGCCCTGGGCTGAGTCTGGCATTCGCATTTGTTTTGTTTAAAATTTAATATTGCTAGGATTTCCGTGGTATTTTATCATTTCATTAATAATAACGTTAGGATGTCACATATTTGTTGTCTTTCATTTAACAACTATAAACAACCCTTCCAAGTTACGCTAATAGCCAGTGTATCGAACCGACAACAGCTGATTCCCAGAAACAACGTAGGTGAGTTATATGACGATCGAATAGACCTGGGTAGGATATACTACAAAGTTGAAACAATTATAGAGTTCTATGATAATTTTTTCTGAAAAATTATAAAGTATTTTTTTAATTTATACTCATTTAGAAGTATTTCAAAAGAATGTCACCAATAACAGTGAAATTTATCTTTAATTTAGGGTTGGGTTACGTTGTATTTACCTTCTTAGACGCAATTTCTTCTAATATGAGTGCCATAATGGCCATATGAGTTGTTAAAAAGCACTTAAAAGTTTTGACTGTTCATTTGAATGTGAATCGACTATGACCATACCTATAATGTGAACGGTGACATATTTGTTCTGACCGTGAATCGGGCTTGACACTAAAATTTCGATATAATAAATAATTATTAGAAATTCACCAAAAGGTTACAGGAAACTACAGGATTGTAGACATTTGTGATAATTTATAATTCACTTAACCTTTTTTATTTTTATAAAGGATTTGGTTCACACAGTAAATGATCTTTTTATAAATTTTTACTGTCGGAGATTTAACTTTTAAACTGAAAACCTACATTGTCGGCTTTTGTGTTGATTCTGATTAAAACATGCATTTGGAACAAAATGTATGCTTTTTAGTTCCATCGGATATACAGTTTTACAGACGCTTGACCCTTGACCTTTCAAACCATGGCATTTCCCGATTTAATAACAAGTAAGCAGACAACAAAAGCGCAGTATGGTTTGGATTAGAATCTCCCTAATTAGAAGTGTTATTATACAGCACAAAATGTAAAAGCATTTACCAATGAAATGTCTACATGGTTATAAAATAAAATTAACACTTGCTCGTTTACCATAATCTATCGTAATAGAAATCTTTCTAATATGGCATTTCGACTTGAACAAAGGAATATAAAACTTTCGTGAATATTCAATGTTAAACTTTAATTTAATTAACATTTTAAAACAAAACTATGCTGTGAAATGTAATAAAAGTATCATTTGCTTTATAGTCCAGTTAAATGAATAAAAACTAAAGAGAAAAAACGATACATTTAGGACAATTACCGATTGATTTTTTCCCGCAATATATGTAAGAGGTCGATGGTAAATTTGAAATTGAGTTACTGGGATGGCATTTTTCTATTCTACTATAATATAATAATTCTTCCAAATAAGTAAATGGTTAGAGGAAGAAAATGTATTAAAGGAGAGTCAAGCAGGATTTAGAAAAAAGAGGGAAACTAGAGATTACATTTTCGTACTTAATGCATTAATAAATGGCAGATTAAAAAGGAAAAGATGTAAATTGTATGTAGGGTTTATAGATTTTAAAGCTGCGTTTGACTCAGTAGACAGAGAATTATTACTTAAGAAGATATGGAATGTTGGAATTAAAGGTAGAATGTGTTTGGATTTAACTTTTCATTTTTGTTTGTAATTTATTGGTCTTGTCGGTCACGCATTTAGTTTACGTCTCAAAATTTTTGTTGTGTTACCATGTGCATTTGCTGTCCGTTTATTTCTTCTGCCATTTATGGTTTTATAATAGTATGTATAGTATTTTTTCCCTTTTTAGTATTGCCGTCTCCCATTGTATTATTTTTTCTTTGTGTTCAAATGTGCATCTAGAATTTAAGTTAGTTTATACATTTATTGGGGGTAATTTGTCCCATCGGTCCATTTCGAGGACGTAGATGATGCACCGACACATAGATTACAATGTTGCATTTCTTGTATTTACGGTTTTCCATCCTTTTTGTTTGTTTTGTTGTCTCAAGTGTCGGTGCATCGGAACCACCCCTCCTCTAGGGGCGGTTCTTAAATTCATATATAATATAGTTAACATAATACAGTAAGATCAATTCAATACGATTCATTCATTCAAATACAGTTCGATCAGTTCCAATCAATTCATTCATTCAAAAATTAGACGTTTATAAGAGATCATTTTTAGTATATTTTAACATATAGCAACAATTACAGCAAGATCTCTATAAACTAGCAATAACATATAGTTCAATCAATCTATCATAATCAATTAATCTTCGTATATAAGTAGCCTTCACGACGTTCCATAAAATTAGTGTATATAGTTTGTAAATAGTTGGGTGTAATAAACAATTAAAACACGAAGTCAGTTTATTGCACCGATTCCCCCATAGGAATCAAAAGAAGTGGCACATCTGTGCAAAGGTGAAATAATTCGTTTCACCACTTAATTATACAGAATGCACGCACTAATTAGGGAAATTTATCGTCGAACGAGTGCAGACGTGCAAGTAAATGGGAGACTAACAAGGGAGTTTGTTACCGACGTAGGGGTAAGACAGGGATGCGCCTTAAGTGCTATACTTTTCAATATTTTTATCGACGATCTCGATGATGTCTGGATGAAAAGGGAAGAGGGTGGAACGGTGTGTGGCAAAGTAAAAGTGTGGGCCCTAAAATATGCGGACGATATAGCAATTGTTGCAGAGAGTGCCAAAGAGTTAGAGTCCATGCTGGGGTCATTAGAAAAGTATGTTGACAGAAATAAATTGACAGTTAATACGAGAAAGACAAAGGTGATGGTGTTCAGGAATGGGGGAAAAAGAAATAAAGATGAAAAGTGGAAATTTAAGGGTGAGGAAATTGAGGTCGTTAACGAATTCAAATACCTGGGATATTGGTTCTCTACAAAAAATAGCACTGAGGGTCATGTAAGAAGACTTGCAGGGAAGGCACAAAAAGCGGCAAATACCACTTGGGGGGTCGCAAAAAGAGCTGGTAGGGATCTACGAGACGACCGGGTTTACTTAATGAACTCGCTAGTGAGAGCGGTGGCACTATATGGGGTAGAGGTATGGGGATGGGGAAAGTTGGATAGACTAGGTAAGGTTCAAGGAAGATATTGTAAGATGGCTTTGGGTGTAGCAAAAAACACGCCAAAATATATTTGGAGGAACGAGTTAGGCGTAGAAGATATAGAGTATACAATTAGGGAACGAATTTGCAGGTACTTAAAAGAGATTGTAGGGATGGGTGAGGGAAGATGGCCTAAAGTGTGTCTAATCGAGGAAATGAGAGGTGTAATAAACAAAAATGCATCAAAATGGGGAAAAGCGGTGTGGGAAATGTTTGCTGAGATGGGTGTAACGGATGTGTGTAAAATGATTTGGGAGGGAAAGAGTGGGGAAGAAATTTATAATAGATGTAGAGAAGGGTTAAATATGTGGTGGGAGAAAAAGTTGGAGGAAGAGTGGGAGGCAATTACAAATTCATCCTACAATCAAATGTATAAAGAACTAATGCCAGGTAACGGAGGGGCGGAATATTTAAACAAAGCAAATAAAAAGAAAGACGATAAGGAAATGTGGGCGAAAATTAGATGCGGGAATATAGGGAGAGCGAATAAGAAAGGATATAAGGACTGGGAATGTAGGCTATGCGAAGGCTCTGAGGAAACTTTAGCCCACTTACTTTGTTGTGGAGTAGCCATACAGAGTCAGGGTGAGAGAGTTAAAGAGTTTATGAGAGTATGGAGAGGTGACAGGTGTGAACAGGAATTGGGGGGACTAATAATAGAAATGCTGAGAGGAGAAGTGTGCGAGGAAGCATGCGAATATTTAAGGGTAAGTGAAGAAAAAATGAGAGAGAGTAATGAATAGTGTTAAGTTAAAACGTGTAACATAGTATTGTAAGTAGTTTAAGACAGTTAGAATGTACAAGGACAGAATGTAAAGGCTCATTGAGCATACATGAGAAATAAATATATATATATATATATATATAATAATTCTTCCATATTTTTAATAATCTTAAAAACAAGATACAAAAAGCTTTTTGACCATATTTTATAACCCTATAACGTGTCTTGCTTCTATAAAATATTTTCCACAACCTCCACATCTCTGCCCACTTTACCTCCCTCGTGTACTACACGACTCGTGTAAAAAGCACCACTATGCTGCTTTTTCTCACATTTTCGCAAGACAATAAGAAAGGGAGGAAAATAATAAAAATGTTGTAAAATGGAAGAGAACAAATCTGTTAGAAACAGTATTTGCGATGTTGTAACTTTTTTATGAGTATTATGAATCTCAATCTAGAAATTCAAAAAAAACATTGAGTACCTTACGTTTAGTTATGTAATACATAAAGGAGTGAGGTGTTTATAGGTTTGTAAATATAAGCTGCAAATGAAGAGGTCTGTTAGTCACGAAATAAAGAAGGTTAAGTGGTGAATAACTGAATAGGAAAACAACTTAAATATTTTTACTAAAACTATTTATTTGTTTTGTTATAAAACAAAAACCATTAGGTAAAATTACTTCGCTAAACTTTGGCTTCATCAAATGGTGACTACCTATTATGTAAGACTACGTTGTTCTGATATCTATCAATAACAATGGTAAAAGAAACCCTTCTTTTATTAAATATTTCTTCATTATAATTATTTATTTAAATTAAATAAAAAAAATAAAACATCTTCATAAAATATTTATTAGATACCTTTATTTAAAAATTAAACTAATTTAAAAACAGGAATTGGAATTACATATAATCAATTCAAAGAAAAATAATTTGAAAAATCTATTAGTAAATAACAATTTTAAATAAAAATACTATTTTTGAGAAATCTAGAGTTTATAGAAATAAATATGATATTTGCAATACTGTTTATATTGGGAAAAATATATTTCGACATTAGATTTAAAGAACAACAAAAAACGAATTTAATTCTATAACTCCATATTTGTTGTTATTTACTAATAGGTTTTTCAAATTATTTTTCTTTGAACTGATTATTTTAAATTGTCATTCATTTTTTAATTAATTTAATTCCTAAATACATATATCTAATAAATTTGGAAACACGTTCCTAGTTTAATTTACATAAATAATTATTAAAATGTTTCACAACGAACCTACCTCAGAATTTATTGGAATTATTTCTCAATTATCGTGACTAGTAATTCCTAAAATTATATTATTTTCATATTATTTGATTAAGTTTACATATTACATGAATCCGTAACGAATGTAGGTCGCGTCAAAATTCCATTTAAGTAGTAATTTATCGCAAGCAAGCACCATATGGTTAATCAATAGTTGTTTTGTTAATTTCCCTCTAAATGAACGATATTAAAAGAGAAAATATAAGTATTTTGTTACAGTATACCCTAAACTTAAGCGTAAAATGGTAAATGCGTATGCGGCTTGTTTTTTTCTTCCTCTTTATAGAAATGTTTACATAATTATAAAACGAAGATTCTTCATTGAATAGAGAATACGTATTCATTTTTAGAAGCAATAGAAATCAAACATACATTAATTTTTCAAGGCACATTTTCATGCAAATAGACGCGTAGGAAGATTAGTAGTTGGACCATCATATTGTAGAGGAAAACATCATCGAACAACGTATAAATTGTTGAAAAAGCGCCAAGTTTCCTAGAACCCGGAAGTTAATACGTCGTAATGTTGGTTTTGAACCTTTTTTGTCGGCTTGTTTCGATTGGGCTTATCTCGCTGTCGAATTAACAATTACTGTCTACTTTGGCTGTCACATGTAAGCAATTTTACAAAGAAAAACGGTATTTGGAGGATATGTAGTAAGAAGAACCGTCGATGGCCCTCAAAACGGAGAGGTGGACAGATAGGGAAGCGACAAAAAATGGGCAGCACTTAAACTTCCAAAACAAACAGATGTTTTTTTTTGGTAGGTATGCATTAACTACCGACGATGAAATAAATGTACTTCTTTAATATTGTAGGTGCGCAGATCAAGTTAATTCTTTTCAAATATAAATATAAATATAAATATAAATATAAATATAAATATAAATATAAATATAAATATAAATATAAATATAAATATAAATATAAATATAAATATAAATATAAATATAAATATAAATATAAATATAAATATAAATATAAATATAAATATAAATATAAATATAAATATAAATATAAATATAAATATAAATATAAATATGGAATCAACAGAAACAACTACTTCGAGGGCTAATACCCCTACCGGCATTGAATTACACTGTTGATTCCGATGGACTCCTAGACGAAAATATAACATATTCAAAAAAGAAGAAATTAAAATCCTTATTCGTCTAAATGTGAGATCTTTGATCTTAAAATTTAGACGAATAAGGATTTTAATTCCTTTTTTTTTAAATATGTTAATTCTTTTCGTTTGCACCGTTTCATAAACTATTTTCAAAACTTTCCAGCGATGACAAAGACTTTATGACATGTCCAATTTATGCATATTTTTATCCCTCTGCTTCAGGTATAGACTTTATCGTTTGCCTGTCAGTTGGGTATTTTTTCTATGAAATATTGAATTTGTGTACTGTCGATTTGTCACGTACTAACACTAGCGTAAGGTTATTGAACACCCCACTAACCGCTTCTTCCACCCCTTGTTCTCACTCGATACTTTTAGTTAATTTTATAACCATCAGAAATCGCTTTTCAATCTTTTATCTTCGTTATCTGTAATCATTTAAGCCTTTTTGTATATAGATGTTTTTTTTTCGGTGGTAAGTTAGTTAGTTAGTTGTTTCATTAAAGATATTCAAAAACATTTCGTTCTCGTCATTGTGTTTATCGTCAACGTAATAAAGAACAATTTAATCCAGTTCGCTGCATTCAAATAAAAAATAGACTTCGGCAAATTAAGTTTTCCCGAAGAGGGTTAAGTGTTCCTTAGTGAGCTATGCAAGCAACACACCCGCAGCAATCAACAAATATGAATGTGTTTTGTTTATAGGTACGTTTTATTTATAGTATACGTAATCACAGGAGAATTCAGGATTTTTAAAGCTTAAAACCGAAAGTGTTACATTCTAATCAATTAATTTTTCACGCGTGAATATATTTCTGGGTGTAACACTTTCCGCACTTTCCGATATTGACATAAAAAATAGGGGATTCTGTTTAAATTTGTCAAGTTGAGAAGTTGAACTTAAAATAATCATAAACCTACCATGAAAACTCGATTCTGCAGAATTGACTAGTGTCTGAAGGTTCTGTTTTAATTTTAATTTATGAGACATCGTTTATACAATTATTAATTGATATTCTTAAAAATTTATCCCCATGAGAAACATCGTAATAATTCTCATTCAATGTTATGACCAAGTCTTTATATTTTAAATTTGCTGTCATTAAAAGTTAATATGTGATAAGAAAACCCGTGTTTACCGTTTTACAACATTAGCAAGCCCAGAAATAGAAACAAAATAAGGTATTGTGACTTCCATTGATTAAAATTGCGTTTAAAAATATATTCAAAACAATCGTCAGTTTCTTTAGTTATACAAAAAGACAAATATTAATTTTATCATAATCACCCTTACCGATCAGATCTGCTGTCATGTTTAGTTTTCAATATTCACCTTATCCTTGACCATTCCACATTTCCTTTTTTTTCTGTTATTATTTTGAGAAGTCCATGAGTCTACTTATTTATTAAATACCAGGGTAAATCAAATATAAACGGTAATTTTACTATTTAGCTTAGCACGTAATTCCGATCTAGAGGATTCGATGCTCGAGTGTTGTTTGGTTTATGAGGAGGGGGAAACCGGCTTAGGTAGCAGCTTCGCTCGGTTCTGTCCACAGTACAGCCATGACTGAGCGCAAGGTACCTTCGTCTGTTGCACAACGCCAACGCACCATCATAAAGTTTTTAATCAATGAAAGTGTTAAACCATCAGAAATTTTCACTTGTCTGAAGGCACAGTTTGGGGATGCTACACTGTCTTAGAATGGAGAATATACGTGGGTCAGAGAATTCAGGGATGGGCGAGAACGTGGAACGTGTCGAAAATGAAAGTTATGATCGACTCCCAAGAACAAGTCTCACAAATGACAACATCAAACATCCGTGCTGTTCGAAAGCTTGTTGAAAGTGACCACCGATTAACTACTCGTACTGAAATACCATTAGAAGTAGGTATCAGCTATGGGAGTGTTCAATCCATTATCACTTATGAACTTGGCTTTAGAAAAATTAGTGCTCGCTGGGTTCCAAGGTTGCTAATGAGACGTGGATCCACCACTATACTCCTGAATAAAAAATGGCGAGTAAGGAGTCGCGAAGAAAGGATGACGGCTGCCCTGTCAAAGCAAAACTGTCTCTCAGCCGCAAAAGTGCTTGTGACTCAAGGGGAGCTTTACTCATTGATTTTATTCACGATTAACGGTAAATTCAGTAAATGCGGCTTACTACTATGAGTTGCTACAGTCTACAGTCGACAATAATCGCGTATCGAAGCAAACATCATCCTCCTTCATGACAACGCCAGACCACACACCGCAGTTTTGACAAGGAATAGATTGGAAGAAGTGGGTTGGTAAACCTTCGAGCATCCTCCTTATAGCCCTGACTTGTCACCCTGTGATTATTTTGTGGTAACGCCCTTGAAAGAATCACTTGGAGGCAAACAGGCAAAAGATTTGAAAGCAATGAAGAAGTAGAGGAGTATGTGCACAATTGGCATTGGCTGACAACTCGACTACATTGAAAAATGTTAAATGTTTAGTTTGTGTGTACTATTAATCAATAAATTTATTTTACAAAAATTACCGTTTATATTTGATTTAACCGCATATGTAATGTGAAATTTTAAATATGCTAAAGGCACGTTAGATTTTAATGTATGCAAAAGTTAAAAATTTAGTGCATTTTATTAGTGACGAAGGATCAGTTGTCGTGTTTCGCTTTTGCACATTGTCTTTTTTATAATTTTATTTTCATAACGAGCGAGGCGATGGATGTCGGAAAGTCTGTTATGAAAGCTAGTAGTTTGCAAACAGAATTTATGCAAACATACAATTTTCGAGTTGTTATGTATTGTATGTTAAGATTGAGTGTATAGATCTGAAGTTTACAATTGTTGTGTGCCAATCCGCCCTTAACCAAGCAGATGCCAGCGGCGGGTGTGAGGCGTAGAGACGTCGAGAGGGTACATTGGCAATTTCGTCCCGAAAAGTTCTTTGTCATGCAAACTCCAAAAATGTTCGTTATCATGCTTTCTGACATTTAATTTATTCCGTTTTAAAGGTTGTCCATTAACAATAAGATGGTATCGCAATGAACGGAACCGTGGCTGAGTTGCGTTCTTGTTAACTCCGGAAAATAGCAATTCTTAATAACTTCCCACTCAAAGAATGGAGAAAAGGACTGCGCATCGATAAAATTAAATCGCCAACATTCCAGAACGAAAGGACGAAAGGCTAAAACTTTTATAACAAAGTTCACGACAATTACCATGACCCTATGGGAATGGTTCAATGAAGAACAAAAGGCGTATAAAAGTATGTCAAGATAATTTCAGAATTTTAATGGTTGACGTCTGATTATTTGCTGATAAATTTTCTTTAGGTACAAATAGGTTTTCAGATGAGAAATTAAGGAATCCCTTAAAGATGGGATCATGTACAGGACATTTGTAGTGGGAAAACAATATGAGTACTTATGCATCGCAATAAGCAATAATAGAAAAAGCAATATACTCAAAAACAATATCACCTCTCTAACATAGATTTTCTTTTAAGGTCGTTCACGCAAAATACTTCATTCTTTCAAACAAGTTGCCACAAACATTTTTATTTTTATCTGTAATTACCTAATGCCCGCGACTTCATTTATGTGATTCATCAGAATTATTAAAAGAGTAAATGTTTACAAAATTTCTTCGATTTTTGTGTTTTATCTAGAAAAAGGTCAGGAACTGGTGACAGTGAGATTTGAGTTTCCCTTGCTTCGTATTTGACCATACTTTTGAACGTATAATTTTTCCCTCTTCTCAACTTTGACGTCAACAATAAGGGTTCCTTTTGAGACACTTCAAATTGACCTCCTCCAAATGATCTTAAAAGTAATATCGCTAATACTTCCCATAAAAACTCGATCCAGAACATCATCGGCTACAGGTATACCTAAACATTAATATCTTTAAAAATGTAACCCCGCGATATTTTTAACTCGATAGTAGACCAAGTCCTTATAGTTTCTAATGGCTGTTATTAAACCATATCCAATCGTTTTTGCGTCTATCTGTATCAAGACAAATATTTCATATCATTTTATTATACGTCAGTCGTATATAGATGAATAAAATCTAATTCCCACAAACGTAAATTGTATCAATTTTGTGCAAATATCGATAGATCGAAACAATTGTTAGAATTTTATTAAATGTCCTTATGAAAACCCAATGAAATAATGTACCTTTTTCATTCATTTTGTAATTCTTTACACCGCAATTTTCTGTCTTTGTTCCTTGCATACACCCTCAGTAATTTACGACCTCACTTGTAGTTCCTGTATCCTCAACAAAACCTAGTTGTATTTCTAACACATTGCCTTTCCTATCTCTGCCCATTGTTATTCCATCTTTCTTTCTCTATCTTTTCCGCCTTTTCTTCATCTTCAATAAAAGAAGTTAAGAAAGCCATTCAATCAGTAAAAGTAAAAATGAGAAGACTTACGGGAGCCGCAGCGATAGTAATTCACCGCACCAATATTACCGTATAGGATTAGTTGTAACCATTGTAATAATAATTAGCATAGATGTTACAAGGTTCTTACAGTATTTTTGTCGAAAACACATATCTGCAAACATTTAATTAGGATTGTCAGAATGTTTCATGTGATAAACACCATCACATGAGTTGTTTCACAATTAACCTATCGGAAAATCCGATGATTTCCAGAAAAACTTTCATGTTGTTATCGGGCTGTAGTACCAAATAAGACCGCAATTTACAGATTAAGCGCAAATCGAAGACATAAATTTCGCTTGTTTCCAAGTCGTTACAGTATTCGTATCCAATTAACCACCTGTCGTTCTCTGTTTCTTGACGACATTAATTTATAGATTCCAGAAAAGGGAAGGGAACTCTCGACAATGCGGAAGTCTTGTTCTGTATCGTTGACGTCAACGCAGATTGGGGAAAATCCCTTCCTGTTTTCAGTAACCCTGTTTAGAGAGAATGAGACAATTTGCAGAGAATTACGACTACAGACATATATAACAATAAAAAAAGCACAATCACTACAATAGAGACGTGGAAACATTTGCTTTTATAAAGAACATTTAGTTCTTGGTTAAGATTTTATTGAAATTACCAGATGTGGATCGCGATTTCGATCATAGATCTCATCAGCGTACCACCAATAGCATCGATCAATAACTGACAAAACCAAGGTTGATATAATATCGTATTACAGCCATTACGTCGCCATCTACTGATATTTACTGTGAATACGATATTAAATCAATTTGCCTTTTTAAAATAAGTTGGATTGATCAGTAATTTATCGAGACTGCCTAATAAAATTGTAATCGCGATCGACATCTGGTAATTCTGATAAATTTTTGACCAAGAACCAAACGTTCTTTATTAATTTCGTTTACGTGTCTATCAGGTAATATAAGCTTTGTCATGGATTCGGCTTGTAAAATAGATACCTTCGTAAGGCCTTATCAAGAGCAGGAAATACTCAGCTAACAGAAAATATCAATAGATGGCAACATACTGCCTGTAATACGATATTAAGTTCACTTATATTGTTTGGAAATGAAGAAAGTGCCCGCGAAAGTATTAGATAATTACGAAAGAAAATTAGGAAAGGCGTTCTAGACAAAAATCTTAACCAACAATCAACTTGAGTTTGAAAACAACTCCCTCCTGGACCTTGATTTGTTAAGCCCCACTTAGTATTTAAAGTACTTTCTTAAAAAAATTGTTTTGTGTTAATACTTTACCCGTAATGATACCCTAATAATGCGAAATGTACTTTGAGTTTTGAGCTTATGGTTAAAGTTGTGAAACCATCCAGGAGATTGCTTTAATTAATTTTCTTAATATAATTCGCTGTTACTTAGGTAATAGACCGAAGAGCTATACAATCTATAACCGGAATACGCTTTCTGAATTTCGATAACGATATTATCTGTCGAAGAATAGATTTGAAGAAAAGGGAAGAATTTTCTTTGTGTATCTCTTAAAGGAAGTTACGAGCACCTTCCCAAGGGAAAAATACACTCGAAAATCGATTATAAGACAAAATTTGTTTATAGCTAATTCCCAGTTCACCCACAATATCTTTATATACGCAGGTGTTAGATAAGATGTTATCGTTATACGAGAATAGGTTTTCTGTGCTTTCCTTTCAGTCATAAACCACTTAGTCCGAAAGGGTCGAGCCAAATCTGCCGAAGAAATTATCTCAAGTTCGATTGGACACTAACCCTTAATCCATTAAACGGCATCACTGTCCTCATACAAATAAGGAACTTATACCTATATACGTGGTACTTATATACATCATTCTAAGACTCCTAAGAGCCATTCGAATGCTTATAACGGCCGAGCTTTGAAGCTGACAGCTGTACAAAACGAATTAATCTTAGTGCCTAAACGATTAAGTCGACCGCTGGATACCGATAAAAACACGAAGGGCAATTGAGTTAAGGGTTTCTTCGTGAACGAAAATGACAATACATGTCATCCAGTTTCGTTTCGTCACGTACGTAATCACTTTTTCATCGATATCTTTGGATCTTGGATTAATTTCAAGAAAAGAACCTACTTACAGATAACATCACATAAAACGAACAAAAATAATTATTGTAAATATTTAAGAATATTTATCTAACACAATAAAATGGAGGCAACTCGCTAACTTGTCAAATTCTCGAATTGATCCATTTTGTGTTGCATGTTCATTATCGATGTAAAACATCTTATAAGAAAATAGTATAGGAGAGTAGGTACCTAATATACGTTTATTCTGTACTATTGGTGATTATCATAAATGTTTTTTCCTTTATTAAGGGCTTAAGGGCCTTCAGTAAATAAGAAGAACAACTACTTAACGACATAAAACAAAAATTACAAATTACAACATGGATAAGATACGTAGATGACATTCTATGCATAACAAAAGAAAACACACAAAGATATATTTAAATACATCAACAACATCAACAATAACATAAAATTCACAATAGAAGAATAAAATTACCAACAAATTAATTACTTAGACTTCACCATAATAAAAACCAACAATCATATAGAATACAAAATATACCGGAAACCAACACAAACCGACAACATCCACGCCGAATCAAATCACCCAAAACAACATAAAGAAGCAGCATTCAGAAGCATGCTACACCGACTAGAAACAACACCATTATCCAAGCAAGAATACAACACGGAGCTAAATATTATCCATCAAATAGCCACAAAAAACGGGTATAACAGAAAAACAGTACAAAAAATCCACCAAAAAATAAAAAAAAATCAACAAAAAAGAAAACAGAAGAAAAAGAAAAAGCAACATGGGCCACATTAACATATTTCGGACCCCATACATACCGAATAACAAAATACTTCAAAAAATATGCCAAAATAGCATACAAAACAAACAATACAATAAAGAAAAAAATAAAAAACAAGATAGAAGAAGAAGATAAACACAACAAATCAGGAGTCTACAAACTGGCAGAAAAATAGCCCAGAGGTACAAAGAACACTTAAAATCATACAGAGAATGGAAAAACGACTCTAACTACGCAACACATTTGCACCAAAACCAACACAGCCCAGGACCCATAGAAGAAATATTACACTATGCACCAAAAAACAAAAAACTCAACATCCTAAAAAACGGAAATATACAAACAAAAAATAAACAACAACATAATCAACATACAAATAAACAATACTTCAGACACAATATTCACCCCACTCAAACTCACCACACGAAACAGTATAAATACGCCACAATAAACAACCACAATTCACACAGCTTGATAATGCCGAGAGGCGAAACGTCGTCGCTGACAACATTAACGAAATTCACAAAATGGAAAAACAAACCAACAACGAAAGAAACAAGATAATTCAGAAATTCGAGATGGTATGGGATCAATACTTTAAGATATTATAGGAAAAAATTATCGAAGATATATTGTAATGAATAATAACCAACATACCAATAAAATGATCTTTCTTTGTATTAAAATCAATTAATGTCACTCGTATTCTTTTTCAAACTAGTCACATTGGAATATCAATGTTCCTATTAGATATAGTATATAAATTATTTTTAACAATAACAGGTTAGTATTAAATATGTGAATGGCCTTATTTAAAACAAAATTCATCTATATGCAGGTGTAAATACAGGGGAGTGCAATGGGTGCAAATACCTTCCTCCCTTAACTCACGACCGAGTTACATAATTTTGACCAACTTCAAAATTTTGAATTCCTCATAATATTTACAAAACGAGACTCGTTTTTAACTAGATTACATATACCAAATTGCACAAAAAATTGTCTCGCCCCCTTAAATGAAATTAAATATCCGACCTTGAATACATATACTTATATATTAGTTTATATTTTGTGCAAACCAAATTAATAATGGGTGGCAATTTCCCTAATATAAACGCAATCATTAAAAGGTGCGGACAAAAAAGGAAACAAATCGTAAATTACAAAACAATTCGATTATTAAAACTTGAAGTTCCCTTTCCTGTATCTAAAGCAATTCCAAAAAAATATTCTTTATTATAGTAACGTTTATTGCATCGTTTTGGCAATAAATTAAGCATTAAGTTCTTTATTAATAGTAATTTATCGAATCTACCAGACGTGGATGGCAATTTCGAACTGATTAGCTCTCATCATTAAGTCAAACCGAAGTTGCTTCGTAAAGAATGCTGATGTAGTAATATCAAGATGTAGTCAGTAAATTGCCATATACTGATATTAACTGTTAACTATAAATATAAATATAAAAATGGAATAAACAGAAACAACTACTCCGAGGGCTAATACCCCTACCGGTTATTTATTTATTTACATTTATAATATAGCCTCTAAAGGCCTTTCTGCCATAGCCCACCTGATAAGACCCTATATGGGTGTGGCTTTCGGTTCGTTGTGCCTACTTGGCAGGACGCGTTCAAAATGTGAGATTTTTTATCTTAAAATTTAGACGAATAAGGATTTTAATTCCTTCTTTTTTGAATATGTTAACTAAATATTTTTAAAGTTTGCATAAACTATCACGTAATATAAGCTGCGTTGCAGACTCAGTTTGTCAAGTAGATATAATCATAAGGTCCTTGTCAAACATTTCAAATGGTAAAACGGAGAGTAAATATCAGTAGATAGCGATTTATTGGTCCTATATTAATATAAATTCTATTGTTCATTTTCTCTAAAGACAGTTATGACCAATGTAGTGTTATAGCAGGTTATAAAATACGAAATGATAAGGTAATTCGATGCGGTCAATTCATAACAATAATAATATCGACTAGTATTTCCCTTATAAAAAAATTCAACGATTTGACGACTAGAAATTCTCATTCATTGTTGTATCAGATCGGTCACGCTAATCGAAGTCGTGGGTACATGTTCAAGCGTTTTGTGTTGCAGAATAACAAATAAATTATGGATAATTTATCGGTTATTACTGACATAACACGACCAACACCGTCCACCCGATTCCCAAAACGATAAACTCCCGTTGCAAATTCGCACTGGCTCTAATACACCCCATAAATAAATTTATTTACGACAAATTTAATCGAGGGCCACTCTAGGGGCATACACAAAATATTTCATGTTGCGTGTTGATATAATGGATTTACTGCTTTATAGATGTGAATATCGCTAAAATTTCGTATTACACAGGCGTTTGAATATAAATTTTAAATTTATTGACTCAAATAATAATTTTTATTACCACAATTTAATTTAAAAAAAAAATAGGACGAGCTCTAGACCATCCTTTTTAAATAACACCCCATATTATTGACAACTTAAAATTTTACGCTTTTATATGTTCGTTAATTTTTTTTTTCTTCTCTATTACCCGGTTTTCAAGGAATCTAAAAGATATGCAAATGTGGTCAATTTATCTTTTTTTGATATTTTTAAAACACTCCTACTCCGTTATTTGAATGGAATTGAAATATTCTATTAATTTTCACAGTTTTAAAAATTATTTATTAACAATTAGGAATATTTGTTCAAACATTACATTCGTCACATGTTAATAATGTAAATAACTAAAACACTATTGTAATTTCTACTGATTTTATTAGTTACTTGACATATGTTTCGCTACTTTGTAACTTCTTCGGAAGTTTTAAATACATTTGTTTCCGAAGAAGCTACAAAGTAGCGAAACATATGTCAAGTAACTAATAAAATCAGTGGAAATTACAATAGTGTTTTATTTATATATTTTACAACGAATTTCCATCAAGTAAAAGTATATTAATAATGTGTTATGAGACTTCTTTATTGACTATAATTTTCTAAAATCGTTATATTTAATAGTTATGTACTCCAAATTCGCACTTGCACGGTTTTTATTGTTTCTTACGCAGGGGGCAGATCTAGCGAATATGGAGGATGTTTCTTTTATTGTTCACTTGGCACATGTTCATAATACAATAGTAAAATAACTCATACTGCATATACCACCTAAAAGGTAAATTTTGCTATAGCTATTCGATGGTAACCGAGTAAAACGATATCCTCTACAACATTATGGTTGTCGTTGTTTTAAAAACAGGTCAGGAACTTTTAATCACACTGTGTACAGATACTAGATGTAGTTTTGACGATGTAAACTTGTTTAATGTCAATGTCGTTACACTTTTTATGGAAGTAAAGTTTTATATTGCCACTCGGATGAGGTTGGTCCTGTATAAAAGTAAAGCGTGTTCAAAGAGATGATTAGAGAACTTTATGAGAGCGATAGAACTTTATAAAACTTACTTTGTCGATAGCAAAGGATCGAAATGATTTCTACAAGTTTAATTTTGTTTTTGCAGAGATGCTAGCCTTTAGACACAAAAAAATAAAAACATGTATGGATCTACGTATTTCTGTTTCTGAATGTAACTGAAAAAAATAAGTTATTAAATGAAGTGTTTTGAAGCGTTTGAAATTGACAATTTTATACTTGCAGAAAAATACTCTCACAAAAAATATCAGAAGGATTTCAACCGTGTATTTTAAGAGGTATGTTCTTAAAAAAAAAGACAAATAAGGGGATTCCAATAAAAAAATGAATCTACATCTACCGAGGAAGGTCGATAATAAAAAATAATATCGATGAAAGATGGTATAGAGGTATATTTTATAAAAGTAGCGATGCTTTTTTTTATTAGGAAGTCAAATAGTCCGGGATGGTAAGAGCTAAAATGTCATAAAATGAAATAGCAGAGAGCGAGACCGTTTTTAATAAACGAAAAAAAAGAAAAACAGAACGATAAATTCAGATATTCAAAAACGGTTATTTAATAATATGTATGCCTTATATGTAGGAGTATATTTTAGGCACGGTTAGAGAATGTATGCAGTAGAAAACGAATAAATAATAAAAACTGAATACTGCAACGGCATAAATATCCTTTACAGAGGGTTCTGAAAATACACTGGTTAGAAATTTTTTATTAAGAGAATAGCATCGTGTTTCAATAAATACATTTCACAAATGTATAGACCGATCGTTGTTTTTGTAATTAACAAATAAAATGTAGTAGTGTTGAACCATCTAATAAGATATTTTGGTAAAACAAGTCAGCACTATATCATTGATAGTTCATCAGTCAAAGAAGTTATACTTTTGACTAAATCGGAAAAAAATGTTCGTAATTTCGAAATGGTTCAATGTCGGATAACATAGTTAGAGGTTACTTCGATGTGTTTAGGACCCCGGTCACTATAGGCATATCCATCCATAACTATCACTCTAAGTGGTACCCTTAATCCAGTAGCGGTTTGTGATGAAATGAAACGGGTGTTTTGCAAATTCTTACTCACCTAGTGTTTAATTTAATCCAACGATCTTAGAAAAAAAGTTTGCCATCCGTTCATACAATAAACAAGGAAAACAAAACAATCCATTGGTTTTGTTGCACGTTATAGCAAAGAGTTCCTAAGACTTAACTAATATCTATTTCTAGGAAACACACTTCTCCATCTTGACCAATAGCACCGTTACATCAATACATAAAACATACACTTTCAGTTTCCACCCTCCACAGTTCACACATACCACAAGTGGCAAAACAAATAAATACACTCACTATATGTCCATGTATTATTAATGTAAATGAACTGCGTTTTCACTTTTACAGTATGTACTACCACTACCCGTCATCTGCTGTATGTGTGCGACTAGATATTACTGTAGTACGACTTAGGCCATGATATGACTAAATTAACCTTACTCTAAGTGAATTAGTCTATGGTTTCTTCCTTGAAGATCGCGCTGGTTTAAAAGTTTAAAGGTTTTGTTAGTGAAGTAATTGGAAAATCTCCTCGATTTATTCATCAGCAAGATGAATGATCTTTGATGGAGTTTCCAAAAGCGTACAGCATTTGCAGTAATCTGAAAAGCAGGAGGAGAGGGTAGTGAAATAACAGGAAATATGGAGTTTTAGATTGTATAACAAACGTCGAGCAGAATGGAGGATAATTAACTCTCCTTTTCTGACGCATCACCGTCTTTACCATCGTTCTAATTTAACTATCTGCAGCTAAGTAACGCGAACACGATGTTTTATTCATGACCAGATAATGAATGCGGTTACATGGTTTCATAATTTCTACGACAATCTTAACCCAACCAGCACGTGTATATCAAGTCATAAAGGGGACAGGACAAACGGCTTGAGCTATTATAAAAAGCAATTCAAGTGCTCTGGTAATAATGGTAGCTACCAGGACGATATGGAAATTTTGTCATTTCGTCGATGAAGAGAGAATGCGTAGATATACAGGGTTATATTTTACACTAGTTTAGCGTTTTAGGTAGAGTATTATTAAAATGCCATAAAAAACACTATTACATCGCAATTAACAACTTTATAAACAAAGGTCCGCACAAATAACACACAATAAGAAAAAAAATATATATATATATAAAAAGACGAAACAATACAAAAACACAACAAGACAAAAATTATATATACACAATGAAAATAAGAAATCAATTTAAACAAAGAGAATAATCTAGACCTACATGAGCAGGTTGGCTAGAGAATTAATTTTAGGATCTAAATGTTGGAATATTTATGCAGCTGAATGGTTAATAAAAAGAGAGAATATTCAAGAAGGAAAAGTAGTGACAGTAAAGTTGAAGGTACGAGTTTATAGACATAAAAGTGACCAGTATAGAATTTTAGAAGAAGTAATTAGGGAAAGTCCAGCTATTAGTACCTAAGGGGTGCATGCAGGTATAGGTGAAGTTGAAATTCTAGGTAAAGGCTAAGTTAGTGATAGTGGAACAATAGAATTTAGGTAGAAAGGAAACAAAGGCATGATAAGATAAGATGAATATTTACAAAATAAAAATAATATTTATAAAAGTAAGAAAAACAAATATAAAAACATAATTAAACCGCTGCAATGGCTTTTCCCCGTCCTCATAGTAATTACAATGTTTAGCTTTAGTGGTTTTAAATAATACCGTAAGGAAAACCACTGCAATTTAGTAGAATAGTTGTTTAATTCGTTGTGGCGGTTTCCCACCGAATGTTCTTTTGGTTATTTTTTTTTGTTTTTACATGAACTTTATATCTACAATTTATTTATTTACACTTTATGTTCACTTATTTTGATTATTTCGATTTTTGTACACAAAACAATAATCTATTGTTTAAAACTATATCTATTTTTAAGTTTGTTCGGAACATTAATACTGTAGCGAACGTATACGTGTGTACGATGAATCGATTAGCGCTGACGAACGTCGCAGGCGGCACGTTTGATGTTGAGACCGATCGATACCGGAGAATAGATGCTCCAGAATCTTCTGTTGAAATAACAAGTCGTTTTCTCTGGAAAGCGGTCAAAATATCTTGGCGTGTCTTCTAGTAATTTTTTTCAGTAAATATATACCCTTGTCTCTGGGTCAGCGACACAGTTGATTTCCGGACGCGTAATTTAAATAAAGAGCATTATTGTTTGTCAAATAAATAAGTAGTTTAAATTTGTTAGTAGTGTTTAAGTGATTAAATAAATAATTGTAAATATATAAGTGAAATTGAAAATTCGTTACAATACTCTGAATGATTGATTAGAATTGACCAATTTTGGTCGACTACTACCCAACATATTCTTCTACTTATCTTATGCACATTTGAAAGTGATGTACAAAATGCAACGCCTTTGAGATGAAAACGACCTCCTTTGCCCCATTGCGTTGCTGTTCACCCAGAGGAATCATCTCAAGAACCGGCAATTGACCTTTCTAATAAAATGATCGAAAGACGCAGTTATTGGTATATACAAATGTGTCATAAAAGGGCCACATTATAGAATGCTAAACTAGGTATATACAAAGTGATAAAATATAACAACCATTAAAAAAAAATAAATATATACAAATGAAAAAAAAAACAAAATCCTCTAAAACTGTTCACATACTGACTCCTAACACCACTCATAGCTCACAATTTATGAGAAGAGGGCCCTCTAAACCCCAAATCTATGTCTCGTAAAGTATTCTCAAATGTACCACGTTCACAATGGTAATACTTTTAAAATTCTAATTTCCACCCAAATAATTGTTTAAGTAAAGATTAACCTTATTTATATTACTATTTGCACGTTTACAAGGTCAATTACACCACAACTGTTAAATAAATTTATAGACACTTAATTACTGTACCAAATGTTTTACTTATGTCATGTCCCGCGACACAGGCATACTTTTTTAATGGAATTTCCAACGAATACTCGACTCGAAAACAGCTCGTACCATTTCAATCAGTCGTCTAAGAAGTGTAGCACGCTTGATGTAAAAACATGATATTACCTCTAAACAAACAGCCGAGTTGCTTGTCTGTTGAAAAATGGTCGAAATACAGCAAGCTGGTTCTCGTTTTTACGAAACCAAAGAAAATCAACAAACCTAATGATACCAGCAAATAAAATTTTCGCAGACGAATGTTCCGATTCGGTTGGCTTGCGTAGGCATATATATTAAGACCCCTATTCTGTTTGTTTGCTAGTGAATTCTCGCTAATTAGGTTAATCCGCTTTATCCCGTCTACAATTAATGTAACCATCAAAACAAACAAATACTACATCCCTTGCATAATAGAAATGATCAGAATAAAAGTTTTTAATATTAAAGTCTACAAACACACAATATTTTCATTGTTATTGTGGCCACGCTTACCTGCTCGCCACAACATTTTATTATTTCTTATTTTTCTATATATTTGTATTATATTATTATTCTGTTACTGTCCTGCTCTGTAAATATTTCAAAGCAGTTTATTCAAATCTTGTTATGTTATTCTTCTATGTTTTTTTTTGTTTTTTGTGTTTCATTCCCACAAGCTACTCGTGCTGGTGAGCGGGCAGTACCTCCGACCTACATTGTGGTGCAAAGCCGGAGGGTAGAGCATAAGGCCTCTTCAGCCTTCTTGCAGGAATTGTGGTAATGGGTGGGTGGTGTGGTTAGGGATAGAAAGATGAGACGGACGAAATGAAGACAGAAGAGAAGTAAAAGATTATCTGTAGAATATTACTGCCTCAGCATTTGCCTAAATGATCCATGGAAACCATAGAAAACTTGAACCAGAGCAGCCGGACCCGGGTTCGAACCGGTGACCTCCCGAATGCTAAGCAATGATATAGAACAATAGACCACGCCACGCCGCTCGGTCAGTCTTCTATGTAAATATCTATTCTAATATTCAACCTTGAATCTTTTGTATCTGTACCCTGCTATCTCTGTTTAAATAACTTTATTACTTGTACTTTCCTGTAATCCCTTTTAACATTTCAATTTCACGTACTAACTGTATTACGGCAATAACTATCGCCTTCTTAATTTCTTTTTAATGGTAGGTTTCTTCGGTAGTCAAGGATAATGTTCTGTCTATCTATTTCTCAGTATTGTGTTTGTTCAGATTGTCCAGATTTCTTTTTCTTCCGGTTGGTTCCCTACCTGAATCTAAATACTTCTAGCTCCGCCCAAATAGTCAGAAGTCCTACCTTTCCTTTTTATTACTTACTTACTTACTTTTCAATTTTTTCATCATCCCTTTACAACACCACAAACTTTTTCTCTTCCACCGCGTTCATCGTTAATTAACTGTTTTTCAACTGTTACACAATAATATATACGTATATTTGATCAAATTACTTCATTTCTTTCGGGAAATGGAAATATCAAATTGTCGTTTGAACATCCACCGTGAATTATTCATCTTCTTTAGGGATTTGATCAAATCTCGGTTTTTATCATATTTAATTTATTAATATTTTAATGACGCAAATTTCCTAAAATGTGATTCAACCCTCAACGAGGATGATAATTTTCTATTTATTGGGATGCTACTGATGATTATATAATTCTGTAAACAGGCCACTAAAATTAGGTGACTATTTATTCCAAATTAATTCTAATATTATTTTATTGTCTTAAGCGTTGATTTTATATAATAATTAAAACATCTATTCAGATATTTGTTTGGAAGATTATTTATTTAGGTAAAGGTAACTGTAAATGTAAATTAACGTGCTGTATTATCCTTTACGTACAAGATTACATGTTCTACTATATTCTTTTATCTTTTAGGGGTGAATTTAATTAAATTTAATCCCTTTAGAGTGAAGAGACTGTTTACAGTTCATTCTTGAAGGCAGTTTCAATAAAGATATGTGAGATCTAATGAGATCTAAATCGTTATACACGTCTGAGTGTTTCGATAAATTATAGACCAGAACAAATATTGTTCTTAACAAATAATGACTTAATATATATAATAAATATAAATATAGAATCAACAGAAACAACTACTCCGAGGGCTAATACCCCTACCGGCATTGAATTACACTGTTGATTCTGATGTATTCTTAGACGAAGATATAACATATGTAAAGGCCTTTCTGCCAACGCCCACCTGATGAGACCCGATAGGTCGAAACCGGTCGTGGGATATGGCTTTCGGTTCGTTGTGCCTACTTGGTAGGACGCGTTCCAAATGTGAGATCTTTGATCTTAATATTCAGACGAATAAGGATTTTAATTCCTCCTTTTTTAAATATATTATATATTTATATATAATAATATATAACAAAATATAAATAATATATTTTTCATCTGATGAAGTCAATGTTTGGCGGAACAATATTGTTGTGACATGCAATAAAAATAATTTTAATTCAACTTAATATGAATATTTGTCGTGTTTATATTCGTATTTCAGGAAGTTTTAATAAAAAAATAACGGTTGCTTTTATTTCGTGTTAATGTCTAATACAAAACTGTATCACCATGATTGTACTAACCGAAATGAAAATGCCAAGTAATTTTTTACCTAATTAGCTGGCTTAACGATCATATTTTTCCACCGTAATGTTAACATGACGAAAAGCAATTAATTTTGCTGCACTTTTTGACGTTATTTCGTGTTTTGTGCAGCATGTCACAACAAAGCGTTGAGATGTACGGGCTGGCACCATCATAAAATGCAAAATTTTAAAATAATGCTAGCATGCAAAGCAAAAGTCGAAAACTGCAACGATAAACCCATTTAGGTAAATCAAATAGATCCAGTCACTCATCTGCCTTTATTTTCTTTCAATGATATCATAAAACCAAAGTATATATATTATTAGTTAAAAATGATATAAAATTACGGTATTGCTAATTGTATAAAATATTGTTATCGGTCAGTTTGTCTTATTATTTTTTTCTGAAATTTTAATAAGTGAATATAATTTTGAAATTTTGAAATTTCATCTTCTTGAGGTCCGAGAACAGAAAATAATCGCTGGGGCCAGATCTGAAGAGTAGAGTGGATGTGGAAGCAATTCGAAGTCCAATTCATGGAATTTTGCCATCGATTTCATTGATTTGTGACACGGTGCATTTTCTTGATGCAACAGCACTTTCTTTTTCTTCAAATGAGACCACTTTTCCGCAATTTCGTCTTTTAAACGCTGCAGTAACGCTAAGTAATAGTCGCTGTTTATGGTTTTCCCCTTTTTAAGATAGTCAATGAATACTGTAACATGACCATGAGCATCCCAGAATACTGATGCCATAACCTTGCCAGCCGACTTTTGCGTCTTTCCACGCTTTGGAGTCGGTTCATCACGTGCAGTCCACTGTCGATTGGACTCCGGTGTGAAGTGATGGAGCCATGTTTCATCCATCGTCACATATCGACGCAAAGGCAAAAATTCGGATTTATTACGATTGAACAGCTTCAAACACTGCTTAGAATCATCAATCCGTTGTTGTCGGTCGATTGTGAGCTCACGCTCGCGCGGCACCCACTTTGTACAGAGCTTTCGCATATCCAAATATTCATTCACATTCACGATATGATCAACACGTGCGTTTGATATCTTTAGGGTCCGGTCGCAGCTATCTCAATCAACTTCACTTTACGGTTATCAAAAATTATTTTGTGGACTTTTTTATGTTTTCGTAGGTAACAGCTAACAGTCTCTTAGGGGCGTCCACTGCGTGCATCATCCTCGGTGCTCATTTCGCCTCGTTTAAATTTAGCTAACCACTTTTTTACGGTTCATTTTTCTGGTGCATAGTCCGAATAATGTTTGTCAAGCCAATCCTTGGTTTCAACAGTATTTTTTTCCGCTAGTAGCTCCATCTATAGGCCAGCCTACGAACTTTTCAGCCCGCCTGTTAGATGTTAAAAATATCGTGGGTATAAAAGAATAGAAATGAAAAGGTATTGGAAAGAATATATGTTCCACCAATTGCAAAAATTGGCTCAAGATAGGAAGAAGTAGATGTGCGTGTCCAGCCATACTACGTACTGAGTATGAAAGAAGAAGCTTTCGTACCGATCTCGTAACCACATCTTCGATTGGATCAACAATAACCATATTAATATTAATGATAGTAAAAGTAAAATAATTATCTGGTTACCATTTCTAGCATGTAAACCGTTTATTTATTTATTTTGATTATTAACTTTAGCGATTTCGTGGTTTTCTTTGAATCCTCAATGCGTAGCCTGAGTGCGACTGGCGGGCGCATCTCACTCGTCTATCTGTATCAAAGCAAGTTCTTTATTATTGTATCGCCTACACTTATAGAAGGTGTAGTACACTCAGGCTACGTAAGCATCTCATTCAGACGCTTTTGCACCCGTAGTGCTCTCTTGTTCTATATGATCTCTTTGAAGATACTCATGACCTATAACTTCAACACACTTATCAACGGTAGTGTTGAGAATATCACTCACCCCTATAAGCTATATACTTTTAATCGAAGAAAATTGTTCTCTGTATCCTTGAAATAATCAGAACTGATATACTCAGCTACTTCGGTAATTTATTTTTGGTTATTGTTAGATGAGCGTTTAAATAAGGTTACTGGAAGCCCCTTTGCTACCGAATTTGAGACATTAATCAAATAATGGTACTTCTTACGACAAGAAATTTTTACACTTTTATATTATACATTCATCTTTACTAACATCGTTCAAATCGGCGCACCTAAACTGGGTACAAAAACAATTAACAGGCATGAATTGAGCATACTGAAACATCAATTAGGCACAGATATTTTCTCACATGTTTTTTTATTAAATGAACTCTTAAATTGGACACAAACTCACAGAAAAAACAAATAAATTAAACGTGGTATGTTGCCAAATTAAATTTAGATTAGGGATAAGGAAACATGAAATATGTTGTGATGTTGCGTGTGATTTAATACGTTCATTTGATGAAAACTGATGAATGTTGGTTTATGTGATTTAATTACAAAACTGTTTGAATTGAAAAAATGTAGGAATGAATTGAATTGAATGTTGAATGAAAAACAGTCCAATGGTCGAAACAAGTTATATCTGTCGCGGTCGGTCAAAAAGTGTCGATTCAAAAATAGAAAGTTAGCATACAAGCCGTGAAGGTTATTTCTTCTAAAAATACAAATAGTAGGGAGACAAGAGGCGGTAGTTGGACAAGAGTACTTTTTATGATCGATCGTTGCGGGCAATCGGCAACGAAGGGATAGAAATTTTAACTTGTTTGTAAATGAAAGAAAAGAAAAGAATGCTGCTTCTGAGAATTAAAAAAGCAAGACAGTAATGAACAAGTTTGTTGAGAGTGTTAGTAACTTTATACAAAATATTTCCATAGAATTTATTTAAGAGAATTTACAAAAGCGAGCTATTTTTATGTTAAAATTTATATACAAAAATGAATATGAAAAATAAGATAGTGGGACATAGGTCCCTACAGTGTAGACTTTTATTTTTATTTGCAGTGTTACATACTGTTGGGAGCGAGCGCCCTAGGCAAAAATCAATAATCGGCTGCTTTTATAGCATTGTAGCAGACGTCGTAAATATTTCAGTACATAACAAATAAGAAGATGCAGGTACTACATCATGTACCATACATCAAATTGAAGGTCTCGACATTCCAAGTTCATTAAAGAAAAGTGCGGATCACACAAGAATAATTAAAACGCGTGCCATAAGAAAATGTAGATGTACATTCGTAATTCAAGCTTTTAGAGAGTATCGTGTTATGGTCATAATGAAAAGTACATTTGTCGACGTCTATAATTACAGAAAATTCAAGAAGGCCACTCGTGATTCGAGAACCTCTAATCCCTAAGAATAATATTTTACTATTTACTTTAATCTTGAACCCAACTCGAGTCAGTCCGTTCAAATATCATGCTTTCATGGATATTCGTCATTGGAATTCTTAAACGCGGAAATTTGTTCATATTCTTGCCACGACTTTTTTAGTTTTGTAAACATCTAATGCTATTGTTATCAATACTGTTAATTTTACCTCGAGCGAGTAATGTGAATAGTAGATCAAACGCGACAGCTGTCACATACGACATCAGACGTCAACGAAAGCTGCAACAACGACCAAACCACCAACGCTTCTGAAGATGTCAGCCGCAGCCGCTGACGAAACGTCAGGCAACCAAAAAGCCTATAGACCACGGCCCACAAGCCCGGAAAATCATCGTAATTCGATAACATACATGATTATCAAAATCTAAATCTTAAAATCCCCATATGTTTTTCTTTAAATTTTTACATAGTGTATCGGCGAAAACAAATTTCTGTATATGGTTACATTTGATATAAATAAAATCATTATCAATTTTAAAACAAACGAATTGAACCCATACGCAGCAACGTATAAAACATAATTGTTATAGACTTTCTTCGCTTGTTAAACGGGCACTTTTACGAGTGTTTCTCTTTTTCTGTGAACTTGTGACAACGTTAATTTTAGGTACTCACTCAGGTAGGTGTTCTAATTCGAAACGAGACTCGGAATTCCCACACCTACACCTATTTAATAATTGATCATGTTCATGTATATATAAATTGTACGGTCTTTTTTGAAATAATGTATTCTTTCATTAAAATAAGTGGAATCGACAACTTCTTTTGTGTAATTAACAAAATGACTGGTAAAAATTGTTTTTTCATACCTTCTATCGCGGGAACTTTCACAATAAAAATTCCATTAAAAAAAGTAGTGTACGCAGGAGAAAGCGTCCCTTACCTGAAATAGAAAACAATGTATTAATATATCAGCTGACATACGAAATTGAAATGTAATGCTTTCAAAATGAGTTCAACCAACAATAGATACAAGAGTTTGAGGGTGAGCCAAATAAAAAGGGGCTTCAAATATATGAAAATATATTGTTCAATGAAATCCCTTTTTTATCTATTTATGATTGGGCGTAGGACAGATACGATCATGTAGATAGCAGTACCCGTTACTCTATCTTAATATAATAACTAAAATGAACTGAATAAACTGCTTAGAGTCAATTTTAGAAGTTTCCTGGGAAAACATTAGAATATTTTAGTCTTTTGGACTGTTTTTTGTCTGTGAATTTGCGGAGGACAAATAATAACGAAGAAATAACAACAACATATATTTAATAAAATAATAACAGAGACACGCGTAGGTAGAATTAGATCTATAGAGGTCAGACATAACCGTTATAAAATAAATGCC
Source organism: Agrilus biguttatus (assembly GCA_963921985.1). Classification (NCBI taxonomy): domain Eukaryota; kingdom Metazoa; phylum Arthropoda; class Insecta; order Coleoptera; family Buprestidae; genus Agrilus; species Agrilus biguttatus. The sequence goes on from OY998117.1 coordinate 33,112,446, forward strand.
AGTTGCTGCCACTAATCAGCGTTCAATGAAAAATTCTGAAGAATTCTAACCAAGAACATATTTTTGTTCTATTTGGTTACGTTCCTACTACGTAGATAGTTGTTCTGTGGGTTCAGTTTCACAAATTTATATCCTTAATAGAAAAGAACCTTATTGCAAATTATTGAATCCCATTGTAAATAAAAAATTCTACAGATGGCGTTCACCACTCTGTCTGGACTTATTTATTGTACCTTGTTTAATCACAGTAAACAAGTTGGTCTGTGTTCTATCCAAGCTGTCTACGGCTTGCTGATGAGAACCAAAGAGGTCGAAATCGCGATCCATACCTGACAGCTTCGACAGATACTGATTACCAACATGTTTGCTTCTAAAATCCAGATTTGGTTACATCTCTCTCTCTCTCTCTATCTCTATTATTTACCTAAGCTATAATAGAAATAGAATAATTATTAATAAAGTATATACGTTAATTAGATGAATGAAAAAGACGTGGATAACGATTTCATTTAATTTATTTAATAATATTACACCAAGTGCCTAACGAACTTAATGTGAATGAAGTATGTATCCTGTTTTTAAGTAAAATTTACGCTACCTCATCGAATTTAAACCAATACTAAATGCACAGCAACTTTAATTAGTGAATACATCGATTTATCATTTATAAGCTTAACGTTTGCGTTACAAATTCATACATTTAGTTAAAGCAGCAGTACAGCCGATTATTCCCAGATAGACCAAATGACAGTATATCTATTGCAGGGATTGCAGAAGTACTGATCAAAGCTATTAAATGCAATTTTAACTAATAGTTGCGTAATATGATATAAGCAAAATCCAATCTAAGTTTGTAATTTATAGAATTTTAAGACTTCTAGGATAACACAAAAATAACTGCCAAACGTGTATCGCGATTTCGAACTTATTGGTTCTTATCATCACACCCTAGATAGTTCCGACAAAATACCAACCAACCTACCTACCTGTTACCTATAAACAGCGTTCAATGCATAAATACAGATAGCGTAGTGAGCGCCATCTTCAGGACATGTATAAGTATTAAACAAGTCATGTCTGACTGAAGCTGACATAGCTACTCAAAATATAAAATTGGAAGCTTCCTTGAAAATATACTGCTAAAGTTATATTTTTTCAAATGACTGTTTAACCGATACTATTGTTGAGTACTTTATTTAATAAATTAGTGAAGTTGTTTTGTGTTTTTATACTATTTATGTATATAAATAATGATTCGTCAATTTCGCACCTTTGAATATTCAAATTTTCCTAACATTTCCCTTTAACATAAGAAACGGTCATGAAACAAACTATTTTCATTAGGTGAACTTCACTCACACAGGGCTCGTATATTTGTGATTATTTTTATCTCTAATTGTGGATAAACATAAAACGAAAAAACTATAATAAAATTTCCTCTTATCATACTGGTTACGTTAAAAATAATCCGTATTACATTAACACACATAAAAGCCATTAGTAATATCAGAATAATCATAGTTACCTGATGATTTCCGATTTATAAATCACTAAGTCTCATATGTTATGATGCCCTGAGTTTTACGTTTTTTTTTTCGTGTATAAAAACTATTTGTTAATGATAAAAACTAACATTTCTCTTCCCAAGCTCTCAAAAGCTGGTAGAATCGTATAAAAATCCACCCTATTATGTATCCATTAAAACAGTGATACTAAGTGTGGTCTATATCGACCCCCAGGGGTCGACGAAAACCTTCAAGGGGACGATAGTGGATTTCATTTAAGCAGGTCACGATTTTAATTTTGACTTGTCATTAATGTTTTGTTACTTAGTTATGACCTGAAAACATAAGAAATAGTCCGACAATAATTAGTACTAAATTGTATTGTTCTAGGTTTTGTAAATAAACTGATTTTCACAATTTTAAAATATAAGTAGCGAATTAATATATCTCATAAAATTGTATAAGTTAGTAGGATTTCCGCTTTATGGTTGCAATAAACTTTGAACTTGTAGAAACATGCACATATATGTTACATGCTACCTGCACGCATACGCGAAATACAAGCGGTTGATCATTCTTATCTCAGACATTCGCAAATTTAATTTTTAATGAATTTTTAGTAATTGTAGCAAGAGGTTTGCCCAAAACAGAAAAACATGGCAAGGGGTCTACGAGACAAAAAAGTTTGAGAACCACTGCGTTAAAGTAATATTCATTTTAGTTAAGTAACAATTTTCAAAATTGTGCACATTCATTATTTACTTGTCGTTTTTATTATATTTAGGAATAAACAGTATAATACCTTTTGATTAGTGATCAAAATATTTTATTTTTATTATATATATTATTTTTATATGATTTGTTACATTTATTGTTTGACCACCAAAGAATAATTTAATTGATTCAGCCATTACATTATGGAAAATCATAATTCAAACAAAAATAAAATAAAATTCGAGGTTCAATTTTCCACTGATTTACTTAACAACTTAACAATTGTTTCACCCAACATGGGCATCTTCAGAAGACATAATAACAAATTACGTATATTATCCTACCGTTTTTTAATTTCTAATGATTCTAAAATGTTAAGCTTTTTACCTTTTTCCAAGCAGTGTAAAATTATTAAATTATCGTTTGAATCAAAATCATGTTTTTTATTATGTATATGGCTCATGAAGGTAGAATTTCCTGAGTAGTTTTTTACATGTTCTTCTAATCTTTCTTTAAATTTCCTCCCTGTCTGACCAATATATGTAGCTTTACAAGAGTTACAATTTAATTTATAAACCTCACATTTATTCATTTTCTCTGTTTTGTCTTTATGGTTGATTAAATATCTGGATAAATTATTTCCTGTTTTAAAGGAAATTTTAGATTTTCATTTTTAAGTTTGTTTTTAATTTTATTAGACACGTGACCAATATATAAATTTGATTTATACTTAATCTTACTAGTAGATGAATTGTTAACATTATGTGTGTAAACCGAATTATAGCACATTTTTTTCCTTTTGTTGTTAATTAAATCATCTATGAGTTTTTTAGAGTAACCATTATTGATAGCGATTTGTTTTATAGTTTTTTCTTCAATATTATAATTGGTGTTTGACAGAGGTGAGTTTAGCAATCTATTGATCATACTATAAAACGCTGCTAATTTGTGTAGGGTTGGGTGACAAGATGTTTTATGTTTTATAGTGTCGGTCCAAGATGGAAGAACAATTTATTGCATACTTCCAAGGGCTAGTTTATGTTTATTTTCGCTTCCAACTACTTCTAATTTATGAGAAATTTATTATATATTTAAATTTATTTAGAATGCTTGGATATTTTCTATTTGCTGCGGTTGGGTTATTATTATTATTCATAGAATTAGACTCCATCATTAAAATACAACAGTGAAAACTTGTTAATTCCCTATAACATTGTTGAAGTTGTTTGTAGAGATTTCGTTATAATACAACGGAAGAAACTACATCACGTTGTACATTCACAGGAGAGAGAAAGTTATTTAAACCATCCAAGGCATGATACTCCCGAGATTCATTACACAGCTGTCTGAACTACCCTAGTGAATTTAAATTTTGTATTCGTCCATTTTTCGCCAAATTAAATCCGGGATTTTCGAGACAACGCACATAGATGAATCCTCCCGAGAAATAAACGAAGAAAAGCGAAACATCACGTGGAAATTTCAATCAGCTCCAACGGCGATTCATACATAGGTACTAACTTTTCCAACAACGCCTCATGCATTTCTAACGAAAGTTTAACGAACACCGTTGCGTATGTACAAGGTAGCTCCATTATTTATTTCAATTCCGTATATACTAGAGAGTAGCCGAGACGGACTAAACAGCTATTTAAATGAACAGAATTTTGTAAATATTTCAAATAACAATAACCAACAATAGTCTAATTAAAAACATAGAGTTCTGGTGTCGTTACGTTGACTTTCTAAATAACTTATATGACAGTATCAACTTTACTATGGAAAAAGAAATAGGTGGTGTTTTAAACTTTTTAGATGTATCGGTTTTACGGTCAGGAATAAATATTCAATTTAAGATATATAAGAAACCAACCACTACTGATGTCATAATACCAAAAAAAAACTTTTTTGTTTCATTCCCACCAGCTGCTCGTGCTGGTGGGCGGGCAGTCCGTCCGATCTACACTGTAGTGCAAAGCCGGAGGGTAGGGCGTAAGGCCCTCTTCAGCCTCCTTGCAGGAACTGTGGGAATGGGTGGATGGTGTGGTTAGGGAAAGAAAGATGAGACGGCCGAAATGAAGACAGAAGAGAAGTGAAAGATTATCTGTGGAATATTACTGGTCTAGCATTTGCTTAAATGATCCAAGGAAACTACAGAAAACTTGAACCAGAGCAGCCAGACCGGGGTTCAAACCGGTGACCCCCCGAATGATAAGTAATGAATGATCTAGAACACTAGACTACGCCGCTCATAATACCAGTGGACGCCAATCAATCCGTTAAAATTAAAATCTCTGTTTTCCAAAGCCTCATTCATAGATTGTTGAACATTCCACTATCGAAAGCAGATTTTAATACTGAGTTAAAAATAATTAAGCAAATAGCTGTTAATAATGGTTATAACACAGATATTATAGATCATATACTTTTCAAAAAATCAAAATTAAAATTTAGACACATGTTGTTTGGAGGCTTACAAAACGTAAATATACAAACTACTTCTTATTGTGTTATATTATGTTAAAAATTTTAGTAATAAAATAAAAAATAAGTTCTGTAAATATAATATAAATGCCATAGAAATCAACAAATTTAGGATTTAGGATCACTTATAGTCAACAACAGACAGAAATCCGAAAAAACTTCAAAAAGTGGTGTTTATGAATTGCTTTGTAAGGATTGCTCTGCTTCGTATATAAGAAAATCTGCCAGAGCCATAAGAACTCACATCAGTGAACACGAAAAAAGCATTGAGAAACAACTTAAATCAACAGGTTTGGCAGAACATTGCATTGATAACAAACACGCACCAAATTTAGATAACATTAAAATTCTTCACTTTGAAAACAAAATAATGTTCTATTACTTCTAGAAAATCTTGAAATTAAAAAAGCTTTAAAAGACAACAATAAAATTTTGGTCAACAACCAAAAAGAATTATATTCAAACTCCACCCCTCTGTTATTATCGGATCTGTGACGTCACCATAGTTTAAGCTATTCAGGGATTATACATATTTGGTCTACTCAGTATGTAGTAAATACTCTTTGATAATGACCCTTAGGTCGAAACAATTGTAGGAGAAATCTTCAAATATATGTTGAAACAAAAATTGCTGTTTTTCTTATTAGTTTATTTAATTTCTTCTATTTTGTCACTGCAGTTCTTACTAGACTTTTATGCCTGGCAAGGGTAGTTACAATGACTTTTCCAGAATTTTTCAGGTCCTTTATAATAAAAGTAGTATACGTAGGATTTATATAATTTAATAACTGAATGAATGAATATAATGTTTAATTCCTAAAACCTATCTTTTGTGACAATCTACCTTTGTTGGAAGATAGTAGCAAGTGCAACCAATGCTGTCTGATAAAACGAATCGCTTTTTCTATTGTTTATGTTTATGCAACGTTTTCAACATTGTTTTGACTCACCACAGAACATTAACATGAACAGGAATATTTGGAAATTCAAAACGATAAGTGTATAAATGTTGTAAAACACAGAAGATCTCGGTAAAATAATAAAAACATAAAATTTCCACAAAATTGGTATATTTCAACACTTTACAATTGTTTCTAGTAACTTAGCCTTATTCAGAAGTAATGATAATACAATAAACTTATCTAAACATTTGTCTTATATAGTAGTGGATTAGGGCGGGGGGTGAGTATTATTATTACTTCTGAAAAAGCCTAAGGTAGAAACAATTGTAAAGTGTTGACATACACCAATTTTGTGGAAATTTAGTGTTTTTATTATTTTACTAAAATATTGAAATGAGTTTCCATCAAGTGAATGTAGAAATAATAGATCACACAAAGATCGTTCCTAGATTAATTTGCAGTACACCTAGGAACATTTCCATTCTTTTATGTTCCTGATTCTCTTTCCTAAAAGATAATAATAAGTGCCTATAAGCCCTTTCCTGAACGTGTTTTTATAACAATTTAATTTCCATACCTATTCTTCTAGAAGTAATAATAAGTAAATAAAATAATACCTACTGTAATATTTTTGTGGTAATAAAAAGTACAAAAAGTGTAAGGACTTGTTAGAACCTATTGTACATTTGTAAGCATTAGATATATGCGATCGTTTGAAGCATTTGCAACCTCCTGATGATATAGGTTTATTTGTCATTCCTTCATTTTAACATATATTTACCTTCTTTTTACATAATATCTATTTTGCGTGTTACTTTTTTATCCTCCAATGTTTCAGCTTTTATTGATAGTTTCGTGATAAAGCTATTTTTAAAATAGCTTGTTAAAAGCTATTGATATTATGAAAATGTTTTTTTGTTGTAGTAAAATAGGTAGATGTAGGTATAATTGTACGTGGGTTTTACCCACAATTTTCCATTTAGGGCGAATATATAATCATAATTTACATAGAATCGATTCTTCTGTCGTAATAGCCCTAAAACGGTTAGTTTTATTTCTTTTTATCATTTTTGAATTCTACTACCCTACATTAGTCTAAAAACAATCGGGGACGAAAACACTTTTTATAATTTTTTTGATACGTTGTTGATACGTCAAAAATTGAATTGATTTTGCTGAAAAGTTGTTTCTAAACTAGTTTAGAGTCGTAGAAACCAAAAATGACAAAAACAATATAGGTCCTTTATGTCGGAAACGAGATATTTTACTTATAAGTTTTTTTATCGTCGTTTATTTTGCAGAGGGTTGGCAAAAAATCCAAACCGTCTAAAATAGAGCATTCCTTAGACATCATTATTTAAATTCTAGAACGTAAAATAAGAATGCTTGAATTCACAAAATGGGTAACGGTTTTTCGAGCCTTTCTTTGATTATCTTTTGAACTGGCAAATGTACCACATGCGCTTTTTAATCTGGTGAAGACTAATTCCAAACCGCAAAACTGTCATTCATTAAAATATGACGGTTTTTATTATCTAGAAAATAAAAACATCATTAACTTTTACACGCTTTGTAAGGATTTATCAGTTGGTCCAAAATTATAAAAGTACAGTTTTCCTTTTTACATTATCGTTGTACTTCCACGTTTTACTATCCATCATTAAAGCTTATTTCTTCTTGCAATGACGAATCATTCCTGTAACCTAACTAAGGACTACTATTCTATAAAACAAACGACTTTTTATTAATTTTTCTGATTCCTGTTATGGTATCGTCTAAAATAGTATTAATTCTTTTAATAGTGCAACGTTTGTAAAGCATTATGAAATCATACAGTCATGTTCAGCACATCCAATACAAACAAAACACGCAGTGTTTCATTCTATGATTAACCGCCTCATCAATGTACCATTATCAAAAGATAATTATTTAAAAGAGATCAACGTTAACGAATTAATACCCAAAAACAATGGTTACAAGGCGACCATCATCGATAATCTCATTAATAAAAAACTCTAATGTCTAATTTACAATACCAACCCGGTGATTTCACCAATCTCAGATTATTTTTGTTCCATTAAATTCATACACAATGTTACCTATAAGTTCAAAAATAAATTATCAAAATTTAATCTCAAAACAATAGAAACGAATAAAAATAACTTAAAAACACTTTTAGTTAAAAATAAACCATGTCCACCACCCGAAGCAAAAAGTGATATTTACAAAATTCATTGCAATGATTGTGATGCTATTTACATTGGAAAAAGTGGGAGAGACATTGCAACCAGATAAAACAGGTCTCGCAGAGCATTGCATCAATTCTAATCATTCGATCAAAATTGAAAATACAAAAATTTTACACTCAAATATTAATAACAATCGGAAATTAACCATACTAGAGAATCTAGAAATCAAAAAAGCCATAAGCAAAAAATTAAACTTAATCAATTTTCAAACCGAACTCTCCACTACTCCTTTGTAATTTGTAATTTGTATATAAATTGTTAGCATTAGTTCTTAATTTTAGTTTAAGTACACTCTTGATAATGATCGCTATGGATCGATATTTGATTCAAGTATAATAAATTTAGTGAAACGTTATTTGTTTTATTTTATTTTTACAAGTAAAATACTATTGTATGATTAAACCAAGTAATTTCGAGAATTGGGATTGTATTGCATTGTAGCTCATTTATTTATTTTTAATGAGTTTACTGTACCTATTATTTATTTACCATATGCAGATTTGAATTCGAACATTTCGAGAAAAGCACTAATCATACATTAAATTCTCTGTGTACCCAATCGATATTCGAAAAAACGAAATTTGTTTTGCTTTTTTCAAATTAGCAATGCGTATACATACATACATATGCAAGTACTTGTATTCTTTAACTAAAAAAGTATTCAATGAACCATGCTACAATAATTCACTAATAACACCGATTGTTTCAATTGAAATGTTTTATGATGAGAGATTTATCACTTTTTGTTGCATTATGGCAAAGTACTACAGGGTTTGTCCGACAAGTATCGGGAATTATTTTTTCTAATCGTGAGTAAATGATGAAGGACGGTTTTCATAGGGTAGAACGTTAGTGAGGGATGTCAGGTTTAGTATCTTAGCCGGCATAATTACCTCTGCTTATTCCCAGAGTGAAGATTGAACTTGCAGTGAGGCCTTGTTTGATGGTCATGTCGATGTTAAAAAAATTCTACGTAGTGATTCCAACCATGAATTTGGAAGTTCGCTAAGAGAAATCTTCAAATATATGTTGAAACAAAAAGTGCTGCTTTTCTTATTAGTTTATTTAATTTCTTCTATTTTGTCACTGCAGTTCTTATTAGACTTTTAAGCTTGGCAAGGGTAGTTACAAAGATTTTTCCAGAGTTTTTCAGGTCCTTCATAATAAAAGTAGTATAGGTAAAATAACTGAATGAATGAATATAATGTTTAATTCAAACTAAACCATAACATATGTTAATACAGAGTGGTTACACATCGAGAATAATAGGGATGTTATGAAACCTATCTTTTGTGACAATCTATCTTTGTGGAAAGATGTAGCAAGTGCAACCAATGCTGTCTGATAAAACGAATCGCTTTTTCTATTGTTTATGTTTACGCAACGTTTTTAACTTTGTTTTGACTCACCACAAAACATTAACATGAATAGGAATATTTGGAAAGCTTTTGGAATGTTGTAAAACACAGAAGATCTCGGTAAAATAACAAAAACACAAAATTTCCACAAAATTGGCATACTTCAACACTTTACAATTGTTTCGCTTAACTTAGCCGTATTCAGAAGTAATGATAATACAATAAACTTATCTAAACATTTGTCTTATATAGTAGTGGATTAGGGGGGGGGGGTGAGTAAAAAAATTGAGTTTAGTCATGACGATGTTAAAAAAAACTCTGCGTAGAGATTCCAACCATGAATTTGGAAGTTTGTTAAGAAAATATCGTCGAAAACAAGAGCTTAGGGATGGCAGAATATAAATAAAGAAGAAAGGGAGGATATGGACAACCAATATAGACCAGAACAGGATGACGAAAGTGTGAAAAAATAATAGGACAATTTTTGAATATGCATCGATATTTAAGAGCAATCTTGAAAAACTAGATTTGCATATTTATAGGATATAATTTAATGTGACGAATGATTTGCACATGAATTTGATTCTAACAGTTTTGTTTGAAGGTCAAAGAAGAACACTGTCGCATCCTGATCCTACATCCCTGATTTCGTTCTGCCTGACTTTTCTTTTCCCCCGGTTGAAAATTAGCCTTTTACGGATATGGCTTCGGTGCAGTGTCTAAATAGTATACATTTTAATACTTCGAGGAGATATACCAACAGTGATAGAAACGTTGGTAACGATCTATTCATTCCAATTAATTTATTATGATGAAGAATTTTAACACATTCTAAAAATATTTGCAATATTTTTTTATCTAAATGTAACCCCGATACTTATTGAACACAACCTGTATTCGATAAAATTAAAACTATACCTTAGATAGTCCGATATTACATTTATAGAAACTAATTTCGATACAATTCTAGTCAAAACTTTTTTCTCATAAACTTAACAGCAGATAGGATATAATTGGCGATACAATAAAACCCAACATGAGAAGGAGAACATCGTTAAAAGCAAGGCCGTGAATATAAAAGAAGGTAATTTTTAAATATCAAGCGGCAAAAGAAAGCCCATAAATTTCCACGGATTTTCGTAGGCCTTTTCCCAATTTCCTTGTTCGCGTACTTCATTTTCTGCGCGCAATAAAACGACTGTAAAAATTTTCTTATTAAAAATTGGCTCTGGTTTTACAACACAACTGAAAAATGCTGCTTGCTACGTTTTAAAAGACTGTTAAGATCTTTTAAAGACAGGCAGGTATCTAGGACGACCAATCTTATTTTATAACACAGACCATTTAACTTTCGCACTTGCTTAAATTGAAGATCAGAGGTGCCATTAAACAACTATTTATACGTGTAGCAAAGAGAATTTTTATTTATTATAGAAAAAATAAATAAATAAAATCGAATAGTAAATAGATGGTTTTGACATTTTTACTTCAGAAGAAGAAAAAAGCACCAACACTTTTTGCTCGAATTTATCTCCAGATTGTGAACTAAAATGATATACTTAATGAATAAAAAACACTTTTTCAAATTTCACGGTTTATTGTTTATCACTTGACAATATTGTTTCGCTACACCGTAACTTCGGAAGTTATATCTACACTTATGCTATTACAAATACTATTCGCTTATATTCTAACCGTTCCAGGAGTGGGTGGGAAATGAAATAAATTTAGTAATGGAGAATTGTTGACTTCAGTTTGTTCATTAATAATATTAGGGCTGTATTTGTTTTTATTTATTTCTAATTCTTATAATAATTATAGTCTATATGAATTATTTTCTGCATGTATTATTCTAAAATCTTTATTAAACGTATGTTTAGTATCGTTTAAGTGTCTTGCATAATTGGCACCTGCTTTATTGTTATTATAAGATCTGTAATGTTGATTGATCTTGATTGTAAAGTTTCTGGCTGTATTATCAATATAGAATTTATAACAAGAATTACATGTTAATTTGTATACGCCTGATTTGTAATCATTATTGATTTTGTCTTTATTATTTTTTATGTGTTTTCCTAATTTATTGTTGGTTTTATACGTAATATTAATTTTGAATTTACTCAGTGCAATTTTTAAGTTTTTCGAAATTGGGCCCATGAATGTAATACTGTTGATTTTTTTTATTTCTTGCTGTACAGGATATATATTTTGAACGGTTTCTTTGTATTTAATTTTCTTTAATAATTATTTATTATATTTAGGTTATACCCGTTGTTAATGGCGATAGTTTTAATTATATTGAATTCTTTTTGATAATTTTCTGTGTTCATTGATACTTTTATTAATCTGTATAACATACTGTAGTAAGCGGCATATTCATATTGATATGGATGACATGAACTATTACTAATTGTTAAATCCGTATGTGTTGGCTTATGAAATATTGAAAATTGATGTTTACTATCTTTTTTACTAATTGTGAGATCTAAGAAGTTAATTTTATTATTCGTTTCAAATTCTATTGAGAACTTAATTTTGGGATGCAATTTATTAAATCAAGTACCAGTAGATAACATCAATTAAATTAAACTAAAATATTTTTTTATGTTAATGTATTGGTCTAAAGCAGTTTCAGAAATTGTTTTTCTTGGTATCAGCAATGATCTGTTGTTTTTCGTTTGTTTGACTCTAACTTTAGGGATTATGGATTACTTCTTTTCCAGTTATTTCGGTGTCTGTTCTTAAGTGAACTAATATGCTATGTAATTACTTTCGATAATCTTTTGATTTCGTTGTTACATACAGAGCCTAAGATTATTTTCTGCCTCTTTCCACCCACATTTTTGCCGTATACTTCAGTTCTCTCTTACCTCCCAACCATTGATGTAAACAGGAAATTGTATTGTTTGTTACACTATAACAATTTTTTAATTTTAATTTGTTCCCTGTAATAGCCTATATTTGGATACTGATACTTAATCTTAACTAACATCGCTAGGTAGTACTAGTAAAAACACGTCCATCTATAGTAACGTTTAAAATAAAAGGTAACTTTGTTATTGAAAAGTGCTTCGAACTTTTGGGGCGTGTTTTGGCACTATTTACTGTGTTCTGCAACACCGCCAAAGTTTTCAGTATTCATCAATATAAAAAAGCATTAAAAATACAACTTCTTATAATTTCAACTTTAAGTCTTTAGGAAAACTTAAAGTAATTGAACACAGACAAGTTGGTATATGTCAGGTAACCACTCAAAACAAAAATAACTAGAAATCAAAAATGAGACTTTTTTTGAGTTTTCGGATAATAACTTACCCTATACACTTGTACCGTGGAAAAAGTTGGTCTTTACGCGCTACGAGCCTCTGTTAAATGTCCCCAATGTCACTTAACGGTTAATATTTGCAATAATATTATTTATATTTCTGTTCTCTTACCTATGTTACATGGGTCAAATATCTCATACGATTAGTAAATATTCAAAAAAGTTCAATATCATAACTTCCATTCGAATAAATAATACAATCAATAATTTCATTAAAAATAATAAAGATAAAACCGATAAAACATCAAAATCAGGTGTGTATTTATTAGAATGCGAAGATCGCAAAAAAGTCTATATAGGACAAACTGGAAGATCCTTTAAACAACGAATATCAGAATATCGTAGAAGGTACAACTTGAAAAAAACGGACTCTACATACGCGGAACATCTAATTGATAAAAACAACAAATTCAATGAACATTTAAAAATTTTAAGTAGTTTAAACAAAGGACTGAAACTCAATCTCATGGAGAGTATGTACAACAATAAATATTGTAAATTAAATATAATCCTCAACGACCAAATCGAAGCCAATAATTCTCCCTTATTAAATTTAAATCTCTAAATCTTGTTGCTACCCCTACTCTCCTTCTTTTTCTTACAGCTAGTATATAAGCATATTTTGTATAATATTTCAACATTAATTTCTTCCACCTGAAGAATCACTGTATGGCGAAACAATTGTCGTCGACATTAAACTATTTTGAAACTTGTTGGTTATTTTTATTTTTTTCGTGATAATATTATTTATTACACTCCCTCTATTTTCTTTGTTAAAGGTAAAAACATTCGCTTGATTTCCTGTTATCCTTCAACAAGAAACAAGAATACACTTGCCGCAAGGAGAGCAAAAAAGTCGTTTGGTGTATAAGGTAATATTTTTATTTTATTTTGTAGAAATTGAGTCGATTGTGGTGACTTCTGCTATGTGTTTGAAATGAATAAAAACTATTATTGCGATACTGTACAATAACAACTCATACTGAACACTTTAAGCATATGTTTTGTTTAAACTTTAAAGGAACGTAGCAAGTTTTTCGTCAAAAGTTAACTTAACGAATAACTAATAACTTCAGGGAAAAATTCGAAATTAAATTTATTTCATTTCAATGTCACAGAACGTAAGAAATTATTCAATCGTATTTAAGAAATTCTCGGTTATGAATACAAAATAGGAAAAAAAAACTGGTTATAAAACAGTATTACATTCATTACGTCTCGACGAGGGTATGTAAATTGGTAGTAATAAAGTAAATTAATACCCTAAGAAATATGCATTGCAAAGTAGCTCTGATTATATTATCTACAATTAAACAATACAGTAATGGTATTATGTACTAACAAAAAATACAGTAAAATAAAGGAAACATAACAATTGCTGTATTTACCTCATTTTCACTTAAATTTTAAAATACGTAAATTTGAGGTAACAAAAACTTTGTGACAGTGGCATTTCTACATTATTTCTCATTTAAATTGTTTCATTTGGTTGGAAATTACACAAATGCAGATATCTGGACGCTGGAAAAACTGAAAGCGCTTGTTACATTTTAAAATTATAATGAGTAGAAAAACGTTACCTAATAACAGCTACCTGTATTAAAAATGACAATTCATTCTGTTCCTTACAACAAGATCTTGAAATCTGCGCTTGGATCTCATCAACAACTATCTAAATTTAGCACAGACATTTATTACAAAACTTTTCTAAATAATATAGTAAAATTCGGTTATGTATGTTACCACAAACAGCCCTAATGAAAAACCAATTAATCATTTCACGATTTACATACTTATAAGCATTTAAAGTGAGAGTATTTGAAATACATTTTTAAATACTTTTATGGTATCTCAAATATTATTTAAATACGGATGACTAAAATATTATTAACCTTTTTTCCTTTTCTATCTTAACAATATACATTTCAGAATCAAAATTTCAGTATCGAAAAACACCAGTACGAGTATTACACGAGTTGTCGAAAAACCGAGTCAAAAAATAGTCACTTAACAACCGAATTATCATCAAGCAAAAATTAATTAATCAAAACCAAGTCATCACAAACCAATCTTAAAACAATATTCCTGTCAGTTTAATTAAACGTACGCTTCGCTCCTCTAATCTCAAATTTCTCTAATAATCATAACAGTATCTATCAAAGTGTGTAGGTGGTTTGGTTTTTTTAAATAAAGTTTATACAGTACTGCTAAATATTTCCATAACCAATCATCAATATCAGCACATTCAAACCAATCCATAAACAAGCCAAATATCAAATAACAAAAGAAAACCACCTACACTCCGTAAAGTCGTCATGTAGGACACAACACAAACTAATAGCTAACAATAAGCGGAATTGAAATTAAACTCATTATATACAAAATGCCTTTAAAATTACACAAAATGAGTGAAATGATTTTCTATGGCATCAGCGAATCAAAATGCTAAGTCTAACTTGAAATATTTCGAAACTCCTGTTACAATTCATTCCCATTTACTTTTAATGGGTTGATTAAGTTCATTTCTATTTCTATCTAAAAATATAAATACCAATATTCCTGACTTTAACAGTAATTATTTATTTCTGAATTTCCTTTCAATATTACGACCCCATTTTCATACCTAAAGGGATTAAATTATGAAATATCTCTTTACAACGGGCAAATACGTATCGTACCATGTTTCAATTTTGCAGACTTTATAATTCCTGAGATTGTATAACGATTTAGTCAGTGATTACTGTTTGACTTTCGTATTATAAATAGCCTAGAAATTTCAATTTCCAAACCATTGTAATATACTAACCGTATTGTAAAGGCAAATTTTTTTGTCTATTTTCATAATGTCATTGTCTAATTTAATATGAGTTTTTTTATCCATGGAAATTGTTTTATTTGCACCATAATGGAATTTTATTTTGCCTGTTATTGGCACTAGCGTATGTGTATACGAGTTTTTAATTACATTTATTTCAGGCAGTCTCTATTATATGACCACCCCTTTGTAACGGTAAACCCACTCTCGAAACGTCACATTTCAAAAGTAAACTTGGTTAGTAAAATATATATATATATATGTGCGATGTTTTAATTCGTGCAAAAGGCAAGGTATAGATAAAGCGATATTGGGAGACACATCGGACTAAAACATCGAAATAATTTTGGTTCAATATCATGCATTAAAATTAAATTTGTATATTTGTTGTTTTTTCCTCTGTCTATAACGAATTATTCAACGCCATCTAACTTTTATTTCAGGTTGCATTATCTTCAAAACTTAGTAATGGTAATAAAGGCCCTATTGACATAACTATATATTTTTACTCATAGCAAATATTGAAACAATCGAATTAGAGAACACAGAGACGTAACTATCATTTAACTTAGTACTAATATCAAAAAAACTAATTAATAGCATACATTCAAAAAATTACTTAAAACGTTTAGGATAAAATTGACGACGAAAGGGTCGAAACGCGTGTGAGACGAATAAAAGTAACACAAAAGTTGAGACAGATGAATGCCTGCAGTCGCGTGGTTCCCAGTATTGATTCCAAGAGCCCTGCCCATAATATTTCAAACAAATGAAATGATAGCTAGAAACTCTACAATATTCTCGTATTTAGAAATTGACTTCGTATAATATAAAGTAAAATGCGAACACGACTAGAATTTATAGTGAAAATAACATTAATCGTAACGTTTGTTATTCATTTATTGTATGTTATTTACATTCAAAATATCAAAGTCAAAAGAGAACAATAATAGTTTCCGGAAATTTTTATTGCAGTACAAGGATATTTCACAGAAAATATGAACAGAATTATCTTGTAAAGTAAAAAATTGTCTTGTTAAATCCAGTAGAACCTCGAAGTTTCAAACCTCAGCAATGTAAAAATCTTTAGTCAAGAAAATCTGATGAGAAAGGTATAGAATTTTGAATTCATAAAGACAAAAACTAGTTAAAAAATATATAGAGTACAAATTATTGACGTTTATTAATGTTCTTCATTTATTCGAACGGGTTTAAGTAATTAATATGAATATGAATAATTATTATTTGAATACATTTTTTCAATAGGAATTGTCATCATGAACGAGTCAATCAAATATTTAAGTAAATAAAAACTAGCTACGGTGCATTTACTGTGAAAAATTATGTAATAAATAGAATAAATAAAACAAGAATTAACGTTCACCAATTTATTGTCACTCGACACATGTTTCGGGCATAGCCCATTATCAAGAGTAATAACAGTACTAAATAATGAGTAATAAAAGGACCTATATATATATATATATATATATATTTATTTATTTTAGTGTACCTAGTAATAGTGGGGATGCTAAATTTCCTAGCTCCAGTTGGTCGTTAACAACATTTAGTTTTTTGGACAAGGCTTTCTTAATTTCTAAGTTTTCTAAAAGAGTTAATTTTTTGCTTTTTACAATATTACTATGAAGGATTTTTATATTATATATATATATATATATATATATTATATATATAGAGTGCAATGTTCTGAAATTCCAGTTTTTTTCTTTTAAACGGGTTGATATAGATCTACCAGATTGTCCAATATAAATGGCGTTCCATTTATTACATGACAACTGGTAATTACCACTTTTTTCTATTGGTTTGATTTTCTTTTTATTATTAACTAACAAATGTTTTACACTAAGTGTGCTATTTTATATAGCTGTTAAACCTAATTTCTTTAATGTGTTTCTATTTTTATGGCTAAGAGTATGTACTGTTATTACTCTTGATAATGGACTATACCCGAAACATATGTCGAGTGACAATAAATTGGTGAACATTAATTCTTGTTTTATTTATTCCAAATATTTAAGAATTAAATTCATTACAATTGTACAGGATCAGAATTTTAAGATATAGTAACTCCTAAAAATAAAAAATGAAATGTTTGGCTTTTTCAGGATTACAACCTGGAATAGAGAGTAGCATTTATCTCCAAGGTAACTTTTAACACTGAATTAACATTTAGCCTTATCATTTCCCCAATACATCAAGATTTCGAAATATTTTAAATTCAATATTCCAATCTTGCTAATTAGGCCCTTTTGAACTTGAGATTAGGGTATCTTGAAATTTCAGTCTTTTATGGTAATTCTGGAACCAGATTCGAGGTCGCTTTTGAAAAATACGTCGAAATTGATTATCCTCGTTGTATTTTGTGTTTTCACTCCGCCACTGTACTGACTAAGAGGAGTTAAAGAAACAATCAGAAAATAAAGTAGTCATTTTTGATGGTGAACTCAAATGCCGTTTCAGAAAAGCTTCAGCAATACTCCAATTTTTACATTTTGATATATTAATAACTGAAGACATTAGGGAAATTATTCAGCGACAAAATATATTTAAGCTTAGGGTATCTGAAAATACAGACAAGTTGTGGCGATTTGGAGTTGAGATTCGGAACCAGCATCGCAAACAATACCTCATGTTCAACTGTTTTATTAGAGCAAACTATGAAAGAAAATAATTCTGCTTGCATAACGAACGTCTTTATTAAAAGTATCTTGAAATTTTGAGAGCTAAAGACTGAAGTAGAACTTATGTTCTTACATACATATATTAATCGCAAACAATTCAGAGGCTTGTGTAGGTAAATAACGTTTGTAACACAAACATGAAGAGGAAGAAAAGACATTAATTTAACGAAGCGCACTGAACAATCCGAAATACACGCTCTTCATGTATCTAAAATGAATTTCATGATATACGAACAGGAGTTTCACTACAAACTCCTAAATAGAATTACATAAGCAACTATCCTCGGTAATAGAATCTGCAACTCTGTATGATATTTTACAATCTAACAGGATAATAAGACAAGACCATATATATTAATGTCAACAGATTAAATGTGTAAAGGCTTACACGTATGTGTTCTTGTAAAAGTTTTATAAAGTCCATTAAATAGTAAAGCAAACTCTCCGATTGTAACCATAATTGTAACGCCACCATTAGGACATCAAAGCGTTTTTTTATCAGATATATATGTTATATACACACTGGAGAAATTTCAAGTACTAAATCGTTTTACACCCCAGAAATGAAGACAGATGAAAAGTGAAAGATTATCTGTGGAGCAATAGACCACGCCGCTCGGAAAAAACGTTTCAGTCTATTTAAAGCTTTTATACATATTTGCCTTCTATTATATAAACGGTACAGATTTTATATGACATGCATAACAAAAACATTGTATTGAGGCACAAAAACGTTTCTATTCAAAAATACGGTTTTTGCTGTAATAATAGTTTTCTGATAAATAGTTTGCATTTATGTCTATAAGCGATATTACTTTCATGTCTAGTAGCCTAGACGGTTCTTGCATTCAGTTTCATGCTCAATAAGTTCCCTCTTCGCAAATGTAGTATTAAATGGATTTTATTTCTTGTAATACGAAAAACTGAGGGAACGTCTTGGCAATAAATTATTATTTTAAAAACAAAACTTAGAATAGCAGCATTGGGAGTAAATTCGACACGTTCGGATAATTTCGTTTATCATTTCTGCCACCCTACAGATGTTATTACTTAAGAATAAAAGCGATAAAAAGAATTGCAAGGGGGAAAAGATGAAAACAACAACTGAAAACCTTAAGGAAACATTTCAAAGTATATACGTTTAGGTGCGTACGTGTCAATATACATTCAACATCTTAGTTATTAGATTATTTTAAAAATTCCTATCTACGTAATTACTTTCAATTTTGACTGAAAATTATTGGCTGTACTAAAATATGTGAATCGTTAAGAGTCTCCTGCTTCAAAAAAATCAATTCAGATTTACTCATACATGCAGAAACAAAAAAAATATTTTATTTTGTACACATCAATGGTAATGAAAGATAGTGTGTATTTTTCGAGTTTTAGAAGTAGCCTTTCGTACCATATTTTGTAAAAGGTTTTTTCAGGATCTAAAAAAATGACTTCGGTCGATGAAACAAGTCAAAGCCACGTATAACGTCTTCAGCAAGTCTAGTTGCCTGGTGAGTTGTGTAGTGGTTTAACATGAATCCGAACCGGTGATGCTGGATGATGTTTTTTTTTTCTGTTGCGGCTTCTATCAGCCTGTTGTATATACATTTTTCTATGATCTTTCTGGTGGACGAGAGCAGAATTATGGGTTTGTAGCCTGACGTGAAGTTTTTGAGTTTGATTTTTTTGGGGATAAGGATCATTTCTGCTAGTTTCCATTGGGAGATGAAGTGTTGTAGTTGTAGAATGGCGTTTCCGATGGTCGTTAGTACTTCTATGTCTTCCTCAGTTAGATTTTTTAGTATTGTTTATGCGGTCTGGTCCTGGTGCTTTTTTATTCTTTGCAGCTTTGACGTATGTCTTTATTTCTTCCTTGGTTATTTCCCTCTGTGTTCTTCTGGGTTGTTTGTTGTGTTTTTGTGGTGTCTGTGTCGTCGGGATTTCTTCTGGCGGATCCTGTGGTGAATTGAGCTCGGTATACCTCTGCAAACAATTCGGCTTTGTCGACGGTTATTGTGATTACAGAGTTGTTGGCTTGGATGGGAGGTAGTGTTCTAGGTCCATTGGATTTGGTGAGGTGTTTTGTAATTTTCCAGAAGGAGTGATCTTCAGGGATTAATCATTTCATTTTGATGTCCTATTGGGTATGTCTAAACTCCTTAAGTTCCACAGATATTTCACTTCTCTTCTGTCTTTATATCGTCCGTCCCATCTATCTTCCTATTCACCACCCGCCCATTCCCACCTTTTATAAAAGGAGACTGAAAAGGTCATTGCGGTCTATCCTCCGGCTTTACATTAGAGTGTAGGTGGAAGAAACATTCCGTTCATTAACATTAATAACCGGTAGGAATAGAATACGCAAAAAAAATCAGTTGGGTCCTATGATCTACGGTTACCTTCGGGTAAGAGATTCTATTTTATGGAAATTATTAGTCTGTGATGTAACAGTTCATTTAAGCATAACAGTTCATTTACATTAAGGCCCTTAACCCAAATCTGAATTCTACTATGGATTCTGGCAGTAAATGCCTACACTGTTATAAATTACTAAAACACCTCAGTTTAGGTCTCTGCCAATTTATAGTCCTTCCATTGCTTTTGTTATTCCAAGTTTAATCAAAAGATTTGATTATTATACAGACGCATTTTTCTAAGAGACGAAAAAAAATAAGACGACATCCAATACGTACTGGTGTAGTCAACCGTATTATGCATAATTACTGACTCACTTTGCACAAATTGTTTCTGTTTTAGCCAGTTTGTTTGCGAACAGAACGCAATTAGTCGGGCCATCTGTTCAATTCATGCAAACTTTTGCTCGAATACCGCCAACGGGGATAACGGAGAGCACTGTTATGACCTCAAAGACCGTTTAATCACTTTCTGCACAACAGAAGTTACGCTGAAACTATCTACAAAGTAGAATCCAGAAAACGAGAAGTTGCGTGATAGCTGCGTTCTTGGTTATCATATGTTTCATTCATTTGCATGCAAAAGAACAAAACAGGAAATATCCTTTTTAAAACAGCTCGTAAATATATTAAATGTAATCTATTTTCATTTTACTTGCCGCTCTAATGCTTATTCGGTAATTTTGTGGCATAAATGCGTTTTATTACTGACAATATTTAATCAAGAACGTTTATTTCTTGTTAAAAAAGTCATCGAAATTACCATATGTGGATCGAGATTTCGTAATTATTAAATCTAATCAGCACACCATAGGCAGCATCAATAAATCACTGGCCAAACAGAAGCTGTTCCATATAAAGAAGTTGATTTAATATCATATTGTTCTGATTCGCTATGAATCGTCCTGAACTGCAACTTGATGAAGTCCAGGTATTTGTGTTGAATCTTGATTGAAGTAGCGTTTGTAAGTCGTTTGAATTAAAGTCTTTGAGCAGGCTTTATAGGCATATATTTATACTTTTTACAACGGAAAATACTGGTAGCAACTACCGGGAAGCGTTGCGTCACGATTGAGTTGTCGTTTGAATATTATTAATTGATTAGACATGGTTGAATATAGGTGATAGATACATAGTTTAATATGAATTGAATGTGCTTGTTATGGTTCCTTTTTAGAAAAAGGTTATTTATAGATTTTAGAATAAGTTGGAAAGGAATGGAGGTGTGGTTAAATTTGATGAGAACATTGATGATGGGTGTTACAAGTGAGGAAGGTGGGATTTGAAATTTGTTGTAGCGTATTGGTTTATGGTTATAAATGTGACAGATATTTGATACAAATTGACGGACGTTAGGATTAGGGAGTTGACAGTTAGAAAAATTATTGGAATTTATGGACGATTTATGGTAGTGCAATTAGAAAAGGATTCCAGACTAAATTGACAAAGGAAAGAAATTGGTAATAAATGAACAAAGGAGCTAAAAATCAGAATTTGAAAGTCAGCGCGAAAACGTTACGCATCTTGCAATGATAATAAAGCAGTTAGTGGTCCAAGGGACGCAACACATATTACACACAGTCTGTCGCCATTTATTGATATTTATTGCTAGCTATGGTACTTTATATATTTGACAAGAGTTTACGAAGGTATCTACTTCACAAACTGAATTCACAAGGCAGTTTATGTACGTGACAGAAACGTAAACCAAATGCATGAAGAACGTTTATTTCTTGGTCATTAATTTATCCTTGCTACCTAAGGTGTGCGCATGAGATCTAATACGATCGAAATTGCAATCCACATCTGGTAATATTGACAAAGTTTTGAAAGATTAAACACCCCATTGTAAATAAATCCATCATTGCATTAGTTGTTCTTGGGAGATATTGTCGCTAGATTACACTTTTTCGAGGATTTCCTTCGTCTCTAACATCATTTTCAGATCTCAAGATGTGAAACTTTTATCTACAGCTAAAACATTTATTTTCTAATCGATTTTATCCGTTTGTGATTAATTTATTTTTAATTGTATGAAACTTGTTACGATAACAAATTACCTCCAATATTTTGAGTGCGATTAAGAGATTACTTGATAACAATGCAATGCCTTTCCAAAACCTGATGGTGAACAATGAGGATATAAAAAAAACTGAGTTTTTATGTGTAATAAAATTTCTGTACAAGATTGGTGGTGTCATTTAACAATAGAACATTAAATTCACCCCTAAAATGGCGCTATATGATATCAAGAAAGCCTAAAACGATTAAACCGGTCCTATCAAAAAGCGAAAGAAAATGCTTTCTCATCAGTATCCATTTTTGTTCACATACAACATTTTACTGTAGTAGCACATACGTATATTATCACGGGTCATTAATTACGAAATTAAATTACATCCTACCCAAAGGAAATACCGCAATTAAATTTATTCCACGTATTCAGAAACAGCCTATCATAAATCCAGAAATAAGTACACCATAAACTGTACCGAAAATCAGGAAGCGCCTAAATCATTTCAAGAAGAACAGTAATGGTATTCAGTGGCGCACGCAGAATTGCCGGTTAAAAGGCTACGAAAAAATGCATACATGTAAAATTACGTTTTCCCTAATTTTAATAAAACTGAATCGACAGTTAACGGACAGACACAGCTAAAATATGAAATAATTGCCATAGCTAATGATTCGCTAAAAAGAAATGGGATAAATGGAAAGTCACCGGGAAAATCACGCCCCCAATCCGAACGTTATAAAGTCGTACGGAAATGACGAAAAAAGAAATTTGATAAATTTACAATCATGATTTATCATATATATGTTTACTTGATGGAAACTCATTTTAACAAATAAAAACTTTGTGTTTCATTTATTTAAATACTAACTATATGCTTATTACGCAAAAAAGCAAAGTGATTTAATCGGATCCCTAAATTGTCATAGTGAAAAAATGAAATAAACAAATCAAGACTTTCACAGCTGTATGTCTCATCTGTAATGTTAATTACATCAGAAGCAGACGCAATTGGCAGCAAAGCAAAAGCATGTTGTGTTGTTTGTGGAATGGAATCTACCGGAGCTCATTCATGCCATGCATACAAATTCCAGTATATGCAATATGTGGCAATACGGTATGAAAAGAAAAGAAGATTCTATGCTATTTATGCCAAATAAAGGAGGGAGCATTCAAAATCAAAAGGAATATACCACAAAAAAAACTAAAAGGATCAGCTGAATAGCTAATAAGTCCGCGTGAGATTACAAGAAATTTATCGTTATCCTAAATAACGATAAAAAAAAGGTCATGAATTCAAGAAGTGTCCCTGTGAAAAATACAAAGTACAACACAAAAGAAATAGATGTGTCTTTAAAAGAAGTAATTTCCTGTGTAACTCGAGATGCCACAAATCCACAACGTGTTTTGTTAAAAATAAATCAACATTATAATTATATTTCATTAGCTATAAATGTTAAATTCCATTAAAAAATATCCTTTTTGGTAACACTAAAGTGTCTCTTTTGTTAACTCGTTTGGAATAAATATTTTACGTTTTCTATTACCACTATTGTATCACATAATCTACATTTAATAAATAAATACCTTAAATATATTAGAAATAATATTTCACTAAATCATTTAACAGATTTGATCAAATCTTTTCAGTTCTTTAGGCAAATGGCAATACTAAATTGTCATTTAACATCTACCGCAAATTGTTCATCTTACCTTAGGCATTTGATTAAATCTCGGTTTTTATCATATCTCTGCGACATATATACACACCATTACATAAATGTAAATCCTGAACCATACCCTTCAGAAATGCACATAGGTAAAGGCTTCCCGGACGCCCAGCTACTGCGTCCCAACCGGGTAGAATGTAGGACGTTCCCATATCGGAGCAACCAAATCCCAAAAAAGCGGAAGATACGTGCCTGTAGATCTCATAAACGGATGGCCGCAATACAAAATGATGGACACATTTCCATACAGCTAATTCAGTATAATCACATCACGCAGATGTCAATAAAAGTACACAATTAAAACACATGAGAAACGGTTCGAAAGTCTGGCCTGGTTAATTCAATGTTGACCTGAAAATGGAATCGGCCCTTCCCAGCCAAGCAAATATACCTTAACAGTATAAGTCGTAATACTAATCTTTATACCGATAAATGAGAAAATATATATAAACACAACAAAAGTAATATTACATTCTACCAAAACTTTATAGTACAAATAAGAAAACATCTGATGAGAACTAAGGAGTAAGAAATAACGATCCACGTCTGGTAGATTCGATAAATTAATGACCAAGAACTGTTTTCATTAATTGGGTTTATGGGCCTATCACGTATGGGTATAAATTGCGCAGTAGATTCATTTTGACAAGTACCTAAATATTTTCGTAAAGTCCTTGTGAAACATTTAAAATACTACAGTTAGCGGTAAGTATCAGTAGATGGTGACATACTAACATTAACTTGATATTATATCAACTCGCTTTTGTTGAACAGCTACGGTTTTGTCGATTATTTATCGAAACTGCCTATGGCGTGACAGGGAATCTCTCAATTTCCCGGAAAAATCGTTACCGTAACTATCAAAAAATTTCATTGAAAATATCCTCGACAGGCTGTGGGGCGCCAACCCTGGTATCTGGGGTTAATTTATATACTATATTGAGATCTTCGATGATGTCTGGATGAAAAGGGAAGAGGGTGGAACAGTATGTGGCAAAGTAAAAGTGTGCGTCCTAAAATATGCGGACGATATAGTAATTGCTGCAGAGAGTGCCAAAGAGTTAGAGTCCATGCTGGGGTCATTAGAAAAGTATGTTGACAGAAATAAATTGACAGTTAATACGAGAAAGACAAAGGTGAAGGTGTTCAGGAGTAAGGGTGAGAAAATTGAGGTCGGTAATGAATTCAAATACCTGGGATATTGGTTCTCTACAAAAAATAGCACTGAGGGTCATGTAAGAAGACTTGCAGGGAAGGCACAAAAAGCGGCAAATGCCACTTGGGGGGTTGCAAAAAGAGCTGGTAGGGACCTACGAGACGACCGTGTTTACTTAATGAACTCGCTAGTGAGAACGGAGGCACTATATGGGGTAGAGGTATGGGGATGGGGAAAGTTGGATAGACTAGGTAAGGTTCAAGGAAGATATTGTAAGATGGCTTTGGGTGTAGCAAAAAACACGCCAAAATACATATGGAGGAATGAGTTAGGCGTATAAGATATAGAGTATACAATTAGGGAACGAATTTGCAGGTACTTAAAAGAGATTGTAGGGATGGGTGAGGGGAGATGGCCTAAAGTATGTCTAATCGAGGAAATGAGAGGTGTAATAAACAAAAATGCATCAAAATGGGGAAAAGCGGTGTTGGAAATGATTGCTGAGATGGATGTAACGGATGTGTGTAAAATGATTTGGGAGGGAGAGTGGGGAAGAAACTTATAATAGATGTAATGAAGGGTTAAATATGTGGTAGGAGAAAAAGTTGGAGGCAATAACAAAGTCATCCTACAATATAATTTATAAGGAACTAATGCCAGGTAACGGAGGGGTGGAATATTTAAACAAAATAAATAAAAAGAAAGACGATAAGGAAATGTAGGCGAAAATTAGATGCGGGAATACAGGGAGAGCGAATAAGAAGGGATATAGGGACTGGGAATGTAGGCTATGCGGATGCTCTGAGGAAACTTTAGCTCACTTTTTTTGTTATGGAGTACATGCGAGTATAGAGAGGTGACAGGTGTGAACAAGAATTGGGGGGACTGATAATAGAAATGCTGAGAGGAGAAGTGTGCGACGAAGTATGTGAGTATATAAGGGTAAGTGAAGAAAAAATGAGAGAGAGAGAAAATGAATAGTGTTAAGTTAGTTAATGTGTAAAACGTTGTAACATAGTATATAAGTAGCTTAAGACAGTTAGCATGTATAAGGACAGAGTGTAAAGGCTCATTGAGCATACACGAGAAGTAATAAATAAATAAATAAATAAATAAATAAATAAATAAATAAATAAATAGTATATTGAGATCTTAGACTAAAATAGCTGATTTCAGGTTTACCTAATTTAAACAAAAAAATGAAAAAGTACCACTTCAAAAATAGATAAAGGACGATTACTTACAATATATATTTGTTACAATATCTTAACTGTTATAACTTCAAACAAGAAGACAAGAATACAACAAATAGAAACTTTTAACTTAAATATTCTTCTTTTCAATTAGTAGTTAAATATTCCTTTATTCTCTTCGAGAGTGATGAATAATTTTTGTTCTCAACATACGAGACGAGACGAGAGAAGATGAGATCAGAATAAATACAAAAAAGGTGAGACAAGACGGCATAGAACACATTCTTGTGTTGCCTCGTCTCACTGAAAGAGGATCAATTATAGCTGGAATTTTTAAATTTTCCAAAACAAAGAGTAAAGAAGTTTGCAACGCAGCCAAGTCGGAAACGGAATAATGTGGGCATCAAACTGCATCGACTTTACGCTTTACTTATAAATCAATATGCACCAGCAGCGTCTATCTGTCTGTCTTTTTGTTCAGAGTTAGCTCGTAAACTGACAAACTGACTTTGATAACACTAACGCCATATTCTCTGTACATCAACGAATTTTCATACGAATTCGCAACAGAATACATATCTCAGAAGAACAGATATTCGGTGGAGAAAATTTAATATAATCCACAACTGAAATATACCATTTCCTACAACATAAAATTTGAAATCATCCAAAAAATGAACGAAAATAATTATTGAAATTGTAAACTGAAACAAATATTAGGAATCTTTCCAAAATTCTTAATATGATTATTGACGTAATTACTTTTAAAAATCTTATGGAAAAAAGAAAGGAGAAAAACTTGAGTTAATGAACTTTTTTTTAATATAATATGTATGGTCAAATATAAAATTACAGAATATATTCCACCTTTCCTCAGACTTCAACAAATAAACGTAGGAAGGATGTTAACAATGATTATATTATGGAGAAAAACTGTTCTCCCTCTCCTATATTAGATATTTTACATTGTGTGGAAAATACGAAAAAGGAACATTAAAATTCTCCTGTTTCTCGTTTTGTTTGTTTTTCTTCCTTCGAAAACAGTTTTAATATTTCTTGAGATACAAGAGTTCCTTTTAGTAACAACAAAATATATCCAATGCTTGCTCCTTTAGATACTTCTCTTATTTACAATATTTAATATTTTTAAATATTTTAAAAGCCTTTGTAAAGATATCATCGGAATAAAGAATATATTTGATAGACTTTATAGAAATTTGGAATTAACAATTCTAAACAACAATTTTTTCAAAACAATATTTCAAAAATTAGTCAACTTCATCAAATTCTCCATGACCTGCTTGTCACCCCATTAGTTTCTCCCCGACCCAAGCTCTGATCTACCTAACACCACTGCCCTGAATCTGATGATTCTTAATAAATCTCGGTCGTATTTTCTTCCTGTCTGTCCGTCTTTATCAAACTTTGAAAGTATAGTGGCATAAATGAGTATTGTACCTTTGCTGACTCATTGATTTCGTTATTGTAAATAATAGAAGATTTAATACACTTACATATTCAAAATTCAGATTATTGAATCATCGACGGTGCATACTCTATCTATTTATTCAAGATATTTATATCAAAAAATAGTTACTAGGTGATTGTTGCATCGATTCTCACCAACAGATTCAGATTTAATAATTGCAGACAGCTTGCGAAGGCCATCTGATGAAATTTTTTATTTTTTGTGGGATTCAATAATATTCTACAAGATCCACTTCTAATCAGGATATCAAACTGATCCCTTGGCGTATCTGTCTACGTGACACCTAACCAAATAGATAAAAAAGTTTTATATTTCATGAATCACTTGTAATTGCACGCAGAAATGCCTATTTACACTGAAAAGGTATTTTAGTTATTTAATTTTAGCAGCGATGGCAAGCAGACCATAGTGAATACTATCTAATAACTCATTTTTTAATCTTTCATAACATTTTTATTTTTTTTTATTTTTTAATTTGTTCGGGGTCTTATTTAGAATTGTTAATTCTATCAGTAAACCAAATTTTAATAAAATTCATCAACCTTATTCCATATGCAGAGATGACTTCTTCGTATACAATTTTTCAAGTCTTTGAACAGATCCAATAATGTTTTTAGCGTTTTGATAAATTTATATGAACTAATTAAGAGAAATAAAACACTAATGAAACTGAAATGTTTATGTACACGTAACAAGAAAGAGAAGCGTTATCACAGTATGGTCGAGAGCTGTAGAATGTAGTAGACTATAGTAGACTAACTTTTATCGAATAATTTTGAGAATTTATAGACAGGGTTGTTAGTAGAAAGAGAGGCTGTTCTATAGAGGGAGAAATAGTGATAGTAAGAGTGGTACGAGTCTACAGACGGTAAACACCTGGAAATAAGCAATGGAAAAGTTTGGTTGAAGTAATTGAAGATAAAACCAGCTATTAGTACAGGGTGCATGCAGGTAAAGGTGAAGATAGATTTCTACGAAGAGGCTACGTGACTGAACAATAGTATTTGGTTTGAAAGGAAACAAAGGCATGCACAAGATAAGAAGTGAAAGTATTTACATTGAAATAGAAATGAAATTTAGAATATTTAACATTTATAAAAATACTATTTACACATTTACATTTACATTTCCGCTACATGTTTAAAGGTTTTATAAAATGTTCTTATTTTACGTTTGGATCTTATGAATAAATGTAGTAGATACTGATATCCCATTTAGAAGATCTTTCCAGCGCCGTAGTAACTATGCAAAAGACAAAAATATAACTCGAAAAAGAGCACACCGCTGATGCCTTTATTCAAGTCGATGACGTTCCGATTACAAGAATTTATTTCATTCAAATCGATTCGGACCATTTTTTACAAATCGAATCTTTTGTGACCCAGTTAGCTGCCAAGTCTTTTGCATAACAGAAGAAGTCTCGTCCTCTTTTTTTTTGCAAGAATAAAAGCATTCGAAATGTCGGGATAAAAAGAAGACGTCCATGATAAAATATCTGCATTTGCTTGAGGATCGAATGCGATGTCCCGTAAAAGTGTCATTTTTCTACACTGAACGGTTGTACTAACAAACTCGTCCCTGACGTACCACCATCTACCCTCTTTTTGAACGTGATTTACAACAGAACCTTTTCCTAATAAGACGACTTATTGAATTCTAACTAATTTATCTTTGTTAGCAAGCGCCAGGGTGATGAAAAAATTCACAATGTTCTCCGTTTGAAAAGTCGCCCCTAATGAACACGATAAATCTCAGGACCCTTGTCGCCATTTATGCCCAACCCAGAAGATATTAAACACCATTTTTATAACATATTTGCCTAAAAATAAAACCATTTGAACTAAGAAAGTTATGTAGAATGGGCTCAATGTTTAGATGAAACATACTTCACGATTGATGCTAAAACTTCCTAATATCATCCATTTTTATAGTGCAAAATCGATCTTTACGTTCCTTATTAGTTAAGAAGAAAATCGAAGCCACAAAACTAAAACTAAGACCAAGAATCTAATTGTAAACGAAAGACATTGTCCAATACTCACTTTGTAAGAACAAAATTCTCTATAAAATCAACACCAGAAACAGAATCAAACGTTCAACTGTAAAATATTCTTCCTCGTGTAATAGTTTAAAAACTTTTCATTAAATTGCTTTCTACTTCAATCTCACGTCTTGTTATGGTTATTCTCTATCCTGTTGTTGCCTGGTAACCTTCGTTCCCAGGCATCATTGTTAATATTTATGCATAAATCTACATCACATCAGTAAAATGTAGAAACTATGTACGTTTATGTATAATAAATATTAGTTACAACTCCATTATTAAGTAATTTTAATGCAAAGTTTATCTTGGAGGAAACGCTACAATTAAGAACTTTTCGTTGAATGTTATTCCTTTCTTAAGTTCCAATTCACGCCCACATTCACTTTATAGCACGACTTAAACACTGCCTGAATTTCATCTTTAACTTAATCATGCTTAATATGAATATAATAGAAATTTAACAGAAAAAATAAAGTTTTATAATAAAATTTTACGCGTTATATCTCTCAAATTTAATTTCAGGTGCGTACAGTGAATTTATTTCTATCTTCAAGTCATATAATATTAATATCGTACATATAGTACATTAGTACAATGGTGTTCTATATTTCAGCTCAATTTTAACGCAATGGTGCATTGTGAATAAGAATAGGGAGATAATTCAAACTTAACTTAATACAAATAAACTTAAATACTAAAGTGAAAAAAAAAGGTGGCAAAATTAAATGTTTAGCAGTTGTGAATTGCTTAGGTCAGTTTGATCGTTTGAAATTAATCCTAATTTATTTAATTTATTAATTTATAGTTTCTAATAAGGTTAATTACATACTTTTATTTTCACTGTGTAAAATCTTAAAATTATCATTTAAAAATGTAAATGGTTGGTATAGGTTGAGTAGTTAATTTTGTTGTCAAAACATTTTCAATATTCGTTGGCATGGTGTGCTCAAATGTGTTATATATTGTGGTATAATAAAACTTATGTAACTCATCTGAGTTGTTTTTTATTTGTGATTATATATATATATATATATATATATATATATATATATATATATAAATCTTATATTTCGTACGGATTATCCTAAAGTACCAGGACTAATACCACTGAATCGCCAGACAAGCAGATCTAGTTGAAATAGAACTTATAAAAAAAACAATGTAATAATAATAATTTATACATTGTACACTAAGGTAGAGTACAAGTTTGTGTGAGAATTAAAAAATGCATTCCGTTTTTCTCATATTTACTAAATAATAGCGGTAAATAATGAATAGTCAATTATTTTCTGTGTAATTGGATTCACATGCAAAAGTAATTAAAAGTTTGCTAATCTGAAACGAGGGCGTATTGAATTCATGTATGAACAATAACGTTACTAACTGGTTGTTATTTGTAGACCAATTAAACTTCTCTTCAAAATGCACTTGCATAAAAGTGCTTAACACATGGGCTGAAAAGTCCCGGGCCTAACAAAGAAAACACATTTCACTACCACAACAGCTAGTAGGCGCTGAAAGTCAAATCTGGAGAGCAATTCGAAGTTCAATTCATGTAATTTTGCCATTTTGCGACTGTTTTGATGACAAATGACTTGATGAACAAAATTTTTTTTATATTCAAAAAAGAAGGAATTAAAATCCTTATTCGTCTAAATATTAAGATCAAAGATATCACATTTTGAACGCGTCCTACCAAATAGGCACAACGAACCGAAAGCCACATCCCACGACGAATAAGGATTTTAATTCCTTCTTTTTTGAATATGTTATATTTTCGTCTAGGAGTCCATCGGAGTCAACAGTGTAATTCA
The DNA here is from genome assembly GCA_963921985.1 of Agrilus biguttatus. NCBI lineage: Eukaryota > Metazoa > Arthropoda > Insecta > Coleoptera > Buprestidae > Agrilus > Agrilus biguttatus. The sequence continues at coordinate 33,144,348 of OY998117.1, forward strand.
ATGCCGGTAGGGGTATTAGCCCTCGGAGTAGTTGTTTCTATTGATTCCATATTTATATTTAAAAAAAATTTCGTTGCCACATGCGGTTGTTTCTTTACAATTTCAATTTTTCGGTCTTCAGACGCTCCAATAACGGTATATAATTACTGCAATTCACTGTTGGTGGTATTTCCCTTCTCAAGATAGTCGATGAATATTATACCACGCACATCTCAAAATACCGAGATTCCGAGGCCATAACCTTTACAGCTGATGGTTGTGCTTTCGGGTGCTTTGGACGAGGTTCAACAGTTGCTGTCCACTTGTCCACTCACATGACGATCATTTTGATTCCGGAGTAAAGTGATGGATCTATGTTTCATCCATTGTCACATATCGACGCAGTCAAATGCTTATGCAATATAACATAAAGCCAACACGTTCTTTTGATATCTTTACGATGTCAGCTAACTCACGCAATTTCACTTTTCAATCATTCAAAACAATTTTTTGATTTTTTATGCTTTCTGGTGTTACCGCCTCATTTGGACGTCCACTGCGTTCTGCATCACCAGTATCTCTACGACCACGTTTGAAGTCAGCAAACCAATGTTTTATTTTGTTTCGGTTGTTTCCGATTAAGCGGAGTCTCCATAACACTTTTCAAGTTTGCTTTCATTGCTTCGCTTGAACGGTATTTTTTCCCATCAAGAAGCAGTGTAAAATCAAACACGAAATTGTTTTTGATCCATTGTTTTCAAAATAACAAAAGTAGCGTCACTCTCTAGCGTCAGCACAATAACTCACAAACTAATGAATAAAATATCATGAAATTTTAACAGCTGTCTTTTGAAAGTTAGTACTAACAGAAAAAAGGGTGAATGCAATAAAACTATCGCCATCTATGTGTTAGGCCCGGGACTTCAGCGCATGTGTTAGAATAGCTAAAACTCTCTAGCTGAAAGTTAGTTTTAATATGAAAAGTGTTATAGGCGGTTGTTGAAAATACTATGGATAGAATAAGCCAGAAATGAAAAGATATTAAAAAAAGTAGGAGAACAAAAGGTGCTATGGTAGTTAACTACTATAGCACCATAGAAAATGCGAAAATTGGTTCAGACTGATAACTCTACGATAATAATGGAAGTCAATAGGAAAAAGGAGAGATAGGTTGAGTAGTTTGATATCTTCTGAGATATGAAGAGCTAGTTGGAGACACATTAGAGGCAGAAATAGAAATAAATGAGGCAGAGGAAGATCTAAGTTAGGGATGTAAAATATTCTAATTTCTAGTAGAGAAATGCAAAAATTTTCTTAACATAAAAAGGAATAGAGTTGCGCGTCCAACCAGTCTTCAGCCATATGACTCTAAGACGAAGACTTGTAATTATTTTATTTCATTGCAATGTGTAGAACACATATAAGTGATGTTTACGCGCCGTACCTGTCTTTAAGTATGTAACAAGTCCTGGTTGTATTTATTATTTATTTGAAGATGAATTGAAGCATGTTATCCTGGCGGGGCAAACAAATTGCTGCCTTTCTCCGAACCGCTGTAAATAAAGTCGAAAATCAGCTCTCTTAACGATTACAACTGTTCAGTAGTCCCTGTCTAATTTGTCAAGACTCCTTAAACCTAGCATGTCCTTCTCCTTTAAAAGGATAGCTCCCATTTATTACATGTAGTTCATACTAACGCAAAATATTTTTGAAACCCGTTTTGATGGCTCCTTTCATTCTACGAGATCTATCATGTACGTCGGTATATCGTAAAATATTATTTGACAAATTTTGAAAAATTTCAGAACATTAATTCGTAGTAAGACCGAACACGAGCTTATGGGACGGTATTTCATAGCTAAATGAGTTTTTCACATAAAATACGTAAAACTTATTCCAAATTGAGAAAATGATATAAATTGATATAGCAGATAAATAAATGAACTGTACTTTCTAATTCACATGTATAAATAAATATGTATCATTGTTTCAATTTCTGTCAGAAAACCCAATAGACACAAACATGCTTTAAACAGTATCACTAATGCACCAAGATAAATTATATATTACTAGTACTGACGCATTTTAACAGAAACAAATCTCACGATAAAAATAAATAGCACAATCAGGTACAAATAAATTTATTTACAATTACTGAAATTGTTTTGCTACACAATACCTCCATCAGACGATAAAATACAATTCTATTAATGAAACAATTGTCGCAATTGTTAATAAATTATTTTGAAACTTATTTTATGTAGTAGTATTAATTTTTATAATATGTAGTTTCTAAAATTATATGCCTCAACAATTAATAAGTCTGATAAAATCTTATCAACAATAATTATCTGTTTCTTACTAGAGTGTTCTGGATATTTTACTGGAAAATCGGATGAGGGAGAACATCGCACGCCACCATGAAACTTAATATTTATAAACGGGACTTAAAAGCATGAAATGGTAAAAGGAATCTCGGCTTCGTTGTAAAATTAATGATACCTCAAAAGTTACGATAGGATATGTAAAAGAATATCCCTACTTTTGAATAAGAGGAAATATGTGGTTCAAAAAAAAGATTATTTGGGGAAGAACCTTCGGGAAAGCAATTTAAATTTGTAGGTATGTTTATAATCATTCAGGAAAAGTGTTTTTGAGATAAAATATTTAACTATAGTTTTCAATATCTCAATTACTTTGAAGAATATTGACCTAAAAGTAGCAATTTATTTTTAAAAATTACCAAAAAAATATTCGTATATGTAGATACTTAGAATAGTTACTGTACAATTGATATAAAATTAGCAATGTTCTTTATAAACTAAGGGTGTATTAATTTGTAAGTTAAAAATTTAATGAGTATAATATTGCATACAGCTCATTTAGTTTTATAGCCGTTATTTCTTTTAACTTTCATATTTCTTTATGTAAACCTTGTTAATGTTTTTTCCTCTCCATTTTCTTCAGCGTTTCGCTTTTAACATCCGGCATGTTGTGAGCTTTTGTAAATCTTTAAAAAGGAAGTATTAAGTTCGCTAGAACAACCTCTATGTATGATTTAAATTTTAAATAATAGATGTACACGTGTATATATATAAATCTAACCTTCGCGTATATCTACCATTTAACAGCATTATACATCTATTTTTATGAACCGTACAGTTAAATGTCTGTTTCTTCATTTATGATTCTAACATTTATCCCCGTTATCACCTGAATTGGCAAAAATATTCATGTCTCATTTTAAGCCTAATAAACAATATACACACATACTTTGGAAATGCTCAATAGTGAGGCACTTGTCATAACGTTTGACCTTCTCATAGAACTCTGCCGCCTGACTTGTTAACTGTTAACCACTGCATCACAACTGTTTTGACTTCGTCATCGTCTTGAAGACGCTGACCGCCCAGATGTTTGTTCAAGTGGAGAAACAAATGATAGTCACTGGGCGCCAGATCAGGGCTGTATGGAGGATGGCCTAGAGTTACCCAGTGAAAAGATGTAATGAGATCTTTGGTCCGATTAACCACATGCGGATGGGCATTGTCATGCAGCAAAACGGTGCCCTTGCTCAACTTGCCACGTCTTTCGTTTTGGATTGTACCTCGCAGATTCCTTACCATTCCATCACTCATATTGTTTGTCCGTAAACTGCACGGATCTCAGATCTCACGATGAATATCAATCGGTTTTAGTCCTTTAGCACTAAGGAATCGTATAACTGCCCGGACTCCGGCTTCACAGTTGGCGGGACTCACGATTATCAAAGGCATTTTAAACAACCAGTAAATAACGTAAACAAGAGCGAGTCAGACTGTAATGGCATGCTTACTTAAAAAACATTCCTCGTATAAAGGATCATAAAGTTGCACCTCTCCGATCATTCCGGTAAATGTAGCTGAAGATCATTTATTTCACTGCAACTTCAATATCCAACAAACATCACCAATAATAATTGCCATAAGAAATGAAAATCTACTTCCACTTCGGCGAACAATTTTAATTAGGAAATTTTCCCATTTGTTAAACTTACGGACGTCCCTTGCGTTTCCGTTTCGCTAAAAATATGTCCAAAAAGATAATTGATGTGCTCTCGTTAGAAATAGAAACGATCAATTTAGTCGGAAGCAATGACTGGAGCAGAGTAGAGTAATAGGTAGTAGGCGGGGGGAAACGGGCGCACTTCATTAAGTCCCGTTCATCGACAATAATTAATCATTGGCATCGATGAAGTAAGTGGTCAGGGTCGGACAGGGAGAGCACGCAGATCCGTGTTCATCATCATCATCATGAACCCTTTTCGAATTCCAAAGTCAAAATACAAACAACAACGGACGCTCGGAGGCAACATGCGACCGATTAACTACTCAAATTGCCCTGTTTATGATGTTTTGTAATATAAGTTAACATTTTGTCATAATGGACGAAAATTAATTATTGCCAATGCAAACAACAGACAAAATAAAATAAAATTATACAGCTACAATCTCATTTTTTAATCGAACATTAAAACTATAATATAAAAAGAAATGAAACGCTTTTATTAAATGTTTCAAAGGTTATCAGAAGTAAATAGATGCAGTATCTATTTACTCTGGAAAAAGGGATCATATCCCGAAATATATATACAGTTTTTACTGAAACCTTTGAATCATTTAAGAGCGTTTCTTTTTTTCTTATATTATTTCAAAATGTTTATCACCGAAGAATTTATTTCACTATAACGAAAAATAAATCCTTAAAAGACAAAACAAGGACACCCCTTCCTTTATTTATAATTTTTCATCAATTCCAAATGAAAATCATGGTTGTCTTAGGTGATACAGAAAAGAAAAAAATGAATAAGTACAATAATTGATAATAAAGGCATTTACGTACGATTCAATCTAATTAATTGAAGCTGTTAGAATATTATAACAAAGAAATAAACATGTAACTCCGAATGAGAAGCAAGGAATAACATTTTTATCAAAACGATTATTCACTGGTTTTCGAAGATGTATAAAACCGAAAATATTTGTTGAATAATAGAACAGAAGTTCATTGTTCTAAACTCTGAATAGATTGTGGCAAAACTTTCTTTTGACGAACCTCCTCATAACCATCTCAATCTGAACAACTATTAATCAATGCACATAATAAAACGAAAAGTGTACGTCCGATTTTCCCATTTACACCCAGTGATGATTCTGGGGCGAATGTCGGCGGGTAAGAGTTATGAACGTAAATGTGTGATCTAATCTCAGCTCCCTTTTTTACAATTAATGCTTTGTACATATGAGAATTTTCGGAAATAGTCCACAATATTCCAAAACGTTTCAGAATGGTGTGTGCGCGTGAAAGTGAGTATTAGTGATGACTTTCATCTAACAAGTTTGTTACTCAACTGCCCACTTGGCATAATTTGAATTTCAGTATTTATTCTAATAAGAATAATTACGTATAAATACATTGAAATAAAATTGGTAAAGTCTAATACTGTAGTAATGTCTTACATAGAATGCGTTCCGAATTTTTATTAATTAATTAGAATAAAAAAATATATTTTTTCCCGTTTTAGTATTTAACAACAATTTTTAATATTAATTGGAAAAAACAATACTAAAGATTTTCACACATTTTATTTACTATTTGTAACATATGTTTCTTATTACTGATAGTCAGTAAAGTGTGTGAAAATCTTTAGTATTGTTTTTTCTAATTAAGATGAATTTTCATCAAGTAAAGGTCGAAACTATCAAATCTTTGAATAGAATATTAGATTACTTCAAACAAAATAATGAGGACTTTATTAATAGCAATTTTCTAATGTATTTTTGGGTATATACTTTACATTAATCTTGACTTTTTTGAATACGTGCTCCATTATAATTGTTTGTAGTAATGATGTTTACTTAAATGGCCAATTTTTATAACCGATCAATGTTCATCGAAGGTTGAAGTTCATCTCACAGTTATTTAGAAAATAATTAATCTATAAAAGAAATGTTTTATCACTTTGAAGTTTTCATGATTCCATTTATCCCGGTCTCCCTTACCTAGTTTACGGAAATAGGTGACATCAGCCACCCTCCAAGTTTCAAAAAGGCAAAACTGTTTCATATTATATACCTCCGTATTTATGTATACCATTTCTGTCAATATTTTTTCCTGTCCTCTAAGGAACCTTTTTGCCGGGTAGTTCATGCTGCCTGTTTCCATTAAATGAGAAGAACCGTCAATACATATAAATGACAATGCGAAGAGGGTCAGCAGCGGGTGGTAAAAGTAAACTAATTCCCGAAAGAGTCCAACCTGAGCACCCTTGCATTTTAACTTTATTTTATTAACCTACGTTTTACTGTACGTTAATTAATTTTTAATGTTAGTTTTATATTTAGGTTTAAAAAGATCTTCTGGTTGGATAGGCAAATGAAGCATACCTGTGTGTTAGTTCTAAATTTAAAACAAAACTAAACTACGTGGGCGAGTGGATATAAGAGGTTGGTCACCTGCAGGTAAACGACGCGCCGCGTCGATGGAAATGTGCCAAGGGGAGTGTTTAGCAAAGAGATATGCCGATATTACCTCGACCACCACTAGACTTAAGGGTAGCGGTAAATAAACGGTGCAAAGTTGCATGTCGACCTGGTTTGCCTCAGGACGCGAATCTAACAAACACGGCAAGGCGACGACGTCGTTGCACCACCAAAGGGTTGCTAACCGCAGTTCTTTGAACCTTTCTTCCTCACATCCTCGCAGGTCATTCCGTGACGAAACAACTGAAATGTGCACGATCTAAATTTGTGTTGCATTTTCCGACAGAAACTATGCACGCGAAACCAAACATTTCCATAAAGAACGTAACTGCACTGCAAGGTATTCAACGCTATCAGCCGGATAAATGAAAGGCTGCGTCAGTAAATGTGAAATTTTTATAGTTTTATGTTAGTGTTTATAACGTTAATTTATTGTCTTTGTAAAAACGCACGGTAATCTACTAACTAGTGCATAACTACCAGTCATTCAATAGTACTAATATGAGTATTACCTGTAATTCTGTAAAAGTTAATTTACTGTTTCTCGTAATTTCTACATCGTAAGCAAAAACATTTATTTGCAACATTGTCTCCTACATTTCTATAAAAAGATTTTAATATTAACTGTAAAGAACCATACGACTTAATTGTAAGCACGTTGGTACAAACAATTTCAATCGGGGATTGAAAATGAAAACAATAAAAGAGAAGTAATTTACGACGGAATTTTCAATGCTGAGTCGATATACAGCATCAGAATTTCCTCAGCACATCAGGATGTTAAGATATATTAACATCTAAACTCAAAACATGCACATTTTAGCCTTTTTGAGAGGATCACAACATGAAATAAGGATCTGGTCTCATCATTTTCCCCGTACATCAAGATGTTGAAATATTTCCATAATCAAAATAATTATAATTACACTTATTTGGATTTGACGTTAAGGTATCTAGATAATCCAATATTTTATGGAAATTCTGAAGCCAGATTCGTGTTCCATTACGAAAAAAACGTCAAAAATGGTCACCATCGTTGTATTTTGTTTGCAACCCGTCACCTATTATCACAATTCCTAAAAAGGACCTTCCGCCTTAATCTCCGGCTTTGCACTACAATTTACGTCTGCCCGCCCACCGGCATCAGTTAGTTGGTGGGAATAAATCAACCAATGAGATGAGAGTGAAATATGTAACTGCTTAGCAAAGTTTGTTGTGGTCAATTGGGGATGAGTCTCTCTTTTTGCATTTATTTGACTACCAAAGTTTCCCATTCTCTTTTTACAACAATAGCTATATCTAACATACACATTACGCCAAAACAGTATGTTCGTTTTTGACTACTTGTTCATTCCTTTTTTGGAGTAATTACTGATAACATGAAAACTGAAAATAATTGCAAAGGGTTATTTTTCGTAAATACAAATGCCCTTTACTCCCTTTTGTGACATAGAAAAAGGAAAATGGAAGCAAACAATGTTTTACAAGCAGCTACATTTTCCGATTCGTCTACTACTACTATTATTGGATGCTAGGATAAAAGATTCAATGCAAATAGAACTGAAGTTCCAAATAACGAAACGCTTGTTCAAGGAAATAAAAAAAGTCAACTTTGCATACGGAATAAACAACGAATACAGAATGCTCAAAACAACAATAACAAGTTCCAAATCGTACTTAATGAATTTTAAAGCTATTAACAAAATTTATTTTATAAACAGGATAACGTTTGACCTTAATTGGATTTTTTCTTTTAATAGCTACTACTACTATAGTAAGAATTGTGTACAATAGCTGTTCAACTGAATTCTGTGTTATGTTTTAATATAATATATTTTTATTTTAAGTTTTTGATCATTCCATTTACTTTTATTTTAAATAGACTGTATAATTACCTAGTTGAAATTCATTAAGAAGAAAATATAACACTAATGTAAAAATTCAACAGCTTTATTAATTACACTTAACGATTGTTTCACTAAACATTGGCTCCATCAGATGTTTACATTGAACATAGTTGAAGTTCAATGCAACACTAAATTAGTATTAGCTTTTCTACATATATAAACAATTATCAATTATCACTGAATCACAAGTAGCCATAAGAAATGCAATATCAAAATATTTGTAGAAGCTACTACTATATGTCGAAATTTAAATAGTTCGCAACCCAAAATCGCAGAGTATTAGATGATCTCTCCGAAAAAATCGATGCGAAGGATGTACTTAAACATTGTTAAACTAATCGTATTACAGGCAGTATGTCGCCATCTATTACTATTTACTGCTAGCTGTTGTAAGTGTATCATATTTGACAAGGTAGTCCTTCGAGCTAGATTGTAATCAATCCGCCACATATGTTCTGATTCGCTATGAATCGTCCTGAACTACAACTTGATGAAGTCCAGGTATTTAGGTATTTGTGTTGAATCTTGATTGAAGTAGCGTTTGCAAATCGTTTGAATTAAAGTATTTGAGCAGGTTTTATATACATATATTTACACTTTTTACAACGGATAATACTGCTAGCAATTACCGGGAAGCGTTGCGTCACGATTGAGTTGTCGTTTGAATATTATTAATTGATTAGACTTGGTGGTTGATATAAGTTGATAGATGGATAGTTTCATATGAATTGATATTGCTTGTTATGATTTATTTTTAGAAAAAGGTTATTTATAGATTTTAGAATAAGTTGGAAAGGGATGGAGGTGTGGTTAAATTTGATGAGAACATTGTTACAAGTGAGGAAGGTGGGATTTGAAACTTCTTGTAGCATATTGGTTTATGGTTATAAATGTGACAGAAATTTGATACAAATTGACGGACGTTAGGATTAGGGGGTTGACAGTTACAGCTAGAAAAATTATTGGAATTTATGGGCAATTTATGGTAGTGCAATTAGGAAAGGATTCGAGACTAAATTGACAAAGGAAAGGAACTGCTAATAAACGAACAAATGAGCTCATATTACTTGACAGGCATGCAAACCAGACTAATAAAGAGCATTTATTTCTTGGTCAAAAATATATCGAAATTACCACTGGTCAGTAATTTATTTATGTTACTTATATGAGGTGGACCTAACGATTCTTTCTAGTGAATCGAGTCATGCGATTCATTTTTAACATTCGTTAAATCATTGTCCACTTTTAATACCCATGGTATGCTGATGAGATATAATTCTAAGATTGAAATTATGATGATTCACATCTTGTGCTTTCGATAAATTATTGACCAAGAAGTAATTGTTCATTTTTGTTATACCTACCGTCAACAAAGTATTCTAATTTTGGATAACAAGAAGAACATTTATTCTAAAATTATCGTTCTGAAACATAGCAGGAATTAAACAGGTAGAAGAAGAATGTGATATACTCAGCAAGGACTCGATAATAAACTTTTCAGAAATCTGGACATGCAAGATTAAAAAAGAAAAATTGAAGCAAAAAGGAGAATTCAACTAAATAGTTTTAAATAATATTCTAACACAATAATAGTGTGAAAAGAACAGCACCTTGGCAAAGTGAAAAACTTTAATAAAATCTCTACACAAACACGAACTGTGAGAATCACTCGCAAATACCAGCTTGAAAAACTTAATATCGTTTTTTGGCATCAGGGATTGTAAATAGTCAGCCAATCGTAGCAGGGTTTCTTTCCTACAAGCCATTCAAGTTGAAATTCCACTTAACACTATAATTTTACGAAATCATAAGTGTTAAATTTCAAAGGATTTATTGACTATTTTGCTACACCATATCTTTACTACCCACGTGACGACATATATTAATTAATAAATATTAGAAAGTTTACAGCTTATACATTATGATTATAGAAGTACTAGAGAACAGGTTTGAAATATCAAAAGATCTAATTTATTTGTCAGTTTCTTTCAATAACGGTTTTTAAGCTTAACTACAAACACATTACATTACTATTTGGTATTTCCTAATATACTAACCAATAGATACCAACCAACCTCAATGATGTATGTTCCTAATGACTGCTTTTTAGGGAAGTGAAAAGAAAATGGTTATCCACTCAATTGATTTCCACTTTATTCGTTCACTAGACTCTATTTTTGTTGTAGTAGGAGTAGATAGTATAAACCTTTCACAGTACATTAAGAATTTATCCAATGGATATGCTTTTACCTACAATCAGATGTAAAACAAAAGAAAACTTTCACACGAATTTATTATATCAACAATTGTTTCGCTAACACAGTAGCTTCTTCAGGATAAGTGTGGTACACAAGTTCTATATATACAAAACAGAAGGACAGCAGTGGGGGATGAATAACAGTAAGAAAATTACTTATATAATACATACATGAACATAAATCTAAAAGCTAATATATTATACATTGCAAGTTAAATTAATAATAATATTAATTAATTTATAATTAATTTATTTTTATTGATTTCGAGGGATTCTAAAAGGTTTAGTTTACGTTCTTTTTCTACGACATGTAGAACTTCAAAATTGAAATTCGGAGAATGATTAGTTTCTACCAGATGAGTTGTGTTGTTTGAGTTATGCTTTTTATCGGTGTATGGTTTATTATGTTCAGAAATCCTCGTTTTAATATTCCTACCAGTCATACCAATATAAAATTTATCACAGGAACCGCAGTTTAATTTGTTGTCTTTTGGACTTTTGTCTTTATTATTTTTGATAAAGAGACTTAATTTTTTTTTTGGTTTTAAAGACTATATGAATATTGTGACTACTAAAAAGTTTTTTAATAGCTAGAGTAGGTTTACCTATAAAAGTTAGAGAATTATATAAAAAAAAATTGTTGTTTAGGTGAGGGGTAAATTAAGTTAATTGTTTTCATAAAAAGGTTTTGATTTAACAATTTATCTATTAAATTAGCTAATATTAACTGCAATTTGTTTAATTAGATTTAGTTCTGTGCTATATTGATCTGTTTCTATAGGAATGTTAATTAATCTATGCAACATAGAGTGGTATGCTTGTTTTATTTTGTTTTACATCTGATTATGAATATCTTCACCAAGTAAAAACTAATATTATTTCATCTTTTACCTGCAACACTAGCCCTTTTCAAATAATGTTTAATCTGTTTTCGTTATAGATATATAAACTTTATAAAATTAAAATAAATTCTAAATTTATTGCATAAGATAGAGAAAATGGGTAAACAAACTTATATCTACAAGAGAAACGTGCATTGCAAATTTTATATTCTGCCTTTTTAGCATATAACATATACATATCTCATTATTAGCATGATAATATAATTCTGCAATTTTTCTTAGACAGAGCAATTTCGTGAATATTCAGCAGCAAGTAAAATAATGAGTAGCTGCAGGAATAAAGATCCATTAAAATGCGAATCGGGGCTTTGTAGCAAGGGAAATTTGTAGTTCAAGAAAATTGCGTTTTTAAATAATTGAGAAAAGAAGCAGGACCGTACTTTTATATTAAGAAAAAACCCATTTAATTTAAGTGTTTGCAATTTAGTGAAATTTTGTCTTGAAGAAAATTATCTCGTCAAAGAATAGATACAACGGTAAAAGGGGTTAGAATAAGTTATAGGCGCAAATTTTACCAACACATAAACCTTATGTAGGATCGCAAAATAAAATTTTCTTACATTTTTCTGACCCCACAAATAAAATCTGAAAAAAGTTTTATAGTATCTCGGTATCCCATGTAATTTATCCATGGCCATCAAACCGTAGAAAAATAGCTTGAGAAACCTTATAAAAATAAAACTTAAGAAAAATACAGTTTTTAATTAGGAGCATCTTTGGAAGAGTGTTTGGGGCCAGAAAAATGTTAAAATAATTTACATCGAGGTCCTACTACCCTCTTCGTTGATGTCTATGACTCATAAGCTGAGGGTATCGTACCGTGAAATTATCTCCCGTTGACCACAACATTAGAAGCTTTTTTGTAATAGAAAATTGCAAATTTACCAAAAACTAAAACAAGGAACCCACTTCCTTTAAAGTGGGAAAACTTCTAAAAATCTGTTCCATAATTTTACTTTCGGATAAAGGGAAATTTAGTTTGTGATAGAGTGTCTCTAAAATTTTGAATGCTGCGTACTTAAAAATATTACAGTTAATATGTTATCTTATCGTGTCAAATTTCAAAGTGGTATAAAAATATGCCTCTATAAATAAACACACGAATTTCCGTTGTTTCTTTTAAACTACGAAACCCTAAAAACAATTATTTATCTTCAAAAATTAAAAAAATAGCGAGTTATTTTAATTAAGTAATTTACTTTTCAAAAGAAGGATTAATGAAGATGCTGTTTCTAACAGCTTAACCATTTGAACTTGATTTCAGGAGTTTCTGTTATTATTTTATAAACTGCGAGAAGCACAATTCAGTTACCTAAACGACAAATAAGGGTTAATTAATATTAAATTTTAACTAAACAAATGAAATGATGTCCCACGTTTTTATACTTAATTATATTTTAATGAAAAATCTGTTTTCTGAAACTGTATAACAACATTAATCATCCCCATGTGCTTCCCATAATTAAGGATTAAATTTCGTTATTCCAGCAAATAATTAAGATTTTATTTTATGTTTATTTTAAGTCGAATTTAAAATTGTTATAAATTTCCTTCGAAATATTTTTTTTCTGCTATACTATTATATAATAATAAACACTAAAAAAGTGACTCCTATATATGCATACTCTTTAATAAGTGCATTTTAAAAGTAATGATTAAGTATATAAATATCCAAATCAACAAGCCATTTGTGCAACACTTTTACTAATCAGCGTTAATTTATAATGCTGTTGCTGATTTCTAGATTTACCAACCCTGATGTCAGCAAACACAGAAAAGCTTAACAAGCATGCTTTCAGAATTTAAATATCGCGTAATTTTAACGTGTGATGTTCTGCTTTGCATAGGGGAACGGTTTCAGAAAGCTCAACAATATTATATGTATACACTTCTTAGACGTTAACAACTACTTAAGAAGTGCTACATTATGTGTGATTTTGAATGTTCGTATATACACCTTCAATTTATTACATAAACCTTACGTACCACAGACATCTTTTTTGCTTAAAATATATTAAATTTATTATTTTTTCCTACTTAGCAAAACTGGTAAACCAACAAATGCCACGCCCATCTAACGTCAAAATGTAAAATATTAGAGAATTCTAAATTTGATGAATTTGTAGCAATTTAAAATATAAAATTCCGAAACCAAGGATGAAAGGGGAAAGACAGAAACCACAGAAGAACTTGTATCAAGACAGACGGACCTGGAATAGAATCGATGACATCCCGAATGCTAATAAGCTATGATCTAGACCTTAGTCACTAGACCACGCCTTTTAGTACACCTAGGATACGAAGCTTAAGAACTTATTCACTCGTATTCGTGTCGAATGAGATATTTTCTTACAGAAGTATCATGGTGGAGGAATATGGTGCGGATTTTTATTATTAAAAGTCCTAGACAGGTCGTAAATAATATTCATTTTAATGTAATTGGTATGATAAAAGTCGTTCCGACAAAGAAACCGTCTACGTTACCATTATCGTTAACGAGCTCTGGTAATTCCTTAATTAGAATATCCTAGGAAATGGCACATGGCCCTCTCGGTCGACCGCGATAACAGAAATCTGCTTCGGATGCCACCGTTGATAAGCTTAATTGATTTTCCGAACAAAATAGTGTTACATTAGACGTGGTTCGATTATCCGATCGTCAGTCACGAAGTCAGGCCATGTACGTAATAGAACTTCGCTGCTATTTTGATGGGTATGTTCTTAATCTTCTCAAAATTTGATCACGTACTAATGAAGCTTCCGTTTCCTGGTTTCAAAGTGACTCCGAAAACGCAAACAACAACTCATACCGTCTCAAAATATTAACTGTTCTATATTTTGGTAAGTAAGACACGTATTAAATGAGTATCAAAGGTAATGGACAAACTTTTAAATATATTACAACAGATTATCACAACAACAGTACCAAAACATCCTTCAAAAGTGGGAAATGCCATACTGGTACTGAATCCCATAAAGCTCTGTTCGATTTATTCCCCAATGTTCTAAAAACAAATTAAAATATAAATTAAGAACGATATGGATAGTTTCACCATTTCATCAGCACACCATGGGTACCATCGACAAATTACTGATCAAACCGAAACTGTTTCATAAAAGGAAGTTGATTGAATATCATATATAAGGAATATATATCTACTGCCAATTGTGGTTCTTATTACGCGTGAAGGCCTTTTTAATTTCTAAACTTTTCAAAAGATACAGCTTTTTACTTTTACTTACACCGCTATAGAGAATTATAATGTTCTTTATATCTAAATAATAATTAAAATATACACATAGCTAAGAGAAGTATGAATTATACAAGTGTTTCTTTGCTCCGACATTAGTTGTTTTTCCACTATGACTAATATAAATGGTAACACAGATTTTAAATTATGATTTTTGTTATCTACCAGTACTACATTTTATTTTTTGAGAAATACTTGAATTTATTAATTTTACAGTTAAAGAAATATTGTTTTCTGTGGTGAATACATTAGTAATCAGCTTATCGTTATATAATGACTTAATTGTTACTTTTCATTGTTTGGTTACTATGAATAAAGAGTTATTAAAACCATAATTATTTTTTTATAAAATGAAAGTTAGATATTTTTCTAAACAATTAAAAACAAACGCAAATTTATTTGTTTTATCACTTTATTTAGTTGCTATCTACGCTACTATAGTTTCGATACAACGAGTATCATTATCAAGCGATTATTAATGACAGGTAAATACAGGTACCTGTTGAAGGGTTTATATACATAAATGGACCAAGGGTAATTAGTAATATTATAAATAATGTTATAAAATTGTGTACAGAGGTGTTTGGTATAAATCTATTTGTTCGTTTAAGATGATTTTGTTTAGGCTTTTTGTTGATTTACGAATTTCTATTGCTTGTAACATTTTTCATTTAAATCCTTTTTTCTGTAAGATATAGAACTTCAAGACTTTCGATGTCTGGGAAGCGATGTTTACTATTGATGCAGTGGTTAACGAAATTAGAGTCCGCTTTTTGTAGTTTAAAGGACCGGAGGTGTTCGTTAAAACGGATTTTAAACTGTCTGCCAGTTTGACCTATAGAGAAGGCATCCCATTCAGGACATATTAATTTATAAATTCCACTTTTTTCGTACTTGTTTATATTGTCTTTTGAGTTAAAAAAATGTTTTGTTTTACGGTGTGAAATTGCCTTTGCGATTTTTACAGATACATTTCGAAAATACGTTAGGATTTCTATTAAAATTGATTAAAACTATATACTGTTCTTTAATTTACATTTGAAAGCGCTGCTACGCTCCATTAAAATTGTATTTTCCAAACGTTTCGCCAGTCTTTATTGACGGCATCATCAATGAAAACTTAAGTGACTCATGAAAACATCCTCTTTGAATCCGGGTAGACTAAACCCAAAAACAATATATGATTGATGATTTTTCAGTCAAAGAGAATCACAAAATATAAATACATAATAGTATATGCAATTTTCTATTTTCTTCATTAAAACCAGTTTTGTTTTAATGTTGTCTCTATAATCATTTATAGTTATTTTATAAAATAAAAATAAACCGGAACAAATTATCAAAAGATTTCTTGTTTTTGATACGCTAATGGACATAATGTCGTACAGGATACATTTCACGAAAACATGCAAGCCATAAAAACGATAATAGTTTTGTTAAACTTTGATATAGGTTCTGTCGAGAGGGAAAAAAACGAGAAACAATGAGCTTACGAAAGTATGGAATGGACTTGGCACGTTATTCGGTTGATAATGTGGCCTCTTTAACTTACTTAATTAAGAAAATACGTAGGAACGGCGTCATTAGCTTTCAGGGCATAGGAAAACGCTTTTCTTAACGGCATTCCCATCCATTAATTAACTAAGCATTTATTTTAAAATAAAAATGGAAAACTCCCTTCTCTAGCTTTCTTTTAATAGAAATTAGAATTCATGATTTCAAATTTGCAACTCGAAATAAAAAATAAACTGAATTAAAACAGGATTATCTTGTTGACCATCCTTTCACCAACTAACTGATCTTCAAACCCTATTAAAATATTTCCCGTTGACACTGAATCTTGAAATTTATCACAAAGAAGTTTCATGAACTAATGATAAAATCTGCTGCTTCTAATTACATTATTAGTTAGTTATAACACTAAAATTCACTAGAATTTGTTAAAGTTTCTTATTACATTAAACGTAGTAAAGAAAATACTCGCATCCAATTTCTAAATATGTAATGGCAGGAAATCCAATAAGTGGACAACTGTCCAATTTGTGATTGCTTCGTATTTCCGTTTCAGGCATTTATTGACCGGGCACGCCCTTTTATTCAATTACTGACTTACTAACAGTGACAACAATGCCAAAGTCCCAAATTATAACCAAACCGAAACCTGTCCAAAAACTATTTATAACGATAAAAATAAATCTTAAGTATTACTTATTACTTAAGTCAAATATCCTTCTTCCGGCATAAATGACGTATAGTTCTTTCTTATTTTTGTTTCATACTACCCCAAATTAATCTAGAGTCAATTGTTCAACAAACAGATCGAGAAAAATCGTATCATAAATTTGTAAAAAACTTTTCGGATTCGATTTCGCTGAAAAGTTCTTTCTATATTAATTTAGAGTCGTAGAAACCAAACATTACGTTTTTATCGTTATCCATTTTGCTATTTTGTATTAGATATAAATCTGATTTCATTAAATAATGAATAAAAATGTCATTTTATATAAATAGTTTTGAAAATGCTAGGAATTTATCAGGAGAATCTTACTAGTTGCAAATCAGGAAATCCTGGCCATGAAAACAATATCAGTTTCACAATAGGCATTCCTGACTAATTCTTCGGTATTCATTAGATTACATACTTTACTTAATCCTGATAAAGCACGCGAGGCATGCTTGACCAAGTAATAATTATATTCAGACAAATTTTTCTAATAGGGTACTTGCTAAACTTTACGAGTCTTACTCGCACTCGCTAGCAATTTCATTTAGATTACAATTTTTGTCTGTCTGTCTGTTTGTTCCGACTAATCTCTGAAACGGTTGGATCGATTTTGACGGGACTTTCATGCCAGTGAAACTAGCTAACGTAACAAGGAGTAACTTAGGCTACTTTTATGTTAGAAATAATAATTAATTTTAGAAATTAATAACTATTTATTAATAAAAATAATAATTAATTTCTAAAACAAAAGTAGCCTAAGTTATTAGTTATTACATTAGCTATCTGTCATTGAAAGTCCCGTCAAAATCGGTCGAGCCGTTTCAGAGATTAGTCGGAACAAACAGACAGACAGACAGACAGACAGACAAAAACTTAAAAAAATGTTATTTTGGTATATGTACCGTGTATACATCCATATGCATTTAGGACAGACACTTCAATTTTATTTATATGTGTAGATTATAAAAAGAGAGAAATAAAACTTATCTATACATATAGTTAGCTATATCATTCGCAAGGTACAATGCCATAGATGTGCAGAAAATATCAATCATTCGTGCTGTTGCCATTAATACAGGAAAATTTTTATTTAAATTAATTTAAAATTACCGAGTTCAATAACTAATTGGTCCATGCAATACTTTTCCTTCTGCTTATGTCAGGTAAAATAAATTTATCGAATCATTAATTTTTAATGGAAATCGTTGACACATTTTGAAACATGCACAGTCCGCAAAACAAAACAAAATCAGTAGTAGTTTTAAATTTGGTATTTATTCGTTGGGTCGGTGTGTAATTTTAATACAAAAGCAATGGTGATTCCTAAGGGAATTGTGCATTTTCCGTTATGAAATGTTTCCTGTGTGTTAACCCCGGACTTTTATTTTCTCCACATACTAAAATTCATGCAGATTCGACCAATAATTATGGCATGATTGGGTAACAAATAACCAAACATACAATCTTTCTCGTTTGTTGATGCAGAATTAATTGAATCACAATCGACAACGAATGTCAATTTGTTTGAGATTAATTGACTTCATGTTAGAATGATGGTTCAGGCTTGTAGACCGTAGTCGATTTGAACGGTTTCGTCCAGACGTTTCGTCAGCAACTGCGGCTGGCATCCTCAGTGGATGCTGCGTTGACTACGCGGGCGAAGATTATACCTCGAAGACTCGGCAACGACGAAACCGTTCAAATCGACCACGTCCTACAAGCCCGAACCATCATTCTACTATGAATTCCGACCGTGAAAGCTTATGTCCTTATATTGACTTCATGTTGTTTTCATGAAATTGTATACGGAAAAAAAACAATTTATCTTCAGCTTATTAATTTATCCAGAAGTGTTAAGATTCAAATATAAATTCAATAATAAAATTCTCAAATTTATAATGCTAAAGTTTTGTAAATTATGTTGTTTTTGCATAAAGTTCAATTCTTAGTTATTGTGTGATTTTGTTTCCTTATAATACGGACATGAATTTGCTAGAAAACACCATAACAGCTTCTCCTTTGACATTATATTTACATCACGGTATGTAACGTGAAACGATGACAGTTCCGAGATTTAGTAGGTTTGTTTGTAAAGAAGATTTGCCAGTTATATGAGCTTGAATGAATCCTTTTAGGTCTCCCCACTAACCTTTAATCTTTCCTCTGTTACGATACTGCTTCTTTTACAATAACGGATAATAATCTCTCACACTTACTATAAATTGTATGTGGCAGTCGTAAAACAAAACTAGTCGAGTTGTTTGTTGTGACAACACTAGCAATATTTCTTCAAATATTTTTTTTTAGCAGAAGGGAATCAAACTCCGAAATTAAAACTGCCCATAAACTTTATTTAAACTAACTTTTAAAAATGAAAAACGGATAACAAAATACAACGAATAAAATGTAATTGGAAAGTAACTACGTACTATCGTAACTGATTTACTTTGGATGTATCATTCCCACCAGATACTCGTGCTGGTGAACGCGCAATCCCTCCGACCTACACTGTGGTGCAAAGCCGGAGGGTAGGGCATAAGGAATAGTGGGAATGGGTGGGTGGTGTGGTTAGGGAGAGAAGGATGAGACAGAAGACGGACTAAATGAAGACAGAAGAAAAGTGAAAGGTTATCTGTGGAATATTACTGCCCCAGCGTTTGCTTAAGTGATCCATGGTAACCACAGAAAACTTGGTCTAGAGCAACCGGACCGGTATTTAAAACGGTTACCTCCCAAATGCTAAGCAATGATCTAGAGGACTAGACCACGCCGCTCGGTGACTTAAGCTATGTGACAGATTTAAATTTAAAACCTAATATTACCACCATCGCCTAGAGACTACAAAGGAAAACAACTCCACATCAAACATAAGAAGAACCCTAACAGGGTAATGCACCGCTTCAAGCAGTTGAATTCCTAGAGTTTGCAACGAGAAGCAAACAAGATTTGATTTGCGTACGCCTAAAGGGTACAATAATATTAAATTAGGGTAGTTGCGACTGTCGAAGATCTTCGTAGAATCTATCCACTGTGACCAAGTCGGTAATAGAATTATTTGTAAGCTACACTACTTAAGTGATATTTCGAAATACCGAAATTTGTACATTTTAGCAAACATGTTGAAAACTATGGAAATTCCTATAATTATAATAAAAATATACTATGCTCAATATTTGTACACCTAAATCTATTTTTATTCATTTACTATAATATTATATTGAAGCAAACATTAATTAATCTCTGAAAGTAAACGGAAGTGATAAGAATTTCCATCGCCACAGTCTCCCTTTCATTCCTCTTTACAAAGACAGCAAATAATTACGAGTCCCTCAGACTACTCTTCCACTTTTTTCAGAATAAAATTGGTTCTGAATTATGTAAATGGAACCAAATTTAGCCATGACGATCCCCCAATACCTTAACCTAATGTAATCTCTTTACGTATTTCAATCAAAGAAACCATTCCTACCATAACCTAACCTAAACGTTTCGTGTATAGCACTTCAAAAATGCAAATTAAAAAAAACATACAAATACAAATAATTTTCTATCTAACATTGTTATGACGCAAATTCACTTTATTATTACCAATTTAACGTTTCTAATCATTATGCAAAAGTTTTACTGATTTTCATTGTATGAAAATATCAACAAACATCCTGGATATCGAAGGTAGGCGTATTCATTAGCTCAATTCTTCAATCAAACGTTTAAATGATCAGCTTATTACAGAATATCGTCTTTGTTCCTTTACAAACCTACCTGCACTAGCATCCTGGATATTTGCACATTGTTATATAATGCCTAGTATGACACTTCCAAATTTGGGCGCATCAATGATCGCCATGGCCGAAACCTTCAACACAACCGACACGATAAAAATTCCCTATTTTTAATTAGAAATTTCGATTAAACGACAATACGCTGGATATCAAAAGTAGGCCATTTAGTTAGTTCAATTCCCTTATTAGACGGTTTAATCGTTAGCTAATTCCAATATTTCCTTTACAGTCTTCACTTACTACATGAACCAAATTGTCATTGTAAATATTGAAAAATAATATTTACAATTCTGCGTGTGACACTGATTTTTATTTTTTTATTGTAATTTTTAATTGCTATCCTACCTATGAAATTATTTGAAGTCCGTTTATACGGTTTTATTTCAACTTAATTTTTTCATTGTAGTCATTTGAAACATAATCTTTTCTTCGGTTTGGTGTTTGTGATACTAAAAACCTTCTTGCATGTCGCAGCAAAATACATATGACACTGATTGATTACTCATTGATGGTAATACTAGTTTAGACTCTCGAACATTGTTAATAGCGGTTTTCCAACAGAACACAGAACACAAGAAACCAAATGAAGTTCTGTGGAACTAAATATATTAAAAATTTCATCACATTAACAAACGCTTTTAAATGTTTGAAATGTTTTGTTGGAATTATTATAAAAATTAAGACCCTCGTGTCAGGGAATTAGTAATTTGATAATAAACTAGACAACAATAACGATTGTAACAACAATAATATTTTTAATAAGAAGACGGAAGGAAATGATTTTTACAGTTGGAAGATTCCGATCGGACTGTCTAGTCAGAAGGAAAAAATAGAATGAAATCGAAACTCTGAAGTAAAGGAAAGGGTAGTAGATAAAAGTAGGGTGCCAATAGAGAAGTACGAATGCATGGAAAATTTTGAGACGAGAAATATGACCAAATAGAGCAACGACCCAAATCACCGAAGAAACCTATCGTAAAACTGTAATTAAGGAGGACAGCGAAG
The DNA here is from genome assembly GCA_963921985.1 of Agrilus biguttatus. Classification (NCBI taxonomy): domain Eukaryota; kingdom Metazoa; phylum Arthropoda; class Insecta; order Coleoptera; family Buprestidae; genus Agrilus; species Agrilus biguttatus. The sequence continues at coordinate 33,166,176 of OY998117.1, forward strand.
GACAGACGACATGCGGTTAGTACGCGAAGTTGAAATATTAGCCGGGATTGTAGGAAAATACAGTAGTAAAAGTTATTGGCATAGATGGACAGAATACAAAAGCTTTAGAAGATAATATTAAGAAATATTTACATAGATACACAAAGAAATATAATACAAAAGAATATTTATACAAAAAAAATTGAACATAGAATATTATACAGAGTGTATCGACCGTCACAAAAATAATCACGTTATTATGCTTTTTCGCGTTACACTATATTATGATAGTCTTAGACACTGAATTTGATGTATGTTTGATGATAATAAATAACACTAAACTTAAAACTTAAACTATCTGCATATACATAAATTACTTAACCAACTGGGGGTAAAATGGTAAAAACGGGTTGTTGTGAATTGGAATGGGTCTTGTACAAGTTCCGAAGAACGGCTGGCTATTGTGATTATATGATGGTGTAAAATTAGCTATTCAAGAAATGAGGGTGGTAATAAATCAATAAATAACTCAAAATAACGCCGATCAACTCAAAATATATACAATGATACCCTTCTCGGTACATTCGGGTTCAAGTAATGTCCTACATACTGAACATGTTTTATTAGAAAATTAAAAAATTACTCTTGATAAAGACTCCAAGTCGAAACATATGTTGAGTTTTTATAATAAAACATATTTGTAACATCTAAAACCGTTTGATTACGTGTTTAAATTCCTAATATTTAAAAGACGTTTCACAATTTTCCGACCACAAAAACGCTTAGTGATCTAAAACGCATTTCGATACCAAATAAGAATTTCGGATTTTATTCATTAAAAATGAATACCGAAGAATGGGTATTAATTATATTTAAATATAAACCAATTACTAACAATATAAAAGTAGTGGCAGAAATATAACCCCAAAGAATGCAAAATATAGATGCATGTATTTGGTCACCCTATGTTAATTTTTGTACAATTTATAAATCTTATAGTGCTTCTTCAACTTCATTCAAAAATTTTTCAGCCGCGGCTTTTCTTTTTCATATTTTAATACATGTTGGCATACATGAAAAGACAAGCAGTTGTTGAATGCCACGAAAAACACTTCGAAAATAAACGTTTGTAAAGCAGCATTATTAATCCTTTTTTACCCTTTGATCTTTTGAGAGTAACGAGTCTAACTAGGAGCTTCGTGTACGGCTTTCGAAACTAAATACATAAGTAGGCATAGCCTTTTGACATACATCGTTGCGCTGCGATGCACAGACACACGTTTCGAGCATTTTAAAAAACATCGTTACTGCCATTTCCGACGTTTTCTTTTCAATGTTCACCACTGTAAAGAATGAACATTTTGTCGTACTACGTTAACTTACTCCATGCCTTTAAATTTTATATCACACCTTATAAATAATCACAGCTTGATAAATAAATGAATCTTTAACAATGTACATAGAATGAAGAAGACCGGAAACTGTTGTAGAATACAGTAAATAGTTCAAACCCCAACGGGATTGAAGAAGATAACCTTGTTACCGAAAAATCGTTTAGACGTTTAGTGTCGTGTTTCAGCGTTGAGGTTTGAGCTATTTCCTGAATTAAATATACTTAGAAACAAAGACGAATTTACATCAAGGAATTTGCGACGATAAATTGAAATCTGACCACAGAATATCGTCATCACATCATCGTCAGTAAATTAAGATATTTTCGAATTTGGAAGTGCGAAAATGTCTATTTTTAGATATTCTCAAGGTTCACTTTCGATTTTAGAGAATTAAACCGACAATAACTAATCCTATGATCGTAAAATACGATTGAAGGTACAGGATCACTTCATTTAAAGAGCATCAGCTTGAAACGATTATATTGTTAGATCCCATTCAAACTCCCTTCTGTAAAAACTTACTAACACCCTGTATGCTATTTCAAAAAGAAACATTAATGAATACTAAGTACAGATAATATAGTAAAATATAGATATTAATATAAGAAAATCAATAAATTGCTTCTTTTACTGCAATGTTTCTAAGTAAACAATTCAAATTTCTCTTTATTTAAATACAGATTAATTAATATTAATAGATAGTTATTGTAATATTTGATAAAGATACAAGGGTTCTAGAATAGACATTTTCGACAGAATTGTCGTCACCAATATAAACAAATTAACGATATAAAAACATTATCTTCTCTATTGTCATCAGTATTAGAAAGATCATCAAAGACAAAATATATGTCCATCTCACACTCGGTAGGCTAGGATATTTTTATAATTGGAATTAGGTTAATAAAGTCGAAATAGTTGGTGTTCGGTTCGTATTCGACGTTAATATAGCTCGGTATATTAAATCGTGTCCTCATAAACGTATAAAAACTGTTTGGTGTCAGAAGAAATACAACAATATCTCGATGAAAAAATCGTATTTAGATGTATTTGTGGTTGTTGAGGCATAATATTTGCCCACAATATTTGCACAAAAATGCTCAATAAATACAATCGCGATGCACCAAAAGCTGTGTGTAATATCTACACAGGTGACGAATCTTGGATCTATACATATGAGCCCCAAACAAAGCAGCAATCCACCATATAGGTCTTCCAGGTCGAGCCAAATCTCACAAAAGTGCTTTGTGCGCGAAGCACTTAGAAGCTGGTTCGTAAGAATAACTGAATGTGTGGCAACCGTGCCGTTAGAGCAACGTAGAATGGTGAATTCTGATCTGAATGGTGCACAAGCATTTGTTTGCCAGAAGTGGTTGGTCAAATGCGAAAAAAGAAGCGACAATGAAAGCTCTTACACATCGGCTGAAACAACCACCTATTTGATTATTTGACTGGCCAAAACGTCGAATTGATGAGTCAAGCTCCGTACAGTCCCGATTTGTCACCAAATGACTTCATATTCCCGCATATCAAGAGTAGATTTTATGGCCAACGTTTTTCGGTGACTGAAGCAGCCGTTGATGCATTCAAAAACATTGTTTTAGAGGTACCTCAAAAGAGCGCATGCAAAAGTGTATCGATCATCGTGGAGAATACTTTGGAAAACAATAAATAAACTACTGTCTTACTGAAAATATAAATAAAAACCCTCTTACTACGAAGTCCAGCCGTAAAAACAAATGTTCTTATATGATGTATTATACTACTCCGCCAAATTATTGTAACACCAAAAAAATATTAATTTCCTCAAACATGGTCATTCAGTTTGAAGGACTAAGTGTACATTACAATGTGATTGTTTAAATTTTAAATAGTTTCCATCCTACATACCTTAAACTATGACATAGAATTGAAAGGTGCTTTATTTTTTCAACTCATTTTAAATAAAGTCTCTACCATCTTTTCTAGCAGATTAAATACTAAGGCTATGACACTTCTCCATTTACATTCCATCTAGCTTTATATGCATATTTGTTTTCCAATATCAAGTAAAATCAAAACAAAAATATTATTTTCACTTGATACAGAAACACGGAAACAAACCTATCACTTGAATATGTTTCTTTCGTTGAATTACGCCATATATTTTGTTGTCCAAATGTCACAAACGAGTGTAACGATTTTTCACGACACGATAGTGAATACTAGTTCACTGTTACGCTGCTTCTCCAGCGTCGTCACCACGACGTCGACGTCAATTTCGTCAAATAACGCTCTAAAAATGAAATCCCAATTTTCGTTTCCACCGATTCTGCTACGTCATGCCTGGAGAACTATAAAATTATAAGTCTCAATGATCAGCAAATACAGGAATAGAGTTCTCTTTATCTTCCTACGTCCGTCGTTCGGTTTTATGGTCCTATCGAAGAGCGATTTTTTCGATTATACGAGCAACAAAAATCTATAACGTAATGCATACGCCATCGTAAAAAGGGCACACGGGATACGAAAAGTTCAAATTGTAAACCGGTAACATAAGACTTTGAGGGATGATTGTGCAAAAGTATTCCTATGTCAACTTAACAATATCTTAAAAAAGTTATCTTCTATGTTACACAGAGAGTCTTGCTCTATATTTCTATAATTGGAAAATTCGCTAAACCAAATTGTATAGTCTTATTGAAATAAATCTAGCTGGGTGCTGACAAAGAACATTTAAAATGAAAGAATACCAAAATTGTAAATTAATATCATTTGATGTTACGAACTTATTTGCCTGTATTCCTCCGAAAGATATTATTGATATTATTATCAACAAGTTAACAACGGTAAATTCCAACCCTTCTATTTCTGAAAATTTAATAAAATTATTAGAGGTTTGTTTACACCAAAACTATTTTCAATTCAACATTGGTTACTCTAGTAATATCGTAAGCAATATATTAAATAAAAAACTTTAAATAAATAGTATTTTTCCCATAATAAAAAATAAACATAAGCAATTTGATTGTTTCACATATTTAGGTAATTTATCAAATAAAATTGGAAATCGCATTAAACAAATAAATAATAGTTGTGTATCTTTTAAAACGAACAACACACTCGGTAGATTTATTCTTAATAATAAATGTAAAACACCTAAAGGTGTTAATTCAGGTGTTTACTTGCTAAATTGTAATGATTGTGAAAAGGTGTATGTAGGACAGACAGGTAGAACATTTGATAAACGCATTTCTGAACACTACAAATGTTTTTAAACAAACAAACAGATTCAACGTACGCAGAACATCTCATATATAGTGAACATAACTTTAATAAACAATTTAAAATATTACATATTCAAAATAAAGGGACTAAATTAAATCTTTTAGAACAACTGGAAATAAATAGGTATAATACACGCAATATTATTTTAAATGATCAGAACAGAAGTCTCAAATTCTCCATTGTTAAATTTAAACGTGTAACCCCAGTACCACCTAATTTTTTTCGATAATTTTAGTATAAATACTTGTATGTTAGACCTAGTTAGTATATTCTTTGCCTGAAAAAGCTATTGTATAGCGAAACATATGTAGCAAAGTGTTTAATACAAGTTCTTGAAACATTTTTGTGTTACTTTTTCATTATGAATATGTTTCAACAAGTGACGAATTCAACAACCAACAGTACCTATTTTCATTTATATATAAATGGATGCAACGTTTTTGTCTTCTACAAGGAAATTATATGGAATACAATCCCATTTCGGCATCTGATAAAAACGTCTTCCGATACCTTCAGTACAACGTACTGTGCATTAGGTATGCGGGTTGGAAAATTGTCTGGCGACAGTGAACTTCGTTCTCAAAGGGCAACCCTTCATCCTCTCGCGTCTCCGAATTCCTAAAATTGAATTATGGGATAGACGGAGGGCCGCAAACGGCTCTTTGCATACTTCCCTCCAACGAACCAACCATGCAACGACCCATCTCAAATGTTGGAGCTTTAATATTCCATCCGAACTAATTTCAAACAGCACAAAACGTTTGACAGTTTTTGTAAAAGGCCCTTTACAATGATAAAAGCGAAACGTGGTTCAATAAAACATAAAGAAGAAAAAAACCGAAACAAACGAACACAGATCAGCGTTAAAGCAATAAAGTATATCCGTTACAGTTGCTTCTACACTAATAAATTTCTTATTTCGTAGCTACTTGAATCACATTTTAGGCTACGTTACAATTTGTGCTGGTTTTGTTTGGAAGTGCGGAAGTTAAATAGAATATTAAATACATAAAAATGTTATAAATATATTCATTATTATTTCGATTCTATGTAATCATAATAATCAACAGGAATATTTTGAAGCAAATTACCCTGAATTACAACGATGAACAAATTTACTTGAATCGTCAAATTCATATACAAAATCGCCGTCAATAATTTTGATTAATAAGATCTCGATATTCATCCATAAAAACTCACTTTTTACCAAATAGGTAGTGACTAATCGACTCTTGATTTGTTCATAGTTTTGGTCAATAAGTACATAAGTTCAACATATAAAACACTTCAGTTAAAGCAGATATCATTAGATGGTGATGTACTGCCGTAACTAGATTATTATATATATTATAATATATACTACTCTAATATAAAATTAATATTTCAGTCTTTTATTTATATTGGTATTAATAGCAGACCTTATAACCCACGAAGAGTAACATTCTTCTATCTGCCCAAGTGCAACTGTCTTTTGCTGGCGTGGAATTGTGACCAATTGTTTTTTATTTTTACGAAGGAAGGAACCATAATCGTAGGATTTTAACATAGTTATTGAAGGAACATCGCTTTTATTATATAAAACATTGTTTTCTTATTTGAAAGATATATTAATATCCTCGTCAAGCTGTAGTGGTTACCGTTATACAATTATTCGGTCTACAACTAAATACTATTTTAGAACCATTTTTCAGTACTGATGAAATTCCTTAGAAGACCAAATTGGAAAAGGTGCCTTATTCATTATTTGTTAAAACTAGTGCACAATTGATAACATGAGTTTCAGAGCCAGAATGAGATTTCCAATTTCTGTTACCAGTTCGTGACAAATAAGATTGTAGTATCAATGTCTAAATGGTAAAGCGAAAAATACGAGATGTAAATTGTGATGGAAACGAAATATCGGTAAACTATTATTTTTGTACGATTATAAGTTTCTTATTTTTGTAAAAGAACCATAATAGTAGGTTTAGAGTTTATCTTCGAGAAGTCAATTAGACAGTTTCATTAAGTACAGACAAATAATTTATACATGTAGACTTGACCCACGTTAATATCAAAAGTAGTGTAAAGAAAGAACGATCAGAAGTTAATGGAGATAAAGCGATTGGGGCGTTTCATTCGTGTGATTTGATGGTTTAGAAGAGAAGAAGGAGGCCAGGTTTCAATCATCCGGTGAAATATTCCGCTCTGATCCCCACGTCCAATACATTTCCGGTCAGCTGAGAGAGAGATGATCGTATTTCTTCCGCTTTCTCGCTGTTGACTGTAACGATCCAAGTGGAGGCCATTAAAACTGCCATTGCCTGAAGAAATATAATAATAACGCGCGCACATTTTCTTATCTATCGTTCCTCTTTAAACAGAAAACGACGCCGTTGCACTGGCGACGTCTTTGACATCGTTTGGGAAAATTTCACATCGCTTACGCCTTCATCGCCTTCTATTCATAACGCTCAAGTCAAATTTACAAACACAGCATACACACAAAAGGACAAAGACGAGCGGCAGACGCCCGGTCTGATATTAAATATTTTTCAAGGACTGCAATCAAAGATCTTTATTACCGAGGATGTATGAAGTTCATATGAGAATATTTAAATTTATCGCACTTCTTTAGACGCTCACAGTAAGGACAACTTGAAAAGAAACCTTCTCGTAAAGAGTTTTCACGGATTCTTGCAAAATAAACTTTATTAAACTATTTTCCGTAATCATCAGTACTATTGTCCCTGAAAACTTTCGCTAAACTCTTATAAAGTTATATATTGCTTCTAATTCTAGACACAGTGGACTTAAGACGAAGACACATCAACGTAATTTTCGTAACATTGCTACAATAGAGTTTACTATGGAAAACAATATTTCCCTACAAAATTCTGTAAATTGTTACAGTTTGTATTAATGTATTATGTTCATGTTTCCAACAGACTTAACTATTAGACATTTACCGATCTTAGAAACAAAAGAATGTATAATGAAATGACTAAATAACTGAAGAGTTTCACATTATTGAGATATTATTCTCAACAATATTGTTTCGATCAAACGGCCATTCTCAAGAGATAATAAATTCGTTACAGTTATGTAGTCATTTAATTATACCTTCTTTTAGAAGTTTGTATCACAAAAAGTGCACCGAACAAAGAAAAACAATTTTTTTTATTTGAAAGTTATTCTAATACCATCATCAAGCTGTTATTGTTGTCCTTATTATACGTCCATCCAATGAGTTTTGTACTAAAGAGTAAAAAACACTTCGAAATATTTTAACAAACGTTTATTCACCTCGACAATTGTTTCGATCAAACGATCATTTTCAAGAGTACAAAAATAGTAACTATTTGTCGAGGTGAATAAACGTTTATTGAAATATTTCGAAGAAAGTTTAAATTTTGTACTTATGTATAGTTAAAATATATTTCTAAAGATTTTTCAGGACTGAAGAAATTGTTTAAATAATTAAATTAAAAGAAGTAATTACGTTAATGATTAAGAATAACGGTCGGTATTGGATGAAACCTGTTTAAATTCTGAAGAGCAGTATTGCAGTGTCCTTTTCTGAACTGCAAAGGTTTCGCATGCCTAACAGGTAATATCTTCAGTGCCGCTAAGTAATGATATGAAAGAAACGTCTGCTTTCAGTTAAGAAAGGTTCGATAACACTTCCCAGAAACTCAATCTGTCTGATTTAAAATTTTTTATAATAAATTATGAGTTTGTAGAATACTAGTTGTCTATAACAATTACACTTCATAATTAAAAATAATGACGAAAACTACATTATAAAGTGGCAGCAAAGAGAGCATGTAAAATAAACCTGCTCAAATCTTAACAAAGGTAACCTGAGAAGGAACTCAATATACGGCTAATTATTGAAGCTTATAACCCATGCTTATAGATTTTCACCTAATTACTAATAATAACGGTCATTGAACACACACTTTACCTTCAAATCTAATATCTTTACTTATTTGTTAAAGCATACATTTCTTTTTTAAGCCACTTATATTATACTAATGGTATTGAACGTATTCGAGTATTTCTTTCAACCCTGTCTTCATCCCCCATCCCTTATATTTTCAGATTCGGTACTAATAATTATCAAAAACACCCTCATCGGACATTAATGTAGTATAAACTGTTAAATTTAACGTTTTTAAAAGCAGCCTCGCGTTAATAATGCCCACACTGGAATGGATAAAACACGTGTCCGCATAAAAAAGTTTTAGTGGTCATTAGGGTGAGTCTCCCTTTAATGTAGTTATTCTTATACCACAGTCTCCAATTTCTACTACATATTATTATGTTCAATTCACCCAGTTATGAGAACAACGCCAAATAGATACAAGTAAAGAACCGACGCATGTGTACGACATACGACTGGCTGCAGATTAATAATCCAATTGTAGTTCATGACTCGAAAAGTAGGTACCTGCATGAGAGGAATTAAGTCTTTAAATAAAACCGAATCTTCTTTTAATCAGGTAAATAACTGAAATTGCTGTCACACCGGTAGGTAATTTGTTACAATAAATTGTCCCAGATCTCCTCTCCAACAGATTCAGGTCAAAGGTTATCTGTTTTCATAAATTTCATCATGGTCGTAACAGAGCACGTTTATGTGAGTTAATTATTCGAAATTCTCAGCTTGTCAGTTCAGAAAGGAATCTCGGAGTAATTTGGGAAAGATCATAAAATTTGCATTAGATTCGCGAGTCTCATCTCGCTCTAAAGGCAGATTAAATGTAGCTATCCCAAGTAGATTGTAACTATCTCTTTCCGTAGAATTTACGCTTGTACTAAATGAGGAAACAATTGATTGGTGTATGGTTAAATCGAACGTGATGGAACACAAACAGTTTTTAATTAATCCGAAATCATACAGGTCAGTACAACCCTTGATTATCATATATATCGTATTGGCTGATATCTTCTCAGGTACTAGTTTAGATAAAATCTCAATAAAATCGATTTTTTATGGAAATTGTATTACAATACCATTGACATGGTAATATATTTATTAGTATATTCTTAAACTTTAGATAGCTCATTCGTTATATCTTTAGGAAATTCAAAAATTAAGTATGTGGCATTTTTGCTGGTTTTAGAAAATTTTTGAAATTTATTTGATGCACTATACCATACTACACACTACAGGTGAGATTGGGTCACCCAGCGGCGTTGTCTAGCGGTCTAGGTCATAGTTTAACATTGAAAAAAAGACACCGGTTCGATTCCGGATCCACCTACCTTAGTCTAAATTCATCTGTGGTTTTCTGGGATCACTTAGACAAATGCTGGGTCAGTAATACTCCACAGATGATACTTCATTTGTCATCTGTCTTCATTTCGTCCATCTCACATGTGTCTCCCCAAACACCACCCACCTATTTCCAGGATTCCCAAAACAAAGAACGAAACGGACGTTCCACCTTACCCTCCGGCTTTGACCTATAGTCTACGCCGAAAAGACTGCCCAAGAGCTTTAGTAGCTGGTATGAATGAAAGAGATTCTTTTTAAGTTGGGTAACATACACGAAATTCATACTACTGTAGGTTTTTTATTCGCTGTCTAGGACCTAGGTGTATTATATGTGATGTATAAATATTAAAATATAATGTATAAAAATATAGAAACAGAAGCACGACTGTATGATACTTTTACACCCCTTTCGTAAATTTGTTTTCTCCTCCCCTTGACCACTAATAACAACTGTTGTTGTTCGCAACCATGATTAACTTTCTTCAGTAGATTCTACACTACAAAATGTACTAAATATACATTTTATATTTAAATTCACTAAATTATCGTACTTTTTTAATCTAATTTTGTTAAAGAGTCCCAGTATGTATTTTGCACTCAAGTAGTCTCATAAAAAAACACTTATTAAATACCACCTTTACTGTTAATTTTGTTAATTGATCTAATAGTACGACAAGAATGAGTTTTGACACATCATAACAAGAAACAGGGAAGTGAAATGTCGTTCCGAAAATGTTCCCGTGACATTTCATAAATTATGGCAAGTCTCAAGCAAGACGGAGCATTCCCAAGACGCAAGAAATCTACACTTACACGACGAGGGACGTTTATATATATGATTACAAAAACAGAGGGAGTATAATTACAGAAAGCAATGGTTAGAATGACAGACCTCTGAAAGGGTATCAGTCGAATAATAAAAATAACGTGTTGACTGACTCATCTATATCTGTGTTTCTAAACTGAGTTAACTATCATAATATTATTTATTTAAAAAATATATTAAAAAATGTGCCGTGAAAAATTAAAAAAACTGAAGAAAAGAATATTCCAAATGTTCAAATTGGGAAACCAATGACCCAATTTTGACGATCCGGTATTCTTTTAAATTGAATTAAAAAAAATCGTAACATTAGATAATGTGGTGAAATGCAACAAACACTTCAACAAGATAAAGATTTTTTTTATTTTAAAATAACGAAATTTTGATCAAATATTAAAGAAGACTAATTGATTTTTAGCAATAAACACAACGGTACTTTTTGTACTTAATTAAAATCACAGTCTAAAATTTCAAAATTTTCTATATCGTACATTTAAAATTCGTCTTGATTTTACTAACTTAAGAAACAAATACATTTTCGAAATCATTTCAACAGTTTTGAAATTAATAAAAAACGTGCAAAGATATCTTAATAATTTTATTTTTACATAAAAGCCTGTACCTTAATCTACTTTTCTACATAATTTCCTTCAATTTTGAGGCACTTGTCATAACGTTCGACTAGTGACCAGTCTTTGAATACCCTTCTCATAGAACTCTGCCGCCTGATTTGTTAACTGTTAACCACTGCATCACAACTGTTTTGACTTCGTCATCGTCTTGAAGACGCTGACCGCCCAGAAGTTTGTTCAAGTGCAGGACAAAATGGTAGTTACTGGGCGCCAGATCGGGGCTGTATGGAGGATGACCTAGAGTTTCCCAGTGAAAAGATGTGATGAGATCTTTGGTCCGATTAGCCACATGCGGACGGGCATTGTCATGCAGCAAAACGATGCCCTTGCTCAATTTGCCACGTCTTTTGTTCTGGTTTGCACGGCACAGATTCTTTACCATTCCATCACTCGTAATATTTTGTCCGTAAACTGCACAGATCTCAGATCTCGCGATGAATATCAGTCGGTTTTAGTCCTTTTGGCACTAAGGAATCGTATAATAACCTGGACTTCACAATCGGCGGGACTCACGATTATCGGAGGCATCTTAAACACCCAGTAAACAACATAAACAAAGGCGAATCAGACGGTAATGGCGTCAGTGCGTAGATGAGAAATGTAGGTACTCAGTGCACATGCGCGAAACGCTGATCGCAGCGCTGTGGCGGCAAAATCTCAAAACGGTACTTACTTAAAAAACATGCCTCGTATTATTCTAAGGCGCCGCGCTGTATTGACAAAGCTCAAGCTTATAAAACCATTACGTACGAAGTAATAACCGTAAGCAGATGAAACTAATTTTGAGAAACACCTAAAGGTTTCAAGAAGCCTCTCAAGCAAACATTTACTTAAAGAAACGTAACTTTCAGGTATTTGTATTAGATTACAAATTACTAAAGGCATATGAGAGGTTAGCTATTATAGGTGTAATTGTTTTCAATAATCACTGAATGAAGGCTTTCACGACCGATGGCTATATTCCAATGAGTATTGTTTTTCGGGCTTACTGGCCGTTATCCATGGAAATTTCTGCAAAAACAATCCTCATTGGAATTTTTTCAATAATTGTAGATACAAATATTACTATTATTTTCAATATTAATTTTTTTTTAATGGAATGGGTACGACTATAAATCATTATACATTTGTATTATTTACCTACCTACTATAAATGTATTGTATATGAAAAGTATTTTGAAATTAGTTAATATGTTATCTATTCCCAAGGGCGGGTTTAGATTTTTTTGGGGGACTCAATAGAAATTTCTGTATTTTCCAATTAGAATTCTGTTTTATCGATATCCGTAAACCAGTACCGTGGCCAATTGATAGAAACATACAGCCTAAACCAATGAACCAAGAGATTTTAAATTTAGAGAAAATAGTCCTTGATTGTAATAAAGGGTGAAAAATTTTGCATGAAGGAACATTAATTTTTATATAGGGCGATCAATGAACATGCACACGCAAGGGTATGAATGATTCAGTGATAATATTGCTTGCCTACCACGCCAGTGATCCAGGTTTTCAATACTGCTTTTCTTCATAATTCACTATTTATTTTTACTAAGTTTATTATATTTGAATTGTTACTATAATGGATATTAAGCATGTCCTTGCATTCTGGAGTCCTAAGGATTTTATAATTTAACTCTTATGACTCATGAGTAGTCTAAACAACAATTACGGTATCAACAATTATCTTTAACTTATTTTAATTAATGCGCCCTTGTGCCCTTTCTCGACTTTCGCAAGTGCTTAGTGTTTATTAAATCGTACTCTTTACTAATTTATAAAGCCAAAACTACAACTTTTAACTTCTTCAATATAGGGAAACTGTCCGTCAAACAAACTAAGTTACAGTATCTCAAATCTTGAATAATTTACCCACTGTGATAAACGTCTTCAGATTGCTGCTACAACGAATGCTGGGAAACGTGGAAATGAACGGGGCCAAACTTTTATAGGAACTAGAAACGCTATTTGATCTTTTAAACGTTCCTTACGACGAGAAATCTCAGCAATGACGGTCGTTGGTCGACTTAGTCTAAGAAAAGAAACGGAGCAGACTTTAAACTTTCCACTATCTCTCGTAAAGTTAGGAAAAGAAACCATTCGGTTACATGCCCGAACAAACACACTAGAATTAATGTGAATGCGTTACATTATACTTTATTCCAATCGATTTGATCAAATACGTAACTAATGGAGTTTTTTTTCATATTACGTAAGTCTTCATTCAGCATTATTTCAGTATTTCGTCGTCACATAACAGGCAGGCTGAAAAGTACGTAGGCTAGCATAGAAAAAATTATTTTTTTTTTATAGAATTTAATTTTAGTATTCAATGTAGTTCCCTTCGAGGGCAATACAACGATTATAGCGATCATACAATTTTTCGATACCATTTTTAGCCTCAAAATAGGCTTCAGTTTCGGCGATTACCTCATCATCGGCGCGAAATTTCTGTCCAGCAAGCGTCCTCTTGAGGTCTGAGAACAGAAAAAAGTCACTGGAGGTCAAATATGGAAAGTACGGTGGATATGGAATCAATTCTAAGCCCAATTCATGGAATTTTTCATCCGTTGTTGTTTTGGGTCGATTGTGAGCTCGCGCGGCACCCACTTTGTACAGAGCTTTCGCATATCCAAATATTCATTCACGATATGACCATGACCAACACGTTCCTCTGATATCTTTAGGGTTGGGTCTCAGCTATCTCAATCAACTTCACTTTACGGTTATCAAAAATTATTTTGTGGACTTTTATGTTTTCGTCGGTAACAGCCACTTTGGGGCGTCCACTGCGTGCATCGTCCTCGGTGCTCATTTCGCCTCGTTTAAATTTAGCAAAACACTTTTCTACGGTTGAGTTTCTCGGTGCAAAGTCCGAATAATGTTTATCAAGCCAAGCCTTGGTTTCAACAGTATTTTTTTCGCCAAGAAGCAATGCTTTATTAACACACGAAATTCCTTTTTATCCATTTTTTCAAAGTAACAAAAGTTCTTTCACTAAAAATGCTATAACTCAGATACTAATCGTGCAACAGCTGTCAAATTTATATACGCGTCTTTTGAAGGTTAGGGCTAACTAAAAATCATATGGATTTGATACTAATAACGCCATCTATGGGTCAGCCTACGAACTTTTCAGCCCGCCTGTTACAGCAAACAAATCACAGCAGATAGTCGTAGATGAATACATAGGTCCTTATTTAATTGTTTTCTGTAAAGTTTTCTAATTACAATGATTAATTAATCTTCAAACAATTTTAGTGTGATCGATTGTCAAGTAATCGATCACTGTAGTTCGAATGTTTTACATTCCTCGTTCGTAACAAGTAAGTCCTCCAATTTTTATTAAAGAAAGGAGTTTTGACGGTTCCGCTTTTGTTCGATGATGTCCGCTTCCCCATCCATGATGACCACTGCGAGCCATTAATAATAATATTTAAAGTAAAATGAACGCTAACATAAAATGATAAATGTATAAAGAGAGCTGTTCTGTAGTCAGCTGCGGGCAAAAGTGTTTGGGTTCTACGATGTAAGTGTGTTGGACAACTGTTCGGTTGGATACATGTCGTGACATGACACAATAGGAAAGTGTTGTGTCGATTAATGCGAGATTTCTCATGTTACCAAATACCTTACATAGCCAACTAAACTGTTGGACGACAAAACGGTTCTAATGCGCGGTTGGTCTAACTTTTTCTTTTGAAATTTTACCGTAACTACAATATTATCACCTTTAAACTTCAATATCTTATCAAGCGTCAGCGTATAATATAAAATCACTCCTAGAGAGTTTCGAAATTAAGAAAGCTCTCCACAACTATAGTTGTAAGAAAAACCACGTGATCCAGGTGTACTGCTGCACCACATTAAATGAATTAACTCGATAACGGTTTAAAAAAAAATTAATTCACTAAAGTTCGGATATGTACAATAATTACAAAACTAATCGAACGAGTATATAAAGAATGAAATAAATCAGAACTTCTTGCTAGCGACTATTTTTGAAAAAATGTATTGATAGTTGAACGAATTGCTACCGACCGTCTTGTGTTGAAGACTGATACTAATTGTCAACTTACCTAAAATATCTTATTAAATACAAATACATTGAAATACATAAATGCAATACACAATTAAGCGGTGCAATCTACCTACCAGTCACAAAAGATAGGTACCTAGAAAGGTAATAATAGGAAGTCCCAGATGAGGGTTAGAAGCCGGTAGGGCTGTAAAATTGACCCGAGTGGTCAGCCATGACTATGAATAACTTACATATATATATAAAAAATTAGAAAGGAATTTATTGAATTGTATTTCCCTATAATAACTTTGTCTTTGTAAAATCGAGCAATAGTAATGTAGTTAATAATCAAATTGAATTAACCACAAACAATTCCCCTCCTCTTCCCTATAATTTGTAAAATTTGTTCAATAATTTGATTTAGTTAAAACCGTATAACCTACAACCCCCTTTTTTTCTTCCTATAATTTGTAACAGTTTAAACAGTGAGCCCTTAATTTTTAATTTTAGTAATCTATCTCTGGTAAATGGACAAAATAGACCGAAGCAAATTGAAATTGTTGGGATAAATCAAAATATACAGTGAAATGATATCGTTAATTTTATTTTTACAATTTTGTATTGGTAAGCATGGAACAAAAATTAGCTTAAGTTTTAATATAAAAACACCTGTTCATTTAGTATTAAATGTTTTACATTTATAATGAAATATTTGAAGAATTTTTAATAGGGGTAAATTTTAAATACTTTAATGAGATATTAATTATTGAATTAATTTATAGCCAGTACAGACTACCTCATACAATGAGGGAAAAATTTGTTACAGTTGTCACGCCCTCGGGACTCCCGCCAAAGACCCGGGTTCGAGTCCCGGTGAGGGCGTGACAACAGTAACAAATTTTTCCCTCATTGTATGAGGTAGTCTGTACTGGCTATAAATTAATTCAATGTTTTACATTTATTTTTAGACAAAAACAATAAACAATGTGAAGTATTGGGATAGCAATTCAATAATAACATAAAAATTAAAAAAATTAGTAAATTACATCCCAGTTACTAACAAACAATGGACTAGTATCTAAAGGTTTTTCGTATGCTAATATTCGCAATACATTCCGTATCGTAAGTCAATAGGAATCTACTTAAGCGTGCAAAGTTATTTCCGATAACCTATAAGCCTTTTGTACGATCAAAGAAAAAAGACGAAAGAAAACAAAAGGTGCTAAGTATAAACACAACGTGTGAATTGGTTGTTTTAGCTAAACGTTGGTTGTTTTGAAGTTCCATCACATCAACGAACATTTCATTGATCTGAATTCTATTTTAAGAGTGCCGAGCTTTGCACGACGTTCATTCAGAATAGGTCTCTGTAAATAACACATTTTCAACCCATTTACAAAACTGAAAGGTGTGCTAAAACCGATTTTTAAAGTGCCCCTTTCCTGAAAAAAAAAATGGGAAATTGCCAACAAAAACTGTAATAGAAAAAACATCAGACTACTCTAATCAGAATAGAACAAAAAGCAACAAATGTAGCGAGAAAATGCGTTATGTATCAGTTTAAAAACAGATTTAACAGTATTCACACACAAAATCACAGACGCTGACAAACGGAATAAAAAACACAAATTCGATCCAACAAAATCTTACCATGTATCCGTTTATAATAGACAAGATTTCCGGAAATACAGAGCATGGAAAATATTGAAAGGAAAGAACATCGCACAATTCTAGAACTCATTGTCATTATTAATTTTCCATTCCAACACCACCAAACATTTAAACAATTAATGTTTTACTCTGCAAAACTGCGAATCAAAAACTCAAAACTGAAAATACATAGCAGTATGCAATCATTTAATTTTCTTACTTGCGTTCCTCTAAAATACTGGTTAATGGACAATTATTTACCTACTTTTGATTGCTTGAATAGTTTATATTTTATAAATAAAGAAAGAAAATAAATAAGACTGCTTTTTTGTTTCACACTTGAAATTTTATTAAATCTCGACAGTTGTTTCGTCTGATTTAAGCCTTTCTCAAGAGAGTAAGATGTTACACTCTACTACACACTAAGTATAACATCTTACTCTCTTGAGAAAGGCTTAAATCAGCCGAAACAACTGTCCAGATTTAATAAAATTTCAAGTGTGAAACAAAAAAGCAGTCTTATTTATTTTCTTTCTGTATTTTTAATTGCAAATAAAATATTTCAAATGTATATATACATGTATTCGAACTTAATGTTTAGCAACCAATAATTTCGAAGATTTTGTTGGAATATCGGCGGGGGGTAGGATTAGAAAGAGCTCTGATAGGCATCTACCATGTACTCCAGCGAATAGAACCTTAAAAGTGTTCAACTCGCTTTTTATCACAACTAACGTACGATTACAAAAGTTTTCCGATTCGGTAATCACGGCTGTAAATCAATCAGACTAAAAGCTCGTTCGCGTTTAATACCTACCTCAGATTAACAAAGAAACTGCAATTTTGTTCTTTTCTAGAAAATCAAGTGGAAGTTTATTAAACGAAAACTAAACAAAAATTCCACAAACACGTTTAAAAATCTAAACCGCTTTTCGACACCTAGTTAGAGACTGATCAAGATGATTGTTTAAAGATAAAGATAAAGATCTCGGTAATCCCTTTTTATGTTTTTCCCAACACGTGTTCATCAGAATGATGTTAGTATAGCTGATGTCTACGATTTTATACACAATTAGTATTAGGCATTATTAATCTGATTATTAACTAGAAAACAAAAATGAAATCTCATAAACTCATTAATTTAATGCAGCGATATTTTGAAAACGTATTGGTGAAATTTCTAGACACATATAATCATAACACTAGAAATAAAGAGAATTTTATGCTACCGCAAGTAAACAGTACGAGTGCACAAAAACTCAATTTTTTTAAAGGAATACAAAAATATAATAAATTAAAAACCGAACTGAATGAAGCAAACTTGGTAAAATTTAAATAGGAACTTAAACTAAGTTATATATATAAATCATAATAGCTGTAGATCTTAGTTTTCTCTTTTTTCCTTTTCTTTTTTATATTAATTATAAATTTAAGATTGATATTAGTTATGTTTTGTTGTATTTTATATTGTTACTTTTACGATTTGTATTAAGTAATATTGAACTCTGTATTGTCTGTTTAAAGTTCGCGTTATTATTATTATTATTATTTATTGTAAACAAAATGTAGACGTTTAAAACCTTTTTGTGTTAATAACTCACTCTTTTCGTCGTCTTTTCTTTTTAACTTTAGGTTATCGAGGTTTTACTGGTATACGTTGAGTGATGATATAGAAAATCACCGGAAACGTGCTCAATCAATTTTACACTTGTCCATAAATTTCCAGTGAGGCGTGCGCTTTCCCGAATTTTCATGTCTGGAGTCGTTTTGTCCTTTTTCTTTCGTATTAATACGTAAAGGATTAAAACGAGCCGTTGCGTCATCAGAGTATACGTCAATGGTCGTTGTAAACCAACCAGGCAATCAGCCATGTAAACGTAACGAAAACTTTTTAGAAACAAGCTGGTGAAAAGTAATGGTGACAATAATAACTAGGCAATTAGTCTCAAGGTAGATTAGGCAATCTACGTTGTAACGCGAAATCCTTTCGATAATTGGAGTGACTCGGGATGGAAAATCTGAAGATTATTGATGTGACAAATGCAAGAACAAATTAGATCCGTTTAAAATTGGAAGAAAGTCGAAGTTTTCATGATAATATTCCAGACGATTATACTACTACACAGACCAGGAGATGGAGGTATTACGGCACAATAAACATTCTTTTTGTATATAGTTAGAATTTAAGTTGTATATATTAAAATTCGTATAGTTGTGTTGTATATATTTCATGTTTTTTGTAAGTTTTATCATTTAATATTCATATTTCATAAGCGTATTTTTCAATATTTTAAACCATTATCATTATTATTTGTACATTTATTTAAGTTCCATTTTTAATAAATCTTAATACAATTTCAACAGTCAAATTCTACATGAATTCAGGAGTTTACACATTGCTAAAACCCCATTAGGGCTGGACATATTCTATTTCAGAACTGCATTTAATAGTATTTCATTACCCTGCTACATTCCATTTGCATTTATTTGTATTGTACTATTTTGTTCTTTTCTTCTCTCTTAATCATAATATCTTATTGTAACCAGTTTGGGGGAGAAAATTTATATGAGGTATTTTATAACATTTCAAGTCCGTATGTAGACTAGCTGAGGGAAGAAACCTCATAAACAATTATCACTTTTATGTTTATAGTTGTAAATATACACTTATCAACTTCTCTAGTTTCTTTTTGTGTGTTCAATTGTAAACATTGGTCCATCGAGTATAATTTAATTGTACAGCAGTACAAACACTGAGAAATATTTTTATTCTCACGAAATAAACAGAAAGTATAAAACTAATTGAAAAATATTATTTGCATACGTACATGTACAGGGTGATTTTTACTCAAGTCAAGTTTTTATGTTGGAAAAATTAGCCACCGAATTAATTTGTGATTTTTAAAATGAAGCTTTTGTATTTTCCCTAATTTAGACTCATCCTGGACGTTAACACTATTGTATGTTAAATTAATATTATTAATTAAATCAATTTTTAAATGTCGTTGCAGGAAATAACTACGCCTAATTTGTTTCAAACCTCTAACGTGATACAAGAGGATGAGTTAATGATAAAAAAACAGGATATTAAGTTCGTTTTAAGTTAGATAATCATTTAAATACTAAGGCATTTTGTAATTTTTTATCGATGAAATTTCATTAGTATATAATCTTTAACCAGTATAACCCGTCCAAATTAGGAGCATTAATTAGTTCTATCCTTTAATTATACGTTTGAATGGTCAGCTAATTGTAGAATATTCTATCTCCAAATGAGATACCTGATTTATTTATTTATTCAAAGGTGTTGGCATTTATTTGCTTAATAGATTATATCGATGATGGTTCTATGGTCTCTTTGATTAGATGGATTTATTAATTGTTGATTTAAAAAGAAACAATTATTTTTAGTTACTGCTTCATCAAGAGTTTTCTAAAGGAAACGTTTGACAAACGTTATTGCAAAAAATCATTTAGTAGTTGGAAATTGGCTATTAACTTTGGGACCATCAGGTATTACTGCGAGAAATGGGTTCTTTTATGTATCTCTAAATCCGGTGGTGATCATTCGCTAACGAACCATGAATTCAAAGGATTAGTTCACGGCAGTTTTCAAGAGCCATTATATTGATCGTAGTTCTGAGTGCAATAGTTTTCTCTCAGCAAAAAACATTACAATCGCCTTTTTTTTACGTAAACTTATTGCAATAGCGGAATTCACTTATAACGATTTCTACGGTACTAATCGTAAATTATTCACTATAACAGATAAGAATTTACGCCGATTAAATGTATGTGTCGTTTATTTAATCTTATTTACCATACTTCTTCATATACAAAACTACATGGTACACGAATTATTATAAATTTTTCATTATTCTAAGTATAATACTTAGAACGTTTTGTATTTTAAGACATTTTTAAGACATCTACAAAAGAAATGTCCATTATATGAAACTTGATTTGATTAAGTACTCTAGAAATATAGTGGATCATCACACTCTATGAAAATTATATTTCCCCCATTTTTATTAAGCTACATGTACCCATTTTACCTCGATTTATTAAGAAAGGTAATTTATATTACAGGGACAAACTAATTCGTTTAAGGGCATTATGTATTTTTTGCCACCTAAGAAATTATATTTGAAAAAATCCTTTTAAAATTTTATCAATTCTTTCTATTCTAGTATTACATTTACCATTAAATCGAAAAGTGTAACTCCTTAAATTTTTTAGTCATTACCATTTCTAGAACAAATAATTCTTTAAACTTTGTTATTTATAGAAAACCGACATTTACGGACACCCTAATGCATGCCAATTCTAACCAATCCATTAACATCAAATTAAGCTCATTTAACAGTTTTGTTCATCGTTTGCTAACTATACCTTTAAATAAAACCAGTTTTCAAAAAGAAATATCCACTTTAAAAATCTTTAAACTTTCAGCGGGGCAAGATGTTTTAAAAAAATTGTAAAATTAAACAAATGAATGTCTCGGCTAAACAATTGTCGAGTGTATCGTTACAATAAATTGTTGAAGTTCATTTGTTTAATTTTACAATCTTATTAAAAAAAATTGCCAAAAATAATGCCTACGATGAAAATCTAGTAGACAGGTTGATTAATAAAAAACAGAAAAAGTTCATTCTCCGGAAACTATACTCAGGTTCTAATCCAGAAAACATCTAGTCTAACAAAACTTACTGTTACATCAATTATGCACATAACATATCTGATAAAATGTGCTATAAGTTAAAAAAACTTGATTTATCTGTTATCTCGGTAAATAAAAATAATTTAACACAACTGCTCGTAAATAACAAAGAGAATATAAATAAACCTGAAAAAAGTGGTGTATACCAAATCAAATGTAACAATTGTGAAGCTTTTTATATTAAGCACACTGGATGGACTCTTAAGAAACGCATAGTTAAACATGAAAAATCTATAAAAAATGGCAACAAATGTACCGGTATACACGACCATTACATAACCCTGAAACATTCGTTAGATACGAATAATGTAAAATTTATACACAACCAAAACAAAGGTATACGGCTAAACTATCTAGAAATCTTAGAAATAAATCTACCCCTCATAAACGACCAACCCATTACGAACGATCAAACAGATTTTGGGGTTTCCCCTCTATTAAAAGCGACACAACTGATAGATAATAAACAACGTAAATAGTTTGTAAATACCTTATGTGTCTTTAGTCCTAAACTCTTCCATAATGGTGTAACTACCGAAACACATGTCAGAGATTTTCTAATATATTTTGTGAAAGCTACCAAGTGTGTTTTATTTTAATCATTTGATTATTTAAATATGGTTCACCAAGTGCCCAGCGAAATATCACTACTCACTACTATTATAATATATGAATTATATTACTCATAAGAAAAAATAAAGCACCTGGACCCTGACTGGCAATAAATAACTTTCTGCACAAAAATAAATAAAAATAGGAAAATCGTCAACTGTTTATTAAAGTTTCCACATATTAAATGTGAAGAAAATTACTGGATAACTTCAATTTAAATAAATTCACCTCTGACACTTTGTCTTTACGACTTCTGACATAGTAACAATTATGTTCTTTCACCAAAGGGAAAATAAATACTGGATAAAAAAAGTCGCTAGTGTAGTTGCCAAAATTCATTTACATAAATACAGTCTCGCCGAACCTTTTATGATTATGTTTGCAAAGTTTATCTTCCTCTGGCAGCAAATTTAAAAAGTGTTCATGTTCTATAAAACTCAAATTTACATCCGAATATAATACGTAAAATTAAAAATATAGTATACTGCAAGAGACCAACAAAGTCAGTTATTTCATAAAGTTGATAATAAATTGATAAAGTTTTATAAACTAAAAAAATTTTACGTATGTTTACCCTTTAAAACAATTAAAACCAAAATAAATTCAAGAAAATAAACACTTGGTTTTGTTTCACTATTTTTATTTGAAAAATCTCTAACATATGTTTTGGCTATTATGCCATTGTCAAAGAGTTTTAAAGTAACTAAATCAGAATGGGTAAAATTTTTTTTTTCTTAAATAGACTGAAATACCTGGATTTTTATTAGTGATAATATTATTCTAAGTCTTCTCTACCTGCAACAACTTTTAATAAGAGGGAAACCCCAAAATCTATTTGGTCGTTTAATAAAATTTTGCTATTGTTATTTGCTCTTGTAATTTCTAGAATTTCTAGTAAATCTAATCTTTTACCTTTATTTTGTGTATGTAGCAATTTGAAATTATTTATGTCTAATGTATGATTGTTTTGTACGAAATGGTTTACAAAGTTAGTATTTTTTGAGAGATGAGTTATTGTTTTTTGATGCTCAATTAAACGTGTTTTTATTGAACGACCAGTTTGTCCTAAATTAAGAGTAACATTTTCTTTATTTTTGTTATTAAATCGTTTTGTGCGAAAAAAAAAAAACATTTTCTTCGTTAAATTTGAAGGTTGGTGGTATCAACAAAGTGTAAAAGGAGCTTATGCAGAGTGTCTTAATTCGTTCCTGGGTAGTAGATGGTGATGACGCTGAGACCTTATTAGAGTCCTTTTCCAGCTCGGTGCTGAAGAAAGAGATTCATTTTACAGTTGGTTAATCAAAATGATATATGGCGTATGATCCAAGAACTTGTCCTCCAACTCGTCTAAAACGCTTTCTTTGTTCGTGGAAAACGTTGTTGGGCACTTAATTGCTCCCAAGATAAATTAGAGAACGTTGTTGGAAAAGTAACTTCGTTCTCCACGGAAGTGTCATTCTGCCCACTCTGACGTCGCTAAAATGTTTTTTGCAGTCTCGCGAATTCAAAACGTTTTATAAAACTAGTTTAGTAGATCCGCCACTCCTTAAAGTTCGCTTTCTGTTTAGGTAAAATAAACAATATTTCTACATTTATATTGAACCTCTTTTGTATATGTTAGATGTCTACTTTACAGTAAGGTTTGACTATAACGGCGTCGAATGGAAATCATAAGAACGACTCTTGAAACGTATATATAAAAGTGTTACAATACGAATATTCTGGGTCCTTTAAAGAAATCGTTAACGTCGAATTTAAAACGATTGTCGAAGTTTAAAATCACAAAACACTATTGGTTTAAATACTAGCCGTTCACCTTCACGCGTTTTTCATCCCTCAACCTAACTAAAAGAACATTTTGTTTCACCACCTAATGTGAAATCGGCGGAAGTCACAAAAAATCGCTTTTTAATTTACTGCTTTTCTTTTGACACTTGCTTGTTTTACGACACAGTATCCTAGGATAATCTCCAACCTTTCACAACCGTGAGCATGACGGCACTGCGTTAGGTGAAATATGATGGATAGGATATACTAAGCTGAGGAGACACAAGCGTTACTTAACCCACCGCTACGTTGGTCGAAAGTTGAGGGAATAAACCTCACTGTATGTTAATATCAATGAGTAGATGAACGGCTAGTATTTAAACCAATAGTGTTTTGTGATTTTAAACTTCGACAATCGTTTTAAATTCGACGTTAACGACGTCATTAAAGGACCCAGAACGTTCGTATTGTAATAAAAAATAGCAGAAAACATCGCGGTTGTCATGTTTTTTCTATAAGTAGTGCCTTTTTAGCCATTCCACTGAGGTTCGTCGCTACTACGATGCTTATTGTTTCTTTTGAAATTTTACCACCGCTACAATTCTCGCCCTAAACCATATTATAAAATTCAATGATGTAGTTTGTACGAACCAATTCAAAATTTAGTAGCAACAGCACATTGACTGTCTCTCTTTTGTGTTTCATTCCCACCAGCTACTCGTGCTGATAGGCGGGCAGTCCCTCCGACCTACACTGTACTGCAAAGCCGGAGGGTAGGTCGTAAGACCCTCTTCAACCTCCTTGCAGAATCGTGGGAATGGGTGGGTGGTGTGATTAGGGAGAGAAAAATGAAACGGATGAAATGAAGACAGAAGAGAAGTGAAAGATTATCTGTGGAATACTACTGCCACAGCATTTGCCTAAATGATCCAAGGAAACCTCCCGAATGCTAAGCAATGATCTAGAGCACTAGACCACGCCGCTCGGTGAACGTATATGTGCAAAAAATACAAAAAAATAACATCGTGGCATTATAGATAGAGATAGAGTTTGATAGATATAGTCTAGGATTGTTTCGTTTATCCCACGTTTCGTCATCTACTATGTGTGGTATCCTCAAGGAACATGACGAGGGCGTAACATACTTGTGCTGAAACTGAGACTAAGCGTCCAAACCGAATTAGGAGAAACTATATGTGTTACTATAATAATAATGTACTAATAAGACATAGGTCCCCACATTACAAAAAGTCTAATTTTGTCGTTTTCCGAATGTTATTCAGATTTAAAATAAGCAAGTTCTTCGAAACGTAATGCAGTTGCTGATGTATTACAGTGATATATCGTCATAAACTCAGCACTTGTTCCACTAAAAGTTTCATTATTTACAACATACATAGGCAGAAGCGAGGTTGTAGTGTTTGACATGATAAGGTTCCCAGTTCTTACCATATAAATGCCTTTCCGTCGTTCATAATGTAGCATTTCCACCTACACAATGCACATACACCTACTTCCTCACCTGCTACGCGAAAATGGGCATGGTTGCAAAACGTATGTGTAAATATGGAACTGCAAAGCCCCTGATATATTATTATTGCTTGTCATATAAATGTAGTGTAAACTAAAATTTTATTTCCACATTCCCACATCAACGCGAGCGAGTTATTGTTGGGGCCCGTAAAACCTAATGTATACTTTAATATGAAAAATTGTGATTTATGGCGGTAATTGTAATTCACTCGCGGGGTTTTACTTAAATTAAGGGCAAATTTTGATTAAACGAAAAGAAGTTGTTTTGAAATATGTATTTCATATATAATATATAAAAATAAAATTGAACAACAGCCTGTACACAATACTTCTAAAAAAGCAGTAATACAAATCGTTGATAAAACCAAAAATTATTATTAATCAATAGTTGATCAAGACTAACTTTTAATAACTAGTTAAACAAAACAAAAAAGCACTTGGTGTATTCAGAAAACGACAATTGTTGTGGCTTTTACACCCTTTCAGAGGGGTATTTGAATATACTGAATATTAAGATTGCACCTACAGTTATTTATAATACACAGACAATCTCAAACTGTAGAATATACAAATACCCCTTCGAAAATAAAATAAAAGAAGAAACAATTTCCATTTCTTCTAAATACGTTTTTGAAACATAAATCAAATGTCTCTTAAATATAAATATGGAATCAAACGAACTGAAAGCCACATCCCACGACCGGTTTCGACATATCGGGTCTCATCAGGTGGGCGCTAGCAGAAAGGCCTTTACAGGCTATATTATAAATATAAATTTGGAATCAACAGAAACAACTACTCCGAGGGCTAATACCCCTACCGGCATTGAATTACACTGTTGATTCCGATGAATTCGTAGACGAAGATATAGCATATCCAAAAAAGAAGGAATCAAAATCCTTATTCCTTTAAATTTAAGATATATATACATATATATATATATGTATATATATATATATATATATATATATATATCTCAATATATGTATATATTTATATATTTATAAAATAGCCTATAAAGACCTTTCTGCCAGCGCCCACCTGATGAGACCCGAAACCGGTCGTGGGATGTGGCTTTCGGTTCGTTGTGCCTACTTGGTAGGACGGGTTCAAAATGTGAGATCTTTGATCTTAAAATTTAGACGAATAAGGATTTTAATTCCTTCTTTTTTGCAAATGTTTCTTATTTTATTTAACTAATTAATAATAATATTTCTCAAATTCCGAGCAACAAATCTCTTTATAAAAGAAATTTTAACAATAATTAATTATTAATCGTTATTTTAAATTTGTTCACAAATAGAGACATAAAATGGTATTCTCAATAAATATATTGTTTACATAAATGCGGTTACGTAACTTCTTCCCGTTGACTTATTCAAGTTAAGATATTCACTGTCAATTACCTTAATCCGGTGATTTTCTACTAAATCACACTTTTATTGGTTATTGATGTAGATAATGAACCGTAGGTACCACCGTTCTTAAATGTGAAATGTGAATATGTATGTTATAAAAAATAGAAAATCGAACAGTATTTTAAGAATTCCTTCAGATGCATTTATTTTCCATTTTTATGTTGACCTTCTTATCCATAGGATATAAAATGTTAGAAATGGCATCCGAACTATTTTATGCATTTAGGAATTGCACTATTTTATTGATCATTTTCCTACGAATAATCATTGAAGAAACAATTCATCTTTATTTATATACTTGATAAATAGCTGTTGTAAATAAAATATTATTATTATAAGTTATTTTGCCTTTGGAAATAGAAAATATTTTGAGTTCATTAACTAACATCACTCAATAAAAAATTATTCGTCTCCACATAGATTTGTATTCAAGTTAATTATTACTTTCCGAGAAACAGCATTACCCTAGGTTACTTTTAATTGTTAACATCAACAAATGCTTAAATTACCTCTAAAATATCACTGTACCCTTACTTATAACCACTAAAACGTCAAAAGTTATCATTTGTTTCAAAACAGTCACTTAATTTTGAAACAGTAATCTGGAGAGGTACTTATCATCAGTTAAATGTATTTTTATTTGTTATAAATTCTTTAAACACAAATATTACTCTTACAATAGAAAAAGATATGAACAATAGTATTAATTTCTTATATATTTCTATTTCAATTTCACCTACTAATTTCAAATTTAATATTTATCGGAAACCTACTACCACCGACATAATTCCCTTTGATTTTTTCATCCTAAACAAACAAAGTTTGCTGTTTTTCATAGTTTGTTGTTCGGATTAATTAATTTACTTTTGTTTGAAGCTGATTTTTATCCAGAATTAAAAACCAACAAACATATTGCCATGTCAAATGGATATTCTCCAAATGTTATTGATAAAATGTTACACATAAAATTAATAGAGAAAGTTTGTTAGAGTTCGTTCAAATTAATTTTTTCGGTTTTGTAATATAAAGTCAGAATTGTAAACCTTTTACTTTATTATATAATATTAGCACAATAAATTAATTCACCCCTATACTTACTACAAGAAAGAGAAAGATACCCTTGTCCTTCTTGGTGAGTCGGAGGTAATAAGCAGTGCAGGTACCATTTATAATATTGTCGCATCATTCTCTTCTATGTTTGAAATTTGTAGTTGTCACTTTTATCATTTTGCTGTACTACTGTTGCATGAACCTTTAGAAATAAGAAATTATGAACGCCACTGTAACTTCTGAAGGTTCATGAAACACTAGTACGAAAACGAAAAACGAGACAAACATACGTAAACTATAAAGTAGAACAGAAATGAGCAGAATTGAAATACTACCTGCATCACTTGTATCTCATCCTCATCAAAAATGATGGTGGTGTCCTTCTCTTTCTTACGGTAGATATAGGGGCTAGTTAATTTATTGCGCCAGTAATAAAAAGATTTACAATTTTGACTTTATAATACAAAACCGAAAAAATTAAATTGAACGGACTTTATGCTTTATAACAGTGTCCGTATTGATCAGAAAAAAACTGCTTTTGGTAGCCTTAGGTACGTTAGAAATTTAAGTAATGATTTCAAATATTTATTTCAGAATATGTTTTACTTTAAAATTATAGAAAATACTTCTATAAATCTTTAAAAAAATATTTAACCATCACAAAAAAATAGGCTCCAACTGAAAAAAGTGGAATTTATCAAATACATTGTGCTGATTGTAATGCAACTTACATTGGTTAGTCTGATAGAACTATTAAAAACACGTGTGTCCGAACATTTCTCTGCAATTAAAAACAAAAAAGTTTCACCAAGTGGTGCATCTGAGCATTGTTTAAACGTTAACCACACGTTGGATATGAATTACATCGAAGTTTTAAATTCCAACATACCGAAAAGCAGCAAACATTCCCTATTGGATGCGCTTAAGATTAAAAAAGTCAAATGTAATAAACAAAATATAGTAAATCACTAAATAGAAATGTCCACCTACAACTCACCCATCCTCCTTTTTAGGTTATAAATAATAAACCCCAAGCTTTAAACGTTAGTAATCTTTAGGTATTTATTATAGTAAATGACCGCATCAGCTCTTACTCTTCGAATAAAAACTGTGAAATGTACTGTTTCACAAAAGTTGCACCGTAGTTAGTTTAGATTTCATACATAAGTTCAAAAAATTTTGTAGTTTGAAGAGACAGGGGCTAACATCAATGAGACAGGGTGGGTAATGCTTTTTTCTACTTTTTTGTGTTTCATTCCCATCAGCTACTCGTGCTGGTGAGAGGGCAGTCCCTCCGACTTACACTGTAGTGCAAAGCCGGAGGGTAGGGCGTAAGGCTCTTTTCAGCCTCCTTGCAGGAATCGTGGGAATGGGTGGGTGGTGTGGTTAGAGAGAGAAGGATGAGACGGACGAAATGAAGACAGAAGAGAAGTGAAAGATTATCTGTGGAATATTACTGCTCCAGCATTTGCCTAAATGATCCAAGGAAACCACAGAGGACTTGGATCAGAGCAGCCGAACCTGGATTCGAACAGATGACCTCCCGAATGCTAAGTAACAATCTAGAGCACTAGATTACTCCACTCGGTGTGGGTGTTTAAATATAAAATATTTGTCATTGTTATCAACTTGTAGACTTATAAGCAGGTATAACTTTTGAATTCTTGGTAACAATAGGGCTAGCTTTAATATTACCTGGGGTATTACCTAGTTATTACACCCTTGTAGATTTTAGCATGACAGCATCTCTGTAGACATTAATCAGTACACAACATGTCATAGTCAAAACTAGTCGAAATCAATCCTTGCATTTATAAACTTATCAGTCGGACGAATTTGTATCTCATTGCGGTTTTATAAAAATTAATTTATTTTGAAGAGACGTTGAAATTAGTTATTGTTAGAATAGGAATTTAATCAAATATTTTAAAACCAAACTAGTTGCATAAAAATGAAACGTATAACGTTTGTACGGTTGTATGGATCGAGCTGTCGTATAATTTGCGGTAAAACGTAAAAATTGTAGATTGAGCAGTCACTTTTTTCATTTCATTTAAATATGTCGATTTCTTCTCAAGCGAACTTCTTACATTTTCAAACAGAGGCACACGAGTGACAAACTCATATCCTTTATTATGGATACCACTACCTAACCTAACCTAACCTAACCTTTCAAAAACAAAGGTGTATACATTACACACGTGAAACGCTTTTTTGACCGCAAACTCGACAAGTAAATTTTACCCTTCCTCCATTTATACATTCAAGAAAGATTTGACCAAAAAATCCACTGACCGCTCGATAGACTGACCGCAAATAGAACGACACCGTTTATACACAGGGCTCATATATAAGTAAGAGTATATTACATCGCTAACGTTTTAGTACTTTTATCAGGACAAATACGTTTTTCCTTTTTCTTTTCAAAAGCGGTTTATATACGTGTGTTAGTAACGGCATGTAGCTGTATCATATGAAGCGATAAAACCACCCTAAAAATTCCCCAATATTCACATTATCCTACGAGTGGTATGTAAGTACCCTCTACTATACGTTATCGACAAAACGCCCTCGTATTAGGTAATGCGTTGAATAATAGGTTTGCAACAGTAATTTATTATCACCTCATTAGTTAACCTCTTGTAACAGTACAGCTCTCACTGATATATGGAACATGCGACGATCGTAGCTGATATCATATCATTCTAAGGATTTATACATGCACATACACACACTCACTTCGATATCCCCAAGCATATCTAGACCAATAATATAAAGAGGAAAAGCTTATGAATTTGTTTCAGCAACTAACTAAAAAAATACGGATAATGTCGATTAGAACAAAAATTAATTTATGTCCACTTTTTACATTGTAAGAAGGACAAAATATTGTTGATTGTTAAAAACTGTTGGCAATGTATGTCTATGACTAATTGGATATCGCCCTTCACAATAAGATCAGAATCAATCACAAATATAGAAAAGGGTAGGGTATGGTTCTACACCAAAAATATTAAAAGGAATCGTCATAGTGAGCCTCCGGTGTCTGTATATCACAATTAACTTTTCAGAAACTATTTTTTGTAAATATTCAAAATTCATTACAAAATAACGCAGATAGATATGTTTATAAATATTCAAAGAAAGATTTAATATTTTTAACTTTTAAACTGCCAAAGAAAAACTTCAATGTTGGTTCCAGTTAATTATTCCATAAATTGTTAATTCAAATAAAAATATACTACTTATTTTCATTTTCTAAAATCGTTATATTAGGCAACGTATTTGATAAGATAACACCCTAGTTGGCGAGTCAAATTCGCTACTGTCCAATGTTTCTAATACATTTTCAATATACGTATTGCATCCACCAAGTATCCACATTTCTGAGAAAACTGTCAGATTGTTTTGGGCAGGTCAGAAATTGATTTCCTGCAGCAACAATAATAATCGGGGAACTGATCTTGAACGGCAGCAATTTTGATCTACATCGCTTCACCGGATAAGCTTTACGATTAGTAAAGAACAAACACCGTAAAAGGGAACAATTAATTTCCGATACATTTACAATAGATCCTGAAAATACAACGTTCACATCTGTACCGATAATTGAAACAATATGTAACAATGTGCAAAACTTCTCAGGCTGATGGAAAATGAAATGAACAGATTTGATACAGTTAAACTAACTCTTTTAGCTTTTTATAGTCTCAAAAGACTGAGGAAGGCAACTGGAACCGAGATAAACTATTTTTAATCCTTCTAAAGTGAATTTTGTTGCCCCATTTAGTTTACAATTAATTTAAAAAGTAATAACCGAATTTAACATAAACCCTCGACAGGTGATCCCTACATTGTCAAATTTTACAAAGATTATTTGAATATTAAATTCTTGCCACTTTTAAGAATATCAATACATGTTATGTATATATATATATATATATACTTCCTATGTCTGATTGCTCAAAACAAGAGCATATTCCCTTCAAGAAACATCTTTGAAAACACCTTCTGTATTTTTGAAATCCTAAAATCTAGCATAAAAAGTAAATAACAAACCTTTTTTTAGAACATATCTGTTTGTTAATTATTAGGATCATGAACAATAATAATAAAAGAAGCTTGCTCCCCAACAGAAGCCCTTCAAATGAAATATTTTCAACAATTCTATTGAAATAAATTTCTAAACAAACTAATAGATTAAACAGTACTTTTGTTTCAACATATTTTAACGCTTTCTCTTGCAATTATTTCGACCTAAGGGTCATTATCAAAGAGTTGTTAATACAGTACTAACTATATTTTGACAATCGCATAACAAAAGCTAATTCAATAAAAACCTGACGATTTTCCAGATATCGAAAACAGCACAGCACAAGCTTTTTATATAAAATTAAAAACTATGTTTACACCCATTCCAAGATTCAAATTTGGATTAAAGATAATAAAAAAAGACAAAAGAATGTTTCAACGAATCTATTTCGAAAAACTCGACATATGTATACATAATACTGATACAGACCGCCCAGTCGAAACATATGTCGAGTTTTTTTTTTACTTAGTATTAAAATTGGATTATTTTTCACCAAGAAACAGTTGCTAAATGTTCTGTTTATATGAAGCTCCAATTGATCAGGAGTAGAAAATGAAACGTTCAAGCTGACTGTTAAATCCTAAAACCAAATAATCTTGTAACTCTTATTGGATTGTTGATTTACCAAATTTACAATCAGCAAAAACGATCATAAGTCTATGATTCGAATCAACTAAACGCGATTGCATGCAGGAAGGTTTCATTTCATGTAAACAGCAGGAACTTGAATTCGCGATATCTCCACGAAAAATTGATTTCTATTTGAACATTGAAAAATGAATAGTCAATAGTTATACTTTATGGTAAGTCGATTACTGTTGTAAGCAAAATTCTTTGAAAACACAACTGGTCATCAACGGTTTATGTATATAAAATTCTCTTTGGTTGAACCCATGTTTTATTTTTGCGATGTAAATGTGGTATGGAATTACAAGAAACCCACAACCTCGTATAAATTTCGAATTAATTAAGCACAAACTTTAATTTAACACCATAACGAAAATAGCAAGAAATAATGGATTCAATAGTAATATCATCCAAAAAGTACTTAATAAAAAACAATTTAAGTTCGCATGTCGTGGTATATACCCACACATAAAAGATAACAACCGAACATACATGTCCCTCACATATTTTGGTAAAACCTCCATAAAAATTGCGAATAGTCTACACAATAATAATATTATAGTGAGTTTCAAACCAAATATAACTATAAAAAACTTATTTTTTAATTCTACGGCTGAAAAGTTCGTAGACTAGCGTAGAAAAAAATTATTTTTTGATAGAATTTGATTTTATTATTCAATATAGTTCCCTTCAAGGGCGATACAACGATTATAGCGGTCATATAATTTTTCGATACCATTTTTATAATACGATTTGTCTTTAGCCTCAAAATAGACTTCAGTTTCTGCGATTACCTCTTCATCGGCGCGAAACTTCCGTCCAGCGAGCATCCTCCTCTTGAGGTCTAAGAACAGAAAAAAGTCGCTGGGGGCCAAATCTGGAGAGTATGGTGGTTGTGGAAGCAATTCACAGCCCAATTCATGGAATTTTGCCATCGATTTCATTGAATTGTGACACGGTGCATTGTCTTGCTGCATGAAACAGCACTTTCTTTTTCTTCAAACGTTGCCAGCCGACTTTTGCGTCTTTCCACGCTTTGGAGTCGGTTCATCACGTGCAGTCCACTCGACTGACTGTCGATCTGTCGATTGGACTCCGGTATGAAGTGATGGAGCCATATTTCATACATCGTCACATATCGACGCAAAAGCAAAAATTCGGATTTATTACGATTGAACAGCTCCAAACACTGCTTAGAATCATCGATCCGTTATTGTCGGTCGATTGTGAGCTCACGCTCGCGCGGCACCCACTTTCTACAGAGCTTTCGCATATCCAAATATTAATCAACATTCAGGATATGACCAACACGTTCCTTTGATACCTTTAGGGTCGGGTTTCAGCTATCTCAATCAACTTCACTTTACGGTTATCAAAAATTATTTTGTGACTTTTTTTATGTTTTCGTCGGTAACAGCCTCTTTGAGGCGTCCACTGCGTGCATCGTCTTCGGTGCTCATTTCGCCTCTTTTAAATTTAGCAAACCACTTTTCTACAGTTAATTTTCCTGGTGCAAAGTACGAATAATGTTTATCAACCAAGCCTTGGTTTCGACAGTATTTGTTTTTCGCCAAAAAGCCAAAAAGAAATGCTTTATTAACATCCGAAATTCCCAATAGTAATATCATCCAAAAACTACTTAATAAAAAACAATTTAAGTTCGCATGTTATGGTATATACCCACACATAAAAGATAACAACCGATCATATATGTCCCTCACATATTTTGGTAAAATGTCCATAAAAATTGCGAATATTCTACACAATAATAATATTATAGTGAGTTTCAAAATAAATATAACTATAAAAAACTTATTTTTTAATTCTAAGGATAGCACTGATAAATACGAAAAAAACTGGAGTATATAAATTAAAATGTTCAGAATGTGATGCCTCTTACCTCGGTCAAACAGGTAGATCATTTAAAGTCCGCTATGAAAAGCATTTCCGTTCTAATAAGTTACAAAAAACCAATTCAAATTTCGCAAACCACTTGTTTCTCTCAGATCATAAATTTCCACCTATAGATAATCTACAAATAATGCATATTACAAAAAAGGTTTTAAATTGAACATTTTAAAAGCAGTAGAAGTGTATAAAGCAAATATTATTTCTAAAAATAACCTGTTAAATGAGCAACTAGATTTGTACCATTCTATACTGTTCAAGACTTTTAGGTATTTACAATTGGTATTTCCAAAGTAGGTATAATGCAGACGTCACCCTATTCACGTTTATTCTAATCGAATTGCTTGGTAATGGCAACTCTGTTGCCAAAACTATAGTAGCAATTTGTGTAAAATAAAGTGATAGGAAAACAAAGTTAGTATTTCTTTTAGTTACTTCCTGATTTAATTTTTGTTTTTCGTTTTTATTGAACTCGTTTCACATTTTACCATTTTAGGTAAATCGTCCGTCAAAACTTTTTAACGTTTCCCTATTAACTGAATTTATACGTATTTTCGACTTCGCCATTTACCTCGTCGGTTATACGGGATCTGCTTCCAACGTTTGCTTTATAGACACGAGGGGCTTTAAACTAATTCCCTATCGGAGCCGGTTTCCCCACAGAAATCGCCCTCCAACGTCCCCAAGAACACGAAAAACGCATTCGTTTCCAAAGATTTATCGTTTTAAGTTCACATTTTACACCACTCTCGGTATTTTTGTCATACCGCCTTATCCATGAATGCAATCACCGCAGTCTCCTTGAAATCTCGGAAAAAACACTCCAATAATTGAATTAACAAATGAAACGGAAAATCAAACGGTCAAGGCATCCGAGGAAAAATCGATGAACCGGTTACTATGTTAAAAACACCTGAACGTTACCTAATAATTAATAGGGTACATGGATGTCTTTAAAAATCCATTAGTTTTATTTATTTCTTAAAACAAGACTAGCCCATTAATACTGTAAACAAAAGAAAACTATTAAGGACCAGCGTAACAAATTAAATCAGTGACACAATATGTATACCAATATGAATGCATATGATATCTGCTAATAAACTAATATATACCTCCGGTGATAGTGTAAATGTCTACTACTGCCTATAACAGATTTAAGTAAAACAATAATGTGGTATCTCATGGAAACTGGAATTTACTTCTTCTTTTACTCAATGAATAAATTGCAAAAAATCCTAAATTAAATTATGTCTAGCCTGATATCTACATACTATTCAGTTTTTATACAAATGACACATATATTACCGTTTTGCTTCCTTTGACCTGCGTAAGTCTTGCACAAGTTGATTTTAAATTGTGACTTGACAACAATTTTTACTAAATCACCAAAATCGCTAGTTTTAATCCCAATTTGTTCTCTATCCACACTCAATTAGATGTCCATAAATGTATTTTACTAAAACACAATTTATATCTCGTACCTTCCGTTATTGCCGATAGCCGAATAAATTATGGAATATGAACACGAAATACTTATTTTCTAAAATACAAATTCTGATTTTGGGTTAAATCAATTAATTTGCTGATATAACCATGACTTCTTCAATTACATACAAGAGAAGAAAAATTAATTTTAAAATTGCATGGTCGAAACCGGTCATGGGATATGGCTTTCAGTACGCTGTGCCCACTGTGTAGGACGCATTCGAAATGTGGGATCTGTGATCCTTAAAATTTAGAATTTGAATATTTAAAATTGCCTTAACGATCACTGTGTACTTTATAATATCTCTAGTGCTAGCATATAGGTAGGTTTGTAAGGTAATTTTAGGAAGTTATCTCCTCTTATAATATAAAATTTTGGAATTACCTGACTATTAAAACACCTAATTAAAGTAGGCCTACTTTAGATATCCGGAATGTTATCAAACAATCAAAAAAATCACCGACGTTTCAAGTTTACACAATCATCAGAAATTTCATTAAACGAACTTCACGAACGGAATTCGCGAATGCATTCCCTCGACGAACTTCGAGGTCCACATTTGGACAGATTCCGCTGGTTTTTAACAGTTTGGCACTTATAGTAAGACAATCTTTTTAACAAAGAGTAAAAAACACTTCGAAATATTTCAACAAACATTTATTCACCTCGACAATTGTTTCGACCAGACGATCATTTTCAAGAGTACAAAAATAGTTACTAATGCTAAAAGTGTACAAGATCATATATACATGCACAATTTTGGAAATAAGTAATTAAGAGAGGTGTGTTATAAACAATTAGTTCCATTTGATTATTAACAAGATTTTTGCCTTTTTGGATAGCTTTTTAATTTCTAAGCTCTCAAGTAATGTAAGTTTTATAGTTTTTGTTGTGTATGTATGAGTTTTACATTACTCACATCTAGATTGTGTTTATGTATATTGCAATGTTCTGCAATCCCTGTTAAAGTTTTTTAAACTATCCATATGTTCTTTTAAACGTGCATTGATGGAACGACCAGTCTGACCTATATATATGACGTCATATTGTTCACAGTTTAATTGGTAAATTCCACTTCTTTTATTTTTATCTACGTTTAACTTATTGTTGACTAATAGTGAATTTACATTATTTTTATTAATTTCAATAACTTGGATATCAAAGGATTTTAGTTTGGTTTTAATTTTATTGCTTGTATTTTTTATAAATATTAGATTTCCAACTTAACAGTAATTTATTTGTTTATTTTTGGTGGGTTATGAAACAGTTCTGAACGTATTTTTTGTAAAGTAAATTGTTAATTAAGGGAATTTTGTAACCATTATTAAAGGCAATGTTTTTAGTTATGTTTAATTCAGTTAAAATCTTTTTTTGATAGAGGTATGTTGACTAATCTGTGGGTTAGACTTTGAAAAGAAGCTAATTTAATTTGAAAGGACTGGTTAGAACAATAGAGGATAATGGTGTCTGCTGTTGTTGGTTTTCTATATATTTTAAATTTTAAATTATTGTTTTCACGGTAAACTGTTAGATCTAGGAAATTTATGTGTTTTTCTGATTGATGATCGTCTGATAGAAACAATTGTCGAGGTGAATAAACGTTTGTTAAAATGTGTTTTTTACTCTTTATTAAAATGTTTCATCGTCATTGCACCGAACAAACTTTAAATCCTTTTAACTTTTAATTTAAGTCCCGACACAATTTTAATGTAAATTTGTTCAATTCAGAATTTACAACGTTTGTTTACCTAACCCGGCACCTTTGTAATATTATTTATTCCTATATCGTTCCAACTTAATAGTAAAATACTTGTCATAAAATAAACGACCGAGATACGTAGTAAACCTACATACTGACGGGGTTTTAGGTCATACGTACGTAATATGTTATTCCATCACCTGGGTGTCTGGGCCCTATTTAATAAATCTAATAAATAACAATGTAGTTAAGACAAAAGCTCGACTTTAGCGTATGTTGCGTTGTTTAATTAAATTCTTCATGAAAGTTTACCACTAATAGGTTTTACAACGATCAACGAAATTTTCCGGGCAATTTAAATTTTATTTCGGGCGAATTAAATTTTCCATGAGCCTGTTTATCGTTCGTGAAAATAAACGCCGCTGCCTTACGTGATGTTAGCAAAGTCAGCAAGTTGAAAAGCTGATCCAACTAATTGATTACTTCGGCAACGCAACGGATCTTTTATTTATTCGCTAACGAAACCGACAAAATATGAAATTTTATTAAACAAAGCAAAAAAACAATTTAACTCAAAAGTTTCTCTTATAATTTAAGACAGCTCTATCGATATCAGATATAATGGCGAAAAGATGAGATTATGATTATGATATTATTAAATAACGATTAAATTTTAGTGATCTTGAAGTATCCTTACAACAAGATATGAGTTGTTTTATTTTGAAACATTTTGATTTTGCTGGAAAATATACTTTTTTTCAGTTACATCGGAAACAGTTAACGATTAGATTTTGTCGAAAAATTTTATATGGAAATAAAATATGCAATAAATTTACACCCACCGTGCCCATAAGCTGATTTAAAAAAGAATAATTGATATTTAGCGCCAGAGTTAACCCAGAATCGCGAAATTTTAACCATATCGTCCATGAAACATTAATCAGCAGTATACCAAATTTAATTACAAGCTCGTCCATACACGTTTTCAGGGGGGTCCTTCCCTCCCAAATCCGAAAGTAATTCGAACTTGCAGTTTTTATAAAATAGTTCATAAATAAAATAAAGGAAATAAAAAGCGGAAGATGAAAGAAAACAACATGATACATAAATATATTAATGTGATTGGATGTAATATGAACATTGCAAAATATTTAGCATTCTAGCTACGATGATTTATCTAAATGAATATCCAAAATTTACAGTCACATCTCAACTTTATGAAAGTTTACCTGTTTCTACTAAATAAGTATATACTCAAAAATTTGTCGAAATTGTTCATTAAAGATATTGTGAATTTTAACTTTATTATATTTCTAAGCATTTAATCATATAGGAGCTCTTTTAATTTTCTTAGTGTAAAATACAAAAGTTAAATAAAAATTAAAAATGTCCAATTAAAATAAAGACCTTTAAGACCAAATTCGGTATAACAGGAAATGATGATCAGGAAATTGATTTAATTAATTATACAAAGCACATTCGACAACGTCCTCAACCAAACCTTTAAAAATTCATTGCCACTATTACCCGATACCTTGAATTAACAGTTTCTCCGGTTAATCGCCCCATAAATTAAATGTTTAATTTACACTCCCCTTGTTTGGTGTTTTATCTCACTGTTAAAATTGAAACCGATAGAACTCCCTTAAGGAAGTATTATAAGTTAGCAGTAAAATTTGAATTAAATTAAATAAACTGTTCAGTACACAGAGCGAAATAACGACGACACTATTTTATTTTTTATTATCTTCTGCACTTCGATTTTTACAATATCAAAGTATAACCAGTAAAAATCAATTTTGCTGCTTACGTCATTACCAATTAATAACAGTTACATTGAACAATGTTACTTAATTATCTATTGACTGGATTTTTTATTTTCAGGAATCCATCGTAAATTCAGTAAAAGAAGCAAAAAGACGCACAAGTAGGTGTCCATACGTCCATTGCGTTAACCGTCGAGATCGGCGTGCGGTGGCTGCGTTGGTGGTGCGTCGCTACTGCGGCTGCTGTGCGACGGTCTGCATGGGGGTCTTGCGGCGGCCGCAGTGCGATGAGGACGGCGGCAGCGACGGCTGCGGATGGAGGAACAAGATGGCGTCGAGTGGGTGGTTCGGGCCGCAAGGCCCTTGTCACAGCGGGCTCCACTGAGACAGCCTGCGGCGGCGGTCTGCGTAGGCGCATGCCCCTGCGGCGTCCCGCACGTGGGCCGTGCCCTGGCACGGGACCTCCGCCCTGTCGCGCGATGCGCTACTATCGTCTTTGGATCTACACGTGCAACGCGGCCCTTTTTATGGCCGCAATCGCGTTCTGCGGCGCGGCCGCACGCACACTCATTTTCGACTACCGCAGACAACTAGTGCCGTCGCTAACACTATACCAGGTGAGTACATAACACAAAATGCTACGTTGTCTGATTTTGATAGTAATCGCCATTATCAGAGGCGACTGGTGTGTACGGGAGTCCTTAGAAGAAAGACGTGTCTGGCCGTTTATCCGTGACTATCTGAAGCCGGGCGTTCAAACCAACTATCGTATATACCTACATAAATAACAGTGCAAATAAAAATTTAAGAATTTAGTGCATAAAGTGACAAACAATAGCGAAGTAAGTGGATTTGGTGAGACAATAGGGGCAGGGCCTTCAAATTCTTCACGGATCTGGCAAGTGAACTAATTGATCACGAATCGGAAGAAGATAAACGCAATTAACAAAGCAGGTATCAGCTACGAAGAAATGACCAAGAACCTAGGACAGCTACTAGATAGATTAATAGAATTCAGAGGCCGTAATGGATAAATTAAAAATTTACCCCGTCAACATCAACGGAATTCAAGGTAAATTCCTTGAACTAGAACATCAAATCAAGCAGATAGAACCGTGTTAATACGGTGTTCCACAGTGCTCTATACTAGGACCAATCCTTTGGAACTTATACGTTACGGACCTTCCAAAGACAAGCATACAAGGTGAAACACTGGCTCAATACGCAGACGATCTCTGTATTCATAATGAATCAAAAAACCTTCACACTTCAAAACTCCGGGCTGAATGGGCTCTTAGGGAATATTATAATAAATGGGGTCTCACCTGCAAAGTCTCCAAAACTAACGGTACCTTTTTCACACGTTAGAGAAACCTGCCGAAGACCTTTAAATATCAAGAATTGTCCATCCCAATCCAAAAGGAAATCACGTATCTTGGACTGAAGCTAGACAAACTATTATCCTGTAACAAACTTACCAACCAAGTAGTCACCAAATACAGAAAAGCCTTGGGTAGCTTCATTGGCAAAAGATCAGAAGCAGACCCAGAAAGCAAACTGCAAATCATCTAAGCATACCTAAAACCCATTTTGGATTACATTAAGATACCGATACTCCCCAGGATCTCCAAGTCAAATATCAACAAGCTAGAAGCACAATTACGCAGTACCTACAGGATAGCGAGCAAATTCCCAAACAGCCTCGACAATAAAATATTCTATGAGATGCTAGACAAAGATCCCCCCCCCACATCCGATGGACAATGGTACAGAAAGATTGGCTGAAGAAGATAAAAACGATAATCGAACCCGACAAATGGAAAATGGGCAAGCACTTGGTGACACAATCTACACAACGCTACGGGAACACACCAACGATCCCGAGAAACGAGAGGAAGAAACCGGTATCGACCAAGGCTGACAACACCTATTACATTCTACTTTAACACCTAAACAAATGTAACAAATGCTGTGATACACACCCACGTGTATACAAGCATAAAACATAGTCTATAAACCTATAAACAAAAAATACCTGATATATGTTCAATATCCATCTCGTATTTCATCACGCATTTCGGGTTGTTAGCCCTTTTTCAACATTAAAACATTATTTCCTTATTTATTCCAAAATGTTTCAAAATTATATTACCGAACAATCAATTTCTTTTACTAAAATTTATTAATATAATACTTTAGTGTATCTGCATCACATCCGACGCTGATGTAATTGTTAAATATCGCCTTTTGTTAGCCGTCTTATGCGGAATAGTAAACCAAGTGAATTCTCTGAGATTTGCTCGATCGCGTTGTGGTGTGCTAAACTGTGTCAGCAGACTGGTTCTGTACACCATTGGAGCCGTGCCCGCTCCCCTCAGTACCCACATTTACTAGCATACAACAGCGAATTTAGACGGGTAATTGAGCTGCAATAGAGACTTTGCAAATAAACATAATATGCTCCACCTCTGTGCAAGGAAAACCTAATATTTTTAATGACAATGCCCAGTTGATGTAATTTGATAATACATGTTTGATGTAATATTTTACGTGTGTACTCGTATTACTGCCCCATGTATAGTAGGTGCATGCCTATTACATTATTAATATATCTCTGGTGGGAATTACGAACGCTCGATACTTTGGTCTCTGTGGACTGTAAAAAGTTGAAGCTGAAAGAGCTATATATTATATGGATTGATGTTTGATGTCATCGCATCGTATGCGAATATCCAATGGTGTGATTGGTCAAGGTGAAGAAGTGCCTAATATAAACTAATGTACGAATGGTGTAGTGTGTATGGTAGGAACAGATATGTTTAGTCTTAAAAAATCTTCATTATAAAGTGGTATATATATTTGTTATGACATTTTCATTTTCTATTCGATATTAGGAATTGCACATTTCGGACTCAACATTTAATTAAATGGTATATTTCAAACATTTCAATGATTCTTTTTTAATCTATTGAAAATAACATATTGTATCGTACAAAAACGTTGTTCTGTTTTTTGACGAATATTCTTTATCAATTTTATCTTTCAGGATCTCTGTGTATATACTTAATAATGACCAATTCGGACCAGTACACTTAGTTATGTCGATGTAGGGCCAGAAG
Source organism: Agrilus biguttatus (assembly GCA_963921985.1). NCBI lineage: Eukaryota > Metazoa > Arthropoda > Insecta > Coleoptera > Buprestidae > Agrilus > Agrilus biguttatus. The sequence continues at coordinate 33,209,003 of OY998117.1, forward strand.
AGTAGAAGACGAGTTAGCTAGTCATCGATGCGTTATAGCTTACGAGAATCCATTAAGGAGAAGATGATGCGAACGCTTATCTCAATATTAGGTTTCCCGCATTAGTTCGAGGATCATTTTCACGCTACGATCGTTACCGTCAGTCATTAATGCAAATGTGCATTCCACTCAACGCGGCCATTATTAACGCGTCGTTTTAATGAAACACCGAGGAATTTCCGCATGAAAATTTCAGACCCTATTTGATATAGGAAAGAATTTTCTAGATAAGCGAATAATTAAATTCAAAAACAGCCACGAGAAGATGAAATTGTTGTTTACAAACAAAAAGAAAACATAATGTACTAATGAACTTAATGCACAATAATGACACAAATTAATAAAGAAACACGCATATCTATCGAGGAATACCGAGAACGTATTCGAAGCGACAGCATTTTGAACTTATTAGCAATTTAATAATACGATGCATGTTTTTTAAGTAAATACCGTTTTGAAATTAATAAAAAGCATGTAACGAGATCTTAATAATTTTATTTTTACATGAAAGCCTGTACCTTAATCTACTTTCTACATAATTTATTTCAATATTGAGGCACTTGTCATAACGTTTGACCAGTGAGCAGTTTTTGAATACCCTTCTCATGCAACTCTGCCGCCTGACTTATTTACTGTTAACCGCTGCGTCACAACTGTTGTGACTTCGTCATCGTCTTGAAGACGCTGATCGCCCAGATGTTTCTTCAAGTGCAGGAACAAATGGTAGTCACTGGGCGCCAGATCAGGACTGTACGGATGATGATCTAGAGTTCTCCAATGAAAAGATGTGATGAGATCTTTGGTACAAGAAGCTACATGCGGACAAGCATTGTCATGCACATTTGTGCGGTCATCTTTAAATGCTCTCACCCACTTCCTTACCATTCCATCACTCATAATGTTTTGTCAGTAATTTGCACAGATCTCACTATGAATATCAATCGGTTTTAGTCCTTTAGCAGTAAGGAATCGTATTACAGCCCGGACTTCACGGTCGGCGGGACTCACGATAAGCGGAGGCATCTTGAACACTTTGTAGACAAAGTAATCAAGGGCGAATCATACTGTAATAGCGTCAGTGCGTAGGTGAGATATGTAGGTACTCAGTGCGCATGCGCGGAACGCTTACAGCAGAGCTGCGGCGGCTGAATTTCAAAACGGTACTTACTTAAAAAACATGCCTCGTATATACTGAACCCACGGCGTAGCTAACTAGGTGGTAGACACGTAACTAGATCGAACTACATTAAAAATATGGTCTTGATTAGCTTTCAATTAATCTTTATTAGCAAAGGACCTTGTTTAACACTACTGAATCCCACAAAATGGTGGCAAATACCTACAGATGGCGTTCACTACACTGTCTATATTTATTTATCAATCGCTGTTTATAGAAAGGAAGTAGATTGGTGTTCTGCAGAACTGTCTACGGCGTGCTGATAAAAACCAATGAGTTCGAAATCGCAATACACGTCTGGCAGTTTCGGCAGAATGCTAACCGAGGGCATATTTTTATCTTTGTTATGTGCGTGTTAAATGAGAATACCCTCCTTTATTGTATATAGTTGAAGAATCTACTGACAAATACTTATACGTTAATATGTTAAAAATACATTCGACAAAATTCAACGATTCAACATTTAGGACACACGTCATTGTATTCGTCATGAGTAGGGTAACACAATAGTGGAAGTTTCAATGCGCAAATACGTCATAGAGGGAAGTTCAGAACAAAAATTTATTCTACTTTTGATAGTTTACGTGTAATAGGGTCATAAGAAACTAGCCCAATATTAACCTAACTTAACCTATCCTAACATAACGTAAACTACTTATATGATAGCCTGAACTGGTAGTGGTTTAGTATTTGGGGCATATTCACGAGGGGACAGGGTCATATAATTTGAAAGCTCACTATTAGGAGAACACACTGGAAGAAGCTTTGATATGCGAAAATGTATAATTTTTTTATACTATTCCTGATATTTTTATATGCAGAAAGGTCACAATGTTTTCTCAAAGACATTTTTTAGGCAAATTTGTAAATTGAATTTCATAATTTTATTTCACACTATACAAAAGGCGACGAATACTTGTTTAGTCTAAAAATTATAATGAACAATGTTGGATGTTATTCGCATCAGCGATTAACAGTGACCATTGTTCTCGAGAGGTACCATTATCAAATGTCGAAACAAATGACACAGTATTCATGCACACGTTCCACAGCAAGCTAGCTTTCGTCGCCTTTGATTATCAATTAATCGTCAATTTTTTCTCTCGTTGCTATTTCGTTTTTGAATATTAATTTTGTTAGTTTCTCGATAGTTTAATTTTTGTACATTGTTTGTAAATATCCATTTTCTTTTTTTATGGCCGAGCGGCGTGGTCTAGTGCTCTAGATCATTGCTTAGCATTCGGGAGGTCACCGGTTTGAACCCGGGTCCGGCTGCTCTGATCCAAGTTTTCTGTGGTTTCCTTAGATCACTCAGGCAAGGCAGTAATATTCCACAGATAATCTTTCACTTCTCTTCTGTCTTCATTTCGTCTTTCTCATCTTTTTCACCCTAACGAATCCCATCCATTCCCACGATTCCTACAAGGAGACTGAAGAGAGCCGTACGCTCTACCCTCCAGCTTTGCTCTACAGTGTAGGTCGGAAGGACTGCCCGCCCACCAGCCCGAGTAACTGGTGGGAATTAAACAGAAAGAAATTTTTTTTATGGATTAAAACTTTAAAAACACTTTGGAGAATTCATTCATTAATGTGGTGGTACAGCAGTACACCGAAAAAGGTGAAACACTACGCGCTATTTCCTTACACTAACATAGTTTATTTCAAAATATACTAAAAAAGATGAAATTAAATGAATTCAATGTTTGCAAATATGACAATAATTGTGTTCTCATACAACGTATTGATTTGGATGTATGCTCTAAATACTAAATACAGCTGAATTCAATTCCTTGTTTGGAATTTCGAGATAGGCCAGGGGAATACTTTTAAATTATACCCAAAATGCAATTCGTCAAGACCTAAAGCTGAAACCAAACGGTTTCCAATTCATACCTACATAAACAACTCGCGAAAGCCGTTGAACCAAACGGACAAACGTATTGATTGCTGGACGAACTTGATTATTACACGAATGCGAAAATTTATGCAAAATAGTAAACGTTTATGAAGGCACTGCTGGATTCAAAAGTGTCTAACTGACATTTCAGCCAAATAGGTTAAGGGTGTCTCAATACTTTCTATGAATTAATTGATAGTTATTATTGTAAAATATGCAAACTTAATTATTCACACTTCTAGTGTTATTTCTCACACTAGAGTAATTCAAATTGGTACGTCAAACTGCCTTTCAACCTTTAATTATTTAATAACAACTAAAATTACACTAATATTTACAATAAATGCGACACTACAATGTTTAAAATGTTTTTTTGTGATGAATGATGAATGTTTAATGATTATTGATTGAATTATATTGATTATGATTATGAATGTTTAATTATTGTGATTCTGGATGTTTGAATATCATTCTCAATGATTTGCCGTCTTTCCAAGAAATAAATACTGATAACACTGAAGATCAGTAGGCGTTACTTAAAATTGCTAAACAAGATTATTAGTTGTTTAAAATTTATATGGGGATGAAAACCCCCTTGCTTCTATGTTGATGTCTTGTCTAGATAATGTTATTAACCTAGAGGGTAAAATTATGTCTGGTACTATTTAATTTTATGATAGATAGACTTTCATAGAGTATCTTATAAACTTAATGATTTTCAATAAATCTAAGTTTTCTTAAATATTTATGAATAGAACAACTATTTATATGGTTGTAAAGTGTACAGAACAATTATATTATTATTATTAGTAATTGGGGGAGACCAAGGTATATTGAATCATAAAAAGATCAGGGTGATAAAACACTTTTTTTATACAATTGATTCTTTCCTAATTGATTTTGAGAGGAACTTCATTATCCATTGAACATTAACCGATTATAAAAATGAGTCATTCTAGCTGAAAATTATTATTACCAAACAATTATAATATAGTAAGTACTCCAAAAAGTATAACTTGAGTCATGTTGAATGGTTAATGCTTCAAAACGTACATTTGTTTTTTTTTCTGATGAACACGGAAATTTCAAAAATTATCGACTTCTTTATCATCATCAAGATATTAAATTTTACTAACTGATATTAATAATTGAAGGAATGAATTCACTTTTAAATGCTTCAATTATTAAAATAATGTTTCACAAGGATCCGATGCGACCAGTTCAACAATTGATTATTTACTAATTTTATTTCCATGCGTCTACGCACTTTTCTTAGAATAATTACAGAAATTCGATTTACCCCGAAACTCATTTGAATGTGGTCCATATTAAATACAGAGTAAACTAATTGACATCATAACCAAACCAAGCCACAGTGATGGTTTTCAAACTACTTCCTCCTTGCTCTTCCTTTTGACAACGCCAACTACCCTAATGCCAAACGCAATATTCGACAATCCGACCAAACATTTAGTAAGGTAGTTGGCGAATTATTCGTAATAGCTGCGACATATCGATTAACTGGACAATCCCAATTATTATACGAACGCAAAATTTATGCAGAGCAGCGGTCATTAGAGAAGTATTTTTGGAACGGAATGGGGTTTAAAAAATTCATTTCTATTTATAAGGCAATCCGACTTAATAATTATTCACCCTTTTCATGATCACAAGCAGGATTAGTAATTCTTTTACATGAAACCTGGTTAGCTCTGAATTGAAAATATATAAACTCAAAGTTATCCGCTAGTCTACTACGTCATTTCTAATGCTACTTTTTGTCGGTCGTTTCTTGTATTAACATAAAGGTCAAGTAGGTGTAATATTATCCAGAGCTATTAAAACATTTTATTTCAGTAACCAAAATGGATATTCACAAATTTATGTTAAAATCCTTTCTCGTAAATGCAAAAAGTGTTTCAGGAGGAATTTTAGAGGTAGTTATGGTAAATAAGGTTAAGTTAAAGCGAGAGATTAAGGTTTTTAACACCCCTGAATAATCTATAGTTTCGGCCTTTACTTTATGGAAAAAAATGTTAAAGGAAACACTAAATTTGATTTTTCCACTGTTTAATTTCAATCTTAACAATTGTTTCACCCCACAAGGGCATATTCAGAAGACCATATAAATAATAAAAAACACGAATTCAATACAAACGATAATTTTAAAATTTTACATTGCTCAAATAAAGGCAAAAAATTAGATATACCAGAATCCTTTGAGATCAAAAAGCAGATAAACCAAAATAGAGAATTAACTTTAAATGAAATAGAAAACGTTTATAAATCCACAATACTAAATAAAATAGTAGAAGGTACCCCCTCCAATTAACCCTAAGACTAGTATAAATTTAGAATAGTTATCTAACGTAAGCAGTTGTCTTCTGAAGATGCCCTTGTAGGGCGAAACAATTGTCAAGATTGAAAATAAACAGTGGAAAAATCAAATTTTTTATTTTATTTAGTGTACCCCTAAATGAGATCAGCGAATTTTTAAAAGTTCAAGAATAATGATTTTTAGGATTCCGTATCTAAGAATTGATAAAAATAGTGTTTTAGAAGTGACTACTTTATGCACAAAACTCTAATCTATCATATTTACTTTACCATGATTTTTTCAGAAAAAGGATAAAAACGTGATAGAGGTAGATACGATTTATGCAACCTTACCCTATGAATTGACATATTCAGAATTCAGAACCTGTCGGTAACAGACCGTACTTGAAAATTTTATAAATGTCAGTTCATAATAATGCTGCCATAAATATAAGGACCAAACTAATTTCTATGTGAGTCTGTTGCTGTCACATCTAGTCGAGTGCAGTATTCTCGCAACGTGTCCTTTTTCACACAGTGTTTCAGTTTGTTAACGTCAGATGCAACCATTACAACCTCGATTGGTTATATACTCGCCTTCGGTTGCCATGAGAACGAACAGATTCGTCAGTAATACCACGACGACCAATATAAACAAACATATGAAGACCGCTATCTACCCACTCGATATTATACAAACCTGTAATGACCAGCCCGATAATTAATTACCAACAAGTTATTCTGTTACCTAATAATTATAAATAATTATAATAATAATAAATAATTTCTATGTCTCTACAAGAATTAGTGTCTCGAATAATGAAAATTAAACTTTTATCACAATATTTAATAAATTTTCATTATATATATATTTGTATATATATATATATATATTACATATATATATATATATATATATATATATATATATATATATATATATATATTATATACAAATACAAACCAAAATTGGTTATTAATAAATTTATTGACACAGTAAAAAAATACACAGCGACTCACTATATATCAGGAACGAATTTCAATTTTTACCCTTCATGCATACGAAAGAAATTGTACTTACAATAACTCAAAACCTTGATTTACTTCTAAAAAATTAATCAATAGACGAACCAACGATAATAATTTGTCTATTATTGTGTACATATACAACTTCTGGTGCGCAAATAAAGACTTACTATTTAAATGTTGTCACTTTTATGTAGGTAACACATAGTATAAACAAAATTAATGAAACAATTGCGAAATAAGTTGATGTAAATGTGGAAGAATTCGGCTTTTAGCCTGCCCAAACCTTTTATAAGCCTCTCGTGATTGTTAGCACCCTGGAATGGATCATTACACCCCGAAGTCTAAACAAGTCAGCATGGAATAGTTTTTAAAGGCTGTATACCAAATTAAAAAATGGATCTCTAAATAATAAAATTATAAAAACTACTTATTCACCAAGAGAAAAACTTCCTATTCCTTTTTGTTTTCACTTTTTCTAACCTAAATAATGGCCTGAAAATTTTGCAAAAAATATTTTTAAATATATTGAACTACTAATTAAACTACGTTTTTTAAAAACCAAAATCTACCTTTTTTGGTACTCTTCAATTACATTATTTCACTTTTAGATTTCGCATATAGGTACCCACATTGTTTTATTTCTAATAACTTTGTTTTAATAACAAATATATATATATATATTAGTAACATGCTTTGCAGAATAGTGTATGCTAAATTTACAATTAATTAATTAAAGTGTCATATTAACCCGTCTATTCCTTCATAATAAAGTGAGAATAAAATATTTTTTAGGTGTGCCCTACCATGTGTGGTAATCATTATCACTTTACATAGTAGTAAGCATGTTTCCCCACCGTAGCACCATTTATAAATCTAGAATAAAAACTGTATTGAAGTTTTAAAGAAAAAAGTGTTACATAAAAAGAGAAACAAGTATCGAAAATTCAACAAAACTTCCTGAATTTTAATTTGCTGTTTCGATTATATACTAACCCAGAGGTCGGCAAAGTCCGGCTTCAGTTATTAATATTGCTTTATTTCCAATATAATGTCATTAATGATGGACCTCAATATTATTTTATTTCTAATCTAATGTCATTAATGATGGACTTTAATTTTGTTTTATTTTCAAGTTTCTAATGTCACTCATTTTATATACTGTGTTCATTAAAGAAAACGCTTTAATTAATGCGGCTCTTTGACGTATTGAGTGTGGCTTTAATGCTAGGATAACAGATTTGAAATTTTCTCCATTTGACATTGACGTTGGTAACTTCGAAATGCAATTATTGAATTTGAAAAACAAGGAAATATGGAGTTCTAAATTTGAACGTCTTTGCGCTGATTTGGAAATATCAGAGGAGAATAAATATAAACTATGTTCTCAACACAAGTGCTGTGCTTTGAAAGACCTGGAGAAAGAATACACATGACATGATCATGTTCAATGCCTGAAACAGTATTCCAGACGCTTACGATCAGCTCAAAAAACTCAGTTTGCTGTTCTTTACCTTTTCGGTTCAACGTATTCATGCGCACAATTTTTTTTGACTATTATTAAAAGTAACCTGAAATGTCGACTCATTGATGAGAACCTGGAAATGAGTTTAAAATTAAAAACAACAACCTACAAACCGAACTTGAACAAACTTTCAAAGGAGATGTAAGAACATTTTTCGCATTAAGTAGCGTTTTTGTGGATACTTTAATATCAAATTATTTTTTATTAATGAATGAAGTCATTATTAAAAAGGAAAAGTTTTATTCAGTGTATCTATAACATAATGAATGTCTATAATTGTGATAAAGGTTTACTACATTTACAAACAGATTTGGCTCTCAATTTAAATTTCCATATTTGGCTCTTTAGCTAATAAATTTGAGACCACTGTACTAACCGATTCAATTAAGTAAAAGCGTCAACCCACTAGCTCCTTACTCTATAAAAATAAATTAACTATAGATTTATTAACGAATTCGCTCTGTCGAAAACAAAGAACAAACAAGCCAATTTTTCACGGAACTATTTCTGATCAAATTGCGAAATAGAAATAGAACGAGAAAATTTCGTGTGCACAAAAAGGAAAAAAGAACTAAATAAAACTTATCTTAAATCAATACAGTAAATAATTTATGGCAAACAAAGAAATACGTTAATTACAAAAACCAATAGCGTCTAATTACAGTGGTCTATAAAGTACGTTTTAGTACTATTACATAAATTATGAATGACATATCTACAATTTCAAATAAACAAGAAGACGTTTCCAGTATTTTCTTATTTTTCTACTTAATTTTAGTTTTGAATTGCGATTTACAGAAATGGCAAAGGTAAAAGGCTTCTTTATAAAAAAAACATGTTGACGAATACTACCAATTAATTATTCGCATCAATTAATTTAAACAAAGAAAATACCCGGGCATAAGACATCCTATCCTACTTCTTTACCAAAACATTTGAACACTATTTATCAATTCCATTGCATCATTTAAAAGAAGCTTCCTTAAAAAATGAATACCTAGACTTTTTATAATTTTTAAACAGTAGGAACAAAGGATACCTTCAAAGCATCAACAATAAAATACTATGAATACATAAAAATTATTTGTGAAACCTCAGCTTTGAGGGAAAGTCCAACTCCCTCCAAAGTTTATGGATAAATAAAGCTGCAACATCAAAATCAATTTAATTGAATACTTTTTGATTTAAAAGACAGGAAATTGCACGTAATAATAGTGCCGCAGTCTTTCCGTTTTATAATCGAAATGTACATTTAGTACGTGTTACATGAGATATCTATTTACAACATATTTCATCCCTTTTACATGTCCGGGAGCGGTTCCGAAAAGGAGGATCTAGAACAGTAACGAAAACATAAAATAAATTACCCCTAACTGAGCCCTCAAGCATATTTAACACACTGAACATAAATTAAGGAACATTGTGCAGAAAAAGATTAATTTGATTGTGTGAGCAGAATGAAAAGAAACTAATTTACAACAATAACTTCGCGAGTTTGGAATGAAAACAAAATCAATTTTCCAAGACCTTTAATAGTTAATTTATGAGTTCCGAAAACTTTTCATATGAAACTTTTTAAGAGAAACTTGCGATGCTAGGACAACCTACTAGGCTATTGTTTAAAACACAATTATTTAAACAAAAACCGAAAACTGATATTTTTATGTGTTTCATTTTTTCATATTGATTGTTGAAAACATACAAGGGTGGTTTCATAAGTCCACGACTTTTCGAATTTCTCGCGCAGTAAATGTAATGGTAATACTGTTTTCGTTATGTGGCATCTATCGGTAGACTACTGCAACATTTTGAGCAAGCTGTGACATTCAGTTTATGTTTGGCAACCATTAAAAGCAGCTAACCTCGTTAATTTTCACAATTATGGAAAAAAGCGAATTTCATGTGCTGATTAAGCATTACTTATTGCGCAAAAAATCCATTTAGGAAACCAAGGTGAGGCTTGATAAATACGAGTACTATGGGGACTCTGCACCGTCGAATTGGGCCTGCGTTAAAGCTGCGGTATAGGCCTAGCGTTATCGTCCAAGAGTAACACGTCACGAATGGGGTGCATCCTCCTTTTTCGGCGATAAGCAAATTTTACCTGACTGAGAAGTCAGTAGTACAGGCAGTAGCAGGCTGCATTAACGGTTCTTAGCTCGTACAAAATATCAGTAAAGAGACGTGTTTTCGGCTTCACTGTGTTTGATTCATCATTACGCCGCCACTCCATGCTTGCTCGTTTTGATGTTGGAGTGTAATGGTGTACCTACGTCTCATCGTAGGTTACAATTTCCTCTCTATATCGAGTGAAAAGCGGCTGAGATGGAACTCGAACAACTTTTTGATCTTCACTCAGCAACTTTGGAAACCAACAATCTGGAATTTTTCGGAATCCCAAGTTCTTCGTTATGATTGTGTGGACACTCCCATAGCTGATGCCGAGTTCACCAGATAACTGAAGCACAGTGGCGTGGCGTGGCGATCCCCTTTAATAAGGTTTCTAACGCGTGCAATGTTTACCGGCGAAATGTTGGTGCACGGACGACGTGGATGATCTACATTTTCGACACGATTACGCCCATCGTTAAATTCTTTGCACCAAACATTTACACGTGGCCATGAAAACGTTTCATTTCCGAGTTGTGTTTGCAATCTCCGCAAAATTTCAGCTGGTTTCACGTTTTCACGTGTAAGAAACTTAATAATAATTCGTTGTCACTCATTGTGATATCTATTAACCAAGCGAACGCAGCAATACGACGCGTCGTTTCCGTGCTACCTAATATCCCCACTTCAAGTTCCTAACTCCCGGATGTGCCTTGAACAACTATCCGGCGCACAATTTAAAAATGCTCGTTCATATTTAATCCACCCTCGTATTTGCATAGTATTTATTCGTGAAAGGTCAGTAAACAGCAAATATCTTTGATTATACACAATTTCATCCATGTATAAGAAGGATAGTTATCGTAATAAAACCCGACCAGTGGCCGATATCCAAGGATAATACTTATGTTCGAAATTGCACAAATTAAGAATTGTAACCTGTGTGACATTCTGGAGATACCGCAAATAAAAAATTCTATAAATAAACAAAAGAAATATCTAACAAATTTTTATTTTCAATTGGTATTTTTCCTCAATGAACGTTGTACGATTATCCGGTTATAACTCGGCCATACTTTCTAAAAATGTGACTAAAAAATCATCTGGTTTATGATTGCGTTTTCTTATCTTATACCAATTTAATTTTATTATTATATTTGTCATAAATAAATGAAATACATAATTCACTTTTGAAATTTTCATAAAATCTACTGGAAATTCACATGAATTTGGCATGAGATCGAATGAATTCACGAAATACCCATCACTCACTAAAATCAATTGAGATATCTAATAAAATCCACGTAAAATTTGATGAAGCTGTATGACAACAGCAAAATTCAAATGAAATGCAATAAAATAAATTTAAATGCGATGAGATCAACGCAAAATCCGATTAAATCCAATTTCATCTGAAATCATTGGAACAAAAGTTTTTCTATTGGTTGCCCCCAAGATACAGAACCTTATTTCGAATGATATAAGTTTCATTCCTCCCTTTTATGGTAAATACTAAAAAAACGTTAGACGGATTTATTTATGTTACCTATCCTTTATAAAAATATTTTAGGGTATAATTGAATACAATAAACCAACCTTTGACATAGAAATATCACACAATTTTTACTATTTTAACCTTGTAAATTAATATTAAATTATTAAATAAAATAATGTTGCTGGAATGAAAATTGTATTTTGATTTCGCAACCATCATGTCGTAGAGAAGCTGGTTACATTTATGATTGGAAAATCGCGAGCTTGCAGAGTCACATAGACGTTCAACAAATCCACACCTCATAATCCCCGATATCCTCGGGAACTAAAACGTAATTTTTCGGTTGAAAGATCATCGACATCGAATTCCATGAACAATCAAAAAATAACACATGCTGCGAAAGCAATATCTACGATTTCCTTCCGTCATCGCGTACACGAGTAAATGGAACACGTAAATAAAGAACACATCGTCACACCGATGATAATACGTTACATTTACAACAATATCAGGACGAACGCTATACACTTTTATATGTGGATACATATGGATTTGGCATTTTACATAATAGCATAGAGATCGGAAACCGCTTTTGCTTAAGTGGAAGGAATATTTACTTTCGGAATCGAGTTATAACAAGGAAATGAACACATACCATGTGTCAAATGAATTATGCAATAATCACGAAAACACAGGAGAATACAGTGACAGAAATACGCACATAATATATTTTTGTCGATATCTATATCTATATCAAGGTCCTTGGAAATATTCGACCCACTTTTACAAATCATACGAATCATTCTTTTTTGTCTGTGGAATTGCATCATCCCTATTTACACTATATAATATAATAAATAACATTTAAGACAAAAAGTGCTGTTTTATTCAACTCTTTCTTTGTACTTGTACAATATATAATGTAAGTAGTCATCCCCCAGTTTATAAAAAAGATACAAAAATCATTAAAAAGAACTATGTGTCCGACTATTGTGCTCATGAGCACATTGGAAGCTTTGACGCAGAAACAGCACTGTCCTTTCGCAGTGCTAACCCAAAAATTAGCAGCACCCCCACTAATACTAACTACAACATATGACAGTAAAATACCTTGTTAATTTTCATATATATAAATTAAAGAGAAAGGCATATTAAGTATAAACTCTAGTACTTTTGTGGGGAATTAATATTTTTTATTTCAAAGATATTTATATTTCTATAAATATTATTTTGTATTTGTATTTTTGTGTTGTTGCTGTTGTAAATTTTATTGTTTGTATTGTATATCGTAAATATTCCGTTCTTGCAAATCTAAATTCTTCACTTAATGACAATTTAATTGCTTCAATATTTTCATATAATCCCTTTTAACAATTCAACTCTTTCTACTAACCCCATGACTTTATGGTTCTTACACTATTCTAATATGATTTTAATGATGGGTTTCTTCGGTGGTTTGGGACAGCTTTCTATTTCTTAGTATTTCTTATCTTGAAAATTTCCAACTTATCTCAGTCTATTAGCACCCTACTCTCATTTTAATATTTCTAGCTCCCCTCTTATCTATCTTTCAAAAATCTAAAATTCATAACTACTATCAGTTCGCATCATAACTTCCTGGCATAAACTTCGTACAACTTAACTTCTTCATTTAATATTTATTTTAAAAAAAGTATATATTTTTGTTTAGTATTACTTTCTTTATTTCTACCCAAAGAGTCTAAACTTTATTTTACCAAACGGTGTGATCTAAAGGTCTGAATAATAACTTAGCATTTAGGATGACACCAGTTCAATTCCGGGTCCGGCTGCCCTGTTCCCATGTTTTCTGTGGTTTGAACCAAAAAAAGGGTATTCAAGTAATGAATATACAGGACAATAAAAAAAAGTGTTCTAGCTATAGATACTACTGACGATATTGACTAAAATAAAGACCACTACAAAGAAAGTCTTTTGTACCGAGATCTCCTTATAAATAAAGCAACATGGTAATATTTTCATCTCACACTAAACATCTGCAGAAAGAACTCTTGCCCTGCACTCTCATTATTGTCTCAAATAATGGGGGCATGGAAACTATGTACGTAAACTAAAGTGCACCAGAAGACATTAACATCAAACTACAACTTGGCAGGAATCATGAAATTCCAAAAATTGTACAACCACTAAATTCTCATCTTGAGCGATGCTGTGTTTTCTAGTTTAACGTTGAATCGAGAAACTTTATTGACGTAGACGATACGATAGTAAAGTACGCCTTGCCGTAATTCACTGCAATCTCGTCATGTTCCGTGTTTTCCGATAACGTCAGTTTCCAAGAATTACGACTAGTCTCTACACTAATTACCGTAACATTTAAAATGTGCAACGGGATAATTAAGTAAAAGCGTCTTGCAAACGGTACAGCACTTTTTCAGTAAACACGAAATTAATTAGATTACTCTGTAAATATCAGCGAACGCAGATGTCCGTGCTTAGAATTAAAATCAACAAGGTTTGAAGATGATTTATTATTATCAGATAAACTTGATTAGGATACTTAAAGTATTATATATATATATACTGAAAGTGTTTCCTTTTTAAAAGTAAATGAAATTCCTAAACCTGCCTTTAATTTTTAAATAGTATTGATTATAGCAACACAATGTAACTGTTTACTAAATACTTTCAACGATCATTAATCATAAATACATTATTTATTAAACAACAATAAGTTGAACCTCGCGCAATTATTGTTCCGTACCAGTTCACTTCGATACTGAAACAACCTAATGTTATACAAATTATTGACAATTTTCGGTCAATTTACACGTTATTTATTGTCAACATTCACAATTTTTGTCAGATTTTTTTTAGCAAGAGCAACACTACCCGGAAAGCCTAAATGATATTTTCCTTTTGGAAAGCTACATGGGGAAAGCTAATGGACCACCCGTGCTTTTAAAGTCTCAATAAACCCTGATAACAATAATAATTGTTCGTTCTTCACAATAAGCGTATTAAATTTAAGTTTCTGGTTTTAGTGTTGCAATTAGTTATGGCATGTACAATATTTAAGTCGTTTATAAAAACTGATCCAAAAGGGTCAATATTTGTTCTTCTGTATTTCAAGTACATTTAGTTTGGAAGTGTCATTCATATCCATTTTAATTTATATTAAGCTTTGTTCATTTAATGGTTTGTAATTTATAAAATTTTGATTCGTTCCGTCTTGCAGATTTGTAACTTTTTGTGTGAATTATTACCCGGACCTTTCCAAATGTTAGTGGGGAGAAATTTATTGTTTTTATTAGGGTACAGCTCTTCTAAGTACGAGAGCCATATCATCTCTATTGTCTCATGGTACCTATTGTTATTATGAAGGGTTGGTCACTTTATTGGGTAAATTGCTTTTCCTAAAATTTATTGTCATTACTGTAGTTTCGTTTCAGTTTATATTAAGTAAAAATATAAATATCAGGGGACGTACCCACTGCAAAATCTCCCAATTGGAAATTGACCACACCCTCAAAGAAAGTTTTAAAATAAGGAGGAACGATAGAAACAGAGAGATTATAAAAAGAGATTCTGACTCTGAACTTGCTTGTAATAAGAGATTTACCTTATTAATCCTTTGATAGTTTCTTAAATTTTATAGTCACACGTTTCTTTGTCAAATTTGTACATAATTATTAATACTGTAAATAAATAGTTAAAAAGTGCAGTTTTCGTATCCAACAAACAACAAATTTAGCGTGCGACTTGAGGATACCAAAAAGGTATCTTACAAAACCTCACAAATACACTTTTCCTCAAGAAACAATAATAATAGAGGGGCGGAAACTCATAACTGTTAAAATTTCAAAAAAAATTAATTGCCCACTTAAACCGCCAAAAACTTCCCAAGGTCAAATTTCAATTTTTGATATTCACGTGCGCTTAAGCTACTACTCACTGGAGCTAATTATTCCAAATTTCAACTATTTGTCTCAAATAATTTCTGAGAAATAAAACATGTAATGCCTACTTATGTCAGACAAATACCAAAATAAATGCAAAAGAGTTTAATTTTTCCGATTCGACTAGGGAACACTAAAAATTTAACAATTGAAGGCATTACACATTTTGAAAACAGTGGTAAATATTTAAAAGGTTTATTATTTCATAAATTTTATTATATTAATTTTTGTGAGAAACGTGATAATAATTTAAAAAAATAGTTTATTATTTAATATTGTGAAATTATCACCAAATTATACACTGAAGACTAGACTAGGAGATCGAAATATATTTCATATCCCAAACCCGTTGCTACTATATGAATGCTATTATGTGTTGTTTCCATGTATTTATGCTGCTAAATTTCACCAATTGTTTTATTGATATATAACAACGATTCCGCCCAATTTTGGCTTTCTCAAACATAAAGTTATAAATAATCCATCTAGATCTACATTACTAAATTTCTGTATTTCTCTACCAAATTTACTTTAACTGTACTGGTGTGTAAGGAAGATAATGTTTGGCGAAATATACTAATTTAACATAAAAAAAACAATTTTTCAGCTGAAAACTATTGATTTGATAGAGTAAACCAGTCACAATGTTGTATATCCAATTCAATATATAGGACACAACTTCTATTTCTTCCCTTTCTAATAATTTTCGTATGCACAACAATTATTAACTTGCAATCCACCCTGAAGAATGCGAAACTTATTAGGTGTTTGTGTTTTACCACTAACTTGTCTTTATTTTTTTGTATAAAATACAGTCACAGACTTTTATTACAAAAATAGATTTTGTGGTCGATAGGTTTAAGCTGTGGCGATATTTAATTTACATTTATTTTTTATTTACTTTATCTTTGCCGCAGCCAACAATTGTAAGTCTGTCTATGTTTATATTGCAATTTATTTCAGGTATGTAATGTAGTTCTAGTATATTCAAATTTTATTGTATAGTATTGTATAGTGTATCATATTGTTATCGTGTAAATATTCTTTTCTTACAATTCTATTTCTATACTTGCTCTTTACATGCTCTGTATCTATTATTTGCTTAACGACAATTCAATTGCTTCAGTACTTTCCTATAATCCCTCATAACAATTCAACTCTGCATACTAACAGCATGCCGTCTATAATTCTTACTTTTCCTAATAACAATTTTACAATGGGTTTCTTCGGTACATTTGGGTTTTCAGTATTGTATGTTTTCGACCTTTTCAAATTCATCCCTACTATGACTAACAAACTTCTAGATCCCTCTTATCTATCTTTCTACAATATTATTTTAATAACTACAATCAGTTCTCTTTCGATCTTCCTGGCAACAACATAAATTCTTCACTTCATTCAATTTTATATTAATTTTTACACCTAGGCTACATTA
The DNA here is from genome assembly GCA_963921985.1 of Agrilus biguttatus. Taxonomy (NCBI): domain Eukaryota; kingdom Metazoa; phylum Arthropoda; class Insecta; order Coleoptera; family Buprestidae; genus Agrilus; species Agrilus biguttatus. The sequence goes on from OY998117.1 coordinate 33,225,960, forward strand.
AAAATTTATTAGTCAATTATATATTTACTTTTGGTTCAGTGCTATTTTATTTTTTTTGTCACCTATAACATATAAACTCAAAGAGTCTAAAAAGCATAACATCAAAAAAAAAATTGGTAGATACTTATAGAATAATTTTCCTTACACAAACCTGAAACTGAAATCGATTTCAGAAAACTCACCTTCCCTTAACCAACATCCTACGCTATATGGGATTAATTACGTTTATTGAACGTGCGAAATCGAAGCTGCCTGCCAATCGAAGGGATTTATTAGTGTTACCTACGCATTTAATAAATGTTCGATCCTAATTTCGTCGTCAACGTTTTTCCGTTCTTAATTACCTAATGTTACGTTACATGATGCAGTGTGTTCAAACAATAGGTGAAAAGCCCTGTTTCGCTTATATTACACTGCATCACGAAATCCAGTGACAAAGTAAATAAGTTGCTTTCTAGTAGAGCGCCGCGCGACTATTTAATAGAGAATCGGGCGTCATAATTCATGTTAACGCTATTATTTCGACGAAACCTTATCCAATTACCAGCTAATCAAACCTACGGAATTACTAGATTATCGGAACCATTTTACAACTATGTATAATATACATTCACTTCGAACCCTTTGTGCTTTGTGAAAGCATCATTCGACTACTGTTCAATTCCCAGATCAAAGCTGGAAACATCAAAGAACACTAAGGGAACCTAATTAATACAAAAAGTGAAGGTACTTAGATACTTCAAAAGACCTCTTTGTTAGCAAATATTCTTTTCGTTATAGGTATTTTCTAGTTCAGTAAACAATAGACCTGTCAAATAGTTGGCAAGAATCATTCTTATATTATTAACATTTTATTAATGTATTGTTTAGATTAGGTTGGGTTAGGTTCTATAACAGGAGGCCTGAATAGTTCGTAGGCTGGCCCATAGATGGCTCTACTAGTATCAAAACCATATGGTTTTTAGTTAGCCCTAACCTTCAAGAGACGCGTGTATAAATTTAACAGCTGTTGCTCTATTAGTATCTGAGTTATAGCATTTTTAGTGAAAGAACTTTTGTTACTTTGAAAAAATGGATAAAAAGGAATTTCGTGTGTTAATAAAGCATTGCTTTTTGGCGAAAAAAAATACTGTTGAAACCAAGGCTTGGCTTGATAAACATTATTCGGACTTTGCACCGAGAAACTCAACCGTAGAAAGGTGGTTTGCTAAATTTAAACGAGGCGAAATGAGCACCGAGGACGATGCACGCAGTGGGTGCCCCAAAGAGGCTGTTGGCTGTTACCGACGAAAACATTAAAAAAGTCACAAAATAATTTTTGATAATCATAAAGTGAAGTAGATTGAGATAGCAGAGCTGAGACCCTAAAGATATCAAAGGAACGTGTTGGTCATATCGTGAATGTGAATGAATATTTGGATATGCGAAAGCTCTGTGCAAAGTGGTTGTCGCGCGAGCGCGAGCTCACAATCGACCAAAAACAACAACGGATCGATGATTCTAAGCAGTGTTTGGAGGTGGGACGATATGTGACGATGGATGAAACATGTCTCCATCATTTCACACCGGAGTCCAATCGACAGTCAGCCGAGTGAACTGCACGTGATGAACGACTCCAAAGCGTGGAAAGACGCAAAAGTCGGCTGGTAAGTTTATGGCATCAGTATTCTGGGATGCTCATGATAAAATATTCATTGACTATCTTAAAAAGGGGGAAACCATAAACAGCGACAATTACGTAGTGTTATTGGAGCGTTTAAAAGACGAAATCAAGGAAAAGCGGCCTCATTTGAAGAAAAACAAAGTGCTGTTTCATTAAGACAATGCACCGTGTCACAAATCAATGATAGATGGCAAAATTCCATGAATTGGGCTTCGAATTGCTTCCGCATCCACCGTACTCTCCAGATCTGGCCCCCAGCGACTTTTTTCTGTTCTCAGACGATGAAGAGGTAATCGCCGAAACTGAAGCCTATTTTGAGGCTAAAGATAAATCGTATTATAAAAATGGTATCGAAAAATTGTATGACAGCTATAATCGTTGTATCTCCCTCGATGGAAACTATATTGAATAATAAAATCAAATTCTATCAAAAAAAATAATTTTTTCTATGCTAGCCTACGAACTTTTCAGCCCGCCTGTAAAATGGGAATCCTCACTAGGTTCAGACGGAAGGATTCACAGATTGGAAACTTCTTCCTGACTCGGTGGGTGGTGATAATTTGCCGTTGTTAGTTGATTTTCCTGGTTAATTCCCGTAACGAACGAGACTCTAGCCCATTAATATATATATATTATTATTATTATTATTATTATTAAGCATTGCTTTTTGGCGAAAAAAAATACTGTTGATATTAATAATAATAATAATAATAATAATAATATATAATGTTATTAATAGTAATATTAATCAATTTTAGATACATAATACACAATGATTTCGACGCTCTGTGGCTTAAGTAAGTACGTTTGTCACCTCTCGTATATTAGTGATGGACAGAGCATTGGAGCGTAAAGCCAATTGTCCCAGGTTCGATTCCCGGCGAGAGCGTGACAGCAATAACAATTTTTCCTCATTGAATTGAGTTCAAATTCCCTCATTTATAAACCTAGGATAAATAGTTAGCGAGAAATGTAAAAATCAGTACAAACATCTGTATCCTTCGATAACGGCCTAATAACCGAAACGTACGGACATCAGGAAAGCTCAATAAAGTTTTGTGAATTATACCAAAAGGTGTTTTTGTACTCACTTCACCAATTAATTCTGAAGTGAGTAAAAATTATTTCAAAAATTAATTCACATTAATGTATTAAAATTAACCTCTACTAAACACTTCTCCAAATATTTCATTATTAATAGTAATATTTCCTGCTCTGCCGACACAGTTATACTATAGTTCGTTTTTCTTTTCAGCCTTCCTTTTTGTACGCATACCTCGCGCTGGCTACTCAAGGAGGGGCCCTCCAGGTGATAGGTTGCGTCGGAGCCCTACGTCTCTCCGAACGTCTCCTGAACGCCTACTGGCTCCTGCTTCTAGTTCTTCTCTTCGGAGATGTGGTATTGGGAGCTTTCTGGGCCTTTCGATTCGAACAAATTTGCTTAGATCTTCGGCCAGCGCTAAGAGCACGACTGTGGCGTGATTACGAGGTCGACACGACTTTTGCGCGTCTCTGGGATCGTCTACAAGGCGATACGCAATGTTGCGGAGTGCCGGCAACATCATCAACGATATCGACAACCGTCGGTTTCTCCACGACAACCACGGGGACAGATTTCGTCAACAACACCAGAAGCAGGGGACCGTGGGACACCCTACCAGCTAGTTGTTGTGCAGAACATGCCGTCAACGCATCGAAATGTATTAGAGCACACTCAGCAGGTAACAAAATATTTTAATTGTCTTACATTTATTTTATTGATTAATTGAGATTTTGAATATATTATGCATGAATATACATATTGTGAGAAGATCTTTTCTTTTACGTACCAATTAATTTAATATAATAACCCGACTAGAAACTAATTCAGATTTTCCGGAGTATAATATAATCAGATCCGGATCAGATATTCCGTAATCCTGATTAGTTCTTGATGAGGATACGGTGGGGTATTCCTTACTCCGGGTATCTGATCTGTTCCTCTTCTGGATTTGAATCAGGATCTTATCTTATGTCCTGAACTAAATCTTAATACAGAAATTATTTTTGCATCTGAAGCAGTCCGTATATAATATTCCTTGTTAAAACTTTTATAAATCTTGTGTTTTTCCTGATACCGACTATATACGTAAATTTTATTGCACCACAAAGTATTTATTTATTTATTTATTATTTTCATTACATGCCCCTTTACATGGAGTTTTTGCAATTTGCTTCAATCATTTTGGATACAAATCTTATTTACATTTACCAATTTAAATTCACTAGCAATAAATGAAAATATATATAAACAAAATGCTTTTAGATGTTTTAAATATGTTTATTAACACACTCTACATATGTTTTTCCCTAAATAACTATACCTTTGTACAACTACCTCTAATATACTTGTACCTGTACATCTTATTACTTGCAATACCAACCATAAATACTTTTTGACTCTTGTATAAATAACATTAAGTTACAGTTTAAATTTAGTAAATATCTATTACTCTTGAGAAAGACTTCGGAAGTCGAAACATATGTAGAGTGTGTTAATAAACATATTTGAAACATCTAAAAGCATTTTGTTTATATATATTTTCATTTAATTTAAACGATGTTTCATAATTATCCAACAGACAATTCAATTGAAATTATCACTAGCAATAATTTCCTTACATGCTAACACTTGCATTACCTTAGATTTATTTCAACCTGGTGGAAATAATCACATAATTCCGGTATCACGTCACCTTTTAAAGCCTCTTTTATTAATTCCTCAAGGTCTACATCATCTTCCCCACTTCTCCACTCCTTAATAAAGTCTATAATTTTTTGTTTTTGATCCTTCATTGCATTTTTACAGCACATTAAGTGCCCTAAAGTTTCATTTTCCCAATAACACAATCGACACACCCACTCCTTAAAGTCTTTCTTTCCTGCCCTGCCTATGTTTCCGTATCTAGCCCTTGCCCAAATTTTTTAATGCATTTTATGTTTACATCTTTTACTTAAGTATGCAGCGGCTTCATCACCCGGTATGAGTTCCTTGTACTTGGTATTAAACGACTACTTCATGATTGCTTCCCATTCATTCTCTTTTGCTTTGTTCTTTAGTTTATCTACAACCCTTATTTAGTAAACCTTCTATCTCATCTGTATGTTTATTTTCCCACATCATTTTAAAAACTTCACCTATATTCATTTCGTATACCACTCACTTACTTTAATTCTTTACCCCATTTTGCTGGTACACCATTCATTATTACCCTACATTCCTCTAGGAGGAAAATTTTAGGCCACCTATCGTTACTCAATCTGAGCACCTCACACAAGTATTTACACGCCCTTTCTATGATAGTTAACCTTATACAATTAACCCCTATCTCAGGTCTCCATGTATATATATTGGAGTGTTCCTAGATACCCCCAACGCCATTTTACATATTCTCGCTTGAAGTTTGCACATCTCCCTTAAATTCCCCCACCCTCAAATTTTCACTCCATATAAAGCTATTTATATACATAATGTATAATATAACTATTTTCTGTAACGACTTTTCCCACGCGTTAAACCCTAATTTATAAGGAATTGTAAAATAAGTCCTCCCCTTTCAAACTGTCATATGTCTACTGACTACTACAGTAAAAATCTCATTCGTATCCTTCTATCCATATCGTCGCAAATCAAGTTGACGCAAACAAAAATTTTCACAAAAACGTTTTCAATTTTGGCAAGTCTCAGGGGACCTAACCGAAGCTATTTATGCCTTTCCTCCCTTTTATACCCATCTTATTTTATTATACAAGATGTGCCAAGAAATATGGAGTTTCAGAGAGAATCAGGACGGTGGAGGCCTTCAGAACTATCTGAAACACCCCCTTGTATGTTTCAGAGCTGTAGTCTTTCTCAATCTTTCTAGGTACTTCACTCTATTATTTAAAAAAAGATTAATTCTAAGACATTTGAATATTGCTCTCGTTGATTTGTCTTCGCTAATTTCTATTACTGTAAAGTGTACAGCAATGTGGATTTATTTTTTAATTTTTTTGTTTATTTGAAACCATACTCAGGCTTAGAAATGTTAATGCGTTAAGCAATCTAAAAAGGATTCAAGCGTCTGTCGCAACTGTTCGCGTAATCAGAAATTGTCACAAAATACAAAATTAGGTAAAAATAAAGAAAAGACATCACAACTTCAGAATCCATCACAAATTGATTAAGATATAAGGGAGTGTATTGGATAGCTCTGCTTCCACCTGGAAATATTTCTTCAGAGGCCCTCTAAAAATTAAATTAAAAATATTTCATTTTGAGTATTTGTATTACCCATAAAGCGAAAATCATAGTATGTTTACAATAGTCGTCATAATTTCGATTTAGGGATTTTTCTAATTTACTCATAACCTATTGTAGATAAAAAATTCGTCAGTGGCCGATGTTAGTGATTACGTAGGACATATATATATATATATATATGTTACCGACCAAACCCGATTTCAGGACAAACTAGCTTTGCCTAGGCTAAACTAGTTCTTCCTATACGCGATAGGATTAACTAGTATAGCCTAGTCCAAACTAATTTGTCCTAAGCTCGATAGGATAAACCAGTTTAGGCTAGTCCAAACTGATTTGTCCTGATATATATATATATATGTATGTGTATATATATATATATATATATACACATACATGTGTGTGTTTAGATAATAAGTTAAAGATGTGAGCAGTGCTCAGTTCTACGAAAAACAATCTTTCAGTTCCGGATTTCAAGCTTTTCCACTTCGTTATTTCCGATACAGGGAAAAAGTTGAAACCGTTAAACGCAACGAAGATAGGAAAATGTTTGCTTTATCTGAAAGCGGGGGGATTTGATTCAATTTTAAAAACGATTCTTCCAGTGGACTAAACTTTATCTTTTTAAAAAATTCTAACGAATATAAAATCGTATTTGATCGTTACAAATGAAAATGTTTACAAAAGAAAAAGAACAACAGCAAAAGGAAAATCTCCATTGCCTAAATTTATGTATCGTCATGTTTAATGTTGGGTTTTTAAAACAATTCGTATGTTATTAATTTTTATACTATTTCTTCTTATTTTTATTAATTTTCTCACCAAAATATAAACTATTTTAATAAAAATATAATGAGAATACTAATTACGACAACACAAAGTTGTTACACCACATGTACCCTTTTATAATCTATACATCTATATATATATATAAATAAAATTGGAGTGTCTGATTGCAATATTAAGATAACCAGTTTTTACTAAATGCATATGGATGTATACACAGTACATATACCAAAATAATTTTTTTTTAAATTTTTGTCTGTCTGTCTGTTTGTTCCGGCTAATCTCTGAAACGGCTGGACCGATTTTGACGGGACTTTCACTGGCAGATAGCTAATGTAATAAGGAGTAACTGAGGCTAAATTTTATTTTATAAATTAATTATTATTATTAGTAAATAGTTATAAATTTCTAAAATAAAAGTAGCCTAAGTTACTCCTTACGACGTTTAAAATTTTAAAAATATCTTTTTTGTTAAATTCCACGCGGGCGAAGTCGCGGGCACAGCTAGTTGTATAATAAACTGATTACTTTTATATATTACCCACAATATATGAATAAATGATGAGTGGTACTTAATAAGGAAAAATATATAAAAACAATAAGTAAAAATGGTTATAAAATCTGTAATACATAAAACAACATAAACAGATACAATAATTTTTTTTTTAAATTTTGGTCCTTATTTAATAGAACAAAAACCGATATATGTAATTTGGTGAAACAAACATAGCAAGTGCTTCCTGTTTTAAATAATTATTAAAATATTTCACCTAGTGCCGTGTGATATCTCCCTATATCTCCGTATGATATATCCTCACTCGAGGGTGACAACAGTAACAAATTTTTCCCTCATTGTATGAGATAGTCTGTAGTAAGTAAATATAAATTAACTTAATAATTAATATCGCATTAATGTATTTTGATATTTGTTTTATTTTGTGGACATTTAGTTCAGTGTAGTAAAGGGCGACATAGTGCCTGTATTATGATATTATTTCATGATTTGACTGACTACGTTGTTTGTTGTATACGTATATTTTGCCTGTTGTTTTTTTGTAACAATGTTAGTAAGTAATCGTGTAACCATAAATTGTCCAAAGAAGTAATTCACTCACTGCAGGACATAATTAAAACGGAGTTTGTTGGTTCACAAGGATACGCTGCTTTGTCAGGATGTTCTATTCGAACTTCGCACTTTAACAATAGATAGCTAAACTTTACAAAGCACACATGTTACTCTAATACGTTACGATAGACACAAAACACAATAAACATTAGCGGTACAGTATCTTTAAGCAATTATTCAATAAATAAAAAAGTAAAATAACTAACAAAAAGTTTATATATATACGTATCAATGGTGATAATGTAAGGAAATTATGTGGAGCTATATCCTCTCTGATACGAAATTATAGTATTACCTGACCTAATTAAAGAATTAATCCAGGATGTTGTCACTTAATTGTAATTAGTAACTTAAAATAAACAACTTTTTGATGGGTTGAAATTGTTTAAATGTGTCAATATTCAGTCGTCATGTGGTCATATACCGAGAGGCATGGTCTAGTGCTCTAGATCATTGCTTAGAATTCGGGAGGTCACCGGTTCGAACCCGGGTCCGGCTGCTCTGGTCCAAGTTTCCTGTGGTTTCCTTAGATCTTTTAGGTAAATGCTGGGTCAGTAATATTCCACAGATAATCTTTCACTTCTCTTCTGTCTTCATTTCGTCCGTCTCATCTTTCTCTCCCATACCACACTACCCACCCATTTCCACTATTCTTGTAAGGGGGCTGAAGAGCGTCTTACGCCCTACCCTCCGGCTTTGCACTGCAGTGTAGGTCGGAGGGACTGCCCGCCCACCAGCACGAGTAGTTGGTGGGAATGAAACACAAAAAAGTTTTCGTTATGTAATCATATATAAGATGTAGGTTATTTCTTGTCTGCATGCTCTATATTTAGAAAATTAAGTTTTTACAAACATTCCAAAATCATAATTCCATTATTATTTTTAGGATGTGACGAACGGCTGTTAGACTACCTGCACGACACAGCTTCGGTTCTCGCAATTCTCGGCTACTGCGTGATGGCCTTCCTCAAGCTGTGCTTCCTCGGTATCTTGCGCTACGAGATCCGCGAGATGATACAGAAAATTCGCTTGCTTCGCGCCGAACTCGAGCTACCGAACAACTTAAACGGAACATTACCGGCTCATCTGTGTGCGAGCGATAGCGAACGTGAATCACTCTTACAGACCAAGACGGAGGTATCGACGTTGTTATCATCGCCCCCGGCACCCAGCAAGAATCCACCAAATGGCAACAACAACTACGAATTAAGGGAGTACCCGACACGACGAAGTAACGCGACAGCGGACGAAAACATTTGACTAAAGTATCGCCTGGAGGGCCTGCTCAGTCGCGGACGATGGCATCGCGTCAAGAAAGGCCCTCTGGCTACGCCACTGGAGGAGATTTTTAAGAAACCGCTACGACCGACGCGTCAACGCGAAAATTCGCGATGAATCGTCGCATTTCTTATCCGAATTCACGTAATGTGACCAAGCGATAAAAAAAATCTAAACAGTGGTCAACACTTACTTACCCACTCACGACCAATTACCTACGATTGACAATAGATCTCAATGGAATAGATTAAGTGAGCAAAATCATAGTCCACGTTACCATTACCAAAAGAATTATTTTAAAAAATATTCGAGAAATCGTAAAAATAAAACTAGCGAGAAACATATTAGGAGCACCTGGAGGACAGATGCATACAATTAATAAATCATATTTTTCTAAATCCTCAATTAATAAGGTAATGAGTAACGAATAATAAAAATATAAATTTTAGTAAATACCGTTCCTTAGCAGTAATAAAAACTCAAAACTTCATTAGAAGCAAATGCGACAATGAGGATCTAAGAATCACATAGAAAACCAACACCATCGCAATTATTGTATAGAATAAAAAAACAGGAGAATAAATACGAAATATATTCCCAAATACTATACAATCCGAAGATTCAAATAATTAATAAAGTCATGATTGTATTACACTACCATATACCAAAGAGATCAAATCAAAAGCTGCAGATATCTCAAAATAAATCTAGAGACCAGAAACAGCCAGAAAAGAACCTGATGAACAGAAAAATATACTCGCATCTATGTTTTTTGAAATAAATAATTCGGACTTAAACAAGTGACAGCAGTTTCATATGTAGTAAACGCGTGTATACTAAGTACCACAAAAGACAAAAAATACTTCATTTAGAATCACTTGTGCATACGATTTTTACGCCAGCAGCAATACCAAAAAACAACTTCAATAAAAAGAATAAATAATAATAATTATTATTATAATAATGAAAGAACTGTGTCAAAATTTAAAATAACAAATTTGGGTACCCTTCATTAGTGGATAATAATAATAATTTATTGGGTGGAGCAGTGTCTACGAAACTAATCAAACTTGAATGCAAAAAGGAAAATAATGAATTGGCCGCATCGTCTATTGTTTCCAAACAAAATACAACTATCATTATAAAATAGGCGCTTTCAAGTTAATTAGTATCGCAATGAGTGAAAAAAGCAACATTTCAGTGGTTCTGTGATTTATTCGTTTCTTGTATAATAAACTATTAAGAGTACTGTACGGTGCTTATCAATTCACGAGCTTATTTCGATGGTGCCTCTTCGTTGATGATGTAATAAGGCCATCAGTTAATTACAATAACTATATAAAAAATACATACGTAAGTGCGTGTTTCATGGATTTAATTAAGCGAAAAATCTGAATGCTGCAACGGTTGTGTTTTTCCTTTTTATTTTTAAAAGAGTTCTTGATACATTCCCAGGAAGGCTACAAACAAACATTTCGCGACGACAAATACACATATGTATATTTATGTACTTAATAAAAACGGATAAAGACAATTTTGTAGATGGTTAGTTGTAAAGTTTTTGTGCGCGAAGGAAAAAACTGATACACGAATGACTTGAATAAATTAAACCAGAATGTTTAAACCCTATTATTAATCGTAATCAAAAAATAACACTATCAACTAAAACCTTTTGTAAAAGGATAGAAAGCTGTGGTAAATGTTACTTGTTGCAAAGCAAATCTTTTATAATAATGTTAAGTATCCAAATTGATGTTTATTGATTGTACCGCCACTCTTTTGTTCTTTACTCGTAATTCTTCAAAGAAGAATTAAAATACATAACGTTTTATGTCTGTCAAAATTACCATATTACAGTCAACTAAACTTTCATCAATCACGAATCTAAAATTGTTCGTTTCTTTTTTAATATTCATTAACAACCATAGTCTTAATAATTATTATTTGGTTTAAGGGAGGAACTCACTTGTAGCGTATTCGTTTGCATAACCGTATAAAGTCAGTTTGATTAATGTTATGTTATTAGTGAAGTCAAATTGTCGAAAATAAGGTAAAATATGGGAACAGTTCTGTAGAATTTGATGAACTAATTTCTAAAAATTTTCAATAACAAAAAAAGCCCAGTTTGATGTGAGTATCTTAAAACGGACGAAAATTAATTAAGCTTACCAGAAATATAACCCTTGGTGAGTGCAATAAAAAATTACATTATTTATTGTTTGAAAATTATCAAAATAATAAAAAGTCTTTGCTATGAGTAATTAAAAACAATGTGATTTTTAGGAAAGTTTTTGCATTATGGAATTTATTTGTCTATGTAGTAACATGGAACTGAGCCTATTTTGTTAGTATTGAAAAGTTTTACAAATTTTATAGAAAACTGTTTTATACAATTTTTTTTCGGTTGGTTGCATATGACGTGCTAACAAGAACTAATAAGATCGAAAATCGATAAATTACTGAACAAGAATATAATGTTCTTCATTATTTGTACCAATAATTTTGCAATATTATTTTATAACTAACTAATTCTACGAGATAGAAAAGAAAATATACAACAGCTGCTATAATAATTATATTAAAACTTTTTATGTTATGCTATATAACTCGGTGATTATTATAGGAGGAAGTTTTAAAACAAATAAATTCTTACGTAATACTTGAAAAATCCGTTACGGTGTATTTCAAACTGAAGCAAAATTATACTGTGGTATGGCTACAAATAGAGTTTGCAACGAAACGCCGCTGCAAGTGGTTACCAGTCTATTTAGTATGATTTATCCATATACAAACAAGGCGATTATGTATAAATAAAATTCAAAATAAGGTAATGGTAAATATTATTGACTTTTAAATGTTTTAAATGTTATACTGTCATCCTCAAAGGCCATACGAATTAAAGGATGTATGTGGGGAGTAGTTTGATAATGTGTAACGAGAACAGGGGAGTCATTGAATGAACATTAAGATCACTTGAAACATAAAATATCCTTTTTTTTCGATTTGAAAATAAAATATTCCTACAATCAAGATCAAAAAATTAGCCATTATATAAAATATCTATTTTTAAATAAGTACCTCTTCAAAATGAATTTTGACAAATTAATGTATGTTAAAGTTTATTAAGATGCAATAATATATAATCATATATATGCTAAACAGGAGTTTTCGAAGATGATATAATTGTATTAAGAATAGTATTAAATAGTAGAATGATGGTTCGGGCTTGTAGGCCGTGGTTCGTCCAGACGTTTCGTCAGCAACTGCGGCTAACATCCTCAGTGAGTGCTGCGTTGACTATGCGGGCGAAGATTATACCTCGAAGTCTGACAGTCAGTCGCTGCCAAGACTTCGAGGCACCCACTGAGGATGTCAGCCGCAGTTGCTGACGAAACGTCTGGACGAAACCGTTCAAATCAACCACGGCCTACAAGCCCGAACCATCATTCTACTATGAATTCCGGCCGTGAAAGCTAATGTTCTTAAATAGTATTAAATTTTTTTTTCAAGAGAGAAAGCGTGAAAACGGTATATTTCTTTAATACGGTTGATATTTATAAGGTGAGCGATTAATTTTGAAAGTAACTACGCCCATGATCTTGACATTATATTAATAGGGAAAAATGTTACTAAAACGTGAACAAATGTGACATGCAGAGTATGATTCTTAAATGAGTTGAAAAATTCGTGACATTTTTATGGATCATCCCTTATTTATCTTGGTTTGTTATTATATAAAAATAACAAAACCCGTATGTTTTAAAAGTCAAAACTGTTTACCATTACTATTCCTATTTCATTATTCAAACCAATTTTTAAACGTTTAAAGACATCAAACGTTATTATTTACGTATTTACACCATCCTTCCCTTTTCAATGTGCATGTTTATCTGTTTAGTTTTTATAATTGTACGATTTTTGGAAATATCACAAACTTTTGCTAAACATTATTTTGCCGATTGTCTTTTAGTGACAAATTCGCTTTGTTATTATCGTAATGGGATATTACGAGACGTTATGTGATTAGAAAACAAAATGATACATACCTATTTTTAAATAAAATAAAATATATACATATATATTATATACATACATAAAATACATATTATATTCGCAACAAACCGCAATAAGACTAGATATTTTAACGAGTTACCATTATTATCCATTATTAAATTATTCCTTACCGCAAATAATGGTAGCAAGGCCTTACACTGTGTTACCTATACCTTATTAAACTTAAACTGTAATAATTAGTTCTATTTGTTTGAGTATTTTGGCTTTATAATACAGTCAACTGTTAAACTTTGCCGTTCTTAACATTAAACGTAGCAAGGGAATATTCGTGCGAATGAGTAGAATAATTTAGAATGTCGTTTAACTAATACATTGTAATCTCTAGTATTACCTAATTAACATTTCAAATGGTCAAACCCAACTTTGTATGAAAATCTAGAACAGTTTCATATTTAACTAAATCTACTCTGTTTACTTTTTGACATACAGTAGACACACGATAGTATGGATCGAAAATATAACAATTATTTATATTAACATTCACCAACGTTATTTTTACCATGGGACAATTATAAATGATTACATAAAACAGTTATGAAATATCATTTTTGTCAATGAAATCACAAAATGTTGTTTGTTTCTAAGGAATTTTTATTTTTTGCATTATGGCTTTTGCTCTTAGTCTTTTTATAACCATTAGGTTACTAATACATTTAAAGCGTCTAAGCTAAGTTGGACATTTTGTTTTTTAAGGGACGTTTCACAAATGCATTTAATATGTATAAACATTACTTAAATATACAGAATGCAAATAACCAAGCCACTAACAACAAACTATGTATTGTACATATCTAAAGTGAATACAACGAATGGACAATCGTTTCTATAAGCCAATGTTTAATTTGTTCACTACTGTAGCCTAACATAATTAATGTGATGTTCATATTATGCGGAGTTTCCGTTAAGCGATACACTATCGAATGTCTATTGTATACGAAATTAATTTCTAAGCAAGCGAGAGAATTATTATAAAATTAATGCAAGACAGAAATTATTTATTAACTTTCAACATAGCAAACAAAACTTTAACTAATTAAGAAAATAATAAAACAGTAATCATCACAATTCGGTCTTCTTAAAATATTTTAACAACATATAAAGAGACATCCAAATAAAACATATTTTCAAAGAAAGCTTCCTTTATCGTGACAAATATTCAGTAATTCAACCTAAATCTTTTCTTCGGAGGGCCATAGACAAAAAAATTAAATCGCGCAGTAAATCAATTTTAGAGTTTTCCGTATTCAATATAACTTTTTTTATTGCTTGAGAGATACCTACGACTCCCTTCTCATTCCCATTGTACATGCGTTTGACTATTTGTAAATATTTCTTTAATTTAGGGATTTTTGTTTAATAAACAGTGGTCTTAATATATTTGAACCCATAAATAATGAACACTTATTATATTTCATTTGAAATTTTGTAACAAACCCTGTATTATGAATTATAAGTAATGAAATGCAAAACAAAAACAATGTAATTTAATGTAATTTGTTCACATTCTCTTGCAAACCTACCATCCTCATAATATCCCTTAAATTAAGGATATGTTTAATGTTTTATGAATAAAATCGCTACGAATAATCCCTTTCAAATAAAATACAAGATAGTGAAAAAGTAGCTATCGTAGTAAATAGTCAAAAATAAACATTGGAACATATTTTTTATTATTATTAGTATCATTATTGTTAGTCGAAAACTTATAGCTTTTATACGTTAAATAGGTGTCAAATAATCTATATATTTTTTTGGATTACTGGTCGTACAATACTTAGAGCAAAAATACTAAATTATGCGATTATGGTTATTAATAAATTATAAATCAAACGATGTTTTAATATTTATATATTTACATATGTGTAATATTTGCCACTTACCACTAATTCTGAATCCTTCAGCGTTGCACAACAATCCACAACAGAGCCTCCCACGATCACCTAATAAATAAAAAGAAAAAGAAAATAATTGCACACAATGAAGGTAAAAATATGGAATGGAGTCTTTTTAGACGAGCGCTCTGAACAACCGATCTCCTTAATTATTTATAAATATAATGGTTATTGCTTTTACTTTAATTTTCTCTTCCACCGTTTCTCGATGGCATCCAAAGCATATCAAATGTCAACCTCCATTTTTATTAGTACAGCACGGGGGAGGAGAGGGGTAGAAAAATCTAATGGGGGGAGATGCGGAAACCACAAATAAAAACAAAAAACTCGATTTTTGAAATTATTTCATAAAATTTCGGTATTACCGTACGGGAGGGAAAGAGAGAGAAGGATATAAATAATTTATAATAAAAATTGTTAATTCATTTAACTACTATTTATAATGTGGGTTAGGTTATGGTGGGGAAAGGTGTCCCTAATTCCCATATTTTATGAAATAAACTCAAAAATTTATTTCTTATTTCGCAAAAATGGAACACCTCCCAGAATACTAATTATGTATTCAAGAGTTCATGAAATAACTTCAAAATTCGTTTTTTTGTTTTTGTTTTTATTTCCACACCTCCCCTAACAGCAGAAAGATTTTCCTCCCCGCCGTGCCTGACGTAATCCCTGTCATACCGTACTATACTAATATCGAACCCAGACCTTTAAAAGGGCTTGACAAATTTAACTTTTACTGCATTTTATAATTTTCCATTGTAATTTTGCATTTTAAAATTTGGTTTGATAACATTGAATAGTGGGGGTAAGAATTTCAAAATAAGTGAAATTTTTATTTATAATTAAAAATCAACGTGTCTAAGCGTTTTTCTTAGAACATTTTCCTGAATTTTTAATGAATTTATTCCTTATTTTTACCACTTACTGTATATATAATGTATAAATTCAAATAGCTGTATCAAGCTCCTTAATACTTAAAAGGTATAAGAAAGACGTTTTATCAGTAGTAAATAAATTTGCAAATGATAGCAATAACAAACTTCTATGAACTCACACTCAAACATAATGGTCTAAAAGACTAAATCTTACCGGTCCTTTAGAATCGTTTAATCGTCGTCGGCCATTTATATCAAAGTCATCACTATCACTTTTATTATCACAAATAAGTTTATTGTACTGCACTGCAATATCCGCGGCCACACGCGCATTATTTTTAATCAAAGCAACATCTACGCATAATTAAGGACAACAAATTTCTAAACATAAATGATAAATGTTGACCAAAGCTGTACTACACAAACAGACTAGTAGATAAAACAGCAATGATAACTCGCCGGCTGGCACATGTTTTCACGAACAGAACTCCTTGCCATAACCTTGAATTAACGCATGTTCTGCTAAAGAAAAGTTATAAAACCTTCAACTCATATCAATGAATGCAAACAATAACCATATTGATGGAAAAAGGAAATGATGGTTGCATAACAAAAAATATTGAAAATGAAAAAGTACAGAAAATAAACCCAAAACCTAATTTAATTATAGCGCTGCTTTAATGCAGTAGTATTTAAACATTAAACAAACGAATAATTAATAAAATATTTCTTTCTGAAAAAATACGGAATATAAGAGCATTAGTCTTAATAAAAAATTGCTTATATATATTTTATTTTCGTAGGGGGCCCAATAAAGTTGTCTACGAAACACAAATATTTTACTATTAAATTTATAAAAAGTTATGTTTATCGAGAAAATAATATTAAACTAGCCTACTCGTTATTGTAAATATGACAGCAACTTTTAATTCAATAAATGTAACTTTCAGATGAGTAAACCCAGGAATTTGTGCTTTCTTATTATTTAGAATATTCAATACTACTACAATAATAATAACGTTAGAATGATTAGTATTTTTTTATTCTATTTGAAAATTTATTCGCTTTTGACTCATTAGAAAACCTCTACAATATTTAGGTCCATTACAAATCGCTGCAAATTTAAAAAAAATCCTAAAAATATAACAAACAATTGCTTTTCTTTAATTTCTTATTTGGTCCACATCATTCTTTTCAACGTTAATGAGATTAATCATTGATGGACTCAAAATATTTCTGTTTCTTATTACATTATCACTATACTTTTAATTTAATATGAAATGTTTTGTCCCACTATCCCACATATACAATGTAAGTTATTTTAGTTTTGGGAAAAAAGACTTTCTATGAAATACAACTTTTTTCCTTAAAATTAATACTAAATAAATGCCCCGTTCGTAGACAATTTTTGTGGACATGATTATAATGAAAAATTTAAACTTTCGATAGTGCAACGTTTGTGAAACATTTTATAAACTGTTAAAAATAACGTAGAATAAAACACAATGTTATTTCACTAATTTTTATTGATCTCCACAATCTTGAAAATGATCGCTGACGATCGAAACAATTTTGTCGAGTTCAATAAAATTAGTGAAATAACATTGTGTTTTATTCTACGTTATATTTAACATTTTTTAATGAATAATATCAAAATATTTTTTAAATTTAATTCTGCACTTACATACTAATGAAAAGAAGGTTATATTCCGGAATATTTCGATATTTAGATAAATAAAGAACAACTATGTAATCTGATTTGCACAATAAAAAAGGATACTCGCAATGAGCGACCGTCCCTTTGTTATCATTGCTATTCGTTCTAAGAGAAACGGTGTAATCAGTTTGCCTTTTACACCCTTTTCATAGGCATCATTTAAAGCAGTTTTTATAGCAGTTTCAATTTCCTCCTCATTTATAGCATATTTCTCGGGAACGGGGACTGCTATTAACAAACCTGATCCCAGGTTCATGTCAAGATGAGATTTGAGTAGATTTGCAGCCTCGACTTCGTCCTTTACGCAGTACGGCGAGCTATAGCCGCTGAGTCTACTATAAAAAGCGGGAAACTCTGTTGAATTACCGAAGGAACTAACTAGAACACCCTGTGTCTCCTATGACCCCAAAAGAAAATATATACACGTCAAGAGCCATGTTCAAAACGCAAACGACTTAATTAAAAAAATATTAATGAACATTATTATTGCTGGATTACCCAATAGTTAAACTGGTCACGAGCTACGTAACAAATAATAAGGATTACAAAGAACATTATTTCGTTCTTACTTACATATTTTATCGAAACTACCAGACGTGGATCGCGATTTCGAGCTTATTAGTTCTCATCAGCACGTCGCCACAATCCTAAAGTTAGATTAGTTATACCATTAATACCTTGATATTACATCAACTCGCTTTTTTTGCAACAGTTTCGGCTTGGTCGACGAATTAACGAAACTACTTATGGAGTGATGATGAGAACTAATAAGTTCGAAATCGCGATCGACGTCTGGTAGTTTCGATAAGTTACTAACCAAACAAAAGCTTAATAAATAATTATAGGTACTAATGAGTACCGAGTGATTTGTAATATGAATAATATAAAAAATAAATTCAAACGCCTTATAACATAACACTACAAACAATGTATATTGGTACAACCAAATGAATACATTTCGACTACGAAGTAGTCATTTTCAATGGTAATAGTAAACTAAGATTAAAAAAAACATTTTGTGTTTCATTCCCACCAGTTACTCGTGCTGGTGGGCGGCAGTCCCTCCGACCCACACTGTAGTGCAAAGCCGGAGGGTAGGGCGTAAGGCCCTCTTCAGCCTCCTTGCAGGAATCGTGGGATTGGGTGGATGGTGTGGTTAAGATGAGTAAGATGAGTCGGACGAAATGAAGACAGAAAAGAAGTGAAAGATTATCTTTGGAATATTACTGCTCCAGTATTTGCCTAAATAATCCAAGGAAACCACAGAAAACTTGAACCAGAGCAGCCGGACCTCCGTTCGAACCGGTGACCTCCCGAATGCTAAGCAATGATCTGACCACGCCGCTCGGTTAAGATTAAGAAAATATTATACCTAAATATATTCTAAAAAACTACCTGTAACTTATTGAAGACTATTGAACAGGGGGTTGTTGATGAACGATTCCTGCAAGGAGCCTGAAGAGGGCCTTACGCCCTACCCTCCAGCTTTGCACTACAGTTTAGGTCAGAGGGATTGCCCGCCTACCACCACAAGTAACTGGTGGAAATGAAACACAAAAAAGTTTTTTTTTAATCCTAGTTTACTATTACCATTGAAAATGATTACTTCGTAGTCGAAATGTATACGTTTGGTTGTACCAATAAACATTGTTTGTAATGTTATAAGGTGTTTGAATCTATTTTTTATAAAAGCTTAATATTCTGTATTATTAACAAATGACAGTACTTAATCCTGCTTAAAATAAAGGATTTATTCATATTATTATTATTATTAAAAGCACGTTTTTAGTATTTTTTAAAACAAAATCAAAGCAATGTTCGATCTTTAAATATCAGTTTAAAATTGTAGTAATAATTTCAAACAATCATATGATATGTTGGCAATTTCAGTAGTACCTACAGAAAATTATTATGAAAGCAACAACAGTGATCGAAAAAGGATTTTTCAAGATCTGTCATCTCCTGCACAATCCTTAATTTTAGAAACGTATTAGATAATATGATTTAGATACGGGAAAGCTCCAGGTTTTAGTTTTCTAGCACCTCCACATGATTAATCCGGCATTGCTAATATTTAATATTGATATAAAAATCTACTTATGTCTAATACTTAATTGAAAAATGAAAGGACTAAAATCTTACCAAGTATTCCAGGGTTTTAGGAATATCTAAAATGGATTTAACACCACTGGAGACAACTGCTACAGGACTACGTCCGAGTTCTACTAAATCAGCCGAAATATCAAAAGTTGATTCAGCTTGCCTATGAACCCCACCAATACCTAATTTTTTAACAAACAAATTATGTACAAACTTTTACGATTCATAAATAATCAGAAAAGTATAATATTTTCAGATTTTCTATGGAACAATGGATCTTGTTAAAAAAAATATGAAATAGATAGATAGTAAGCTTACTTAAATAAAAGGCAACAACAAAATAAGAAAATGGTAGCAAAAATCCAGTCATTAATTTATTTTTTATTAAACAAAGGAACGTAAACACGCCAACCTGTATAAATTACCAACATTTATAACAACCCACGGTCTAGACTGACTTTCAAACTGCATTTATTAATAATTACTTTTTTAGTTTAATGCCTCTTCTATTATTTCATTATTAGGTTCAATAGATAATAAATGAAATAAAAGTGTAACTAAATAAATTCAAATATAATATTTTTGCAAATAAACAAGATAATTTTGATAATTTAAAAAAGCTTATACTTTTATTTGAGATATGCTAAAAGACAATTTTTTCTTGAAATTTTATTTTATTTGTTTTTATTGTATTGCCGTTAGGTGTATTTAAAATTTCGGCGTATATAAAATTTAAACTAAATTTAAAAAGAACAAAGAACTACTAAATAAAAACGTTTAAAAACAAAGAAATGAATCACCACTTTTATCTGCAATAACTAAGAGTTACATTTCGAAAACTTTATTTCTACTTGTAGCAACTCGTGCCGTGATCTAAGAATTTTTAAACGTTTCATCAATATATTTTAACATCCTCAACAATTTATCTATATATTGCGTCAATTAAGTCAAAGACAAAAATGCAATAAACGAATCATATTGATTTTATGTATTTCATTTGGTCTATGAATTGTATTTATATCTCTGACCTGAGGAATCTACAGATAACTTGCTGAAGAGCTCAAAATATATTGAAGAAACATGCAACATTGTAAATAAGTTCTTGTTCCTGTTAATTATTAAAAATTTAACATGTTCCTGCAATATTATATCCCTTAGTTAAAAATAAATCTCAAAGAAGTTTATCTAAATTTGTTACGTTAATTCTTAATAAAATTTTACGAATAATAAATCCCAAATTCTGATATACGCACAGGTAAAAATAAAAATAATACTAAAATCCGGTACACTCGGATTCGTCCCCAAGAGGTAATTAGCGCTTATCAGCAACATGAATTCGTCCCCGTTCGAAAAACAATCCTTTCTTAATTATTGGTTTACGCGCTATTACCCAGAAAACGATGGCAGCGTTGCCATATCTGAATTTAATTTTATTCGGCCCACCCTAACATTTTTCAATTCTTTCAGAAAGATACTTTTATAAAATAAACTGCATTTATTTAAAAATGTTGTTAGAAGTTGGATAAAAATAAAGTTATTTATACATTTGTTGTTGTTGCCCTACTTAAGAAGGGGTAAAATAAATAACAACATTTTATTGGATAATTATAAAAATCGATTATTGATACGCCCTATCGGCAGCAAGAACCGGTTTCAGGAAGGTGTTTACGGTAGAGTTTGGGAATGCAACAAATAAATATAAATACATTAAACATTGTTTAAGTAAGTGACTAAAATGGCAAATTACAACGCGTCTGTGATGTTTAGTGAATGAAGTGGCAATGTAGGCAGCATAATTGTAAAGCATTTTTAAAAACTAGGGGCGAACTTGACGGAGTTCCTTTAATATGGGATTGTGTTCTGATACATAATCATGAAGAGGACACGAATAGAAGAAACTTACCTACTTAAAACTGTAAGACTTGGTAAGGCTTAATTGTGGCTGTATGCTGTGATTTCTAACATTTATTTAATATTATTGTTACATCATTTTTACATTTTGACAAAATAAAATTCATATATGATATTTACCACTGTCTTTTATTCCAACTTACAAAAGTATTACAAGAAGAAATATACTTCGATGATACATGACAACCATGTACGTTATTCTGCTTTATTTTGTGCTTTTCTGGGAATTTCCAATAAAACTGTCGCGGGTACGAATTCGTGTATTTACCTTTCATAATTACCAACCGTTCCCAGCAGTACCTACTTTGTGGGGATGAATTCGAGTGCAGCCGTAAAATCATATTCTTACGGTAAACATAGTAAAATTACCTCCAGTTGCAAATATAGGAATGTTGACTTTTTTTGCGACAACCAAAGTTCCCGCGACAGTTGTGCCGCCATCTTTTTTATTACTAATTACATGTCCAAAGTCCCTTCTCGATACTTTAACAGCGTTTTTTGATTCAGCTAATCGTTCAATTTCCTGTTCAGTTAAACCCACTTTTATCTTACCGCAGAGAATACCTATCGTTGCTGGTATAGCTCCCTACAAATTTCTTTATAATTACTTTCTTTTTATACAGCTTTATGATAAGAAATTAGTAGGTAATCACAGTTTAAACCAAAACACACGTTTTTTGGTAGCAAATTTTTTTTTATTGTCTCCAGAATAATTAGTTCAGCACACAGTGCCTTCTTCAGGTGGAAGAATTTTACAAACTAATTTACAATCAGAACTCGTATATATACTAACTTACAATATGAAGGGTAGGGGTAAAGTGTTTTAAATATTTAATAAAGGCAAATTACAAAATTCCACCTGGTCGTTCAAAATGTAGCGGAACAGTACATTATTCTCTTATAATTTTGTCAAATGTGTAAATAGTATTTTTGTAAATTTTAAATATTCTAAATTTCATTTCTATTTCAATGTAAATACTTTCACTTCTTATCTTGTGCATGCCTTTGTTTCCTTTCAAACCAAATACTATTGTTCAGTCACGTAGCCTCTTCGTAGAAATCTATCTTCACCTTTACCTGCATGCACCCTGTACTAATAGCTGGTTTTACCTTCAATTACTTCAACCAAACTTTTCCATTGCTTATTTCCAGGTGTTTACCGTCTGTAGACTCGTACCACTCTTACTATCACTACTTCTCCCTCTATAGAACAGCCTCTCTTTCTACTAACAACCCTGTCTATAAATTCTCAAAATTATTCGATAAAAGTTAGTCTACTACATTCTACAGCTCTCGACCATTCTGTGATAACGCTTCTGTAAGTTACTTTGTTATTTTGTGCTTTTGATTCAATTACGTGTTTTCAACTTTTGTGTATTCTCCTTCTTGTGTATATATATATTTTTTCTATTCGTGGTTTTCTTGTTACGTGTACATAAACTTTTGAGTTTCATTAGTGTTTTTATTTCTCTTGATTATTTCATATAAATTTATCAAAACGCTAAAAAAATATTTCAATTTTTACACAATTTATTTATTTCTAATTTTTCTGAAAAATTAAGTTTTATTCCTTTATTTGCAAAATGTAGTACTTTGAAATTTTCATTGAATTAATGTTTTTCATCAAGTAAATGTTCTGCGTAAGAAGATTTTGTATTTTTATTATTAAAACTATTTAAATGTTTTTTTATTCTTTCTTTAAACGATCTCCCAGCTTGTCCCACATATGCGTGTGTATGTGCCTTTGTTTTAAACTGTGATTATCATGGAGTTGCAAGAGCTGAAAGCCTGATCTATCCAATTAGTAGGTAATTATCTTATATTTTTAATTTTTAATAATCTAATTGTAGGTATCTTAAATAAACGTAAATGGAACCGTCAAACCTAAGGACCACATATGAAAATTAAAAAAACATGCAACTGTTGCTTCACATCTAAGAATGACCATATAGAAGGTATTAAAATGTTAATATACTTCGATGTTAACATTTTTTCTTACTTGAAACTGATTTAAACGTAATATACATAGATTATATTCAGAAACGAATAAATAAATTCTCTTGAAAGAACCCCGCTCAAATCTTATGGGGAATATATTTCTCAAAATGCAAAAAAAATTATCATTTGCATATACTGATTAAAAATTATCACGGCCGTAAGTCATTATAAAACCGTGTTTTTGTTCTAGTAGTCTGTCCCTGAAAATTACTAACTACATAATCAAAAAAGAAGGCATTAAAATCCTTGTTCGTATAAATATTAAGGATCAATGATCCCACATTTGGAACGCGTCCTACCAAGTAAATACTGCGAACCAAAAGCCAAATCCCACAACCGGTTTCGACCTATTAGTCTCATCAGGTGGGCGCTGTCAGAAAGGCCTTTACAGGCTATATGATAAATATAAATGTAAATATGTAATCAACAGAAACGACTGCTGCGAGGTCTAATACACCTGCCGGCTTTGAATTACACTGTTGATTCCGAAGGATTCTTAAAGAAAGATAACATATCCAAAAATGAAAGCATTAAAATCCTTGTTGATCTAAATATTAAGGATTTTAATGCCTTCTTTTTTGGATATGTTATCTTCGTCTAAGAATCCTTCGGAATCAACAGTGTAATTCAATGCCGGTAGGGGTATTAGCCCTTGGAGTAGTTGTTTCTGTTGATTTCATATTTATATCCAACGATATGAGTTTATACAGCACAAAAAAATTGTGGGGCTATAAAATTAAGCTTTTAAATCACCGTCGCCCCATAACATACTTAAGTCTTAAGTTCTTAAACCCGCAGAGCCATATCTTAAACTTTCATAACCATATTAATCATTAATAATGAAGTATTTGAAGAATTTTTAGTAGGGGTAAATTTTAAATACATTAATGCGGATATACACTACAGAATCACTTGGATTTCCCAGCTAACCCTGATATTATTATTATAAGAAATTTTCGGGCTAATAGGTTTTAGTCGGTAGGATTTAGTTCTTGACGTTTCGCCTGCACCTGCGGCAGGCATTCTCAGAGGTTGGTCGCTGCTGTTCGTCTCGTTCGACCACGACCTATCAGCCCGGAAATTTCTTATAATATTGAAGACGCCGGCCGTGAAAGCCTACATGCAGTTACTTGATATTATTATTGTTTTTAAATGCTTCTACGGAATCTCTTACTTGTTCTAATCCGATATTCGATGCTGATAATTGTCTTTTTGGAATACCTCTTTAACTTTTTAAAATAAACTGTTTGTAAAGATTTATTTATTGGTCATTTTTAATTATTTTGTATGAATATAAGTAATTTTATTGGATGAAAAAAAGAAATTTTAATTACTCGTGGTTGAACCATATATTTATTTAATCCATATTCTGTTAGTTCTTTCAATTCTCCCAGGGCGCGAAAATGTCAAAGGGTACCCTGGTTAGGACCTTGTAAGGTAACCGTGCTGTATCGCAGTAAGGGAAGCTTAGGGATCTGCATACCACTTATTTAAAACAACCGAATTTCCGAATATATTTATTAACATCAAATTTTACACTAATCAAGTTAAATTAAATACTATATTAAAAGAATGAATCAGTGAATAGGATAATTTATAAACTGAATTAGAAATTGAAACTACTTGGCTAGGATTCTTTACCGTTCTCCTCAAAAAACGCACCACTTTGGCTTATAGATGGACGCTTAAAACTACGTCACAAGTACCGTTAGATTACCTGCAAGGGTAGTTGTGCTACACGATTTCTCTTTTTTTTTATTGCATCAAAAGCAAAATGTTTGTGCGTTCTTTCCTAGCCCTCTGGCGATGAATAAAGTAAAAGTACATACAAATACAATTCTACGAAATGAACTTACAATTAAATAAACTAAAACATTGGAATACAACAACCGGATCCGAATCGGAGGATTTCAGGCGTTTCATACCTAATCCAGCTCTGATTGGATTTTTCCTTTTAATCCCTAATAGTGCATGTGGTCCGGGTACAAAACCCTACTTAATTTCTTCTCAGATACGTATGTACGTATAAATCTACCAAGATATTTTGAACAACTCTAACCCATTAGCGAAATCATTATAGGGTTAAGAAGTATAGTATATTGGGATTTAAAAAGTTAAAGCGCTTATAAAGGTATGGGAGTATAAGATTGCATGATCAATTTGCTCATTCGGGCCTTTTCAGAGTCATTTGGTCGATCTAGAATTTAAAAAAAATGATAAATGAATAAACACTACTTTGTTTATTATCACTTTTTTATTTACAAATCCTTTTGTCTATAGTTTCGACAAATAGCTTGTCATTGTCATTATCGTTAAGTTGAATTATCACAAAGTAACGGCTGAATCGATCCAAAAAAAATGGTTTTAAAATGACCCACGATTACTATAACTTTTAATCAGCAAATAAAAATATTCATTTTCTGCATTCTGAGAAAAAATCGTAGAGACCCATTTACCTACCATAAGGTTTGAACGTTGTCCTTTACTTGTACCTATGAAATTGGATAGACATTTTTACCATAATTTTGATAGTTTTTACTTTCAACGTTATTGTTATTATTTATTTCAAATGCTTTAGAAAGTTTTTAAGTAAACAACATTATTATCCTTCAAAAAACATAATTATGACGCTACTGATCTGTATTTGTGATGATTTTTGGATTCACAGTTATGCAACCAGTTAAGTAACATTAATCGCTGTGTTAGTCTAACGAGTAAGTATTTAACACTGTATTTATATATATACAAGTGTTATTAACGATAAGTCCAATCATAACCACAATTCGAACAGTTAATTTAACTACAAGCAGAACGTATATACCATAACACTCACCTGAGCTCTTACAATACTTTCTACTTCTAATGCACATTTTAAGTTATCAGGAAATGGCATTCCATGTGTTATTATCGTGGATTCAAGAGCTACGATAGGTTTTTTACTATTTACAGCAAGTATAACCTCATCTCCAATATTAATTTCACCGAATTGATTTGAATAATTTTGTATTTTTCGTTTATTGAGTTTTCTAATACTATCAAAAATTGCAAATTGAGTCTTACGATACATCTCGATATATTAACTGATAATATTTCTAACTAACATACACGTGTACTGTAGTAAAAAGACAGTCTGGTTCCGTACCCGTATGAATACTGATTTAATTAAATCTATCAGCCGGACCGTTATCATAAATTTATATACATCATAATTCAGTTATCTTTATACAATGGAACTACTTTTTTCTCTAACAACTTAGATAATTCCAAGAGTTTTCAGGGTGGAATCAAATTAGAAAAACATACAGCTTGAATTTAACCAAAAAAAATTTCAAACAAAAATGTTCCCTATTTTAATATGAGATCATCTGCAACAGCTAAATTTTAATCACTATACAAAAATCGGAATGCCAAAATATGGAACCTTGGTTATAATAATAAATGAACACTTAGTCTTAATATCTGTGTTTTATCGTATATTACAAAACTCCTTCCGTTTGAAATATATATATTATATCGGCATTAATGTTACAATTTTTAGTCAAGAATTTATACATCCTAGGTGTAATATTTATCTCAATTTCTTATAACACACACGCTTTACTTTGATGAATAAAAATATAAAAAAGTCAGTTACAAAATTATTGATTAGTTTATCAAAAAATAAATAAATTAATTAGTGAAATATAATCATTAATTATGATAATGACAATTATAGCGGAAGGGGTATAACTATGCTTTTTTTATACGTAGATACCTACTTAATTTATTTAATATTAATTATGTCACTATAGATACTTTTTTCGTGAATATCAAATTGGACCCCATAAATTTCACCTGCTTTTTCTCTCAAATATAGCCTATAGCTGCTTATACTTTTAAGTTCCACAATAGAAATGCTATTTTGATTAAAAAATTTATTAAAAGCTCCAAAAATACGAAAAACGTAGTACATAATTAAAAATACTATAATCATATTATTTATTACAATTTATATTTTTTACAAAAAGTCAAAGTATGTCGCTAAAGTTAAAGTCTGATAAGTCGCTGTCCTTTTCTTTTTTCGTCGTCTTTTTCACTTCCTTTAGGCTCTCAATATCATCAAAAATCGAACTGGTTGCACTTGTCGTATCACCACCTCCCCCTACATCCTCCTTTATTTCAACATCGGCCATCGATTCTAAATCAAAAAACACCTTCTTCTTGACTGGAAGAGATTTCGTTGGTAAATTCTTTAGAGCACTTTTGGGCTGCTGTTGGACTATTCTTTGTGCTTCATTTCCATTCAATTCTTCAACCAATAAATTATTATTTTTCACACTTTGATCTTCGACAATCTGATCTGTAAACGACTCAATTGACACTACATCCATTTTATCTTTAGTTCCTTTGGCTTCTTTGCTTTCTTCCCTTTTTTGTAGATCTTTGAAATTTGATATCATATTCGTTGACTTTTTATCACTCGTACCGGAACTGCTAATATTTCCGTCCGTATTTGAGTCATCCTGGAGATCGATAACGTCATCATTGTTGTTAGTTTTCTCCAACGCTCTCTTTTGCATCTTCTCATTTATTTGCTTCACAACGTCACTGTAAGATTGATATGATTTCTGAAGATTTTTATTTGGTTTCGTTAAACGTTTAATAATATCTTCTGTTACAATTTTCTCGTCTTCTTCCGAAGAACTTATGGACGAAGACGTTTTGGGAGCCTTTTGTTGTTGAAGTGCCGCTACTGAAACTCATAAATTTATAAACAAATAAATATTGTATGAGATAATAATTGTATTTCTGTTACGGTTTTCAAGCGCTTTGTCTTGAAGGAATGTTGTTTCTCAACGTTTCGCTAATTCGCACGGTAAGTTTCTTCAAATATTCGTTGCCATGATGAGAATTGGACAAAAATCATCCAGAGAACATTGCTATGGAACCATGTGCGTTAGGAGAACGTCAACGAGCAACAATATCCTTCAATACAAGAGCCTAGAGGCCCGAACGGAAACACTTCATTGTGAAATTAGTACCGTTTCTGCTTCCTCCCTTTTGCCTTTGAGAGAATTTCTTTACTGCAACTGTAGGAGATTCTGTTTTTTTAACGTTTTCATTAACAGTTTCATCCAATTTACTTTCTTTACTACTCAATTTCATTCGGTCTTCCAAAGTCTTTGTTATACTACTGGAAATTTTCTCATACTGTGGATATTTCTAAAAATCATTTTATGATTCTCGAAACACAACAACTCATAATTTAACAATTCAACTAACTTCAGCCATTTTACTTCTTTCCTTATTAATAACTGAAAGCACTTTTTCATAAAGTGAATGCGATATTCCTTTTGTCGAAGAAGAAATTCCCACCGCTTCCAGCCGTTTATGAAATATATTTTGTACCTCTTTCTTTAATCCTTGTAGAACTTCTTTATCTAAAGAGGCTGCCTTCAAACTGTTATAAATCGATAAATAAACTTTGTTATTATTGATAAAGATAATAAACTAATTATACCTTGTAAGTGATCTTTTACCCAATGTAGAAGTCGACGGTACTATTTTTACATAATCTTTTTTAATGGTATCTTCGTTAATTTCACTTGTAGTTGAATTATCATCATCGGTAGAGTAAATGTTAGTATTTGCGGGAACATTATTAAATAAAACCTTTAAACTACCACTACTTGATTTTTCAGCTGGTTCTGTTGATGACTTCTTTTTTAATCTGCTTATTGCAGTAACTGAATCTCTTTTGTTTTCATTCCCTTTTGGAACAACACAATGCGTTTGATTTTGATTTTTCCTTTGGTCGAACTCTTTGCGATATTTTTGTGGAGTTAAACTGTTCTCAAGTTTTAATGGAATTACTTTATTCACATGAATACTGCTATCATATTCATTATGCTCTTTTGAATTTACAAAAGCGTTCACCTTATTGTAATCGATTACTGATTTGTTTACTTTATTGCCAGTAATAAACTGTCTTTTTTTGGGTACAGGTACTACAGTATATCGATTATTATCATTTGAACTTTTTAAATTATTATTATCTAGTTTGGTATGGGATTTTGCTACCATTTCGTCTACTTTTTCATTTAAATTTCTAATCTGTCGATCAAGTTTTTCCAAACTGTTGTTTACCTAAAAAATACTAATGACATTTTAGTAATAATAAAAAAAATTGATGTTAAAGTCACCTTTCCCGTCAATGCAAATTCTAACGAATTCAATTGACTTTCTGTAGTTTCTTTTAAATCGGTTAACATTTTACCAACTAATTGGGTTTGGATTCTACCGAAATCGCTCTCTTCTTTACTTCTAGCTTCACATTTTTCACAAACGTTTCTTTTTGTAAATTTTTCTTCTGTTTGTACAGAACTGTCGCTCTTTTTATTTTTCAAATCAACATTATTGGTCTCTAATTGTTTTTGGAAGATGTTGTTGGTTTCAGTATTGGTGGTGTAGGATTTTTGCATTAAAGATTCGAGTCTTTGCAAAAATACTTCGAACCACTTTTCGTATTTAGACTGGTCTGTTGATTGAAACTGCAAACTCTTTAATTCGCCTTCAACATAAACTTTAAGAAGTTCAAATTTTTGGTGTAACTCATTAATTAATTTCTTGTCATCGTTTATGCCGATACCGACTTCATTTGGTGAAAGAAACTCTCTTTTTGGATATTCGCTTTTATGTACAAGCTTTTCGGTAGTGTTAAGTCTTTCTTTCAATTCTTTTATTTCTGTTTGTAGTTTATCGGTTTCTTGTTGAAAAGCGGAAGTTGCATGTGGTTCTTGATGCCTTCGTTTATTATGTGCCTCTAAAAAATCCTTGCTAGCAAACACTTTACAACATTGTGGACATTGGAAAGCGGATACATCGTCTTTGTATGTGTGGTATTGTAATTTTGACGATTTTATTTCTTTCATTTTCATTTCTAATAACTCTATTTCTTCATCTTTTTGTCGAAGCTCTTGTTTCAAATCTGATATTTCCTATAATTACGAAATGGCTAATTAAACACAATACCTATTTATAATTTTCCTTAATAGGATTTACTAAACGCATTTTCCGTTTTTATTAAAATTAAATTCAGCATGAGTATTATTAAATGATAATAAATAGATAATAGTTATTTTTACGGGTTAATGCGAGATGACGAACTAAAATTCAAAGTTCGCATTACAAATTTTGAAACACCATTTGTTACTTTGATCGTCAATTGAAGTTTTCATGCGAATTACCTATTCCAATTGTTGTTGCTATTGTCATATATTTTTAATATCTTATGTAGGTTTGCTAAATAAATTGAAAGATTGATTCAAATTTCCAATTATTCTCAATAGTTGCTGGACAATAGACAGACCTTATTTTCCCCGAATTTCATAAATGACATTAAGATCATGTTAAGTGCGTGATGATCTAATATCGTAAGATTATCTAAATGTCTCTTTTTTTTCTTTTTGATTTTAGAATCTGTAATCATTCCATTATTTTTTGTAACATTTGTTGTTATTTTTACAAGAGGAGAACCAGGTAAGTAAAACAAATCCCCTAAGATTAATATTATGCGGATATACTAACTGTAAGTGAGTAATTAAATAATCTTTCTATTAATAAGAATGCCCGAAAAATATCAAAACGACGACAACTTTACCGGTCGAGGGAGACTGCAAAAAATTTTACATTTGTTCACCGTTAGGTGGTAAAGTTGGTCTTTCGTGTTTAAATGGTTATAATTTTAATCCAGAAAGTGGTGTATGCGAAGATGAAAAGAAATATAAATGTCCGTGTAAGTTTCGACCAAAAAGTTATCTAATGATAATATTAAAACGATGTTTTTAACGTTCTTATTTATAATTTTGTTTAATATATATATATATAAAAAAAAAAGTATTTTTGAGTAGGTGCATAATTAATTAACATTTCAATGGTATACAGATGAGGACAATGACGCGCCCCAGACAAGGTTCGACACCACGAGAGTAAAGAATTTTCCATGGAAGGAAGAAAATTCAACAACCGACGATGATAATATTGAAGATGGTGGCGATAACGACTTGGAAGTTTTTGGAAGAACCTTTTTCAATTGGTTTAAAGATGGTAACAAACAAAGTGATCCAACAGTTTTCCTTAGGCAAGTGAACAGGCAACACATACAGATTGAAGCAATAATATGCATTACTTTATGAAATTCAGAGACATGCTTTTTGGGTCAAAAACCTTGTTGGGTCAATTTGTTTTTAATAGGCCGGGCAGTTACCGCCATGACGAAGCAGATTGGAGCATTTCCTAAACCGTTTTTTTGTTTGTTGGAATAATATTTGGAGTAACTTTTTGATTAGCTTTTTTTGAAAATATTCATTTTGGATTGAAAACCTTAGAAACGCTTAACTCAGGAAGGGCTTAACAATATGAGACTTTTTACGGTAAAGTTTTCGATATTTATTAAAGTTACGTCGAATATACCCAGTTTAAAGTATACAGTTGAAGTTGTCGTTAATAATTAAAAACATATAAAAAGAAATCCTATTTTTCGGTTTATGTGTAGTCTTTCAACTTTTCGACTTGGCTCACGTTTCAACTGCTAATTGTGATTCGCTTCATTTTTCTTGCGTACAGATTAATTAACTATTTTAATTTTGAATTACTAATTGCTAGAAAAAGAAAGAAAAGTTTGCGATGAAACAATTTATATGAATTTCTTACTACTTTTTCAAAAAGCCCCAAAGCATGTAACAAATTGATTTCATTAATTATAAATAATGAATATTAAAAATATAAGATCTTTTAAAATAATTGTAACCAAAACAGTTTCATTTGTCATACTTTCTTACTGTCTTTGATCAAATATTTATTTTTACACATTTTTTTATTCTTTATCTTTTAATTTACTTAATATTTTTATTCATTAAACCATTAATTGCATTGTGTTTAGTTATACGTATATATAGTTTATATGATAATTTTCATATGAATTTTACTTTACAGGAACTTTCTAAGAAAGATACTAGCACCCATACTATTTCCGATAAAAAAAATATTGAAAATCTGCAAAACTGTGTTTATGGTGTTCAAAAAATTATTTGCTTGCAATTACGACAATAAGGAATGAAAATACTGTTATCAGTTTACCGAATTGACAAATATGTACCTATTCTTAAAATGTTACAAATACAGTTTTGCGAAATAAAAAACATTTCTAAATCCGTAGTTGTTTTACTTTTCTTATTATTAGCGACTAACACGTAGGTCTCAGTACAACTTTTTGTCTGCAGTCCCTTTTAAAAATAAATAAATGTTTATTTAAAAAAAAGATGCTGGCCTAACCAGTGCATGTATATTTCACATCCCTTTTTAATGTTACGACCCCCTGGGGAGGTGAACCTAAATATGAATTTTACATCTTTCAAATATATCAAAAATGTAAACATCGTCCGTTAATCAATAATAATAGAAAAACTTTTAATTGAAATACAACCACTATAACCCAATTATTACTAATATTTATCGATAGTAATAAGCTAAAGACACCAATGTCAGCTACATAAGATTTATTTCTTTCATAAATATATAATTCTCCGACCAAAGACAACCTTTATAAGTATATGAGATCGCGACCCCTAAGTTGAAAAACAATATGATAACTATAAATATGAAATCAACAGAAACAAGTACTCCAAGAGCTAATACCCATTGAATTACACTGTTAATTCCAAAAGATTCTTAGACGAAGACAACATATCCAAAAAAGAAGGCATTAAAATCCTTGTTCGTCTAAATATTAAGGATCAAAGATCCCACATTTGGAACGCGTCACACGAGATATATATATATATATATATAAAACCGGAAACCGGTTGTACGGTTTGGCTTTCAGTTCGTA
The DNA here is from genome assembly GCA_963921985.1 of Agrilus biguttatus. Classification (NCBI taxonomy): domain Eukaryota; kingdom Metazoa; phylum Arthropoda; class Insecta; order Coleoptera; family Buprestidae; genus Agrilus; species Agrilus biguttatus. The sequence goes on from OY998117.1 coordinate 33,259,530, forward strand.
GTGCCTACTTGGTGGAACGCTTCCAAATGTGGGATCATTGATCCTTAATATTTATATGAACAAGGATTTTAATGCCTTTTATTAATATGGTAACACAAAGACAAGAAGCATGCGAATTAATTCGAAAATGAAAATATTTTATTAAGCGTCAATTTTTTTTACATGTAGGATATGATTAGATACGAATACTCTCATTAAAGTATTTGAATTTATTATTGTTTAATTTGAAACTTCAAAACTATTTAATACAGGTTCAAATTAGCGACATTTATTAAAAAGGCAATAATTTCTGTTTAAAAAGTGCAAGTATTTTTTCTAGTTATTTGATTATTAAAGAGATTAATAATTCATTGTTTTATTTCAACTAACAATGAACATCCATTATATTACGCTTTATCTCTAAAACTATGTAAGGTTTTAATTAATTTACAGATTTACGTATAATTTTTTTCTAGACTAAGGCGATACCATAAAAAATCGAGATAAATTGCATTCCAAGTAATTATTAATCTTTGAAAATCACACTCTTTTTATTTTTTTGCACCTTTTTTTGAAATATATTATAAATTTTTGCTGTCCAAATTTTTTATCTATTTACTTCAATAATATATATTTCCTCACCAATTATGTTTAATTCTTTGGACTAATATTATATATTATAAGGTCCTTTAACATTTGAAACACTTCAGTAAGCAGCAGAAATCAGTAGATTGCGATATACTATTATAACCAGATTTTCGATTTGGTCAGTGATTTATCGAAACTAATGATGCCTTGCTGATGAGATCTAATAAGAGCGAAATCGCGATCCAAGTCTGTTAGTTTTGGTATTGGTACTGTTCTTATTAAATTGGTTTAAGTATCTATCACCTACATAAGCTATACCTTTGATTCAATTAGACAAGTTGGTGCCTTAGTAAGGCCCTTGTCAAACATGAAATACATCAGTAGTCAACAGTTATTAATAAATGGTAGTATACTGTCATAATCAAATTTATTATTTTAACATCCTATTTTACAGATTATTTTCTCTTTTATGAGACCAAAATGAAAATATAAATTTTATATACTTCAGAAAGGCTCCATTTGTCGACCACTAATTAATTATTTTTTTAAAAAGACCTTTAATTGTCGCTTATTTATTTTATTCTCACCTCTGAGTTGCTGAAAATGCCTTTTTTCAGAATAACAACTGTATTATCCAAATATTTTTTGCAAAATAATAAATATTCCACAGCAAGTTGACTTAACTGAAATATTTTCAGGAACGTTGGATCCAAAATACTCGTTTGATCATTATCTAAACTGTATTCGATTACAGATGGGATATATTTCTCAACTGTTGAAGTATTACGATCTTGTATTAACTTACCAATATCCACGTTTTCTATAAAAACAATTCAGTGAAGCAAATATTCTAATTATATACTGTGTAATGTATATTGACACATACTGATGTATTCCTTTTCAAAGCAGCTTTTCGATTTTCGACTTTTAAACGAAAATCCCGCATCAAAAGCCAATCGTGCATAATCAAAATGCCAATCATAACTTTCACTCCACATTTTTATTATTTAAAAAAAAATCTATTTTGTATCACATTTTTATGTACAGTTAAATATAAATAAACTACATTCTAGGTTGACTTATTTTCAACGTTTATTAGGGACTTCAGTCATCAAAATGTTAGCATTATTGTCTCCATGGAAACAAAATCACCTTTGTACATGTTTGTATATGTAAGTACTTAGCCTTATTAACATTTACACATTTATAAAAATTATTTATGCTACCTTATTTGTTATTACTATAATAATAAGGGACGATTCAGTAAAAACAGATATTTGTTCATTTTTTTTATAATTTAATTTAAACCGAAATTAAATGTAAAATTATCAAAAAGTATGAAACAGCTGAAAAATTTTTATTCACAATTCGAATTGTATTAATGAAGAGAACAAAACAAAAATAAAATGGTAACATCAAAGAAAATGCTACAAGAATAAAAAGTATTTGTGGGACATGGTCATAGAAATGAGAAAAACGACAAAGAAAAATACCAAGAGACTGTATAAATAATAAATAATTATTAACAACTTCTAGAAATTAAAGCATAAGCAAATAATTGAATACTTTGCTAGATTTATAGCTTCCTAAAATTAAATTCAAGCCTACAGCCATTAGCCTACAGCGTAAAACTATAGATAATAGACTACAGCACACAATAGATAATAAAAATCTGTGATAATAAATATAGGTAGAGAAGCAGTTAGGATGTATTATCTATGGTTGAAATGTAATAAAAAAAGTAACTAAGAGAGTGTTTTACAAAATATAAAACGAAAATTAATTTTCCATGTTGCGTAATACTATTGTATCACCATTCTGTATTTGTTGCTGCTATTTTCGTCACTGAGAAACTATTAATAGAATAAACGGCCATCATTGGGGAAACTTTTTGGAAATGGAAGGTATTCTCAAAAGTTGGGTTACTGCTGAGATTATTTCTTACCATTGCTTGTCAAAAGTTGGTGCAATAATTTGAAAATAATTTGTTTGAATTTGTTATAATATTTATATAACATTGGCATATGTAAAGGAGATAAAAGACTAACTATAATACTTCTACAAAGTATGGATGAAAATTTTAATGTTGCTTGCAGAACTTGTTTAACGCAGCAAGGAGAATTCAGATCTTTATTTAAAAACCACGAAAATTCTAATATGCACTTAGCAGAAATGCTCATGTCCTTTACTTCTCTACAGGTAAACATACAATTTTATTAAAACAATATATAAATTAGAACTCTAACAACATTTACAGGTAAATGTTGAAGATGGTCTACCCCAAAATATATGTGAGAACTGCGCAAATAAAATTCTTCAGGCTTATTTTTTTACTTTAAAATGTGAAGAGTCTGATATTGTACTCCGTAAGAAATTCCTAACAAATTCTGTGAAAAATACTTTCAGTAGTATTGCACAAAAAACAAATTTTGATCTTGGAATTGATCCACATCATATTGATATAGTAATAAAAACTGAAAATCTTATTGAAGAAAGAAATGTCAGCTTTAAAAATGACTCCCCTGAGAATGATGACTATCACAACCAAGGTGAAGATAATGATTACCTTGATACAAATAATGAACACATACAGGAAGATAGGATAGCAAAGACAGAGAGGAAATACAACAAAGTAAACAACTCTACCCAAGAAAAGCCAGTGTGTAACATTTGCCACAAAGAATTTCAAAACACAAGCTTATTAAACATTCATAAGAAAACTCATGAAAGTTTAAAATGTAGTTGTCCAACATGTGCTGAATCTGCAGAAAAAAAAATTCCTGACACACAGTGTATGATTTGCAATAAAACTTTTATCAGTAGAGAAGAGTACATTACTCATATTTTAACGCATACAGAAGCAAAAGGTGATTCGATTGTGGAATGTCACATATGTCATAAGAAGTTAACAAAAACACCTCATATAAGTAGACATTTAAGAACTCATGCTACTGTAAAACCGCACACTTGTCAGTTATGTAATAAAGGCTTTTCAAGAGCTGACCAACTTAACAGTCATATTAATATTCACTCTGGAATTAAGCCACATACGTGTACCTTATGTGGAAAAGGTAATTTGGTTATCATTATTTATTTTTATTTACTTACAATATCAGCAGTACAGACATGAGCTCAATAAAAACAACTAAGTATATTTCAGACAGTGATATGTACATTTTTAATTAAGAAAAACAATATTAGAAAACAAAAAGAAAATATTGTTTTTTGTTAATATGGGTCTAGTACAAATTTTAAGATTCGTATCATATAAATTTTTCTTTTAACATTTAAAAGAAAAGTTAAATAAAAAAAAACATGTTGTATGGAATCAGTCACTTAGTTAAGTATTAATATCATTAATGTTGGTTTGAGTGAGAATGTAACATAAAGAAAAATCATTGTGTAAGGTTTTTTGAAATTATTACTAAACTTTTACGTGTAAATAGTATAATCATTAGGAAGCTATATTAAAAATTATATATTGAATATGAGTAGAGAAAACTATTTATTTGTTTTATTTAACCATAAAAATTTATACAATGTATATCCCACAGAGGGAAACATGTTGCCTGTTCATGTACATAGTGATTAGCTTACTTATTAAATAATAAGAAAATAATATTTCTGTAGGAATGTAACTTTAAATAAGCAATGCTAACAAAATAGAGACATAAACTGAGCATTTTTATTTAATAATGAGTCATCAAAAGATAATGACTTTTATTATTTTTATTCTTACTAGAATTAATTCTAATGAAAATAAAATTGTTTTTTTATTTGCCTTTCAGGATTTACACAGATTTCAAATTTGAGAGATCATATGCGTACTCATAATGGCGAAAAACCATTTTTGTGTTCTGTTTGTGGAAAGGGGTTTAACCAGGTTGGAAATTTAAAACAACACACAGTAAGGCATAGTGGAATTAAGGCACATCTCTGTAGTGTGTGTGGCAATGGTTTTGCTAGCAAAGGAGAACTAGGAGCCCACATGCGAAAACATACAGGTAATTTCAACAATAATTTATCCAAAATCATTTTAATATTGGTTTCTCTACCTAAGATACCTATCATATTGTATTAAGCTAAAACATTATAAAACCATTCTTTTTTTAAATATATATAATCATTTCAATTTCGTGGGGGTAATTGTGTATATATTTTTAACAAGGTGCTCGTCCATTTGTCTGTTCCGTGTGCAACCACGGCTTCACAACGTCCAGCTCACTTACCAAACACAAACGCATCCATTCCGGAGAAAAACCATACGAATGCGATGTGTGCAAAATGAAATTTGCACGCAGCGGGATATTAGCGAGGCACAAACGCACTCATACAGGGGAAAAACCGTACAAGTGTAAGTTTTGCGGGAAAGCTTTTACGCAATCAAACGATCTCGCGGCGCATCTGCGCATTCATACCGGCGAAAAACCGTTTATTTGTGACACTTGTGGTCAGGCATTTCGACAAAAATCCGCCTTGAAGTCTCATAAAAAGGTGCACGCTCTCAATGACTGGAGTAAAAAGACAAACGGATCCACGCAAGCTTGCACACCTATATTTAAAACGTACTTGGACAGTCTATAGTGTAAAACTGAACATTTGTGAATGCATCAAGAAAAATTAGTTTTGAATGAATGTATGACTTTTTCTAATACGACTCCTTTAATTACAAATAAAAAGAGTTTTTCTTCACGGTTAACCATAGGAATAGTATAATCAATACTTACATCAACTCCTTAATTTGTAATATTAAGTGATTTGCTTGCTGGCAGGTCATTATAGTTAATATGAAACCAGAGTTACAAAAGTCACTCATAAGACAAATACCAAAGGACTTACTTTTAATTCTAATTAGCATAAAATTGATAAAAATATCTAAACATTTACAAAAAAAATACGTCAGCTCGTCCTAACGTTAATATAAAAGGACGTAGAAAAGTTTTATGAGTAAACTTTTTTTTTTCTCCCATGTTTCTACCACACATAATTAATGTCCAATCTTTATAACTTATTTTTAGAAAATGATAGTGTTCTCAAGGATACATATTTTAAAAACCACATAATTAATAATAATTAGAAGAATTTTAAAACATTTTAATGTTACTGTGGAACAAATTTAAAAAAAAGTTAATTTGAAATATACTAATTTTTATAAATATTTATTTCTCTTACATTCTTTTTATAAAACATCATTTACTACGTAATACAGTTACTGTTCATTTTCGATCACTTCTATATGGTAAAGTCTCTTGTCTGACTCGGTTATAGAGGAAGGTGCTCCACTAATAGGATCCCGGCCTTCAAAGCTTTTCGGAAATGCAATTACGTCTCTAATACTGCTTGTTTTAAGCATAACTGCCAACAGTCGATCAAGACCCAATGCTATACCTCCATGTGGAGGACACCCGGAACTCAACATCATCAACATATGTTTAAGACTGCTTTTTGGTATCCCTAATATTTTCAAAATTTCTTCTTGCTTTTGAGAATCATGAATTCGAATAGATCCTCCTCCCACTTCGCTTCCATTTAATACAAAGTCAAAAGCTTGAGCCCTGACCTAAAATAAATAATATTAAATAAATGAAAGTAAATTTAAAAAAAAGCTTCTGGTTAGCTTTTTATATGCAACTTCAAAAATGATTTAAAAACTTACTTGCAATGGGTTAGTGTGTAGCAGGTGTTCATCCCTTTTCTGAGGCGCTGTAAATGGATGATGGGCAGAATTAAATTGTCCTGATAGTTCCCCTTTCTCAAAAAGAGGAAAATCTACCACCCACAGTGGAAACATGCCATCTTTTACTACTTGATGTCCCCTTTTTTCCATATGCTTTACATATTCTACTCTTGCATGTCCTAATAAAGGTAACTTAAAAGGTGGTTATCTATTATATGATAATAATACATCAATCATTAATAAAACATCTTACCACGGCATGTTTATCACCATAAGCCAAGAATATGACCGAATCATTTTCTAGTTTGACTTTTTCAACAATTTTACTAGCAACGTTTTCACCTATTAAGCTAGAAAATTTATCTACCCATCTTGATACAATGCTCACTTTACTTTGAATAAATTTAACTTCTGGAGATTTTTTAGCAATTTCTACTAACCTCGCCTTTATACTTGATGTCAAGTTGCAATAAGGATGATTGAAAAATACACAGTAAGCACCAAAATTGTCTTCAAAATTATGTTCTTTAAAAATATCAGTTAAATTTATCAACTGAAAAAAGCAATAAAAGCTAAGACATAATTTTCAATTCCAAAAAGTTTAACATACTTTAAAGTCATACCGTACATCAGGTTTATCGGAACCGTAAGTTTCTAAAGCCTCACTATACGAAATCCTAGGAAATTTAAACGGCAACGGAGGAAGAAAATCTGGCCAAGAGTATAGTAACAGTTCTTCTATTAATTGTAGAATTTGGTTAACATCAGTGAAAGACATTTCTATATCTAATTGGGTAAACTCCGGTTGTCTGTCAGACCGAATACTTTCATCGCGATAACACCGCGCTATTTGAAAATACCTTTAATAAATAATTGGGTAGCTAGTAATAAATTTTAATTGTGATATTGCATAATTAACCTGTCGATTGCACCAGCCATCAGCATTTGTTTAAATTGTTGAGGACTCTGCACAAGTGCATAAAATTGGCCAGGAAATCTTGTAGGTACAATAAATTCTTGTGCACCCTATAAAATTGTTTATTAATTTAACCCGATTTATAAAATATTGCAGCTTAAATAAACTGAAAATTAACAAAGAGTACATACACCTGGTGTAGCTTTAAACAATGTTGGAGTTTCCACATCTACAAAATTACATTGTTTCACTAGAAATGTACGAATATCCATAAGAAATTCTGACCGTACTCTAAGGTTTCTTTGCATTTCAGAAAACCTTAGATCTAAATATCGATATTGCAACCTAAGGGCTTCCTTTGCTTTTTGGAATTCCCTTATATTAAATGGCAAATTAGTATCTGCCTTGTTTAAGACCTCAAGTGATTCTATAACTACTTCTATTTCCCCTGTTACTTGACTTGGATTAATCATATTTTTTGGTCGAGCTTGAACTGTACCCTGTACTTTCAATATTGTCTCATAAGGCAATGATTCTAAATTTTTGCTGGTAACTAAGTCCTAAACAAAATACAACATTTTTAGTTTATAAATTAATATAAAATGAAAACTTACATTTTCTTTGATAATTAACTGAGTGTGGCCATAGGAGTCTCTAAGAACAATAAATTTGTTCATTCTCTGATACTCTAACCAGCCACATAGTGTAACTGTTTGACCAATGTTAGCAATTAGTAACTCTCCACAAGTATGAGTTCTTTCAGTAAATTTATTTGTACCAGAAAAGTTCTTGTAGCTATTAATTTCGGGTTCGTCAATTAAATAAGTTCTTTTTGTTGTAGTACTATATGAACACTGTGTTGTGTAAAATAATTGAACATTTGGAAATGCATTAATGTTTTTCTGTAATAACAACTAAATATAAGTACAGAATATACAAAACAAAGAACTACAACCTTAATGATTAACAGTTCACTAGAATATTGGAAAAACCTTTTGTTGAAAACTGTCCTACACAATTTTCTTAAATGCATAATATTTAATAGTAAAAGATCAAAATTTGCAGTAACTTTAAACTTGGTTAAGTAGCACAGATTAGAGAGGTTGAATACATAATAAATATAACCTCAAAATCATGATCTTACGTCATAGAGCTATGATATCCCCATAGATAATAAAATATGCCTATGATCACAGATTAGAGAGGTAGACATAAATATTTAACTTTTGATAAAATTATTCCACTTATTCCTAATTTTTCACTAGTGAGTGATGAATGCCATATATTATATTATTACATCCATAAAATTGTTTCAAGGTTTGGTTATTACAGCATTTAATGTTTTTTCACCCCAGTCCAAACAAAAAAAAGTTGTGATGTAAGTTTTTATTTCTAGTTTCTTGATATTTTTTCTAGAAATATTATTACACATACAATAAATTCGAGTATAATGTATAAATAAATAATAATCTATAATGCTAATAAAAGTAACTACAACTATTTAAAGCTTATAATAATACAGAACATACTGATGTGAACATTTCTCAATATGTAATCAGAATTACTGTTTTTAATATGTACACTTCAAAAGAAGTACTTATGTTTTTTTTATGTCGTATTGATTTTATGTACTTTTTGTTTGTGCATTCTCAAAGATGGATTTCGTATAAAAGCGTGACCACATATATCGCAAACAAACGGTTTTTCCCCCGTGTGTATTCGCAAGTGGAAAACCAAATCATTGAGTTGCGCAAATGCTTTCGCACAGTACTCACACACGTACGGCCGTTCTCCAGTGTGAGTGCGTTTGTGTCTAGTCAAAACGCTGCAGCGTGAAAATTTCGCCTTGCACACGTCGCATTCGTACGGCTTTTCTCCAGAATGAATGCGTTTATGTTTTTTCAATGAACTGTTTGTCGTAAAACCTTTGTTACACGTCGAACACACAAATGGTCGGATTCCTTTAACCCAAATTAATATTTAATATTAAACAATCATCTATAAAATTAAAAAAATAAATAAAATAAGAAATAATGTATTCAGATTATGTTATATAACGATTTCGAAAACTTTTTTATAACTATACACATTAGGTACACTGTTGAATCTTTTCCAGTTATATTTAGTATATGGTCTTTCTACATAAATTATTTAGTTTTTACTCTGCAAAATTCGGAGATAAGAAATGGGAATGTATTTTTACAAGAATATTTTGGACAATGCCCCTTATTAATACTTCGATCCTGGTATACCATTTTTAAATTACAATACCCAATTTTAGAATTATACGTTTCAAGTTCATAGTAACAGTAGTTGCTGAGATAATCAACTGTGGCATACAAATTCACTTTAAAAATCTAGAAGTAAAGGAAAAAAAATGAATTACCTGAATGTTTCTGGATATGAGTACTCAGTTCTTTTTTACTTGCAAATCCTTTATCACATATACTACACAGATGATCTTTAATCCCAGTATGCCTGTTTGTATGTTGTTTTAAGTTTCCCATTTGACTGAAGCCTCTTCCACAGATATTACACTTATATGGTTTTTCACCATTGTGAATACGAATATGATCTTCCAAATTTGAGGGCTTATTAAAACCTAAAATTGTAAACTTATCATAATACATTTACTGTGATTTACAGTTATAATGCATTTTAGCACCTTTACAACATATTTTGCAAAAATGTCGTTTATTCTTGGAATGTATACTCATATGATTTTTAAATCGATCAATTTTTACAAATTTCTTCTTACATATGTAACATACGTGTGCTTTTTGACTAGAATGAAAAGATGCATGTTGATTGAAAGTGGTCAAATCTGTTAATTGTTTTTGGCATATTCGGCATTCAAATTCTTTTAATTCCAAATGAGTTGTAACATGTGCATCATAATTCCCTTTCTCATTGAAAACTTTATTGCAAACCAAACAATTATTTTCTTCAGTAGTACTTATTTTACTGTTGTCTATTTCAGCATGAGAAGCTTCATGTTTTTTTAGCATACTACTACGAACAAACCTTATTCTACAAATTTTACATTCCCACCTTTGCCTATGCAATTTTTTGTGCTTGGAAAAAAGTCCATAACTTTGAAAATCTTTCTGACAAATATCACATGAAAATTTATTAAGTTCTTTTAATGATTCATTAGAACAAGTTTTAATTTCATCAAGAGTTTTTTGTTTGAAATTTAAAATTGTTTTTTTCTGCTCTTTTGAAGCTCCTTTGTTCATTTTAATTTGTTTAATTATATTTTTATTTTCAATTAGATTCTTTCTGGTAGTTTCTTTTTTGAATACATATGAAGCTTGAAATCCTCTATCATTATCTAAAGGAACAGTATTATTCTTTACATCCTCTATCTCATTTTCTTCGTTATATTCTAATTTTATAGTATCATTGGTACCATTACTTGCAATGGCAGATTTAATATTCACATGAAGAAAGTGATCAGATTCCTCACATTTCCTTTTAAAAAGATAAAAATTTGTTACTTGATTGGCACAATTTTCACAAATTTTTTCTGGCAAGTCATCTCCCTTACTTATCTACAATTATAAATATTTACCAAAAATATTTCTCAATTAAACGATTATATTTAGTACTTTTATTGATGTGCAAGACATTAACATTTCTGCAAAATGAGAATCTATATATTTATCTTTATACTCGGTGAAAATTGATAAAAATTGTCCGTTCTCAGTAAGGCATGTTCTACAAACAGTTGAAGAACTCGTCTCCATCTCCTTATTTTCCTTAAAAAAACAACTAAAAATCAGCAAATGTTTCTTTCATTATTAGTTATGTAAATGCAGTAGTAAAATATCAAAATTATTACAATAGGTTATATTCTCCTCTTGATATTTATCAAAAACACCTTTGTAAAAGTAAACTATTATCCATTACTTTATATGATTTATCGTTTTATTTAGTTTTATAAAGTAGTTCCTTTAAAATGTTAAATTGATTATTATTGTAGATCTTCATGTCCATGTCTTGCTATATGCCTGTGTGTATATCAATGTATACAAAACTACGGACACACGTGAAATTAGACGCAAACAACCACAAAACTTTCAAATTTTTAAAAAGTAATTTTAAAATAATTTATATCTTGGTTAAATTACTCATACAAAAAAGTCGTTCAATTCTTCATAAATAATTTACTTATTTAAAACTTTTAAAATTAACAGATTTGTGAACAATCTTTATTAAATTCCAAATATTAGCGCATGCGTTAAAATATGAACCAATAATAAATATGGTCAAAGAAAATCTATCAATTTTCATATTTAATTTTCTGATAAAGATTGGGCAAATTTTAAAGAAAATTCGAATAAATAATTTATTTAAATGTGTTAAGCAATAATAGTTTTTATAAAATCGTCGTCCTAATAAATAATACTTTCTGATTCACCGCGAAAATTTAAACTTTCATCAAAGATAATGTTTTAAAATATAGTGCGCACTTTTTACACCGAACAACTGTTTTTAATTAAACGCTATTAAACAAGTTTTATGTTTCATTTCTGTGAATATCCTGTATTCGGAATAAAACATCGATAATACTGTGAGTATATAATAATCTAAAATGATAAATATATACACTTGACTGTTTCACAAAAGATTTATTAAAACTCTTACAATTGTAATTATTTATCATTTTAAATTTTTAAATCATGTTTCACCAAGTGCCGTGCGAGGCTTCATATTTACATATTATAATAATCATTATTATTATAAGTACATAACTTTTATTTGAAAAACTGACTAAAACTTTTTTTATCACAGAAGCTACGTGTATCGTTTTGAGGCCCACATTGTATATCATCATATAATTATGTAAGTCTTATAATAAATAATAATTAAAAATACGTATTACATAAAAAACAGAAACTTTTTATACTTTAAATTTTCAGTTAAATCACTTCATCAGACATGCGATTATTTACTACTAAACCTAAAGTGTCGCGTAACACTTTAAATAGTTGACTAATGGGGGTGGAAATACATTTAAAATAAATTTAGTAGGGGGAAATTATTACCATCTATTTGGTCGTTCAGTATTAAATTGAATTTTTTGTATTTATTTATTTCTAAAATTTCCAGTAAATTTAATTTTTGACATTTATTACGTTTGTGTAAAATTTCTGATTTGTCATTAAATATATGATTTTCTTCTCTTATATGGTTAGCAAAATTTGAATTTTTTTTTAATTTTTACTTTTGACTTTTAAATTTCCAAAAAAATTATACTTAATTTTCGTTAAATGAGTCATCGGTTTATTAATATTTTGCCTTTGTGGTGTAGATCATAAGTACGACTCTATTAAATTCATTATTTTATATTAGAACTACAATATTTTCTTTAAATCTGAAATATCACCACCCTTGCGTAAAAAAATTGTGAAGAATATTTTTAATTTATTATATAATTTAGTATATACAGATATTAACAGATAAAAAAAACATAATTACACAAACACTTCATTTATCAATATGTACTTTTTTATGCCTTTTCAATCCATAATTTCTTTTGAATGCTTGGCCACATTTATCGCAAATAAACGGTCGTTCTCCTGTATGAATTCGCTGATGTGCCATTAAATCATTTTTTTGAGCAAAAGCTTTCGGACAGGTGGGACAAGCATAGGGCTTTTCTCCGGAATGTGTCCGTTTATGCCTAGTAAACATTGCCGAATGCAAAAATCTCATCTTACATAATTCACATTCGTACGGTTTTTCCCCTGAATGAATACGAATATGTTTTTTAAGAGAGTTTGAAGTTGTAAAACCTCTATTACATGTAGAACAAACGAAAGGTCGAATACCTAACAGAAAGACAAACTTTTTCAAATAAAAGGATAATTATAAAGCTATATTTATGAATATGTATGAGTTATGATTGATTTAACTGTTTTTGTATCTTTTAAGAGTAGAAAATAAGTGAAAAATGGTTTAATTTTTTTTTGTAAAAAGTGAAAAGGCCCATACACTCCTTTTACTTTTATTAATTTTTTATGTTTTATTTCTTTTACCTGTATGTACTGGCAAATGTGCACAAAGTTCCCATTTGCTTGCAAACCCTTTACCACACACACTGCAAAGGTTGCTTTTGACTCCACTATGTCTTATGGTATGTTGTTTTAAATTCCCAAGTTGTTTAAATACTCGTCCACATATGGTACATAAATATGGTTTTTCTTCATTATGAATTTTCATATGAGTTTTCAAATAAAATGATTTATTAAACCCTTTAAACAAGAAATCGTAAAATTAGGATTATTTTTATAATTTAAATATTGTACCTTTTCCACACATTTTACAGACATATGGCCTAATGCCAAAATGAACAGTCATGTGATTGTTCAATTGCTCAGTTCTTGCAAATCCTTTTGAACACAAATTACAAACGTGTGGCTTTATAGCAGAATGAATCATCAAATGCCTGGTCAAGTTTGTTGTTTCTGTTAATTTTTTATGACAAATATGGCATTCAATGTGATTGTCTTTTTTATCTGTATGAGTAACCAAATGAGCCATAAATTCCCTTTTTTTAACAAATGCTTTGTTGCATACCATACATGTATTCTTTGTAGAAAAAACTTTATGGTTGATGTTAATTTCTTCAGAAGAATTATCAGTCTCTTTTGTAATGTTATCTTCTAAAGTATGTTGAATTTTATGATGCTCTAAAAATTGAATACTGGAAAATTTTTTGTTACAAATTGCACAAACATATTTTTGATTGTGAAACTTTTTGTGTTTTATGAGAAGGCTTCGACTGGAAAACTTTTTATGACAAATAGTACATTGATTTTTCTCCAATAGCATTGCTTTGTTATATTCGCTATTGTTTTTATCTTCCTTTTCATTTTTCGCAGAACTGTTGTAGCTTTCCCCAAAATAGTGATGGTCCTCCTCCTTACATTCAAAGGTACACTCTGAATAAACATCACTATCAGCTTCGTTCTGTTTAGGTACCACAAACAACTTCTTTTCTACTCCATCAATACTTTCAGTGCTGTTATACAGTGATTGGATTAATTGCTTTCGTAAAATTAAATCTGACTCTTCACATTTTAGTTTAAATGAGTAGAATCTGGCAGCTTGTTCTGAACAGTGTTTGCAAATTCCTTCGGGCAAACCATCTCCTAACGTTATCTACAATTTTTATTGTTTCTAAATTAAGATGAATTAAAGTTTTTTCATTTCACTCTTCAATAATTTATGTATATATAATAATTATTATCTACCGTCAATGAAGTAAAAGACATTATCATTTGTGAAATTAATAAATCGGTTCCTGTGTTCTCGTAGGGCTGAAAAATTGTTCTTAGTTGCTGTTGTTCACTTAAACATATTCTGCAAGATTTTTTTAAATGATTTTCTCCCATTTCTGAGATTGAGATGTATTTGAGGGTGATAAATTGCTTGGAAAAACTTTTTTACAAAATACGTACTCATAAAAAAAACAAATTTCCCTTTAAAGATAAAGAATGCAATCGTGCTGTAAGTAACGGTTGCTTATTTACAACTTTTATCAATAATATCGCATGCCATCATACGTTTGTTTACCTTTTTTTGTCTGTGTAATTCACATAAAGCTGTTGAATCGGTGTTGCCATACTTATAAAATTAATGTTATATTTACAGCTTTTCTGTTTTACCTTTTTGATGAAAATATTTTCATTTTTATTATAACATTATAAATATTTTTAAAAAAAAGTACGAAAATATATGGTAAAAAAATTATAGAAATAAAATTTTGCCTAAAAATTTTATTTCATCTGTATTAATTAAATATAAAGTATTATACGTACATTTACATTATTTTCTTACGATTATTTTAAATTTTCTTTTGGTGCTTATACTTCGTATCTCTTTTTGGTTGGTTTTACTCGTAATGTATATTTTAACAAAGGTGGCTGTTTATATCATTTTCAGTAAGTTTTGTTACATGTTTTATCGCTGTAGTTTGCAGTGCACGTAAATTAGTTATTTCAATGTTTCAAAGTGATATTGACTTTTAATGTGGGTAATTAGTTTGACAAAAATAGTTGTATTAGTGCAATTATTGATCAATATGAAGGAAATAACCAATCGAACAACTAAAAGGTTAGGTTTGGTTAGCTTTATTTTTGTTAATTGCAATTTTGTAATATTTTTAATTTAAATTTTTGAGATTCGTAGCTAAATAGTAAAAATGGAACCCTTATAATAATTTCTCACTTATAAATAGTTGTGACAATAATGTTACCAAACGTACTTATAAAGTATTTAGTGGAATTTCTATACAATTGTAACAGACGGTACATTTTTTTCATCTAGCCCCTCGAGTAAGGTACCGTTAAATAATTCTCGAAAAATCATTATTAAGTTTCCTTAACAATTTTCCTATATTGTCCCATTTTTAAAATAAAAAGCGTAATTTCGCAATCTTGCATGAATTAAGTGCCTATCCGCTGTAATCTACTCTAAAGTAATAATAAAACATTTGATTAGAAAAATTCAAAATGGTCGATTATAATATTCAAATTTCAACAAAATTAAAAACAATATTTTATTGATATTTAGCAATATATTACAGATGTATAACATATTTTCTACGTAAATTATGAATAAAAGTACAATAAGCTAAATTATTCTATATCACAATTTTAATTATTGAGAACTACTATTTTTAATTTTAAACTACGAAGACCGTTATACAACACTACATGTTCGTTTTTTTAGCATTAGATGTTATAATTATATAATAAAACAGCAAATTAGAATTATATAAATATAACAGTAACAATAAAATTAAAAAAAAAAACTATTCTACCATAAACATTAACATTGGATAATTTTTTGTACTTTCTTCATTATTCTCTATTGCCTTTTTGTGTTTACCTTTATGTCTTTTTAATAATGCCTCTGAACTAAACACTTTAAAACAATCGGTACACGCAAAACGTTTGTCGTGCACCTTCATATGCTTTAAAAGGCGACACTTATGAAAGAAACGCAAATTACATTGACTACATGCGAACGGTTTGTCATCAGGGGAAACACCGCCCGCGTGACTCTTTTGATGATTTTTCAAATCGTTAGAATTGGTGTATGCTTTGGTGCAATATTTGCATTTGTATGGTTTATAACCGGTATGTACCCACATATGTCGATTGAGCCTGTTTGAGCTTACAAATCCCTTGCCACACGTGCTGCACAAATAGGGTTTTTCATTTGTGTGGCAACTGCGAATATGCAATTCGAGATTATTTAACTGATTAAAAGTTTTTCCACAATAATTACAACAAAACGGCATGTCTCTCATATGAATCGTCTTGTGTCGTTCAAGATTTGATGGTACTTTAAAACTTCGACCACAAATGCTACATTTGTATGGTTTTTCAGTACTGTGGATACGCATGTGTCCAATAACGCCCGCATATCGTGCAAAACCTTTTCCACAAATTTGACATTTAAAGGGACGTTCACCGGTGTGACTTCGAAAATGTACGCGGAATGTACTTGGATTTGGATATCTTTTGTGGCAAAGTTTGCATTCATAGTCTTTACTCACAATATGCCCCTTTAGGTGACCAATAAGACGTTTGCGGTCAGTAAACGGCTTTTTGCATACATTGCAATATAAAGAAACTGACTTGCAGGCGTTTATCCGATGCTGCTTAAATTCATCTGGGGTACTGAATGTTTCTGAGCAGATACTGCATTGTAGTGGTATTTCAATTGCTTTAGGCTCCGGTGGTAATGTAGAGATGAGGGGTGTAAGAGGTGGTGGATCCTTTGGAAGTTTTCTAGGTATATTTTCAATACAGTGAGATGATGTATGATTAACTTTTGATGGAAGTAATACCAAAGGAGGAGGATCATTTGGAATAATAACCTCTCCCGCAATTTCCAGACCAGCGTCCTCAGAATTACATGTCTGACTAATTTTCAATTTATCATTACTTCTGTTTTGTATTTTATTACTAGTATTATGCTTAAGTAAGTTGTTTTCATCATTTTGAAGCTGGGTGATTGGTAAATGTGCATCTTCTACGTTGTTCACAGGATCTCTGTTAGTTTCTGCAATACTCTTTTTATTATCAAAAGTATCATTTGTGTTAAACCACTTTATTTTACTTTTTATTTCGTCATCGATTTCAACTCCTTCTTCAGAACAAATTTCACTATTATGTATTAATTCTTCTGTTACCTTTTTGACACACCTTTTTAAAAACCTGTCCACTTTTTCAAATCTTTTTTTAAAATAATAAAACTTTGCAATATGATGAAAACATGAAACACAAATGTGATTGGGTAGTTTATCGTTTTCATTTACCTAAAAGGTATTTGTGTATTATAACAGATAGATAGGGATATAAAAAACGACTTACCGATGTTGACATGCAAAATTCGATCATTTTTGAAATGCTTGAAGAAAATATATGTTTCAGATGGCCTTTTTCTGAAAGACATGATCTACACATACTATTGTACAGTAATTCAGTAGTAGGTACTTCTTTCTTTCTCATCCTATACGACAATTTTTAGAGCTGTCCTCTCAAGTTTCCACCATTTATTATTCACCCTATTTTTTAGGTTACATAAATGTCAAAATAACGACGTCAAAAGCAAACAACTTCAAATATTTTTATAAACAAGCCTCTTTTTCAGATATTTTTTATTGCTAAGAATATCCAAAACTGCCTTTTAGATACTCAATAATATTATTATTCGTCTTTTTAAATGAAATTTTATGTTATTTGGCAGCATAATAAATTTATTTGCTGCAGTTACTTTTCAACTCTTGCTTTTGGATTTTAGATATTAATTTTTGTTTTCATTAGTAATACTGGTAGATTTTATACTATAATTAACGATACTATTTATTAAATAATTTTTTATTTTTTAAATAATATTCTTATACACTGTTTTCCTGAATTCGTTTACATATATTTAAAAAGAGATTTAAAAAATTATGTATATATTTCACTTCCTCCTTCAGATTCAATTTTGTTAACAGTTGCTTGCATTATATTTGATCGCAAAAGTGCGTCATTAATATTAAGTCTTAAGCCGTTATTTACAACAGACCCTTTTAAATGGACCTGTTTTTGACCAGTCTTTGATTTTTGTCCATTATGAACGTTGATGTGTGTTTTAAGAGTACTACTTTGATTAAATGCACGACCACAAATATTACATACATACGGTCTCTCTCCCGTATGAATACGTTCATGTTTGACTAGCATTGTTCTTGTTGTAAATGCTTTTGAACAAGTATTGCACGAATAAGGTTTTTCTCCTGTATGCGTTCGTAGATGAATTGTTAGTTGACCTGAAAACAATCTTGTAAGTTATTTTTTTAATGAATATAGGTCTAAGTCTATCAATCTGTTTTCATCTGATTCATTTCGAAAAAATTGTATTATATTACGAACATAAAAAGAAATATAGTAATGGTACCATATTTTGGTGTATTGGAAAAAAATTGAAAATTTTTTTATACCATTAAATAGTCAGTTTACCTGTAGTAGACATTCTTTTGCCACAAACAGTACACAGAACTCGCTTGTCACCTGTATGGATTCGACGATGGCTTTTCATGTCGGTGCTTTGACGAAAAGCCATTCCACAAAGATCACATACATAAGGTCGTTCATTTGTGTGTTTCCTCATATGCACACGCAAAGTACCTAAAGTAGCGATTTTAATTAAAAAGTAATTAATTGATAAAATACAACGAGATTGTGTCGCATTCATTGCGAAACATTTTTAATTAATTAAGTTAATTGTGCTCTTTTATAATTTTATGAATTAATTAATGTAAAATGTTACATATGCTTTGCCCATTACAAACCTTTCGATATAAATCTGTTGTGACAAACTTTGCATTCATAAGGTTTACTTCCTGTATGTGATCTCATGTGATACCGAAGGGCGCCGCTTTGTCTGAAACCTTTACCGCAAATTGAACAAAGAAAAGGGCGCTCACCCGTATGATTTTTCATGTGCTCTGCAAGGAAGCTTGGGTATGGAAAATCCTTCCTACAAATTTCACAAACATACTTTTTTCTTTTATAATTCGCATCATGAATTTTCATATGTCGTCTTAAGCTCTCCCTTGTCATGCAACCTAAAATTTTATTGTTGTTCATAATATTTATTAATAAGAATAAGTTTTTACTTTAGACAATTTCAAATTTTTATTAAATGACCAAAAGTACTTGGTAAATTGCAAACTAGACTAGTCTAACTATTTTCATTTGAGCTGTGTTGTTTCGATTATCAGTTTGTGGTACAACTCTTCAAGCTCAATTGGTAAAACAACTGAATTTTTTTAAATATATTGATTTATGAAGGATTATTCACCTTGTTAATCTTTTGTTCAACTACTATTATGATTATTAAAATTTTAATAGTTTAAATTAATTTATAATGCACATATATATTGCTTACCTTTATTACATTTTGTACAAGGAAATGGTTTAACTTCTGTGTGTTTGAACCTGTGCTGTCTTAGAAGGTATAAATAAGAGTAACTTTTACCACATTCTTCACAGATATATTGTTTTTCATTAGTTTTGGAATGAGATTTTAAATGTATTGTCAAATGCACCTTTCTAACAAAAGATTTATCACACCATTCACACTTGTAGATTTTTGGTTTAGCATATTTATTTAATTTTTCTGTTTCTAAAATTTCATGGTTTATGTTATCAAAATTGATTTTATTGTTTGCACATCCATTATCACTGCTGTTTTCATGAATAATCTCATAATCATTATAATTATTGCTGTTAAAGTGAATAATTTCAATTGGATGTTCCAAAGAGCTATTTTCGTTCTCATTTTCGAGTTGTACAACATTAGAAGATTTAGTTTGTTTGCTTATTGCGTCATTGTCCTCGTAGCATTCTTTTAGACTTTGTTGCAGTTTTGTGTGGGAATTGTGGCACAGTAATGAAAATTCATAGGCTTCATTAACTTTTTTAATACATATAGTACATAGGTGTTCTGGAAGACCATCCCCTTTTTCAAACTAAAAAGTTATTTAAATTTAAATTTAGAATTTTAAATATGTATGAAAAAAAAGCTAACCTTTATATGAGTCAAATTGTAAATAAAATCCACTACATTGATATTGTTCTTTGGCGAATAAAATTCTAAATCATATACCTTCTTCCTAGGAGAATGATGTTGCAAGCATGTTCTACAAATATTTTGAAAGTTTTCTATTTTAATGTTCATTTTAACATTAATCCTGACCAATCTATTTAAAGTAAATAAATTACAAATAACAAATTAGTGTGAAATGAGTCAACGTTCTTCTACTGCAACCCACATTACTATTTTGCTATCCGGGAAACCTTTCAGAATTTTATAAAAATGAAATTGACGACTATAAAATGATACAGTAGAAATAGGAAAATAGGATACTCGAATCTCGTTAAAATAGCCATTCTCTTTTTAATCTACACTAAAAAGTCTATAAAAAGGTCCTTCGCAGTTTTTGTCAATTTCATACACTAAGGAAGATAAGGCATAGGGAGGGGCTACATCAAAATTAAACAATGAATTGGGCCTATAATTCGAAAATCGTATGCCCGGGAAAAAAACTACTATCCTGTATATATTTTGTATATATTGAAACACAAGAACATATAGAACTAGTTTCTGTATGTACACACTTTTATGTATGTACTATTTTATTTTTTAAATTATATAGATATATATTTTTTAATTACTAACGCTGAATTAAATAAATTATTATTAGTTGTGTAAACAGCATCTACCTACAAAAAGTAACAATTTTCTTGTCATGTCTGGAGACACGAAGTGTAGAGAGCGTAACTAATTTGGCGGATATATTATTTTAAATTTGTTCGTTTCGCGACGTGTCTAGTAAAAGTGCATATTGTTCTGATGGATAATTAAAAAAATGAAGGTAAGTACTTATTTAATTTACAGTACCTACTCAATTAGGTACTAATTTTTAATAATTAAGGACATATCGACACGAAAGTGAACATAAGTATCAGATTGATGAGGATTTACATCTATAAATAAAATAGACAACTCATTTTTAAATTATTTTATCCCTATTGACTTCCATCGCGATCCACCTTACAATGACTAAAATTATATATTTTGTTGTTGCTGTGCTGCTTTGTTATACAAACGCTCTGCTTGAAAACGTAAGGATTAAAAAATAAAAAATTCATTTTCAAGTATTTATACAGTTATTTTTTTAGTATCCTCCTGCTGATGTTTTGGAATATGTGAAGCCGTACCATGATACATGTACCGAAAAACTTGGTATCTCGGATGGTATGCACACAAATAAATTCAATAACTCGCCCCTGTATACTGCAGGCTTTTTTAAAAATAGGGAGACTTATTTCGCCCACTTCTATCGTGGGCATTATCAACGCGAGACTGAGTCCGTATTTTTTAAAAGTTTGTTGTATACAAGGGTGAGTCACTTTGATTTTATTATTTCTAATTACCCCAGTCTCCTTTACTAATATACGAATATTAAAAAATAAAGTCAAACAATTCCGTTTCTGTTATTTCAGATGAAGTTAAAAATTATAAGATTGAAGATAATTCAGAAAAAATGATGGTAAGAACTTTTTAAAAAATGTTTTTGTTATAAAAGTGTTAATTATTTATTCTTCTTTTTTGGTTTAAGTGTTATATGAGGTGTTTAGGTTTGGAATCCAAATGGGTAAGAAACTACTGATAAAAATATATTTTTTGTGAGTTTTATAAATCAATCATGTTTCAGCTTAGTTCTGATAACAAATTTAACGTCGATTACATTATGGAAACACGACTCGATTCTATAGCGGATTTCGTAAAAAATGTTATAGATAATTGTAAAGATGTTCCTGGTAAGTCGTATGTTATATACATATAACGAAATTGTTGATGAAATACAAATTACTAATTATTTTATTTATTTTAATATGTCTTATATTTTTATTTTTAAAATAAAAAAATTGTAGATGGTACTCATGAATGTGAAAAAGCCTACAATTTACACAAATGTGCAGCAAAAATTGAACCCGAGGTAGGCCATTTTACATACATAAAAATTGTTTTCCTTTTCTGCTTTAAAAATGATTGCGCCATCGTTTCTAAAAAAGTGAAAATGAGAACAAAGTTAAATATACATTTTATATCTCCGAATTTAATTGACATTATTTTAAGCGTTGGTTTTTGCCTTGATAAAACCCTATTCGTTTTCTTGGACTGGATAAATACATTAAAATGAAGCAATGCTATGGACCATATTTGTATTTGTTAAATTATATTAGACACATTATTAATTAGAATTAGTTTTGTAGTTGCGAATAACGTAATTGTTTGCTGTATTTTTCAAAATAAATTTTTGTTTTTCTTCTGCACTTATTATTTATTATTTATAATTACCTTTAAAATCGCTTTCCTTTAGTACTTTAATTTAGATTGGGTATAAGTGCGTCATTGATTCAGTTAGACAACTAGATACTAATAACGTCATTGTTTAACATATAAAATAGGTACTTCAGTTAACAGCAGATATCAGTAGATGGCGATATATTGCCATAACTGGATGCTATATCAACCTACTTTTCATGAGATTCTTTTCTATTTTTTAGCGCGAGTGTCCACCTAATCCATTTGAGGTGGGTCACCGTCACCCTTCATCCCAAACTCCCCCTCCTCTTCACCACAATAAATTTATTTCCCGTTCCCAACTATCCCAGGGATGCATAACCTTTTAAAGATTTCCCCTCTTCGAGGATAAACTAAAAACAAAACAAAAAAGAGCTTCAAAAAAAAAAGAAAAATAAATAAGTTTCACGAAATTTTTATTGTCTCAACAATATTGTTTCGGTCGATTCGATCATTAACTAGAGAATACAAAAGATTACTCAATATGTAAAATGTGTTCAAACAATTTATACTATTAAATTACAAGAAACGTGGTGGGGAGGATAAGTTATAATTTATACAAAATCAAAGGGAATTATGGGATACTAATTCTAGTTGGTTATTTACAAGATTACATAAATTATGAACAGCTTTTCTTATTTCTAATTTTCAAGGAGAGACAGTTTCCTGCTTTTTGGGATGTTACAATGTAAATTTTTTTTTATTTACAACAACGTCGTAATTGATAAAACTATCCCTAAGTTTGGTAGTGTAAAATTTGTTCAAAATATTAGTCATAGATTCAAATACAAACTAGAGAATTTAATTGTAAAATCATAGAAAATAGTTAATAATTAAAAATCCATATTATGTAAAAATAAAACCATTGATCCCTTAGAAAAAAGTGATGTTTATCGTTTAGGTTGTAATTCATGCAATGCTATTTATATTGGACAGAGTGGCAGGTCTATTAAAAAACGCGTTTCCGAACATTATAACGCCACTAACAAAAAGGATAGCAAATGTGATTTTGCTGAACATTGCATTACTAATAATCATCATCTGTACTTGGATAAGATAAAATTTTTACATTGTATCCCAAAAAGCAGGAAACTGTCTCTCCTGAAAATTTAGAAATAAGAAAAGCTGTTTATAATAAATGTAATCTTGTAAATAACCAACTAGAATTAGTATCCCATAATTCCCTTTGATTTTGTATAAATTATAACTTATCCTCTCCACCACGTTTCTTATAATTTAATAGTATAAATTGTTTGAACACATTTTACATACTTAGTAATCTTTTGTATTCTTCAGTTAATGGTCGAGTCGACCGAAACAATAAAAATTTTGTGAAACTTGTTTGTTTTTCTTCTTTTCTCTTTGATTTGAAATGTTTCACAAAAAGTGCACTATTCAAAGTTTATTTTTTTTTTTGTTAAAAGAGCTTCTTCGATGTGATGGGTGCTGGTGAAATCTAATAAGAACGATCTACGTATGGCGGCGTGTTAGTTTCTATAAATTACTGACTGTTGAGTCCGTCACGCCTTTAAAAAGAATCTTTTATTTCTTTACGGCCAATAATTTACTGTCGTTACAGTTCACTAAAAATATTTACTACTATTGTTATGATAAAAAACACTCAAAAATTATTTTTTTATTGCCCTGCAATTACTCTTTCCACTGTCATAAATTTCCTGTCTAACATTTTCGAAATTTCTTGTTCAAAATCCTTACCTTCGACGACAGACAACATCTACTAGTGTACATGCTTTTCTATCTTTACTGTCCTATTCTTTTTTAATGTACAAACAAAATCCAATCCTTCTGCAACCCCCAGAAATCTAACTTGACCAATCAACTGTCCAATCAACTATCTAAACCAAACAAACCTTTTTTCCTTTTCTATCTTTACAATTTAAATCTTTTAAAATCAAAATCCGAGTTTCGAAAAAGTCGAATACAAGTATTACGGAATTACATGAGTTATCAAAAAGTTCATGTCATCCATCACCAATCAATCTTCATATAATATCAATTTCAATCAATTCAATTAAACGTACGCTTCGCTTCTCTAATTTCAAATTTCTGCACCAAGTCTAATAATATTATCAAAGTGTGTAAAAAGTTTCGTTTCTTTTTTAATAAAACGTTTCTAAATATTTCATAATCGTCAATATCATCTCAGCCAAACCAATCGATAAGCAACTCAAATATCAAACAACAAAAATAAAATCACCTACACTCCATTAAGTCGACGTGCAAGTTCTTATTTTATCAATGTCAACATTAATAAGTTGATCAATAGTAAACATAAATATTAATGTATTACAATTTTTCATTTATTTAAAATAATATTACAAAAAATATTAATTAGTAACTCACAACATCACAATGAATAATTATTAATTACATTTTCTACACGTTTTTTTACTAATATAGGTAATCTAAAAAATACCAGAGTTATACAAAAGTTAGGGCTACACTTGGTTTTTTTCGGTTTTCATCATTTATAATAAATGATGTCTACTATTAAGAAAACAGATAGTTTATGCACACTGAATTGGAAAATAAAATGATATTTTCAAAAATGGGTATGTTTTTAGTGGTAACTGAAAATTTAGGTAGCTTAAATACACAAAGAACACGCATCTCATGACTAGAGTGTATAGTTATTAATGTTATTATGGTATAAAATAATATAGTAGCAATATTCATCTCTATTTACATCATAAGTAGGAGGAACGCCCATAAAGTTTTTTATCATGAATGTAAATTGATTTCCATCTCTAACTGACGATAACAATTTAGGTATCAAAACTCGTCTTAGATTTTTAATTTAATTTGTGACATCTTGAAAATTACGCGTCTTCATTTTAAAAGAAATGTTCGTTTGTTAGGAATATTTTCATTTATCCGTATCATACCAATATTAATTAAAAGGGCCGCCTGGAGGGCATGATGGTATAGGTATAATATTACCTACATAAAAAAATTTTTAGTGGGTAATTACCCATTTTTTTGGAAATTTTCATTCTTATTTGTCACGGTAATTCATATCGGAAAGTAGAAATTGGTTTGAACGTTGTATGTATGTTTCTCAAGATTCAAAATTTGAGAATATTTGGAAAACTTGTATTGAAAGGGCTGAAAATTTTGAAATAGTGCCTAGGCGATTGGAAAATGCCAATTCTGAAAATAATTTTTTTTGCATCTATGAAGATTATGACAAATGGATTGAAAGGTATTTAACCAAGTAAAATTTTCTTTGACAAATCGATTCGACATGGATTTAGCTAGATCTTCCAAGTCTTTAGAGAGTTTTGCAAATTGAAAGAAGTCATAGAAATCGTAAGTTTTTATCGGGGGATTTTGACGAGTCTCGGATTCAAGAAGTTTTTAGGCTATTTATTCGATTGGTAATCATAATCTTGAGTCTTCGTGTTGCAACGAAAGAAGTTTCTAAGTTTTCAGTCGTGTTAAAAATTATTTAAGATCAACGATACTGAAAAATCGTCTAAATCACTTAGAAATCTTACATTCTAACACCTGTTTTGAGTTTATTATTACCAATACGAAACAAACTTCTATTTTGGCCATGCAGTGATGTTGATGATATAATTTAGCTGCGACAGAAAATAAAAATTTTTAAGTTACAAAAATCCATTTTATTATTATTAATTTATGTTGTGACTTTTAATTGCTAAAAATCAATGCGAAGTCTCTACCTCACTACTCACTTGAGCTTAACGTGTTTTGCCGGTCCTGTTCATTAATACTATAAAATATGATAAAAAAGTAAAATATCCATTATAAATTTCGAAACAAAATCTTTTCTTTTTAATTGTGCTGATTTATCGCGCTAATAGGTGGTATTTTGGCAATTTCCATCAAAATTCTGTCAACCGAAACGTCACCGACGGTTTGTTTGAACAACAATTCCTCAAGACCTTTCTTCGACACTGCCTGGACAGCTGGCAGTGACAGCAAAAGCTTTCCAAAACGACCCTTGTGCGCTCCCGCTTTCTGGATGCAATATTCGTGAAGCATCACGTGGGTCTGATCCTGGAGCAGTTCCACGTGAACCGGTTCGCAAAGACCACGACTTTCTTAAATTTATTAGTAGTTATTTATGAAATACTATTTTTCTTGTTGCATTTACAAATTTTCATAATTCACACACAAAACACATTAACTCTCAAAAACAATTAAAATAAAAGGAATAACCACAGCTACAACAAGGGTAGTAGTTATTCAAAATTTCAAATTAATTCTCTAAAAGCTGTAACTATTAGGAAAATATTCCGATTGCTTTATTTTTATCTAGTTGAATAGTTGTATTAAAATTTCAGCAAATAAAATCCTCGATCTACCCTTTAAGTCATATTTTGAGCATTTGTAATATTGTGACCGATTAAATTAAATATAACATATTAAAAAAAAGGAATTAAAATCCTTATTCGTCTAAATATTAAGATCAAAGATCTCACATTTGGAACGCGTCTGAACCAAGTAGGCACAACGAACCGAAAGCCATATCCCACGACCGGTTTCGACCTATCGGGTCTCATCAGGTGGGCGCTGGCAGAAAAGCTTTTACAAACTATATAATAAATATAATTGTAAACATGGAATCAACAGAAACAACTATTCCGAGGACTAATACCCCTACCGGCATTAAATTACACTGTTGATTCAATGCCGGTAGGGGTATTAGCCCTCAGACTAGTTGTTTCTGTAGATTCCATGTTTATATTTATATTTATAACGTATTTAAAAGAGAAGAAATTAAAAGGATTTTAATTCCTTCTTTTTTGAATATGTTATATCTTCATCTAAGAATCCATCGGAATGAACAGTGTAATTCAATGCCGGTAGGGGTATTAGCCCTCGGAGTAGTTGTTTCTGTTGATTCCATATTTATATTTATATTTATACTATAGCCTGTAAAGGCCTTTCTGCCAGCGCCCACCTGATGAGATCGATCGAGGGATATGGCTTTCGGTTCGTTGTGCCTACTTGATAGGAGGCGTTCAAAATATGAGATCTTTGATCTTAAAATTTAGACGAATAAGGATTTTAATTCGTTCTTTTTTGAATATGTTATATTTTCGTTTAGAAGTCCATCGGAATCAACAGTGTAATTCAATGCCGGTAGGGGTATTAGCCCTCAGAGTAGTTTTTTCTGTTGATTCCATATTTATATTTATAATTAAATTAAATATATTTTAAAAATAAATAATCATTTACCCTTGCCATACATAACATTATATAATAAGGGTTACTTTGTTAGTTACCTGATTTAAAGAGCACTAATGCTTTCAAACACGCGTGTTCAGTATGATCTACACGAAGAAGATTTAGTCTGTTTATGATGTCGCGTAGCTTGCGAGCGTCTTCTTCTAGAAATTCGTTTCTAGATGTTTGTGTTGAAACGTTACTAACTAAAAAATCTTAAGAAAGTGCAAAACTTTATTCAGTAACAGTTATGTGGATATTTTGTAAGTCGTACTTACTTTCATCTATCGGTAAGTCCCATTGGGCTGCCGTAAGAATAAAAAGTTCGTTCCAGCTTTCTTCTAACAATATCGATTGATCTCTACACGAAAGCTGAAAAAATTTAGAACAGTAATTGTGGCTGTTAGTTATTCAAATTATTATCTTAATAATTATAAATTAACAAACCTGTAAAAATGATGGGATTGTCTTTGCCCATTTTAGTGCGAGGAAAAGTAACTTTGCTGCAGATTCGTAAATATTTTCAATCGAATACGATGACATACAAGACGCGTCTGTCGATCGAACAACACTTTTTGTAGTACTTTCTCCAATCGTGGGAAGTTCTAAACGTGAGTTAGACTCTAATGTTGGTTCTGGAAGAGTATTTAATTCCTGTATGTACCTAAATGCCTCTTAAACGAGGCGAAGCTTACAAAGTACTTGAAACCAATTAAACGTGAATCAGGAAACTAAGACCAGAGATGACGTAGTTTGTGATACTGAGTTCAAATCTGACCTCAAAATTGGTTAAGCACGTTAGGATTTTATAGTCGTAACGTTAAATTCCAAAAGATGCAATTTTTTACCTTTCTGTGAGCAGCATTACTAAACGTATAGTAAAAAGAAAATAATAACCAAGAGCAATCATTGATCGCTGAATCAAAATCTGGCCTTAGAGTTGCCCTATAATGTCTAGATTTTGAAACAACTTGGTTTTACAATTAGTATATTTGTAAATTTCAATGCGCTAGGGCAACATTGAAGACAAATTCTAGTTCGCTGTCAAAGAAAACACCAAAAATGATTACCTTCTTTTCTGATTCTTTTTTCAGCTGTCTATCTGTTAGTAATGTTCTGGAAATCAAATACTACAAATGGTGGCTTGAAAAGAAAGAAACAATTAGAAGGGTGGGTAATCATTTTTGGATGCATTTTTCACAGGCGAATTTGAATCCAGTCTTATCGTATCTCATTCAAATTTCGTGATTAACTTATCTCTAAGTAAAATAAGTCAAATTAGCTTGTATTTTGAGACTAATCGTATGATAAAAATTGGATTGATTCAGCCGTTACTCTGTGATAATTCATCTTTACGATAAATGAATAAACACTACTTTGTTTATTATCACTTTTTTATTCACAAATTCTTTTGACTAAAGTGGAAGGTCATTTAGAACTCGCTATAATGAACACTTTAGATCATTTAGATTAGGAAAAGATAATTTCAATTTTGCAAACCATATTTAAGAAACAGGTCATCAGTTTCCTACTATAGAAAATCTTAAAATTATTCATAATCTAAATAAAGGCTTTAAACTTAATATTTTAGAATCATTAGAAATATATAAAGCATCAAAATTTTCGGAAAATAATTTGTTAAATGACAAGGTAGATTTGTACCACTGAGTACTATTTAATACATTTAATAATTAATGGTATTTCTAAAAAATGTATATCAACACTACTGTACATCTGTTTACATTCATTCAATATGTAATCATTTGTTTTGACAAATCTGTTTATATTCATTCAATTTGAATTATTCGTTTGACAATAACAAGCTTTTTTGTCGAAACTATAGTCAAAAGAATTTGTGAATAAAAAAGTGATAATAAACAAAGTAGTGTTTATTCATTTATCGTAATCGTATGATATATCAAAATCTGAATATGCTGGGATAATTCTGAAGCCGCATTCTAATCGGCTACAAAATCTACTTTGGAAACGACTACTCTATTAGTTGATTTGTCCTTTTACTTCAAATACAGTATTGCTCTAAAAGCGGCCAAAAGTTTTTATTTTTTTTATTTTTTATGCCAGAGTATCTAAAATCCTGACGTGCTGAGGCAATTGTGAGGTTGTATTTGGATTTAGTGTCGCAAATTTACGTCGTGAATGACTTCCTGTTTATTTTCATTTTTTATTCCTAATTTCGTTGACCTGTGTAATATATTTGTAAGACATGTACGCCAATCTGCTGAATGGTCACCGAACTGCCAGAATTATTTTTGAATGTCGGTGGTTTGTTAAAGTCATAATTATTCAATTATTGCTTTCTGACTATTATTTTAAAGAATGTCGTAATGTAACAGGCGGGCTGAAAATTTCGTAAGCTGACCCATAGATGGCGCTACCAGAATCAAATCCATATAATTTTTTATTAGTATCTATCTGAGTTATAGCATTTTTAGTGAAATAATAAAGCATTGCTTTTTGGCGAAAAAAAATACTGTTTAAACCAAGGCTTGGATTGATAAACATTATTCGGACTTCGGACTTTGCACCAGGAAAATCAACCGTAGAAAAGTGGTTTGCTAAATTTAAACGAGGCGAAATGAGCACCATGGACGATGCACGCAGTGGACGCCCCAAAGAGGCTGTTACCGACGAAAACATTAAAAAAGTCCACAAAATAATTTTTGATAACCGTAAAGTGAAGTTGATTGAAATAGCTGAGACCCAACCTTAAAGATATCAAAGGAACGTGTTGGTCATATCGTGAATGAATATTTGTATATGCGAAAGCTCTGTACAAAGTAGATGCCGCGTGGGCTCACAATCGACCAAAAACAACAACGGATCGAATCGATGATTCTAGGCAGTGTTTGGAGCTGTTCAATCGTAATAAATCCGAATCATAATATTCATTGACTATCTTAAAAAGGGAAAACCATAAACAGCGACTATTACGTAGCGTTTAAAAGACGAAATAGCGGAAAAGCGGTTTCATTTAAAGAAAAAGAAAGTGCTGTTTCATCAAGACAATGCACGGTGTGACAAATCAATGAAATCGTTGGCGAAATTCTATGAATTGGGCTTCGAATTGCTTCCGCATCCACCGTACTCTCCATATCTGGCTCACAGCGACTTTTTTCTGTTCTCAGACCTCAAGAGGATGCTCGCTGGACAGAAATTTCGCACTGATGAAAAGGTAATCGCCGAAACTGAAGCCCATTTTGAGGCTAAAGACAAATCGTATTATAAAATGGTATCGAAAAATTAAAATTGTATGACCGCTATAATCGTTGTATCGCCCTCGAATGGAAACTAATAAAATTAAATTATATCAAAAAAAATATTTTTTTCTAGGCTAGCCTAGGAACTTTTCAGCCCGCCTGCTACTTTTGGGCGTTTTTTCTGGCTATCATATTAACCTAAAGCGATGTTTCATCTTAATGTTTCCATACCTACCTCTTATATTATTTTTAGCTTCTTCGGAACTAGTAACTTCATCTTCCTTTATATTAACTCTGTTAGTATTTTGTCTTGTACAAAGCGGAGAATTTCCACTTTGCGTTCCACTGTGATGATGACTGTACGTAGATTGTAAATATGAAATGTTCGTGGCATCTAGAAGTTGATTTAATTAAGGATAGTAGAAATCGAATTTTATAAATGAAAATAAAAATGATTACTTAAGTTATTGGTGAAAAGGTTGTGTTTTGGGTATGCCCCCAACATTGATGGAAATACCAAACTCTGATGCAGGTATTGGGCGGGAACTATAGGAGCACCGGGTTCCAAAATAGCCGATGAATGAATTTGTAACGGTGAAAAAAAATTACTGCCGGGAATACCTCGAAGTTTTGAGGTAAAATTTAGGCCGTAATGATGATGGTGGTGAAAGCCTGTCTGTATGGATCGTGGGGCACGTTCATGCTGAACAGCTAAACAATCACAAAAGACAATGTTTTGTTTTTTAAAATGGAAAATTCGGAAAGCGTAACACTTGCTAGTTATTAACTTACTTAAAGCATAAACACATGGAGATAGTATTTAATACGAGGGTGTATCAAATATAAACGGGATTGCTTTTGTAAAACAATTCGTACTATATTTAATTAGACTTCGATACATATACTATTTTTCTATATTTCATCGAATTGAGAGTTTTTTTAGACTTTCTTGTAACCATTGGACAACTGCGTCGTTCTCGTGGAAACGAGCTATATAGCGGATGTTCCAGCGTTTCCCAACCTAATGTATCCAATTTTTGCCTTGTGGCATGCAAAAGAGTAACAATTCTGACCGATTGTTTCTTTCTTTTCCTTCGAAATGACAATTTCGCTGCATCCAGTAGATCATAATAATATTGCGATTTAATCGTGCTTCGATCGTGGAGCAAGCCAACGAGAAAAGCATCTTGCCGGTCAAAAAACACCGGCCAAAAGCTAAATAATAATCCGTTGCTCCACGAAAACATGCGACCGAGCGGCGTGGTCTAGTGCTCTAGATCATTGCTTAGCATTCCGGAGGTCATCGGTTCGAACCCGGGTCCGGCTGCTCTGGTCCAAGTTTTCTGTGGTTTCCTCGGACCACTTAGGCAAATTCTGGAACAGTAATATTCCATAGATAATCTTTCACTTCTCTTCTATCTTCATTTCGTCCGTCTCATCTTTCTCTCCCTAATCACACCACCCACCCATTCCCACGATTCCTGACGGAGGCTGAAGAGGTCCTTACGCCCTACCCTCCGGCTTTGACTACAGTGTAGGTCGGAGGGACTGCCCGCCCACCAGCACGAGTAGCTGGTGAAAATGAAACAGACATGCACTTTTGCCTCGCTCATCATTGTTTCTTTTTGTACTCGAGTGAATTGCGGTTAGTTCTCGCTTCTTCCTAGCGGTACAGGCCATCTTTGCATCTACTACTACCACTACCAGGTCATTGACCTCCCCGTAATTTAAAAAGAATCAGTCCTGTTTATATTTGATACACCCTCGTACTATAGCAGCGTTCTTGAAATGGGAAATAATCCTGACAATAATCCCTGAGTGAGAAAGGAGGACCAGAATTATTTATTAAATGTTGTCTGCAATGTATTTATGCTCTAAAAATTGTAAATTATATAAAAGAAATTACATATTATTTACTAAAAAATGTTGTAAATACTTATTTACCTATGTTCTATTAGGCAATGAAGAAATTAAACGTCTATGATAATAGGTATAGTAGCTAACATATTCCGAAGTTCTGTGCTATGTACCTCACGAAGATTATTAGGTTGTGGTTGTGAATGTTTTCCAGATTTGACATTTAATCTAACTACGCTGCATTAAAGAAAAATGGATTGAAACTATTTTTCTCCATATGTAACTTAATTTTCCGTGTTAGTTTCCCCAACTTTAAAATAGAAAGAGTTTTTTTCTGAACGCCAAAATTTAGAAAACACTCTGTACGCATGTACACTATTAATATCGCACAGTAGTTAACACATTTGCAACCCCTCGACATCTGACCTATATATGTGTACAGTTAGACACGTTGTTATTATTATAATATGATAGTCAGTATGTCGGTATAATAAACCGCATAGGGGTAGAGTCTGTATTAGGGCGTGTGCGTTAGTGTATGTGTTTTGCTACGTAATGATCATTACTAAACCCTAAATATTTTATCGGTTGACTTCTGTTTCCTTTCTCGTAATTATTGGTTTAAAATCATAGTCAGGTGGTAATTTTTCACAATACTGTCCTGATAGCTACGATGTTATAGCGTGTTTTTGGTTTATACAAGAACGAATTGTGATTTTTTTTATGTAGATATAATCTTTTTGTGATGTTTTTTTTCTTAAGTTAAATAAGATAATAGCATATTAACGATTATTAGCCAATTTGCTTTTTTTTAAACGCTTACCTACTATATTCAAAAAAGAAGGAATTAAAATCCTTATTCGTCTAAATATTAAGATCAATGATCTCAAATTTTGAACGCGTCCTACCAAGTAGGCACAACGAACCGAAAGCCTCATCAGGTGGGCACTGGTAGAAAGGCCTTTACAGGCTATATTAGGACGCGTTCCAAATGTGAGATTTTTGATCTTAATATTTAGAAGAATAATTTTAATTCCTTCTTTTTTGAATATATTATATCTTCGTCTAAGAATACATCGGAATCAACAGTGTAATTCAATGCCGGTAGGGGTATTAGCCCTCGGAGTAATTGTTTCTGTTGATTCCATATGTATATTTATATTTTTTTAAATTACCTACTAATTTTCGTATATAAATAAGTACTTATTTAATAATTAATTATACAAGGTTGTGCAGCAGTGAACATCAACAAGTAATAACTTGATGAAGGTTCAGTGCCTAAACGTAATATACAGTCTGTCTTTATTTATTTCTAGATTTTCTAAAATATGAAGCTTTTAGCCTTTTTATTGCAGGTTGTAAAAGTCGTATATTTTTATGTCTAAATGTAACTTTAGAAATCAATAACACACAATTGAATTACAAAAATTGTAATGTACCAACTGTAATAATTACTTTGTATGTCTGTGCCTTCTTCAGATGGAGAAGTACTCTGAATTAGAATATTTTACTAGGTACCTGATTTTTCGTAAACTATAGGTATATACCGTATTACCGAAAGTTTAATGAAAGCCACTAGTTCAAAATGTCATGGGCACATTTCACGTACAAAGCCACCACAAATATTGGGGCATTTGAGCGTCTCGTCGCGACGCGTTGTCGACGCGTCGGCTAACACCCGACCGGGAAATGATGATTTTGTTTACTTCACGCTGAACTTTCTCGCGTCACTCAACTCCGCTGCAGCTGATATTCTTACCGCTTTACCCCTAATTGAAATATGTTTACGTTATGACCACAATGAATCGAGTATCTGTTCTGCAACTGCCACCGAAATCGATGCGGTGTAATTCAATTACATATGTTACACCTTCCTTTAGCACTTACAGAGACAGACGTGTTAATTAACTAAATCTTACGTGCGTAACTTTTTAAAGTTTTGGACTGTTATTAGAAATAGTTGTTACTTTACTATGTATTTGAAATAGATAATACAAAATACGAAACGGCACTTTTGAAACTAGAACCTACGTCGCAGCACGTCAAGCCCTGGATAGCTAAGTGTTCAAAATTGTTTTGAGAAATGATTTCGAAATACAAAACGTAAAATAGATATTTTCTAAATAGTTTTTAAAATAAAGTGGTACTCCCCACAGAGAGTTATAATTGGGGGCAATTCGAAAATGGACTCGTTCGGAGTTAGGAAAAACTATTTAATATTAGGTTTTGCCCCGCAAATTTTACCCGCGTGAAACAAAAAGATAGCCTAGATTACTCCAGAGAACCTCGTCTTCATGCATGTAAAAGTCCCATTGATAACGGTTCAGCCTTTTCGAAGATTAACCCGTACTGACAGACAATGTTTTTTTAAAATCGTTTGCGTGTTATCAATAGCATACAAATAACCGTATAAAACAAGACATATATATATATAATATTCACGAAAATTATTATTATTACCGTTTTCATTTTCATATTTACCTGAATGTGGATTTAGTGCCATAAATGATTTACTACTAAAAACAAAGCATCAAGCTTAAGGATATCACTAATTATAATAACGTATAATATTTAATTTATACTTATTAAAATATTATAGAAAAATCTCTAAATAAATTTTTTTCGTGCTTCAATTTTAGTGCATTATATTTTGAAAATTTACCTACTATGTTTTCTCTAGTGAGTTCTAACCTTCTGAAACCTATCATTTATTTACTTCAACGCAAAATTTAATTTTACATATTTTAGAAAAGCTTAAGTAGACATGACAGAAAAGAAGATAGGAAACACTAGTCCAGATACCTATATTTGAGATTAATTAATTAATTAATTATAATGCATATGGTTTTAATTTTGGTTATCAATCATGTTTTTGGACAGGTGGTGTTAATAAAAAAAAAAAACTTACTACGAGGAATTGTTGTGTTCTACCAAGATTAGTAAAAATTCCTCTGATGAAGCTCGACCACTGAATAATTTTAAAGCGAAACTTTGAGAAACCATATAGCCAAGATATTATCATTGTTAATAAATAAAAGTTTAACCAAAGTATTCATTTGGTGTCTTTTATTGATTAATAAGTGCTGAGGTCATTTAACAGTTGATTACTGTTTCAAAAAAGTGTTTTTAAAAACAACAGAAATTATAAATAATTTTAAGAAAACATTTTTCTTTTTAATTTTCAGAGTTTTGTCCAAAGGTCCAATGGGAACAATCTCGAACGACTGAGCGTCTGTTTATATGTCATAACATTTCTGGCGTGTAAACAAACAGGTATTTTTTTTAATAGATTTTGTGTTGCTCTGATCCAAAACTGCAAATTATTTTAAATATTTTATAAAGTTGAACGTAGACCTAGAAAAAGGTTTTGAAAATGTTAAATGGGAAAAATTCCCTAAACAGGGATAGAAGAGTGATATATTATAATTTGTCTTATTCTATAGGAAGCTATAGAATTTGAGAAGCAATGTAGAGAAATAAATATTAGCAAGGATTGATAATTGGCACCGATAAGTTTTTAATGTGTATATCGAAGATGCGATTAATATTATACAGGGGCAAAATATTTAGCATATATGAGAGGGGTGAAAGTAGAGAATTTAGAATTTCTATAAAAGTCGAAAAACAGAAAATATCTAGGAAGTTAAAATGACTTAGGATAAAAAAGGCGGTAGAGATAACGCATGGTAGAGTAACTTTTAACCGAAACATGGACGGTGCCTGAGAAAAAGGGTTATTTTGATAGAATAAATCATGTAAAAATTTACCTTCATTATATTTAATGGAATTAAACCATCTCTAAAAGCATCAAAAGCTTTTGTACATCTTATACTAAAATATAAAAAGATAAGCTAACTAAGCTAATGGGTTCATACCCCTTATATGAAGGTTATACTCCTTCTCTTTTTAATATTAAATTTATACAAAAACTTGTTCCTACTAACACTAATAGCTAGAACATTAATTTCAATCTCTGCAAATTCATGATTGGGAGTATGAATTGGGTTAGAAATAAATTTACTTTCAATAATTCCCCTCATAAATATAAGAAGGGCACCCCAATCAACAGAAGCTTCAATAAAATATTTTATTGTTCAAGCTATAGCTTCAATACTTCTCCTAATAGGTTTCCTAATAGACTCAATTAAATCAAACTTGCCAATAAACCTCTTCACTTTCAACCTCTCAATCTTATGAATTTCAACAGCTTTAATAACAAAAGCAGGAGCCGCCCCTTTCCATTTTTGGTTCCCAGAAGTCGTTGAAGGAATAAATTGAATTAATGCAATTATCCTGTTAACATGACAAAAAATTGCTCCATTGATTATTTTAATGTATTTAACATTAAACGAAAATCTTATTATATTAGTAATCATTACTTCTGTTATTACAGGAGGATTAGTAGGAATTAATCAAACAAGAATACGAAAAATATTAAGTTACTCCTCAATCAACCATCTAGGTTGACTGGTGTTATAGGAAGATGGTGAAAATAACGTGAATAAGAAAGGTTAGAAATGAGTAGTTATTGGAAAAAGTAGAAGAACAGAGGGCGATATGGAAGTCAATAAGGAAACTGAGAGATAGGATGGTATAGGACACCTTCTGAGACATGAAGGGCTGGTTAGAGGGGATGTTCCATTGCTGCCCGCGAAAATATTTTACCTGAAATTGTGGCATTACTACCCGCCGACCTTTATGTCTATTAATGTTGGTGGAATTGCTGCCCGCCAACTTTATTACACTGATAATTCATTTGAATTCATAATATAGACAATTTAATAAATGTACCAAATAATACACATCAGTAGGGGTCAATTAATTATATTCAAACAGGAAACCATTCTAGTTTCACAGCACGGCGGGAGAGACAGATTCCTCTGTTGTTATTAGTTTACCTAATATATAAATTTTCTGCTTCCAGAATTTATTATTTAGGAAACGACAATTTTAACGTCACAAATTATGGATTCGATTGAGTTGGTTGAAAGTGCTTGGGGTAAACAACAAATTGTGTTAGAAAGTTACGGAACATTCAAAAGTTGTTCTAATCTTTTCGATCAACTTTACACTCTTCACGTCGATCTGATAAGCACAGAACATTATACGAGTGTGCGTCCGGCTATATATGCATTATTACTAAATAGAAAAAAGATACGTATTTTCAAACGACCCCTAGGTTTTCGCCTTGTGTGTAATACCTATATGCCTTTCTACATGTATCAAAATGTTACATAAATTCAGTATTTATTTGTATGCAAAAATATTTACTTATTAATTATTATTATTATCAAACAAATACGGACGCGGGCAGCAATACCACTGTATGATCTCTTTTTTAATCTGGCGGGAAGCAAGGCAATTTTTTCAAGGCGTGGGCAGCAATGGGACGAGCAGCAATGGGATTAAGTCGGTTAGAGACAAATTAGAAGTAGAAATAGGAGTAAAGAGACCCAGAGGAAGAGTTAAACTAGATTACTGTTCACAAATAAAATAATTAGTTCTAGTTTTCGAGAAATGCGTAGATTTTGGCTGTCGGACTGACATCCTTGTGATAATGATAAAGGTTCTTATTAAAAGGCTTGAAATTCCAAAATTTGAGAAGGAACAAATTCTCTCCCAATATTTTTTCTGTTTTACCAATCAAGTTTTAATAAACTCGTATATCAGTAAAATCATTAGCTCGAGAAACCATTGGGTAGGTAGTTTTACGAATAAAATAACGAAAAGACCTGGGAAAACTACTTTTCAGATAATTGGTTCGTTACTTTGCGTTAAACTTAATGTAGTTATTTTTCTAGTTATTTATATAACGGGATCATAATAAAACTGTTTTATTATGCACACTATGGATGCTCATCATATCACTTTCATCCATGATTGATTCAATAACATTAATCCATGGGAGTTCTATACATTGAGCCCCATACACTATTGCCTAATACTACTTCGTGTAAAAATAGGTTTACGTTTTCTCATAAACTTCAAAACAAGAATTTTTTAATGGAATATATATGTATGTATATTGTTAATTTTATTTTTTTAAGTTTACGCTTAAAATGGCACAATTCTGTAGCTGTAGTAATAAATAGCAAATATTACGAACCCCTCGCCCAAACTCGATGATTCGTGGACTTGCACTTATCATTAGCTGAGATATTTTATGCTTTTCATTCTATGATTTAACAAATTCTGTTGTCCGGAGAAAAAACATACAAAATGGCAGCAAAGAAATTGTTCTTATTTAATCAGACTTATTCCTCTATTGTTTCTATATATGTTTACTGGAGAAGTCAAAAAATGAAATACTTATTGTTCCTTAATAATAGTGGGCACATTAGTTGTGTCATAAGGTGGTAAAAAACTTTCTCAAAGTAATAATCCAGACTACTTCTAAGTGATATTTAGCTGGAGGGGAGGGTTGAATATTTTTAGGCGACGATTATTGAAGTATATCGTACCTGGCAAGACCATAATCATTTAATGCCAAAATTGTGCAAAGATTTTTTACCCGTCTCAACATAAAGAAAATAATTCATAACAAATGTTTTCCTCACTTCAACTGCATTGAATAGTTTGATTTATAGTTAAAATAGTAGTAAAAATGACTTACACTTACCATCTCGTTTCATATTGACGTGGAGACATTTTTTAAATCTGCAAGCTTGACACTGATTTCTTCGAGTTACATCAACGACACATCTTCCGTTCTCTTTGCACACATACTCGAGATTTCTAAAAAAATTCAGCAAATGTAGAAGTAATTTTGACTTCGCGTTTATAAAAATTTTACCTTCGAATGCTCCTTTTAAAGAATCCTCTACAACCGTCGCAACTTGGAACACCATAGTGTTTTCCGGAAGCTTTGTCGCCGCAAACTTTACATAATGACTCGTTCTTCGATTGAGTATTGCTCGCTTCGTCCATATGAGTTAATGCAGATACTTTTGATTAAAATAAAAGAAGAGTTCTATATGAATATAATATTTTTTGACACTATTATTATTATTTACTAACAATTTTCCTTCATATATTATATGAATTGTGACTGATTCTATACTAATTTTCTTTATGTACCGATCACGCATATAAACTGCGTTGTAGATTCAGTTTGAGAATTAGACACCTTTGTAAAACTATTGTCAAAAAATAATACAGCTACAATACACACCAATAGATGACGATGTATTGACTATAACTTAAAATTCCATCGATAATTGTATAGATAGGGCTTTTAACTCTTGTAACTCCATTTAACAAATATAACTCAAGTTTTGCAGTTACAGTTACTAAAGCTCATTAGGCTTCCACTTGAAGAAGACATTGTTGTTGTTTTTGAAATAATTATTGTGTTAATTAAATTATTTGTAACTTTAAAACTTGTGTCTGGCTTTTAGGGTGAAATTTCGGTCAGCAATGTATGAAAACTACCAGACGTGAATCGCGATTTCAAAATTCTTATCATCACCAAATTTAATATTCTTTATTCATTATTAATTAATTTGCGAAAAATACGTATTGAAATTTAATTTTTAAATAGCAGCAGGCCCTAATCTATGTAAACATGTGACATAAAATTATATAGTCCAAATGGGTATCTAATTTTACCATTACTCATCCTTAAAAATAGGCTGTTATAAAAAAAATTTTTGAAGCGTATGTCAAAATAGAGGATTCGTTCCTCATTTCCGAAACGGGTAGCCCTAAATTAAAAAGAAAATCGGAAACTACAACGTCTTCCTTAAAGTTTAACTACAAGATAACTATATTACGATAATCCTATATCTTTAAACATTTGGACTGTATTCAGTAATTCCATTGCAAAAAAGTAAATCCCCCTCCCATATGATATACAGTGTGTTTTCAAGTTATAACTTAACTTGGCTTTTTTATTTTAGATACTTGCTAATACATATATATATATATATTACAAATGTAAACTAGGTATTTATTATGCATATAGGATTCCTTTTCAACAAAAGTATTATGTTAAAACATCCATTTATACCTGTTGTAGAAGCGTGTTTGTAATTTTTTTCTCTAATGAATTAATATCATTCTGACTCATTATTTTATTCTTAGAAGACCCTTTGAAGCTATGGGAGCCCATATGGTAAGCTATTTGGTAATCCGACATTGTAAAATAATTGTTCTATAAATGCTGATTTGATTTATCGACATTCTGAGACAATGGCGGATTTACAAATTTGCTGCTAGTAGTCTATTCAATTTTTGCCGCCCCTACTGACCTTTGAAATTCAATACGCTAGTTTAATTTACAATCATATTTATTCTGAAATTGTAACTTTATGATTTGTATTCTATCGTCTCATTACGTCGGCTTTTTCCCGTTATTAGTATGATTGTGAACTAGGGGATAGTTGTGTCAGTTTCTAGATTATTTTTGCAACCCAAGATTTAGTGAAGAGTGTACTGTTGACATAAAAACAGCAGCATGCACTAATTATAAGGTGGGAAAAGGTATGCTTTAAAAATACTTAAACCGTATGAACACAACTTATACAAAATAATGTGTAGTCGGTAAACGTTATTTTTGTTAAATATTTTTTTATTGCACATACAGTTTAAAAACAATACGAACAATTTCTATTAAATAATCTATTAACAATCCGGTTAATGGTGACAATGAAATCAATTAAGTTTTACATTATCTTTTTGCGAGATTTTAAATTCGCCAAATCATTAATTATATCATCGTATGAAATCCTGTTCATTACTTCTGACTCTATGCACAAAAGAGATAAGGCGTTAAGCTTTTCTTGACTTAAAGTAGATCGTAGATAGTTTTTTACCCGCTTTAAGCAAGAAAAGCTTCTCTCACCTGAACAATTTGTTGCTGGTAACTAAATTTAAATTGTAATTAATATTGAAACGCTATTGGAATATTTTAAAAATTCATTATCGCATAAGCACCTATATTTTACAGTGCGTTTAGTATATGTTCATTAATAAAATAGTAAAATTTTTGCCACTCGTTTCTTTGTGTAAGATAAAAAATAAATTTTGGGCCAAATTTGCCGCCCCCTAAAATCTACCGCTCTAGGCTCCAGCCTACTCAGCCTACTGGTAAATCCGCCACTGGCTGATTTGATTTATCGACATTCTGAGATGTGCTCGAATCAAACCTGATCGCGACAGTAAAAGTCGTTTTAAATATTTAATGTAGAAACGGCCGACTCTGAAGATAATAGTCGCGTTAATGCCTAGCAGTAAGCACATACAGATATGCATGTATATATCTAAGCGTTTCCAACCATATGTCAGTCTATCCGCCATTCTTTAGTCTCATAATCGGACCGTCAAAATAAATATTTTATAATAGTGGGAAAAAAGTCACCTGTATTACTCAGGTTTTCAAATGAAAACAAACCCTGTCCGTAACTTATGAATTACATACCGCCCAAAATAATAACCATGAACTAAACAGAGAAAGTCAAAAAACACCCTATTGTTAGGCAAAGGTGGTATTTGTAATTATAGGGTTATAAAATCATCGATTCGTAGGATATATCTAACATATAATACTTTTTATGAAAAGGAGCATAACACTTATAATTTTTTTCTGGTAGGATGTTAGGGATAAAATGAGCTGAAATTGAAATAAGGATTAAGTTAGAAGCAACTGTATCTTGACGGACTTGTCTAATCTGCTCACAAAATCTTAAATCCTGAAATTTAAATTCAAGGAAGATGTAATATCACACAAACAAAGGAAAAAACGAAAATTACTAATTTATATTTCTGAGAAACTAGCATCTAACAAACTTAATTTTCAAAAAAGAAGGAATTAAAATCCTTATTCGTCTAAATTTTAAGATCAAAGATCGCACATTTTGAACGCGTCCTACCAAGTAGGCACAACGAACCGAAAGCCATATCCCACAACCGGTTTCGACCTATCGGGTCTCATCAGGTGGGCGCTGGCAGAAAGGCCTTTATAGGTTATATTATAAATATAAATATGGAATCAACAGAAACAACTACTCCGAGGGCTAATACCCCTACCGGCATTGAATTACGCTGTTGATTCCGATGGACTTCTAGACGAAAATATAACATATTCAAAAAATAAGGAATTAAAATCTTCGATTGTGGAAGCTTTCACTTGTTGAAACTGATCCATAATTTGTATCATTTAAAACTAACAATACTCTAGGCCACAATTTAATTAACAATAAATGTAAAACACCCAAATATTGTAAGTCTGGTGTTTATTTACTACATTGCCTAGATTGTGATAAAGTTTATATAGGCCAAACAGGTCGATCATTCAAGATACGTATCACCGAACATTATAAAGAACAGATTCAGCTTATGCTGAACATCTAATTGAAAATAATCATAATTTTGACCATGAATTTCAAATTCTATACACTCAAAACAAAAGCTTAAAATTAGACCTTTTAGAAAGCTTAGAGATCAACAGATTTAAAAAACAAAATAATATCTTGAACGATCAACATGACTTAAAAATTCTCCT
The DNA here is from genome assembly GCA_963921985.1 of Agrilus biguttatus. Classification (NCBI taxonomy): domain Eukaryota; kingdom Metazoa; phylum Arthropoda; class Insecta; order Coleoptera; family Buprestidae; genus Agrilus; species Agrilus biguttatus. The sequence goes on from OY998117.1 coordinate 33,302,927, forward strand.
TTATTAAATTTAAAATTAATTGTACAACCACCCGCGCCATGATTTGGTTGTATATATAACAGTAAGGTAGTAATAGTTTGTTAAATCTTCACCTGAAAAAGCTGTAGTACAGCGAAACAATTGTGTGTCTACATGTTAAATATATTAAAACTCTTGAAACTTTTTTGTGGAATTAAAATCCTTATTCGTCTAAATTTTAAGATCAAAGATCTCACATTTTGAAAGCCTGTAAAGGCGCCCACCTGATGAGACCCGATAGGTCGAAACCGGTCGTGGGATGTGGCTTTCGGTTCGTTGTGCCTACTTGGTAGGACGCGTTCAAAATTTGAGATCATTGATTTTAAATTTTAGACGTATAAGGATTTTAATTCCTTCTTTTTTGGATATATTATATCTTCGTCTAATAATACATCGGAATCAACAGTGTAATTCAATGCCGGTAGGGGTATTAGCCGTCGGAGTAGTTGTTTCTGTTGATTCCATATTTATATTTAAACTTAATTTTGATATGTGTATGTTGATAACATAATAAAAACGGACATGGGGCACAGTCAGATTCGTCTGGCATTCTGGGAATACTGACAGCTAATGGGGATCCCAACCAGTATTCAGTCCAGAAATTTATTTAAAAAAATATATGGGATTTCCAGACTCGATGGGTTCTGCTTATCAGACCTAACGTAACGTTTTATGGGCTTTGATTCTTAACGATCTAAATTATTTTTTTGCGACTATTATTGTACCCATTATTATGATTTTGGTCAGAAATTTATCGAAACTACCAGACACGGATCGTGATTTCGCTCTTTGACATCCTCTGTAGCAGCTAAAATCCACTAGATGGCAGCAATTGCCTCTATGTCATGACTATTATTGTGATAGTGTGGTGGAATTCAATTTATCACCACTGTTTCTAACCAAGACATGAAAAGAGCCCCGCAAAGCAGATTTCGTCGACATCCACTTTCGGTTTAGCTCTAATACGCCGCTGGACAGAATTATGGGATTTTGTTTAATTTCTGTTTTTTATGCTACCGTTTTTAAGGGTTGTTATAAATCGGCTTATATGAGGTTCATATGAGTGTTTGACTTTATGATTATTATTTTGGTAAACATAAGATTTCTTACTCATTAAATTTAAACTTTAAAACAAATTTCATGTATGAATCAGTTAACTAATTAATCTCATTAGAATAATAAATCAAAACTACGCTAATTAAAGTTGATAACAAAATTGCTGAAAGCTTAAAATATGGATGGGAAAATTAAAGTTTCATCAGATGTTTAACTTAGGCATGCAGGTTAAAAGGTGGAAGTTATAGGTACACATTTTGAAAACACTCGAAAATCACTACCCTATACAAGATTTTGTTACCCTAATTTCACCCTCAATTAGCCGCAAATTACACGGGTAAGTAGGATATATGCGACATAATATAATAGTAAAGATCCCTTCCATTATATAGTGACCCCAACTTAAATATCAACAGCTTTAGTAAAAATGACCATCAACATGTTAGTAGGGAAAATAGAACCATATGTTAGAATCAGATTTATATCTAATTGCATCCAAAAAGCATATAAAAATAATTTCGGGTAGTAATTATTCGTAACACCTATATGTCTTAACCTCTAAAATTTCCTTATAAAAATTTTTTAGTGTTAAAATCCCCCCTCCAAATTACTGAAACTAAAATGATAAAAAATAAGATTTTCTATAAGCTTAAAAAGTAACTAAAAGGTTTTATGATTTTTGGAAATTCACAATGTGTTGCGTATTTTGACTACTGATACATGACCTCCTTATGGTTGCCCTAGAATCATGAACCTTTCTACCAAGAAATTTGGGATTTTAACTGTTTGGAATTATAATGTGAAAAAAATAATTTTTCGATTTTTCTTAGACAGCATACTTCAAAGAACACTGCTGTGGATTTTTCAAAATTTATTAGGTAATAATTGGATGCACTTTATTTAAATTTGTGATAATTCATTTTATTTGATTTTTTAAAACTCAAATCACTTTGTTTGATCACTTTATTTAAAATAATTAATTATGAAAGTGATAAAACAAAGAAATTATGTTTTTTTTAAAACAATTTTGTTAATTTTTATTTAAGTAATACATCCTCTGGATGTCGTACTAATCGAGAAATAACTTTAATTTTCGGTGTTGGTTCCTGCGATTTCTTTTCTTGGTGTATTTATTATTTCCGATACTAGCTGAGTTGAGAAAAATTTCCCATTTTGAAATTTGTTAATACCTTAAGCTAGACTACATTTATCTCTAAAACGTCATTAATGTTAGTATGTATCTATGATATTTTAGTAATTGAAGGAATGAAAATCACTTTTAAATGTTTCAAAATATTTTATTGTAAACTCTACAATATTGTTTCGACATAACAATGTTTTTCTCAAGAGTAACGGATTTATTAAATTTCAGGTCATTTTTACAGTCAACATTCTGTAGGTATAATTTCAATATTTTCAGGTACATACTCGTTGTTAAGAAATACCAGATGACCCTGCTTCTAATCTTGCATCTAATAAAGGCGTATTAAAAAAAATTTGTTGGTCATTTGTTATATTCTCGTTCATATTTATTGCTTTTTTAATTTCAAAAAATTCTAAAATACACATCACACATTGCATAAATAATAACCATTTTATCAATCAAGAAAAGGGAAAAGATTGGAATTTTTAGAATTTTTTTAAATTAAAAAGGCAATAAAGATGAACGAGAATATAATAAATGACCAACAAAATTTTTTCAATACACCTTTACTAGATGCAAGATTAGAACCAAAAGCATCTGGTATTTCTTAATAACCAGTATGTACCTGAAATTTTGAAATTTATTTATTTATTATTTGCTGGTAACTTGTGTTCCTCATAAGAGTGTTACATACAGTCACTCTAGAGGAGTTACAGTGTTGCTATCCTATTTCAAAATTTTCATTTTATGTCTTCGTTATAGCTTCAAAATAACGGACTGCCACCCACCTTATTTCAAACCAAGCCTAGAACTTATCTTAAATCTAACATCTTGGCGGATATATTTGCACATTTTTTATTCGTATTCAAAAACCCGAGTTGCAACCACTCGTACAAAAACTTCCAACTCTATATTATCATTTTCACCTTTTTCCATTTCATCAGCATACATTTTAAATTCTCCTTCACCAGGATAGTGGATAGTGGATAGTAACCCAATGAACGGATCACAACTCCCATTGCTTTGAGGTTATTTTACCATCATATTCTTTATCTGTTATATTAAATCCGAATAATTTTAAGTAAATTGGTTTTTTCTAAAAATTAAATTATGACAGATCGGTTTGACATACCCACAGAATACCGGCTGTTGACTGTGAAAATATATATAGACGATAAGTATGACCGCAAATTTAGTAAATCTGTTACTCTTGAGAAAGTCATTGCTATGTCGAAACAATATTGTAGAGTTTACAATAAAATATTTTGAAACATTTAAAAGTATCCGACCAGTTCAACAATTGAGTAGATATTTTAGTATTACCCAACACATAGTCTTAGTAATATGATCATGGATACATTTTCACAGTTCTTTTCGATGGTACGTATAAGGATATGCCCTTCGGTATTCGTTATTCTTATAAAATTTAAATTTTATTCGGTCATACGGTCGACAAACAAACTACATTAGGGACGAGGAAAGTTATTCCGACGCGTTCTCCCTTTTATATATCAGTCACCGCAACGTGCGACAGTTTAAAAAATAATTATCGAACGATGACGTCGATATTTCATAAAAAATAATCGCATTAACGTTTCATTCTTTGTCGATTCATTTGCATTTTATTATTTTTTATTCGTAGGTACCCAGTGTGAGTGGTGCTGTGTATGATGAATCAGATCATCATGGTATAAGCAACCACAATAACTAATTACCTATGCACTAGATTACAATTATTACTTACGATGAACATCAAGAGAAGATTGTATTCATAATTTTAACAAAACTGTTTTTCAAATACAGTAAACGTCTTTACAAAACTGTATTGTGTAGTTATGGAATATAGATACCTACCTATTTACTTATATTACTTTTTAAAAATTGGGAACATCAATTTTTCTTTAATAATTTTGAACACAGACGGGTATAAAAGACAGAACTTGGGAATAATAACCCCCATTCAATGAATTAAAAATTGTGAGAAAAACTGGAAACTAAACTGAATTTATTCTATATATTAGGTAACAAATATTCAATTATATGTAAAATTAATTTAATAAGAAATGATATGGTTAGCTACCCTTGCGTAGAAGACTGACTGACTATTTTTAATATTATTATACGATCTATTTGTATTTACATTTTTTCAGAATTTGTCGGCGAACCTATCATGTAAAGGTTTAATATAAGTTCATATTTATTCAAATATTCCTTTTTCAAAGCATTATACTGTTCCTCAGATGAAAAAACATTTTATGATTTGTATGAAAGAGTAATTAATTAGAGCTCTATTAATGGCAATTTATGAATTTTTTTTTAAATCGAAACGAATTTGCCTGAATCATGATATATCAGCAAATCTATAACTTGTGCCGTTTATGAAATAAATATAGTATTTAATTTCTAAATTCTTTCGAATTCATAGTAGGCAACTATATAATATTTCCGTTATACTAATAAATCCAGATTTGAATTAAAATATTAGTTACTTATAATTTGAAGTTTTATCTTAAAAATACCACAGGATAATCGCAGATTAATATAGGCTACTCAAAAATGCAATGAAACTTATGATTACCCTCAGGTAACAAGGAGAATTTTTAAAATAAAACTTTAGAAGCAGAACTTTTATTATACAAATATTAAAAAACATTTGAATTCAAATCTAGGCTTCCTATTATAGTATAACAGGACGATTAGATAATTGCCTAATATGAATTCCAAAGACTTTAGAATTTAACTATTTGGATTTGTTTTTCACGGCACTAATTTTAGGTTTCAGAACAAGTTTTTTCATCTGAGGAAAAGTTTACCAATCAAATTGGGGTTGTTATTTTTTGTTAGCTGCTCTGTTCTCACTCGGAATCTAATAACTGCCTAGATCATGTTTACTTATATGTTATATGATAGCGGCCACCCGATTTCAGTTTTGCCGAAACCAAACCAGTTTTTAAATTTCAGGATAAACTTGTTTGGCCTAGGTAAAAACTAGTTCCACCTGAAATCGAGTTTTTCCAATATCATTATGTACCTATTTATACTAGTTGCATTATAAATTGACTGAAAACTACATACTTATTTTGGAATATCAAAAGAACTTAGCTACATTTTAATTTAAGGAGGTTCTGATAGTTTTTAAACTAGAAGTTAAAAAAGTGGTCTTACCTTTAGTTGTGTCCGTACTTCGATCCTTTGATCTTTTTTTACTTCTTCGAGGCTGAGTTAAACGTAATGTATTTTATGGGGGTGCTATTCTCTACTTGTCTAATTTAATTCAGAATTGGGCACTTTGATCGACTTTGAGGTCGCAAATCACTAGACATAAGTGCCCAAGAGTCGAAAGGAGGTCGCGTGTTGGGAGTTGCGCTTGGAGGCACTTAACGAAGAAACACGTGATCTGACCTCTTGGCCCCGCCCCGGCCACCCACGCGCGATTAAAAGGCCGACGATCAGTGGCCACGATTGGCAACTCGTGACCAACGTCGCGTTTACCATTGGCCGATCGTGTGCTGTGCGCTCCTCCGCCCAAACACCGTCATTAAATGACATTGTTGTTATTATGCCCTTATTGCGTATGTTCACCCTTTCGGCAGCGTGCGCTACCTATAACGACTGCCTTCTCACCTCCCCCTCCCACTCTCGCTATTTTTGACTCGTTGTCCTCCGGCAAAGTGCTCAATTGTTGTCGGGTTTTGAGGTTTTCTAAGCTTTTATTAGGAGGGGTTGACAGCAGTCGAAGTTCCTTGTAAAGTAACAGGGCAGCAGGCGTTATAAAGTGAAAATCGATCAGTTATAACCAACTGCATATCAAGGGACAAGTTGCATCGTGTTGCTTCATTAAAAAAAGTTTTGTCTTATTACGTTTTTCCTTTTCTTTCAACTTACTGTATATATTTTACTTTTCAAGGTACCTAATAAAGCGTTTTGTCGATTCTAAATTCCTACCTACTTAAACTCATTCAATTTGACGACTTTTTATTGTTTATACTGAGGTGTATTCATTAATACCTACCTTTATATTGTAGCGGCCATCCATAAAATACGTATTTACGTATTTTTCAATCAATTTAATAAATCCCCTCTAAGAACATATATGTCGCAGGATAATCAAAGGATCAGTACAATGATTCGACCAATAAACTGAATTCAAAATAATCTAGGGTCTAAGTGACGTCCGTTCTTGAAATGGTTTTATATTGTTTCTTGAGTTTTCTCCTAAGAAAATACACGCTGACCCAGTCGTCAGCATGGGCCGTCCGGGGGAAAACTAGAATGTAGCATCCCATCTGTTCCCAATCTAGGCGACCCCTAATAGGTTCTGCGACAGTATGTATCTTCTTAGGAGAAAATTCAAAAGACAATCTAGGTAAAGTCATTCAAGAAGATGCTTCACATAAACTGTTTTTTTTAATCATGTGGATTGGTCGGATCTTTGCAATAAAAAATTAATGACATAAATACTTGATCATTAGCCATCTTAACAATAACCAAATGACTGACTCTCCAATAATAATCCAAAAGATCTACCTGTGTATTTGTTTTGTGAACCCCCTTATCTGAATGACTTTGGCTGCACCTAAAAGTCAGTGCATATAATAAAATCTATTTACCTATTAATGAACATTCACATTTTTTAAATAAAGATAAATCTACTTCTATAGTCTTAAAAATCATTTTAAATATTTAAATATGTTAAGGTCGAATTCGAATAACTATCATTCTATTTTAGGTAATAGTGCTGTCGGGCTAAAGTGTGCTTCATTACACGTCTTGTTCCTTTAATTTCTTTACAAATGCTAGCTTTCAATTACAGGATAGTTTATTTCGATGGTGCTTGTCTAACCTCAAAATGACAAATGACGAAATTTTTTGTATGAGCACAATTAATAATGGTTGATTTTGTAAATTACATTCGATTATGTTTTCCTCTATTACCGATTTATCCGTTAATTCTATTTTGTTAAGAACAACATGCCTAATATATATGTATATATAATCAAAAAGAAATTTTTTGAAAAAATGAATAACAAAAATGGAAATTGATTAGAAGTGCCTAATAATTATGAAATAAAATTGCTTTTTATTGTAGCCCTCTATAGCTATATTCATTCTTGATAAAGGCCTAACTGGTCGAAACAGTTGTAGTGCTATAATCAGAGACGTGATTATAACTAGACTGCGCCATGCGTTTATAAAGTGATACCATTTGGGTAGGCAACACATTTTGCGAATTATGGGACAGAAACTCGAGAACTATTAAGAACGCTCGTAACATCACTCAGAAAGTTTGAGGCAGTTGAAGTGTTAAGTGTAGTTATTTCAAATAAATGACTGCGACACTATTTTTCTTCTACATAGGGTTTTGTGAACACTTTTATTAACTATTTTTTGTTAAAATAATATAAAACAAGTTTAATATTAGAACAATATAGTTACATATTGATGTGCATACGGTTGCTGTGAAAAGAGTTCTAAAGGTTCTTCCATTTCATTTCGTGTGTAAGTACAATTTAAACATAAGACACAGTGATACATAATTTCCGTTTAGTGCATGGGAAACTTAAATATGTCCCCGAATGTGCATTGTTGGTTGCATACCCAAAGTACATCATTTTCTAGTACAGAGAAACTTGCTTATGCTCGGTCCATATTATAATCACGTCTCTGGCTATAATCAAGTAATTTTTGAAAGATTTACAATCAATCAATTGCTTGATTATAGCACTCTGCAGTTGTTTCTACCAATTAGGAGTGGAAATAGCTATAGAGTGCTACAATAAAAAGAAATTTTATTTCTTATTTATTATTTTCTAAATGTTTCATAATATACCAACCGCTACATCTATCCAAATTATACAAGTAAAATATTTTTATTCGTTTTTCTTTGCGTGGTTAAATGTAGTTGCATTAAATTATTTTGTCATATCCCTGCTTAACAAAAGAACCAGCTTAATAAAGCTGTTTAAAAGTTTTGCGTTATTGTTCCGCTTACAAAACTTATATCTCAAGCGTTACGAGCATACTTTATAAATATTTGTTTCTCTAACAAATAGGACCAACATTTAAAAAAATTAAGTCAATTTTTTGTCTTCTATTGGCACAATAAAATTAAAATGAGCACAAAAAGACGTATAGCATATTATGTCTATACCTAACCGTCGACATAAGAAAAAGGGGCTGTGGGGTTGGAAAATGGGGCGCACGGAAATCTTTTGTTCCTTTATCTCTCGCCGGGCTGATCCTGCTGTTGGCAAGAAACCGCGACCACGAATTGCTTTTAATTGATTTCCGATAAAAGGTTTCCCCGTTTAACACATAGTAGTGGTAAGTGTTGACATCTTCACGGTGTGAATCGCGACACATGGACGTCGGCGGGTCGCATCCGCGTCATGGTGTCGTCGTCGTTTCTAACGGCGTTGACGTCGTCCCGCCTCACCCTTATACAGTAGATCAGTTGCTTCTTCTCTTACTCTCCCTCGGTACCAAGATTATCGCTCTTTGCACACAGGTACTTTGTAAATTAATTTAATTCACGGGTTAACTAGAGAATAAGATAGGTGTTAAGATATATATCGATGTATTACTAAATCTTACCCGCACAAGCAGAAGTTATAATGTTAATCTTTGACGATTTTAAATAAGTATTTAGCATGTACATGATAAGTAATTGAGAATTTATGAAATATTATAGAAGGAAGGCGTCTAGAACCGACATATATGTCTTCTATAGGTAGTAGGTATTCTGAAATGATTCATGTCTATGCAAAAACTTCAAAAATTTTCCAAATCTCTTTGAATTTTACTTTTTTTCTCCATATTTTCATTTTAACTTCTCGAGAATCTTCTGTGAATTTACTTATAAGCGAACATAAGGATACGAACCCCAACTCGAGAAAAACAATTGAACCCAACTTACATTAACGCTATTATCACCTTATTTATTATTAGTATTACTACACCTGTATGTATGTTTGAAGAAATTACTTAATATTTTTTCAAAGTTTAGAATGATCACGAATAGTCACGGTTTGAGGTTCTAAGGGGTAATTGGAAAACTCTTATTTGTCATAATTAAATCGTCCTATTGTGATTTACTAATGATTTTATCCACTTCACAATGTGCACAATTGTAATCAACCCTAATTAATAGATATAAGGCGTATAATAAATACACACGCCGTGGTCTAGTACTCTAGATCATTGCTTAACATTCGAGAGGTCACCGATTCCAACCCGCGTCCAACTGCTCTGGTCCAAGTTTTTCTGTAGTTTCCTTGGATCACTTAGGCAAATGCAATGTTTTCATTTCGTCCGTCTCATCTTTTTCTCCCTAACCACACCACCCACCCATTCCCACGATTCCTGAAAGGAGGCTGAAGAGGGCCTTACGCCCCCTCCGGCTTTTCACTACAGTGTAGGTCAGAGGGACTGCCCGCCCACCAGTACGAGTAGCTGATGGGAATGAAACCCAAAAAAATTTTTTTTTAGTGCTTGTTACGGAAAATTCAAATGTATTTTATCTTCAGGAAATATTAACAAAGATTCAACAATTTCTTCCTATCAAGGTCTTAAAAGAAGCGGGTTCGCATGGCAGTTGAGGATATTATCAACTGTAGTAAATAATATTCTAATTATAGTTGTTGTTTTAATCCCGAATTTCGTACTTAAAGTAAGGGGGAATTCCCAATCGGGACAGTCGATTTATTGATAGGGTTCGATGACTCAGGTCAACTTAGACTAAAGTAGAAGGTAATAGCAATAGGATTTTTTATTGATTGAAAAATTGCTTACTGACGGTTATTTACTTATTTATATACTTTATTTGTTATTTTACGTTTAAAACTTTATCTTGCAATTAATTAAAAATGAAATAAGACTATTTTTAATGCTGCAAAAGAAGTAGGTTGTTTCACAAAAATTTGACCTACTTTTTTCTCTAAAAATTTGATTACCTATAAAAAAACAATAAATTTACTTCAAAACTATACTGATTCGTTTATTATACATAGTAGTAAACTATAACTGTATAAATTCATTATCACATGGATCACTTTACTTATTGGTATATATTACTATGTAAAAACAATATATTTTGTATATCAGAATTGTAGAAAGTATATTAGTACAAAAACTGAGATACTTAATTTCAGTAACACATCCAAATACATCAAATGATGAATTTTCAGAACATTAACTCAAAACCAAATAGAAACATTAAGTAATTAAACATAGAGATTCTTAAAAGTAGTCAGTCTAGTTTATTAATTTGCTCTTTTATCCTAATATTGTCAGAGCTCTGTTTTATCTAACTAGATCCCAGGTACTTGATAAAGGATCAGTGCAAATTTTTAGTACAACCAAAGCATCAGATTCTTTTTTATCCACCGAAAGACATCTTCCCACAGCCATATTATAAATTGGAGTTTTACTCTAAAAAATAAATTTTTTTTTTATAAAATGAACATGACAAAAACTAAATGGATAATGTAACTTTATGTAGTTCATTTTTATTAAACGTAAACCTATAAACGTTTTTGAATAACAAAAGCTTTCTAATTCACTTAATTATGATCGTTTATAATAATTTTTTGAATGCTTTTTATACCTTTTAAAGCAATAACTGTGAGAAACAGTATCTATGAAACTTACTTCTCCTTTATGTTTCCATTCTTGATCGCCACCCATTTCATGGCATTTGTAAAGAGTGGGATTAGGATCGCTTGCTTGTAAGCACAATAGCTGTGCTAGAACTAACTCATTTTTGTCAGTCTCGTACCATATCTAAAATTTATTTCAAGGGAAAAATTACAAATTAAAATATTTTTTTGTTCAATTTTATGAGAGAGGTATTTTCTTTTATTCTTAACTCACCTGCTGCTTTGTTCTCAAACAAGACTTAACTATGAGTAAACTTCCCTTACTTTTTAAATCTTTCTTACTTTGCAAACATAAGGTCGAATTTGTCAATCTCAATTGATACCGATTAATGTAATTTCGTTTTCTTGAATGCCATGGTTGATAAACGTTTTGCTCTAGGGCTGCCCATTTATTCTTTAATCTTTGATCGTTATCTGTAGGCAGTGCTAATTCTGGGTAAACATTTTTCAAATACCAATCAAAATCTTTGCATTGAAGTTCTTTTCTTAATTGAATTCGACTAGAGACATCACCAAACTTTACCTTTTTAGCTTCTGGTCTTTGGCTTAGGAAATAGTCCTACAATGTATTATAAAAAATGCGACTTTATCAATATAAATTTCGTACTATCGTTGCAAATTTTTAAAATTTTTTACAAGATTATGAATAGTCAGTTCTGCCCGGGCAGTTCTGTGCCTCGTGGACTTTACCCGTGTCATATACGTATATAACTATATTAAATATTTATTTTATTACCTTGTAATCATCCATCCAAACATAAGCAACTCTTAAGGAATTGTACAACATTGTATCTTGACCGTCAGGATCTCCATATGGTCTCCGTTGGCGAAATACGTGACCCACTCTACTACAAGGAATCATTTCCAATTTACCACCACACATCCATATCTACAAATTAAAAATGAAAAACTTGCTGGTCGACACAATAATTTTATTTACTCTGAATGAGATTTCTAAATTTTCACCACCCCAAATATTCATACCAGCGTCATATTCGCCTAAATCAATAAAAAATTGTCTATTAATAGCAAAAAGGCCTCCTGCCATAGTAGGTGATTTAATGGGCTTAATAAAGTCTTCTGGTTTAGCTAATGTTCCTAAACATATGTGAAAAATTGGTTAGATACAAGGATTAAAACTAAAAAATGTGACATTACCAACTGGTAAGTTTTCCCATTTAAAATGCAATCCCCAGTTGAATCCTCCCCTTACTAAAGGACTAGCTGAGTACTTAAAGTTATCAGCATTAATTATGTCGATGATAGGTGTCACAACAACTGTTTTGTCTTCCTTAATTCTAGCTAAAAGGGGCTGAATCCAATCTAAATTCACTTCCACATGACTGTCTAAGAAAACTATGGCCTAAAACAAGAATAGTTAAACTTCAATCTTAAGAACATCAAACGTATTTTAACTTTTCCAGTTGCTTTTCTGGCACCATGTAGTCTAGCTCTTATTAAACCTTCTCTTCTTTCAGTTCGATACAATAAGACTTTACCACTAAACTCTTTTTCAATAGCTGAGCTAATATTATGTTGCAAAATTGGAATGTCACTAAAATCGTCTACCAGAATTATTTCTTTTAGAATATTAGATGGAGTTCTATTAATAATCGAGTGTACTGTTCTCATTAAAGTATAGAAATGTTCATTATAAAAACATATTATAACACTTGCTGCAGGTAAATCTGCAGGATACTGGACTCGTTGACATCTAAAATAGAGTAACTAAACATACATCGTTATTTAAAATAATACACTAATTACAATTTATTTCTAGTATCTGGAATGCTTCTATTATATTCCAGTCTTTGACTTATGAGTACATTAAAAGCATGCAACATATAACCCTCTTTTCTGATGTGTTCATCTTCCACGCCTCTAACCATACCTAGATCATCTAAATTGTCTTCAGTGCCATTGACTTTTCTCAAAACTGGTTGTAAATTTTGAATAAGGTTATCACTGTTTTTGTAACTGTTACTATTAGGTTTTTGTAATCCTTTAATGTCATTTGAAGTAGTCTTACGTAACTTATTTATAATAAGATGCTCATGGGAATGTTTTCGATTCAAATTTTCAGTTGTAAAAAAAGGTATGTTATCTTTGATTTCCATATTTAATAACTTGCTGGACGGAAACACTGTTGTTTCGATATTTGTCGAGCTATTTAACTGCCAATATAAATACAGAGATATCATCCACGTAATAGAGGCAAAGCAAATCCCATAAAAAAAGGATTTATTTAAGCTGACCATTTTGAAGGAATGTGGTGATAACACAGAATACAACCAAAAAATTAACTTTCTCGTACTAAAATATTACAAAATTATAAAAGTCATAACTGATACACAAACATTTATTTAATTCAAAAACGCTTCAAATTCTTGAATCTCAAAGAAAACATTTGGAAACTGTTTTCAAATATAAGGTTATGTATTGGTTTTAAACACTGACATTAACAAAATCGCCAAGGTTAGAACAGATCAGGACTTTTCTTTCTTCTTCACATTTTATCTATCATGGTACGGACTACGATTGTGTTACCTTTTCGAGGTTCATTTTATGAAAATATAGAAAAAACAAATTGCATAAAAGTTCCTTTTTGGATTAAAAAATTGTTTCATAATAATATAACTGTATGTCAATATGTTTCTCTTATTTATAATTTTATCCATTTATGACCGAACTGAATTTTATAATTGTTTCTTACCCAATCAACACATTTTTATCCTTAAATTTAATCAGTAAAGTGTTTTCTTAAATACGCATATTTGCTAATATACTTTAATTAGTTGCTGCTCTTCTTCAAGAAAGAAGATAAATGGCAACTTTTGTGTTTATTATTCAATTGATACGTAACTTTTACAGGGTCGTGTATTTTCAACTTTATAATTTTAGTTCGTGACCCGGTCGCAAAATTTTGCAGTCGCACAAGCTACTAGGATTGACGTAGACCAAGGGTTTTGTTTTGGAGTGTAAAATCTAGAGCTCAGTTCTCTTTTGTTGTCGTCGGTTTTCGAATTATTTTTCCCTATAATGTCCTTTTATTTAGTGTATGTGCCGTTGATACAATAGTAAAAAAAAACAAATTACAACAAAAAAAAAAGAAACTAGCGTTTGTAAAGTAGTATTGATTTGAAATACATTTTCATCACATCACAAATATTAATCACTAGAGCGATTTTCTTATGTAGGAGGATTATTGTTATTTTTAACGCTAACATATTATCGTTATTGCTTTATAAAAAGTTTACCAATGTTTTGCGGCTTTTTTAATAATCAAGTAAATAACATGTTTTTTTATAATAAAGCGCATTTCTTTATCGCTTCTACATAATGCGAAAGCATATAACTCTAGAAGATCTTAAATGAAATCTCTCATATGCCAATAGGTACAACTAAACAATTAGTTGAATATTTCACCCATATCTATAGTTAAATTTCAAACAAACGCTTGGATCTTTTTTTAAATTCGGTGTGAAAATGCTTACGAAATATTATTTTTAAGCAGTAAGGTAGTAACACTTTTTTATTTACAACGATCAGTGCAATAAGATGTAACAAATTACGCACAACGAAAACTTAGTAACTGTTTTTGTTACGTTTCTTTTGTAATGAAGATGATATAGTGATTAAAACCAAAACGTCGTCCCACAAGAAATCGTGGCGTCAACAGCCACGACCGGGTAAGTTGTACAAATGACGTTTTTAATTGTGAAATGTATTATTTGTTTTTTTTTTGTACACGTATATCTTTACTTGTTTACTTTTGAAGTAAAGCGCCAAGAATTAACATTATTCAATGTTATTTATTTATTTTGCTTTCGTTTTTATCAAACATTTAATGTGATATAACGGCATCCTGTATTCGATAATATTCGCTGAACGTGGGCATATGTTTTAAAAGTATGTACTTGTAGAATTGCACTAATTTTAGATAACACCGTGTCACATGTTTTGGTTTAGTTTTGGCGAATGGTCAAAATTCTCGTGCTTGAATTATGTATACGTATATCGACAACGTAGAACTTACATAGTAGTTCCGCAGTTTATTTGCGGACTATTATTATTTCTACAAATAACATACAAAGTTGATCTTCCTCTTATATCCAATTAAATATAACTTAAATGATTTATAAGAAAATGACATACTGTACACTTTACACAATTTTTTGTGATTGTTATAGTCGTTATTTTATTACCATTATTAATTATTGAATTAATAAATAGTATAACGAAATGAATCCGCGGCAAAGGAAGTTTTATTTTAACAATCAATTAACAACGTTTCGCCTTACAGTCATGTCTTCTTCATGACGGATCTAATTTATGATAACATCTATTAAATGTTGAAATTTTTTGGTACCTTTTTAAATATTTTAAGTATTCATTTACAATATTATTTATATTTACATATAGGTACACAATGTATTTAATTAATTCTATCAATTATTATATGTAAATCATCCACCAAACAAAATATAACTTCGGATATAAGTTATTGATTGTTACAATAAATTACAGAAACATCTACAGATAATTTATGAGTATGACAAGCCTAATAAAGATACTAAAAGGCTCTAATTAAATAAATTAATATTAAGAAATAAAAATTTTCTTTTCAAGATATTTTGTCGTGAATTTGGTTTCTTATTGATTCTTTAAATGGAAGTGTTCATATTCATATTGTTCAAGATTAGGTCAGTTGTTAAAGCAGAAAATCGGGCGACAGACAGGCGGGCACTTTTGTTCCCGGAAAACACTCCTGCCACTTTTACAATGTTACAATTTTATGTAGAACAAAACATAAATAAATTATAATGAAAATTGTAAATACTGCTTAGTTTTAACCAGCGATAATAGGGAAAGAGTTATTTGTTTAAAATAAAAGTGGGAAAATGGTAATAAATGCATTTTGCATTGACATTAGTATCTACAAAAAAAAAACAATTGGATAATTTAAGTTTAACGCCTAACAAATGACTACCCCACGTATGTATGTAATCTAGATAAAAATCATACAAAATCAAAGAAAAATGTATATCAAGGGTATCCTTCTTTTGTCTTATTACTATAAAAGCATATTTTATGGCTGAAAACTATAAAATTTACTTTAACTAACAATTTTCGTAATGATTCGAAATTTAGTCGTGAATTTCCTTAAATTACAACTTTTATTTTTTTAATTAATAACCCTTTTATCTTAATATCCATGCAAGATATTGATTTAAAGAGGCTTTTCATTGGAGTGACAGTAATTGATACATATTTAAAAGACATTTTTCTGACGCAATTAACAAAAGCGTTTTGTGGCATGCGTTTTGTTTGTTATTGATTTTCATGGAAAACGTTGATTTTCAAGATCACGTGACTTACATATCATGTTCGCCACTGAATATATACAAATTATCGATTGATATTCTCACAGGCACATACCGATTTTTTGTCTTAATTTTTTATAAAAAAATATATGTATATATCGTAGTATTTTGGTCGCTTTTATGGTCTAGACTGCTTGGAGGCGATACCTAATTTATCCTTTTGCTTTCATGAGAACTTACTACAAAGTCAACATTCATCACATAGTTTATTCTTAACATTTGCGTTTTTGCCAAAATATTTGCTGTCAGACGTAGTATATCACAATTATTTGCAATATTGTTTGCGTAATGCAGCTTTTTGAATCAAACTTACGTGAATCAATGCTATTATTATTTATTATGTAGTTGTTGTACTCGTGTACAATCAGATATTTTAATTCAACTTTTAGTTTTGAAAACGTCAAGGAAAAACACTACTAGATATTTTAAAACACGTCATTAATTTTAGTATTCATGTAAGCTCTAAAATCTTTTTAATAGCTTAAAATTTCATTAGAGTTTCATTAAACCCACAATTTTCCAAAATTGATAACAACTAGAACGTCTTCTGTTCGAAGTTACTTCCTTGTATACGATCAAGATTTACACCAACAGCTAATATATTTTCCGTGTACTACAAACAATTAATTTTTGTATGAGTAATAGGGTAATATTTTTCTTTGGTCATGTAATTGTAGTTATACTACATAATTTACCCAAGGGCGAAAAAATCAATAACAAAAATGAAACGGTTAAATATGCCAGTGTGTCATCCTTTTCATATTTTTTAAAAATATTTAAAAGAGAAAAACTCCCCTATAAAATTATAGGTGTACTATCAATCTTTTTGTACCAAAATTATTTTTCATTCATTTCAGGAATCGTTGTTTCGACAGCGAAACGTCGGTTCAATGTTACGGTACTGTCCGGTGGTCCTTCTGAAGATGGGGCCCACTTGCAGTCTTCAAATACACCAGGAAGTCGCGGGCAACCGTTTGCGAGCATCCCCGAAGATCACGCGCTACAAGAACCTTATCAAGAAAGTTATCACGAAGCTAGTGCATCCAATAGTCGGGTTCCGTCTAGAGCTGCTTCCCCCGCTCTATCCTGGGACTTTAATTTAGACAGCGACTCGGTAAGTTTATATATTATATTTTGTTTTACAAAATAATTTACTTTGTGTTTTTAAACAAAAACAACTCTTCTGAAAAAAAAAACAAAAATATCGTAGAAATATCATATTGAATGTTAATTCTCTCCGCCACTGGAAAACCTGCATTCATTGGGCTCGTTGAGCGTCGCTGCGATTCGTAATATTTACACCAAAACCATGGCTACTACAGTTTTATTTCGCCTATTTTGCTACATTGTGGAAAGTTTCTGCATTAACCTGGTAGATGGCGATGAGTAACTGTTTATGAAATATATTTAATCGTATATTGTAGGCATTGTGAATACTTGCCGGTGTTCTCTAGCTTTGCGCAGTGGCGATATCGTAACCAATGAGGTTTATCCGAGGTGCGATTATTGCTAGTTGAAAACTTTAACCAATACCCCGCCTAGGGCACGTGAAATACCGTGCACTAAGGCAATTTTTGGAAGCCTCTACGGGGGCTATTAATTAATGAAAAATTAGTTTAGTGATTATGATTATCTATGTTAAACAACATAGTAAGATTAGTGTGTTCGGAGTTTAGATTAGAGTTTAATTAAACGTCACAGTAGAGTTACATACCATTCGCATTATGCCTAATTTTCGATCTGTATATTACATGCAGAAGAAAGGTACAGTTTATCAATTTATAAAGTAAAAGTAAATTAATGAATAATAATTATCCTGTCTATTTGCTTATAAAATATATAACTAATTGATATTCCTTACTGAATAGCAGTAGTTGAATAAACCACTTCATATCGCATAATAATACCATAAAACATAGATAGATGGTGGTCGTAATTATTAACGACGTTATTTTGTTAATTAAAAAAGTACTTTGCAAGTGTATACAGAATGGATCGGAAATTCTAGGAAGTTAGTTTCCTTTATGATGACATGGTGATATGATTCATTTTTAAACAGTTGGTAATAAGGAACAGCTGACGGTCGGTCGAGTTAAATGTCTCCGCCCCTTGCGTCAGTTTGCGAAACTACAAATTCGTATGGAGAACTCGAATAAAATTTCCAGTCATTGTAAAGCTGCGGTTGTGGGTGGTTTGAGTGAACATATCGCTTATTTTTACAATTACACGTGTTGCGTTCGAAACCGAGGGTGTAAAATTCTAAGGTCTACCTGTGATTTAAAGTGAAAACATGAACTGATCGTGAGGTGAACATTAGTGTTGTACTTGTGCATGTGTTATTGTGAAGTATCAAAACATTGTTTAGTGCCACATTCGAAATCCTTTTCTGAAAACGAGATTGTTGTTCAGTGTTTTATTTATTTGCGCTAGTTTGTTTTGGCATGGAAAAATTTCCTATAGTTTAGACACGTTGTTTACATCAATAAGGTAAATCTTAGTTTTTGTTTAAAAACATCTGCTTACATATTAATTGTTGTTACATAAACGAGGTTAAATGTAAATTTTCTGCAAACAGGTATTGTGTAATCCAGCACAATTTTTTGGGTTAATTCGAAGGTTGAAGGGTTGTCTCGTAATTTGAAAATTAAAAATATTTTTAGGTTAACTTTTGATGTTGCATAATGACTACATAAACTACACAAACAGCTTTACAATTTTAATTTTTTCCGTCATACAGAAGGAGCTGTTATTTCTAGTTCATTTTTCAATTATAATTCTACTCATTATCGATTGATTATCGTGTACCAGTTTGTTACACGTGATCATTATACCTATTAAGTATGATCTTATCGCAAAAATATTTTTTAAGAGGTTATTCCTTTTGTTGCTATTAAATAAAACAATGTATCTACCTATACATATATCACATTCCTTAAGAATTTTGTAAATATTAGGTCGAATCGTGAAATAATCAAGAGTTATCTAGAATTTAGGAGATAAACATTAATGAAGTTTATAATACATATATAAGTATATAATTTTTTAATGGGAAGGTATTGCTTTATTATGATCCTTGGATAATAATTGCGATTAAATAGAATTAATAAATTGTAACTCGTTAGTTATCTATCAATTTTTTTAATATTTAGATAATTGTTTTCCTAGAGCGGTGTTAACATTTTTTTGTGTATGCTACTGGTGTTGTGAAATACCATTGAATAAAAAATAAATACTCATTATAAAGACTAATTGGTCATAAAGTTTTACGTGGTTGATAAATATAAAAGACTTACTCTAATCTAAAAGACCTTTCGATGTTCTGCTGGTTGCATAAGAACTACTAAATTGCATACTATTATCGTTATATAACTTTTAAAAAGAGTAGCACCATAATACACAAGTATTATATTTGTTTGACCATAAGAAAAGGTTTTCAAATAGTTTTTTGAAAAATATGTATTTAAATCTAGTACATTTCGAAGAAACCGTTTTATTCTAAGTAAATGTAGTTAAACCCCCCACATTATTTGCTGTTATGAAAGTAATAACTAGGGTTGCTACAGTGGTAGAATAACAGAATATTAGAATACGAATTGTTAAATTCCAATAAAAACCTGAAACGTGTGGGGTTTTCTTCACAAAACAAAAATTAAAAAAAGCCAACCCATATCAGAATCGAAGTGTGTTGATTTGTTTTGCAAAATCATGAGAATATAATGCTTTTCTTCTTTAAAAACACTAATCCATTTTTTACCCCTAACTTTTAATTTAAAGTGACGTAAAAATTAATAAAAAATAAAAAAATCTTTTACAAGTATGAAGGGTATATATTATAAGCATGTAGGTACTTACTTTACTACTAACGTGTGTTTCATGTCAGCATAACTTAGATAGTGAAATACGATTTAGAAGGCGTAGGAGTAGGAGAATAAAGAAGATAATCTGATTAGTACTCATGACCAGTATTGGTATTCACGTTAGCTGCGCCCCTGCCATACAAGTTGTTTGTATTATAATTTATTACATAAACATATGTTACATTTAAAGATACAAGTGTAAAATATTTGTCCATCATACAGCTATGAAAAATTGACGATTATCTACTAATTGTAGTATGTAGGCTTTCACGACCGGCGTCAATCGAATTAAGATAATTTACCGGGCTTTTGGGCCGTGGTCTATAGGCTTTTTTGGTTGCCTGACGTTTTGTCAGCGGCTGCGGCTGACATCTTCAAAAGCGTTTGTGGTTTGGTCGTTTTAGCCTAATGTTATATGTGACAGTTGTCGCGTCTGTACCAATATTTATATTACTCGCAACCAAAAAGCCTATAGACCACCGCCCAAAAGCCCGGTAAATTATATTATCTACTAATTGTTTCTTCGATCATTTCTGTGAAAACCTGAATAGTAAGTTTTTAGTATCTATTCAAAGAGAAAATCTTTGAAATTTGCCATCAATTGAAAACACATATATGTATGTGCATAATAAATGAAAAACGATATTCCTTTTTTAATCTTCTTTAACAAATACCTATCAGGCAATTTGAAATGCATAAATGCGTAAAATTGGTTTCTCTGTTTCCGCATTTTCATAATTCCACACTACCTGTAACAATATAGTCGAGAAATGACAACAAGCAATTGCTTATTATCATTCATAATAGGTACTTAATTAAGTAAACTGTTAGGTACAGGTGTTTGACACTTCGTTAACGTTCAATTAAGATAAACAGAAATTAAAGGAAAATTAAAACTACCCAGTTGGATTTAAATTGATAATTAAATAGTTTCTGAGGTGTTCACACCTGTGAAACATATTTACGAATTTCGACGTACATAGCTAAAAATTCTAATTCTCGTTCAAGGACTGCCATTCTGAGTGTACGTAATATATATTGTTATAGGAACAGCGCAAAAAAATGCTCAGATCGTGGTTGGTTTTTTGCTGATGGTCCGCGAAAAGATCGATTTAAGCTTGTTAAAGCGGTAATAAACATTTTTGTATAACGTTTGTACTTGTGTCAATTTTTATGGAAGTACGTAGTTTCTTGTTTCATATATGTTAGGTAATACGTTTTTTGTTTAATATTGTATGTTATGCTTAAATCGATATGATTGTAGTTTTCTCAAAACTTCATAAAAGTCAACAAAAAATACATTATTGCTTATTTTTAAAACATCACCAGTTAGCGTAAGAAATGTCATTACCCTATCTTTGTACCATTCCTAGATGTTTGAATTTTTATATATTAATAATGTCATTTATTAAACTAATTCATCTTTTAGTTTTTGTTATCATGATGACTTTGTATATTTGAATTTCTCTAACGTGTGATGTCTGACTAAACAATATTATTTACGTAGGAATTTGACTACTTATTTTCGTAAATTAAAACTGCATTGCTTTTCATTCATTAAGCCTTTTTAAACATCACGTAGGATTTGATATCTTTTAAAATTAAGTTAACAGATTCGTTTCAACTTACTGCTTTACTATATGTAACTGTTTATAATACTGTCTCTATATAACAGTAATTCAATTTTTTTTTTTGGGATGGTATTACTGTTTTATGAATGTGATGTTTATCTCAAAGCTCGTAATTACCTCGTAATTTTAATGGGATATCAGTAAAGAATAGGTATTGCTGTACATTTTAAATGCTTATTTACAGCTTATTTAAAGTTGTTTTGAACTTCGTGCAGAATATATTTTAATTATTAATTTAAAATTATAACAAGAAATCGTTTGTATTAATAGCGATGGCAGAACTAGGATTTAGAATTGAGGGGCTTGCAGTAAAAAATTTGAAAATTATACTATATTATCTCGTCACTGACGACGACGACTAAAAAGTCGTCACAATAATTTTAAAGTTTCGAGACGTCGAAGTTTAAGTTTACAAAACTATTCCACTCCTCTTTTAGTCGATTCTCTGACATAGTCGCCCTTAAATAGATGTAGTCTTTTATAAGACTCCGACTAAAAAAAAAAATGCTCCATGTTTTTGCTGAAAAGTTGTTTTTAAGACTAAGTAATTTGGGACCATATAAACCAAAAATGACAAAAAAAATGAGATCATCAGAGGTTCGGGAAAATATTCATAATTAATTAAATAAATAAAACACTTGGTGTATGTTTCACTAATTTAATATCACTTCTGACATATAGGTCATTATCAAAGAGTATCTACAAACTATACTAAAAGTAAATGGTTACAACTACCTGTATTTAAAGGTGAGGTATTAAGGGAAAAAGCCGAACATTATAAATGACTAATAATAAGTGGAGATCTGTTTGTAGGTAACTCTATCTGATTATTGACTATGAATTTGTTTTGGTCTAATGCTTTCTTAATTTCTAAATTCTCAAGTAAGTTTAATTTTCTACTTTTTCTGTGAGTATGAATGATTTTTACATTATCAACAACGTTCAGCTATACCTGTGCAACATTTATTGTTTTTTATGGAATACACATGTTCTTTTAGCCTGGTTTTAACTGCTCGTCGGCTCGATAAAACAAGAACTGAAAAAATTAACAATAGAGGTGTTAATTAAACTGTAATTGCGAAGCCGCTTATATAGGACAATCAGGACGGGCAGTTAAAACCAGGCTAAAAGAACATGTGTATTCCATAAAAAACAATAAATGTTGCACAGGTATAGCTGAACGTTGTAATCATCACATAGACATAGATAATGTAAAAATCATTCATACTCACAGAAAAAGTAAGAAATTAAACTTACTTGAGAATTTAGAAATTAAGAAAGCATTAGACCAAAACAAATTCATAGTCAATAATCAGATAGAGTTACCTACAAACAGATCTCCACTTATTATTAGTCATTTATAATGTTCGGCTTTTTCCCTTAATACCTCACCTTTAAATACAGGTAGTTGTAACCATTTACTTTTAGTATAGTTTGTAGAAACTCTTTGATAATGACCTATACTTAGGTCGAAACATATATGTCAGAAGTGATATTAAATTAGTGAAACTTACACCAAGTGTTTTATTTATTTAATTAATTATTAACAATGTTTCACAATAACTGCACAAAACACACTATTGAATTTATAAAATATACATATGTGTCTTTATTAGATATCAATTTATAACTCCTAAACAGTGCAATATGAAAAATTGGCCAGTTCTTAAAATACGTCATTCAGAAAACAAATAAAAGAAAGCTCAAAAACCGTTAGCCATTTTGTGCATCCCGTATTTTAAGATCCGGCCAAGCTTCCTTATTTCGCATCTTTGGAGTTGACTTCAGCAAAATCATGGAACAAATTTTTTTGTAATTTTGTGAAGTTTTCGATGTATCACATAAGTACTATCAAAAGATCTATAAAAAGTATAGGCAAGAAATTTAACTTCAAAGTTTTTTTTATCGCATTTTAGCAGTGGAGAAGTCATATCCATTGTGGCTGAAATCATAGGAATCGTAGCAATCAATTACAACAGTTTCACAACTTTAGGAGAAGAATGAAAGGAACTATTTTTTACTTTTAAAATTTACAGGACTTCGATTGCCATTTGAGTACCGATACCACAGAAGGATTTCGGATTTCACTTCTTTTTAGCTGCGATTGTCGTAAACAAACTGTTCCAAAATTGTTCGTTAAATATTCAAAGAAGAGCTCATATCATTCAGATCAATTATAACGTGATTGATTAACTACCTTTATTACAGTTTAAAACTTGTTCTATTCTTTTATACAACTATCCTGGCCCAAACCATACATAGGTAATAAATTTTAATGTTTTGTGCATGTAACGTCAATTAAAGTCTGGCTGAGATGGTAGGGCTACAGCATCCCTCCCACCCATAGCTTCCTTCCTAGATACGTCACTTACAGTTAGGGAGATATAAAGATGAGGGTATATGTATATTTCGTAAGAGGTTTTAGGCAGCAGAGTAATGGTGAATTTCTCTTGTCTTCTCTATACGGGTAGTTTGATACTGGAATTCTTGGCTTAACATATTATTTCCACAACGAGTAGCGAGGACAGGTAACATTTAATATTTTAAAAGTGCTTAGCTGCCAAAACAGAAAAGTCGAAAACTTAATTAAGGCAATTTTCTAAATTTTAAATTGAAATTACATGATATATCTTAGTTAAGGTGTTTCTAGTTTAGTTAAATAGTTAATTTTTATTAAAAAAAGAAGGTATTAAAATCCTTTTTCGTCTAATTACAAAGAATCACAGATCCTATATTTGGTACGCGTCCTACACAGTAGGCACAGCGCAATGAAAGCCATATTCCATGATCGATCGGGTCTCATCAGGTGAGCGCTGTGTATTATATAGCTTGTAAAAGCCTTTCTGCCAGCGTCCACCTGATGAGACCCGATAGGTCGAAACGCTGTACCTACTGTGTAGGACGCATTCCAAATATGGGATCTGTGATCCTTTGTAATTAGACGACAAAGGATTTTAATACCTTCTTTTTTTGGATATCTTTTGTATCTTCGTCTAAGAATCCATCAGAATAAACAGTGTAAAACAATGTCGGTAAGGGTATTAGCCCTCGGAGTAGTTGTTTCTGTTAATTCCAAAATTATATGTTAATTTTTATTTCTGTATAGCCCATGAAATAAACAGATCGAATTGTTTAATTTTATTATAATATTCACGCATATTTCCACAATGACTATACTTTTAAATGTAAAAAATTTATACACATGAATATACATTAGATGAACATGTTCATCTTATTTATTAACCTTGTCGATCTAATTCCGCTTGTAAAAAAATTTAATTGCTGAAATAGCATATTGCTGCGATCGCTATGATAGCGAACGTGCATAATTTATCCAATTATCGTGTGTGGAAGTATTTATTATAGCGTGCATCATGAGTACATTGTTGTAAATACACGAGTGTTCTTATTTCCAATGGAGATACACAGGTATATAATTCATATCAACAAGAAAATTACATCTATCTTTCATCCATCAAGGCAGATTGATTACTATATTACGTACTCTATCGTCACACCCAAATCATTGTTTGTGTAGTAAGTAACTATATTTGGTTTAAAATGCCGTTAAGCTTTCATTTGGTGGTAATATCGTCCTTTAATGAGTAGATTAGGTAATTTCATGGAAATTTAAAATCGAAGGGTAGTACGAGGTATGTTTTTTAAGTAAGTACCGTTTTGAAATTAATAAAAAACGTGTAAAGATATCTTAATAATATTATTTCTACATGAAAGCCTGTACTTTAATCTACTTTTCTACATAATTTCCTTCAATATTGAGGCACTTGTAACGTTTGACCAGTTTTTGAATACCCTTCTCATAGAACTCTGCTGCCTGACTTGTTCATTTCACCACTGCATCACACTGTTTTAACTTCGTCATCGCCTTGAAGACACTGACCGCCCAGATGTTTCTTCAAGTGCAGGAACAAATGGTAGTCACTGGGCGCTAGATCAGGGCTGTACGGAGGATGGTCTAGAGTTTCCCAGTGAAAAGATGTAATGAGATCTTTGGTCCGATTAGCCACATGCGGGCGGGAATTGTCATGCACATTTGTGCGGCCACCTTTAAATGCTCTCACTTATTTCCTTACCATTCCATCAATCATAATGTTTTCTCCGCAAACTGCACAGATCTCACGATGAATATCAATCGGTTTTAGTCCTTTAGTACTAAATAATCGTATAACAGCTCGGACTTCACAGTCGGCGGGGACTCACGATTATCGGAGGCATCTTAAACACTCAGCAAACAACGTAAACAAGGGCGAATCAGACTGTAATGGGGGTCAGTGTGTAGGTGAGAGATGTAGGTACTCAGTGCGCATGCGCGGAACGCTGACCGCAGCGCTGAGGCGATAAAATTTCAAAACGGTACTTAAAAAAAACATGCCTCGTAACTTATTTGGGACTGGGGTTTTTAAAACATTACTAGCTTTATAAAAAGTTAATCTCAGTGCCGTTTTTCGTAGTCGTTTATAGATAAGACAACTTTTTACAAACCGTTATGCTTTGGGAAAGTTCTCAATAATTTAAAATTATTATTCAGATTGAATATAAGTTATTTAATAGTATTCATTATAAGTGAATAGCGAAGAAACAGGATTGATAAACAACTCAAGTGAAAATCAAATTTATTGACCTCTTTTTTTATTTAAAAAAATTAAGGACATGAGTTTATTATTTCAGTTGGATCAAGGGTCAGGTATGCAAGCAAGCACGGAAGCCTACTTTGTGCGTCTTTGTTTAAAACCTATACGTATGTCCATACTCTCAGAAGAAAATGTTCTTACAAACTTAGATAGGTATACAGTGTTCCAAAAACGTTTTAAGGAAAAATTATTAATGAAAATTCCCTGATACAGAGCTTATGTAACAGTTAAGCATTAAAACGATGAACCATTTGGGGGCAAAAGGGCGCTTACTTTGATTGCGGATATGTGCCGACTTCTGTTTCCAACATAAGTATGCTTTTTTGTTGATTAATAAAAAGGCAGTGTTCAACGGAAGAATGGTGCAATTAAAAAACTTGCAAATGTAAATTTCTTGACTTTTGCTAAATATTTAAGCAATGAAAATGAGATGATTCAGTCATAAACATGTCTTATTACAATAAATTAGCCGATATGTTCATGGTTGATTGAATATGTAACACACGTTTCGACACTCTTAATCTTCAATAGCGAGACTTTCAGATGTTTTAATAATTTTATGTAATGTACTAGTTGTACTCCTCCAAATTTGAACTTTCATTTTAATAATGCCTAGATTCCGCCGGCGGATGTTTAGCCACAACCTATCTGTGACCGTTATGACTGAAGATTAACACATAAAAAATTGACAATTTTTAATTTAAAAAATAGCTAATTGCAGAATATTGTATCTTCGGACCAGATAGTTTCACATAGTCGGAAACCGTTAATACATATGTCTTATAATTAGATGGAATTGAAAGATGAGGAATCATTTTTTAAGGAACAGTATTAGTTTATGTTAGTCACATTGGGTATGTGTGTGTTTTATGTGATGTGTGTGCTTATATGGATGTGTGTAACTCATATAAATTATCTCAATTAGTTCCGAGAAACTAGATAAAATGTTGCCGACAATCGACGCAACGTAACATTTGTTTAATAAAAATGCGACGAGCATACAAGAACAATACCTGTAGCAGTAAAGTACCTAATTGGCAATTATGATTTTATAGATTAGTTAGTCACTATATAATAGTAATGTTATCTCCAGCTCAACTGCTTAAAAGCAATACGACCACGAATTATCCATTGGATCATCGAAAAGTAGTGTATGAGAAGAATTTTGGACATCTAGCAACCCCTAGCCCTTGAAACATATTAAATATTCCCAGAAATATTCTACACCCTTTATTGATCATAATATAACGTTACACAAATAGAACTAACTGATCGTGAGTTTATTTTTGGAGATTTTAATTTTTGATAAATAGCACAGGCACATATGAATTCGTTTTCATAGGATCTCTCTACGTATAAGATACACATTTATATTTTATATACTAAACTAATGCCTTATTAGATTCAATGAAGTTCCGAATATACTTGAACATACTTACATTTTCTGTTGATTTTACACACCATTACCTTTTCTCCTCAGAACTGGGTAGGTATATGTACAATATTCAATGTACATACATAGACGTTCCTAGAATTATTTACATATTTTATCTTATCTTTGTGGTGTACAATGTCAAAAAGAATTAAACACGTGACGTGACAGATTCTGTAAATATTTTGAAAAAATCTTCGTTTTCTTCATCTTTACTATAATGGGGATGGTATATTCCCACCTAAGAAGTGTACACAAAATTACATATCTATAATGTTTAAACTTAGGACGCTGGATGATGAAGCATGTTAAACAATTAAATCAAAACACAAACGAACTTCAACAGGTATATTTTAATAATCATCAACAATTGTTTCAGCTAAATAGCCATTATCTAGAGTAATAAACTATACTAATTTTTAATAATGGTTATCGCCAAAACATAGTTGAAAAATTACTATCGAGTAAAATACGCAAACAAATACAAAATATGCTTTATAAAATCGATAAAAAGACTGCCAATTCAGATATCTTTTGCTCTATAAATTATATCAAAAATTCCAGCTACAAAATCAAAAACCGTCTGAGCAAATTCAACATAACTACAACAGAAATCAATAAATTCAATTTAGTCTCCTTAATCAACAACAAAAGAAAATTAGATAATAAAGAAAAAAGCTGTGTTTACCAACTAAAATGCCAAGATTGCGATGCTTTATACATTGGACAAACTGGTCGGTCCTTAAAAGTTAGTTTTAAAGAACACCTAGCGAGTATCAAGAATAAAAAACGGGTCTGATAGAACACTGTCTACAAAATAACCATCAATTAAACATCGACAATTTGAAATTGCTCCATTGTCAATCTAAAAGTAGGAAATTAACCTTATTGGAGTTTTTAAAAATTAAAAAGGCTTTGACAAATAACAAAAATATTGTAAATAATCAAAAAGAATTGTACATGCTAAACACCCCACTCCTTCTTAATCTATAATGTACTTATATAAGCTGTAATTTTCACATTTTAAAATTAGTATAGTTTTTTTGCTCTAGATAATGGCTATTTAGCCGAAACAATTGTTGAGGATTATTGAAATATACTTGAAGTTCGTTTGTGTTTTGATTTAATTATATCTGTAATGTACGAGTATTTATAAAAAGTGGAAATTATTGGCTTTTTTTAACATGATTGTGTTAAAATTACACAAATAATGATTAAGCACGTCTGTTGGCAAAGCTTTATGCCTCACATTATCTAATTTATTGAATGTTAATTTATCGGTATCGTTGAGGAGGATGGCATGACACGGTTCTCGGACCGTTATTACTAGGACAAGTTGATCAAAACAATTAACTGTAAACTGTAAGCATTGTTTTCCTTGGTTGTAATGTCCTTCTATATTCTGTTTCACTGGGAAGAATCTAAAACTTGTGTCAATATCTGAGTACAACTTATCAAACATTCATTGTCACTTAAAACGACGAAATACTTCTTGTGCATCTATTTATTGTTTACAAAATTAAAAAAGGTATTCTAAAAATACGTATGGAAGTAATTGAATTTAAAAATACAACCTTTTGGAAAATATTGAGTACAAATTCAAACTACTTTGATAAGACGAATTTCAAAAGGAAAATACAAACCTGCATAAAATTTTCTAACGTCTTCACAACCAAGAATAGTGAAAGTAGAAAAAATTGAAATAGCTGTTATTTCTATTAAAAAGAAGTTATTTTTATGTTTTTGCTAGTTAAGTTTTATTAGAAGGGTAGGTCATTGTGCACCAGAAAAAAGTCTACATCTATGTAAGTATATGATACATACATAAATTGACCTACATTTTCTATGTATTATCGATTCAGATAAAGTTCAAATCCAATTTGCGCCTGATTGTCTTGTGTTGGCATTGAGATTTTTTAAAAAGACCTGTAAAATTTTGAGAACATATTATGGTCAATAACATTCATCTATATTTTACGTGAATTAATGTTTAAACGAGTTAAATTGTCGCTAAAATGTTAAGAAGGTTCCATCATTGTGTAATATCAAAAACACAATGAACAAAAGACAGCTATTGGTTCATAATGTCATGCAATAATATAATGCAAATGAACTAAAAAAAATTAAAAAAAAATGAATAGTGTAAGACGAGAAGACAATACAGTTATTGTTCGTAAAATTGAAATTAAATGTAGATAGTGTGCGGGTACACAGAAATGCAGAGCTGTTTTCGCATTTATAATAAATTTCCATAAGGATAATTTTTTATTACATTCTGGTACTTTCTACGAGGGAAAATATCATACACACTTCTATAAATTCTCATTTATAATTGACATAAACCATAAGCATTTTTTTGAGGTGTAAATAAAACGTCGCTTGAAATGTACATTCAACAGTAATATTACGTCCATGTAGTTTAAAAATGTGCAATACTTAATGTACTGCAATCATATACAATAAGCAATTCAATAGAACAGAAATTCGTTGTAGTTTTCTTCATTTTTCCTCTTTATATGGTCGTATTTATTAACTGAACTGGTTTCTACACCATATTCCTCTGATGAATCATAAAATTAAAAAGTTTATGTTATAATTGTTAACGATCGATAAATTGCTTTTAATAACCAAAAAACTAAACTATAACTATTATGACGTAGCGTATATGTTACTCTTCATACGGAAGAACCAAAACGATGGTTTATGATGATTATAAACAAGATCATATGTGACTCTACATAATATTCTTCACTCGTAAAAACTACCAGACTGTAAAAGAAATTGCCCCCTGAATATTTGATAGTGTAAAACGATTTTAAACTTTGGTAGGAATTATCTTTGTAAAAAAAAATAATAAAAAAGAGCATTGATGTGAGTTATATTATGGGTGTTGAAGTATATTATTAATAGTTGCACTAATTATCCGTAGTCTTTTGAGTTTGGAGGTATAAAATTTAAAAAACGTATGTGGTTAAGTTCGCCTTACACTGGGGCTATTCAGGGAGGATAACTTATTAAATATAGTAGAAATAATGTATGCGAACTAGATAGCTTTCAATTGACAGATCAAAATTTGACCGCCTTGATTTTATGGGTTAATACAGTGTAATAAGAACAACATTATTTATAACTGAGAGAAGGAATCCCATAGTATTTTATAAGTTTATTAGCTTATTAATAGGAAAAAAAACATTAAAGAATTAGGGACGAACTTACAGATAATAATCCAAAAAAAGAAGGTATTAAAATTCTTTTTCGTCTAATTATAAAGGATCACAGATTCCACATTTGGAACGCGTCCTACACAGTAGGCACAGCGCATCGAAAGCCATTATATCCCACGACCGGTTTCGACCTATCGGGTCTCATCAGGTGGGCGCTGGCAGAAAGGCTATATAATAAATATAAATATGGAATCAACAGAAACAACTACTCCGAGGGCTAATACCCTTACCGGCATTTAATTACACTGTTGATTCCGAACGATTATTATCTGTGATCCTTTATAATTAGACGAAAAAGGATTTCATTATCTTCTTTTTTTGGATTGTTATCTTATCTTATCGTTCGGAATTAACAGTGTAATTCAATGCCGGTAGGGGTATTACCCCTCGGAGTAGTTGTTTCTGTTGATTCTATATTAATAATTATTACAGATAATATATTTTTTTATAATTTTAGTCAAGTTTACCCCGCAGGTTGGCTTCCCCCCGTTTTACGATATTTAGACATGTAGATTTTGAAATATATTAACTCCAAAATCCACACGATTATTTATTATATTAGTACTCTTGAAAAAGGCATCATATGCCGAAACAATTGTAGAGTTTCTTATAAAACTTTACTCTTTTAAACATATATATGGCATAATTTTATTTACGACGACCGAATCAGAATACTGACAAATGAATAGGCTCAACACGTCAAAAGATTGGTGGTTTTTAATTAAGAATACTGATTAAAGGACAATATTCTGGATGTAGAACGTAAGCCATTTAGTCACTTTCATTTTTTATTAGGCATTTTAATCGTCACGTAATTTCAAAACGTCAGCTATTTCAGCTCCATAAAATAACCTTACAAACTTAATACCTATACGCTAGTACCATAGATACATATCACATTATTATGTAGTGATGATATTGTGGATCGCCCAATTCATTGATGGAAGTATTTGTCAAACTTTGTTTGCCTGCTACTACAAATAACACTGCTGAAAAAAGATGCCCCAATGTTTTGTGTATATTTGAACTCGTCAATTCACGCACAAGGTGATTTTGAACTATAACGTCACTAATACTTCAGTTCGTTTAGTGCCAGGTTCCGATTCATAAAATTGAGTGGTATCTAATTTTGTTTCAAAGAAAAACAGTTTTTACTTTTTTAAAATGAGTTTAATTTTTTTTTTTTTTGTTAATTTCGTAACTGTGATACATTACACTGTACCTATTTCTTAAAAACATTCGAAAGATGTTTAATTCGGTTCGATAGTTATTGGCACTATTTGAATTAGTAATTTGTTGACGTGCGGAGATGGACTTTGACTGCTGGGCTGTTTTGTGTAGTTCTCGTCAGACTTTTAGACGTTATTCGAGTAATGTTTGTCTTGGCGTTTACGCAATTCTTTTTGATAAATCGCATGTATATACACATACACCCGTACATGCCACACTCACACATTTATGAACTTAACGTTATCTCGGCAAGCGAAAATGATTGCGACATCCTGTCTCCAATTCGGCGGAAAAATATTTATTTTTGTGCTGGTGTTTAATTGGAAAAAACAATGTATTCTATTAATCATACTTTGGTTTACATAATGCACTGTTTGCAGAAAATTTGATTGTTGTCTATTGAACGAGATTGAATTTTTGAAGGTGAATTGATGTTGTTTTTATGTTAAGTTTGGCTTCGTTCCCTTTATCTTGCTATAAAAATGGTCATAGGAGGTTAAGCGATTAATTTCTTCTAATGAGAACGATTAAGTTAACGAAAATTTAATTAATTACATTACTTAAAAAACAGCAGCTGATTTAATCAGTAATTAATTAATTTAATGGTTTTTGTTTTTTGGCTTTCTTTCTTTTACAAGTTAAGCAGTTGTAAAAATGTAAAACCGCAATTGCTATTAAATTTATGTCCCTATCACAGTTTGTGCAAAATAACGTAAGTAAATAAATAATAAGATAAATATTTGCCTAAATATTACTACTTAGTTGTTGTAATAAATATTTTTCTAATTTATGATATACCCTTTAATAAGTTGTTACATACATAATCCTTACGTATTTTAAGAAATGTACGCGAAAATGACGTTAGTAAGTAAATATTGGTTTTTTTTTATAAATGGATAAAGTGAGTTACAAAGCCAAACGTAATATTCTCTTTATAGTGACAACTTGGATTTAACAATTGGTAAAAAAAAATCGATATTATAAATGAGCTTTAGAAGTGGTTTTACATCGGATAACATATCAAAATTCAATTTTAGACATTGTTAAAGCTAATACTTAGTTAAACAAATTATGTGATAAATGAAGGTGTTTAGTTTTTTGCCATATAGAAAACTTTAGTATATTTATAACTGATTTATTTATAATACTCATAAGTATTTTATAATTATGAATATAATAGCAACCGTAGTTAAACCATTTTCGATTCCTGTAAATATTATTGATATAATGTATAATATATATATACCCGCAATAAATTTTCAATTACATATATTATTACACACAAAAAATTATTATAAATTAGTTTTTTTATTGTTATCAAAAAATTACAATCATTTTGTTTTAATGGGCAAATAAGCTGGAACTTACGTTCTTTAGCATGGAATCAATGACAAAATATTCGATCCATCTGGATATTTCCTACTGTTTTATTTGAAAATTTTTAAATAATTTTGGATTTTTTTTTCAAATAAAATAATGTGAAACATCCGACTGTATCGAAAGAGAATAAAAAAAGGAATCGAATGACAAAATAAAATATGCTATGTTATTTGTGTTTGAAGTTTGTAAACTTTGGATTTTTATTTTGAACGCCCTGTACAAATTATAAAGCTTAGTTTTGGCATGACGTTAACGTTAGCCTTTTGCTTTGACTTGGCTATAACTAGTAAAAATTTTAACATTCTAGGTCATTTCATTTTTAATGGAAGTTACGATTTTTTATAGTTTGGGTTACGATGCAATTTTAAATAAATAAAAAATAATAAATTAAATTATCTCAGAAACTATTGAAGTTGGTTATCAAAGTCACCTTAAAATTTTATGTTTCATACGAAAATAAAATAGGCCATTCCATTTAAAATAAGAAAGTTGACATCAACTTCTGGTATAACCAACAGTTGAAATTATTTTAGTTAAATAGATCATCCTTGATAACCCCGACTCTCAATTTTCAAATCTGTAACATGTTTAGTTTTCCTAAAACGTTTAATGTACTACTCAGTTTGAATGGCCCTGTATATTGGCAAGAAACTAGACATTATCCTTTGGTATTCCTCGTATCAAACAAACGATTTATGTGTAAAGTGATTTTTATCTGTTATTCTTTTTTAATTCAGTAATAAAACAAGAAAGGTTGAGAATAATTTGAGAAGTAAGCACGTTTAAATATATTAATACGATTAATTAATATTTGTGTTTATTTGTAACTAGTCAAGGAAAACTAATTGTGTAGTGGCATTTTTTGATAAATCCAAGTTTGTAACTGTATAACAATCTTCAATTGTTCTAAACATCATTGTCAAGAATTAACTGGTATCAATTTGACTCGCGCACAGATGGAACCCGACGTTTCGCTGTCAGGCGACACCCCTCCACAGGATGCGAATAATAAGTCGTCGCCATCAGAAGTTTCTAAGAAGGTCTACGATTCGTCCGATGAAAGTGACATCGATTCGGATCTCGTGTCAACGATCAACACTAACAACGCCGCCTATAACGTTCTCAAAGACATTATGCAAGATCAAGGCGCGGATGAGGATTTCGATCTTAACGGCACCTTCTTCTCGCACTATTTTCAAAATCATATGAACAATTTACCGGTAAGAAACGTTGTGAACACGTACGGTCGAAGACTTTCCGAGTGTCGCGAAGAAGAGGAGGAAGACCAAGAGAAAAACGAAACCAGTGCGAACGAAGATTCAGTGGATTTACCAAAAAATAACAATTCGGGTAGTGAAAAGAGTTTGTCGGAAGCATCTTCGAGCGGGTCCAAGTGCTCTGTTATCGACACGGTCAGCGGACCGACCAAGAAATTTGTCATCACTAAACCGAAACAATCGAAGCTTGAGAAACAAAACTTGCAGTATTCGTCGTTGGACAGTGGTACGTCGAAGAAGCCGTCCGAAGCGGCCAAAATATTTGCAAAACGAAGGGAATATCGACAATCGAACACAGTTCATTTTCCAACATCTGACGAATCGAAAAGGCCGTCCGTATATTCGCTCTTTAGCAAAACACCATCGCTGCAAAGTCCGCATTACGATCGACGATTCTTCGATCAATCCCTGATCGAAATGAGAAGCCAAACGTCCAGTACGAGCACGCTTGATTGCAGCAGTACAGACGATGATATTTGGGTACGGAGATCGCAGGGTGATGCTAAGCCGGTAAGTCATCCCGTATTCGAAACTATTTTTAATACGACCCACAAGACTCGCATGCGGAAAGCTATTTGTTCCGAAAGTAGTTTTTTATCATAATCTCCAGACCCAAAATCAGCATTTTCTTGGAAGTGAGCTTAATAAACAAAAAGCAATGTATCACAAACTTTCCAACATGAAAACTGAGAATCATTAATCGCTATATAATAATGTGCTACTTATTTGTGGCACTGGTACACAGGTATAGTTAGGTTTGTAAGGTTATTTTGTGGAGTTGAGGTAACTGAATGAAACCAAGTAAATGGTCTACTTGCGATATTTACGATGTTGTCGTTTATTCGAGATTTATAGTTAAAAATTATCAATCTTTTGACGTATTGGTTGTGTTTAAATGTCAACATTCGGTCGTTGTAGGATAAGATGTGGTGGTGGCTCTGGCTAAACGTCCGCCGACGGAATCATGTTGAACAAGTTGCGGTTGTACCATCGACAACCGGTAACGTTCGTCCAAATTTGGACGGGTTATTCTGGTAATATTATAAACAGGTCGTCCACATATATCGTCAAAATACAATTCTAGATTCAAATGGATTTTCAAAATTCGAAATGAAAACCGTGCATGTTTATTCATATATAATTATTCCAAATTAGGCCTGTTTTTTTTTTAACATAACATACAATTACAGGGTACAATCCCTTAAAGTTTCGGTATGATGTGATGTTATTGTAATTTGAATATTATTACATAAAACTTAAAAATTATATCTTATTATATTTTTACGATGATGAAGTTGACAGCGTAACAGTTATCTCATAATTTTGATATATACATAATAACTAATAATGTTTTACTTGACAATATAATTTTCTAATGCGAGATTGAGTATTTTATTGAAGGCCTTACGATTCTTACAACAATCAATTTGTTTATAAGTAAATTGACTACAGTTTTATTGAAGCAAAAATAATTTTGGTTGTAAATTTTTTACAGAAAGAAATTGGGCTATCTATTATTAAATAATGATTGCATTATCTAATACAACATTAAAATTTGTTTAATTTTTATACGTCTGCTCGTGCTAATCCATTTATGTGAGTACGTAATAATAACCTATAAAATATACTTATATAGAGTTTGAGCTTTATAGTACAAAAAATAATTATGATTCATCAACTAATTGTAAGAAAAAATACCACTTCCATAATTTCACTTCAATGACTGAGTGTTTCATTAACGACTATTTTTTACGATATTTTTTCTTCGTTTGAAACATCTGCATTGCATATTAACACAGTGAAAGTCATTAAATTGGAAAAGTTACGTAATTGAAGAATAATTATCATAGTTGTACTTACATGTTGTTTTTTGTTCATACTTGATATGTGAAAATTAGGTGCACTGACACAGGACAAATTAGTAACTAGTAGGTTGGTGATTATTTGTTAGGTAATGAAAAAATAAAATCGAAAAATAAGAAATTTTCGTGCTATAAAATTTTTTCTATGATTTTCTTTCTTATGTTAAGTCCACTATTAAGTGACTTTCATGCGGCATCGCTCTTACCATATTACGAGGGTAAATCAAATATAAACGGTAATTTTGTAAAATAAATTTATTGATTAATGGTACACTCAAGCTAAACATTCAACATTTTTCAATGTAGTCACCTCAGTGCTCTATACACTTTTGTCACCGATTTGGAAGCTTGAATATTCCTTCTTCCTTCTTTATAAAAAGTTTGAGGGTGGGTTGTCAGCCAATTGGGCACATACTCTTCTACTTCTTCATTGCTTTCAAATCTTTTGCCTCCAAGTGATTCTTTCAAGGGCGGGCGCGAACAAAAAATAATCACGGGGTGACAAGTCAGGGCTATAAGGAAGATTATTGAGGCTCGAGGGTTTCCCAACCCATTTCTTCCAATTTATTCCTTGTCAAAACTGCGGTGTGTGGCCTGGCGTTGTCATGAAGGAGGATGACGTCTCGACGTCTCGAATGGGCATACCCCGTCGTCTGTAACAACTCAGAATGGTAAGACGCATTCACTGTTCGTTGATCGTAAAGAAAATCAATGAGTAAAACTCAAACATACCCTTGAGTCAGAGAAAACAGTCGCTAGCACTTTTCCGACTGAGAGACGGGTTTTGGTTTTGGCTTTGACAGGCCAGCCTTCATCCTTTCTTCGCCACTCCTTGCCCGCCATTTTTGATTCGGAAGTGTAGTAGTAATAGTAGTAGTGTCACAGGTGACAATACACCTAAAAAAAATTCCCGTTCAGAAGTCTTTCTGATCAGTTCTTGATTTTTAGTCAACAGCCTTGGAACCCAGTGAGTATTAATTTTTCTGAATCCAAAAGCCAAGTTCATCAGTGATGATGGTTTGAACACTCCCATACTACCATAGCTGATACCCACTTCTGATGAGATTTGTGCAATAGTTAACCCCTGATGGTGATCACCTTCGCTCGCTTCGCTCTCGAACAGCACGGATGTTCATCATGTCATTTGTGAGACTTGTTTTTGGGCGTCGTTCATGACTTTCATTTTCGACACGTTCCACGTTCTCACCCATCCCCGAATTCTCTGCCTTGGTTTAACACACGTTCTCACCCATCCCCGAATTCTCTGCCTTGGTTTAACACCTTCATTGGTTAAAAACTTTATGATGATGCGCATTGTGATTGTGCAACAGACGAAGGTATCGTTTACTCATTGTCAGTCATGGCTGTACTGCTGACAGAACCGAGCACAGATGCTACCTACGCCAGTTTCCCCCTCCTCATAAACCAAACAACACTCGAGCATCGAATCCTCTAGATCGGAATTACGTGCTAAGTTAAATGGTAAAATTACCGTTTATATTTGATTTCCTCTCGTATATGACAATAATCATAAATTTAAAATAAATACTATCTCCTTTACTTACGAGTATTTTATCTTACATTAGAGGTACATAATGTTTTATCTATGTGTTTTTAATGAGGAATAATATAATGTGTAATTGCACTTGTGGTAGTATCAAATTTATCATTACCGCTTTGATAAATAAATTTATTACACTTTAAACTGTTACTTAAGAGAGTCACATTTAACATCACAAGTTTTGAGAGAGACGATTCGTCCGTAAAATATCAAGGTATGGTAATATACCGCCATCTATTGATATTTGTGCTGACCGTAGTGTCTCAAATGTTTGAGAAGAGCCTTACGAAAGTCTATACATCTATCTTCACACTGAATCTACGGCGCAGCTTATATAATGTGACGGACACATAAACTAAATTAATAAAGACCATTAAGTTCTTGGTCAGTAATTTGTCGAAACTACCAGACCTAGATCGTGATTTTGAACTTCGTAATGACTTGCTGATGGGAACTAAGAAGTTTGAAATCGTGATACGAGT
This sequence comes from Agrilus biguttatus, assembly GCA_963921985.1. NCBI lineage: Eukaryota > Metazoa > Arthropoda > Insecta > Coleoptera > Buprestidae > Agrilus > Agrilus biguttatus. The sequence continues at coordinate 33,341,774 of OY998117.1, forward strand.
CTGGTAGTTCCGATAAGTTAATAATCAAGGACTTAATGTTCTTGATTAATTTTTGCATTAAAATACATCCTTCCAACTTTTCGTAAAGTTCAGTTACTATTGGAATCATTTTCTCATATTTGTAAACAGCGTTTGGTATTCAGCTAACTACAATTTAAATTAAAAATCGAAAGTAATATGTTTGAAGGTGCGAAATATGTTTTTAAAGCTACAACGTTTATTTGATAATATAGATTGTCTCATTTGTTATTATTGTCAACTTATTAATATTTTTAAGTTGATTCAGTGCAAAGGAATGTACGTACTACTATTTTAAAATATGCATTTAATTACAATTCCCTCTTGAGATCTGTAATTAAAATATTATTGTTGTGGCAATAATGTCTGTCAGTCGGTAGCTTTTAACTTCTGAACGAAATCAGGTATCGATTTAAAATGTACACGTATTTATATAATATGTAATATGTATGTACAATTTAGCTTACCCCTTATCTGAAGGGGGCACCACACTTGCAAACAGGAGACAAAAAATCTATCTAGGCTTGTGGGGTATCATCGAGAAGATATTTACAACCAGAACACATATTTTTATTTATATTTTCGACCTAAATTAAAACATTCAGGGGGTATCAAAACAATGTTTTTTTTGGCATATTTTGTTACCGGGTTTATCAGAAAAACGGCTTTATACAACCAAAACACATGTATTTTTATTTTATTTTTTCGGCTTAAATTAAAACATTCAGGGGGCATCAAAATCATGGTTTTTTGGCATATTTCATTACCGGGTTTATCAGAAAAACGGCTTTACGTGGAGCTACAAATTATGGGCGTAGCCGAAGTTGCCACCAAATTATACCTGATCAAAAAAAGGTACAACCGATCTTGCCAATGACCAAAAAGGGTCTTTGAAAAGGTACAACCGATTGTGCCACTAACACCTAATAGGTAGAGATTATTCTAATGAGAAAGGAAAATACTTTATTGATATTTTATGGCATTTATTTAACAGTAATTAATAAGGATAGAAGAATACTTTAAAATTTTGGATTTTAACAGATTAAATACATTTTCGTATGTTTGTAATTGTTTATTTCTCAATAAACAATATATGTAATGCACATAGTGACCATTTTCATATCCATAACCTGATGCCAAGATTGGTTGTTTACTTTTAAAACCCCAATTTCGTAGCAGGTAGATCTTTATTTTTAGGGGCAATTTCGGTCCCACCGCAAATTATGTACAATATTACTCAAACCCTGTATTCAAACAACAAATACTAAAAGTCTTTTATTACACCTGCAATAGAAAAGAAATTAACTCATGGGTAATATCAAAAATATGTGAAAATTATAATATATTAATATAAAGGATTAAAATTATTGATTATTATGTTTAGAAAATTAATTTCTGGTCATGTCTAAAATTCTTATTAATATATATGTACTTTTCGGGGTTTTCCTTAGCACGGAACACTCAGAGCTCGAATTTGACTCTTTTTTTTTAATAGGCACGTCTGTATAAAATTTAACAAAAAATATTTTTACAATTGTTTGGTGCGGTTTTGTAGTTGTCGTCAAAACATTAACTATATTTACCATAACAACGTACACATTATACTTTCCTGTAAAATAACGGAAACGGTTGAGTTTGTAAACCGGAAGTTTGTGCTTGTACTTGGCGAGTACGTGTTTTGTACAGTATTATACGCAATATATGTATGTTACTTAGATATATTTTGGTATATACAGAGTAATTGTTTGTAAACCAATACTAGTCCAATTCGGACGATTGGTATAAATATAAATATGGAATCAACAGAAACAACTACTCCGATGGTTAATACCCCTACCGGCATTGAATTACACTGTTGATTCCGATGTATTCTTAGACGAAAATATAGCATATTCAAAAAAGAAGGAATTAAAATCTTTATTCGTCCTAATATTAAGATCAAAAATCTCACATTTGGAACGCGTCCTACCAAGTAGGCACAACGAACCGAAAGCTATATCTCACGACCGGTAAAGGCCTTTCTGCCAGCGCCCACCTGATGAGACCCGATTGTCATCCCGACGATTTGTCGATTTAAGAAAATTATTTCTCCAACTGTATACCAAAGTATGTACCAGTGTATTTGTTTTAAGTTCAAAGTATCACTCTCCTTGACACTGATCCCGAGCACCTTCAAAAACAGGATAATAATTATAAATATCACGCCACCCGGCTTGCGACACATTGCAAATACAACTAATTGTTAAGTTTTACTGTAAGCAAGTTCCTAGAAGGTGCAATTAATTATCGTGAATGCGTTTTTCCACGTAAAACGTTCCGCTTTCGTGACAAAAGACAATTATGAATGCATTTCAAGACTTATTACATACGAACATACCATACATACAAGTATACCTCTAGTTTACATTACCATTGTATATCTACATTATACCCTTATGAACTGTGCTCTTTGTGTCGGCCACCTGCCGTGTTATTATTATTGTTAACTGTAATAATAAATTTTGTTGGAATTTATCTGCAGAATATTAGAGCATTGTTAAAAATAAATGTACACTACATATATGAAAATTCCCACGTGATTTTCCGATATGATATGATACAATCAGTCGAAAACAAAACGTAACATGATATCTAGTAGAATACTAATAGATCATGTGTATGAGACTTTTTGTTTTTAATTTTTCTTAACAAATTTTGTTTTAATTATTTTTAAAGCAGAATAATAATAAGTTGCCTACCTGCTTCTTAACATAAAAGTGTATGTATCAAATTCAACCAGGATTCAATTGTTTATTTTTACTTCAACTTTTATTTTTATTTTGGTTTTCATTATGGTCCGTACAATTTATTGATAATCTGTGTTTTGAGTGACAAATATAATAGTAATTTCTTAGGAATGGAATAGTAACAAAATAAATTATTTAAGTGAAAGTACCCAATTAATTTAGTTTTCTTATATAAGTTTTGTTATATACGTATATATCTATGAAATTAAAATTTTCTTTAATTCTGCCTTCTCTAATTCAGAAATTAGATATGTCGCACTCTCAAAACGAATTTCTTTTTCCTTATTGAATTATTTTTAATTTTTTTCTTTTTTGAAACTTGTTAGTTTTTGTGGGGGGTTTTGTATTACAAATTATTAAAAAATAGTAGCCGTTTCTGTCAAATAGTTATCTCAGAAATTTTTTGGCGTAGAAATATGAAATTTGGCATACCTTTAAATCATATTTATCCATTCAATAAATACATTTTAAAGATATTAGTTAAAAGAATTATGAAACAAACGCCAATAAGAGCAGACTTTCGAAAGTTTGTTAGAAAACTATAGATATCTAACGAAAGGTTTATAGTTTTTAATAAAAATATCTGCAATAACGCCTTATCGACATGTCACATAATCCATAAATCCATAAACCCTAAATGAATTCACGATTTTATTCATAATAAGGGCTTTCAATTAATTTACGTAAACCCGACGCCTTCGCCAAATATTATTAAGTGTTCAATTTAATTGAAATGTTAATTAATTCTGCATTTTCGATTGTAACAATTGTGCATACTTAAAAATATTAAATCTTTAAATCTTCTGTAACTGCAAATTTTTTTACAAAATAATTTTGTGCACATAACAAACAAGCTTTTTTCCTTCAATATGGGCGATTTTATATATATTTTTGAGTATTTAGCGGTGACCTCTATATTTTCTATAGGTGAAATAAACTGCGGGAATAGAACTGTGATTTACCCTGGTTACGTCACCAAGCTGCGTCACATTTTGCGCCAGGCCATATAATACACCCTTGTTGTATATCTTCACTTCAAATTTAATTTAAAGTTTTTCCAAATTATGGCGATGTTAAAATATTTTGGAAAATTTATTTTATACTTACTGTTCGCAGATCTTGTTAAACGTCTCTTTGATAAAGACCTATCGGTCTATTTTATTTTTATTGAATATGGTTCTTTTATTAACGTATAGATATTTCTTTTGTTTTGTAACTATTTAATTTAACTATAAATACAAATATGGAATCAACAGAAACAACTACTCCCAGGGCTAATACCCCTACCGGCATTGAATTACACTGTTGATTCCGATGGATTCTTAGACGAAGATATAACATATTCAAAAAAGAAGGATTTAAAATCCTTATTCGTCTAAATATTAAGATCAAAGATCTCACACTTGGAGCGCGTTCCTACCAAGTAGTCACAACATATTATTTAATTTAAAATTAAAAAATTATATTATACTCTCTCTATAATAAAAAATTACCTGAATGCTCAACTTCATTTAATTTGCCAAATAGAAATATATCCGAAAAAATAATTATCATGGGTAATTGTTATTATAATATATAAACAATTATAAGTAGCTCATATTTTTATCTTCTGAAGGATAGTAGGTGTGTGACTTATCGTATAATAATTGAAAATGCAATCGCTTACCTTGACATCGCGAATTTATCACCAAGTATTATTAGTAATTATTTCGTACAGAAACTCAAAGATATTATTTCAAAAAGATGAGTCATCATTGTAGTTTATTTCGTTGCGTTCTCGTTTGTTTATGCCGTAAAATGAGTAAAACTACCTCACTATTCTATTTTTATTTTATTAGGTACACTTTAAATGTACATATAACATATTGTATATTATATCACGAACTATTGTGTATAAATAAATATGTAGGTTTAATGAGAAGAACTTTGCCATTGGACGCTCTGACATTAACTGTACCGCTAAACAGATTAAGTTTAATTCAATGCGCGTGATGTTTTAATGAAGATTAATCCAATTTTTATGGTTTGTTACCATATCACCATTCGACTTTGCCATTAGTGCTGTACATATTTTTAAGCTTTGATAAAGTGATATTACACTTTCCGATAGAAAATTACATTATTAAAAACTGAGCGCTTTTTTTTATTTTGATCGCCTTCAGTGAAAACTTCATTGGAAATTTTAAGTATGGATTTCTTCCAGACATTTCTTATCGTTTTAATTCATCAGTAAACTGCGATATCTAAGCATTACAACAACAATTCATAAAGTTTTCAGTAGACGTGTCGTGTTTTTATTTTAAACATGTTTCAGAGACCTCGGTTTGTAAGTGAATTTGCAATATATTTTTAAGAAGAAATTAATTTAAGTGGTATAGAGGGTGTTGCACTCCAGCGTGGTACCTGAAAAAACATAAAAGTAACAAACAAATCCATTTTAATTCACAAAATTCAAAGAACGTCCACCCTTAATTCTGCTTCAAACGAAATAAAAATACATATATTAGTAAAAAAAATAAATAGTTAATTTCACTTAAGTTTAACTTTCCGCAAATGAAAAATAGATCAAATCAATTTTTTCGTTTTAATGTGAAAAATATGTTAATTCATCATGAATGTAGTGGTCAAAGCCACGGTTGTGTGAACCTCGAACCCGACTTAAAAGAAGAAAAAAGAAAGGAGAAATCAATTCAGATACTACAAACGTAACCTTAAAATTTTAATGAAATATTTGAAGAACTTTTTAGTAAGGGTAGGTTTTAGATTCATTATAGCGATTTTAATTATTGAACTCACTACAGATTACTTCATACAATGAGGAAAAAAATTGTTACTGCTGTCACGCCCTCACTGTGACTTGAACCCGGGATTTTGCCACTAAGCTATGTTCGCCGTTGTTACTGCTGTCACCTCTCGTAGCTTAGAGGCAAAAGAATTGGCGCGTAAAGCCAAAGATCTCGGATTCTAGTCCCAGCGAGGGCGTGACAACAGTAACAAAATTTTCCTCATTACTAAGAGGTTGTCTGTAGTAGGTACAGATTGATTCAATAATTGATAATTGCATCAATGTACTTAAAATATTACTATATTGTTAAGTTGAGCATGCCTAAACCAAAATGTGTACTATGTGTTGGTTGTGGAAAGCATTTGTTCACATAGTTTTTAGGTTAAAAGAAAAAAAAGTAACGTAACAACAAAGGCTAATGTAAAATAGTTGTATGCTAGATTACGGTAGATTTTTTTTAAGAAATGCTCTTTTCTATTTCATATACATATTCTTGTTCGACATGCTGAATCTTGCGACATACTAAAATTTTCAAGGCAATCGAAAGTATACAATTTGAGCCAGACAATATGTTATTGTTATTACAATAAACTACCAACGATTATAAACAATTCTGTGGACTTTTTTAATAATATTAGTTGTCTACAACAGTAAACAAACAAGAACAAAAAACAGAAACCAAAAGTTTGATGCGTATACGTTTAGTTTAAATGACAATTAACTATGACTATAACTATGAATTATTATGACAAAAACAGTTTGTCATAAACTCATAAAATTTGATATTTGCTTGTATGAAACATGACAAAAAGCATTATAATTATCATTGTGGTATTTCATTAATGTCTGTTAAAGAAGATAATAATTGCGATTGTTTCCTAATCTCAAAAATGATTTTTAATTTTTGATACCCTGTTTTTAAAGATAATATTACATTTCTCTATCGATCTTATCAATTTTGTTTACCAACTGTTATATGATGTTATGTTTCCACTCTACCGTTTGTTAAACTTCAATCCTACTTTTAGATAGTCGAAGGTTTCTTTTGGTTTATTCCCATTACCACTTGACCTAAATGTAGAATGTAGAATCGGATTTTTTTGTTTGCGTTAACACTATAATAGGACTTCTTCGTAAAAAACCGTCCTATAAGATAGGCGCTACTTCAGCTTGGTTTGTTTGACGTATAATTCACACAACTACTGGGTAACTGTCGGTTGTATCAGTTGAAGATATCTTTTATTCGTGTATTCACTTTGAAATGTAAAAATATAAAATGATATTTTATTACCATTTTATTTTTTTGTTGTTTGTTGCCTTTTTATAAGTATGTATTAGTGTTTTATATTTGTATGTACAATATACATATGTTTATTTTTTAACAATATATCTTTATTAAATATTAAATATATTACTCAAAAACTTAATAATATGAACATTTGTTGTTTTTCGGTTCACCCTATCGGGTGTCTACAGTATGCGCATTGGAAAAGGAAGTGATGTTAGGAGACGTTTATATATATACCGAAGAAAATGTTCAGTTCTGTGACTTTCGTTATAGAGAGATTATATTGCCTTTTTGCCTAGCCCTAGATATATATTCCCCAGGTCCGACTAATTTGTCTCTCTCACTCTAGCAATTTATAATGAAGATGCATAAAATTTAGAATAAGGCAGCTTTTGAATCTTTTGCCGTTTCATTAATAACAAATGTATAGAAAAATATATGCACAACCCAATCAGCAATGTTTTTTGTATTAGGAACTTGTCTTAAGGACAACGTTTAATGTCCGTTTAATTATAAGTATGAACGTAACCTGGAGGCATTATGAATTTTTGATATGTTTTGGGTTAAAAGGTACTTAGGTCATAACTTGATAAAATAAAAAACAAAAGTACTTCTACTACGTTTTGTATAAAATTCGCTCGTCAAATGTGTGTATTTTCCTTGCAAAAATTTGGAATACCCCGTCTACCATTTTAGACCAAATGCTTTTAATTTTTGAAACTTATTCATAATTTGATTAATTAAAAAAACTTCATCACAACTATATTGTTTCACCACACTGGCTTCGTCAGTTGGTGATTTATCAAATTCGCCTTAATATAGAAGTCCTTATGTGTACTATTAGTATAATTTGTCAAATCGTGACCTGACGAAGCCACAGTATGGTGAAACAGTGTCGTGGTTTACAATGAAAAATTCTTCAATTTAACTGTTTTTCTTATTCACTGTCAACTTACAAAATGTTTTGTTATTCAATTTTTATATTCAAATGGACAGTAAAATGTATGATACGAAATTTTCGGATCAGAATATATTGAATTTTTAACATAGAGGAGGATCTTCAATGGCTGATTAAACTTTTCTTTACCAATTACTGTGCAATAGAAAATTACGTTTATACTAATCTATTTTTATTACTTGCAGTAAAAGGACATGAGAAATATCAGAGTTTTACTGCGGCTTGTGACGTAAACGCGTTTTCAAGATAAAGATGGCAATAAATTTTGTCTAATAACTCAAATAAAATGCCATTTAAAGTATAATTATCACGATAAAGACAAAGACATTCATAGAAAAAATCTTATTAATAAGTACTTGTTGTTTTCGTATTGGTTGTCTTCGATACCAAAAGATGGTAACTGGGGATGAACCATTATTAAATTTAGCAATCGATTATCGATTGTCAGAAAATAATAAATTATTGCAATTAATTGGAATATTCAACTATTTAAGTTAATCGAAATGATTAAATAATCAAACTGTTTATTAGGGAAATAATAATTTAAAGATAATATATTTTATGGACGTGGTTGACCGCAGTCGTTTTATTTGAAAGCAAACATAAAGCTATTATAGAATTACAGGAACAGTGGTGTTCTTAAATAAACATTTTATAATACATACAAAATAACAGTTGTTGTCTCAAAAACAAATACGTAAAAAATATAAGAATTTACAAAAAACATTGGTATATTCTTTGTTAGTTGCCAAAAATATTAATTGCCTGTGTTCCAGCCTGTCAGAGACGAGCAAAAATCGGTCACAACATTACCACGTTTTTATTACACTGAGAATTGATTTCTGACTAGTTGGAATAATCTGTATTAAGTAATTATTTGCGATTAATCGATTATGAATCAAAAATAAGATAATTTGTCCATCTTCACTGTCAACCCTACTAGATACTCTCCTATTTTAGTTGTTAATTGTTGTTCCATAAAATATATTTTTAGGCATTGGATTGTTTGGACCTTTACTTACATAATAGTAAGTACTCCATTGCCTGAAGAAGCCTATGTTTAGGCGAAACATTCAAAAACGTATGCGTTTTTTGGCGTTTATAACGATGTAAAAAAATGCAGCAATATTTTGCTGCAAATTGTGTCTAAAAATGAGACATTATATTATTATTGTGACCAATTGAACCCGTTCAAGTTTGGACAGATGAGTACCGTTGTCAATGGTACATTTAGCACTTACATTTTAACCATGGCATTTTTCCATACCGCAACTTAATTCAACCTAATGATTCCGTTGGCGGGCGTTTAGTCATAGCCACTACAACATCCTATTTATCTTGCAATTACGCTTGATTAAGTATCACTTCATTAATAAATACTAATAAATATAAAAAATAATAATTTATACACCACCTGTTGCCGATTACCTACTTTGTAGTTTAAGATAAAATAATGTTGTAGTGCATTAAATGGCAATAGAAATTGTAGTGTAATCGAAACTATAAATCGAATTAAGATAACTTACCGGGCATTTGGGTCGTGGTCTATAGGCTTTTTTGTTGCCTGACGTTTCGTCAGCGGCTGCGGCTGACATCTTCAGCGCCCAATTGATGAGACCCGATAGATCGAAACCGGTCGTGGATATGGCTTTCGGTGCGTTGTGCCTACTGTGTAGGACGCGTTCCAAATGTGAGATCTTTGATCTTAATATTTAGACGAATAAGGATTTTAATTCCTTCTTTTTTTAATATATAAATGTTTTTATTTTAATCCAGGTAGTTAATTACATTAAGCGATTTGCGATAGGCATATCTATATAGGTATTCGTTTGATATGATCTTTTAGTCGTTCATTTAATTCTTACTAATGTTTTTGTATTAGGTACATATCTGCAAACTTTCAAATTACGAAGCGATTGGTCCCTGATTTTCTTAAAATTTAACATAGCAAACTTAAGTAAGTAACGCATAATTAGATGTTGTAGTGTTTCTAAAAATCCTAGTACGTTACTGGAAACGAAGTAATGGATTGAAAGAGTTAAAAAAGGTTGGAAGTGACAATCTCCCAAGCCCAATTTATCATCCCTCTTCAATCATCTTCATCTATAATATCTCTCTGTACGTCGAGCTTGTCTATTACTTCGTCCCATAGAGCATTTCGGCAACACTACAATACTCCACCTCTAAAAAACTCTGCAAGAGTTCTTTGCTTTACCGTCAAATCCATTATTTATTTACTTTCAATAAAAGAAATATTTTACTAACTTCTATAATAGGGGAAGAATATGTAGTAGGTACTTTCAAAGAACTGGTGTATATTTACAATAAAAGTGCTCGTAAATAGGTATTCTTGTTCATATCTATTATAGATCTGTCAAATTCCTTTGAAGGGTTGTTTTTGTCAAAGTTGTCATTAAGTAATAAATTCTTATTTTTTTACTTGAAAGAAAAGGAATTTTCTATGTTCCGATAAAAGTAAAGCGAAACGGAATGGAATTTGATAAAGTTTTCGTTTCTGTTTGTATTTCTCAGGAGTTGGGGTCACAGCCACTGCCTACAACTAATTATGAGGACGTCGATGTAATTCCTAGGCCCAGGTCAGGCACGTGGGGCTCCAAATCCGATACTAAAAGGCAGGAGAAAGACGGCAAAAGTAAAACCAAAGAACATAAATCAAAGCAGGATAGCAGTAAATCCGAGAACAAGAACAAAAACGAAAGCAGATCAGAAGGACGAAAGGAGAAAAAGAAGGAAAAGCAAAGGTAGGAATGTTAAAACTATACCACTATTCAGATTTTTATAAAATTTAAAAATATACTCTTGCACATTCATCTTTTTTATACGATTTAACTATTTTATAATTGTTTCTGTTGATAATTTTTATCCTGTCTGTTTATTTGTGTGAATACTAGTCGTGTAAGAATGAATTACGAATTAAATTACAATTTTATTGTAGGTAGTATCCAATAAAAATTTAGAGCTAATCTTAAGCATAGGTTTTATCGGAGCTCTTTTAAAATAATTAGAGTACAAAAATAACATATGAGCTAACCATGGCTAACAAACAAGTTGCTAGGTTTATTGATGTAGTGAAGTACGCGAAATATGTAAGAAATAAAAAAGAAAAATATCTTACTGCCTGATACTGTGTTATTTAATGCGGTGCATTTTATAGTTATGAAACTCACACAGGTCTTTATTTCCATAATTTTTTTGAAAAATCAAGTTCATGTTCAACAGCAAGAGCGTATTGATCATGCATAGAAATAAACAGATCATCTTTTCTACAAAATTTCCTCTACCAGATGTTCAAGCGGATTAGATAATACTATTATTGTATGTAAATCTATATTAATAGCTATGTAATAGCACACATCAAGGACGAACAATAATTAGCACACTTTTCAACTAACTATATACATAGCTATTGTGTACGCTAGTTTCAGAGAATCATATGTTTTACTTTACTTTCAAACCATTTCTCACGTTGCGGTTTTTTTATTTTTGATAATAACTACAACTTTGTATTGTACTAATTTGCATAAAGATATACGTAAAGTGAAATATTTACGGATGGAAATTTTATCACCTTATGCTTCCTAACATTTTATTTCTAGTTTTATAAAGAAAATAAACCTAAACTGTCTTAGTCTAGTCATTAATTTGTCGATAGTAAAATGGAAAATGGAGAATTTTTCACATGTTAAAAATGGGGGAAATTATACTTTTAGCTGTTTATTCGCCTTAAACAGAAAAAAATGTAAACTTATTAAAGCATGTTCTCTTATATAGTACCTAATTAATATTGGCATTACAATTTTAACCCTACACATATTTATATGTCTCGATTAAAGTTAAAAACACTATACTTCGAATGGTTATAAGTCTCCCCCAAGCCACGAATTAAATTATTGTTTTATTCTTCTTGGGAATTTAAATATTATTATTAAAAATGTTCGTGCACTAACCTATATAATTTTAATAGTTATAATTACTTTTTCCGTATTACAAAATTGACAATCGTAGTTCATTAATAAGAGAATGGACATAGGTATAATAAATAAATAAATAAATAAATAAATAAGCAATCATATCGAATAATGCTGGAACTTTCGCAGACAAAATTAAATAGGTACCTTAATTAATTCGCATGGAGAAAGATCGAAACTTCCAAGTCAAGTATTTGTTACGAAACAGAAAGGCATAAGCGAAAAAAAAAACATAATTACTGAAGTGCGAGCAGTTTTCTTTCACTTTTGTCCATGTGATTTTTGTATTTCATAATAAGTCGTCTGGTTGTACTCACATAAACTAAGTGGCGGCGCCATTTGGCTTCGAGTGTTTGTCTAATTTTTTGCATAATTTGAGAACGTTGCTAAATAACATCTCTTGAAATGATGTTAATAATAATAAATACAGAAATAATGATTAATGAAAGCGGTAGAAACCTGTTGTGTTGTGAAAACAAGCCACGGTCGTGTTTAACAAAATTGAGACGATTTAACATTATACTTAATAAATAAACATGCTAAAACGAGGAATACGATTATCGTAAGCCAAAGAATTCATAACATTTGTAGGCGTATTATAGACATAGGTAATTAAGTTGCCGGGCGTTTATGCGGGTTTTCTGTGACAGTCACGTAATTTACTTTACGTACCTATTATTATTGCATTGAATCGGTGAATTGTTTTTATTAACTTGAATAGTTTGCTTTATTACGTACCTATCAATTTTAATAATGCTTGGTCAGTTTTATAAAGGAGGTGTTATTGAAATTTTACTTCGTAAGTAAGTTAAAATGCGTAAGTACCTACAAGTAGCAGAATGTAATTTTTTACCCGAAAGATTTCATTGCCAAAAGAATTTGTTTTACATTTTATACCCAACGTGAACGTAGAAGCTGTTGATTTATAATATTTATAATAATATTTTTTTTATTACTTATTTATCATAATTATCACCCATTTTATTTTCTTCATTGCTTCTTCTCCCAATTAAAATGAAAACTTTGATTGGATACCATATGGAAATAATTTTACAAGTCACTTATCAGTTTCATATATTAGTAACAAAAGTTTATAATAATTAACGGTTATTAGAATTTACCGACGTATTAATTTTAATGAACAGATTGTGGCGTTAGAACCTAGATAAGGTGCAAAGTAGAATTGGGAAAATTATTTGTACTATTCGTGCCAGGAAATTAAAAACATTTTTATGTACTAAGTACCATACATATGTAATAACAACATATAATAATAAAACTTCTTTGAACCAGTTTTTCTAAATTTCTTATTAAATAAGTGTTACTTATTGTGGGATTCAATAATGTTCAACAACAAGGTCCTTTTTTAATAAGGATATATAGACTTGTCAAATAGAACCTATCTACGTGAGAGACACATAATCAATTGGAACAAACATATGCTCTTGGTTATTATTCTTCTGTATTATTCCTTAGTGGCAGTAAGTAGGTTGGTCAGTATTCTGTTGAAGCTGTTTACGGCTGATGAGAACCAAACAGTTCGAAATCACGATCCCCGTCTGACAGTTTTGACGTCAAGAAAATGTTGCGGTTAAATTTCTCATTCTTTTTTGTTTATTTTAGTTTCAGAATTATATTGCATACTTGTTTAAATATTTGCGTTTGTTCACCATTTAATTGTATTTATATTTATTATATAAATCTGAAATTGTAACAGAATTTTTTTGTTCTAGTAATGGCAGTAGAAGTGGCTCGACGTCTCGATCGAATTCTGCCGAAAGACGAAAATCAGGTGATGAAAGTCCGAAAAAAGGGGGTATGTTTGACGCTTTTCGGAGCAGATCAAATTCTGACGCAAGCAAGAAAAAGGCGAGTGCCTTTATGGCTACTATGAAGAGTGCTATGTTGGTAAGTAACAGGTATATAGTTTTCAAAACTATTAGCCATTTTTAATCTTCTGTATCAGAATTAATTATGAAAAATCGTATCCAATATAATGCGTTTGCCGTTTCAACTAGATATTAATGCCATGCAGAAGTGTCTAAAATGTTGCCTATAAAGTGAGAAAAAAAAAGAATTTTGTTTTCTTGAGTTTTGATAAACCCTTGATTATCTTTACGCGCTCATTTTCTTAAAAATTATTTATCAGTATGTAGTAACAGCTTCACCAAGATACTTTTCTTGCTATTTTTTTTATATTACACTCAATTCAGTACTAGGTAAAAAGTATATTTTTATTGTTTAGTTTTCCTATTAACGACCTTAGAAAAGGTTACAAATATGCTGTTAGAGCGAACATAGTTTAAATTGATGTTTTTTATTGTTCATTATGAGCAGTTTCTAAGGTCAGTTGTTTTATAATTCATTTTGTCGTGTTTTCTAAAAAGTAATAATTTTCTGCCCATATTCTTAATCAACATTTTGATAAGATTTACCGTTTAATGTTTTCTTAATTTGTTTATTTATCGTTCAAAATTGTTCTTTTCACAATTTTGAAACAAAAGAAATGAACAGAAGTATATATATATTTTTAATAAAAGTTTCTTAGAAGTAACACGTGTATTATGTTTCTTTGTTTGTTATTATTGATTTAATTTATAGTTTTCTCATTTATGAACGAATAATATGTTTAATTGATGCCAAAAATTGGTTGTATGCCTGCCAAATACTACTTCATTTGTTTGCATCATAAGATTAATTTGTTGTTAGGAGCTTTTTTTCAATGTTTATTATTATAAATACATTTTATTTATTAGTTATTTACATTTTTTCTACTTTTAAATATTTTATTTATGATGTATACAGACAATATCAAAGAGTTGATTAAATTTGGTAATAATTATTTTGTTACAGCACACCGGTTTCATGCATCCAAAAAGAACACCGCGAGATGGATCAGCTCATCCTGTGCGCGATGGTGACTCGCATACCCAGTACTATCACACTGTCACTGCTGCTTCGACTAGTCGTAGCCCCATGACTAAAGTGATGGACATTTTCAGGAACAGGTCTCATGCCAGCGTGCCTCCAGAGGACAGGAGAAAGGTAAGTCTTCTTTCTTGTCTGTTTAATATAAAAGTAATAAATAACTGAAGATTTTTGACCTTTACTTAATAATCCATCATTAAATGCACATAATACTGATGATTACAAATTGTTCGTATTTTAAGAACTTTATCAAATGTTTATCTCAAGAAAATACAAACTTCTTTAATGTATTTAGTTTATTAAACTAATTGAGGAAATAGTTAAAAATTAAAATAATTTTGTTACATAAGATAGTTTTAATTAGAAATTCAAAGACTTTGGTTGATGTTCCATTTGTAATGAAAGTGAGACTTTTTACTCTGTATTTAAAGACGATTCACATACAGTTCGTCTACAGTTTAGAATTGCCGATTTGCAAATTGTCAGTTAAATTTGTGAATATACATATAGACCGCCTACATGTCCTAGCCTGAAGTTTACTCTCACGATGGACATGTATATGGAGAATAATTAACAGTTGCAGTCATAAATTTCGAACGTTAAAGCTGTTGGATTTTTTTATTGTAGATTTATAGAGATATGAATGACACTCATGTAATAATATTACGTTTTTCAACGAGTTGATTGATTGATTTGTATAGATGATTTTCTTGTCTATGAAAAATCCAAAGTAAATTATCCTCAAAAAGACACTAAAAAAGAAAGGAGCAATTTAAACAATTTGCAACTACCAATCTTTTATCCATAAACTATTTTTCTAATAATAAATATTTTTACTAGAAATCATTTAATTACAATTGACTAAGTGCTTGTATGTGTGGTAAAAACTCAGATCTTTTTACGTTTCAATACTAACAGTCTAAAACCAAGGTCCTAATCATCTGAGGTAACTGAGTGGTGCATGTATCGTAACAGTTTGAATGTTTAATTCAGATTCTACAGTCTATCAATGAATACCTAGATTGCATTGCTGTAATAAAAACAGAAAATATTCAATAATGTTTAAAAGAGTCACTATTTGAAAATACAGCAGTATGAGGTATTGTTGCTCATATAATGTATTATCATGGCAAAACTTTAATATTCAATACAAAAACATAAAAAGTTACCATAGGGTAGCTTCAATTAACTATATGTTGTATTAAATAGAAGCTTAAAAATATATATATATGTATTCACATAATTTAATGCTATTAAAAAACAAATTTTGGTAAAAAAAAGAAAAAATATTAGTTTTCTTAGATTCTTTATTGAAACGCTTTTTTTAATTTCACTATATATACTTCTAAAAGTAGGCAACTTCATTTGCACTACCGTCATTATGTGTACATAAATAAAGTAAAATATTCAGTTATATTAATAGGTCATTCAATCAAGTTTGTGAAGTCTTCAGATTTAAAATAAAATGTAAATATATATATATATATATATACATTTTATGCAATATAAATTACATATATACTAAGCAATTTGACATAACTAATTGTACGAAAAGTTTGCTTACGTTTTTGATATGTGAACAATATAAACTTTAATAATGATAAAGTCGGTAATATTTTTTTTCATCAGGAAAGTTTTCTTTTAAATTATTTCGAGGAAGATAAATAGGTATTTATTACATTTAGTAGAATTATATAATACGTGTTTTGTGGTACTCTCTCTAAGATTCTCAATAATAAGGTTACAGTAATCTCGATTCATATATAAATATTTAGCGATGAAGAGATAATAATAATAAGAAGTACTCATATAAATTATCGAATTATTTCAATTTTTATTACACTCATCGCGTAGTATGAACATCAACATAAGATATAAAACTATGAAATTTAAGACTTTACAAAAATTAGTAATACCGATTATATATATATATATATAAAATGATTCAATGATTTTATAAATTACTTGAAATTAATTTCACACTATGGTAATGTGGATAAGGCGAACATATGTTAGTTGCATATGCAGATTGTAGCGTCCTTTTAGATATTTTAAATTGAAGTTCTCTTAAATACTTAAAAGAAATTTTTCTTCAATTTTTATTTTTAGACTAATCATATATTCGTTAAGTCATAAATGAGTTTTAATCGCCAATATAAGCATATTAGAAACTGTTCTCGGTAGAAAAATAGGTCGAATTCGTTAGCATTCCACAATACTGTATGAGCTTAAATAAATCCTAAAATTTAATTTTAGTATCTACATATATATTTTAGAAGTCAGTATACGATGGCAAAAATTAAATTAAATTTTATGTGTTTCTGTAGAATCATTCTATCTGTTGGATATATGTTTTGATTTTGCAAAATACGTTTTTATGGCATATTTAATTTTAGTTAATATATTTTAAAATGTATAAAAATACGTGTAATATAATATATCGGTGTTTAAAAAAAAATTCTTATTATAATGGCACTGCAGAAAAATAAATTAATGCGGGATTGTTAAAGTTGTTGTTGACTTGCATAATTAATTAAAGTAGTTGGTTTTGTTTTTGTGTTCGTTATACAACTGCATTGCAAATCACTTTTTATTGACTATTAACGTCCAGACATCATAATAAAAACAAATGTGTTTTCGACAAAAATTATGTAAGTCATAACAAAATGCGGGATAAATAAACTTCGGATGGTAATACAATTTTAAATAAAAACGTATACTACAGCTTGAAAAATTTTCATTCATATTTGTTTTTAGTCAAACATAATTTTATAAACATACGTTAAAAAGTAGATTCTTACAAATTTTAATTCCTAATTTAGAAACTATAATGATAATCATTTATAAAAAAAGTTTATACAACGAAAGGATTAAGGGTCAACCTGATGTATTATTTCAAATTTTATTTTCAAACATATATCTTGGAAGTATAGCAAAGCATTCTCAAACAATAAAACACATTTTGTAAATATATAAATATCCCTTATAAAAATGTTGAGTCGAATAATTTAAATTGTCGAGAGTGCAACTTTTGTTAAACTACATACTTGAGTGAAAGAACGAGAAAATAAAACAACAATGATGTTTTATAGAATTTATTCCAATACCAGCTTGTTTCGGACATATATTAGAGTAAGAAAAAAAAATGATTACTAAAGCCTAAAACTTGGCGTTATTTACTTATTATATACGTATACACCCCTTAAAGTAACTTTAATTATAAATTGACATTTCAGTTTGGCTATTCGCCGAATTTTGTTTTTTATATAAGGTCTGGAGACTTTTGAAATTAAATAGGCCTTACGTAAAGAAAATTTGAATTCTTACACCAATACGCATAAATATTAACTAAAATTGAAAATGAATAGTTTTTTCTGTCAAAATTTAGGTAGCACATTGAATAACTAAAAATAAAAGGTTACTACGTTGAAGTTTGTAAAATAGCTAAGTCATTAGAATGACGAATGTGATGGATTGATTTTTATGCAAATAGATGCAATTTCAAAAAATGTTTATGTAAAAAAAGCAAATTAAAAAACACCTTTGTTTTTACGATATGTCTGAAAAATTGTTTAAACAACTTTAAAAGTCACGGCATATGTCATTTGGTATATAATTACAGGAGATAAAAAGAAATTTGCATTAAAAAAAAAACCAATTACATTACGTGTTTATTACTTTTTTCGTTTTTAACTAAAAGCCATTTTTATTAATGAACATTCATTATTTCACCTTTGTAATATTTTTGGACCCTTTCTTAAAATACTTTTTAGTACTGTTAAAAAAAACTACTATAAGGGCAATTAATTGATACTCTTTCCATTCTTCCACCCTTATTTATATAAGTGAAGAAAACCTATTAATTTCGTTAAATAATAATATTATAATTTAGATTAATAGTATAATAAGAATAAGTAAGCCAGATTTAAACGGTGTACGTAAACAATAGATATATACATCCCACCATTGTGGCTCTGGTACATCACTAAGAATTAGCGAGGTCATCAATTTGGAAAAACCTTATCTAAAGTAAAGTTGCTTGTGTAGTTTTCCTTTCATCTCCTCGCACTCCGCCAACCCTATAAACAACTATTTACTGCATTACATTTCGTTTAAACGTTTAGTCAACCGCTTTTAAAGTCTGCACCATATATATATGTGCCAATCTTGGTAAGTTTCACTTGCAATTATCAATTACAAAATTATTATATCTATCGATATTTACAATGGATATAATCTGTTTGGAAATGGTAATTTAGGATGCATTTATATTTTCTCTTATTAAAGTTGTTTTGAAACTTGATCCATTTTAAAAATATTAGCACATCTTACTTGACGCGTTTTGAAACTTTTTTTGTTTGCGTTATGTATTACTTACATTATGAGCATGTATGAACACAATTTATTATTAAACAACTGTTATTAGGTATATTATGTACTTAACGCAGTTTCATTTTCACATTGACATGAGTGTATCAGGGTTAGGTAAATATACCGTTGTTTGCCTTTTCCATAAACAAAAAAATTCCAACATAAAGAAGATGGTACTATTGTTCATCTTGAAGTAATAGTAAACGTCATTTTATTTTATTATACCAATGTAACAACATTACGCATACATTAATGCTTTTGTTTTAAAGGAATTTATTCTTAAATTCCAACATGACATTGTAAACCAATGGTAGTACAAGGTACATATTTGTAATTTGTGACAACCGCCGTTCTGCCGACCATAATGATTTTCAGTAGCTATGTATAATGAAAAGAGTCCATCATTTCAAAAAATAAATTTTTTACATAAAAATTTGCTTTGCCTGAAGTTCTAACTTAGTCCTTAGTATGTAACACCGGTTAAGTACCTCTTGACAAGATGTACAAATATACATTCATAAACGTATTTGTAACAACTAACTAGCTAGCCTACATGGAATTTTCGAACATCGTAATATCAACTCACAATAAAGTTATTGTTATCTAGGTAACAGTAAGGGTTTATTATTTGAGCAGAATTCTTTCTGGTTATTTACTACATTTTTTCCATCCGATAAAGCTTTTTTAATTTCAAGATTTTCAAGTAAATTTAATCTTTTGCTTTTTTGTCCGACGTGAATTAATTTAATGTTATCTAAGTTAAGTTTAATGTATGTCCGTTGATATTACAATGTTCGGAAAAGCCCGTAGAATTTACATGTTTTTTTATGCTATTTACATGTTATTTTATTCTATGTTTTAAGGCTCTGCCACACTGGCCTATGTATATAGCATCGCAGCGGTTACAATTTAATTCGTAGACACCATTTTTACATAATAAAGATAAAACAGACTTTAACTGTAAAAGTGGTGTCTACGAATTAAATTGTAACCAGTGCGATGCTATATACATAGGCCAGTGTGGCAGAGCCTTAAAACATAGAATAAAATGTAAATAGCATAAAGAACATGTAAATTCTACGGGCTTTTCCGAACATTGTAATATCAACGGACATACATTAAACTTAGATAACATTAAATTAATTCACTTCGGACAAAAAAGCAAAAGATTAAATTTACTCGAAAATCTTGAAATTAAAAAAGCTTTATCGGATGGAAAAAATGTAGTAAATAACCAGAAAGAATTCTGCTCAAATAATACACCCTTACTGTTACCTAGATAACAATAACTTTATTGTGAGTTGATATTACGATGTTCGAAAATTCCATGTAGGCTAGTTAGTTGTTACAAATACGTTTATGTATGTATATTTGTACATCTTGTCAATAGGTATTTAACCGGTTGGTTTTAACTTTTAATTTAGTTTGTTTACCTACTCTTTGATAATGACGGTCTCGTTGAAACAATTGTAAAAGGTCTTCTTTAAATACATTGTTGAAACTTTTCATATTATTATTATAAGTGCTACATACTAAGGACTAAGTTAGAACTTAAAGAAAAGAAAATTTTTATGTAAAAAGTTTATTTTTTGAAATGAATTTTTTAAATTTATTATTTATCATGTTTCATCAAATATGGACCAAAACTAGGTTAATAAATATGTAGCACTTATCCCTGGTGTATAGTATTTCACACGTATTTCGCCCACTTTTAATGTGAGGATTATCAACGTGAAACAGTCTCACGTAATTGGGGCAAGTCTCTTTAATTATCTAAAACAGATATTACTAATATGAGTAATAAAAGTAGTACCCTTATAGGATCTCTTTTGCGTCCACCAGTCCGTACGTTTGCGTATTTTATTTACATTTTAAGGTGGGAACTTTATTTATTATTTTTTTTTTAATTTTGCATAGTAATAAATTGTAGGCTCGCAAAGTTTTGGGAACAATTAGAATTAAGAAACTAGGTTAGGTTATATAATTTTTGGTTTGCATTTTACTTTACGTGATCTTTTGTAGTGTTCCATTTACATTAATTTATTCAGTTTATGTAAAGATACACAATATTTAAAGAAGTAATTTCAATAGTTATTAGAATTTTTCCACTCGTTTTGTTGATTGAAAGATGTACTGTTAATTATGTTTTATGGACATAAAAATGCAACAGTGCGCTAATTACAATTGATTAATGCTAATTTAATTTGTAATATGAAATCAATAGTTACAGTTTGCATCTTTTTTTTGTTTTTGTCAATATCATTAGTGCGAAGTAAGATCCGGCTCAAAATGAGACGCAGCTTGTTGACGTGACGCAGGGTGTGTCGCGGCGAGATTTTATAAACTTCAGAAAGAATAGTGACTCCGTTATTAGATGGCATCGTAGTGTCACATGACGCAGTTTATGTTCATCGTCAGGTCCAGCGCAAAATAAGACGCAGCTTGGTGGCGTTACGTAATATGAGTGAGTTACAGCGATATTTTGTAAGCCACAAAAAGAACGGTGTCCTCGTTAAACGGTATCGCCGCGTGACCTGAGGTAGTCTATGCTCACTGTGACCTGCGTGTCGGCTCTTTTTATCATTACGGTAATTTTTTATATAGCCTAGTCCAATTAAGAAGTTTGGGAAAAATGAATTATATATTTTTAAAAATTCATTTGGCAGTAACTTCAATTTATATACTCGTTGGAACGAGTATATCTAACAATATATCTAGATATTACTTATGTAAATCTACATGCCTGTTTCTAATAAGGCTAATGACCATTTGCACGTTCGTAGGGAAACAAACACAAAAAGGGTTCGCTAATACCATTAATACAAACATTGAGTTTCAAAATATCTGGTTATTTGCGTATTTGAAAAATTTTGTACGTATAGAAGTGAAACTTCTGTGTATTTTATTTGAAAACTTTGCACTTTTATTATTATTTTTTTTATTTAAAAAATAATGAATAATTTGTATTCACTTGGGTAAAAAAAATTTATTTCCGCGTTGATAGTTTTAATGACTTTAATAGAATAGATGAATTATCAAGTAGAATTTTTTAAGAGTTAATATTTATTTTGTTATGAACTAGTTTGATAAGTTTAAGGTTGTTAAAAATCAAAACAATATATGGCACGTTCAACATTTTACGTGTCGTTAAAACACTACAAAAATTAGTTATGGTGATAATACAAAAGTTTTACTTTAATGGCAGAAAAATTGGAAAAACAAAACGAAAATAACAAAAATATGAAATGCCTTCTCAAATAAACAGAAAAGTAGTGTGCTATTTTTATTTTTGTAAATCTTTTAAACTAAACCGAGTAAGTCCATGTCATATTATTTGTGATCCTAAATTTTTTTTATCTTATAAATGTTTATTTAATTACAGATAATAATATACATTTGTATGTATTTTGTGCTAATAATACACAATCAATTCTTTAGAATTAACATTTATTAAGGTTGTTGATTTTAATCACTTAATACAGTTTTTTAATTCTGGTTTTGTCAATTTAAAGCCATGAAATAATTTTATTAATTAGATATACTATTTCTGACATAATTCTACGCTAACGCCCGAAAACAGAGATTTCTGCAATTTTGATTAAAAATACATATCAGCGTCCCTACGTTTAATATTAATTCTTTATTTTATTGATAAACAAGCATTTCTGTATATTACTATCGATTCAAAGCGTTAGGTTGCATTTTTTTATGTATTGATATACTTATCTCAATAACCTTAGGTAACTACATAAAAACTGAACGTAGATAAATACACATACAACTAGTAAAACGAGAAATAAAATTTCCACTTGAATTTTGATATATTTTACGAAAAATTATATTTCATTTCATACCTATAATGGAGATTCAAAACATTTCTGTCACGTATTCCATTGTATGACAGCATCCCTAGAAAGCGTCCAAATTAGTCTTTCATTTTGAAAGCCTATTTCCGAAATGTGAAGCCCTTTCCTTTCATTTCTAAACAAGACTGAGGAAATTCGGGATATTTAATTTTATGGCATCCTTCGATATGATAAAATTTTAATTACAATTAATTACCGAGACGCAATCTATTTAAAATTGTATCGACAATAAAATAACAAATGTTGTTTAACAATGTTATACATACTTACATAAAGAATATTTTTAATTATCCAGAATGGTTGATTTGATTCCTAACTTCATATTAAATTCATTACATGTGTTAGTTAACTGTATTTACATTAATTAGTATAAATTGTCATGTGTGCTTACCATTTGAATTTCAATTCAAAGTCGACATTTGCTTTGTACTTACTTTGTAAATACTCATACAATCGCTTATTTATATTAAAAATGAAAATTATATACAATCTCTGAATACAGACATAGTCTTTGTGTGTTTCTGTGTAATAAGCTGATTTTGAGAAAATTTAATTAAATTAATTAATTTATTTACTTATGTGTATAGGATTAAAATTTAGTAAAATCTCAAATTTACCAATTTGACTCATATTTGAAATTGAGATTAAATTAATAAAATCTTAATGATCAACGGGATTGGTCTAGATATCCCAAGACGACGGAAGCTTCAACTAGAACATAAATTCTCAAATTTTTTTTTTATGCGGAAACTATTATTTTGTATTTCTTCTCGAATATTTTTAGTCGCATTGTGTATGATTCAAGTTGCGTTTTGTCTATCACTCTTTAATAAATAATGAGATAAATTAAACTCTTTAATTGTCTATAACTACTCATAAATCAGACTATTTAACGGTAATTAGTTAATACATGGAGTCATGTGTAAATACATTTATCACCAGTTTATGCGTCTCTTTTCATTATATACAGGGTGTTTGAATTGTTCAGTTTCATTACAAGCAGTACCTGTAAAGGTACTTACTATAAATCATCATTATTTATCATATTAATACGTGACCATTCAAACAAATACCATTTGCATATGTTACCGTTAAGGCAGATAAACTTAATTTATAATTAATGCTCGCCTGTTAGGTGGGTGGCCCAGGTTCGATTCCCGGCCAATGCAATGCATTTTTCTTCTTATGTTAGGTAAAATAAATGATCGAATATCGACTACCATCGATACAAGTATTATTACAGCGCCACACAGAACATTACTTATTTTCTATTTATAGTTATGATGAATTTTTAATTTAATTATTTGCCAGTGATTTAACATATTATTATAAATAAACCTTTGATCCTGACGTTTGTAATCAATTATATCATTATTCATTACATAAAATAATATTAGCAGACTCCAATATTGATAGGTAGATGCGTGGATAGCGTCACGCACTAAATAAACTAAGTAATCAACTTGAACTCTTAATATGGTAGAATACCTTCAAAATATTATAATTGGAATTCAAATCCATTTTTACTGCTTTTATTTGACCCTGTAACGCCTTCACATTGACATATTTCTACATATGTTTGTGTTTTTGGTAACAATAATCGTGTCGTCTTAAGTTAACTTTTTTTATTATACATCATATACGAACAATTATTTAAACTTTTAATTGTATTGTTCACAATTTTAATTGATTAATCGACGTCTAATTAAAACCAGTAAATATTAGCTGAAGATATATGATTGAGTCTACCGATGCTTGGTTAAAATTCATAATCAATTTGCGAAAATTAAATACCAGTTGCAACTTGCCATAAAACTTCTGATGAAAATAAGTTTGGCGATAGAATTGTAAAGGTCTTATTAAAAATCTGTTGATACTAGTGTTTTATTTTTGCAAAGTGATTAGCTGAAGAGGTTGAAATACATTTTGAATACACCAATTTAAACTAACGCTTCACATTTAGTCAACGCTTTCTTCAGTGGGTACCTGTTTAAATCAAATAATTTTCCCTCATGGAGAACGTTCATGTAACATATTTTGTCGGGTAAAAATAATAACTATTTAGTAATAAAATAAATGAAAAACCGATAAAAGTTTCAAGAATTGTTTATTTGTAAAACTAGAGCCGTTTCGCTATACTATAGCTTCTTCAGGTGAAGATCTACAAACTAAGTCTATCGAAGCAGTATTTATACTTAAGAATAAAACTATTTGGTAGAGGGGAGGATTTTTAAATTTAAATTTAAAAGTGGTGTGTTGGAAACCTCTAACTGATCATTGAGAATTACATTTTGTTTATTATACCTATTTATTTCTAATTGTTCTAGAAGATTTAATTTTATTCCTTTATTTTGTACATGCAATACTTTAAAATCTTTATTAAAATTGTGTTCACATTCAATTAAATGTTCGGCATAAGAAGACTATTTTTTTATTTACAAAACTTTTATAATGTTCTAAAATATGACAGGAAGGGCCTTTGATATTCGTATTTTAGAACATTGTAAAAGTTTTGTAAATAAAAAAATAGAGTCTTCTTATGCCGAACATTATATAGTATAATAAACGAAATGTAATTCTCAATGATCAGTTAGAGGTTTCCAACACACCACTTTTAAATTTAAATTTCAAAATCCTCCCCTCTACCAAATAGTTTAGTTCATAAGTATAAATACTGCTTCGATAGACTTAGTTTGTAGATCTTCACCTGAAGAAGCTATAGTATAGCGAAACGGCTTTACAAATGAACAATTCTTGAAACTTTTATCGTTTTTTCATTTATTTTATTACTATGTATAAGTTTCAACAAGTGACCAGTGAAACAATCAACAATAACTATTTAAGTCCACGAAATGTGCATTTCACAAATACATTTTATCCCATGGGTAGTTTTTGTTATTTGTGTCGAAAGATTGTTAAGACATTAACATAATTTAAGGAATAATAATGTCTGATTATGCTGTTGACAAAACTGAAATAAAATGACATTTTCACGCAATAATAATCAAGTCTGACCTTTAGATGGTTGATCAACTCGTGATTGTTTGCGTAGGTATTGTCCTTCAAATATCCTCAAAATAAATAAAAGGCACTAAACTACATAATAATTTTTGATGTATTTCTTTTTTTTCCTTACTGTATTTGATATATCATGATATCATCATATTATCATGTTTTGGTAAAGTACAAAAATTGTTAAGTATTAATGATAACCGATCATTTGTAATAAGGTAACAAAATACAGTAGAACCGATATTATTGATTTTTCCTTGACAATGTAGTTTCAGCAAGATAATGATTTCTATAAATTTATCTAAAGCTGTGATAAAAAAATCATTATATAATATGTACCTACATAAAGTCACCTTTGAACAAATAAATAAAATCACTATCGCTGTATAATAATGCTCTATGTTAGTAAGGTTTGTAAAGCAAATCGGTGAAGCTATCTCGTCTGAAGTTACAATATTTCTGTAACTAGCTGGCCATTTACAACTTTCAAAGGATGGTCCTAACTAATGCGTCTACTTTTGATATAAAGCATGTTGTCGTTTAATCGCATTTTCTAATTAAAAATGGTGAATTTTTCACGTGTTGGGCAAGTATAAATTATACCCCGGTACCCATCCGTTCATACTTGGATGAGTTCAACTAGTAGTAAAAACATAAGATAATGATAATAGTTTAGAAAAAACAATCGATTTCGTGCAGAATTCAATGTTGAATATTTTTACAATTGATCGTTTTTTAATGATAAGTTTCGTAGTGTTACTTAGCGAAGGTCGGTAGTTAACATGTTTCAAATATGTAATAAAATTATGTTTATTCGATAAGTCACAAGAGATTTTTTTAAAAGGTTGTAATAATTGCACATATGATTAGTTGGCATGTTTTAGTAATGAAAATGACATTTGTTAAAACTTATGCCCATTATACCAATTCATGATAATTTTTCATCTATTCAATTATTATTAATTTTTATTTATGTTATTAATATTAAATGTTTGTTTGCAGTCTCATTAAAAACTTTTTTTTGAAGCATTAATGAGATTAACTTATTACCACCGTCCGCGTTTCGCACCCATACAGAGCTGTGTTCCAAACATATACAGTGCCCGGCACCTAAAGAGATTCAAAAGCCATAAATCATCGGATGCGCGCTAGCAAAGCTTAGTCCCTTTAGGGCGGGGATAATCGATCTGTAGGCAAAATGATAACTGCTCAGCAAGGTTCAGTAGCGTAGTGGCAAATAGTTGCAAATTAACAGAGTAGAGAAGGGGTTGTTAGGGTAAGTAAATCAGTTGAAGAATTCACTTGTGTTCCGTATTCAGTACTTTTTTTCTCAGTGATACGCGCTGCTGAACTACAAGTTGAAGTTTCGGTCCAGCTATATTCTTATTGGCTCTTTCATTTATTGCTTTGCTAAAAGTTTCCGCCTACCTACCTGTCAATCTGACCGTCACTGAATCTCCTTAAGTGCCTGCCGCTGTACTTTTTTCGGATTTCTAAATTAGGTTATTATCTGACTTCGTAGATATCGAATCTAGTTTTTCGACTCCAATTGTTATATCAGTTATATTCCTACCTTCACCTCCCTTGCATACAAATATTTCTGTTTTATTTTTATTTATTTTCATTCCACATGCTCTTCTGTCAATACCGCTTCCATTTTGTTTGTTTGTTGTCTCTAACTCCTCTCTACTGTATGCTAATGCTGCTGTATCATCCATAACTATTTTGCCTTTGTATATCAATCCCTAAAGTTGTCCTGCCGAATTGGTCTTCCATTGTTTCGTCCGTTTTGCACAATTCTAGTTAAGATTTTTGACGCATGAGAAGTTAATTGCTAAAAATTCTGTCATCTATCTGCACCTCTCTGTTTTAGTATGGCTACTACTATCTACTACTATTTTCCGTTTGTAGTCATCTGAGACTTTCCCTCTCTCATAACTAGCTTAACCAAACGATTTCTAACTTCTTGGCCCGCATGTTTTATAATTTCAGCTGATTCCCCACCCATACTTGATGCCTTGATGTTTTGTTTAAATTTTTAACTCGAACTCTACCCTTAAATCCAATGGGTATCCCAATACGGTCTTCTATTTCTAATTTATCTATTAACTTTTGACCTGCGTATAGATTTCATATTCTTTTTTTATCAAGATTACTCCTGCCTCGTATCTAATTATATTATAAAACTCATCGGTTTTGCCTTCTTTAAACTATTCTTCCACTTCTTTACACCTATTATCAATCTATTGTTTCTTAGCTGCCCGACACTTCGTGATGATTTTCCAATTTGTCGCCTTCTACCTTTTCTTGCTTTTACTCATTTATCCTGCTCTTGTATTTTCGCCTTTCTTCTATTAATCCTACAATCTCGTTTTGTTTAATACTTTGTAGGGTCTACGTCCCACTATTGTATTTAGCCTTATTCATTTTTGGTTGAAATTGAGGTTTCACTGATCACTTGGTGAAACATAATGAATAATTAATAAAATAAAACACACGGTACATTTCACAAATGTATTAGACTATCTCTGACATATGTTTCGGTTTTTACACCATTTTCAAAAAGCTATAGATAACTGAGGTACATTATTTTCTTACAAACTACTTATACCTAGAATACAATCCATTTTAATAACGGGGAAACCCCAAAATCGGTCTGGTCATTGGTAATAGGTAGACCATTTGCGATGGCCTGGTTTATTTCGACTATTTCTAAGAAATTCAATCTTCTCCCTTTATCATGAAATAGATAATAAGAATATAAAAATAATACATACAGAAAGTAAAGGGAGAAGACTGAACTGAACGATCTACCTATTACCAATGACCAGACCGATTTTGGGGTTTCCCCATTATTAAAATCCATTGTATAGGTAGTTTGTAAGGAAATAATATACCTCAGTTATCTATAGATCTTTGAAAATGGTGTAAAAACCGAAACATATGTCAGAGATAGTCTAATACATTTGTGAAATACACCGTGTGTTTTATTTTATTAAATATTCGTTTTTGTATTTAAATGTGTATATAAAAATTCCTCGCTTTTGTATAAATCGTCTTGTATAAATTCTATATAAATATTTTGTATAAAGTTACTAACACCCTTGAGCATGCCTTTTCTACAAACGTCTTTTCTACTGTCTTGTTTTTTTTTTTAATTCTCAGAAACAGCTTTCTTTTCTTGTCTATCGTTCATACACAAGCCAAAATTCGCATTCCTTCGTAGCCGATCGCCTGCAAGGGTCAATCATAAAAAGTACCGTTGCCGAAGCCTACTATAACTACCGCTTCTTGTTTCGCTACCCTCGGCATTTTTCCAAGAAATAACCTTTACTGTTTACATGTTAACTTTCTATTTTTGAATCAACACTCCATCACCGACCGCTACAGATAATACTCGTTTCAACTATTTGCATACATCTTTCCATTCCTTTTATTAATTTCATTTCGATTCTTTCAATTCATCGTTTTCACTACAGTATGTACATTAAATCAGATCAATCAACCGTCATCAGTTTTGTTTAAATATAATATTAACAAATCGCCCACAACACCACAACTTTGTTAATATATCTCTAGTACGGAATCCAGTTCTATTCTGTCTGTACGTCCCTATCATTAGTTTTTTCTGCGTCCTTTTTAATATCATTACATTTAAAATTTTCCAAGTGAATTCTAAATTTACTATTTGTTTTCATATGTAACTACTAGGTTATGATCACTAACTATAACAGTCCCTGAGTAATTTCTACAGTCCCTTGCTTAATTGCCACCACATATTGTTTTTATCGCGAATTTGTTAGATAAATATTGGTTGACTACCGTTTATATTCTGAAAAAATATTTTTTTGGACGATTTTCCGGGTTTCTGGGCGTCGGTTTTCTTATTTTGAAGTAATAAATTTAAAATACGTAAGTATCACAATTGTTATGTGTATTTTACGACAGCTATGTTACACTGTCGTTAATTAATTTGATCAAACTAATTTTGCTGTTAACATTGAAAACGTCTCATGCATTTAGTTTGTTTGAAACCATAGCCGCTTTAACAAATTGTTGCGCTCAAGGTTTCGTGCAATTTATTGTCCTATTTAAATGTCGTTGCGTGATGACTGCCGATAGTGCACCTCGTATTCATTCACAGCATCGTCTGACGAAAAGGACGAAAATTACCGAACCCGCACCATTCCGCCGCGCCGGTTTGAAAATTGAAAATTTCCATCCCATCCATCCTGTGCGGAAGTTTTGTTTGTGACCGTTCGAGAACGATGTTGTTTTGTTTTATTTTGTAAAAGCGTTTTTAACGTTATCGTCGGTACGCGAACGAGCACGCGCGATTACTGACTGATAGATAATCCCACCAATCGGACTGCTCATTTCATATGACGCGCCGTAGATTTTCCTCGTATCACATGTCGTGGCCGCGCTACAAAAAATTATCTTTCACACCGAAAAGGTATCTATAGTAATTTAGATGTTTTGTTTTCAATTAATGTTATGAAAATACATATCAGTAGGTAGGTAGCTAGCTAGCCAGCCTTGCGGCTTTCCTTCACGTTACGTGTGCATATGTACCCGATATATTAATTTGATGGGTTGGGAAATTTAATATGCGGTGCGACCAATTAATTACGAATAATGAAAATGACGGACGATAATTTAATTTAAATTTACTACCTATAGAAGAAACGGTTTCATCAGTTCGTTGCGACACCGTATTTATACAAGCGGTCGTTAGTTGCTGCTATAGTTAATAAAATAATATTTTCAAGTGATTGTTTAATGATTAAGTGCGTGCGATGTCGTCGTACTACATGCGATGGGTGCGGGGTGGTAACAGTGGCAGTAGTGGCAATAGTAGTAGTACTGGCAGTAACAACAAGAAGGAGGGCATTTATCGCAAAAAAAGTGCGGCCGTATATGATGATATTGCCAAAGAATTGCCCTTAGTATATCAGAAACCAAGGAGCAGATCGTTGGATCCAACCACTTTAGAACAGTCCGGAATCAGAGCACTACTTCTAAGTGTAAGCCTAGTCATTGATCATTAATCATTATTATTGTAATGTAATGGTTTATTTATTTTTAAAATATTAGGGTTATATTATCGTTTTCATGTTCTATTTTTTAAGAAAACCTTTGTGAAAGTAAATTAATAACAAATCTGGTTCGGTGAACCCAGTTAAACTTTTCTATAAGGCACGGCCTTATTGTAATTGCAGCCAAAACCTCAAATTAAAATAGGTGATATCAAAAAATGAAACTGTTTTATAGTCGATACTGAACGAATGTATATTAACGAAAATAAAATTTGGCAAAATACCAAATTTAGGAAAAGCTTTATTAACTTTTCTTTTATTTCGTAAACTAAATACTAAGGAGTAACGTGCTTTTTATGCCCCTTTTTATCTACATCTTGGAAGATGTCTTATCTAAAAATAGCAAATTTTTTGAATTCCTTACAAGTAGTCCTTTAAAATGTTACCCTTCATTGTCCGTAATTTTGGCTCGTCTAAATGTGTCGTTTTATTTGTTAATTCTTGAAAAATATGCGAGTTAGTTATGTATTGTACTATGCCCAATTACACTATCATGTCAAGCAGTTTTTGAGGTAATCGCTCATTATAGATAGATAATCTTACAAAGGAATTAAAAACAACAACTCAAATGGAACAGTATCATTCATGGAAGTGTTTGTATTTTATAAGCAGTTTTTCTTATTACATGTTTTACTATCAGTTCTCAAAACCCAAGTACGTAGCTAAAATATAATAATAATTTATATAGAAACGTATGACCCGTCGAAAGATTGAGTTTAAACCTTTTTTTACTTTGTAAATGTTATAGGTACTAGTGTTGCAATTTCTCTTAATTACTGTGTCTCTGTTATTACAGAATGTTAAATAAACATTAATGCAATTTAAATATTATACGTGTACACTGGATAGTGTATGTACGTATATGCATATATTGTATGCTTTTAGATTAAGTTTATTTTATTACTGAACGAAACGTTTCGTAATTTAATGAGGGATGAGTTCAATTTGGAAATTTTTACTTAAAACGTACATTAAAGTGTGTATTTTAAGAAGGGACTTTAACTTATTATTCAATACATATATACAAAAATAAAGTACGGTTTGCAAGAACAAATAACTTTACATTTGTTGACATATGAAGAAAGGCTGTAAACTAGTATTTTCAATAAGTCAAGTACAGTAACTAAAATGAAAATAAGAGAACATAAACACAGCTAAAATTATTCATACCGTCTATTTAACAAATCATTAAAGAGTTGTAAAATCTCAGTAATGTAGCAATAAAAAATCCCTCGCGTGTAATATATTAAAAAATTAAAAGTCTTGCGTTAATATTATTACGTGACCACATCAAAAAGTTGTTTGTCAATTTGTTTCTTCCATTACCACCGTCTCCAATTTCTACTATTGTAATTTATTATCACGAAAAAGAAAAGACCATTTTAGTAAGTTCAAAATATCTTTAAGTCTACATATTAAGTCGATATCTTTCATTTACAATATAAATTCAATTAACCAGAAATTGGAACATAAGTTATTAGTCAGGGATCTGGTGAAACCGTGAAACGTGGATCGTGATTTTGAACTCCTTGGTTTTCATCAGCGCGCCGTAGACTGTTCTGACAAAACACCGACCCCAGTTAGTTAGTTTATTTCCTTTATTGAAAAAGAACTTTTGTGTTTCATTCCCACCAGCTACTCGTGCTGGTGGGCGGGCAGTTCCTTCAACCTACACTGTAGTGCAAAGCCGGAGAGTAGGGCGTAAGGCCCTCTTCAGCCTCCTTGCAGGAATCGTAGGAATGGGTGAGTGGTGTGGTTAGGGAGAGTAAGATGAGACGGACGAAGTGAAGACAGAAGAGAAGTGAATGATTATCTGTGGAATATTGCTGCTCCAGCATTTGCCTAAATGATCCAAGGAAACCACAGAAAACTTGGACCAGAGCGGCCGGACCGAGATACGAACCGGTGACCTCCCTAATGCTAAGCAATGATCTAGAGCACAAGACCACCCCGCTCGGTCTTACCTTGAAATAGGGGTTAACGAATAATAACCGATGGCATACTGGTAGAACCAAAGACTTTGAAATCGCGATCCAGGTCTGACAGTTTCACTAGGTCACTACTGACTAAGAACTTATGTACTGTTGGGTATGTAGGTATACGGTGTCTATCACGTAAAATTCTACGCCGCGTCGTGGGTTCAGTTTGACAGGTCAATATCCTTAATCATAAAGAACCTTGTAAAACATTAATGAACTCACAATAAGTGTAACATTGCTACAGATGGCGGTTATCACACCATCTGAAGTTATTAATTAGAAATTGATAAACTGAAGCATTATCAAATAATCCTGAATTTATTTTATCTGACTAAATGATGAGTAATCTCTTTGTTGCAAGAATTTTTTTGCAATCACAAGAAAATTAGTTTGGAAGATTTAGAGGCATTAATAGAATACAATAACGTATAATAATGCTGGATAAAATCTTTATTAACATAAGAAATTTGTTATTGACGAAAATTGTTCCATTAGAAATAAGCATTTGCTTTCCGTTATTTTTATTTGTAATTTGTTTCTACTTGTGATAACTTTTAACAGTCGTAATAACTATTTTAAATTGATAAAATATCTATCTAAACCCCATGAAATACCAACGTCGTAATCGTTTGTATTATAATCTAAAAGCAACTAATCATAAGAGGAAATAACTTCATTACGTATTCGACAGTTTTCCGTCTATTTAATAATAAGTAGAAGCTTTTGATAGTTGTAAAATGCTTATTATGTAGTAATTGTGTCCCATATGTACAATAATTTGAAAATGTTTGAGAAAAAAGAATTACCCTACTTAATTAAATTGATTAATTCTTTGATGCAAGGCGTGGTTGTAATTACTTCCATAGTAGTGATTTACCCACTTCTGTGTGAGATAAGACATTTCATAAATCCAAAGTATGAAAAGGGTAATTTAATCTGAGTTTTGTGGTAATTCTCGTTTTAGTTTAGTTAACAGAGTATTTTTGTTTCAACGTCATTGGTTTGAAGACCAGATTTTTTGCATCTGTTAGTTTTTTATTTTATTATTACGATTATGCATTTTGTTGTACTTCTATTGCCCCATAAACATTCAATATCTTGGGATTTTGTTATCTATTATCACTTTGGTGCTATTATATTGAATTAAATCTAGTTAATTATATGTGTATTCGTAAGTTGGTGATTTGTAGAATATATCACTTATTTCTTTACTAAAGTTTTTAAATCAAATGGATGGAACATGTTACAAACTTTTTATTATAATCATAAGTATTGTGTATGTAGTATCACTGAAAACATGTTGTTCTTCATGAAGAAATTGAACGATTTTTCACGGAAGTCATTTATTATTACTGATAATTAATAATTGCAACAGTTTAAAAAGTTAATACTTTTTATACTTCAAGTTTTTATTATTATGGAAAATTTACCTAGACACCTTTCAATGCAGAAGTGTAATGTGCATTGCCTAACTTAGTCAAGTAAAATTTTCAAATGTAAAGAAAATCATTATTTTGTTTGTTTATGTTAAAAACTAATTGCCCTTTTTATCATTTCAGAGGGCACAACAACAACTCAATCAGGGTAAGTTATTTTTATTCCTTATTTTCGTCGCAAATTGCTGGAGCTTTTCCAGCAAGGAAAACCATTGAATATTTAAGCATTCCAGCCAGTAGATGGCGGGGGTATGAGGTTGCTCGCAAATATTGACATCGTCGTATGACGCAGTAATTGATAAAGAAACTTTTAGAATCTATTGTTCCCCGGAAAGTGAAATTAACCGTTCTACTTTAATGAGTTATCAAGTAACTTTTATTGTTATTCTATTAAAGTATTGTCGGTAAATGTAATCAAATATTTGATTTCAATTACGTCTGCAGTATTTCTTAATTAATGTAGTAGTAGCTTCATCTTAAAATTGAAGAAAGGATACATACCTACATTTTGTATAAGATGCAGTTATTTCATAAATTGTAATTAAACTATCGTAATAATTACTAGCTATTTTTCAGTAAAGCTTAATTTTCAACTGAAAATTGAAATATCTACAGGGTGTCCCAATTGTAAATATACGAATTTACCGTATTAAAGAGCCAACTGGATAAATTTAATTTGATAGACGGAGGTGTTGCATAATATATAGCAAATTCACTTTTATTTTATCAGTGAAAACGGATGATGTTTTCACTACACAGCATCTTAAATTGGAAATTAAATTTTCCAGGCGTCGACAAACTCTACTATGCGTTTAATGTCGTTATTCGTATCTTTTTTGCGTCTTCCGGTGGTTTTGCATTTATTATAGTTTGAGTCTCTCTGTATATACCGCGTTAATTATCGCTCTATTTACTGTTGTGTAGGCACCTGAACCTCGATTGTTCAAGTGTCTTTTCGCAATTTTGACGTAATCTAATAGGACAATATCGAATTCGCTTGCCCATTTACATACAATATGCCTACAGTTGTAAATATTTGTTTATTTGTTTGGCACATTGAAACGTGATTCAGTGTTCGCTTAGTTTTGGGTTTATTCATTATTATATGTTATTTGCCGGTTTTAAACATTAAAAAAGTTATTCATTTTTAATTAATTAAAAATATACAAAGAAATACACTTTAATATTTTGTCATTATTCATCATCTAGTTTAAAAAAAAAAAACATAAAAGTTTCATCAATTTATTTACCTACTCGACAATTGTTTCGGTCGAACCGATAATTCTCAAGAGAGTGTAAATGATTACTAAAGTATATAATGCGTTAAAATACTATGTATAAGGGATGTATGTGGGGAGTTGTAGTTACATAATTCTTTTTGACTTTACTAGATTAATCTTATTATTAATGGCCTTACAAATTTATTTATTTCTAACAAAGAAAATCTGCTTTTTACTGCTATATTACTATGTAATATTTTTGTTTTTGTTAAATCTAAAGAATGATTGTTTGACGTACAGACCAACATTACTGAGTTGTAAACATTTTAATGGATGGCATATATGTTTTCGTTAAATTGTTTTTTAATTTACCTGCCGCTTTGACCAATGTAAGTTGCGTCACACGATTCACAGAAGATACATACGTACCACATCTTTCAAATTGATCTATTTTATTTTTATTGATTATTAGGTTCGATCAAAAAAACCAACTGTTGAGTAAATGAACTGCTGAAACTTTTCAGTGTTTTATTTTTTCTTAAACTAGTTACTAAAATGCTTCACAACACTTGTACCAAACAAAGTTTCAATGTTATTATTAATTATTTTTAGACTTAATTAAAACAAGAGTAATGTAAGCGAACACGAACAAACCGGTTCACTTTTCCTTTTTCACTGTAATTAACTTGTAGGTGAACTATTAATTAAACACATGTGAATAAATAATTTAATTGATCACGAAATTTTAAATACCTATATATTTCATTTCCCTGTTGCATGCTTTAGGATTATATCTCTTACTTATAGTTCGGTTAGGTTTTTTATCGGAGGAACGTGCTTTTATTAATTACTTGGATAATTCTGGCGATGACGTTGGTACTAAATGTCAATTTTTATTGTTTATCTCCGTTTTTCCATAACACCTTGAATATGTCGTATGTATTGTAAATGTGGGCACATAATTTAAATAGTTTAATGCAAATACAGTCGAGTTTTTGTATGCGGTTATATGTTATGTATCCATGCATATGTGTGAACGTGGTTGGTATGAATTAATTGTTAATTTATAAGGCATTGACTTCTAACCAACTCCGAGAACTTTTGTTAGGTACTATTTAGAAGAAGAAATATTATATTGAATAGTATCGGCAACAATAAATAAATTATTCTACTACGGTTTGTGTTTGCAATATTCATTTTTCGGGTTTAATTTTATTATTCTACTAATAATTTTTAAAAACCACTTGTATAGTAGTTACATGAATTTATTGTTTAGTAACTACAATGGTTTCCTTATATCTACTATAGCTTCTTCATGTTGAAATTCAATTATGAAACTTTAATTATTGAAAAATAAATAACTAGATAATCACCAATCAATTTTTGATTGATAGTCATTTGAAAATACCGCTTTTCTTATAGTACTGGAAAATCCATTGTGAAATTGCCACTGGCAAAAAATAATTTGAATAACTTCAAAAATGATTGAACATATGCTCTCGGTTAACATTTTGCCGAAACTACCAGACGTGTATCGCGATTTCGAACTTTAATTGATAAAAAAATACGTATGGGGTACATCATAGTCATCAGTCCGAATTCGCATTTCCCAAAAACGAATATTTTACATTCCTAAATAGTAGTCAGTAATCCAATCTAGGCCTTCATCTGCCTCTTTTTACTCCTATTTCTGCTTCCAATATGAAGATACTTCATTGAGTATTTTTTATTTTTTGAAGTTAAAATATTCATGTTATTTTGTATTTAATAATAAACAATATAAATTAATGATATAATTAAAAATTTTCCACTAAGTACCTAATTAGATAGTAAAATCCATTTGTTTGGGTATATGTAGGTGTACATATATCACATCATTATAAACAACACATGTTTCAAAACAATAAATAATATTATTTACTACTAGGTACATATTTTAGCTTTACCTTATCGTTAATTAAAATTGTCTTGGAAATTTAATCTATTCTCGAATCGCAATCTGCATCATTACCTGGTAATAAATTGCGTTTGTTTTATTCTCAACTTTGTCAAGTTTATCGTTCACCTCACAATACTGAGTCACATTTACTGAAGTAATCTACATATAGTAATGACGTTATTTTTTCTTACCTTTGTTGTGCTCCAAATTCCAAAAATTTGTTTTTCTTAGACACACAAAATTGTTGATTCTGGAGATTATCAGCATATTTTATTTTATTTTTGATACATATAAAATTGAACAGATGTAAGGCAAATTTAGTTACTTTAGTACCTATCCACAAATCTATATAAATAGAAGTTTGTATACTTATTAAAAAAAAAAAACTGTAAAGTTCTTGGAGGTTTGATTTTTTTATTCCAGAATGAAGTATTTGTAAAAATGTTTTAATTTTCATTGCAAAGGGTTCTCAAATCAAGTGTTTACAAAATATATGTGGAATAACAAGACAAGAGATGCAAAGATTCTTAGCTACCTGTGCGACTTGCTATTCTTTTTTTTTTTTTTTTGGTATGCCATATGACCGTTCGTTCACTCTACAGAAAAAGTATAGTTTACAGCTGGTCCCAATATATATTTATTGCAAAAAGATATGGCATGGACTGAAACCATGTACCCATTACATTTCAGATATTCTCAAAAAATCATAAGTTGGAATGTTAACATTGTGATATTTTTCCCTAACCTTTATATCGTATTTAATTGCCTTTAGTTTTTTTTACTGAAAATAACAATAAAACTTTCGATTAAAGACAAAAAATAATATCTACATCATATTTTAATGCATTTGGGATACACTGTATATGTAGCTGAGTACGACGGCGTGTCGCGATCTCTCCAATCACGAGACGCGATCGTAGCGGTGGCGGCATGAACGTGTAGTGGCAACACTAGCAGACAGAACAAGACGAGAGCGTCTATTACCGTCCGCAGAGGAAGGTAAACAAACGTGCGTTATATCTGTTGTTCTGCAGTTAAATGAACCGTGTGAGTGGTGTTTTCGTTTGCCGGTTGAAACTTAACTCTGATCATTACATAAACCTTTGTTTCGTATCGATTTTATGTCATAAAGTTGTGCGACAAAACGTTATTTTGTGACAAGTCGGAAGATAGTGCTTTTTTCGATCACCTAAGTCTGGAATTCTGCAGACTTTTTATATACCTATATGTATGCACATTCCTGCGTACAAATTTGTTTATGTGCGTCGATTGTGTATTGCAAGTTTCTGGTATTCTGTCACTTGCCTCAGGTAATACTTGCAAGTGTTGAATGAAATATGAGTAAAACAGTTTACAGAACGACTGACTGGTTGAATGAGATTAAGAAAATTGTAGATTTGGGACAAATTTGCATATATTTAGATGTATATATTAATGCAGATAAGTCTACGTGACTTTTGATGAACGTTCTAAAATAGGTCATCAAAATTTGTTTTTGTTTACATATGAAAATTCACGAAAGGGCGTCTTTCACAATTTTAAATAAGCATAACTAGAGAATTTTTAATTAAAACATTTTAACGTTAACCATTAGCCTTCTATAGTATCAGTTTTAAAAAAAGACTTATCATTAGGTATTTTTATTTAATCTTAACATTCAAACAACCTTACCTTTTTATCTCTTCCTGGATTATAAAGCCCTCTTAAAGTAACAAATAATCTGTATTACTTATAGGTAGAAACATTGATTTGACGTTGATTTATTGTA
This sequence comes from Agrilus biguttatus, assembly GCA_963921985.1. Classification (NCBI taxonomy): domain Eukaryota; kingdom Metazoa; phylum Arthropoda; class Insecta; order Coleoptera; family Buprestidae; genus Agrilus; species Agrilus biguttatus. The sequence goes on from OY998117.1 coordinate 33,381,216, forward strand.
TAAACCTATAATTTTATTCCGGTTTGGGAATTACAACGAAATTACTTATACTTATAATAATAAAGTTATTGATGATAACAAATTACTGGTAGGTACATACACGTGGGACTTTTTATTCCTACTCTATGTACCTATATGTACATAAATAAATTTTTATGCATTCCAGTATTAAAAAAAATCATTAACTTTCAAATGAATCATATTCAAATGCACAAAAATGTTTTACAAATGTACGTATTAAGAAATTAGTAAGCATATTGTACTTTTTGTATAAGTAAAATAGAAAAGTGAAAACAACTTCCTACAGTATAGTGCAATATTTACAGGTAAAATATACTTACACCTACTTTATACGTCGTTACTATATCAACCTTGAATGGGCTTCAAGTTTTACTATTGTGGTAGGTTCAAAATGCAACGATAACAGTTGAATAGTAAATTGTCAAATAGGTAATTTCCGTTGGTTATTAAATACCTAATACTTTTTATTTGCTATCTATAAAGAAAATGATTTTGTCTTCCAATAAATCAAACTTTCATTTCAGCTCCTATTTGAAACTGGCTCTGTATTTCGTAGATTGAATTTTCTATCGTACTTCAAATATATATATATATATATTAGAAATAAGATTTAAATTGTTTCAACTATGACAGTTCATATAGCGGTTACTGACCCATATTTTCATTTATTCGAACATACTCCGTCTCATTTGTATTGTTAAAACTAAAGTAATACTATACGATCACTGAAAATCAATATAGTTGTTTAAGTCTTTAGTACTACCTACAATTACATATAAAATCTGTATTTGCTAGAGTTAAAATTTTAAAAATAAAATGATAATCGCTGCTGACCTTGGTAGGTACTGTATATACATACACATGCCATCATTGACTTTTAACCGGGAAAAAATAATTTTAAACCGTTGTGTCCGATTTCAAAATAAATATTTTTACGGATTCGTTTTCTTTGTAAGTGCGTTCTGATAAGTATTACAAATTCTTGAAAAATTCTATGGAGTTGGCCTTTACTATATGAAAGTTGATCATATTGATTTTTCTTTTGAAATAAAACACTTGAAAATTAACTTTCACTAAAAATTTTTTTTATTTATATTGAATCTTGACAAATTAGTAAATATAATACCTTCTTCCGAAGATGTTGTAGGTTGAAACGAATTTGTTAAGATTAAATATAAATAAAAGAAAAATCAAGTATTACAAAAGTGACATCATTAGCTTTTCGCCTAGTTTTCAATATAATACTAAATTCACTATCTGATTTTCTTCATATTTTGTCGACATGTTTTGTAAACATGTTCCGCTGAATTGTAATTCCTACATTGTTTTTGCTAAATTCAATAAAAAATAATAATAAACGTTTTCTTTTCAAAATAATAATCGGTTAATAAAAAGTAAGTACTTATTCAATACAAATGTATACATTGGTAAACAAGTTGTCTCGAAAAAGTGTAACGAAAAAAAAACCTACATGTTGTTTTCCTAAACGCATGCTTCTGTTGTATGGGATCGGTTTAACGTTGTCTGTGTAGGTCGAATCGTAGGCATTTTCATTCAAATGTAAACACAACATAATGTTACTTCAGAGTTTTGAGATTGTGTGGGTATGTATAATTTAGGTCAGGTCAAGGGAAACATCGGGAAATCTAGTATATTGGTCGGGCAATATGGATTTATTTTCTCTGCAAATGGTTATTTCAATACTCGCGTTACATGAGAACGAGAAGTTTATTTGCGTAATAATATCCGTCCAAATAACGTTCGAAGGCGATAGCTGCATCCCTGGGGATGCTGCTCTGCGGAACGGGGCGTTATAGGCTCAGTCACCTTTGACATTTATTCTGCCTTGCAGATTGTTTCTTCCTATCTGTCGTAAAGTTTAATACATAGTACAGTAGGTATACACTAAGTCAAAGGGTAACTATGATAAAATTACTGAAACGGTGAATTTTCTGTATGGAATCGATTGGTTAAATGTTCAAGGGAACTCTAATATACGCATGTACTATTTAAAGGTATCACTTCATTATTTTTTACTGTTCTTTTATATGTAGATACGTTCAAGTTTGTTGATATATTTAATAGCTTGTTTTTTTGGCATAGTAATATTTTAGTGTGATTATTTTTAGTGAGTGGATTTAAATTTTTCAAAATAATCAGACAATCAACGAAATTACTAAATTTTTCGGTGGAGTGGAAGGTAACACTTTACAAATTGTTTAAATAAAGTTCAAGTGACAGACGACAACAATCATCTGTAATTTTGTTAATATAAATTATTATTTATTATATATATATTTATTTATACATTTAATTTGGAAAAATTTGGATAACTTGAAAACCATAAACATTTCATATCAAAATTGATAACATTACAGATACAATTTTTGTCGATACCAACACTTAAATACTAGAATTTACTGCTACGGGGAAGGGGATATGGTTAATTAGGTTTAAATTTAATAGGGGTGAGTTCTTAATATCTGATTGGTCGTTTAGAATCCTATTTTATTTATTGTACTTGTTTATTTGTAAACTTTCAATGAAATCAAGTTTCAAACCTTTATCTTGAATATGTAGGATTCTGTAATTTAAGATGAAATTATGTTGAGCTTCATTAAGGTGTTTAGTATTTAAGTGTTTGTATCAACAAAAATTGTTCACTTGAAAAGGCTTAGGTTTAGCGAAACAAATTGCAATGTATATCTTGAAATTTGAGTATTTGTATTATTTTTTTCATCAACCATGATGCATGTAATGGTTATATCAATCACAAGAAGAAAATATAATTCAAAAGTGATGCCTTCCATTTAAAATAATAAAGTTATTTATTTGCTATTGATAATATTCATGTTTCACATTTTTTTTTTTTTTGAACACAATACATGTATTGAAAAAATACGTTACATTTTATGGCATTCGCAATTGAGTTATTTATCTAAGGTGGATTCTTGAGGATAAGAATAATAATATTTTCATAAACAAAATTATTAACTTTTATCTCTCACTTCAAAACTAACCATGAGAATGCTTTTCTGTTTAATTTATAATTTACACAAAATATCTGAGTAGCTAGGTACTTACTATTCAATTAAAATAATGAAATTTTAGATATTTTCCAAAATTCCTAAGACAACAATTTTATTACCATTATAAATTCTTAGAGTTAGTGCATGACACAGATAATGGAATGCAGTTATCCATATAGATACCGAGCAACGAACTTTACTAATGTTCATTCTGAGTCCATATGATACGGGCGCTTTTCTTTTATTACATCACGGTTTAGTTGCATTTATTAGGTGGTATATTTTCAGTGTGCTTCAGTGTTAAGTTAGTTAAGTTATGAAGTAGAAGAATTGTCGATAGTTTTACCATATTATTTGCTTAATAAGAATGGTGAAGATTTAAATTGGTTATGAAGTACAAATTAATAATATTGTTTACTGCATGCATTGGCAGATAAAATTCACTGAAGATTAATAAACATTACGTGCCTTTTTAAATACTTAAGTAGGCATATCGTTGTGATAACTTTTTATCGTTCATATCAGCTAACAATTTAGTTAATTTATATTAAATGAACCCGAACTGATCCAGATTTTGAACAAAAGGCGTGATAATATGGCGAGTTGGTAATTATACTCCCTGCTGATTATCGTTGACCTTCCATGAAGCTAATAATATATCTGGTGGTGATAAATAGTGTTTTGCTTTTCACATTCACAATTTGAGAATAACAACATTCAGGATAAACAATGTTTTTAAACATTTAATCGTAAGAGAAGGAGCCTACGTGACTGGGAGAACGGAGTTCTTGCTAAAGTATTGATCAATTCCGCGCCAGTTCGGAGTTCCCTGCGATTCTGCCAAAAATATATATGCCTGAAACATATACGCATTGTTCAACAGTTCAACACGTACAATACTACCTTATTTATCACACCCATTCCTATCACTTGGCATTTATTTTAACCATGTAGTGTAGCAGCAAAGATCAACAATTATGTAGAAAATAAATAATATGAAGGAAATGCAAAGATATAACAGGCGGGCTGAAAAGTTCGTAGGCTAGCATAGAAAAAAATATTTTTTTTGATATAATTTGATTTTATTATTCAATATAGTTCCCTTCGAGGGCGATACAACGATTATAGTGGTCATACAATTTTTCGATAACATTTTTATAATACGATTTGTCTTTAGCCTCAAAATAGGCTTTAGTTTCGGCGATTACGATGACCTCTTCATCGGCGCGAAATTTCTGTCCAGCGAGCATCCTCTTGAGGTCTGAGAACAGAAAATAGTCGCTGGGGGCCAGATCTGGAGAGTACGGTGGATGCGGAACCAATTCGAAGCCCAATTCATGGAATTTTGCCATCGCTTTCATTGGTTTATGACACGGTGCATTGTCTTGATGAAACAGCACTTTCTTTTTCTTCAAATGAGGCCGCTTTTCCGCGATTTCGTCTTTTAAACGCTCTAATAACGCTACGTAACAGTCGCTGTTTATGGTTTTCCCTTTTTAAGATAGTCGATGAATATTATACCATGACCATGAGCATCCCAGAATACTGATGCCATAACCTTGCCAGCCGACTTTGCGTCTTTCCACGCTTTGGAGTCGGTTCATCACGTGCAGTCCACAGTCCACTCGGTTAACTGTCGATTGGACTCCGGTGTGAAATGATGAAGCCATGTTTCATCCATCGTCACATATCGACCCAAACGCAAAAATTCGGATTTATTACGATTGAACAGCTCCCAGCTCCAAACACTGCTTAGAATCATCGATCCGTTGTTGTTTTTGGTCGATTGTGAGCTCGCGGCTCGCGCGGCACCCACTTTGTACAAAGCTTTCGCATATCCAAATATTCATTCACGATATGATGACTAACACGTTCCTTTGATATCTTTAGGGTCGGGTCTCAGCTATCTCAATTAACTTCACTTTACGGTTATCAAAAATTATTTTGTGTACTTTTTAATGTTTTCATCGGTAACAACCTCTTTGGGGCGTCCACTGCGTGTATCGTCCTCGATGCTCATTTCGCCTCGTTTAAATTTTGCAAAACACTTTTCTACTATTGATTTTCCTGGTGCAAAGTCCGAATAATGTTTGTCAAGCCAAGCCTTGGTTTCAACAGTATTTTTTTCGCCAAAAAGCAATGCTTTATTAACACACAAAATTCCTTTTTATCCATTTTTTCAAAGTAACAAACGTTCTTTCACTAAAAATGCTATAACTCAGATACTAATAGTGCAACAGCTTTTATAAATTATACACGCGTCTTTTGAAGGGCAGGGCTAATTAAAAATCATATGGATTTGATACTAGTAGCGCCGTCTATGGATCAGCCTACCTGTTATATCATTTAATCTAGTTTTTAAACTTGATAAATGAACCGCTTAGAAACTCTAATTTATCGCCACAGTTTTGTAAACGTAAGGTAAACAGTTATGTATAAGTTTTAATCTTAAACACTTGTGAGCACTAGAAACTTTGTGATTATTTTTACCTCAAAGCTCTAGTGACGTTTACATTTTTCTTCATCAAAGAAAATAGGTCGAATTGTTTTTTGTCTGTTGCTTTTAGAGTCGTCCTTATATTTTAACATTCCTACCTGCCCTGTATAATAAGAATTACCCTTGCTCGAAGTTCGTTGACCAAATACGTGGGCGGGTTACATTCACGTGGGTTTTTCATTTATAGGGAAGTTATTTTACCGGTACAAATTAAATACACAATAATTTACGGAAGGTTCGGTAAATACGATAAAAGGATAGTAAAAATGTTAAGCGTATATGTTCTATGGTATAAATTTATTTTATTATTGAAAAATACCAATTTGTCTATTTGAATTTCCATACAATGGAACAACTTTTCCGAAATGTAAATACACCTAAACTGTTCAATTAAATGCGAAACCAGTCTTTTACTCCTAAATAATATAATGAAACGTAAATTAACGAAATTTTAATCGCAGTGTGTAGACAAACACTTGCATATTTTGTTGAATTTTCATTTTTTTTATGGTTATGCCGGAATGCGTTTCCTTTGTTTAGAAAGTGGTTTAAATAATATACATCGAAAATTGAGGAAAACAAAAACGAACGAATTTTCAACACAGATGTATTATTCATTGTTTATTACAATTAACTGCTCTATGTATGATACAGGTGTTTGTCGCAATCTCTGCAATAATTTGAATTTTAATGATAGTTTAGTTGATTATTGGTTAAAGGTAGAACTGTGCGTGTGGAGTCATTGTTCTATTGAATTTTTCCGGTACGCTTATATCGATATAAAATGTTTTGTTATTTACTACTTATACATGTGCATACATTGAGTTTTTCTCATCATAAACAATTAGTAACAATGAAGACATTAGTGACACTAATTGCAGTAATAGAGTTTTTTAGTGAATTTGAAAGAAAACGATGTGAATAATATAAAAAGCAATGGTTTCCACCTTTTAGTTAGCCTAACCTGGAGTTTACCAGTGTAAAAAGGTGTTAATAATTGGTGTGTAAAGCGAGAACAATTTTTCCGCATTAATTTGAGGTAATCTGTAGTGGGTAAAAATTAATTCACATTAATGTATTTAGAGCTGTCTATTTTAGTATTATTATTTTATAAAATGAAGACATATTGTCTAGCGTGACTTAAATATCAGTACTCCTGTTTTCTTTTGCTTTTGCTGTAATATAACTGGTACAGACCCTAACCTTTTCTACTCCAGTTGATTGCCTCTTAATGAATGAGAATTGCATTATCTGTGCCAGTACCTATTACCTACATCAACTATATATTGTACATAATTTCTACGTGGCGTAGACATTTTGTAACATTCTATTTCCGTTCTCCTTGATGTGAAGTGCTGCTTGTTCTTGATATTTAGCCAAGAAGGTTTGCGACCGCTGGAAGGAAAACATTGCAAGGTTTTATTTCTCCTTTTTCTGTCTGACTTTTTTATTGACTTTATTTTATTTATACGTCCAATCATATATATGAAAGGGGTATTTACGGTCATGATGTTATGATTAGTTTGCATACTTTGAATGACCCGTTCAAAACATTTCCTACATTACTTATCCATGAAGCATATAGATATGTAAGTGACCATCGTGAAACCTAGGCCATTGATTGATAAATTTGAAAAATTATAAAACACTTGTAATTTCCATAAAATTAGTTATTTAACTTAACATATGTTTCACTACGTATTAAGTAAGGTTTGTAAACTTTGTATATTGTGCAAATATTTATATATTGTACATTCTGCATCTGATTTTACAATTTATGGTTCTTTACACATCTTTATTTCGCATATCTAATCCTTGAAATTTCCATTTTTTTTGTACTCTTCTTTATAACCATAAATAATATCTATTTCACTTTTCCTTTGTATTTTTTAATATAATAGTTTCTTCAGTCAGTTTCATTCCATTCTTTTTAACTTCTTTACAGATCCTTTTCGAACCTTTCCTTTTGTACCCTTAGTTGGTGTTTTGTTACGCTGTTTGCCCTCGGTAGTAGAAAGTGACACTGTATGCATCCGGTCCAAATTTCCCTTTTTTGCCAATATATTCGTCACGGTCATTTTTCCTAAATTCCTAGTATCCTTAGTTCGAATAACGCCAAATTAGAATCCTTAGAAACGGTTCCCCTACTCCTTTCATTCTTTTAACATACATTCATAAAAACCCTTTAAACAGCAGGTTAGAGGCAGTTGGTCAGTCACTCAGAGTCACTGTAACTCAGTTAATCATCAAGTCCTTATTAGTACATCCTATTTCTACTTGTTTTTCTTCATTATTTATTAGTGTATATAACTGTTCAGAGTGTACAAATTATTAAACTTTATTTGCACCCGATCGCATTCTTTTTTGTCTCGTTTTAAAACCCTCAAACGACCAAAATATGTTAAGTGAAATAAATAATTTTATGGAAATTACAAATGTTTTATTATTTTTCTAATTTCTACAACGAATTTTTAACCAAGTAAATGTAGATTAAATTTATTGTATTGATTGCTATATTTAAAAAAAACACTTTACATATTATTTTTCTATATCAATAAGTTTTTTTAAATAATAAAAAAGAAAGAAAGAGGCGTTAAAATCCCTTTTCGTCTAAATTTTAAGGATCACAGATCCCACCTATGCAGTAGGCACAGCGCACCGAAAGCCATATCCCACGACCGGTTTCGACCTATCGTGTCTCATCAGGTGGGCGCTGGCAGAAAGGCCTTTACAGGTTATATGATAAATAGTTTTTTTTAAATAAATTTTTTGTTGTAATTCAGACCTCTTGCTGTTTTTTCCTTTGACGTTATTGCAGTGCTTTAATTTAGAAATTAAAAAGTAGAGTGACTAGATAGTACCTGTATAGGTTTTACAATTGAATTCAATAATAGTTGAAATCGAGGTAGTTCAGCGTCGGTTAGCTATATGATTAGTTCCTGATTAAAGTATTGGCAGTAGGTACCTACTTAGGTACTGTTCGCAATAATTATTTTATTTCCCCATTTTAATAACATTTTTTATTCTTTCGTCATAACCTCCATTCGATTGTTCGGTTTCATGAAGTAAGCCTACTTTACTTCTTAGTCATCCGAAAATCTTAAATTGTTTGAATTAATAAAAATAAACAGTTAACTCTTCAATATTCGTACCAATAACAAATTTAAATATGTACGTAGTTCTCTATGGTACAATACTTTTTGTCGTTTTTTTTTTGTATGTTAGAATCAGAATAATTGTCTGACATTTGTTGTTATAGTTAAATACCTATTACGATAATAAGTGGATGCCATTTCTTTTACTATACAAGTTACATAATTGCTTATTTGCATGTAGGGACCTATCTTTACTCTATGTAAATACATATAAATGCAGGAATGGCACACCCCCCTGAAACATAAACAATCGATCCGGCATTCATTGCACACATGTACGTATTTACAAGTACATAAACCAATATATAAACGAACGGCGTTTTATTATGTAATGAAAGGATGTGGTTGTTCGGGGATCTCGCACGGTGTCCTTGAGTCTTGTTTTAATCGTATCACGCCAGCCCCGCTATTCAAGGTCAAGGTTATAAAGGGGAACCTGTTTTGCTACCAGGACAACGTTGCAGTTTCCGTAGTGACATCTGATGCACGTCTCGACCCAATCACATAATAGGAGGAAAACACATTACTAAATATGTGTGTCATTTGGTATTATTGTTTCTCCATAATACGGTTATCCTTCAAATATCGAGTGTACAGTGAAATTCTCTCCAAGGAAAAATGTTTTATTGACACAGTTAGAAAAAAATTACGTTTAAATTTACAACAATTAAATGAAAAACAATTGTAGTTATTACAAAATTTTCTACATCCATCATCCTACGTACTTCTCGTGGTTTATTGTTAAACCAAACATTTTTACCATTCAACTGCTTCTTTAGAAAATACATATTTTTTAAGTTGTCGAAAGACGTTGACGTATTAGGTTAGGAGGTGTGATGAGGAAAGAGGAAAATATTATACAATACGACGTTAATTATTTGATCCCACTTGTTTAATACATATCTAACCAAGATTTATATTTATTTTATTTTTCTATTTTTGTTATTCACATACACCTACCTACAATAGGCGATCATGCATTGGTCAGTAACAATGATTTTTTCCTCTCTGTCCATTTTCAAAGAACCAACTTTAACTAAATGCATTAGTCGTTTTATGGTCATTGGAGATTAATCCAATATTCTCGACGTTTAGTGAAAATTAATGGACCACTAATAAACCCTTTGAACCTTGTTACACACCAATAAATTTCGTAAATAGGACGAATAGGTAGATACTTAAATTGAAAAACTGATGTAGGACAGTGGCGGGTCGTAATGAAACGAAGCGGGTGTTCTGCAAGTGTTGCTCATTTGTTTTTGATTTAGTAGGTACGAAAATCAATCTTGAATTTAGAAGTGTAAAGATGTGAGAAGGTAAGAACCGTCTTAACTTGACAAAACTAAAATGTATTAATGGGCGTAATAAGTTAGGTAGAAGGACACGTGAAAACTAATGATCGATAGATACAGAATGAAATTGCTTTAAAACGCGTCTAAATTCCACATGTAGAGATGTATTAGGTGTTAAATAAAACGAGATCAAGAATCTCTGTGTAACAAACGATATCTGAAAATGCGAGAGCAGGATAAACAAAGAAGGGCAATAAAGGTATAAGGATAAAGTGGGGAATTATTAGGAAGTGTAGGACAGCTAAGAATCAGTGGAGTACAATAGTAAATAAGAAGAAACGGGCAGGAATTATCTTTCAAAGGAAACCAGGAAAAAAGCGCGTACATAGGAATTGTAGATCTAGAAAAAGCCTTTAACAATTTTAAATTGGAAAAGATGCTAAATTTACTTAAAAATGTAGTGATAATATACAGCATTATAAGAATGATAGGTGTATATAGTTTGTATAAAGAACAACAGCTAGTTATAGAATTTGAGCAGCAACGCAAATATTAAGAAAGGAATTAGACTCATGCACATTGTCCCTGTTAAATTCCCATTTGTTTTAAATCTATATATCGAAGATGCGATTATATTATTAAAGACAGGACAGTTTTAAGCATTGGTATATGAGTTCAAAAGATTATCAAGCTTAAATTTGCGGATGATACAACAGTATTAGAGTATAATAGTAAATGTAGGAGTTAGAGACAAGCTTAAATATAATATAAAGGAAATGGTATATTGACAGTAGATAATAAAACAAAAATATTGATTAAATCAATGCTTTTTGTGGTGCAATCACTGTGAAACATGTTGGATAATTAACTAAAAACAGGTTGGGTAAAATTTCACAAACTTTTATTAAATATTCTTAACGACATCGTTTCGGCTATTAAGCCATAATCATAATATACAGTAATGGTACTAAATATTAGAATGGGCTCTATGGCCATTTATACTTTCTAAATTGGGAAATTGTGTGATGAGTAGGGATGAGTTGTGATTGTTCGTCTCTGTTTGATTGTTGACAATATTGACGTTGTTCTTTATACATTTTTTGATTTCTAATGTTTCGTAGAAATATAAAATTTTACTTTTCGGAATGTAGTGAATTAATTTAATGGAGTCTATTGAAATTTTATGTTTTTTAGAGGAGCAATGTTCAGATATGCCAGTTCAATAGACTCCATTCCGAAAAGTAAAATGCTATATTTATATGAAACATTAGAAATCAAAAAATATATAAAGAACAACGTCAATATTGTCACCAATAAAACATAGATGAACAATCACAACTCACCCCTACTGATCACACAATTTCCCAATTTAGAAAGTATAAATAGGCATAGAGCACATGCTAATATTTAGTACTATTACTGTATATTATGATTATGGCTTAACAGCCGAAACGTTTTCTCGTTAAGAATATTTAATAAAAGTTTGTGAAATTTTACCCAACGTGTTTTTGTACTCGTTATACCTTAATTAAAAATATTGGTATGTAAGGGAGGTGAAAGCAGAGTTAAATCTAACATAAAAATGCAGAATAAAAACTAGAAGTAACGAATTTTGATATCTAGAAACATAAGTCAGGATGGAAAAAGCGATAGAAACATAAAACAAAGGATAGCTCAAGAAGTTCGTGTCTAACCAGTCGTCAGAGTGGCGACCCTAATGATGATGATGATATATATCTAATTGTTTGTTGTTTCGTGTACAATAACTATTAAATACAAAGAATTTTTTCTGGTTTGTTTACTACTACCTACAAACGGTAATAGAACTCCTGCTGACTTATTTCTTAATTGACAATAAAATAATCGTAATGAACTTATCCAAGGCAAATGCCTTTGGCATTCTATGAACGGGACATATCATATTGTAAACAACATAAAAAATAACCGATACATTTGTAACGTATTGTACCTACACACATTTTACGTGTTACTTTTATTTGTTGCGTTATCATTATTATTATTATTGTAGTAATGTCGTAGTGTAATAGTAATGTTGCAAGTTGGGTGGGTATTGTTACATAAGAAAAATCACCATGTTTCTATACTCGTAACTATGTACACATACATACATGTACAGTCAATTGTTCTGGATTCCAATGCGTAATAAATGATGTGTTGTGTGTGAAGGATCCAATGTTGTCTAAGTGACCTTTACACAAGATGCTCTTTGTTTAAAATGTCCCAGTAAAAATGCTTATCATAAACGGCTACAGATGTAGACACGGCACATTGACGAACTTACAATAAGTTGTTGATATTTTTGTGATTTCCTTATGAATATAAGTTTAATATACGAATAAGATCTTAATTTTGTTTAGCACACTTTTTTGTAAATCACTTCATTTAGTAAGGTACCTAAAATAAAACACTAGAAATGTTTCACTAATTGTAAGACTTGTCGAATTGTGTGCTTGTATCTATGCTTAAATATGGAAATGACCCACAAGAGAGGCAGGGAACAAACAACTACAGCGCCCTCTTCTAATATACTAATCGCGCTTTTGTACCATTAAAAATCTACCGTTGCATTTTGACAAAGAAAACATGTCGGTAATTGTCTGAAATATTTTTGTGTGCTTCTAAGGACTCTATACGTCAACTAAATCGTAAAATATCCTTTCCTCCTTATTCATTTATTTTTATTAATCATAATAATTAAAAGTTTATGATCAGGGTTACTTTATTTCGATTTTCTTCTTTATGTATCCTACTTATAACCTGTCATAAGTATTACTGAGTCATATTTATTACTCATAAAACTTCTTAAAAACCGGTTAAGGTGGTAGGTTTATATTGGAGTAACTTTTATATTCTCGATGCAAAAATATTTATTATTTGAGAATTAAATGAGGTGTGTCTACTCTCTTATATTGTAATCCTATGTCCTCTGTTAATTTTGTGGTGAGAATCTTATTCATTTGGTCTACCTGTTTTGGTGGGAAATATATTTTTTAAGAAATACAGTAGATATTCATGCTACTTTTTTCAATACAATTTATTTTTGAAAATGTAGAAGTTTAATTTGTTTTTGAATACTTTTATTACTGATTTTGTTTTGTGGTACGGTGTGTAGGTACTTTTTCGAAATTCCACCCCAAACAATCACGTTATTTTTGCATTAAATAATTTTTTATTGATAGAATAATAATATTTAAAATGAATTTTGGTCGGGAAAGTTTCCAAAAAGGGGTGCAAGTAAAAAAAATTCATATCTCAAGCTAAGCCCTTGGTGAATAGCACTTTTTACAGTTGGAATGAGTAAAGCCCGAATATTTCCGAAATCGAACAAACTTTTCCTATTTTCACTATATTTACGGATGAGTCCACTTTTCTTTGTATTGCGTTTGTAAGTAGGCAAATTTTCACAATTACAACGACAAAAACCTTGAACTGTTTTTCGTTATTGCAAATGATTATTTTTTTCATGGCTTAATAAATAAAAATTTGTTTACTTTCACCACTTTTGGTAATTCTCGACCAAAATTCATTTTGACTTTTATTATACTATCAATAAACAATTAGTTAACGCAAAAAACATTATTGTTTTGGGGGGCAAATGAAAAAAGGGTGTACCTATATTCCTTTTGGTTATTTACTCCTCTGAATTTCATCTTAGGTGTTAATAAATAGTAAATTTTTAATACATTCATGTAAAGAAACATTTTTTTTTTGGGGGGGGGACGAATTCCGACAAAGCATCGGTTTGTCTCATTAGGTTATCTCAGCATCGTAAAATATGTACATACTCATTTTCCTCCCCAATGAGACGGCTAAATGATTAAAAACAAGTAGTCAGTACTAATTACAAATTATGCTGGCAAGCAGCTGTGAATCATTCGGTAGTTCCTGCCTTTCCTTGAGGACTATTAAATAACAAAACAAAAGTCTCCTATTTTGAAGGTTACCAAACAACAGCTGCTAAACGAAGCCATTATTTTTAACCGGTTCCTGCCGGCATATAATATGATGCACATTATTAGAGAAGGCATTACACAGAAGAACCTCAAACTCCTATGTATACCGATAAGAACACAATGAAATAAAGACCGAAAGTCAATTTTTTGCGCATAGTTGAAACGGAAGAAGACATAACGTGAATATATATTCTTGTTTTTAATTAATGGTTTAGAGTTCAAGGTTAACCACTAGACCTTTTTTACATTACATTCCTGATTGATTTATACCGATCGGATAAATGAAACCCATCTAAACATAAAAGAACGTACTTAGCTCAATTTTAAAAATTTGATAGGAGGTTGTATGAAAGAAATTGTAGTCTTTAATTTCTGAAAATGAAATAAAAATAAAAATGTTTTCCATGCTTATGTATGTAGGTATATTTTTACATTACCGCCGACTTTTACCCCTACTTCTCTAAATGAATTTGGTGGACTATAAGACGAAACTAAATGTTTTCCAACCTTCAATTTATTTTTACCACTGTCTGAAAACATGATGATTTATCTGAAAATCATTTCTTAATATAGAAAATTTAATATTGTTGCAGAGAAGCAATTATTTTTACATTATGAAGTACGGAACAAATAAACGCCATAATTATGAAGTTAACACTAAAAGTATAACATCATGATAGGTGGTTTGTTATTTATTGGCTTTTTTATATCGAGTAAATATACATATTATCTTATGTTTTGTTTTTCTTAAGTGACGAAATGTTAAATTAGTATGTATCAACATAATGTTGATATCACTGTCTGCTCTAGTGAAAAAGTTGAAAACAAATGGATAATATTTTCCATTGTTTGTACCTATGTAGAAATCACGCAAAAAGTGTTTGCTTTTTGTTCGATTATAGTGTTGGAAATAAAGAAATCGAATTATTTATAAGAACCAAAAAACGATAAAAGTAGTAAAAAGTAATGCTTGTATTTCTGCTTCTTACGAAGGCAATTCTGGACAGTTTAAGTATAGGAAAGTAAAATTCTACCCTTATAAATGTATACCTACCTATATACATAATATCTGCCGTTAAAGTTTAAGCAAAAACAAACCGACTACGCGACGTTATTTGCGTTTAATATTCTTCTTTATATATTTTCGCGTGTACCTAATAAAAGGAATTTCATGTTCATTACTTTATTGTTTTTGTTCCTTGTTTTTGCCGCGACATCGTAGAAGTTATAAATAGTAATTGTTTTGCAAGGAACGCTTGAAATTGTCCCTGCGCAATCTCATCGATTATATAACTGGAACATCCCCAAGTCGGATGAATGGGGTTGCAGCCCCTGTGTCGTGACTAACCGCCTCACAATTTCGTGCAAACCTACACGTGTTTACGATGGAATTCTAGTTGAGTTGTACGTTAAATAGTCATGAAATTCTTTCAGGTAACTAGATATTACAAAACAAAAGATTACGCTTTGAACATAGTAGGTATGATAGAGATAGCGCAAGTGAAATAAACTTACAGATGTTTGTTATGTAATTGATTAATAAAGCGAAATTTATATGTGTAAACAAAGGCAACGTCGTAGCTAATGTTGGCAGTGCCCAGGGCAGGAAGACCTGACATGCGTAAACGTACATTCTTTTATTTAAAAAAAATTATTAATCAAATGATTACTTGCTTAACGTAACAAAAATTAAATGATGGCACATTTCACAAGAGTAACTTAAGAGTTATTATTGATCATCAGTTTAAAAATTAACAAAATAAGAACGAATGACTATTGAAATGATGGTTAATAATTATTATCAATTCTCTAGAAAGCAGTTTCATCAATTAGGTATTTAATGCATATTTATAATTTCACTTTTCAGGATTTTTCAAATCATTTTGCCCATGACCTTGTCAAAACGTCTTAACGCTTATTTACGTATTATACTTGGTCTATAAATATATACCAGATCTTAATCATAAAAATTAATATGAAAGTGTTTTTTGAACAAAATTAAGACCGATTTTGATTAAAAGTACCCTGTAAATTGCTTTTTCATTGTAAATTAAAAAGGATGCAATGTTTTAAATTCAACTATTTCTTCGTTTTTTTTTGTAAAATTTCTCGAAATATCCACCGTTGGTCTTTTAAAAAGTTAGTATTGATAACATTGTAATTAAGTAAATGTAAGTATTTAAAAATAGAAAAACTAAAAGATAACCCAATTTCAACGAATCATAAAAATTTATAATCCACTGCAATTGAAGATATTTACTTACCTAGACAATAAAGAAGTGGAATTAACTACATATAATAAAATACACGCGTCGATAGAAAGAATTGTACTTATAAACTGACAATTTCCATTTTAAAATCGTAAGATATAATTGTGTTGTAAATACTAACGACACGTAAATAAATATCGTTTTAAACTGTAAATTCTTTTTCTCTCTATGAGATTGTATGCCTATCGTCTTCAAAGTATATATCATGGTTACAAAATAAGGGCATTTTTTAATTGTGAATAATTTACTTAATCTCTCAGTTAGTGTTAGTTAAACTTTACTATTAATTAAACCGCAGAGAATTTATGGTGTACACCTCGTGGGCCCAGGGGTTTATTTTTATATTGCGGAATTAAGTGAATTTACTTTGAAAATCGAGGATTTGCTAAAAATTGTGATGATTTATTAGAATTATCGTGTTGGGACACAGGATGAGTCGCAAGATAGATCGCAGTTCTGATTATTGTTAGCGTTTCTTAAGTGGTTTCCCCTGTAGGCCTACTCCACCATGTTTTCATTTATTAACCTTTGTTCTCGACATCAGATGCTCCTTTTCTTGTCGGGGGTACCGTTTTCGAGATAAATGAAAAAAACATTGTTAAATTCATCTTCGGGGTGGTTTATCGCATCATCAAAGACGTTCCATTCGCGATGGGGGTGGTGTAAATTGTTTTTTTCTAAAAATCATAAAGCCGCGGTGCAAAGTACGACGCACCCTGGTGACGTGCACTTGTAAGTTACGGCGAGATTCGAAAATAATAGTGACTGCGTTGTTAGATGGCATCGTAGTGTGTCGTGACGTAGTTTATACTCAGACCTGCGTATCGCAGTTTTTATGGAGCATGGTTTTTTAGAAAATCATGGCGATTTTTTACATAGCCTAGCCCAATTGGGATTTATTTTTGAAAATTTGGCATTAACCTCTCAATTGCCACAACCGAAGTAACTATCGATGTTCTTCACCGTGACTCACGTTACCAAGCTGCGTCTCATTTTGAGGCGGGCCTAATTCGACTAGAGACTATATAATGAGAAGTCGTGATTTTCTAAAAGAACTGCAGCGTGAAAACTGCGACACAGTAAGCGTAAACTGCGTTACATCACGCAGCGATGACATCCACTTTTTGTCGTTTACAAAATCTCACAGTGAGTCACTTTACGTCCCATTTCGCCGGACCATGGTGGAGAATTACCGATTGCGCATAAATTTTTACGCATGCGCATTACGTTCATCAATGTAGGCATGAGATATTAATAAGGTGTTTATTATTACGTAGAAAATAAATTACTTTCAATCGATATATTGTATTTATAATAATATAGTTTAATTTTACCGTTATATTTATGTAGTTTCGTTCGGTAGGTAGTATGTAAAATAATTCACTTTCACTTAGCAACATTATACTGTACGCTATCCACTCATAAAGGTTGGTTATTCATTCATTCATAAATTATTTTAATAAAAAACAAAAGAATTCACTACGATTGTTAAAACGGAATAGACTTAATTGTTTAATTAATAATCGTTCTGCGTGAAGCTAGAAGTCGTAAAAGTTGTGGTCTAGTTTATCTTACGAGTTTGATGCGGCAGTAATAATTACTGCTGTTTTTTGTTGCTTCCTAAAAGTTCTGACTAAAATAATGAATAATATTTTGTTGTTTAAGTTTAGCGACCTTCAGTGTGTTTACATGTGTTTTATTTTTGCGAAATTTACTGCTAATGCGTTACAAACAAATGTCGTTTTTTGCATCATCAACAAAAAGTCATTTGGTATGTACAAATATGCAAATTCTTTAATATTAAAAAAAAAACAACGTAAATGTAAATAAAATTAATGTACCGGGCTGTTGAAGTTTTTAGGCGCTGAAAATCCATTTGTAAGGATTTTGGATAATACTTACCAACTTAAAATTGTCAGTTTCTGTAATACGAGAAGTACACAAGTGAACCAAAAGTTTCATTAATTTAAATATTATGATACTAGCCCTAATGTCCGCTGTTGTCAGGTAATAATGCGAAAATTTCGCGACAATTTAAAAACATTATCGAAAGTAATTGAATTCTCGAGAACATTCTAGAATTTTCGGCAACATTTTAGAATATCTGGATTTTTTTAAAATTCTAGGAAATTCTGGATAGTCCACAAAGCTTCTCGAAAGTTTCTTAACATTTTGTCATGTTCGTAAGTCTATATTAAAATATCCTCAAACACTTTCGGACTTTTCATGAGAAACTAATGTATGAAAAAGAGATTTTCACTACCTCCGTACCAGATAGAAACCAAGGGCTATCTGCCACCATAACCGCGAATAAGAGGCTGTGAATAGTTATGGAAAATTGATTTGCAATTGAAGTTGTTCATGTTTATCATTTTCGTTTCCTGAACACTCGGTACTTTTTAAGACATTCGTAATCAGTTTACGCTGAAGAGGCGGCTTTCAAATGTAAATATTAGTTAAATTATTACATTTCCATAAAATTATAAACAAAGTTGTTCATTTTCATCTATTAGTTCACAAGTTTTTAATGGCTTCGAAGTATGTTTCACGCACGAATATTTAAATGATTAATGATACAATTTATGTCTGCTTCCAATTTAATCAAAAGTGACTATGATGACGTTTTCTTTTGCTGGTCTATTATTAAAAACACTCACGTTCAAATATTCGGCGTCGGAATCTTGCTTTTGTAAAAAATTTAATAGACCACCAAAGCCCATTAAATAGTCATATTGTATTACATATTTTTCGTAGTAAATGTGATATTTGGGAAAGAAAAACAAATTTGGAAGAGCGCTTTTAAATAATTAATTAGGATGCATAAATAATAGAACAACACTGTATAAAACAGCAACTGCTAATTTCAATTTCTTTTCCCGTTTCTTTCCATCAGATTGTTTTTTGTTTTTTCGAAAGCAGATGATCTATTGTTTTAATTCATACAGAAGCTTTGAAGGTGGAAAAATAATAATTATAATTTCATAATTATTTTTCCTTTTAATAGCTCGGAAATATGCATAATAACTAACAGACGTTTATTATTTGCTATAGCGTAGTGTAGTTTAGTCACTTAATCAAAACTTTATTTTTTCTATTTTCAATACCCTAATTTAACTATTGCAGACAATCGTATATTTAAATAGGGACAAGTTTTGTTTAGTTTTTTTTGTTAAACTTATAGTTTAGTTACAATGAATACCTTATGGGGAACTTTGGGCCATCCTGTATATTGTACGCAAATCTCGTTATTTTATACACACAGAACGCGTTGTGGGTAAATTACAAAAGTTCCACTAAGCACAATGTTAATTTCATGTTTTGATTTCTAATTCAATTTCAAATCAGAGCAAACTTCTCAACTGTAAGAGATCTTCAAGAGGTAAATAAAATAAAAATTCGCATTTTGGCTAAAAAATTCAGTTAGTATCACATGAAATATTACATTAATTAAAAATTAGAAAATAGTACATTTATTCTGAAGGTTTACATTAAAAAAAGTTTGTGATTGGTTTAGTTGCTATACGTACATAGGTCTTCAAAATCTGTTTACTATTTTGTTTGTCATGTAATTTTTGAATTACAAAATGACAAAGTGTACCAAATTTACTATTATTCTTACCGAAGCACAGCGTACATATTATGCAGTCTTTGGAAAGTTAAAGAAAAAACTGTTATTTTATTTTATTGTTGCTGATGGAATTCAATATTACGTGAGAATTAAATAATATTTTATTACATACGTATATGTGTAGTATAGCATTTATATTATTGCATTTCAGCATATATATAATAGAGGAGATACGTGTGGTGTGTAATAAATGCAGAATGTGCAAAGCATTATCTATTATGGTGAATTTAGTAAACATTCATGTTATCCATGAAGTTCCTTTGAAACGGAAAATACGTGTCTTATCTCGTTTGTCGTCCCGTATAAAAAGGAATTTTGAATAATTTGGTAACAAAAGTTACATATAAACTAATAAGAACTTCCTTGTTTGTTTCCTCCAACTTTTTAAATTAACATATTCAAAATAAGAAAGCATTAGTATCCCCACTCGTCTAACTATAAAGGATCATAGATCCCACATTTTGAACGCGTCCTATACAGTAGGCGCAGCGTACTGAAAGCCATATCCCACGACCGGTTTCGACCTATCAGGTCTCATCAGGTGGGCGCTGGCAGAAAGGCTTTCACAAGCTATACAATAAATATAAATGTAAACATGGAATCAACAGAAACAACTACTCCGAGGGCTAATACCCCTACCGACATTGAATTACACTGTTGATTCCGATGAATTCTTGGACGAAGATATAACATATTCAAAAAAGAAAGAATTAAAATCCTTATTCGTCTAAATACCTATTAAGATCAAAGATCTCACATTTGCAACGCGTCCTACCAAATAGGCACAACGAACCGAAAGCCATATTCCACGACCGGTTTCGACCTATCGGGTTTCATCAGGTGGGCGCTGGCAGAAAGGCTTTCACAAGCTATACAATAGATATAAATGTAAACATGGAATCAACAGAAACAACTACTCCGAGGGCTAATACCCCTACCGACATTGAATTACACTGTTGATTCCGATGAATTCTTAGACGAAGATATAACATATTCAAAAAAGAAAGAATTAAAATCCTTATTCGTCTAAATACCTATTAAGATCAAAGATCTCACATTTGCAACGCGTCCTACCAAATAGGCACAACGAACCGAAAGCCATATTCCACGACCGGTTTCGACCTATCGGGTTTCATCAGGTGGGCACTGGCAGAAAAACTTTTACAAGCCATATAATAAATACAAATATAAATGATTCCATATTTATAGTTTTATTTGTTAAATTATGTTATTGCGATAGTTCCCTAAATATCGATAACCGAAATCGTTTCTCTTTTTTTATGATCGTGAGCTTCGTCTGTTGCCCCTGTCCTGTGAAGAGATTTAATGTGGACTATGCAAAATAGTCTTTTCATATTACGTTATTCGAACGTCAAATCCATTATGCTGATACTTGAACAAAATGTGTTTAGTACACAAACCCAACTAATTACTTTTACTTTCTTGTATAAATAATGCACACTATGCAAATTAGATCATACAGCTACACTAACATGTATGTATGTACATAGGTAAGTGTGTCTATGTTGCATTTCTATGCGAGTTACAATGTAGGCACGCTACACATGCATTTTCACGCGATCGTATGTAATCATATTTTTGAAATACCTATTGAGACGAATGTATTTATTCAAGTTTTAAATGGATTCGTTATGTGAAAAAAATGTATTGTATCATAGTCGTAGCAGTGGCAATTTCAAAAGTGAAACTATAGCAAAACAGAATTTTAAGCATTTACTCGCTTAGTTGATTTCCAAGTGCTTACTCGGGAGTTAAATAGGGTGATATGGAAGGTTACGAGGAGGTGTAACATAACATTTATTCCATATCACAATATTAGTCAGCATTGGTCAGTGATCTGTCGGAACTGCCTGACATGGATCGCGATTTCGAACTTTATGGTTCTCATCAGCACGCCGTAGACAGTTTCGACAAAACATCATTTAACAAATAATTGCAAACGCCATAGTGTACGCCATCTGAGTTCAATTGTTTACAAGATCCTTTTCGATTTAAGGATATCGACTTGTCAATTATTTACAATTAACTTATCGTATAATTATTTAACTACTCTGTGGTTTCCTAGCATCACTTAGGTAAATGCTGCCCCAGTAATATTCCACAGATAATCTTTCACTTGTTTTCTATCTTCATTTGGTCCATCTCATCTGTCTTCTCCCCCACATTATTAGTAGTTAGTGGAAATGAAAAACCCAAAAGTTTTTTTTTTACAGAAACTAGCTAATGTAAACCGTTCACACGCTGAATCCAGTATTTATAAATTTAAATAGTACACTAAGAAAAAGGAATTCATTTAAACAACAAATTTTTACTTTAAAATTTTGATATGTCAAACGAACGATTTTTTAGGACGAAAGATGAAAAAACACTCGGTGAAAATGTTCCATAAATTTATTAAGAAACTCTATACGTATTTCGGCAGTTATTCCATTGGCAGGAGTTTAGTAACAACTGAAGCAATAAACTTAGGTATAATATTACAGTGTATGAGGGTTAATTACTGGTTTTTCCCATAATAAACATCTTAGGGTTTAACAGCGGTGATTGACTTAAATCTAGTTGTTCGTTTAATAAGTTATCTTTATCGTTGCAAAGAGCTCTTTTAATTTCGAAAGTTTCTAAAGCAATTTTTTAGTTTAGTTAACACTCAAAGTTTTGTTTCAAACCACTGATGATGTTTCAACTGGCATTGAAAATTTTTTATTTTAATATTCGTTAATCCAATAATATATATTCATTAAAATTACGATTTTAGTTTGTAAATGTTAAATAAATGTCCAGATTGTTAATTTAGTGTTGTTCTTGTATTATTTAAATTTTATTTTATAGTTGAAATAATTGATAATTAATTATTATTCGAAACATTGAAAACAGTTAAACGAACCAGTGCCAAGTAGTAATTACACAATATCCTTTTAGTTTCATAAAAAAAAATTCCTAGCGAAATTTATTAACTATAATAAGCATTATCTATATTGAGTGAAGTACTTGCATATTGCTACATGTCACTAAAATGTAGATTAAGTAATTCGCATAATTAATTCAACGTTTCACATGCATTAACAAAATACTTCACGTTGTGCTTTTAAGGAATTATATACTAACATCTGATATCTAGCGAAGGCTCACTTCAAACTATAAAGCTGTATTTTAGACAGTTTACATTTTATGAATATTTTCCCTTACCTCTGCAAAATTAATAACAATAAAAAAATCTAAGCCTAATATCTCATTTTTTATCTAAATTGATTCATTTTTTCCCGTCATTTTTGAATTCTATGACCCCAAATTAGTTTAGAAACAACTTTTTAGTAAAATCGAGGACGAAAAGTACTTACAAATTTAGCATCACGTTTTTGCTAAAAAGTTGTTTCTAGACTAATTTGGGGTCGTAAAATCCAAAAATAAAAAAATTTAGGTCATATGTCGGAAGCGAAATATTCAGATTTTTTTTTATCCTTATCCATTTTGCCGAGGTTCGGAAAAGAAGTCATAAAATCTACACCGTCTAAAATAGAGCATTACGGTTTGGACTGAGCCTTCATAAAATATCAGTCTATAACTCCTATGATGCGAATTAACAATGCTTGTCCAGTTCCTAAAATACGGCATTCACACAATGCGTAAGACGTTTTAAATGCCGTATTTTAAGAACTGGCCAATATTCTGTAAGTAAAACGCATGTTGAATCAACAGTTTTTCTACGAATGTTTCCTGGTTTCGTTCAAATAATTCTAATTCGAAACTTTCTTACTGTTCTTGCAATGCACTTATCGCATTTATGATAGTTAAGATATAGTAGTTAACACAAAAAGAACGTCGATAACTGATTTTTTGTTAACTTAACAGTTTCCCTCTCTCTCACTATAAAATAACCAATTGAATGTATAATTATTGAGTTTTGTAGCCAAAATTTTATCTACTATGTTAGGGTTGTAGCCGTTGTTAGATGCGATGATTTTTAGTAACCGTATTTCTTTTTTATAATTTTCATCACTTAGTGGAATAGAAATAAGTCTATAAATCAAACTATTAAAAGTTGACATTTTAATATTATAATTTTGGTTTGAAGAAGTTGAAATAATTAATTACGTCTGAAAAGGTGTTTTCCCTCTAAATATTGAATTCTAAAATGCCATTTTTACGTGTTATTAACAAATCTAAAAAGTTTAAAGTATTATGTGATTCTATCTCAACTGTAAATTGTACTGGTATCTATCCAATTACAAAATGTTAGGGATATTAGAAATTCAAAATGCCTTTTTTCATAATAAAAATATTACAAATGAACAATGTAAAGGACATAAAAGTCCTACATTTTTAGCCCGGTTTCAATATGATTTGTTTTTACCCCCACTTACTTGTATATGTATATGTATATATAGTGACGTTTTTTTACATTAAGTTATTTTCTACTCAATTCATTGATAATGGCCTGATAAGCCGAAACAGTGTAAGAGAAGTCTTATTATAAAATTTTTTGTAAAACCTTACAACAGTGTTTGTTTGATTTCTACATTATTAACATGTTTTACAATTTTCCAACCGAAACCTCCCTAAATCTTATTAAAAGTGCAAATTTATAAGTGGTTCTAATTATGAAAATTCATATTATGTTTCTGTAATTTTTCTTAATTTGGTGATACTTAAACATTCCATTTGGTAATTTTATTTTTTATTTTTCACCTTTTAACCTATCACATCAACAATGGAACAATTCCGCTACTGATTACGTACACAGCTTAAAACGCATGATGTAAATTTTGGATTTTGCGTCGTGTGAAATGATTCAGTTGATCTATTATTATTAGTTGATTAATAAATTCGGAAAAATAATGGTTATATATTATAATTAAACAGTCTGGACATTGATTAGGTGACTCCACTTATTCTACGCGTGTTCATTCCGTTGTTTTAAGGCCGCTTATTATTTATTCGTTCGTGGGTGTACGTAGATGTTTCGCAAAAAAAGCTCGTTAAGTGTCGGCAATAGCACTAAAGAAAGCAAAAGTGAAATGAAGGACGTATGGACACGATGGATAGCACTCAGAACTGACAGACTGACTTGACTCTATATACAGATACAGTGTTGTGTTGTTTTATTTAACGAATGGTAGGATAATAATGCGACCTACACTCCAGTATGTATAAATATACATGTTTTATCATTGGCCTGGCCAGTCATATTTACTTGTACCTGTATAATATGTAAATTATTTTGGGTCGATCAATTGAACCGGCCACTGATCACCTGACCGAGACTATTGTTTTTAAGAAATTAATATGAACCGTGAATCATTTTTCAGTCCAGCCCGTCTACTACCTGCATACTAAAAAATATATACAATACATTTTAGACTGTTTGAGTTTATAGGTTATAGGTGACGAAGAAAATAAAATAGCACTGAATATATAAATATAAATTTTAAATGTAGACTGGGGTAAAAATGAATATAAAATTGAATGAAGTGAAGAAGTTATGTTGTTGCCAGGAAGATCGAAAGAGAAAACTGATTGTAGTTATTAAAATAATATTGTAGAAAGATAGAAATAAGGGGAGCTAGGAGTTTGTTAGTCATAGTAGGGATGAATTTGAAGAGGTCAATAACGTACAAGACTGAAAACGAAATGTACCGAAGAAACCAATTGTAAAATTGTTATTAGATAAAGTAAGAATTATAGACGGCATGCTGTTATATTAGTATACAGAGTTGAATTGTTATGAGGGATTATAGGAAAGTACCGAAGCAATTAAATTCTCGTTAAGGGAAGAATAGATACAGAGCAGATAAAGAGCAAGTATAGAAATAGAATTGTAAATATAAATATGGAATCAACAGAAACAACTACTCCGAGGGCTAATACCCCTACCGGCATTGAATTACACTGTTGATTTCGATGTATTCCTAGACGAAGATATAACATATTCAAAAAAGGAATTAAAATCCTTATTCGTCTAAATATTACCCCTCGGAGTAGTTGTTTCTGTTGATTCCATATTTATATTTATAATATGGCCTGTAAAGGCCTTTCTGCCAGCGCCCATCTGATGAG
The DNA here is from genome assembly GCA_963921985.1 of Agrilus biguttatus. Lineage (NCBI taxonomy): Eukaryota > Metazoa > Arthropoda > Insecta > Coleoptera > Buprestidae > Agrilus > Agrilus biguttatus. The sequence goes on from OY998117.1 coordinate 33,407,157, forward strand.
ACCCGATAGATCGAAACCGGTCGTGGGATATGGCTTTCGGTTCGTTGTGCCTACTTGGTAGGACCCGTTCCAAATGTGAGATCTTTGATCATAGTATTTCGACGAATAAGGATTTTAATTCCTTTTTTGAAAAATAGAATTGTAAAAAAGAATATTTACACGATAACAATATGATACACTATACAATACCATACAATAAAATTTGAATATACCATACCTGAAATAAATTGCAATATAAACATAGGCAGACTTAAAATTGTTGGCTGCCGCAAAGATCAAATAAATAAAAAAATAAATGTAAATTAAATTTCGCCACAACATACATGCATAGTTCGGTTTCGGCGTGTTTTTATTTGCGTTTCAACTGTGACATTACAATTTCAAAAAAGTACTTGCGTCTATTATAACGATATTGAATTTTTAATACGGTACAATGTACACACTCGACTCGTAGGAAATTTTAACACTATTCATAAAGCCTTGGTTTTTAAAGATATTCCATCGCAGAAATCGCACGAAATGCTTTTGCTGTATTTTAAAACCGTTTGTTTTAAAAATCTGTTGTGCCTTTAGTTTAAAGAGAATTTGATATCAGCGCAATTTCGCTGCCTTTTCTTGTCAGCTTTTGCCTCTACTTTGTTACATGTATTCTCTAAATTTTACTTTTTGTTTTTTGTTTTGTTTTAAAAATGTTCGATTATTTATTTTTCATTGGTTAGGTCCAGCAGCAACTCGTCATCTACATCTGCCAATTCTTCCTCTAATAATTAATACAGTAGAAAAATTTCGATAGTAACTCTGCAGACGGAAGAAGATTCGAATTAAATATAACAAAATATTTCATTTTTAAAAAAGCAGTAATATTAAATAACAAGCAAAGAATATATAAATGAATAAAAGCTACCAAAGAGTAGAATCATTTTCTCTAATATACAACATTGTGCCTTTATATTGGCATCGATTTTTTTTTACGAAGTACGTTATTTCCATAAGTTTTTTTTTTGCTTGAGTTGAACATTTAGATTTTTGAAAAGGTGTAATTCATGAACAACCATTCCAATGTATTGTAACGAGTGCGCGTTTGCTTGTATGCGTTCGAGTGCCCATGTATGCGAGTGAGCCGGTCGAGTATATCGTAACTGTAAGTGTGCGTAATAATTGAGGACATGTTAGCGTATTTGTGTTTTGCGGAGATTTGTTCAATATTTCGGCGAAAAATAAAATGGTCCCGACTTTTCTGTGTTTCTCGGGAATGTTCCGGAAATTTAACTGAACAGTATAGAAGCGGAAAGACGATCGCCGAGAGAGTTCAGATATAAATAGACGGTCGTGAAGAGTGCAGATATAAATTGACGGTCGTCAAAATTTGACACTCCTATCTTTGTTTCACAAAGGTTTAATTCCGGTTTCTTAAAGTCTGTCTGTCTTCGCGTCGTTGATAAAATTAATTAATCGATATTTATTTATATCATTTATGTTTTCTTTGAATAGCTTTTTACGTAATGTTTAAAACGTATTTTGATAATACACACTCTAATCTTAAGCGTTTTAATGATAATAATATTAACAGGATGTGTTTTGGTCGCATTCGTGAAAACAAATCGTACTTTACATGTGTATTGTCTGATTTTATGTATTTATGTATATACATGTTATTTATTACTGATACTCACTAGTCACTACTTAAAATATATTGATTCCTTTTTGACGGTTTTATGTTTACGAAGTTGCAATAGAGCCAACCAACGCGACGTGTTGGTTTGTTGTGCACAATATCTCTTTTGATTGTCTGTAATCGTCAGACATTTTGTATTGTTGCGAATAAACGACCTTCACTTAACGTTTTGTCGTTTGTTTTTCGTGAGTTATATAATTAAATTTTACTTTTAACAACTTATTTTGAACCGTGATATCAATTTTGTTTTAGATTGTACGTGTTCTGTACATTATCGAGACTTGAGAATTTTTTTATCTCGCTGCTATAAATTTAATTAGATAGATTAGCACTGTTTTTCAAGGATTATCAACATTAACATTTTTAAGGAATTAGTTATAAGGTGAGCCACGTCCTACGTGGCTGCGATTCTGTCGTTTTCGTTCGGAACTTTAACATCAGTTGGTGTACAAAACAGCTTTTTACAACTTTTTTATCGAAAGTGCTGTAATAAAAAGAATATTTGAAATCAGTTATCTAATCTAAAGGAGGCACGAGAAATTGTTTAGTAATTGGAGAAAGTGATGATAAAAGTCCTTGGAAAACTGTATTTTCAGCGTCTTTTTTCATTGTATATAATTTTAAATAAAATTTAAGATCGAAAATACAAATATGTCGTTGGTCGGAACTGCCATTCGTGGATAACGATTTCGAACTCATGATTCTCATCAGAGCTCAGACAGAACATCAACCCACCTATCTGCTGCCTTTAAATAGAGTTCGATAAATAAATGCAGAAATTGTAGTGACCGCTATCTATAAATAGATCGTTAATTGTTGGCAGAATGAGAGAAACAGATCTGCTTTCATCACAATTTATGTAAGGTTAATTTGAATTTTCTATGACAGTTGGATCATTGTAATATTGGGTTTTTCACCAGACCCGTAAAACGTTTGGGGCTCACAGGCTGTTTCTAGTTCTGCCTATTTGATAATCCGACATGGACCACTAATTTTCCTTTTGCAAGTTTTACATTTTAATATTTATTCAATTTTTCGTTGCTTTTTCTTCATTTTATTACATTTATGACCTTGATAAGAGTGCTTATACGTTCTCTTACTTAAATATGGTTCATGATCAGGAAAATCATCATTTTTTAAACATTTCTGCTGAAGTATTTACTTGGAAAATAGTGTTTATGTTAAATTTGTATCACGAGATTTTTTAACGTCATGATTTATTTTTGACGTCGTTCATGCTAAATTATATGAGTAAAATAATTAACGTCGAAAAATAATTATACAAATTTGTCCCAATCTGCAGAAACTTACTTTTTTTTGGTGTAATTAAAATAAACATCATATGCACTTACAAATGTACGTTATTCTTTGCATGTGCCTGTGCCTGAGAGTTTACATAATGTTTGAAAATGATATTCTTTGTGTGCGATCGAAATGTGTGTATTTACTTACTTGTATGGCAGTATACGAATGGAATGATGTACGACAATTGTATGAATGGATAGATAAATATGTGAATTTGGTGGGGATCTAATCTCATTTTTCTTTAAACGCCAGGTTCAGTTCTGGAGGTAAAATTGGAATATGTGTGTCGTAATATTTAATCTCTGACTAGACTACTATTTAAGTGTTTACTTAATAAAATTCGAGTGTTTTTGTGGTGCTAAAAAATATATCGATAACTGCGTAATATGGTCACATTTTCTGAAACGAACATGGACAGTCTAAGCAATCTGCTGAATTTAAGCAACAGTCCAAACGGCCTAAATTTTGGCCATAGCGTCCATCATCATTCTCTCGGTCATCATCATCATAATCATCATCACGGCCACCATAATCTTCGTCACTTCAAATTTAACAGATCATTGGGAATGAGTTACCAATCTAATAATTGTAGTAGCTCGAGTGGGGACAGTTGTCCCGAAACTCCAATCAGTGCACCCATCGATATAATTGTGCCGTCATCAAACTCGAGTGCTCACAGCCATAATAGACATTCAGATAACAGTTTCGGAAGTAACCATGACAGTCCGATTTCGTCGTCTCCTAAAGTGGGTTCGTGGCAAAAAAATCACAATCACCACCATCATTCTATTCAAGAGTTAATTAGACATTTCGGTAAAAAGGTGCATAATTGGCGATCAGAAAACAGTTATCGTAGAGCGTCTTGTAGTGAGGACAGTAGCGCCAGTAACAAACCGGAAGAAGAGTTTCGTGGAAGAAGCAAGTCTCTTGATAGTGCAGCCAAAGTACCTCATCATCTTTCAGATTGCGAGACTACTTACAGAATTTACAACACTATTCTCAAAGAAGGTAAGACTCCTCAGTGGTGCGATATGCAGGCTTATTTAAACTGAGTGGTACATTATACGTTTTAGGAACACTAAGCGTGTTTTTAGGGGTTATTAAGGATGATCTTTTTATCTAAAATAATTTCCGGTAATACCGGAAGTTGATGTCAACTTTGTTATTATTTTTAATGGAATGGTATATTTTTTACGATTAATTCCTAAGAAGCACAAAATTTTAAGGTGATTTTGGTAACCAACTTGTACGATATATGTCTACGATGAATAATTTTTGAGATAATTTAATTTATAGAGAAAAGGTCGCTATCGAAAACCAAATTATAAAAAATCGTAACTTAGAATGTTGATTTTTTTTTCTAGTTATATTGAAATCTTAAGGCTAACGTCATGACAAAATTAAGCTCAATAATTTATGCAGGGCGTTCAGAAAAAAGGTCAGGTTTAAAAACATCAATTTTTTTCAAATGGCACCTACCATATTTCATTTTGTCATTCAAGTCCTTTTTTATCCTCTATTGATACATTCGGATATTTCCCATTGTTTTATTTAAAAAAAATCTAAAATTATTTAATATTTTGAAATTGAAGTCCTTTTAGGTAAAAATGTGATCCTTGATTTTGAAATTTTCAAACCTCTAATACGCTTAGTTTTCCTAAAACGTTTAATGTACCCTTAATTTGAATAACGCTATGTACTTATTTAAATAATGGCGTACGATGAGCAAAATCCTTTTTCAAGTCGCATTTCGTTCCTATTTTTCCAACTCAAATTTACTTGTCTCAATGGAAAATAGACAACTAGTTTCTAAAGAAGAATTTTTAGGATTTAACTTAATTCAATTTTTTTGCCGAATTGCGGCAAAATTGATCTTAGGTTAGACATTCACTTCGTAAATTTACTGCTCATTTAGGTAATTGTCATTTTGACCATCATAAAAACATTTCAGTGTATTTTTAAAAACAAAGCGTAATTGTAATCCGTAAATTAATTTTATTTATTTCGAATCCTAATTGCCGTCGTTAATTTCCTTTGTATTCACTGGAGGCGGACTTCATTTAGTACCCATCATTAAATCGTTTTAATCAGCGGAACGGCTTAGGAATTAGCGGTTACAAAAGTATATATATGAATGTCGTATATTTATTCAATTACCTTTCTATTTAAAAATATTATTTTTTTGTAAAAGTTTTTAGAAAATTGGTTAATACATGAATAATAGAAAACCTGTTTCGATCGCTAAGTGGCCATTCGCATTGATATTTTTAATTTAAAAATTTGCAAATTATTGTTTGGTTTATTTATAGTTTTCATTAAAATGTAAATACCAAATGCAAACTTAATTCACTTTCGAAACTTACTTTCTATTTTAAAAATATTGAGTGGATTTTACAGTGGCTTAGTTTCCACCGTATACTTAAGTCAAGTTTAATTATAACCTTAACAGTGGCTTGGATGCCAAAATATTGATAGAATTTCTTTCTTTTTTTTTATTAAAAAATAGGTTAAAACGCCTTACAACACTACAAACAATGTTTATTGGTACAACCAACAAATGTACACATTTCGACTACGAAGTAGTCATTTTCAGTGGTAATAGTAAACTAAGATGAAGAAAAGATTATACCTAAATGTATTCTAAAAAACTGCCTGTGACTTATTGAAGACTAATGAACAGGGGGTTGTTGGTGAACGTCAGGTCAAAATTCATCAAAGAATTCCTGAATTTATGAATGTAAATACACTCGTAAACTTTTAGGTCGATGTAATTGTGACAGGATTTTAATAGTTCAATATTGTAGTCAATACGATGTCGTGTTTAAGGCGTGGTATGCAACTGCTGATTTTTCGGCATTATTCTTTTTTAGGTGGTACAGATGTTCTTTTAAACGTATGACTAGATTTCTCTTAGTTAAGCCTATGTAAACTTCATCACACTCTAAACAGTTAATTTTATAAATTCCTGACATTAAAGTTTTGTTATCTTTGTCCTTTGGATTTCCAAGGACACTACTCAATTTTAATTTTTTATTAGTAAAAACTGGTTCTATTTCTGTACCACTTAAAAAAGAACAATGCCGAAAAATCAGCAGTTGCATACCATGCCTTAAACATGAGACATAGTATAGATCACAATATTGAACCATTAAAATCTTGTCACAATTACATCGACCTAAAAGTTTGCAAGTGTATTAACATTCATAAATTCAGGTATTCCTTGATCAATTTTCACCTGCCGTTCCCTAACAACCCTCTGTTCAATAGTATTCAATAAGTTACAGGTAGTTTTTTGGAATATATTTAGGTATGATCTTTTCTTAATCTTAGTTTACTATTACCATTGAAAATGACTACTTCGTAGTCGAAATGTATACATTTGGTTGTACCAATAAACATTGTTTGTAGTGTTATAAGACGTTTTAATCTATTTTGTATATTATTCACACTACTAGTCACTCGATACTCATCCGTACCTCTAATTATCATTTCTTTTTTATGACAACGATTCAGTATTATTTATAACATTTCTTGTTTAGTTTTATGGAATACTTGAACTGTTTACACTATATACAAAAATATGAATACAAATGAGTACACATTTCCAAAACGTTGGTAGACGTTATGTTAAATAATATAACTTATGTAGGTAATATTCTATTATATATAAACATAGTCACGTTAGAAATAAAAAAAACAAAAGTACCAGACTTTTCCCCATATACACCACCAATTTTTTAATTTTATTAATAAACAACAGCAAAATAAAAAAGAACTTCATTTTAAAAACTATTCAAGAAGTACCTATTTTGTATTTTGAATAAGTTCCGTACCTCAAAAAAAAAAACGGAACAGTATTCGTCCAACTGTCTGTCCGTCAAAAGATTATCAAAGATTATGAAAGAAAATCTAAAGGTACAAATTCAGGAAAAAATATGAGAGTTACGAATTTGAAATTTTCAAAAAACTTTTTTTTTTTTTTAAGGTATCAATACACATACATTCGTAGGTATATATCGTCTGGGGTAGGTATCATTTAAAAGGGATTGTTACAGAGAGAGTACGAACATATTTTTTTCATATTTTTAAATAGTATTATCACTATCATAGTCGGGTTTAGGCTTGTTCAGATTTCAGAAGCATGAGTAATGCCTTGGCTTTCCCCTTTGTAGTTACCGCTTCTACTTTTAACGCCTTCTAAGAAAGTTTCCCAAAAGGAGCATATCCTTTGGGCGTCGCGAATGGCAACGTCTTGCGCTTGTAAAACGGGCCAGTCAAAAGGGTGGCGCCTGCGCAGCTAGCGCGGGAGAGTAACAGAAGATGTAGGTAGATCAGATAGCACTTTCGATTTCCTCATTACGGAACCGACAGAAAGGACTGACGGTTAATTCCAGTTTGTTGTTGTGGTAACATAGTTCTCCGTGACCTGTGAGGATTTCGTCCTGTATATGATGAGAATTTGTTCTTCCCAACCTATACAATTTGTTTTTTTTTTGTTAAGGAATTTTCCTTCTGTCCTTTCAGCAGAGGTTAATCATATTGTTGTCGTAGTAAATTGATGAACTTATTCAAAGGCCAGTTTTTTGAATGCCACAAAGATCGTGATGATTAATAACTGCACTTGTATTTTGTAACTATTTATTTACGATTAACAAATAAAACACTTAAACCAACACATTAACAAAACAAAACTTACGGATTACGTATAGCGGACTGTACGAAACGAAGAATGAAATTAATTGTATTTGTATTTGCTGTTGATTAGACGAAAGATCTAGATGCAACTAACTTTATTTTTTCTCATTTCAAAAATTTACAAAATTTCGAAAAGTGGAAGGAATGTTTGGGGTGGAGTTAAGGCTCATTGTTTGGACAGTTGATTGGTTGAAAAAATTGCAAAAGTCTATTATTTGTTATCGATGAAAGACGGAGATACAGCGGGGGAGTGGACTAGCAAACAGTAAAATACCAAAGGGGCTCTAACAAGTATGATGATGATCAGAAATTTAAGATGCGATTCTATTTCTGAGAAGCATACTAAAATGTGAAAGACAGCAATTAACATTATTGGGGGCTAATTCACATCGAAACGACGAAACTGAAAATAACTACAAGAGAATTTGATACAATGTGATGTGCCATAAATCTTGAAATATATACAAACGTAAGTATAAATATAAATATGGAATCAACAGAAACAACTACTCCGAAGGCTAATACCCCTACTGACATTGGATTACCCTACTGATTCCGATGTATTTTTAGACGAAGACATAAGATATTCAAATGTAAGATCTTTGATCTTAATATTTAGACGAATAAGGATTTTAATTCCTTCTTTTTTGGATATGTTATATCTTCGTCTAAGAATACATCGGAATCAACAGTGTAATTCAATGCCGGTAGGGGTATTAGCCCTCGGAGTAGTTGTTTCTGTTGATTCCATATTTATAATTCCAATGAGCCTAAACTTTACGTTGTAAAATGCATACAAATACAACAGTATAATAAAAAAATAAACATTTGAAAAGAACTACAAAATTATATATCTAAAAAGTACAAGTGTAGAAGTGAATATTAATACGCAACACATTGTTCCTGTTGATTTTTGCCATACTTCAAATTGGCCAGGCAACTAACAAACAATTTTATTATTCCGGAAAGTTAGCAAATTATTATTGATTTGGTGTAATATTCAAATTATTATTTTGATTGTAAACTTAATAGGTAAAATATATAATTCAAAGATGATACCGTGAACTTCAAATTATTGTACAAAAGTCTAATGATTCCTACAGTTCTTCTTACTGAACGTATGAGTGTTATGTAAGAGTTTATGGTGTTTATGGTGAAATGTTTACAAATTTTATAACTATAGGTTATACATACAGTAGGTCGGGGACCATGAGAAATATTTTGAATAAAGAGATATGAAACACACAATCTATTATGTTTGAACGACGTTCGCAAGGTCATAATCTATCCTCTGTGTAGGTTAAAGTTTTACTTTCACTGTTTCTTTCCTCAGTTCTAATTCATCCATGAATCCTGACCTTGTTGATTTTTTTAATTTGCCGGTCAAGTATAAGTGACACGTAATTACTAAATTAATAAATTTACAACTTCTTTATTAAGTAATGTACGTTTTTATAACTATTCTAATCCTCAAAAATGTCAGTGTAGATTAAGAAAGAAAAAGTAACAACAACTTTTAGTTAGACTTGCGTTGTTCTTTCGCAAACTTGTACTACTTACTAATAAAAGTAGCGAAGGCTATTTCATAATTGCCTTTCAATAATTAATTAACTACATTCCCTATTAATATTAGGTAGCATTTTGAAAATTAATTTGGAACTATACATTTTTTACGAGCGAAGAATATGAATACGATCTAATACTCTAATGGCTTCCTAAAGATTCTATATTGGTTTGTTTACGGGAAAAAGGGGAAATCTTCGAAAGACCCCAGCCGTCCGTACGACTGGAGAGTGTTGGATTCCCTCTGAGCGAGGACCTACCAAATTCCTTTGTGTTTCATTCCCACCAGCTACTCGTGATGGTGGGCGGGCAGTCTCTCCGACCTACACGGTAGTGCAAAGCCGGAGGGTAGGGCGTAGGACCCCCTCTTTAGCCTCCTTTCATGGGGGGTGGGTGGTGTAGTTAGGGAGAGAAAGTTGAGTCGGATGAAATGAAGACAGAGGAGAAGTGAAAGATTATTAAAATTCGTAAAGACCTACAAACTAATATATAAACCTCGGTGAGCGTGAACAACCACATAACTAAATAAACAAAAACGGGGGTGGAGGATGTTGACCATCGACGGTGTCGCTGCGATGCAGCCTGCAACAAATTATTAACTTCGAAGACTACCCTTGGTAGCTTTCAAGTACCCCAAAATAGCGGGTGGAGTGTCTTAATGTACAATTGGTGTTAAATCACTCTCTAGTACCATCAGTAATGAACTGAAATATTTATGATAGTAGAAACATGATAAATGACATGACATGCATAAAGACAATTCTGAATCCGAACATAAAGGGTATCCAACGTAAATTTTTTTACTTTGTGGAAATTGTTTTTTTTTTTTAATAATTTCGTCTAAATTTATTATTTGAGATAATATGATAAACAAGGGCCAATTATCCGTTTGGCAGAAATGGCACATCACATTGTCGTGTTTTTGGGTAAAGTAAACTTATTCAATTGCGTTTTCTAGAATTGTGGAGGCACCAGTAACATAAGTGTTGGTTATTCACATAGCCATCGACGTGGAAGTGTGCTTCGTCACTGAAGAATATTTTGCTATTCACAACCGTTCGAACATTGTTCTTACATAGGTTTCTCCTATTTAGGCTTATATACATCTGTAACTTTGTACTTATTTGTTATGTATTTTAAGGTTTGAATTACTGTTCCTTAGGTAGAAACAATTGTCGAGCTTTTGACTAATAAAATCGTTGAAACATTTTGTGTATTTTCTTGATTTTTACATAGCTACAACAAAAAATATTACGTTCTAAATCGCATCGGCATAATTAAGTTCATCCTGTAATCAAATGCAAAAATGTGTAAAAAATAAATAAGGAATCTTCTTTTTCCTCTATAATTGAAGTCATTCTAATTTTGTATTTTACGTTGGCTCTGAAAAAATCCAACTCATTTACGTATTTCCATTTCGTTTGTGAAGAAGCGGCATGTCCGGTTTTTGTCTTCTATCTTCTAATGTGTAATTGGGCATGAAGCGATTTCCATCGTTGTTTGCACTTTGAAAATTTTTGCTCGTCCATTCTTGCCTACGACGTGACATTTCGTGGTTAACATTGAACAGGCATGGATAGGTAATCCACGAGATCGATGGTCTTGATCATCTAATAAATTTGACACATCGCTACTGACACCCTGTAGTTAGTATATGAAAATGATACTTTGTTGTAAGAAAATCGAATTATTTTTACTTATAAATGCATTTCAGTTTTCAGTCTGTTTATAGAAATATTTATTCTATTCTGTTTTTAGAATTTGTTTTTATAGCGGCAATTGAAACACACCATCTGTGAAAATTTCAACTGTCTAACTATCACGGTTCATGATATACAGCCTGGTGTCAGACGGACAGCGGAGTCTTAGTAATAGGGTCCCGTTTTATCTTTTGGGTACGGAACCCTAAAAAATCAATATATTACGTATTTACAACGATAACATATTTTCTCATTACATAAAAAAACATTTAGTTATTATCGTTAGGTAGTAATTTGTCGGTACTACCAGATGTAGATCGTGATTTCGAACTCATTAGCGTACCCTAGCTAGTTTTAATTTGTCGGGACTACCAGATGTAGATCGTGATTTCGAACTTATTAGTTCTCATTAGCATACCCTACGTAGTTTTAATTTGTCGGGACTACCAGATGTAGATCGTGATTTCAAACTCATTAATTCTCATTAGCGTACCCTAGGTAGTTTTAATTTGTCGGGACTACCTGATGTAGATCGTGATTTCGAACTTATTAGTTCTCATTAGCGTACCCTACGTAGTTTTAATTTGTCGGGACTACCAGATGTAGATCGTGATTTCAAACTCATTAATTCTCATTAGCGTACCCTAGGTAGTTTTAATTTGTCGGGACTACCTGATGTAGATCGTGATTTCGAACTTATTAGTTCTCATTAGCGTACCCTACGTAGTTTTAATTTGTCGGGACTACCAGATGTAGATCGTGATTTCAAACTCATTAATTCTCATTAGCGTACCCTAGGTAGTTTTAATTTGTCGGGACTACCTGATGTAGATCGTGATTTCGAACTTATTAGTTCTCATTAGCGTACCCTAGGTAGTTTTAATTTGTCGGGACTACCTGATGTAGATCGTGATTTCGAACTTATTAGTTCTCATTAGCGTACCCTACGTAGTTTTAATTTTTCGGGACTACCAGATGTAGATCGTGATTTCAAACTCATTAATTCTCATTAGCGTACCCTAGGTAGTTTTAATTTGTCGGGACTACCTGATGTAGATCGTGATTTCGAACTTATTAGTTCTCATTAGCGTACCCTACGTAGTTTTAATTTGTCGGGACTACCAGATGTAGATCGTGATTTCAAACTCATTAATTCTCATTAGCGTACCCTAGGTAGTTTTAATTTGTCGGAACTACCTGATGTAGATCGTGATTTCGAACTCATTAGTTCTCATTAGCGTACTCTAGGTAGTTTTAATTTTGTAACTCTTAATATAATTAGCAGCAAACATCTGTAGCTGGCGATAGACTAACACTTACTTGATATACTCAACACATTGTTTATATGTAGTATGTTGTTAATTTAAAAATATAGTTACTTGGTTAATATAGACTTTCACGGCTGGCGCTACTGTGGAAGCATTTAGTTTTCGAGGTGTTTTGTTGTGGTTGATTTTGATTTTCAATGTCAAACGTTTTGCTGTTCGTGGTAGGCAGCGTCTTCAGTAGCGACTTGGTTGGAGTCCGAGGACGCTTTCGGACACGTGCAGCGAAACGTTTAACGTAGAATACTACTATCAATCAGTCCCGAAAATAAACGTTTTCGCAAATCTAAAAAGCTGTTTGAGATGATGCCACAATAATAAAAAACGAATCTTTTATTAAAAGAATATAGGATATACTTTATAGATTATAAGCAAAATACTAATAAATCTATTTATTTTTACAAAACTAAAATTGGAAGGAAGCACATTAGTTAAACATGTTTATATGTAAAAATGTTGCAGTCATTTATGTTTAGACTTATATAATGTTTAAAATACATATGTTCATAAGTTAAATTGGATTTGATCCAACTACGCTATTTGCGATTACTATTTTTGTTTTATAGTGTAGTATTTAATTCTATTGATTATGAAACATTTTGCTAGTGGTTTCGTGTGCTTACATATATAAACATTAATTGCTGAGGAACCCTGATTAAACCTACCCTGTTATCCTCCCAAATGTCTGTATACAGGACACTGTGGTGAAAATGCATTGAAATCTGTCTTTCCGTTGTATAGACAGGCAAAATTTTCTTTTCAATTTTTACGAGTGTCGATAAATTTAATAGTAACTGTTTATGTAATTTTCCCTTGCAAGGACGATACCCTGATTACCAATTTACCATACATATACATACCATGAACAAATGTAATTAAATCGTAAGATGTTCTCAAAAATAATTAAATGAGATACCTACAAAGTTCGACACCTTTAAGGCGTTCAAGGCTCTACACAGCTCAGAGCTAAATATTTGCCCAGTTTTTATGCATCAACAGAAGGATATATATACCTATTACATTGTACACAAGCCACAAAGTTGTTTTTTAATGATGTGTTGAACCTATGTTGCTATTCAGGTAATACATAATAGTATATGATAACTGTTTTTATTAGACGGGTGAAGCAGATCAGCAAAAATATAAAAAACTTACTCAAGAATGTATTAATTATTTGCCATTTTGTTGTGAAATATGAATGGCATAGCTATTATCTTTGCATTAATCTGTTAACAAAACTAATCAGTAACAGATATTATTTTTTAAATCAATTGTATTGAATTAGCGGATACTTGATGGAAGTCTAACATATTGAAATAAACACACAGTTGATAACTTCCACAATTTATTAAATAAACTTGACACATGTTTCGCCAACACTGTGGCTTCTTCAGAAGTACAAAATCTACTTAAGACTACCTAAGAGTAGATATCTATAAATAAGGTCGTGCATTTTCATTAGAGTGAGGGGAAAAATTTAATAGTGGTGAGAGGTTTATATCTATTTGGTCATTAAGTAATATGTCTGTATTTTTATATTTGTTAATTTCTTTAGATTCTAATAGTGTAGGTTTTAAACTTTTATTTTCAATGTTACTGTGTTTATTTCAATATTATTTTGTATGAAATAAAAAATGGAAAAAATGTTTAAAATATAATGCGACAGTCTCATTTTAGAAAGTAATTAAAATTTTAAACCTCTTCAGTCATGCATTGATGGTGTAGAGCACTCATCTTTACTTTCTTTTATTTTTAAAGCCAATATTTCTTTCTTATAATTCTTATGAGTGAAAAATTGGCCCTATCGAGACCCATAGATTTGGTTGTATGAAAATTAAAAAAATGCAGGTAATTTTAATGACAAAAATTACGACAAATTCTCCTGTATATAATTTTTTTTCACTGATTCTTCACGGACTTATTTTTAATTAAATTAAAGCGAACATATGACAACAACAATTATAAGGAGAAAGTTGTCGGTGAATCAATTCATAATAGGTTTGATTTTGCGGATGATACAGCAATATAAGCATTTAGTTTTAGTAGAGAAGAAGCAGTAGAGTTAGAACTGTAGAGCGTGGAATGAAAATAAATAAAAATAACACAAAAAAATTTGGTATATAAAGGGGATGAAGGCAGAGTTAGAGCTATTATAAAAATTGGAGTCGAAAAACTAGAAGAAGTTACTTATTTTCGATATCTAGGAAGTATGTTTATTTTGGTCGTCAAACTATTTATAAATTTAAATCAAAACAATTATAAACAAAATATTGAATTTATTAAGTTTACTGATAGCTGAATTAAAAAATTCGTTTTATCGTTGCAATACCAAGAAAAATGTTGTATTGTTCATTTTTATTAATACTGTAAACACTATAGATGCTATTTTTATTTTTGTTGTACTTTATGAAATTATGTTCGTGTTATATGCTCTTGTTATTTCGTACCTATATATAGTTACATCTCTCGTAAACTTGAACAAAGCGTTGTGTTGGTAAATAACAGCAGATTAAGATCTTAAAGGATCTAGATATTTGGTTCGACCTGAATCCTATAGGATAAAGTATAATGGAGTTTAATCGGGGGAAGGATTTATATATTCAACTAATTGTCTCACTAAATGTTCTTTTTGGGTTTTACTATAACCAGTGAAATAAAATGCATTTAGGTAAGAGAAATTATTCAAAATATTTAAGATATCCCTATCACAGCTGTATTTTATGTAAAATAAATAATAAATTAGGTTTCTGTGTTTTGTTTAACAAAAAAATGTTGGGTCTCGTTAATGTCTAAATTTTCTTTGTCGTTCTTTTTAACTTAGAATTGCCTAATGGTTTCTACCTGTCTTTCATAGATCATTTAGATATTTTAGTTTACTCTGTAGATTGAGATGTAGTATTTTTTTATTACACACATAAGTAAAAGTTTTGTGTACTTGTACTCGCTTTTATCTTTATCATTGATTATCTTTAGGAATTTTTAAAGACGTACACCGAGGTACGTATAATATAGTGTGTGTACATAGCACGAATTAGGATTATCTCATTTAGCAAGTTGTTTTATTCCGATCTGCTGTGTGTAGCGCAGTGGTTGAAATGAATACAAAAGTGATTCAGTTATTGGTCAGACAAAGGCTCAGAAAACGAACTTACAGCGTTGATGAAGGTTTTTATAATTTTTTTATTCATTCTATGGTATTGTTTTACTAAAATAAAAAAAAGCTGCAGACCTGCATCGGAAATAAACTTTAAGGTATTACGTGATTGGTCTGGCCAAGAAGTGTTTGTTTGTTATTATTTTATTTCGTGTCAGTCTCAACTTTTATCGCAATTGTTTTGAAACAAATTATTGGTTGTCTGGGTAAATAAGAGGAAAATATTCGGCGACACAAATACAAGAACTACTATTATTGAAACAACAAAAACACTCAACCCTTGTTCGAGTAATCGAAAGTTCAGGTTAGGGTAGTAAATACGATTAATTACTAAGAAACATTTTCTGGAACGTAATGTGCCGAAGTTAAGCTTTTGTTTATATTCGACATACAAGAAGGCACGTGTAGACAGCTGCTGTAAAAGGTTAATTTCTTAGACTAAATCGAATCTTTTGTGCGTTGTATATAGCTTCCCAAAAGGTGTCTAATTTTATTTCAAAAAGAGATCATTAAACATGTGAATAACGAATAACGAATGAGTAAAAAGGAAAATAATTTTTCAACCCTGACAAACAAGATGAGTGTCATTCATATGTACCTTTGTCTGTCTATGCGTTACGTTATGCTTCTACGGTCTTTTTTTAAAATTTTAATGAAAGCTGGTATTTACGAAGTAGATGTTAATCCTGTTTGAAATTCATGTAGCCTTTTTCAATATTTCTTTGTATAGGGATCTGAGCATTTTTTTTTGTTGTTTTTATATCAATGGTTTTTTATGCTATATTTACATTTTTAGTGGAACAACGATAAATACAAACAATTGTTTTTCATGTGTATTTTTGTATTTGCAACTCCATATGCTTTTTTTGCTTACAGTTACATTGAATGAAAGTTGAGGAACATTACACATTATAAAAATATTCACAAACCTTTTTGTTATCTTACATCTCTGTATTGACCGGATTTTTGGATATACGGTGAATTTTCCATAGGTAAATATTAGAGAAATGATTACGTGCGCGACGTGTGTGTCGTAACTGCAAGTGTGTGTGTAATAATTGAGAATATGTTAGTGTAATTGCGTTTCGCGGAGACTTGTTCAATATTTCGGCGAAAAATAAAATGGTCCCGACTTTTCTATGTTTCTCGGGAGTGTTCCGGAAATTTAACGGAACAGTATATAAGCGGAAAGACGATCGCCGAGGACAGTTTAGATATAAATTGACGGTCATGAAGAGTTCAGATATAAATTGATGGTCGTGAAGAGTGGAGATATAAATTGATGGTCGTGAAGAGTTCTGATATAAATTGACGGTCATGAAAATAATATGAGAAATAAATCGAGACGCGTAGTAAATAAATAGAAAAGTGAGAAGTGTTATACAGACAGTAACTGTACATAAATAGATAGTGTAATTGGTAGTAAAGTTAAGTTTAGTGATAAGTTATTCTTTAATGTTAAAAAGTTAATTAATATTAGTATAAATAAATTGTTGTTCCTGTTTAAGACTCTTCGAGTTTTGAGTCCAGATTCAGACTCAGCTGGGATATGTCAGAAATGATTACCCTCTTATTTTTTTGTCTTGTGTATTTAGCAGTGGTGAATTATTTTAAGACTGTTTGATCGTTTAAAAAATTAGGCCTTTCTTATTTAATGTATTAATTTCTAAGGGTTTTTAATAAATTTACTTTTCTATCTTTATTCTCCATGTGAATAATTTTACAGTTGCCGTTGAATGTGTTTACTTAAAATTAAATGTCCGATATAAATTGACACATTATTATTGTTTTTGTTGTGTTTTTTAATTCGATTGCAGTTATATGTGTGCTTTTAGAGATAACATTTAATCTCGTCCTCATTATCTAAAAATATGTTAATTATTAATATATAAATATATCCACATAAGATGATAAATAGTGCTATCTTAAAAATATTGGGTGTTTGTTTAACTGTGTTAGTACTTTTTTGATATTAATATTGATAATAATCAAAAACAAATCAATCGTTTTTTTATACGAAGCTTCAAATATCAAAATTGTCTTATTGTTTTACATTTCAGAGATACGCTCGTATCATAATTAATTAGTTTGATAGATAGTGACGGATTGTACGCACTTTTTTGATGTGATTGAAAATGGTTAGATTTATTAATAAAATAAATTATTATAGTATCAAAATGCTGGAAACTTTGGCGGAGTTGTAGAACAAACTGGATAGCTCAACGTCAAAACGCGACACAGAAAGTTCGAAGCACTTTTCGGTAACAAGGTTACCTTCTTCAGGGACTGAAGAGAACTAAAACCTAAGAGCAATATACATATTATATATACTAACTAATTATACGGTTTAATGAACAAGATTCGGTCAAACTGCCGCAATATTCAGTGGACCTTACAAAAACAATAACAAAAGAATTAAATTAAACTAAAAAGCGGAGAGCTAGGAATAGGACTCTTGTCACTATTAAAAGAACTTAATCTATTTTTATAAATAAACATGCTTTCAAAACTATTTAGTAAGTAATTATATTTAATTTCCTAAACTAACTTAATGTTGTCAATATTGATCCTATGATTTTCAGTAAGAATATGTTGAGCAACACTAGATTTTTCAGTTCTACCAAATTTAGCATGAGCTAAATGCTCTTTAAACCTGACTAGAAGAGAGCGTCTATTCTGACCAACATATTTCTTATTGCAATCTTTACAATCAATTTCATATATCCCCGACTTTTCTAGAAAAGGAATTTTGTCCTTAGGGTTACCCAGAAGAGCTTGAAGAGTATTAGAATTAGAACTGTATGCTATTTGATAACCAAGTTTATGAAAAATACCTCCAAGTCCTCGAGTAAATCTTGGGGACACAGTCATTCGCGAAAGGAATTCTTAATAAAAACGGAAAAAAATGATTAGGTTACATGATAAACTAATGTTTTATTTCGGTAAAGGCCTTTATGAAATATCGACAGAATATAAAGCGAGTAACCTCATCCCTTATTTTTCTTTGTTATTTTTAAAGTATTATCTGTAGGAAATGTAGCAAATGTAATGTAGGCAATTAATTAGTTTATTTTTGTATTTTCAGGAGCACATATTCGAAGAACGACATTAGACCCTGATAGGCGTAGGCAATCAATTGGTACCCTATTACCCCACAGAGCTTCGGATGCTTTCCTAGATCCTCATCACGCCGCCATTTTGTTCAGAGATTCGCGGGGGGTGAGTTGATTATAATTTTTATTTTATGAAAACATGGTACACATTATTAATTGCCTGCTGCTTTACTTTATGAACTGAAGAACTCTGCTAAGAATTGGCAAATTAACCGTTGTATTTAATACGGAGAACGTCGAAATTTTTGATGCACTTTTTCTGTATTTTAAAATAAATGTTTAAGCTTTTTAAAAAGGTACCTTGAACACTAGAACATATGAAATGACAAAACGACACACTGAATAATTACAGTTAACTTTAAATATATATATAAGAGGATATTTGAAACTATAAAACAAAGTACATTGTAATCAGAAAAAAATAAAAGTTTGAATTAGCAGTTTAAGAATAAAGTACTGACTCATTATTAAATGAATGTGTTTGTAAAAACTATTCGCATTAATACAAAATAATAAAACATAAAGTGTATTTTCTAAGCAAGCTCGTAGTGTATTAACTCTAGGATTAATTGATTTATTTTATCTTAGAGCTTGTAAGTTAAAATTAAAATGGAAATTATCATTTTTTAAATGGCAATTATTTATGTACCCATTATTATTTTACATAGTCTGTGAATAAGTCAGTATGGAAATACACCTTGGATGACCTTCTTTTTACTCCATTGAGTTAGAAACTTGAACAATAATTTCTTAGTGGTCAGTATTTTGTCGAAACTGTCAGACGCGGTTCGCGATTTAGAACTTTTATTTTATTCTCAACAGTTCCGACAGAACACCGGCCAACCTAACCTGCTACCATCAATTAGCACTAAATAATAATAATTATTATTGTTATATTCAATAATTAAGAATGAAACAGGGTCCTTTTCTAATAAGAATATCAACTAAAAATAAACTTAACCCATGACGTAGCTATCTACGTAATAGGTACGTATCTAAATAAAACAAAAAGTTCTTTAAATAAAATTGGTACAGATGGCGTTCACTACCCTACCTGTAGTTATTCATTTAACGCTGTTTAATGGCAGGAGGTAGACTGTTCGCAGTTTTGTCGGAACTGTCTTCTCGTACTTACATTTGTCCTTAATTTTTATGGCTAAATGCTTAAAATAGGAAAAAATACTAACAAGTATACGTATGGTTTAAATTTTCCACTCCTCTTTTTTAAATAGATTCAATGTTTTCACAAAATCTTAACATTTTTCTCCTTACGTAGCCTCGCGTACGCTGTAGGTTGTGTACATACTTCTATAAATAATAGTATGTATGTACGTGTGTTTGTATGTGTTGACTTGCAAGTATGTACTTATATCTGTAAAAATTATTTACTGTACCAATTATTGTTATCATGATGTTCTTCCAATTGTTTTGTGCGCTTTTTGTTTGTTTCAAGATGAGTCATTGTTTGGTTTTTGAGCAGTTGTTTGAATGGTTCGTTATCGGCACGCTCTCTAAAATTTTGATAAGTAGGTCAGCCCACAAGAAAATTAATTTATAATCTGTCGATAATGATCAAAACGACAATTTCGTACATTTCAATTTGGGAACGTGGCAGTAGTTTACTGACCTCTCTATTATTTTATGACCTAATTAGAGTCTACTTAAATGCAAGAAATAGTTGGGTTCGTATGAAAAGGCAAACGACGGTAGAACACGCCTTTCAAAAAGTTCTTTTGATACTACCTAGTATATGTAACGATTAACTATAGTTTGTTAGTTACATTTTAAAATATAAGTGAGAAAAAGTATAAAGTAAAAATTTACGTCGATTCCTTCTTATTGTTTTGTAAATAATTTCTTCGGAATACAAAAAATTTATAAGAAATGCTTTACAAATGTCTTCACCTTAATCAAGTCTTATAAGTTTTTGTATGATCTAATTTAGTTTGTTAGAACATAGAATTCAATTTAGCTAAATTCTTATGCGGTTCTATTAGTTAAATATCTAATCCATGCCAATAACCTCTCCTTTCTCAATAGCAAGTAACGCAATTTTGGGAGAATTTAAAACTTAAAATTTATGTGTTAGTTTCCAGTGCCCATTTCAACTTATAATTAATACGCAACTGTAGCTGTTTAAACGTTTATACCAATAAAATCGGAATTCTACATTTATCTACAATTATGTAGTTATAAATATAAATATGAAATCAACAGAAACAACTACTCCGAGGGCTAATACCCCTACCGGCATTGAATTACACTGTTGATTCCGATGGACCCCTAGGCGAAACCGGTTGTGGGATGTGGCTTTCGGTTCGTTGTGCCTACTTGGTAGGACGCGTTCAAAATGTGATATCTTTGATCTTAAAATTTAGGCGAATAAGGATTTTAATTCCTGCTTTTTTGAATAAATTATGTAGTTGTTAGTTTTACTATGAATTAAATTTAAATTGTATTTTGGTTCATATATAACTATGTATGTAATGTAATTACTACTAAATTTCTTGTTCTTACGCGTAAAATAATAGCGAATTATTTAATGATCGCATTGATCTTCTAAATGACTCGTAAAATTAAATTTAATTATATAATTGCCAGAGTGAAACATTTATGAGGTAATTACTACTGTTACCTTATACAGACAGTTTATTCTCAATAAATTGGATATTTTATAACATGTCGCATTACAAATTCCTAAATTAATTTTCGGTAATTTTCAAGTGGTGTAACCATTTTAAGTAATGACTGGTTAACAAAACAACTTAATTGATGATCGAATATGGATACTCTCGAGTCATTAATACAAATTAATTTTGTTCGATTAAAAAATTTGTTTAGTTGTCATATAAATCCGTTGTATTATAAGATAAAACAAAAGTTTAAAAGGCATAAATAGATCTTTAATGTGCAAGATTCGGGTTACAAATTATGTGGCAGGGTCATTTATAACTTATTGATGTATCTCCATCTAATCTTGAGTTTATCTCTATTTGCTCGATATCTGCTATCTTCCAAATTGTGGACGGCCATAATCAAATCAATTTAGAGTAAATATTGGTCGAGACATTCTTGTTGGAACGTATAATACATTTTCGTATATTCGACGCAGTTTGGTTTTGCTAAAAAATGGTATCAAAATATTTAAGGAAATTTAACGTACACTATACCATAAATAAGATATATCTCCTACTGAAAGTGAAAATGGACAAATTCAGTTTTATCCAGTAAATAATCTTCACTATGTTAAAAATATGTTAAGTTTTAATGTGTAATTCAGACTTAGATAATAGAATAGTTTTATACCTATCGATAAATGATAGCAGTTAAAACAGTAGAATGACGTATTTCAAACGATTTATAATCATTAGGTTTTTAGTTGTTTGGTTTTTCGGTTATCAAATTTTTCGATCGTTCCTAATTGCACCTATGAGCAAGGAGTGTATAATTATTAATACCTAATTACCTGCATGGAAGTGGTTTATCTAAAATGTTGTAAGATACAATACGAGTATGTGTAATGGTAAATACTGTTTAAAATTGCGAGAAAATACACGGTTCGTTGACGTTTTGATTAAAAAATGGCGCGATAATTGTTATAAAAGATCAAAAAGCCACAGGCTACTTATATTATATTATCGTAACAGCCGTTCGGTCATTGCCCTTTCGATGTAAGTAAAATATTTTCAATTATAGTGTTTTCGGTGTCAACTAATATTATATTTAAAATAAAAACTAACTTATGACCGTTAATTAATATGATTTAATTTAATAAACTGTTGGTAATAAAAAAGAGATGAAGGGATGAATTGAATACTGAATGAAAGAAACGTGTGCAATCGATGACGCGGTTGGAGAAGAAGTGTTATTTCAAAAATATAAAATTAGCATGCAAACAGTAAAGGTTATTTTTCGGAAGAATGCAGAGGGTAGCGAGACAAGAAGCGGTAGTTTTTATTAGGAATCGGGCAACGGTACTTTTTATGGTTAACCGTTGCAGTCGATCGGCAACGAATGGATAGAAATTTTGACTTGTGAATGAAAGAAAAGAAAAGAAAACTGTTTCTGTGAATTGAAAAAGGCAAGACAGTAGAATACAAATCTATAGGAAATGCATGCTCAATGGTGTTAGTAACTTTATACAAAATATTTACATAAAATTTATACAAAACAATTTACAATAATATGTACAAAACTGTTGTAAATATAGTAAATATTTTGTGTTTCTTATATTGAAGCGTTTCTTTTTTGTTTTTGTTGTTCGTCTTAGGAGGGATAATAAACAAACAACAACTACTTTTAGTTGGAAAGTGTTATCTAATGTCAACCAATATGCCACACTTGTCTAATCTGTAGGTGAATTAATTTTGAAAATTTAAGATATAAGAGAATATTTCATGTAGCTCAAGTGATAAAAACGTATGAGTTGTCATTTTGGTTCTTTGAAAGAATTGAATAAAATGATCATTTATTGAATTATAACAAGATGATTTTCCAAAATACATGCAAGTTTCATTCAAACAAGTTTTAATAGAAATAGCTTGTCCGGATTTTATCCTGATTCATTACGGTAGTAAATGTAAATAAAATCTTCTAAAACGAAGGCAGCAAGTATTGAAGTTTCAAACGAAAAATTTAATTGTTTAACAAAGCCTGTCACTATATTTGTAAATATTTCCTAGACACGTACCAATATGTTTTTTTACATTTTTCCTGTATATTTATCATATTAATCCAATTAAATTTTAATCAGAATCTGTAAATGTTTCCAAAAGTTTTTGTTTCGTTATCCAAATGTAAGTGGAACAACGGGGCAAGCGAATTCTAAAAATTACATATCTTTGACGTACTTTGGTAATATTTCAATAAAAATCGCTAATGCTCTATCTGCAAACAACCTAACTGTTAGTTTTAAGACAAACACATTTTTAAAACACATAGTTTTTAATTCAAAAGATAAAACTGACAAATTTGAAAAAACTGGAGTCTATAAGCTAGAATGTACAGAATGTGATTCCTTTTACTTAGGCCAAACTGGAAGGTCATTTAGAACTCGTTATAATGAACACGTTAGATCATTTAGATTAGGAAAAGATAATTCCAATTTTGTAAACCATATTTTAGAAACAGGCCATCAGTTTTCTACTATAGAAAATCTTAAAATTATTCATAATCTAAATAAAGGCTTTAAACTTAATATTTTAGAATCCTTAGAAGTATATAAAGCGTCAAAAATTTCGGAAAATAACCTGTTAAACGACCAGGTAGATTTATATCACTCAGTACTATTCAATACATTTAATAATTAATGGTATTTCCAAAAAATATATATAAACATTACTGTACATCTGTTTATATTCATTCAATTTGTAATCATTTGTTTTGACAAATCTGTTTATATTCATTTAATTTGAATTATTCGTTTGACAATGACAAGCTTTTTTGTCGAAACTATAGTCAAAAGAATTTGTAAATAAAAAAGTGATAATAAAATAAAGTAGTGTGTATTCATTTATCGATAAGATGAATTATCACAGAGTAACGGCTGAATCAATCCAATTTTTAATTACTTTTGAGTTTTAAAAAAAAATATCATCAGCCATTTTAAGCAGTCCCAAAGGTATCTATTGTAACCAATCGAAGTTAATATAAACTGATAAATATTTTTACCCCATTTACTGTGGTTGCTTTAATCTGCATAAACAAAAATGATTATCAAAATACACCTCCGCAATAATTTTATTTCAAATACTAGGTAATATTTATTTGTGTCCTTTGGCTACTCCTCATATATTTATTTCAACAGCGGAAACGATATTGTGAGTTTTAGGAACATTAAAAAATTTATTGGCGACTTTGTGGTTCTGAAACGTTTATTATTAATTTACTGTGGAGCTGAATATACATTTGGCATGAAAAAGAACGACGTGAAGTCTTCAATATATAAACAACTGTTTCATTCAAGAAAATCCTGCTTTAAAGTCAAAAATTTTATTATATGAATAACCACTTTTTCAAATTGAACGTAGAAAATTTTCAAAGCGCCAACGCCACCTTTTGTAATGAGATGAGAACACATAGTTGGCCAGGATTTTAATCGATTTGGAATTCTTGTGCTTCTAGTTCAGGTTTTTCACGTTAGATTTCCTGGCGTGCTACATTTCTCTGCCAGAGCATTTTCCCACACCTTGGTTGTGACATCGAACTGTCACAAGGTCTATTTGTAAATTAACGACCCTCTAATTGAACTTTTTGCTCGTTTCCTCTTGTAATTAGTTAATTCAATATAACTTTGCAGTTCACGTACAATAAACTTGTTTGTTTCGGTGGTTCTATTGTTCACTTATCTAGAATGAATAGAATACGTATATATTTACATTTTAATCTTAACTTTAATGTAAATTTAATAAATGTTGATGTAATTTATTTATTTTATAAAGGGTATCCCCTTGTCTGGGGATTACATAAAGCGTGACATCAATATACTCGAAAATTGTTTCCACTACAAACTAATTATCAATTGTACACACAATACTAATACAAAATATACAAACGAATCCCTTAAGGAAGTTTGGAATTACACAGTTAAAAAAGTTAGTGTTGCACAAAAAATACTAATTAACTATTTGTACGAGACACATCTGCAAAATTTGATTTGGTGAATCTGTTAAAAATTAGCAGTGAAATAAAAGAGGCGCTATATATTAAAAATCAGATGAAAAATATTTTTTGTCGTTTTTAAGAGTGCGGGAATTTTGACGGTTTTAATAATTGGTGAAACTTTTTTGATCAGATTTTTGATATTTAGCGTCAATTTATTTGATTGCTAATTTCTAACGGCATCACAAATTCAAATTTTGCAGATGTGTCTCGTACAATTACTTATTTACTTACTCCTCTAGGGGCGGTTCTTAAATTCATGGCAATATAAGTATTTCTACAATTCAATTCACAACATAGTTAATACAATACAGTAAGATAGTTAATACAATATAGATAACACAGTTGTTACAGTTAGTACAGTTCAATCAATTCATTAAAAAATTAGATAAAAAACATCAAACGTTTAGGAGAGATCATTTTTAGTACATTTAACATATAGCACAAATCAAATCAAGATCTCTATAAACGTATAGTATCAATAACATATAGTTCAATCAATCAATCAATCATAATCATTTAATCTTCGTAAATAAGTAGCAGTCACGACGTTCATGTAAAATTAGTGTATATAGTTGTAAATAGTTGGGTGTAATAAACAATTAAAACACGAAGTCCGTTTATTGCACCGATTCCCCCATAGGAATCAAAAGAAGTGGCACATCTGTGCACCGGTGAAATAATTCATTTCATCAACTAATTATACAAATATAACCCAAGCAGTATGGATTACTAATTCATAGGTACCTATACATAATTAACAAAATTTTTGAATGTATATTTCTATGATTTAATAACAAACAAATTGAAAATTCTAAGTCAATACTTTGTATATCTTGTTAATAAATTTAACACTTTTGTTTGTTCTATTCCAAACAGCTTTTTACTTGACTTGTATATGGATTTATTTTATATAAAAATAACATGATAAATAGATTGAAGTATTATTGCTCGATATGTTTAAAAAATTCCTGTCAAAAGTTATCGTCTTTTCCATAATTCATGTTTGGTTTGTAATATGATGAAAGTATGGATGAATTTAGATTTTCTTGCAAAAATTTTCCTTTTGAATGTAGGTTCTTAAAGCGTTGCTCATAGTAACACATATTATTTGTAGTTGTGTGCTTTTGAATAGAACATAACGTCACATCCAATTCCTTATATATGATGGGTTTCTAATATTTTCTTCCTTTATCGGAACATCAAGGACATCGAGCAAATGTCAATTTTGAAACATCAGTGTTTACTTCGTAATGAGCGAGTCTTTCCCACTTGTATCTATTTAATGGATATATAATTTATATATGCCTTTATATTATAATATTATTTTAAAATATAAGTAAGTTCATGTTCCAATGTAAAAAGAAAACTATTCCCAATAATTTCCCTTTGTATTGGCTTATTTCCTTACTATTTTTCATCTATTTTTAACCTATAAAGAAACTTCTCCTCTTCTTCGGTCGGTCAAGAATTTTAAAAATAAAAAATAAACAATTTTCATTCGTTCATTAAATTAATGTAGAAAGGTATGGCGTTGTCAAAACAATCGGTTTTTTGAACGATGTTTACAGAATTTCTAATCAAGCTAATAGTTGAAGAAACTTTTATGTCAAAAACAAAAAACTGTCCACACAGAATCTGTTTATTAATTAATGAAATAAGATTATTTCACCGGTGCACGGATGTGCCACTTCCTTTGATTCCTATGGGGGAATCGATGCAAAAAGCGAATTTTATGTTTTAAAAGTTTATTACACCCAAACTATTTACAACTATATACACACTAATTTTATTGTACGCCGTGATTGCTACTTATTTTTACGAAAATATTAAATGACTGTAGATTATTATTTATTATATGAAACTATATGTTATTAAATACTTTATGTTTAGAGAGATATTGATGTGATTGGTGCTATATGTTAATGTACTAAAATGATCTCTGCTAAAAATGTTTGATGTTTTAATGGTTTGAATCTAATATCATTGAATGATGAATTGATTCTGCAATTGAATGTAAAAATACTTATTTAAATATGAATTTAAGAACCGCCCCCCAGAGGAGGGGGTGGGCTCATGCACCGACACTTGAAGTAACAAAAAAAACGAAGGGAAATGTAAACATACAAAAATGCAACATTGCAAGCTATGTGTCGGTGCATCATCTACGTCCTGGAAATGGACCGATTGGTCAAAAAGTTATCTCCAATAAATCTGTCGACTAGCTTAACTCTAAAAGAACATTTGGAAACAAAGAAAATATAATACAATAGGGCTAAACGGCAATACCAAGAAGGAAAAAATATGACACATACAAAAACCATAAATTGCAAAAGAAAGGAACACACAGCAAATGCACATAACAATACAAAAATTACAAAAATCCGAGAAGTAAAAAATGCATGAGTAACTTATTAGTATAATATATTACAAAGACAAAAAATAAAAAGATGAATATATGCGAACAGAATCCAAAGAAAATGAGCCAACCTAATCCAGATCAATGCCATTGGAATACGACTTTTGTTCGGCGTAAATAAGAAGATTATAAATGATATTTAAGCTCCGTAAACATTTATGAAAAGAAACCAAAGATATCGTTCCATTACAGTTTTATATTTAATTTTTGAGCGGGCCAAAAGATTTAATGTTTCCGGAAGAACAACGTTTTCCATTGTTGATTTGCGCAGTTTTGAAAAGGACCGATTCAAGATTGTATCTTGTGGTTGCTGGCCCTCCTTGTGCTACAGCCCTCGATGTAGGGATTTGTGCGTTTTCTTCATGCTAGGTCAAGGTCAAAAATTCCGGGAGTGAGGTTTCCCTCTCACGAATTTACGCAAGTTAGAAAAAGAAAACAGAACAACTCTCTCGCGCAATGTCAAAGGAACGCGTTCCTCTTTAGTAAGGCAAATACGAACACACCATAGAGATAACGTAGTTAGTCACACGCAGAAAAACACCAAGAAATCAAAGGAATTGTACACAGATGTTTTATGAATTCGCGTATCTAGAAACAGCAGCAACAAGTTGATTCTAAACGGGGTGAAAGTGAGAGAGTGACAAGTGATGACGTTGATTGTGTATTTCGAAGCATATCAAAGTTTAATAATGAGAAATTCGTCCATTACTATTAGTTTATAATGTAAAAGATTTAAAACTAAATGTTTGTTAGAAAAAAATATTATTTTTCTTCGAATACACGTAAGTATGGAGGATTTAGGTACTGGTGGTATTTCCAAAATATTCAACATCGACGATTGAGATTACGTAGAAATAGGAAATAGAATTTACAAAAAGCTACAAATCGTACATATATTTATTAATTCATAAAGAGTAATTTTAATGAACTTTATGGATTATCTGCCGATATTTTTTACAATTGCGTGATAACTGAGGTGCTTCCAATCAAGAAATTTTTAAATTATTTTTTCTTGCTATTCTGATAATATAACCGGTATTACTACATAGTACATAAATATATTTATTGTGCAGTTAGTAGTTCGTGTATTTGTTTTATAGTTAAAATTGAAGCTTTTGTTTTTCTTCTTTTGACTTCTTTTGACATTAAAAATAGCCTTTTAGCCTCCTCTAATAGGCAGTTTGGTGTGCGCCCCTGGCGTCCGATAATAAGAATTCCGTTACGATAATTACAAACATGAATAATTTCTCGAGGAAAAGTGGAAAATGAACATGCGCAATAGGTAATATGAACTTATTTATATACGACGCAGATTAAATTAAAATTTAATTGAAGTTAAAGTTGAAATACCCACGTTAAATCTTAATTTTAAGATATCATAGCACCAATTAATATGTATTACTTCCTTTTCTTTTTTGTCAGTTATTTTAGGCTTTTTAAAGAAAGTACTTCTTCCTAATTATTCAACAATTGCATTTTTTATTTGTTTTTTTTTAAATTTTATTTAGCAACATTCATTTTACTTATGGAAGTAAGTTAGAGAATAAAGCTTTGGCCTGAACAATGAGTAGAAAATTAAATTAAATCCATTCTTAAACGGTCTTCTAATTTTAATCGCATTTAATTTTTTAGTTTACTTAATCTACTTAATAATAAGTATAGAAAGTCAAAATTCTACCCCATTTAATCATAATTGCGCCTAAGAAGAAGTAGTTGTTGTCAATAAATAAAAATTAATTTACTACATCGTTCACCCGCACATGCCAATCTATGGTTTATAACTTAGTAGATTTGCATAGTAATATGCCAATATAAAATATCGATTGTAACAGACACAATAATATATGTATAAAATTGTTCTATTAAATTATAGCCTACAATAATTTGGAATGGACATTGTTGAAAACAACTACGACACATTGTGTACATATACAGGGTGTACGTTTTCAATCTGACCCCTAGACTATCTTCGGACTGAATTGGAATATCGTTTTGAAATTTTGTGTGAATGAGTTTTCACAGAAGGCTTACCATTTTAAAATATTTTCGAATTTCTATCACTTCCGATTATATCGGAAGTTGACTTCAACTTTGTGATTTTAAATGGAACCCTATTTAAGTATAAGACACTATGCATCTAAAAGTGATATCTTGTGAGAAAAGTTAAAAAAAAAAGATTTAATATAAGTTTTTTATTCTAACTGCAAAATATGAACTGCTATTAAAAAAAAAGATTTTTTATTTCTAGTTTATGATATTCAACACATGTTTTGACTCCATTTTTGATTTTGTTTTTCAAAAATTTGTAAACGAATTAATACCTTACTAAAACATTAAGAACATGTCGACAAATCATTAAATACCATCAATTACTTTTGAAGATAACCGCGATAAAAGTGAATGCGGCAAACGGAATAATTAAAAAAACTGGAATAACTCAAAACCCGTTTAGAATAAAGGTGGGGTTGTATTATCAAATGTACCCTTATTTCTGATGGGGAATCCACGAATGTAAAACAAATAGGGGGATTCCATTTAAAATAACAAAGTTGAAGTCAACTTCCGATATAACCAGAAGTGATAGAAATTCGAAAATATTTTAAAATGGTAGGCTTTCTGTGAAAACTCATACAACCAAAATTTCAATACGATATTCCAATTCAATCCGAAGATAGTGTAGGGGTGAGGTTGAAAACGTACACCCTGTGTATATTTATATTTAATGGAGTGTGATCGGTATTGCTCTTGAGCCTTTCCAGTAAATAATTAAACAAGGTAATTACTTCCTCATTCCTTGGAAGGAAGTGGAAGTGTCATTTTAAGGTCACAGTGCCTAATTATTTATTGTTATCTATATATTATCGTTGTACATATTACCGATCAAATCTAATTTCAGGATAAACCAATTTTTACTGAGGTCATAGTTTATCCTGAAATTGGGTATTAAGTATTATGTAAAAATCACGATGTAAATGTCCCCAAAATTTTATCGTGTAAAAGAAGAATATTTTCGATGTAGTAACAGTACAAATTTTAGAAAATCGGCGGGGACAATGCGGTTTTTTAAATCACTGAGCACGCAGAAAATAAAAAACGTGTACTTTCATGTCTTGTCTAAATATTTAAAGATGCTATGTAAATTATCGTAAATGCCTTCAGCTACAGCAGTTGTTTTCGTTTAAGGTGCCAAATAATTAATGTCTTGAAATGTTACGAAATTTTATGGTGTTGCCGCAAATCATTTTTATTTTTGTTTGCTTTTTTTTATTTTTCACATTCGTATTAGTCATGTTTTTGCGGTGAAGCTCCTTTTTTTATAAATTAACAATAACAAACATACTAGTGAACTAGTGTAGTCCTTATTAGGGCCTAAAGGCCGTCATTGTGAACTTCTTCAGAGGTTCTTCTCCGATGCATCGTCTATATCCCAGCATCGGAAATGGAAGGACCTCTGAAGAAGCTCGCCACTCGTGCTAGCGAAACGTCAAGAAGCTATTCCAACCAACGGCGGTCTTTAGACCCGAATAAGGACTACACAAGTTCATCAACTGGCCGCGAAAGCCTTAACCAATTTATCAAACATATTATTACTTCATCCTTGTCAAAAAAAAAAAATCAACACAATATTTTAACCCTTAGTTTCAGTTCTAAATATATTTATTTTCAATTTAATTTTAATATTTTTGAGTTTGAAGGGCGTAGAAAAGTGTTAATATTTTTTAGAAAATTAAATTCTCCACATTAACGTCTTTAATGTACGGAATCTGCGAATTTTATTAATTCAATTCAATCAAAAGAAATAAAAAGGCCCGAAAGCTTGTTCTATTCAATTTTTTTGTAGTGTCTATTATTTCTTTTTTTATTGCTACAAAACGAGACATTTTGGAATTCCATTCCGTAAACAGATTTGTAATTACTACAATGTTGTAATACCCTAATTGTGGAATAGGACAATACTACTCGATTTAATTTGTTTCAATACAAATAGTTATTCAAGTTATTGTTTTGCTATTTTAACTACTTTCCGTTAATTGACATCTATTTTCAGTTTGTTATTTTGTTTTTTATCTTATTTATTTTGGAAATAGCCAACATAAATACCTAAATTGGAAGAATTGAACATAATATTTGTATTTTTCTATGTCCACGTGACGTGATTATACACATTTGGTTTTATTCTAATTTTAAACCACGAATGTTTTTTTTTACATGGGCTAAAGTGTATTTTGTATTATATTTTTGTTTGTTCAGGATGTTTAGAATGTAATTATCGCCATTTTTTAAATTAGTTCGGCATCGCGTCATTGTTATTGTTATTTCGCACCTGATCAGATATTGGCTTGATCTGATCTGGTCGTCGGTGAATGAATCTAACGTAGCTGGAGGCAGGTTAGTTAGTTTCTTCCGAATCCTGCAACATCTCGGATGTTCCAAAAACCGCAGTTAGTGAACTTTATCGAAATTGTGAATACATAACAATTCTTGTTTGTTGTTTAAATAATATAATTCATGAATTAAAATTTTAATTCGAAGTGGTGGATGGAAGAGGCATCATGCATCTTTCTTTTAAGACTGTCTATAATATAAATGTGGAAAAATCGTGTTCAGTTCTATAATGTACATTTGTTTTCATTAATACGTTTCTCCTTTTGTTATATATTAAAAATTTGTTATGCTTTAAATTTTAAATATTCGCAGTAAAAGCAATTTTTATTATTTTTTAAAATTTGTTTTAAAACCGTATACATATATAGTGATGATTTACTCGGTTCTTAGCGTAAGGGAATTAAAAACTTTATTTAAAAACAACTTTACAATCTCATGCGCATTGAAAGGACTTTGAAATTGTAATTACAGTTTTAAAAGTAATTTGACAAACGTAAAGGAAATTCACCAAAGAAAATTAACTATCAATGGCCTGTTAATTAACTGAAGAAAAACATCAGTTTTAAAATTTTATACCTGCGTATTTTTTACCTATTGGCTTAAAAAAAATACATTCTGAATTTGAAAAATTATATATTCGCATTAGTGACATATTCCTTTAAATTAACAGAGAATTTAATTGACTTTTGGCCCTGAAGCAGGTGTTTTTCATTTCTTAAATTCTATTATACCATGCTCCACTATTCAACGAACTGGTGTTGTTTTGATAAACATTGTTTAAAATAAATTTGTATCTTTTTTAGCAAACCATTATATATATACTTTGTTAAATGTTGCTTTAAGCTTTTGTGTTGCAGTAAGCATATGTTTCAATTGCTATACCGAACGAATTTCGGTTATTTCTGTTAATTAACCCGATTAGAAAATTATTTAGATTTTAACTAATGCATAGAAATAATTAGGATTTAATCAGATCCTAAAAAAGACAAATTTTAGTCAAGAAAAATTTCTAGTCAGGAGATCCTTGTAAAATCGTATATATATATATGTATAACGA
This sequence comes from Agrilus biguttatus, assembly GCA_963921985.1. NCBI lineage: Eukaryota > Metazoa > Arthropoda > Insecta > Coleoptera > Buprestidae > Agrilus > Agrilus biguttatus. Next base: position 33,440,209 of record OY998117.1, read on the forward strand.
ATAATGTTCATTTAAAGTACAAACTCAATAGTTACTAGCTATCAGGAATTTCTACGGTTAGTTAAATAATAAAAGGAAAGGATGAGAAACAGAAAATACTGGGTATGTTTCACTAAAATTATATTGAACCTGAGAGAATTTCTCTCTTGAGAATGACCTGAGAAGGTTGAAACAATATTGTAGAGGTTCAATGTAATTTTAGTGAAACATACCCAGTGTTTTCTGTTTCTCAGCCTTTCCTTTTATTAATAATAATAATAATAGTATAAGACTCGAATAAGGAACTTCGGTAGATTACCTCAGTCAAGGAATGTCTTTAATTATCCTAATGATAATGTAATTCAAAATTGTTCAGGCGTATATTGTTTCGACTATCTTTTTGAGTACCTTATTTAGTTAATAATTTGGTTTTTCTGAATTTAGGAGAACCATATTAGAAACCGATTCGCTTTAGGGCATACCTGATGGGTGTTTAAAGCAAAGAAAGCACCTTCTGTTTATGTGATTATTTTAATTCTTAATTGTTAGATAAATAATAAACGGTTGTACCTACAGTTTCGCAATCAGTGGCGGCGTAAAGGTGGAGCGGTGGGCGCGGTATGTCCCACGGGTGCCGAGCACCGAGGAAAGACAGTGAGTAGCACTCTGGGCCCGCGGAGAACCACTGTCACACACTTTTACTAAAGAAACCGTCCAGAACGTCTTTGACTAATTGTCGTTTTATTTTGGGGGTGTTCAATAGAAAACCGCCCTGGGTGCTATACCATGTTACGCCGCTACTGTTTGCAATAAATAGGATATTGTAGTTTTCTTCAAACATCTTGAAACACTTGTATTTCAAAATTTATCAGTGTTACATTGTTCCTAGACTATTATTCACTGCTTATGTTAATTTCGGCTTTGATGATATCGTATGTATTGTATGTCTTAGGAAAATTATGTTGATAAGATCTGATTTTTTTTTTTTTGATGGTTCCTTACTTCAAACAAAAAGAAAAGGAAATTGTAGGAATAAGTGCAACATTTATTAACTCTGCGTGGAATTATTATGTGACAAACTTAATTCCTTTGATTTTGGTAAACTTACAAAGTGTATACATGCTAAATAAGCTTCACGATAATCCTTGGTAAGCAAATTCTAAGTAAATCGAGCTGACGGTTTTGGAAAGATGTACATGGGATAAGTCTTCTTTGGGGTGGGGAGAGCGATGGTTAAAGAAGGGTGTAAATATATCTAAAAAAAGAAAACAATAACCCACAACCTAAGTTTTTGAAATCGCATCACCTTATAACGTTAACATTTTAAACACCAATTGTATTGAATTAGCGGATACTTGATGGAAGTCTAACACATTGAAATAAACACGCAGTTGATAACTTCCACAATTTATTAAATAAACTTGACACGAGTTTCGCTAAAACTGTGGCTTCTTCAGAAGTACAAAATCTACTTATAACTACCTAAGAGTAGATATCTATAAATAGGGTGGTGTATCTTCATTAGAGTGAGGGGAAAATTTTAATATTGGTAAGAGGTTTATATCTGCTTGGTCATTAAGTAATATGTCTGTATTTTTATATTTGTTAATTTCTTTAGATTCTAATTGTATTTCTGAAGAAACCACAGTATTGGCGAAACACGTGTCAAGTTTATTTAATAAATTGTGAAAGTTATCAACTGTGTGTTTATTTCAATTTTAAACACCATTATCACAGAGAACAGTGAGTCATTGCTTGTAAATATTTAATTGTATATAAATTACCACGCTATAGCGCGTTGGCTAGCTGCCTCCGGATTATGGGGTTTAAAATGTTTAGGTTTTGGGATTATTGAGGGTATTTACTGTTTAGGTTAAGGGGTTTAAAACACTCAGGTTCAAATCGCTTGGGTTTAATATTTTCGGTTGTTGGGTTTTTGAAGAACACCGTTCCGGAATCAAGTCTTTGGGGGGGGGGCTATTGTCCCCTCCCGCTGTGAACGCCCCATCGGAATAACATATTCCAGAACTAAAAATGTTTTACGATTACTAAAATATCGATGATTTAAGAGGTCCACAGTATAAATTACTCTTTCCACGCTTCTTAACATTACACCATTCTTTTTATTATTATATGTAAGTTTATTGTTTTCAATATTTCACGGTAAAGTGATAAAGCAATTAATTAAATCAATGTATAACAGTTATGTAGTAACATCCTTAAAAATCATCAACAAAATAAAGATGTCCCATCACTTACATACATTTGTAAATGTTACATTATTTCAAAAACATTCTGGTTTAACACTCTGTATCTCTTTACCAACACGTGCAGTTGAATTGATTTATTATAAATATCGGCATATTGCATTCCTTATAAACCACCCTGTATATTATTAACTAATTCCAGTTCTATTAAAAAAAAATACTGCAGGTAACGTACGGTTAACTAATTAAAAAGTAATTAATGTAACATATGTTAGAGTATCTATTCATCGATGTTTTCAATCATCAGAAATTGCCGGTGTTTTATAGGAAAAGAAAACAACGTTTTGCATGACGTAAACGGCAGTACATAGAGATAAACATTGTCCTGCAAGTTTTACTAACAATGATGTCATCTAATGTTTAATTCAACGTTTGTTGCCAGTCGTACAATATGTTAATTAGCGCGCAGAAAGTACGAAGTTTATTACAAAATTATTAACCAGACCGGTCTAATTGAACTTTATTGTGGAATTATATAAATTTTACCGTTTTCGGTTACCTATTTAAGAGGTAATTCCAACTAAATTATATTTAATACTTTAAAAGTAAAATAACAAATGTTGGGGGGGGGGGGGTTCCATCAAATTACCGTATGAACATACAGCGTTCTCTTTCTCTCTATTAATTACAGTACATCCTCTGTACAAAAAGTTTCAACAAAGTCGACGCTCATTTATTTTAGAAACTATACCAGCTGTCGACTGCAGGAATAATATCAAATTCGAATTTTAACCAGATCGGAATGAGTAGTGTTTTGATTGTCAAGGCCGCCTTCGACAATGCCGTTTGTGATGCCTTAAAATACACACGCAGTCTCTCGTTAGTAACGAATAATAAGTAACATGGAATTTACTAGTAATAAAACATTACGTTGGCGGCTGGAATAACGAATGAATTCCAGATGTTGTGATGTTGCTATTGTTTGTTGTTATTGTGTTGTTGTTGTTATACGGCAGACACCACCTCAACTACGTATATGTTGGCGACTTCACCAAACTGTGTTGTACATTTGTATCTGATGAGTTTGTTTAATGTTCCTGGTTTTGGAGTGTGTTGCTACACGTGTTGTTGAATCAAAAAGCCTGGCAGATCTTTCCAGCTCTTGCGTCTGTACTTTATTTATTTTTTAAACGATATAAAAATGCATCTACGTAATGTTAACATCTCTGTAACTGCCTGTGATTCGATGTTTTCGTAGCTTATTAATCATTCCATGGTTACTTAAGCGATATTGTAGATATTGTAGTGAGTGTGTTGTAGCTTATAGATAGCACTGGCAAGTTCACTGAGAAATACGTCCGTCCGCCGTACTTTTTCTTCACTATTTTACAATAAATTATGGTTTAAGAGTAAGAACAAAAATATTTCGTGCATTGTTAAAAGTTATCACGTAAACGTGATTAGGATGCGATAGCAGGTATATTTGAATATATGAACCAATAAGTAATAAATAATTAATTGAAAATCGAAATGTTATTAATTAGTGTGAAACAATCGACCTGACGTACGTGCGTGTTCTTGTTTTTTGACTTGTGATTTCGAAAAGTGCGTGTTCGATATGTCTTTGAGTGTGGGAAAGCATTGGCGAAGGCTTTCGTCCTCGGATGGTACGGCGTCGTCTTGGCCGTTCAAATCCAATTCACCTACGACGTCACCAGCGGCGTCTCCGTCACCTCCGATCACGCCACCGACCGTTCAGGGTGGAGGTTTTGTTTATTGGTATTCGAGGTTTGCAAAGAACGTCAAGAAGAAAAATTTATCACCTAAGCAGCTTTTTCGAAGAGCTTTTTCGGTAAATTTATCAATTAGTACAGGTCTAGGATGAAAAGTCATAAGTAAATACGAGTACTTACTCGATACCAAGTACTTTTGGTATCGATTCCATAAACGAAGTAATGAGGTAGATATCGATAAAAGTACTGGTATCTGTACTCAGTTGATTCAAAGGCAGTTTCTTTTCCTAGACCGTTTATTCGACACATTTATGAAAATATCCTTATTTTTTTTTTAATAGTTGGCAGCCTTCAACGATATTTAGAGAAGCATTTTGAAAATTTATTATTTTAAAGTGGACTTTTTTCGTTAATTTTTCACTTAATTTTAATCATATCTACATGTCAATAACTGTTGATGCAACTAGATATAAGATTCCTGCGATTAGATACTGAATAAGTAATCACGTTAGGTTTTGAAACATTATGGAAATGATCATGTTTTTTACAAAGATAAAAGTTATGGTTATAAAAATATATAGTGTAGGTACTGTTTAACTTGTAACCGATATGTAGACAATTTGGTTTTCGAATGATTAACACTAATTAAATAATTTAATATATCTATATAATACATAAATAATATTCCTCCGAGACAACTGGGAACACAAAAATGAAAACTATTTTCTCACTATAAAATATGGTAAATACATTGATACGATATTAATTATTGAATCAATTTACACCCACTACAAACCACCCCACACAATGAGGGAAAAATTTGTTACTGTTGCAAATTGATTCAATAATTATTATCGTATTGATGTATTAAAATTTACCCCTACTAAAAATTCGTCAAAATATTTCCTTATTAATAAAATATAGTACCAGAGTTGCACTTTGCTTGTATTACTATCAAGTATTGAATGATGCTTCTAATGATGCCCTATCTTTTAATTAGATCGGAAAGGTTGAACAAATAGGGATTTGATGATTAGACGTAGTAGTGATTGATAGTCTAGTTATAATGAAGGATTGATTAACATCATTTGAACTTTGAGAAAAACTTGCGCGGTGCTTTTGAAGGTTCCCTACCTCAAATGAGAACTGAGAAACGAAAACCTTTGTCCGATTGTCTGCTCGTCAATACGCTTTGTATTAAGAACCGCTACAGATATTGAGTTGAAATTAATTTCAAATACTACAGTCTTCAGCTTCATAGTCTTATAAATAATATCAGGTTTCTAACTTAATGTAATAAAAGGATATGATCTTTTATTAAAGTAAATTTTCGTACTGACGAACTAACTCTATTTTCCGTTGTTCTAGAACATTGAAATTTGACATGATGGAAGGTTATACAGCAGAAATAAAAGAAAAAATCGAAAATCATTAATTTCTAATTTTATATGGCATCATTACTTCACAAACTTAATTTTCATATAGCGTATAACAAACGTTGTTTGACGAAAGTTAACCTCTACAAATTCTTAGAATTATACAATTATTTTGTGGGTAACATTAATTGATTGACATTTTATAAATTTGGAAGGTGGTAAAGTGATTCAGTCTGAACAAACTGAAAAAGGAAATATCACTTAAATAAATGCATAACTAACTTTACAAAAATTGTAAATATACCGACGTGTTTATACTTGTAATTGAAAATACAAAATAATAAATACCTTATGTGATTGTTTTAGTGTACCTAACATACAGTAGAGCTCTTATTATGAACTTATTCATTTATATATACTTTTGTTTCAGCTTCCAGTTGTTGATCCTTTCCTGGAAAAAGTTAATATCTCCGATTTAGGTGAGTCAATTCAACATTTACCACGTAATTGTTTTTATTTCCTTTACTTTGTTTCATTAATTATCCGATGTTAAAGTTGTAGTTGGAGAGTGAATACATGTCACACAAACTAACGAGTTTATTAAATTTACTCGTCGTGTATTTTCATTGATATTTCCACATCAAAGTTACACTTTTTCTTAGCTATAATCTTAAGGTTGTTACCTGATTACTTAGTTTTTTTATTCCAAGCAGAATTACCTAGTAATTAACAATGAAAGAATGAAATTACTCACCTGAAAGTATACTTTCTTTGGCGAATTGGAAGTAATTGCAAATGCTGATCATACAGCTTTGCTATTATTCATTATTCTAGCGAAAATTAAATTTTGAGGGTTCTGTAGTCAAAAGGTCAGAACGTACAACAGGGTAGGTATCCTACTGAAAAAGTGACTGATGAAAAATAAAACTCGAGTCGTAAAATACATTAAAATTTTTTCGTCCTTTAATCAAAATATTATATATATATATTCCCAAATTTCTGACATCTACGTAAGAAAAAAGATTTATACATGAAAAATAGCTTCACTGTCATTTTTTTTTGTATCTAAGAAATGTCAGAATTTCCAAATAACAGAGATGCTTCTATATATTTATTTATAAAATACAATGAATTAAAAAATTGAAATGAATTGAAATCTGTGTTCCTTGAGAGTTACAAAAAAACTAAACTAAAAAGAGTATTCGGCATATTCTTAAACCTAATAATAAAAGTTTACCTGCTAGGCAAGGTCTGTCCCTTTTACACTATCTTGTACTTACTGTTTATTTGAACCAAGAAAAATACTAAACTATAAATCTAAATACAACATTGATCCGTATACATATCTAGTAAACTTAACAAGAAGACGCGGTATGTAAAATATACTTTTCTGATTTGGAGTATATTAGATTGGAATATCGCATTTTTACAAGATTTCGTATGCGTAATCAACATAGTCTGTACAAAGTTAGCAACAGTAACATAGACTGAACTTACTTGTAACATAAAAAAGTGGCTGTTAGTTTTCGAGATTGCTATTAAATATTTTGACCAAAACTGAATACTTTTGTGTTACCGGTCCGATTGCCTGTTTAAGCAAGTGGTTGTTTAAAATAATAAAATTTCATTTTTAGTGATGTTTAAACATAGTGATAAAATTTGTTCAGTATTTCAAGTACTTCCCGTAACCAACGCTTTAAATTTCCACCCTGTAAGTATACAAACTTTGCAACTTAATTTTAACCTTTAGGAGACTGATTAAAGAAAAACAGGTCTAATTATTTTTAGAATATTTGAAATTTCAACATAAAAATCTCTTTCTTTTATTTCTTTACATATAAACATAAACTCTATTACATTTCTATTTCTAATCAAAACGTATTTTTATGTTATTTACAATGGAATGATATACAGAAAATGGTACTTTGAAAAAAAAATTCCCTCCTCAAATCTCTAGGTCCATCGGTTTATACGCTGTGCGTTTTTGTATTTATCGTAAGATGGTTCTCGCTCTTAAAAGCAAATAAGTAGTGTAAGTAAGAAATATATTTTACTTTTGACTGAATCTGAACTACACTCCGGTAATTTCGTATACATATAATTAGCGTATGCGTAATTGTGACAACGGCGTCTGTTCATCTATGGACGTGCATAACCTGGCATAATTACAAAATTCTATCGGTTCGTCTTAAGTTGTTTTGATTATAAAAAATATATATTGTCTTTTTTCGCCAACTGGCACAAGCCACCGTTGCCGCATATTTATTATTTAACCTTTCTTCAAATCTTATGTTTTAAAATGTTTAACAGAATGACACCTTTAAATTAATTTCTTTTTGTTTTGTAACACCCTCATTAAATGTTTGTTTATAACGCACTTATTTAAAAAAAAAGTAAAAATACACGTTTTATTAAGTTTTAAAATAGTTTTTCCCTCATTGTATGAGGTAATCTGTATTAATTGAATAATTAATAACGCATTAATGTAATTAAAATTGACCCCTATTAAAAATTCTTCAAATATTTCATTAGTAAAAATACACGTATTATTAAGTTTTAAAATGAGTTAATAGGATAAAAAATAAACATATGTCGTTGGTCAGTAAAGCATTCTGTCGAAACTACTAGACATAATTTGCGATTTCGAGCTCAGTAGTTCTCATCAGCACGCCGCAACTAGCTCTGACAGAACACTGACCAACCTACCTTCTTCCTTTAAACAGTGTTCGATTAATAAATAGAGACAGCGTAGTGAACAACATCTGCAGAAATTTGGTACTTATTGTGGGATTCAATAACTTTCAACAAGGTCCAAGAATTTACGGCATAGCTATCTACATGGTAGTACTGATGAAAATCATTATTGAACATTACAATCGAATTCTACAATAAGTAGCAAATTTCAACAGGCGGTGTTCACTACTCTGACCATTTGTAGTTAGTAGTAGTCAAATTAGTTTTAATTTATTTCAAAATACAAATGGTAACTAAGTGAATAACTTCATTATTTTGAGGAAAACATCGAAAAGCTTGCGTGTGACTCATACTGTGTGGAGTTCGATCGATTAACAAAAAGCAATGTTAGTTTGCATTCTTCCACACGGTAATTGAAAACCTATAATCCTTTTTTTACGTGGGACTTTACATAGAAAGATAAAAGCTTTCTTTAAAATGTTTGTGTTTATTTAATCATTACATAATGATCGATTTTACCGAAAAGACCAAATTTGTTTTCAAATTCCTTGAAACAGTGCGTTCCATGACTGAAACGGTTAAAATATTTTCGATCTTTATTTCGTGTTTCAATTCGTAATACAATTATTTTGTGTTATATATATATATATATATATATATATATATATATATATATATATATCTGTTGTTAATTGAAAGCGTGAAAATTTTATTACGTGTCGTGTGAATTTGTTACCGATATTTCCCACGTTTTATTTGGAAGCAAGAAAATACAATCGCATTCATCAATTACATAGTTCGTCATTTATTGGTTTAAATTAATAATCGAAAAAAGGGGAATTTCCTGTTTATATTTGTCTTTATCAGCTGTGTATAGGGTAGGTTGGATGAATCGTATCGCTATCTCGTTTTTATTCATTTTATTAAATAATCGTTGGAAAACTAAATATGTTTGGGTTCAAAACAATGGAATAGAGTTGTGTGCATAATATAATCAGTTCTTAAACACTATTTACGTCCATTTTTAAAAAGACACGATTCGTTTAAAGGTTGTGTGCGGTACGATTCGAGAAACTGGTATATTCATACTGTAGAGTTTCAAAATCGTACTTTACCGTTTTAGCAATTATTTAATACAATTTTTTCATTCTTAAAATAATAACCCGAACTTAAAATCTAGGTATTAGATCATATACATACAAAAAACTTAATATGAGAACAAAATTTTTATTGTTTTTAAAATTCAGAGAACCTAAACAAAAGATTGACATAGACAGAAAAATAAAAAGTGGACCACCATAAATAAATCGTAGACAGACTCGATTTGTCGACGTTCTAAAAGTGGAAAATGTGAATTACACTTAATAAAATAAAAATTTCAAAAAAGTCTCGATAGCTGCTATATTAGCTACTATTTAACAGGCAAGCTCCGTTCATCTATGATAGTATGTAAAAAGAAAATGATAACATGTGAGACGCTAACTGTTGCTCCACTTAAATTGTATCAGGACGATTTAGGAGACTGGCTATGTAAATAATTAATTAAAATTCTAAACTTAAGTTTAGGTTTAGGTTTATATTTGGTTTAAATGAATTAATTATTACTTCTTAGAATATGCAACTGATAATATCAATCTATATAAAACTTACTTAATGAAGAAAATCGCCCTTATTACCAAAACTACTATAAAAACAACCACGATGTTTAAATCTGCAGTTAGGACATATACAAGGAATATCTCTTGCTAATTAAGCCAAGATTAAGTTTTAACATCCCTCAGTTGGTGTACGATTTATGCAACCTATAAAAAATAACAAGAATTTCATAAAGCAACCTTTAGAAATAAATGTATTAAATATTTAAATTATATACAAGATGATTTGATACTACGTAGCTATTATAAAAATATTTTTGTAATTTTAACTTTTACTACTTACCTACAGAAAATATTGTCAGTCAAGGTTGCCAACTTGTTATCAGAAGGTCTTATACGTTCGCCCATTGAATTATTTCCTTATCAACATTTGGCTGTTCTTTTCTAACTCCATATGTTGAGTTAAGACCGATAGTAGTAATTATTGAGGCCCAGCCAACTCATCACTGAAGATGCCATTAGCGAAGAACAACGAAATGCTTGAAAGAGAAAATAATATATTTGTACAACAAAACCATGCCGACTGTAAAACCTTCAGAGCTATGCATTCCTAGAAAATTTTAAAAAAAAAGTTATGTTTATGCTATTTCTATCGTAAATTTTTTAGTGTTTTTGAAAATATAAGAAAGAAATTATGCTCAATTTATAGTAACATTTCTATTTTCACATTTTAAGGAATTCATTTTACACTTCACTGTTGTATCTTTTTGTTAATTTAACCATAGCGGTTAATAAAAATATATGTTGCATAAGAAAGGTCTATTCTATTTTTACTGCGTTCCGCATGCAGTGTTTATGTTATTATAAGTATCAACATTTAATATCTAATAAAACTTAAACTGTTTTTGGTACAACTTTTGTGAAACTACATGATTTCAGGCATTTAGTAAAAAAAAAGAAAACAAGGAAAATTTCACACAATTTTGATAATTACTCGACAAATTTGTTTTTGCCAATGCGACCATTTGCAAGAGTATAAAAGAGTACTCTTAATAGTAGTAATAGCACAAGAGTATAAAAAATTACCACTACTACTATTACTACTATTAAGAGTAATCTTTTATACTCTTGTAAATGGTCGCATTGGCGGAAACAAATTCACCATCTGTAAATATTTACCTACTGCTAACTGTAGTATTTTAAATGTTTGAGGCCTTACGAAGCTATCTGCTACTTCTCAAACTTAAACTACGACACAACTTAATCAAATTAATAAAAACATTATGTTCTTAGTCAGTAATTTATGGAAACTACCAGACATGGTTTGCGATTTCGAACTTATTGGTTCTCATCAGCAACTTAATGTCCTTTATCAATTTGGTTTACGTGCTTATCACATATAGAAACTGCATTGTAGATTCATTTTGACAAGTACCTAGATACCTTCATAAGATCTTGCCAAACATTTGAAATACTATAGGTAACATGAAGATCAATAGATGGCAATATACTGCCATACCTTGGGACTACTATCAACTCACCTTTGTGGAACAGCTTCGGTTTAGTCGACAAATTAACGAGCGGCGTAGTCTGGCTCCTCTGGTCCAAGTTTTCAGTGGTTTTCGTGGATCATCTAGGCAAATGCTGGGGCAGTAATATCCCACAGATAATCTTTCACTTCTCTTCTGTCTTCATTTCGTCCGTCTCATCTTTCTCTCCCTAACCACACCACCCACTCATTCCCACGGTTCTTGCAAGGAGACTGAAGAGGGCTTTACGCCCTACCGGCTTTGTACTACAGTGTAGGTCGGAGGGACTGCCCGCCCACTAGCACGAGTAGCTGGTGGGAACGAAACACAAAAAAGATTTTTAAAAGTAACGTTTTTGACGAATTAACGAAACTTCGAATTAAGATAACTTACCGGGCTTTTGGGTCGTGGTCTATAGGCTTTTTTGTTGCCTGACGTTTCGTCAGCGGCTGCGGCAGACATCTTCAGAAGTGTTCGTGGTTTGGGCGTTGTAACAACTTTCGATCTCAAAAACGTCTAATTAGAAACGTCAGGCAACAAAAAAGCCTATAGACCACGATCCAAAAGCCCGGTAAGTTATCTTAATTCGATTGACGCCGGTCGTAAAAGCCTACATACTACAATTTACCTATGGAGTGCTAATGAGAACTAGTGTTACGATTCGCTTTGAATCGTCCTGAACTGCAACTTGATGAAGTCCAGGTGTTTGTGTTGAATTTTTGTGGTTGAAGTAAGTCGTTGAATTAAAGTCTTTAAGCAGGTTTTTATACATATATTTACACTTTATACACGGATAATACTGGTACCGGGAAGCGTTGCGTCACGTTTGCATTGTCGATTGAATATTGATTAATTAATTTGACTTGTTCGTTGATATAAGTTGATATGTAGTTGATAGTTAGATAGTTGATGTTAATTGATATTGCTTGTTATTGATCTCGTCTGATCTGATGTCTGATCTTGTCTTTTTTGTCTCATGATAGAAAAAGGTTATTTATAGATTATAGACTCAGTTGGAAAGGGATGGAGGTGTGGTTAAATTTGATGAGAACAATGATGAAGGGTGTTACAAGTGAGGAAGGTGGGTTTTGAAACTTGTTGTAGTGTATTGGTTTATAGTTATAAATGTGACAGAAATATGAAACAAATTGACGGACGTTAGGCTTAGGGGGTTGACAGTTACAGATAGAGAAAATTACTGGAATTTATGGGCGATTTATGGTAGTGCAATTAGGAAAGGATTCGAAACTAAATTGACAAAGGAAAGGAACTGGTAATAAATGAACAAAAGAGCTAAAAATCATAATTTAGAAAATCGGCATAAAGACGTTACACATCTTGCAATGTTATAAATCAGCTGGTGGTCCAAGGGACGCAACAACTAGTAAGTTCGAAATTGCGATCGATATATAACAGCTTCTTCAATAAATTGCTGACTAAGAACATTTATTTATTATTTAAAAAGTAATTTATCCAAAAATTAAAAGTATGTACAAAATTTTATTGATTGAAGCCAGTTGTTATTATAATATGGAATTTCTAATATATTTTTTTACGATTATTAACTAGTGGCAAACATTATTCGTGTTGCCGGGAGAGCAATACAAACGGTGTCTGCCAAAATGCTTCAATTTGGCGTCGACGCATCGCATCAACTATCATCATCTGGTGTTTGTTGTGCGGGCCAATTTTAGCTCCTGAGCGTCGCTACGGCTTACGAAATATCCAACCACCATCATTCCGTCTTAAACCTATTGATCGGACGCAACCGAAATAACGAAATATTCTGCGCAACAATGGTTTAAACAAAACGAAACCAAACGAAAATCGCGAAAACAAATCAATCAACAATTGTTGCTTCGGTAGTGGCGGTCAACAACTCAACTGAATTGGTGAAGTTATCGTTGAAACCAAAATAATAATAATAGCAACAGTAAACAACATCTAATCGGTGTCGCTTCGGTTTTTTGTTATAGTGTTTTGTGTGTTATAGTAACAGTTGATAGACGAAGTAACGCTCGTTGTTTCGGTGACCGATGAACTCTATTATTTACGTTGTTTCGTTACAGTGCGTTTATTTACCTTTCGTCTGTACAATATATACTAATAAGTTGTTGACATATGGGCGTGTGCGTGGCCAAAATTTTTAACACTCACGTGTCAACATTTAACAAAGTACATAACAAGTGACACAATTCTGTAAACAATAGTTTTACTTACCAGTGATTGCTTGAAAAAAAAAAAAAGAAGCAGTAAGCAGTGCTGTTTTGAATAAATTTTAATGGGTCAAACGGCGAGATGCTTACATCGCTAAGAGCGAGCTAAAATTAAATGTATCGCCTAGTGTCTTTGATGTTAAATGCGAGATTGAGCGATGTACCATTAGGTCAACTGACAAAGACACCGTTTGCAGAATATACAAGGCGTTCTAAATAATACTGTGTCATTAAGCATATTAGTGTTAAATTAGCTGATTTTTTATTTATCTCAATCGTGATTTTCCCTTATTTTCACTTCACACTTTTATAGTTTGTTTTTTCGTTAAATTTACACAACATTTGTTAACAGTTTGGGCTTTGTTGTTTTATTTTATTATATACGTCATGTTTGTACAATAAATTTCTGTAGGCACAAGTAGTGTGGGTGATCAAGAGTTGAAGTCAGTTGCACCGGTTTTATGTGATAAAAACGTTAAACAGAGCATATCAGAGATTCATAAAAAGTATTTAGGTTATCATTCATTAGTGAGAGCCTGATTAAAATTACCATCGCACGTACATTAATAAAAAAGTCATCGCATTATTAACTTTTTCGAAAATACGAAAAAAAACATGAACTGTAGGGAACGCTTTCTTGAAGTAGTTCATTGACTTTTGACGAGGGTAATGAACAGTGAAAGAAATTTGAAAAAAGTGCTTAATTTAGATAGAATAAAAGTGGTGGGAAACGGGTGGTGCGATGATAGTGATAGGGCATGTTGCGTCTTCACTATTATTCGCACCACGCCAGCACCCGACTGGCTACCATCCACGAGGAGCTCGAAATATACAGTCCCGATCAAATCAAAGAGTTCGAGGAGATTCCTCAGGCGGAAAAAGAATGGGTTGTAGAGATACTTGAAAAAGGTACATTTCTGCTTTTAACAAAAAAAAAAAAAGTTGTATGAAGTAAGTAGTTTGTACATTAAAATTAATAGTTTCAACTTTTGAATCGTTAGAATAGATTTGGTGATTTGTGTAACAATGTGAATCTATATTTACCATATATATTTTGTTGTTGTTTTAATCGTTACTTTTAACCGCATTCCCATTCGAATTTTATACCTGGTTTTTAAACTTAATACAGATAATTAGGTACTTGGATGTATTCGTGAATATGTTCTTCTATAATTTATTTCATAAAGTCTGTTAAATACGTTTATTACTATCCCATTAATTTTTCTTTCCCTACGAGACTGATAAAAATACGTGCTTTCCTGTTATCACTTATTTAGACGGATGAAAAATAATTTACCTATTACTTTTTTTAAAGACTTGTTAATAATTGATATTTGTATACATATTTCTGGTACAAACATTTGACAGTGAAGTTATTTTTTAAATATTAATCTTTTTTCTTACGTATAAAGAAGGGGAGGGGTTAACAAATATCTGACGATTTCTTAGAAAGGTGGGTGATAAATAGCCCTTAAATAATTTATAATCCATTCCGAAGAAGGCTTCTTGTCCTAAAAAATGTACAATATAATACTTGTAAGCTTTACCCGTTGAAATTCCATAATCAATAATAAAAATAGAACTCCACAAGTTTCAAAAAAGTTGAACATGTATTATATCACTACAATTGTTATGTCTTCTTCCTAGATAAACTTCTGTGTTTTCATTTTATATTCAAGAATTTCATTACATTTCCGCAAATGAATTTACTATGTTTGCATAATTTTTGTTCAAAACAATTGAAAATTGTAATCCTAAACTTAACTAAAGAGAACAATAATCAATTGAAAATCATATGTTCATTTTTTTGTTGTATAACTTTTAAGTCAATTAAAAGTTTTAATTACTTTCGTTTCCTTAATAAGTATAAAAGGCAACAAGTACAATAGTTATTATTTTTAAAGTAGATTTCTTTTACACGTATACATTGTTGCAAATTAACTTTGCCAGAATTTTAATGTGTCCATTAGGAGCAGCTAAAATTACACCTATCTCGTATTAATTTTGAGAAATGCCACTCATACAGTTCAGAAACATGCCAAAATTAATTTTATATATTATAAGTTAAGTATCTTCATACAAGGATTACGTAACGCAGTTTTTCAAGACTTTTGGGTCTTGCTTCCCCCCTGTAATGCGCAGTAATGTTTCGCTCTACTCTAAACGTTACGTAACACCCAAGTGACAATCACTAAAATTTGTTACGTAACGTGTTGTTTAAACTCTACTCCTCTTCTATAAGTTAAAACAATTGTAAGAGTTTCTAAAAAACAGTTGAAACAGAAACGTTTGATTGTCGTTACTTCTTCGATCTCTCTATTGAATTTAATTAATTAAAAAGCTGATGTTATTTAGTTTTTATCAATAACCGAATGATTTTTGCAATTTTATTGGATTTAAATTTACGTAACGCCGAAAAAGTAGTAGGGGTGGGGTAAATGTCTACATGGAAGGGGGGAGGATTAAAAAAGTACGGAAAACGCGTTAGGTGGTTTATTTCTTACGGACATTTCAACTAAAACATTTTTAGTTGTTTACAGATCATTTCCTGTTTAATTAAAAAATTATGCAAACGTTTATGTTGTTACTTTGAGTGTTCAACACCATAAATTCTTGCAAACTGAGAGTCTTTCATAAATTATTTATAAATTACACAGTTTGAAGCCTTTGGTGTTAAAACAGTATCGATTTTAATACAAAAGTAGTAATATTCACAATTTGATTGCATAACTCAATTTATTATAATTACTGAAAACTGCAACGTGCTTTATAAAGAAAATTAATTTTGTTAAAGAAGGACATTAAGTTGTTGGTCAGTAATTTATTGAAACTATTTGACGTGGATTGCAATTTCGAACTTAGTTTTCATCAGCTTTATTATTCTACTTAGACCTGCTTTCTCTTTCCTTCTTGCGTCTATCACTTTAATATGCTTCTCACAAATTTAACCCCTTAATTTTTCAATTTTATTAAATCCTGTTTATCATTCGCTAACCATATACACCCCTCCATTAATTCATGAACATTTTCAGCCCATCAGTTTGTATCCCCATTTCTTATTTGTAGCATAACAATTGGAAAATGCCAGCGTCTCCTATTTCGATTTACAGAATCTACAAACCCATTCTTATACCTACCCCGTTTTAAACACCCTTGCTACATTGTCGCACCTTGTTATCTCTTTATAGTCTATTAAACAATCGTAGTATTTTCATGTTGACAACATACGTTCATATACATACGTAGGTACGAGAATATGAAATTGTTTATGTATTACTTAGCATTGCGGTGCTAAAATGCCGAACACATAATAATGTTATGAAGAAAAAAAGCATGAAGTTGGCAGAACTATGAAAGTTGATGATGTTAGTTTGCGGTTAGTTGCTGGGTGACGTGGTCTATTTCTAATGCAATTGTCTGTCCCGTTTTAAGGTCGCGGATTATTACTGAGGCCAAGAATTCCTCGAATGCACCTGCATTTCATAATCGACATCTTGTTCGCAGATAATAGTCGCATACAAAATCATCATCGATTGGCTCGAACATCCGTGTTCTCGATCACTATTGTCTGTCGTCCGTGTAATTAAGGACATTTCAGAGCCAAGAAAGCTTGAAATTGATATAACTCAATGAATCGTATACTTACTTGTACTTAGATGTTCACGAGTATAAAATTGAACTGTCTGTTGATCTGGAGTACATATTGTTACCGCTTTTGGGCCAAGAAGCCATATGTTAAAATTCTAAGCCCTTTATTTCTTTCTTCTGAAAACTAGACGCTTTCATTTCGGACCCTTCAGGCACAGAACTCTAAAAAAAGTTGACTTTATAAGAATAATTCTTTAGTCGTCATTAAATCTGATGACTGTATCTGTTTCGCCGCGTCTAATTACGTTTCAATCGAGATACCATGACTCAATATATTTCTTAGAATATTGTGAAAAGTCGGGTGGTACAGTTTCCTCAATTTATTTTCCAAGCAACATGTACATAAAAAGGCGGGACCTAATATTGCAGTAAACAAGTTCACAATAGATACTCGGTTGGTATTGTGGTATTGGAATGAAAATTAATTAAAATAAATCAAAAATATAGGTAGATATGTAAGGGAGGTGAATGTTTTGAGACGAAAAGCCGGAAGAAGTCGCAGATTTTCGATATCTAGGATGTAAGATAAGTCAGGATGGAAAAGGCGGTAGAGACATAAAATAAAGTCGAGTCGCTTTTAACAAGAACCACTACTGTGCTCGCGATCGATTAATTCAGAATTTCGAAAAAAATAAAAAATGTATATTTGGAGTATGACTCTGTATAAGTTCGAAGCGTTTGAGATGTACATTGGAAATATTAGGAGAACAAAGGGCATTATGGGAATCATCCATCCCCACAGGGAGGCAATTCTATTGTTGGAGGGGGGGCAATTTGAAAATTGATCCGGCATGACTTTATTACCCCCTTCGCTATGGGCTTTCTAAATGCAACGCTTGATGTAAGCCTATGGGCTTTCTAAATGCAACGCTTGATGTAAGCGACAAATTTTTTGAAAAAACAGTTTTTTTTTAAGTAGGGGGCTTAATTTATTAATTAATATAATTCCTTTGACGCCACCAAAATCTCAACTGAGTGATTATAGTCGTTAAGTGAACTTGTCAGCTATTCACTATGTTGTATCTCTTGTCGCGGGAACCCAGGATCTTTTAAACTCGCTGAGTAACGACGTTTTTGCACAAAATTGGTCTAAATTAACTCTGATATTGTTTCACAACCCAAGCTGGAATCAGACATAAAATCTCTGTGCACTGAGCATCAAGCGCACAGATCACATTAAATTAAGTTTTAAAAAATCTAGTTTTTTCAAATTTCAGTTTTTTATCATATATTAGAAGTTCATTTTCTTTGTTTTGAAAATAATTTCACAGAAATTGATTCTAAAAACCATCAATTTTACTAATAAAAAGAAAAAATAAAAATTTTATGCTTATTATATTATAAAAGGGGGAATTGGAGATTTTAGAAATGTTAAAGAGGGGCATGGCCTAAAAAAGTTTGGGAAACACTGCTTTAGACTGACGACCCTTTGATGATGGTTACTTTTATTTACATGCTTTATACATAACTAAACTTTCATTCGTGATCCTAGTCTCCAATTACAATTACGCGTTTCCTTGCCTAACTTCTTCTACTCTAATTATTACCCGTTGTCACTGTAGCTAACCGATAATAAATAAATATTTATTTAAAAAAAATCTTTTGAATGTTGTCTTATTTTTGCCGTTCAAACAAACAAAATATGTCTTTATTGAAGTATTTTGTGGTATATAATGTATCCTTGTTGAAATAAGTAATTTAAAAAAAATAATAAATGCGAATATTTAAAATAATATTGTTGAGTTATGTGGTCACAATTATTATACTAAATCTTGTAAAATTTTATAATACGCAGTAATATAATAACGCCTTTTTTATTTTCAGAAGAGGATGAGTCTCAGATATTTGTAAAGTTCTTTAAATTCCACAAATGTTACGATCTCATTCCAACGTCTGCAAAATTAGTCGTCTTCGACACACAACTCCTTGTAAAGAAAGCGTTCTTTGCTCTTGTGTATAATGGTGAGTTAAAAATAAAAAGTTCATTCTTTATTCGTATTAAATATTATTTATTTTTAATTGTCATTTTTATTCCTGAGGCATCAAAAAATAGAAAAAACATCTTTTATTTTAAACAAATTAAAACAAAGTTGCATTTTTTTTGCAGTTAATTTCGTTTGAGGGAATGATTTTACACCTCATTTGCACTTTTGTGGTAATTATTCAAAACCAATTACTGTTTTTGTTTAGGGGTGAGGGCTGCTCCATTATGGGACAGCTGCCAACAGGAATTTGTTGGTATGTTGACCATAACCGACTTTATAAAAATCCTTCGCATGTATTACACCTCACCAAACGTGGAAATGTACGAACTGGAGGAACAAAAGTTGGATTCTTGGAGACAGGTTCTGAAAGACCAAAGGACCTTGGTGCACATTGGACCTGACGCGTCCCTATTTGACGCCATCCGGACTCTAATCCACAATCGGATTCACAGGTTGCCCGTTATCGAACCCGAAACCGGGAACGTTTTGTACATATTGACTCACAAAAGGATATTAAGGTTCCTGTTTTTGTATGTAAGTATAAAATTTATGGGTGTCTATTGTTTGTGTGAATTAGCATTACTTTTTGTCAGAAATTGAAATTAGACTTTTTTTAACAAATACAGTTTTTTTCTAAGTTAATATTAGATTATAAAAAAACATGTAATTTATAAAAATGTCTGATAAACGTTTCTTTATAAGTACACTAAATTCAGGTTTAAGCTAGAATTTAAAAATATCTGTTTATTTATTTCGTTTGTTTTGAATAAATGATTGTCAGTTTGTCCTAATTAAAGTTATTGATTTTTATTTTGCAGATAAGTGAATTACCAAAACCCAGTTACATGAATAAAACGCTTAGAGAACTTAGGATTGGATCTTATGACAATATAGAAACTGCTTCGGTAGACACTCCAATAATCGTAGCTTTAAAGAAATTTGTCGAGAGGCGAGTTTCCGCCTTACCTATTATTGATGCTGAAGGCCGCTTAGTAGATATTTATGCTAAATTTGATGTTATCGTAAGTACATCCATCATTTTCTTTTAAATTGCTTTTTTATTCACTCCAGTAAATGCCTACAAATGTTGCAAAGTATTAGCAGAAACATGAAGCTTCTCGAAACAGTAAAAATTCGTTAATGTTAGCCGCTTTATTACAGAACTTAGCTGCTGAGAAAACTTACAACGACCTAGATGTTTCGCTTAAAAAAGCTAACGAACACAGAAACGAATGGTTTGAGGGTGTGCGTAAATGCAAGTTGGACGAAACGTTATTTACCATAATGGAACGGATTGTAAGAGCTGAGGTAACCTATATTTATAATATTAGTGCCATTTTAAAAGTTTAATTATTTTTTTTTAAGGTTCACAGATTGGTTGTTGTAGACGAAAACGATAAAGTTATTGGTATAATTTCTTTATCTGATTTATTATTGTACCTAGTGCTTCGGCCATGTGGAGAGGAATGTTCTTCCACTGAAGGTGGTGTTTCCTTGAGGGCTCAAGTGAGTTACTTTTCAAATCATTTTTGTTTTATTCAATAGAAATAAATTAAAATATCCACTTACTAATAGGGTGTGTTGATAAGGTGTAAAGTGATGTCGAAATCGTCTTTTCAAAAATTGAATCTCTTTTTCTCTTGATAATTAAAATATTTAAGAAAAAAAAATCCCAAAACAACACACAAATTATGTCTTTATTTAAAATTGGTGAAAGGATCCAATTAAAATTTAACAGAATTTAGTGAATCAGACTATTGTATGTATTCTTTTGCTCGTTTGAAAAAATATTTCTGTAAACTTTTTAAGGGTCAAAATATTTTCCGCGCTCAATAAGGTTTGTGTTATTATTGTACAATGATCTAAAAAGCAATTAGTCGCCAATAAAACGTTACAAACAGATAAAATTGATACCTATGTACTGATTTTCGAATAAACTTAATGGATACAAGTTTCTTTGATGAATATTTTTCTTTTAGAAAAGAACGTTTTTCATCTAGAATAAAAACGTCAATCTTTTAATTTTATTGATATACTTCTCGCGTGAGAGTTGTTAAAAAGGCAATTTTTTAAAGGGAGGTGATGTTTTTCAGTAGTACATTGTTTTCAGGATTTCAAAACGGAATCAACAACTCAATCAAGCTTCGATCAGGAGATAGCTGAAACAATTCTGGAAGAGGAGGAACATGGTGAGCATGCCGAGGTCTCTGTTGAATCTTCCAACTCCACCTCCAATGGTAACGGTCTCTTCGCCAACAGCAACGGTTCGGCTGCAAGAGAAACTCTTATCGATTCCCCGGTGCTCGATAAATCGTCGTCTTTACTTGCCGACCCCATACTACGGGAAGTGACCGTATCAGGTGGCGAGTGAGGCCCCCCAATAAATATTGATTCGTTAGTGTTATTATAAAAAGTATATTTTTTGAATGATAATGATGCGGGTTTATAATGAAAGATTACACAAAAAATATCGTGAACCGTGAATAACTTTAAACGATGGAGTAATTTGAGTGTAATGGAAAAATTATGCCATCGATGAATAAAAGGTGTAGACGTAAGTAAGGAGAACAGGTAACAAAACGTTCTTCTTATAGTACTTTGCAGTCGTCCAATTTATAAGTACTTAACAACAATAACAAACACGGGATGTAATTGTATTATGCCAAAGACTTGTACGTTTTGGATGGTAAATAATAATAATTATCATTGTATCTATAATTAAATAGGAGTTGAGAACGAAAAGAGGGATGACTATTATAAATAAGGTAAGAAACAAATAAGAAAACGGAAAGACATATTTATTGAATTAAATTGATTACATTGTTACTTACTCTCATTATAAGGTGATAATAAAAATAATCTAATGTATATTTGCTTACCGTTGTTTAATAATTATTATTATTATTAATTTTGTTCCTTCCGGTATAAATTTGTTTACTCCAACCGTATGAAACAGATAAATATTAATGGCTCATTTATGGTACTTGATTATATCATTTTATTTTTATTGATTAACTTGACAAAAAGAGTAAAACAAATCAATTTTAGTAAAAAAGCAACGGTGCAATTTGGGATTGTTGTATTAAGAAAACAATATTCTGGTAATTATCAGGATGAAATTTGTGTATTCGGACTATACATTGGATGAATATTATTTATATTATATTTCGATAATGCAAAATAGGTTCAAAAATATTTAAATATTTCCTTTCCAGTCGTGCACGAGCTGTGATCCTCATGTTCTTTTTAACTTAATTTAATAACAGAATCGAGATTTTTTTGCAATTCTGTTTTATTATTGTTTTATGTATGATTAATTGTAAATCTAAATATTCGTGCACTTATATTCATTTATCGGGTATATCTTTTAATCAGGTTAAATTATGCTAAATAGTCTACAAATTATTAAATTAACAATATTAGGTGCATACATATAAAAATATAAAAAAGAAATCATCAAAAAGGTTTGATCATTCATTCGATTTAAACTTGGTAACATCAGTGATGGGATCAAATTAAATTTGTAATCGTTTACTGTTGAGTGCCATAATGCAATATCAGTAAAAAAAAAATGCGTATTCAATATTCAAAATAAATATGTGCGTTTTATATTACTCACTAGTGACCAACAAACTAAATGAAATAATAGAAAAATTGAAATCATTTACATAATTAGAAAAAATGAAGTTTGCAGAGCATCATTCTTTATTATTTGCCGTTTTGTGATTTGCAAATATTAGTTTTTTAAGTAGTCTATTTTTGTTAAGTAGCTACCTAATTATGGTTCTATGGAACTTGTGTATGTACGTGTCTGTGTAAGTTTTACACTTCATTATGCTAAAGTTTGACCTGTTATAAAAGTGTAATTCTCACAAATAAAAATGAAATATTACAACTAGTTTTTTTTTTCAGTTAAAAATGCTTGAAATAAAAAAACATTGTGCGATTTTAATGAGGGTAAAAGTCTCATTGATATAAACATTTTATTTACTTAAAAATCATGAAAAATCCATTTATAGCTCATGCATTATTACCTTACCCAATTACTTTTATACTTAATGAATAAAAAACACAATTTCACTGTTTATAAACTGTTGAAGGAATTTATTCAGTTATTAAAAAGAATACTTCGGAGTTTCTGCCATTTTCAAACTAATAAACACAAAAATTTAATATAGTTGTCTGACACTGATGTAGACAACTATTGTGTATGCGGAATTTGCATAAGTTGCGCACAACCACCTTTAGAAATCACTCAATTTGCAAAAAGGATATCTCTAAATTTCTCCCAATTTGAAACTTATAGATACAAAACTTTAAATTAGTAGTCGTGACACTGTTGTAGACAATTATTGCGTAAGGGTGCATAACCCTCTTTAGAAGTTATTAAAATTGTAAGAATGTCGCAAAATCTCTGCTATTTTCAATTTCTTATCCATATGCAATTCGATTTACAGTGGTGTATTTTCGGTTGCATATACTATATTGTGCTTCGTCTGCTTTCGTTTTAATATTCGGTTTTCAGATAATTTCGTAATTTAGTTACCAGTTGTTTTTATGGTATTATGTGATTTTGTAAAAATGTTTTGTTTTATTTAATAATTGCGTTAATTAAGTTTATTAAATTTTATAAAAGTATTTTTCTTAAATCAATTTTTGCAATAACCAACGACGATGTAGGAAAAGAAATGAGAAGAATGATATTATGTTAAACTCATTAAATGACATATTACTTCCTGCCACTCGCTTTATTGTTCATCCATTGCAGTATTTCTCTTCGTTTGTGTGTCATTTTATCTACACTTTTTATAAGAAAATTTTGAATAAAGTGATAAAGTACATACTAAATTTACATCGCAATAGGTAACGATATTACAGTTTTATGTGGTAAGTATTCTTTTATTCCGGTATTAGGTTATTTTTATGATTCACACAAATTAAGTAACTGACCAGTTTAGAATTCGCTTCGCCATATTACAGAATCCGGGAAAAGTTTGAAATCTTGACTTTAATAATTTAGAAATTTATTAGCAATCAGTTCAGTGCAACGAAATAGTTTGTATAAAAAATTCAATATTATAATTTTATTAACAACATAAATATATCCGTTTATTTATTTTTGCATTTTATGTAATTATTACTTTTAGCTTTCGTTTGTTATTTACTCTTCCCAAATACACTCAAGAATACATTCTCCCCTTACTCTTGAATCATAACAATAATTTTAATAATTTTCGTTATAATTAGCTAACAGTGATACTGTAGTAAATCAACACTTTATTTATAAAATCAGAATTTAACAATTGCAGTAAAACATCTGCTTCTTGCAAAGGTTGAAGTTGAAATACTACTGCTTCTAAACATAATTTTAATATTACATTGATATAAAAATACACGGCATTGTCTCTTTGACGGCTTTAAAACACCACCCTGCTTGTCTTCTTTACTAGACTAAACAAATGTATCCTACCACACGCGAATTTGCGTCATTTTTTATTATACTTTTTCGCACTCACGACCCTCGCAGGGCTGTTTTTATCGAAAATACCCTATAAGCATATGTAAACTAAGTAGTTCTGGATCTACTCGAAATATACTAAAAACATATGGTTGAAGATTTTGAACCCTAAGTTTAAAAATTGAGTGTTTTAAGGAAGATGTCTACATTAGCTGTTACTCGGTAGATTACAATTATTTGGAGTATAGTGGGTTGCCTACGTAAATTTGAATTGATATACATAATTATAATAGAAAATGAATAGAGAACCCTGTAGTGTACAGAAAGATAAATCAATAATGTAATCTGGCATATGGTTATTTTTAGAAATTGGACAGGTATGTTACAGTACAAATCGAAATTGGTGCACAGTTAACTTTTTCGATTTTAATAAAATAAATTACTTAAATTTATGTGATACAAAAGTAGTATAAGGAAACCATTATGACTTCTTTATACTGCTTATGTAAAGCGAGTATATTTATATTTTCTGTTTGTGTTTGCCCGATCTATTCTTTTTTGCGTTGTTTACTGTACAGTGTAGCCATTCCTATACAAACGTACAAATATGTTGTTCTGATAAACCGGTTAAAAAATGCGGACAAAAAACGTTTCTAGTGATTCTTGAGCTAATGCAGTTCTACTTTAAAATTATACTTTACGTTATTAAAGGGGCTATACGAGTATGAAAAATTTAGAAAAATGTATCAATATTGTTATTGCTCATGGAAAAGAAAAGGAAAATACTATTCAGTTGGAACTGTAATGGTAATGGTAATGAGTATGACTTGAACAAACTAATTAATTTATTTTAAAGTTTGACGGTTCACAATCTTGTTACTTAAAATCAAGAAAAGTTACGTGTATTAAGCGCTGTAACAAAAACGTATTTTATTAAAACTAACTAGTAATAATGGACGTGTGGATATGAAACATATTATTAATAGTTATTTTTAAATACGTAAAATAGTATATTGTTTCAATAAACTAATCAATAAAATACGCAACAATTATCTCGATTAAAAAAATATTATTGTCATTAACCAAGAGTACTGACTTTTTAGAAGAAATTGTCGTTGAGAGTTTAATTAAATGGTTGATTGAATGAATGTACTGTGTTTTTTCTTTGTTATTTAGGTGTTTCAAATATAGTTTGTATAGCTATTTATTATTACGCCGTCATGCTTGTATTCTTTGTTCGGTCATATTGCAATATTATTAAAGATAGGACATATTTATAAAGTAAACGGTAAGATTAAAACAGTGACGTCATTGCTTTGTACGATAAAGTTAATTTGTAAGATAAAGTTAATAATACAGCTTTTAATGATTTTTAAGTATCGCATTTTGAACCTATAAAGCTTTCAAATATATATAAAATTTCGTCAGTAAAGGTACACATATAATTTAGAGTATTTTACATGTTTATCGAAGTATAATATTATCTATCCTTTATTTTCTGAATACTTGCTCTCTCTACGAGTAAAAGGCTGGAGCGATCCACCGAGAAAAAACGTTTTGCCAGTTTTAATATAAATAACAATTAATTTTATTTTATGCAAATCAGCGGGATTTGCCCCATATAAAAAGTATAACAACAATACTGAAAGATCTTAAAGTTCAAATCGATCATTTGAACAAATAATAGAATTTAGCGTCAAGTATTTTAAATTACCCTGAAGTGTTGTATTCTTTAGTATTTGGGTTACTCAATCTTGTTTTTAAAATTATAACACGAATCAGGTGTCCCTTGAAAAACATTTAAATAATCAATAAAATTGAGTAGTTTTTAATTTGTGTCTATCTATCAATGAGTCGTAAAAGGTAAAGGCTTAATCAAAAAAAGGCGTTCGGCAATTTTTATTCAATAAGCGACGACACATGAAACTAAGTAGGCTTAGAAAAAACGATAGTAACATATGTGTAAATGTTACCTATGTGGTGGATACATACTTCCTCATGATTATTTTATTTCCGTAGGATTTACTCAAATTTGTTTTCTTTCGTAAAAAATTATTATCTTGAATTAATAATAGATAGCTGGTGCCGCTATTGGGTATCTTCTTGTTTTCATGTTCTGTTAACATTGTTAAAAAAAATTTAAACTTTTTTAAAAATTTCAATTCTAATTAGGTACAATTCAATCGTCGTAATACTCCTAATATAATTGATAAATACATATACAACAATGTTAGTAGAGGTAATATATTGGTACGTATTGGAACGATATTTATTATCTCATTTTTATGATTGCGTGTGTACCAATTACTTAACGACATACGGCACGTATTCTCTTTCATAATATTTAAAACTAAGCGTGCGTTGAAATAACTTTCAATTTCTACTTGTTGCTTGTAATTGATGCGCCACGACTATGTCATGTATCTGTTATAAGTAAAATGGCTGACATGCTAACAAACAAATTCTTTGATACTATCGTAGGTAAGAAATTGAAACTCTAGGTAAAATTTTTTACTGGAAGTCATGCAATGGGTAAAATGTTATAAATAAATATTGCTGATTTTGCATATTGTTTTTTAGGTAATTTATTTTTTTTATAGTATCTATTTTTGATAACAGGTACCTCGTCAAAATGTTTACCGTCTGATTTTTCTAAATTATTGTTCAGAAGAACAAGTGACTTTTTACAATATTTGGAGGCGAATTAGGTGTGACATTTTCCTATTTTTTTGTTTTTTTTTTTTTCAGAAAATGGTAGTACGATGTTCCTATCAATAAACTAGTGTTGGTTTGGGACCCCTTCCTTATTGTGATACAAATAGGGCTGTCGTTCAACGTGGACAAAGCAAATTAGATGAAAAGGTAGGACAATTTGAATTTAATAAATGAAGTGTTTTTGCAGTCAAATAATTAAAGTGTTTATTCAAATGTTTTTGGTAGTCACTTGTTTCATTACAATTTCATTTGTTTTTAAATTGTTTTTATCCTGAAACAAATAAAATAAAATAATAACATTTGCATTAAGTAAATTGAGAACGTGACATCATACTTTTGACAAGTTAAACTTAATCAGTTATCGATTTAGAAAGCATATTGCTTTTTTAAATTAATTGATTTTTTCGTCTCGTTTGCTCTCCGTTTGTAATACCTATTCTTTGTTCGGGTTGTTCACAACATTTTCATCGTTAGTGCAAGCAGTACTTTACTTACTGTTCATGTGCCATGGACATGGAAATTAATTTGTAGTGTCTTTACATTTAATTGTTGACATTCATGTTATAAATTGCCTTCTCGTGATGTTCCACATACATTGCAAAATGTGTTTTGATTTCTTTTAAATAAAGTTAATACCAATTGTTGAGGGAAAAGTAAAGTATAAAGATCAGATGAGTTCAAGCTTGACGTAGGTACCGGTTCTACTATATCAAGGCATTTCTAAAAATAAATGCCGCCACCACCAAATTATTGATTTTCGTTACGCTCTACACACACACTAATAAAACAAAAATTATAGGTAGTCCAGTGCAAAAGAATACCTTTAAAATACAGTTGTTTTGGTAATATAGGTGAACAGAAACGTGTCCTATAAGTTATATGCCCAAATTTTTGATTTGTTTATCATTAAAGGTCTAAATATGTATGGTTATTTTTCTCATTCTTAATATTTCCAATAGATTATACGGTAGGTTCATGAATTGTAAAACATTTTAATAATTATTTATTTAAATGAAAGCAGAAAATGTGTTCACAAAACATTTATTTGAAACTTCTACTTAGAGTTTCGATCTTTTGATCATTGTCAAACAGAGGTGTGTACACTACAAGAGTGTAGAAAAGGTGCGTACTAAAATTAAAAGCAGACATCTGGCAATTTACAAGAAATATCAGTCACTTGTTTGTAATTTTCAACAATACTTAATTCTAAATACTTTTTTAAATAACTACAAATTCTTGTTATTAATATTAGCCAAAAATTGTACTTGTTTAAAAAGGAATTAGTATTAAATGTAATCAGTTCAAACAAAAATAATTGGAATAACATGTTAGTGAATAACAATTTAATGAATAGTGGTATTTTTAATAAATCTGGCGTTTATATTATTAAATGTGATAATTGCAGTAGTGTTTATATTGGAAAAACGGGGAAAATTTCGACATTAGATTTCAAGAAGACGTTAAATCTATTTTAAGTAACAAAAAATATAAACTAAATTTCGTAGAAAGTCTACTTTTAGCCCATAATATTACGTTGAATCACCAAATCCAAAGGTACAATAGTCCTTTATTTCATGTGTTTGCAAATATTGTCGAAAATTCCAATCAAGTTACTGATATTTGTTATAAACAGCCGGATACCTGTTTCTAATTTTAGTATTCATGTAGGTTAGTCCTCCTTGATAATGGCCGAAAGGTTGAATCGCGTATTAGAGGTTTCTAATAAATATTTTGTGAAGACATTTTCCAGTTTTATTAGAAATTGTGAAATAATTATTATGGAGGGATTCCAAATGGCTTTAAAATGATGAGCTCCAACAGAAGACGACAGAGTAATTTGTTGGGAAGTTCTGAATTTTTGAAAATGACCTGAGGTGTTCTTCGAATAACAATGTTTTATTTCTTGATGGAATCTCATCGTATATAAATGTAATTTTTCTTTCAAGCAATGTTTAAATATTACAATTTTGCCTTGTTTTCCCCATTTATCTTGAAAATTATTAGAGTAATCCTCAATGGTAAAATACGTAAAGAATTACAATATTAAATTACAAACTTGGCAATTGTTTCAAGTTCTAGTAAGGAAAAACAATTGTCAAATTGTTAATATAAGCTATGGAATCAAAATTTAATTATATTTTATTGTATGTAAAGGTCTTGTAATCCTCCATGTAGTATCTGATTGAGGCATTATGATTACTCTGATAGTTTTCAAGATAAGTGCGAAAAACAAGGTAAAATTGCAACGTTTAAACAATGTTTGAAAGAAAAATTATATTTTTTATTGGGGTCATTTTTGATATTTTACTTCCTCGAACCTACTTTACATGGTGGTATATTCGAATAGTTGTTAACAATTTTGAGTTCAACCTAGTCTGAACACTATTGCGTTCGACACAGGTCTGGACAAATGAGAACGAAGTTGTCAAAAACATGATTGTTGACAGACATGTAAAGCTTGCTAACAGCGCCAATTTTTTTTCTATTCACTTAATGTAATCGGCCGTCTTTTACTAGTTTATTTTTATCGTTTATTTATGGTTTAATGGTAAAAGCAGTGGCGGCACGTCAGATGAGGCATGTGAGGCAGTGCTTTAGTTAAAATTTTGCTAAAATAAAACCTTATTCTTAGACTATTGCTAAAGAATGTGATAACAATGTAACGAATTTTCTAGGTCACTTATTTATTTAACAATTTATTCGAGTCTCTTTTCATCAATTCGTTCCACTCAAAATTCAGTTTCTTTTTAATTTCAGTTTGTTCAAATAAAAGTTTCTTTCAGAATTTAAATTCTTTGTTTCAATTTTGAGAAAGGTTTCTTTGTAAACCAATTTAAGAATAGCCTTATGGATGGCACCGTAATAAAGTTAATGGGGGAAGTTGACAAAAATTTGTACATGTTACAAACCACCCTCATTTTGAAAAACAATCATACCTTGTCATCCATTGCACTTAGGAAGGCACTCGTCCAATGCGCTCGTATTACATTTGTATCCAAATTTAACTTTAATCGGGTTCGGAATCTATTGCAAAAGCTGGTGGCTTTGTAAAACTTTTTAATGACTTTGTTTTTACCGTAGTAGTGTTTTATCACTTATATCGAACGGTTGTACTGATGTACCAAATTTAATGTTTTATTTTTCGAAGGACCAATGAGAAATCGTGTAAGTTTTACTATTTATTCTTAATCACTCACTAATTATACTATTCTTATAATGAAATTGAAGGAATAATATCTATCCAGCGAGTCTAGATGAGAGTCTTTTATATAAAAGATATTATGAGTATGAAGTGAATAATAACGTTTATCCAGTGAGCCTATAACAAAGA
The DNA here is from genome assembly GCA_963921985.1 of Agrilus biguttatus. Lineage (NCBI taxonomy): Eukaryota > Metazoa > Arthropoda > Insecta > Coleoptera > Buprestidae > Agrilus > Agrilus biguttatus. The sequence continues at coordinate 33,470,675 of OY998117.1, forward strand.
ACTGACTAACTTACTGTAGAAATGTACATTTATTTTGAAAATCCTATCAGATACGATATAAAGTAGGTACAATATGGTTCACTCAGGTGTATTAAATTTTATATTAAACTTGAAATAAGTTAGAAACTGCGTCGCAAAGTGATAACGTTTTTATAAAAATTCATAAAATTTTAATTTCATTTGAATTTCGAATATTTCCCACCAGTCTAGAAACTTCCGTCCACTTTGGTGACATTCGGATAATCTCGTAGTCAATTGCACGTATGTAAATATTCCAATACAAAAATGTCTTGTTTTATCCAATATCGTGATAATTAGTTGAGGTGGATGTATTTAAATTTTATCAAAGTATTTTTTTTTAATCGACATTTACTACAACCAACGATAATTCAGCGAAAGAAAGTCATACATGTTACGTTTGTTAATTTAGTCAATGACGTAATTATGACGTAACTTCCTTCTTGCTCGCTGCTTCGTTTGTTCATCGCGTATAATGCTTTGTGGCTGTCGTTTGTGATATTTCATCGACATTTTTGATAAAAATTTTTGGAAAAAGTCATGGTACATACAAAGTTTATATCACAATAGGTTCCGGAATTATAGTTTTATATCTGGTATGTATTTTTTTATTCGGATATAAATTTATTTTGACGATTCACATTAATTAAGTAAATGTACGGAGTTCAGTACGCCATGTTTGATAATCTAATAATCTAGGAAAAGTTTCAAATCTTGTTTGTATCGATCGATTTTATAAAAAATATTAGCCATCAGTTCTGCATAAACAAATTGATTGTATAAAATAATTCAAATGAATTATTTTGCTAATAAAATGATTACTGTTTTTATTCAGTAGCCATCTTTGTTTTCGAGAATTATTGTTTTTGACTCCCGTTTGTTTTTTATTTTCACAGATACAGTTGGGAATGCATTATTTCCTGGCTTTGCCGAACGAATTCGCTTTTCAACGGTTCAATATGTGTAGTGTATTTCCACCCTAAGTCTTAACGGCCTTATTATCGAGAGGTAAGACGACTTCGAATTTCGATTGACTGGAAATAAGGATAACGATCACAACGTGGAATCTATTGCTAAAGAAAGTTGATGATGTGGAATTTATTACCTTTCAGACACATCGGAAGTTTGTGGGATTAGAAGGTAAGAAAAATTATTTATGAATATTTTTGGGACTTAAATTTGTTCTTTAAACGATCCCAAACGATTAATTGTTTCAATTTTTATATATTTGTTCTTTCGAAAACGGCTTAAAAATTTATAAAATAAGCATTCAGTATTTATTTTTCAAATAATCGTGTTAGAGAATTTGTTATAAAGAAGTTACGAAATATTAACATTCTAAATGAATAACAATTGATTAAAAAAGCGTAAATAACTAATATAACTGATAATTTGTTCATTCAAAAATTGCTTAAGGACGTTTTTATAATGTCTTCAATAATTAGTAAGGAAATTTTTATAAACAACCCAGCAATGTTTTCACTTTTGTCAAAGATAATAACTGCCTAAATATTTCATAATCTCAATTGATGTATTCTTTCAGGAAACTAGCTTTTTTGTTAAATGTTTCAAAAAATTATTTAAGGGATTTGTTATAAACAAATGATTCAATATTGAAACTGTTTTCTTTTTAGTGTTTAGTTTATATTCAGTCAGTTCCTTTTCTCAAGTTCATTTTTAGTTTGTTTAAATTCAAAGCTAAATTTATATTTATAGACGGAAGAAATATTTTTTAAATATTCTTAATTGAGAAGCATACGTATGCAACCTAGTTCACACCGGTGTATTTACAGTTGCATAGGCATATTACTCTTATTTTCGATTTTGTTTACGTTAATTCGGTAATGTAACGTACGATAAATGTTCAAACCTTTCATCAGTATTTCTGACAAGCTGTTCTTAAATGTAGTTTTGTCTTCGTGGGATTCTTTGCTCCTTCTCAGCGACGTCTTCTACCTTGATGACGAGAAAGTCTACACTGGATTTGACGACGATTTCAAGTGAGAAGTTGTAATGATTGGCCGAGTACTCTTAAGATACAGTTGACTTGGATTCCTGCACTCTGTTGGCTTATTTCTTCTACTGTTAACTTCTTCGGTCTTTGAAACAGTACATTCTGCACTTAACTAAGGTGAGAATAAATTGAATGTTAATTAAAAGTTTCACGTTACTAATCTGTTACCACCCTATATGTTTCAGATCGCCGGTGGAGAAGACAAAGAAGACCGTAGTTAGAATGCTTCGTTATTTTATTTCAATACATTTTTTATTTTGCATGTATTTATTTTATTTAGTTGAATTCATTTTCATTTTGAATTTTATTTGGTTCATTTAGTTGAATTTATATTTTATTATGCATGTTTTTAGCTCATTTAGTTGAATTCATCTTTTATTTTGCATGTTATTTAGTTTATTTTATTTGAATTCTTTTTTATTTTGCATGTTTTTTATTTTATTTTGCATGTCTCTTGCTTACCTCTTCGCTTTGCTTACTGCACATTCTTACTATCTTGCTTCGCATTTACACTACGACGTCCACATGATTCAACGTTTCGTTATCGTGTTCAATTCTCTTCTCAGCTTTGTGGGCCGAGGGAGGGCCTCCCCGAACGAATCCCCTTAGCCTTAGCTATTTAGTTGTTCTTTGAAAGTACCTTAGGTGCTTTCCCGTGAGTCTACTCTAGCGTTATTTCATTTCAGACAGGGTACAGCGGAGTTATCTGGAATAGAAGGAATAGCCGACTGCCTGGCTTGCCTTGACGAAATCTGTCCGATCTTTTCTACCAATCTATTAGTTTTTGTCGTTAGTCCTGCTTAATGCTCTATTCGCTTTCAGATAATATGGTATGGTATCCTAAGAAGACTGAAGACATCGTATTTCTTTCTTTTTGTTTTATTTTCTTTGTTATCTTGTATTTCTCTTACAGGTATTTTGTTCTTTTTACTTTATAAACTGTTATATTAATATAATCGTAATTTAAAATAATAATTAGCTTTTCCAAATTCAGTTTTTGCCATAATTGTTCAAACCAAATACAATTTTATTAGTAATTTTAATCATTAGAAGTTAATTTGGGTGGATAGGGTGGCTATAAGGGGAGATGCGGAGGCCACAGAATGTTAGGGTTGCTTTTTTCCCCAAACTTAATGTTTGAATATTAATATAACAGCTTATAAACAACATATAGTACATAATTTTGTCTTTCTCTTACAGGTATTTTATTCTTTTTACTTTATAAACTGTTATATTATTATAATCGTAATTTAAAACGATAATTAGCTTTTCCAAATTCAGTTTTTGCTATAATTGTTGAAACCAAATACAATTTTATTAGTAATTTTAATCATTAGAAGTTAATTTGGGTGGATAGGGTGGCTATAAGGGGAGATGCGGAGGCCACAGATTGTTAAGGGGCCTTTTTGTCCCAAATTTACTGTTTGAATATTAATATAACAGCTTATAAACAACATATTGTACATAATTTTGTCTTTCTCTTACAGGTATTTTATTCTTTTTACTTTATAAACTGTTATATTATTATAATCGTAATTTAAAATGATAATTAGCTTTTCCAAATTCAGTTTTTGCTATAATTGTTGAAACCAAATACAATTTTATTAGTAATTTTAATCATTAGAAGTTAATTTGGGTGGATAGGGTGGCTATAAGGGGAGATGCGGAGGCCACAGAATGTTAGGGTTGCTTTTTTCCCCAAACTTAATGTTTGAATATTAATATAACAGCTTATAAAGCGTAAAATGTAAATAGTTATTGCATTTAATTGTAGTCTCTTGTCAACTATGTGTGTATGTATTAGAAATGTATTTGAAGTTAATTTTACTATCTGTGTATTGTTTGTAAATCAAGCTGTATTGTATCCAGTATATTTTGTATTAAATAAAGCAATTAATATATTAGTTGTTTTATGTAAATATAAAAATGATTAAATAATTGTATTGTGTTTTCTTAAGTGTTTTTTAATAAATCTGTTAAGATTAGAAATTGTTTTATTTTCTCATTAACCAACGCTTTAAATTGAATAAGGTATATTCATAATGTTACTGACTTTTTTATACTAGTTCGAAATTTTTGAAAGCGATATATAAGATGTTCAATTTAAATTCGATAAATTTATCAAAAGCAATTTGTATTGTCCCGATACATATATTGAAATTTTAAAAATTTTGAACATTTCTATCAGGAGAGCATAAGTCCAAAGAGTTATTTTTTGAAAAATAATTTATTAGTCGGATCGCCAGTGCTCCAAATAAAAAGTAACGTCACATTGTTATACCACTCTAACCAAGTAAAAAAGCCATAATTTTGATTTATTTATTAATTAGATCAGTAATGTACATAGAGTAAAACAAACATAAACCATAATAATGATTTATTTATTAATTAAATCAGTAATGTACATATAGTAGGACAAATATATTTCTTTTAAATAACTATACAATAAATATTTACAAAACAGTTTCTAATTACTATACAAAAACACATACATTTATTTATTGATACACCTATTTATTCAGAACAAATCATTTATTTACATTATTTAATAATATACATTTTACCATAGTGTTATCAATCAAGAATAAATACATTTCAACAAAATTTAATTATAATTACAACAAAACAATGTACAACTGTTGTTTATAAGCTGTTATATTAATATTCAAACAGTAAATTTGGGACAAAAAGGCCCCTTAACAATCTGTGGCCTCCGCATCTCCCCTTATAGCCACCCTATCCACCCAAATTAACTTCTAATGATTAAAATTACTAATAAAATTGTATTTGGTTTCAACAATTATAGCAAAAACTGAATTTGGAAAAGCTAATTATCGTTTTAAATTACGATTATAATAATATAACAGTTTATAAAGTAAAAAGAATAAAATACCTGTAAGAGAAAGACAAAATTATGTACTATATGTTGTTTATAAGCTGTTATATTAATATTCAAACATTAAGTTTGGGGAAAAAAGCAACCCTAACATTCTGTGGCCTCCGCATCTCCCCTTATAGCCACCCTATCCACCCAAATTAACTTCTAATGATTAAAATTACTAATAAAATTGTATTTGGTTTGAACAATTATGGCAAAAACTGAATTTGGAAAAGCTAATTATTATTTTAAATTACGATTATATTAATATAACAGTTTATAAAGTAAAAAGAACAAAATACCTGTAAGAGAAATACAAGATAACAAAGAAAATAAAACAAAAAGAAAGAAATACGATGTCTTCAGTCTTCTTAGGATACCATACCATATTATCTGAAAGCGAATAGAGCATTAAGCAGGACTAACGACAAAAACTAATAGATTGGTAGAAAAGATCGGACAGATTTCGTCAAGGCAAGCCAGGCAGTCGGCTATTCCTTCTATTCCAGATAACTCCGCTGTACCCTGTCTGAAATGAAATAACGCTAGAGTAGACTCACGGGAAAGCACCTAAGGTACTTTCAAAGAACAACTAAATAGCTAAGGCTAAGGGGATTCGTTCGGGGAGGCCCTCCCTCGGCCCACAAAGCTGAGAAGAGAATTGAACACGATAACGAAACGTTGAATCATGTGGACGTCGTAGTGTAAATGCGAAGCAAGATAGTAAGAATGTGCAGTAAGCAAAGCGAAGAGGTAAGCAAGAGACATGCAAAATAAAATAAAAAACATGCAAAATAAAAAAGAATTCAAATAAAATAAACTAAATAACATGCAAAATAAAAGATGAATTCAACTAAATGAGCTAAAAACATGCATAATAAAATATAAATTCAACTAAATGAACCAAATAAAATTCAAAATGAAAATGAATTCAACTAAATAAAATAAATACATGCAAAATAAAAAATGTATTGAAATAAAATAACGAAGCATTCTAACTACGGTCTTCTTTGTCTTCTCCACCGGCGATCTGAAACATATAGGGTGGTAACAGATTAGTAACGTGAAACTTTTAATTAACATTCAATTTATTCTCACCTTAGTTAAGTGCAGAATGTACTGTTTCAAAGACCGAAGAAGTTAACAGTAGAAGAAATAAGCCAACAGAGTGCAGGAATCCAAGTCAACTGTATCTTAAGAGTACTCGGCCAATCATTACAACTTCTCACTTGAAATCGTCGTCAAATCCAGTGTAGACTTTCTCGTCATCAAGGTAGAAGACGTCGCTGAGAAGGAGCAAAGAATCCCACGAAGACAAAACTACATTTAAGAACAGCTTGTCAGAAATACTGATGAAAGGTTTGAACATTTATCGTACGTTACATTACCGAATTAACGTAAACAAAATCGAAAATAAGAGTAATATGCCTATGCAACTGTAAATACACCGGTGTGAACTAGGTTGCATACGTATGCTTCTCAATTAAGAATATTTAAAAAATATTTCTTCCGTCTATAAATATAAATTTAGCTTTGAATTTAAACAAACTAAAAATGAACTTGAGAAAAGGAACTGACTGAATATAAACTAAACACTAAAAAGAAAACAGTTTCAATATTGAATCATTTGTTTATAACAAATCCCTTAAATAATTTTTTGAAACATTTAACAAAAAAGCTAGTTTCCTGAAAGAATACATCAATTGAGATTATGAAATATTTAGGCAGTTATTATCTTTGACAAAAGTGAAAACATTGCTGGGTTGTTTATAAAAATTTCCTTACTAATTATTGAAGACATTATAAAAACGTCCTTAAGCAATTTTTGAATGAACAAATTATCAGTTATATTAGTTATTTACGCTTTTTTAATCAATTGTTATTCATTTAGAATGTTAATATTTCGTAACTTCTTTATAACAAATTCTCTAACACGATTATTTGAAAAATAAATACTGAATGCTTATTTTATAAATTTTTAAGCCGTTTTCGAAAGAACAAATATATAAAAATTGAAACAATTAATCGTTTGGGATCGTTTAAAGAACAAATTTAAGTCCCAAAAATATTCATAAATAATTTTTCTTACCTTCTAATCCCACAAACTTCCGATGTGTCTGAAAGGTAATAAATTCCACATCATCAACTTTCTTTAGCAATAGATTCCACGTTGTGATCGTTATCCTTATTTCCAGTCAATCGAAATTCGAAGTCGTCTTACCTCTCGATAATAAGGCCGTTAAGACTTAGGGTGGAAATACACTACACATATTGAACCGTTGAAAAGCGAATTCGTTCGGCAAAGCCAGGAAATAATGCATTCCCAACTGTATCTGTGAAAATAAAAAACAAACGGGAGTCAAAAACAATAATTCTCGAAAACAAAGATGGCTACTGAATAAAAACAGTAATCATTTTATTAGCAAAATAATTCATTTGAATTATTTTATACAATCAATTTGTTTATGCAGAACTGATGGCTAATATTTTTTATAAAATCGATCGATACAAACAAGATTTGAAACTTTTCCTAGATTATTAGATTATCAAACATGGCGTACTGAACTCCGTACATTTACTTAATTAATGTGAATCGTCAAAATAAATTTATATCCGAATAAAAAAATACATACCAGATATAAAACTATAATTCCGGAACCTATTGTGATATAAACTTTGTATGTACCATGACTTTTTCCAAAAATTTTTATCAAAAATGTCGATGAAATATCACAAACGACAGCCACAAAGCATTATACGCGATGAACAAACGAAGCAGCGAGCAAGAAGGAAGTTACGTCATAATTACGTCATTGACTAAATTAACAAACGTAACATGTATGACTTTCTTTCGCTGAATTATCGTTGGTTGTAGTAAATGTCGATTAAAAAAAAATACTTTGATAAAATTTAAATACATCCACCTCAACTAATTATCACGATATTGGATAAAACAAGACATTTTTGTATTGGAATATTTACATACGTGCAATTGACTACGAGATTATCCGAATGTCACCAAAGTGGACGGAAGTTTCTAGACTGGTGGGAAATATTCGAAATTCAAATGAAATTAAAATTTTATGAATTTTTATAAAAACGTTATCACTTTGCGACGCAGTTTCTAATTTATTTCAAGTTTAATATAAAATTTAATACACCTGAGTGAACCATATTGTACCTACTTTATATCGTATCTGATAGGATTTTCAAAATAAATGTACATTTCTACAGTAAGTTAGTCAGTTCTTTGTTATAGGCTCACTGGATAAACGTTATTATTCACTTCATACTCATAATATCTTTTATATAAAAGACTCTCATCTAGACTCGCTGGATAGATATTATTCTTTCAATTTCATTATAAGAATAGTATAATTAGTGAGTGATTAAGAATAAATAGTAAAAATTACACGATTTCTCATTGGTCCTTCGAAAAATAAAACATAAAATGTGGTATATCAGTACAACCGTTCGATATAAGTGATAAAACACTACGACGGTAAAAACAAAGTCATTAAAAAGTTTTACAAAGCCACCAGCTTTTGCAATAGATTCCGAACCCGATTCTTTGTTACTGACAATTTTTTCAACAACTTTTTTCAATTTGTCCCATTCATTATTCATCAATTAAACTAACAATTTTTAAGCGAGTACACCACCGTGTTTCATTAACTTGAGGTACATTTTTTCCCTAATATTGAATTTAGAACGTTTTGCTTATTGATGTAAAAATGCTGGAACGCCTAAGAGAGAAGCGAAGAAAATTCTTACTTTCGATATATTATTAGTTGCCTGACGTAAAAGTAAATTTAATCTATGAGCGGCACAATGCGTGAAAAGAGCGCACGGGACAAGCGATTTAATTCTTGACTGTAAGCCATTTAATTCTGAAGGCATTACATTGGGGCCGTCGTAACACTAGCTAGCTAGCTAGATACTATTTTTTTTTTAAAGTTTAAAGGCTCGAAAACATTGACCAAAAATTCGAAAAGAGTATTCGCAGATCTATTCACACTGACGTCATAGAAACCTAGAAATTATTAACATATCTAAAGCTATTGAACATCGAGACTTTTCAGTTAAATCGGTTGTATCATCCTTTATGACAGCAAAAACAGTTGAATTTTGCGTTTCATTTTTGATATAGTCCCTAAGATATTCCTCGCAACAAACTATTAATCCGTTTTTTTTTTAAACTTTCCCCATGTTCTGTTAATTCCGTATCTCTCTTAATAAGCGTTAAATTTTTTTTTTAATCCCCGAGAAAGGATCTAGCCTACTTAAATCACTTAATTATCGCACACAGTGTATTAAAACCTAATTGAAATAAAGAAAAACTTAACAAACCCTTATCACACTTGTTTTTGATAAAACACTTGTTTCGGATAAAAGAAGTTAAAAATTGATAAAATATCTAAATGAACTACCTATTTCGTTAGTACCTAGACGAATACAATACTGTGTAAACAAAAAATAAAAAAATAAAAAACAGTCGAAGTAATTTTTCTTCAGGGGAACGTGAAAAATCTATAATAATAATTCTGTTAACCATATTTTACATTAATATTCGGGAAAAAAGTAGCAATCAAATTTTGACCATTTACCAACGATAAAATGGCGAAAACGGTAAAAAAATGGTTTTTGCAGTTTTTTTACACGTTCCCCCACTTCTAATAATCTAAAAAAAAGTTCTTCGAAAATATACCAAAAACGTGATAAAATATAATTTGTTAAAAACTAAGTGTCGGTGTTTTTTTTAATCGAATTTGAAATTTTGAAACTAATAAAAAAATTTAATTTCTCGCCAAAATTTCAAAATAAAATCTGTAGAAACTGGAAAAATATTCAATTAAAAAAAAACACTTTATTCTACGTCAAAAATTAACGTAGATATCGTTAAAATAATGAGAAACCTTTACGATTTTTTTTTGAATAGCTATTAGGTTACGAGTCTGAAATTTTATAGAGAATACTTGTTTTTCATGATAAATGTAGTGGTATTTTTTTGTTGCAAAACGGCCTGGGGCATTTTTCACTATCTGATCCGGCTAGACCCTTTGGCGCCTTTCTGCTTCCTTTTGTCTAGAAAAACACGTTTCTAATAGGATTCAATGAGGCAATTTCTTTTTCGCCTCACAAGCTATCTACGGCATCTCCAGTACACCACGCAGTACGATATGTACTGCATTTTTAATTAGGTCGTATGCGTTTAAGCGCAGATTGGCGTGTCTCTAGTGTCTCTAATAAGAAGACGAATACAGCTTGACGATCTCAGCTGCATGTTGGAACACACAACTCGGGCGCGCCGTAAATTTTAAAAGCTCGAAGATGGAATATTTGTCGATTTTAAAACAGAGTGTTTGAAATTATTGTTGAATATAAATATAATAAAATACCAACAAATGGAAAACAAATGCATTTAATAAACATGCCGCGGTTTTTTCTTATTGTACCGAACGCATACGTGCGTGCGATGAATCGGTTAGCGCTGATTCACCCGAAGGCGGCGTGTTTCATGTCGACCGATCGATGATGCCGAACAATAGACGCTCGAGAATATTCTGTTGTCATAACAAGTCGTTTTCTTTGGAAAGCGGTCGAAATATATTCCCATGTTTTCTTGTACTCTTGTTTCCGGGTCAGCGGATAAATAAAAGTAAATTGTGTTGGGATGTATCGAGATACTACATGGCTTCAGTCAGGGTAGCACCTTTTTGGCAATATTCTGGTTGCTAATCATTATTAGTCAGAATAAAGCAACAACTAACGTCAGTTAACGGTGTTATTATTGTTGAATCGCATAGACGTGTATTTTGTGTGCGCACAGAAAGACAGATGTATCAATTTTTGGAGATATTTAACAAAATAAATTCAAAAATAAAATTTACTGTAGAAATAGGTAATAAAATGTTAAATTTCTTAGATATACAAATATGTATCAAGAAAAATAATAGTTTAGATTTCAAAATATTTAGAAAAAAAACCTACACAGACTGTGTCATACCCAGCCATTCAAACCACCCGAATAATATAAAACTAGCTGTGTTTCATACCATGTTAGATAGGATAATTAATTTTCCATTAAACAAGGATAACTATAATTTAGAAATAAAAATCATAAAAACTATAGCTATGAACAACGGCTATAAGACAGAGGTTATAGAAAACCTTTTAGCTAAAAAATTAAGATTGAATGCTAATAAATTAATTTTTCCGATCAACACAAAAAAGGAAAAAAAGAATTTGGCAAAATATTAAATTAAGAAAATATAATGTAATTGCTGCTTATTTCAACAATTTTACGTTAGGAAAAATATTAGTGAACAATAAATTATTCAATAATACAGAGAATTACGATTAAAGTGGTGTTTACGAGATAAGATGCTCGGATTGTCCGGCTATTTATATTGGAAAGTTCAGGAGGCATATATTAACTAGATTTCATGAACACGTTAATTACGCAAAATATAGTAAACGTTCATCAGGACTTTCAAGCCACTTAATTTCAAATAATCATACCATTCATATAATATTCCCTTCCACCTATGTCTTTGGTTTGTATTTAAATGTGATAATTGTATAATAAGTAGTATTCTTACTCCTGAAGAAGCCTTAAGCAGGCGAAATACGTATAGAGTTGATAATAAATAATAGTGAAACTTTCCAAGTGTTTGTTTTTTTTGAATACCTTGCTATAATTAAATTTTGATTCCAGAGCTTATATTAACAACTTGACAATTGTTTTTCCTTACTAAAACTTGAAACAATTGCCAAGTTTGTAATTTAATATTGTAATTCTTTACGTATTATACCATTGAGAATTGCTCCAACAGTTTTCAAGATAAATGGGGAAAACAAGGCAAAATTGTAATATTTAAACATTGTTTGAAAAAAAAATTACATTTATATACGATGAGATTCCATCAAGAAATAAGACATTGTTATTTGAAGAACACCTCAGGTCATTTTAAAAAATTCAGAACTTCCCAACAAATTACTCTGTCGCCTTCTGTTATGGCTCATCATTTTAAAGCCATTTGGAATCCCTCCAGAATAATTATTCCATAATTTCTACCGAATCCTATATTATTTATTAAAATAAAACTGGAAAATGTTTTCACAAAATATTTATTAGAAACCTCTAATACGCGTTTCGATCTTTCGGCCATCGTCAAGGACGACTAACCTACATGAATACTAAAATTAGAAACAGGTATCCGGTTATTTATAACAAATATCAGTAATTTGGTTGGAATTTTCGACAATATTTGCAAACACATGAAATAAAGGACCATTGTACCTTTGGATTTGGTGATTCAACGTAATATTAAGGGCTAAAGGTAGACTTTTCAACTTCCAATTTTTCTACGAAATTTAGTTTCCTGCCGTTATTTAGAAAATGAAGAACAGAAGTATTATTTTTACTGATAGATTGATATACAATGTTGGGATAAAGCCTTATATTTTTGGTTACTTAAAATAGATTTTTCGTCTTCTTGAAATCTAATGTCGAAATATTTCCCGTTTTTCCAATATAAACACTACTGCAATTATCACATTTAATAATATAAACGCCAGATTTATTAAAAATACCATTATTCATTAACTTGCTATTTACTAACACGTTATTCCAATTATTTTTGTTTGAATTGATTACGTATAATACTAATTCCTTTTTATACAAGTACAATTTTTAATATAATAATAATATTAATAACAAGAATTTGTAGTTATTTAAAAAAGGATTTAGAATTAAGTATTGTTGAAAATTCCAAACAAGTTACTGATATTTCTTGTAAATTGCCAGATGTCTGCTTTTAATTTTAGTACGTACCTATTCTTCACTCTTGTAGTGTACATACCTCTGTTTGACAATGATCGAAAGATCGAAACTCTAAGTAGAAGTTTCAAATAAATATTTTGTGAACGCATTTTCTGCTTTGATTTAAATAAATAATTATTAAAATGTTTTACAATTCATGAACCTACCGTATAATCTATTGGAAATATTAAGAATGAGAAAAATAACCATACATATTTAGACCTTTAATGATAAACAAATCAAAAATTTGGGCATATAACTTATAGGACACGTTTCTATTCACCTATATTACCAAAACAACTGTATTTTAAAGGTATTCTTTTGCACTAGACTACCTATAATTTTTGTTTTATTAGTGTGTGTGTGAGCGCAACGAAAATCAATAATTTGGTGGTGGCGGCATTTATTTTTAGAAATGCCTTGATGTAGTAGAACCGGTACCTACGTCAAGCTTGAACTCATCTGATCTTTATACTTTACTTTTCCCTCAACAATTGGTATTAACTTTATTTAAAAGAAATCAAAACACATTTTGCAATGTATATGGAACATCACGAGAAGGCAATTTATAACATGAATGTCAACAATTAAATGTAAATCGATAACTGATTAAGTTTAACTTGTCAAAAGTATGATGTCACGTTCTCAATTTACTTAATGCAAATGTTATTATTTTATTTTATTTGTTTCAGGATAAAAACAATTTAAAAACAAATGAAATTGTAATGAAACAAGTGACTACCAAAAACATTTGAATAAACACTTTAATTATTTGACTGCAAAAACACTTCATTTATTAAATTCAAATTGTCCTACCTTTTCATCTAATTTGCTTTGTCCACGTTGAACGACAGCCCTATTTGTATCACAATAAGGAAGGGGTCCCAAACCAACACTAGTTTATTGATAGGAACATCGTACTACCATTTTCTGAAAAAAAAAAACAAAAAAATAGGAAAATGTCACACCTAATTCGCCTCCAAATATTGTAAAAAGTCACTTGTTCTTCTGAACAATAATTTAGAAAAATCAGACGGTAAACATTTTGACGAGGTACCTGTTATCAAAAATAGATACTATAAAAAAAATAAATTACCTAAAAAACAATATGCAAAATCAGCAATATTTATTTATAACATTTTACCCATTGCATGACTTCCAGTAAAAAATTTTACCTAGAGTTTCAATTTCTTACCTACGATAGTATCAAAGAATTTGTTTGTTAGCATGTCAGCCATTTTACTTATAACAGATACATGACATAGTCGTGGCGCATCAATTACAAGCAACAAGTAGAAATTGAAAGTTATTTCAACGCACGCTTAGTTTTAAATATTATGAAAGAGAATACGTGCCGTATGTCGTTAAGTAATTGGTACACACGCAATCATAAAAATGAGATAATAAATATCGTTCCAATACGTACCAATATATTACCTCTACTAACATTGTTGTATAGGTATTCATCAGTCATATTAGGAGTATTATGACGATTGAATTGTACCTAATTAAAACTGAAGTTTTTATAAAAGTTTAAATTTTTTTTAACAATGTTAACAGAACATGACAACAAGAAGATAGCCAATAGCGGCACCAGCTATCTATTATTAATTCAGGATAATAATTTTTTACGAAAGTAAACAAGTTTGAGTAAATCCTACGGAAATAAAATAATCATGAGGAAGTATGTATCCACCACATAGATAACATTTTACACATATGTTACTATCAAAAATACAAAAAAAAAAAATAATAAGTAGTCAAAAAACAACAAGCACGTCACAATCTACAATAATTAATGATAAGATTTCGACAAGTGCATGACTTCTAGCAATTTTATTTACTATTTTATTTTTATTTATTATCTCTTACCTATGAAATGTAAAAACTGCACAACACGACAATGGTTGATCGAAGAAAGATGGCGAACGCCAAATTTATAGATGTCGTCGGTTTTTTCTAAGCCTACTTAGTTTCATGTCTTTCAAGCCTTTACTTTTTACGACTCATTGTTAGATAGACACAAATTAAAAACTACTCAATTTTATTGATTATTTAAATGTTTTTCAAGGGACACCTGATTCGTGTTATAATTTAAAAAAAAAAATTAAGTAACCCAAATACTAAAGAATACAACACTTCAGGGTAATTTAAAATACTTGACGCTAAATTCTATTATTTGTTCAAATGATCGATTTGAACTTTAAGATCTTTCAGTATTGTTGTTATACTTTTTATATGGGGCAAATGCCCGCTGATTTGCATAAAATAAAATTAATTGTTATTTATATTAAAACTGGCAAAACGTTTTTTTCTCGGTCGATTGCTCCAGCCTTTTACTCGTAAAGAGAGCAAGTATTCAGAAAATAAAGGATAGATAATATTATACTTCGATAAACATGTAAAATACTCTAAATTATATGTGTACCTTTACTGACGAAATTTTATATATATTTGAAAGCTTTATAGGTTCAAAATGCGATACTTATAAATCATTAAAAGTTGTATTATTAACTTTATCTTACAAATTAACTTTATCGTACAAAGCAATGACGTCACTGTTTTAATCTTACCGTTTACTTTATAAATATGTCCTATCTTTAATAATATTGCAATATGACCGAACAAAGAATACACGCATGGCGGTGTAATAATAAAATAGCTATACAAACTATGTTTTAAACATGTAAATAACAAAGCAAAAACAGTACATTCATTCAATCAACCATTTAATTAAACACTCAACGACAATTTCTACTAAAAAGTCAGTACTCTTGATTAATGACAATAATATTTTTTTGGTGGAAATAATTGTTGCGTATTTTATTGATTAGTTTATTGAAACAATATACTATTTTACGTATTTAAAAATAACTATTAATAATATGTTTCATATCCACACGTCCATTATTGCTAGTTAGTTTTAATAAAATACGTTTTGTCACAGCTCTTAATACACGTAGCTTTTCTTGATTTTAAGTAACAAGATTGTGAACCGTCAAACTTTAAAATAAATTAATTAGTTTATCCAAGTCATACTCATTACCATTGCCATTACAGTTCCAACTGGATAGTATTTTCCTATAAACACAAAAGTATTTTCCTTCTCTTTTCCATCAGCAATAACAATATTGAGACATTTTTCTAAATTTTTCATACTCGTATAGCCCCTTTAATAACGTAAAGTATAATTTTAAAGCAGAACTGCATTAGCTCAAGAATCACTAGAAACGTTTTTTGCCCGCATTTTTTAACTGGTTTATCAGAACAACATATTTGTACGTTTGTATAGGAATGGCTACACTGTACAGTAAACAACGCAAAAAAGAATAGATCGGGCAAACACAAACAGAAAATATAAATATACTCGCTTTACATAAGCAGTATAAAGAAGTCATAATGGTTTCCTTATACTACTTTTGTATCACATAAATTTAAGTAATTTATTTTATTAAAATCGAAAAAGTTAACTGTGCACCAATTTCGATTCGTACTGTAACATACCGGTCCAATTTCTAAAAATAACCATATGCCAGATTACATTATTGATTTATATTTCTGTACACTACAGGTTTCTCTATTAATTTTCTATTATAATTATGTATATCAATTCAAATTTACGTAGGCAACCCACTATACTCAAAATAATTGTAATCTACCGAATAACAGCTATTGTAGACATCTCCCTTAAAACACTCCATTTTTAAAATGAGGGTTCAAAATCTTCAACCATATGTTTTTAGTATATTTAGAGTAGATCCAGAACTATTTAGTTTACATATGCTTATAGGGTATTTTCGATAAAAAGAGAATTTTATTTATTGTTCAATTTTATTTTGAGATCATTAAAAGATAAAAATCGTGTAAAAAGTAGATTCTAATAATATTAACAATTTTAGAAATTGGATTAGCGATTGGAATAAACAAAGTAAATATTTTAATTGAAAAAAAAACATTAAAATCCTTAATGCAGTAATTTCTTCATAAATTATCGATTAGAGCAACACCAATATGGTAATAATGGTAAGTACTCATCTCAGGCAATTTTACTTTTTTTAATTATAACTGGAGAGTACCCATAATGATTTTAAGAAAAGTTTTCATGAAATTTGATACTAATTCGAGATTTAAGAAATAGGTATTCGATTTGATAACTAATTTCTCTGTATATTTATTGGATGTGGTCGATAATTTTAATGGGAATCACTAAGTAGAAAGGACTTTCTAATTTTTAAATTTAATTCAATTTGATATTTTATTTTATAGATAAATAATAGTTCTATTATTTATATATATACGTTGATTCTAATATTTTGTCGTCTAATATGTACCTATGTGTAAAACAATATTACAAAAAAATACACAGCAAACCCCGAAGAGTTTATTTCACTTCCTGAAATTTTTATGGTTAATTTTAAGACATAAAACAATGGTCCTTTATATATGGTTTAGAGAAGACCTATATAAGTAATGTTTTTTTTCGTGATAACAACCCGCAACCCCTATAGAGGGCATCTCTAAGTGGAAATAAGGGAGTATCTAGTTCATTTTGACTAACATAAATCAGAAGTAAATCAAAGTAAATAAAAATCTCCTGCGGTATAGATTGATTTGAGATGTTGCTAAATAAAAATATGTAAAAATTTGAGTAAAAAAAAAATTCGAAAACATTATCGGGTGCGTACATTTTCGACCTATTTTAAAACTTTTAAAAAGTGGTATCTTACCTTCATTAAATCCTCCCAGTTGAATTAACACAATACTAAAAGGGGCGCAGGATGAAGGGCAGGGTGCCATCGTAGATGGTTTCTTGTTTTAGTGGGAGCATGATAAAATAATTAATGCGTTTTCAATCACCGGTTAAGCTATAATAACAGAAAAAAGAAACAAATTATTTAAATACATTAATCACTAGAACATCATGCATAACTTTACGATAATAGATAAAAATTAAGAAACTATTTCGTAAAACGGCTACAAACAAAATTAGCATTGAAGCCTCTTTTTTA
Organism: Agrilus biguttatus; assembly: GCA_963921985.1. NCBI lineage: Eukaryota > Metazoa > Arthropoda > Insecta > Coleoptera > Buprestidae > Agrilus > Agrilus biguttatus. The sequence goes on from OY998117.1 coordinate 33,488,419, forward strand.
TGCTCTCAATAATTTCCAATAAACAAGTACATAACAATTTAAATTATTAATCAATTAAATTTATACAATACTAGGATATTTAATTTATATATAGTATCCCGATCAAATTTTAATTTATAACTTGTTTTAAACCTCTTAAGAGGTTGGTCAAAATTATGTACAAATGTATATAGAATTTAAAGGTCATGCCAATTTTTAAGTACAAATTTTAATTATCTAACTTGAACGAGCCCAACTTGTTCCAATCGTGTGGAAATAATCTTCAATATAGTCTTATTGATGGGTGAAACAGCAAGGAAAACAAATTAACTGCTTTTCTAATGAAACTGTAAAAGCAAAAAATACAACAAATCTAAATAAAAAATACACGCACAATCTACCAAATAATTTCAAAGCAGACACCCAGCTCTTCCTTTTTACAGCCTGTTTCAAAAAGGAATTTCAACAAAAACATGATAGGAAGTAACAGACAGTAACAAAAACCTAATAATTTATAATAACTGATAACAATGGTAACTGTATTTTTATAATTAGAGAATAATTTTAGAGTTGATTAGCATAGGCCAAGATTATTATACCTTGATTGAATTGACCATACAAACAGAAAATAAAATCTATCGAACTTTTTTAAAGTTTTGACAAAATGCAGTTTTGTTATGCAACTCATTTCACAAACCATTTAATTACTAATGCCATCGTATACCGCCACCTGACGTGTTAAGGATCAACTATACAACAGTGGCAGAGTTGAGTAGGGTTAGAATAACCTATAAATGTTATTTTTAAGTTTAGTAAACAAACTTTAAATAAACAATGTACAATTTATCGATTTCTTGAATATAAAGTCACAAAAATGTGTACTTCCATATTTGGATTAAAAATTAATAGTTTTTTTTTCTGGTTCTAGTAACTGGATTTCTAATTATTGAGGTTTTCAACTGCTAAATTATTGTTTAACAATCTTTTTTTCCCATTGTCATTAATTTGAGAGTATATACAATATTTTTATGTTTAAGAATGTTCCAATCTTGTTATGGTGGCCACCATTTGTAGAAGTAGAGCGAATGATTAAATGTGATAATTATTCCTGCTTATTAACAAGTAATATCAAAAATCATTCAAAATTAAGTGTAAGGTATATTGTTGTGTATATCTGTTATTAACTAATACTGCTTCTTAGGCCTATCTTTTTTATGGCAGTTTATTTAATCCTGGTGATCTGCCTATAGGATTAAAACATATACCATGGAGTATTTTCCATGAAGAGTCACCTAAAAATTTGGGATTATTTTTGTACAGAAATGGACAATCCATATTTAACATAACATCCACATTTGATCAACACAGTAACTTTCCCATCCCACTGCAGTATTTAAGAAATATTGAATCTCTTGTAGGTATTTATAGTATTTTTGGTTTGTTGATTGATTTACTCTTAATTGCTGTTTTAAAGATCGACAGTACCAATAGAAAAAAAGAATAATTTGTTAAAAAATCGTTCATCACTGTTGTATATTCAATCAGACTATAATACACCATTAAAAAGGGACAAGATAGTTTGAATTAATGAGTTATATTCAAATAGAAGATATGGAACTTGTTTGAATAACAAAAAGATGCTGGACAGGTAAATAATAAAGATTCTTCTTTTTTACTGAAAATTTTCAATATGTTTCTTTTAGTTTTAAAAAAGGTAATGTTTACTCATTTCCATATCATAATTTGATTAAGAAGTTTGCGGCTTCTTATAAGTTCACAATAGCTATTGAGAATTCAAAAGCTGATGATTACATAACTGAAAAATTGTGGCAATCATTGATGGTGGATTCTTTTTCAATTTATCTCGGAGCTCCTAATGTTGGGGTGAGACTTTAAAAACTTGTTACATGGACAATAATTTAATTATCTTTTACAGGATTGGCTCCCAAATAATAAATCTGCAGTACTCATTAGTGATTTTAAAAGTATAGAATCATTAGCAAGTTATATTAACAGAGTAAATCAAGATGATATTTGAATTATTTGAATCACAAAGAAAAATCTGTTTTTGGGCACCAAATAAGCAATAAACGATTGATAAATATACTTAAAAGAGGAGATTATGGATTAGAAGGAAATCAAGAGGACGTTATTCCTGCCTTTGAATGTTTTGTTTGTAAGAAAATTCATGATAGTGGGCTTAAGAAACAAAAAAAAAGAAACTGTGTACAATTGTCATGAACCAAAAAATCCTGTGTGGTGGAAATACTACTGGAAAAAGGGTGGTGAAGGCAAAGTTTTGAAAGAACTCATAGAGAAACAAAAAAATTATACCAGAAAAGATTATGAACATAAAGTTGACCAATATTACAAAAATAACTTATGCTAATTAAAAAGAAAAAAGATACTATGAAAATGAATTCATAAAATTTTAATGATAATTAATAGAGAATTAATCCCTCTCTGCTGAAGGATGGTATGAGAAATAGATGCACAATATAAAATTACTTTAGTAACGTTATAAATTAATTATATTAAAAAGAATAAATCAATCCTCTATGTATCATTTTAAGCATGTAATCATTATATAAAAATTTCACGCAAAAGGTATATACTCAATCATTTTTTATTTAGCAGCCATGAAAATTTAGTCATGTTTCAGACATTTAATAATAAATTAATATACCATAGAATTTATTGGGGAGGGGAGGGAGAGGTTTAAAGCCCCTATGACCTCCCCCTTGTATGCCTACTGTATTTAATCATATAAATGAAACTTATCTTAACTGCATATGGTGTTATTTTCATTTCTCTTTAATAACTTAAACTAAAAAATAAAGAATAGCAGGTATTTTTTTAGATAATGGGAAGTGGTATAATATGGATTTTATTAAGTACAAAACAGCAAAAATAAACACAAGCTCAATTTTCAATTCCAATACATTACACTAACCACTTATGTGCAGCCCCCTTTAGAATAAGAAAAAACCACAAATACCGTCGTTCCTGTATTTTTTTTAAACAAAGTACAAGAGCCAAAGAAAATTTACAAAGGAAAAAGGGTAAAAGCTATTTTACTAACAATTCAGGTGAAAAAAAAAATTAATGGCCAATAAGTAAAACAAAATAAATTATCTATCAAAAGAAATAATTATGGTTAATAAAGGAACAAGTTACAGAACAGCTTAAAAACTACTAAGTCACAAAAGTCAATTAAATACTTAAAAAAATATTCTAATTCGACGCAACAAAGAAAAAGACAAGAATATACAGGGTGACCTTTGAACAATAATAATTGGTTTGCAACACTACAGCAATTCTTACAATTTGAATAACTTCTAATGAGGGTTGTGCACCCCTTACGCAAATTTCGCATACGCCATAATTGTCTACATCAGTGCCAGACAACCATATTAAATTTTTGTGTTTATAAGTTTGAAAATGGCAGAAATTCCGGAGTATTCGTTACAAATTAAATAATTCCTAAAGAGGGTGGTGTGCCCCTTATGCAAGTTTTGCATACACAAAAATTGTCTGCATCAGTGTGAGATACTTACATTATCTTTTGTGTTTATAAGTTTGAACTAGCGAAGATTCAGTAATAATTAATTAATTACTAATAAAATAATTTTTAAAAGGGAGGTATAACAGTATTTTGAATCACTGTGAGGTAATTATAAAAATATATATTTATTTGAATACCTTTTATATTCCTGTTCAAGCATCATCTTACAAATTTTGACCTGTTCTACGTCAACGTGGAGCATTAAACTTGGATGTTAAGCTGTAGCCAGTTATAACTTTAAAATGGAAATTCTAAAACAAACGAATTACTTTTGAAAAAGACTTATAAGGTTCAAACATATATTAATTAGAATAAAACTTATTAAAACATTTAAATGCATTTTTTGATGTTTTTAATTAATATCTAACAATTTTTTGGATATTTTAGTCTTTTATTAATTACACAAAAATATTTGAATAATGTTGTTTATTAATTTGTTTAATGTAAATATAAACAAATTTGCGTTACCTACGATAAAGTGAGAGCAAATTTAAATCTAGTACAGAATTATTGAAACAAATGGAATAAACTGGCAAATGTTTATATTATCAGCAAGGACGACTATTAGACCTTGTCTTCATTCATGTTAGAACACAGCAACGATATCTTTTTTCTGCAGAAACTCGTAATTCCTTATTTTAATATACAATCTGTCACGTTCGATTATCATCCATTGACGACAAATTAAACACAAAATTTAAGTTACAAAACGTTTATTGTGTAACCACAATGATCATTTCACCATAGTGTGGCTTCTTCAGGTGGAAGAAGTCGAATAAACATAAAATTAATACAATATCATTAAATACTAAATTACTATTAAAATGGTAGGGGTAGAAATGAGTATTACACGTTAGAAATATTTAAAAGCGGTGATCTATTTACATCTAATTGATCATTTATAATTTGGCCTAAACGATTTAATTCATTGATTTCTAAACACTATCAAAGAAAGATAAGTAGTAAACAATGGTTTGTCGCAGTGGCCATTGGTTAATAATCGACCCAAATCCATTGGCGTAACCAGAGAGTGCTTCCATTGATACTACACTACTACTTCTGAAACAGTTGGTTCATACCTCGAAAATTAACAGAATTTTAAAATAAAATGAAATGTTTCTGTGTTACTGAAACGATAATAATTTAAAGATATGACTGCATGTAAGCAACGTAAGATTATCCCTGGTACGTTTTGTAAAAGTTTGAACATTAACTAGACGAGTTTTCGCACCAGGATTTCCATGTTTGAATTGAAGTTTTGAACGAAATTGTACTTAATCTAAAACTAAATAAATTTATATAGGTAATACAATGGAAATTGTCTTTAAATTAAAAACGATAAAATGCATTGTAATTGTTATTCAAAGAAGTTTTTAAAAATTAAAGAAACAGTTATTCAAAATTTTAAATGGATGCATAGGATAATTATCAATTATTTGAAAACTGTTATAAACAAGAATAATATAAAATGAAATACTTTATAACATTTCAGCTCATTAACTCAATATTAACTCTACAGTATTGTACTATTATTTCGACTATTAAGTCTCTATCAACAGTATTGTAACGAGTGCGTGTTTGCTTGTGTGCGTTCGAGTACCCATGTATGAGAGCGAGCCGGTCGCAGCCCAGCCGCGACGTGTATATCGTAACTGCAAGTGTGTGTGTAATAACTGAGGACATGTTAGTGTATTTGTGTTTCGCGGAAACTTGTTCGATATTTCGGAGAAAAATAAAATGGTCCCGACTTTTCTATGTTTCTCGAGAATGTTCCGGAAATTTAACGGAACAGTATATAAGCGGAAAGACGATCGCCGAGTTCAGTTCAGAAGTTCAGTGCAGTTCAGTCCAGGTCAGAGTTCAGATATAAATTGATGGTCGTGAAGAGTGTAGATACAAATAGAAAAGTGAGAAGAAACTGTACATAAATAAATAGTGTAATTGGTGGTAGTAAAGTAATGTTAATTAATATTAGTATAAATAAATTGTTGTTCCTGTTTGAAAGTCTTCGAGTTTTGATTGTTGAACCCCGAACGTTACAATTGGTGTCAGGTGTGGGGTTAAACGTGATTGTTGAAGACTTTAGTGCGGGTTGTAAAAGACATTACGATGGCTAAGAAATTGTGTGAATTAAAAGTAGCTGAGCTAAGAAGAGAATTAAAGGAGCGGGACGAAGGAACAAGGCGGAGCTTCAGCGGCGGCTCGAGGAGGCATTAAAAAAGGATGGCCATGATCCGGAGACGTTCCTTTTTGAAGGATGAATTGGACAAGAAATTAAAAGAAAATTTAAAAGAAAATTCCAAGGGATTGGAAAGTAAATTAAAAGAAAACAGTAAAAGTCTGGAAAAATAAATTGGAAGAAAATAGTAAAAGCTTGAAAAGTGAATTGGAAGACAAACTAAATAAATTAGAAAAAAATGGTAAAAGTTTGGAAAGCAAATTGGAAGAAAACAGTAGAAACTTGGATAACATCATAGTTATTGGAAGGACCCTCAATGAACACTTGCGGAATTTGCAAGCAGTATTCCATCGGTTGTGTGAAGCCAATTTGAAGCTCAGCCCGAAAAAGTGCCATCTTTTCCGTGAAGAAGTTTCTTATTTGAGACATGTCGTATCAGCGAAGGGCGGTGGGACTCAATGGTTCTGAAAGATGGCATCATTAAGCGTGTTGTCGAAAGTCCAGATGGAGTAGAAGATAGGAAGCAACTGGTTATTCCACGAAATTAAGGTTCAAGAAGTGTTGCAATATCTTCATGATGGAACATGTGGTGGCCATTTTGGAGTGAATAAGACGCTTGAGAAGGTGCGAGAACGATTTTATTGGATGAACTGTAAGGAAGACGTCAAAGATTGGTGTAAGAAGTGTACCACCTGTGCCGCGAGTAATGGACCACAGAAAAGGCCAAGGGCGCCAATGCGTCAGTACAATGTTGGTAGTCTCTTCGAAAGAATCGCCATCGATGTGGCAGGTCCATTCCCGGAGTCCGAAAGAGGCAACAAGTACATCGTGGTCGTAATGGATCATTTTACCAAGTGGGTTGAAGCCTATGCCCTCCCGAACCAGGAGTCGGAAACCATAGTCAAGGAGCTGGTAAAAGAGTTGATCAGTCATTTTGGGGTGCCCTTGGAGTTGTACTCAGACGAAGGGTGAAACTTCGAATCAACTATATTCCGTGGCATATGTGAGCTCCTGGGAATAAGAAAAACTCGAACTACTCCACTCCACCCACAATCAGACGGCATGGTCGAACGAATGAACTGGACACTAATTAAATACCTCTCCAAGGTAGTGTCAGATCACCAAAAGGACCGGGACCGCTACCTACCCTTATTTTTAATGGCATACCGATCATCTGTCCATGAAACAACTGGCCAAACACCTGCCAGTGTCCTTTTTGGAAGAGAGATACGATTACCTTGTGATCTCAAATTCGGCTGTAAACCAGGAGATGACTTGGCTGGAGAAGATTATGTCACCAACCTCCGAAGAAGACTTAACGATATCCACGAGTCAGTACGTCAGCATTCGCAAATGGCTAGCGACAGGATTAAAGAAAACTACGACGTCAAGGCTACAGAAGGTGGTTACCAAACTGGAGATCTTATTTGGTTGTATAATCCTCGTCGCCGCCGTGGACTATCGCCTAAGTTTCAGCGGAATTGGGAAGGGCCCTACGAAGTAGCGAGGAGGATTAACGATGTTGATCTACCGAATCAAGAGAACTGCAAATGGGAAGCCGGGGATAGTTCATTTTAATCGCTTGGCTCCATTCGCCGTCGCGAATGACGAAGAGACGCGGGCCAGATTATTAAGAGCTATTCCTTCCGAGCCCACATTTGAAGAGTTTATGAAGGAAGGCCCCCATGTTAACAGAAGAAGTCCGGCGGGACCTCTTTGCTACGCCTAAAGAATATTCTCTGGACCATTGCGTCTCAAAGGATCTCAATATGAGCCGTGGTATCGCGTCTGAGTTTAAACGCAGATTTGGCGGGTTAAAACATCTTGAAGACCAGATACAGGAAGGTGGTAGAAGACAGTTGTGCCTGCCTGACGGACGACGTAACATCTATTATCTGGTAACTAAAGGAAGGTGCTCTGATAAACCAACCTATAGAGACCATTGGGACGCACTAATGGAACTCCGCAAACACCTCCTGGAGAATACCCTACCGAAACTGGCGATTCCGAAAATTGGCTGTGGACGGGATAACCTGGATTGATCGAAGTCCTGTTCCGTTGTACCGGAATTGACGTTTTGGTTTGTTGTAATAACCCGAATTGGACCATCCAGAAGAAGACCGTGGACTGCTACTTCTATTCCCGGAACGGATATCGTGAAGGCGAGAACTGCAGATTCCGGCATGATCCTGCGAAACGTAAAGCGAAAATGTTTCGGGACGAAACATCCTTAAGGAGGGGGCAGTGTTCGAGTACCCATGTATGAGAGCGAGCCGGTCGCAGCCCAGCCGCGACGTGTATATCGTAACTGCAAGTGTGTGTGTAATAACTGAGGACATGCTAATGTATTTGTGTTTCGCGGAAACTTGTTCGATATTTCGGAGAAAACTAAAATGGTCCCGACTTTTCTATGTTTCTCGAGAGTGTTCCGGAAATTTAACGGAACAGTATATAAGCGGAAAGACGATCGCCGAGTTCAGTTCAGAAGTTCAGTGCAGTTCAGTCCAGTTCAGAGTTCAGGTATAAATTGATGGTCGTGAAGAGTGTAGATACAAATAGAAAAGTGAGAAGAAACTGTACATAAATAAATAGTGTAATTGGTGGTAGTAAAGTAAAGTTAATTAATATTAGTATAAATAAATTGTTGTTCCTGTTTGAAAGTTTTCGAGTTTTGATTGTTGAACCCCGAACGTTACAGTATATACAAAAAAAAATAGAATTATAAAAGTTAATTCTAAATTGCTAGTATTTGTGTTGTGAATTTAACAACAAACCACACAAATGACACCTAATATTTTATATAATAAATTTTACTTTGATTAGGAATGAAGTATTTGTTTGCCGCTATCGTTTTTCTCTGATATTTGTTTTAAATCCAATTGTTTATAAATAAGTGAATTGTCTACCATTAGTAGTAAGTGTTTTGTTTTATTTCAATAATGTATTTTCTAATTTTTCTTTTGTGACGAACTGTAACTATTAAATATGAAATATAAATTCTAATGAAAGTATGGGTGTAACTGAACATAATTTTTTGTTTGATAAAGGTACAAAATGATACCGATAGGCCGTACCGGATACAAAAAAGCAAGACTATAAATACGAATGATTACAAGTTTTTCTTCAGTTTATCGTGACCATGCTTTCGGGAAAGAGTATGCGTCGCGACGCGTCGCGCTGCCGTGGCTCGCTTTTCGTGCTTTAGGTGCATGTTTATCCGTTCTTAAAGTTTTTTAACTTGTGCTGTAGTGATTTCTAAATTTTCGGGAGTGTTTTATTAAGAGGATTAAGGCAACACCAAAGTGGCGGTAATGGTAAGTAATTGTTATCTTTTTATTTTTATTTATTTGCTTATTTGTCTTTTTTCTTTTTGATAATTGTACAGTCTTTATAATGATTTAGAAATTATTAAAAACCATTCAGTGCTTGAAAACATTTTGATCTTTAATTTTTTCGAAATTAACTTTTGTGATTGATATTGGTTTGGTTGATTGATACTGTTTTAGAAAGATTCTATTTCTAGTTTTCTTTTTAATAATTTTGTAAATTTTGATAGCTTGGAAATGATCAAATTTCTTACAATAATTTTAAACGTTTTAGTTAACATTATTAACTTTTCATTCATAAATTTTAGCTTTTTAGAAATAGATTCGCCGCTCCGCACTTGATGAAATTAATTTAGGTTTTTTCAATAATTAATTTTATGATTGATATTATTGATCTAGTTTGATTGATCACAATGGTGAATCATAAAGTTAGGGAAAGATTCTATTTATTATTCTTTTTTATTACAATTGGTTTATTTCTTGGTTTATTATTTAAAATTTTGATTAAATTTTTATTCATGAAATTTTAATGACTTGTATCATGGTATAGTTAATTATTAGATATCATATACTAATTTTAATCGTTCTAACTGTAGTATACTTAAATTTTTGTGAATTTTATTTTTTTTTAATACTCTAGAACACGTTCCTTAAACTTTTACAGAAATTTATTGTTCTTTTTTACTATAATTGGTTTCTTTCTTAATTGAACTATATAAAATTTTGATGAAATATTTAATCATGAATGTTTTCTAGCTTTTAATAGTTTGGAAATTATTAAAAAACCTACACCAGTTTTAACTTTTGTGATTGATATTATTGATTGGATGTGGTACAGTTCTAGAAAGTGCATAATAATATGAATTGAACACAAATTTATTGTTCTTCTTAATTATAACGGTTTTCTCTTTCGATTTGACTGTATATTTCATTTTTAATAATTTTCTTTTTTTATCTTTTTGCAGTTACCGTCCAAAGAGTGGTAAGCGATTTGCATGGTTTCCCAATAGACGAGATGGTAAGTTTGACAATTTGTTCCTTTACAATTTGACTCTTGGCACTTCGTCTATTCAATGTTTAGCAAGTATAGTACCATTTTTGTATATTTGTTATGTAAAAGGTAAGTACCATTAAGGTATATTTTAATACAATAATTAATACCGCAGTAGACTGTAAGTGAGTTTCAGTCTTGGAAAGACATCCAGCCGTCCCCCGACCGTCCATACGACTGAGCAGCATTGGTTTCCAACCTCCGAGGATGATTTTGTTATGTTTTCTTCAGCCGAATGTATTTTGTGTTGAGGTGATTGAGTGTAAGTTGATGCGTGTGTTCAGGTGTAAATGTATGGATGTTGTTGGATGTTTGAGTGATGTGAGAAGGTTTTAGAGGAATTCACTCCAATTCCTCAGGGATGTCAGGACTTTGTGTCAGAAGTGTGGATGGGAGTGAGGGATTCTTCCTTTATCTAGGGCGACGGCGGCGCGGTATTGTAAGAGTGGTTTGATGAATGTTTTCATTGTGTGAGTAGGTGTTTTCACATTAGATAGGTACATGGTTCTACATCGGCTGTTCGGATGGTGTCGTCGGGGCAAGAGGATCGCCGTTACATAGTAGGACGCATGTTTTTCTTTATTTATTGGTGGGGGGTGCTTGCCTCTCACCCTTTCTTGTACTATACTTGCTAAATGTTGTTTTTACATGTTCGGTCGTTTGGGTATTGTTGAGTCCAGGGCGGGGGTTGGGGGGAGAAGTGAAAAGTGTAGTGATTTCTAAGAAGAGGATTATCAACTCCAATAAGAAGATCTTGAAAAGTAAGTACAAATTCCAGTGTGCACTTACGTCATTAATTTCGATTAATTAATTAACGTAGTAGCCTCCATCCAGGCTGCAAATTTTGTATGATTACAGATCCGCACTTATCTTCGACGGATTTCTTTCGAAGAAGCAATGGGCTCCAAGATGTGATGCATCAACGTCCAGAAAGTATAGTATTTAGAATAAGGTGTTCTCTGTTACTGTTTTCATTTTTTAATATGTGACATGGTATCCTGAATCTGTCAGGTTGTCTGTCTTGTGGTGATTACAGATTCGCAATTATCTTCGACGGATGTCTTTTGAAGAACCAATGGAGGTACGTCGACGTGTTTTCCAAAAAGAGCCTGAACTCCAAAACGTCAAACATCAATTTCCGAAAGTACAGTATTTACATAAGTACCAATGGATTGCAAGATTTATCTTCACGGATTTCTTTCGAAGAAGCGATGGGCTCTAAGATGTAAAACAGAAATTTCCGAAATGTATGGTTTTTATTTTCTGGTAGGTCATAACATAATCTAATATGTTAATTTGTTAATGTAGCAGCCTGTGTTAAGGTTGTGAGTTCTTATGATTACAGGTCTTCTACAATTTTTCCTGTTGATTTGTTTGACGAGATGCAAATCGGAACATTCACGAATTGTTTGGTATTTCTATTACATTGTCGCACGGTATTATATTTTATGATTTTGTACAATTTTCAAAAAAAAAAAAATATATATAAATTGCTTTATTACTACGGTTCGAAAGGCTAAATATTCTTAATATGGGTTGTGATGTCGTAATTTTATGTGGTAGCTGTTGATGTTGTAATGTAGATTAATGTGGATGGCTATCTGCGTAGATGTAGTATAGAGAAAAAGAATTTTTAGCCTTTGAGGAACCAATGTAGGTACGTTCACGTGTTTTCCAAGAAGCGCTTCAACTCCAAGATGTGATGCATCAATTTCCAGAAAGAATAGTGTTTAGAATAAGGTGTTCTCTGTTACAGTTTTCATTTTTTAATAAGTGACATGTATCCTGAATTTGTCAGGTTGTCTGTCTTGTTGTGATTACAGATCCGCACTTATCTTCGACGGATTTCTTTCGAAGAAGCAATGGGCTACAAGATATGATGCGTCAACTTACAGAAAGTACAGTATTTAGAATAAGGTGTTTTCTGTTACCGTTTCCATTTTCTAATATGTGGCATGGCATCCTAAATCTGTCAGGTTATCTGTCTTGTTGTGATTACAGATACGCACTTTCTTCGACGGATTTCTATCGAAGAAGCAATGGGCTCCAAGATGTGATGCGTCAACTTCCAGAAAGTATAGTATTTAGAATAAGGTGTTCTCTGTTACCGTTTCCATTTTCTAATATGTGACATGGCATCCTGAATCTGTCAGGTTGTCTATCTTGTTGTGATTACAGATCCGAACTTTCATCGACGGATTTCTTTCGAAGAAGCAGTGGGCTCCAAGATATGATGCGTCAACTTCCAGAAAGTATAGTATTTAGGATAAAGTGCTCTCTGTTACTGTTTTAATTTTTTAATAAGTGACATGGTATCCTGAATTTGTCAGGTAGTCTGTCTTGTTGTGATTGATTACAGATCCCCACTTTCTTCGACGGATTTCTTTCGAAGAAGCAACGGGCTCCAGGATATGATGCGTCAACTTCCAGAAAGTATAGTATTTAGAATAAGGTGTTCTCTGTTACTGTTTTCATTTTTTAATATGTGACATGGTATCCTGAATCTGTCAGGTTGTCTGTCTTGTGGTGATTACAGATTCGCAATTATCTTCGACGGATGTCTTTTGAAGAACCAATGGAGGTACGTCGACGTGTTTTCCAAAAAGAGCCTGAACTCCAAAACGTCAAACATCAATTTCCGAAAGTACAGTATTTACATAAGTACCAATGGATTGCAAGATTTATCTTCACGGATTTCTTTCGAAGAAGCGATGGGCTCTAAGATGTAAAACAGAAATTTCCGAAATGTATGGTTTTTATTTTCTGGTAGGTCATAACATAATCTAATATGTTAATTTGTTAATGTAGCAGCCTGTGTTAAGGTTGTGAGTTCTTATGATTACAGGTCTTCTACAATTTTTCCTGTTGATTTGTTTGACGAGATGCAAATCGGAACATTCACGAATTGTTTGGTATTTCTATTACATTGTCGCACGGTATTATATTTTATGATTTTGTACAATTTTCAAAAAAAAAAAAATATATATAAATTGCTTTATTACTACGGTTCGAAAGGCTAAATATTCTTAATATGGGTTGTGATGTCGTAATTTTATGTGGTAGCTGTTGATGTTGTAATGTAGATTAATGTGGATGGCTATCTGCGTAGATGTAGTATAGAGAAAAAGAATTTTTAGCCTTTGAGGAACCAATGTAGGTACGTTCACGTGTTTTCCAAGAAGCGCTTCAACTCCAAGATGTGATGCATCAATTTCCAGAAAGAATAGTGTTTAGAATAAGGTGTTCTCTGTTACAGTTTTCATTTTTTAATAAGTGACATGTATCCTGAATTTGTCAGGTTGTCTGTCTTGTTGTGATTACAGATCCGCACTTATCTTCGACGGATTTCTTTCGAAGAAGCAATGGGCTACAAGATATGATGCGTCAACTTACAGAAAGTACAGTATTTAGAATAAGGTGTTTTCTGTTACCGTTTCCATTTTCTAATATGTGGCATGGCATCCTAAATCTGTCAGGTTATCTGTCTTGTTGTGATTACAGATACGCACTTTCTTCGACGGATTTCTATCGAAGAAGCAATGGGCTCCAAGATGTGATGCGTCAACTTCCAGAAAGTATAGTATTTAGAATAAGGTGTTCTCTGTTACCGTTTCCATTTTCTAATATGTGACATGGCATCCTGAATCTGTCAGGTTGTCTATCTTGTTGTGATTACAGATCCGAACTTTCATCGACGGATTTCTTTCGAAGAAGCAGTGGGCTCCAAGATATGATGCGTCAACTTCCAGAAAGTATAGTATTTAGGATAAAGTGCTCTCTGTTACTGTTTTAATTTTTTAATAAGTGACATGGTATCCTGAATTTGTCAGGTAGTCTGTCTTGTTGTGATTGATTACAGATCCCCACTTTCTTCGACGGATTTCTTTCGAAGAAGCAACGGGCTCCAGGATATGATGCGTCAACTTCCAGAAAGTATAGTATTTAGAATAAGGTGTTCTCTGTTACTGTTTTCATTTTTTAATAAGTGACATGGTATCCTGAATCTGTCAGGTTGTCTGTCTTGCGGTGATTACAGATTCGCAATTATCTTCGACGGATGTCTTTTGAAGAACCAATGGAGGTACGTCGACGTGTTTTCCAAAAAGAGCCTGAACTCCAAAACGTCAAACATCAATTTCCAGAAAGTACAGTATTTACATTAAGTACCAACGGATTCCAAGATTTATCTTCACGGATTTCTTTCGAAGAAGCGATGGGCTCTAAGATGTGAAACAGAAATTTCCGAAATGTATGGTTTTTATTTTCTGGTAGGTCATAACATAATCTAATATGTTAATTTGTTAATGTAGCAGCCTGTGTTAAGGTTGTGAGTTCTGATGATTACAGGTCTTCTACAATTTTTCCTGTTATTTGTTTGACAGGATGCAAATCGGAACATTCACGAATTGTTTGGTATTTCTATTACATTGTCGCACGGTATGATGTTTTATGATTTTGTACAATTTTCAAATTTTTATGTACAATTTGGAAATTACGTCGCTCGTCTTGGAATATTATTTAATTTATTATTTAAGTAAACTAAACCGTTTCAATGTTTTAAGCTTTCTTGGAATATCCTTCCATCAGTCGTCACATTCATTTTACGTTCATATTATATATTTTAGTGGCGACCGAAAGCAAGCTCACAAAAAAATATAAATTGCTTTATTACTACGGTTCGAAAGGCTAAATATTCTTGTTATGGGTTGTGATGTCGTAATTTTATGTGGTAGCTGTTGATGTTGTAATGTAGATTAATGTGGATGGCTATCTGCGTAGATGTAGTATAGAGAAAAAGAATTTTTAGCCTTTGAGGAACCAATGTAGGTACGTTCACGTGTTTTCCAAGAAGCGCTTCAACTCCAAGATGTGATGCATCAATTTCCAGAAAGAATAGTGTTTAGAATAAAGTGTTCTCTATTGCAGTTTTCATTTTTTAATAAGTGACATGGTATCCTGAATTTGTCAGGTTGCCTGTCTTGTTGTAATTACAGATCGCACTTATCTTCGACGGATTTCTTTCGAAGAAGCAATGGGCTCTAGGATGTGATTCGTCAACTTCCAGAAAGTATAGTATTTAGAATAAGGTGCTCTCTGTTACTGTTTTAATTTTTTAGTAAGTGACATGGTATCCTGAATTTGTCAGGTTGTCTGTCTTGTTGTGATTGATTACAGATCCGCACTTTCTTCGACGAATTTCTTTCGAAGAAGCAATGGGCTCCAGGATATGATGCGTCAACTTCCAGAAAGTATAGTATTTAGAATAAGGTGTTCTCTCTTACTGTTTTAATTTTCTAATATGTGACATGGCATCCTGAATCTGTCAGGTTGTTCTATCTTGTTGTGATTACAGATCCGCACTTTCTTCGACGGATTTCTTTCGAAGAAGCAATGGGCTCCAAGATGTGATGCGTCAACTTTCAGAAAGTATAGTATTTAGAATAAGGTATTCTCTCTTACTGTTTTCATTTTCTAATATGTGACATGGCATCCTGAATCTGTCAGGTTGTTTGTCTTTTGTGATTATACGATTTGGAAATTACCTCGCTGACTTATTCTCAACGTTCTTTTCGTCTGGGAATATTGTTTAATTTCGTTAAGCAATCTCAATCATTTCATTGATTTAAGCTGCATTTTTGAGCTTTTTTGAAATTTCCTTCCATCAGTCGTTACTTTCATTTTACATTCATATGATATATTTTAGTGGCGACCGAAAGCAAGTTCACAAAAATATATAAGTTGCTTTATTACTACGGTTCGAAAGGCTAAATATTCTTATTATGGGTTGTGATGTCGTAATTTTATGTGGTAGCTGTTGGTGTTGTAATGTAGATTAATGTGGGTCGCTTATCTGCGTAGATGTAGTATAGAGAAAAAGAATTTTTAGCCTTTGACTATTACTTATATGTTGGCAATTTGATGAACAGAACTCTTTATACTTGATTAAAAGTTTTATTTACTAGAAAATATTACTTCCTTTAAATCTCCAAATCGTACATCGACAATTAATAGCTATTAATGTCTGTGAAATGTTGTGGTTTGGACCCACCACATAACAAAAGATCCCTCACGCTTGGTTTGCAACATTGACCAGAGCGTGAGTATTATTTTTCCCGTGTGGGGAGCCTGCAACCCCCATCGGGCGCGTTCCCGGGTGGCGGATAGGGAAGTGCCCGATTAGCAGAAATCGGGTAAGAGATAAAATGTCTCTCGCGGACCAACAGGCACTTCTAACATTTGGTAGTTTATCATAAGAACAGGCTTTCACGGCCGGAATCCCTAGTAGAATTCATATTCATAAAAGTGGTAATGATCTTGTCTGTACGGATATTAGCTGCGTACAAGTCGATGGAACACATGCAGTTAATACAAGGGATAAACATTAACTTTACATTAAATAAAGAAGCTTACGTAGAAGTGGATAGGCTACTAAATGGTTAGAATAGCCCAATATAACAGTTATTAGTTCAGTTCGTACTTCTGGTTCTGTTTAAAATGCAAAATACGTATTTATATTTTTGATTATAAACGCTATTTTTTAAATAATAATTTTTACTTCTGTTTAGAAATATTTTAACCCATTTTCAATTTTGAAACTACTACAATAACTTTCCACTTTCGTAGTTGTTTGTTTGTCATTACGTAAAACTTGAAAGAGAATTTAAAGATAAATACTTCTTCTCTTATGCAACCCATGTCACGTAGTACTACAGCGCTATCTCTAGACTGATGTATCACCTATTTCACAATTGACAGAGTGAACACCCCTTGAACTACATATTAAACATAGATGTTAACATACTTATTAGATATTATTCCTTTTAAAAATCATTTTAATACCGTTTACTCTCTATTGCTTTGATTTGTGAGCTATGAAAAATTTTATACATTTAGCCATTTTATTTGTTTATTTATTGTATTAAATAAACAGAATAAAATACATTAATCTAAACATGCTTTATTTGTGGGAGTTGTAAGAATAACCTGAACCCAAATTAAAAAATACATACCCCATACAAAACTGTAATACCATTACACATTGCGATGTATATTTGGTGTGTAACTATACCTTTTTTTAAAAATATCTTATGAAAAGCATAGATAAAATATCACAGTAAGTGAAGAAAAATACTGTAATGATAATATTCTATTTTCAAAGATTTATGGCTTAAATTTATTTATGTACAGTAGAAGATGGTATTCTAGGTAAAGGTGATTAGGAGGCAATAAACCTTAAGCATAAATCAAACAATGGCATGTACAAGATAAGTTGTAAATATTCAAATGCTATTTGAATAAACACATAAAAACAGATTTAGATAGCTAGAAAAATAAAATTTAAAGGAATATATGTGGTTTACATACCTTAAAAATGATCAAAACGATTAAAGGTATAACCTCAAAAAGCTGTCAAGCACAAATATTATGTTAAATTAACACATCTGGATAAAATGAACGAACATCTCTTAACTAACACCTTCCTTTAACAATATATCTAAATGAAAAGTCTTATTTTATTACACAAAACACGAAAACAAAATAAAAAGTTCCTTATGTCAATTTACCGTTGTAAACGAAATTGTTTGTGAATATAATGATCTGTGAATATTAATGAATATGATCTGTGATCTGTGGTGGTGAATATCACAGATTAGAGAGGTTTATATTGAACATAGATCTATAATAAATATAATTAATTAACGTGAGATTAATGTAACAGCAAACAAAATAAATTGATATAAGACATAACTGTGCACATAACCATTGCCAAAAGTACTACAAAGTAAAAAAATTAAATGTTCAATTTTGAAGCTATCAACGATTTTTTGAAAAATTTATCTACCGCTTCTGTATTTTCCACGTTTTATAATAACTGACAATTATTTATATTAAATGTGAATATATTTTTTTTAAATTAATTAAATAGTGTAGTAACAATCTTATAATAACATATCATAGCCACAGCCTCGCCACAACTAACCATCACTTAACCTAACTTTTTTACAGTTGTTTTTTTCTAGCTTTCTTGCGATATTTCTTGATAAAGTACTCGTTTATGTTTTAAATATTAAAAGAAATCCCAAATTGCTTCAATTAATAAATACTCAATTGTTTGTGTAATTTCATAATGCCACAAGAGTTGCAAGTTTTAAAGTGTTTTTCATGTGATACATTTCAGGTATAATTAAATAGTTTTTATTAATGAGATGATTAATAAAAATAATTCTGTAGGTTCAAATTGTTAAAAAAGTTCCCAAATGGGTGTGTAAATTGTGCGGTGAGAAACAATCTACAGTAAAAGTAAGTTTTCTGCAGTTTCACTTTAATCTTTGGTGCATTTAAAAAAATGATGTTTACAAATAAGTATGTAGTTTACACAATATGGTTGTTCTTTTTAGATTTACTTTAAAGGATCTGGAAAAGATTGCCGAACATATGTACAAAATCTGAATAAACAAAGAGTTGAGAAAAGTCAAAGTCAATTAAATTTGCAAGTACAAGATGACATTATGTTTTCTTTTATTCATGATAGTTTGTTGAATGAAAAACAGTATACAGATAAAACTTCAAATAATTGGACAGAGTTTTTATCAGATCAAATGGATGGTGAATGCTTTGATAACCATTCTACTAAAAAGGAAGATGGGGGTAGTAAGAGACGTAAAATAAATGAAGAAATATTTGTATGTGATGAAGAAATGATTTCTGAAACATGTAATGCTATAGCAGAAAATGAAGGAGACAACCAAAATTCTTTTATCACCTATAATAACATTAGGAAAAAAAGCAAGTGGACAGAATTTTGCACTAATGGAGAATACAAATGAATCTCTTTTTCTTAATATTTAACATGTTCAAGGTATTATTAAAATGAAATATTTTTGTAAGGCATGACCAAAGTACGTTTATATTTTTTTATTGTGTATTTATCAGGATAACTGGCACAATGTAGTATGGACAAACACAGCAACAATATGTTATATGTAATAAGTCTTCACATCACATGTATTTTAAACTGACTCAATAAAAAAATACGTTATTGTAAGTTACGACTTGATTGTTACAAATTACACCAAACACTCCTAGCTCCTAGATTTCAATTTAGCGCCTACTTTACTAACATAGTCAGTCCTAGTATCGCTAATCTCTATAATAGGAACATTAAATAAGAGTACCAAATTATAACTATGTATACAAAGTATAAAACATCAATTTCGTTATTTCACGACTTCAGGGATGCATAAATAAGATAATAGGAAAAATTTATTGTAAAAAAGGGGACAATTTAGTTAAAAAAGAACTTGTATTATTTTGAATAAAAAAGAATAAACAAAAATTGTTATATTATTTTTTTCTTTAGTAATGATTCCCTTGTTTTCAATAGTACTTTTATTAATTTTTTACTGTCTGGTAATTTATCTAAACCATTAGTTAAATGTGAAATAGCTCTTGTTATTCATATTGTTTAACATAAAAAAATTTACAAGGACAAATTCATCAAAATATTTTCTGTATTTTTGTTAATTTCATGCTATTTATTTTCTTGAATTTGTATTTTTTTCTTGTTCCAACTTTTATGTTTGCTCTTTTGTTAATAATTATCGTATTCTCTAATTGAGGATGACACCTTGGGTGTCGAAACGCGTTTTAGGTCATTAAACGTTTTATGAGGACTTTCGGGTTTCAGAGTTTTATTTAATAATAGTAAAAAAATTGGTAAGAAAGAGAGGTGGGCGCATCCCTGCAATTTAATAACTTGTTTAATTTAAACGAAAAGAAATATATATTCACAAAAAAGTAAAAAAAATAACAAAACATAAAAGTTCGTTTTGCTGTGCGGCATACTTTAAGTTGTATCACAGAATAAAATGACCTGAAAGTCCAAACTGGAAAAAAGTAGGAAATATCCGAAAATTCGAAGTAATTATCTTGTAGATAAACACTTTTTAATACTGTTTCAATTAAAAAATTATTGGATATCCCGTTTTAACTAATATATGACCTAAAAAAATAGTTGTATATGATGCGTGTTTTGTTGTTTTACTATATTGAAAATAATTCAAATTTAATAATACTTAAAACTGCAAATTCCTTCTTACATCAACACAACTAGGTTCTACCTACGATTCAATTATTTCCTCTTAAAAAAGTGGGATTTATTTCTTTTATTGGCTTAATTATATTCTAAATTTCCTTTCATATTTTCGATACGTTTTTTAAAACATTATTCAAGTATGAGCGTTCATTATCCCTTATTTGAATTAATTTTAGAAAATAAAAAAAATCCAACTTTTACAAAAATCGGACATTTCTACTACATCATTTTATTAGTTTTGTTTTAATAATCTACTCCTATTCTGTAATGTTTGGACGAAATATTTTACAACTGTCCTTTTAAATCATTGTATTGTATATAAAACAAGTCAAAATATTGCCATTTAACCAGGTATCAAACCTCATTAAAAATAATGATTATTATGGTGAGGTGTAAAATAAATATAGAATTAATTTAAAATCAAAATTACCTTCACTTTAGTAACAACAATTCCTGATCCAGGATTTCACGATTTTTTGAAGAATGATGTGATACTTTTACTACCACTTGCTGCCTTAGATCTTGCTTTTTCTCTTAAATTCTGAACAGGCATTTTTGAAATTTTTATCTCTGGCTTACTCAAGTCTAGCACACTGGAACTGTGAGCCTTTTCTTCATCTTCAGGTTTCAATTTTTTTGCTTCTGGTTGCTGTAAATTTCCACTACTGCCTTTTCTTTTATTGACGTTAACATCTTCGGGTAAGTTTAAGTACTTTAAAAGTTTTTGACTAAGGTCTTCCATAAGATATTCTGAAACAATGCCATGAGCATAACGTAAATATGCGTCGTTGTCCACTGCCTCTCCTGCCGTTGATTTTACAAACGTTGCTGATGCTGCACCACTAGCAACGTGAATATTTTTTTGTTTTAAAATGTCAGCAACTCGTTCTGTCTTTTTCTGTAGCCAAATTAATGTTTTTTCTTCATTATATTTGAATCCATTAAAATCTTCATCACCCTTTGGGAAAACAATATAAGTTGTTTATATCAATTACTTAACAAGCAAAAAGTTTCTTAGTTTTAAATTAAAATGAATTGATTTTACTTGTGGGCTTGTTTACTATAAATTTATCATCAATACCCAATAAGAAACTAGAAAACAATCATTTTGGTTCAGGGATAAAACTTCCTGTTTATTGCTTTACTATCTACAAATTTTCCTTTTCTTAATTAACACAATTATTTAACTCACCTTTCTATCAGCAATGAGATTTAAATATTTAAGTCCACTTGATTTTAAAAGTCGAACAGTTTCGGGAAATTCCTCATCCATGAGTATTTGATCTAATGGTTGTGCTTTAGAATGGCAATATTTTCTAAGATAAGGTAATACTAAAACAAATAAATAAGTAAAATAATTTATAAATTAATTAGTATCATTGTCTCACCTAAAAATATTGGATCTATTGGTGTTGAAAGGTGCATTTTACCATCACTTTTCACAGAATCATCAATAAACCACGACCTTTTTTCTTCACTAAAGGTCAGAACTTCCTGGACAGAATTATTGGCTGGTGAAAACAGGAACACTGCAGGCTGCCTTGTGTTGGGATGTCGAAGAGTAACAATGTCTGGGGTGCCTGTTCCTGTGTATTGCTCTGACAATTCCAAAGCTTCTCCTATTCAGTAAATTGTTTAATTTAACTGTTACTTATGAATTACACAAAATATAATATATAGGTTTATATAATTTAAGTAAATATTTACGTTATGTACCTTTTAGTAGAAAAACCCACGAATTGGGAGGTTGTTGCAGATTGTTCTTTATACATTTCTTTGGTTCTGCTTTAACACGAGGCATTTCATATAAAAACGAGTTATTTTAATGATAACGATTATTTTTATGCCCGTTCTACCTCCATTTTATAAAAGACGCCCGGTATTTTGTCAATTAAAAGTGCAATTTTAAAGAATTTTGCATGTAGGTGTTGGCATAATTTGTATCGTTTAGTTCAAATAATTCGTAGAACCAGTAGTTCCAACGAATCAAATATATAGTTTCGGCGGGATTAAAATTTAAATACAACCGGCAATTTTAAGAACCGTAAATATTTTAAAAATTTAATCTTTTTATGTATAAAATACGATGATTTTATATATATTATATGACTTTTTATCTACTAGTATACAATGCCTAGAAGAATATTTTTATAGTCCACAAAATTCTATAAAATAGTTCTCATATTTTTATTAGCTAATTTTATACAGTATACTTAAAAAAGTTCAAACAATTTTTGTATTGATAAAAACGAGTATAATTTCAATTAAATCACCCATTTAAAGGTTTTTTAAAAAATAAAACCACTTTTTATTTATTTATGTTCTGGAAACGGTTACAGCCAATTTCTAAAATTCGACATATGTAACATAAAACAAAATTAAAATAAATAATACTCACAATTAAGTAAGACTTAAAACATACTGTTATTGGCTGTCAATTAATTAACCCATGTTATACGGGGGAGGTTGATGTTGGTAAGGATTTGGATTCATCTGCCTTTGTAGCTGAGCAACGATAGCAGGAGAAGGCTGCGTACCGTGGGGGCCTCCTTGTTGCTGTTGTTGCATGGCCAACATCTGTTGTTGACGCATTCGCTGTTGTTGTTGAAATTGATTTTGCTGGGCACCTTGTAATGATTGACCTGCAGACCGAGAGTATGGAGGAGCAGGACCTCCTAAAAAATTTATTCGATTAATACTATTATTTTTAATGCAGTTAGAGAAGTATAGCCGTTTTTCTGAAGTTTACGTAATATTGACATTTTGTCAACGAACTTTAAATTTATTTTTTTATGTGATCAGTTGCTTTTAAAAAATATTCTTCTTATTCACGTACTTTATTTTTTTCAGAAATAAACACTTCACTAATGAAAATGTATCACCCACCTTGTCCTGCGCCCATTTGGTTCATGCCTACATTTGTATTCATTGTAACATTAGGAGCTTGTTGCATATATTGTGGTCTTGGTGTCTGGTTTATTGTGCGATAGTCAGGTTGGCCTGGTCTTGTCTGTGTGAAACCTTGCTGCTGTCCTCCTGCTGCAAACATTCCCGCCTGACTTCCCTGCATCATCTGTTGACTTGCTTGCATATTGTTTTGCATCATTGCAGCTCCTGGACCTCCGCCGTAATTCCCGTACTGTTGAGCTGCTGTCATGCCACCTTGCATGTTACTATATTGTTGTGGAAACATTCCCTATATTAAAAAGACAAGAAAGTTGAAGAGTGTGACTATAGAAAAATTGAAAAAACGAAATGTTCTTTACATATTTTGTTATTATACCCTTTATCTTTCTTAAATTAAAAGAAATAAATAATAGCAGTTCGGATCTCCCATTATTAAAGCAGTTTTGCGGTAAAGGATCGAGGAGAGTAAATTAATACGTTTATCATAACCTGGGAACCTGTTTAAGCATTAAAAAAAAAATCCACCATTCTAAACACAATTAATTTTGAAAGAACATACCTGATTAGGTTGCATTGCCGAAGGATGTTGCTGCCGTATAGGCTGTCTTGGGAACTGTCTTTGAATGGGGCCATATCCGGAAGGTTGCGGACCGGGTCCGGGAGTCTGACTACCAGGTCCCATGAACTGATTTATCGGAAGACGTGAACGCAACATGTTAGATAAAGCCTGTTTTGATTGATTAATCTGTTGAGGCCTCTCAAAACGATTTACTGCAATAACACATTTTTTTATTGACATGCTGCAATGATCATTGCATTGCCGATAATTATTACCGTTGGGAATTGGTTGAGAATAGAAACTTTGAGTCTGTTGCTGCTGACTGTACCACTGTTGCTGACCAGGGCCAGCATTGAACTGTTGTCCTGGTTGTTGAAGTGTACCACCACCTTGGATAAAGTATTCACGCAAAATTACAAAACTTAATTTATTTCTAATGATAAACTACCAAATACATAAAAATCTTTGTTTATTTACCTTGACCATAAGCCCCCATATGTGGAACTTGAGTGTTAGGTCCTTGCATACTTTGCATGGGTAAGCAAGTTTGTCCCTGTCCCATTGCAGATTGATTCATGGCCATAGGTGCTCCCGCCATTTGATTGGAGGTAGACTTGGGCTTCCGTGGTCTCCTTTGTCCTTTACCACGCCCTTTACTCATAGCAGCACTACGAGGACTTTGATCCACCGACGATGGAGTGTCGGCCTATAAATTAAAAAAAAGTCAATAACGAAAAAAAAAGAGGAAAAAAAAATAACGTACTGGTTTGTCTGGAATGGGTTCCAAGTCTTCCGGTGGCAAGGGAGGTGGGTCCAAATAGTGGGAAACAGGTCTCTGTAAATTATGGGTATGGTATCGTAAGAGTCGATGGTTTTCTTCGCACGATAATGATTTTCGTTCCAGTCGAACAGCTCCAAACCAGGCCCACGACAAGGGAGCGGGGTTTTTCATACCTTCTAATAAATCCCAACTACTTACCCGTTGTTTATCTGTAACCTGAGAAAAAAACAACGAATCTTCAATTAATAATAAACGAAGTTAAAAAAAGATTTTACTTGTAATCCGTGCTTCTTGTCAATACTATCAAAGCTGATTTTGTTTCCTTTACTGTCTGTTAGACATCCAACAGGTTCAACAGCAATTATTTCCGTAGTCAGTCTTGGTAACGGTAACAGTTGTCGGATGTGTTGCAGAGAAGCGCTGTGTCGCTCTCCCACCTCCTTTTTGAGTTTTTTCATTAAGTTTTGATACATTTTTCTACCTTCATCCTGAAACGATTAAAATATTTGATTTTACCATAAGGCCATAATTTTTGTGCTAACTCACTTGACTGTCTGAGGCAAGAGCAGAATGTACCAGAGTTGCTAGCATGTCTATTACGGTGGTAAAAAGTTCACTATGAGTGTGAAGATCGATAAGTCCGTGTGTTATAAGTTGAACGAAAAGTAACGCCCAATCGGTTAATGCTGCTGAACTTCTTTGTATCGCTTCGAAAACACCACCCACAAGGGAAAATCTTAACTGAAGACCATCCAGGGTACGTTCGTTATTACATATGTCGATTAAACTACCTTCTTTTGCTAAGGAAACCAGCTAAAAATAAATAAATTCCTTCAGGTTTGGTCATTTTTTTATTAATTTAAAACAAAATCAAAAATGCTTTCAGACTTAATCAGCTACTTATTTCGTTAGTTTATTTTTCTGGAAATATAGAAAAGAAACTACCTGGGAAAGTTGTGAATGAAGTGAAGATAATAGGCCTTCCCTTTGTCCTTCTTCTTGACCTTTTAAGCAATTCAAAACGAGACTCAAAAATGGGTGATGACTAAGGAGGCTTTGATTTTCAGCTACAGTTTTCTTTCCTTTTTGATCTGTACACCAACCACCACTTTCTAACACCTGAGCAGCAACTTTTAAAACTCTTCCCTGTACAGCACTCGGAAGTTTGGAAACTAAAGGAGCTACCAGCCAAATTGATCCTTGTTGTTTATTTCTTTTGTCGGTCCTAAAATATAAAAAAAGGATATTCAAGAGGAATTCAAGAGGATGTAGACCTCATTACTTTTTATCATCGTTGTATTGATAATTCGAAGTTGTATTCAGCTGAAAAACATCAATTGCAGCTTTTGCAACAGTTTCTAACCATTGGTTTAATTCGGACGAATTGCTGTTGAACTGTTTGAACATCAATTGTAAATCTAGCCATGACATTCTTAATGTCCAAAGTTCCAAATTCTGTTATTTACAAAAAATATTCGTTTAAATTTATAAATAATACGATCTTTAATAATAGTTTACTTCAAGTATTCTGCTGATCATGCTCTTCTGATCTAATTCGTCTAAAGTAGCGCTCGCGTCTGGATAACAGATCATATGAAGAAGTCTTTGAGCCTGAGAATGAGAAAGAAGAGGATCCAAAAGGTTGTCGTGGTGACATAATTCTTCTGGATGACTCAAACAGCGTTCTAAAACCCACTGTTGTGAACATATTTCACGGAGAACGTGGCATGCGAATGCTGATAGTGAAGCTGTACTTTCCCCGTTGCCAGTACTGGACTGTCTACAGAAGTTAAAGAACATCTTTTTAGTAAAGTTTTTACACTTGATAAAAACAGATAGCCTCCCCAAGATGTTATGGACACAGAGCGGATGACGAATCAACGTTTAAAATTTATTAATTAAGTGTTAATTGTACACGATAACAACATATCCTAATTTCTTTTCTTTTCATTAGCAGGACACTATCGTTTTGAGAATCTTAAAAGTATATTTTAAACTTTCTTAATTTATAAAATAAACACGACATGTCCATTCTCACAGTTTTGTTTGGTATTGTAATAGCTGCATTTTATTTTTAATTATATAAAGTATTATTTATTAACAGAAAATACATATTACTTTTTTAATAAAAAAAATGTTAGAAAACTATTTTGTATCTTTTTTTATACGTAAAAAATATATACATCAACGTTAATAAGATCTCTTTTTGTGATAATATTCTGCTTTGAAGATGAAAAGCTACGTATTTCTTTGCTATTTGTTATTTACTTTAAGTGGATTTTAAATATTTACAGTGAAAGAAACATTATCAAAAATATATACATTTAACATAAGAATCTTCAGTAGTTCTTAGCAAGGATGGAATTTAATAATATTATAAGGAATTATGTTTTCTAAAATATGGATGTTATCGGATTTTGATTTATACAATTAAGATTTATTACAAAAAGGAGCGGTTTAGCAAAGTGCGACGAACCATTTCCTAATTACACAGGTGTATACACATATAGAAGCAATGCAGTAGAAACACGGATTGATATTTTTTTAGGTGCAAGCCATGTCACAGTTAAAGCAAAATTAATTAGTCTATGACAAACCTATGGGCTGTCCTGGAACTGCAGACTTCCATATCTAACCTGATAGAAGAAAAAAATGCTAAACTTCAAGTTTCACATTTTTTCACTAAAACTACACTCTATTCTACACTAGAATAACATGTTTTATGATGGGATAATTTCAGTTTCTTTCGTTTTTTGAAATTCACGAAAATTAAATCAGAATTTATATTTTAGGGCTCAAATGGGTCACTCGAACTATTTTTCTTTTTCATCCAATAAAGTCCCCAATTGAAGAAATAAAGTGTTCAATACTTACGCCAAATCCAGAGAAGGCCCATCCCCTCCACTTAACAGATCGCTGGTCCCTAAAATATGTGAAATACTTAATTCCGCACCCTCTTTCGCGGTACAATCTCCTACAACAAGAACCGCTTTTAATACAGCTAACACAGGACCCACATGTATATTTCTATGAGCCGCCGCCAAAAGATGGCGATCGCAACTCAGCCTCACTCCCAATGGTGGTCTTGGGGTGTTCAGGGCAGGCGAACCTACAGAGTATAATCCCGGTTGGGGACCTTCCGCAGTTCTAAAGAGACGAAGTAGAAGATGACAAGTCAATCGCATGCCACTTTCGGCAACTGAACCATTGTTATCTAATGATTTCACCTGATGAAAAAGTATTTATATATATATAGATACATAATTGATAGTACATTTTAAGAATAAGAATGCTGTATATTACCTTTAGCAGACTCGGAAGTGCAACTCGTCCAACGAAATCTTCTAACGAGAAACAGTGACGAGCTATGAGGATGCATGTGAAGACCGCGAGTGCGTTATGTATGCTGACATCCTAACAAAACAAGAAATCGTTAAAAATATGAACGCCGCTAGAGTTCCCAAAATGAGATTGTTATAAAGAAAGTTCTTATTAAGCTATTGTTCTATTTATTTTTTTATAGGAAATTACTTTTGTTTAATGTTATACATTATGTACTTCAGTTTAGAATTAAGCACACCATTCTATTATTTTTATATTTCATACAAAAATTAAAAAAAAAACATTTTTTTTTTAAATATAATATTAGATAAAACATAATAACCAAAACTCCAATGTTGAATTTATAATTTTTTTTTATACGATTATTAAAAATATATATCTTTTCTTACCTGTATGTCTAATTTAGCTAAGATATCCGTATAATAACCAGGGTGGGACATGGGACAACAGAGAGCCAACAGGGCACCCAACCATTCGGGAGCAAGTGAATTGCAACATGCTGTCATTTCTGCACACATTATTGCGAGATCATTTAAACGTTCGTTATCAGCTTCTCGACAAACGTATATCACAGCGTTACTGACAAAAGAATACCTTAAACAAAGTAAATATACATAATGTTTTTGTCAAATATACAAGCAATACGACACTTTAAACACAGCAATTGAGGATTATATTAAATTTATCAATTATAGTCAGAATAAATCTAGCATTGAAATTAAGTTTTAGATTAACTTTACTAGTAAGTTTTTTGTGAGGTAAGAATTATTTTTTTAACGAATAATCGTCATCACAAAATAATCAACTTTTTACATTTTTTACTTTACTGACCTATTGTTGGCGTTTTCGCTTATTTGTCTTGCCCAGGAGCTGTCGATTTTACCCCCCTTTCTGGGATTTATGAATACCTCTTGCAAGAACTGCGGATTATAAACGTAACCACTGTTCGGGGTGGGTTGAAGAGCGGTGTAGAGCGCTTGTCTAATTTTTGGATAGGCATTGCTAAAGGGTTCCACAGTATGAGGTTTTGCTTTGAGGAGACTACAAGAGGAATATAGGTCATAAAGGTGGGCCAAAATGCAACGCTCGGCAGAACTGCAATCGCAGGGATTCGAAACGTGTTTCACTACGCTACATAATCCTTCGAATACTGCCGAAGTTTGTTCAGGTGACACTATAAAAATAATATAATATATAATTTTAAACTAATTTTCAACACCAATAAAACATTGTTTTTTATTAAATAAGAAATAGAATATATGTTTACGAATATTAAGAAATTAACATTTTGTTAGCTGGGTGTGAAATAAAAATGATAAAATTAATAATAATTCTAGTAAATAGTATTATCCTGTTGTAACGTTTGTTATTAATAAAGGTTTTAATTTTTTTTTATTCCATTATTAAGAAAACAGATTTAATGGGAAACAAGACTCATATTATGTATTTTAATTACCCACGGTCAATTTTTGTCCATAAATAAAAGATTTATTACAGCTTCTGATTAAGCAGCAATATTACGTCAAAACTGCTGTTTAATTACATGTATTGTGAAGAACCTCAAATTTATGAACGAAATTGAGATAAAAAGTCAATACATAGAATCATGTTTCTCATTGCATACGAGTTATTACTTAATATGAGTAATAAGTATCAAAATTTACAATTATGTATTACAAAATTTAAGCGAATATAATTTTTCATATTAACTTACATAATAGACAACAATGGTATCTCCTCAAAACGCCGACAATGTATAAGCTGAGTGAAGTTGTGTAATTCCTGGCTAAATTTGAATTCTTAGACATTAGCTGTGCTTCTACTTCTGGTAGCTCTTTGAGGATTTGTATACACACGTCAATCAGACCATAAATATTCAACGCTAATTCCATCAGATCAAACAAAAAAGCAACATGCTCCTGCACAGGAAGATAATATGAACTACCCGTTGCGAAAGAATTGAGCATTTCAATAACGTTAACACTACACTGCCATGTTACTACGTGTTGGTCGAAATAACTTAAACTTTGACACTTCTGAGTGGTTGCTTCGAAATTGAACTCGTTCCTCGAGTGCTTTTTTACTTTACCACCTTCGGCCACATCGATGCTGAATTTTTTTGTAAACAATTTACATATTTCCTTCGACATCTTTTTCACAGTATGTCTTGCTTCGTCTCGAACTTTACCAACACCGTATAAAAGAACATGGCGCTGATTGCAATCGTGTTGAGAAAAAGGATCATCTTGAGCAAGTGGAAAATGCGTGGTATACAGAAGATGTCTTGAAGGTTTAATTTTGTGATCATTGTGATCAGTTTCCATTGGAACGTGTCCCACTGAGCCAGCAATATGGGAGTGATGTGAGTGGTCTTGGTCTTTAGGACTGTCTGGGACGTCCATTGAGTTTTGCTGATCTTCTTTGATGTTTTGCAGGATTTTATCAAGGTCGTCATCGATCTTGGAGTCGTCATAATCCATTCCATGGGAGTGATCCTAATAAAATTTGATTTAATGAATAAAATTTAAATGAGTATACAATATTTTACCTCCATTTTTATAGTGGTTGGATCGGTAGTCTCTTCATGACCTAAAAGATCACCTCTTGATATTAAGGTACACATGTAGGCATCATGAGAGAAGACATCTCTTCGAATAAGCTCAGAGAAAAGGTGAACGAGATTTGAAAAGGCAGCCTTTTTCTAAAAAACAAACAATAATCTCTTTATATCTTTAAATACTAATTATGCAATTATTTTGGAACAGTCTCTTTCTTCTGTTTCCTTTTGAAAATCGTTTTATGAGGCATTTATAATTCCAGTAAATTATAGTAAATGCGAAAGGTAGGAATATTAAGAATACTTACTTGAGGGGTGTCATCAGGTGAGGGTACAGGGGCATCGGTGTCTAAGAACTTCATTAACAATGATTGAAACATGGGAGGACCTCCTGGTACTGAACTGTTCGAGTCCTTGTCGTCATTTGCACTAGTATCTTGGTCTCCTCCAGATGATGTATCCGACTGTCTCCGATCTAATAACGCAGCGACTGCGAGAGCCCGGTATTCACCGGTCCTCTCTGGAGAGACCGCCCATTCGCATAGAAGTTTTACAACCGCATTTTCGTGTTCATTGCTACCGCTAAAAACCTTTAAAGCAAATGTGTTTCTTTGAATTCTGTAAAGTGTATTTTTTTAAAAAAATACCTTGGCGTAAAGAGTTTCCAAAGAGTTGGTGGCATCCATCCTATCGAATCTATGCCTGTCAAGAGCATCAAGAGCTGCCAAAACCCTTGCAGTTGTTGTGCCTGAAATGTAGTTAAGTAATAAATATTATAGAAAAAATATTGGATTTTCTGTTTACCTTTCGAACAAGATTGCCACTTCTCACTGCACCATCTGCTTTCTGCTTTTTTACTTCTTTCTCTAATACTGTTTTCACTTTGTCTAATTTGCTTCCTGTAAGTGTTAGCATCAAATCTGGCAGGCATTGGTAAAGTAGAAGGTAACACAGGTAAAAGATCGAGAGGAGATCCATGCCATACAGAACCTGCTCCTGCACCACACCATACTAAAGAAGTTGGGCATTCCAAAACAATGGTTTGAATTACGGTACTTAATTGTAAAACTAAAAAATATATGTATATAAATAATATAAAATTACTAACTATATACAATTAAAATAACCAAAATAAAATAACATAAAAGCAAAATAATGAATCAATTAATAAGACGAGATAATTTAGGCTTTCACGGTCGATGTCAATAGTTAAGGAGTGTTCATGCGCGCTTGACCACCACGGTCTTTAGTTCGCCTCCTTAGGTTGTAAAAGAAAGATAATTTTTAATTCTGGCAATCGAAAAGATAATAAATAAATAAATTAATTAAATAAATGAAACAATAATTATAATTGCCAAATAACAATGATTACTAGGATATTTTATAAATATTTATTTACATTAGTATGATGAAAGGCGAAGTAGCAAGTATGAATTAATTAAAAATAAAAGTAATCATAATCAAAAAATAAAATTTTACACGATATATTAGCTAGATTCCTTTCAAGACTTTTACAGTTTCAAAATATTACCTATATCACGATGATGTGGACAATTCTGGTACTCAATAAGAGTACTTTGAATGGGATTAATTTGTGATACATCTTTCTTTTCTTTATCAATCTCCTTTACATCAGGCTTAATCTCACTTTGTGAATGGGGAGACGTATTAAGATTACTTTCAGCAACATTACTTAACATGTAACCAAGCTTTTTGGTACATAAATACGCTAATCTCCTGGAAAGGAGTTCTGATTGAACAAATTCTTCTAAATACTGCATAGTTAATGGAAGATAAAGTTTTAAAACGCCATCCTCTGAAGGCTGAGATCTCAGTTTATCTAGAAGTTCTAAATTCCAATTAAGAACTTCTTGTCTATCGAGTAAACCTGCGAAAATAATAACAAATTCAAATTGAAAAATGTACTTCTGTATTTATTCATTTTTACCTTCTTCATACATATACTTTAAAAGACGTGTGCAGTAAGTCCAGTGTTTCATTGCAAGTTTTTGTTCAGTTTCATTGGTAGGGTTTGAAATAGGAGTACTTTGAGGTTTTTCAGTTTGAGCATAATATTCTTGGAGCTTTGGAATCTGATCTTTCAGAAATTTTAATAGGGTGCCAGTCCATTCTATAAAAATATTATAAATAATACTGTGGTATAGTGAAAAACACTATAAATCACATATATAGAACAGATTAAAAGAGACTCAAAGAAAATTTATAATTATCATATTACTACTTACTTACAAGCTAAGATATAGCATATACATATTAACAAAAACACTTATAATTATGTAAAAATCTAATAGCTAATACATTAAATAGATTGAATTGAAGTGAGTAATAAAAATAATAATTCACCTGTTGTTGGATCAGGCATTTGTCTTTTTTTTATCTTAGCTTCAGATACAGCGACTGTATAAGCAGAGCTTAATTTAATAAACCACGCAGCACGTATCATGGGAACCTGGTATTCACAGAGCATCATGAATATTTCTTCTTTTTTATTAAAATTTGGGGCCTTCTTTGATAGATTCATTAGTGGTTTATTACCAGATAAATCTTTAAACCATGCTTCAATGGCATTTTTTGTTCTAACTGTTGCTGGCCAAAAGTTGTCTTTAGGATTGATCTGTTGCCTTTTTCTACCAGAATCTGGCAATGCACTAAGTTCCTCCTTGCGAGCTATTATTGCATTGAAATATGCTCCAACCTACCATAAAGTTAAAAAATGATAAGACTGTTTTTATTACAAAAAACAAACTTTTGTATTCACACCTTACTAGCTGCTATATTACAATTCTTGGCTGTTCCAAACTCATCATTTAAATGAGTCATTGTAGGAAACCCATGTTTAACATTTACACTAGTTAGTTCATCTTCTTTTTGTTTTGGTTCTTGAGGATATACATCAGGAGGTCCTATTCGAGGCTTTTTTAATGGGCGTTTTTCATATAGCAAGCTGGTCATCATTTTATTTGTTAAATATCCGTGTCAACAAGTCGAACTGGTTAATATTTTAAGATATTAGGCAACTACTTTCTTCAGTAGATACATTTTTACACAATTTTAGTATCAAAGTATATTCAAAACTTTTTGTTATATAGTTATTTTATTAAAGTGCTTTAGTTAACAATATTATCCTTTAAATATATAAATCAGAAAAGTAACAAGTGAGTTTTAACGGTACACAATGATCAACTTTTCCACTTATTTTTGACTTTTTGTGGATGGGAGATTTTTTTCATTCTTTAGAAATAAAAGTAGTGTTTGTAGTACCCTACAATTATCTTTATACTTTCTATTTTTAAGAATAGTAGTAATGGTTTGAAAACAAAGTAACAGGAATTAATAAATGTATAATCTATTAAATTAACGTTTCACTCTATTTAATTAATTAGAAATGTAATGGGTCTCTATCACGGAGATATTTTCATAACCGCAACTCACATAGAGGGGTACATGTGGCATAATAAAAATTACTTTTAACATAACCTTTATATTCCAACATTCTAACGAAAAATATTTTAAAGAAAAATAATGGGAAAAGGAAAGAAATTAAAGTTATCCCAAGTAGAAAAGAAGCGTTCATTGGAGGATGATATTTCTGATGTAAAGTTTGCAAAACTCAAGAACCGGAATAAAATTCGACTGCGCAAAGACGACGACGAAGAGGTTAGAATGTTTTTTTTTTTTCTTGAAAACCTAATTTATTAATTTATTTTATAATTTTTATTAGTATGTAGATTCTTCTCTGTCAAGAAAAATCTTGTCTGCTGCTCGGCAGCAACAAAGAGAATTGGAAGAAGAATTTCCAAGTTTAGATGAATCACTTCAACATAAACCAAAACGAACGAAATTGGATGAAGATACTTCAGAAGAATCGGAATCAGATGAAGATACGCTTGAACATGAAGCTTACTACGAAAACATTGAGATCAATGAAGAAGATGAACGAGCTATTGAAACTTTTATGAGACGAGATGGCAAAGCAGGGCGAACTCTTGCTGATATTATAAAGGATAAAATAACAGAGAAACAAACAGAAATAGAAACAAAATTTAGTGATGTAGGTAGCTTACAAATACAAGAAATAGATCCTAGAGTGAAAGAATTATATGATGGTGTAAAACAAGTATTGCAAAAGTATAGAAGTGGAAAGTTACCAAAAGCCTTTAAACTTATACCTAAATTAAGAAATTGGGAAGAAATTCTTTATATCACAGGTATTTAAGGCAATTTATTTGTATTATTATTTTTAAAAACATACTAACTAATTCAATGTTAGATCCTACAAGTTGGTCAGCTGCTTCTATGTATCAGGCAACCAGAATTTTTGCTTCAAACTTAAAAGACAATATGGCACAAAGATTTTACAATTTAGTACTTTTGCCACGAGTAAGGGATGATATTGCAGAATACAAGAGGCTCAATTTTCACCTTTATCAAGCTTTACGAAAAGCCCTTTATAAGCCTGGTGGTTTTATGAAAGGTTTTAGTATTTCAAATAAGCATAATAATTATTTATTTCATTAGTGTTTGTTTTCAGGTGTTTTGCTTCCACTTCTTGAAAGTGGCACTTGTACATTAAGAGAAGCTATCATTGTTGGATCAGTAATAGCCAAAAATTCAATACCAGTTTTACATGCATCAGCAGCTATGTTACGAATCGCTGAAATGGAATACACTGGTGCAAATTCTATTA
This sequence comes from Agrilus biguttatus, assembly GCA_963921985.1. Lineage (NCBI taxonomy): Eukaryota > Metazoa > Arthropoda > Insecta > Coleoptera > Buprestidae > Agrilus > Agrilus biguttatus. Next base: position 33,523,469 of record OY998117.1, read on the forward strand.
TATTAAGAATATTTTATGACAAGAAGTATGCATTGCCTTACAGAGTAATAGATGGTTGTGTATTCCACTTTTTAAGGTAATTTTTCTTTTAATTATTTTTCAATTGTGGTTTTTATTTGTGTTTTCAGTATTTTTTTTTTGTTATTAGATTTCAATATGATAAGAGAGAAATGCCAGTTTTGTGGCACCAAGCTCTTTTAACATTTGTTCAAAGATATAATTCTTTTATATCAAATGAACAAAAGGAGGCACTTTTGGAACTCATTAAGAAACAATCTCACCTTTTAATAACACCCGAAATTCGAAGGGAACTCCAAAAGTTCACCAATGAACAAACTGAGTCATTACAAATGGTTACAGAGTAGTTTCTTTTATAAAAATGTATAATAATTATAAGGTGTTTAAATTACACAGAAGTTACTTAAATTGTCTTTTATTTAATAACCATTTAATAAAATCTCTAAAGAAAATTATTAACTAAAGAATATGTTACAAATATTGTACTAATGCATATTTAACTTAATGTTTATAATTTATATAATACAGTTATTTGTAATAAAATAAAAGGTTTTTATTTAAAAATCTGTGAATTTTCTTCAGCCATGTTTTCATGACATCTTAATAGTTCCTTAAATCTATAAAAAATGAAAATGTACTCTAAGCAATTGAAACAAAGAGTAGAGGTAAACAAAAATAACAAGAATTTTTACATAAATTTTTTAACTTTTACGTTTTAATAAAAGGTTTAATCATTAAAACTAGTAACAATCTTAGTAAAAATAACAAAGATGAAACAAATATTAAAAATTTTGAAATTTTTTACAAATTATTTTTTTTAAACTGTTTAGAAATTAACTGATAGAGTTAGATTCAAATTTAAAGGACCAATAAATTACAGTGTTATATTCAACTATGTATGAATAAATTAATGTTTGGCACGAAACAAATGTAACTCATATATATTTAATAAAGTTAGTAATAATTTCCGTAACGTTATTTAATTTATATTTTTATATTAATCTTCATTAAGCAGAAGCAAATAAATCAAATATTTAAAATAGAAAAATTATATACCTTAGTATGCGTTCAGATGGAACAGATTGTCCTACAAAAAAATAATAAATCAATAGTAGAGTGGGTTAAATTTTGAAGAAAATATTTTTACCAGTTCTTTCCCATGAATGTAGTATGACATCATTTGAATTTTCAATTAAATCGTTATTAATAATTGGTTGAAGAGTTTGGTAAGATTCAAGAAAGGTATTAACACTTTTGTGTTTATAAATCTCTCTAACTAACCGTTTGTTTTTCTTGATAATTTCTACGTCAATGGATGTTTTCGTGCTTTTCGTACTCTTAGGGGTGCTCAATTTATTCGCCATGATATTGGCGACAGTCAAGATATTCTCATCGACACTCTGTATAGATCTATTTGCAGGTTCAGGGCTTCGTACTACAAAGTCAATTTCTTCTTCATTATTTTCAATATTTTCTCTTTCAGTTGCTTTCTGTCTAGCTTGAGGATATTTTTCTTTAACTGAGTGATTCGATACACTTGAAAATATACTACTTAAGCTAGATTTGCTAATGGGCTTAGTTTTATTTTCTATTTCAATATTCAAGTCTGGGAAAGTGCTATATGAAGAGGAAGAAATTCGTCTAGGCTTTTTGATAAATATTTCACCTTCTTCTTCATTAATTGAAGAATCTGTAAATCGTTTAGGTTTCTTGATAAGTGTTTTACATTCTTTTTGAGGAAATGAAGACTTTGTACAAATAAGTGGTTTTAGAATAATACTTTGTTTTTTACTTTTAACGTTTCTGCAGTTAATTCGGTTTTTATTTGGAAATTTATTCTTAGAGTTTACTTCTTCTAAATTTTTGGTTTCATTAGTAATTAATGTATTTTTTTTATTTTGGTCATCTCGAGGAAGAAATCTGTGTTTATTTTTTGGAGAATGTACCAATGCTGTTGTTGTAACAATAACGCAGTCTTTTCCATCTTCATTTGTAGGACTCGACATTTCTAGTTTTGTACTATATAATACTTTCTAATAATTACCATTAAAGTTTAGAAACTACTGTTTTTATTTATTTACACTTGCACTTTTTTGTATATAGAAAAAATGTCCGAGAATTATTCCAAATGTTGAAATTATCTTTATAAGTTATAACAATTTAAAAAAACTTACCGTTTTTAAAACTAGAAAGTTTATATTACTTTTGTACTTTAAACGTTCAAAATTCTTCTCGATATGCCTAATAAACCATAGATAGTTTTCCTTCTCCAATAATGTTAGACTGACATGAATCTGGCCGATTCTATCTTTAATCTATGCTGATTTCTCTGCCGATGGTAGTGAATTCTATGCTTCTCGCAACGAATCGACAAATTGACATTATTCTGACATTTGTTTGTGACAGTTATTAAAAAAGGTTATTTTTGATTTTTTATTCAAAGATCAAAGATAAAGTTCATCTTTGCGACATTTCCGTTTTAGTGGAAATATTTAAAATTGTCAGTATAAGTGTAAAGTACTCATTACGATTGTAAGTTTATGTTTTCGTAAGAATGTCCAAAAATGCAAGTCCAGAACATTACAATGAACTTGAAGATGCATTTATGTCAGACGCCACTTTTAAAGTTGATATTAGTCAGAAAATGAAAGTGCCGAGTAAAATTAGTTTCGGGGGCGATACCCCCAATGGTATAAATTTATGGAGTAGTAGTGAAGCAATTAATATGCAAGTTCCTGAAAGAATTCTTGTTATGGGTCAACATCAGCATGTAGGTAAGTATACATTTACATACACCTTTGTAGCTTCACTCGATACATTTTAAGTAAAATGCTTCTTAATGGCTAAGGAGTCTAATTGCTTTAGTGTATTTTTTTGTATTACTTAAAATTTTTAGTCATTTAGTTACATAAAACATTTTGTACAAGCAAATATCAATTAGTACAAGCATAAGTCATTGAATTCTTTTCTAGGCTGTAGATAGTGGTTGAAGGGTATAAGTTAGATATGCAAATGTTTCATCTTTGGTTTTGCAAGACATCTTCAGTGGTCTTGTGGTTAAAGTGTTCTTTATAAATAGATGAAAACTGAGAATTTATTTCTTTTGTCTACTGTCTACAAGCTCAGAAGATGATTTTTACATTTAATTTAAATTGTCACTTGTTGTTTTTATAGGAACAAGAGCTCCACCGAGAGAAATCATTTATGATAATTCAATTTTACCAAATGATCACTATACTAATGAAATCAGAGTAGCTACACCACCTAGAACTTTGACACTAGATAAGTATCCTTTCCCTAGAGTAAGTGCAGAAGAGGAAGAACCTGGAGAGGAAGAGAAAGAATTTGTTTCTGACAGAATACCAGTAGTAAGAGCAAAGACTAAATTTGATTTAAATGAAAGTCTAAATGATAGCCGCATTTCTCTGAGAGAATCAACACCCCCTATTGGTCATGGAGAAAAATTAACTCCTGCTGAAGAAATTTACCACCTACGCTGTCAAATGGCTAAGTTAAATAGACGGATTATGGCTCTTGAATTAGAAAACTTGAACAGACTTCAAAGAGAAAAGATTTTGTATGGAATGGGAATTGCTTATTTCTTATTAAAAGCCATCATATGGTTGAATAGGTACTAAAATAAGGTGCTCCAAGTAGTTTTGCCTCAAAGTTCATCTTCTATGTGCCATATCTTTAATTTTATCAAAACAGGTTGTTTTTATTTGACACTACATATGTTTATATGACTCACCTGTTAACTATTAATGCACACTTGAGAGTTTTGAGGCAAAAGCTCATCCCAAAGTTGATAAAAATAGTGTTGTATGAAATAATGATTTGTTAGTAATTGTATGGAAACTAAATTAGATGACAATTTGAATGTTTTATTGAATACAACTGTATTTAAATAAATAAGTACCAAATATTTTATAGTTGTTTAACTTTTATTTAGTACTAAAAAAGTTCAATTATTTGCAATTCTAATTATATTATCTTATGGTTATCTGTTTTTTACAGTTGTTAATATCAATTTGGAACAATTGTAAAGAATTATCCAATAAACAGTGGTTATTATCACCTGTGTCACTTACTCATGATAAAAGTTATTTGTTTTAGTGAATATTATAACAGCAAAGAATAACGTTAATTTACAAAAAGCGTTGCAATATAATATTGCTGTTTTTCATAACACAGTTTATATTATCCAGTAATAATATAAATATTGAGATAATTAAGTCGAGAATGCTTTGCGAGCGCTTTTTTCTAAAAATTTGCATGCGGCCGACCATCATCCGATAAACTCTATGAAAGATTAACAATAATGTTTACCTCTTGTTTAATCGCTAGTTTTAGAGTTAGTTACTATTAGAACGTAGTCTAGGTAGCTCGAAATATTATTTATAAAATTTTAATAATAAAAAGATAAATTTTTAAAAAGTTGTTTCTTTAACTCTTAAACATAATTAGATACACTAATTGTTTTTGTTATTTATAATTGATACTCAGTAATAATTGAAATAATGAATTAAAGGTAGATACCAATAATAAGTTTTGTTTAAAGTTATACTATGGTATATAATTTTTTCCTTATAATTAATATTTGAAAATACTTCAATTTTATATACGATTAACATATTAAACCATGTGAGGTAGTTGGGTTGCCTAGGGTACAAAAGTTATTTATTTTTTACATGCAGAGTCGCGTATGGGTTTATAGTTAATTATTTGACGGTCGGCCTATAGGTGAAATATCGTTCTGTTCTATTGCAATTTGAATAAAAAAAAACTATGAGTTTGATTTCTATTTATAAAATTTTAATAAGCATTTTTGACGTATATGTATCACTTAATTGGGACAGATTGTAGCTAGTTTACAAAGTGAGTTGTAATGTAGTTACAGTACATCCAAAGTTTTAGTAAACACTTAAAAAAAAGCAATTAAATACATCAATTGAAAATAATGTATTAAATAAAGATCTTGATAATATATAATATAATTAATGAAATATGAACTAAGAAAAATTTCTAAATTTATAAATAATTTTTATTTTTATTTAAATAATATTTTCAATTAACGTGATTGATTAAGGTTTTTGTTCAATTTTCCAAGATGACGGTTTCTTGTTTGAAAGAGTTCTTAATGAAAGTTTGGTCCTTTAATGAGATAAATTATGTAATTATATAATAGCAAACTTCGGAGAATAGTTCAAATAAAATTCTCTTAAGCATTGACACAAATAAAATCATTTATTAGTTATAACAGTACCACTTATTCTTCACAAATGACGAATCCATTATTTATTAAATAACATCTACATATGGTTTTATGTTACGATGTAGTGATACAATTCGTTATTACATAAGAAATAAAGTCATCAGGGTATGTTAAAAATGGGAAATTTGACTTTTGACTTTATGTTTGTCCTTAATATGGATTATTATAACTGCGTTTAAGCCATACTGAATTTATTATCATAACATTTGCTCCACCTTCTAGTTTGTGAGTGTAATTCTTTCAGTCAACATTATGGGTTGTAAAATTTCTTGTAAATAAAAAAATATATAAAAATATTTCTACGTAATTTACAGCAACGAAAACATACAATTCCATATCAAAAATTGAAAAGAAAACTTTGTAAATAAAAAGACATTACATAATCGATGTTTTCCTTTTATATTTTAGACTTATTATTTCTTAAATACCATATTTCACCAATTTGTTAATTATTCAGAATGTGAAAGGAAGATTGTATAAATAAAATAAATATTTAACAAAAGAACGTTTACAGTTAAAAATACAACAAATATTCAATTCTCATTTTAAAATGAATTATCTACACCTTTAATAATATAGGCCGAGAAGGCTTTAAAAAAAATATTATGTTGCGTTTATATTACATTTATTCCGAGCTCAATTCATTAGAAAATAACTGTAAATAGAATTTCAAAACTAATTCATTTGATACCTGTTACATTTGCATTTACTTTTAATTTTATTTTATTTTTAATTTCAAACTGATATGGTTTTCCCACAGTGCCTGATTAGATTTACTTTAGATGTAAAAATTAGAATAATTTTTTATTGTTTCTTTGTTATTTTCGTTGACAGTTTGTTCGAAAAATGAAACTAAAGCAAAATTAAATCTAATAATATTTTTTTCTGAGGACTTCATCACTTGCTCCTGTAAACCTACAGAGTTTTCAAGATAATTATATTACCGATAGATTCACGGTTGGACTGGTTACGCAAATTGCGTCGGAAAATTTTGGAATACCGCCCCATTTTCTCTAGTAACTTTATTTTTCAAATTTATTTCGATTGTGATTTTTCAACGGTCGATTATTTACTAGTCTACTATCACGTAATATGACCGGCTCACAGGGAATATTCCCAGCGTCCCTGTGGGCCAGAGCAATCCTGGATTAATTTATTAAAATTGTTGGGTGGTAAAATTGAAAATGTATAAAAAATAAATTTATAAGCTCATTTTGAAGATTTGATAGTTTCGATCTTTACTTGATGAAAATCCATCTTAATTAGGAAAAACAAAACTAAAGATTTTCACATACTTTATTTACTATTCGTAACATATGTTTCGACAAACTTTGTCTTCCTCAGACGTGAGTGCTAACTTGAGTAGTAAGTTTTCACGTCTGAGGAAGCCAATGTTTGGCGAAAAATATGTTACGAACAGTAAATAAAGTGTAATTAATGCTGTTTGCTTAACTATTTACACTAGGTTTGTAAATGAGGGAATTCGAACAGTAGTAGGGGTGAATTTTTGGTGTTTAATTCTATTTGGTTATTTACTAGATTAACTTTGTTCTTTTGAAATCTTTTAATTTCTAATGTTTCGAAAAGGTTTAACATTTTACTTTTTAGAATATGGTGTAGTAGTTTGACCGAATTATATGAGATGTTGTGTTTACACTTTAAACAATGTTCGGATATACCTGTAGTTTTTTATTTTTCTCTATAGTATAAATGTGTTCGTTCACTCTTGTTCTGATATCTCTTCCTGTCTGACCTATATATATTGCATCACACATATTACACGTAATTTGGTATACCTCGCTTTTATCCATGCAATCAACCTTAGATTTAGTTTTAACTAATAATTTATGTAGATTTAATTTAATTAATTAATAATTTTGTGAAATATCCGAAAAGGTGTTTTTGTACTCACTTCTGCAATTAATTGTAAATAAAGTGTGTGAAAATCTTTAGTTTTGTTTTTCCTAATTAAACTCATTTTGCTTGTATTACTTATGTGAAATAAATATTGTATGTACATCTAGAGTAATAATTAATTTTTAAAATTTAGTAATATTATTTAAAATTTAATTACAAATTGAATAAACTGTTCCAATAATTTGATTACTCTTCAAATGATCAGGTTAAATATTTCGCAACAATGATTAAAGATTTATAACTTTTCGTAATATTGTCCTCCAAATTCTCCGCCCTCTGAAATATTTTGCTCTGAGCTATTGCCTACTCAGTCTATTAATTAGTAAAATCGCTACCATATAAATATGACAAAGAAAAAAATGTAAATTGATGAATTTCTTATTTCTGTATTTTTCATAGTCGCACGAGGACGTGTTAATTTAAGAGGGGAGAAATTATGTCATTGACATGTACAAGAATAAATCTGCAATGAAATTCGAGAAGATCCCATTAATATATTATCACTATGCTATTTTAATGCTAGAAGATTTTAATTTAGTATCTTTAGTTGGACTTTAAAATAATTTCTTTATTTTGGATTTTTTTGCGTTTGTGTGTATATCTTTTTTATCGATTGTTAGTAATTTTGTTACGTAATTGAATTGAATATTTAAATTATAAAACGAGGTTCCCTTAGCTATGATTCCCGGGGCTATAACCCCTCTTAGCCCCCTAAAGACGACATTGTTTATATCACGTTATATATTTATAATCTTCTTAAAAACTCCTCCTATTTATTTAAAGTTTACGTGAAATTATGGCCACAGGAATGTTGTTGTTCTACTCGTAATTAATTTTATTTAATTAATTTATTGCTTATTTGGGTGTTATACCGATTTCGTCATTCACAAATACCTGAAGTATATTTTTTTTAGAGATTTACGTTGTTTTCTCGGTAGTGTTGGGAATTTCCATTTCTGTGCACTTAATATAAAGATTAGGACAAAATGTGACATCTAAACAAACTATTATTTTGTTTTGTTTGTCTTATAATCTCTAAAATAAATTTGCATTTCGTGATTTTTTCATTTTCTCTTCATTTTAATGCTTTTAATCAAAACAACATCTATTGCATATTAACTTTAATTATAAATATAAAACTATAAACTATTAACTTTTCGACAATACTGTTTTCTTTAAATTTAAAATTCAGTTCATCTAAAACTAAAATAAGGTAATAAGAATGCCTGACATTTTGAAACATATGCAAAGAAAAATTGAGTTATTTTTCTTGGACATTCGAATAGAATAAATTTTAGAATTTTTCATTTTTTTTAATTTAAATTTATTAGAAAGAAAGAAGAGAAAAGTTAATGTATATAAAAGTTATTGTTAATTATTTAGATTATTATTATTATTATCCTTGACATTTTATGGAACAATAACGTTTTAATGTTAATAAAAGTACATCAAAATATTCGATAATCTTATAAAAAATGCCAGTATATTTACATTCGACGAAGGATCTTCCATGTAGTTTACAAAAGGAAAAAAGCCATAGTGTATGTAGAATGAAAGTTCTTTCTCATTTTTGACGAATAATTGAACTAGTCCATGGTTTTATTTTTAGAAACCTAAAACATGTTTCGACACATAAGGTGTCATCATCAGTTAGCGACTCAGACCTTGGGTGAAGAAAGGCATTTTAGGTTTCTGTACGTTTTATGTGGAATTTTGGGATTTTAGTGTTTTACTTTAGAACTCCATCTGATTTGCTTGTCAAAAAATAAAGATGATTATATTTGAATTATACTTAAAGTTATGGTTTTTAAAAGAAGAAATATAAAGTCACGAAATAATTTTTGTGCATCTTTTATGGCACATTCAATTTATTATTAACAACACACATATAAATAATTTGCTGTACAATGTAATTACACCTATAACTTTGTTTGTCTAACATGAGCCAAGAATTGGCATTGTATTTTCCAGTCAGAGGTCGCGCATTTTTCCATTTTACTTTTTCTATTTCGTGTTTTGTGGGATGTGGGCACCTTGGGGTTGGAAACCGTTGTCATCAGCAATATAACTGACTGTATAGCTGTTACCATCAGGAGCAACGAAAGTGTATTGTCCACGTACTACAATCGATTGGTTTTCTGCGCCATTATTGACAACTTCTCCGTTTTCTTGAGACGAAATTCCGTTGCTTATTTCGTATCTGAAAAGCGAATATGTTAAAACAAATTAACAATTTATTGGACATCTACGTTAAGAGTATAATAATGTTAAACGTTTTTTTTTGTTTTCGGGGAGGAGAGGAAATCTTCAAAAGATACCCAGTCGCTCGTGCTAAATGGTTCTGTTTCATAAATTATACTGGAAAAGGTCTTCGGCTGTGTTATTTTTGATGAGATACGAATTTTGGTTTCGGTTTTTTTTTAATAACGAAATCCGTAGAAACTTCTTGAATACATACGCATAGTTGTAGTGGTCAATTCCAAGGTTTTCACTGTCGTATTTGAGTACAACAGCATCTTTGTCGGTATCCAAATTTTGTTGGTATGGGTACGCTTGTGGTGCAGCGGTTGCTACAGCAATTAAAGCGGCTACAGCTATTATCTGAAATATAATGATACACTTTCTGTAAGGGTTTTAAAATGGCTACACAATTAAAGTAGTTATTTAATAAATATGTTAAGCCAGAAATTTGAAAATGAATCATTCTACGCCTTGGACAAATCAAAATTAGAAACTTAAATGTATGAAAAATCAACAATTTCTTCAGTTGTTGCAATTTCACTCGTGTTCAAAAAACAAACGTAAACATGAATAGATAGAATTCCATTCAATTATTCGTGAAATTTTAAGTCGTTCCGATGTATGATAAAACTGAAGATAGCAAAAATTAAGTCATACCGCCTTTTTGAATTAATAGAAAACAAGAGCTCTCTGATTGATTGATTAGTTTTTGAGTAATAATTACCAGAGTAATACAACTTCTTTAATTATATTCTTTCCTGTGTAAATTAGGAAGCATCGTTTAATTTTTACGAAAAAATGATTTATTTCCGAGATACTGTACGAAAAATAAATGCGATAATGACCGTGATAATTTTTGATTTCCGATTATTTCGGTTGCAAGAAATGATTTAAAAAAATTGCTTAAGAATTGTTCTGCGATAAATCTTGTGATCCGACTATATATTCGCACTTGACCGTCTTTTTGAAGAAAATTAATTGCTTTTGTTGATAAAGTATGCCACTGTGTTGAATCACTACGAAAATTGATTGCACTCGCGAAAAGACACATGCAAATATCACGGTAGCCGTTGTAATATCAATTGTTTTGGCGTAATTGAAATCGTAAAGAATTTTTTTCTTATGAAGTCGCACTTGGTATTGTTAATAAACGATTGACTTACCACCTTCATTGTTGATGTAAATACGATGGACTCTTCTGATGGATGTGATGTGATGAACAAAAAGTCGATCACGCGATTTTATATACCTCAGAATTGTACAAAATTCCCCACTAAAATGTATGTCTTTTTACAACGGTCGTGGATAGTGATGTTAAGAATCCTTCGCATTTTTTAAAAAGCGCCTAAATTGCTAAATCGCCGTAACCTTTACAACTGGTTTTGAATTTATTAGTATTTCTATTAACAATGTCACCAGCGATCTAGAAGTCCGTCCTCACATAACTTTGGAAATTTGCATACTTTATTGATTGTTACAACATGTCTGTGATAAGTTACAGGATGTTCGCGAGAAAGTTGTGCAATTTCGTCAACTGTAACAGCACTCATCAAAATAAGTTCTTACTATTTTCGGGAATCATTAAAATCACATTTTAAGAGTATACGATTATGTCACATATTATTATGTACTTAACAACAATTTTCTTAATAATTTGTGTTACAAAAAAAAAAAATATTTTAATGTGGAGTAGACTACATCCGATATATACTTACTAAGAATTGTGATCTTTTATTAATATTCCAATTTGTTTTAACATTTTCAAATATTTCTTAGTTTGAATCTACTATTTGCTTCCTGGCTTTTAATTTGTGTTGAGCTCTTATCTAAATTATTTAAATTCACATTAATAGATGCCAAGGACAAAATTTTGAACAACTCTGCAACAAACAGCCTGCATTACATTTGAAAGCTAGTATTGTTTTTTAAATTTTATTAATATTGATATATTCATTTGTTTGTAATCTGAGATGTTCGGGTGTCTAATGCTTTTTGCTATTGAAATTTACTGATATCGGAATTAACAATCCATACCTCTAAATGCCAATGATAACGGCTTTTGTTTCCTTTGCTACCATCGATCAAATACCGTATATTTAAATAATAAAAAATGTTCATGGTAAATTTTAGTATAACAATTAATTGTGGAAGTAGAGTGTCCAAAATGTACAAAAATAATTTTGATCATTCTGATAGATAAAATAAGTTCATATTTAAAATTAATAGTTTTTAAATTAAAACCAAAAGCTGAGGAAGACTGTAAGTTTTTGTAAATCACAACCAAAAGGGGAACTAGTCTAATTATAAAGAACTCTTACAACTCTCAGATGATGACCTAATCAGTCGAAACAATTGTTAGAGTAGTTCTAATAAAATAGTGTAAAACAATATCTTGTGTGTGTTATTACTTTATTGAAGATGTTTTACAATTATCCAACCGCGGAATCAATTAATATTATTTAAAGTATAGCCTATTAGTGGATATATATTTCTTTATATGGAATATCTTCAGATATATTTGGTACTGTCGAAAATGTAATTAAAAAAAGTATTTTCCCCCATAATTTCTAAAACTACAGTAATTAAAGTCAAGAAAAAGACAAGGTTCTTAAAAATTTATTTAAGCTTTACAGGATTATAGGTTGAATTTAACGATTCGACGGAGCAACATGTGTGAAAGGACAAAAATTTTCAGTTTTAACAAATGGGTGACTTTCTAAAGAAAAATTATCCAAAAAGTCGAAACAGTGTATATGCAAGATTAGTGCCATATAGTAATTTGCAATTAAATATTTATATTATTAAATATTAAATTTCAAAATTTTACTTTTCGTTCTTTATATTCCATTTTGCAAGCAACTAATTTTATTATCATATAAATGTTTTACTTATTTTGTATTCGAAAATTTGTTAATTGTGTGAACTGCTGGTTTTTATTTGTTTACTTTAAATTTTTATATTTATACAGTTTTACTAAAGCTAACATAAAAGCGGAACGTATTTATAAATAAGACACACTAAATAACAGGCAAATAAAAATAATATTATGAGTAAACCCTAAAACCTTAGAGGGTGGTTAATAATAATAGTGGGGTATTGAAAATGACCGAGTAATGGTCGAAACAATTGTTAGATTGATAATAAATATTTTGTGAAAGTTTACCAAGTGTGCCTTTTCTCCTTTTTTTCAAGATTATAGGTTTTAAAGCTTTTGAGAAAACGATTAGATCTCGTGAAGAATGTCACACGTGGCCGGTTTTTATTTCTTTTTTCTGATATTTTGTTGTGCAAATGTATGGTTTGCTTTTTTCTGTTTTGTCTTGATCTATTGTTTCGACGCGGCCGCAATAGCATGAAAAGTATCTACTAAAAATATTTAATAATCAAGTCCTGCTCCTTTTATTTATTAATTGGTCAACTTAGGTTAGGTTAGGTTAGGTTAGGTTAGGTTAGGTTAGGTTACGTATGTGCGTTTAAAATAAAATTAAAATTTGAATCCAAAGATTATACTAAAATTAGTTGAAATCAACATTAATTTTATTTTAAAAACATATAAACATATGTAAATAGGTGTTGGCCAAAGGAATATTCATCCAAATTAGTTGTAGGTACTTATGGTGATGTTTTTAATAATAATTTTTAACATAATATGTGGAATCAACATTTTGTTTTATTTTATACGAAGAGTTCATAAAGTAAATTTAGATGTAGATAACATATGTTTTTATTTAAATAATATATTTGTTAAATTCTTCCATGAAATAAAAACCAAAATAACGAAAAACATGTAGGTTGGTTCGACGAATAATAATTAAGAAGAAGTAATGGGTGAGATACTTGTGTATGTTGCTTAAAATATTTGTTAGAATCAAAAGTCAAAATTAAAATGAGACGTGGGTCTGTTTTGTCTATCTTATTGACAGATAGTAAAACTGGGCTTTTGGTTTAGGAGGATCGTTTCAACAAATCAATTTTTATAACAAAATTTTTGCATTAATTAAAAGGATATAGAACCACAAAAAAGTGAAAGGTTAATTTGCATTCCTCATTTAGCATTTCATTCTTAATGTGTCATCGTAAGAAAACAGAACGATCATAAGACTGTTTATTCTTGATATCTTAAAATAAAAGTTTTTCCTTCGTTTGTTATGGAATTTCTGCTGCAATAATCTCAACCTTGAATTTTAATTGTTTTGATTTAAGAAAATGTAATAAATAAAAAAGCTGGATGCGTTGCCATAAATCCTTTAGTTTATTTCAAATTGATGGTACCATCCTTATAATAATGACCCACATTAATCTAAGTCAGTGAGAATTCTTAACCTAAAATTAATGACTATAATATATTAACAACTCCTACATTACTATGAACCATTTCCACCAATATTCAACATAAATATAAAAAAAAATCACATTCGCGTTAAAATCCTTACCAAGCCTCGTACCATATTCATTGATGATGTTGCCTCTTTTAACTTTTTATTATAGAAGTGGTTAACACTACTTTATATATACATATTTATTAAAATGAAAAATGGTCTTTCAAAATTATTAAAATTTAATACGCATTTTGACACTACGGCGACACCCTTAGTTAGGAACCTTAATTAATCAATTAACTGATTACGTTGTTAATTTACATAAGTTGTGGAATTTTAGAGTGCCATTGTTTTCATTAATACGGTGCTCAATTTTTTCGGATTTTAATTGGAATTTATTTAAAGATCTACAATCGAACCATATTGATTCTAATTCGGAAAAATTGAGTATAGGTATACATACTTTTACCCTCTTTAGGGGTTTTATGTTTCGATTATTATAGTATTATAAAAAAGAGTAATTGAGTATAAAAAAATTTAGTCCAGTAAGAGTTTGAAAAAAATTGCGGTGCATTCGAATTCGTCCCCAAGAGGTAATTAGCGCTTATCAGCAACACGAATTCGTCCCGGTTCGAAAAGCAATCCTTTCTTAATTATACACGAATTGGCTATTACCCAGCAAACGATGGCAGCGTTGCCATATCTGAATTTAATTTTATTCGGCCCACCCTAACATTTTCCAATTCTTTGAAGTTTGAAGTCGAAAGATTTTTAGAAAGATACTTTTATAAAATAAACTGCATTTACATAAAAATGTTGTTAGAAGTTTGACAAAAATAAAGTTATTTATACATTTGTTGTTGTTGCCCTACTTAAGAAGGGGTAAAAAAAATAACAACATTTTATTGGATAATTATAATAGTCGATTATTGATAAACCTTATCGCCAAAAGGGTCCGGTTTCAGGAAGGGGTTTACGGTAGGAAATAAGGTGTCAATAGTTGTAAATCATTTTAAATTCAATTTTCATAAAAAGTTAACAGATGTAAGTTCGCGGTGGAAATGTAGCCAGCATAATTGTAAAGCATTTTTAAAAACTAAGGGCGAATTTGACGGAGTTCCTTTAATATGGGATTGTGTTCTGATACATAATCATGAAGAGGACACGAATAGAAGAAACTTACCTACTTACAATTGTAAGGCTTGGTAAGGCTTAATTGTGGCTTTATGTTGTGATTTCTGACATTTATTTAATATTATTGTTACCTCATTTTTACATTTTGACAAAATAATATTCATATATGATATTTACCACTGTCTTTTATTCCAACATACAAAAGTATTACAAGAAGAAATATACTTCGGTAATACATGGCAACCATGTACGTTATTCTGCTTTATTTTGTGCTTTTCTGGGAATTTCCAATAAAACTGTCGCGGGTATGAATTCGTGTATTTTACCAACCGTTCCCTATAAAATTTCTACAAACAATTAGTAACGTACTTTGTATAAAGTTTATCCGTTTAATAATTTTGAATTAAATACTTTCAGAAGTTTAGGTACATATCCTTTTGTGAAAAATAAAAACCAGTGCGTGTGCTATTATAACTTGCCTCATATAATTTTTATATACATCTGTATACCAATTGGCTATGATTTATTTCAAATCAAATGTTTCATACTAGTTGAAGATCAATAAATTAATATAAAAAACAGTTAAAGAAACTCATTAAAAGGCTGACATATTTATGATATCAGTATTCATGTGTGTTTTGATTTAATAGAGCAATAAAAAGAGAAAACGTCTTTATTAAAATAATGTAGCTAATTTTTGTAGATAAACATAAACTAATAAAGCTCACTCGGTTAACTTTGTTGTTTAAAAATTTTTCATCCTGTATTAACTGACTCATTTTTGATTTGGGTAGGAGGTTTCCAATGGAGGGAGATGAGGTGAAAAAAATCGATTATAGATTCAGTAGTTGATCATGAAAATGATCATCAGAACGTTTTTAAAAATGTTTGTCTAACTTTCAAATTAAAAAGAATGTTATTTACTTTGGGACACCACTTTGTAAGTCAATTAATTTTAAACGGGTCATTAAAATATCTTAATAATTACATGATAATTTAAAAAAATGTTGTTTCTTAAAAATTGCAACATGTAAATAATTGTATTACAGATTTTTTATCAGTATTTATTTAATTAGAAATTCATCCAAGATAAACAAGAGTTGTATTAAAAAAAGGCAATTTTTATTTAAGATATACAATTTTATTTCGGTTAATATTATTCATCTAACAGATTGGTTTTATATTCAGTAAAACTATATATTTTATCGTGTAATTCAAGTTAGAACGATTAAAATACTTTTACGCCTTCGCAGTTATAAAATGTGATCGACTTTTTTTCGCGAATATTTTGTTATAAATTTGGGGGTTTTCCGACGAATATATGAATATATTATACGAGCGGTTTTTACAAATCAGGTAAAGACAACTCTGACAAAAATATCAATAAATATAAGAAATTTTAATTTTATGCAATTTTCAGTAAGAAGTAAAAAATTTATCCTTAGTAGGGGTCGCAAGGGATCAGTTTAAACAAATGGGGGACTTTCTAAAGAAAAAATATTCATAAAGTCGAAACAGTGTATATGCAAGATTAGTGCCATATAGTAATTTGCAATTAAATATTTATATTATTAAATATTAAATTTCAAAATTTTACTTTTCGTTCTTTATATTCCATTTTGCAAGCAACTAATTTTATTATCATATAAATGTTTTACTTATTTTGTATTCGAAAATTTGTTAATTGTGTGAACTGCTGGTTTTTATTTGTTTACCTTAAATAATAACAAGTCTCGTATTTATCATAATTTCTTTAATTCCTGGAACAAAGGATCATGTTCCTTAGAATCCTATATATTCTGTATACCTGTTTGATAAAATTGTTCATTCCGTTTATATTTTTTAATGTTGCATTATTACATCTTTTGTTAATTAGTTGTACTGTTTGTTTTTGCTTTTAATATTAATAAAGTGATAAATAATAATTATTTTCTAATAGATTTACATCGTATCACACTTGGGTGCCGTTTGTCGTATGGCTGGGTAAAGCCCTCATCAAGAGATCTCCAATCCCTAAGCCCAAAACCCTTACTTAACGTACTTTGGTTCTTGAAGCTTTAGCAGTTACATTTTCAAATACAAGGACTTCGAATTACCAACTACTTCAAAAAGAAATTAAGGTCAAAGCTTGAAATAAACCAAAAGGGCTTTAAATACATCAAAAGACTTCAATAAATTGGAAAATATTAAATTCCTTTTGATCGTTTTACTATTATCCATATTGTTATGTTTTTATTACTTAATATCGAAATTAAAGTGAGAGAGCTTTAAGCATTTTTATAGGGCTTCAAGAACTTTGAATGAGCATAAACTCCTTGATACATAAATTAACAAGCACTTTTATAAAGTAATTAGTTTACTAAACCCTAGTTATTTGTTCACGAAAAGGTTTGAAGCACAGAGTTTCTAGGCTCTGAAAGGGCTGGAAGCACATTTTCAAGCATAATGCACTAAAGCTTTGCCCAACTCTGGTCTGTTGTATCACTAATCGTAACAAAACTAACTAAATTTGAATAAGACTTTCACTGCCATAAAGAATTATCATTTTAAATCACTTTGAACTCCGGTAGCATAACATATAGAAGAATTTAAATAAAAACCAATAGATGTTATTGATGTGACTTCTGTAATGATCCTGTTTAATATTAAAGGTTAAAGCCATACATAATATTTTTTAATCTATTTAAAAAATGCTTGATGCCATTATTCAAACTTCATATATTTTAAAAAACAATTATTTTTTTATTTTTTAATGGTAAGTATAATCGTAAAAAGAGTAGTATCTATACTAACAGTTATGGTCGTCCTCGAAGAAGGGTTTGTAGTCGTTGATTCAATATTAAAGGAGTATTTTTTCTTTTTGAAAACGTATAAACAATTAAATTAATTTAATAAAGTGTAAATCAAAAGATCGTAATACTTAATAGGTAGGTTAAATTAACTATTACACTGTCGATGCCGTGCATAAAGATGTTTTTTTAAACATATTTGTCTTTAAACATATTTTGTTATGTTAACTATTAGCATAAAAATCGAGTTCTTTCACTAAACAAGGTATTTAAAAGAGATATGCAGAGTATATAATAAAAATACATACGTGTTTTAGATATTCAGCTCATCAAGAGCGATAGATAATGTTTAAATTTGAATCTTATATAAGAATTTTCAACTGTCTAATTATTTTATTTCGAGCGGCTAAAAATTAATTAAATGTCAGTGTTTCAAATAGGCACTGCTAGTAATAGTAATAGTCTGTTTATCATAGAAACAGATATTTGCATAGTAAATGTGTAGATGATAGTTTTTAATATTTTTGCGGTCTAATCTTTTCGATGCTTTAAATATTTTTTTTTTTACATTAATTGTATGTACTCTTCTTTTTTACATGCTATTCAGCAGCTTTCTTGTAAGCTTTTTCTGTAGCATAGCATTTATATTCGTTTATTTCGAAAACAAATACCTCTTACCTCAGGTAAATAAAATTTGGAGTAATTAAATTTTTTGTAACAAAGAGAGACATTTAAAGATTATCGAGTAACCTTTAGATATTTAGTTGTATCTTCGAAAAGTTTATATTCAAATGTCTTATTAATATGAATGAAGATCTGTCTGTCTATAGGTTTAGTTTCGATTTTTAACTGGTTGTGACACAACCGGTAAGTTTGTTGCAGAATTTAATGTGAAAAATTATACAAATACATTTCCTCGCGGCATTTATAATTATTGAACATTTTAAGTTTCCTATTTTCTACAAATCAAGAGTTAGAACCGGTTGGGTCGAAACAATTGTCGAGATTGAATAAATATTTTGTTGAAACATTCTCTCTTCTTTATGTATAATTTCTTTAATTGATTGTATTAAAATAATTTGACATAGTATTCTAATCAAAAAAATAAGCAATCCAAAAAAAAAGAAGGTATTACAATCCTTTGTCGTCTAAGTAATTATAAAGCATCACAGATCCCACATTTCGAACACGTCCTACACAGTAGGCATAGCGTACCGAAAGCCATATCCCACGACTGGTTTCGACCTATCGGGTCTCATCAGGTGGGCGCTGGCGAACAGGGAATGATTATTAAAGAACTGCGTTCTCCTGTTAAGGTATCAAACATATTCAGGATTTTTGATTAATAGAAAAAGATTTGAATGGTAGGCCAAGAAAGAAACCTTGTAGGTTTATACTAACGGTTTTACTATTATAAAATTGTTTATTAATTCAAATTAATAATAAGTGAAGTAATGCTTATTAACTTATTGTCCTTTTTCATTCCTTTTTATTGTGGGTAATCTTTTTATTTCACATTCTAAATGACCCGTTTGTTGAAGGTCTGTCACACCTAAGTTATATAATGTTGTTTAATCTCTGATTCACAATTTTATTGCATGTGAATTCGCTGATGTGAGAACATGAATAAATTATATTTATCATATTTAAAAGATTATATAGTTATAAAGAGAATTTAGATGATTTTGTTAAACGTTTAGATTTCATGGTTGGTAAGAGTAAATTAATTTAGAAACTTATGTGCAATACATTAAAAATATATACACCTTTTTAGGATGATATATTTCAAAATGAAAGCGAGAACTCTTATATTATAGGATCAGTTATGCGTCAGTTGTATAGTAATACAAACTATTGTTTGGTACTTTTCTCATTAGTTTGCAACTAAAAATATTTATTCTGTCTATCCTGTAGCACGTTGTTTTTCAAAAATTTATTCCTTACTTTTTTGTGTCGGATATGTTCAGAGATATCACAAAAAACATGTTTCATTTCATATTCAAAAAAGAAGGAATTAAAATCCTTATTCGTCTAAATATTAAGATCAAAGATCTCACATTTGGAACGCGTCCTATCAAGTAGGCACAACGAACCGAAAGCCATATCCTACGACCGGTTTCGACCTAGCGGGTCTCATCAGGTGGGCGCTGGCAGAAAGGCCTTTACAGGCTATTTTATAAATGTAAATATGGAATCAACAGAAACAAATACCCCTACCGGCATTGAATTACAGTGTAGGGGTATTAGCCCTAGGAGTAGTTGTTTCTGTTGATTCCATATTTATATTTATGTTTCATTTCGCTTGTTGTTGAAAATGTAGAAACAAAAAAGAATTGGATTTCTAGAGATTTATTTAAACTTTATAAGAGAGTAGTACTGAAGCTTTAAAATTGTTTAGTTTTTCAAAAATTATTACTTTCTGTTACCAAAAAATTCCAGTTCCTTCTTATTATTATTATTAATCTATTTTAATAATTCAAATTATTTTATAATATTGTGGTATTATAAATTTTTTTAAAATAAAATTAAAATGGTGGATTAACAAGTAGGGAGTAATAAAATGACTGTATTTTATTAACTAACAGAATTAGAATATTTAAATACATAAAATTTGAATATTTTTAAGTTAATATAAAGAAATAGAGATAAATTTAACGTATCTGCCGTTATCACTTGGTGAAACATAATTACAATAAAATAAATTAAACAATTTGGGAAATTTCACAAAACTTTTATAGACACTAGGTATATGTGTTTTGCCTCATAAGGGCACCATCAGTAGTAACAAACTATACTGAGTATAATAGGCGAAATACGTACGAGTTATTAAAAGTTTAGTGAGATTTCCCAAGTCGTTTAATTTATTTTATGGAAATAGAGACATAAATTTGAAACATTATTGTCAGAATGGCGTTGTCACTGATGTTATTACGATATATTTTACTGTCATTTTATGGGCATAACGCCTTTTAAAATCTTAATTTTAATTAACTATATACATTATTGCCGCTATAATGTTAATAAAATACGTCAAACAAGACATGATATTTGCTTGCATTTATAAGTACCTTTACTACAACCGTATTAAAAATTAATTTATCAGCAGGAAATTAAACACAAAATGAAACAGAAACAGGAAAAACTCGATTATAACTTCCGAAAAACGTTCCTGTTTATTTCGTTTTAAAATTGATAAATAACCCATTTTGGCGATAATTAGTTTTTACACCTTATGATTTTATTGAAAACTAAATTAATCGCTTGTAAATTTTCTATTTAAGTTTTTCTTGTACGGCAAAATCATTGAAAAAATTATATTGTATAAGTAGATGTTTAAATTGCTATTTATTTTAAAAATCATTAAATATTTTCTTTCTCACGAATTTCTTCCGAGAAATTCGTAATTATTTAAAAAAAATATATATCTCCATATTGTTTTAAAACTGTTCAATATTAGTGAATAAGTAAATATTTGCACATGATTTTATAGAACAAAGTGTCAATAAAATACAATAAATAATAATTGTAAGAGACACACATGAGAAATTTGTTTTAGTGTTGTTAAAAATTAGCAATGAAGCAAAATCAGATAAAGAACAAAAAAGTTTTACCGATTTTTAAAACCGTCAAAAATTACACTCTCTTAAAATGCTTAATTATTATTATTTTTCGTCTGATTTTTAATATTTAGCGTCTATTTATTTTCACGAGTAATATTTAACAACTACCTTTTCTATTATTTGACGATTACATTATTCTCAGTCCCTAAAGTATTTAAATATTTGTTTTTTTTAAATTTTATTAAAAACCGACTTAAATGTTTTCAAACATAATAATAGTGGTAATTGTATATAATATGGTTTTCTTTAAAGGCTTCTTGTTAATTTTAAAAATCACCATTAATGATCTTTACCTTTTCACAAGAATATCTTAGAATTGTTATAAAATGATTTCAAATTATGTAATCGATGTATGTTTAAATTTATTCAATAGACTTTTGTAAACTTTAAATCGTCATCTACTGATAACTTAAATATTTCATGTTAGTTAAAGGCCTTACTTAGGTATCTACTTGTACAACTTAGTAAATCAATTTAATAACGCTATAAGTTCTTGGTCAGTAATTTATCAGACGCTGATCGCGATTTCTATCTTATAGGGGTATGGTGTACAGATGAGATAGATCTAATAAGATCGAAATTACGATCCTCGTCTGGGAGTTTCAATAAAAAGGCTTTACTTTTAATGTTAATAAAACAATAAAAAATGGCGAAAATGATTATGGTTCGTTTCAATTCTATGTTTTTTCTTTCTATTCACGATACCAAGAGGGCATAGTGAATTTAGTAGAAAAATGGTGGATCGTTATTTAAGAATGTAGATTGCCAAAAGGACTAGGACAAATGAATAAATAAATTATGTAGACAATATAATAAATAAAGCATGTACTTGTTTAAACAATTGTAAAATAAAATACTGTTTTTTATTAAAAATAGATATATTTTTTAATCATCCCATTCATCATAATTCGAATCGGTATCGGAGGTGCTCTCGTCCTCTGAGTGAATGACTTTGCTACGTGCAGCTAATGCTTTTGCAAGTGCACTAGCCAAATCACCAGAAGGGTGATCTTGTGATACTGCAGGTGCAGCCTTAATCTCTCGTTCCTATAGAAAAAAATATTTCATATATTGTTTGAAAACTTGTTAAAACGTGAAGGTATCGTTTTGAACTTACAGATGCTGGTTTTAATTGGAAGCCTTTTCTTATTTCGAACATCAAGTTCCCTCTTACATCTCGGCCTGAGCTGTCCTCTTCAACGTCTTTCCTTAGCTCCACAGACTATAATTAAAAGTTGAGTGTTATATTTATAATGTAAATAAACTTTTCTTATTATGGGAAATTTTTAATTAAATTATAGAAGGTAAAACTTTAAAACACATAAAAGAAAATTTCAACAACTGTGAAACACTGCTTTTAATACAACATTCAGTTTGTGTTGGTAAAATTTAAATATGTAATTACAAAAAAGTACCTTTAATGTTGTGCCTTCTCGTATGCTTGCCAAAAGGGTTGCATGAGAATCTGGTGCAGCGGATGCAGGTGCAGGTAGGGGTGGAGGTGCAGGTGCTGCAATATTGGTAGGCATAGGAGGGGGAGGTGGAGAAATAGCTTCCATGTTCATGGGTGGAGGAGGTGGGGGTGGAGGTGGTACTGGCGCTGTTACATTTGGTGGACAAGCCAATGATGTATCTGAAATATAGAAGAAATTTATAATTAGGGATAGATAGGATAGTCTCTTTTGAAATTAAACTATTTAATTAATATGTTTCAATGTACAGCATTACCTTGTGAATTATTTCTTACTGCCGCAGGGGGTTTGAATTGCTGCTGAGCAGGAGGAGGTGGGGGTGGTGCAACTCTCTATCAAATAAAAATAAAAGTAACATGTTATGTTCAATAACACACACACACACACAATATAATAACATAAATTAATGAATAAAAACTCTAGAAATAGTTTGATTATTTTTTAAACACATTTATATAGAAAAGAAATAAATGAATAATTACACTGTGGGGGGTTCTTGGTGCAGTTCGCGGAGGAACAGGCGGTCCCGTGGATGGAGGAGGTACAGGAGGAGCAGAACTAACTTCCTCTTGATATGCAGCTCTATTTTGATTTATGAAATCATAAATAAACTCACGTGTATTTTTATCCTTAAGGTGTTCTTCTGAAACACCAGCCTAGAAATGTTTTGATTTATTGTTACTTAAAAGATATTTAAAAGTAATTAATATTAAATATACCTTTCGAAAGAATTCTGTTAAGTGAGGGTCATTACCCGTAATGTCAAACCCTTTGTCTGGGTCCCACCCAACATGTGAAATATGTCGAAACTCAGACGGATTACCAATATCAGCTTTGGTAATATTTCTTCTTCGTTTTGCTTTTCTTTCAGCTACAAATGAAATATTTAACTTCATAGTATTTTATTAAACAAAAGAGATATTTACCAGGATCAACATTTTTCTTGTAAAATATTAAATCATTATTTGTTGGTAATCTTGGTTGATCACTAGTGTCTTGCATAAAGTTCTTTAATCTCTTTTCTATAATAAAGTTACATATCAAAGTAATTGTAGTTGTTTAGTAACATATACTTATACCTTCCAATTTTTTTCTTTTTGCTTGAATTCTTGATTCTACAATACCCTTAAATTCTTTAGCTTCTAATGTATTAGCAAAATTAAATGCTACAATGCATTCCTATACAAAACAAAATTAATTGAAAATTAAACTAATCTTTGTGAAGACTTTGTCTATTGTAGAAACACTTAAATATTGTTCCCTTACCTCACCCTCAAATGTATGAAAAAATGGACAAGCTGCTATATATTCCATATTATCATACATTTCTTGTTCCCATACCATATTATTTCGTCTTAAACAATATAATCTAAAAAAGAAGTTTTTCCTCACATTGTCCCTTATGAAGCATAAAACTCCTGTGTCCCTTTTAATCCACTGCATGTGATGAGGTGGTTGAGTAAGAAAAAGTTGAATAACAGTTGTTGCCAATGACTAAAACCACACTGGGGTTAATTAAGAAATGAATATTGCAATTGTAGAATCAAATTATGATATATACCTGACAGCGGTTTCCAAATAGGCTAAATACTTGTTCATTTTCATCTTTTGTAAGTAAGCCACTATTCTTATTTTCATATTTATTACGTTGAGACATAATTGTAAACGCCCTACAATATTTGTTTTATAAGGATTAGTAATCAAGGTTACTTATCATACACAGAAGTTCATTGCAGTTAAGTAATTATTACTTAAAATACTACATAAATAGTAAAAATTATAACGGTAACAGAAATTCATTAAGCAGCAGTTGCAATTGCTTCTTGATTAATTAAAGACTTTATTTTTTTCTTAGTCACAACATTTATATTAACACCATAATGCCACAACTGTCAATGTGGAACATAAAACAGAACCTTAAAATATTTTTGACATTTTATGTCTTATGTGGCGCTGTTATCGCTCATCAGAAAACACGATTCATTTGTGGGAAAAAATAAAATTCAAAACTAGAAAGCAGCTCGCAAAATTGCGAAGAAAAGATTATTTTCCAAGTTTTTGAGATATGAAGTTTGAAGTGATGTATCTTTTGTAGACTGCATGGGGATAAATTATGTTGAGTCTGGATAGAAATAAATATTAAAATTAGAAAAAAATGCTCTTGTAAACTTTTTTATTCGATCTCGATATCTTAAAATATAAAGATATTGATATCTGCAATAAGTACGTAAGATATTTTTTTGAGAACAAAGTTTCAATCGGAATTGAAATAAAGAATATAAGGTTATATGAATGGAATTAAAAATTAGAAAGTGCTTCTAAATTTTTGATTTACGAAATCGTTTGACAAATTAAAAAGAATGTATGTAAATTTTTACATTAACTATATATTGCAAGACCAGAATAAAATACTAGATATTTAATAAAATTGTATCAATTATAACTAACCTTAATAAAGAGCTCGTGAATTTTAAATAATTATAAAAAACTGTTTTGGTAATTAGAGACGAATAAAAAGTAAAAAAGCTGCAACAAAATTACTAGTTAGGCAAGTTTATTTTAAAAACAATATAACAAGGTTTGAACGGAGTTTGTAGTTGTTTTTTTGTGAAACATACTATAATAATATAAGTAAAAGACAATAAAATAAAACTGCTTTTTTGTTCCACATTGGAGTTTATTAATTCTCTACAATTGATTCGGCTGTTTCGGTCTTTTTCAAGAGAGTACCAAAGGTAGATTAAAAGTTACATTTCAGATATGGTCTTAAATAAAAATGATATGTTCTGATATCTGAAACGTAACTTTTAGTCTACCTTTGGTACTCTCTTGAAAAAGGCCTAAACAGACGAAACAATTGTAGAGAATTAATAAACTCCAGTGTGGAACAAACAGTTTTATTTTATTATCTTCTGCTTATAATAATATAACAAAGTTTTAGTAATGGCTTTTAATGGGGCATTTTTTTTCTTTGAATGGAGATACGAATCAAAGTTTTATGACTGTGAATAAATTTGTTATGAATATATTTTTCCTTTTTCAATTATTTGTTATACTATTAAAACTAACTAAGGATGTAACAAGTTAGTCGAAATAGTTGTCCGGAAATTCCTTGAATAAAGTTAATTGAATGTTGAAACAATTGTTTTTGTCTTACCTATTTGTTACTTATATTGTTATAAAAACCATGAACTCCTATAAATATAAACAGTTTGGCGAATTTATAATAATACACACGCATATAAAATAGGATAAAAATAAAAACAAATGCAACAGTTAACATATTCTTTATTTGTGGCCGAAGTAAGTGCTTTTGTCAACACAGTTTTCTAGCAAGTCTATTGTCTAAGGTTCTGGGATTAGACTTTTATAAAAACTATAAATAAAATACATAATCTTATAAAAAATTACTCTTCAATATATAAAATTTCAGTACAGAAAAATAGAGCTACACATCGATGCTTATTCGTTTTTTTTACGTATTCATGAAATTGATAATATTCGAATTGAAGTAAAAAGTTTACAACTGTTTTTCTTCAATAAGAATTTTAACTACGATAGAAGTAATCCACAGAATCTTATTATGGCACATTCAAAAGACGTACGTAATCTAATAACAATGTACAAGTTAATAAATAAAAGAACTAGCTACTTCTACATCTACAACTAGATTTGTAGTTAGTTTAATAAAATATAAAGAATACTATTTTTTTTTCTTCATAAAAATGATGTAGTTCAATATTTAGGTGCGGTCATTAGGTTAAGAAATGACTTTTGCAGTAACTCGTTAATATTACAGTTTTGTTGGTAAAAAATGATGAAAGTGGTTTTAGTTGAGTTAGTTGGTTGATTTCTTAAGATACGTTTCCACTTTCGCTATAATTTACTCCTACAAATCTAGTATCTAGAAACAATACGCCTGATTAAAAGTACTTAACATGATCTCTTGCATATAAATCCGTCAGTTTTTCTTACATTATAGCAATTACAGTAATTTGTTCGAAAATTCCCATAATTATATTAAGTACAACAGGCAAGTTTATTTTAATCACATGTTTAGTTTAGTAACTATATTGAAAAATACTTTTCTGATTTCTCTTTTGCTACGACAGGTTTTGGTTGTTGTATGGGGTTGCGTGAACCCCAAGATATCGGTTCCTTTTCTTGTGTAAAAATCCATTTGTGGGATCCGCTTTGTAATAAATTACCCTCTCTATTCCGAAGGGATCTACGTAACCAAAGCTTCCCATTTTTGTATCATCCGGTAAACTCTGTTCTTCGTGGTATGCTTTTGGTAAATAATATCGAAAACCATCGTTAGTTATAGGCACGTTACCGGGTCGAGAATTATGATTTTCGTTTCTTATTCTTCCGGTAAAAATTCGTCCATTTTGATCGATGGGGTAAGTGGGACCGTTATTGTGTATGTAAGGATTTTCGGATCGTTCGTCGTAATGTTCGTATTGAGGATAACTGCTGTAATCATTCGTTTCAATTTCGTTTCGTATAACTGGCGATACCACAGTTGGCGACGTGTCATACGTCGTTGAGGGTGATTGCGTTGATTGTAAATAAGTTGTGAAAATGGGCGAGGGGGTTGACGTGTACTCCACGAATGTTTCGTTGTTTTGGGTGAAAGAGCGACTAGTTTGAGTTGCTATCAGTAGTGGAGAAATTTGCGTAGTGTTCTGCGACGAAGAAATTGTTGTTGTAGAGGTAGTTGAGGAAGAATACTGAATAGGCGAAACGGTGGTACTTGGTATGGAAGTTGGTGATATGGATGACGATCTCAAAATGAGAACGGGGGGTTCGATCGTTGAAGATGGAATCAGAGGATATACGGAAGAAGATGGCGGTACGGAGTTTGGTAATATCTGAACATCTGGTGTTTTTGATACGGAATTAAAATAATTTATTCGATGTAAATCATTCGTTTGATGTTTTGTTGAGTCAGAAGCTGGTTGAATGTTTGCACTGATTACTGAACTGCTTCCTATATGAGAATCTACTTCGTTTGGAAGAGAAGGTAAGTAGGTGGTACTGGGGGGATTGTAAAGGGCAGAATAGTCCGGCGAACTTGATTTGTATTGAGGCGAAGGTGGTAGGTACGATGAGGTGGCTGATAAAGGTTGATAATCTATTGAGTTGGGTGTAACAACACTGTTGTATTTTTTGATATTTGGAACGTATCCAGAGCCTGCTGGAGTCTTTTTTGCGGTTTTCAGTGCTACACGTACTGGTGTTTTTCTACCAACATAAATATTTTTAGTTCTAATAATTCTATAGCCATCACTGTCTGCTACGTAGTCTTTAAGTCGAAACATGCCATCGTCATCTACCCAACCATATGACCCCACTACTGTTCCATCTTCAAGGCGTTTCTCTTTACGATACTGGCCACTTAGGGTCATATATCGAAAATATCTTTCAGGTCCTTCATCCGTTTGGATATGATATTGATCTTGATCTGCCAAAATTGATCCAAATGATGCTAACACCATCTGAAAAACAACAATAATAAACGTTAGTTGTAAATATAGTAACAGTACTTGACCTTTATATCTAAAACGACAAGAGTACCTATATATATAATGTTGTCATATTGTATTGTTCTTCTTATTCTGAAATAGTTATATTACGAATTTGTTTTTAATGTTCTAATATTTTCTTCTTTTTAACGATAAACACAAAAGAACTACTTTGTTTATTATCACTTTTATTTACAGATCATAATATAATTTTCAAACGAGCGATTCCAATTGAATGAATATAGAACAGAAGGTATACAGGTTTATAAAATAACAATTTGGGATTGTCGCTTGTTACCTAAATGTCGTAAATAGTTGTGAATATTACAATTCTATCTGGTCATTCAAAATATTATTTGTATCAGTTTTTGAGGCTTTAAATATTTCCAGTGATTCTAAAACATTTGGTTTATAACCTTTCTTATCTATATGTATTATTTTTAAATTTTCGATTGATGTAAATTGGTGGTTAATTTATATACAATCGTTTACAAAGTTTGAATTACTTTTTTGAAGTCTAAAAGATCTGAAATGTTCATTGACTCTAATTCTGAAGGATAAAACAAATATGTCTGATAAAACGTCTATAAAAAAATGTTCGGAATGTAATTCCTTATATTTAGGTCAAACAGGGAGATCCTTCAGAATTATGTTCAATGAACATTTCAGATCTTTTATACTACAAAAAAGTAATTCAAACTTTGTAAACTATTGTATGAAAAGTAACCACCAATTTCCATCCATCGAAAATTTAAAAATAATACATATAGATAAGAAAGGTTTTGAACTAAATGTTTTAGAATTACTGGAAATATTTAAAGCCTCAAAAACTGATGCAGATAATATTTTGAATGACCAGATAGAATTGTAATATTCACGACTATTTACATTTAGGTAACAAGCGGCAATCCCAATTTGTTATGTTATATACCTGTGTACCTTCTGTCCTATATTCATTCAATTTAAATCGCTCGTTTGAAAATGACAGTATAATCTGTCGAAACTATAGTTAAAATTATTGCAAATAAAAGTGATAATAAACAAAGTAGTTTTTTGTGTTTATCGTTAAATTGAAAATTGTAAATCGACTTTTACGGAAAAGTGTATTCAATTACTAGATTTGAATAAAAGCTTTTTTGTCCCTGTATTTAGCTTTGATTCTGCCCATTATAGAATAAGCCTGTGAAGTTGAATTGATATCAAAACAGTATTTATTAATTTTCAATACATTTAGTCTTAAGTCTATTTGCATATTTGAAGAGAATAAGCATGTATAGTGGTACTTTATTCCTAAAACCTTGCAGGTTATAATGCAATATTAAAGAGCTTTTATCAATTTGCGTTTCTAGATATGTTTAATGGTACTATAATAAGAAAACAGTGTGAATAGGTGTAGGTTGAGTACAATAACGAAAAGTACTTATGTGCTTAAAAGTAACATTTATTGGTGTTTCTGTTACATGCAAAGCAGTGCGATGCCAGCTACTATCTGCAAGAATGAATACATAAATATGTTTATAAACATATTCGGCGTAATAAAATATATTTGCGGAAGAAAAAGCAAAGGAGGATGTAGGTTTTACTGTGTAGGCCTGAAAGGCTGTAACTTTGAGACGCCAAGTACTTATTAATTGCAAACGGAAAAATTAAATGAATTTATCGTAATAGTTTCATGATATTATTCGTAGTAATTTAAATTTTAAATTGAGGAAACTTGGAGTAATAAAATTCCCATTTTTGCCAATAGAAGATTTGACTTATGTATAAAAATTAAAGTAAAATCAACAAAAAACGTACAATTAGAAAGAGAAATAACGAGGAAGTTTAAATGTTAAAAGGAAATATATCAACTAAATAAAAATATTTTTTTAATTGAATGAGTGGATAGCTACAAAAACTTTATATATAAATACGCTATACATTCATTTATGTAATTGATTAAAAAAGTGTATGTTAATAAGTATGATAAGTTAATGAGCCAAAAGCATTGTTTTGCGTAAATACGCCTCTGTGAAATATTGTTTTTTATGAGTAAATACTCTGAAGGTTCCGTAACGTTATATATAGGGTATTAAAAGATTAGCTTTAAAAATGTTGTGGGGTTACTCGGTATCGGAAATTGAACAATATTCGCAGAAAAATAATATCCATACTTCTTCTGTTCTGATATATAGGATGAAAAAATCAGAACTTGTTCAATTGAATATTTTTTATTTTTAAACAAAACCCAACGATTCGCTTACATTTTTTGATATTTCATTCCATTATTTAATTTTATAGTGTTGTCGTGTTAATAGTTTTAAAATGTTTGTATTTGTCCATATTATAATTTAATTTAGTTTATAAACTAATAAAGCAACTCAAAAGCATCAAATGGTTTTAGTCGTAATTAGGGTATGTGCCTTTTTAATTTATCAATAAGGACGATTTCAACATGGTAACAATGGATTCCAATGAAACTAATGTATATCATACAGTAAGTCACCCTTAGTAATAGGTAACAATAATTTAGGCCAACGCATAATTGTTTAGGGGTTAGGGGTGTATAAAGTGTAGTACGAGGGTGGATCAAATATAAACGAGACCTTTTAAATTGCGGACCGGATAGTTGTTCAAGGCGCATCCGGGCGTTAGGAACTTGAAGTGGGGATTTTAGATGGAGAAAGAGACCGCCACGCCATTGTGCTTCAGATATCTGGTGAACTCGGCATCAGCTATGGGAGTGTCCACACCAATCATAACGAAAAACTTGGGATTCCGAAAAATTTCAGCTCGTTGGGTTCTAAAGTTGCTGAGTGAAGATCAAAATCTGCTCGATTTAGAGAGGAAGGTGATTTTTTTGCACAAAATTATAACCTGCGATGAGACGTGGGTATACCATTACACTCCAACATCAAAACAAGCAAGCATGGAGTGGCGGCGCAAAGATGAATCAAACCCAGTGAAGCATAAAACACGTCTGTTTGTAGGCAAAGTTTTAGCCACGGTTATGTTTTTTTGGGACTGGAGAGAGGTGCTGTTGGTCGATTTTTTGCATGAGCGAAGAATTATTAACGCAGCGTCCTACTGTAATCTTCTCAGTCAGGTAAAATTTGCTTATCGCCGATAAAAGAGGACGAATCACGGATGGGGTGACGTGTTACTCTTACACGATAACTCTAGGCCTCATACCTCAGCTTTAACGCAAGCCCAAATCGATGAAATACACTGGACTCAGCTAGAACACCCTCCATATATCCCAGACATATCCCTTTGTGATTTCCACATGTGTGGGCCTCTCAAAGAATCACTAGGAGGCGAGCGATTTCAGACCGATGAACAGGTGGAGGCGTTTGTGCGCAACTGGATAGACACCCTGCTTCTTTTTGTGAAAACGGGATGAAAAAACAACA
The DNA here is from genome assembly GCA_963921985.1 of Agrilus biguttatus. Lineage (NCBI taxonomy): Eukaryota > Metazoa > Arthropoda > Insecta > Coleoptera > Buprestidae > Agrilus > Agrilus biguttatus. The sequence goes on from OY998117.1 coordinate 33,555,174, forward strand.
ATGCGTTGGAGAAAATGTATAGACAAACAAGGGGGATATATTGAAAAATAGGGAAATTTGTGTTTGTGTGAAACTATTCAAAATATATGTTTTATGAACAAAAAGTCGTTTATATTTGATCCATCCTCGTACATGCAACTAGTATATCAGTTACCATTCAAAAAATTTTAATAAATTACAATATGATAGAACGTTGTAACTAAATTTTTATTACAAGGTATACTAGTAACTGGCGCACTAGTTACATAACTAACTACTGAATAAAAGCGCATTGGGCTAACTTATTGTTACCCTGTTACCGAGGAGTACTTCTCTTTATTTCATTGTAATCCATTATTACCATGTGTGATACTCTCCTCATAAGTTAAGTTTGTCACATAATAGTTCCACAGAGAATTACAATTAGTAATCATTGAGAAGTATCAGTCAGCCAGAGAATTGCTTTGTTAGTATAATAGTACATTCAAGGGGTCGTATCCTTTTATTACATTGAGTTAGAAACTTTATTTTTTTATAGGACCATTTGACTGTAGACTTGAGCATTTATTATTAAACAATTAAAAATAAACGCAAATTACTTTGTTTTATCACTTTATTTAGTTGCTATCGTAATGAATTAATTAAAAATCGCTTGATAATGATACTCGTTGTATCGAAACTATAGTAGCGTAGATAGCAACTAAATAAAGTGATAAAACAAAGTAATTTGCATTTGTTTTTAAATGTTTAAAAATGAATTATCACAAAGTAGAGCTAGAATCTATGCAATTTATTATTAATTCAAACTCGGTACTTTCAGCTGATCTTAAGGACAGACAGACAGACGGATCTTACAAGGGTTCTATTTTTGATTTCGAGGCACAAAACTACGTATTAGAGTCCTTGTTAAATGTAGTTTGTTAATGTTTAACAGACATCTTAAACGTTAATAATTCCCTTGATCGCCAATGGATATTATTTTTGCTACTTTTTCTTGTTTAGAAATAAGTTTTCTTTCTCTTTATTGGTTCAAACTATTTTTTCATGCTATTTGCATTTAGACTTAAGAATAATACAATTACAACAAACTCGATAGCTCAAACCCCAACGCCAAAAGACGACAGTCGTGTTGTTACACGACAGTCAAAGTTTCAAGCATTTTGATTAATAATACCATTATTGGCAGTACGAAAAAAAAAACGAAAAGAAACATTGCATTGTACGTAACTTAAAGTTGTAAAAACGTGGGAAATAACTAAAAATAATGTCGAGTACCGTAATACATTAATTACTGTTGCTGAATGTGTTTCTAATTTTACCGAAATAGATATGATCAAGTCCGCATTTATTATACTATCTGACTGGACTATTATCTGTCGCAAACCGTTTTGTATGTAAACACGACCATATACGGTTACTCTACGCCCACACAAAAGAGCACTAAGTAATCGTAAGTACACAACATATTAACAGCTGATCGTTAGTTATAGTAGGCTGTGGATGACTTGCTAGTTTGGTATTCAGAAAGTGCAAGTGATATTCATATCCGTATTTCATACCGATTATGGTCGTGAAAAGCCAATAAACGTTTTTTTTTAATCAACATAATAGATATTATCAGCATACTATACCTACCTATAGAAATACAGACATGTGCAAAAAAACAATCCCTATTTGTGAATTCGTTTTTAGAGAGGTAAATATACAGGATGCAATCTTGTATCCTTTTATTGTAACTGAAGGTCTTGGTCAGACTTCGCCAACATGATTTGTGAAACCAAAAGGTCAAAAAAGTTCGTATGGATATGTATCTAAAAATGCTTACTTATGTAAGTTATACGTCAATTAAAAATTTTATTAACGATTAGAAAAATTGTTCAAAATTCCACATGCTTCATTTCGACGAATAATGAATTGATGAACTAGCTCAAAACTTCCGAGACTATTACGGACTATACGAAAGGTAGTAGCCATACGGTCGCTTACAGCTCTTCTAAATTAAGAATTGGTGTCGATTTCAATAATTACTATTAAGGTATTCTTTAGAAGCAGGACCAAAATGGACTGGAGCATCGTCATGCATTAACTATAACTTTTGTCGTGTTTCCAATTAAAGGCATTCGAGTAAGAGGAGAAGACCATTTTCAAGAAAAATTATGTAATTTAGTTCATTTAATTTATTTAGTAAAACCATTGGTCCTATCAAATAATCGCCAACAATTCCGGCCAAAATTTTGCACGAAAATGTAGTCATGATTGTTTAATGTGGATTTCAATAATTACTGTTAAGGTATTCTTTAGTAGCAGGACCAAAATGGACTAGGGCATCGTCATGCATTAACCATAACTTTCGTTGTGTTTCCAATGATAATTTTCAAGAAAAATGATGTAATTTAGCTCATTTAATTTATTTAGTAAAACCATTGGTCCTATCAAATAATCGCCAACAATTCCGGGCCAAACTTTGCAAGAAAAAGTAGTCATGATTGTCTAATCGCATGATGATATTCCCTTCAGCCCATTGATGGTCATTATGCATCCTTTGCAAACTATTGTTTTCTGTAATTAGTAAATTGCTAATAAACAAAACGCAACATCTATTTCCAGTTCAGCACATTTTATAAGCTCCCAAAAACACCGAGCGGCGTGGTCTAGTGCTCTATATCATTGCTTAGCACCGGTTCGAACCCGGGTCCGACTACTCTGGTCCAAGTTTTCTGTGGTTTCCTTGAATCGCTTAGACAAATGCTGGGGCAGTAATTATTCCACAGATAATCTTTCACTTCTCTTCTGTCTTCATTTCGTCCGTTTCATCTTTCTCTCCCTAACTGCACCACCCATCCATTCTAACGATTCCTGCAAGGAGGCTGAAGAGGGCTTTACGCCCTACCCACCGGCTCTGCACTACAGTGTAGATCGGAGGGACTGCCTGCCCACCAGCACGAGTAGCTGGTAGGTATGAAACACAAAAAAGTTTTAATTCCCAAAAACGGTTGAAATAACAACCTTGTTTTTTATTTGTATCAACTGTTAAATTGACGTATAACTTTTTAAGTAAGCATTTTTGGATAGATGTACATATGAACTTTTTTGACCTTTTGGTTTCATAGATCACGTTGGTGAAGTTTGGCTAAGAAATTTAGTTACACCCTGTATATCAATAACATTTTGACATAAGTGGTTTGCTGATAAAAGCTGCAAACTTGCAAAACACGTAGAACCACTTTGCAAATGGAACATGAACATAAATAAATACTAATTATTTACATGCATGAAATCCGCTGTATTAATGAGCAATTATAAATAGGCATTATTTAAAAACGTTCCTACATTTGTAACTTTATTAGTTTATTTAAAAAAGACACACCCCATGACATTTACAAGTAATAAAGTTTACAATATCACATAATTTTTCTACAATATTTCAGTTTTCTGATGATATCATCATGTGTTTGTTCAAACGAGACCTTTCAGTATTATTTCTCTTTTGGTCTGGATAGTAAAGGCATATAAAAATACTGGTTGGTTAAATTTAATTTTGTGAGACCGAGATGGTACGTCCTTTTTGAACGATGCTGAAATAATTAATGTCATTTAAAATGTTTTTGGTGCACAATAGGCAAAGATCAAAATGTGTCCCAATATCGCCCACATTATTTTCAACGAGAAATGATGGGTGTACTTAGTCATCTTTACTTATGTGCTAGACCTTTATCCTTCAAAGGACAATATTGAGGTTAAGGTTACATTTCATTTTCTGTATACAAGATATTTCCATTAGTACTATTTATAAGATTAAGAACGTAACGAATTTTAACTGTGGGTATGGAGTTCTGCATTGCAATAATATTTGTAAGTAATGAATGGTACATAATTACAAATTAGATTTTGTTTTAATTATACTTACTGTAGATTGTAAAATGTGAATTAGATAACTTTTTTAAGGTAGCTCACGAATGACAGAAACATTTAAAGATAAATTGGAGAGGTGATGTGTGTATGTAATGTACCTACCTACCATCCATATATAATATAATATAATATTTAGTAACACTGTGTATGTTAAAATTAATAACCTTTTGTAAATAATTAACAAATATTGCTGAGGATATTAGAATGATGGTTCGGGCTTGTAGGCCGTGGTCGATTTGAACGGTTTCGTCTAGACGTTTCGTCAGCAACTGCGGCTGACATCCTCAGTGGGTGCTGCGTTGACTATGCGGGCGAAGATTATACCTCGAAGTCTCGCAGCACCCACTGAGGATGTCAGCCGCAGATGCTGACGAAACGTCTGGACGAAACCGTTCAAATCGACCACAGCCTACAAGCCCGAACCATCATTCTACTATGAATTCCGGCCGTGAAAGCTTATGTTCTTATATTGCTGAGGATGTTCGTAATCAGCAATTATCTTTGTAAACATAGGGGAAATTAATTATCTAGTAAGTTTGATGTTGAATATTTGTACTTTAGTTGATAAGAGCCAATTTCTCTTGGGAGTAGAAAATATTTGAAGTCTGACAGATAAATGTACCAACTGGACTTTTATCGATACATCACAACCATAGGTAATAAATTATCTGATCAACGTAACAGAATAGTAATATAGCAGAATAGCGGTAATAGTTAAAGTTGTAGAATAATAATACAACACATAGTTCAAACATTCCAAATCTTCTATTTCTTAAATTCGCCAAGTTCATACAAAATCAAATTCTTCTTTATTATTAATTTTAAACTTAAGTTAGTGTTAATAGATAATTGTAAAACAATGCATTTTTTCAGCAAGCAATGCCAAGCTATGAATTCAATATCGAAGAACTTAAAAATATCTTTTTAAATCGATTGAAAATGGTTCTACATTCATATGTATCCTTTTGTTGTAATTGACCCCATTTTAGATTAGAATTATTTTATTGACAACCCCGACCATCGTTTCTACCCTTTTCACATTTGTTTTTGTCTTAATACAAATTTTAGACATTTAAAATTTCCACACAACAGTTTGATAACCTTATCACCTATTTATTAGGGAATGAATCTTTAAAGATCCTTTCATAGGGGATGCTTACGCAATTAGATTGATGAGTCTGTTAGAAATTCAGATACACAGGAAAATGGGGGATTATCACCTTAAGCATAATTCGATAGACAATTTGGTAAATTAATTGTAAATATTTTTTATTTTATTTGCATTTGTAATATAATTAATAATGATTCCCCGTTTACCATTAGTACAACTGTTCTGGTTTGCACTGTACATTAACATTAATTAAGGTAATGAAATTGTTCAATAATTGTTTTTTACATAACGGCAATGTATCGATTAAAAAAGACCTTAATGGTCTACCTACATATTTAATACGAATGAACTTTAACACCACGCAGCACTTACATACATTTGTTAGTAGTAAAATATATGCAAAGCATTTTTTTTAAATATCATCTCAATAGCATTTCATCACCGTTATTACAATAGCAAAAACAGACATGACGGTAACATATTGGTACGCCAACTATGTAATACGTACATAAGTGTTTAATAGTAATAATTATTGTATTATGAAATGTTAGGTCATGTATGTAGTTCTTTTTGTATTAATTTCTACACGATTATTATACCTAAAGCGATTTGGAAATACGAGAGCAAAAGATTAAGAAAAAAAGGCGATTATACCAGTTAGATTTGAAAGGAACTTAATGAGCTTGATATTCAACAGGAACTGATTCGATTAAGTAATACGGATTTTGGAGATAAGTAAAAAACATGCAGTTTCTAGTCGTCAGTAAATATCATAATTAAGTAGCTTAATGCTAACTGCTTATTAATTGTTATTGAAAAGGCTACCAATTTAGAGATGATTTAGAATTAAAGTTGAAGAAGTGTTGACGTTGTAAATCGTAAATGCTAATATCTAGAAGTAACAAGCAAAATTGTAAAAATGATTATAAAAAATACCCAGTACATTTTACTAAATTTGCTTATTACAATAAACAAATTTTCATACACAGTATAGTAAGTATCTATTAGAAGGGGCTGGTAGCTAATTAAACAAATTACATGGGGGAGATTTATTTGTATTTATTGCAACCTTAAGTAAACTTACATTTGAAGCTTTTACATAAACTTACTTTATTTAGATTACGATATTTATAATTAACTTCGATAGTATGTAATAAGTTTCATTGTCAACATTTGTGTTTATTTATTTATTTTTGTTTTTTACTGTTATTTATAGTTCTCTTTAGATGTTATTTGTTCTGCATACCATTGTTTTTCTGCAAATAATTTTAAAAACACGTGAAGGTTTTTGAAGAACCTTCAAAAATAAAATCGATCTCCTATGTCTATCATTTCAAACTAATAGCGCATAGAAAAAGTTTAAGTCACTAAACAGTTTATTAAAGACCATTATGATCATTTCGCCATACAGGAACTTCTTTAGATGGAAGATTGTTACTTAACTTTGTGTTCCTCTTTGTTATTATTATGGAAAGTTATTAGAGAATTAAAGGGTTCCTCGGTTCAATATTTCAGATTAACGATAATAACTAACGAATATTCTTAAAAAGTTTGATTATTGTCTTAATAAAACTGTATCGATCATTACGACCATCATCAAAGAATACCAAACGTAAACATGATTTAGACTGTGATTTATGTATTAATTACGTACTACGAACGAGGGAAAACCAAGAAATGTCCGTTAAAATTATGGTCTTTCTTAATTTCAATGTACATTGCTTTTTGAAATATTTGTATGTAGATCAAGACAATGACTATTATTAGTGACAAAACTTTTGGTTTTTATCATCTACTAAAACCTAATGCATTTGCTCATATAATTATTATAGTTGTTGATACAACAGTCATAATTTATGAACATACTCAAATGTTCAGTTATATACTGTTATCAGAATAAATATATTTCACAAAATTTGCACTGCAAAAAGTTTAAATAATATTAAAATGTAAAAACCACAAGCAAGTATCGATTTGAGATGGTAAAGGTTTAAATGTTAGAGTTAATTTTCGTAAGAATTACCAATGCAATCAGCCAAGAATTTAGTCCAAGATTCAAAAAGTAATCAAATACACTTCAGTTTAGTTTCATCAACCTGTTTTAAAATCAGGCACTAGGTTTCTATACATTATTTGTATTTCTTTGTAAAAAGACAACGCCTAAAGTATGAACCTAAATCTTACTTAATCCTTTATTCATTATATACATTCAACTAACTATGTATGCGGTAAAAATTTAAAGCTGATGGCTATAGCTTTTCTTTATGAGCACATCTGGTTACACCCTTTAGAAAGTGATAAACAGATTAAAAAAATAACTGTACTTTTAAACAAGCTGAACAAATTAGGTGTCAAAAGGTTTTGAGCATCCAATTTATCAAAGCACAACTGAAATATGTACCGATTATATTCACTTGTACAACTTATGTAACAACAGAAAGTGTAAATTTATTCCAAGATGAACTACACTGATTTTTATGTCACTTACATTCATAAATATTTCCGGAAATATAAGGCAAAATATCAAAGGTTTAACTGTATGAGTTTTAGAGTTTTACAAATATGAGTAATTAAATAAATACAAATATAAATATGGAATCAACAGAAACAACTACTCTGAAGGGCTAATACCCCTACTGGCATTGAATTACACTGTTGATTCCGATGGATTATTAGACGAAGATATAACATATTTAAAAAAAGAAGGCGTTAATGTTCTTTTTTGTCTAAATTTTAAGGATCACAGGTCCCACATTTCGAACGCGTCCTACACAGTAGGCACAGCGTACGGTAAGCCATATTTCACGACCGGTCTCGACCTATCGGATCTCATCAGGTGGGCGCTGGCAGAAAGGCATTTACAAGCCGGTCGTGGGATATGGCTTTCCGTAATTTGTGCCTACTGTGTAGGACACGTTCGAAATGTGGGATCTGTGATCCTTAAAATTTAGACGAAGTCTTTTTTCGTCTTGCCTTCTTTTTTTAAATATGAGTAATTAAACTTCAATTTAGAAAAAAGTCATTATTTAGAAAAGGTTGATGGTTACACTCAGATGTTTTGCAGAAGTTTCATTATGTTCATCAATTAAGCTAAATTATTACATTTCAAATAGTTATTTGAGTTTAATTACTAATTATGTTTTATTTTACTTTTTCGATTTAGTAGTACCAGACATTAACTCTACCCTACCTATAAACAAAGAAACAAATTTTATCTTTTCAGAATATTAGCTTTAGAATAAAACAACGGTTCGGAATTCTCACGAAGTGAGTCCTATTTATACTTTTAGTAGCTACGTTAGAAGGACAATTAGCTACTATTCATCATATAATGATCGTTTTTGTGTAACATCCTGTATATTTCCTTAAACAATCTAATTGTTAGTTAGTTGTTTACGTTACGTGACACGCATTGTTTTCATTTGCCTGTTAGAGTCTTCAAGGTGTGTGTTAGCGAATTTCCTCAGGATTTGACAATTCGCATGACCCTACACGCACATTAACAAGTTCCCAACAAATCCTTCGTTTATATACAATAATGTAGTAAATTTAACTGTCTAAAACATAAAGTGTGTTAGCTACAAACATACTAATCATAGACCAAGGTACTTGCGGTTTGAGTTGGTTTAAAATTAACTAGTTTAACTCCTGTACACATATTCAAGGATTAGCGAATAACAAAAATAAATAAAACTACATTTCAGGCACTTTTCATAATTTTCTTTACATTTTCCTACTTGATTTTACTCTACATATTTATTATTAATAAAACAATATCTTTAAAAGAAGTTGCAATTGTACATATGTAAAGAAAAATAAACTATAAACACATGTCAATAGAACTTCAGGAAGTTAATAAATTAATTAAAATATTTTTTTCGATAGATAACAGTGACAGATTGCTAAAACAATCTTGGAACATTGTTGCTCTAAGCTAATTAAAATTCTTATTATATTAATTAAAAAGGTTGTTGGCTGATTGATTGGGGTGACTCCGCACAAAAAAAACTTACTGTCCATAATTAAGGGTTTTTATACACCCGCAGTAGTTGCGTTTATAGGTTAATGAGTCATTAAGTATAATTTCATAAACAATTTGGCAAATTAATTGTAAATATTTGTAATATTTTTTGTTACTATTGTTGATACCTAGTTTTGTATTGTTGATTCTTACAAATTAAAAAAGTTGGTTGGGTCTTAACGGTCACTGATTAATAATACTGTGGGAATTATAATTTGCTGGTCGTTAAACAACTCTTTAAAATTCCTGTTGACAGACATAGTTAACATTCCTTTAAGTTTTAAATTCCATTTGCAGTTGCAAAATGCTTATTCAGGTTGTATTTGCAACTAACTAAGTACATACCTAGTACCTACTGCTTCAGTTTCTGTTCCCATTGTGGAGAGAAGGAGAAAGTTTCAGTTTCACGCTCAGTATGAAATATGTTTAGGTTTGAATGAACTGACTTTCTTAATTAATAAGTTTATTGTCGTTACTATATTGGTAACCGGATAATACAATGCCAGTTATTTTAAGGCTCCTTTAATTGATGTTTTAGTTGCTACTACTATTTAAATTACTAAGAAATTCAATTAAACTTAATAATAACTTATTATTTAGTATCATTAATAAAAATTGGAAACGTCATGTGCAAATCAAAAGAATTGTATATATTATATTCTATATAGCTTTGAATCCACTTATGTGATAATGAATTATGTTCGTTTAGTTTCCCAGAGTAAAACGTGACTGTTTAGTCTGGGTTGTGTTTATATTTGTACATTTTTATTCCGTGGGATTTTTTTTTTGTTATGACTATGTTTGTCGTCGGTATATTTTCATAAGACGTGCGATGGCTTGAATGGCTTGTCTGACGGGATAAGAGGGTAGATCTTAATGAACCACGGTACCGACGACAACATTTATTTTGTATTATAATATGAAATAAATATATTAAATTCAAATCGTATGACTTTACGTACTTTCACAAAACGTTAAATCGGTGTATAATACAATACGCCAATATTCAAAAATAATAAGAGGCACAGCTTTTTAATTAAGGTTGTGCAGCAGTGAATAAATAACAAGTAATAACTTGATGAAAGTTCAGTGCCAAAACGTAATAAACATTATGGTCCTTCGAGCCGGATAGTAAAATTCCAGAAAGTCATTTGGATATACGTTTACTTATCTCAGGATTCAGTGTTAATACGCAATAAATACGATTGTGCGTATATTCGTTGTGTGTGAACAGGGACAGTGAAGTCATTCGTATCGAACTCTATTTATATTAAGAAGTCAACAATTAGTGCAAATTCGCTATTCTACAAAAACAATTCGGCAATCACCGACTCATTCAATCATACGGTCCAGAGTGGTTCAACTTAATCATCAATCAAAGCAGAGCAACATCAACCATCATCATCCATTTGGAGAATTGGAGAACTCGAGATCAACAAAATTTACCTTCGCAGTTTATCATCCAAATTCATCGTACACAAAAACAGATAAGTGAAAATTTCTTCTTTCCTTTATACCTTTTATCACATCGCTCCTAGAGTCAGTATTCAGTCGTATATGTTAAGTTGATTGCTCAGTAAGTAGTGTCTTATTTTAAGGATGGCAGAAGTAGAAGCACGATTAACTGCTTTAAAAAGGCAGAGAACCACACTGAAAAGTAACTTAACAAAATTCGGGAATTATTTAAGCGTGACAGAAAATCAGAACAATACTATTGAAATTAAGTTACGTTTAAAAAAGGTTGAGACATTTCTAGATAAATTTGAAAACATTCAGGCAGAGATAGAGGAAATTACAAATCAATCGACTACTGAATTCGATGAGTTTGAAAATTTATATTATGCATCATTAACTCGTGCACATGAGTTTATAGAATCAAAGTCACAAGTTCCGTTGGTAATTAAATCATTAGAACACGAAAATCCGTCTACTAGTATGCAGGGTCAAGTCGCATCTTACATAAATATAGCACTACCAAAAATAGAATTAATTTCATTTGATGGTACATACAGCAAATGGTTGAATTTTTATAATAGTTTTGAAACTTCCATTCACAATAGAAAAGATCTTTCAAATACTCAAAAATTGTTATATTTAAAATCATGTTTAAAAGGCGAAGCAATATCAGTAATCGAATCATTAGAAGCATCCGATGAAAATTATGTAGAAGCATTAAAATTGTTAAAAAATCGGTTTTATAACAAAAGAATAATCATTCAGAAACACGTTAAAACATTATTAGAACTTCCCAGTATTTCGAGAGAATCAGCAATCGAACTGAGAAAGCTATTAGACGCTATTCAAACACATTTACGCTCACTAAAAACGTTAGGTGAACATGTAGACCATTGGGATACATTGTTAATTCAAATTCTGACAAATAAAATTGATCGAAACACTCATAAAGAATGGGAAAAATCCATTAAAGGCACCGAGATGCCAAACATGCAATCATTCATAGAATTTTTAGAAGATCGTTGTCAATTGTTACAAATAACAGCAATCAATGTTTCAGAATCTAGTAATATACATTCGTCAAAGAATAATATAAATAAATCAAAGTCACACGCGTTAACTAATACTATACGTAAAATATCTCCATGTATTATTTGTAAAGAGCATCATAAACTTTTCAAATGCGAATCGTTCAAAAAAATGAAAGTTTGTGATCGAATTAATAAAATTAAATCAAAGAACCTATGTTTCAACTGTCTAAATTCGGGACATCGCAGTGAGGAATGTAAATGGACAGGATGTAGGGAATGCGGCGAAAAACATAATTCTTTGTTACATTATGAGGTAAGGAATATTAATAACAATACTGAAGGAAAAGATAACGAAAATCGAGTATCCGCAGGAAATTCAAATACTAAAATACTTACGACCACTGTACCTTCACAAGTGTTGTTGTCAACGGCCTTAATTAATATAAAGGGTAAAAACGGTGAAATGGTTCAAGCACGGGTCTTGTTAGATAACGCGTCACAGTCTCATCTTATTACCAAGCGACTCGCGGATCATTTACAGTTGCCTTTAAGAAAAATAAACTTGCCTTTGTGGGGTGTTAATCAACTAGAAAGCAAAATAAAATATTCAACGCAAGCAGAGATTTACTCACTAAAAGATAATTATAGAGAAAAATTAGAATTTTTAGTTGTGTCGGAAATTTGTAGTAGTTTGCCAAATGAGTACATTGATAAACGAGCCCTTAATTTCCCTCGCCATGTAACTCTTGCTGATCCGAAATTCCACGAACCCGCTGCAGTCGATGCGTTGTTAGGAGTAGAGATATTTTACGATCTATTATGCGTAGGACAAATACAAATACCGGGTCACAAGGCAATGTTGCATAAAACGAAACTTGGCTGGATAATTTCGGGAAGAATCGGGAATAATGTAAAACCGCGAAAATTTACAAAGTGTATGGTTTCATTTACGACGTTACAAGAAAGCATGAAAAAATTCTGGGAAATTGAGGAAATTGAAAGGGAAACATTTTTGTCAAACGAAGAATATGAGGTAGAAGAACATTTTAAAGAAACAACAAAACGCGATCCAATAACTGGGCGATACATTGTTAGATTGCCATTTAATAAAAAAATTAATAATTTGGGAGATTCATACAAATCAACTAAAAAACAATTTTATGCATTGGAACGTAAATTATCAAAAAATCCTACATTAAGAGTTCAATACATAGAAGGTATGCGTGAAGCAATAGTTTTAGGTCATATGAAAGAAATACAATCAAATAAAATTAAAGAGACACATTGTTTTTTGCCACATCATCCAGTTATAAAGGAGTCTAGCTCCACTACCAAAGTTCGAATCGTCTATAATGCTTCAGCAAAAACTAGTACAGGTATTTCACTAAACGATTGTTTAAAGGTAGGCGCGGTAGTTCAGAGTCCGAGTGTCGATATTATTATCAGATTTCGCACACACCAAATTGTGATATTAGCGGATATAGAGAAAATGTACAAACAAATACATCTCCACGAGGAAGATACACAGTTTCAATTAGTTCTATGGCGCGAAAACGAAACAGACGAATTAAAATCATTTGTAATACCAGTTGTTATGTTTGGAAGTGCATCGGCACCCCATTCTGCGACACGGGTATTAAATCAATTAGCGGAAGACGAAGAATCGAAATTTCCTAGGGCTAGCAAAATTCTGAAACGCGATTGTTACGTGGACGACGTGATAACAGGCGCAGATGATATTGATAACGCAAGAAAGATACGTGATGAGTTGATAGGCATTACTAACGCGGGTGGTTTTACTTTGCGAAAATGGGTATCAAACCATGCGGACATTGTAGAATCGATGCCTAAAGACTTAAGTAACATTAATTTATTAAACGACAACAATTCGGAGGCAAAAGCTTTAGGTATTCAATGGAATGTTCTGGGTGATGAAATTACATACAAGGTCACTGCGGAACCAGAAGCGAAAATTACAAAACGAAATGTACTGTCAAGTATTGCTAAACTTTTTGATCCTATCGGTTTAATCGGACCCGTCATTGTATCAGCAAAAATCCTAATGCAAGGCCTGTGGCAATGTAAGGCAGGTTGGGATGAATCTCTGCCACAAAATATTCATACGATGTGGCTAAACATAAAAAAACAATTACCACTATTGAACGAAATTAAATTTGATAGGAAAATTATAATAAAAAAGGAAGTTTCGAAACCGCGTTAAAGTAAAGGTTTATGCATGTATATTTGTGTGTTTTGCTACGAAAGCCATTCATATAGAATTAGTGACGGATTTGAGCACTGATGCATTTATTGGATGTCTTCGTAGATTTTTCGCCAGACGAGGTTATTCTAAAAATCTATATACGGACAATGCCACCAATTTCGTGGGGGCAAAAAATGAAATTGAAAACATAAACAAATTAATCAAATCTGAAAGTCACAACAACATAATTAAACAGTTTTTGGTAAAGAAAGGTATAAATTGGCATTTCTCGCCTCCTAGATCGCCACACTTTGGTGGACTTTGGGAAGCGGCTGTAAAATCATTTAAATTTCACTATGTTAGAGTCGTAGGAGACAGGTTATTTACTTATGAGGAATTAAGTACATATACGACTGAAATCGAGGCTATCCTTAATTCACGACCCCTAACCGCGTTATCCGATGATCCAAATGATCTACGAACCCTAACTCCTGCCCATTTTCTCATAAGAGAAAAATTCAATACTATACCAGATCAAAATCTGACGCATGTGCCAAAAAATCGGTTATCAAGTTGGCAAGCTCTGCAGGACATCAAACAACATTTTTGGCAGAGATGGTACAAGGAGTACCTAAATCAATTAAGCATTCGGACTAAATGACAACAACAGACGACAAACGGAATAAACATCGGGACCCTGGTATTACTTAAAGAGGATAACACACCTCCCCTTCGATGGCCTCTTGGTCAAATTGTCGACATCTTTCCCAGAGCGGATGGCACCGTTCGAGTCGTAAACGTGAAAACCAAGTGCGGGGTGTATAAGCGAAGTGTGACGCGAGTGATACCTCTTCCAATAGAATAGACAAAGTACTTGTATTATGTATAGATAGTTAAATTTATTAAATCGGATAATTGTAATTCAATAGGTAGAAATATTAATTGAACGGAGATCGTTCAAGGTGGGCGGTATGTATATATTATATTCTATATAGCTTTGAATCCACTTATGTGATAATGAATTATGTTCGTTTAGTTTCCCAGAGTAAAACGTGACTGTTTAGTCTGGGTTGTGTTTATATTTGTACATTTTTATTCCGTGGGATTTTTTTTTTGTTATGACTATGTTTGTCGTCGGTATATTTTCATAAGACGTGCGATGGCTTGAATGGCTTGTCTGACGGGATAAGAGGGTAGATCTTAATGAACCACGGTACCGACGACAACATTTATTTTGTATTATAATATGAAATAAATATATTAAATTCAAATCGTATGACTTTACGTACTTTCACAAAACGTTAAATCGGTGTATAATACAATACGCCAATATTCAAAAATAATAAGAGGCACAGCTTTTTAATTAAGGTTGTGCAGCAGTGAATAAATAACAAGTAATAACTTGATGAAAGTTCAGTGCCAAAACGTAATAAACAAGAATTATAACGAATAATGTTATAATAACAAAAACAGAAAATAGAAATGCATTTAGACATGGCAGTGAATTGTAAATTATTACAATCTGATCTACATTAAATACCAGAGTACATATTATGCAATCATTCCTTTTTTTAAATTATATATTATAAATAAATTATAAACACATGTTAATAGAACTGGAAATGAATAAATTAATCAAAATATTTTTTTTCGATAGATAACACTGACAGATTGCTAAAACAATCTTGGATCATTGTTGTTCTAAGCTAATTAAAATTCTTCTCATAATTGAAAAAGATCGTTCACAAATTGCTGATGAAATAGGCAATATAATAGCAACTTGGAAATGTTTATACAATTTTGGGTAGGATCAGGACCGGATTAAGGGACAGGGGCCTCAAGACTTGTATTTAAACTTATACCAACACCATTAATTGCTGTTTTGCTGTTTAAGTTGCTACTAAAATTTAAATTACTAAAAAAATGCACACACGATGGTGTTCAATTAACTTAATAATAACATATTTAGTATCTTTAATTGGAAACGCAAAGTGCAAATCAAAAGAAACTGCTAATTATAACGAAAAATGTTATAACAACAAAAACAAAAAATAGAAATGCATTTAGACATGGCAGTAAATTATTACAATCTGATCTACATTAAATACCAGAGTACATATTATGCAATCATTTCTTTTTTTAACTATATATTATGGTAACATTTAGTTTTATTCATTTACCCAGCGTATTCTTTTGTAAATGGCTTATAAAATATCAGGGCCGTACTGGCGAGTGTTGGCCCCAGGCTTATAAAAGAAATTTGGTCCCCAGAAAATTAAAAACTCAATAACCGAAAACATTAAAACTAAAAGTATTAAACACTGTAACACCGCATTTAAGTTTTCGTAAACCCATGACTCAAGCGTTTTAAACTGTATAATCCCATATACCTGAGTTGTTCTAACTACATAGCCAGGGGCAGCTAGCCAACATGTTGATGCAATGTATACATTTGTGATTATTCATTTACCTATCTATTTAATTATCAATTAAAGTGTGTAGGCTTTCACGGCCGGCGTTATTATAAGAATGATTTTCCGGGCTTGATGGCCGTGGTCTAAAGGCTTGTTTTCTGTCTGATGTTTCGTCAGCGACTGTGGCTGATATCTTCAGAGACATTGAGTGTGCGCTACTCGATAGCAGGCCGCCGAGAAGAGAACTTTGAGACAGGAAGTTATTTCGACGACCTCAATACTTCTGAAGATGTCAGCCGTAGTCAGTGACGAAACGTCAGGCAGAAAACAAGCGATTAGACCACGGCCATCAAACCCAGAAAATCATTCTTATAATTTAATTATTGTTATTATTATAAGTTATAAGTAAGTAGATACAAATATAAATTTTCTGTTGTAATTAAAATATTTTGTACTGATGCTATGTTGTGCTTTTTTTGAGTTACAACATTTTAAATGCAATTTTTTAATTAAATTATAACTAAAATTTGTTTATTTTATTATTTACAGTGTGGTGTATTTTTTCTACAGTCATTACAAGTAAATGTGGTGCAAATTTAATGGACAGATATAGGAGAGATCGGGGTAAAGTGGTAAAACGTTTTTTAATACAATTAATTCTTTTCCATTTAGTCTTGCGATAAACTTCAATAAGTATTAATCGATTATATAAATTAGTCTTCTAAGTAAAAATTATAATTACAAGCAATTATGATTCTCAAAAAAGTCTAATTTATCCCAGGATCGAGGTAAATTATCGACTTCTTTATTATCACTATGATATTATACATTACCAATTTATTTTCATGTGTCTACATCCATCCTTATTACAATAATGGCAGAAACCTCGCTATTGTAGGTACTTTTATTTTAACATATATATTGGGAAGACCAGTGAATTAAACTTCAAAATTTTAAAATTCTACTGATATTTACACTATGTCTCATAAAAATTTGTCGAAGATCTTAAAGAAATGTAATCTACAATACCTTTAGAATAAGGTACTTTCCAAAAATCTCAATTTTGTAATTCTTTTAATATCACCTAATAATGAACCAAAAATTGAAATTTATTACCCAAAGAAGATATAGTTAGTGATTATATCACAAGATTGAGCGTGGGCGGCTTGTTGAATACGATGTTGCTTTAATTTATGTTCGAGAAACATAAAATATAACAACTTTCAAAAAGCATTTTTAATGAATTCGTATAAACATGGCAATTTGCAAATTGCACTTTTGATAATATGCATAAGAAGGCTGTGTTATTTAACTACTGAATAAAATATAATGTTAGCATTTATTTGTATAATAAGTTTTCACTATTGAGAATCGAAAGGATTCTGGAATCTCAAGTACAAAGATTAAATTAAAAGAAAAATATAAGAACAGTTTTTGTTATGAGTCAAATATTTGAGAACAATAATAAATACACAAGTATTACAATAAAATTGAAGCATCTATCTAGATTTTTTGTATCTATAATGCATAGATTGAGATGAAGTAAATGGTTTTTAAATAAAATTTTAAGCTATTTATATAGGTAGGAAAGAATGGGGTTATATTTTTAATTATAAGGTTTTCTTGTAAAACAGATATATCATTTTGTTTTATTAAAATTGGTTAAGTAGAAGCACATAACTATAAGACACTGGGCCACAGGCATAGAAGGGGTATCACTAATCATTTGAAATCCTTGTTATCATGCACTCGATAAATCTAGAGTGAACTTAAGGGTGCGGTGGTAGTACATGAAACGTCCTGACAAACCTAATTAAAGGGTTGCAGGTATTAAAATTTTGATTAATACACAAATGACTTCCTTATAACGTCTATTAACACTATTTACAAAATGCACATTTGGTATTAATCCGGTAAGGTAGTTGAAAGAATAGCGATATGAATCACAATTGGTGCATTGTTACAATGTAAGATTGTGAGGGTGCGCATACACGTTGCTTATTTGTCGGCGATTTACTCAATACTGACTTAACTTAAGGGAGAAAAGAGGCGGAAGAAATAGAAAAGGAAAGACGCAGTAATAGCTGTGGCGAAAATGAAGATATAGGGTTGTAGGCAGCTGTAAGTCATAAATTGCAGGGGGTGAATACAAGGTACAAAGACAGATAATTATTGTGGTGAAGAGTATTAGAGAATGACAAAGAAAAGGTGCAGCAGTAAATTATACAATATTTTACAACAATCCTTTTCCTCCAAAAAATTGTTTTTTTATGATTGCTTTAACCTAAATTAGTATGTAATTGATAAAAATACACATTAAAACTTGGTTGAATTGTTTGATATATTGCTTATTACTTAAATATAAGCATACTAATTTAATTTTTCTAACTTTGTTTGTCATGAATGAATTTCATCTAATTTTAAAAAAGTTTTTAGTTTTCGAAGAAGCATATTTTGAATGACTAGAATGACACCACCTTTAGTGTATAATAACATATGTAGTACACTATCCATAGTTTAAATAAGTAGCTTAAGTAGCTATAGTAGTTGTGGTTAATTAACAAAATCATAATCGTACGTGCGTGAAATTACTATTTTCAGTTTTTTCCTACATTTATTGATGAATCATATCGATTACTGTCTCATTATGATGAGAGTGTATAACAATGTCGTGGTTAGAAGTACCATTTGGAATATTAATCGACATAATCGGTAATGTGTTATGTCGTGGTGTGTTCTAGGTCACATCGAATGAGGTAAATAGGTGATCAGGATAATAAGCAAGGTTGCAATGAATACAATAACAAGGGTGTAACCGATGTAAACAATGAAACCGATTTTTATTCATTTAACATATGTGTTTTATTAGGAGTTTTCAATTAATTTGTTTATGAATAATTGTTCTTTTCTTAAAATAGATATTGGTATGATTAATCATATCTACTTTTGCTTGATGGAAATTCATAGTTCAATAAAAAATCAAACTAAATGTTGATTTCCACAAATTATGTTACAAATAATTTAACAATTGTAAGGCTTCATCAGTATGTATAGTATAAGCGATGTTACACCACTGATGAAGCCTTAGTACGCCGAAACAGTTGTTAAGTGCTTTATAACATAATTTGTGGAAATCGATATTTAGTTTTATTTTTTTTATTGGCAGAAATAAGAAATAAAAATAAAAAATACATCCCAGAGTGTAAAGTCATTAGATGGGGTGTGTAGGGCTATTTGAATATGTTTGTTTACTTTTAAACATTAATTGTTACTGTATTATTATATGAAGCCAAGTTGTTGTGTTAAAAAAAAGCCAAAAAAATATTTTTCATCTGATTTTTAATATTTAGCTTCTAATATATTTCATTGCTATTTTTTAACAAATTCACCAAATTAAATTTTACAAATGTGTCTCACACAATGAGTTATTTACTATTTTTTGTACAAAACCATATTTTTTTTAGAGTTTTTAAAACTGCTGAGACTCTTCAAGACATGTAGTCCACAGGGTACCACTTTAATTTTTCAACACAACATCTAGTCCTCAGTATGTGACAATTTTTTTGAAATATATATATATATATATATATATATATATATATATATATATATATATATAATATATATAATATATTAAACAACTCAGAAATTAAAGAAATAGTAAAAAATTAAAAAACGTATTGATATATTTTTGTAAGTTTATGTCAGTACTTTATTGTATACGAAAAGTTGTATAATTTTGCGTAAGAGACAGCTATTTAAAAATATTTTTTCCATTACATTTAGATACTCATTCGATCAATTCAATCATTTTCTTATGCACGTCATACGTATAAAAGTAAATGTGTACTTTTTGTTTGAAACGAAAAATAAAGACAAGAACATACAGCCTTCCTATTGTTATTGATTATTGTAATTATGATATTACATTAGGCATACAAAAAGTGCAACAAAACATTCTCTGAGAAACCTATTAGCAAGAAATGTGAAGTTTTTTTGTATTACGCTTCATCACAATAGTCGAATGAAATCGTAAAATTAGTTTTTCGTTGAATGCTCTACACGTTTTTGTTAACATGTAAAGACGAAGACGTGAACGATTATCTGCAAATTAAGAGGAACAAAGGATCACACAACGGTGACTGTTTTCTCAGAAAACGTTCCGTAACATTTTGCATAAAAGTAATAACAACAAATAATTTTTAATGAATTTATAAAAATACGAAATTAGAGTGATATTTCCTTTAACAAAATACTGAATAATTAAGTTTTATAAATATCGTTTTTATTAAAACTTAGCAACAATTCTACATAATATACACATTATTATTAAACGTGAAAGCTTTATATGCTGTCACTGAAGCGTGTTTTATTTAATTATTATAAGAATATAAATATAATATTTAATTAAATATATAATATATTCAAAAAAGAAGGAATTAAAATCCTTATTTGTCTAAATATTAAGATCAAAGATCTCACATTTGGAACGCGTCCTACCAAGTAGGCACAACGAACTGAAAGTCATATCCTGCGACCGGTTTCCATATTTATATTTATATTTATATTTATATTTACATATATAATGATTCTCTATTCGAGAAAAATATTAATCAGTATTTTTATAATGAACATTACTCACCGACTTTTATAACTAAATTTATAGATACGTATGTTAAAAACAAAATTACGAAGTAAACTGTAATACATTTTTCGTGTACCAAAAACATGTTGAGCGTAGAACTTTTTCATTAATAAGTCAAGAAATAACTTGAATAATAAATAGTATTATAAAATAACTGTTATCTTCCTCAAACCTTTAATACTTTTTAATAGTTCATTGTTGTCGTTTTTTATTTTTCAATAAATACGTACATTAAATAAATTGACATTACTTTGAAATGTTAATTATATACCAACGCGGAAATTAATAGGTTTTTTGTGTTAATTGTATCCTTTATAATTGCAATAAGTGTATGCATGTATGTATTTTTTAGTTTATGCAGATTGTTTCTGTCAGAATACGAAATGCGACCACTGTTATAATTAAAAAAAAACAGATCCAAGTTTGCAAATAGTTTTTGGTGGTCAGTCGTCTGTCGAAACTAACGGACGTGGATTGCGATCTTGAACTCTTTAGTCCTCATCAGCACAAAACACCGACAAACCTACTAGCTTCTACATATCACGTTCATTACATTTCTGTACTTATTCATTGAATGTTGTTTAATGGTAGCAGGCTGGTTGATTTGTGTTTTGTCGACCGAGCAGCGTGGTATAGTGCTCTAGATCATTGCATTCGGGAGCACAGTGCTCTGATCAATATTTCTGTGATTTCCTTGGACCACTTAGGCAAATGCTGGGGCAGTAATTATTCCACAGATAATATTTAGCTTCTCTTCTGTCTTCATTTCATCCGTCTCATCTTTATCTCCCTAACCACACCACACACCTATTCTCACGATTCCTGCAAGCAGGCTGAAGAGGGCTTTACGCCCTACCTTCCAGCTTTGCACTACAGTGTAGGTCGGAGGGGACTGCCCGCCTACTAGCACGAGCAGCTGGTGGGAATGAAACAAAAAAGTTTTGTGTTCAGTCGGAGTTCGATGTCATGATCCACCTCTGACAGTTTCAACAGATTACTGACCACCAAGAACTTTCCATTTTACTTGGTTACATGCCGTGGGTTCAGTTTAACAAGTAGATATCATCCTTAGAGAAGAACCTTGTTGAAGATTACTGAATCCCATAATATGTAACAGATGGCGTTCCCTACGCTGTCTGTACTTATTTAGACCCATGCTATTAAAATATTAAAAACAACCTCATTGTTTTAGTCATCTTTATCAATGGTTACTTTTTATTATTTATTTGCTGTTTCGTCTATTTCTGTACAATACGGTACAATAGGTTCAAATCTGTGATTGAGTTTTTTCGATTTTAAATTGTAAAGGAAGGAAAATCACAAAGTTCGTTGTGATTTCTATTTGGTATGTTCCCACGGTAAATTCAATAATTTTACATATAGGATTCAACAAACTCTAGGAAGTTTAAGATGTAACTTAGGATGAGAAATTGATTTCTTTAGGTAATAGTTATATATATATTAAATGATATAGATTTAAAAAGTAAATATGTACTTTTCGAAGAGAATTGTTTATCATCATTTTCTATTAAGTAAAAATCGAAAATCATCTTATCTTTTTACTAGTACTCTTTAGAACGTGGTAAGTTTAATTATAAAAGTCCTACAGGTTAAAAAATGACAAACTCATTCTTGAATTACTTTCTATGTATACTCTTATACGTATTATCTGATTATTAAAGTTTAGCAATTGCTCTATCGCAAGATTGATTGGTTACGTAGACTACTTGAGACATTGAGTTGAGAGATAAACAAACCTTGGAACAATTTTTAAAGAATAAGATAGTCTTCTATAGTCATAGAACGATATTTCGTTATTTTATCCTGCGATTAGTTACGTAGGTGGATTAAGTCGTTCATAGGAGTTTTTGAGCTTGGTCAATATTAATCACCCTTTTCTTTCTTTTGTAAGTATATAATAACCATCAGAATCTTTTTGTGAAACACTTCAAACCTACACTTCTACTTTTTGTGAAGTGATTCTTACTCAACGGACTTCGCAATTTTATTAAGTCATCCTAAACATTTTACGCTCAAACGTACCTAGATGGTTAAAAGTGAAAACATGATTCACGTGTCCGCTTTGGAACAACAACAATATGCCTACTGTGATGAAGTTACGCACGACGCCTGAATGTCGAGATAGAATGAAAGGAAAAGTGACCCTTAAACTAAAGTCCGCTACTGCCATACGATCTTGAAATGCGTCAAGATAAGGACAGAAAAGTAAAAGCAAAAAGACAGATCTAGAACACTAGTCAAACCGCCTGCATATTGCTAAAATGTATCTAGGTAGCCTTTGAATTAGCTTGGCTAGCTACATTTTTTATTAGAATGCACAGTGAGTTGGTTGTTTTAGATTGCAGATGATATTACTTTTAAAATTTCACGCAAAAAAACAACCGCAGAGATTTTAATATTATTATTTTTTAATTTTATTCCTTAGATTGTTAGTATTTACCTCCAATAAAAGTTATCACGATTTTCTTATTTAACATCATAAATAAAAATATGAATATGGAATCAACAAAAACAACTACTCCGAGGGCTAATACCCCTACAGGCATTGAATTACACTGTTGATTCCCAAAGATTTTTAGACGAAGATACAAAAGATATTAAAAAAAGAAGGAATTAAAATCCCCACTCGTCTAACTATAAAGGATCACAGATCCCACATTTGGAACGCGTCCTACACAGTAGGCACAACGCACCGAAAGCCATATCCCACGACCGGTTTCGACCTATCGGATCTCATCAGGTGGGCGCTGGCAGAAAGGCCTTTACAGGCTATATGCTAAATATAAATATGGAATCAACAGAAACAACTACTCCGAGGATTTGTGATCCTTTATAGTTAGATGAGTGGGGATTTTAATTCCTTCTTTTTTTGATTATCTTTTGCATCTTCGTCTAAGAATCCATCGGAATTAACACTGTAACTTAATGCCGGTAGGGGTATTAGCCCTCGGAGTAGTTTTTTCTACTGATTCCATATTTATATTTTTATTTATCATATAGCCTGTAAAGGCCTTTCTGTCAGCGCCCACCTGATGAGATCCGATAGGTCGAAACCGGTCGTGGGATATGGCTTTCGGTGCTTTGGCCTACTATGTAGGACGCGTTCCAAATGTGGGATCTGTGATCTTTTATAGTTAGACGAGTGGGGATTTAATTCCTTCTTTTTTTGGATATCTTATTTAATATCAACTTATTTTTTAAGTTTTATTACACGTAGACCAGATTGGTGGTTTGTGCGTAATAAATCGCGATAAAAAGCGAATTCTCTAACATAATCTCTAGAAGAGCTATTCTTCTTGCATAATAATACCGCACAATGTGTGATTCATTGTCAGACGCAAGTGCCATTGTCATTTCCATGAGACCGTTATGCTTCGTTTCGCATCGCTCGTCGACTTTCTCTCATGTTAGTATAACACGTGTGTATCTTTTTCATATTTAATGTGACAAATTAACGATCCCTTTTAAGGTTTTATTTGTATTATGCAAAACGTATTTATGTAGTAGGTACATATCCGAATTGAGTATTTTTTTAAAATTATTTTCTATAGTATTTGTAGGCATGCCTTGTAGGGCAACTCACAGCAGTTGTAAATTATCACTACATTCTTTAACGTAGGTACGTCTTAAACAATTTCGAAATTACAACAAGATAAGTTTGAGTTTATTGATAATGTTTATTATGCTTTTGCGTTACGTAAATGTCACACTCAGGTACCTTTTAAATAGTTAAGTGATGATTAAATATGTCATTCGAATTATTAATTACAAAATCAATTTATTCAAGCAACCTTTAAAATAGTTTTAATGTTGGAGTTGAAAAGGTATGATCTTAATAATCATATTGACAGAGATAGACAGGTAAAGATCGATATTGAATTGTATCGTAGGTACCTATAGCATATTTTAGTATAATTGCTACATATTATTTTAATATTTTATTAGATCGTTTATAATCAACTCTATGTACCTATGTGAAGTGTAAATACTTTATACAGCTACTAATTCAGGAATATATTCCGTTTTAGATTATTAATAATATGATTACTATGTTTAGGATTATAAACTAAAAAGAAAAATACAACTAACGTAAAATTTTCACGGCTGTTATGTGGTACTGAGGTCTAGTGGTATAGATCGTAGTATAGTATTTGGCAGATCACCGGTCCAAGTTTTTCGTGATTTCCTTGGATCATTTAGACAAATGCTGGGGAAGCACTATTTATAAACTTCTCTTCCGTGTTCATTACCTTATGTCTCTTTTTAATCACCAACCATCTATTCCCACAATTACTAACAGGAGACACTAGAATCTGTCTCGAGAGAACCGTCCACCGTCCATACCGAAAGGTCTAATTTTTTGAAATGTTTTGGTCTGAATCTGTTATCAGCAGTAAGATTTGAAACTGAAGATTACTAAGAGCGAATGGTCTAAAGACGACATACGTATGTTATGGTTCGTACCCGGGTCCGGCTGCTCTGGTCCAAGTTTTCTGCGGTGTCCTTGGATGATTTAGGCAGTAATATTCCACAGATAATATTTCACTTCTCTTCTGTCTTCATTTCGTCCGTCTCATCTTTCTCTTCCTAACCACACAATCCACCCATTCCCACGATTCCTGTAAGGAGGCTGAAGAGGGCCTTACACCCTACCCTCCGGCTTTGCACTACAGTGTAGGTCGGAGGGACTGCCCGCCCACCAGCACGAGTAGCCGGTGGGAGTGAAACACTAACAAGTTTTTTTTTTCATATGTTATTTAAAAGTTCACTTCCCAGTAGGTACTTCAGTTACTTTTTACTTTTGTTACAGATAAAAGCAGCATTGATTGAACTTTGAGATCGCTATTTGCTTTGATTTCGTATCAAATATTAACAATATTACCTCTGCGAATTTGGAAGGTATTTTACGATACTTTCGTTTTCAGTTAAAGTACATACTGTTACTTTCTACAGGTACAAGTCGTTAAAAATACAAATTCACGTAGATTGCAATGTGACTTGTTTTAAATTCAACCTTCCTTTTTGTTTTTATTTCAATTATGCAATTTTAGCACGTTTCATATTTGTTACAACACCGGAGACACAAGTGTCAAGTGCAACAGTCATTTCTTTCGGTTATATTGAACTTACTTTATGACGTTTCTTTCTTAATGTTTTATACAACACCTAAATACGTGAACTTAATTATTTTATATTAAAATGAAAACGCTTATTTATCTCTATATGATAACCATCATGTAAAAGGAAGTGAATTAAAATTATAATCATACAATAAAAATCATTTGTGCATCTAAAAAATATAAAAAATATGTTGTATCGGCCGTGAATCGAGCTCGGTTAGCCCTCGTGGCAGGTGAGCATCGGTTTCTGCCCGAAGCTACTCAGAGCAGATCCGAACACATACAACTTTTTCCGATTGTAACAATTTTATAATATTATCTATGATTTTAGGTTTGTAATTGTTTTAAAGCGTTAAACACAAACGTTTAGGTTAATTTATTTATATAAGCGTGGAATGGATATTATTTCATTGTAAAGTAAATTGTACAAACAACTGGTAAACACATTTCAAGTTAATTTTGTTTCTTTTGAAATTTTGAAACGACATCATCATTGTTGTGTAATACAATGGATGTAATGCCTTGTTAAACCTAATAATAAAATCAACAACATGCTGCAAACAGTAGCCATCGTTATTCATATTTATTTAAAATTAAATTAATCGTTATTCATTTTATGACCCATTAAAAATGCAGTATGAATAACTAAAATTATGAACGTATTTAGTCGCCAAAAGTATATAGTTGTTTGGTCTAACGAAAGTCTGTTAATTATTGATTTAACAAACTGCATTGCAAATTGATAGGTGGTAATGCTCATTGGTCACATTTGGTATTTACGATTTGACATTCGATGATTTTGAATAGATATTTACAAAATTCTTGAACGATGATGAAAGAGTAAAGAAAAAAGTATTTGAAATTGAAAGTAATATCTAAAATAATGGTTGATGTCATAAACCCGTTAAATGTATAATAAATATCAGTAAGAGGAAACATAAATTTATTTGCATTAGTTTTTGCACTACTAACAAAAATAACCTTTTGCGGAAATATTTGTATACGTCTAAAAACATCAGGTATTTACAGTAATATAAGTTTCAGCGAACTTTTTCTAACATATATTGTCATAGTTTATAAGAAAAGCTTAAAAGTCGTCAAACTTCTAAAGTTATAATGAAAATAAAAGTGATAAATAGATTTTTGGAAGTATTCAGTAGCGTTAATGTGGATAATTAATTAAACCTTGAAACTTATGTGTTAAATTGTTCGTATAATAGACAATGAAATTGCTTTTTGGACATTTTTATTTGTTAAAAATAAGTGGGACCTACAAAATTTTAGTTTATTGTCGTCTAATTTAATGTAATTACAGAGTTGGCAAATGACCTTTCTAAAAATAAAAACAAATGGTCTTTATTATTATAGGTAATAAAACTAAGTGCAAATGGAGAAACAGAACAAACTATACACTTTCACAAATTATTCAATAGACAACAATTTTTTCGGTAGCACACTAGGTTCTTCAGGTTAATTCTTCTTCTGGAATCTACAAATAAACTTTCTTAAAGGAAAAATATATCCAGAAAATGATTTCAAAACCTTGATATTCCATTAAAAATTTCTGATTTATTTGGAAATAAGATAGATATTCCATTACTGTTGTATGTACTTATTGTATCTTTTAATGAGTACTGATTATAGACAATTAAACAAAGAAAGACTCACCCTAATTACCACTAATTAAATTTAATATGAGCGGACACGTATTATGTCTATTTATAGGGGCGGTGGTTGAGGACCGGAAAGATAGTGGAAAGTAGAAGAAGGGTTGGGAGGAAAACTTGAATACGTTCAATGCCATTTGTAAAGTGTTTAAAAAATCAATGTTGTAGGCCCATGGAAAAGACAACTTTACAAATGTTTGCTCCGAAAAACAAGTAGGGAAATAGATTGAAGGAATGTGTGTGTTCAATAACCGTTAATACATCCAGACAGCCTTTATGAGACCATATTATGTGAATAACGCATGCTTCGCTACATCATGCCTAATCAGGGAAAACAGGAAAAACAATTTACGAGCGTGTTCAGTAACCGCAGTTAGGAAGGCCTAATGGGCCAATATTAAATGCGCATGCTTGACGAATCGAAAAATGTAAAGAAAAGGAGGTAAAACAGATTAATATTAATAAGTTAAAGAGTACTTAATCAATTAAATCTATTGCAATAGCTGAAAGAAGACGGAATTGGGAATTGGGCCAAGATCTCAATTCATAAGATTATTTTTATTCATTTGAATACATAAACTTTCCCAAGTATCAAGTTTAGATTGGCAAGATACTTCTTTGATTAGTTTTAAACATTTAGGGTCTATAGGGTGGTTTGTTTTAAAAATATGCTGGGCAACACTTGACTTATCAATCCGATTTAGTCTAAAATGAGCGGTATGTTCTTTATATCTTGTTGAAATAGTACGTTTTGTTTGTCCAACATATTTAAGTTCACAATTTATTTCATAAATTCCTTTTCTAATTTATCTTTTGTGTTTTTCAAAAGGCCTTTCAGGCTATTATTTGGTTTGAAAATTCTAGTATGGTTAACATACAGTCTCCTATTTTCTACTCTGATTATAGATGTTTATTACATATAAAATATAACATTCGTTAACGTGAATAAGTTGTTTTTTTGCGGTACTAAATACTTGAAGGAAACGAAATGTTACACGTAAAATACCAAAACATCAACATTTAATTTGAAATTAATAGATTTTAATTAAACAGTAGGTAGTAAATCTTTAATAATTGCGTAAACAAAAGATTTTTAATGTATGACTAAACATGTCAATATTTTTTGGCAAAAATAACTATTTTGTTTGTGTTAATTAGGTAGTCACATACCGGAGCTACTTTTTTCCATTAATTACCATTTACGCACTTGTTTGCACTATTATTATTAATGGTCGTATGTTTTTGTTAACTGACGGAAGTCGTTTCAATTAAAGCAGTGCTGTTGCATCACAGTCAATAATATTTCGATTTGCGAAAACACTGGGATTACTTCAGGTCCGAAGAATCCGCTTCTAATAATAAGTAATACCTATATGTGTCTAATAAACAGCTGTTCATTTATTTATTTTTTTAAAGTCTATTGAAGTGCTACGCATGCATGCATGTGGGTTTTTTTACCTTGACGTCGTCGTTTGTTGCTCGAAAAAATTAGAATGATTAAGTACTTTCAATGCAACATTTATTGGGAAATAAGTTTAGCAAGTACCCCGTAAATGGACAGGATAAAGTGAGAAAAACTCGTTTGCGTGTTCGATTGTCTTAATGTTAATCGTATTAGCCGTGGCTGATAACTGACAAGGTTTCATATCTGGATAATATGATATTTCATCAAACGAACATAAACATTTTGCAGTTTGCTTTTGTTATATGGCGGCAAAAACTATAAACTTTTTGTAAATTTTATTTCTGTAATGTACCTACAATTGTTTCTAAATTTATTTTTATTAATTCCTTCTAAATATTATTTCAATGTTGACACTCAACTTCTTATCTGGTGTATGTCTTTGTTTCATTTCTACCTACGTTCTACTGTTCTGTTACTTAGCCTGTACCAAGAATTTCCTCATCAAAACAACCTGAATGCACCCCTTACTAATAGCTGGTTTTACCTTCAATTACTGTATTTATATTTCGGTACCTTTCATTTCCAGGTATTTCTCTAAACTCGTGTGTTAACCTTTTCTGTCATTATTTTCCCATCTAGTATATTCTTCCTATCACTAACAATCCTGTAGTAAATAAATACTTATAAAATTCATATCCTATGATCCCAACTAAAACCAACAATCACACAAAACATTCATCCATACCAGGCTGAAAAGGACCTTGCGGTCCTAGAACGACCTAAAGGGAGAGGTTCTAGTCGGTAGGCGCCTCTTCAGGGCGAATCCGACACTACCCAGTCTCCTCCATCAAAACAAAACTATTTAACTGAGTCCTGCCTCGTCTAACCTAGCGCTCCTCTCTAGTAAGTTGTATACATTGCTTTTTTATATTGTTATGTTTATTGTTTTTTTTTACTTTGTACTTTTCATTGATTCATCTTTTCTATATATTTTTTCATTCATTTATTAACTCGTAATGTGTAACGTCTACCTATGTACTAGTTTAAAAACAAAAATAATAATTGTTTAAAAATTTAGTCTGCATGTTTAACATTGTTAGTACATTTATAATTAAAAGTAGTTTTACCTATGAAATACAGCAATTATTCAAAATTTGGTGATTTTCATGGTGAACTTCATTACAATTTGAGAAAAACACATTAGGCTTCAAAATTGTTTAATTATCAACAACAACTGTTTCAAATAATTGACTGTTTTTATGGAAATTTATGATAACGAAAAGTAAAACAAACAAAATAATTTCCATTGTAAATGTTCTTAACAATTGTTGCACTCTACTGGGGTATCTTCAAAAGATATATTAATATACTACTAAAACTTTAAAAAAACGTTTGTATGTTTCATTCCCACCAGCTACTCTGGTTGGTGGACGTTCAGTCCCTTTGACCTACACTGTAGTGCAAAGCTGAAGGGTAGGGTGTAAGGTCCTCTTCAGCCTCCTTTCAGGAATCGTGGGATTAGGTGAGTGGTTTGGCTAGCAGCGAAGTGAAAGAATACAATTTTACTGCCCCAGCATTTGACTTACTGTCTTTGAGTTAGTAGAGGTCAAAATCAAGGGCATAGGAAAACAATTGATCCAACCAAACAACAATTAATTTTATTTGTGGCTTGAAATCCTTGTT
The DNA here is from genome assembly GCA_963921985.1 of Agrilus biguttatus. Lineage (NCBI taxonomy): Eukaryota > Metazoa > Arthropoda > Insecta > Coleoptera > Buprestidae > Agrilus > Agrilus biguttatus. The sequence goes on from OY998117.1 coordinate 33,585,841, forward strand.
ACAGAATAGTTTCTCTTCGTTTTTCTTCTTTTTTAAACTAATTTTACACTTAATAATGAATGAAATATTTGGAGATTTTTCTAATTATTAGTATGTTAATTTCAACAACAAATTTTTCTTCATTAATTTGAGGTAATCTGTAGTGGATAAAAAATAATTCAAAAATGAATTCACATTAATTTTACACTTTCCAAAATATACCTACCATATTTGAAGATTTTACTATTGAATTTTTATGCTATTAATAAATAATTAACCAATTAATCATCGACACGGTTTTCTAGTGAAATTGATGGTATAAACAAATTTAGTTTTATTTGGACACGTTAACAGATTTTTCCTCCTTACATTTATAATAGAATCTATTGGATATTTTTTTATCGAAAGTTTCACTTTTCACAGAAAATGACTCATAAATGTTCCTATTTACTTGCGTTAAAGCAATAACTAATAACAATCAGAACATGTACGTGTAAAGAAAATCACAAACTCCAAACACTGCCTGTAATTAATAGATGTCGATGCACAGATATAAATAACATGAGTAGGTACCTCGTGTACTGGTTGTCAGTCAGTTTGATGAATTAAAAGAAGATTAGTTTTTCGATAGGAATGTTCCCGGTGTAAAAGTGACATTAACGAACCGTCACATCATATCTATCTGTAAAATACCGACATTTCTATTTATGTTAATTAGTATGCATAACGTTGTGACACTTGCTCTTACGTTCGGAAGCAGAGAGTGAAAGTTCCATTTAAATCAGTTCAGAATATTTTGAACGATGATGTCCTGATAAACCACAAGCATACCATTACTACACTTTATATTTCCTTATAATTATATATGGCGTTCCAACCAAAACCCTATACCTACAGTCAATTTCCTCAGAAGGGGTCTGTTCGGTGCGTCAAAGGTATTCTTAGTTTATTATTTTATTGCTCTATAGTTATAGTTAATATAAATATAAATATGGATTCAACAAAAACAACTATTTCGAAGTCGAAACCGGTTGTGGGATTTGGCTTTCGGGTTCGTAGTGCCTGCTTGGTGGAACGCATTCCAAATTTTGGATTTTTGATTCCGTTTTATTTTTTAATTAGGAATTAAAATAATAAAGTAACAGAAGCTTTTGGTGTTTGTTACATCTGTTTCAACTACTTCTTCTCATAAAAAATAATCCGCTTCTCGATAGTAATATTACTTTTGCATTAATTGTTACAAGGCATATTTTTAAGTAAGTCCAGAATCAAAGCAATAGTCCATGGAATGGCGGGATTCAGATTCACCCACACAAGTGAAGTTTAAGCAAACAATTTCTGCCCGGAAAATCATGTTCACAGCTTTTTGGGACAGAAAAGGAGTATTGCTTATGGAGTTTCTGCCTCGTAATGAGATAATCAATGCGGCAGCCTATTGTGAGACAATGAACAATCTGTCTTGTGCAATCCAGAACAAAGGACGTGGCAAGTTGAGCAAGGGTATCGTTTTGCTGCATGACAATACCCGTTCGCATGTGGCTAATCGGACCAAAGATCTCATCACATTTTTTCACTGGGAAACTCTAGACCATCCTCCGTACAGCCCTGATCTGGCGCCCAGTGACTACCATTTGTTCCTGCACTTGAAGAAACATCTGGGCGGTCAGCGTCTTCAAGACAAGTTAACAAGTCAGGCGGCAGAGTTATATGAGAAGGGTATTCAAAAACTGGTCAAACTTTATGACAAGTGCCTCAATATTCAAGGAAATTATGTAGAAAAGTAGATAAAGATACAGGCTTTCATATAAAAATAAAATTATTAAGATATATTTGCACGTTTTTTATTACATGCCTCGTATTATTTGATAGTGGTGTTAATAACAAATGAAGATCTTATGTTAAAATTAATTGATTCTGTCGTGTTTACTGTGACACATGATTTATTATGTTTGTAAAAAAATATTCAAAAGTGCCTATTCATATTTTCTTTTAAAGCTCTTAAAAAACTACAAAGTTATAAAATAACTAATCAATGAAATTTTCTGTTGCACCGAATGTAACATTTTCACCTACATTTCGCGTGGAAAGTAGTTTTTTTGAATTTAGTCACACACTGTCTTGCGCTAATCAAATTATACCTATCGTTTGTTTATGTTTACATTAGGATAACAAAAGATTTGCTTTAGTAAATTACCTAAAACGGAACGATCGGTTTTACTTTTTATCCGGTTTTAAGTCGATTAAAGTATTCGTTTTTGATACAAAAAGTTACTGAATGAATAATGTACCGCATGACTGATTGGACGTTCGCCAACTGCACTGGCGTTTCTGGTCGTGCCTATTGATTTCTTCGTAAACACATGTTTGAAAACGAACGAAGATATTTTTTTAAGCACATCTGCATTTTCTCGTTTCTTTAATTTGTTTCAGTATTGTTTAAACTAAAGTGGGAATGGATTTGTTAATTAGGCGGTTGTTTAATTAATAATAAAATTTTTATAAATTTTGTGGATCTTTTGAAACTAAAACATTGTAAACGATTCATAGTTTGAAATACCATCACAAAATCTGCAATTACCTATTCTTATGAATTAAGGAGTTTCTAAACATAAATTTTTACTCTTAGTGCATTTTGTAAATTAACTCGATGAATTTTGTATTGAGATAATGTTGGTATAATCTGCACTAAATTTGTCATTATATATAAATAATCCTGATTAATTGTCGTGCTCACGAGTTTTTTGTATTCTAACTGGAAGGTAAATTTCAAGGTTTATAATTCTTTTAACTACGACTGGAGACAAAATGGAAATCGATGCTTGAGCAACTACAAATTACAATATCAATTACTTTGTAATTTCATTTTTTATGTAGAAAATTTGCAATCACACAGATGAAGAAAGTAATTAGAAATATTATCGCTTGATTAGACTTTGATGCATTTTTATGATAAGTTTCTGTTGTTATAAGTTGTTCTAAATTACATAAATTGATAATTTTTACAATCACTTAATTTAAATGTGCTTAGTTTTCGATTTATTGATTTGTTTGAAACAAATTGCTCCTTTTGCCATAAAGAGAACATGGCCACATCGTGAATATAGAGCATAGAAAATCGAGGTGAAATTTTTAATTGGCTGAAAATTGCTCTAAAATTATACGGAATTAGGTTTTTAACTACTTTTCCATTTAAAATATGAAAAACAGCGGTTTTTAATTTCTTAAAGTACCTCGTCCTTTTTTGAAAAATTAAAAGGTGAAATAATTAAAAAGTAGTAGGCCAGCGTTTATATACCTATCAAGTAATTTCGATTTATTGTTACGTCTAAATGTCTTGTTAAATCTACAGGAATATTTAATATTTACATAGTGTACGAAAAAAAAATCAGTTACATTGGCGTTAAAAGGAGATCATTATAATACTAACTCCCTTTTCACCACAGTTTGATCTGTTTCTTATATGTATTTGAATATCAAGGGGCAAAAAATTCAATTTACGTAGCATGTTTACTGATACCGACCAATTTCAATTGACGTTCATTAATAAAAAATTAAAAGTTCTTCGTTAATAGACATTAGAAACTTAGAAACAATTTTTGAATTAATGGCGTAGTTTCAAGCTTAACACCCAGTATCTATTTATTATTTATCTATCATTATACAATAATGTTCTAGGTTTCTATAGTGCCATTATGTAGGCAGGTTTCTAAGGTAGTTTTAGAAGTGATAGCTCCCACTTCTCATGATTCAAAATTATGGAATTACCTGACTTTTGAAACTTTTAATTAATGGATGAAACTATCTAACGGGTCTAGTTTCAATATGCAGAATGCTGTCGTTTATTTGAAATTTTTAATCAAAAATAACCAGTCTTTTAATGATTCGAGCATGGATAAATCTTAAATCTGTCGTTGTAGGGTCACAGCTAAAATATTTCTTTTTCTTTAGAATATATCGCCCTGTATATAGTGTACCTTGAATGTACTATACTTATATTATCTATTATTATTTTATTGTATAAAGAAAACCACAAAACGTTAGTACCGCTTCCATGAACCAAAATCGTTGAAACGTCAAATGGAATTAGCAAAATCATGTGTATGATAACGGAAATTAGTTAATCGTAATAACGTAAGTAGATGTAATATTAGAAACCTTGTGCTATGCTTACGATTATTACCATTAGATACCGGAAGGCACTTAATTTCATAATAATGTTGTACTTATCAAGTTGGCCTTAAACGAATCTCAAATTACAAAACGAATAACGATAAAAAACGGCGTTTTATGTTTGGACTAACTAAGTATGGCCAGAAGGAATCATATTAAAAAACAAGAAAGATAGTAAAAGGATTAAGTTCTGATAGAGTCGGTTATTTTCTAATTTTCATGGCGCCAACACCATCATTAAAAGTATCTATTTTCTATAATATTACAACAACAAATAAGGAAAATCAACATTACAGAATAGGATCCACTATGATTTTATAAGACGCAGTTACTGTTGTTATTATAGGCCTTGCTTCTTATTATGAAGTAAACATACTGATGGAGTTAAGAACAGGTAGACGTTGTCTTAATTAGGAGAACATTAAAAATAATATAATCTAAAGCAGTGTATTTTAAATGTTTTTAGAATTATTTTTAAACGACTGTTTTGCTAGAGTCAACGATCGTCTCGAGCACCTCTTTAAACTGACCCTCCCAGAAATTCCTTTTTTTGAAAGAGATTTGCTTGGTCGAAAAGTATTAAATACCAATTTCTCTTTTCACGTTTTTTTTTTTAGTTTAGTTTAAACGTGTTATATATCGAGCAGTAACAATAAAACTTTCACTTCGCTGTCGCTCGGGGCACCCTTATTATGCCTTTCAATCCGGTCCTGACTCTTTAAAGCAAGAGAAAACATTACACACTTTAGAAATGTAAACACCCTCACCAGGGTGTTACAAAATTTTAAATAATTCCCAATTGTTCACTTATTTTACAGGTAATTTTTAAGTTGGTATTCTTTGAATTAATTGATATTTCTTTAATTGATCTTTATTCCCATTTATTTTGATAATTGGTGTTCTTTATCAGGTAAATAATGTCTTTCCGATTAGGGTTTCCACACGTATTTGAATTTTAGTATTGGATAAATTAACCAGTCATTAAAATGATATTATATATTTTTAAAATATTTTACCGTGTTCGCTAGTTGGTTACAAGACAAAGAAACGCAAAAAAAACTGAAACATACTTCAACAAAAAATATTGTTAAATAATCTGTTTTCAATCTTTTACGGTTGGTATGAATTGTTTTGAAATTGTTCTCATGGTGCTCTGCTGCAGTTTGTAGCGAAATAATTCCGAAAGTTTTGCCGTTTTTTGCTAACGACATCCTCAGTGGTTACCGGTTGCTCACGACTCACCCTTGCAACGCCACCACTGAAGATGTGAAAATGCCATTGCCGAATCGTTTACATTTTCCTATTTAATTTAATCTACCTAATTACAATTATTACCGTTAAATGTACCATAAATTACAATTAAAATCAGAATAAATGTAATAGAAGACGTCTTATTGCGGTAGATACGAGGGTGTATCAAATATAAACGGGACTGATTTTATAAAGTTACGGAGAGGTCAATGACCTGGTAGTAGTAGATGCGAAAATGGCCTGTACCGCTAGGGAGAACAGAGAACCAACTGCAATTCGCTCGAGTCGCTTTAGTACGAAAAGAAACAATGAGCGAGGTAGAAGTGCATGTCTCTCTGGAGCAACGGATTATTATTAAGCTTTTGTGCAAGGAGGGGGTGAATCAAAACCTTTGATGTTTGCATTGCACAAGGAATTTTCTGAAGGTCGTGAACAGGTTGAGAACGAGAGCCATGCTCACTGCCCTAGGTAGTGTGATCAAAGTCAACATTGAGGCGGTCCAAAATCTCATTGAGGGAAATCGATGCATAACTCACGGGATCGTGACAGATGACTTGTAAATGCGCAGTGTCCGTTAGATGGCTTCGGGTTCCCCGACTGTTATTAGAGGATCACAAGCAACATCGGTTGGAGATTTCACAGCTACACTTCAATCAATTCCAGCAAGAGGGTGAAGCATTTTTGAATCGCCACTACATGTCCGAGTCGAAACAGGCGAGTATGGAGTGGAAAAAAAGCGGCGAGAGGAGACCAATGAATGCAAAGACGTGCTTGTCGGTCGGAAAGGTAACGGCAAGGTACTTTTCACGTTGACTTACTCCATGATCGACGCACGATTAATGTGCAATATTATTGTGATCTATTGGATGCCCGGAAATTGTTATTGTCTCATACGGCCAATGCCACAAAGTAATATTTGGATGCGTTAGCCTGGGAAACGCTGGAACATCCGCCATAAAGCACTGACTTGTCCCCTTGTGACTTCCATCTTTTTGACCCCCTGAAAAAAGCGCTTGGAGGCCAACGTTTCCACGAGAACGACGCTCCAACGGTTACAAGAATGTCCTAAGAGTTTCTACGATGATGGCATAAAAAGCTCTCAATCCGATGGGAAAAACGTATTTCTAGGGCTGGAAACCATGTAGAAAAATAGTATACGTATTGAAGTCTAATTAAATATAGTTCGAAGTTTTTACAAAATTAAACCCGTTTATATTTGATACACTTTCGTATATGGTATGGAACAATAAAATTTATTTTACCGTACATTTTTCGGGGGAGTAGACATTCCTTTTTAATAAAGTAGTACCTGCTTATTTTACTATGCTAATAATGACTTTTATTAATAAAGTGTTCAAATGTTACCTTCAAGAAAATGCAATGTTTGTGAAACGAGTTAAACATCAAATAAAGAAGGAAGAAAAATTACACAATAATGCGTACGAACAGAAAAACAATAAGGACGTTCATTGCGTGAAAGATCGTCGGTTCAGAATAACACGTTCATTGTTGGGCAATTTCGCCACAATGACAACAGTGCACGTATACATCGAGTAAGTAATTCGAAAAATTTCGAGGCGCTAAGTTAATTAACGCAAAACGCCCTCACAAATATTCAAAAGTTGACACAGGAACTACATTACATCTTTCAGATACCAATATATGTTAGGAGTACGTTAGGTATTATCGAGTTAATCTATGCGAAAGGTGTGCTGCATGAAGAATGCATGTATAAATTTATTGCTGTTCTCATGTTCTTCTCATCAGCATTGTTCAAAAATGTAAGTAGGTCTTCACAGGAAGTCAGTTATAAGTAACAAGTTCAAATTCGTTGGCAATAAATACATAGGAATACAGGTACGCATTTTTCGCATTATTGACGTATTGTGTTGTTTATATATACACGGTTATTATTATAATTCTGAAACGTTATATATTAATTAAATTAGATAATTACTATAATTCAATTTGATATACAGGCCCTGCCTTAGTGGAGTGACAAACTGCTCAAAATAAATAATAAGTGGATTTGCGTCACAATAAAGAAAACTTTCTAAGAAAAGTTCTTAGCCAGTAATTTATCGAAACTACCAGACGTGGATCACAATTTCGATCTTATTAGACCTCATCAGCACGCCATAGATAAGCCCATAAAAGCCAGTTGATATAATTTTTAGTTATTGCAGTATATGGCCATCTACCGATATCTGCTGCTAACTGAATTGTATTGTATGGTAGACAAGGGCCTTACTGAGGTACCTACATCTCCATATAAGCTGTCTTATCGATTCAGTTGGACCAGTAGATATCTTAGTAAGACTCTTGTTTAACATATGCAATAATTCAGTTAGCTGCCACAACTAGAAATTATATCAAGTTCACTTTGTATAAATAAACCACAGAATGTTGAGGATTTTCACAAATTATCTTTATTTCTACTACAATTGTTTCGGTACACAGTACCTTTTTCAAGTGGAGTGTTACACTAACAAATATACAAAATTATAAGTATATACATTCAATTACGGTGGGGGTTGCTTTATTAATGTATATATATGACGCAAGATTATTAATGTATATAGAAGACGTAATTTTTTATATTTGTCAGTCTAACGCTCCACTTGAAAAAGGTACTGTTTACCGAAACAATTGTAATTGAAATAAAGATAATTTGTGAAAATCCTTAACATTGCGTGTTTTATTTATACAAAGTGATAATGAATTTTCACCAAGTAAACGCCGAATCCATTACGTATTTATATCAAGTTGCTTTAAATAGCTCCTTCCATTTGGTTTGTAATTTAACGAGCCTGTGTATGGCATACTGGAGATCTAAATAAGATCGAAATGGAGATTCACGTCTGGTAGTTTCAACAAATTATTGACCAAGAACTTACGTGCCTATCACTATATAAGCTGCGTCGTCGATTCAGTTTGGCAAGTAGATACCTTAGAAGGCTCTTACCTAACATATGAAATAATTCAGTTAGCAGCAGATATCAGTAGATGACGATATACTGTCATAACTAGTTATAGTTAAAATGGTAGAAAAACACTTGTTTCACATATATTTAATAGATTTCTCATTGTATCGGTTCTTTACACCATTTTCAAAGAGTTGATACTTATCGATTAAAGGTACGTCTTCATGTAATTCTATTTATACTTAATATATTGTAATTTTAAAAGATGGGAATTTCCAAAGTTTATTTGGTTATTTATGATGGAAAGGTCATTCAATAAAGTCGTATTTATTTCATATATTTCGAAGTTAAGCCGTTTAACTAAATTTTGAATATGAAAAAGGTTTCATTTGATTCCGACCATGTAAACCTTCTTCATTTTCAAAATTAATGTAAACGGCTTAACTTCGAAATATCTGAAAGCCGTATTAGCTTTATTGAATGATCTTCTCACCACAAATGACTAAACAGATTTTGTAAATTCCCCCCTTTTTAAAATTGCAATAGATTAAGTATAAATAGAATTACCTGAAAATGTACCATTAGTCGATAAGTGTCAACTCCTTGTAAATGGTGTAAACGCCGAAACAATTGTATGATAAATCTATTAAATATATGTGAAACAAATACGAAGAGTTTTTCTACCGTATTAACTATTAAAATATTTCACCAAACGACAAGCGAAAATCCAATGTCTACTATAACTAGTTATTATATCAAAGAAAAGTCTCTTTAAAAATATCTCTGATTTAGGGATTCTCCGTACTTCAAGTTGTACCCATAGATTGTAATAAGTTTAAAAAAAAATGAAGGTGAACTGTCTGATTTGGTCTGCTGTAGTCTACGTAAGCCATCTAAATATTGTCTTCTCTCGTAGCTTAGTGGCAAAAGCATTGGCGCGTAAAGCCAAAGATCCCGGGTTCGAGTTCCGGCGGGGGCGTAATAACAGTAAAAAAAAATTCCCTCATGTTATGTGGTAATCTGTAGTGGGTATAAATTATTTCAATAATTAATATCGCATTAATGTATTGTATGTGTATTTTTATTATTGTTTTTAACTAATCTAGTGCGTCTTTGTGAATAATTCTTGAAGCTATTTACAGTGTCTGTTAAAAAACCTTATAATATTGTGCTGGTTTTGAATAATTACCATGTGCGTGTAAAAGTTGTTGTTGTGCAAAAGGAAAAGTAAATGGTAGCTGGTTTTAAAAAATAAAACCTGGCATATTGTCTGGTAAAAATTTACCTATTAATAAGTACCTATCGACATTATGTGCTTTTAATGCCTAAGGTAAGGTACGAAATAACTAGTTATTAAAACCAAAAATACAAAGGCTATAAATATTTACAACACCGTATTCAAGAATCGAAGAAATTTAAAAAACAGGGAACCTGTTATAGCTACGGTAATTTAGTATTTTTGAAATTGTTGAGTAAGTACCTTCTGAACCTCGTTGATGTTTAATTTCTTGGAGATGTATGTTATTGAATGTAATTTTAAATTAGAAGCGATTCCGTTTACCGAATGTTAAGTATAGTCATCTTATTATCCAGAACTAGAATTAGTATAGTTAAAACGGTAGAAAAACACTTGGTATTTGTTTCACAAATATTTAATAGATTATAAAGTTGGTTAATGTTGAATGTACCATAAATGACTCATATAACTAAAGATGTTATTAAGCTATATCTGCGCTTATGTGAAGGGTAACAAAAAAAAACTGAAATCTGTCAAAAAAGGACTTGTGGTTAGGTTAGGTTAGGTTAGGTAAAGCTATTGGAAATCTTTGCAACTCGAAATGTCACAGCAGCTTGTCGTGTTTGAACAAATAAGTGCTCGTGAGTAGATTACCTTTAAGAGAATACAGTTTTAGAATTCTAATTTTTATTTATAAAGTGTGTTTTTTGAATTAAATATGTTTTTCAAACATTAATAGCCTTGTACATTTATGGTACATCCAACTTTATCCAAGCGAAAGCGGATAAAACGCGGTTTACCCAGGTAAAGCCCGAAACGTGTACAATTCAAATATTTTGGACTTTACCCAAGAGTCTTGGGTAAACCTAGGTTAACTCGCTTATCTAACTTTACCCGTAACATATATAACGATAATTTTTTGAAACTGTGCATTGTTGAAGTACCTTGTACAACCTAGTAACGGTTGTGATGCGTTATATAAAGATCTCCTTAACCAAAACGCCTTTGAGTAAAGCTGATATATATCTACTTGTTAAACTTGTCATATTATTCACGAATTTGGGTAGGATAAAAGTCAACAAAACCACAGTTGTATCGTTACTAAACTTGTTAAGTATCGTTAAGAAAACGACAATGTCTAAAATACGTATGCCAGAGTGGTTTGTAGTGGCGAGACGTGGGTTTTATTCTGTAAGTAGGCTGCAACTACGACAAGCTTAAATAAATGGTCCAATTTATTTCATGACCTCGAGAACATTGCAGCATATGTGAAGTAATGCCTCTTTTTAAGGAATCAGAAGAGACGCAGAACTAAATCATAGATTTTTTTATAAGTGCGAAGTGTTTCTGATAGATTTAACATGTCACGAAATGAAAGTGAATTACTTTTATTTATTAGAAATATAAATTATTCTTGTAATTTCTCTTTATCTCGGAGAGTCACATTTATATTCTAAACCCGATTCACTAAATGATGGTAACGTTATAATTAAGTAAATATTTTGTTATAAATTAGTAAAAAAGTAAAATACAAACTTAAATGATGAGTTGGCATTTTGTATTATGAAATTTTTTCTTAAAGGACCTTTTGATTCTGATTACAATAAAAAACTGTAATTTCAGACAACTACTTCATAACCCATTAGTTTTTCAATAAATAAAGTAATGGTATGCTAAATGAAAATGATTTTTAAAAACTATTCTAATTTTTGTACAATTTTTGTTATCAAGAAACACTGAGAAATCATCTATAAAGTGAGCGATTTACTGGTTTGTTTCCTTTATTAAAGTTTCTGTAAGATATATAGATTTTAACTAAAAGACTAGAAGGTAAACTGTTATTCATGATTTCTCTTTTTTCGACGGAATTTGATACTAACTTTTACTATCAACTTCGCTGTGATATATGTTCTAGTTATATCTTATCTTCTTGGTAGAGTAAATAATATACAGGGCAAATTTTAGGATATCAATTTTCATCCTGGAATAAACATTTCAAATGTTTTTTCGTATCAAAGTAGTTTAACTCTTATTGTTGTTTAGAAATATACTACAATTATCTTGATGTCGTAGTTGAATTAGAAGATGTAAGGAATGAAAATTTATTATTTTAAAACAAAATAAAAATTTTGTACTATCTGTGCAATATTCTTCAATGAAATTCAATTTATACATTTTATTTTTTAGTTCAAATTATTGATCTTTATTTAGATTTTGTTTTACAATGAAGTTTGTTGAAAGGTGTTTTAGTCATGCCCGTGATTAATATTTATTTTATTTTCTTTTTACAGATTTAACGAATTTAAATCTAATATCTATAAGTAGAGTAATGACTTGCGTTATTTAAAATATTAAAAATTGGAATTGCTACACAACTGTAGAGCAAATCCATCGTTGTATACCAGATTTGTATGAGAACATCGAAGAAGTAAAATTTGACTCTAGGCAATTCCTCTTTATGGGAACTTACTTTCACGAGTTGATGATTGTTAACTGATTTACATTTTTAATATTCATATAAGCCGATATTATTAGACAACTTAATTGCCTTACTAACATAAATATGTAAAAAAGTAGAGGAAGTGTTTTTTTAATTTAATGAAGAAAAACATCCCAATCGGTAGGTCGAAAGAAAAATTGCGTCTACTGATAAAACTGCCAAGAGTTTTAAATAATAAAAAATGGAAATAAAAGTAATGTAGATATACGTAACCATTTTACTCTTAATTAGACTATATAAAACCAATCAGTTTGTATATGTTTATACTTACAATATGTATTTAAAGTTAATTATTTTTTTTTAACAAAAAAATTTCGTCAGCACTTTTAAACAAAATTAATAATATAGGAACAAGAAAATTTACATTAAAACATTATAAACTAAATTGCTTAAAAGATAGTTAATTAAGTGGTACCTACATTAATTAATTAATTATAAATTACCTGTTACTTCAAAATTACAAAACTACACATTGGTTAGAAATAAACTTTATGTTGTTAAATTGTCAAAAAATAATAAAAAATATTGTATTCATGAATTGGATTAAACCTGGATGCTAGACAAATTAATTATTTGACTTAGTATTTATAAATTTATTTGTATTAAGATTATTTATTCATTAATTTTCAAGAACGATATTTTTATTTAGCTTTGTATTATTGTTTAAAACAGAATACTAATTAACCTGACGAAGTCCCAATAAAGGTAACCAAAACTGATATAAATATAATTACTTATTTGTAGTTTTATTTTTTTAAATTATTAATATGTGTGTTTAATTGTTATATTTAAAGTGTATCTTGGTAAATAACAATTTTCCGTATTATAATTAGTTATATTTGTCAATAAAAAACAGTGAAAACTAACCAATATCCAAGGAGTAGTAAAACAGGGATCTCGCATCTTTGCTCCAGATTCGATCTTTCCCAGGACTGCGATCTAAGTAGTTGATTTTTAATAACAATCACGTATACAACACGTAAACTCGCGGGTACAGCTGTTTTCTGTTATTATAGCAGCCGCTTTGGCCGATTCGCGTCCACTGATTTCCAACCGTGGAAGTTATAAGTCGGTACGGCCTGCGGCTGAACGGAACGGCTATTAAACGTCTCGAGCTATACGAGAGTAGTGGCGAGCTGTCGCAAAAGCAGAGGTCATGTTAAAGTGTAGGAGGCAAGGTTAATTAAATCGCTCACGATAATGCTTTAAGCCTACCAGGTAAGTTCTTACGTACGGAGTGATTCACGAAAAAAGTGCAAAAACGCACTCACGACAGATTAAAGGCGCTTTGGGAATCGCATTATGTACGTTTCTCACACCAGCCACGCCTAAACATTTACGATAAATTGAATAGAAAATATGTTATACAATTGTAAATTTCAATTATCCTTAATTCTAATAACAGACAATCTGTGAAAAGTGTGACTTGGAGGTAAATGGAAGTATCTGCTACCTCTAAATCTTGACCGGTGGGACCGAAGTTGCCACTAAAAATAAAGATCTACCTGCTACAAAATTGGGGTTTTAAAAGTAAACAACCAACCAATCTTGCCACCAGAGAAAAGGGTGCTCACCTACCTGATAAGGTAGTGATAAGGAGTGTGGTCCTTGTGTTACGAAAACGACAAACGCGTGTGAATCATTTCACTCAAAATTTAACGAATCTTTTTACACAGCTCATTCATCAATATATATATATATATATTTGTCGAGAAGTTAAAAGAATTTCAAATTGACACTTATGTCAAGATTCAAAGTTTAAAAACACCTTTCAAAATTAAGGATGCCTCCATAAGAAGTAAAATGAAAACTATCATGGAATTGTGTGAAAAATATAAAAACAAAACAATATCGAACATCGACTATATAAAATGTGTATCATATTTACGTTGAAAAAGTTTTGACTGATATATGTATAAGTATGTATTTATAATGCTTTATTAATTACTGTTAAATAAATGCCATAAAATATCAATAAAGTATTTTCCTTTCTCATTAGAATAATTTCTACCTATTAGGTGTTAGTGGTACAATCGGTTGTACCTTTTCAAAGACCCTTTTTGGTCAGTGGCAAAATGGGTTGTACCGTTTTTGGTTAGGTATAATTTGGTGGCACCTTCGGCTACGCCCATCCTGACTGGTAGGTCAATTATAAATAATTAGAATCAAATTTAAAAATTGAATGGATTTGACCTTAACTTGATGAAAATCCATCATCACCATAAAAACAAGACTTTTTAGATTTTCACAAACCTTATTTATAATCGTGACGACCGTTTCGCTAAACATTGACTTCATCAGACCAGGATTAGGAGTTAGTAGTAATTACTCATTGTCTGATGAAGCCAATGTTTGGCGAAACAATCGTCACGATTATAAACAGAAGATTGTAAAAACTAAAAAGTCTTATTTTTATTGCAAAAATATTTTTAACCAATTTAAACTACTAGCACAAGCCTTATGGAGGCCCTACCTTTAATCATTTCATTTAAAATCATATCTAAATATTTAAAGATACGATTAAAAACTTTCTGTGGAAAATTCAACAATAATTTGCTCTTATCTATTACGTAATCGATGATTTTACTTATTTTTAAGCAAATGATCTTCAAAACAATAACTTTAAAAGTATAATCGGAATTCTATTTCATATTTTACGTGTGGGATATTCGAAGTAGTGATGAGAAAAACAATATCAAGAATAATACTTGGATCATCGAGGATGTAGTTTTGGTTTATAGTTTTGGCCTTGATTTTATTTTTATATTGATTTTGTTTTTGTTCTTGATCTTAGGCAGTCATATCTTGGTCTTGGTCTTGACTTTGTTTCTAAGAACCTTGCAATTTAATAACTAATTCTTTACAACTAGTGAACAAAATTTTGTATTTTTACGAACGAGGAGCAATAATTTGAATAAAAATAAATAATTCATATTTATTTGACCAATCATGATTTGATGAAATTTAGTTTTACAAAACATACAACATACAAAACTCATAAGATAGCATATCACTCAAGTGATAATTTTCAGACCGTTAAGTTTTTCACATAACTATATATGCTTTACATACTTGATTATTTAAATAAGGAGATTGAAAATGTCTTGCAAGCCAACAATATTATTTCTCGAAAATTGCGTAAATATAATGTTATGTTTGGTCTTTTGAACATTTATCCATCGTTCCAGCTCTTCTAACTTATGGACGAGTCCACTCCAAAGTCGCGACAGCCAAAATACTAACAATCTAAAATCCCGACAGCCATAAATTCGAATATTGCAAAAGAAACTAACGTAATCTAACGTAACCCTATCCTAACTGAACCTAATCTAATATAGTAAAAAAATGTTTTGAGTGATTTTTGATATTTTGGCCCGTGAAAATTGTTTATTAGTTAAAGAAATAAGATTATTTCACCGGTGCACAGATGTGCCACTTCTTTTGATTCCTATGGAGGAATCGATGCAATAAACGGACTTTGTGCTTTAAAAGTTTATTACACCCAAACTATTTGCAAATATATACACACTAATTTTATTGTACGCCGTGATTGCTACTTATTTTTACGAAAATACTGAATGACTATAGATTATGATTTATTATATGAAACTATATGTTATTAAATACTATATGTTTAGAAAGATCTTGATGTGATTGGTGCTATATGTTAATGTACTAAAATAATATCTGCTAAAAATGTTTGATGTTTGAATGGTTTTAATCTAATATGATTGTATGATGAATTCATTCTGCAATTGATTGTAAAAATTGAATGTAACATGAATTTAAGAACTGCTCCCCAGAGGAGAGGGCGGTTCCGATGCACCGACACTTGAAACAACAAAAAAAACGAAGGGAAACGTAACCATACAAAATGGGCTAATGGTAACACTAAGAAGGGAAAAAATATGACACATACAAAAACCATAAATTACAAAAGAAAGGAACAGACAGCAAATGCACATGATAATACAAAAATTACAAAAATCCGAGAAGTAAAAAATGCATGACTAATAAGGCTAATATATTACAAAGACAAAAAATAAAAAGATTAATATATGCGAACAAAAGTATTAGATTGTTGAGATTGTGTCTTGTGGGCTTTTGGGAGCCACCGCTTAAGGATAGACTTCGTTTTTGTCTCGATCTTGTGTTTTTGTAAAATTAAAACCGAGATAAGCCTAATTTTACTAATTACCAGTTTGAAGAAATGAAAAAAAATTGCTTCAATCGCAACGTTCTTTATAAAGCGTTATATTATTAATGTCTTGAATAAAATTATTGGAAGTTTTACATTTATTTCCCTTAGTTAGACAAATTTAGAAATAAGAGCTAGAGAGGGTATAAGGTTGTTTATTTTATATTAAAAAACCAACATCCAACGTTTAGCCTCAAGTTGGTTGATGTTATCAAGGATATAAAAATATTACAATGATGTTAAAAGATTACAATAATGTGATGTTAACAAACTTACTACTAAGTATACATCAATTTTTTTTGTAACATTTTAACATTGTAAAATGTGCAAACTTTTGTTCACACTTCTGGTGTTATTTCCCACACTAGAGTAGTTCAAATTAATACGAGTCAAACTGCCTTTCAACTTTTAATTATTTAATAACAACTAAAACTACACTGATATGTGATATTACTATGTTTGAAATGTTTTTTGTATAAATGTTTAAAATGATTGTTGTACAAATGATGAAATAATTGAATGTTGAATCATATTGATTATGATTATAAGTTGTTGAATGTTTGAATATGATTCTTAATGTTTGAATATGAAATTTGCTGTTTTAATATGATTAGGAATGTTTGAATGTGAAATTTACTGTATTAATAATATGAAATTTGATAACGCTGAAGATCAGTAGGCATTACTTAAATTGCTAAACAAGATTAGTGGTTATTTAAAATTTATATGGGGATGAAACGCCCCCTTGCTTCTGTGAATGTTGATGTCTTGTCTAGGTAATGTTATTGATCTAGAGAGTAAAATTAAATATGGCGCTATTTAAATTTACATTTACATGCGTTAACAATAGACTCAGTTTTCATAGAGCATCTTATAAACTTAACGGTACACAATAAATGTAATAATAGCTTAAAATTAGGTTTGCTTAAGTGTTTATGTATATAATAGCTATTTCTATGTTTGTGAAGAGTACAGAACAAACATCATTATAATATTTTTATAGCTTTGATAATGTTCCCAACTAGAGACGAATCGATTGATGGTTTCTTCTTAATATAAAATACATAACCTTTGGCTCTGATTTTTGAATAAGTTAAAGATGTTAAAAAATGAAAACTTAAAATTTCAAATGTAGGCGAATTTACCTTGTGGAGAAAACAAATTTTTATGAAAAATGGCAGCCAAAGTGATCATCATTTGGTCCTTTCCAACACTGCTATATTTTTGAAAACCTTTTTGGCTTCTTCATTAATAAATGTGTGATAATAGTGATTGTTTGGTGACGAAACGTTGGCCATTTGAGTAAATATAATAAAGGATTGAGGGAGCTTTTCTTAATTAACATGTCCAAATTGATCTGAGTAATTGCATATAACAATTAAAATAATTTTAATGTTAGGAATAAGACTAAAATCGGCATGCTTTCACACCAAGAGGCATAATTAATTTCCAACAATAAAGTTTATGACCATTAGCCGAAAGAAGGGTTTTCGCTAACTGCCGGATATGTCCCACAAATAATTTATTCTTAGCATTATCGTTGGTGCAAGTTTATGTCAAGTAAAAGGAGGAGCACCAAGTAAAACGGACCTAAATTTCAACGTATGCATGCTGGCCGAGCCAATACTCACTACTACAAATTACAAGAACATCGAAAGTGATAGTGACACTTTCTTTGAAAGCACGTTACTAAGTAATTAGTATTCTATTATAAAATTGGTGCTGTTCGATTTAGCTGACCTTAAAAGGATTATTGTAAATATTTTATCCCAAAAACTTTCAGCATTTCACGTTATGATACATAGATTAATGAAAACTTCTTTAAATGATGCAAATTATAAACTTGAATTAGATAGAATTTATAGTATCGCGGTAAACAATGGCTTTTCTAAAAAAATGGTAAATCATCTTCTTAATAATAAAATTAAAAAAGAAATAATTTTTTCAATTTACCCTAAAACAGCAAATGACAAAAACGTCTAATAAATATGTGAGTTTATTAACTTATTTAGGTCACATCTCCGAAAAGATTAGTAAATACTTAAAAATATAAACAGAGACTTGGTTGTAGCCTTTAAAACTAATAAATGTTTAGGAAATGTAATAAAAAACTGCAAAGATAAAACTAATAAAAATTTAACTTATATGTTAACCGGTGGAGACTGTCACAAGGCGTACATAGGCCAAACTGGTAGAACCTTCTTGGATAGAGTTAAGGAACATTTTAACAGTTTTAAGTTAAAAAAGTGTAGTTCGACTTACGTAGGACATCTAGTTAATTCTAATCACAACTTTAACAATAAGTTTAAAATATTACATATAGAAAACAAAGGACCAAAATTAAATCTCTTTGAATCACTGGAAATAAACCGATATTATAAAAAACATGTAATATTAAATGACCAGATAGAAACAACATGTAGTCGATTATTGTAAAGTTTGGAAAAATAGTATATTACATCAATAATAATTTAAACAAGTTAAATTTTACAAAAATTAAATAAGTTGCAGCGTCATAATACAGTAACGCGGAAAATTCAGAAAAAAAAGGGTTTATCTTGACGATCAATTATCAACGTTTCGCCTTACGGTGTAAGACTCGATCACTAGAGAGCATTATTAGCTTTTTGCTTTTTACAATATTGGTGTGTAGTATTTTCACATTATCTATGTCAATTTTATGTTTAAATAACGTACAATGTTCCAAAAATCCAGCTTTTGAACTATTTATAGTAATATCATATACATGTTCTTTCAATCTAGTGGATATAGACCTGCCTGATTAACCCAAATAAATAGCATTACATTTTTTACAAGATGATTGATAAATGCCATTTTGTTTTTAGTGATTCCATTTTATTTTTATTAATAACTAAATGATGTTTTAGAGTAATGTTGTTGTTTTCCACTAGTGTTAGGCCGAATTTTTGTATTTAGAACTGATGGAATAAATGAAATGTAAAGATTTAAATTGTTTGTTAATTGTAGAATTAACACTAAGG
Organism: Agrilus biguttatus; assembly: GCA_963921985.1. NCBI lineage: Eukaryota > Metazoa > Arthropoda > Insecta > Coleoptera > Buprestidae > Agrilus > Agrilus biguttatus. The sequence goes on from OY998117.1 coordinate 33,605,102, forward strand.
TCATTGTTATGTAAAAGTATCTGAGTTTTCATGTTTAAATAATAATGTTCAGTAAGAAAAAGAATAATAGATGCACATTTTTCTTTTTTCCTTAATTTAAATTGATATAAAAGTAAATACAAATAAAACTAACCAACATGTATGTATGTATGTATGTATATATATCCCGAATGCTATATATATACATATAACTTAATAATCCAAAACTTACCAGCCTCTCCAAGTGCTTAACACACTCGTAAGGTAAAAACCTCAAATATTAAATAAATAAGAAAATAATAAATAGATGTGATAATTTTTCAAAAATTTAACATAATAATAAATTAACTAAATAAATAAATTTACCCTACAAAAAAGAATAGATGTTAACATGCAAAGATTACTCAGTTACCATGGTTTGTCCAGTCAAAAACAACACAAAAAACAAACTTAATAATTATTTCAGAGTTAAAACCACACCTGTCTTTATCGACTGAAAACACAAAAATGATTTCTTAATAAAAGTATTTTTCTCGTTAACCGGCTATCAATTCGTGTTCGCACGATTTAGGTAAGATAACCTTCCGCTGACCGTCAAACCTAAATAATCGTGTTACTCAGAGCTTTGTCTGATAGTTTATTCAACAAATAAAATAAACAAAATGAATAACTAGCCTTTCCAAAAATTGCTCTTACAGTTCTTAAACTTGAAATTCTATCTAGCGGCATGGTTTATCTCAAGTACGTTTTTACAAGATTAAGTTTTGAAAAATTCCTTTTCCCAGTTGTCATTATCACTGGTATTGCTAGAAATATTCTCAGAGTTATCCAAATTTTTGGTTGCAGCTCCTCTAATTTATGTCATTTAATTAGGTTGGTATATATAGTTGACTGTCTTTATCAGTTTTTCCATTGACATTAGATCTGATACTAATTAACTCATTTATATCACACGTAGAATTTCTAGTGGAGCTAATGAAAACAAGAAAAGGTTTAAGTTGGATCCTTTATTATTTTAACGTTTAAAGCAATTAGAATTTCAAAAATGAGATGAGTATAATTGAAAAACTCACATCTGAGGTTGCAATGACATTAGGTTTATTCTACTTCTTCTAGCACAGGACACCTAAGATCCTCTTATCCAAGATCCTATGAAGGAAAAGACAAAGGTACTGCAAAGAAATCAAACAATAATTTTAAAACCTTAAGCCAATTCGTTTATAGCATTTCTCATGATCATTCAATTGAGTTTACATTATGTACTTAACATATATAATATTAAAATTGAGATGAAGGAAAGTAATATGTAGGTTAGCAGAGATAATACAATAATTGACAATAAACACAAACATAGTATGGAAACAAATTAAGACGCTCGTAATTTTACTAAATTCGACAATTTGGATATGTATCAATTCTTATTGTTGCTAAAAAAGCGCCTCAATAAAACTAGCAGTACTGCTACATTAGGTGAATATTTAATTGATAGTTAATGAATAGTTGCTTGAAATATTTTAAACAAAATATTATGTGTAATATGGCGAAGGCGCTGGGTATAACTTTACTTTTTGAACATGCTAAAACAAATCGTGAAACCTGAAAAATGGTTATTAATCGTCATAAATAGCAACAACTGACTGGATATTTTGTCACAAATAAAACAAATACAGTTCCACTTTAAATCACTTTTATTCTTTGGAATTATTTTACTTAAACATAAGCATCTTTAGAAGAAGTATTAATTGTAACATTTAGGTTACAATTACTACATTACATTTACATTTATTACAGTTATATTTAGGTTAGTTAGGTCTTTAGGTTACAATTAATACTTCTTCTGAAGATGCTTATGTTTAAGTAAAATAATTCCAAAGAATAAAAGTGATTTAAAGTGGAACTGTATTTGTTTTATTTGTGACAAAATATCCATGATAATGAAGTTCCATAAAGTAGATGCCGTTACAATTCAAAATTTGAAAAAATGACTGGAAATATGGTTTCGGAGACCGGAATAATTGAACAACTTCCGACTAAAAAAATTTGTTTGAATATGATCAGGAACTGGTCATTGCTTAGCATTCGGGAGATCACCGGCTTCGAACCCGGGTCCGGCTGCTCTGGTCCTGTGGTTTTCTTTGATCATTTAGGCAAATTCTGGAGCAGTAATGTTCCACAGATAATCTTTCACTTCTCTTTTGTCTTCATTTCGTCCGTCTCATCTTTCTCTCCCTAACCACACCACCCACCCATTCCCACGATTTCTGCAAGGAAGCTGAAGAGGGCCTTACGCCCTACCCTTCGGCTTTGCACATCAATGTAAGTCGGAGGGACTGCCCGCCCACCAGCACGAGTAGCTGGTGGGAATGAAACACAAAATAGTTTGTTTTTCCTTATTAGAAACTAGTAAGGTTGTAACAGTAAACCTGATAAATAACTAGCGTTTTTAAAACTTGATATATTTATTTGATATCAGTGGTGGATATGTTTGTTATCTTCCTCAAATAAATAGCAATGTAGGTGAATGTGGATCAATTATAGTTATATTTTTAATAGTAATTGTTTTATTTCTAATGTTAATGTTTGTTAAATATTAATTTAAATAATTTTAAATAAGCTGTTTTATCGTAATATGGTGAAGGTGCCGGGTACCACATTACCTTTTTACCTTTTAAATATAGTTATTCTTAATAAGTATTTCTTTAAATAAAAAAAAAATGAAATGGTACCCCTGTATATTTTACGGTCAAAACAGACTTGGAAACTTACAAAGTGCTTATAAATATCCAAGAAACATTTTGTGACCTATTTGTCAATATTTTTTGCAATTTTAGTTGTATACTTAAATGGACATTTTAAATGTTCAAAAAAGGATTAAATATTAGCAGTTTTATTGTTAAAAAAGAGAAGGTAAAGAAACAATTTCTTTAAACAAGATAATATGGAAATAAAGTATAAATTATGCAACGATCAGTATAACTAAAAATTGGATAAATGGATTGCAAGGAAAGGACTTTTAGAAACTCTGCAAAATTGTCAACAGAATATATGTTTTATATAGATTTCCATAGAGAAAATTATTGTAAATGTTAAATGCATTGGAATGTTAGACATTATAAGGATAAAGTACTCAACGCTGGTCTTTTTTATAAAGAGGCGTTAATGTATCAAAAAAACAAACAAAACAAAAAAAGGTCAATAAGATATGAAAAAGCCGAAGTTCTAACCACGATAAATCCTATATTAACAGAACTATATCAAAAACTTTAAAATGGCTACTAAACATTTGGAACTAAAAAAACCAAAGCTGCTTAAATTTATTTTTATAAATACATGCTTCAATAAAATAAAATTTCAACAAAAATCACACATTTAGGACCAGTACTGTAAAAATAATAATTAATGGTGTATCAGAAATAACAACAGGATTCCTACTGACGAATTGCATATACGCATTAATAAATAAATACGTAAAGTATCTAAGTGTCAAGTAACAATAACAAATAATATTATACTTTTTAACAAAGTCTTTAGTAAGATTGTTATTATAAAAACGTTATCTCATGCTCTTCTTCTTGGGTAAAATTTAATAAACATTTTCCGCTGAATAGGATTTTTACATTGAGTCAGCTTAGAATCCAAATATTCATTTATAGATGCTTAGTGACTTATTTTACTGGATACCAAATGAATTCAAATCCTTTTAAGCCGAATGTCTTTTCATCGCCTTCTTTAGGGGTGTCTGGTGAATTCAATCCTAAATTTACCAATTGGAATTTAGGCCTGTAGCCATTTTCATCTGCAATGTAAGTAACAATGCGACTGAAGCCATCTCGTCCATTGACGAAATATCCACCAATTTTTGCTCCATTTTTCAATCCCTTTTCATAATGCCCATGGAAAGTCAACGTATAATTAAATTTGTATAGTAGATCAACAATATCACCCTCAGATATTCCTTGAGGAAGTCCATTAGCCATACCAGGGTACTTATCTTTGATTGGAATTGGATCATTATTTGGAATCATTATTACACCATTAATTACTTCCGCTTTCGATAAGTTGCTTTCGGGATTACCCACGTCGTTATCTTCTGGCTTGTTCTGATCGGGAAAAGCTGGACTTTTCTTAAAGACTTCAAGCCCAGGTGGTTGGAGCGAATTACCTGGTGCTTGTCTATTACTTGTGTCAAAGAAATTGGTTTTGTCATAACTCAGTTCTTTTCCAGTTCTTTCAGAATCTTCTATTGGTTGTGGACCCAAGTCGGAAAGTAACGGACCCATATTGGTACTCTCTAAACTAGGGTTTGATTGGTATGGATTTTGGGGTTCTGAGATGAAGTTCTGCTGAGGTTGGTTAGATCCTGCATCATGGATTGTGCTGATTGGCGGAGGTGAGTTTGAATCAACGATTGAGGGATTTTGAGGGGTATATTCCCTTTGACTTGGTTGGTGATTGTTTTGGAATAAAGGTAAGTTAGATTTTGGAATATTGTAAGAAGGTTGTATAGGATTTACTCCTTGAGTTGGTCCCTGGATGTCAGTGAATTCGGGAGATAATTGAGGAGGACCTGTTATTGCATTTGATTCCTGATTCACGTTTGAAAATGTATCAGAAATTGCTGGAATATTTGGATTGTGTGTGATAGGAGATGGGTTGTATTTTTGTTGATTATTAATATTATTTGAGAATGCATTTCTGGAGGGAAATTGAAGAGTTGCTGGGGGTGTTTTGGTTGGCGCTACTATACCACAACCACCGCACCCTGGTTTTATTGTTGAGGCTCTCGTTAAAGTAAACTGATGCGATGTTGCTGTTTTCGGTGTTTCTGTTGGAATTTGCTCTTTTTTTACGTCGATCGTTTTTTCAACTCTAACTGGTGGAGGAGACGGGGCAGCTGTTTTTGCATTTGGTTGATCCAAAGCTGAAGAAAGAGGTTATATAGATCGGAACAAAAACATAAGCGGGAAAATAATGAAATTACGTTCGGGGTTGTCGGTCTGAAGGGGTGCCACGTTCTATGGAAACATACGAAACCAAAAACATACAGTAGGAGTGTACAACGTTCTTCAATTGATTGTAAAGAAATTTCTTTATGTTCTTTGGTAATGAATTTACAGATTGGCAAGTTTTAATGTTTACTACTTATGTTTAGCGTGATGATATTTAACAAGCTTGAAATTGAACTTTCTTAACTGTTATACTTTTTACTACATGCAATTCATTTGATAGCTATAAACCAAGTTATAAAATTTAAAATCAAAGAACGTTACAAATTTATTTTCTTATAAATCAACTGAAGAACGTTGTAGAGTTCTTGTTGTAAGTTCCTATGGAACTTTGTACTTGTTCAGATCTCACAATCTCTAACTTTGTTTGTACTCAACTTGGTCCTCTTTTCGAATTTGTGTTTTTATTTAGATAGTATAGGTAATAAGAAATAAACACTGGAATATTTACACAGAATTGTATTAAAATACTTAACAATATTGTTTCGAACGAAACGGTAATTCTCAAGAGTAGGAAATGGATTATACTAAAGAAATCTTCAAAAGATACCCTGCCGCCGTGCGACTGGGTAGTGTCGGATTTCTACCGATTAAAACATACTTAACTACTATTTATACATAGATAATATTTGAGTAAGGGTGGTGGTAAATGACGATCTTATTAGAGTTTGTGTAAAATTAGGGGTGAATTATATGTATTAATGGCGTATATGTGTTCTAATATGCGAATATCTATTAAAAAACATTTTAAATACAATTATGTGTAAACATTCCAATGTTTTATTTCTTATTATCTGTATTCAATATGTTTCACAACTGTTGCACCGAACAAAGTTTAAATAGTAATTAGATATTAATTTTTGAAAAATGTTATCCTTGAAGGCCTCAATGAGACTGTGCTTTATTATGGATGAATTAATAACATGACATATATGTATGCATTAGTCTACAAATGTATCCACTTCAAATACCTAATGTCTGAAGGTCAATTATAAAATTAAATGCTGATATAAATCAGTCAATAGCCTACAATTATAATAATAATATTAAATGTAAACAAAATAAGAGTAAAGTGCAGTTTGACGATTGTTTTGAATTAATAAAATGTCTATCAATTTTGTTGTATGATATTTTCGAGGCAAGCCAGGAATGAAAAAATGACTTGACAGTAAGGACAAATTTAGCTGAGAAATTATTTTTGTCCTAATTCATTAATTAGGGATTAAAATAGAAACAAAATTGTGGTCACGACAACGACACTGTTGGGACTTGGTCTTGATTTTTGATATTTCGTATAAGTTTAAATTTGGTCTTGGTTTTTATCTTTTCTGTGAAGAATTTTTCTTGTATTTTAAGATCATTTAAAAATGAAATTAGGAAATGTCTTTTATATTTTCCAATTAAATTTCTTTAATAATAAGCAAAGTGAAAGTAAAGGCTTATGGTTCAGGCTTTTCACGTTAATCTTGAATTTCTTTTGATTTTATTCTTTCTCAGGCAAGAAATGGATGATTAATAAAACATTCAACTTATTTCTCTTTTATAACGAAATAATATTAATAATTCAATCAATTTGATATTAATTTTTGAGGAAATTAGTTGGAGGTATTATTTTTTGTAGATCTGGTTATTTAAGTCATTTATATATTGATCAAATGCAATCGTCTTTCTAAATTGTTTTATGGGAAATAATTGATGCATGATCGATGAAAATTATTTACTTACGTCCACTTAGTCTAATATTTTTCATACTAAGGATACGGAAATTTCCGTTTTCATCTGTAGCATAAACTGTCACATGATATACTCCATCGGCTGTAATGAAACCGAATTCTCCTTGGATAATACCATTAACATCTAAAACAGGAAATTGAAACAAATATTTAAAATATTAAATATATACCTGCAATAATTTATTGGTTGTAATTTTGTAAGAGAGATAAGATAAGATCACCAATAATGTGGACAAAATAAACTTCTGATTTAGGCAAACTTTGAATACTGTTTTATTATTAACATATTTTTTTGTGTAGTTTTACTTGTAAAATAGTAATAGTGCTTTTATGGGAATAAAGTTAAAGTATTTAATAGGGGTTATAGATCTGATTTAAAAGTATTGGAAATTGTAACTCCACCATCACGAAATTCAGTGATTAACAATCAAAAGTATTAGATTAATACAATAAATGTATAATACAATATAAATAAATAATCATAAAATAATCGATTGTGTTGCAATCACTGTGAAATATAATGAACATGCATTAATAAAATTTAAGAAGTAATTATTTAGTAAATATTAATAATCGTACTTTGAATTCATATATTTTGATTTTTGATGGGTATTTTTGGAATGTTTTATTATTTTCAATTAAAATATCTTGATGTTCATCTTTTGAAAAACGTATATTTTTGTTCAAAAAAATCTAACTGTAATCAACAAACTTTATTTAATTGATAGAAAAGCTAAGTAAATATTTCATTAAATGTTCATTAATTTTTAGCAAAGCAAGAAACATTTGTACCAAATTTATGTATTACGTTTTAGATAAGAAATTTTTGTCTTGGAAATATTACACATTATATTATAATTGAGTACAAGGATTACTGACTTATTATTTACAAATGAAATAAACATTCATAAAGTATTAATTGTCTACTAAGGATCAGATTTCAAAAATTTGACATTTACTGTTTTTCGTTGTTGTTTAATTCATTATTTTTAGCAGAAATACTAAGTTCACTACTACACTCAGGGTTATCGGAATAGTTCACAATTGAATAATGCATGCGCTGGTACTTTATTTGAAAACAAACATTTTATGAATTTTCTCACAACACGACGGAACCGTCTTCAATGTAAATCCGTTCTCAACAAGCTTGTACTTTGCACGCAATGTCCCTGAAAATTGCCCTATCCGATTTTTCTCATTCTAACTAATGTAAGTAACCAAGGCTTACTACTACTTTCTGAGTCACGACTGTATCATTAACAAAAGACTTCACAAGAAATTGTAGAATAGGTTCCGTCTGCAGAATCTATTTGATAAAAATCAGTGTATTGCTCGAAACATTTTGGCTAATCTTTCAAATTGAGTAGGCCAGTATTTCCTAGTAGATTAATCATTTTAATTAATTTAGTTGCTTCTGAAGTCACGATTTTACATTATTGGAATGATAACTGCTAAATTCTTTCAATCAGTATTGGAAAATCAAATCTATTTATACTTTTTTATCTCAGATTTATTTATAATTTCTTGGTTAATCATGTAGAAATAATTGAACTTTTCAGTTCAATAATTTTTTGCATTAAGTAGATACTGGAAACAGCAGTGAAATCTTTAATTTGTTTTTTATAAACAATATATGTTCCGGACTGAACAGTTGTACCTGACCTTCCGAGAACCCTAATATGTAAGCTTGCTCTAACAGTCCTTTCAAAGTAACAAAACTTCCATCCACACACCCCTCATGCTTTCAAACCCACAGTCTAAGTCTTTGTATATAATAGTTAAAAATAGTATGATTGTGATTCCTGTAGCGAGAAAACGTTATAATCTCTAAATAAGTAGTCAATTTACATTTTAAACCATCGTTTGCGTCTATTAATTTAGGTGCAAAGCAATAATGCAGAAGTGGTAATAACCATTTATTTGTATTTTGCCAAAGTACACAACCCGACGATATATAATTTACTAAGAAACACAATGTAGAAATGTTGATAATCCTTATTAAAATTGCTCCATAGGTTTCACAACAGCGTTAAAGAAAAAAACAAATTGTAGTGTAAGTATAAATAAATTAGTGTATCTTAAAAATCATTGTATAAAAAAAATATTTAACTTACGATCTACGAAGCCTGATACATTACAGGTGAAACGTAAGTGTTATTTATAATCTTAATTACTTTTTGTCCTTAATTTGCTTGTCATTCATATATAATAGGAAATATATAACGTTTTTTTTGGCAAGTACGATGATGAGTGCAATAACATATAAAGGTTTTTCTGGAGATATTTCGATGCTTGTAATATAAATAAGTGTTTATATTATATTTCAGTTTTTAATAATTTAATTATATATTCAAGAATGATATAAATAAGTCACTAAAATTATTGTTACAGTATGTTGAAGTAACTGAAATTTATTAATGCTAAAATGTCTCGAAATAAATAAGGCCATAAAAAACTCGGAAAGCATTAAACAAATGCAGACAGCATAGTGAACGCCATCTGCAGATTTTTGCTATTAATTTATGGGATTCAGTATGTTAAACAAGGTCCAATTCAAATAAGGATATCGACTTGTTAAACTGAACCCACGGCGTAGCTAACTACGTGGTAGGTACGTAACCAGATCGAACAATACTAAAAATTTGCTCTTGGTTAGCGATCAACCGAAACTGCCAGACGTGTATTGCGATTTCGAACTCGTTGGTTCACATCAGCATGCCGTAGTTAGTAATATGTACAGATGGCGTTCATTTCACTGTCTGTATTTATTTATTAATCGCTGTTTATAGACAGTAGGTAGGTTGGTTGGTGTTCTATTTTTCTCGTTTTTAGCACGAGCGCCTACCCAGCTAATCCGAGATGGACCACCTACTTCATTCACCCTCCTCCCCAAACTCCATTTCCCGTTCCTAACTATCCCAGGGACGCATAACCTACGGATTGATCTCCCTACTCGAAAAGGGGTTTTAGTCGGTTGGCGCCCCGGCGAATCCGACACTATCCCCCTTCGGAGGGTGTCTTTTAAGGATTTCCCTCTTAGAAGATAAACTAAAAACAAAAAAAAAAGATGTTCTGCCGGCACTGTCTACAGCGTGCTAACAACGAAGTAGAATTACGCAGTATTTGATCTTCTCTTATCTTTAGTTACCTAAAATTGACAAGAAGGTTTTGTCGATAACAATAACAAATTAATGAAATTATTGAAATATTCCACAGCGTTTTATTTATGTCTCATCTTATTCATACTATGTTCCACGAAAAGTGCAATCTTGATAGTTTGATGATGATGATTTGCGTTGAATATGTTAATTATTGTATTTCAAGTGTTACAATAATTATTCTAATATTTTTAAAATTTCACTTGAAGGAGTATATTTTTGGAAATACTCTTGACAGGAAAGAACATCAATGAAAATGTAAATACGTACATATGGAATTTGTGAAACGTTTCATAAGTAAGCATATAGAAACTTTGTAATAGTAGTGGTATATGTTAAGCTAGAGAAAATGCAAACAATAACGACCTAACGGTTTCTATACACCAATATATTCTGTATTGGAATTGTAAAATTTGCTATTAGCACTTCCTAAATATTATATTTATGGATGACATTATAGTCAAGGAATAATAAAACAACAAGTTCTTACTGAAGGCACATATAATTGTTTGTGCAATTATATCACCTATTCAAGAAATTTAACCTCGCTTAATGAACATATGTATAGTAAGATGCAAGAATTAATACCGTTTAAAATAAAATATTATACTTGATTATACATATCATTTCAATTTGTTTCTATAGCTTCTAGGTTATTTAATGAACAAAAATGTTAGCTGATGTTGTCATTCTTCGGGTGTACAGGCCGTCGTCGGTTGGAATTGCTTCCTAACGTTTCGCTAGCACGAGGTCTGAAAAAGTTCGCCACTCGTGCTAGCGAAACGTTAGGAAGCAATTCCAACCGACGACGGCCTGTACACCCGAAGAATGACAACATCAGTTCATCAACTGGCCGCGAAAGCCTTAATCAATTTGTCAAAAATGTTAGCAATTGTATCAAGTACTAGTAGATAAACATCATCAGATATAATAAGAAAAAACTTAACAATTCAAAGTGACTTTGATAATGACGTAGCAGCCGAAACATTATTGTTAGTTTATTATGATAAAATTGTTAAATAAATAATACCAAGTGTTTAGATTTTTATTATTATTTAAATAAGTTTCACCAAGAGCTAAACCAGAATTCCATTTCATCAGATATGTTTTAATCGAAAATGTTCAAGAAAATTGGATACAAATTGAAACAATTTCTATTTCTGACGCATGTTTTTTTTACAGATAAGTAGACATTTTCAAGGAAGAAGATTAAACTTTTGAACCATTATTTTTTATAGACACTAACAAAACACCTATGAGGAATCTTTCCAAACCTATTGACATCTTTTAAGGATTCATATCATTTGAAATAGATAAACAACAGAAAGTTAATTGACTGTAAATGGCACTAATTGTGAAATATAATTAATGGTGTTGTAGATTAATAGAGAAATGCATTGAGATTATTTCACAGATTTTATTGTAATTTTTTATAAATCCATTTTGACACTAATGCTATTATCCAAAGAATAATAAACTTTGTGAAACAATTTCAACGAAATTTTGTTATTGTTCAAGTAGTTTTAAAGAAAAATTATATAGATTTCATTATTTAAATTAATTTATTGTACCTATTACGTTTTTTGTTTATTATTATCGTATATTTTGAGTTTGATCTTAATGTTGTCTTTTTTGCAGTTTGTAGTTGTTGATGTACATCAACCCTTGTACAAACCACATACTAATTAAATTGTAAGTGTATACAGTATGATTATGTACCTTTCTTTTCGTAGCGATGTTGTTGTCCATCAATTGTAAATCCAAATTCGTAAGGGCGATTTTCATCATTTTGATTAGAATCCTTTATAAATATGAATAGTAAGAGGACGACACCTTTGTATCGCTAGAATATAAAACAATACATTTCAACAAGATTGGAGGTTTTTAATTTTGCGGTGTTTTTATTGTTATAATGTGAAACGATAGATGTTTAAATCGTGTCTCATAAGGCGTTGACGAATCGAATAAGCAAGCGTTAAGTATTTTGTTAAGAACTTTATATATTGAGAAATAAATGGAAAAATTGCTTGTACAGGGAATGTGAAGGTTAACACCACTTAGGTCGTACAATGCATTGAGATTTTAGTAAAAGCTCAAAGATTAAGTTATTGTTGCCTGTTCTATTATTTTAAAAGATGAACATAAAAATGTTACACATTCTACATAAAAAATGTGATATCAGACACCATTTCGATTATGTTTATTAATTATGAAATACAACATATGGAGAAACTGTTAAATCCACAAACGGACATAAGGAAGACTTTTAACTGAGTAACCAATTTTCTATATTAATATTAAGAGAAAAATTCATATAAGGGTCTTGAAAGGAACTTTTGTATAAGGCAAGAAGTTAGCTTATAAATTATTTAAAATAAAAACGCTAATCCCAAGGTTTCACAAATTGAACTCATTTTCAAACGGAGGTGTCGAAATGCTATTCAGATCTTATTTTTAATTCCATTAGTGGAATTCTGGTGTATCAGTGTTTTCGTTTTGATTTGTTAGCAGTACAATGTTTATTGAACCGTTATTATATGTTCGATTTTAGCAGATATCTATCGACGAATTTTTCGTAATCTATTGACATCAAAAGACTTTTATATGTATAAATACCTGGATCATTTAGAGAGAACATTTTTTGTGAATGATATAATAGAATTTGCAAGTAAAGAATATTATAATGTAATGTTAATTGGATATAAATTATACGAGGCATATTATTAAGTAAGCACGGTTTAAATACCGTTTAATATAATATACATTTCTACAATATTTCCACCAATATTAAGGCGTAAATCGTATCGTATAAATAACTTTTGTATCCCATCCTTATAGAAGTCTGCTGATGGGATATAATGAGTGCCTTAATACTGGTGGAAATCATGTAGAAAAATGTATCATTTATGCAATTTATTAAAAGGCATCAAGGCGTTCATATAATAGTTAAATCGTTAAGAAAAGTCTACTTGTTATTTTTTTATTTCAAAACGCTATTTACATCAACAACATGCCTCCTATCAAACAGTTTTTAATTACATTTACTGTATTAGTATCCACTAAAAAAATTGTTTTCAAAAAATAGTAAAGAGCGAATGGTAAAATTTGCATACGAAATGAACATTTGATGTCCGTACGTTTTATACAGGCGATTAAAACAGAAATAATAAGTAATTGGGTAAACAGTAGTAAAGTTTATTTGATTTTATAAATGAACATACTTATTTTTTGTTATTATGAGTTATTAATGAATATCATATCGCATGAAAAATATCATGGCTTAATATTTACATGACAAATACAATATTTGCTAAAGGTTTGTTATTTGGTACAACATCCTATTTATTGAATGTTGTGTAGTATTTTATAGCAATATTAAAAAAGTTGAATAAATATGAGTATATTACTTCTCTATTGCTTTTTTAACTAATACAGTGGGCAATTAAGAACTGTAATAAATATTAATCTTTTAATTATATAATTATACGTGTATTTATATAATTTATATACTACCGATATTTTTTACCATTTTTGGAAAAAGCTCAATCTTCCCGAGTTAGTTTTAAAAAAGTTAAGTTTATTGCAGTTATATAAACAGTCTTTAACAAATGTGTTGCCATCCCGGATATATTAAGCCCACTTAGTAAGCTTTTATTTTAAATAACGTGGTACTGTCCAAAAAAATAGGTTGCAATATAAACATAGTATGTACATAGTTTGTTAAAATAATTCAAGATGTAATGGTATTATTGGACAATTACTTAGATCAAGAAGTTGTGTAATGTTTGGTTTTTCATTTACACTATACTGCAAACATTATTTGAGGTCAATCAAAGCATGCGTTGGCTTTCACAAACGAATAAATCACAATGAAACTGCCATGTTAAAGGCTTCGTATGGCCAACGTTACAAAGGCTCAGTCAATAAAAACCCTGTGTAAACGTACATCTTCAAACCAATCGAAACAATCAATGCACGATCGGCATAATACTTCTAAACTATAAACACAAATTTGTATATCAATGGACTAAGATGTACAGGGCGATTTTTTCAAGTGGCTCATTTACATTTTTTTAAGGTTACATTTGACAAACAATTAGAAATAAATAATTCGAAGTGTTTTAAATAGACACTATTGCGCTTGTTATTGATGTAATTAAGTTTTAGTTGAAGTCACATCCAAATAATTGGAGTCAATCGGAGTAACTCTGTTTAATGAGTAAATGTATGCATATGCGATTTTTCCAAAAATGGAAAGAGCTGAGCGACCTGTTCCTTTTACTTTAAACAGGTAAATTGACAATTACTAAATTAAAGTGAGTAATTGGTTAACGCGCTGTGTATAGAACAAAATACACTCAGATAACAAACAAAAAGTTCACTATCACAAGCGTCACAATTTTGTCAACTTTATATGAAAAAGGATCTTTTAATAGGACTGGAACTGGGGTATTCTTATTTTGAAGATAATTCTTAGTGGCAAAAAGAAAATGGTATTATGTATAAATAGATAGATATAAGTAATTTTCTTATTAGGTAATTACGCAATTCCTGTGGCGTTCTTCAGTTTGTTTAGTTTTTAAGAGGTTGTTTTTATTGTTCTTATAATGCTTAATAAACAAATAAATTTTTTAAGATAAGAAGATATTATATTATACACAATTTATGGCATTTTTTAGGAATTCTATAGGTTTGGTTTCTACATTGTGACCAATCATCATGATTATAATCAATAAAACACAATTACTTTGCACTGTCACTAAATTTAGTTGACTGTTGAAAATTACTTTGTAAGTTGAAACATGTCTAGTTCTTGTTGAAAATAAAGTTAGTGACAGTGTAAAGTAATTGTGTTTTATTTATTATAACAATTTATGGCGTTACAGTGTTCACAATTTACCCAAATTATTATATAAAAAATGAAAGATTTGTTTAATTTTTTGAACCGTAAATTTGAATATTTCTTATAGTTATAGTTCTTATAGTTAATATCTTAATTGTATGGTCTACTTTCGTCTCTTGAAGATGCTCTTAGAAATATGTGATGATAGTTAGTTCTACAACGGTCACTAGTTTAAACTATTTATTGTTGAACTAGTCACTTATTGAAATTTATACATAATAAAAATAAAAAACGTGAAAAGTTTCAAGAAAAAGTTTATTTGTATCACTACAGCCGTTTCGCTATATTAAGAGATCTTCACTAAACATGGTACTATGTTATTACGGCTGTAGTGATATAAATAAACTTTTTCTTGAAACATTTCACGTTTTTTATATTTATTATGATCACTAGTTTGTTAATTCGAACAGCGACACTTCACTACTAAACAATGGTCGCAAAACAACTAGGGAAACTTTTAAGGTCTCGGACTAAAATGTTTAATAAAAACACAACTCTCATACGCTGGCTTCCAAAGTCTTTACCATATGATTAAAGCATATCAATTACATAAATCCATAAATTCCCAAAGTATAACACCATACATACCGTGATTATTTTGAATAGAACAAACAAGTTTTTCCAACCTAAACTTTGCTTAATTGTATTATATTTCAGTTTTATGGTATTGCAACTCAATTTATTTGTTTTGGGTACTAAATTTAAAGCAATGCATGGAAAATGTGTTAATTTACAAAACACCTTTTGCTGTGACTCTCGTAAATGACGATTTCTTTTCAAAGCAGCCAGTACTTTTCAAGCATATGAGATAAACCACCCAAAACACCTTGTATATTTTGATTTCTGTTGATTGTTATTAATAAAAAATAGAAATTGAATATGATAAATGTGAGCAATAATAGCTACCTGTATAAATGTCATTCTTTCCCTTGATTGAAGCACTACAGGACTGCGGTAAGTAATAATATTAAAATAAATACAATATTTCTTGTTGAACACAAAGGCAGTGACAGTTTGACCCTGACGGTTTAATGTTTATTAGAAATAATCCTTTGGTGTCTTCATGTTTTAAAACACTCCCGCCACTTTTGCGTGCGGAAGATGTCGTATGTGATATTGTATTACTAAAAACGCCTGTAGGCGATTTACATTTTTATTTATTTGCATTTACTTGAATGGATATTTAAAGATTTTTTGTAACTCATCACGCACAGAATATTCAATACGTTTTTTATGTTACTTAATTTCTTCAAGGTAAAAGTTCCCGACTGCCAGGATTGTTATACGCATTAGCTGGATGGTAAAAGTTTGGTGCAAATTAAGAAAATAAAGTAAATACAATAGCGTAATGAGTAATGAAAATTGTATAGTTTCTATTCGTTATGTGTGTAAGTACAGGGACATCCTTAAAAAGATCCATACTGCAACAGATGATGAATGCTACCTACACCTAAGGATCAACTATCATTTGCAATTTATTGTTGGATATTTATCTAATTTCTTTATCTTTCAAGTAGGTAATTAATAGATTTTCTTTACTAATAAACATCACATTACATTTCTCTTGTTTTTTAATTCATTGACCACATTTTCAGGTTAATCAATAAAGAACAAAACGTCTTCTCTATGCATTTTTAAACAATGTTAATTTTCATATATTTTTAACTAAACTTATCATAAAAATATAGGATAGTTATCCTGCTCAGTTTTATACAATTTTTTGGAAGTCATGTTTACGTTATTGGTTCAAAAATAACTGTTATGCTAGCTTAACTAAAATGATGTAAACAACTGCAGAGGTTACCAAAAAATCGAACAATAAATAACAGTATAACGCGTTCGTTCGCATATTGTTAAAGAAATAAAGGTACGTAAACCACACAGTCTCTCCATAAATAATATAACGGTGAAAACATCTGTAATAAATATTGCTGATCATCTCATCGATGAAATTTATTGGAGGTCAAAACAACTGCACACAATTGCGTCGCGTCCGCCACTTGATATGAAGCTTAGTTTCTTAGAAAGGATGGGCATTTAAATGCACCATTGTATCATTACTAGATGGACCCGTTCAAACTGGATGCGTGTGGAATAAATGGAGTTGGAAATTCTTTTCATTTATTTAGTAGAATTCATTGGTTCCGGTGGGACCGAAGTTACCTGCTACAAAATTAGGGTTTTAAAAGTAAACAACTAATCTTGCCACTAGAGAAAAGGGTACTCACCTACCTGATAAAAGTGTGGTCCTTGTATTACGAAAACGACAAACCCGTGTGAATCATTTCACTCAAAATTTAACAAACCTTTTTACACAGTTCATTCATCAATATATATACTTGTCGAGAAGTTAAAAGAGTTTCAAACTGACACTTATATCAAGATTCAAAGTTTAAAAACACTTTTCAAAATTAAGGATGCCTCCGTAAAAAGTAAAGTAAAAACTATCATGGAATTGTGTGAAAAATATAAACACAAAACAATATCGAACAACGACTGTATAAAATGTACATCATATTTACGTCGAAAAAATTGTTGACTGATATATGTATAAGTATGTATTTATAATATATATTATATTAATATATATATATATATATATATGCATATATATATGCATTCCTAGGATAGTTGGGAACAGGAAATGGATTGTTTGTAGGAAGGAGGGGGAGTTTTGGGAGAAAGGTAAAGGGTGCCTGTATATATTTGCTACTACGACGTGCTGATGAGAACTAATGAATACACCTCTGGCAGTTTCAGCAGAACACTAACCAAGAGCATATTTGTATTTTTGTTCGATCTGGTTACGTGCCTACCACGTAGTTAGAGCTACGCCGTGGGTTCAGTTGAACAAGTCGATATCCGTATTTGAAAAGGATCTTATTTAACATTACTAAATCCCACCAATTGGTAGCAAATATCTATAGTATCTATCTATATCTATATTTATTTACTCTATTATGTAAAATAGTAATTTTCGGTTCCAAAAATCTACTTTGTATCAGCTTTCTACTACTGTTCATCAATAAGTTACTCAAAAAATTCTTCTTAATGACATACGAGGATTGTTTAGTAAATCAGTTACTTCATTGGAAGTGAAAGTTCAATTAAAATGTTCATTCTATTTTGAGAATTGGTTACTTTACTAATCGGTAACCGTTTACGTTCTTTAAAGAAGAAAAGGTGAGCTAATAAAATATGTTTTGAGAGAAACAATTATTATGTTTTTGGTCAGAAATTTATCGAGACCACCAGACACGGATCGCAGTTTCGCTCTTATTAGAAGCTAATCAGCGTGCCATAGGCAGTCTCGATAAATTACTGACCAAGCTGTAATTTTCCGTAAAGAACAGTTAATATAATAGTTACATAGAGGCAATTGTTGCCATCTAGTGGATTTTAGCTGCTAACAGAAGATATTAAACTGGACAAGACCTCACTGGCACGCTGATGACCTTCTAATAAGAGCGAAATCGCGATCCGTGTCTGGTGGTCACGATAAATTTCTGACCAAAAACCATAATAATTGTTTTTGATAAGCTTTACGTGAATTCACGTATGTAGGCTGCGTTGTTGATTCAAATACCTCAGTGAGGGCTTGTCCAGTTTAATATCTTCTGTTAGCAGCTAAAATCCCTTAGATGGCAACAATTGCCTCTATGTTACTATTATTTTTTGAGAGGAAAACCATTAATAAAACTTACAAAAAGGTACGAAAGTATTGTGGTAACTATGCTGTAACGCGTGCAGTGATTCAAAAGTTGTTAACTGAACATTAATAATGAAATTTTTGAAGAATTTCAATGTGATCGCAATAGATGCTGACCGTTAAGAGCGCTGACGAAACGTCAATGAAGTCCATGATTTCACTTGGAAGACCGCCGAATGACGATATGCGAAATATTTGAGAAATTGAGTGTTCGCACGGCACTTGGTGAAACATAATTAATAATGATAAAAACTTCCAAAAAAAAGGAACGAAACAACAAAACACTTGGCTACGTTTCACAAAAGTTTATTAAAGAAAATCCTTTAACAATATTGTTAGACTTATATTGTAATTACTCTTTGAAAATGGCGTAACAGCCGAAACAATATTGTTAGAGGATTTTCTTTAATAAACTTTTATGAAATGTAACCAAGTGTTTTGTTGTTTCGTTCCTTCTTTTAGGAAGTTTTTATCATTATATGCGAAATAGTTGAGAGGCAAAAATTTTTACAGAATGTATTATCAATTATTTACACGAAGTTTTAACATGAGGGTTTTTAAAACAACGGACAATATTTTTATTCATTGTTATTTAAAATATTTTATTTAATTAATTTTAGATAAAATAACCATTAAAAATAATTCGCTTAAAAGACTGGACGATTGTAAATACCTCGAGGTCATTTTTGATTGAAACATGAGATGGGAAAAGCACATAGTTAGCATTATAAAAAGAACGAAGTACTATTTTTGTTTTTTTCGCAAACCTTTCTAAATTTTTGGACAAACAAACTTTAATGATGATTTATTACGCGCTTTTCAACAGTTATATAAGATACGGAATTATAGCTTGGGGTAGTGCATATAAAGTACATTTAAATAGGTTACAACATCTACAAAGTAAAAATTAAAAATTAATAGATAAAAAAGATCACACAGAAGTTGCACATACACCTCTAAATGTCGAACAACAACAACATACATTGTAGAGACAATGAAACATCACTACGAGTATTTAATCAATCGGAGAGTACTACCAGAAACAAAATCATACCTTCATCAAAAATAAAACTTGAAGTCGGGAAAAAAATAGTTTATACGCTGCTATATGGAATTACAATACATTGCCCGAAGAATTAAAAACACTAAATTACACAAAAAGTATTAAAACCAAACTAAACAACTGGATAAGATTTAACTATTAAGGGTACTTAAATTTCATTGCCAAGGAAACAATATTTATACTTTTTTTCTTCTTTCTTTATAATTGTTCTTATCATTTTAGTACCAGACACATGCACAGGTTGTAACACCTTTATAGGGTTTACTTTGTAAATTTCTGGTAATAAATTGAATTGAATTAAATACTTTACCTCCTTTAACAATTTTGTCGGTTATCTAATAAGTTTATCAAATTAATTTTAGACTAATTACTATTTTGTAAATTAAGTATTACTTTTTGTTTTTTAGTTTTTAACATCTAATTGATAATGGGAAATTAAGTTCTACAAAATATGATGAGACAAATGTTATATAGAACTAACTTTTACATACTTTACGTCAAAATTAGCTGTGAAAGTATGTTTTTGAGAATGTGTCGTTATCTTCTGGGGCCTAATACAATAAAAGAGCTGTTATATGACCTATCAAAAAATAATTCTATGAAAGAGTTTCTTATTAAACACTCCGATGATGACTGCATAAGTTGAAACAGTTGTTACAAATTTTCTAATAAGAATTTAAAACTACTATTCATTGTCTTTCTTGATTATTAAAATGTTTTACATTTACCCAACCGCTGAATCTGTCAACGAGTATTCTAATATATGTTTTGAACGGTATACTGGTCCTGCAATAAAGCAAAATTAAATTAATAAATCCTTTATGTTAACCTTGTGTATTATAAACACATAAAGTAAAGATTTAATAATAATTTTGTGGTGGATCCCACGACGTCGGTCGAGTATACGTATGTCTAGTGTACGTGCAATATTGAAATTTAATACTAGCCGAAAAAATCAAAACTTCTGAATAAGATGCTAATAAAAGATTCATACAGCAATTCATCGATTTTATTCAAATTAATATTCAACCAGGATGTAATCGGATGATTATTCAAAAATTATACTTATAGTAATTTATAATAGGCAATGCAGACTGACGTCTATTGTTTTAACTGTATATTATTGTTTATTTTTAATAATAAATAATACGCTGATAATTCTGGAAAATTATACAAATTAAAGTGCGAATAACATTATTAGCGGAATAAATATGCATATGATGGTTGTAAAATTGAGTAATGGATCTAGGATGTCAATAAAGGATAATGGCTTATATACGATATGTTATTGCTTTAGGTATACGAAGAAACGAAGTAATTCTATCTGTTTGCCAGAGGCGTTCACATATTCAATAGATTAAGTTACAGACTTTCAATCAGTATGGATTTTTTTTGCAAAACAATTGCAAAATAACAATCATTATTTCTTTTTGTTTTAAGCTGATGCTCACAGATCTTAAATACTTAATCACCTCGATCTATTCCTGTCCTGAGCCAATCGTCGCATTTCTCTACAACTGGATCATCTTACATCCCTAACTATTTGCGAATACGAGGGTTGTTATTTATATTTTGACCCTAATAATGAAAAGACAATATTTTATTATCCAAAATGGCTTTATTATTATATTTTGCCAAGTATTATCCATGATGATCAATACACTTAATACTGCATAAGTTCAAACAAATTATCACTTTTTGCTCTCCGATTGAGATACCTCCAAAACATGGTTTTTGAATGCAACAACGACTGCTTCAGGCGCCGAAAAACGTTGGAAGCAATTTATGCAAGAATAAGAAGAAGCCATTTGGTGACAAATCAGGGCTGTACGAAGCATGGCCCATCAATTCGATGTGTGAGATCTTGAATTGTCATGATGTCAATGATCCTTCGTTGCCGTTGCTTTTTTCATATTTGACCAAGCACTTCTGGCAAACAAATAGTTATGTGCCATTCAGATCAGAATTCACCGGTCTGCGTTGCTTTAACGGCACGATTGCTACAGTCCAGTTATTCCAAAGAAACAGGCGATCATTTGTGTTTCGCCCACAAATCACTTTTATCGGATTTGGCTCGCCTTGAAAAAACCATACGGTTGTTTGCTATTTTGTTTCGGGATCATATGCATAGATCCGAGATTCGTCACCTGTGTAGCTGTTATATACAGCTTTTGATGCACCGCGATTGTAGTTCTTCAGCTTTCTTGTGGACAAATGGACACGAGCACCTTTTTGAGATTTTGTCAAATTATGCGGGATCCAACACAAACATATGTTCTTCACAGTTAATGTCCATGCAATGTCTTATTGATGATTGTCATACTAATGGCCAAGGATGACCCAATCTCACGATAAGTCATATGACGATTTTGCAATATCAGTTCGCATACAGCATCAATGTTTTCTGGCACAACAACTGATGTTGGACGACCTTCACGACTTTCGTCCCTGAGTGAACTGCGGCTAAAGTTAAATTCGTTATAACAGCGTTTCACAGCGGCCAAAGATGGGGCTTCATCGCCAAAAGTCGAAGTAAGTTGATTGATGCACACCTGTCTTGAAAATCCACGTCGAAAGTCGTAAAAAATTAACGCACGGAATGTTCACGAGTTAATTTTTTTGGCTGAGACATAATTTTCAAGTCACTGGAAACAACACTAGTTGTGCTCAAATGACAAAACGTTCTGAAGAAGGTTATGGTTAAAAAGGTCAAACATTCAAACGTCAGATAGCTTCTGTAAACACTTGGTATTGCCAAGGCTCGAAATATAAATATGAACCCTCTTAGTAATCTAATCTAGGTCTTTCTCTACCTCTCTTTATTCCTCTTTCTGCTAATAATGCGTCTCTACTAGCTAGACTATCACGTTTCAGAAGGTTTCCTACCATTTATCTCTCATTTTTCCAACTAACCTGCATAGCACCCTTTCTTTCCCTACTCATTTCTAAACTTTGATATTGATATATTATTTACAAATCTAAACATGCTAATGTTTGAATCTTCGATAAACCTATAGATTAAATATTAGTTCCTGTATCTCGTTTCCCTATTTTTAAGTATTTGTAGCATCTTTTGTTTTTTAACATTTTTACTACTATTACTAATATTTAATTTTGAACGTACTCTACAGTTAAATTAAATTAATCATTTGATGAGTACCTTTTCACCTTGGATAAATGGTTTTCCTGTATCTCGTTTCCCTATTTTTAAGTATTTGTAGCATCTTTTGTTTTTTAACATTTTTACTACTACCACTAATATATAATTTTGAACGTACTCTAAAGTTAAATTAAATTAATCATTTGATGAGTACCTTTTCACCTTGGATAAATGGTTTTCCTGTAGGTATGAACTATGTAAACTTCAGAAATAGAAGGACGAATACGTTATAACATTGAATGAATATTTTCATTTGAACAGAAAATATTGGAAAATATACGAAGGAATATGATAAGTATAACGAGCTACCGCCTTAATTTTATAACTTCGATTGCTTTCAACAGATATGCTACAGAGTTGGAAACATTATCGACGAAGTAAACGTAAGGTAAAGCTACGTAGTAGAGATGGACTAATGGACTAGTAGGAGAGATGGATCATTCGTGATATTTCTGACATTGTGACGATAATAATCGATTTGTTTATATATATATATATATATATATATATATAGAGAGAGAGAGAGTAATTCAAACTGAGTGGTACATTAGACGTTTTAGGGAAACTAAGCATATTACAGATTTGAAAAACTAAACTTTATAACTTGTACAGGGTGTTCAGAAGAATAAACCAAAGTTTAAAAACCTCAAACACGATAACTGCATTTTTTCAAATGGCATCTAGCATATTTTATTTTGTCATTCAATTCCATTCCTCTTTCGATACATTGGATGTTTTCCATTCTTTATTTAAAAAAAATCTAAAAATTTTCAAACAAAATCGTAGGAAATATCCATATGGATCGAAAGAGGATTAAAAATGAAATCGAATAACAAAATAAAATATGCTAGGTGCCATTTGAAAAATGAAGTTATTCGTGTTTGAAGTTTTTAAACTTTGGATTTTTTCTGAACGCCCTGTACAAATTAATTTTTGTCAATAACTAGTAAAATTTTCGACATTCTGAGTAATTTTTTATAGAAGTTATGATTTTTTATAGTTTGGGTTGCGGTGCAATCTGTTTTCCAATAAATTAAATTATCTTAGAAACAATTCATTGTAGAAGTTGGTTATCAAAGTCACCTTAATATGTAACGTTCCATACGAATTCATCGTAAAAAATATACCATTCCATTTAAAATAAGAAAGTTGACATCAATTTCTGGTATAACCGGAAGTGCCCGAGTGTTAAAATTATTTTAGTTAAATAGTTCATTCTTGATAACCCCTGCTCCCAAATTTTCAAATCTGTAACATGCTTAGTTTTCATAAAACGTCTAATGTACCACTCAGTTTGAATGACCCTGTATATATGTATATATAAACAAATATACGAGTCGCGCATGGTGGGATAAAGTTAGAAACAAAAGTTTTTTCACTGATGCGCATAACCTTGCTAGTTATTTCGTCCTCAAATTAAATTTATTTAGGGTAAGACTTAATTGAAATTTATAAATTACCATAGTCAAATTCGTATTCTAATGTAAATATAACATAGCAAAAATTGCTTAAACCCTTCATTTCATGATTTATTCCTTTTAGGAGAATTAGACCAGCATAGGGTATGAGAGGCGGACTTTATAGGGTGTCTCGTTATAAAAAATGCCCAGTACGTGTAAACGAAAGAAAAACGCAACTCATTAAATTGATTTCTCAAATTCCCTTGAACTGAATTACTAAGAAATTACATGAAATAAATTAGAATAGGGTGTTTTACACTAGTTCCATTCAGAATATTTCACCTTCCGTAGCTAGCTACGAGAGATGGACCAGTTTAGAGTTTTTATTTTTTATTTTTACAGTATTTTTTATAAATAAACATATTATTCGCTGTTTTGTAAAAGGTTGTCCATCTATCATCGCTTTGCCCTGTACAAAGCATTATACATTTTATATTTGCTTGCTGTATACTTTTATTGTTCGTCTGCTGTAAACGTTGACTGTTTTGTCTATTGGGCACTAGGTGGGGTGTTTATCAACTTGGGCGTATATTTTCATGCTTTTCGACGTACTTTGTTTCAGTTTTTGGACGTTTAATTATGTAGCGATGAAAACTCAAAAAACATAATAATTTTTTAAATATAGTCTGTATATAAATTGCGCACAATCAATTTTTAATGTACTTTTAGCTAAAACTTTAGAAATTCGTTGAGATGATGATTGTTTTAATTAAAAACAATAATTAGTCTCACTCATCATATCACTCATGTCGTAATAATTATATGTATGTATCTTGATAAACCATATTTTTTGTTTTTGTAATCCACAAGTGCTTCTTTAAATATATATAAGTTGGAAATTTTCAATTTATCTTGGACGTAATTGTATTTCGAATACAAGTAACTCATTTAAGATTTAAAGGGAAAAAATGCATATTCTTTTATGTTTAGTAATTGCATGTGTTCCGAATTTGAAACCGTGCAAATTACCTAGTTCGTGTGCTTGTTGAATTTGCAAAACTACAACTACTTTTATAATAAATAATTTATTTTTATTAGAGCATTTATTTGTATCATTAACAAAAGAAGCAGGAAATTTCTTCAGTCATTTTATAGAAATAATCGTCAAGTGTGTCCCGCATTAAATAGAGAGTTTATTATTCATTATATAATAGTCTAAATAGTGATTACGTTCACGCAGGAAGATGTGCGCCTTGAGGCTGGAATCCATTCTCGTCGGCTATGTAATTTACCGTGTATGTAACACCGTCCGGTGCCACAAACGAGAATTGTCCCCGAACTGCAATAGACTCGTTATCGGTGCCAACATTTTGTAATTGACCGTCTTCTTGCTGCGAGATTTGGTTACTCGTTTCGTAGCTATTAATAAATTGGAAAAATATACTAAAAATCTACGAAAATAAAAATCAAAAACTTACGCAAAATTGTATCCATCAAGTCCTATGTTGTTGCTGTCGTATTTCGTAATAACCGCGTCTCTGTCAGCCTGGCTTTGAGGGGCGGCGTTTGCACAAAGGAAAAGGAAAGCGAAGATGAAAATCTAAAATAATAGTATTGCACACTCGTAAATAACTATCTAGGTACAAGTCTAATTAGGTACATACCATAGTCATTTTTGTATAGTTTAAAGTACGCGGTTGACTTTTACGTTTACAACTAAAACTAAAGAGAATGATGATGTATTTATACCATACCTACTAAAGATGCCTCATCACCAACAGATTTCGCTGACATTTACCACCACTAGTGGCACTACCCCGCCTGCCATCATGTATCGCGAATACAACATAGAGAATACACTTCTTTCTCTACACTGTTTGATGAAACAGAAAGTTTAAATAAGGTATACGACATTATATTTGTCCTTGAGTATCAATTTTTTTGTACTTACGGGCAAAATTGATTATTTCTGCGGATTGTATGTTTTGTAACTGAACATGGAACGTGTAGGTGCATATTTCATATCTCATAATAATCACACTTAAGAGTTTTCTACATCTGCCAGCGAACACGTTAAATAACAATAAATGTATTGAACAATTAAAATTTTAAACAGGTCAACAGTTTGTCATCTATTGTTGTAATTAACTAAATGATTTTTTGTAGGTAAAAGTTTGTTACGTAAAATCACTGGCGGCTCGTGGGTATGTTATATGGGAGGACAAACTAGTGACGTTACCATAATCATCTCATTTTTAGCCCAGCTGTTTTAAGATTAGCGCGAGCTTGTATCACTTTAGGAATTTCGAACTTAACAACTGTTACTTCCGGTTTCAAATAATATACAAACGAATCAAAACTGTCCCATTTTGATAACTTACAGCACAACGCATTAATACAGCAGATGTTCAAAATATAACATAACCTTTTATAAGATTAAAGGAGGATGGAACATATTTAATAGGAGAAGAGATGAAAAAAACAGTAGATGAAAATGTTCCATAAATTTATTTATAAACTCTATTTCGGTAGTTATGCTATCGACAGGTGTTCAGTAACAACTGAAGCAATAAACTTAGGTATAATATTACAGTGTATGAGGGTTATTTACTGGTTTTACCCATAATAAACATCTTAGGGTTTAACAGCGATAATTGGCTTAAATATAGTTGTTCGTTTAACAAGTTATCTTTACCGTTGCAAAGAGCTCTTTTAATTTCGAAAGTTTCTAAAGCGTTTAATTTAGTCCGTTTATTAACAAATATAATTTTGAATTGAACTACTGTCGATGGCAAAACTTCCCAAATACCTATAGAGATTCTAAATATTTATGGAACATTTTCACCCAGTGTTTTTTCATCTTTTATTGTAATTAAACGATTTAAGGTAATGACCATGGAAACTTTAGGGTGTACAGTTGGTGTTTTTAACACGTTTTACAGTATATTGGATTGGAATAAGTGTAGATTCTATTTGGTATATTTTAAAACATACAACAAACAAACCAGTCGTACCACAAAGTAAAAAAAATTACAAATAAATAAGTTTATTGTAAATTGTAATGAACTAATAAATTTTTAATTGAAAATATATCCAAAAAGACCCATTTAGAATCGTTATGTAAGTTTTACTATTTTATACCTTTCTCCTTATCCAGGCTGCGGACGCCACCAATGGAACCTTTACATTTCGCAATTGAAGATGATCTTCCTATACATACATAGGCACATGCATATATGAACATGAATGCATATTTTTCATTCAATGTCCTTTCTTTCTAATTGAGCGTAACCATATACATGAATACAACAAAATATTTCGTACCGTTAGCTATCTAACTCCTTTTTAATATTGTATTTCATACACGTTGTGGCATAAGAAATTATTATAACCGCTTTTGAGCGACTTCGTCGTAAAAACCATAGGTATAAAAAAAGTTTATCGTTATTCACCTGCCCAAAGAATGCAAGTGATGCTACACGTAAAGAAGATACATAAACGGTTTTTAAAGGTCATTAGAAACCTTGCAACCTTTACTGAATGAATCGTTTTGTTGGATTGTAATGAAAAAATAATTCTATAGTGAATAGCATATATACTTATAGAAACGGAAAGTAAAACCGTTTTCTAATGAATAGCATGTACGATATTATTAAAATATCCATTCTTGCATGTCTTTGAAATGCCTTGTTTAAAATAGAATAACATTTAGAACATCTTATATATTTCTTACGATTAGACTTCTTCAATTTAACCTTGTAAATTCCTCTTCTGATGTACAACATAATCTATACATAATATTCGCACACAAAAGGTCTATGTTGTCTTCGGGTGAGATTTTATAGTTCGTTGGAAATACGTATTATCTTGAAAGTCAATGAAACAGACAATAAAAATCCAGTTTAATTGCATTAAATTTGCAAAACATATTATCACAAATATAAAAACTTAAGAATATAAAGGATTAATGAAATAAAACAAAGAAATGAAAATTATTTTAATAGAAGAAAACACTTGGAAATATTTCATTTAAATTTATTAACAAACTCTACACGTGTTTCGCCTTTTTATGGCATCTTCAGGAGTTACTGAGTAACGTGTAGCTTGTAACTTGTAACTCAATAACTCCTGAAGATGCCATAAAAAGGCGAAACACATGTAAAGTTTAATAATAAATTTAAGTGAAATATTTCCAAGTGTTTTCTTCTATTAAAATAATTTTTATTAAAAATGTTTCACCAAGTGTTAACAGCAGACGGTTTCAATTTATTAAAGAAATGAACTAAAAGATTTTAGTTGAAGGAAAAAAACACTTGGTATACGTTTCATAAATTTTATTTAAAATAACCTTAACAATTGTTTCGATTGTGACGTCGTTTTCAAAAGGATGAGTAAACGGTAATTCCTTTTGAAAACGACGTCACAGGGTTATTTTAAATAAAATTTATGAAACATATACCAAGTGTTTTTTCCTTCAACTAATTAGTAAAATGTTTTATCAAGTGCCGAGCAACCAATCTATTTCTAAAATTAAAAGATTTTTATGTTCTGGAAATATATGGTGCTTTATTATTTTAATTATTATAGGCAACAAGGATTTGTATATTAATATACTGCTTCTTAAAAATGTATTTATTTTTTACAACATATACAAACTTCTTAAAATTCTAATGACACCTTTTTGGCAACAAATTATTCATTTATCTAAAGACTACACTAAAATGATTATTTACATTCAAAACGTTAATGTAGCTAAAAAAATTAATGAATTAGTTCTAAATAATAAATCTGTTTCTGAATACTAGCTCTCTTCATATTGTTCTACCCCCAACAGATTCGTTAAGGGTTATTATAAATAACCTAACAACCTAATTCTTTTTAAATGAAACGAATCTGAAGAACGAGGTCATTGATTTTATTATCTTGCAAGAAAATTACTTTGGACATGCCATTGAAATAATTTCCAAAAATTGGAACATTAAATTTGCGTCAAGTTATTAGTTTCTTTCTATTCATATTTGTCTGGCATCATTTGAAGGACTGTCTTTTATTTTTTGGCTTATTTTGGTCCGGTATTTGCTAAAATTGGTTTTAGGATTTGGCTTTGAAAATTCCAGTAAGTAAATTTTTGCGTACAGTTAATGGTGTAGCAATAGATTTCTACAAAACAGCTCATGGTAAATTTCAAGTATAAAAAGTTTTGGTTAAACAACCCATACGTGTGTGGTAATACATGATTCACCTTCTCGCATATTCAGAAATGAATAAATTAGTACAAAACGTCTGCATATGCAGACGAACGGGTGATGGTGAAATCTTTTGATTTCATGTATGCAGAGTTATATTTGTGAATCAAATGAATTACTTATATAATTATCCGCAATTATAATAGTCAAAGGGTAAGTATTCGGAAACCAACTGGATTGTAATAATTGATTGTGTAAATAAAAATTCGACAACTCCGCTTTTAAACACTGAACTCATAACATTTTAAATAGAAATAATAATTATTTTAACTACTTCTCGTTCTATGCGTTTTGCATGATATTAATGTGATTTTGAAATACATTAAATAAGAACTTTAAAAATGTCAAAGAAATCCAGTGAGTAATGTTACAGAATAAGAAGATTTATTATTTTTACGTTAACCTTGGGGATTTTTTTAATGACTATTTCGATTGGTACCATGTTAATAAAAACGGTGATATGTAAATGAGGTGAAAGTAGGGTTAGAACTAATATTAAAATAGGGGACGAAAAACTAGAAGAAGTCGCTGATTTTCGATATTTACCAGGAGTCATATCTCATAATCTGTAAGGGATTTGATTTCACTGTAGATGTCTAAATAAAAACACAATGGAGTCATTGTGATAAAAACAGTGATTGGATCAAATTCTAAAACTGTTTTAGTCTTATCTGTAATGGTAATTGCAACATAAGGAGAAGCAGTTGACAGAGAAGAAAAAGCATATTTGTGGAGTTGAATCTACTGGAGCCCATTCATGCCATACTTGTAAAAATTCATTGTACGTAATATGTGGAAATACGGCAGCAAAAGAAGGATATGTATCAAAAATTCTATGCTATTTATGTAAAATAAATGAGAAAGTATTAAAGGTCAAATGAAACATACTGCAAAAACCTCAAAAGATCAGCTGAAAATATGAAAGCTAATATATCTGCGTGAGATTGCAGGAAATTCGTCCTTGTTTGGAGGTCAAGGGTTCAAGAAATGTGAAAAATCTAAAGTACAACGCAATAGAAATAACATAGGTGTGCCTCTAAAAGAAGCAATTTTCTTTGTAATTCGAAATGCCACAAAACCACAATGTGTTTTAATAAAAATAAATCAACATTATAATTAAATTTCATTAACTAGGAATTTTATTAAAAAATATGCTTTTCTTAATTCGTTTAGAATAAATAACTTATGTTTTCTATGATCATTGTTGTATCATGTACTCTACATTTAAAAATGTTCGGTTTACTAAATAAATAGTTTTAATATAATAGAAATAATATTTTGTCAATTCACTAAATCAGTAGAAGGATTTTGTAAAATGTGCAAACTTATTTGTTCACACTTCTAGTGTTATTTCTCACACTAGAGTAGTTCAAATTGATGCGAGTCATACTGCCTTTTAGCTTTTAATTATTTAATAACAACTAAAACTACACTGGTATTTACAATAAATGCGATGCTACAATGTTTAAAATGTTTTTTGCGATGAATGATGAATGTTTAATGATTGTGATTCTGGATGTTTGAATATGAAATTTGCCTTAAAAAAAAACGTTTTTATGTTTCATTCCCACCAGCTACTCGGGCTGATGGGTGGGCAGTCTCTCCGACCTACACTGCAGTGCAAAGGCGGAGGGTAGGGCGTAAGACTCTCTTCAACCTCTTTGCAGGGATCGTGGGAATGGGTGGGTGGTGTGGTTAGGGAGAGAAAAATGAGACGGACGAAATGAAGACAGAAGAGAAGTGAAAGATTATTTGTGGAATATTATTGCCCCAGCATTTGCCCAAGTAACCCAAGGAAACCACAGAAAACTTGGACCAGAGCAGCCGGTCCCTGGTGCGAACCGGTGACCTCCCGAATGGTAAGCAATGATCTAGAACACTAGATCACGCCGCCGTCTTTCCAAGGTATAAATACTGATAACGTTGAAGATCAGTAGGCGTTATTTAAATTGCTAAACAAAATTATTGGATGATGTTTAAAATATACAGGGATGATACGCCCCTTTGCTTCTAAGAATGTTAATGTCTTGTCTAGATAATGTTATTGACCTAGAGGGTAAAATTTATTCTGGTGCTATTTAATTTTATGATAGATCAACTTTTCAAAATACTCGGAACATGCTCTAACAAATAGGCGCCGTTTTCATAGAGTATCTTGTAAACTTAATGATATTCAATAAATCTAATAATAAACTTAGTCCTACATTTCTTAAATGTTTATTTATATAATAAATATATATATGTTTGTGAATTGTACAGAACAGATTTCATCAAATCCCTTTGTTTCTTTAAAGAAATGGCAATATCAAATTGCCATTTTAACATCGTCCGTGGAAGTCAAACAGAAAAAGGAAAAACAGGATGGTAGAATATTTTTTGAGTAGGTACACAACAGGTTTAAACTTTAGCTTACTAAGATCTTCTTTATTGTACACATCGTGTACAGATTTTATGTTAACCCAATTGCTTGATAATACTTTTAGAAATGTCTCACTAATTAGCGATGCATTATTAAATGAACGTTGGTTATTTTGAACCAAATCGTTCAGTGATTACAAAATTTTAGATCTACCTATTCACGATACTTCTACCAACAGCATTATATTTTAAACTACAAAAACTATCTGTAAGATTGACATTCTAATAAAAATTCGATTACTACTGGCTGATTTAATAGTATTGATATAGGGCTCGTACATTATAAAGAACCTGTAAAAACAATATCGCAGTTTTATAAAAAAAGATTGTAGGTTGTCTTGTTTATGTGTTCCATGTTAGTGTGGAAACTTTTGAGTCGGTATTCGTAGTTTCCCCTGTAATTATTAATAGTGCAGTTGATGAACTAGTGTAGTCCTTATTCGGGTCTAAAGGCCGTTGTTGGTTGGAATTACTTCCTAACGTTTCGCTAGTACGAGTGGCGAGCTTCTTCAGAGAGAGTCTACATTCAGCATCGGAGATGGAAGGACTTCTGAAGAAGCTCGCTACTCGTGCTAGCGAAACTTTAGGAAGCAATTCCAACTAACGACGGCATTTAGGCCGGAATAATGACTACACTAGTTCATTATATTTCTGTCGTTTTCTATGTTCAGGAAGATCAAGAGAACGGAAATTACCTAATAGATCTATTTCGATAACATTTTTGTTGTTCTACCGAGGAATATAATATGCATCATGTGCAATAATGTTTATGGTTTGATTTTTTGCCACTTGTACCACTTCAAAGAGTTTGTATTAGCTGTTTTTATTTTTTTATTGCACCAGTTCTGTACAGATATAGAAGAATTAGTGGGAATTACATGCTAAGCCTAATTTATAACATATATATTATCATTTCCTATTAATCTAAAGAAAAGATGGCATACATACTGAAATTTTAGATATGCTCTTTGTCTTTCTTATTAAAGACTACAAATAAGAAAAGATTTTATTAAAGTATAAACATGTGTTAGAAAATGGTGATTAAATAAATAAATATGCAGTTAAACACTGATTATCTTTTTATAAAAATGATTATGATAAAAGATCATTACTGTTATATGTTTTATTTAACCGATTTAATTTTCACATAAGTTTCCAGAAATTGCACAAACGCTCCGAAGTGTTTAGCTGAAAAATAGGTACAGTAGAGTGGTAAGGATTATGTAATACATATATACCTTCATGTATCTTGTGATGTCTTGCAACAACGCATAACTCTGAAGACATTTAATGCATAATTACAGTTTCATTAAATCGTGATATAAGCAGCACAGTAAGTTGATAAATATGTCGTATTATTCACAATAATCCTAAGATAAACAGTACATTATTAAGTAAAAGTAGAATTTACAATTAGATTCATAATTCTTTCAATTCAATAGTTTTGCACAATTAATAGTAACATAAATAACTAATTGTACTAGACATATCTGAAAGTTTGATTTTATGAAGCTGTAAAAAATTAGCAATGAAGCAAAATAGGTACTAAATAATAAAACTATAAAAAATATTCTTTTAACATTTTTAAGAATGATTTTTGGCGGTTTTGAAAAAGATGTACCATTGCTGTTACTGCACTAGATCAACTATTTGATACAATTGAAGAGATACAAAGAAACTCATTATAGTACTGCTTTTGGTATCTACTTACGACAGACTTGAAAATTTTGTAATTACATCGATTAAGATCTTTATCGGTGGTTTAATAACACTTGGTATTATAGCTTAATGGGTTTCTCAACAGTATATGTATAATATAATGATTGTAAACTAAAATCTACAAATTTTGCAATAAATACTGAATAGATAGGATATAGATTAGTTTTAAATTTACTGGTTTAATGAATAAATGTAAACACCAGCATTGTATTATGCCACAGATGAAGATAAGTTAAATTTGTAAAATGAGTTTGTTACGTATTTAAGATAGGGGTGTTTAATCATTTATTATTTTTTTCGGTTCACATTAGAACAAATGAAGTATAATGACGTTTTAACGATGGTTGACTTTGAAGATTAGTGTATTTGTTTTCTGATAATATCTCGCATTGCATTATTTAAATCAAGATTGTATTTTAGAATTTAAATTTATTCATGTGGGAAACAAGATTTCATAATTCTTTTAGTATTAGAGTATTGCTGTAATATTTTAACATCGGAAATAACAAATAAACATGCAAATAAAATGAACCTATGAAATAAGCTTTTTAATTGTTTTTTGAGTACTAGAGGTATGGAACGAAAATATTAAGACAGGAGTAGCGAACCAAAAGTACCTAGAGTTATTTTTCGTGATTAAAGATATAAATAAATTTATAGTAAACTAAGTCGTATGCTATCATCGATTTTTTTTTTGATTAAGGATCAGGGTTGGAAAAGTTTTGTTTAATTTTCCACTCGGTGAAACATTTTTAATCAAGTAACGAATAAAATACATGGTTTAAGTTTCATAAAAAGATTTATTAAAAACTCGTTACTCGATACGTGTCAAATTTATCGATAAATACTTTCGTAAAATATATTATTTGTTGTACCATATCGTTTAGATAGCAAAAGTAAGTAAAAATATAAAGTACATATATTTTGAATGTAAATTTTATGTTATGTTATATCCTACCACGAATTGTAACGCAAGAATGAGAAGAAGATATTGGTATATCTGACACCATAGTCCTTTTGAATTTCTTTCTATAATCATATAAAAAATAAAGGAATCTATTCAATATATAAAAAATATTTTATGCGATTTATCTATCTAGTATTTTTTATTAAGTTAGATATTGATTAATAACCTAAATTTATTTAAACAAATATTTTATTCGATCTTAAATTTAGATTAAGAAAATCCAATAATTACGTATAGTCCTCGAAATAAAAAAACAGTTTGCTCGAAATGTAGCCTTTATTTACACGCGTCAATTTTTTTATGAGCTCAGCGCTAATGGCATTGCATATTTAATAATAATAATAATAATAGTAATAATAATCCATATTAAATACACACAAAATTCGAAAACAACATCCAATAATTTTTAACAGCAGTTACACGCAATGGAAAATAAAAGTAATAATAAAAACAAGAAATCATCAGAATAAGGCACACAATGATATCACACATTAAATTAAAGATAGGTGAAAGTGTGGTGCGCTAAAATATTCCCTAAAATGAGACGAGACGTTATTCTTCCTGTCTTTGTTAGTGCGTAGTAGATCTCCATTTGTAGCAGTCTAAGCGATGGACGTCTGTGGTTTGTAGCCGTTTTCGTCGGCAACGAAAGTGACCGTAATTTTCTGATTAGTTTTTGGATCTGTGTACGTGTAAGAGCCATGTACTTCGATGGCTTCGTTTTCACTTCCACCATTCTTTAGAGTACCTTCTTCGTTTCTGGAGATGCCGTTGCTGGTTTCGAAATCAAATTTATAGCCGTCCACTCCAATGTTTTCATTGTCGTACTTTAGAATGGTGGCGCTTTGATCAGGACTGCCTTGCGGCTTTGCGATAGCGAGAATCAACAGTGAGCAAAACAAAATTAAAACCTAAAACAGAAACCATTTTAATAAGATAAAAACTGCACTAAAATATGAAAATTAAGTATAGTACCAAACAGTCATTTCAAACAAATATAAGTAAAGACAGAACATGATGGTTGACAGATAGTAAGAAAAAAAAACGGCGATTTTGACTGCTTTTGTTTTAAATAAATAGAGACAGCGTAGTGAACGTCATCTGTCGATTGTTTATAATAATGATATCGACTTACAACTACGTGGTAGACACGTAACCAGATCGAACAAAGATAACCAAGAGCACATTTTTACTTTTGTGTCCTTTTATCCTATATAACAGTAATATTATTGTAAACACCTAAATAATTTGTAGTTGAAACACCAAAGAAATCATAAAATTCACCGATTGAAAATGTAAGTTTCCTAGTAACAGACAGTTTGCGCTTTAGTTTCTTTGTAAAGTACAGCTAAATTTCTAGAAATTTTAACATTTTAGTTTTAGTTTTAGAGCGTAATGATATTGAGACAGTATTTAATATTATAGCAGTGGTCCTGAAATAGGGAGTAATTGTGGTTCGACCTTCTCGCTCTTACGCGGCTTGGATGCGGCCTGATTGGTAGAGATATACGGCTAGGGAAGGGACAGCCAATCAGGCTCCGTTAGAGCGAGAAAGGTCAACCACAACTATTTGCCATTTTAGAATCACTGCTATAGTAGGTACTAAATGTTGTTTCCATGTTTTTAAGGTGTTAGTCATTTAAAAACTGAAAGTTGGATACATATTTTCGACAATATCTTTTTAAATATATAAGATTTCTATAGAAATATTTTTGTAATTTCGTACTAACAATCGGAAAATTGAAGAGTTAGAATTTAATAAATTATTATATTGTCAGATTTCAAGTTTCTTACGGGGACCCAATTGGTAAGTGATCTGCCCGATTTTCCTTTTAAGATAAACAAAAAACTTTTTTGTGTTTCATTCCCACCAGCACGAGTAGCTGGTGGGCGGGCAGTCACTACGACCTACACTGTAGTGCAAAGCCGGAAGGTAGGGCGTAAGGTCTTATTCAGCCTCCTTGCAGGAATTGTGGGGATGGGTGGGTGGTGTGGTGTGGTTAGGG
Organism: Agrilus biguttatus; assembly: GCA_963921985.1. Lineage (NCBI taxonomy): Eukaryota > Metazoa > Arthropoda > Insecta > Coleoptera > Buprestidae > Agrilus > Agrilus biguttatus. Next base: position 33,641,569 of record OY998117.1, read on the forward strand.
AGAGAAAGATGAGACGGACGAAATGAAGACAGAAGAGAAGTGAAAGATTATCTGTGGAATATTGCTGCCCCAGAATTTGCCTAAGTGATCCAAAGAAATCACAGAAAATTTGATCTAGAGCAGCCGGACCCGGGTTCGAACCGGTGCCCTCCCGAATGCTAAGCAATGATCTAGAGTACTAGACCACCCGCTCGGTTCAAGATACCGAGCCCCAAACAAAACAGATATAGTCTATTAAACAAAAAGATAATAGATAAATTGCATCTGCATTTGAATGGACAAAAAAATAAGGCGTTGATAAAATAACAATTTTAGTGACTTTTAGTAATTCTGTGAATTAAAAATTTTATTTTCAAGCAATCTTGAAACAGTGTTACGTATTTCGGTGAAGAAAGATAAATATTATAAATTTGCAACTTTTTTAAGTATGAATATCGAATCATCCCCTAATATTTAAAACTCTTTAATACTTCAAAGCACTTATATTATCCCGTTTTATCAATAATTGACCTCATATGATAAGGCGACACCATAGCTGTGGTTATATAATTAATAAAATATCTTCACCCCTTGTTCTTTGAAGTATTACGAAGTTTTTAAATGTAATTTTATGTATTCATTAATTGGATTCAAGCATAAAATTAAAATATTATTACATTACACTATCTACACATATCAGTTAATTGCATGGCTTTCTCTATAAATCATTACAAAATAAAAGTTCTTTTATTATCATATTTGATAAATCAAACTTTTGACTTTTTTATTGCAATGGAAAAATATTAACTTTGTTATTATTTAGAATAAATGATATTTGGTCAAGATAAAAGATGAATGTAGTTCACATTCTTGTAGATTACTTTTAATTAAAAAGTCTTATCGAAATAATATTATAAGAAAAACACGTTTTGTGATACTTTTAATACCTAGTGATGGATTTGTTATTTTATATGTTAGTAATAAATCAATTACTGATTAATCAACTTGTATATTTTGACAACATTCGCAGCCTATACTAAACAATTTGCGATCTTATCTCAAAAAAAATGTTATCCCATCCCAAACTGTTGGAGATAAATCCTAATTACGTTATTTCCGGGTCGGTGACACAGAAACATTTGGATGCAGCATGCAGACATGATGAATTTTCAATACGGTTCAATTTTAATTCGAATGCCATATACGAAGCTATATAACGAGGCTATTGTTGAACGTAATTAATTGGAAAACAAAAAATGAAATAATGACAGCGTGGAATGAATGGCATTTCTAATGTTTTAAGCTGTTAATCTGTTATAATGATGATATTAATACGTTATGTTACTAAATCCAAATGTTCTGTGTTTGTGTGCACGTACTGTCTTATGTTAAATGTAGTTTTATCTTTATAATAAATCAATTACTACTAATTGGAAAAGTTATTTAACACTGTCATTTTTCTTAAGGTTTAATCTTGTTTAGTGTAAAATACTTTACGTGAAATTTATACAAAGAAAATGATTAATTATGAAACAGAGCTGACATAAAACCAAAGCAGTTAAAGTATCTGTTCAATTTACCAAAAGTATATGTTAATTCTTAAACAGAGAAAGTGTATTTTGAATTTTGAATATATATATATAAATTAGAGTATAAAATCAAGGCAAAACGCTAAAAAACATGTAAACCTTAAATAACTTGGGAAACATTAGAACTTTATGATGATATTTGTGGCCCTTTTTTTGTGTTTCATTCACACCAGCCATGCTGGTGAGCGGGCAGTCCTTTCGACCTACACTGTAGTGCAAAGCCGAAGGATAGGGCGTAAGGCCCTCTTCAGCCTCCTTGTAGGAATCGTGAGAATGGGTGGGTGGTGTGGTTAAACAGAGAATGATAAGACGAACGAAATGACCACAGAAGAGAAGTGAACGACTATTTGTGGAATATTACTGTCTCAGTATTTGCCACAGAAAAACTTTGACCAGAGCAGCCGGACTCGGGTTCGAACCGGTGACCTCCTAAATGCTAAATAATGATCTAGAGCACTAGACCACGCCGCTCGGATACTGTTAGGTAAAATTGACGGTGAAGTAAACTAAAAGAACAACCTCAAGAGAAAATAAACTTCTCAAAGTAACAAAAAATTGAATAATTGGAGAAATTTTGTTTTATGGAATAGTTTCGAGCTCCATAAGAGAAATGCATCTATAAGTAAATCTACTACAATTTTATAAAGAATGAGTTGCAATTTAATAGTGTTCATCAATAGGTGCCTCATGAATATTTAAATAACATTTTATGCAATAGATTAACACTGACGTGTGAAATTATGATATCTCTCGAACCCATAATAATTTTTGCATAAATTTACCCGGTAACCTTTATTCATTTACGAATAAAGTTGATTGAAATGTCGATGAACTAACGTCAAGTGTTACTATTTTAGTTAATAGAATTGCAATAGATATAAAATTAACAATATCACTTTCTTTGATAATGCCATCAGTAGAAAGTAGATTGCAGCAAGGACAAAGGACATAGTAATATTAGAAACTGATAGAAAATTGTTCAGACGTACGGTTCGTGGAAACACTATATTGAATAAAAGAACGATACTCATAAAACAGGGTTAATAGGGAGTTTAAATATTCCGTAAAAAAGGATTTCTGTTAGGTTTTAAACAGCAATTGAATTTGATCACCGATTTAGTACTTCATGCAAAAAGCCTTAAGGACAATTTTTATAAAAGGGCATATATATATATATATATATATATATATATATATATATATATATATATATTAAATTATTATAATTAGGATTAATCAATAAAATTAGGAATAATTTGTATTAATAAAAGAATAGATTTTATTCTTTAAACGCTTAATGTTTAACGTCAATAAAAAATATCACAATATTGTTATTTGATATCAAGATATTAAGGTTTCATACACATTGACAACAACGATGGTTTTAACGGTGTCAAAGGCCGCAACTATGCGTGTTCTCTTGCCACTGTACTCACTACAGACACTAGGTACAAATTAATTCCAGAATGGATATCACATTGATTATTTAAAATTACCTTTACTAAAAATTTTTCAAAATATTTCATTATTAATTATTAATAAGTTAAAATTTATTTTCCAATAACAATTTCAATTATTTAGTATTTATTATACAGTAGGTAATACTAAGAAGTACGTATGAAAATATTCATTGTCAAAATTATGAGGTTGGACCTGCTTGGAGTTAAAAGATTGCTTATTTTACATCTTGGCCACATAGGGTAACTTTTTGGAGAAAGTTGCTATATTCATTGGAAATATTTATTAATTGGGTTAAACTTAAGGTTTAATGTAGTTTGAAGTTATAAATTCATAATTTATGTGGCTAATGTTTGTCACCTAATTAATTGTATTTTTTATCAATATATATATATATATCTAGAAAAGTGGCTCCCCCTCCTTACAGAATAGTCGCCAGTAGGAATAAAGAAATTTATAGTCTCAATTTTAAATAATTACCTAATTTTTAACTATAAATTATTCAGTGGAATAAAGTGATGTTCTTTATCTATAATTAATCATTGTTTTCGCATTTTGCATACACATGGTAGCTGACACGTTATAGCAAGTGAAGATGTATCGCAATCGATTAAAGACTTAAGTAAGTGTTTAAATTGTACAAGGTAAAAAATTATAAAGAAGGTCAAAGTAATAATTTAACGTGAACCATTCGATTTGATTTCCGGATCTGTTGTCCGTTTGATTTGTCATTTACTTGAGCACACTTAATTTGTATAGTATCTTTTGTTTAATTTTATTTAAACTTTAGCATTATCTTCTTTCTATATCTATTGTAAATAAATATGGTACGGTTCATTTGAACTATAACCATGTATTCAAGAAAACAAAAACCGTAAATTTTACAATATTCATTTAATTATTATTCATGGAAGTTAAGTATGGGAAATTTTTCATTTTTTATTTCATTTTACTATATTGTTTATAGGTTATTTTGACGATAGATCATGAACGTAATGAAGAAATTAACTAAGGTACAAGGCTATCTTAAAAATAACATAAAAATCACAACTTTGTGCGCTGAACTGTAGAGTTAATAATTTTCTCAAAAACATGTCCTTGAAAGGTCTATTTTTCTCCACAAAAAGTCCAAAAGGAAAAGTTTTGTTTTAGAAAGGTCTGATATACGTTTTTTAATTAAAAGTGACTGCAGTTTAATTATTATTACACGAATATATAAAAACCTTTCGGTTTTTTCGTAACATTAGATCTACTGCAATATCTCAAATAGTTTAAGTTATTATATTAAGATGCAATCACTATAATGTGTTACGTATCTATGGTGCTAGTTGTAGTATAGGTAGATTTATAAAATTATTTGTGGAGATGATATCTGATTGTTGGACATTATGGAATTATCTAACGCATAACAGGTGTAATAAAAAAATGAAACTAACTAGGTAAATAGCTTAGTTTTGATATCCAGAATTTTCTCGTTTAATTAGATTTGCTAATTGAAAATCACAAGGGTTTTGATATGTTGAGCGTGTTCAAACGTCAATATTTGGCCATTTTAGGGTCATAGATAGCATATGGTAGTGGCTGTGGCTAACTAAACTTGAAAAAATGATTGAGTTGGCCTCTACCATGTGAAAGTCAATCATCATGATAACCTGGGAGGAAAATAAAAACACTTAAAAAACATTCACTTAAAATTTGATTAAATTCTTTACAAATTTGTTTCAACCCATAGGGTCATCTTCAGAAGGAGGAATATTATTGTTCCTATATTATTACTTCCTGTGAAGATGAGCCTGTGGGTTGAAACAAATTTGTAAACAATTTAATAAAGTTTTTTAAGTGTTTTTCTTTTCCTCCCAAGTTATCGGGATGTTATCGTGAGAATGTGGTAGTTTACGTAGAGGAAACAAATAAGTAATTTCCGGTGAGACCGAAGCCACTAAAAATAAAGATCTACCTGCTACAAAATTGGGTTTTTAAAAATAAACAACCAATCTTGCCACCAGAGAAAAGGGTGCTCACCTACCTGATAAGGTAATTATAATTATTCGGTGATAATACTGATATGAGTAATTATTTACAATTATATCATAAGTAAGAATTAGGTAACTTAAAATCAGGTTATGGATATCAAAATGGTTACACATATTGTTTATAGAGAAATAAACAATTACAAACATACGAAAAATTATTTAATCTGTTAAAATCCAGAATTTCAAAGGATTTTAATTTAAACTTCTATCCAAATGAAGTTTTTATAGACTTTGTAAAAAGTAAAGTGATAACTATCATGGAATTGTGTGAAAAATATAAAAACAAACCAATATCGAACATCGACTATAATATTATATAAAACCATATTTACGTTGAAAAAATTGTTGACTGATGTATATATATAACATAAGTATCTATTTATAATACCTTATTAATTACTGTTAAATAAATGCCATAAAATATCAATAAAGTATTTTCCTTTCTCATTAGAATAATTTCTATCTATTAGGTGTTAGTGGCACAATCAGTTGTACCTTTTCACAGACCTTTTTTAATCAGTGGCAAGATCGGTTGTACCTTTTTTGGTTAGGTATAATTTGGTGGCACCTTCGGCTACGCCCATGCTGACTGGTAGGTCAATTACAAATAATTAGAATCAAATTTAAAAATTGAATGGATTTGATTTTAACTTGATGAAAATCCATCATCACCATAAAACAAAACTTTTTAGCATTTTCGCAAACCTTATTTATAATCGTGACGACCGTTTCGCTAAACATTGACTTCATCAGACAAGGATTAGGAGTTAGTAGTAATTACTCATTGTCTGATGAAGCCAATGTTTGGCGAAACAATCGTCACGTTTATAAATAAAAAATTGTAAAAACTAAAAAGTCTTATTTTTATGGCAAAAATATTTTTAACCAATTTAAACTAACAGCTCAAGTCTTATGGAAGCCTTACCTTTAATCTTTTTATTTAAAATCAGTTGTACCTTTTCAAAGACCCTTTTTGGTCAGTGGCAAGATCGGTTGTACCTTTTTTGGTCAGGTATAATTTGGTGGCACCTTCGGCTACGCCCGTAATTTTAGTTTATTGTGGTTGAATATTGAATTTAAAAAAGCGCGAAATGGTGACGCCGGAGATGAGGCTGTAATTTACTTCTAAGAATAAAATTGTACGTCCAATATGTATTGTACATATACACAAATGTATGCGTGTAAGTACGTGAGTATGTGTTATGAATCAGGTGGCATTTTGCAATAAAGAAGCTCACGTTGTCCGCGTGAACTTTGAATTGATATAACGATCGAATAAATTACATAACCGTGTAAAACTACATAAACGACCCTAAGCAGAAACATCATAACAGGTTTGACATTACCGACTCCTTTACAATAAGATTCTACAAAGATTACCTCGATTCAATGTGACCCGACACAGAACGTGAATTAATACCTACGCAAACAAGCGAGTTGTTGTTACTTTGTTATTACCGACCAAACTAATGACTTCATCGTTAAAATCACTTTCTATTTTATTTATTCTACGTTAAACACTAAAATTAATTTACACAAAATTCTTTTGATTAACTATATATACTTTTTTTTTCTAATTTAGTTTCTCGATAGGTTAGGTTAGAAGTTAATTTACACTCTGTTAATCAATTAATTCGTTAGACACCTATAAGGTCCAAATGGAGTCCTAAAGTTTATAAGTCTGTTTTATAGTTGCAGACCTTAAAGGAGATGTGTAACGGTATAATGTGATAAAAAATATAAAATATTTCTCCCTTCCAAGGGTCAATCGTTTGATTATAATTGATTTTGTTAAAGAAAGTTTCAAAAATTAAAACATGAAATCGTCATCTTTTATGACGAATGACCGGAGGGGAGTAGAGAGGGGTATTTAATATTCCGACCCTTTAGTAGTTCAGCTCTTCACTTTACTATTAGGCCGTTAACATCCTATATTTTAGATTTAAATTTGTAATTTTTTTATTTGTTATGACAAACTAAATAGCATGATAATTACCTACTCTAAAGTTTATAGTTGTTTGCAAGTAAAAAAAGTTTAAATAAAGGACTAAAAAGTAAGCAGATGTTATTAGGATAATTTTTATTTTATATAAATTCTGTATAATTTAATAACTATCTGATAAAGTTTAGTTTGCGTTAAATATTTTTTAAAAAGTGAGAACAAAGTGATTTTTTTGATCTGACGTCACTGACGTACATGGTGTATCAGAATTGGTATTCAAGGTGACTGACTAATCAAAACAAATAAGCCCTCTTAAGAATCCTTGGGAAGAACCTTTCACCATCTAGTACATAAATATTATACAGTATATACAAATGTAACTTTAAAGCTCAGAAATAAAAAATTTAATTAAACTTTTCTGTAATTTTGTTTAAAGGAAGCTCGCAAATATTTTTATTTTTTTTTCTATTTTCTTAATCGTTTCTTCAATAATATTATGTTATAGTAAAAGCTTCTTTAATTTTATTCAATCTTGGTATTATTTTGTAAAGAATAATCTATTTCAAGGGAATTTTCGTTAATTTGTTGCAAACAAATAGTGATTGCTGCTAGTGACTCTTTGTTTTCCTGATGTATTAACATAAATATCAAGAAAACTTGATTTAAAATGGGGTTGAAAATTTGCAAAGTTGACAATAGTGACCATCATAAAACTATAAAATTAACTAAATTCACCTAATAAATGAGTAGCGTAAATCTTACAATTTCCTCTGGTTTAATCCTTAAAGACTGACGAAACAAAAAAGACATACCATATAAAGCAAATTTGGGTAAGTTTTTGAAATGTGTTTATTAATAGTACCAGTAAAATTAATTGGTAATATTTAAATTAATTAAACCAAAACATACTTAGCATCTAAGAATAAAACTTATTTTTAGAAAGTATACACCACCATCCTAGCAGTAATAACAATTTTAGTAATTATGCGCAGTCAAAAGAATTTCTGTTATGTGTTACATCCTTAGCAATCATCAGTTTTAGTTGTTAATGCTTCTATTGAACTTCGTGCTGATATTATCTTTCGCAATTTTTATGAACTTTAGCTTACACAATACCCGCGACAAGAAAATTAACTTACGTACATACGTACATGCACATAGTCACTTTCAATTGCGATGATTATTTCGAATTCAAACATAAAAGAGAATCGTTTTTATCAGCTTAAAAACCACCAATCGTTAATCAAAACAAAAATTTAATTTCAATCATACGTGTTTGATTTGTGGTTTTGTTGTCAACCGAATTTTTTCACAATACAGGAAAACACTTGTTTAAAATTTTTTACTTAATTTAGATAATAATTATAATAATCTACTGTCACAGAAGATAACCATTGTTCAGCACTTAATGTCGATCAATTTAAGTGAAGTAGATGACTCCGTTAATTATCAGGTACTTTTTAATTTTTGTAATGGGTAAAAACTCACCTGCTTCATTTTGATGGCGTTGACTAGCAGATGCGACATGAGAATAGTAGTTTTTAGCAAATCGCATCTTTATATTGACTTAGTACCAGCTATGAACCCCCATCATACTCAATCAGTAAGGTGTAATTGTATTTGTACGAAGTTTCATACAGACATTTAGGACAATGTTAAGTATGTAATCAGTTAACTAAACAGCCTGCAAGCAACATTTGACTTGTTTGGTATGCATTTAATAAATAAACGAAGATTTTAACGCAATCACTATACGTACTAGACACATAAAAACAACAGATAACAACAGGTAAATTAGTCTTTTTTTATTTAAGATAAAAAAACGTCTTGACGTTATTTACATATTTTTTCGAAGCTGTGATTTAATTTACGTTAGTTAGTTTGTTTACGTGTTTGTAAATGTAGTAAATTGTTTAAAATAGCTATAGCGTGCTAAGAGGAGGTGGTGTAAAAAACGTTGCTAAAGGGCATGGGCATTTACATCTCGCTACTTTTCCGTAGTTACGTATTAAATTAGACAAGCTTATTATACGTATTCTTTTCTATAATTAAACAATTATGACATTTTGAAATATGGATATTGTGTAGTGACTATTAGAGGGGTGAAGTATTGGTTTTCAGAATAGTTTAATAAATGTATTGAAATTTCTGTCTGCATGCCTGATGGTGAGTGAATTGTATTTTTATAGTGAGTCTTCAGAACCAGAAAAAATATTTAGGGAGGCATATTCAGTGGTATATGTTAAATATAGTCCGTAGTAGTTAATAAACTTTATCTTATTGTAAAACCACAATAATTATTTCGCCGACACAGCTGCTTCTTTAGGTGGAAGAATAATATACCTTAAAATTGGTATACATACAAAGAGACTGGTTGTCTCTTATTTGCGTACAACCCACTTGCGTACATGTCTCACTTGCGTACAAATTCTTCCAAGGGTGGGCAGCAGGGAACCAGGTACCTGAGAATATCTGTAACCTTTTCCAACTTGCGTATAATTAATATATAATATTATATATATATATGCATGTATTTAATATGCATTTATATATAAGTATACCTACCAACTGTACATAATAATGATAAATTTATAATTTATTTTTTTGTAATATATTTAAAAATGAAACAAATTAGGTACATCTACATTTATTTGGAAAAATAGATACGATTTTTTGTTTTAGTGTAACTTTACAATGAATGCCATTTTTTTCAAAAAACTTGAAATATCTCCACTTTCTTCATACTTTTTAGCATTTAATTTGATTGCTTCGTCAAGTTCAACATATTTCTTTCTCCTTTTGACCCCACTTAAACCAATTTCTAATCGAAACATTTTAATGTCTGCTTTTTCTGCTTCTTGCATTAAACACTTGATTACGTTTTTTAGTCTCGTATTATTTGGACCATTAAATAATTTATTGATGGCGAATTATGACCCTTCGCTTCGTTATTTGTTGCAAACTTGCTATCCACTATTATTATTGCTTGTACGCAAGTGGGACGGTTTTTGCAATTGTACGTAAGTTGGATGTACGCAAATAAGAGGACACGAAACAGACTTATATTCTATAATAAGTAAATTAGGAAAGAAGGGTAGAAGTGGAAGGGGGGATACTAAAAATTAATTTTCAATAACGGTGATTTATTTAAGTCTAGTTGATTGTTTAATATAATGGCTTTTTTGTTTAATTTATTTGTTTCTATACTTTCCAATAAATTTAATTTCCAACCTTTGTTTTCAAAATGTAAATTTTAATAATTGTCGTTACAATTATGATTGTTTGTTATTAAATGTTCAGTATAAGTTGAATTTGTGTTTCGGTTGTCATAACTTTTTCTGTGTTCTTTTGTTCTTTTCTGAAATGTTCTACCAGTCTGATCAAGGTATGCCTCGTCATAATCACCGCATTGAAGTACATAAAACCAGGTTTTAATCTTTTTTTTCTTTCATTTTTATTATTTTTTATGAATTTGTGAAAGGAATTACTAGTTTTAAAGAAAACAGAACTGTTAGTGAAATTTTTAATATGCTTACTTAATTTGTTTAAAAAGTTCCTATATATGATATACTATTCTAATTTGTGTTTTTATTATTTTTAAGAATAAAGTAAATATAATTTAATGTTTAAATTTTTAATTTTTTGTTTAAGATATTTTTTACAAACGTATCGTTTTATCCATGGTTGTGAGCAATTTGGTAAATTTTGCTTAATTCTATATTATACATCTAGTGACAATGGGATAGTGAAAAATCTATGGGGACTGGAGTAGGAAAATGTAAATTTTTGGGAAATTGGGTGGCGAGAATTTGAATGTATGTTGGTAACGGCATGAGTTTTTTTAAATAATATATTGAGAAAGTGTATTTATTAGGAACGTTATTAATAGTTAGATCTGTCTACTTTATTATAGTACTTATATAAGTCTATTCGTATTCTCAAGAAGCCGTTGTGTCGGCGAACTAATTGTTGTGGTTTTACAATAAAATAAAGCTTTGTAATAAAATTTTGTGAGTAGGTTTTTTGTTATAATGGAGGTACAAGAAATTAAAGTCTTGTCGATTCAATATTAGTAGAATTTCAAACATGCGAGTGTCAATTTTTTTTCTTAAGGATCTAGTCGTCCCTTGAGTACCACTGAGATTTTTTTATGCATAAATAAAGTATCCATTCGCACTACTTAGGAGTGCCCTTTTTAAAAAATATGAGTAGCTTCTCTGCCTATATGGAGTAGCTACTCGCAGTTATGAACTCATAATTATGCTTTGTATTGTAGTTATATAAAATAAAATGTACCGACCTGAACCAAGATATGAAAATAAACTGCAATTAAAATCGATAAATAATCTTTATCAAAATGGGTTTCTGAGATCTAAACGCATACACATATTTTTAATAAAATAAATTAAATGAGTCTGACAATGACACCTTGGGTGTTTTAGGTTACTAAATGTTTTATGTGGAATTTTGAATTTTAGTGTTTTGTTTACCTATTTTTAAGTGAGTTTTTCAAATGAATTTTTACAACTAGGAAACGATTATGAAAGTTCGTCAATAGAAATGAAATAGGTAGACTATTCCTTTGAGTTCCACAGGATTTCGTCCTTCTTTCTGTTTAAAAATAATAATGAAATTTAAAGCTACTTATAGGTAATAAATCCCAAAGTAATAGAGCACAAACATATATGTAATTAAAGTTTAATGGCAATAGAATTGATTAATTCATATCTATGTCATTTTGTAACTCATTCGTCATTATCCCAATACTTTGGAACTTTGGAATGGACCATTTGCAATTATAATAAACAATAGGATTGGAAAAATAATGTTATAACGGATATATTTTCCAAAAAAAGAAGGTATTAAAATCCTTTATCGTCTAATTAAAGGATCACAGATCCCACAACATATTCCACATGTGGGATCTGTGATCCTTTATAATTAGAAGATAAAGGATTTTAATACCTTCTTTTTTTGGATTGTTATCTTCATCTCGGTGCACTCGGATTCGTCCCCAAGAGGTAATTAATGCTTATCAGTAACACGAATTCGTCCCCATTCGAAAAGCAATCCTTTCTTAATTATACACGAATTGGCTCCCATGGTTTTGGTTATGTTAAATTAGTATCGTTAAGAAACTTACCTACTTAAAACTGTAAGGCTTGGTAAGGTTTAATTGTGGCTGTATGCTGTGATTTCTGACATTTATTTAATATTATTGTTACCTCATTTTTACATTTTGACAAAATAAAATTCATATACGACATTTATCACTTTCTTTTATTCCAACCTACAAAAGTATTACAAGAAGAAGTCTACTTCGATGATACATGGCAACCATGTACGTTATTCTGTTTTATTTTGTGATTTTCTGGAAATTTCCAATAAAACTGTCATAGGTACGAATTCGTGCATTTACTTTTCATAATTACCAACCGTTCCCAGCAGTATCTACTTTGTGGGGACAAATTGGAGTGCAGCCCTTCGTCTAATAATCGTTCGGAATCAACAGTGTAATTCAATGCCGGTAGGGATATTAGCCTTCGGAGTAGTTGTTTCTGTTGGTTCCATATTTATATTGGATATATATTATTTAACTCAGTAAACTTGTTAGCATATTTTTATAATGATTATTATTTATGGAACAAATTTACTTTTCTTTATCTATAGTTAACTATTTCATATTAAATAGCACTATTTTTTCTACAACACTATTTGGTTTTTGTTTAATGTCTATCATCTTGTATATTGCTTAAATAATATTTATTTTGAAACACGTATTGCACACTTAAAATAACAATCGTTTCTTTATTTTAGGATTGAAATTTACAATCATAATTAAAAGTTAAGCAAGTGTAATGGCCTTTTATTGATGACTTTTTGTTCTAGAATATCTCAAGCGCAATTATCTTAAACTTAAAAAAATAAAATAGAAAGCGATTGTGGTATTTGGGGATAATTCAATTAGTTATATCTTATAGACAAAAATTGTATTTAAATTAGAATTCAAATGTTTCGTCAGACATTACAGTAAAACAGCTGTCACAATATAGTAGTGAAACAAAAACTTTATTTAGTCGAAAACTTTCATTGTGTTTTTTTTAAAGCGAAAATAAATATCGAAAGAATTTTAAACAATTTTGATTAGTTAGTTATTTTAAAAATCATCATCTCTCTTTTTAGGAAGAATGTTAAGATTGTAGTTGAGTTTTAAGTTTACACACATCGGAAAACGAAGGAATTTCTCATAAAATAAATAAGCATTTATAAGAAAATTATTGAGAAAAAATTGGTGAAATACTAAAGATTGTTTGTTGTATTTACGAGTACTTTATTGTACAACATATGTCCCTGAGGGAACTTACAAAAAGAAGGAGTTGTAAATGACTTATAATTGTAGTTTATTATAATTTTAGGATATATCTATTATGAACAACAAAAAACTTGCTTTATTGTGTATATAATCATACAGAAACAATACCTAATGTGCGAAAGAAATGCTGGGCTGTATGCTTGTTTGGCTATAGAATTTAAAACCTTCTTAGTGACCTACTTAACCATTAAATAATAAAACGCAGCTTTTATGGCTGACACGTAATTTTATAAAACTTTATTTTAATGTCTTCGTTAAAATTAATGTGTTGTATACACAGTAATTTATTGTTTGTGTCATTAAAAAAACACCCTGACGGTAGTGTGTGTACCTTACCTAGACATTTATGTAAGTATTTTGAAAGTCTATAATTTATTTTATGTGGAAATAACTATTCTAAAAACGAAAAATACTATCACGAATGATTCAAATTTGAAGAGAAATTATAAAGTGAAAGCAAATAAGCTGCGTGGTCGGTGCAGGTAGGCAGCTAGATACGTTAACGGCGTGGCCTAGTGCTCTCTAGATCATTGCTTAGTATTCGGAAGGTCACCGGTTCGAATCCGCGTCTGGCTGCTCTGGTGCAAGTTTTCAGTGGTTTCCTTGGATCATTTAGGCAAATGCTGGGGCAGTAATATTCCACAGATAATCTTTCACTTCTCTTCTGTCTTCATTTCGTCCGTCTCATTTTCTCTCCCTAACCACACCACACACTCATTCCCACGAATCCTGAACGGAGGCTGATGAGGGCCTTACGCCCTACCCTCCGGCTTTGCACTACAGTGTAAGTCGGAGGGACTGCCCGCTCACCAGCACGAGTAGCTGGTGGGAACGAAACACAAAAAAAAGCAAGGCTCTTGTAAAACATAAGAAATACTTCAGTCGGATATCAGTAGGTGGCGGTATATTTTCATAACTACATATTATATCAACTTGCATTTGAAGATTACCTTCGATTTGGTCGGTAATTTACCAAGACTACCCGTAGCGTGCGGATTATATACGATATGCGTCTAGTAGTTTCGATAAATTTTTAACTTATTAATTTTGGTTTATCTGCGTCGTCTATTTAGTTGCACAAGTAAATACCTTAGCGGAGCCCTTGCATGAAATCAAGCTGAAATCAGTAGACGAAGATAAACTATAGATACTATTTCAAGTAATTAGAAATTCATGTTTTCTTGTATCAGTATTGTTTATTAGTTTTGCATAATTTTGTAAGAAAAGAAACAAATCCGCATTTTCTGGTTTTTATCAATATGAAATGGAAGAAGATCGGAAGTGCGATTACATAATTTTCATTAAAACTGTTTTTTAAGCACAAGACCGTCTGAATTATCATTGTAATTAAAACTATTGACGGAGAAAACTTAATGAAATATGTTTTAATATGGGAAACACCATATTAAATATTTATATAGATCTCAACAGTATTGTTTTGATCTAGCCGAGATTTTAATAAAATTCGTTCAAACAGTTTAACCTGTTCTTTTGTAGAATTATTAATTGAACTTAATCTCTTAATGTACTGAGTGGAATATTCCCTAAAACTATGAGTGATAAATAATGTTTACGTAGATTACCGAAATTGTTCCACAAATTGATATAATATGAAACATATATGAGCAGTACGATTATATCAATTTCCTTTTACGTCGGTTTGGTGAGTGATTAATCGAAAATGTCAATGGCGTGCAGACTAGTAAAATCGAAATAGCGATACTTATTAGTTTGGTTTATGTGTCTGTTACGTATATAAACTGCATCGCAAATTCAGTTTGACATGTACATAACATATCATCTTAGATCACTGTCAAACTTTTGAAATGCTACAATTAGCAGCAGATAACAGTAGATGGAGGATATACTGACATTAACTTGATATTATTTCAACTTCTTTTTTATTATTTTTTTATTTAAGGTAAAATATGGCAATAGTGTTTTTTTAAATATGAATTAAAAAATCATTAAACTAAGAGGGTAGCCGTACTAAATAACCCTAACAACTGACAAAACAATGACGACATAAGCCCGTTAAATATTTGTGAACTTTTTCACAAAATCCCTCGAAATTAATAAATTTTAGCGTTGTTGCCAAATCTTGAGCAACTAAGCAATACTTACTTAAGAAGTAGGTAGCTAGCGTATGGTGCAAGCAAATTGAAAATTAAGTAAGGCTTATGCTTAAACATCACTTACTTAAGTCCGTATTAGTTAAACAACAGTGCAAACGGGCATGATTAGCATCCGGAAGGTTGCCAATTTGATTCCAGTGCTGCCTTCTCTGGTCCAAATTTTCTGTGGTTTCCATGGATCATTTAGGCAAGTACTATAGCAGTAATATTCTATCAATAATCTTTCACTTCTCATCTGTCTCGATCCCACGATTCCTGAAGGAAGGGTTACGCCCTACCCTTCGGATCTGCACTACAGTATAGGTTGGAGGGGCTGCCCGCCCTCCAGTATTAGTAACTAGTGAAAATGAAACACCCAAAAGTTTATTAAGGTTTTTTAGATTTTAGTAACTTATCAAAATTGCTTATAACATTCTGATAAGATCTAATAAGCTCGAATTCGTGATCCAAATCTGGTAGTTTCAATAAATTACTGGTTCAACTGAATGTTCTTCATATTTTGAAATTTACATTGTTGTTTTATATTTTTAAATAGGAGAAATATATTTTGAAAGCAATAAATCCAAAAAAAGTCTGTAGAATTATTTTAGGAACAACTAGTATATATATTCAGGTATAATTTACTAGAAAAACGTTAGCGCAAAGATTAATTTAATCAATAATAACAAAGGTTTGTGTCATCTGTCACCCGGATTTGATTCTAGACAATATAATTCTTCTTCTGATAACGTTTATCTGAATAATAAATCTTGATGGATAAAGTTTCGTCAGAAAGGCTTGCGTGACACACCTTCTGTGACCCTCACAAGTATGTAATTTATAAAAATTTATAGAAAATATAAATTAAAAAGAACATTATGTAGGAATAAGAACTTAACACAAAAATTTACATTGAAGTCGAATAAATGTTTGAAACTTAAGTCTCAAAAAACTCATATACTTACTATAATTTCTTTATAGCGTAACCAATTATTGCCACAAAGTTTTAAAAAAACATAACGTTCTTTTTATTAAAAAAATAACAGAAAGCCATAATTAAATTGATACATTTAAATGTTGTTACAAAAATTCAAGTTCTCCTTTCATATCCATTTGATTTTTAAATAAATCATCTGATATTATCGTGTGGCGTAATTAACCTCATTAGAAAAGTACGATCAAACTGATAGAATATTACATCAATAGCAATATTGATCAGATTAACCGAATAAGACCCATCAACGTAAAATCCTTTCAGAATGGAATCCAATAGCAAAATAATCATGCAACGCTAGCTACGATTTCGATATTGTATCTACTTCCTGAAAGTAAAGGATTAAATGATTGTAGGTGGTAAATTATCCTTCTTTTAGGATAAAAATCTAAATTAGAAAATATTGCATCTATGTACGGTAAATATGTTATATGTACTAACTAATACTAACAATAAAACTTTCTTTTGAGTTCTAAGTATTATTTTAACAATTAGAAAGCCATTCATAGTATTAAATTCGGATATGTCTAGCTACTGTAAAATTATCAAGAGATTAGTTTGACGTTGTTGATATAGTATTAAGTCCACTTTTGGCAGATATGTTTATGAACGAATTAAAAACTATCATATCTATCAAAAGTTTATTCAAAAAATTTATATACTGGTACCGTTACGTGGATGATGTGTTAGTTTGTTTTGATGGAACTGATAGACAATTAACCAACTTGTTTAATCTGTTAAATGAACTACACCCTAAAAAAATATATTTTTTTTAGACCTAACTATTCATAATCTTAACAATAACCATTCTTTTGCTATTCATCATAAGTCATCACAGACTGATATTATAATACATGCTAACTCATGCCACCCCTAGGTCCCATAAATTAGCGTTCTTTCATTCTAGCTTACATAGATTGTTAGAGTACCTATGTCAGATGAACATTTTAACACAGAATTAAACCGAATATATGTAATTGCAATTAATAATGATTAGGAACCTTCTTTAATTAAGGCTTTACTGAACAAAAAAATAGATAATAAAACATTAAACTTAGTTTTCCCGCTTAAAACCACAAATCCTGTGAAGAAATTCTGTTCAATCACATTCTTAGATAATATATCTAATGTGTTAGGTAAAATTCTATCCAAATATACAGATATGTCTGTTTCATTCAAAACAAATAATACATTAAGTATGGTTATAAAAAATAATAAAGACCCTACAAAAAAGAAAACAAATCAGTCATATACCAACTAAACTGTCTCAAATGTAACAATGTCTATATTGGACAAACTGGAAGATGTTTTAAGGATCGACTAAGTAAACATAAAAAATGCTTTGATAATAAAAAAGGTAACATTAAATATTTGTAAACTCCAAGTATGTTCTTATTTATTAAGTATAGCTTTGTTTATAAGGCAATGTGGCTTTTCTTGTTTCTGCCATTTCCATTTGAATAATGCCCTTTTGGCTTTAACTGATTATGAATGTTATAAAACGTATAAAGGGTGTAGAGAAAATGACAGACTCGAACATTTTAAATTGAAAATAGCCCCTATTATTCAATTTTTTCAGTTATTTGTTGTTCCGTTTTGGTTTAAATTTTTCAAGGAACTGCCATTCCATTTGCGTTTTGCATTTTGAGTCGAAAATAACTCTCTCACGTGATTAACAGATTCTATACCTTCCCCATTAATCAAAAAATCTATATTTGGCATAAAACACTTACGAAATCAAACTGAACTACATTTTTTAATTTAATTTTCAATCCGTTATCAATAATATTAATTAAAAAGACGGAAAGCTTTAATGTCGATTGGCAGTTGTTGTTTAGTGTTATCATTTTGTAAGAGGCAATATCTTGCAATACGTAACGTGTGACGTTATAATGTAGAATTTAAGATATATGAATGTAAATATTGGATTGATTCGGCCGTTACATATAGGTATGTATTTACACTTGTGAGGAGTCGTTTCCATAATATTATTAAACCTGCTGGAGCTTTTTGATATTTGACCTAGCGCTTATCTAAATTTATCGCAAGGAGTTGTCAAACAGAATCTAATCTATGTTGATACATGCTATGTTCACTTCGAACAAAATGAAGAAGTACATAAATTGTCTGAATTTTGAACCGTGATTGTCTACTTAAAGGTATTAGTAAAATATAAAATTGTGTCATTTTTTTATTATTGGGAATTAAAGGAAGATGTCAAGATCAATTCAAAAACCTTTTCTGCCGATTGTATCGAAGGACAAGGGTAAGTAATTTTATAAATTTAGTCTAAGATTTTCAGATTTCTAGTCACAATCATCGTGATTTCAGATTTTGCATTAGCGATAGATCCTAAAAGTACATTCCTATAATAATAGTAATAATAATTTTATAAAGCTTCCAACACTAAAGAAAATTATTTTATTTAAAATCATTAATGCTTTCTGGCTCAAATACTATTTTCATTTTCAAACACAATTTCAAAAAACTTTCTTATAAATTACAGTGATTATTTCGTCACACAGTGCCTTCCTCAGGTACGAGATATTGTTGCAGTTAATTTATTATTTTAACACTTTGAAATTCATAATGTCAATCCAATTTTTTGGTCCTCAATTTCAAAGCATATTAAAGTATCTTATTATTAAAATTTCGAAAATAAGTAAGTTTCTTCATACGTTTTGTTCATTTATCATGTGGAATCCTGTTTGTTTTTTTGCAATTCATATGTAAATCTGTAATTATTATGAATATTTACATAAACATTGTTTACCTAATACATACTGTTTATGATTTTTTATTTATTTTATAATCATTTTAGACATAAATCCATTATTTTGTTTGAAAATATAAAATACAATGTTGGTCAAAACTTGTAGTGTTTGTATTAATTTAATCTACTTTTCATGGTCTGTTATTCTCTCTTCAAAATAACTACCTGTCTGCTTTATATATATATTTAATATACTTTACATACATACCACTGCAATAAGTATATTATAACTTATATGCTCTCGATTTGTTTAATTTACTACTTTTAGGTATTTGGTTGTTAATTAATAGCTTTCCAAAAGAATTTTTATTGGTGCATATTGTGTTTTTGTTTTAATTCTATACAAATCTATGAACTTAAATAGATTACATTGTTTACCACTGACCAATATTTGTTTTGTTTATATTTCGTTTTATTTCATTGATGATTTAAGATTATTGTTTCTTTTTAAAAATTTTATTAATAAAATTTCAGTGGACAAAGGGTGATAGATTAGCCAGTTATAAGGCTATGAAAGGTTCACATTTTTGTTGACATTTTTGTTTACAATTTATTATTAAAGTTGTTTTACGAGTTTAAAGTTAAATGTATTCATAGTTTTTACACTTGTAAAAAAAGTAGTATACTGAAGAATACCGGTTTTATAGTAGTAGTAAAATTAACTTTAGTTTATAGTTTATTCCATTCGCATAAAATTAAATAAAATTTCTGGAAATTACCAGCTATTTAGTTCAGTTTTGTTATTTTAGAAACACTACAGGGGTATTATCTCTAGATATGAAAATTGCTAAGCAAACTGTTATATTGGAAAGGTAATGATAAAGACTGCAGCTACCGATAATCAAATATATAAAAAAGGGAATTAATTTCAAATATTTTAATTGGTTCATATCAAGATTTAATACTGCGCATTTACGAAAAACGCAATTGGCATTTAATAAAAACCGAGAAAAAATGTGGAAGAGATACGGAATTATTGGAAGAAGAGAAAATCGCTTTCCTTTTGTTGTCAATTTAAAATTTGCAATGTGTTATAGTAAAATACTCACAACGCCATCTGTCGAATTATTGAAGAAGTGTATTAATGTTTATATATATATTTAGTATACTATTAGTTAATAATAGATAAAGAAAATGAGATAACCAATTCGTTTAATTTCAGTTGATACTACTTTAATAAACGATAAAGCATTTTGAAATCAATGTGATATGTGTTGCCTATAAAGATTAGCTTTTTAGGTTCTAGTGATCGCGAAACGTATCACAAAATTCTAACACTAATTGTTTCTATATGAAAAACAATCTTTAAGTATATCTATATTAAATAGAAAATATATTTTACATTAAAAATAGTGTTACATATCTAAACAAGTCAATAAAGAAATACAGTCACATGCTGTGTTGCATTGATGAATCATCCTAAAACTAAATTTTATCCTTTGTTCATATAATTAAAGTCTATTGTAAATTTAAAACAAGGGGTCGAGATGAAGGATTAATAATTTTGTGTATGACTTGTATGAAAATTAGGGTGCGTACAGGAGAAGTATATGATTAAATATACACAAAGTACAATTAACCAAGGGTAGTCTCTAATTTCTGAAGGATAAAAAGCGTGGGGTAGTTGATTTCAGTGAGGGATAGGCATGTGCAGTTCTGACAAGCAGTGTCGATTATATAAATCCAAAATTAAATAAAAAGGGACTTGCAATTTATCTGCTACTAGCATTGTGCTATAACGATTTTTAATAACTGCCGTAAAGTTTCTTACGGAATAAAATACTATAAACTTTCAACGAAACTATATTGTACTCACAACAATATTGTTCCTCCCCCATAGTGACATACATTCAGGTGATGAATTTACAATCATTGAAAAAGAAATCACTCTGGTGTTGCATTCTCACCAGCTACTCAAACTGGTGGGCGGGTAACCCCCCGACCTACACTGTAGTCGAAAGCCGGAGTATAGGGCGGAAGATCCTCTTCAGCTTCCATACAGGAATCATGGGAATGGGTAGGTGGTGGTTAGCGAGAGACAGGTAGACGAGACTGATAAATAAAGACAGAAGAGAAGTGAAGTGGAATATTACCACCCCAGCATTTGCTTAAACGTTTCAAGGAAACCATAAAAAACTTGGACTCGGAATCGAACTGGTGACCTCCCGAATGCTAAGCAGTGATTTAAGCCACTATTCCACGCCCCTCGGCCAAACATCAACTCTTATATGTGACTATTTGTATTGACTAGGTACGAGGGGGTAGTTCTTAGAAGGGAACTATTTGCTTTCAATTTGGTCGTTCAAAATAACTCCTATTTTAGAATATCTGTTAATTTCTAACTGTTCTAGTAAGTTTAATTTAAAACCTTGTTGCTGTCGGTGTAAAATTTTATAATCAATGTTATGGTTATGAATATTATCTATCAAATGTTCTACATAGATGGAGTTACTTTTTCAGATAGTTTTAAAACGTTCGTTTGTCTGCACTAAATAAACTTTAGTACAGCATTACATTTTATCAGATAAACTCCTGAATGTGTGTTTTATATTCTTGAATTATGGACAAATTTCAACACGTATCAGCTACCACTATAAAAACATAAAGTTTTAAAACATAAATAACACCTGAACGACACTTATCTATCATCATACAATCATAATTTAATTGTCAGTTCATGAATTTTTAATATCCTAAACAATAGTCAGGATAAAGTTAAATCAATTGAGTAAGAGAAATATCGTGTAATTCGGGGAATATTTGAAATCATTTTTACAAAAGTAAACTAAACTTATTTTTATAAGTGTTTGTACACAAATGTGATACCTAAAATCTAGAATATAATAAACAAATTATGAAATATGAATTAATATGCGTAAAAGTGGAAAGGATTAAGCGTTTTTCACAAAAAATGGTCCGGGAAGCAGTGGTGCAAATTTGTGAGTGGAGCAAGCGGTGAGAAAATTTCAAATACGAGGGTGGATCAAATATAAACGAGCCTTTTAAATTGCGCGCCGGATAATTGTTCAAGACGCATCCGAGCGTTAGGAACTTGAAGTGGGAATATTAGGTGGCACGGAAACGACGCGTCGGTTTGCTGCTTTCGCTTGGTTAATAGCTATCACAATGATTAAGAAAGAGGTGCATAGCATAGAGGTGTTGCGCAATGAATTATTATTAAGTTTCTTACACGTGAAACCAGCTGAAAATTTTCACAGATAGCAAATGCAATTTTGAAATGAAACGCTTTCATGGGCACGTGTAAAAGTTTGGTTCAAAGAATTTAACGATGGGCGTAATCGTGTCCTCGTCGTCCGCACAACAGCATTTTACCGCTTAACATTGCACGCATTATTGAAGGGGACCGCCACGCCACGCCACTGTGCTTCAGATATCTGGTGAGCTATGGGAGTGTCCACACAATCATAACGAGAAACTTAGAATTCTGAAAAATTTCAGCTCGGTTCCACAGTTGCTGAGTGAAGATCAAAAATCAAACCCAGTGAAGGCGAAAACACGTCTGTGTGCAGGTAAAATTTTAGCCACGGTTTTTTGGAACTGGATAGGGGTGCTGTTGGTCGATTTTTTGCACGAGCGAAGAACCATTAATGCAGCCTACTACTGTCTGTACTACTGACTTCCCAGTCAGATAAAACTTGCTTATCGCCGAAAAAGGAGGACACACCCCATTCGTGACGTGTTACTTTTGCACGATAATGCTAGGCCTCATACCCTTGTGATTTCCACATGTTTGGGTCCCTCAAAGAATCACTAGGAGGCGAGCGATTTCAGGTGGAGGCGTTTGTACGCAACTGGACAGACACCCGCCCTGCTTCTTTTTATGAAAACGGGATGAAAAAACTACCAATGCGTTAGGAAAAATGTACAGACAAACAAGGGGGATATGTCAAAAAATAGAGAAACTTGTGTTTTTGTGAAACTTTTCAAAATAAATGTTTTATGAACAAAAGCTCGTTCATATTTGTTCCATCCTCGTACAGGGCTATACCTTAGTTATTGAATCATAATAAGATTTGTAGAATTCAATTTTTATTTGTTTATACACCAAAATCATTTTAGATATGTTAAGTGATTGAATAATTTTAATAATAGCTCACATGAGGTAAAATAGAATACACTTTGCAATTTATTAGTGAATATATCCGCGAGACGTCCCTCAATGAAAGTCTATTTCTATCATCGATTCTTTTTGGCGCATGTCAGCTCATAGTGTTCTTGCCAGAATGCATGGCTTTGAATGTATGCAAACAAGTATGTGTTACATTAAAATATAACAAACGATATTTACGTACGAACGAAAGATTATTTATTTAATGGAATAAAATAATTTTCAAGCATTTTTGAATTAACAATTGTTTTAAAAGCACATATGTTTGGTAAAGAAGAAGCGTTCGCAATATGCACCTGCAAAGGTATGTTGTGTGATTTTGATTACTCAATAGGTAGGTTCATAGTTTATTACTTTTCTCATGGGTACGTAGTAAATAGCGATTACAGTTGTATTCATTAAAAGGTGCCAAAGTTCTTTAGTAATTCTTCAGCATTTAGACGTCCTTAAAGAGAAAATTGGAATGTTTATAAATGCATGAGCATGATAGTAAAGAAACGAAGGACTTATTTTTACGTTAGTAACTGATATCAATCAAAATGACAATTAAAGACGTTATAAAAGGGGATTGCTAGTTTAGAAATAGATACTTATAATATAATTTTAATTAAGGTGCAATTTTTGTAAAACAGCATGTTTAATTAAAGAAAACATTTGTTTCTACCGACATAGCCATTAAAGAGAGAAATAAACGAGGTTACTATTAACATCTATACGCATTGCAATTTGAGTCAGGAGGGGGGATTGTAAACCGTAATTTCTATTTGATTATTAAAAATTGAACAAATTTGTGGAGGTAATGTATTACATATAGTGAAGTTTTCTTGTTATCTTCTTTATCTTATATTTTTAATTAATACCTAAAGAAATTCATAGTAAATGTACAGTTTCATCCACAATTAATGATACAATAGGCACTTCGGTATACCAACTTTATTGTACTATAGTACTATGTTGTATTATTGTTTCATTATGTAAAATATTTAAAGACGTGAATGTCAATCAATGGTTCTGAAAATGTTTACTACATTTTACGTATAAAACCAATGTAAAGGAAAATAGATTTGGTCGAATGTTTAAAAGACCTACAAAGATACTCACGGGGTCATTTTTGAAAGAATTTTTTTGCGTTTATATAAATACCCATCGAGATACCCCTCTTTTGCTTATTTACTCGGGGCAATAAAAATTATAAATACTATGTAGTACAGTTAGATGAGCCTGAAATCAGAGTTAATTAAGTACATCTGATTGTTAGAAACTATTGTTGCTGCAAATTATCTTTATTGAGTTGTAAACCAACAAAACCTCACTTCATAGGTCTATTACATGTATAATTGTTTATTCAGTCATAACAAAAAGTCATAACTGCGTTGTTTTCCGTTTTGAGTAATAACAACTAATTTTATAAGTCACTTAAGTGTCGTGTCGATAGAATTTGTAAGAATAGTCGATACTAGGTATAATTCTACTTCATTTTCCTCCATAAACAATATGTTTTTGATTACCTTTTTATTGTTAATTAGCATGTAATGATAATATTTAAGTAATTCAAATAGTTACCATATACGTTTTATTGTAGAATAATTTTATATCAGTTCAAAATAATAGTACCTATACTTAATAATAAGTACTGAGATCTTCTCGTTGTATATTTAATTGAAGAGAATATAAAGTGAGTGAATGGTTATGCGTTACTTATCAGTGAAATTTGAAGTATCTTTTAAAATACCTAGTTAATTCTATTAGATGTTGTCTAAAATTCAGCTTAGAAATCATTTTTGTCGGTAGGATTTGAAATAAATATTATAAATAAATTTCAATATGCCAGAGAGCTTTTCTAGGACTATATTCGTTAAGGAATACATCGAAAATGATACATTTATTCTGAATATTTTTTTTAATCCTTACAGTAATGCTCTTGAAAAAGAGGCGTTTAAAAGTGAGAGCCTTGTTATGGTGCATTAAAAAAAAAACATACAAAAGGGGCGGGGTAATATTTTCAATGTACTTTTCAAAGGTGAACTCGAATATGGACCCAAAATTTCGAACGATTACGTATTTTAAAATCTTGATGTGCATGAACAATTTTGAGGCCAGATTCAGACTAGAAAGAACCTTTCCGAAGAGAGTATTGCGTTTTGTTGTTTAGTTGAAGATAGTTTATAGGTAGATATTTCGAACTCAACTTGAATATGGAATGCTTGATATGAACTGCTTGAATTGTTTAATTGAACTCTCGATTTGAACTCTTTAACTGAACTTGTTGACCTCTTCTAGTTGAACTTTCGTTTCTTTGATTAGAAAGATAATTTATGCAGTAGTTGGTAAGATGGAAAGGGATGGGGGGTGTGGTTTAGATAAAATAGAAGAGTGATGAATGGTCAAAAATGATGGAGGTGGATTTTTAGAAAATTGTCGGTATGTCTGTACAGAACTGTAAAAGTGACCGGAATTTGGAATAAATTCACGGTCGTTAGGTGATATGGACATACTTAGGCAAACGCTGGGGCAGTAATATTCCACAGATAATCTTTCACTTCTCTTCTGTCTTCATTTCGTCCGTCTCATCTTTCTCTCCCAAACCACACCATCCACCCATTCCCACGATTCCTGAAAGGAGGCTGAAGAGGGCTTTACGTCCTACCCTCTGGCTTTGCACTACAGTGTAGGTCGGAGGGACTGCCCGCCCACCAGCAGGAGTAGCTGGTGGGAATGAAACACAAAAAAGTTTTTTTTTGATATACGGATAACAGTTATTGTATGTAGTAGTTTATGGAATGTTTACAGGGGTGCGATTAGAGAGAGACTCAAGTAGTAATGCTCTTGAAAAAGAGGCTTTTAAAAGTGAGAGCCTTGCTATGATGCATTGAAAAAAACACATAGAAAGAGGCGGGGGAATATTATTAATATACTTTTCGAAGACGTGAATATTTTATAAAGGTGGTCAAGCAATAATTAATTATCACTATTTATAATAAATCACAGTCGTTGCATTTCAAAAAATAACTACAAACTCTGTTTTAATTTCCTTAATAGTGTATATCATTTAAAATGTATTACGCGGACTTAGGTACTACCACTTCACGATAAAAAATAACATATATAAACATCTTAAAATAATATTTATTGAAAAACACTTAACATTTAACAAGCAGGTACTTTTAAAATGTCCAATGTGATTGTTTATATTTTCAAATCAAATCAATTGAAGCTTTAACTGTCAAAACACGGCATTTTATAACTGATCGATATTTTCCAGCTTATCAAAAGTAATCAATCGTATTTTGGTTTAACTGATGAAAATTAATAAATGAAGGTGAAGAATAACACATTTTTAATTTTCACTGGTTTATTGTCCACTTAACATCCGTTTCGCAACACAGTAGGTTCGTCAGAAGCAGAAAGTACTTAAGGTAACGAATTAGTGAAATTGTGTTCTCAAAAAAGAATTAGTGAACATTCTTTTAAAAATAAAAAACTTGATTTCAACTATGCAAAACATAATAATGGTTACGATAGTTTACATATTGAAACCAACAATAACAAATTATCCTCCCTTGAAATAATTCAAATTAATAAATATAAAAACAAATGTTCTATCAAACGATCACTTGGACATTGCTACCTTAAGTACTTTCTACTTCTGACGAAGCTATAGTGTAGCAGAACATACGTTAAGTGGACAATAAACAAGTGAAAATTAAAAACGTGTTTTTCTTAATCTTCCACTAAAAGTACTCAATTATAATTTAAACTTTTAGCAAAGTTCGCTTCAGAAATTACTAATGGTTTCATTATTTTTAATATATATATATATATGCTGCAAATTAGTGAAATTCATGCATATAAATCCGCATATATAGTTGTTAAGCATGACATGAATTATTAAAAATTAAATTGCGTAGTCGGATTGTGTGCTATGCATTAGTATAAGAAAGAAATGAGATAGTTTTAAATTTACTGAACTGGTAGGCCGAGAAACTGGAAAATTTTGGAATTGAAAACATTTCAAAAATTCCTTAGAGGAATTAAATACGCCATTCTAATTTTTCAATTGATAATTCGTTATTAATAAATAAATAAATACAGACAGCATATTGAACGCCATCTATGGATGCTTTTATTGTGGTATTCAGAAATGTTCAACAATGTCCTTGTCGACTTGTTAAACAAACTGAGCTCACGGCATAGCTAACCAATACCATATTCTTATTTTTATTTTAATTCGTTATTACTTAAAAAGAGAACGAATTGAAAAAGGAAGTAAACAGGTACGATACAATTACTACTTATTTATTAGTAAGTCAATACAGAACAAAATTTTATGAAAATTGAAACTAGTTTGCAAACGTGTAAATAATATTCGCATAAGTGGGGGCTTACAAAATTGGTTAAATCAATATTTTTTCCAATTCAGTAGTAATAAATGCCTAATTTACAGTATAATTACGTTTTTTATGACAGGCGATTATGTCGTTGTGGTTTATGAAAGTGTTATCATATGGTAAAAGTGAACATTTTCAATTATTGTTATCACCAGTGCAAGATTAAATGACGACGTATAGTAGGCAAGTTCTGCGAGGTTATTGTTAGTTTTGTACAAAATTTTGTAGTGTAAATCGAGAGTGGTAAAGATCGAAACCTTTTATTAAACCTAGTGATGATTAGTATATTGGATAAACTGAATGGTATAATAAAACACCGTGATGATGGCACTGGAGGTAATGCATATTTTAATTGATAAATTTATTATTTAATCTAAAGACAAGGAAATTAATATTCATAAAATTATTCAATAAATTTCATTTATCTTCTCGTAGAATTATTTCAAATTTTACCGCAAAAACAATGAAAAAGGAGGCACTCTTTATAAAAAAGAAAGCTCTTCCTTAAATAAACGTATTGTTATTTCCAACAACACAACCCTTTTAGGAGACTATAGGGCGACGTTTGAGTGCATCTCAAGATAACGAGAAATTTCAAAACAATGGTTCGTGAGAAACTAGGCTGTTCTATGCTTTCTTTATGGGTACTACGAATAAGCTGTAGTTTGTAAAGTTTAGACTCGTTAGTAAAATAAACGTTTTTAAAAAGCCATCCTCGTTGTCTTCAAATTGATGATAGTTAAAAATACTTAATTCGTCGAAATTATATTAGTTGAAATTATAGCGGACCATTGTATTTCCCAAAATCATGAAATAGATGATAAGAATATAAAAATAATACATACAGAAAGTAAAGGGAGAAGACAGAATTTCTTAGAAATAGTCGAAATAAACCAGGCCATTGCAAACGGTCTACCTACTACCAATGACCAGATCGATTTTGGGGATTCCCCGTTATTAAAATCCGTTGTATTCTAGGTATAAGTAGTTTGTAAGGAAATAATGTACCCCTTACCGAGCGGCGTGGTCTAGAGTTCTAGATCATTGGTTAGCATTCGGGAGGTCGCCAGTTCGAACCGGGTCCGGCTGCTCTGGTCCAAGTTTTCTGTGGTTTCCTTGGATCATTTAGGCAAATGCTGAGGCAGTAATATTCCACAGATAATCTTTTACTTCTCTTCTGTCTTCATTTCGTCCGTCTCATCTTTCTCTCCCTAACCACACCACCCACCCATTCCCACGATTCCTGCAAAGAGGCTGAAGAAAGCCTTACGCCCTACCTTCCGGCTTTGCACTACAGTGTAGGTCGGAGGGACTGCCCGCTCACCAGCACGAGTAGCTGGTGGGAATAAAATACAAAAAAGTTTTTTTTTCATAATGTACGTCAGTTATCTATAGCTCTTTGAAAATGGTGTGAAAACAGAAACATATGTCAGAGATAGTCTAATAAGTTTGTGAAACATGCCGTGTGTTTTATTTTATTAATTATTTATTAATTGTTGAAATTATATTACTTTCGCGAATGCTTGTATATTCGGTAACATTTTAGCATTTAAACAATGAACCAGATATCGCATTTAACTTTGGGACTGTTCCCGCACATCAAAAACAACACAAGTAATAATAGTCATTTCCCAAATGTATTGTTTACTGTTTAGTCTAATGATTTAGCGTTGCATGTTGGTCGCATGAATATTGCGATTCTCGCTACACTGATACGGAAGGCGATCAGCCGCCCGTCGGTAGATATTTTTATGACAACTTGTTTTTGACCAGCATTATGCTATCAGAACTATACAGAATGTCATTTTATGAACTTAAAAAATAAATCGTTACTTTAATTTTTACACGTACGAATTTTAGTATCGTTTTAGTTAGAATAAGTATTTGTTATTTGATATGAACTAGTTAATTGATAAATTGAGCTCAAGTATTGTCGAAAGTTACGTTATTTTCAATCCCAACATTAACAGTTATCATACGGTAAAAGTGAATATTTTCAATTATTGTTATCACCAGTGCAAGATTAAATGACGACGTATAGTAGACAAGTTCTGCGAGATTATTGTTAGTTCTCTACAAAATTTTGTAGTGTAAGTCGAGAGTGGTAAGGATCGAAAGCTTTTATTAAACTTAGTGATGGATGGTATATTGGAAAAACTGAAAATAACAAAACACCGTGATGATGGCACTGGAGGTAATACATATTTTAATTGTTAAATTTATTATTTAACCAAAAGACAAGGGAATCAATATTCGTAGTTTAGCGTTGATAATGCCCAATTAAGAGGTAAAGTTTGTTGTGGTTAATTGTAATAAGTGTCTAATATTTTATTTACCTTCTCGTAGAATTATTTCGTATTTTACCATAAAAAAATGAAAGAAGCACTTCCTTAAATAAACATATTTTTATACTTAATTCGTCAAAATTATATTACTTTCGCAAATGCTTGTATAGAAACCTTCTTGGTAACATTTTTTGCGTTTAACCAATAAGCCGGATATTACGTTTTATTTCTAATTTTGAATAAGAACAGTGTACTTCTGAAAAAGTTTTTTATTTGAAGCACTTCTCTAATATTTATTATTTTTAGTAGATAGGTAGCACATCTTAAATGGCTGTAATCTGCTATATAAACATAATGTAACTTATTGATTGTTATTATGTTTTTTATGAAACGTTAAAAATAAGGCGATAATTACTATTATTATCAGCGTACAATTTACCAAATATTTACAAAAGTTGAATTCACTAGCTAACCTTAGGCAAAATATCTTTCTGTGCTTCTCTAACTGTAGGAATTGATATCCCAGGTCAACGAAATCAAAAGGGCAATCCGTTAGAGACGCTATATGCGAATCTGGCCTATCAATTGCTACAATACGTCAGCACTTTGAGATATTTTAAAGACAAAACAGAAACTGAAATTTGACCTTTTCTGAGCATTATTACGTGAAATAAAATATAAAAAACAATTAAGAACGTAGTCATTTCCAAGGTATTATTTATCGCTGAATTCGAATCTGGTCTCAAAACTGAAATACAGGTATAAACCCCAAAATCCAAATAATTGTAAATTTGGCTTCTTCAGTTTTAAAATTGGCTTATCTCCAAATTTCAATGTGTTAGGGCAATTCTAGAAACAAATATTGAAGTTCGCCTTACAAAAATACATCGAAAATGGTTCCCAATTTATTATTTTTTGCGACATAGCAAAGCTCTCTTTTTTGAAAGCGCTCTTGTCTTTGGCGCTTGATAGCACTATTATAAGGAGTACAAAAAGTGATTCAGAAAAAAGAAAAGCATTTCGGATGTGTGTATTCTTGGATGGAATTCCCCTAAAGATCTAGTAAAATTAACTTATTTTCTGTTACTGTTCTTGTTCAGTATATATGTTAGAAAGCCGATTTGCTAAAATTTATTGCCTTTGCAAGTCTAGGAATACTTTTATTATTTATAAATAATATACCTGATGTCTATTATAATGTGTCTGGTATCGTAGGTATTTTATGGCTGAAGTGAAAATCTAATTAAAATGGTTTTAATTATTTGAGATAGGAAAAAAATTGAATAATTGAAGCAACATCCATGTTTATCGTTAGGGCAATCAATAACACTTTAGATGAAGCTCTCGTTCTTAGTAATTTCTTTATCTAATCAATGAGCCCGATGTTGATGTTGTTTACATTTGTTTTGAATTGTCCTGGACTACAACTTAATGTAGGCCAGATGATTATTTAATAGTTGTTGAGATGTAGATGGTAGATTGATGTTGTAATTAATCTTGGTGGTTCTTTTTATACATGTACTTACAATATATACAGTTTATTGATGATAATTAGAAACAACCTTTCCCGAGAAGAGTATTGCGTTTGGTGTTTAGTTGATGATAGTTTATAGGTAGAGATTTCGAACTTAAGTTGAATATTAAATGCTTGATATGTTTAATTGAACTCTCGATTTGAACTCTTTGATTGAACTTGTTGAATTCTTCTAGTTGAACTTTGTTTGAAAATTGTCAGTATGACTGTACAAGACTGTAACAGTGACCGGAATTTTGAATAAATTGACGGACGTTACGACATACGGACATAATCTTTCACTTCTCTTCTGTCTTCATTTCGTCCGTCTCATCTTTCTCTCCCTAACCACACCACCCACCCATTCCCACGATTCCTGCAAGGAGGCTGAAGAGGGTCCTACGCCCTACCCTCCGGCTTCGCACTATAGTGTAGG
The DNA here is from genome assembly GCA_963921985.1 of Agrilus biguttatus. Lineage (NCBI taxonomy): Eukaryota > Metazoa > Arthropoda > Insecta > Coleoptera > Buprestidae > Agrilus > Agrilus biguttatus. The sequence goes on from OY998117.1 coordinate 33,673,575, forward strand.
TCGGAGGGACTGCCCGCTCACCAGCACGCGTAGCTGGTGGGAATGAAACACAAAGAAGTTTTTTTTTGACATACGGATAACAGTTATAGTATGTAGTAGTTTATGGAATGTTTACAGGGGTGCAATTAGAAAGGGACTAGAGGGATATTAATAAAAATATGCAGATGTAGCAATTGACCAAAAGCAAAGTTTTGACTTTCACAAGAAAAAGCGTGGGAACAAGATAAATGATTATTTTATATAACTAAAAAAAAAACTAGATAGTCGTCGAAAGATGCAACAACATTTGATTTCAATCTTAACGAGACCTAAAAAAGTTGTATTTTAATTATGAAACATTTTGGAGAATTAATTAGTAGAGGCAAATTTAAGTACATTTGATACGATAAAAGTTTTAACAATTAAGTTTTTAAAAATAACTTTTATTAATTAATCAGGGTGATGTTCACCCAGTCTAGTCTGAAGCTAGAATAACATAAAATTACATAGAAGGAAAATACTAACATGAAAAGCTGACTATTGCACTTGCATTGGAATACATATAATTAATGTCCTTGAAAATGGGTATCATATTTAGGATGTAACACCTCCCCTTCGAGATGGAAAGTTATTTTCCAATTAACTTTCCAGTGGTGGCGGAGTCTTGTACAGTCTTCGAGATGTAGTCACTGGTGATCTTCGGGGTGAAACTTCTCCTCCATAGCTGATAGGGTTAGAGGTTGAAGTTGATGTAGATGCCTGGTAACGGACCACAGGTTCTTCCCTACTGGTGGTGTTGTAGTTAATAATTCTTAGACAGTGACCCGGATGACAAATTGGATTCGGTCTAAAGAATCTGAAGCACCTTGGGCAGCAGCAATAAACCAAACAAACCAATAGCAGAATCGATGTTATTGCAGCCACAGTAGTTAACCAATAATTCCCATACAATCTCGAGAAACTTCTTTTTTCTTCGGAATTAATTTTATTTTTAATGTCAATAAGTTTTGCTGCAGCTAGATTTAAACTTTCTTGGTTTAGGTAATTTAAATTTAGTGGTTGAAGGCTTGGATACTTTATTTTATTCTTTTCTTCCAAACAACAATCTGACGGAATGACGGGAAGTTCGGAGTCTAAATTAATTGTTTTATTGTTATTTCGGGTACCCTCAGTTGTTATACGGAGGCCGTTAGAAAAGTAACAGGTACATTTTCGATTTATTGTGATTAGGGTCGGTCTTAAGATTTCTGCTTTGTTAATAGGTGAATTTTCACATTTATAAGTGAAACCCAGAGTATCTGTAGATGCTGCTAGCCAAATGTTTTGGTCGATTTTTTGAATTAGTTCCTCACTCGCAGGAGTAGTGTAAATTTCACATGTTTCGGGGAATTTTTTGGACGTTAGCAGTTGAGGGATGCAGGCCCTGTTGTGAAGTAGTTCTTGCGGTTCAGTTCCTTCCATTATCCAGAAATCCTCAATTTCCAGCAAATCATTGATGGTCAGAATATCGATAAACCATTGGCGATCGGTAGACAATGCGAGATACGGCGTTGGTGGTAAAAGTATGTGGAATAGGGAGTTTTTGGTAGGTACCGGATAAGGAAAAAGTTGGTACAAATTAAACTGTAGAGGTTTACAAAGGGGAACCTCCAATTTAACTAATAGGCCTTGATTTATTAAGTAAAGTTTCGGTTTGATTATTAGATAATATTTGTAAATTTCACTATCGTTTACCACAAATGGTAGAACGGACTCAGACATATCAATTTGACTTAATTCAAGTTTTAGTTGTTCATGATTTAAAATTGATGGGTGTAACATACCTGCTCTCGCATATGACAATGACTCTAAAATATTAGAAACTTCCTTTTGAACTAAATTAGTGATTTCAAGAAGAAAGGTTACTGTGTTTAACATATGAAGTGTTATATGATTTTCATTAATGATATCTGTGTTGTTTTTTAATGCCTGATCAATGTTTAATAAATTTTGTTGAAGTGTCCTTTCATTGCCGTTCACTTTAGTCAATGTTTCATTGAAATTTGATAACAATACCTGTGACAAATGTGTTTGTTCCTTTAATATTTTTAACGTATTTTTATTTGAATTTTGAAGTTCTGTTATGAGTTTATTGTATCTATCAGCATCATCTTCATCTAGAGTGCCGAACAATGTATGTAAGCCTCTGCCAAAAATATTAAACCAACCTCTTTTGATTCGCTTTGAAGGTAATAAAAATTTAACTTCCTCTAAATCTCTTTCTAACTTCATTACTGTGACCCCTAAGGTGGTGACATGATTTAATTTAAAATGTAATTTATTTAATTTGAGTTCTAAATTTTGAATTTGAGAATAAAATTGTTTAATTGTTTTCAAGTTTGAAAATAAAGGACTCATGTTTTTGTAAATTAAAATAGTGTAAGAAGAGTCGGATACAATGAGATTTCCTTTAGGATGAAAATATATTCCTGTATCAGATAACTCATCTGTGCTTATATCTACAGCTATGCATCTGAAAAAGAAACAGATTTATACAATTTAATCTGTTCGATGTTGACTATAGTAAATTCTTTATTTCTTGATTTCTTATTAATTTTGATATTTTTATCATTAATAATTTCTATTATTTGATACGGACCCAACCACTTGCAATTACCTTGTTTATTTATTAGGAAATTTTTTAGAAATACTTTATCGGCTAATTTATACTGAGGTAACGGATTTTTGATTTTTGAATCGTGTGATTCTTTAACTTTTTCTTTTCGTTGAATTTGATTATTATGCGCTGTTTCATGTAATCTACTAAGAATGCTTTTTCTTTCTACTAAATAAGATGCTGACGTTTTTTCGTTCACACGTGCATCCTGTGGATCGTGTATGTTTCTCGGTTTGACACCGTATAATGTTTCATACGGTATCAGCTTGATGCTGCTATTCACGGAAGAGTTATAAGATAACACAGCGTTGGACAATAATGCTTCGTAATTGTTATTAAAATGCTTACTCGAATCAATTAGGGTAGCAATCGTATCTTTTAAGGTGCAAATGACCCTTTCTACAGCACCATTGCTTTTAGGGTGGTATGATATAGTATACGTGTGTTCTATAAATAATTCTTTCTCTAATTTTGACAGAATTTTGTTAAGAAACTCGCCCCCTTGATCGGAATGAACTCTTTTTGGAATACCGAAAGTTGATATAAATTTAAGGAGATGGTTTGATATTTCTTGTGCTGACTTATCATTTAATATATAGCATTGAATAAATTTGGTTAATTGGTCTTGAATTACTAAAACTGTTCGTTTTTGCTTTTTGGAAAAGTAAATTTCGGCGGTATCCATATCCACACGTTCAAACGGATATGTTGGTGTTTCCGTAATGGTTATCGGACTTTCGTATGATCTTCTCACCGTTTTATTTCTTTGGCACGTTTCGCAATTATTAATGTAATTTGTTATGTCTTCCTTAATTCCGCACCAATCGAAATATTCGTGAACCCTATTTAAGGTTTCACCTATACCTTTGTGTCCGTAGGCTGGTGGATCATGATGCATAGAAATGATAGTTTGTTTGCTTTCTGGATCACCTGAATTTTTATATGTATTATTGATTTGTATCTCTTGATCTTCGGGAAAGTTTAATTTATTTCTAAGATAGTTAATAATTTTAATTAAAGTACCGTTTTCTTCTTTTGATACAGTAAATCGTAATAGATCATCCGAAGATGCTAAAGTTAGGATAATTAGAACGTTTTCAAATAATTCTCTAGGAGTATTATAATTGTTTACAATATATGTTAAATTGGGATTTGATTTAGATTGTTTTAATTCAATATTTTCATCGAAACTGGGACCGTCTGTATCGTGAAGTATGAAATTTACCTTTTTTATTTTATCGGATGGAAAAAGAATTTCGTACGTATGATTTTTATCGTCAAATATTCCTACTACAGTTTTGGGTGTGTCGTAAGATCTTTCATCTGTGAGAAATATATCGAAATCGATGCCCTCGGGTATATTTGTAACACTTTTTTCGAGTATATTAATTTTTAATGAATTTTGAATTTTGGGTTCAATTTTGATTCTCGAAAGAGCATCCGCGTTTCTATTTAATGTTCCTTTTTTATAAATAACTTCATAATCATACTCTTCGAGTTTTAAACGCCATCTAATTAATCTGGAGCCCGGATCTTTAATACTAAATAACCATGTGAGTGGACGGTGATCTGTTATAATTTTGAAATGTTTTCCGTACAAATATGGCCGAAAATGTTTTGTTGCCCACACGATGGCAAGTAATTCCCTTTCTATGGTGGAATATCTCGTTTCAGCCGAATTAAGAGTTCTACTGGCGTATGCTATGGGCAAATCTTTACCCACAGGGCCTTGTGAAAGGACCGCTCCAATAGCATACTGTGACGCATCCGTTGTTAGGATAAATTGTTCATCAAATCGAGGATATTGTAACACAGGGGATTGAGTTAAATATTTTTTTAGTTCGGTAAATGAATTTTGACATTGATCTGTCCAAAGAAATTGAGAATCCTTTTTTAATAGCACTGTCAGTGGTTTCGCGATTTTAGCGTAATTTGGTATGAACTTACGATAGTAACCGCTTAATCCCAAGAACGATTTGATGTCTTTTGGTGTTTTTGGTACCGGAAATTCGGAAATAGCTTGTATCTTTAGAGGATTTGGTTTTATTCCGTCCCTAGACACAATATGTCCCAAAAATTCAGTTTCTTTCTTGAGGAACTCACATTTATCAATCTGTATTTTTAAATTAAATTCTCTTAATCGTTTAAAAACATTCTTCAAACGGTTATTATGATCTTCTAATGAATTTCCATATATCACAATATCATCTAAATATACTAAACATTGTTTGGGAGTAAGACCGGTCAAAACTGAATTTATTGCTCTTTGAAATGTCGAAGGAGCGTTAATTAAGCCAAATGGCATTCTTAAAAATTCATAATGCCCTTCGTTGGTGGAAAATGCTATTTTCGAAATAGAATTTGGATGTATTTCAATTTGATGGAAGCCGCTGGCGAGATCTAGAGTTGAAAAGTACTGCGCGTGTCCTAAACTATCAAAAATTTCGTCTATATTTGGAATTGGAAATTTATCTGGAATAGTAATTTTATTTAAATTTCGATAATCGATTACGATACGCCATTTCTTTTTACCAGAGGCATCCATTTTTTTAGGCACTACCCAAATCGGACTAGAATAGGGTGAGTGACTTGGTCGAATAATATTTTGTTGTAAGAGCTTTTGAATTTGGGAATTTACTTCTTCCTTATGACAATGTGGATATCTGTACGTTTTAGAAGTTATCGGATTTTCATGTTCTGTCTTAATTTCATGTTTAACAACAGATGTAAAAGTGAGCTCATCACCTTCTAAATAAAATATGTCAGCAAATTGATGACAAATGTCTATTAGGGAACTTCTCTCTTCCTCGTTTAAATGATCAACGCGGATATTCGCGTCCAATTTACTTATTCGATCATTAGTACGGTAATTGTGATATTTTGTAATATGAGCTAATTTACTTGGCAATTTTTCAAGTATTACCTTATTAATTTGGACTGTTTGTTCTTTATCAGAAAGGTTAATAAGACTTGTACGAATAATCCTATTTTTATCTACTTTAATTAAACATCTAGGAATTAAAATTTTGTCGTTAATATTTTGTTTCGGAAGCATTCCTTCCGTATAGGGCTCGTAATTCGTCTTTATTTCAACAAATTTTTCGCAACGTGGTGGAATTATGATAGTATTTATTACTTTAACCTCTTTCTTTATTTGCAAAGGAATAGGCGCGTGTTTATCACGAAATTCGATTTGGTTAGATTGTAAATTAACACTACATTGTAAATCCTGTAAAAACGTAATTCCTAAAATACCGTCAAAATTAATGTCAATATCTGCTATATGAAACTTAATTGAGTTTCCCTTGAAATCTGTTTTTAAACTACCTAATGTCTCAAAATACTTAGAATTAATTCCTGACACTTTAATTTTGTCGCTTTTATCTATTTTATCTAAAAATATTTTATGTGGTTTTAATAAATTCACGGCGGCTCCTGTATCAATAAGCAAGGTAACTGGTTGATTTTTTATTTTTGTTTTAATAAAAGGTAATGCTTCGACAAGAGTTTTAATTTTATTGGTTGAGAAACTGGCTAAATTTTGAAATGAGTCATTTTCGGGGGTCGAATCATTTAATTGAACAAACAATCCCCGTCTTGTTTGTTCTCCAACAAGTTTAAAGGTTTGTTTTGTTCAGAATATTCGACCTCGTTTTCAGATTCAGAGTCTGTTTCTTTTTCGACAGTTTCTAGAGATTGAATTTTAGGTTTTGAAAACCCTTTAAATGGTGTGCCGGTAAAACTATGTTTATGGTTATATTTAAAAGAATCTGGTTTAAAATTAGATGTACTTGGCTTAGGAGTACTTTCAGATGAAGAATGTAAATTTGTTTTGAATTTATTATAATTTAAATTTGATTTGGAAGGGATTTTCTCTGCTTTAATTTTCTGATTCCTAAATTCTAGGAATTTTTGTCTTTCCTGTCTTTCTTTCATTTGTTTGTCGATTTCATTAGCCAAACTAAAAGCCTTTTCTAATGTTACAGGTTTTGATGGCAAAACGGCTATTTCTAATTCATGATTTATGTTCATTAAAAACACAGTTTTAGCTAATTTATTAATAAATTCTGTAACAGCGACAATTTCTTCTTCTGAATCGTAATCATCGGTAGCGGAAACTACCAGGTTATCCCTAATCAATGAAATTTTATTGTAAATGTCTTTAACATTACTGTTTGGTTTAGGTCTATAACGAAATAGATCTCCGACTAAACATTCAGTGCTTTTCTCTAAGCCGAAATTATTTTCAAGGTGGCGTTTAATATTATGCCACTCATCTACTCTTTTTGAAAGAATAATTTTGCCTGCTCTACCAGTTAATTTCGTCAAAACTAGTCTAACAAAATATGGTGCATCCGTAACACCGCAATTCATAAAAACGAAATCTACGTTTTCAATAAATTGATGGAGAGGTATGTTATCCCCATCAAAAGTAGGAATTAGCTCTGCTAATTCTTTTCGAGAAAAATGTATTTCCTCAGGCATATTTTTTGATAAGTTATATATTTTATAACAACAAAATCGCAATAGATTTACTTGTAAACCTATACAGTTTGGGAAATTGGTAAATTAAGGAATCACCAACCTTGTCAAGAAGATGCTCGCTAGGAGATGCAAATTCATGGGTCCTGAGCAGCAGGGCGTACAGGCGGAAATCCAATTTTAATTTTCCCTTAGTCGAAATGTCTCCTGAAGGCAAAACTCCGAAGGGTTTCTATGGACGACACAATGTTCCACTTCTTCAAAGAGTTCTCGATATTGATACAGTTTTTTCGAAAATAAGTTCGTCACTAAATTCCCGAAAAATATCCACGAATTGCCTTTTCTTAAAATCGCGGAAAAGACAATCCTACTGACTGCGCCAACTGATACGATAAAAGTTTTAACAATTAAGTTTTTAAAAATAACTTTTATTAATTAATCAGGGTGATGTTCACCCAGTCTAGTCTGAAGCTAGAATAACATAAAATTACATAGAAGGAAAATACTAACATGAAAAGCTGACTATTGCACTTGCATTGGAATACATATAATTAATGTCCTTGAAAATGGGTATCATATTTAGGATGTAACACATTAATATTTTTCAAAAATTAATACCATATTAATGTTTTTTATTTTAATTCTGCCGTTGTTAAAACAGTACAGTGTTTATGATAACGTGTACATTTTTATCAGTGAATAGGGACATTAAAATAATCAATTTAATGGAACATTAGCTTCTACTCATGAAAACTTAATCCGAATCTTTTATAAAACATTCTTTTATTGTTGAAGTAGAACCTTAATATGACCATTGCATACGTTTCAAATTTTTCAAGGGGAAGATAAAACAAAAGAAATCTATTTTTAACCGTAATAATGATGAGAAAAGTTAGTGTTTCTTGTGAGATTAACTGATAAAAGGTTGGCTTGTACCATTAAACATTAAAAATCAAAAAGTCTATGTGGCTTTATAAGTTTACCTACGTGGACATGTATGTTTATTTGTTTATTCTGTGTATCATTAGATACAAGAGTTTCTTGGTATGGTAAAAGGTCGAAAATACCCACAGTGCCGAACAGTTTGGTTATTTGCATATTCCAAAAATTTATTTGCTATGATTAATTACTTTTCGTTCACTGAAAATCATCAAGGTAACAAAGACAATGTTTACTTCACATGAAAGTTACAAATTGCTCCTATTACTTTTATTAATTGATATTTTTTTCTATCTACCTACAATTAATTACAATCAGGAAATAATGCAATAAAACGGAATCCTTATCTGATGTTGGTTTTTTGTGTCTATCTGTGTAATATTAAACGACATCTTTTTTCAGAGACACATATCAATCTGAGAAGTTTGAGATAATATACTTCAGTTTTTCCTTGTAAGGTTGTCAAGTATCTTATCAATTGTAACAATTACAAAAAAATGCTGGCACATTTCATCTTTTGATTAAGATTTCAAAAATATCGATTTTGTTTACAATGTTATTGATATTATCGTGATTATTGAAATATGGAAAATTTACAGGCAAACGATGTTGTAACACCATCTTGATTTTGTGATATTGGAAAATTATAAAAGAGCATATTTTCTCTAAATTCATAAGTGATTTATATCATACACGATTGGTTAAATTGAATTGTCGTAAAATAGTTGTTGACATCGCGTCTTTATCAACATTCACTTATCGTAAGTCAATTTAAAATTTCAGGTCAGAAATATGGGTTCTTTTCTTAACATTTATTAACTCATAAAGGTAAATTTACACGTAACGCTTAACATTTACCACTAATCGGACTTTCACAGTAATAACCTATGACACAAAATGATTTTCATATTGGGTTACGCAACAAGTCGTTAATTTCTTGAAACGTTTTATCAATTTATTTATCTAAGGCGAAACAGAAGCATTACCAAGTTCATTTTGGTAAAAGTAAAAAATAACAAAAATTTTATAATTGTTCGTACTTTTACTTAATTATTAAGAAAATATTTTCATAATACTAAAGGTTTTTCAAATGAGCTGGATTACTATTACTCCAGTCTCCAAATTCGTTTTTCATAATTCAGTATTTCTTCTTCATTGAAAACTTCTAATTACCTTTGTTAAATTAGTAACTTTCAGCAGAACAATTGGTCGCTTTATAAATTTACAAGTGCTACTTTAATTGTGGGCCATCCTCTCGTTTCATTTTTTATAACCTTAACATTTAAATTTGATGTATTAATTGGTTGGTACATCTGAGTAGTAAAAATGATTACATTTAACCTTGAAAATAAAAATACAAACATAGGTGGGTATCCGTATGAACATAATCATATAAGAATTATTTACTGATTGTTAATCTGTTAATGCAAAAAATACAAGTAATTATTTAAATAAAAAATAATTTTTGATATACCGCGTTTTTTAAATTACCTAAAGCGTATAAAATAATTTCTCCTAACCCCATACAGATTATTAACCACATATAGACTATCCTGAAAATTTGTGATAGCAAATTTTTATTAACTGTAAAAATACTTGAAAGATTTAAAATGAAAATCGCATTAGAATTGGTTATCTGGAAGAATAAGATTCAAATATTTAAACTTCGTACTAAGAAAGAACACCGACGTCAAGTAATTAAAAACGACTATAGATTCATTATTATATATATATATATATATATATAATTGTTTGTGTTTATTTCATTAAAAAGCATTGTGCAAATTTTGCCTAATTTAGAACGCCAAGCAGTTAAGATCATACATGTTGTGCGTTCTTTTATTATACTATTACATAGACAACCAAACATACAATGTAAAGGCTTCACGAATAACGAAAATGATTTATGATCTCATTGTTTCTGTATAATACTCAGTGCAATATAAAATCAAGTAATATTCAAATAATATCTGCTTAATAGATTTCTAATTAGTATATACACTTTGATATATAACTTTTAGAACTTTCGCTGAAAATAAACAGTATGTCTTTTAATTTCCAGAAGAAAAACCTAGTGTGCTAGTTCTATTCTTAGCTGAAGTTGTGGGAACTGCTATGCTCATATTTTTAGGATGTATGGGATGTGTAACACAAATGCTAGATATGGACGTGCTACCCCACTGGTCCGGTCTAAATTTTGGACTAACAGTTATGACTGTGATTCAGGTAAATGCATTGATTTTCAGTGATACGTTTATTTTAAATACACGTGTATTTTTATTTAAATACAAATGCAAAATGTGCCGTACTTATTTTTTTAAATATTTTTTCTAAATATTGATTTCTGTTTGTATGATTGAAAAGTACTAAATGTAAACCACAATGGCTTAACTTTCGTCATTAGTCAAGTCATAAGTAAATTGTAACATCATGCAATCTGACTTGACTCGATTGGAAATTTATCCATTGTCAAGTAAAACTTTTTTGTGACAATGTTTCAGTTTGTAATATGAGGACAACGGTTAGGTCAAGACGTTTTAGTGTGTATGCCACAGTCGCTGCCGAGACTTCAATATATAACCTTCGCCCACGCTGTTACCACAGTACCACTGATGTCAGCCACAGTTGCAGATGAAACGTCTGGACCTAATCGTTCATTCAGACCATTATCAAAACAGTATTATCAGTTCTGATAATGGTGTAACAACCGAAACGGTATCGTCAAGATCCAAATACAAATTATGAAACCTGTACCAAGTGTTTTATTATTCTTATTTTGTTATTAACATGTTTCACCAAATGATCAACAACGGCACAATTTCCAGTATGTTATTATAATGTTTGTTTTTAACGGATTACTTGAGTTGCCGTCATTACATACAAATTTATTAATAAAAATAAAAAAGGGCTTTATAAAATATCAGCAGCTTGTTATAATACGTTATTTGATATAACTTATGCATTTAATATTAGTCTGTATGAATACTGTCACTTTATATACTAAATTTCCCCACTACAATCTATACAAATATCAGAATAATTTCATAAATAAATAACAACAAAATAAAATGCCATTTTATTTTAAAAACTATATGGAATATACACATTTTTTATTTTGTATTTCGAATAAATTCTTTAAAACTATTTTACATTTTGCATTTAAAATAGGAAATTGTTTTTATTTCAACTATTTACATCGAAACAATCTTTGTTGATTTTAAAAGTTTAAAAAATCTGAGTCTCGTTTTTCGATCATGGTTTATTTTAACAACTTAGATACACGCTAATAAATTATTTAATAATTTTTAGACAATAGGTCACATATCTGGAGCTCATCTTAATCCACAAGTATCTTTAGGAGCAGTTATTTTGGGCAAACTTGACATGTTATTGTTTCCAGTGTATTTGGTTGCACAAATAGTTGGTGCCTTAGCGGGTTATGGTTTATTATGGGTAAGCAATTGGATTTGACAGTCTTATATAATACTTACACCAATGTTATTATAGGTACTTACCCCCAGTGATTATCATGATGACATGTGCCTAACAAAAATTCATACGAAGCTGAACGTATACCAGGTAATATATTGAAGCTGAAAATACAATGAAGTGTATAGGAAGACGATCTCTAATAACTTTTGATTTCTCAGAGAAGTACTGTGCATAAATCTTGAGAATTGTAATTCACATTTGATCAGTTAAATCACTAAATGGTAGATACTGTTATTTAAAACAAACTAAGATTCTTTTCTCAAAAACTATTCTAATTTGTAAGATTTGTTTTAAGGCTGTTGTTTTGCAACTTAATTTATAAATAAATAACTAAGCTGCAATTCTAATGTGGTGGACTTTTTATATGTTGTTATTAATATGTGTGTGAGAGAGTCAATCGAAGTAAAAATTTAAGTAGCAAATGAAACAGTAGGATATGGCTTTAGAGTATAAAAACATGGAGACAACATTTAATACAAAAGCAGTTATCCTGAAACAGGAAATACTTTTGGTGCGACTTTCTCACTCTAATACGGCATTAAATACGGCCTGATTGGTAGGGAAAGATACAGTTAGGGAGTGACAGACAATCAGACAGCGTTAGAGCGAGAAAGGCGAACCACCATTATTTGCTTTTTCAGAATCACTGTTACAGTATTAAATGCTGTCTCTATGTTCTTATGCTCTAAGGATATAGCTCAATTTCGCAGCGTGGTATCATTTTAAAATGTTTATAAAGTTATTCCGTAATGTACTGATTTATTTAATATTCCCCTTAATAAAACATTATAAAATATTTTATAATTTTACACGTAATTTATGGTAATTTTATATTCATTTGCAGGGTTTATTTGTTGAAATAGCCATAACTGCACTGCTTTTGATGGTATGTGCAGCGGTTTGGGATCAAAGAAATTCAAAAAATACTGATTCGACACCCCTTCGTTTTGGATTGTTCATTGCTCTTATTTCAATGGTTGCAGTAAGTACAAACACACATGAATATTTTTTCTGCACTTAATTTTATAATTATATGGTATTAAAGGATAAAATTATATAACAGGGTTATAAATTACTATTACAACTTTTTAATTTTTAGGGTCCTTATACAGGAGCAAGTATGAATTCAGCAAGAAGTTTAGCTCCTGCGATAGTTACCAATAGTTGGGGCGATCACTGGGTAAGTACAAAATAATAAAAATGATTACCTTGCTCATAGGAATAAAACTAATTATAAAATGAAATAGTTGCAAAAAAATGTGCTTGTATATTACAGTAGATCTTAATATGTTTATTTTGGAGTGATTTTTGTCTCGATAGGTATATTTCTAAAAATTTAATTACATTAATATGATATTAATTTGGAATTAATTTCTACCTACTACAGTTTTCCTCAAATTAATGACGAAAAAACCCGTGACCTTTGGCTTTACATGCCAATGTTTTGACCATTAAGTTACTATTTTTCCTTGTTAATTTGAGGTAACCTGTAGTAGAAATAAATTTTTAAAAATTAATATCATACTAATATATTTAAATTTGGCCTCTACTAAACAATTTTCCAAATGAATTCATTATTAATGATTAGTAATAATATACATTCATTTCGACGATTCTGTCTTTGTATGTACGTTCGTCGGTGTTACTGCTGCCGTCTTTCGTAGTTTAATGGTCAGAGCACTGGTGAGTAAAGCTTAAGGTCCCGGGTTCGATTCTCGGCCTGTGCGTGACAGCAGTAACAAATTTTTCGTAATTAATTTGAGGTAGTCTGTAGTAGATACAAATTAATTCCAAATTAATATGATACTAATGTATTTAAATTTAGCCTGTGCCAAATAATTCTCCAAAGTATTTTATTGTTAATTATTTAACTTTAACAAATAGTGACAAGATGCAGTTCAAAAAATTCATTCATTATGTTTGATTACTCCTCATTTCTATAAATTTAATGCAGATTTCACCTTTTAAATTATAAATCTTTTACAGATCTACTGGGTGGGTCCAACGCTAGGTGCTATTATCGGTTCTGGATTTTATAAGATTGTCTTCTCCCCTTCAACTTCTGTGATATGAATGGTACTATTAACGCGTTATTTGTTTAAATAGGTGTGATACATAATAAGAAGGATCAGATTGTTAATTTTTAGATTGAAATGTGATCTGAAATGTGCCAAAGTTTTTACTGAAAAGATGTACAAATTAATTATGCATTTTTGTTACATTAAAAATGTTATTTTTTAGTTACAACGATAAGTAAATATACGTAATTATAAGGATAGTATTTTAAGTTTGTAAGATAAGTTCAGTTCTTCACATTTTGTATTTAGTTCTGGTTATTTTAAAAGAGGGTAGTTTTATCATGGTCAGGTAGATAATAAGACGACAAGTGCATAAACAATTCGTGAGAGATAGTCAATGCGGTCGCACGTTATAACAACAAAAGTATCGTTGTTTCGTTCATAAACATTTTTATTCAACCGTATAATTAATTAAAGTTTATTACACAATTTCACTGTGTTTTGTTTCTTACTTTGATCATCTACCAATAAAAAATGAAAGGCTTTCTGTTATGAACAGTAAGTTAATACGTTATGGATACCACCATCTAGATCAGCTAATACAGCAACAATAGTTTTAAATTTACCACTAATATTAATTGTAAACGACACATTTTCTAGCTCACGTAGATCGGATAACTAAAATTGATGTCATCATAACAAACATGTCCTTCTATAGAAGAAGGAAAATAGGGAAATTTGTATTATACAAAAGTCATGTAATAACAACCTATTTGATTAACTATAAGACTTTTGATATCAGAATATGTTACATAAGTGTATAAAACGAAACAATTTTATCAACTTTGACAGACGATAGATAATTATTTTTCCCCATTTTTAGAAAAAGAGTTATATTATATAAATACCAAAAAAGGTGTAAACAAAAGCATTGAAAATCACATGTTAAAAGTTAATTTATAAATGAGATTTTTATTTATCTATCTATTTAGTGTTTGAGGATATTCACTAAAGACGAGTAGCACGTCTTTGATAAACTTGGCAGTTTGTATTGAAGATATTCTCAGATAAAAATGGAAGTACAGGCTGATGTAGTATACAGTGAAACAGAGCTTTTAGCTATGTCAACCATTATTTGTTTATATGTAACTTAGCACAGGATGTTTATTAAGATCTGTTAAATCTTTTTTGACTTACTTGGTTGACTGTGTTAACATTGGCAATTATGTAGGAGTTCTACAAGGATTTCATCTAGTCCACTAATTTCTAGGAACTATTTTTAATTACAATTATTCTTTTAATAAATTCAGATAAAGAAATCGTTTCTTTACAGAATGACTGACTAACAATATTGGGAGTTTATACTCTTCACATTCTTTGTTTGTAACATTTTTATTTTAGAATTTGTATATCCGACAAACCGGTAGATCCTTTAAAATTAGATTTAAAGGATAGAAAAATTCATTTCTAATAAAAATTGTAATATGGGATTCTCTTAAGATTATATTATTAATAATCATAATTTTTGTGAAGATTATTTTAAAATTTTACATTTTCCAAATAAAAGCAAAAGATTAAATTTGTATTTGTAAAATCGGATGTGCGTGATCAAGGGGTTAATTTTATTAAAAAATTATGTTTCATACCACATTTGATATTTGGAAAACTGTAAACGCACTCTTTTTAATGTTAAAAAAATAATGAATTTTTATGGAACATTCATGCGATATAACAAAAAAATTGAAAGTGTGCAACATGTAAGTTTTGTGTTTATTAGCATTTACGTCTGGAAATCTCATGTCAAAGCTGACCAGATATATCCAGATATAGCCACAAAATTTATTATTCCTGTTGCTGGAGTTTTTTCTTTAAAAAATATGAATGGTATGTTTTTGCTCCATATTTGTTTTCTTAAATGATTTGTATGTAACTTGCGAGATTTCTTATAAGTAATTCTACATTTATTTATAAATACTCGAAATACATGCTTCGCCACCTTCGGACCTTTTAGAAGCTAAAATTGAACTTAAAGATATAATTCGATTCCTTATGAATAATTATAGCTAAGTGGGAGGGTGAGAATTTGATTAAAGATGAAGTAAAGGATAATTAGTTTATTCTACTTGGTCGTTAAGTAGTATATCTTGGTTTTCAAATCTATTAATTTCCATGGCTTCTGGAAGAATTAATTTGTAGCCTTTATTTTCAGTATACAAAATTTAAAATTCTGAACCTAATGCGCGTTTTTTTGTAATAAAATGTACAATAAAATTTTCCATATCGAAAACCTTAAAATTTTGACCAAATCTTCACTCTCCCATTTAGTTAATAATTATTCATATATCTAATGAAATTATGTTATATTTAAATTCAATTCTAACTTCTGAAGAAGCACAAGGTTGTGAATCACATATCAAGTGTTCATAAATAAATGTGAAAATTGACAATTGAGCTTTATTCTAATTAATGAAGAATTTCCACCAAGTAAACGCGGAATCGATTAAGTAAATCTGATTCCTCCGTCCATACGATGCTTAGATAATGGACGGTATATTATAAATTGATCTTCTTGTTTTATTAGTACGTTAAAGGTTAAGTGACTTAAAGAATAGAAAGCATGTATTTTTGAGCAATTGATAGTATTAATTACCTTTTAGGCGTTACTAATTTTACAAACAGAAACAGTATTTTTGTAATGTTCATGTAAGAGCATAGTTCGTTTAAATAAGTAAATAAATAAATAAATAAATAAATAAATAAATAAATAACGTTTATTATTATGTACCTATAACATATATTCCTTGTTACCGTTCGTGGTATTCTTATTGCAATGGTAAATTATTGCAATTGCAGTGATAAAGTTTGGAATTGCTATTAGCTAAAAAAATGCAATTTGCTAAATGCTTTCAACGAAATTCTGCTTATCAATATTTAAGCATTTGCACGTTTGTAATAATGAGATTACGCCATCCATTGTGTATTTTAACACTCTCGCGATAGGTCCTTTATGGAAAGTAAATGAATAAGAAATTTGATATAAATTTCTGGCTGTGATCACGAATGAGTCGGTCTCAATATTTAATTTCAAAATGCTCGGTGCTGTTCTTAATTCTTTCAGTGTAAAATCTATTGACATTACCAACAACAAGAAAAAAGGTACTTACTTTCAAAATTTGATATTCACAGTTTTTATGTCATTGTATTATTTTTAGGACGAATCACAAAGTATTTAATAATATGCCTATCGGAATATTTGGGAACATCGTTACTGCTATTTTTTGGGTGCATGGGATGTGCAACAAAAATGTACGGGGTTCCTGTAACACCCCATTTTGTTGCATTATCTTTCGGCTTAACAGTTACAGCATCAGTTCAGGTCAGTGTATAAAAATGTTAACATTTTTTTGAGTAAGTATTAACAATCAATAAGTTCAAAACATCCTTTCATTTCGTTAGTTTTTGATTCTCGTAAATAAAAAGGTTACCGTATTATGTTTTTAAATGAATTACTATCAAGAAGGATGTAAAAGAGAGAACCTATATGAATAAATTTTTGGGACCTTTTTATTAAAAATAAAAGACAGCAATGTACGATATAAGAAGGACTCGTTAATTGACTTTTTTTAGTAGTTATATTAGTTATAATTAGAACAGAAAATTCGTAAAAGAACATTAATATAATACCCTAAATTTCTATAATATTATATTACCCTAATTATTGAAAATTATTAATTCTAAGGTATAGCTACTCAAATACAATACGTAGTAAACCATTTAATATTCAATTGTAATAATTGTAGCCTTTTTAATTATGTATGTGTTGTTTTTCTATTACTCTGTGGCTGGAATTCGTAATTTAGTATACATAACACAAAAAATTAAATTTATTTTTTTCAAGCTGCAATTTTTGCAGTAAAATGCAGTTGGAATGTAAATACCATTTAACAGGATAAATATATTAATGAGGTTGCACGTTTAACATGAATTAAATATTTATAAGAATTGTAAAATAACAAAGGTTATCATCGAGTAAAACTGATTTACTTCAAGGAAAAAATATATAAAATGCAAAATAGATTAAATAAAATGTTCATGGTTTTCTTATATATTTTTTCGAGAATACTATATGTAAATGAAAAGAGTTTTTGAAACTTAACGCAGTTTTTAGGTATATTCATTATTTCTTCATTTGATACATGCTAATACGATTTAAATTTAATAGAAATAATGATGACTTACTATGATTTACGATAATATACCGGTAGTGATCCCTCTGGCTAGTCCCACTGGCTAGGGCAGTAGAGAAAGGTATACCAGGGTAGACTGAGCTACGTGTAACTTAGGAGGTGTATAAAAGTCAACGTAACGAAGATTTTGGATAGGTTTAGTGCAGTCGCTCTATTAAACAATTTTAAAGACACAAACGACTCTTAAAATTTTGTTTGTATATCGTACGAACTAAATTTTCGGAAGGGCTGAACCGATTTCTGGAGTGAAGTAGGTACTTTTTTTAAGTTGTTCATTGGTTACATTTTCATTGGTTATAGCAACTCAAATTTAATAATCAAGTGTGTAAAAAGCTGGTTTATAATAAATTCCTAAATCTTATGTGGATGTTGTAACGGTATCCATACAAACAAAGATTCCTCAGGATCAAGAATTAACACCATATAGTATTCTTAATGTGACTAAATAAGAAGTTACTGTTTCAGTATGTTCGCTTTTGAATTATACATACTATAAACAAAATTAAAAACAAATACCGAACAATTTGGCTTTCAGCTTGTCCAGATTTTCATAGACTGTTATGATCACACAGTATATAAAAAATAGATTCAAACGCCCTATCACACTACAAACAATGTTTATTGGTACAACCAAATGTATACATTTTGACTACGAAGTAGAAGAAGACTATTGAACAGAGGGTTGCTGGTGAGCGGCAGGTCAAAATTCATCAAAGAGTCCCTTTTAGGTTGATGTAATTATGACACGATTTTAATAGTTCAATACTGTGGTCCGTGTTTAAGGATTTAAAAATCAGCAATTGCATACCATGCCTTAAACACGGGACATAGTATAGACCACAATAACTGAATGTAGGCTTTCACGGCCGGCGTCTCTATTATTATAAGTGTATTCCGAGCTTGTTGGCCGTGGTCGTTGGGATTTCACTCCTGACGTTTCGCCTGCAGATGCGACAGGCATTCTCAAAGATAGATGGTCGCTGTTGGTCTCAGTCGAAGTGTTCGTCGGCGCTCGAACAATATTGAACTATTAAAATCTTGTCACAAATACATCGACCTAAAAGTTTACGAGTGTATTTACATTCATAAATTCAGGGATACTTTGATGAACCTGCCGTTCACCAGCAACCCCCTGTTCAATAGTCTTGAATAAGTTACAAGTAGTTTTTTAGAATATATTTAGGTATAATCTTTCCTTAATCTTACTTTACTATTAACATTGAAAATGTCTACTTAGTAGTCGAAATGTATACATTTGGTTGTACCAATAAACATTGTTTGTAGTGTTATAAGGCGTTTTAATCTATTTTTTATATTATTCACACTACAACTCACTCGTTACTCATCCGTACCTCTAATTATATTTTAGTAAAACGAAACGTTATATTTGAAGTGTAACTATGAACTATATATGAGATATATGTTATCAAGCATGTTAAATAGTGTACGTTTCTACTTATAAGGTAGGATATTTAGGAAAATTTATTGAGACTTGAAAATGATTTTTCTTTTTAAAAAGTTTTATTGTAATGGACAACAATTTTGTTATATTGGACTTATTCTATCTATTTCCCATTTCCAGAAAGGACAAAACTTTATAAAATACTTCCTTACGTTTTACATTTTCCAGATATTTGGGCACATATCGGGCTCCCACATCAATCCTCAACTTACGATAGCGTCTTTCATTTTAGGAAAAACACAACCACTGGAAGTTCTTTTCTATCTTATGGGCCAATTCAGTGGAGCAATTACTGGTTACGTTGTTCTATGGGTAAACTCTATCGTGTCGTGTCTGTCATGAAAAATTCAATTTTTTGAAAGTATTTGAATAGGAATTGTATCGGAAGATAATTATTATTGAAATGTGTGGTGAAGTATATCGTTTATGTAATACACTGTTAAAATTACGTATAAATTTTTTAAAATTTGATACGAAAAATGAAATAGCATTAAACATGCAGATAAAAATTTGAGTGACTGGTTTTAGTAAACTGCATTTCGTAATAGAATATAGAAAAATGAATTGATACCTTCCAATTTAGAAAAAATTAAAAATATTTCTTAATATAATTATGGAATCAACAGAAACAACTACTCCGAGGGCTTATACCCCTACCGGCATTGAATTGCACTGTTGATTCCGATGGATTCTTAGATGAAGATATAACATATTCAAAAAAGAAGGAATTAATTAATATTTAGACGAATAAGGATTTTAATTCCTTCTTTTTTGAAAAATTTTCTCATAGGAATGAAAAGTTTTTGATAAAACGGCTAGGGTTGATAAGGTCAATTTTTGCTGATCATAAAATTATTTAAAATAAATTGTTCTGGATAATCGCATCCGAATACTAAAAAAGTATTTTTTTAAATTGAAATCCACACGATGATAGGTAATCACAATAAGAAAAGTCACCGTAAAGAAAAAATATATAAATAAATAACTGTAATTTACATAGGTAAAGAGGGTTTAGTAAATCAATGCCACAATGCCAAAAATATTGCAAGAACTGAATTACAAGCCTCATCTAACCCTGTCCCTTCACAATTGCGAAACATTCCATACAAATGACAATCATAATTTAGATAAGCACATTCGCCTTTTGAGACGTTAGTAACGTAATTTATTTAATTACAGGCTGTTCTTCCTGATGAAACATACCGCAATCAACTTTGTTTGAATAATGTAAATGGAAATATTACTGTTTATCAGGTAAATTGATGTTTTCTTTTTAGCTACATATAAGTTAATTTTAATCACACCAATGTGATATTAACTATTGAATTAATTTGTAATCACTGCAGATTACCTCAAATTAACGAGGAAAAATTTGTAATGTAAGCCAAAGGTCTCGAGTTCGAGTCCTAGCGAGGACGTTTTTTTTTCTCGTTAATTTGAAGTAATCTGTAGTGGGTACAAATTAATTCGATAATTAATATTACATTAGTTAAAAAGTAAAAAACACAACTGTTGTTGATAAGTAACTCTTTGAAAATGGTGTAACTATTAAAATGTTTCACCAAGAGATTAGCGAAAATTCAATTTCTACTATAATATTACATTGATGTACCTATTTAAAATTTTGCCCTACTAAAAATTCTTCAAATATTTCATTATTATACTAATATATTTTAATCATCTGTATTGTAGGGTTTAGTTGTGGAAATAATATGCACAGCAATGTTAACATTAGTGTGTGCTAGCATTTGGGATTCTAAAAATGCCGAAAAATTTGATTCGGTTCCACTAAGGCTTGGATTAATCGTTGCAGTTATTGCGATGGTGGCGGTATGTATAGTTAGTCATTACTATGTAAAAGGTAAAAATAACAGGTCCTATGTATTTTGTTACTTTATTACGTTTTTATTACTTATTCTTTAATAATGTCATGAATGCATAAACTGATTATAATTAATGAGAAGCACATTACACGAAAAACTCTGTCCAGTACTGGAAAGGAACTACAATTTAACTTGACTCTGGTGGAGTTAAGACTTGATTTTGTCGAAAGAATTGCACTGTCCTTATTAAATGTTGAGTTTGACGGTATCGTTTTTGTAAAAAGCGAATTATTGGCTATATTTTTCTCATATCAGCCATTTTTACGTGCTAGGGGTCTGTCGAGTGAGAAACCTCCGCTTGTTTTTTCTAAATTACTCAGTTTGAACGACATAATAAAGCTCCTTGTCACCTTGGCAGTATACATTAGTAATATCTTTTGGTACTAAATCCAATCATTTATAAAAATCCGGGTAAAATTTTACATCTTAAACGTGTATTGTTTACTGCAACAAAAAAATAATATAAGAACATAAGCTTTCACGGCCGGAATTCATAGCAAAATGATGATTGGAGCTTGTAGGCCGTGGTCGATGTAAACGGTTTCGTTCAGACGCTGCCGAGACTTCGAGGTATTATCTTCGCACACGTAGTCAACACAGCACCCACTGAAGATGTCAGCCGCAGTTGCCGACGAAACATCTGGACGAAATCGTTCACATCGACCACGGCCTACAAGCCCGAATCATCATTCGACTAAAAAAATAATATTTTGTCCACATAAATTTACAAATTACATCCTGAAGTCCCAGATTATTCTTTCTAGACAGTAGGGAGCTACTCCGTGTATGTTGAAGGATTCAGCATTATTAAAATGATAAAAAGATTACTTATACAGAAGGGTATAAAAATATTCTCTTATGTCTTAAGTTTTTATATACAGTTATTGTCGACATTGTGGTAGTTAAAATAAGTGAAGACTATGTTTCATAGGGTCCTTTTACTGGAGCCAGTATGAATTCAGCAAGAAGCTTTGCACCCGCTTTAATAAATAACTTTTGGGATAATCATTGGGTTAGTATCTAAAAATTAAAATAAGTAAGGTATTCCGTTCTTTTAAAAAAATGATAAGTGTTTTCTTTTAATTTGTATGAATGTATTACATTTTAAAGATTTAATATGCTTAATTTTTAAGATTTTTGTCACGAACGGAATTTGTTACGTAAATGTAATTTTTGTTAATAAGTGATTCTAAAGAAATATTCGTCAAATGTTTGTATTATTTGTGAAAATTACAATCGTACATTTCAACCACCAAGTAAGTCAGTGCACAAATGTGAACACCAGATGACACATTTGCAATTTTGTTAATGAAATTTACACTTAGTTGATAGAAGTACATTGATAACTTCAACACACCTTCAACAATTGCATGGCAAGTTTATGGCTTTTTCTGAAAGTAGAATGATACTTAAATTAAATTTACAAATATTATACGTATATTGTTAATATATGTATAGATTATTAACTGAAGTTAAGTAAAGGTAAGTTGTTTAACTCTAATTGGTCATTTAGAAATACATTGCTGTTTTGTGTTTTTTGTTTGTAGACTTTCCAGAAGATTAACTTTATATATTTTACTCTCAATATGTACTACTTTGAAATCTGATTTATTGAGGGTAAGAGCTAGAAAAATAATCTTCTAAAGTACTAGGTCCATAATAAATGCACCAGACAAAGTTTAGACTTTATCTCTTGAAAGTTTAGAAATAAACAAACATAAAAACGACAATGTAATATAAAATTGATAATTAGAGTACTACAACTCCCCTTTACTGAACTTGTTAAGTTTCAGTATGTATTCCGAAGGAGCCATAAAATGGCGAAGCAATTGTTAACGACAATAAAAGGTGTGGAAGTTATTAAGGGTGCAATATTTTATTTGTAATTTTGATAAACAAATTTTTGATTTTTTTAAGTAATAGTAATTTTTAAGGTTTATTGGATTGGACCTACCATTGGATCAGTCATAGCAGCTGCAATTTATAAATTTCTATTCAAACATTTTGATGACACGGAAACAGAGCAAACAACAGAAATGGTAGATGAAGGTAGATTTTAATCTAATGTAACCACCGATATCATACACATTCATATTAAATAAATAAAAAATTTGATGTAATGGAATAAAATAAAATAATAAAATATCTTGTTATTATTTAATAAACATTTACATAAAGAAATTTTTTTTATACCACCGTAATTTATATGGTGTTTATTGATTATTGTACGGAACCCATTTTGCCAATTAATGATTTTAGGAAACTACAATTAATACTTAATGGTTTCACGTTTTAAAGATGTACTTTTTGGTATATATTTTAATGTCCAAATGTTAATAGAAAAATAGTTTTTGTATATAATTTAACCTAATAACCAGAAAAATTATAAAAGAATGTAGGTAACGGGAATGATTCAAAAAAGTAGTTATTCTTCAACACGATACACAGTATTTCAGTTAAAAATGAAGACTTTCTACCTGAACTAAATATAATTGATTTACCCCATTATTTTATAAATAAGTGATGGTCTGCTTTAGAATACCCTATCCTTAAATTGTTCAATCTCTCACTTTTATTTTTCCTAAACTTTGGAAATGCACCTACGTTTTGCCATTATATAAAAAAGGAAATAAAGCAGACATAATAAACTATAGACCTATTTCTATAATTGCCACTGTAAGTAAAGTTCTCGATGCACTTGTGGCTCAATATATGACAGACACATACTTTCACGTTAAATAATTTCCAGCATGGATTTGTAAAGGGAAGATCTACCATTTCAAATATCTTCTTGTATAATAATTTTATTATTAGTGCTCCAAAACTAGATGGTATTGTAACGAATTTTCTAGTTCACTTATTTATTTAACAATTATGTATTTACAACAATTTATTTAATCACTATTAACAAACCTAAACTACTTATTCATCTGACAAACAATAATGCACTTTATTTATATCACTTTGTATCTCGCAGTTGAATATTTATATAACTGTCTCGCAGACCCAGAGACGAGGGTATATATTTACTGAAAGAAATTACTAGAAAATACACGAAAATATTTCGACCGCTTTCCAGAGAAAACGACTTGTTATTTCAACAGGAGATTCTCGAGCGTCTATTGTTCGGTATCGATTGGTCTCGATATCAAACGTACCGCCATTGGGTGTATCAGCGCTAATCGATTCATCGTACACACGTATACGTTCTCTACGTTCTTACCATTCGCAACGACATCAGGAAGTCTGAGTATCTGGTTATGCCTCTCAAGTTTTTCAAGTCATATCTGGTGTTCACACTTAGTACCCATTTTATTCTTGACATTGTAGATGTCATCAAATTTGTCAAAATTCTTATTTATGCTGACAATGTCAAGCTTTATTTATATAAGGTTGCTATTTATATTTTGAGCCTAATAATGAGAAGACAGCAATTTATTATCAACAATGGCATTATTGTTTTTCGAACTATTATCTATGATGATCAGTACACTTTTGCATGCGTTCGAAACAATTTTTGTAGCACTTATTCCACTTCGATTGAGATTTTGCCCAAAACATGGGTTCTGAATGTATCAACGGTTGCTTCAGGCTCCGAAAAACGTTAAACATGCAGTTTATTCTTAATATGCGAAAATACGAAGAAGTCATTTGTTGACAAATCAGACTGTGGTTGTTTGTATTATTTAGAATTAAACGAATGGCTGGTTTCTAAGAAATAATTAGAATAATTTGATGTCTCTTTTTTATTTTTAAAACAATTTAAGTGTTCCTTTGTTCTGGCTGTAATCTTGTAATGACTCTACCTGTCTGCCCAATGTAGCATTTTTTACAGGAACCGCAATTTAATTAATAAACGCCTGATATTTGAAACTGATTTGAACCGTTTGAATTATGGACTATCACCAAATAAATGCCAACTGTATTTTATTTTAATATTCTACTGCTTCTAGGGTTGTGACTAGAGGTTAGACTGAGCCTGCCTTGAAAAATATTGAGATTGCGGTAGCCGCTAAACTTGTTGAATTTTTTTGTATCCCTTTTACCACATATTTATGTGTTTTTACAATTTCCATTAATTTTATACAATCATATATACACTTATGTACATATAAGTAGAGTATAAGCTCAGCTAATCAAGGTTACTATGCGTTTTGATCGTTTAATCTGTCAATAATGTCAATTTTTACATATCATATTCTTTAAATACTTTATACGTGTATTTTATATTTTTTCTTACAGAGTGGTGTTAATGGTTTTATTATATATTTTTTCTGGAATAAACTGAATGCAATCAAGGTAAATTACTTTTGAAATAAAGTTAGGTGACATCTTGTATACTCAAAATCGTGAACAGGATAATTTTATGGAGTGTTTCATCGATTATGCTATTTGAAATCAAATGAAGTGACAGTTTGAAATTGTCTACAGAGTTCTTTCCAAAATTAGGAACTTTAACAAAAGCGAAGACCTTTTAAACAAAAACTAATAAAACCTTTTATTACATAAAAAAATCTTAATGTGTATGTCGTTACGTCATTGGAAAGAAAGAGACATTTCAGTCTCTTAATAGGTTTAATTGAAGCATATTATATTTATAGACTTATTTAGCTTACTATAGAATATTTAAAAAAAGTTTAGTTAGTACCTATCTACTTTTAAATTCAAAAAAGGACAGCTTTATTAAAACATTGTTTTAAAAATGGAAGAAAAAAGAAATTGATTTTTATGAAACTCAGCTTACTATCCTTCATATATTCGTACATTTCGGATTCAATGAATTCGTTAATAAGGACAATAGCTTTATATGGAGTGGAAATTTGGGGGTGGGGGAATTTAAGAGAGATGTGCGAACTTCAAGCTAGATTATGTAAAATGGCATTGGGGGTATCTAGGAACACCCCAAAATATATATGAAGACCTGAGATAGGGGTTAATTGTATAAGGTTAACTATCATAGAAAGGGCGTGTAAATATTTGTGTGAGGTGCTCAGATTGAGTAACGATAGGTCACCTAAAATTTGCCTCCTAGAGGAATATAGAGCAATACTGAATGGTGTGCCGTCAAAATGGGGTAAAGAATTAAAGGAAGTGATATACGAAATGAATATAGGTGAAGTCTTTAAGATGATGTGGGAAAATAAACATATAGATGAAAGCAAAAGAGAATGAATGGGAAGCGATCTTGAAGTCGTCATTTAAATAACAAGTACAGGGAACTCATACCGGGTGATGAAAGCGCTGCATATTTAAATAAAAGATGTAAAAGTAAGACGCATAAAGAAATTTGGGCAAGGACTAGATACGGAAACATAGGCAGGGCAGGAAAGAAAGGCTTTAAGGAGTGGGTGTGTTGATTGTGTTATTGAAAAATGAGACTTTAGGGCACTTAATGTGCTGTAAAAATGCAATGAAGGATCAAAAACAAAACATTATAGACTTTATTAAAAAGTGGAGAAGTAAGGGAGATGATGTAGACCTTGAGGAATTAATAAAAGAGGCATTAAAAGGTGACGTGATACCGGAATTATGTGATTATTTCCACTAGGTTGAAATGAATCTAAGGGAATACAAGTGTCAGCATGTAAGGAAATTATTGCTAGGGAATTTAAATTAATTAATGTAAATAAGATTTGTATACAATGTTGGAAGCAAATTGCAAGAGCTCTATGTAAAGGGGCATGTAATGAAAATAATAAATAAATAAATACATTTCCTCTTCTTAACAGTGAATTTTGGTGTTATATGATAGTCAGCTAACATTTACCAAAAAGTATGTAATAATAGCTTTTGTTTTTCAGAAAATAATTTACTCATCGTTTTCAAATTGTAAACTATGTCGGAAGGCGGCAGGCGCTTTGGCGGTTTGGAATTAAAAAAGCCAACAAAAAGTATTGTTTTAATATATTTTTTAAATATTATTGTGAAAATATTTTTTTTCTTCATATAACTAACGGTGTTACTTTCAGAAAAAGTAGTGGTTTATATTACTTTATTTTTTTCTGAATTCTTTGGTACGTGTATGCTTGTCATGTTCGGATGTATGGGAGCTTCAGTTCACGAATCCGTGTATGAACCACCTGTTCAGCATCATCTCATTGCATTCTCTTTCGGTCTTGCAGCCTTTCTTTCACTACAGGTAAGAATGAAAATTGTATTTTTTTTTGTTGAGTTGGCAATTAATATGATAAAGAGATAAAATTTGTCTATTTGCTTCATTTTCAATACCGAGCGGCGTGGTCTAGATCATTGCTTAGTATTCGGGAGGTCGCCGGTTCGAACCCGGGTTCGGCTGCTCTGGTCCAAGTTTTCTGTGGTTTCCTTGGATCATTTAGCTAAATGTTGGGACAGTAATATTCTATTCCACAGATAATATTTCACATCTCTTCTGTCTTCATTTCGTCCGTCTCATCTTTCTCTCCCTAACCACACCACCCACCCATTTCCACGATTCCTGAAAGGAGGCTGAAGAGGGTCTTACGCCCTACCCTCCGGCTTTGCACTATAGTGTAGGTCGGAGGGACTGCCCGCCCACCAGGACGAGTAGCTGGTGGGAATAAAACACAAAAATGTTTTTTTTTTCATTTTCAATAATCACATCTCTAGAACTAAACAAAGTGTTGCTTTCATTAATACTTTGACAGATTAGATAAAATCAACACTTGAGAAATTTGTTTTTCAACTTGAAATTAAAACTCCTGAAGAAGCTCTAAGAAGGCGATATACGTGTAGAGTTCATAATAAACTATAGCGAAACAAATTTTCCAAGTGTTGTTTTTAAGTAATTTTTTGAAGTTTAAAGATGTTTCACCAAGAGATCACGGCCCAATGGTTATAATATGATACAAATTGATGATACCCTTCGGCTGTAGTTAGAATTTATAGTCACTTCTTTCTGATATTGGTAAATTCCTTACCTTTAGCACGTTTTATGTGTTTAAATAAACTGATTTTGAATGTAAGTCTGTAATTATTCGTTGAAAACTGCTTCTGGGTAAATAATTCAATGAACGAGTGCAATGATGTGTTAGCATTATGTTGAACGTTAAGAGAACTCTCAACGGAAGGGTAAAATGTGATTAAGAGGTTTGTGTAGATCATAGTTTAACAAGTTTTTCCTTGGTATAATTGCATCAGTTTTGGCAAATGTTTAGGCAGTAATATTCCACAGATAATCTTTCACTTCTCTTCTGTCTTCATTTCGTCCGTCTCATCTGCCTTTCCCTAACCACACCACCCACCCATTCCTACGGTTCCTAAAAGAAGACAGAAGAGGAACATCCGCTCTACCGTCCGAGTTTGCAGTATAGAACAATACAAAATAACGAAAGAGCGCGATTAACTTAACGATATGATTGCTAAAATGAAGACAATGTTTTACTTATACACCCACGTAGTTACCCACTGAATTGAATTTAATATTTACTCCTATTTGGAATATGCGTTGTTTACTAGTATATTGTGTATGTGAATGTAAGTAACACATATTGTGTTTTAGACATTTATTCATGTTTCTGGTTCCCATATAAATCCTCAAATTACGTTGGCAGCTATTATTTTGGGAAAACTACATTTTTTAAGAGGTATACTATATGTTATGGCACAATTTGCTGGTGGACTTGCTGGTTATGCTATGCTCCTGGTAGGTACATAGTTCTTAATGACGTACTGGGTTAGATAAACGCAAATATTTCTGCCAAATCACCTTAGGCAGGGGTCGGCGAAGTGAGAGAGAATTGCCAATTGTGAAGAAAAATAGTATAACGAATATATTAAAGAACAATATATAAATACATATATATGATATTTATATATCTGTACATGGACATTCCCTCCTCCTCTACAATCTATAATTTGCATACTACCGACCCCTGTTTTAGGTAATTGGTACATTTCTAGGCCAGTGGTCGACATTTGAACATAGAAATGAGAGCCGACATTGAGTGCGCTATTCTTAAGCAAAGATTATGGTCAGAGTCAAACTAAAGGGGCGACCACTGAGCTAGGGTTACCGAATCGAATACAGCAAAAGAATGAATAATTGATCATTGTTTAATTTCAGCTCGTTATTCCTGGTATGTATCGTGAAGAAGGTTTTTGCGTTAACAGAATGAACAGTAACTTAGAAGTTTATCAGGTAAATCATAGAAGAATGCAAAAAACATTTTAATAGCATATACCGTATGACCAAAAACATTTGTTTCCAAGTTGGTCTAGGTGAGACATGACCGTAAGGAAAAATTCACAGTTTTCATTAAATTCAATTTAGGTATGGTAATAATAGTAAAATACTTGACGAGTTTTAATCTCTAACAATTGTTTCGGTTGTTAAGCGATTATCAATGATATTAAACATCATTTATGCATTTTTTTATAAATTGCGGATTGTACATTGAGAGAAAAAAGATCATCAATCAAGAAACAATACTCAAATTGTTTTAGTGCCAAATAAACATCTACTCTTCTTGAATAACACAGACAATATATTTGTTTCAATAAAAATAGGTTCCCGAAATAAAAAATAATCGTAAGTTACGAACTTAATTCAGGATTAGAACGACAAAACATTCAATTAACATTAAAAATTGTTTTCTTGTTTTAATTAACCACCTGTAATTAGCGAATCTACAACATTCGTATTATTGACAAATAAACTCGAACTAAATTTTATAATATAAAATTTTCATTTGTAAACTTAATTGTACGAAAACAAGTAAAACCTACGTGAATGTAATATTTTTTAGCTTCTAGAGGACTTTAAGTCCTTTACAAATATCAAATTATCACCAGATATGGATCACTATTTCGAACTTATTAATTTGCATCAGCACATCATAGATTGTTTCGAAATTTAAAAAAATCACCTACCAAACCGGAGTTGCTCTTATATTAAGTATAAGTACCCAGTACAGTGGCGGATTTACAAATTTGCCGCTAATAGGCTATTCAATTCTTGCCGCCCCTATTGACCTTTGAAATTCAATACGCTAGTTTAGTTCACAATCATATTTATTCTGAACTTGCAACTTTATGATTTGTGTTCTATCGTCCTCATTACGTCGACTTTTTCCCGTTATTAGTATGATCGTGAACTAAGGGATAGTTGTGTCAGTTTCTAGATTATTTTTCCAACCCACGTTATTACACGTTAAATATCATTTTTATAGTTTAAAGTAGTACCCATTTTATTTAAAAAATGGATAAAAGTTACTAAATTTAAATTGTAATTAATATTGAAATGCTATTGGAATATTTTAAAAATTTATGATCGCATAACTACCTATATTTTACAGGGCGTTTAGTAATCTTTTATATACGGATTATGGACGTAAGTGTGTTCAGTATACTGTGCATTACTAAAATATTAAAATTTTTGTCACTCGTTTCTTTGTGTATATAATAATGTTTTTTTTTTGTATGATAAAAAACTTTTGGGCCAAATTTGCCGCCCCCTAAAATTTACCGCCCTAGGCTCCAGCCTACTCAGCCTACTGATAAATCCGCCAGTATATCACCACCAACTGATGTTTAACGCTAAATGTATAATACTAATTCAAATGAATGTTTGACAAGGACTTTATAGAGGCTTAACTCGCACTAATGTAAATTAAACAACTGATTTTTAAAATTCAAGTCTTTTTATATACTTAATTGTATTAAAACGATAAACTCAATACTGAATGTTCAATTGAAAAATTTATTTTAGCAAAAATGCTTGAACACTTGTATTCAACTTTTTTTCTCAATGTAATAACAGTATGTACTTTTGAATTAAAAACGAAAAATGAATATTTTGAAATCCGTGTAACTTTTGTTTTGGGCATGTTGCTCTCCTTCCTAGGCTATACCGACACTTGGGGACTATTTTTTAACCTTTTGTATTCGTCCTCTCCACTATAACAACTGTACCACTAAATCACCTTACCATTATTGTTTGCGTAAATAGGCCGTAATAATAGAAGCTCTTTTGACTGGAACACTTATATTAGTATGTGGAGCCATTTGGGATGCCAAAAACTCGACATTTTTCGATTCCATTTCGATACGACTTGGTCTAGTGATTGCAGTTCTTGCCATGGTTGGAGTAAGTAATAGAAGATAACTTACAAATATAAAGAGTGAACTAAAACAGTTGAATTAAACTCATGAGTTTAAAGTCATTTGTATTTGTGATATCATTTGAAAATTATTTAATAATACATGAAAAATTTCAGTTATTACTTCTCGGTTTGAGCACTCGTTTCCGAAACGTCAAGGTTCAAACTTGATTGCACCCACTTTATAAATACTAATTCGTTAACAAAATTTTCATCTTTTGATATATTAATTGGTTAAAATACGTGGCCCTTTTCCTATACTAAATTTGAAACAGCATACATGTATGTAGTCGTGGTTTTTCGGGCTTTTTGGCCATCGACTTTCAAGGTTTATCCTCAAGAGGGGGCCAGAAAACCCGAAAAACCACGACTACATTAACGATGGCTGCGAAAGCTTGACTCAATTAGCATTCATGCAATTATATATTATAAAGAACTTTTCGGGGTCGTTGAGTAGTGGCGAATAAAAATGAACTTTGAACGAACAATGAAAGATGGAGTAGTCTTTCGATAATGTATTTACATATGTACATGAACTGGTCGCATCGGAAGTCCGTTACCAAGTAAAAACTTACTTCTAAATTGCTGTAAACTAAGTTATAGCTAACCCCCTGCGCGTCTCTTTCCCACCGGTATGAGACGACCAAAAAGAACCGGATGAATGTAATAAAAATTGAAAAGTTAAGTCTGCTAACGCATTTTGCTAGAAAACTATATATTACCCTTCGGCCGCTTCGCTACCCTCGGAAGTATAGGTATTGGAAGGCTTTTTGAAGTTTTGTGATAAATTCGGCGGGAAAAAGACCCAGCAAGTTAAATATTCTATTTACAAATGATACAAACTAAATATTTGATCCGAAGGTATCTAGCATAGCCGCTACAAATCATTATTTCAAGAATAGCAGTGCTTTTCTATTCAACTA
Source organism: Agrilus biguttatus (assembly GCA_963921985.1). Lineage (NCBI taxonomy): Eukaryota > Metazoa > Arthropoda > Insecta > Coleoptera > Buprestidae > Agrilus > Agrilus biguttatus. The sequence goes on from OY998117.1 coordinate 33,705,753, forward strand.
TTTTTTCTTTTCTTTTGCTATAATTTTTACTGATAAAAACTAGAAAAATTAGGAATTCTCATATTAATTTGTTGTTTGTGGAGTTTTTAAACAAATTATTATTAGATTTGCATTTTAATGACATGATATTTTATACCTTGTACGACGTTAAACCTAGAAACAATAAAATAGTGGTAATAATAATTCATATGATGGTATCGGCTGCAAATTCTTTAAAATAATATATATTTTAGAATCAGTTATAGGGGAATAGGGAGAGACTAGGGAATGGTTATATGGTAATATTACTTTTAGTAAAAGTTTTTGGCTTATTGTTGTGTACAAATTCCATTTTATAAAACAAATGATATGATTTAAACATAAAAGTTGCATCATTGATACTCTAAGTGATAGCTTAAAAAATATGCAATACATTACTATTTTATTTTAAAAGAAATATCTTAAAGATGGACAAGGCTTTTATTAATTTATAAAATAGCGCAAATACTAAAGCCAGTAGCAAATTAGTTAATTTTTCAAAAATTATTCTTCCACTACATATTTTGTTCGTTAACTTTCTTTTTTTTTTAACCTTGCTTTACTTTGCAGGGTTCCTTTTCGGGAGCAAGTATGAATACTGCAAGAACTTTTGGACCAGCATTACTTACGAATACTTGGGACAATCATTGGGTTAGTAAGAAATACATAATGATCTACTATGAAATAATTTTTAGGAATGCAAAAAATCCTTCCCAACCATAACCTAACTTACAAGAGGTTCTCAGTACCACTAAAAGCAGTTTTCGTTTTTTAACCTAACCTAACCTAACCTAACCTAACCTAACCTAACCTAACCTTACCTAACCTAACCTAACCAAACCAAACCTAACCTAACCTAACCTACTCTGATTATCTGAGCGATCTTCAAATATGAATATTAAGATCTATATATAATCCCTTTTCATGTTTTTGCTTACTTGTTTCTGTCAATAGAAGTCTATGTTCTACTTCGCAATGAAAACGTTTATGAATACTCTACATTTGTCCTTACTTTAGTTTTAGTAATAATTCTTTACTTATTTTCTTGATTCTTATATAATATCTAGATTGACAGTATACAGCAAAATATTTTTGTTTTTATTTCAGATTTATTGGGTCGGACCAACTGTGGGATCAGTAATTGCTGCCGTTATTTATAGATTTCTATTCGAACCCTTCGATGATAGCGATGAAACGGAATGAAGAGTATTTTAAAATTAACTCATTTATTAAACTTTCTGTCCCAATTAATATTGATGAAATTGACATTTTATTCTATAATGTCTACTAACTTTTATAAATTATTACCTATAACTGCAAGCATTTTTATTTCGTTTATATTCATTCCTAAAGGTATAGAAGTTGTAGAGAAGAAGACAATGAAATATTCTTGTTCGGTATTCACAATAAGCGTGTTAAATTTAAGTTTTTAGTTTTAGTGTTGCAATTAGTTATGGCATGTACAATATTTAATTCTTTTATACAAACTGATCCAAAAGGGTCAATTTTTGTTCTTTTGTATTTCAAGTACATTTTGTTTGGAAGTGTCAGTCATATCCCATTTTAATTTATATTAAGCTTTGTTCATTTAATGGTTTGTAATTTAAGAAATTTTGATTCGTTCCGTCTTGCAGGTTTGTAACTTTTTGTGTGAATTATTACTCGGACCTTTCTAAATGCTAGTGGTGAGAAATTTATTGTTTTTATGAGGGTACAGCTCAGCTAAGTACGATAGCCATATCGTCTCTATGGTTCCAAGGTACCTATCGTTATTATGAAGGGTTGGTCACTTTCTTGGGTAAATTGCTTTTCCTAAAATTTATTGTCATTACTGTAGTTTTGTTTCAGTTTGTATTAAGTAAAAATTTAAATATCGGAGGACGTACCCACTGCAAAATCTCCCAATTGGAAATTGACCATACCCTCAGAAAAAGTTATAAAATTAGGAGGAACGATAGAAACGACGAGATTCTAAAAAGAGATTCTGACTCCGAACTTGCTTGTAATAAGAGATTTACCTTATTAATCATTTTGATAGTTAATTAAAATTTTATAGTCACACATTCTTTGTCAAATTTATACATAATTATTAATATTATAAATAAAGATTTACCATCAACGATATAATAGGAATCAGGGGACTGTCGATCGTCCCATCAGATGGCATTGAAGCAGTCTAATTTAGTGTATATAACAATACTTCTATAAACAAAATTTGCAATTTGCCTGTTATTTGTAATAGTCCCTTATTATTCTTTTCATGAATGATCAATAATTCCAAAAATAAGAAAAATATACTTGATTTTGTTGCTGTATGTCATCCACCAGATAAGAATCTATTTAACGAATTAGATTTATTCAATATGTATGTAGAAAAGCGTCTCAAACAATTTTCTCAGAAAAGTTTCCCGGTTTGTAGAGAAAAAGTCAGTTTTTCTAAATTCAGAATAGTTAAAATAATGAAATAAAAATAATAAATATTTGAAGAATTTTTAGTAGGGATGAATTTTTATATACATCAATGCGATATTAATTTTTGAGGTAACCTGTAATGGGTACAAATTAATTCAATAATTTGATATCGCATTGATGAATTTTGAAATAAGAATACTTACGTATATATATTTGTGTTAAAAGGAAGTTTTAAGTTGCAATTTGTACATTAATGTAATTAATCACAAGTTGTCAATTGTGGATATGAATTACCCTTTATTATTAAAAATATTAAATTTAACGCAAAAGTTAATTTACCAAGTTCCATAAATGATGAATCCTATTTCAGTATTGCTCAATAATTCGATTATTTATTCTAACGATTAGTTCGTAAATATTATATACTTTTACTTAATATTTTCATAAGTATCACGGGCTCTTTGAAGTAAATCTCAAATTCATTTATTAATCGAATTTAAAACAAGAAACATACGAAAGCCGAAATGCATTAATAATCGATTTTTTTTAAATATAGTATCTTGCCTCATTATATTGCAGAATATTAGTTATCTTTTAATGATACCGACCACAGTAACAAATAACATTTAAGATAATTAAAAATAAGTTATTAGTTTACCATGAATTACACAAATATTTGTTAGTGTCTATTTCTACGAAAAATAGGTTCACACATTTGGAAAATAACATATTGGCTTTTTGAATATTGACTCACAAGGGTAAATTAATAAGACGACGTCATAAATGAAGGACCCTCCATTAAACTGCAATATTACAAGTGAACATGACATTTCCTATTATCATTCAAGGAAAGTCTTTATAAAGGTTATCTCAATCCTTGTAATCTCTCTTTTATCATATTCTTTAACATTTTCTTTTTGAATTATAAATTGAATTAATGATAATATTTATGTATCGTTGTTACTTGTGGTAATCAAAATAAAAACATTTAAAAAAAACATCAAGTTTTTCAATAATCAATTTGCTATCACCACAAATACATAGTGAGTCTGTGACTTATTACCGATAAAATAAAATACTGATTGAACTTAAGAATACGTGTGGACTAAGATTTAATTAATAATAAAATTAAACAATTAGCTTTAATTTTTTTCTGTTAAATGTAACATTTTTAAAAGTCATAAATTAATGTTCAATACGTATTTTTTAAACCAGTAATAAGTGAAATACAACTTGAAATGATTATTAGACGTTATGGCGTAGTGAACAATAAACACAATCAAATATTGGAATTTATTGCGAATGGAGGCAATTAAAAATGCTTAAAATTACAAATGAGTATCTAGTTATGGCAAGTATACCGTCATCTAACTATATCCGCTGCCAACTGAAATATTTCGTATGTATACTGATGAGGCTGAAGCCAATAAATTCGAAATCGCGAACCACGTTTGGCAGTTTCGGTAAATTACTGACCAAGAACGTACAATGTTATTATCACAAAAATGTGCGCTATATAATTGTCCAGTTGTTTATTTTGAATTAATCATTACCATAAACAAATTACAAAAAATTACCGTCGATACTTTATGGTGGCTCACTATTTTTGTTGGACCCATTCATATAAGGTATAAGTATTAACATAATTTATGGAAATTATTTTCAATTCGCTATCTATAAAATGCTACTTTACTTTCTGTTATTAATGTTTGTCTGCGGTACTGTATTAAACAAATGATTTACATGCATATGTTACCGGCCAAGGTTTTGCCTAGGCTAAACTAGTTCTTCCTATACGAGATAGGATTAACTAGTATAGCCTAGTCCAAACTAATTTGTCCTAAGCCCGATAGGATAAACCAGTTTAGGCTTGTCCAAACTGATTTGTCATGATATAAATATGTTAAGTTATGATAGATAGATTTTGTGAGATGCAGCTGTAAAAAAAACTGTTCCACAAACAGATGCCAGTGCAAGAAGCCAATGAATGAATGATACTCTGCAATTCTAAGTGCCATCAAAGCACTCCATGTAAAAATAAATAACAATCTTAATAACTGAGATATGATTTTTGCTTATATTAAAAAAACGCTTATTATTTGTTATAGTATGATTGTTTGTATTACAAATTATCCATAACTTTTAACGACGAATCATTATGGTTTTAATAAAAATGATTATTTTTCCAATTACGGAGTATTTTATTCAGTTTATCTAGATATATGTTACTATAATGTTTACACTAGGCCACACCAGTTTATCCTAGAGTGTGCGTATTTATATCAGGACAAATCAGTTTGGACTAGCCTAAACTGGTTTATCCTATCGGGCTTAGGGCAAATTAGTTTGGACTAGCCTATACCAGTTAGTCCTATCTCGTATAGGAAGAACTAGTTTACCCTAAAAAAAAAAATTGAATATTTATTTGGATGACTTTGTATTTACGATGGATTGTAGATATTAATACTATAAATATATATTTATATATATACAGTTGATACGAGTATATCTACAAAAAACATGAGTGACCTCTTACGCAGAGTCAGGTGTCATGCCACTTTCATTTGATAGTGTCACCAATTATTGAATAAAAAATCCAAGGTTACCACGTGTCCAGATCAAATAAACGTGAAAAAAATAGTTTTCAATATTAATTATTATTATTATGAGTTGTGTACCGTTTCTAGGCAGTAACATTTAGCATTTAAGCTAATTCATTCTCTCATATCTCGTAGATTAAGTTGTGAAGATGGCGTGGTATAACGTCTGTAATCAATGGCGCGTGAAATACAAGATATATTTTAATCTACGAACCTTAGAATACGTTGCTATAGGGCAGGGATAGTGAACCAATGGCACGCGACACAATATTTTGGACACGTCACTAATCACAAAGTTCATTATGCACTACGAAAAAAATTGTGAGGTACCTAGGCATTATATGACGAGCGAACGCAAGTGATCCCTACGATACGGAATATTCGGGTGCCAAAATGAGGGAAAGGTTGAAGAATACCCACAGTTGTTGGATGTTATGAGTATTTCAAAACTGATGTTTTTTTACAGACATATACCAATATCTAAATAAATTAAACATGAAGCTTCAAGGCATAAATAAAACAATTATCGTCACGATAGATCTGATTCGCGCTTTTGAGACAACTGCAACTTTTCAGGAACGATATTATCATAAGAAACTACGAGTATTTTCCAAATTTTGAAAAAATATATCAACGATTTAGAAATACATGAGAAACCAGACGAAGACTAAGTTACTGAAGAATTTATTTGTGTGATTGATTCTTCAATCAAGGAATTTTCAGCCAAATTTTCTCAGTTCAAAGAATTATCGGAAATACACAAGTTTATTATGTACCCTGATGTGACGTCGTTTGATAAACTGAATTTGTCACAATTCGATTGGTTGGAAATTGAATAATTTGAAATGCAACTAATTGATTTCCAGTATAGTTTAATATGGGTTCAAAAATGTATTGAAGCAAGTAAAGATTTAGAATTAATTGAAACAGAAAGATTGACACGTAATATAAGTGAAAATGTTTATAACAAAATTTTGGAAACATCGAGTGCGTACCAGATACGTTTAATTGTTTGAAGAAGCTGGCTCAGGCGAGTCATTATTTTCAGAGATGAATAACATTAAAGACTCGGTTAGAAACCGTTTGACAGATGAATCCAGTTCAGCATGCATTCTGCTAAAAGTAACACCTTACAACCCTAACATATGTTATTTGTCATATAATCTGCAACAACAGAAGTCACACTAATTTTACTTTAATTTAAATTACGCGTATAATTGAAACATTGCAAATTGTCCTATTTTTTTGTAGTAAATAAAGAGTTTTGAGTTGATAATATTTATTATTATTATTTTTCTAATAATCACAAAGTCAAAATTATTTCATGGTACGTCTATGACCTTATTAAACATTTCTTCAGAAAAAAGGCAATAGGCTCACGAGGTCATGTAATAGGAGAGACATCGGAGAGACTACCGAGTGGCCGATGAAGTACATCGACGATTACTTCGACCAAGACCAACGATCAACCTTGGATAATGATAACGTCAAGAGTAAAATTCAAAATAACACGGCTAAGAATACCGGAATATTCTAGTAATACTGAAGTACAATTTCCTTTATGTTTTTCCCGATCGTCATAATATACGAGGATGGATCAAATATAAATGAATCTTTGTTCATAAAACTTTTATTTTGAAAAGTTTCACAAAAACATAAACTTCTCTATTTTTCGACATATCCTCCTTGTTTGTCTATACATTTTTCCCAACACCGTGGTAGTTTTTTCATCCCGTTTTCATAAAAAGAAACAAGGCGAGCGTCTATCCAGTTGGGCACAAACGCTTCCACCTATTCATCAGTCTGAAATCTCTCGCCTCCTAGTGATTCTTTGAGGGGCCCAAACATGTGGAAATCACAAGGGGATAGTCTGGGCTATATGGAGGGTGTTCCCGCTGAGTTCAGTGCATTTCACCGATTTGGGCCTGGGGTGCGTTCTCCTTTTAAGGCGATAATCAAGTTTTATCTGACTGAAAAATCAGTACTATATATAGTAGTAGGCTGCACTAATGGTTCTTCGGTCGTGCAAAAAATCGACCAACAGCACCCCTCTCCAGTCCCAAAAAACCGTGGCGTGTTTTCGGCTTCACTGGGTTTGATTCATCTTTGCGCCGCCACTCCATGCTTGCTTATTTTGATGTTGGACTGTAATGGTGTACCCACGTCTCATCGCAGGTTACAATTTTGTTCAAAAAAATTTCATCTTCCTCTCTAAATCGAGTGAGAAGCGCCTGAGAGATGTAACTCGAGCAGTTTTTTTATCTTCACTCAGCAACTTTGGAACCCAACGAGCTGAAATTTTTCGGAATCCCAAGTTTTTCGTTATAATTGTGTGGATACTCCCATAACTGATGCCCAGTTCACCAGATATCTGAAGTACAGTGGCGTGGCGGTCCCCTTCAATAAGGTAAGTTTTCTAACGCGTGCAATGATAACGCAATACGACGCGTCGTTTCCGTGCCAGATAATATCCCCACTTCAAGTTCCTAACGCCCAGATGCGCCTTGTACAACTATCCGGCGGGCAATTTAAAAAGGCTCGTTTATATTTGATCCACTCTCGTAAACTATCCTATTCATCAGATCCATACGACAATATTAGCTTCAGTATTCATATCCCTCTTTTTTTCCAAAACTTGCGTTTGACTTCGATAAATAATTTATGTAGTATTTACGTAAAAACATTCTACTGAATTGATTGATTTTATTTTATTTACAACCCTAATGGACCACCTTGTCAATAATCCAAACACTGTTGCATTTGTAGCTAAATTACAAGTCAACAACTTTATTTAGCAAATGAAAAACTAGATTAAAATTAAAACAAGCGAAATCGCCGAAAGTTTACGAGAAAAGACGAATAGATATGATTAATAGTTGAATTAGAAATTTTAATGACCAGGCTAGTAAAAGTTATTTAATTAACAAATGTAAATTTAATAACACATTCGATTTGAGTATCCAAAAGTAAACTGGGTTTTTAGTAAAGGTTAAGACATCATTGTATTCATGTCTATACATCACATTACAATATCAATGGTACTTTTGAATAACGCATTAATTAAGAGTGCGTGGGAATATATCATAATAATGTTTTCCGGTATGAACAACTTACAAGACAAAAACAATAAAATTAACTACATTAATGCTGTCAAAAGTAAAAGCAGATAAATGTAAATAAATATTAACAATGCGTAAATGTGTCCGATCAAATAGTAACTAATTTTATTATTAATTTATACCAACGCCGCGTCACATTTTTCTTTTTTCCAGTTAGCATACCATTTCGAAAAAACAGCATGTACATGTGTAATTCTAGTATGCAAAATACGTTTTATAATAACGGTTGTTTTTCTTTTGCGATGAGCGACAACTATTTTTGCTACGCTGTATTTGTTGTAAACGTGTGAAATAAAAATCCCATTAATCGCTGAATGATGCCAGAAATGATACGTATTCTTTATTTCATTCAATGTTGGTTTTGAAATATCGTTTTGGATTGCTGGCCGTTATCAAAACTGTCTTACTGAATGCGGCAACAGTGAAAGATCCAAGTGTGTTCGGTCGATTAGTGATCCTTTAATTGTTGCAGTGCACAGTTTCGCTTTCTTGTTCTTGGATAGTAGTTTTATTATTATTAAAAAATGGCAAAAGGTACGTTTAATTTTTTTTAATATCTTAAAGAATCAACGCATCATGTTTAGAATTTAGAGTATATTAAAAAAAAAAAAAAATAGAGAGAAAGTTGTTTGAAATTTGTCCCAATTGTGCCTTCCCACTTCATTTAAACCTTTTGTATGTTTTAAATGAAGTTGATAGGCTTCTAGTTCTAACTTACTACGGCGATAATAACGATAGTTTATCTCAGAAGTATGCCATTTACGTTGTGCTGTTTTTTTTAAATTAAATCTCTATTCTTACAGTTTATGAAACAAAAATTGAAAAAAAAAACTCGAAAAAAATTTTTTACGCAGGCATTTCTTTAAAAAATAAATATCAGCGTCAATAAGGTTAATATTAACCTTAATAATCTTGAATCTGTCTATCTCCTTTGACCGGTAAGTCATATTTATTTCAGAGAGAAAGTTGTTTTTTTAATTAAGGGAATAATATCAATATCACACCTAACGTTTTTGGGTCATGAATGTGTGCTTAATACATAAGTATTTATATAAAATGGGTTCATATATATCATTTACGTATAGCACTTACACTATTAGTTATTTTGATAAGTACCCTCTTCAAACCGTTACTCTGATAAATAGAATATGTGACTGATTTTGATTGTTCTGTTTATGTATATGGTATTGAAATAATATGTGTACTTGTTAAAAGAATATTCATTGAATGCCCGAAAATAATAAAGGTATATGTACTTGTAATGTAACAATTCAAAGTACTAAAACATCTTTGATAAAATTGTTCGAAGAAATAAAATTTTTAATAAAATATGTTTCATATATTTTTAATTCTTGGAGCGGTAAGAAATAGAAGTAGGTTCAATTTATAAGGCAATTAATACAATTTTTATAACTTCTTAACTTATTAAAATTTTATTTTGCTTGAGCATAATTTAGATCAATCATCTAATTCCTTTACCTTCAATTAATTAGAAGGTGTCTAAAACATTAGATTTTATTTCTTAATATTGTAGTAATAAAAATATGGATGCTTGATTAGTTTGTATAGTTCAATGTCCAAACTTTGGAAGCGAAATTAGTGTTTTAGTTTAACAATTATTTAAAATAATTTAAATGCAGATCGTTTTATATTTTTAGATTGTAAGAATGTAAAAAATCGCGTAAACAGAAATTTTCTGGCGTAACTATAATTGTACAAACATAAATTAGATATGTTTTCCAGCCAAAAATAATTTTTGGCAAGACATTCTGCTTAAATTTTCTAAGCTTTCGCAGTCAATTCTTTTATAATAACACATATCAGTCAAGAGGTTTATTTACCTTTACACGAGTTTACCAATGGCCAAGTACGCATTTTCTATTATTACTATTAATTTTGCTGAGTGTACCATGTATCTAGATATTTTATTTAAAATATTGCGTAGGAAGATCATGATTGATTAATTAGATATTATGAAAGTATAAAAATTTTTGGAGTTGTAAAACTGGTTTGTTTGAGTTTTCATTTAGAAATTTCAGTGTTTAATAGACTGCGCATAACATTAAATTATTTTAACGGTTTAAAGCACTTCTTGCTGTAAGTATAGTTGAAGGTATTTTAGTTTCGAAGTACTCAACTCAACAAGAAATAACGATAATTTTGTAAAATGTGTAAAATAACTTAATAATACCAACACCCTAGGACAGCACCTAAAAGTACTTCAAAGACAGAAAGTGTCATAAAAAGAATTGTGGAAGTTTTTTTAGCCTAATTCTACATTTCAACATGTGACGTTTTTGAATACATTTTCAATATAATATTAAATGAGAAATATATTTACTATTCAGTATTGTGTATCACTCGTAATATTTTGATAATCAGTTTTTGTGATTAACAATTAAACAATAAAATGATTAATCAATTAACGCGTGTATTATAACATATGTCGTAAGCAGAAGTAGGCGAAGCTAATGTGGCAATTGCTATACCGACGATTCACGTAGATGCATACATCCTGTATGTAAAAAAGGAAGTTCCCTATTATTGGTTAATTATTCCAAATCTTGAAATTTAAGTCTTACTATTACAATAAGTAAAACATGAATCTTTTAGCGCACTTTCGGGTCACCGTGTATCTTAATGTTTATAACGCGCAGCTTTTATGATCGCAACAGTGGACTTCATAAATATTATTATTACAGATATTCCTACTTACAATTTTTATTATTAACGTCAATAATATTTATTATAAACATACATTATTATTTAGATATTTTTGACAAGTTTAGATAAATACAGTAATTTTTATTTAAATAAATGTTTAAGTACATTTATACACGATTCCGGTGATGCATTAACTTCAGTAAAAAAAGTTTACTTATTTTTTCGAAATGATTCGTTTTGTTTTTAAACTAAAATTGTAAGAGTGGGTTTGAATATTTTCATATTTAAAATCAGTTGTATTTTCGTAATATTTACAGCAAACTGTTTCGAATACAATTATAGTGTAGTACTAGATTATATTAAATAATTAACTATATTTCAAAATTCACAAAACTAATTATGTCATAAAAAGGAACAAAGATAATGCATTGTAATTATTGTTAGATATTTCTTATTTTCTGTGTGCACCTATCGATGAAGTTAAAATCAAGTTTTTTCCACTCTAAATTACCACAGAGATAGATCTACATAATATATATACATTACAGGTAAATGTTTAACCGATCATGTAAAGTGCTAAAAATATTCCCAATTGGAATTCGTATTTTTTAGTAACGGACTAAAAAGAACATTACAACCTGTTTAGATACATATTGTATTTTTGTACCAGTCTGAATAATAGCACAACCAACAAGGAATTAAATCTGTTCTTGGCCACTATCCTTCTTATTGTTCGATCACTCTAGCGATCGTAAGCGTCACAATGGTCATCAACCTTGCCAATGTTCCATGAATTTAAAATACTAGTAATAGAATCTCCGTTTGGTCGATTAAACATTTACCTGTAGTGTATATAGTGCTTCAGTGGCCTTGGTATTATGTATATTGGTTTTGATAGAATGCATAAAAACCAACTTATTTGAAATTTACATTGTCGATTTATTATTTCTATAGTTGCTATTTGCATTTTCTGAACTTTCAGAACTCTTGTTTGTCGTTAATCAAAGTCTAGCAGCGTTGCCGACCTAATTGCAAAGGAACATTGAATGAATGCATTACCGTGGTAATTGAAAATACAGGAAATGTGCTATTTTCTAATGTCTATCATCTTAACTTTATGTTTACCACAATGCACTTCTAATATAATTACAAGATATTTATAATTATTACGCTAGTAAATATAGGTATTAACATTTGTGTAATTATGTAATTTCCGTGTGAATTTAAATATGCATTTGCAGAATGAGCAAGTGTAAAATTTCAAAATTCATAATAATTTGTGTAACTTCCCAAGTTGGAATAAAACAATGAAACCCAAAATTCCACATAAAAAGTTTAGAAATCTAAAACGAGTTTTGACACCTCGAGTCTTCAGTTGGTGACTAAACTAATCTGAATTTTAAAGCTTATTTATAGTTCAGATTACGTTTTAAAAAAGTTTATTAATACGAATGAAAGCATGAAAATTTATGGGGTTTTAGGGACGTCGCATTAGTGAGTCCAATTGTAGGGTAGGATAGCAAAAAGTAAACGTTCAATACATAACAAAAATAAAATAGTTCTTAATATTGTATTGTATATTGTGTACCTCTTTTATGTGGAATTTTGAGAGTTATTAGTTTTTTGTTTAGTTCAGTTTCACACAACCTTATTTGATTTTCTAGTATCACAAATGAAGCAGTTAATTATATTTAATCCGAATAAAATTTGAAATAATATAATCTGTTTATTGAAATGGACTGAAGGAATGCGAAGAAGTTAAAAATATTTCTTTAATAATAACATCAAGGATTTTTATCATCCAACTCATGTAAGTGTAAATATAACAAGTAGATAAAACTAAACAACAAAATATAGTACTATTTCATCAAATATTATTTATAAAATAAAGAAAGGAAATAGATAATACTGCTTTTTTGTTTCACACTTGATATTTTATTAATATTATTTAGATAACTCGATAATTTATACATATATTTTATACTGTACAATAATAGTATTGAGAATGATTGATAGGTTAGCTTTAGATGGAAATCGAAATAAAATTTTTTAATGTAACCTTCTATTTACTATATTAAAAAAAGAAGGAATTAAAATCCTTATTCGTCTAAATATTAAGATCAAAGATCTCACATTTGGAACGCGTCCTACCAAGTAGGCAAACGAACCGAAAGCCATATCCCACGACCGGTTTCGACCTATCGGGTCTCATCAGGTGGGCGCCAGCAGAAAGGCCTTTATATTTATATTTCTATTTATTAATTTATTCTTACAATTTAGTCAAAGTTTCACCATTGAACACTTTCGTAAGATTCAATTAAAAATTTATGAAAGGAAAATGTGGTCAGTGATAGTTATTATCAATAAGGAATAAAATTATACCGTTTATTTTAACTGAACCATTGCATTTATAAAGTTTAATGTTTTACTTATTAGCTAGTACATTTATATTATGAACTGGTGATGTTTTTAGTTCTATATCATAGGATTGTCTCTGATTATACGTAATCTCCATCAATAGCATTAATAGAGCATTACTACGAGAGAATGAAGAACATAAATGTGTAATGTAATAAAAACTGATATTAGTTCTGGAACGTACCATATAATTATACATATATTTACGGTTATTACCTATTTTTATAAAAACTAATTATATTTGTATTGTATCTAAACAAAAGATAGACATTCCTTACAAGTGATGAAGTAATCGTGTCCCTTATTATAACAGTTGGTCAGAATATTGTTTCTTCTGTATCTAAATACCGATAATTATTATTCATATAAGTACAAATGATATTTTGATAATTCGCAAATTGTAAAGAATTAAAGTAGGTTAAAAAGCATATAAACAATTAATTATTATTACTGCCAAGGGTTATCACTGTTTAATATTAATCTAATTTGAATCAAAGTACTTCTGAGATCTCTTTTATTTTGTTATTACGTACTATATATATTTGTGCAATAGGTTATCGTTATATTACGTAAATGTTGTTATTAATTATCGGGACAGTACATAGAATAATGGAGGAATGTATGTAGAACACATAAATAAAAATGCAACTGCTAAAGCCTCTTTTATTAATTGCTCAAGGTTTACATCATCTCCCCCACTTCTCCACCCCTTAATAAAATCTATAATTTCTTGTTTTTGATCCTTCATTGCATTTTTACAGCACATTAAGTGCCCTAAAGTCTCATTTTCCCAATAACACAATCGACACGCCCACTCCTTAAAGTCTTTCTTTCCTGCCCTGCCTATGTTTCCGCATCTAGTCCTTGCACAAATTTCTTTATGCGTCTTATTTTTACATCTTTTATTTAAGTATGCAGCGCCCTTATCACCCGGTATGAGTTCTTTGTACTTGTTAATAAACGACGACTTCATGATCGCTTCCCATTCATTCTCTTTTGCTTTGTTCTTTAGTTTATCTACACCCTTATTTAGTAAACCTTCTATGTCTTCTATCTGTTTATTTTCCCACATCATCTTAAAAACTTCACCTATATTCATTTTGTATATCACTTCTTTAATTCTTTACCCCAGTTTCCAACTTTCATCCTTTTAGGCTAGTTATATATATATATTCTTGTTTTTCAGGAAAGAGAATAGTTTTTATTTTCTACACTATAAAAAATTTCGGTTATCTAATATCAGAGAGCCGTCACTGGCTGTGTATTACATAATAAAATTTTTGACAAAGAAGAAACTTTAGAAAGTGATAAAAAATTGTGCTATATATTTATTATATATGTGTGTGTCTGTGTGTATTGCAAAAAGTAAACAAATTACTTCATTTACATAGCTGTATAAACATTATCGTTTTCTTTATTGATTATTAAGTTCTTTAAATATTTAATAATGCATAATGTAATGATTTTCACTCTGTAAAATTAAAGAACCATAGTTATATTGCAATAAAACTGTCTGAATTTATTACGATAGTTATACAAACGAGGGAATTTTCAACAGCATGGCTTATTTCATATATTAAGTAATATAAAAAAAAATAAACTTTTTGCGAATAAAAATTGTAAACCATAATTTAGTCATGTACAATATATACAAAAAATATTATTCGAAACGTAAAATTCTCAGTCTCCTGGTGTGTCCCCTCCTAAAAGTGACTGTTGGAACACTAAATAAGTAATGATTTTAAGTGTAAAAACGAAAATTTATTCTGCAGTATGCAACTCGACTCTTTTATTCTATTTTAAACAACGACCCACAATCGTGGATAGACTAAACTCAAGAAAGAAGAAAAGGTCGGTTGTATTACACTTCTAGGGCCCCACAACAAACAAAAGATAGCGAGCAGTACAAATAATATTTATTAATAAATATTAGTGAACTAATGATAAGTATAAAATGAATAATAATATAAAATTAGCAAAACAACCAATTATACGAAAGTCTGTAGGTCAAGTGTCTGTCCGAAAAATCCTCGTGGTCCTCGTTGTGTAGGGCAATTCCTTCCTTCTTCCAAACCACCATACATGGAAAACTCCACAACTTCCACAACACTCTCTCGTCAGACACATAAAAAAGACAGTATTTAGACGATGGAGAAAACCCTCACTCGTCTAACTATGACCGTAACCTAGCGCTTAGAATGTGACCGTGATCGATTCCAAAAAAAAAAAATATTTTTTTAAGTAACGACTTTTTTGTTCGTTACAAGTAATGAATTTTAATAATAATAAATATACTCTATATTTCATTTATGAAATATCCTATTGAATTTGGTAGTTCAAATGTCTTCATCATTCTTCTTCTAAATCAAAACACGTTGAAAATGTTGAGAATACACGAATTCCGATCAAGTTACCATAAATGGAAATAAATTAAGAAGTGCTAAAGTAATAGTTGATTTTTATTAATATTACCCTTTCTTTGTAGATAAACTATTCGTTCTAACGGATAATTTGTCAATTTATGACCGGACAGTTTTGTGTGCCTCAGAATTCCTTGGAACAGCTATTTTGGTATACATTGGATGCATGGGATGTGTAACATTTGGACATGAACCCAATCACATTGCCATATGTCTATGTTTTGGTTTTGGCGTAATGCTTGCCATTCAAGTAAGTTTGGATATTTAACAAAACATAATTAATAACTACAGTAACAAACTGAACGCACAGGGTAATATTCTACGTGTGATAATATACCGAAACAGAATTTCAGACTATAAGTGATCCTGATTGGCTGTCTCTTCCATAGCCCTATCTCTCTCTACTAATCAGACTTCAGATTGGATTAAGGCCTCGTTAGAGCGAGACAATCAGACCACAATTATTTTCTATTTCAATAAGCAACAAACAAAATTAAATCAAAAGGACATACGTTATCAAATAATTGCATACCATTCTTTCTCCAAACTTTAGTACATTTTGAAACAGAAAATTTAGGGTTTGTTTTGGTGGAAGCTCCGGACATAATGTATGTATTTTCATAATATGATAGTAGGTTTCAACATCGGAACACTAATTTCATTAAAATAAGCTACAATTAGTTTAAAATATATTTACATTTACACAAAAAAAACTGGAAACTAATAAATTCTTTTTTTATTATTATATTTTGCATATCTAATAGAGATACAAACGGGCGTTGCAAACTTATCTGAAAATGCCGAAATTAAGCAAACCGTACATAAATTACAGTTTACGTTATTCTGATGAACTGTTGTTTTTCAATTACATACAAACTAATAGTTAAGTTTTAAGTATACGAATTTACCTTTTAATTTAAGGTGTGAAATAAGTGGTTTGTACTTGTTCTATATTATTATTCCACTTTTATTTGTTTCAGTGCGTTGCACATATATCTGGCGGTCACATTAACCCAGTTGTTACAATAGCATCAGCCATTTTAGGAAACTTGCCCCTAGTTGAAGTGCCTGTTTATTTTGTTGGACAATTTGTTGGAGCTATTGCTGGGTTCGGAGCATTAAAGGTACCGTGGTGATTTTATATATTTTACGTTAAAATCCAATTATGTTTATTGAATATGTGTTTGTTGTATTATTTTGTAATTATTATTTGTGTTTAATCCTATTTCAAAACTCCCCCTTTACCTGCTATTTAAAAATAACATAATTAATAAAGAACATTAAGATCTTGTATAAAAAATAGATTCAAACGCCTTATAACACTACAAACAATGTTTATTGGTACAATCAAATGTATACATTTCTACTACGAAGTAGTAATTTTTAATGGCAATAGTAAACTATGATTAAGAAAAGATTATACCTAAATATATTCTAAAAAACTACCTGTAATTGATATAATTCTCAATGGTTCTTCTTATTGGTTCTTCACTTTTATTTACATGCTTCTAGCTCCTCCTTAATAATCATCCTAACATTTTAATTTACAAATTACTAACAGTTCTAATCATAACTTCGTTGAAATTCTATTTCTACCTTCGTTTAAAAACTAATTCGACCAAATTATATCGATTACTGTTATATTTTAGGAAAAAAAAATGCTGAATTATATCCTTAATTCGTTGAAGAGTGTTTTTAAAATTCTAAAAATTAGATGATATCTAGTAAAGGCGTTGGAAATCATCCAACATTGCCATACTATTTATACTTATGCATACAAGATTAGTAGTTTTTACTGTTGAAGCAACCGTAAATTTATTGCTAGAATTTAAACATATCAGTCTTTCAATTAGACCCATTAATGATGTAATTTACGTAGATCTTATATTTGATTGATTTATTATAAATATAAAGAAATAAGACGTAATCTTGAAGTGTCTTTAAAAATAAAATAGATAATAAAGGCAGACGTAAACACGAAATATTTTTAAACAAGATTGCGTATTTTCGTTAAATGTAGTTATACCGAAAGACTTTTAAAAAATAGTGAATGAGTTGAAAAATTTTCCGTACCTATTATATTTAGGTATATATCTATGTTCAGAATACATACTACTTCAAACATTCGAACGTAAGTGAGCTACTTGAGTTTACATTCCCAGTTCTAAATACGTATAAATAATGGAAGCATTTTCATTCATAATATACTCTTAAAATGCATTTACGTCTTTGGTGTAGTTCGTCAACCTAATACATCCCAGTAGAAATTGATTCTTGTACTGTGCTTTAAGTCCTAAAATATTAGGTTTTATTCCCTTACTGTTACATTCCTTGTTTTCTTTAAATAATAAAATTAATTAATAAATTAGTTAATACGTTAATAGCTTACAAATACGATAAAATACAAGAAAAACGCTTGAGTTTAATTTTGGACTAGCCCAAACTGGTTTATCCTATCGGGCTTAGGACAAATTAGTTTGGACTAGGCATACTAGTTTGTCCTGAAATCGGGTTTGGCCGGTAACATATATAAAGAATAGAAATTAAAGAAACAAGTAGTACCGGTAAGGAAACATATAGTTTCACAAATTATATATAAAAAATTACTTAACCAAAAACGTTTCTAAATATTATTGAAATTAATTATTATCGTGTGACCGATTGTTGAAAGAAAAGATATGTGTCACGGTACATACGACCCAAATATAACTTCTTTTAAATAAATAATTAAGTATTAACATTTGTGGAATTGATAATCCTAAACGCTAAAATTGTTAGAATCTCCTCTTATTTAATCTACACTAATACTACAAAGAGGTAACCTTTTGTTTGTTTGTTTTGGTTATTTGTATGTAGGGGGTAATTCCTTCAAATACTACATTATGCTGTAAGTAAAATTATGAAAAACTCTGACAACAGACAAAAATTATCCCTCGTGTCAACGTGGCCAGGGATTTATTATTATTATGAATACGTTAACGAATCCTCGCTTTTCCGAACCTACTTTAATTTAGGGCGTAGAAGAAGGTGCGGCCAAATTATACCTGATCAAAAAAGGTACAACCGATCTTGCCAATGACCAAAAAGGGTCTTTGAATAGGTACAACCGATTGTGCCACTAACACCTAGTAGGTAGAAATTATTCTAATGAGACAGGAAAATACTTTATTGATATTTTATGGCATTTATTTAACAGTAATTAATAATGATATAAGTTTAAATTAAAATCTTTTAAAATTTTGGATTTTAACAGATTAAATATTTTTTCGTATGTTTGTAATTGTTTATTTCTCAATAAACAATATATGTAATGCACATAGTGACCATTTTCGCAAGATTGGTTGTTTACTTTTAAAACACCAATTTTGTAGCAGGTAGATCTTTATTTTTAGTGGCAGCTTCGGTCCCACCGTTAATTTCAATACTTATTTGTTCATTTATTTAATTATCATATTATTTATCTTATTACTTGAATATTGTTGTTCTATTATCCTAATGTAAATTTAATTATTTCAGGCGACAACCCCATCAGATTATATAAAAATATTCAGAAATGTTTCCGAATCTGCGCCGGGTATTTGTTCACCTGTAGTGTCACCAAATGTAAGCCCATTTCATGGCTTTCTAGCTGAATTCTTTGCAACTTTAGCACTAATACTACTCTGCTGTTCTGTTTGGGACCCGAGAAACAGTACAAAACACGACTCGGTACCTATAAAGTTTGGATTAGCTGTTGCGGCATTAGCCTTGGCTGCGGTGAGTTAAAACTACTTATTTATTTTTGATTAACAATTTTCGATATATGTTGTATAAAAAAAATGAATGTGTGTAGAAGTAATACTTCTATTTACATATAAAGTTTACTACTAAATATGTATTTATTTAAACAATATTTTCGATAACAAATTTGAATATCATCGTGCTAGCGGGGTGCGAATTAGCCCCAATGAGCACCGAGCGGCGTGGTCTAGTGCTCTAGATCATTGTTTAGAATTTGGGAGGTCACCGGTTCGAACCGGTCTTCGGCTGCTCTGGTCCAAGTTTTCAGTGGTTTCCTTGGATCATTTGGGCAGCAGTAATATTCCACGGATAATCTTTCACTTCTCTTTAGTCTTCATTTCGTCCGTCTCATATTTCTCCCCCTAATCACATCACCCATCCATTCCCACGATTCCTGCAACGAGGCTGAAGAGGGCCTTACGCCCTACCTTCCGGCTTTGCACTGCAGTGTAGCTCGGAGGTACTGTCCGCCCACCAGCACGAGTAGCTGGTGGGAATGAAACACAAAAAAGCTTTTTTTCCCCCCAATGAGCTACCAGTGGCGCCAAAGATACCAGTTCTGATACCTCGCTAATTCGTAGACCCGCTACTAACTCGACACTGTCATACATGTGCGCGAGCATTTTCAACAGAACGCGCCAACAGAAATATAACTTCAAAAAATATTGTTGTCCCTAACTACAAAGTAATGTAAAGATCTTTTGTTTTAAATTATTTATAATTAGGTATATGCAAACACTAAATACGCAAAAGCACGTTTCAATTAATATTTTCTGAATATTATATTTTAGGGACCGTATTCAGGAGCTAATTTGAATCCTGCTAGAAGTTTAGCACCTGCCTTATGGAATGGAGATTGGAAAAATCACTGGGTGAGTTGGGAAGCTTTCAAATAAAGTCATGTACACAAATATCTTTTTTGTTCTGAGACGTTCAATTTGTATCAGAATGGTAAGCCACTCTTTGTGCGTTTGAGTGTTTGAAAATTATGGAGACATTTGGTGTTGCGCGATTTCGAACTCTTTGGTTCTCATCAACATGTAATAGATGGTCGGACAGAATACCGATCAATTCACTTGCTAGTTCAACTAACAACTGCATGCGGCGTGGTGAACATCATCTGTAGAAATTTGCCTCTAATTGTGAGTAGGAATGTACGTGATTGGCACGTAATCCTAAGAGAAATAACTTCTTCAGACGAACAAGGATTTTAATTCCTTCTTTTTTGGATATGTTATCTTCGTCTAAGAATCTTTCGGAATCAATAGTGTAATACAATTTCGGTAGGGGTATTAGCCCCCGAAGTAGTTTTTTCTGTTGATTCTATATTTATATTTATTATATAGCCTGTAAAAGCCTTTCTGCCAGCGCCCACCAGATGAGACCCAATAGGTGGCTTTCAGTTCGTAGTGCCTGCTTGGTGGAACGCGTTCCAAATGCGGGATCTTTGATCTTTAATATTTATACAAACAAGGATTTTAATGCCTTCTTTTTTGGATGTGCAGTCATTTGTTTTAAATTACGCTTTCGTTAATGTGTTATTGATATAAATTGTTTTGTTTTCTTTAGGTGTACTGGTTAGGTCCCACATTAGCAGCAATTGTTGGAGCTGGAACATACAGATTTTTCTTTTCCATTCAAGAAGACGAAAAACAAAATCAAAATAACACTGTCGAAGCAATTCCACTGAATGATAAGCCTTAAATATTTTAGTTGATAGTTTCCTTTTTTACTTTGTTATTGAATTCTTACACTTAGTTTAATAAAGTTAGTTTTGTTTTTTATTTCTTCTTATAAGATGTGACACTCAGATACGAGTAAGGGACTATAACTTAATATTTTGTACTGTGTACCCAAGGAAAATCTATGGTAAGTACTTATAGAAGCTATTACATACACATATGAGCCCTGTCTCAGTGAAGTTGATCCAGTTCGTTATGTAACGAATTTTCTAGATCAACTTATTTATTTAAACAATTATTTATTTTACACTTACACACTACTTAAAACACTTAAGCACTAATGCAACAACTTATTTATATGACAAGGTAAATGTGTTATTTATATCACTCGGTATATCGTATTTATATTACCATTCTACTATCAACTGTGTCTCTAACTATACTGCTACTAAACTATACTAAACTAAACTGTAACTGTTCTTGACCGTCGACAACATAATATTTATAGAGGTATCGAAGGTTCTGGAGTAATCAGGAACGATCTTCTAGTATTTTCTCGAACTCCTATTATGTTGTTGTTTACTTATTTCTATCAAAGCGCCGACCGACGGCCGTATTCGAGGAACCCGTCTTATCTGTTTCCGGAACTCGCCACCGCTTTTGTACACACACATACAGGCTCGTTACAGTTATTATTATTATGTCATAATAAAGAAAACCCTCTATGAAAATATGTTTGATTTCTTGTAGTTATCGATTAAAAATATCTTTAGGTAAGGATGTTTCTGAAGAAATCGTCATCATAATATGATCGTCAGGACATGAACTGTACATCCACTCCTTCCCATCCTCAACCAATCTTTTTATTTAATAATAACATAGAGGCAATTGTTGCCATCTAGTGGATTTTAGCTGCTACAGAAGATATTAAACTGAGGTATTTAAACTTGCCCAGTTTAATATCTTCTGCAGCAGCTAAAATCCACTAGATGGTAATAATTGCCTATATATTATTATTATATTAACTGTTCTTTATGGAACATTACAGCTTGGTCAGTAATTTATCGAGACTGCCTATAGCACGCTGATGAGCTTCTAATAAGAGCGAAATCGCGATCCGTGTCTGGTGATCTCGATAAATTTCTGACCAAAAACATAATAATTGTTTTTGATAAATTTTTTATTTACCAAAGACTAGAACATCTTAAATACCTAATTGCGAATAGTATAATATATAATCTAGGACTCCTCAGTCCCTCTTTACTCCTTTTCTGCTTCTGGTATGTCTCTAACTATCCCTTTATATCTCAGAAGGACCCCTCTTTGACTCCCATTGTGTTATTTATTATATTATTCTTTCTTATCTGTTCTTCTTCTTCTTATCAAACTTTAACTCTGTCCACATTTCGCTTCCATACAGAGCTTTGCTCCAAATTTTTCACACATCGCGAGCACAGAGGAGATTTATTTTTATTAAAAGCGACTCCACCCTACGCTACCCTTTGTTTTATATCTCTACCACTTTTTCCATCCTGACTTATCTAAAATCCTAGATATCGAAACTAGGCGATTATTCTAATTTCCCCTCTCCAATTCTTATTTTATCTCTAACTCTACCTTCATCTCTACCTTCATTACAAATCAATGTTTTTGTTTTAATTTTATTCCATACTCTATTCTCAATATAATGAATGAATTAATTTAAAAATCACAGAAATAGATAAGTATGTGTATTTTGATGATTTCTACACAAACCCATTCGAAAAGCAGTGATGCAACTAGCTACAGGAAGGAAAAATGAATTCTTTATGTTACAGTCTGACGAGTGCGAGAAATAATTGCTATTCGCGCAGTAGAAACGACAGGCAATTTATTTTTTAATAGTTAACAAACTGTAATAATATAAATCTATACAGATAAATAATATTGGAGTGTCTGTTTGTAATATTAAAATAACCACTTTTTACTAAATGCATATGAATGTATACACGGTACATATACCAAAGTAATATTTTTTACAATTTTTGTCTGTCTGTCTGTCTGTCTGTTTATTCCGGCTAATCTCTGAAACGAAAAGATACAATACCTGTTGTTTATCGCTGAATGTAGTTGTACTGTTGTATTCCCAACGTCTTAGTAATGTTATCATACGTATTGTAACGAATTTTCTAGTTCAACGAATATTTATTTCCAATAATTTATTTAACACTTACACGCTACTTAAAACACTTAAACACTAATGCAACAACTTATTTATATGACAAGGAAAATGTGTTATTTATATCACTCGGTATATCGTATTTATATCACCATTCGGAAGTTAATTGTAAACTGTTCTACTACAACCGTAAACTGTAAAACTGTAAACTCTAAACTGTGAACTAAACTGTTCTTGACCGTCGACAACATAGTATTTATAGAGGTATCGAAGGTTCTGGAGTAATCAGGAACGACCTTCTGGTATTTTCTCGAACTCCTATTATGTTGTTGTTGTTTATTTATTGCTATCAAAGCGCCGACCGACGACCGTATTTGAGGAACCCGTCTTATCTGTTTCCGGAACTCGCCGCTGCTCTTTAACACATACAGGCTCGTTACAGTATCTACTGTGATTCCTAAAAATGATTTGGAAGGAAATTGTTTTTAACATATTTTGTTATGCATATATATATATTTTACTTGGATATTTACTTACCTGTAGGTATCAGAAAAATTAATTTTTTAATTCGAATTAAAAGTAATTATATATTTAGCATTTTTGATCCTTACCGTTGTGTTACAAATAAACTTTATAAATACACATGATTTACAATATTAAAGTTACACAGACCCCTAACACTCTGTTTTCATTTCACTTTTGTTTTATGGTTTCTTTTTCCTAGGACATTTCCGAAACTTTAGACCTTTCCAAAGGTTAAAACATCCACAAGTTTTACAAATCTGACTATTCTTGTGTTTTAAACATTGTATAAATTCACTGGATTTATAGCTTATATAGTGAAGGTTCGGAAAAATTGAAACCTTAATCATTTTTCAAATGTTTAATACCTGAATCAATTTCTCTAAATTAAAACTTATTAACGTTAGTTTATCCATTATATTTCATTTCACTTAGCATTTCCAGGTAATTTAGAAATTCTTTTATTGACTATTTCTTAAAGTATCGAAAAAATTTAGTTTGAATTAATCTACCCCACTATAATAAAATTTTTGAAGAATCTTCAATTAATAACGCATTGATGTATCTACCCCCCAATAGCTTACTTGTTTTCCGCAATACATGGAAATCAGTACTGTTGCCTTAAGAGGTGTAGATTATTCATTGCGTTGCGTGAAATTTATAGACTAAATAGAACATATTTTCAATAATAAACTCCATTTTACATATCATGAAAATAAGAAAGATTATACAATAAATAAGGAAAGTAATAATTCATCTGCTTTCTAAAGGAAAATCAGCTGATAAGGTAAATTTAATAGAAATTGCATTAAAGTTACCATCTTTTGTTAGTTAAAACTGAGATTTTTACATTAAAAGTTAATAAGTAAACAATTTCTATGTCATTAAAAAACGTAGAAATTTCGAAAAAGGAACATAGCCACAGAGACGGGATGGTATTGCCATAAAAAATTGACAAACAATGTACCTACGTGAATGTATTTGTATTTTTCTTAATAAAAATTATCTTATAGTAAGTAAATGTAATATTCCAGATTAAGAATTATCACATTTTTGTAGAGAGTATGAAGACTTGTTTTGAGATCACGGGATCGATCATTAAAAGGGTTAAAATCCGCTGTCCAAGGGTAATCCGTATATGTAAAAAGTACTAACAAAAGAAAATCAACACTTACCTAAGAACGATTGTTCTCTAAAACTCTAGCATACCTGAAATCAAAAAATTATATTTGAAACG
Organism: Agrilus biguttatus; assembly: GCA_963921985.1. NCBI lineage: Eukaryota > Metazoa > Arthropoda > Insecta > Coleoptera > Buprestidae > Agrilus > Agrilus biguttatus. The sequence goes on from OY998117.1 coordinate 33,730,783, forward strand.
ATAATCTTGGCACATACGGTACATAGGCATTATGCTTAGAAGTGGAGCTTTGGTAGTGGATTCTTATAAAACAAAAAATATGTAACGTACTACAAAGAAGATTTCTAGCAAAGAAAAACTAATTTTTTAAAAACACAAACAATTATTACACCCATAACTTGGCAATGTATTTTTAATAATTAACTACCTTCTTTGCTGGATACTCTACATATCTATACATCTATATATAACAAACACCTATACGTTAAAATATATATATATTTAGGGAAACTAAGCATGTTACAGATTTCAAAATTTGAGGGTAGGGGTTATCAAGGATGATCCATTTAACTAAAATTATTTCAACTGTCGGGCACTTCCGGTCATACCGGAAGTCATTGTTAACTTTTTTATTTTAAATGGAATAGTATATTTTTTATGATGAATTCGAATGAAACAAAATTTTAAGGTGACTTTGATAACCAACTTGCATGCCTACGATGAATAGTTTCTGAGATAATTTAATTTATTGGAAAAAAATGCACCGCAACCCAAACTGTAAAAAATCATAACTTCCATAAAAAACTATTCACCCGGATGAAGTTGGTTTAAAGATAGTAGATACAAATGTGTTCACCATAGAATGCTGGGATTTAAAAGATGACATACATGTGTCAAAAATAAAGTTAAGTAGTTCTCGTGTTCTGTAAAAGTAGTTGTATATAAAATTATAATTATTAAGTTTATTTAATCTTTAGTTATCCATACTAATTTAACTAATTATCAAATGAGTTGATTACAATTTATACAAAAACCGAAGTAAAGCAACAATATCAACAGGATGATATGAGTAATTTTTAAAAATAAGTCAACTTAGATGACAAAGAATAATGCCAGCTGTTTCTCGTAAGCTACAATTTTAAAACATTATTGTTAATTTACGTAGATAACTGTTTCTTATTAATTATTTAGTAAGCTAAAAATTGCTAGAGTTGAGAATTTGTTACTTATATCTATACATTTCAAATTCCAATAGTGCGGTATAACACGATTTAAATGTTTCTAAAATAATTTTAGAGTTGTCTCCTTAAATAGAATAACATGGCTCAGCATATATTTCTAAATCAAGCACTTAATTTTGTAACCTTGAAAGCTCATATAATCATAACATCCAAGAAGAATCCCATATTTACCACGAGACAGTGGTAAAAGTCCGAAATATTATCACAAAACCTATTAAAGTGTAGTTAAAATATATTAAATAAATATACTATTTAAACTTTGTTTGGTGCAACTTTTGTGAAACATATTGAATACCTATAATAAATAAATAAAACACTGGAATGTTTACACAGAATTGTATTTAAAATACTCTACAATATTGTTTTGACCGACGCGATCATTCTCAAGAGTAACAAATGGATGATACTAAAGTCTAAAGAATGCTTAACTACTATTTATACTTTTGAGTAAGAGTGGTGGATGGAAATTTTTGCTATAGTTTGTATTATTATCCAATTCACCGCTCATATTACACAAACTATAGCAAAAATTGCTATCTACCACCCTTACTCAAATAGTTCTAAGTATAAATAGTAGTTAAGCATTCTATAGACTTTTAAAAAGTATTTTAAATACAATTTTGTGTAGTGTTTTATTTCTGTATTATCGGTAAATAAATATAATTTACCAACGTCATTGCTCAGCTTTTTTCAGTAATATTTAAATAAGGTGGATGTAATTCACTTATTGTAGAACTAGAACAGATATGCAAGATTTTTTGTGTAATGAATTTATGTATTTATGTAGATTATTTCAAATACTCGTTCCTGTAATTCATATAAACACCGTTTATGTTTTGTAGGCTATTTTGTATTGGTGGACGGAAAAACTATTCTAGACAGAGTATCTGTGTTCTTGTCTGAATTTGTATCAATGGTTATTTTTACAAGTGTAGTGTGTTTTACTTGCGTTACCAAAATGTGGATGTCCTTCCAAGTTACATTATTACACTTAGCTCTTGGAAATGGATTTGCACTGCTAATGGCAGTCCAGGTATGTCTTATTTAAATTAAAAATACATAATCAAACCCAACTTAACCATGATTTAAATGTAAAGGAAAACAAAGACCAAAATGTAATTTCCGACGTAATTTGTGACGCAGAATTATAATAGCCTTAATATGTCACAATTTCGAGATTACCTAATATCAATTTTCAAAAACAGCGAAGATAAAGTATCTCTATGACGAATTAAAAAAAAAGTAGAAAACCAAACTCACTAACATAACGAATGAAATGAGACTAATCGTCTACCCACATGTATTTTTGGACGAGTACTTTATACCTCTAAAATTATTGTCATTGCATGGAGCATTCTGAGACGAGATTCAAGTAAACTACAAAAAGTACGTTGGAGGTTACTACGATTTTGGTTCCTGGTATGTGCTCAGTGATTTGTCGAAACTGAGCGAGCAGCGTGGTCTAGTACTCTAAATCTCTATATCCGGTCCGATTCCAGATCCAGCTGATCCGTTTTTTGTGGTTTCTTGGATCACTCAGACAAATACTGGAATAGTGGTATTCCACATATAACCTTTCACTTCTCTTTTGTCTTTATTTCGTCTGTCTCAACCTTCTCTCTCTAACCACACTACCCACCCATTCCCACGATTCCTGCAAGGAGGCTGAAGAGGGTCTTACGCCTTACCCTCCGGCTTTGCGCTACATTGTAGGTTTAAGGACTGCCCGCTCACCGGCATGGCTGGTGGGAATGAAACACGCAAAAGTTTTTTGTCGAAACTGTCAGGCGTGGATCGCGAGTTTCTTTTGTTTCCCAACAGTACATAGTACACAGTTCCGACTACCTTAGCCAACCAATAAATAAGTACACGCGGCACAGTGAACGCCACCTGTGGAGATTAACGAAAAGCATGTCTGACAGTTTTGTCATCGCGTACCATGCGCTTGATATTCTGTTACATATAAACCACGTATCCATGCCGTGGGTTCAATTTGATTAGTCGAAATCCTTAAATCGAAAAGGACCTTGCCAAACAATAATGAACTCAAAATTAGTAGAAAATCCCTGTCTGTAGTTATTGCTCTGTCAGGTAAAGTTACTATGAAAATGAAAAGAACATTGGAAGTATCAAGAATGATCGGTTGTTTTGGTTACTCCCTGAGTTGCTCTAGCTATTCTCATGAAGCTATGTCTGTTTTATACATACTGACATTCTTATTTTAACGTTAAAATCATAAAATCAAAAATCATCTACATCTCTAGGAGCATCCTCATGATAACACAATAATTTAGGAGCTTTTAATTAAAATAAATCTTTATTGTTTCAGTTTGGATCGCACATATCTGGTGGGCATGTCAATCCAATAGTTACACTTGCTGCATGTATTTTAGGAAAAAAAGCTTTAGTTGATCTTCCTTTGTATATTATCGCCCAGTTATTAGGAGCTCTTGTCGGATACCTTTTTGTTTGGGTAAATAATATTACATACATGTTAATTGTATTCATTACTGTCGACAACAATGGTGAAATTTTGCTAAGGTTTTTGTCAACAATTTTTGAGCACTGATGAGATTTGAATCAGTATAATGAATATTAAAATATACGAAATTCATATATGGTTTTTATATCATTATCTACTGATATTTCCTGCTAACTGTACTATTTACTATTTAAATGTTAGCAGTAAATATATGGTATATATTTCCCGTAACTCTATATGACGTCGACATGCTTTTGTGGGATTTGCGGAAACTTCACATGGCTTACTGATTGATGATAACTTATTAGATCGAAATCGCGATCCATGTCTGGTAGGTTTAATAAATTACCGATCAAGAGCTTAATGTTTATTATGTGTAATTTATACAAACATATAATTATATGTAAAAAAAATTGGATTGATTCAGCCGTTACTTTGTGATAATTCATCTTAACGATAAATGAATAAACACTATTTTGTTTATTATCACTTTTTTTATTTACATATCCTTTTGACTATAGTTTCGACAAATAGCCATTCATTTATCGTTATAATTATAGGTATTCCTCTAGTAAATTTTCTAGTAATAGTGAACACAATTTATCAATCAGATAAGAGCTTATTTGTTGCAAGCATAGTTAGACAAATCTTGGTAATAATTATTCACATGGGTACTTTTAGTTGTATTAATCAATGTGCGGTGTCACTTTTAGGTCCTTACACAAGTAACGAAAACTTTACGAGTCTTGGTAAAACAAACTTTCCATTTCTAAAATCGTAGAAAACGGATATCCTTATTAATTAATTAAATTAAAATTTGGACAGTCACGAACATGGTACTTTTTACCAACGATGGTGTTTACTCAATTTCACTTTTATTTTTGTTAAAATTAAAATTTCATAGCAAGTAATTCCAAATACCAATAACCACATGGAACATTTGTTTGTAATAGGAAATGTTGATATTATTTTAAGGAAACTGTATATAATCAAATAGTACTTGTTGAACAAAAAAATGTAGATTGTAAATAGTATTTGTACATTTTGACTGCAATCAATTTTTTGATCATTAAAAAAATTGCAGTCAGCTACTGCCGCTGTTTACCGAAGAGATGGGGAAGTTAATATCTGTTCACCCTGTGTTCATCCTGAACTGTATATATCAACTGGTGTTTTAGTTGAATTTTTGGCATCATTTATTCTTATTTTGGCATATTGTGGTATGTGGGATTCCAGAAATCGCATGCATTTAGACGCAATAGCAATCAAACTGGCGTTTGTTGTCACCTGTGAAGTATTAGCCTTTGTAAGTGTATAAGTATGTATATTCATCTGATTAAAAAAAAAACTGAGGACATAATTTAATAAAGCAATAGTGATGACCAAAGAGTCACATTCAAAATACCTCCAAATCTGAAAGGAGCTTTACTACTTAAGTACTTTTTCTAGTGAATACTATATGTAGGGCTAACACAAAACTATACGATATTTTTTAACAAACCGTCGTGTTATCGAATAGTAATTAAAATTCAAATCTTGTCTTGCTCTTGATTTTTGTACGTGATCTTAACATTATCCTAATTTATTTTAGCCTTAACTCAAAAGTTCGTCTAAATTTCTAATCTATCAATATTTTAAATGTAAATAATATTAAAATATAAAAGAATATGTTCCAACAAGATTAATAGTGAGTATAAAAATTGCATATACATTTTAAGTGCAGCTTTTAAGGTTATACATATGAGCATACAATTTAGAATTCCTTAAATTTCCTGAACTAAAAAGTTTAAAACTTTTATTCGATAACTAAATGATATATATGATCTGACAATTGCAATATTAAAAAAAAAGTTTACTTTCGTAAAAGCACAAAAAAGTTGTAGCATCATCGCAACAATGCCGGAATCCCTAACTCGAGAACAAGATACACTCAAGATCTTATGCAAGTGGTCAATATATGTTTCTGTTAATATTATCATTTTGTTTTTCATATTGTCTTTGTTTTCAAAACTGATACGACACTACAAGACAGAACAGGACAGGACAATAAATAACAAAACACGAACTGTTGTTTTACACTTCATTATTAGAAGACTCTAACAATTGTTTCGACATTTCTGTCATCATCAGAGATTTGCTTAAAACTGACTTATAATTTAGAAGTGGGTACAATTTATACTTATGTTCTGGTTGCTATTTATTTGGGAAACTGGTTACCTGTTTGTGATATCACTTTCAGAATAGGGCTGTTCAAATTTTCCGTGTTCTCGTTTATAATATTTAGATTGACATTAATGGCTTTCTGTATTTCAACTTTTTCTAAATAATTAAGTTTTTGTTCTTTATTTTCTATGTGAATGATAGAGAGGCTATTATCATTAATTGAATGGTTTGATGCGATACAGGACAATATTACATACGAGAACACGGAAAACTTTAACAGCCTTATTCTGAAAGTGATATCACAAACAGGTAACCAGTTTCCCAAATAAAGAACAACCATAACATTAGTATAAATTGTACCCATTTCTAAATTTTAAGTTAGTTTTAACAAATCTCTGTCTTCTAATAATAAAGTATGAAACAACAGTTTGTGTTTTGTTATTTATTAGTAATCATGTTTTACAATTATCCCACCACAGAATCAATTGCCATTATTAAATAAGGACAGGACAAGATAGATATTCGACTTTCTTTACTTTTAAATTAATCAAGAATATTGGCATGAGTCAAGAATGTGGTCTTAAATTAAGGGAAAATTAGTAGGAAATGCCATTTTTATGCAACAAACACTAGAATTGTAAAAATTCTATAGAAAGTACGTTTAGGACACATTAACAGTTTAAAAGAAGTAATTTGTGAAGACTAAAAAAGTTCAAACTAATAGGATATTTGTATATCCTGCTGTTCTTATGCGAATAAATATGAAAATTGAAAATTTTCCTAGAAATTAATTTGGGATTGTGTAGATTTATTATTTTTGTCCTATACGCATCTGAAAATTTGATAGCACTAAAAAGCCATACGAGTATTTTATGGACAAGGATCAGACTGTTTCGCTTTTAAAGAATTTATTACTTTTACGTTTTAGGGACACATTACTGGATGTCACATGAATCCCGCTAGAAGTATCGCACCGGCTCTAATAAATTTAAATTTGCGATATGTTTGGGTAAGTTTATAGCATAATAAATATATTTTCAAAAATAAAAGTATAAACAATTCTAGAGAAGCTTAAGCAGAACCATACGTTTTGTATACTTCTCAAATAATATTCTTGTTCATTGCTGTTGTATTTCAGCACTTCGTGATTGGCCAACTAATGGGTGGTATTTGTGGGGCAACAAGTTACAGGTTACTATTTGCGTTACCATACGATGAAGAAATGGAACCCTGGTTTCAATAAATATGCGTATTATTCCTATTTTAAGAAATAAGTAGTAGGTATTCATGTAACAGAATCAGTTAATAAATAAAAAATACTTCCTACTTGTTTTATTTAATTTACAGATGGAATTCAGCAGTGGTGAATTAATGATGTTGTCATTCTTCGGGTGTACAGGCCGTCGTCGGTTGGAATTGCTTCCTAACGTTTCGCTAGCACGAGTGGCGAGCTTCTTCAGAGGTCTATCCATTTTCGCTGTTGGTTGTAGTCGCAGCAATTCCAACCGACGACGGCCTGTACACCCGAAGAATGACAACATCATTTCATCAACTGGCCGCGAAAGCCTTAATCAATTTGTCAGTGGTGAATTACTTAAATCTGTTATTATGATAGTTTCACGTGAAATTTCCAAAGAAGAGGCAATGTTTGCAAAACAATTGTCAAACATTGCTATATAAAAGTTAAATCTTACAGATTTGTACCGTACAATTTGTTATTAACTGTTTTTTCTGCAAAACCAATCTTTTTAACAGAGTGTAACTCCTGAACCTCCATATCGTGTTAACTGTTAAGTAAAAAGGATCTCTTTTAAAATGTGATATTTTCAATAACGGCCGGGTTTTTGAAAAATTTCCTCTCCTCCACGAAAACAAAAAAAAAATAGAAAAATATTCTTTATAGATTTCAGTCTTTCATGATGCAAGTTCATTTTCGCCTCACAATACGGCATCGCACACTACACAGTACGCTATGTACTGTATTTTGTATTAGGAATATTGGTTTTTAATACATACTATATGCATGTATACGTTTAGTTGTTGAAGCGCAGATTGGTGTGCCTCTAAAAGATGGAGCACATTATACCTGCACGGATCGGCACAGCGCGGACCTGCAACATTCACACTTGTCCAGCACAGATCAGCAACTTTATTATTAATAATCATAAAATAAATGCGGATGTCGCAGAAAATATTCAGTTGAGTGTGCAATATGGAAGTGTGTAGTTCGGAGGAAGAATTTTTTATGTTAACGATGTTGTGTGAAGACGAGGAGGAGGAAGAGAAGCAAGACAAGAAAAAAAAGGTTTTGGGTTCATCCTATAAACAAAAAGAGGAAGCAATATGCTGAATTTCATCATTTATTCCCTCAACTGAAGAGATATGAATAAAAATTCTTTCAATATTTTCGAATGTCACAAAACGAATTTTATGAGCTAACGAGCGTGCCCGAAAGTCTAGCGAAGTAAAATAAACACACTTTGTTTACAGGCCTGTGCAAGTTTGCAGGCATAGATATTGCAGGTCAGAATTGTACCTCCACCGACACGACTTGCTCTGACGGTCGTTGCTGGTGACGGTACGTGCTGGTGCTGGTCTAATGTGCGCTACTCCATTAAATAACACGGGCGTCTTCACTAGCAGATTTTTCTGGTGCGCATCGTGCCGGTCCGTACAGGTATAGTGTGCACGATCTTTAATAAGAAGATGCGTATAGGTAGAGGACTTATCGAGCGACGTGGTCTAGTGCTCTAGATCATTGCTTAGCATTTGGGAGGTCACCGGTTCGGACCGGTGTCCGGCTGCTCTGGTCAATGTTTTCTGTGGTTTCATTGGATCATTTAGGCAAATGCTGGAGCAGTAGTGATATTCCACAGATAATCTTTCACTTCTCTTCTGTCTTTATTTTGTCCGTCTCGTCTTTCTCTCCCTAACCACACCACCCACCCATTCCCACGATTCCTGTAAGGAGGCTGAAGAGGGCCTTACGTCCTACCGTCCAGCTTTGCACTACAGTGTAGGTCGGAGGGACTGCCCGCCCACCAGCACGAGTAGTTGGTGGGAATGAAACTCCCAAAAGTTAGTAGGAGACCTCAGTTGCAAGTTAGAACACACAACTCTCGCGCGCCGTAAATTTTAAAAGCTCGAAGATGGAATATTTCTCGATTTTAAAACAGACTTTTTGGAATTATTGCTGAATATAAATATAAAAAATACTAACAAATGGAAAATAAATGCATTTAATAAACATGACAGGTTTATTTCTTATTATCACATTCTTTAGCAATAGTCTAAGAATAAGGTTTTATTTTACCAAAATTTTAACTGAGGCACTGTCTTACTTGCCTTAACTGACGGGCCGCCACTGAGTCACAAATAATATTTTGAATTTTATAGATTTTTTTGTAGAAGCAAATTAGTGGTAACAGCATTGGTGTAAAATAAATTAAAGATCTGTAGTGGGTACAAATTAGTTTAGAAATTAATATCATATTAATGTATATAGTTATACTTCCTCTAAAAATGCTCATGTTGGGCGAAACAATTGTAAAGGTTTTTTTTTTAAATAAATAGGTGGAAAAGTAAATACTAGTTATTATTTTTTCTATTTGTAAAAAAAAATGTTTTTCCATAAATTAAAGGCTGAAACAATCCAATAGGGCTAAGTCCGCTCATTCGGTAATACATTTCTGCAAACTAATAAGGTAGTCTCCGCTTTCGGTAGTCCACATGAAATATATACAATGAGACCTTCTTAGAAAATTCCAGTTCAGATAACGTCCTAAATACTGCACACTGAGTTTGCAGCATTTGCTGGAAATAACTTGGTAAGTTATCAAATATGAACAGTGTTTTGGAATATGATCACAAAGAAGGCGTTTTAAATATCATCACAGGTAATGTCAAAGTGGGATTTTATTATTTAAAGGTCAAAAGTAACAAGGATAAAAATGTTACAACACTGTTCATCGCATAAGAAATTCAAACTTAAGTTTGGTATGTACTATTATACCTTATGTATATATATATTATTTTGGTCGTTTGGTGCTTTGAAATGGTTTAATAAACGAATGCATGCGTGTGTAAATACAGTTTAATATGTACACTATTTATAAGTAGCTATATACACAGATGAAGAATGAAGAGAGACAAGTAGAAAATAAGGTATGGTAGTAAGGATTTGTTTGATTGAGTCTGAATGGCTGGCTTTTAGGGACTGACTTTTAGTGACTGACCTAATATTTCTCGTTCGAAGGGGCTTTTATGAATGGTATGTTAAAATAATGAAAGAAGTAGGGAAACCATTTCTCAGGATTTTGGTTTAGAGTTATTCGAAGTAAGGATACTAGGAATTTATGGAAAGTGACCGTGACGAAGGTAATTTGCGTAAAAAATTGAAATAGGTCACTTTCTACTCGCCTAAGTTACTCCTTATTACGTTAGATATCTGCCAGTGAAAGTCCCGTCAAAATCGGTTCAGCCGATTCAAAGATTAGCCGGAACAAACAAACAGACAGACAGACAAAAACTATAAAAACGCCTCCCGCCACTTAATATCACAAAGGCTGCCTGTCGCGCGGGCTCAGAACGCGCGAGCCTGCTATTGCTAACAGTTGTGCCTCAACGACTTCGTTAAAAAAAATTAAAGTAACTTTTTTGTTAAATTCCACGCGGACGAAGTCGCGGGCACAACCAATATATAATAAATAAGTATATTTTGATTTAAAATTACTAGCAGTTTTGGTTATTTAAAAAAACTTGGGTGGAGGAAAAATCAGATCGATTGCCTCATATCTAATTCAAATATGTTACAAAATTACCACCACAATTTTGTATTCGAATTTAGGAAGTCCCAATTTATAACATCTACTTTTTGAATTCTTTATAGCCTTTATAAAACGTTTCATTGAAAGGCTAAACGTCAGTATTGGTTTACTAAATAAACTTTTGTATTTTGTTCCCATCTTGGCTTTGATTCTGACATTATTATCTATATATTAAATGTTGATACAGTGTTTTAACCGCTACAAATCAAATTAAGTTTGGTGATTTCAAAACCCATCGTAATAATTTATTAGATGGTCCTCAATATCACATAGTCGCGTACATTATAAAATTTATCATGCAAATAAAAAATTGTTTTTATTTTTTAACTAAATTATTACTCTTCGTTCAACTTTAAAAAAAACTCTTTTTACTATCTCAAAAACTTTCTTATTGTTCTGTCACATCGTGTACTATGTGATCAACTATTTTGATAGAAATATTGGTCAGTCACATCGTTGAACGAAAAATATTACATAACCAAAATTGGAAATTTTTAACTTCTGAAAATCGAATAACATACACGGCGGTTACTTTTATAGGTTATGGGCTTCTTCAATCATTATACCCAAAAAAGGGGTATATTTCAGCAACGTTAACAAAAGTATCACGAATAAAACATTGCTTCTGAGAATAACATAAGAACTAGAATAATCGTTGGTACTGGTATAACAAAACTATGCTGTCTTTTATATTAGAAAGCAAAATTATTTCATTTGTCATCATTTATACAGTACACATAATTAGCAATTCATGACAGTTTTACTATGTAGCAATCAGACAATTAATTCCTGTCCTTTTTGGGTTTTATTGTACGGGAATTAACAATATTTTACATAATTTACATGTTAAACTGTGTAGTTCTGCATAACCCATAACACGATTAAATTACTTTTCGCAAATAGTTAGGGATGTAAAATTTTTTAGTATTAGGGAAATGCGAATATTGGCTCAGGATAGGAAGGATTGACGACCCCATGATGAGTATAAATATAAAACAAAACGAGTTTCTACTAGATCAAAAATATAAATTAACTAATTTTGTACCCACTTAATAAAATTGTTTTTGATGCAAAATAGAAGTATTCCAAAATATTTTTAGTATGTACAGCATTCTTATGATTATATCACAGTAAAAAAAAATTATAAAGTGCTTTTTTGTTAGGGTCTTATTTCTAGGGATATTGTTTGTAATTCCGCAGTTTTTAAATGCCCAACATCCTAATTATTCGAGAGCAAAGGTAATGCGTGCATCATATGAAATGATGATGATGATTCTTCATATATTCCTCCCAACTTACTTTTTTTTAATTATCAGGTGCTCTAAGATCGAAAGAATGGAATGAAATAGTTCGACTGTGTGTCGCCGAATTATTCTGCACGATGGCTCTTGTGATTATTCCGTGTGTGGGTGCACTCGAATCGCCGGATTTTTATATATTCCATTTGTATAGTTTTAACGCCGCTTTGTGCTATGGCCTTAGTTGTATGATGACAATTGTAATAGCAGGTCATATATCTGGAGGGCAATCCAATCCTGCCGTGACGATATGCTGCTTCATTTTTGGTATTTTTCGGATCTTCGATGTCCTTTTTTACATTATAGCCCAGTTATTCGGGGCATTGATCGGAGCAATTATTATAGAGGTAAGAGGAATTTCAAAGGATGATGTTTGCTATGGTAAGGACGTATTTTTAAATAGTTTTAATCCATGATTATAATTTTTTTGTTTTATATATTATATTTTTAAACTGTTTATAATGGTTTTTATGAAAATGAGAGGAATTTTCTTGATACAAAAAGTATACTCGTTCTTCACTTCATAGTATAGAATAATCAGTAATCTGCTGGACGGACTTTATATTGCAAAGGTACATCATCATTACAAAGTCGTTTGTCCGAAGACTGGATGGTAGTACATCCACTTCTTCGAATCCTCACCCACTCCTAGTGTATCTCGAAAACTAGAATATTCCACAATCCCAACTATTTGCGAACACTAATATAATCAAGGTATTCTCTGCTTCTCTTTACTCCTAATTCTGCTTCCAACTAGTCCTTCACGTCTCAGAATGTGTCCTACTATCTTATATCTCCTTCTCTTTATTAACGTTCATACCGTCTCTCCTACTCTTCCTAATACATCCTCATTTCTGACTATTTCTATCCATGGTATTTTTATCATCTGCCTACAACGCCACATCTAAAACGCTTCTAACTTTTTCTTTTTCCATACATACACTTTTAATAATCTTTCTGGAATTTCCAAATTAATAGTTCGGGAGCACGCATATAACATAAACAACAAATATAATTCAAATACTTTAGAGTATATTTTTATCATATAAGTTTCACTGTTAAACTTTATCCATTAACTGTTTATGGTTAATTTGCAGAATACAGTGGTTCGAAATTCGAAATTGAAACTGTAAATTTTAAGCACTAATTATAAAAAATCTTTGATATAATTTTGTTTTAGTCTACACAATAAAATGTTTGAGGAAACTGAGTAAGGAAAATTACTAAATATAGCAAATGGTGCTTGTGGTAGATATAATATATATAATCTTTACTAAGGTGCTAGTTTAACAGTTTCATAAGGAAACTAATTATGTCAATTGTCAGATAAAACGAAATGTCATTGGTTGTTTAAGGAACAGTTTTACGTGTTTAACGTCAATGTTATTTCATTTGCTTGATCCCAACATTGGACTAATGGTTAACACTAACATTCCTTAAAAATCGTAGCTGTCTACTCACTTTGCTACCGACCTACATTTAGCACTTCATGGATAAATCTTATTGTTATTAACACTTTTGCTAACGTATTAAATGTCTATAAAGAACATTAAGTTCTTGGTCAGGAATTTATTGAAACCGCCAGATGTAGATTGCGATTTCGAACTTACTAGTTATTATCAGCATATCAATCAACTTGTTGATATCGAAAAAGCGTATAATTTAGTGTTCTTTATTCATAAATATAAATATGGAATCAACAGAAACAACTACTCCGAGGGCTAATACCCCTACCGGCATTGAATTACACTGTTGATCCCGATGGTTTCTTAGACGAAAATTGTTGTTTCAGTTGATTCCATATTTATATTTATTACATAGCTTGTAAAAACCTTTCTGCCAGCCACCCGATGGGTCGAAACCGATCGTGGGATATGGCTTTTGGTGCGCTGTGCCTACTGTGTAGGACGCGTTCCAAATGTGGGATCTGTGATCCTTTATAATTATACGAAAAAGAATTTTAATATCTTGTTTTTTTTTTTTTGAAAATATTCTTTATTCCGTCCGAATGCGTGTATACCATGTAAAAATGGTAATATACAAAATGTCAACGTATTTTTATTAAAATGGTTATGTTTTAAAATTTTCTTCAGTTAATTGGTGGTTTACTTAACGTATTTAGATCAAGGAACCGGATCTATAAGAATTAATGATGACATTCCTATTGGTAAACGAGTTATTATGCTCGTTGCTGAGTCATTAGGCACAATAACGATAGTACTGCTAGCATGCATGTCTGCTGTACATGAACCCCTCTTCTTTTTTATGGGACACCCAATACATTTAGCGCTGGGATATGGCCTTTCCTTGACCACGACGTTACTAACTTTTAAGCACATCAGCGGTGGACATTTCAATCCAGTTGTTTCCATATGCGCATTTGGTTGTGGAAAAATTAGTCTTTGGCACATGATTTGGTGCATATTGGTTCAATTTGCTGGATCGCTTATTGGTGGAGCTTTAGTTATAGTAAGTCAGTATTTGAAGCTGCCACATAAATTAGGGTGACTCAACAAAGCTGTCGTATACCTATCATATTTACATTCATGAAAGAGGAACCAGTTATTGTATATAAACGACCCTCGGTAAATCGGAGCTTTAACAAAAAATTTTTAGTAAAATGTACCGCAATTAATTTTGAATTTTCCTATAAGATTAATATGAGAGCTACATAGCAGCTTATGCGCTTATCCTTTGGATATCTTGTCTTCTGTGAATCTAAACAATTTAGGCCATTTTTATAGAGAATTTAATGATAAGTCGAATAGTCAATAGACAAAAAGTCATTAAGTAATTATTTCCGTAGGATAATTCATTTAGGAGCTAGATACAGGGCCTCCAATACGGTCAGTCTCATTGTTACATCAATTCAAATCCTTTGTTCCTATTTCTGCTCCTAATCTCTATAACTAATTCTTCATGTCTCAGAAGGCGTTCTACTAATCTATCTCTCCTTCTCCTTTTCTTATTTACTTCCATACTGCCCACTGTTCTTTTATTCTTTCCAATACCTCTCCATTTTTTATCTTTTTTATACAAGGTATTATCATCATCCTCCTATAACACCGCATATCAAACACTTCCAAGCTTTTCTGTTTGCCGCGTTTGCTGTCCACCTTTTGCATTCGTACATCCAGAAAGAACAATTCGTTTAAACAAAAACATACACTTTTAAATTTTGGTATTTTAAACGAACGGTTTTTTTGTTTAGTTAACACTGTAAGTTTTGTCTCAAGCCACTGATAACATTTCAGCTGGCATTGAAATGTATTACGTTAATATTTCTTAATCCAAACAATCGAAAAATACACTTTTAATATTTTTTTGCGAATTTCTAAATTAAACATTTGCGACCACAGAAGTGATTTCTTTTTATTAATGCTATTCTTTCTATGTTTATTTATTAAGTTAATAGTACAAGCTAATTAGTAGCAGTTCATTAGAAAACTCAGTAGCTGCTGTCCTATTAAGAATTTTCACTTGAAGAAAAAGCATAATTTATATTTGGAGCTGTTGGTTAGTTAAGACTTGTGACATTGGAGAATCGTTCTTGGTTTCTTTTACGATTTCAAATTAATTTTGGGATGTATTAAGTACACGTCCAAGTACAATCTTCGAACCACAAATTTAACTTTAACATTTTATCTTTACCACAACTAGTAGATCAACAAAGATGAATCTTAAAATTTTTATTCGCTCCTTTGTGAAAGTTTCATCTAGATACGACTTTTAATTTTATGGACTTTTTTCGAAATATGAGCCTCCAATGTGTCCTGCCTGCTATTAGCTTTACTAGCTTCAGAAAATTTAATGAACACTACAATGCAAAATTATTTCGATAACTTCCACTAATAAATTGAAGGGATAAGTGAGACTATTACGAATCAAGTTTTTTTCACTTTTATTCTTATTGTAATTGTTTCTTGAGGAAAAGTGTATGTAAGGTTTTGAAAGATATCTTTCTGGTATCCTCAAGTCGCCCGCTAAATTAATGGCGAACGATTGTAGTTTTGTTGTCTGTTGGATACGAAAACTGCACTTTTTAACTATTTATTTACAATATTAATAATCATGTACAAATTTGACAATGAAAAATTTTTAATTAACTATCAAAATGTTTAATAAGGTAAATCTCTTATTACAAGCAAGTTCGGAGTCAGAATATTTTTTTAGAATCTCGTCGTTTCTACCGTTCCCCCTAATTTTATAACTTTTTTTGAGGTGTGGTCCATTTCCAATTGGGAGATTTTGCAATGGGTACGTCCCTCGATATTTAAATTTTTAGTTAATACAAACTGAAACGAAACTACAGTAATGACAATAAATTTTAGGAAAAGCAAATTACCCAAGAAAGTGACCAACCCTTCATAATAATGATAGGTACCATAGAACAATAGAGACGATATGGCTCTCGTACTTAGCTGAGCTGTACCCTAATAAAAACAATAAATTTCTCACCACTAGCATTTAGAAAGGTCCGAGTAATAATTCACACAAAAAGTTACAAACCAAATGTACTTGAAATACAAAAGAACCAATATTGACCCTTTGGGATTAGTTTGTATAAAAGACTTAAATTTTGTATATACCAACACTAAAACTAGAAACTTAAATTTAACACGCTTATTGTGAAGACCGAACAGTAATAATGGTCTACTATTATGTAATGTTCAAATGACAGGTAAATTATAAATGAAATGATCCTTAGACAATGATTCCGGACAAAATTAGAGGCAGTGCGCCAGCTTTATGCACACCATGGATACCACCACGATCAACTTTAGCTCGCTGTTTAATGGCTGAACTTCTGGGAACAACTTTCTTCTTGTTTGTGTGTTGTGCTATGTGGGATTACAGAAACCGCAAATGGCAGGAAACAGCACCCATTAAGGCAGGATTAACAATCAGCGGTTTAGTGTTAGCACTTGTAAGTTTGTTTTATTTTTAAGAAGGTTCGAAAGTTACACTGTAAAATTAGTGTTGTAAAAAAAACGGTGGGGGACTTGGGGGTTAAAAATATTTTGTTTAGGATGGTGAATATTTTTCATTTTCATCTGATTTTTAATATTTAATGTCTGTTTTCATCGCTAATTTTTAACAGTTTCACTAAATCAAATTCTGCGCATGTGTCTCGTACAATTAGCTATCGAATATTTTTTGTACAATGTAAATCCTTAGCTTACATAAAATAAAGTGAATCAGTACAAATGTCTGAAGAAGTTGCATTTGTATTAATATGATCAGCGGCGGATTTACAAATTTGCCGCTTAGGCTATTCAATTTTTGCCCCCCCTACTGACCTTTGAAATTCGATATGCTAGTTTAGTTGACAGTCATATTTATTTTGAAATTGCAACTTTATGATTTGTGTTCTATCGTCCTCATTACGTCGGCTATTCCCGTTATTAGTATGATTGTGAACTAGGGGATAGTTGTGTCAGTTTCTAGATTATTTTTGCAACCCACGATTTAGTGAAGAGTATACTGTTGACCTAAAAACAGCAGCATGTACTAATTATAAGGTGGTGAAAGGTATGCCTTAAAAATACTTACACCATATGAACACAGCTTATACAAAATAATGTGTAGTTGGTAAACGTTGTTTCTATTAAATATTTTTTGTTGCACTTACAGTTTAAAAACAATACGAACAATTTCTATTAAATAATCCATTAACAATCCGGTTAATGGTGACAATGAAATCAATTAAGTTTTACATTATCTTTTTGCGAGATTTTAAATTCGCAAAATCATTAATTATATCGTCGTATGAAATCTTATTCATTAGTTCTGACTCTATGCACAAAAGAGATAAGGCGTTAAGCTTTTCTTCACTTAAAGTAGATCGTAGATAGTTTTTTACCCGCTTTAAGCAAGAAAAGCTTCTTTCACCTGAACAATTTGTTACTGGTGTACATAGAGGCATGTGAAGTGCTATATCCAAGTTTGGATAAATGTTCTCCAAATTCTGTTTTCGCAGGAACAAAAATAGACTTCTTAATGATCCAGAATCTAGTTTTATCAAAATTCTTTGAGAAGAAAGTTGGCATTGAAAGTGTACGCATTCCTGAACTAAATCAGTTTATAAATCATTAGAATACATTTTTTCCAACGAAATGGCTTTTTCCGTCAGGGTCGTATAAGTACCTATGTTTTACAGTGCGTTTAGTAATCTTTTATATACAGATTACAGACGTAAGAGTGTTTAGTATACTGTGCATTACTAAAATATAAAAATTTTTGTCACTCGTTTCTTTGTGTATATAATAGTGTTCTTTTTCTGTAAGATAAAAAAAAATTTGGGCCAAATTTGCTGCCCCCTAAAATCTGCCGCCCTAGGCTCCAGCCTACTCAGCCTACTGGTAAATCCACCACTGAATATGATTTTACACTTATAAACACGAAAACTTGTTTCATTTCGTGTTCCTTCGATTCATATTACTCAGTACACATTTGACCTTCTTATCCTGTAGGATAGCTGATGTTTATTTATATAAGTGTGTTTTAAAACGTAAATTTTTTTTCACAAAGCAAAGGAAATAATTTTATTTAGTGTGGATACCGTTTCTGAATTAATATTTCTTTCCTTAATTGTAGTGACCATAAACATTTGCAAATGCTCATTCATTCATACATACGATTTTTTTATTTTAAGGGAGGATATTCTAAAGCACATTTTAATCCTGCACGCTCTATGGGTCCAGCAATTGTTAACGGGGAAATGCTGTATTTATGGGTAAAAATATTTATATCTATTACTATGCATAAAGTGTAGTGTTGAGCAGCCACTCCACAAAAATTTGAGTAGAATCTGAAACTATCTGTAAAATGTAAAAAATTGAACAATGTAGAAAGTTTCGCCAAATTTGATGAATATCCTGACATGTTTTAATAACGCGACCACATTCAACGCGTTTCATCAAGTCAACTCAACTCAACTCTCAACTTTTAAAGTAAAATCTGTACTAAATGTCTTATACCTAAACCTAACTACATAAAATAACTGGGGACTCCACTAAACATAACTCTATTTGATAAATATAAATATTGAATCAACAGAAACAACTACTCCGAGGGCTAATACCCCTACCGGCATTGAATTACACCTGATGAGACCCGATAGGTCGAAACTAGTCGTGGAATATGGCTGTCCGTACGCTGTGCCCACTGTGTATGACGCCTTCGAAAGGTGGGATCTGTGATCCTTGAAAGTTAGACGAAAGAGGATTTTAATACCTTCTTTTTCTGAATATGTAATAACTTTATTTGGTTATAAACTAAATTTCTATTTTGAGCTAGAGCTTTTTTTATCTCTAGCTTCTAGGAGACACAATTTTTATTTTTACTAATACCGCTGTGCAGGACAATAATATTATTTAGATCTAAGTGATGATTTAATGTATGTTATGCTATTTATTTCTTAGGGGTGGAGTCGCATTATATAATATATTCTAATTTTTTTTATTTTTTATTTGAAGGTCTACATTGTACCACAGTTTATAGCTGCAATCGTTGTTCCAATAGTTTACAGATTAGTGTTTGACGGAATGGACTTCGAACGACCAGGTTTAGATTCGTATGAGACAAATGACGACATATAAAAATAGAAAAGACGAGAAAATATTTAATTATTAATTGTTAATAATAATGTTACTGAAGCCATCATGTTTTTGATGTTCACTAATTTTATATATAAAAGTGGTTTTGTATACTTGATAATAATATAGTAAGTACTATATAATCGAAATTTGAATTAGTTTCTTTACTAAAAAAGTAACAATTATTGAATTATTCAAAATTGATTTTGGACTGTCATTAATAACCTGAAGGTCTTTACCTGTTTCAACCCTAAACTTTACACTGTGAAATATTAATGTCACCACATGATATTTAGTCATCTATAATATTTATTGTTTTATCTTTAAAATTCTGTTGCCATTAATTGAGTATTGTTCTAAACCATTTATGCTATTTATTTTTCTAATATTGTATTATTATAATTTGTTTGTGTTCTTATACTCTAATATGATGGATCAATTACTTAAACTGACTCATTTACTAAACAAACTCATCATTTAACTTTGAAACGCACCTTGAAGGAGCCTCACACTAAGAGACGAAACGTGGATGCCGGTTTTACATTAAATGGAAAACCTGACAACCCTCATGATGTTCTAATTCAATACATGACAAAATACAAACAATTTAATCGGGGAAACAGCAACCTCCACTAAGCGAAACCTAACCTTCAGGAGGTAAATACCATGCAAAAGAAAAGGACCTTAGTATTAATTTTTAATTCAGTTTCGGCAAGTATGTTTATTATTAACTGTTCCAAATTAATGTAACTACATTTTTTATAATTTTTATAAAACTTCAAATTTTCAAATAATTGCAAAAAATTTTAATTCAATTTATCTGTATTTTGGGGAATTTTCTTTCAGTAGAAATAAATTTAAATACATTAATATGATAGCAAGGTCATTTTTCAAATACTACGAGTGCCATTTTTGTTATTATTCATAAAACGTTGTACACATAAGAAAACAACATGAGTTAAACTTGTTCAATTGCTTTTAGTGATCAAAAGCTAAAGTCGACATTTTACTTACTCAGAGTGTAGTTCATGTCGAACATAAAAGTAAACAACAGAATATTTAACTTACCTTTTTATCGCTTATACTCATTAATTGAATCTTATCCCGGAAACATGTAACCTATCTATTACACTTTAACACAACACATTTCGATACTAGTATACGCAACACGTGCTTCAACGAGATAAACTTGACCGAAACTAAATTCTCAACTTTAAAAACATTAATAACTTTGTTTTATATTTGACATATCAGAGATGGCGCAAGAAGTCCGTAGAATGCTTTAATATCGTTTTATACTGTAATGTAAGGTTGTTTGCCATTATTAATTAGCATTTTGAAAAAGGTCTGAAAACTAACTTGAAAGTTATATAAAACATTATAAATTAAAAATTGTTTTTGAAAAATGAATTTTAAAAAGAATTGAAAAGTCAAAATCAAAATTTGAATAATTTGATTTATTTATTTATCATCTTATGACCCAACAGTATAGTCATTTAAAGGAGCCATTATATTATAAAACCGAAAAAAACATACAAACTTGTGTTTCAGGATGCATGCATGGTTAAGTGAATGCTTCTTCATGAACTGTGACCTTAACCAAAAGTATATAACATGTTAGTTTTGATTGTAGCTTTGAATAAATTTCATAAATGAGGAATATTAAAAATAAATATGAATAAATATAATAAAATTAATTAATAAAAAATAAAAACAATCAGATAGAGGGTATTATTTAAAACAAAAAATATATCAATCAATGAATTCACTAAAAGCGGTAAATTATTTAATTAAAAAAAGCAATACATTAAAATCTGAGACACACAGATACAATCATATTGTGAAGAACATTAAAATAAAAATCAATAAATGTTAGGGAGAATAATAAACGAATTGAATTTCAAAATTCTACAATCGCAGGTTTTAATGATGATTATTAATTACCCCTTTCCAGTATAATTTCTTGTTAACTTTTTGATATTGGGTCGATACCATATTAATAACTCTTGCCAATTTTATCCACTTTTTAACATTAATCTTTGTACAGCAATGACATTTTAAAATGTGTAGCAGTAGATGGGGTATGGGGATGAAACGATACATTTACCCTCATGAAATATACTGTGTAAGGTTGGTTGCCACTTGTTTATTTTCAAACGAATATTTTCCTAGGTACCAAATGGTTATGTAAATATTATTTCAAAAAGTCGTACGATAGAATTTTTGGGAAATATTTTTTTTTTGTATCTAAAAAAATGTTAATTTGACTTTCAAATTTTGCGATGCCTGGTTGCTAATTTCCGTATTTACCTAAGATATCGATCGGATGAGCTGCGCTAGGTACCTGTCTTTTTCTCCCTCTCAAGAAACACAGCGCACCAAAGCAGCGCATTGACATGAGCAGAAACCCGAAAAGCAGACACTAGCCCGTTGTCTATGCTAGCCAGTTTAAGACGAGATGGCGTATTGAGTGTTTGGCGTGGATAAAATTGTAAACAAAAACAAATCGTTTGATTTAAAACTCGTGCTGTCGAATAATTTTACCTGAAATTAAAGTTATATTTGTGTTAGTGAATTAAAAGGACCTGTGATAAATGCTGTCTCTACAGTTTAAGGTAAGACAACAGCATTTTGTTGACATTCTACAAGCATCCCGTACGACTGAGGTATTTAAAATGACTGATGGGGATTAAAACTATTATTAACTTAATTTTACTAAAGGTAATTCGGATTATTTCTAATAAAAACAAACGTAAAGGTACACAGGGTTTGGATAAAATATTGGTAACTGTACACGTTTTGGTATATATTTATTCATATTTACTTAAGTAGGTACCATCAGTATATTTCTTATGTACTTACCCCTATTGTAAACACCTCATGCACTGGTTATTTCAAGTGTTATCTAAGTTCACTATTTTATCTTTTCACTATATGGGGAAGTATTGTAGCTATTACTGGAACATTGGATGGTAAACGAATTCTTTATGGCATGGATTCGATTTTATTCAAATTCAAAAAGTATATCGTCATCTACTGATAAAAAAAAGTTTAAAATCAGTTAGGACAAGCGGTACTTGTACCAGGTACATAAATTAGGGACGTACGTGCTGAAGATAAACGAACTCCTGCCCCTAAACTATTCTCAATACAATGACCTTTCGGAAGGACGACTATCAGGAATTTGTTCAGATAAGGCAGTTTTTGGGTAAAGGGGTGTAGTAAGATATCAGAAGTACACAAACATTGATTTATTTATTTTGCAACTATTTTTTATTAGTGACTAAGTAGTTTATTTATGAGATTATGAGGTACCTTTTAATGTCACATTCATTAAGTACCTATAATTGTCATGAAGTATGTCGTATCCTAATAGTAATTTTGAGAGTTTATCAGATTGATATGGTTTTACCATGTTTAATAGGAAAATTCTAGTCCTTTTTATGACCTCTATATGGAATCAGAAATAGATGTAGGTATAATATCATATACCTACCTAAGGAAAAATGTGCCATAGTTAAAATAGTTTGACTGAACGACTTTATATCGTTTTCTTGCAATTTCTGGATTTTATCGCTGTTTCTAGTGTTTATACCATACATATAATACGTCTATTTCTTATTACGAAGCGTTGTTATTCATAATACAAATAATAGTTTTCTTATTTTCATTACTGTATATTAACTGCATCAGGTTCACAAGAGTTGATTATATTTGTAAAGGAGTATGAAATTAAATTAAACACTGGAGGGTTTCACTTTTTAAGGACTTTATTTCTCAACAATATTGTTTCGGCCAATCGGGCACTCTCAAGAGGGAATACAAGGATTACTAAATTTTAAAATATCTAACACTAAATTATAATACTTTAAGGGTAAATGGTGAGGTAGGTTACAATTTATGGAGGGGAGTTGTAGGTACAGAGTTCTAAAATTGTAATCTACCCCACCATTTACTCTTAAAGTATTGTAATTTAGTGTTAGATGTTTTAAAATTTATTAATCTTTGTACTCTCTCTTGAGAATGGCCGATTGGCCGAAACAATATTGTTGAGAAATAAAGTATTTAAAAAGTGAAATCCTCCAGTGTTTAATTTAATTTCATACTCCTTTAGAAGAATGTTTCACAAAAAGTGCACTGAACAAAGTTTAAATAGGATTATATTTGTGATTGTTTTATTTTCCTTTATTAAGCCCTTTTATATTTAGAGAAGGAAATTATGTATAAGTGGATCTTTCACCCCACTTCCGCGGCTTAACTATTTGTGACCGCAAATAGGTAACTAATGAGCATCGCGTTTCGACACCTGATGGTTTCAGTATTAAAACACGCGATAATGTTAGAAACGGATCATTTTTTATTTCATCATCTCGATTATATTACCATACTTTTGCAATTTGTATCTACTTACTAGTGTTTGTTGATTAAATTATCGCCTCATAAATGGTTCATTCCGTACAATTAAATTTATTTATTAAATGGCATATTCAATTGCAGTACGTTATTAAATTGTTTTAACGTTTTATGGTCAGGGGTCAGTTATTAATTAATCAGTCAGAAAAAGATCCCATCTACAATATGTTTATACGTATTAAGTATAAAAAATCATCCGTATTCTCGAACAGTAAAAAATTTTGGATAAAATTTCATGTTCGGTTTTTTAAAAAATCCAACGTTGTAAAATAAAATGGAAAATCTGTGGATCTATTTCCTCTCGTGATACAAAATTATGGAATTGCATCACTATTAAAACGTCTAAATAAAGTTTGGAACCAACTAATTTAAAATCTAAAAGTAAAATGTACCATCCATAAACAGTATCTACCCACTCAAATTTGGATAGGTTCGACTAGTACAAATCAATCTTTTTTCACTGGCATTGCCATCCGTTTTTTGTTTTTATTTTGTGGAATACATTGCAAAGAAGCAATCGTCTTTCTCTCAAATTTTAGATTTATTATTAAATTGGTCTATTGCAGTATTCAGCAAATTCGGAAGATCTTAAAAATTTTTAATGTGAAATATTTTTTAAAGACGGTGAGTCCTTAACATAACTAAACGTATGGAGTAGTTTAGAATGTTTTATCATGTAGTTAGTCATGTATGCATTGTTTTACAGACTATAGTTTACCTGAATTTAATTTGTTTTAATTAAACTTGACTATTATAAAAGAAGACATTCCAATTTATGTATTGAAATAACTCATTTATATAAAATACATATATAAGTATGTACTGTACTTTTAATGTTTATATATATATGTGTACTATTTATGTATTCCTTAAAAAAGTTCATCGTTAAAAGCTATAATTTAATAATTACAATTCTTCGCTTCATTTAAAATCACCTGAATAGCACTGCACATACCAACAAAATATTACATTCCATAAAATCATAAGGTATTAATTTTTTCAAGACTAAAACTATTAAAAAATAATGAGACATTGTTACCCACTAATGAAATTATAACGTATTTACTTTCATTACAGTAATTGTTTTGGACTTACTTATGTAGGCAGAAGTATTCTAACGGGGGAATGTGAAATGCGAATTTAAATTTAATCCAATTAACTTAATTGATAATTTTAATTATTATAGGTGGTCTTGTGCATTCTTATTTACATATTTCAGATACGACAAGGCATTTATTTAATTGTACATTCATTATGTATACAGAAGTGTGTTAACCAGATTTTTACATTTCGGTAATTTTTTTGTTTATTAAGAAGACCTAAAATCGTGTCATTCAAAAAATAAAAAGAAATTAAGGACAAGTCCTTATTCGGATCGGACACTGTATGTTCCATACTGTTGCGTTATTGTAAAGCTTTTAGTAAAAGGAGTTAATTTACAATTATTTATTCTTGAATTAAATTTATTTGTGATAACTGAAGAATACTTACGATAATCAAATAAAAGATATTTAGAAAGAGATTCATTCCAATTTATCACAACAATCTTCGCCGAGTGGACACGTGTTGCACATTTGTGATGGGTACATTATGGACGAGATTGTAGTCTGTACCTATTAAAAAAAATATTAACCGCATTAACAAAAGAAGAACATGATGTAATGTAGATATTTATTGTACAAGTTTTCTGTGGTTTCCTTGGATCGTTCAGGCAAATGCTGGAGCAGTAATATTCCAAAGATAATCTTTGACCTCTCTACTGTCTTCATTTCGTCCGTCTCATCTTCCTCTCCCTAACCACACCACCCACCCATTCCCACGATTCCTGCAAGGAGACTGAAGAGGACCTCACGCCCTACCCTCCAGCTTTGCACTACAGTGCAGGTCGGAGGGACTGCCCGCCCACCAGCACGAGTAGCTGGTGGGAATGAAACACAAAAAAGTTTTTTTTTACCTGTCAGGTACACTAAATATGCTGTACCAAATTATATTCACCACGGCTGTATTTCTTTTTAGAGTAAAAAGTATTTATCCATTTCTATACCAAATTACAAAATATGTACATACATAAACAATAAACAGTTGGGAATCAATTACAATTGTCAGTGATGTAGTATCGCTGCTGTAAAATTACTTTCGCAAACCCGTATTGTTATTTTATTTTCAAATTTATTTATTGTGATGTTTGTATAATTAGGTAACACGTATCTATTATACCTGTCGAATAATTCTATTTATAACTTTTGTCATTTTGCCTAAAACTCTTTTGTTATGTAACAGACCCAGAAATTACATAAGTGCATGTTATTATAAAGTTACTTATTTAGATATCCATCTCTGTACATGCAATCGCAGCTATAAAACTTAAGTTTGACCATGAAAATATTTCTCATGCTAGATGCAGACCTGTTGTTTAATTATAATAATTTACATTACAAGTACTTAATATTTTTTCTGTCATTATTCCATAATCTACGTGTTGCCTTTTCTATTATCTAAAAGTATCTGAAGCATCGAATGGCTAAAAATAGTGTTTTAATTAGTATAGGTGCTTGCTAAGCTATGGTATGGTCACCTTTTATTGGACACGTTCGTTGAAAGCTGTCTTGCATACATTTGAAGGTTATAACCATTAGATAAGTATTTCAGCAAATAGAAATAATTAGCTGAAAATAAGAGTGTTCATCACGTCGCGGAATGTACTCAATATATAAAACAAGTAAGCATTGTCATAACTGAATAATGCTAGTTTTCTAACTGATATTCTATAATACCTTTATTTCATTAGCATTAGTTTCTACTGGTTTCTGAGTGCTTAATGTAACCAAAATCTCATAATAGAAATCAAAAACGCTATCCTTAACAAAAAAATATTAACTAATGACCAACTATGGTTCGGTAACAACCCCCTCCTGAACCCCAATCTGTTATATTAAGCCAATATATATGTAATGTCTTTAACATTGTATCTTTAGTAATAGTTTACTCCTGATGATGCCTTAATAGGACGAAATGTACATTGAGTATTATCAATAGATTAACAGTGAAACGTCTCCAAATGCTTTACTCGAATTTTAATTTTTTTGAATCAAAATGTTTCACCAAGAGCTGACGGCGTCCTCCTTTTTAAAATTAAATATACCCATAAATGAAAAGAATTATCCAACAAAACTAGACACAAATAATTTAATTGCTAGAAACGACGACTATAACCCGGTTATTATAAATAGAATATTTACAGGTAAAAATAGCATACTTAATTGTTAATTTATATGGATGTTTCAGAATCCTCTGTTAAGTTTTTGCCGCCTCAATAAATTTTGCAAAAACATTAACATCAAAATCCAAAACAAAGTAATTATTAAAGCATGACGAGGATTATACATGTTTAATCCGAAATTGACCAAATTATAAAAAATCTATTATAGAATGGCTACACAAAAGATTTATTTCAAAAACAATAAATAAATCTCACAAATCGTACAACAATAAACATAAATCCAAAACAGAATGCAAGCATTCCCGTTACCATTCCGTAAGTCAAAGGAATTTTAAAAAAGATCAAACGTATTGGGTACAAATACAACATTAGAATTATCATCAAATCATTCAATCAAACATTAAGATCAGAGGAAGGCTTTTATGTTATATGTAGTTAAGATTGAGCTTCCTTTGGAGATTAGACTAAAAGAAAAGTGTGTTGCGACTTATATAGAACAGAGCGGGAGGGAACTTAGTGTTATGGTAAAAGAACATGTCAACAGTGTCAATAAAGAGGTAAAAACACCGAATTTTCTAAACATTACATCGATTCAAGCAATAATTTGGATCAAAATAATATTGTCAGGAATTATACTTGCGGTTTGTGTTGGTTCAGTCCTATTTAACATCACTTTCCTGGAATAGATAATGGACATTCTCGACCTTCTTAGATACGTATGGAATATTCTAGCAACGATCAATAAAAAGACAGTAGTAACACGGGAAAGTTGTAGAACGTTTTGGAAGAAATGCACTGGGCGAACCGCGTCAGTTTGTTTACATCGTGCGTTGACAAGTGACAGGAGCGATAGACAGGCGATAGTCGTAGAGTGGCGGCAGTTGAATGCGAGTATATGTAGTGGTGAAGAATATGGCGACGGGAGGGATAAATTTACTAGTGTGAAAAATTGTGTAGACTTGTGTTAATCAGAATGGTAGTTAATTTAATTTTAGTTATTACGAAACTTCGTTATTTCCGTTCGTTTAATTGTGTTTTCATGACTGAACACGTCACAATACACAAAAATTTATATTGTACCGTCTTAAAAATAAGAAATAAATTTGTTTTAAAATCTAGGGCTCAAGAAAGCCCGTGAGCACGTGCAAGTTTTTAAATTTTAGTAATTTCCAAATGTACTCTTGATAAACAATTGTCGAGTTTTTGACTTAATAAACGGGTGAAACATTCCATTGCGTTTTTATTTGTTCTACATTGATTATAAAGTGTATATCTGTTAGGTACATAATTCAAGATCAGTTAATTTTAAAAAGATAAATTATTAGTTCATCATCAGTCAGAGAACAATCGGTACTTAAATTTTGCCAAAAACATTAATAATTACAGGGTCATAAAGCTTAATTAGAAACGTGATTATATTATTGAGTTCTCAAGCTACTTAATGGTTAGCTACGTAAACAAATACAGCAATTACGTAAAAGGTTGTGAGAGAGCAGTAGACCAGGCACGAATTTGAGTACAATAAACCATTCGTTGACGCTAAAAAGCTACTGAATACTGAAAATGTAGTAATAAACGTACAGTGGCCGGCACGTAAGGAGATTCAAAACCCATAAATCATCGGATGCACAGTGGTAAAGTCTAGCCCCTTTACGGCGGGGTTAATCGACCGGTAGGCAGAATGATAACTGCTCAGCAAAGTTCAGTAGCGTAGTGGCAAACAGTTGCAAATTAACAGAGTAGAGAAATGGTTGTTTGTAACGAAATAATATACTTACAACTACTAACCAGGATATTCTTCTATCGCCGCTAGCGAACCTGATACCCAGTTTAACAGCATTATTTATAATATCTGGTACATGCACAAATCGTACAACTATAAACGAAACTCCTTACGTGCCGGCCACTGTATGTCTGTGTTAATGATTTGCGAATACAAAATGCAAAATAATTATTTCTGTTTTCTATTTCAATTGCCTTTTTCTAAATATAATAATTTCTATCAGTATTTGGATAGATTATTATCTTATTTTCAATTTTGAAAATACATAGGTACTAAACGCAAAAACTACTGTGGCGTACCCGCCTAAAAATTTATTCAGATTTAAATCCGGATTATATCAGATTTTTGTGATATACGATCAGATACCGATCAGGCTTTCTAATTCGGTACAGATAACAAACGTCACACCTTATATTAAAGGAGCGGATCACAAATTGTTTTCAGAAACGGATAAGGTTATTATAGACCAATTTATAAAATAATTATTAAGTTTTTAAAGGAAATAGTTATTATTGTAATTATTTATCATTTCAAATATTCCTTATTCTAGTTATCAAAATTATGTTTTGAAATATTCATTATCTAAATTGTAAACAGTTCTAATAGTAATTAAAATTATCGTTTCGGATGTTCTCTGTTTGAATTATAATAAGCAGTATTTGCAGATGTATGAGAAAATTAAATGTTGGTCAGACTCATTCTTCACTTATTTACTTTATGTGATTGGTAAACAATAACAACCCTAGGGTTGGTCACGTCCACCACGATCGTATTTTGATTTCTTACGTAGTTTTATTATTAATATATAATCAATTGTTTCAGCCTTTAATATATGAAAATTGAGATTTATAATGAATGAATTAAATATCGAATAATAACGAAACAAAGTTTCCGCTAAAACATTTATTACTTTAATATCACTTCTTCTGAAGATGCCCTTGTAGGGTGAATCAATTGCTAAGAAAATAAATGTTGTAGTGGAAATTTTGTTTCGTTATTATTCGATATTTATTATAATTCATTCATTATTAATATATAAGATAGCATGTAGTTGCAGTAAGGAGCCCAGTTCAGGATTTCTAATTAAAGCAGCCGGATCACAAATTGTTTTCAGAAACGGATAAGGTTATCGAATCTATTAGGGATCATGTTTTAACTTTTTGTTTACTATTTTGCTAATAATTAAATATATAATAATATTATTTGGTGATACAATTTTCAAAGTAACCAAAATAAAATATAGTCTCATATATTCCGGAACATGTGAACTAATTTCTAGTCGGGTAGTTTCCACTAATGTTCAGTCAAGTTAAGTTAATCTTTGATAGTGTTTTTATAAATGGAAGCCGAAATTCTGATTGGATTGTAGGAACTTTGGTGGAAATATAGGCATTATGGATAGTATAAGATCGTTTTCTAATAGTCATTTAGCTTTCAATTATATATATTTTAAAAATAAAAATAAAAGAGTTAAAACACTTGACAAGTTTCACAATGTTAATTTAAGTGTACTCTTTGAAAATGGTTTTAACACCGAAACTTGCCAAGTGTTTTAATTCTTTTACTTTATTTTTTAAAAATGTTTCACCAAGTGCCAAGCGAGTCTACAATTTCAAATATAATTTTTTTCTTTTACGGTATACGCGAATACGTAATATAATTATTAAACAAATTACAACAATTATACCACTATAAGAAGATAGGTACCGTTATGTATGGTGCACAGTAATTACATTTAAACTTTAAGTTTTTGAAACTCCACATTAGATACGAAAACACAAAGTTACAGTTATAAAATATTTTATTGACCACAGTAATAATTTCGCCGCTCAGTGCATCTTCAGGTAGAAGAACCACTGAACTGTTTACATTTACATTTTTATCACAGCCTATATATGATTGTACGATTTTTTTTGCACAGTTGTGCCACTTCTTTTGTAGGGCCTAGCCAAAGTTGCCACCAAATTATACTTGTCCAGAAAAGGTACAACCGATCTTGCCGCTGACCAAAAAGGGTCTTTGAAAAGGTTGTACCACTAACACATAATAGGTAGAAATTATTCTAATGAGAAAGGAAGATACTTTATTGGTATTTTATGGTATTTATTTAACAGTAATTAATAAGGATAGTAGTTTAAATTAAAGTCCTTTAAAATTTTGGATTTCAACAGATTAAATAATTTTTCGTATGTTTGTGAGTGTTTATTTCTCAATAATGACCATTTTCATATCCATAACCTGGTGGCAAGATTTATTGTTTACTTTTAAAACTCCAATTTTGTAGCAGGTAGTACTTGGTACGCGATTAAAAGAACACGATTAGAGCATAAATAAAAAACTCAAAAAACAGGATTCGCGGAACATTGCATTGATTCGAACAATTCATTTGATATAAAAAATACGAAAATCATTCATACTAATATACACAATACAAAAAACTATCCATGCTAGAAAATATAGAAATCAAAAAAGCTATATTCCAAAAACTAAATTTAGTTAATAATCAGACTGAATTAGGATCCACAGGCTCCCCACTACTCCTATGTAATCTGTAATTAGTATAAATATCTTAGCATTAGTTTTAAGCTTTAGTTTAAGTACTCTTGATAATGATCGCTGACGATCGAAACAATATTGTCGAGTTCAATAAAAATTAGTGAAATAACATTGTGTTTTATTCTACGTTATTTTTAACAGTTTATAAAATGTTTCACAAACGTTGCACTATCGAAAGTTTAAGGTAGATCTTTATTTTTAATGGCAACTTCGGTCCCACCGCTTTTGAGTACGGAAAGTTTTGGTGTAAAGAAAACAATACACTATATTTTAGTAAATATGTTAGTATGTTGAGTTGTTAATACATAACACCTTAGGGGTGCGAGCGATACGGAAACGTATCACAATAATATCACGAATTTGAATTTTCAGAATCCCTCTCTCGCCTTCAAAGACTAATAATGGACAATGTACTTAAATAAAATTTTATGATATATTTATAATATTACTCATATTTTAAAAGCATTCTACGAATACTGCAAATTTTGTATTTACAATGATCGCTATTATGATCGAATGTTGGGTTGCATGGATCGAGTTGTTGTGTAATTTGCGGTAAAACGTAAAAATTGTAGATTGAGCGGTCACTTTTTACATCTCATTTAAATATGTCGATTTCTTCTCGAGATGATTATTCCTTTTGGACTCCTTGAGCCGTTAAGCGATTTTTGTACAGCGGACTTCAAACTGAGGCACACGAGTGACAAACTCATATCCTTTATTATGGATACCACTACCTCACCTAACCTAACCAATTTGTTTTGAAAAATACAGGTGTATACATTATACACGTGAAACACTTTTTTGACCGAAAATCAACAGGTAAATTTTACCCTTCCTCCATTTTTACATTCAAGAAAGATTTGACCGAAAAATCCAATGACCGCTCGATGGACTGACCGCAAATAGGACGACACCGAATGTTGATTATAAATACCCCGACATTTAAAAAAATTCACAATTTTTAATAACAAATTCTGGTTATATTTCTATTTTTTATATACAGTTGGTTCCGTCCCTTATTTAGACTTTTAAAGTATATCTTCAGACGAGATAGCCCCATTGATTTGCTTTACAAACCTACTTGCACTGGCACTATTGATATTAGCCAATTATTATATAAGTGATGAAGTTATGATGATGGTAATATTAGAAGTCATATAATAATTATTTGATATTGTTGGAGCATATGTATTGTTCCTTAATAATGTTCTGTATCATCTATGCGGGTCTTAACACATTTGTGCTTCGTGATTTACATAATGTTTCACTATTACCGTCAGTTTGTGGAGATTTTCTCACTTGTTTGTTCCCATTCCGGACAATAACAGATCCATTTGCAAAACGTTTTTATCAAGATGGTTGGTTCGATTCGAAGGTTAAGATTTTTGACTGATTGTGAGGCAATAGGAAAATTAAAGGTAGACATAAGAATTGCAATACGTATATTTTCTTTATTGATTCTATAAACACCGTTTTGTTTATTGTTCTCTATTTTAGGTTCATTTTAATTATTAATTTATTCAAGTGTATATTTATTACGTTGCGTCAATCAAATTACCATAAAAATTCAAATAAATCAATGGCGTTTTCCATTAGTGAGGCTTTTACTTATATAACATCGTTATTTGGATTGTCGTTCCTCATAGGTAGATATATACATTTCCTTTGTATGTGCATTGTTTTTAACGATGTCTGTAATAATTTTTGAGAAACAGTTTATTGTTTTGTTTTTATCTACTACAAATCTATTTTTCTTCATTTTAATAGCATTATAATGTTTTATTAATTTGTTTGCATCTATTTCTTGATTTTTTGTAGACAATTATTTTGGTTATGAGATGTCCTAATTTTCCTTAAAAATAAAATAGTATTACTAGAAAGATCTTGTTTGATTTTATGTTGTAATAGAAGGGTTTAAAATTAACATTAAATGGATAAAGTTAAAAAAAGACTTTTTCTATTGCATTAGAAAGAGTTATTGAGTTTGGAAATTGATTTTTAAAAGGACCTAATAGAATAAGCCTTTGTTTTTATTTAAAATATACAATGAAATTGAATTTCTTAATTATACTTGGGTTTAAATTTGATTTTGATTAAAAAATAGAAAGTTAGCATAAAAATACTAAAGGCTATTTCTTCGAAAAATGCAGAGGGTAGCGAGACATGAAGCGGTAGTTTTTATTAGGGATCGGGCAACGGTACTTTTTATGATTGACCGTTGCAGGCGATCGGCAACGAAGGGATAGAAATTTTCACTTGTTTTTAAATGAAAGAAAAGAAAAGAAAGCTGAGAATTGAAAAAAACAAGACAGTAGAAAACAAGTTTTTAGAAAAAGCATGTTCAAAGGTGTTAGTAACTTTATGAAAAATATATACATATAATTCATACAAAATAATTTGCCGAAGCGAGTTATTTTATGTTAAAATCAAACGCATAAAATTTTTCTGAGCATAAGTTTAAATAATTTTGAACGGAAAAATAGCCGTCAGCTGCATTGAAAATGGGGGATTATTATACGTCAGCTACTCCTCATAGTCATCAAGTCGTCAGTCCACAGACGGGTTGGGCATGCACCTGCCATTCTTCCTATCCTGAGTCTATCGTCGCATTTCTTCAAAGCTAACTACTTGAGAATAGTAATATAATCTATGCCTTCCTCTGGCTTTTTTAACTCTTATTTCTACTTCTAATACGTGTCTAACTAGTCCTTCACGTCTCAGAAGGTGTACTACTATCATATATCCTTATCTTTTGTTTTTTGACACGAGGATGTATCAAATATAAAGAAGCTTTTCTTCATAAAACATTTATTTTGAAAAGTTTCACAAAAACACAAATTTCTCTATTTTTCGACATATCCCCCTTGTTTGCCTGTACATTCCCCAACACATTGGTAGTTTTTTTTATCCCGTTTTCATAAAAAGAAGCATGCGGGTGTCTATCCAGTTGCGTACAAACGTCTCCACCTGTTCATCGGTCTGAAATCGCTAATCAAACATGTGGAAATCACAGGGCAAGTTTTACCTGACTGAGAAGATTACAGTAGTAGGCTGCATTAATGGTTCTTCGCTCGTGCAAAAAATCAGCACCC
Organism: Agrilus biguttatus; assembly: GCA_963921985.1. Lineage (NCBI taxonomy): Eukaryota > Metazoa > Arthropoda > Insecta > Coleoptera > Buprestidae > Agrilus > Agrilus biguttatus. The sequence goes on from OY998117.1 coordinate 33,765,218, forward strand.
CTCTCCAATCCCAAAAAATCGTGGCTAAAACTTTGCCTGCAGACAGACGTGTTTTCGGCTTCACCTCTTTCTCACTCATTGTAATAGCTATTAACCAAGCGAACGCAGCAATACGACGCGTCGTTTCCGTGCCACCTAATATCCCCACTTCAAGTTCCTAATGCCCGGATGCGCCTTGAACAACTGTCCGGCTCGCAATTTAAAAAGGCTCGTTAATATTTGATCCACCCTCGTATTTGAAATTTTCTCACCGCTTGCTCCACTCACAAATTTGCACCGCTGCTTCCCGGACCATTTTTTGTGAAAAACGCTTAATCCTTTCCACATTTACGCATTCGTTGTATGAGAGGTAGTTTATAAGCGAGTGAAAGTATATGTAGTAAATTTAAGGCATGATTGAACGTGTGCACTTTTTGTCATGGCTATTGTTTAGAAAAATGTTGGTTCCGGGAAACATGAATGGGTAATGAAAACGTGAGAAACATATTACAAATAGCTAATTATCTACGGTTCTCATTTTCACGCAAGGAACGCGCCTATAACGGAATTAAAGAATGTTTTGCTCCACTGAACTTACTGAAAAATAAAATTGAAATCCATCCTGTCATTTCCAGCAACTGAACCGTTTTGTCAGTTTCTATTAATGTGTAGCGGAAGTGTTCATGTCGTCATGCCTTCTATTTGTTTGGGAAATCTGTTCATTTATTAATTCTCTTTTTAAATTAAATATATGGTAATGTAACTAATATACAAACAATTTCAGTAATTGCTAATATAAATTTGTATATAAGAGAAATAACGAACCAAGGCAATTCGGTTGCTGAAAAGTGGCTTAGAAATTGAAAATTCCAACCACGTTGTTCTAGTAGCTAATTTTCATTCTTTTAAATGTATTTTTGGTCGCTTAACTCGAATATAAACTTTGTTTGTTTAAACTAATGACATTATTGTATTGTAAGAAATCTTTTACTGTCGAAATCCATAGAAGAAATCAGATTGGAGCTAAACGGCGTCAGCAACTGCAGCTGAAATCATCAGTGGTTATAGCTGAAAGTCATTTAGACTATGGCCGGTTAACCCGAATCTGAATTGTACTAGCTACAGTCGGTACACAAATTACAAAAAAGCTTCTAATAAAACAGATGATCCTTGAACGACCTTTTTCTTTCCTAATTCTTAAACTTAAATCGAAAGTCCAACTGCGCTATACAACTAGGAATTATTTCAGATTTTCCGGAGTATGATCAGATCGGGTTCGGATATTTCGTAATACAATCGTCCCGATCAGGGTAGAGTGAGGCCTTCCTTAAACCGGATATTGGATCATTTCATTAGAGGATCTAATAAGAAGATTTTTATGTTATTACGCACTTAATTTATATTTTGTAAGAAAGGTAAAAGACTTTTGAATGTTTCAAGATTTTATTAATAACAATCTACATACTGTATTTATTTCATATCCCTAAACGTATGTAGAGTGTTATTAATAAAACCTTGAAACATTTAAAAAAATATTTTTCCTTTTCTTATATTATTTCAAAATAGCTATGTAAAAACAAGAAAATACACAAAATGTTTCAACGATTTTATTATTCAAAAGCTCGACAATTGTTTCGACCAATCGGTCTTTATCAATAGTATTGTAGTTACTACCTGAGGAACAGTAATTCAAACCTTAAATAGATAACAAATAAGTACAAAGTTACAGATGTATATAAGCCTAAATAGGGTGGGGGGACCATCATAAATTGGTTAACAGAAGTGGATTATTGTTCGATAATATTTCAGATTGGTTATTGACTATATTATCATTCTTTGTTTTCTAATTTTTTCAACGTTGTGAATTAATTGGACATTGTTGATATCTAAAATATGATTGTTTTCTATGCAGTGTTCTGTAAAACATTGTTCTGTGAAATTTTTTGTGTATTTTCTTGTTTTTACATAGCTATTCTATAATGTTTCATCAAGAATGCACCATTAATAGTCTTTTAAACATTATTTCAAAATGTTTCACAAATCAGTCACAGAGGAATCCTTTTCTTTTGTATATTATGTATTTATAATATATGCACGAGGAGTTCAAGAAATCTACCTTGGGATATCCGATGGTAATTCTAAAGAAACCCTGGTAAAATTTCATAGTTTTCAGGTGTTTGGAGTTGAACTTTCATTTTCTTTCATACTTTATAGTTGTATGCCGTCAATTTTCCATGAAACTCTTTTCCATAAGGTGTAAACGTGCCATGTGCCACTTTATCCTTACATAATATACACATACAGCGATTTTAATTTTGATATCGTTTCCTTCATAAAACGCCATCATTTCGGTCGAACCCAATGGACTGAAACATTAACGGGCCACCGGTTCTTTTCTACGTAGTTGTTTTATAAGCTGTCGTATATTTCCATTAACTAATCTTAAACGCATCTCTTCTTCAGTCATCCAAGTGCACTACCCTTTCTAGATGACCGTAGACGATGAGCATTACCGAAGATGTAACCGTTTAAAATTCTGGTCGGTCAATGACCAAGTGGTTTTAATGGAAGGAATTATTTTCACCGCGTCCATCATGTCAGGACAGGATCCGTCTAATTTTTATTATCAAGTAATTCCTCATCATTTGTTATAAAACCTTTTAGAATATTTATTCGAGTTCTATGAGTTTGACTTTTGCCTATAATTTTGTATTGACGGACTAATCAATCGAATACTGAAACTTAATTTAACTTCTGAAACTATTACCGTCCTACCCACGCGATAAGTCATCAAAGCGATTTTTGGAATTTTCGATAATAGCCGGAAATTGAACATTTTAGGAAACATACTTTCGTTTAAAAACTCTTCTGAAAAGTTCTTTCGGAACATTCTTACTTAATACGTAGGTGCAGGCTTGTGCAGCTGTTGTCCATTAAGTTGTTACTTCTCTGTGTCAAATATTTAGTAGATACATGTCAACGTTCTGTTGCCATTTTTACGGTTCACCCTCAGAGCTCAACCGAAATGTCCATACGGGTATTATATATGTTACCGACCAAACCCGATTTCAACACAAACTAGTTTTGCCTAGGCTAAACTAGTTCTTCCTATACGCGATAGGATTAACTAGTATAGCCTAGTCCAAACTAATTTGTCCTAATCCCATTAGGATAAACCAGTTTAAGCTAGTCCAAAGTGATTTGTCCTGAGATAAATAGGTTAGGTTATGATCGATAAGTTTTTGTGAGATGCAGCTGCAGAAACAACTGTTCCATAGACAGATGCCAGTGCAAGAAGGCAATAATACTCTGCCACCAAAGCACTCCATGTAAAAATAAATAACAATTTTAATAACTGAGATATGATTATTGCTTCTATTAAAAAAACACTTATTATTTGTTATAGTGTGATTGTTTGTATTACAAATTATCCATAATTTTTAACGACGAATCATTATGGTTTTAATAAAAATGATTATTTTTCGAATTACGTAGTATTTTATTCAGTTTATCTAGATATACTATAATGTTTACACTAGGCCACACCAGTTTATCCTAGAGTGTGCGTATTTATATCAGGACAAATCAGTTTGGACTAGCCTAAACTGGTTTATCCTGTCGGGCTTAGGACAAATTAGTTTGGAATAGGCTGTACTAGTGAATCATATTGCGTATAGGAAGAACTAGTTTTCCCTAGGCAAAACTATTTTGTCCTGAAATCGGGTTTGGCCAGTAACATATACGTTTAATAAAAATGTGATACAATAAAGACGCAGACAGTTAACGGTTTTAATCAATTTCCGTACTCGAGACACCTCTTTATCGTAGGTGTCACTTTATTTATTGCCTGGGCTATAGTAAAAACAATTATGTTGCAAAGTCACGGTATAAATTTGATATTATTACCAAATTTTTCATCCTCAGAATTATCTAGGTCAACGTACTGTCGCGAAAGGACATTCTCTAAAGTGGTCCCGTTAACAAAAATAAAAATATTCGAAAGGAGGTCGAACCATAACATGTAGATTGTGTAGGTACAACAAATTAATATGCTTGCTTAGTAGTCTATATTATAATATAGAATTTCGATTTCCAAAAAAGGACCTGAGACGATTCAGTAAGTAAATATGAGAGCTACTTAATGAATTAAAATAGCGGCAGTCTTTAATGTACCCGTTATTAATACGCTATACTATACTAAAACTGAACCGACTTTTGATAATTCTTTTACATTATAATATAATTATTTCAATTTATTGCAGTTCACGTAATGGTGTTATATTAATTAATTTTGACGGTATTGTTTATCTACCAAAATAATTTTCCCCATACGAATCTGTATCTGCTTATGCAATTATGAAATTTTCAATTAAAATTGTTTGTTTATGAATGATTATCGGTAGTACACTTCACGGTATAGTTATGCTTTAAAACAAATAAAAGTATGTAAATGTATGATTGTTTATTCAAAATTTGAATTTTAGTTGGATAATTGCTAATGCTGCACGGTTCTATTTGGTTGACTGATTATTACAAGCATGCACAAAAGTATTCAACAATAGTACAAAAATTCTCGTTCAAAAGAGTAATTTTTGCGATAAGTTTATATTTATATACATATATCCTATATTAATTTTAAAGTTCAAATACTGGCAAAATCTTAGGATTTACTGAAATGTTAAATGAAGAAGTGGGCTTGAAAATTATCAGATTATTTTTTAAAAAGGATTTTAAAAATGGTTCCAACTATATAATTTTTAATCAAGTGTATTACATTCTTTTCCAAAAACCAACATTTAATAATTGTCATTGGTAACAGCCCAAAAAATCGTCTCATTTTATATCAGTTCTTACATTTACAGGCTTATCTTGGTAAAACCTACCAATATTTGGATTTATATAAGTAAAATCGGTCAAGTTCGAATAATTTATATTCAGGATCTGCTTAAATTTAGTTCAAGTTCTTAGTTAGCTACGTTTTCAGTATTTTATAATACGAAATGGAATTCGAAAAATGAATTACTGTTCTCACATGAGGATGTCAGAATAAATATAATTCCAAAAAAGCATATTGTCTTTCGAATAGGTATAAGTATAATCATTCGTTATGAAATATATGCGCTCTTTCTTCAGCTAGCGTTCAACTAAGTAAGAGAATGTTAAGGAAAAGTTCCTGTTTACTTGCAAATTATATAAGCTCGAGAAAATTAAATTAAAATCAATAAAGCGGATCTTAAGTGAACTACTAGCGGTAAGGTTGTTGCTAAACCGGAAGAAGATACTTTAATGTACTTGCTGTTTTCAATGTAGTTATAAATAATATGCATAGGTCGACGCATTTGTAGCATTTGCCTTACATCTGTATGTTACTGACCAAATGCTAAAATACTTGACAATGACAATCAAATGGCATATATTTATTTATTTATTTATTTATTTATTTATTTATTTACTTATTTATTTATTTATTGTAATAAACTTAAAGGAGTTTTCTACTTTTAATTGGGAAAATAATAATTAACTCAGATAATTTAATAAAAAGCCACAGAGAAGCAGAAAGTGGTCCTCTACTATTGTAGGGTCGTTAATGTTTAACAAAGTTCCTTTTAATTAAGGAGAACTTCTTGTTAAATGGAAATTGATGGTTACTAGCAGTGGATTTCCTTAATCAAAAAGGACCTTACATCATAATAATAAGGACACAGCATTTATTACTGTATCAGTGATACTGAAACAGAAAATAATTGTGGTTCGCCTTTCTCTCTCTAACGCGGCTTCATTGGCTGTCTCTTTCCTAGCCGTATCTCTCTACCATTCAGGCCGCGTTAAAGCGAGAAAGTCGGACCACAATTATTTCTCATTTCAGAATCACTGTCTATTGTATTAAATGCTCTAAGAAGACGACTTTGTTAAACATTAATGACGCTACAATAATAATAATTAGCACTTATTACCTTTATGTTAATATTTATTCTTGTTGCTAGTAACCAGCAGCTTTAGTTTGGTCAGTATTTTCTAGAAATTGCGGATGGTTTTTTGAAATATATTAACCAACTACATAAATAGGTGATTGAGTTGGCCTTCACGATGAATTATTAAAACAATAAAAAATGTTTAAACTTTCACGAAACTTTATTAAACTTGCTTAACAATACTGTTTCACCTCACAGAGGCATCTTCAGAAGCTGAAATGTGTGTTAAATGAGTTTTTACATCAAGTGCTTATATTACCTATCCTATTTATCATTATCTTGTGGGATGTGTACATGTTCGGTTGTGCGACTTACAGATTATTGTTTAAACATATTGAAATTATTACTAAGTTGATGTACAACATTTACTATTGGTGAATTGTGGACATTCTCTATTTCATTTAAAACAATTTCATCTGCTAACTCTCTTTTATTCCCGTTCCATACCATGAAAATATCATATACATAGCGTTTCCAAATTCTAATATGTTTTTTGAATTGACTGTTATTGATTTTATTTTCTAAATAATTCATAAACATGTCTTCTAGTATATATAGGACAAACGGGAAGAACTTTCAAAGATAGAATAAACGAACATGAAAATTATAACCAAAATTTAGCGTTTAAGAACCATTTGACTGAAAACAAACATGATTTTAATATAGATAATGTCAAAATTTTACATATAAAAGAAAAAAGTAAAATACTGAACATCCTAGAAGCAATAGGAATAAAATCAGATTTGAATTCAAAAAATGAAATTGTTTTAAATGAAATAGATAATGTCCACAATTCACTAATAGTAAATGCTTGTACATCAAGTTAGTAATAATTTCAACATATTATACAATAATCTGTAAGTCACACAACCCAACTTGTACACACCCCACTAGATAATAAGAAATAGGATAGGTAATATAAGCTGTTGCTGTAAAAACTCAGTTTAAACACACTTCAGCTTCTGAAGATGCCTCTGTGAGGTGAAACAGTATTGTTAAGCAAGTTTAATAAAGTTTCGTGAAAGTTTAAACGTGTTTTATTGTTTTAATAATTCGTCACAACTATGTAAAATAAATATCCCGTACACAATACGGAAAGGACCGAGGGTAGTCAAGAAATAGGTAAAATAAATTAAGGTACTGGCACAATAACTGCTTAACAATGCTTTCTTAACCGAATGTAAAGAATACTATTATAACGCAATAGTTAATAGATAAACAGAATTATTTCCTGGGCTTAACGAGTCTCTCGGCGCCTCTGTTTAGTTTCACTGATGGTTGGTGGCGCCTCGACTACAAGCGCTACCAGTCACGGTGCAGGTAATCTATCGTCCTTTTTTATTACTCAGCACATAGAAACTGTCCCATACTCCATTATTTTGTTAAATATTAGACTGTAACAGTGAGTTTGGCTAAGCAAGTTAATTCTTTTGTTCGCCGTCCACTCTAGCAAAATTTTATTGCATTCAACGTCACTTGCTTCAATTGTTCGTTCACTCAGACCTCTTCAAATAAGTTTGTTCAATTGTATTGTTTGCTCTGAGCGAATGTGAACTTTTTTTATGTCCTGTTCTCTTGCTGGCACCTTTGGACAATACCTATATTTATTGATGTTTTTCTTTAATAAATATACAGCTGTGTTTTAAATAACCAAGTTATATATTCCGAATTGTCAAACTACCCATACGTGCTGCTTTTATTTCTGAGATTGTAAATATCCATTTACCTATTATAAGTGGTTGTCTGTTTATACTATAAAATGCGCTGTTTGCATTAAGCGTTTTGCTAAACTAGTGACGTTATTGTAGGCGTATTAGTAGAAGGGAAGACATAAAACTTTCTTCAGTTATTTCATAAATTCATTGAACTTACATAAGAGTAATCTGCATGCATGCTATATGATTGACGTCAAGCAGTTAATCTTATAAGAAGCAACAATGCTAAAGTAATACTCACCCTTGTAAGTACAGCTGACGTTTAGCCAATTAAAAGCTACAGTAAACCAAGTTATATGACTACTTTGACATTAATTGCGATACTGTTAATGTTCATGGTCATTTAATATAACGAAATTTTTAAACACATACATGTATCTACTAAATTATATATAAGTACATTTTAATATTGTTTATTAGTTGATGAAATAAGATTATTTCACCGGTGCACAGATGTCCTATGGGGGAATCGATGCAATAAACGGACTTTGTGTTTTAAAAGTTTATTACACCCAAACTATTTACAACTATATACACACTAATTTTATTGTACGCTGTGATTGCTACTTATTTTTACGAAAATACTAAATGACTATAGATTATGATTTATTATACGAAACTATGTTATAAAATACTACATGTTTAGAGTGATCTTGATGTGAGTGTTAATGTTAATGTACTAAAATGATTTCTGCTAAAAATGTGTGATGTTTGAATGGTTTGAATCTAATTTGATTGAATGATGAATTGATTCTGCAATTGAATGTAAAAATACTTATTTTAACATGAATTTAAGAACCGGCCCCCAGTGGAGGGGTGGTTCCGATACACCGACACTTGAAACAACAAAAAAAAAGGAAACGTAAACATACAAAAATTCAAGATTGCAAGCTATGAGACGGTGCATCATATACGTCCTGGAAATGGACCGATGGGTCAAAAAATTACCCCCAATAAATCTATCGACTAACTTAACTCTAAAAGAACATTTGGAAACAAAGAAAATATAATACAATAGGGCTAAACGGCAATACCAAGAAGGGAAAAAATATGACATATACAAAAACCATAAATTGCAAAAGAAAGGAACAGACAGCAAACGCACATGATAATACAAAAATTACAAAAATCCGAGAAGTAAAAAATGCATGACCAATGAGAGTAATACATTACAAAGATAAAAAATAAAAAGATGAATATGTGCGAACAAATATATTTTTGACCGTGGCTCATCTATACATATAAATAAATTAAAGTATAATATCGGAATAACTGTCTTTTTTAAGCTCATATGGTTATCGTGTGTCTGTCTGTACGGGTTAATCTTCGAAACGGCTCAACCGATTTCGATGAAGGAAGGTTATCAGGAGTGATTTAGGCAACTAACGATTCTCTAGTGAAAATTGATTCTTTTATAGCACAGAGCATCTCTTTACAAGCTTCGTGTAGAACATAAAATAAATCATTTAAAATGCCGATAACTGTCTATTTAATCATGACAAAGTTATAAAAGGTGGTATTATATATTCTCCAAATTTTATAGTACTTTATATTCGGCATGACTTCAACGTCGTTGATGAGTATCATTACATATTGTGTAATTTTCATTTAAACTGAAAAATGCTAACAAAACATTTTATTCCTATGCAAATTTTAGACAGTATCTGCTGAACAATTTTAAATCATAATCTCTAAAACTTATTGCAAAATTACGTTTCGTTTATTTTATACTATAAGAAATAATATAACAGAAGTTTTAACATCCTCAAAATGATCCAATTCATTAGTATCATTTCAAAAACTATAAAAAAGCAGTTAAAAATGTTTTAAGTGTATCATATTTAAATATGAGTCGTCCCTATCATTTTTTCCCATGTTTATATAATATCTAACTGATTAGAGTTTGACCAACATGTTAGTTGTAGAGGAAATGAGGTAACTGATAAAATTGTAACATACAAATACATTTTTTAATCAAAAGCCAAAACAACAACAAAAACATTCGTTTGATATTAGAATTTATGCGAGTAATAAATTTTGTTTTTTCCGTTTAAATAAGGTGACCAACTATACTCATTTACTGAGTTTTGTACTCTTTTTTCGCAAACCGTACTCTTTTCAAATCCTGTACTCTGAAAGTACTCATTTGTATAATGTTATACTCATTTGTATTTCTAAAACAGTTTTTTAGATTATTTTATTTCAATTTTATTAATTAAATATTTAAAATTATTTTGACAGTGATTTGAATTTCACGCGCGCATATTGCTTGCCGTTTCTGGCACGTCAGGGGACAGGGCAAACACCAGACACGAGTTTGACAGTGATTTGAATTAAAATGAATTTTTAAAAGAAGTTAAATTTTTTTATAAAATTTGCCATGAATATATCTAAGAATGGATAGTGAACTTTAGAGCATTAAATTGTTTCAAATGGACCCTTCTAAATAGTAAAACTGAATGGAAAGAAGTTTCTTCAGCAGTCGAATTTGTAATGAAGGAAGTAAAAGGATATTGTTATTAATGACAAATTTCTCTTTGAAGAAATTCGAAGAGTTAATTTATATTTGAATGAAGAAATGGAACGATGAGAAAATAGTACTTGACAAAAGATGGGTAGAAATATTTCGGCATTTTAGAGTAGAACATATCTTACATGAAAATTTAAAAGTTTTAATAGAAATTTCCTTATGTTGTCCAGGCACTAATGCTGCTGTTGAAAGGGTATTTTCACTAGGGAATGATTATTGGAGCAGTGAGAAGTCGCAACTTTCTGTAAAAACATTATTAGACGAACATACTCATATAGCAAAAAAAATCCACTCGGAAGAAAAATATGTTTTTAAAAGAAAATAAATTTTTTATCGTTTTTTCTTTTTTTTCTTTCACCTATGAAATACTTGCAAAGCGTACTCTTTTTGAACAAAAAATAGTTGGTCACCTTAGTTTAAAGTTAATTTAATAATCTTCTTTAGTAAGGTACATCACAAATTAAATACATAGACGTAAATAGATTAATATAAACCAAAGCTAAATGCATTGTAAACTGAGGTCTATTAAAATAAGGTAATAGATGTTTGTTTACTTTAGTTTCCTGGCAGTAGAGACGATTTTCTTCGAAAATATTTAACATGTAGGTTGAGGATCTAATTTTGTAAATTTATATTTTCGGCTTGTCCGTAAAGCTTCTAATTATGTCAATCCCATTAACTATTAAACCATTAACCAAACTTATGTGTTCAATGAAACTCAGATACAGACAAATTTTCAATAGAAATATAATACTAGAAGTTAAATTATTTCAGTTAGGAAGTTCAAAAATATATTTTCAGTTTAAGTGATCACTAGCATTCAAGGACGTTCCAGGATTATTTGGACAAAGAAAAGGTGCAGTGTCTACAAATTATAAATCAATTTATAAATGGAATTTTCTCAAGATTATTATTATTTATTAAATAATATTTGAATTTTTGTGGTATGTCCATCTTTCTACTTTTTAAGTAAAGCTTTTTTTAAGGTCGTATTGATGTTGAAAAAGCTTTTTCAAGCATATACGGCACATACACACATACCTATATGTACATATCTATAAAAAGATATGTCCTCACTAACTTAGCAACGCCCAACCCAAATACCTAACACTGGAAGTACAAAATTTGGACAGCATATTGGTTGATTAAACAAAATAACAAAAATACAACAATTAAGTGCGATTTGGACTTTTATATCGTTATATAGGGTGTTAAATAGTTATCTCATAATTTTTATGGGGTTACTTTTGGTATCCGAAATTAAACAACTTTCATAGAGCAATATTTATTTTGTGCTACAAGAAAGAAACCTTCTAATTAAGTTTGTCAAATGCTAATTCCACACAGAATTGAAAATGAATGATTTTGTTCTTTTTCATTTTTTTCTGCTATGAGATCTTCCTTCACGCAAAAGCTAAATATTGTAGGTCAACGAAAAGTACTCTGTATGATCTAATGTGTGTGAGTTAGTCTATCAGTATGAATATACACTTTGAAACGCATTATTTCTTTAATCAATTTAGTTAAAAGCTTTTTTAAAGGACTGTGGCGGAACAACATATTTGTAAATATTTTTGTTTGTATTAAATTCCCAGCTTTGTACTACACTGTAGGTCGAAGGAATTCTCCGTCCACCAATATTACTAACTAGTGGGCATGATAATTGCAAATGTTTTTTATCCGAAATCAATCTAGTCCGCACATACACTTCTGAATTTTCATATTCGGCTCTTACTATGTGTTAAAAAGCAATGGACATAGAGGCTTTACTATTTAGTATTAGTTTCAACTCTATACATTTATCGTTTCCTGTGACAAGCAGCGCGAACGATGCAAGTTATCCTATAAATAAGGTTTCGTTTTTTTGATTTCGAGGCACTGAACCCTAATTATGACCCATCGAGTGGATAACAAAAATAAAGGCGTTTAAAACCTCCATAACGATTTTGTTTAACTAAAAATTATATCTAATAACATAGTTAAAAAGGTGTAATAAATGTTCGAATTCCGTGATCCAAACTTAGACTGATATTTACGGTATCCACGGAGAATTTGCTTAATAGCCTATGAATAATGTTGTTTTGTGAAATAACTGTTTACATAATTTATACTTTACACCTTTTTTAATAAATAAGCCATTTAAAACTCATAAAGGTGTACGTTTACAAGTTTGCTATTATGTTTTTTGTGATAAAAGTTGTTTCATGATTACGTCGTACACTTTTTATTTGTATATTAAAAATAAAAATATATAATAAAAATTTGCTTTAACTATGTAGGAAACGATATATACGCTGTTTGCGATAAAAACAGTTCTTATTATCGTATTATGCTAACTAGACGTTTTAATTATAAATACTTTTAACAGAACAACGTTCTAGGGCAATCTGCAATTCTAACAAGAACTCCATCGTAAAAGAACTAGGTCTTGCAATATTCGTTCCTACAAAACATTCATAAAAAACTTCTTCATTAACGACTTCAAATAATTCTTTCTGTGATAGCATTAATAGCTAAAAAGTGAAGTGTAAAATTTGCAGATGCTCTAAACATGCACAATATTCTACATTCAGCTGATCTAATTTTAAATAAAATAGATCAACAGTTATTTAACTATAAGCACAAGTGCTAAAAAATCAGAAATAGGGATGCCAATAAAAAATATACAATTGAGAAACCAACAAAAATTATTTAATGCAGATGAGCGTTTGGAGTCTTCTGTCGTTTTACATCTGACACTGTTTCCTAGGACACTATAAACAATCTATAAAGTCATGAGCTCATAGCAAATCTTAATTTACTAATAATGGAACTATTTTATTTTCCCTTTGGTCATAAATTTTTTTCGGGAAGTATGTCGAAATATCCTAGTGTAGATTTTTGGACCTAATCGTAAAAATGTGATATATGTAGCAACCAAAGTACCTGGAGGATACTGATATGGTGAACTGTAGTCAACATTGTTCGGTACTCCTTATAGAAATATCGAAATTACAAATCAAGCATTTTTCGCATCCTCAACTACTTGAACATCATTTAGGAATCCGTAAAAGTAATGGATTTGCAAGAGAGAAAAAAAGGTTTTGAGTTGGTAATAACCAGCAGATGACCTGCCGAAATACAAACAACACAACAACAATGGCCATTGTCTGCAGTATGACAATTATTCAAAGCACCGCCGACAGCGTCGTAATAATGAACACGATCGAAACTACCATGATGGCAAGCAGGCAGGCAGGCAGTCCGTCAGTGCCCATACCGCACTGGACGACAACATACTGGAATTGCAAGAAACTGTACGGGGCATCTACCTACTCCACGAATGTTCATCGTCGTTCCATTGTAATCATTATGTTGTCGTAGCTCGCAGAAGCAAATTAGACGTTGTTGGTAGGATATATGAAGTTTTGGTATGAGAGCAAAATCTTTTTATACTTCGTCCGAAAATTCTTCGGAAAATTGCTTACGTACCTATGGCGAGTTGTATTTAAAACATTCTTCGAGGGATCTGAAATAAAAGAACAAGCAACCAGATATTGTTTTGGTCACTAATGAGAGTTGATGCTGGTTGTTTACACGTATAATTTGTACACAGAATCTTCTTTTTGCATTGCTGAATACAAGCTGAATTAAAAGTCATTATTTAAAAAATAATAATTGCAGCCCATAGTTAAAGAACGGAGAATGAAAATAACAAACCAATATTAACACAAACGAATCAAGTTAGCTACTTATAAATACAACAATTAAAAATATTATGCAAAAATAAAAATTGTGGTCGTGGTGAGTGGTCCAAATTACATCTTATTTTTGATAAGGTGGATGGTCTTGGGATCCCCGTAGTTTGAAAGTTATCCATGGAACACCCTGTGTATTATAACTTCATTAAACGATATCTGAATAAACAACTTATATATTATGCCCTTTTTGTATCTAAGGTCAATAAATAATCGCAATAGATAAATTCCTTTCCTTTATGTGCATAAAATATTCATCGATAATTTAAGTATGTAATTACCCGTTTAAATTTTGCAAACAATTTACGGAAAGTTTTGTTTTTGTTTCAGACATGAATTGGACACGCCGTAAAAGAAAAATAAATTATTGGAGCTGTCTCTTTGGAACTGACGTTACCACCTTTCTAAACACATTTTGCGAAAGGAATTATTTCGTAAACAAGAAAAGCCTCTCGAGCCTCAGATGAAATCAAAACCACTAAATTACCAAAATGTATAAGAAAACCTTGAGGTTTACACCAAAGACAATTGTGGCTTTCGCAATAGTTTTTACCATCATTGTATGTCTTTACTATGCCAACCACGTTACCGACGATGTAAGTCAGAGGAATGAAGTGATACCAGAAGAAGAGTCCCAAATTGGGGTTCAACTATTTCATCAAAGTGCTGTCAGCAATAACGATAAAGTAGACAATGAATTAAATGATCATTCAAACAAAGGCACGTGTACTGCGTTATTAAATTCGGATGCTGACATTAACACTGTGGATGTGTTTAATAATTTCGACTTTCAGGTAAGTCCTTCCCAATTAGACGAAAAGGTCAACAACTTTTTTTATATATCCTTTAACTCCGTAAAATGTCTTATGATTTTTTTATATTATGCATTCATCTAAATGCCATTGATAGCAGCTGTGAATTTTATAAAAAATAAAGTTCCCGATTTTGAAATTTTTAATGACGATCGTGTCGTAAAAATAGCTTTCAATTAAAAGTACGCTAAACAGATGGTTCTAAATATTTGCGTTCATGTTTTCCCCTTACTTTATTGGTAATGTGTGTAAATATAATGCATCCCGTTTATAACGTCCACTGTGTTTTATAACTCGATTGTTTGCAATGAACTCGTTTTTGAGGAATTTTTAATGTTCTTTATATTTTGATAAATGTGAAATTTAACCTAACTGAAATTATTTTAAACAGGGCAGTAGAATTGTCCCAATGTTTAAACAATTAAGACTAATAATTATAATTATAATCATCACTATTAAATAATGTTCTCTGGTGCTGGCATATAGGTAGGTTTGTAAGGTAATTTTGTGTAGCTATCTCCTCTCATTATTCAAAATCATGCAAATTCCTGACTATTAAAACGTCTAACTAAAGAATGGAACTAAATAACGCGCCTAAATTCTATAAAATACTTTAAATAATAAACCTTGTTTTGACTGTATTCTTCGGTTTTGATTTTTTATTTATTGTTAGAATACATATTAGTAATGCATTTTACTCGTTTGTATATTTTAATTTGATTTCAATTAAATTTTCTACTTGTAAGCCTATACATATAATCAATCCATTTGTAAAGAACTGATTTGTTTGATTTCTTACAGTCAAGGTTGAGTGTTTATTATTATTTTTTTTAATTGTACTTAAATAAATGCTAATGTTTTCTTGGTATAGATGGATACAAAAAATATTCTAGGAAAAGTATACCACACCATTATGTGGTGGACATATATTTTACAGTTTTAGTTTTTCCATCTGAGTTGAGTAATTAACAACAGTTAGCGCTTTTTTTTCCGAAGAAAAGATAAGTGAACAAACCGCTGTAACAATTTTTTAATTATTAATTAAACCGTAATTTCCATAGGGAGTTGAAAAATTATAATGGAAAAATCAACTTTAAGTACTTATGAAAAAGTTTGCACATTGTAACGAATTTTCTAGTAACTGCTCATTTATTTAAAGAATGTGTATATATGTAGTCGATTTATTTAACGCTATAATACACTTATTTAGCTCACTATTTATTCTTATCACTTACGATAAGTGTTTATTTCACCATATGGACTTTCCGTTTCCGCAGTATTTATTCAGATGTCTTGAATCGAACTGTATCCGAGTATTGAGAAAAAATTAAAACACTGAGGGTTTCACTAAAACTAAAAAACTAAACTAAAACTAAAAAAAAGTTTTAGTGAAACCCTCAGTGTTTTAATTTTTTCTCAATTTTGAAAAATGTTTCACCAAGTGATAACGGCAGATACCCGTATGTATCCAAGTGTTTACCAGTCAACCATTATGTATTTATGGAATATTCTCGACTATTTCTGGAAGCTTCAGAATACTTCCAAAAACTTCTCGTAATCTCCTTTTTGCATTCTTATATGACTCATCTCGACGTATGATTTATGAGCCTAGACCACTTGCATCTATTGACGCCACAGGCAATTTTATCGTAGGTATGCAACAGGAACCTTCGTATCAATCTGCTTTCGGCGCTCGCTCACAATAGTATTTTATCGAATCAATTAAAAAACTGTATATAACAGTATTGAAATTCCTTTCTTGTTAACGCTCATACTTTAGTCTACTTGTTTTTTTAGTATCTTGTCCAAATCTTTTGTAATGCAACAAACACGAAGTACCCAATTCTTTGAGAAATTTTTGATACCTACTTAACATATTTCTTCAACATTCTTTATTAATCGATATTTTTTGTCGCTATTTAATCACTGAAGAATACATCGATTTCATCAACAGTAATTTATAAATATTCAGCTTTTTTGGAAGACGAATTTTACATGTTGTGGCATTAGAAAATGACTGTTTGTTTTAGAAGAGTTCAAAATTAAATGCTTCTTTAATTCTGGCCTTTTTATACACCGGTCATGTTCCTTTAACTGTTATTAAAAGTTTATTTAAAGATAAAGCTACCGTGTCATGTTATTCTAACTGTTTCATACGCTCATGTTATCCGCGATAGGACTTATTATTGCCATGTAAGTATAAGGTTAACGCAATAATTTCAAACGACCACTTTAACTTTTATTTCAATACAAAAAAAATATGTAAACAAAACTTACGGTATATTTATCACAGATTCACATTACTTTATAGAACTAGGTGATGTGTTGTGTTATTACATCCTCTCGACGCGACGCGACGCTTAATGCTTTCGTTGAAAAAGTAAAATTTTCAGAAACTTTCGTTTTGATAGTAAATGTATGTAAATCATTTCTCAAATCTTTTGCGTTATATTCGATTGTTGTTAGAACTGGAATAAACTGAACCAAACAAAATGTAACATTAGCCAGGTATTTACAAGTTCATACCTGTTGGGTGGGTATATTATACGAGTGGGCAAAGTGAATAAACTCTAATTCACACACCCAAGTTTAATTGGGTTTTTCCTTTTTTTATATAACAATAGAATAGAGAAATTCCTTAATAACATATTTATTCAATATTACCACACAAATAAATTTATGGGCAACAATTTAATATCTAACACAAAAACTTACAGATAATGGTTTGATATATATATATATAAATAAAAAAAGTACATAAAAAAATCAGTTCCTATGGAACGTATGTCAAACGGTTACTGACACTCACATAAAAGATATGTTCGTCACATTTCACAGTTTTTTTTGCTTCTTACTGATGCACTGATGGTAGTGTCCTGTTATGACGTGGAATAGTACTTTGGCTCGCAAACCAAGCTGGGACCAAAATAGACACCAAGGTTTGGTTCAAACAGTTCGTCTAGAGTTGACGGCTGGACTGGTGGTGAGGATGGGACCGTATAGGGCTCGAAACGTTGTCTCAGGCGACGGCCGGCACGTTTTCCTCTCTTCATTGAAATATGATATGATTATGAATGTGGGCGCATCTGTAGGTTTATTTGAAGGCTTAGATGCTGCTAGGGTACCGCAAGCTAAGAGGCGGCGATGCTACTGAGAAGCACAATCGACCCCGTCTGTAAACTTAAAACATAACTAAATTTTCTGTGTTTCATTCCCACCAGCTACTCGTGCTCTCGTGCTGGTGGGTGGGCAGTCCCTCCGACCTACACTGTAGTGCAAAGCCGGGGTGAAAGTGAAAGATTATCTGTGGAATATCACTGCCCCAGAATTTGTCTAAATGATCCAAGGAAACTACAGAAAACTTGGACGAGAGCAGCCGGACCCGGGTTCGAATGTCAAGCAATAATCTAGAGCACTAGACCACGCCGCTTGTTACCTTTTTTTTGTAGCATCTTCATATATATACCCGTGGTGGTTTATGTCTTACATATAACTTTTAATCACAAATCAAAAGTAGGTGCATGTCTCCGCTTACCGCTACTGAATAAAAATTAATGAGTCCGTGAGTACAGCGACGCCGTGTTACTAGCGCCGCGACCTTTTCAGTGTTTCCAGCGCTGCAAGAAAGGCAGGTAAAATTATAGGTAGCGCATTTCCTATGTAATTAACATATAAACCTATATACAGCAACTATTTAAAACTTCATGTGTTCTATTTTAAACATACATTTTTACGTACTTCCTTTCATACTTTAATCCAGGCGTAGGAATGGCATGTTTGTTCAACAAAAAAGGCGTATTTAAAAATATAAAAATCACAAATCTTTGTCATAGTATGTATAAAAAAAATTGATGTAATTAATAAATGTAGTTGCATTTGTGTCATATTAAAATTCTACATACCCACTATTCTAACTAACCTAACCTAACCTAACCTAGCCTCACACAATAGAAATGCTTCCCTTGATTTTTTTCTCTCCTTTATGACTTCTATTAGCGATCTAATTTATTTATTTAATTTAATTTAAATTATCCACTGTATTTATAGAAAAGTAAGCTTATGTTTAAAATATCATACAGAAACAGAACGCATAAACTTATAGTATAAAGTTTTAAATAGTTACTGTATATAAGTTTATATTTTAATTACATAGTATCGGCGTACGAGGCACGCTACACTTTTATCTACCTTTCTATGCGCATGAAAAAAAAAATCGCGGCGCTAGGAATACAGCGCTGTACGCACGACACCAAATAATAAATTTACTAAATAATCTGCGATAATTTTCTAATTACCAGTGTTTGTGTGAAATGTGTAAGGTTCATTACAATTATTTAAACCGTATACCATCTGAATATACCGATAGCTATTATAAGGGGGAAATTTTAATTTGATGTCAGATTGGTTAATGTTTAAGAGAACATTTAAATCCATAAGAATAATCAAGAGAATTTTACTCACCAGTGATTAGGAAATAGTAAATTTAATTAATAATCTACTTAGACGGGAGATGAAGGCGTGCGTGAACAAGTATAAATATATTTGGCTGGCTGGCGACTGTGTAAAAGTCAGATGATGATAAACAGGCGTTCTCGCTCTTTGGGAGTTACTCACTGGGATTCCTTCGTAACCTTTGCTCTCTGGACCGCTTGCGAATTATCTTCATCGGTCTAGCAGGATCCGTCAATCAGCAAATCGTATTAAATACCTGTAATCATGAGTTTGCGCTCCCGCGCCTCCAGACGGTGTACACACATTCTGGAGACCAACAGGGTAGGTTAAACCTAACCCCGTGCAGCTATAGCACCATGCTCGCCCTACGCAAGATAAGTCACCGTGCTATAGGCATCACCGGAGATATCTGTGTCTCTTCTGTACAATACTGGGATGACAGATAATCGTGGCACTTTAGCCACAATTCAACAACGAGCTCTTATAAACACAATGGCCAATGATAACGTGTTAACACAATAAGATCTTTCTCGAGTACTGTGTACAATATAAATAATACATATATATCAAATATATATAACCAGTAATTACATTAGTAAACCAATAATCTACTACACAAATTATCTAAGCATAACTAGTCACTGCATCGTGCACAACGTCTATATACATACTGTATATTATAAAAATGTTGCCCCCGCATCTTTCTATTCCTTCCTATGTCTTTCGTCACCCTTGGCTAACATTAACAAAACATGTGGGGATGCTAGTCGCCAGTTAGGACGTTAAATATGAGATTCAAGGAAAAGCAAATACAAAGATGATAATTATTGAGTATAATTTTCATATAATCATTTCTATTTATATTTCGTACCTTACACTATGAAACAAAAGCTGGATGTTTCTTCAAGGTAAATTCTGTTTTCCTAAAAACTCTATCCGAATTAGTTCGGCATTTTTCACGTGACAGGTGCACAAACATACAAAAATCCCAGAAAATGGTCTTAATTCTTTTTATTAATTATGCTTTACCTTCCACAATAATTATTTTTGCAAATATTTTCAGTGTATAGGCACGTAAAGTTTAAGGTTTCACTATAAGTATATATATGTGTGCAATTATCTCTAGTTATTTTATATATTTATAAGTACTGCAATTGAATAGTTTCGACCTTTGCAATGCAATGCAATCTTCATTATAATTTATTTTACGTAATAGTATATAGTTATATATATATTTATATATAATTAAAATTATTAGTTATCATAACACTGGTAAACTATTGCAAACGTGATTTGTTTTATATAGTACGTATTTTATTTACATTGTTTAGCTGTACCTATATAATTTTTTGGATAGTAGCCTGCTCTTACTATATAATGTAATAAAAAATACATCTTATAAATTTTCATTAAAAAAATCCATTAAATGTAAATCAACAAAGCTTGCGAGTGTATGCAGTTCATGATTTGTTTAGACTGTTTATAAAACGAACCTATACTATATTTTCATAATCTACTATTTACGTTTATATTCTTTCTACTTAGAATCAGGTTAAACAATTATAAATACTATTTTACAATAAACAATAGAAAATTTCCTGAAATAATTGGTATACTATTCTATGATAATGAGCAATAAATTTTGTTTTGATTATTGATTAAGCCCATAAATCTTATTATTGTTACTATTTTCCTTATATCCGCCTTGTTAAAAATTCATACGAAGGTGAAAAACAACACTAAAATAACAATATTTTAACTGAACGATAAGCAATAGGCAAATCGTTAAACTCGTAATTTTTAAATATTTCTTTTTGTATTATTAAAAAGAATAGAGGTTCTTGAAAGTTCACAAAAATTAGTACCTTTGTATTTAAATTACCCCGGTTTATTACTGAGTTTATGACGAATATTGTTTAGATTACATCAACTGTATGTTTGAATTAGATTTAACAAGGCAATATACTCGGCACAGTGTTATACAATTACAAATTTTTATTTTGTATCTACTGTTATCAGAGACGTGATTATAAAGTGATACCATTTGGGTAGGCAACACATTTTGCGAATTATGGGACAGAAACGCGAGAATTATTAAGAACGTTCGTAACATCACTCAGAAAGTTTGAGGCAGTTGAAGTGTTAAGTGTAGTTATTTCAAATAAATGTTGTGTGACACTATTTTTTTTGTACATAGGGTTTTGTGAACACTTTTATGAACTATTTTTTGTTAAAGTAATATAAAACTAGTTTAATATTAGAACGATATGGTTACATATTGTTGTGCATACGGTTGCCGTGAAAAGAGTTTTAAAGGTTCTTCCATTTCATTTCATGTGTAAGTAAAATTTAAACATAAGACACACTGATACATTTGTAATTTCTTCGAAGGTTCCTTAAGGATCCTGAATTAAAGAAAAAATGGTTGAACGCAATAAGGCGTAAAAGTTTTACTCCGTCAAAATATTGAGTTGTGTGTGACTTTTTAACTTTAGCCACAATTCAACAACGAGCTCTTATAAACGCAATGACCAATGATAACGTGTTAACACAATCAGATCTTTCTCGAGTACTGTGCACAATATAAATAATACATATATATATATATATCAAAAATAGATATAGCCAGTAATCACATTAGTAAACCAATAATTTACTACACAAATTATCTACCTGCAACGCATCGCATCGTGCACGACGTCTATATACATACTGTATATTAGAAAAATGTTGCCCTCGAATCTTTCTATTCCTTCCTATGTCTTTCGTCACCCTTAGATAACTAAACAAAACATGTGGGGATGCTAGTCGCCAGCCTTTACGAAATTAAATATGAGATTCAAGAGAAAAGCAAATACAAAGATGATAATTACTGAATATAATATTGATATAATCATTTCTATTTATATTTCGTACCTTACACTTAATGCTTAATAATATTTTATAAATTAGGCGTTTGCAATTAGACCCTCCCGCATCCCTAGGGATCATCTGTTTATATGATTAACATTTTTTTCATCAATATTTCTTTAAGAATCACGTTGAAAGTTGGGGGCGAAAACTATCCCACAGCTTTCCAATTGGGGAGAGGGCTTCAGTCCTGGTTTGAAACCCTAACTCGCACTATTATCCGCTTTCTAAATTGTTACAACATCATTAGGATTATTACAGTATACCAGCATGTTGTCGATATGATATATTATTTTCAAACCAATCTTGAGTTGATAAACCTAAACATTACGTATATTTATTAAATATTATTATAAATAGACGTCTTCTTGGAATTCGTTTGCTATTTGTCTGCTTAGAGGATTTTCCATTGTGAATTGCTGTGCTATTTACACATCTCATCTTATAGGCATCCCTCTAGATAATTTCACTCGGACATAGCCGGAGGTGCCACCAAATTATACTTGACCAAAAAAGGTACAACCGATCTTTCCACTGACCAAAAAGGGTCTTTGAAAAGGTACAACCGATTGTGCCACTAACACGTAATAGGTAGAAATTATTCTAATGAGAATGGAAAATACTTTATTGATATTTTATGGCATTTATTTAACAGTAATTAATAAGGCATTATAAATACAAACTTATGCATATATCAGTCAACAATTTTTTCAACGTAAATATGATACACATTTTATATAGTCGATATTGGATATTGTTTTGTTTTTATATTTTTCACACAATTCCATGATAGTTTTCATTTTACTTCTTACGGAGGCATCCTTAATTCTGAAAGGTGTTTTTAAACTTTGAAATCTTGACATGTGTCAATTTGAAATTCTTTTAACTTCTCGACAAATATATATATATAATGATGGATGAGCTGTGTAAAAAGATTCGTTAAATTTTGAGTGAAATGATTCACACGGGTTTGTCGTTTTCGTAACACAAGGACCACACTCCTTATCACTAACTTATCAGGTTGGTGAACACCCTTTTCTGTGGTGGCAAGATTGGTTGGTTGTTTACTTTTAAAACCCCAATTTTGTAGCAGGTAGATCTTTATTTTTAGTGGTAACTTCGATCCCACCGGTTCACTCTTGTTTATATATATATATATTGTAAATGTTTATCTGAAAATCCTAAAATTCACTCATTGCTTAAACAAAATAACTGTTAGTGGCTCTACCGAATTTATTCATGATTGTCTGGCATCCCATTCTGATTTCTATTTTCGAACTCGTTACAATAACTTCTTATACAAGAACAGATATTTTATGTGTTTTATATGTATATACAGTGACTAAAGTTTCTTCTGCTTCGGTAAAACAGCGAGTTAGATTAAAACAGACCCTATAACGGGAATTTACGTCTGAAGCCGGATGTAGTAATCAATTGGGTACTGTATTGGTTCATTAATTTGGATCGAACATGAGCCCAATTAGTTCCTACTGAAAATCTAGACGGTCAGTGGAAAACCTTCCACTAAGGAACTAATTTAACTACTGGATTCTAACATACCATCCATTCTTGCTTTGATTAAAACTCATTTACCTACCATTCCAGTTTAGCATTGTTAATCTGATCTACTTGTTCTGAAGTTATTTTCAATGAAATAAATTAATTTGATTTGCACTTTAATGCATGTAAGTAATGTATGGAACACAAAAGGTCATTAAAATGTCAACTTCACAATACGTTTTAGAGCGTTACTTGTTTATTGTTTACAAATAATAATTTTAATTAACTAAATAAATGTTTTATGGGTATCTATATTGTATACAACTTCTGTTTTAATTTTATATTAATTAACTCAATAGAAATTGCGGTAGGATGGTTGTGAAAAAACATTATAATAACTTCAAAAACCGTAGTGCTCAGGCTTTCACGGCCGGCGTATGTTGATGCAGTGTATTCTTCCGGGCTGTTTTACCGTGGTCCATGGAATTTTTCTTTTCCAGACGTTTCGCCGTGCTTGCTGACGGCATCTACAGTGGTGACTTGGCAAGTGCTTGGTCGTAACTGATAATCTTGCCAAGTCACCACTGAAGATGCCGTCAGCAAAGCACGGCGAAACGTCTGGAAAAGAAAAATTCCATGGACCACGGCAAAATAGCCCGGAAGAATACACTGCATCAACTCCAAAAACCGTTTATTAAAAACGTATATTAATTAATAAAATGTTTCATTTGTCTGTCTTGGATGTTTAGTGTTGTCACTTCTCATTAAATTTTTAATTGAGTTTTTGATGTCTAATTGTGCAATTACTATTTGAAAAGCCACCTTTATCGCTACTAATCCTTACTAATTAAAAATATTTTGTTTAAAAATCAATTGAAAAATAATTTATTTATATGCCTAGAGTGAGCGTTTACTACAAATACTTATATTTATTTGTTATAGCCCACATGGATCAGAAACCAGGAATTTTGGGATAAATCGTTCGAAGATCGTTTCGAAAGAAGTAAAATGGATTCAGAACGACCACCTCTTAAGGTCATTATTTTTTTTTTTTTTGATCTACAAGTTTGTTAAAAATTCATTTAACTTTAAAATAAGTAAGGAAATTCACTTTTAATTTATTTTTACTGTAATTAAATAACAAAAATTTCAAAAAAAATTAAGTGGACTATTGTGAATTGTGAGTTTTTTTAAAGAATAGATTATGATTTTTTTTATCATATATTTTCTAGGTGATATTGGTACCTCATTCTCACAACGATCCAGGATGGTTGAAAACATTTGAACAATATTTTAATCTTCAATCTCGACAAATTCTCAATTTAATGGTACAAAAGTTACAACAACACAAAAATTTAACATTTATTTGGTCAGAAGTTGCATTTCTTGATGCTTGGTGGGAAGCAGCGCATCCAATTAAACAAAAGTTACTTAAGCAACTAGTTAAGTCTGGTCGATTAGAAATAACAACAGGAGGATGGGTCATGACTGATGAGGCTAATGCGCACGTTTTTGCAATGGTAAATCAACTTGTGGAAGGTTAGTATTCCGTAATATAAGTACCTACAATTTTGTTTTCTTTACATCCGTTAACAGGTAACTGCCAGGTTGAATTATAAATTGGTTTCTTAAGTTTCTTAAGGCAATTTTAATTTTTTCATTTTTTAGGTCATCAGTGGTTACTTAGAAATTTAGATGTAAAACCCCAAACAGGATGGTCAATTGATCCTTTTGGCCACGGTAGCACTCAGCCGTATATTCTTGCCAAGTCAAAGTTAAAAGGAACAGTAATTCAACGAATACACTACGCTTGGAAGCAGTGGCTTGCTCTAAAACAATATGGAGATTTTAAGTGGATTCCTAGCTGGACGCCCAGTAGTACTAATGACGGTTTATTAACTCATAATCAACCTTTTGATATTTATTCCATCAAGCACAGTTGTGGACCTCATCCCTATATTTGCGTAAATTTCGACTTTCGTAAAGTACCATCTGAGTACACAGAATACACAATTAAGGCCCAATTTATCACTAACGAAAATGTAAAAGAAAAAAGTGAAATATTGCTAGAACAGTACGCAAAAACTGGATCGTTGTTTCCCCACAATGTTGTTCTAATGCCTATTGGAGATGATTTTCGATACAATGTATTTCAGGAATGGGATCAGCAATATACGAATTACAAACAATTGATGGATTATATAAATGGTAATAAACGTGTGTATAAAGCTGAAATTGTGTTTGGAACACCCAAAGATTACTTTGATGAAATTATGAAAAGATATGATCAGTACCCTACGTTAAGAGGTGATTTCTTTGTTTACTCGGATATTTTTTCTGAAGGACGCGCAGCTTATTGGTCAGGTTATTTTACAACGAGACCTTACTTGAAAATACTCAATAGGGAATTAGAAGGGTACCTAAGAGGAACGGAAATACTCTATACAGTCGCCTTCAACCATGCAAGAAAAAATAATCTTACCTCTTACTTAAAATTGTTGGAACAAGATTTTGAACGATTGGTTTTAGCACGACGAAATTTAGCTCTCTTTCAACATCATGACGCTATTACAGGAACAAGTAAAGCAATAGTTATGTGGGATTATGGATTAAAATTATTCGAAGGTATAAGATATACGATGAATATTCAACAAAATGCTATTCAGAGCCTTATCTTCGGCGAAAAGCAAAAAACGGATCCTAATCAAAAATTGGTACAAATGGATATTGAATGGGACGCATTTGAAAAACTGCCTAAAAAGATTCCTATTAATGTTATGACGGGCAATTCAAAGCAAATCGTTCTGTATAATTCATTAGCTCATACGCAAGACTATCTCGTTCAGATGCGGGTTACAAGTCCACATGTAAAAGTTTGTGATGAAGATAACAAAGAAATTGTTTACCAAATTAACCCTGTTTGGAACAGTTCCGAAAATAACGTTAAAATGATTATTTCCGATACGGAGTATGAAATTGTTTTTATTGCAACTCTTCCACCTTTGAGTATCAGTTTGTATAATGTTACTCATACACCAGCAGATACTTCAGAAAAATTAGCAGTTGTCTATTGTAATAAATGTCACCAAGAACTAAAAGTTACCGTAAATGAGAACCTGGAACAAGAAATTAAGGCGAAAAGTTCCAGCCCGGAATATTTCAAATCAATTTTTGATATAAAAAACACTCAAACTGGCGACATTCAGCTTGAAAATCACAAATTCAAAATACTCTTTAATGGCTACACTGGCTTTATGAAAACGGTAACGAACAAACGAACTTTAAAAATTCTACAATGTGGTATTCAGTTTGCCGCATACAAAAGTGCACAGTTTCATTCTGGTGCGTATCTATTTATGCCAGATCCAAGTGAACCTGATTATGAAAAAGATGTTCTACTACAGTACAAAAACCAGCAGAGTATTATTATAACTTCAGGTCCTGTATCAAGTGAATTGTCTGTAATTTATGGCCCGTTTTTAATTCATACCATACGAATCTATCACATTGAAAGTTCAAGTCTTTCCGATGCAATTTCAATCGAGAATATAGTGGACTTTGAAAATCCCCCAAGGAATAGAGAAACGGAATTGTTTATGAGAGTAATATCCGGTATACAAAACGGAGATCCACCTGAATTTTATTCCGATTTAAATGGATTTCAAATGCAGAAACGGGTTAAAGTGGAACGCATTGGAATTGAAGGAAATTATTTTCCCATTACGTCAATGGCCTACATACAAGATGAGCGTGTAAGATTGACGTTACTTACTAATCACGCCCAAGGAGCAGCAAGTTGGCAACCTGGTTATTTAGAGGTGATGCTCGATCGTAGAACGCTTTACGATGATTCAAGGGGAATGGGCGAGGGAGTGGTTGATAATCGGAAAACCCTCAGTAAATACTTCCTGTTGCTTGAAGATATAGATCAAGAGTATGTTAGAAGCACAAATGCAAAGCGATTTGAAAATGAAGATGGCCCGAGTGATAACAAATTGGACAATGGACAAAATAGTAATCCACAATTTGAAAAGATTAACACAGTTAATAAAGAAACACAGTATTCCAGACCGTCCTTATTTGCGAACCAATTGTCGAATGCCTTAAATTATCCCTTAAACATTTTCACAATCGAAAATGGTTCCAAACAAGTAACTGAAACGTCAGTTAAATTAATTAACAAACAATTCCCATGTGATCTACATTTATTAACATTAAGATCACAACCAGATCTCGTGTTCCCACAGTTCCCTTCTTCTAGTGCATTTTTAATTTTACATCGGCAAAGTTTTGAATGTGGTGTTAATAGTAGATATTCGTGTAACTCTTCGGAAATTGAGAAAAACAGTGAATTCGTCCAATTAGGTATCAAATCGATACAGAAAACGAGTCTAACAGGAACTCATCTAGAAAGTGATTCAATTACACACCAATTACATGATATAAAAGTTGAACCAATGGAATTGCAGACATTCAATGTGACCTTTATGTGACTTTATATATTATGATAAAGCAATTTATTTCCAATTGAGTCTCTTTGTTGATTACTTTTTCTGTGTAGTAATCCAAAAAAATGAGTGAAATTTTAGCTAGTCAATTATACACTCCATGTATGTTATTCTTTTAATTAATTTTTTACGACTTAATAAAAGTTTGTAAAAATAACACTTGCAACTTCGTTTGTGGGGCTTTTTCCGGTTCTGTTGTTTATATCTTAATTAGTTATTTCAATTTTATACAAGGACATGATCCAAAGCGAAAAAATACGAATTAGTAGTGTGTATTAGTATATATATCTTTACATTCAATATTCATATATTCAATTTTGTACAAGTACTTACACAGAAATTTCTTTGCGTCATTAATTTTGATAGAATTATCTTATCGGTTTTGCATTTTAATGTAGTGTTCTGGATAAGTACAAAAATGTACGCAAAACGCGATCTGAAAATAATCAAATCCACATGCTTCTACTACGTTATGTTATTACCTAGTTTCGAATTTAAAGTGATAGAGCTTCAAGCACTTTGAAAGAACTTAAGGCCCTTGAAATACAAACTACAAAGCACTTTTATAAAGTAATTCATCTACCATGTCCCAACTACTTGTTCATGAAAATGCTTGAAGTACAGTGTTTCTAAGTCCTGAAAGGACTTGAAGCAGATTTTCAAGCACAGAGCCCACTAAAGCTGTGATATATATGCGAATTTCTTCAAACTTACCTTATAACAAATTTTATTGTAATCACTCAACATTATTTTATGAGATCATATTTTGTTTAAAAAATTAAATCAAAATTTCACAATTAAAACCTTTAATTAATAAAACAAATAATAACACCCAAAGACTTCCTATTTATTAACCAGCAAGAATTACAAAATATTATATAAAATTAATAGAAAACGATCAATTTAACAATTGTAAATTTTTATATTAGATAATCATAACGCGTTTTTTATTTTCAAACACCATTAACAATAACATATGACAACCAATTAGAAGATTTATAAGACAAAAACTTGGTGACTAATTTAATTTCATTTTTTATTAATGTGAGTAAATAGATACATATAAGAAAAACAAGAAATAATAGGCCAATTTTCAATTGACTAGATTGTAAACGTACGTGTTTTGGTCCAAAATATAGGACACCAATAGTTAAAATAAACCCAGTAATACTTTATTAATAGTAAAAGATACCCACTACGATCATGCAATTCATATTTTCAATAACCTTTACAAATAGCATACACAAAAACGGTTCTTAGGACCTATTGTTAGACTCTAGTAACGTAATAAAAGTTTATATTGTGAATAATGTAAAGCGTCGATAAAATTACAGAAAAATACTAAAAATTCTCATAAAAATAATTCAAAAGCACCATATTTTTTATTATTTATTTTAGCGTTAGTTTACTGAAAGTGGTCTGGAGAAAACTGTTTTCTAGTATTTTCTGATGGTTTTATAAATTTTTTATGTAAAAATGTCCTTATTTTTCTGAATGATCAATTTTGTACAAAGATATTACTTGCTATATCTAAATAGTGAGCAGTATATCAGTCTAATGTTAAAACAGCCCGATTCCCTACAACTCTACTTGCATAGTTACAGTTATAAAATTTTTATTACTTCCGAATAATATCAGAATAAATATGAATATGATACCTCCATAAACAATTATTTGCAATAAGACGCCCATAATCCAAGCATTTTAAACCGTATTTTTCTAAATATTACTGCATATTGGTTTTATTTGATTACTGAGTAAAGGATAAAATGAACATTAAAAAGCGTAATATTTCGTTAATTAAGTAACGATTTTCGATAAGCTATGACATTGAGCAATTTGAAAGTAAACGTATATACACATATTAGGTATAAAAAAATGTCATCTAACACTACAAAATAGCGAGTTACATTACAAATTTTATTTTTATCATATAGAGCGAAGGACTGTTGAGTATTAAATATTTTTATTTATTGATTAGCTGAAATAAAATAAATCGCAAAAAGCATGTTGCAGCTAGATTGCCTCTTATTTCATAATAGCGCAAATAAAAGCACTACTTATAACAAGTAAATTAATTTCGTTTCGTTGAATAAAAAAAAACATTTAAAAAATAAGTCAATTTTACATTGCAAGAAAGGCATAAAAACATTAACAGCAAGCTACATACATGCAACAGTAGAGTAGCACTTGTCATGATTCGTAGATGAGCCTCTGGTAATGAGGAAATACTTCCCATGTTGGAATATGCAAGCTGAACTCTAATGCTATTAAGACGGCAAATTCCCAGGCGAAGAGATCCTTGCGGTTTAGACGAAAGACGCTCTCCATTCGTTCAATCAACATTTTCAACGTTTCACCTTTAAAATCGTTCAATTTCGCAGACAAAAGCAAACTTGCAGCTGCACACAGCTTTCGATTCTGCTTGTTGATCAAACCGCGAAGTATGAGTTTTTCAAAGTAGACGTATGCTTGGGCAACTGTTAAAAATTCCGGTCCGAATTCGGTTTTTGCTATTTTCTTCATTTCCCGTTTCAAGCTAAAATTACCATTAAGATTAATAATTCAAAGAGAATAAAATAATATTGGAAAGAAACACATCATTTTTAAGGTTCCGTTCCACAAAATGCCTTATGGAGAAACATGCTGTAGGATATTGTAGTTTTTGGGTGTCGAAACAGGTTTTGGGTTTCTAAACGTTTTATGTAGAATTTTAGGACTTGTGTTTTATTTAGTGGAAAACTCAATTTAACTTTACTACATATGTAGTGCTGTATATGACTTATATATGGTGGGACTATGGTATCATCTAATAACACTCATCATTATTAGAGAAAGTAACGAAAGTGCCAATGTAACAATATTGTGGAAATTACTGGTTTTACTGTCGTCGAAATTAATGAGTTTTTAAATATTCTAGACTCTACTCATTATACTTACTGTCCTCAAATGAAAAAACTTTTTCCAATTTGAATATAATTTATTAGAGCTCTATTAATTATTTTTGAAAATTTGGAAATTATTTCGAATTCAGATTAACTATAATCAACCTGATAATGGGAAACCATGATTTGAATGCAAATGATGATTATTTATAATATATACATATTCTGCTTTTAAATTTATATTTTAAAAATCTTGTTACTTCAGGGGAAACTTTCGAACATCAGGTACTTTATCTAACAAATACCGTATTAGGGAAATGTTATGAGTTAATTGGTCATACAAGTAACTCATTATGTCCAACATGTTATTTTAAGGAATTTTACAATAATACAATTTTATCTTGCAAAAAATAAAACTGACCAATCCAAATGTAATTTCATACAATTACACCTCGCTAAACTATATTAAGATAACATTGCTTCTGTTACTGTTACATATAAATAATAGGTATGTCAACTGATGATTCAATAAAAGTAAAAGTTAAAATGCAACTTGTATTGCTTTTGACAAACACGATCAAATATTTATTAATTAAAAACGAAATAATAATTCTTACCTTCTTAATTTACTCAATGTGAGCTGAATATGCGGAAAACGCTCCTTGAATTTGTCATTGATTTCCTTTTTTAAGTCTGAAGGTTTTACATAATCAATAATTGAAGTCATATAAGATGTAAAAGTAAGCAATGTTCTGTGTTTTCCCGCAATTAATTCGGGATCATCAAGGAGTGTTGGTGAATAAACCAAGGATGTCAATTCATCCTTGGGATCTGCAGGTGGAGATGCTGCAAAGTGACTCGTACTCCTTTGCGACCCGTGATCGTAAGAGAAGCACCTACAGTAAAATTATTCAATTAAAAAAATACATAAAAAAGAAACGTTTTAAAAGTTACCAAATGAGGCTTTAGATACTTTCTATGGTAGAGTATTAATAAGTACACAGACAACACCAAATTAATAATTTCTATTTCTATGTCAACTTTTAACTGAGCTAATATGCATTACAATGTATATTTACACAAACTTACTTGCCAATAAAATAATTTTGTTGCTTAAAGTAATTGAGTAAGCTATTCATAATCATACTGCAGCTACAATGAAGTGGACAGAGCATTTAGAATTAGCTGTTGCTATTATTTTAATCAGTTACAGAAAGGTTCATTGAATAGATAAGAGAGTTTACTATTATTTTGTCCTTTATGAAGTTGTCCCTTGTAAAGGAAACGGAAAAACGTGATAAGAAAATAAAATTAACATACCATAACACTACCTGTTACTTCGCCTTTTATTATTCACATTAAATTACGAAAAAGTTACGATACAAAAAATATCTGTGTGATTTGTAACTGTAATGTTAAAAGCAGATGAGATTGAGAGATGCATTAATAGTTATATTGATATCCATTCTAATAGCAACACATTTAACAATTCTGTACATGATTTACTAGAAACAAATCATTTCAACACAAAATGCAGCAGAAATATTTGCACTAAAAACATCAAGGAAAAACAATACAACAATAATCAATATCATGGATTGTGTGTTAATATTTCTTTGTATTGAAAAAGCCCATTGACACTGAGTAATAATACTGCACGTAAATAGAAAACGCTGATTGATCAAAGAAAGCATTGATTTTAGCAGCATGCACAAATGATAGACATCAAAAGCAAAGAAGTCTGATAACAAAGAAGAGACATAAAATGGTAACACATTCGAAAGAATAAAAAGATGATATGAAATTACTCAAAAGCTACACATGGAATGTATGATAAAACAGAACATTTACCATTTATAATCTGGTTGCCAGGTTAAAACTTTTGTCCTGCAAATGACAAAAACGATAAAACATAATCGAAAACGGACGACAATTAAACAAATAAAGCAAATTTATTTTTAAATAATAAATGGTACAAGAACAAATGTAAAAAAAACGATAAAAATGAGATAAGCGGTAATGAACCAATGAGAAAATTTTTTATTACCTTGCAACAACATGATGATGTCCTGGGGAATATTTCAATAATTCACTATACTCATCGAATGTAATGTGACGTCGGTCTCGCAATTCTTTTACAGTACGCGTTGGTACCAACAATTTACCATACGATATTTCCTATAACAAAAGATGGTATCAATGTTTAGAAACCTAGGAAAAATCAAGAAAGATTTTTGAATGTATTTCCAATAGTATTACTTTACAAATAATTCAATGTTATTTGAAATAGTTTATTTTATATTACTTTACTAAATACTTATCGTATATGAATTTTGTAGTAGCAATTACCTCGTCCTTTTAATAATAGCCCATCATACTGTTCGTTGTTAAAGTTAATAAGTGAAATGAAATGACACCTGTTTTTTTTTTGTTAATTAATCTTTACATTTCAACACAACATATTTACTGTTATTCGTTTCCTTATATTGCAATCGACTCATAATGACAATTATTATCGTGGAATTTATTAATATAGCGGGATTATACTTTCATATTCATACCTGATCATCTGGAGCCCTTTCGATACCTAACATTTCAAAGGGATCTAAACCATCGCCTACAGATATGGGGCGAGAACCCGATAGATGACGTTTACGGTGGGCTTCCTTTCTTGCATTGGCCCTGAAATAAGTAATAATAAGATATAACCGACAATATGGAAACTTTTCGTTTAAGTGGTTAATCTACATTTTTACCTTGACTTATAGCTTTTCGAATATGGAATAAAGGAACATACTAAAAACGGAGAATGATTTTTCGTGACAAGTACAATCCGTTCTCCTCTGAATTTGTAATCTTTTGATGACTTAATTATTTTAATTTCGCGTTCCCCGTTAACCTCTGGAATTACTGCAGGAGCAGGACTCACTTTTGTACGTCCTAAGCAAAATCAAATGTCGTCAGTCAATACGATCAAAATCTTTAAAGAAAAACTAATACCTGTAAATGGTCCTATACTTTCTGAACTGCTACCACAATGTATTCTTTCTGCATCACTTCCGAATGACGCTTGTTGATAAAGTCTTTTCTTGATTATAGGAACGATTCTCTTTTCTTGAATGCCTGTTTCACTTATTGACGACGTACTGTAATAAGTAGTATAAAAGATTTTACATATCCTCAATTTACTTAACAAATACTTATGTAAATTGTTGATCAAACAACAAATTAGGTGCCTTGGTGAAGGTCGTACAACAGTTTTGAATTTATTTTTTTGATTTAGTTTCGTTAACTGAACGTTAAGAAATACCAGAAATATGTGCAAATAAACATTGAGGAAACTTACGAGTTACATTTGTTCTGGTTAAAACTGGTAGTAATTAACCACTTAAAAAACGGTTCAGAGTAATTGGACTGTTCACGTTACAACACTAAACTAAATTAATGTTTTGTAATAGAAGATACATTGCTGACTGCATACTAACAATGTAAAAATAAAGGTAAGAACAGTTTTATTTTCTAATATGTATCTAAATGTATATCATCAATATATTATCAACATTCTTATACAAAAGGGATAGCATAGTGACCTTTGTTTAGAATCCAAAAAGAAAGCTATTTGATCAACTTAAATGTTCTTATATTATAGATATATATATATACATATATATGTATATATATATATATATATATCTCCATTTTTTTTAAATAAAATATGAAGAAAATTTTACTATCTTCATCAGAGTACTTATTAATTTTACAAACAAATCATGTTTTCATTTTTAATATAGACTTATATAAGTAAATATCATGAATATTATATGTCGTAGAGACTAATCTTCCTACAAATCTTTACCTTTTGTTAAACAAACATAGCAATATAGAAATAGTAAATAAAAATTAATACAAGTCATGAATAAATAATAAAAATAATTTTAGTTAGATAAGAACTAATCTTTATATGTAGATTTTCCTTGATTTCATCTTAAATGAACAATAATAATTTATTTGCCAGAATTTTGTGTTAATATAATATTGTGGCAGATATAAACTTAATTGCCAACGTTTTTTAAATTTGCTTATTCTTATTTTGTTTGTAGTGTTATCATCAGTAATTCAAACAAAAAATTATCTGTCAGATAAACTTGCCAATCACATTTAAAATATTTTTTGATTAGTTTTTCCTTACTTTCTTCACTTATATGACAAATATTGCATAACGCATCATTAATTTAATTAAAATGCTTTGTATTACCGTTCACGTAGTGTCTTTTTTCCTTTTGCCCTGGAAGTTGATTCATTAATGTAGTATTTGATTGGAGTCTGAACACCTTCTGAGTCTGAGCTCAAGGAATGAGCATCAAGACTATATTGCATTTTCTGAATTCTTTTTTTAACATCCCTGAAACTACGTTTAGATTTTAAACATAAATTCTCAGTGTCACTGAAATCATCAGATTCTTCTTCAATTTCTTCTGGTTTACTGTTATTTCCATTTTTAATAAGTGCTCCATTATTGGGAATAAAAGTTGGTTTTGAGTCAGGTTGAGTACCATCTAATGAAATATTCGACAAGAAGTTAATGGCTGCAATACGTCTTCTTGAACTTCTCCTGATTGAATTTGCCATCATTTGAGCTTTCTTAAAAACTAATAACACGACTTTTGTCACAGATAAGTACAAATAGTTCTTTTTTTATTTTCATCACAAGAATCCATAAATGGTCTTTCAACATTTAAATACACACTGATGTTGAACAAGTAACACAATTCTGTTGCCGGTAACATAATAACGGCTCTTTTTACTTAATCTATGACAATATAAAAGCAACTTCTGATCTACTTATTTGATCGGTTATTTAAACTTTATTTAGAAATCAAACTACGGAAACAACACACAAATGGATTTTGGCATTTCTAGTTACCACACTACGATCAAGGTACAATGTAAGCCATTAGCACATAAGGAAAAACACTGAAAAACTGTAATCTACAAATGGTTGTTGCTATTATTTATTGTACTTATGTCATGATAGTGTCACTGTCAACACTTAAAGTTTTGTTTACACTGTGCAATTCTAGATAGTATTACTGATATGGTTGATACGATGTGACAGTCGACAACTAATGACTGTTTGTTTATCCCTTTTTATCGCACCAATCCCTGCTGAGCTTCCTGCTGTTTCTTCTTTTTCTTATTTGCTTGACGTCATTTGAAGCACGTATTCATTTAACTCTCCTTGTAAAAAATTTAGAATCTTTCATCGTAGTGAAATCTTATAAAAAAAATTACTTGTCGGTCACCTGTTGGCTTTAAATAATTTTTAATAATGTCTTAAAGTAGCTTAACATTATGATTTTTTTTTATATAATTCAGAAAAAAAATATATTTGAAAAACATCAAGTTACATCGTACAATGTTATTCTTAAATTTTTGAACCATGTATATAATTGGAATTTGCTATTCATTTAGTGTTTTTCACTTAAATGATTATACTTATAACAATTTTAAAAACAAACGCTTTGTTGGTTGCCTACAAATTTTAAGAAAATTTTGTTTAATCAACAAACTCCTGTCAAAACTAATAAAATAGTAATGCTATTTTAAAGAATTAGAATTACTTATTTAAAACAGTTTGTTACCATTGATTTGTTGATATTTGCGAGGAAAATTTATCTTCAGAAACTACTATTCTATTTGTTAATTCTTCAAACAGTTAATAATATTCTACTAACTTTGGGTGAGTAAAGTGAAAATAATAAATAATCTTTATAATTATTTAATAAGCAATAGTAGAAAAATATTTGTAAACCATGACTGTATACGGGTGCAATGGCATCTCCTACAGCCACAGATACACATGTATTAAAAATTGAAACATATCCTCAATGGTAATAAATAAATTTAACATAATATAAGAAAAATTGTAAAACAAATAGGTGTATTATATATGATTAATAAATTTGAGTTTGAATTTGAATTTGTATTCTTGGTACAATATGCCAAAACTATTATAGAATTTCATAAAACTTTTTTGGAATATAAAAACGCTATTCTTTTATTTATAGATTAATAGTATTAGTTAAAGGATATATTAAAAAAAGACTTCAATGTTGGGGTAAGCACGTAACCCTACTGTAATATAGGCAACTATACATGCAACTGCGTATGAGATATAATATACTTGTTTTTAAATACAAAAATATTTTAAGTATGTAATTTAGTGCGTGTTTATACCCTATTGAATACTTGGGCAAAATGATGTTAAATTAAAAGCTATTACACTTTCATTTAACTTTTTTTTTAATATGTACACATTAAGCGTTAATGTAAAGTTGGTACACTTATAACCACACTGCTGTTTTCAACTTTATTGTACTTATACACAAAGTGAAAGTAAACAATTTACATAAATGTAAATATAATAAGGATTACGGAAATCTTAATGTATAATTAATCAGTATTGTGGTGTTTTCTCAACTTTCAGTAGATAGTAATACAGGAAATCTCCTTAAATTATTATTGTTAATGTTATGATGCGCATTTTCATATTAGGAGTTTTCTAATAAAAGATAAGAATAATGAACTTAAAATTCTATACCTATTAAATTGATTCTTACGAAGTGCATTTGAAATTACCACTTTTTCACCTACTGCAATTGCTTGTTATTATGGTCCAGTTCAGTTTTGTTGATGTAGGAAAACGAATAAAAACTGTATATGAGATGATTTAAAACAGCAAACAAATTTGTTTATCTATTTCTGTATATTTTTAAATTATACAAACTTGAGGTCTTTTTGTCTAGTATGCGTATAAATAAGGATTGGCAAATTAAAGAGCCTATTTTAAATTTTAAATTAATGTTAATAAACAGGGTCATTGAACCTGATTTTTCAATTAAACATATAAATTCGATGTATTGTAGTTTTATTTGTCTTAAGCGATCAAGTATTAGGTACCTACATAAAAGTAAGTAGAGCAATCTTATTGGACATTAGTCTTATTTTTGTGACATAATAGGTACATTCTCTACAGAAAAATATGATTTTCCCATTGTACTATTGTTATTACCGGATATGCCGATATTTTTGGCATACGACCTTAACCCACAGACCTTTTATATTCCGGTATTACCTAACTGAGTTAGTTTATCAAGTGATTTTTAAGTACCTACTTTAAAATTGCCTCAAGTGTGTGGATCTTCGAGTAATGTTAACAACTCCCACTCTTCGATTCACTCGTGGTCGGTCAGCCAGACGAAGCGATATTTCCCATATACTTTAGGTTTCGGCATTTACTCATTTAGTTTGTATTCCGTGGTAGAGCGATCGACAAGAAGACTAGCGATGATGAGACGTTCTGTTCATCTAGTATTATTAGTTAACGGACTCTTAATGTGGCACCATTCCAGTGCTTTCTTCGGCAATTATGGTCATGAAATAAATTTACCTAAATGTTGTAATCCAGGCGAAGCTGTTAATGTTACCAAACGGCAAAATGGAACAAAAATCAACTGCGATGGGACCAAGGAGTCATATTGGAGGACTAAATACTTTGTTTCAAATTACACAAACAGTAACAATAATCATTTTTTTGACTCTTGCTCGCAGTTCGAAGAATGCATCGATTATGGATTTACCAATAATAAATTGGAACAACTAATAAAGTATTCTTGTAATGGGTCCTTTTCATCAATAAATGAGACAGATGTTTTACCTAAATGCTGCGATACCAACCACTCATATGACATTCAATTTGGTGCTTGTAGGACAGATAAAGAATATATTTTTGAAAAGCAAAAGTCGTTTTTTATTCAAATCGGACTGCCTGGATGTGATACAGTCGTTACAGATCATGCATTGGATAGTTTGGATAACGTTTCTTTAAAACTTGATAGAACCATTGAATGGGCAGGTAGTGAATATTCGTGGGGAAAGTATTGTTTTGACAAAAAATACGGATCCGATAAGTATATACTAAAAGTGTGTGAAAAGGACTTCAGCAAATGCAGAAACAATACGTATGAATATGGATACCAGTGCATCCGGAAGTGTTGCCCAGTAGGAGAAACCTTCTTGACCAACAGGCAATGTGGGAAAAACAGTACTTTGGAAATACAAGGATATAACTTCCTTAATAACTCACGAGTACTATTAACAGGTATCCAAATAACTTTAGTTTCTTATTTTTTAGTTCGAGAAAATAAATTTTAAGTTTTACAAATACGAAGGAAGGGGTACCAATGGGGTCAAAATACATTTTAATAAACAAGATTCTGTAAACACTAAAAAATATGTTTTGATAGAGTAAAAACTTATGATATCTCATAAAGGGATAATAATTTTTAATTTCTAGGGACTTTGCAAATTTTTTTGTTTGTTATTTCATTCTAAGGAAGATTTTTGTATTTCATACACGAAAAACATTACTTTGCTTGTGGTAATTTAAAGTGTCAAAACATAATACATATTGGTAAAAAAAGGGAGTTTGGAAACAGTAAAACTGCTTGAAGATTTTTAGTAAAACTTTTATTTGTTCATTGAAATAAATTCCATAAAGCACGTTTCGCCAAACTTTGACGTTTTATCTAAGTTTTTATTAGTATACTCTTCGATTACTTGATATTTTTTATTACTTAAATTTCCACCTGAAATTACAATTTTTTCCGTATTTAGGGTGGTCTATTTTTTCCAACTATATTTTTTAAATTCTGTATGAAAATTATTTGCTAATAATCGGAATGACTTCTTGGTTGGTCGAAATTATTATAAGTACATATATTAAATTAATACTATTTAAACTGTCTATGGTACAGTTATAATGAAACATTTTTAAAATATTTTTAATAAAACACAACGAAAGTTTCAACAATAAGGTTTATTAAACTCTTACAATTGTTTCGGCGAACGGGCCATTTTTAAAGAGTACAGATTTGTTACAAATCTTGGTACAAGATTTTTCTCTTTGAAAATGTCCCGTTGGCCGAAACAATAGTAAGAGTTTAATAAACCTTATTGTTAAAACTTTCTTTGTGTTTTATTAAAAATATTAAATTAATGTTTATTAGTGCTAATATATGTAGAGAATTAATTGTTTTAATTTGTTTTCTGGATGATATTGAAATTTTTGATAACCTTCTGATTGCACTTGACATTCAAACATATAATTCGTTCATTTTTTAACCTCCTCAACCTGTAACTTTATTCTCAATAAAATCGTTTTTCTTATCTTAAATAATAAAAAATGCACTTGAAGTTTTGGCTAATCAACGAAAAGAATACCGTAAACTTTTTATTGCAGATCAAACGCAGAAATTATAGGTCAATTTACCTTGATCTTTGAGTTTAATGTATATAAGTTGTGTCAGTTTAATCTACTTAATGCTTGTCATGATTATATTAGTTTACTGCTTTACTTTAGAGACTAAGGGGAAGTTATTTTCAAACAAAATAATTTCGGTTATAGGCGATTCTTTGGATCTTTGATGTACTTTACCATATACTCTTTCTATTTTATAGACCTACGTTAAAAAAGTTTATCTGGTATTCATCAATTTAATTTTCATGTGCATACTTTTTTATTAAAACACTTGAATAAATTATCTCTTTATTCGTTAGGTACATTTTATTTTAATTAACTTGATCAAAGTAACTTAATATACGAAAGACTGAAGTTATGTAGTTTTATAAAATAATGATCCTTACAATTAGCACTAAATCGATACTATAAATTTTGTAGTATATAAGGTCATAGTTAATATGAAGACATGCTAATTAATTCAATAAAATGCAATACATAGTACATATTCAAATGAAGATGTGATGAAAAAGAACCAAATTTTATTTTATCCTTTTCTCAGAAACAGTTATTTTTTAAAAACCATCCTGGCTTTGATTCTGATATAATTGTTTTAATTATTGAAATTAGTTTGAGAAAATAAGAAAAATTAATTAACTGTTTTACTGTATTGCTTCATTCTGCATTTTTTTGTGGGTAAATTCACATTTAATTACTTTTGTGAAACAAAGTTTGGTCGTTTGGTACGTTGAAACGACACAACAAAATAAAAATACATGGGTGTGTAAAGTTTATTATGTACTCTATTTATAAGTAGTTAAATACACAGATGAAGAAACATGCGATGGTTCAGTTTGAATGACTGACATGATAATTCTCGTTGTAAGGGTAAAAAAAACTTTTTTGTGTTTCATTCCCATCAGCTACTCGTGCTGGTGGGCGGGCAGTCTCTCCGACCTACACTGTAGTGCAAAGCCGGAGGGTAGGGCATAAAGCTCTCTTCAGCCTCCTTGCAGGAATCGTGGGAATGGGTGGGTGATGTGGTTAGGGAGAGAAAGATGAGACGGACGAAATATTCTGTGGAATATACTGCTCCAGCATTTGCCTAAACGATCCAAGGAAACCACAGAAAACTTGGACCAGAGCAGCCGGGCCCGAGTTCGAACTGATGACCTCCCGAATGCTAAGCAATGATCCAGAGCACTAGACCACGCCGCTCGGTATTGTTGTAAGGGTTTTTATGAACGGTATATTAAAATAATGAAAGAAGGAGGGGGGGATCCGTTTCTCAGGATTTTAGTTTGGCGTTATTGGAAGTAAGGATGCCAGGAATCTAGGGAAAGTGACCGTGACGAAGGTAATTGGCGTAAATAAGTGAAAATGGACCGGATGTAGAAAAGGGTCACTTTCTACTGACGAGGGTAAATGGGTGAAAGCGAAAAAAACCAACTAAGGGTACAATGGCAACGGTTCGAAAAGGATTTGTAAAGAAGTTAAAAAAGGAAAGAATTAGATACGCGAAATAAAAATGAACCCTGAAACAGAAATACATAACATTATAGATGGAAAATATAAAGACAAGAAAAGGTTTATTTACAAAATATACAATTCAATTTACAGCCCTGGCAGAGGCAGGTGTGGCAATAAACGCCTCAAAACTACATTCAAATCATAATTTTAAAACAGTATAGTATTATTATAAATTATATACTCCAAGTTTTGGATACTAATCGTAAAGGGGATAAGCAAATTTTGATATAAATATAAGACAATATTCAGATATTATTTCACCGCTTAATACAGTCAGTTACGTACAATATTAACATAATCATTAATATCTCATTCTCACCTTCGTGTTTTATATAAAATAATGGATAATATTTTTGAGAAACGGCACGTTTGTGATGTATTAATACAGACGAGTGCGCAAAGTACTCCATTTTAGTTCATTATTTCCTCAAATTATTTTACTTGTTCTAAAAATACCGAAAATAACGACGATTAGCAGCGTTTCCCATGGAACACATCCAGCACAGCACATGATTCTAATCGGAAGACAATTTGAAATTAAAATTCAGTACATATAAAAAATACATAATGTAACATGTCACGATTACTAAAACATTCATAAATGCATGTCACTTTTTTACACTTAGTTGACGTAATGTAAGCAGACGTTTTTTAAAATATGAATATAAACAACGTACTTAATACGAATTTATGGTCCATTTTTATTAAAATTGATGATAGTTTGATGAAAATAATGCAAATGGTGACCTAGTTATTATTTAAAAATAATATGCGTGTTTTGGTAATGTGAAACGGTGATATTTATGTGATGTCTATCTTAAATTAAAAATATTGCTTTCGTTAATATGCATAAGAAAAATTGCGATTTAATTAGTAAACGTTTCGTCTGAATTTTATTTGTTTTTTTTTTATTAAAAATTGTTCTAGACAATTTTCACAGCTGTTTATGTAATTTAGTATTTTAATCCAACATATGAACAAAAGATCTTCGGATTTAGTATTTTTGTATGGGAATATAATAAGTAATCGGATTAACAAATGTTTACAGATAGTGTTCACTTCGCTGTCTGCATTTATTCATCGAACGCTGTTTATTGGCAGCAGGTAGGTTGGTTGATGTTTTGTCGGAGCTGTCTAAGCTCTGCTGCTGATGAGAACTAAAAAGTTCGAAATCGCGATCCACGTATAGAGACCAATAACATATTTTATATACGGTTTACATAGGAAAATTTAAAAGAAGTATCGGCATAAAGTTAATATAAATAATAAACATTCATCTGGTTTAGAAACACATCTAATTAATAACGACCACAACATAGAAATAAATAGTAACAGCCAAAAGTTGGATCTGAATATTACAATGTGAATAGAAAAATTCCTTTATAGATATTCCTTACTTCTTACAATACTTATTGAACATAACACTAGAATGGAAAAATGGAATATATTATGATGTAATTTTGATTAATGTGAATACATAAATTTCAAATGACTTACAACCATTGTGTGTAAGGTATAGGTACTCTTCTTGTGGTTATTTACTAGTGTTATAGTACCTGGTTTTGTAACTCACCTCAGATAATTTGCTGAGTCAATGACATTGAACAGGAAAAAGGCAATAAACACGTCAGTGTATATATGAAAAATCAAGCAATTAGCGAACTTCGGGAATCCCCACATCCCACATGTATACAGCTGTAATTTAGTTAAAAATACGCTGAATGTGCGAGTTATTAATATGTAAGTTTTGTAATCCAGTCAGTACTCCGGGGTAGGTAATTAGTTACAGTAAGAGAAACGTTTCAGCAGTATCCATTTATACTATGAAAATTTCTAAAGTATTCATTTATTTGCCACAGTACTTATCGCTAGTCGAATTCCCCATCACGCCTACCATCAGTTTCCATTAGTTTTGCATACTAATATTATAAGCATATAAATTAGTACACTTTGTATATTACTTAAAACCGTTATTCTGAAAACTACGTTTCTTTTAACAAATGTTTACAATCTAAAGTAACGTTATTTTCATTTCTTTTCTTCAACATTCCTTCAAAATTCTGGCCTTTTAACATTGATTTTTATTGCAGTACCTTTTTTAAATTCATAAATCGCTTCGATAAAACTTTAATTCGCCGACAACGGTCTTCAACATTCCAAGAAACATTTTTGCTCTCCGAAACCGTCAATGGACAAACTTAATTTTAAAATGTCAAATATTATTGGTGATTTTCAAAAATAACCCCACCAAAATAGAACCAATGGTATCTCAGAAAAAGGAAGCCAACTAAAGTTATAAAAACACTAAGCACCAGAAAAACGACATCAATTGAGCATTATCCTTTAAACATTTAACATCATTTGATCGTTATTAAGTAAGAATTCGTCATTATTATGTAAATATAAAGATAATATTTAAAATAATAA
Source organism: Agrilus biguttatus (assembly GCA_963921985.1). Taxonomy (NCBI): domain Eukaryota; kingdom Metazoa; phylum Arthropoda; class Insecta; order Coleoptera; family Buprestidae; genus Agrilus; species Agrilus biguttatus. Next base: position 33,809,473 of record OY998117.1, read on the forward strand.
AATATAAAAAAAATATTTTCAAAAAAATTATAAAAGTCGTGTAAGTTTGTTGCGTAAGTTAAGATAAGTAGTTAAGGAACCAAGTTCCTTACACTAATATTAAAATTTTGGATATGAACGGTGTATTAACATACTATGGTTTAAATATCCCTAAAGTTTACAGTACCGGATTTTTGTATTACGAGGTCAGGTCATCTATTCGAAGAGTCCTTACGTCAAAGAAAAGCGTACACATGTACTTAGTAGAGGTTGAGAGAAAACGTTCAAAATCGACAAAAATATGTTGGAATGCGGTCACGTAAAATCAATTGTTCTCGTAGTTCTAAAGACATTTTATATATAAGAACATTTAAAATTCGTTTTCTGCAGATTGATAAGGTAGTTATTATACTTTCTTACATACCCTGCTTACATGTGTAACGTATCCTCAAGGCTGATAATGACATTTGTTTTTAATAAGATATAATTAATAATAATAATAATAATGCGAACTTTATGTAGCATATAGCTATATAAACAAATAATACAGAGTTTAATATTACTTAATATAAATCGTAAAAATAACAAAATAAAACAAATATAAAGCACACCAAAACATAACTAATATCAATCTTAAATTTATAATTAATATAAAAAAGAAAAGGAGAAAAGAGAAAACTAAGATCTACAGCTATTATGATTTACATATATAACTTAGTTTAAGTTCTCTTTTAAATTTTACCAAGTTTGCTTCTTTCAGTTTGGTTTTTAATTTATATTTATGTATTGCATTCGCACTGTTTACTTGCGGTAGCATAAAATTCTCTTTAGTTCTAGTGTTATGATTGTGTGTGTCTACAAATTCACCAATAGGTTTTCAAAATTTCGCGGCATTAAATTTAGTCTGATTTTATGGACAAAAACTAATGTAAAATATTTCGAGTGATCTAAAATGTAAATTGACGTAAACTTATATTTTTATGTTTTTATATATTGGATATTTGCGTTTCTATTACACAAGTAACACTTTATTATCAATAGTGGTTTCCAAGATTTACAAAGCATCACGTTATTTTTGATACTTCCAAAAACCCGATATTTTCGAGTAGTTTCCTTGTAGAATAATTTATTTTGCTTATGTTGACGTTGACATATCAATCATTCCTAAGTCGAAAATAATGAGAATAATTTAATAACATGTTAATTAGTGGGTATTTAAAGAAGCGAGAAAAATTCATGATTACCAAAAATTAAAATAATTGTGTTATTACAGAAAATATATTGGTTAATTTTCCAATGTATAGATATGTATGATTTTCGCAAATAAAAAATTCATTTCAAATTCTATTTTAGTGTATTATTAGCAGATATAACATTGTACATTTCATTATAATTTGTATAAAGTTAATAATAAAATTACTAAAGACAGGCTAGATTTAGGTTTAGATATAGGGCAAAAAGGATTAGCATGCATAGGTTTGCGCATTATATATCACTGGTACTAGCATCTACCAATGAGAAATTAGAGACAGCGAATTAAATAAAAATAAAACAATAATTAGTGAAAGATAGGGCTAAAACTATAATACAAAAACTGGAGCTGAAAAACTAGCAGAAGTCGCCCATTTTCAGATAGTCGGTAGAGACAAGGACAATGAATAGAGCACGATCGAGTTGCTTTTAATAAAAAAATAAATCACTTTTAAAGGGTTCGCGAATGATTAATTTAGGAAATCGAAAAAGTGTGTTTTGTTTTCCGTTGTATTTATTTAAGCTTCATTAAATTTATTATTCGATGTTGAAGAATGTATTCTCACAATAAGTGACAGTATTGTAGCAGATAAAGTTGTCACATTTTTCTTTTTCTGTCACGAAGGGTCTTGCAGGTTTCAAGAATTTACCTAGAAGGTCTGCATTATCTTTACTACCTATTATATAGATGGTTGAGTTATCTTAAGATGTCCAAAATAACTGTTACCAGTAATGCTTGTTTTTAAAAAGGGTTAAAATAACTCAGAACCCTGATTCCGACTTCACCAATTTGGATTCTTAATCTGCCAGATAAAATAAGAGTTTTAGAAGAATAATAACAGTATCAACCAATTATAGTGATCTATGAATCCTATACAAGTATTTCGAAAGAATAGTTTTTAATCTAACTAATAGGTGCTGTAGGTATGTAATTTTTTATAAAAATAGTCATTTTTATCACACAATACACGAAAATACATAGTTAGAAAGTTCCGTGACAAAACAGACGGGATAGTGTGTACTCTACTTTTTTAAATATTTACCTACGACAAACTTATTCTAAGCCTCTAAGGACCAGATTGTTTGATGAACAAAGGCGGTGTTAACTGAATCAATATTTTTATACCAATTTCCACTTTAGTTTAAGGACAAGTATAAATTGTAAACATTGTATACTTATTACAAATATTTAGTCAGAGTTGGGTAATTATTAATAATTGTCTTATAAATCTGTTTCTGAAGAATTAATAAAAGTAATAACAATTCACATGCATTCGAAAGGAAATCTGGTGCGCAAATCGCTGATAACTTAATTTATTCATATTAATAATTAAAATGTAATTTAAAATGTGAAAATAGCTTCCACATTTTCATAAAAGCTCTCTATAGGTAAGAAATTTTGAAGAACAGTTCTTATTAATTAATAAAGATGATGAGATCAAGACTGTAGACAAAAATGTAAAGTAGCAGAAGTCAAGCATATGATTTTTTCAAATGCTCTAAATTAATTGCTTATTTGTTATTTTTAAATTTTATTTCTAATAATAATTATGTTTTTAATACTTCCAACTCTTTTATCCGAACAAATAGTTTGATCTGATTATCCATAAATTTCTGTAGAATGTGGATTATTTATACATACGTGCTAATTTTAATTTGAAATAATGATAATCACGTAAACGTATTTTTCTTAGAACTGCAACTTTATTAGTACGTCAAAAACTAGGAAACTAAATACCACCGTAACATTTTATTCAATCTTCTTCTTATGTATATTCAACAATTCGTATACAACCTTGGAAATTATTCAAGCAAATAAGGTAAATAATGAAATTTTTGATCAGCACATTAACTTTATGTTTGTCATTAATTACATTTTGCTGTGGTTCACAGGAAATCTGTTAAGATTGTTTACAACATTCTTTTTAATTTTTGTTTATTTCAGAAATTGAAACATTTAAAAGCATTCTTTGTGTTTAATTTAATATTTATTTTAAACGATGTTTCATAAATACCCCACCGCAAATTCAATTGAAATTAATATTATTTTCGATTTCAGCATAAAAAATATTAAACCTCCTGGCTTCTGAAACGATAAGTTTATCTATATTAGTTTGTATGGGATAGGGGGTGTATATATATTTATATCTGTCATCATAACTCCTCCGGACATTAACTGATAGGCAAGGGAGGCTCTAGTTGAATTTAATCGTAAGGATATCAATAAGATATCGTATCCAAGGACACTCTCCTGTAATTAATTTCCTGACTAAGATAGGTAGCCTTTATTAGCTTTAAAAGGTGCTCCCTTCGAAATTACCCAGAGGGAATAAAGTGACATTAGAGCTAGGTAGGATTCTTAGGAAGCTAACTTTCACTATTCGTACATACTGTTCACGTTTTCTTTCAAACGCTGATGAATTATAAAATCGAACAATAATTAAATAAATAATGACATCATAAATAAGTATATTTTTTGATAGGAGTGGTGTATAATATCTTCTAGGATTTCCCAAATATAAGTGGCATGCAAAAAGTTTGGCGATTTTTCCAAAACGTTTTGTTGAACCTTCATACTATATATCTCAATAATAAAGTTAATTAATTAATTAATCAATCATTCAATATATAATGTATTGTGAACCATGGTTCATGAAATCGTAAAAACAAATTGCTTTAGATAATCGTTAGTTTAATTTTAGATTTTATACATGTTTTTGTTTTGGTCAGTTACGTTAATCTTCAACAGTCTTCAGCATTTCAGTTAGGTAGTCATAAAGAAAATAATTTCCAAACTTTTACATTTTATTAGAATTTTCTTCCTTGATTAGTTAGAAAGGAAGAAGAAGAAGGAAAATAGTATTTACAGTTAACATCAATAATGCTTATGTTTTATATTTATTATATTATTGACAGCAACTGAAACTGACCAGTTTGCTCTTTGTCGGAATTATCTATTATCTATCTCATTCATTTTAAAACAACATGCGCATTGAAATTCAGCTCTGTAGATAGATACAGAACCACGAAAATACCTAAAAGTAATATCGGTAAAATTATTTACTTACAATTTTTTAGATAATTTTGGGAATTATTAAGCATCTTTAACCTTGGAGGTAATCAGTATTCATTACGAAAACAAAACTACATTTTAAATATTCGAAGATAGACATTATTGTAAAATTCTACAGTATTATTTCAAAATAATCATGTCGTTTTCAAGAGTAAACTAATAGTAATTGAACTAAATTAACTATTAATAATTAACGCATGTAATGCACCTATATTGTAATAACGTTAATATGTTGTTTAATTCTCATTTCTAAGTGTATCTTCCTCTATATGTATCTGCGTATGAGTATATGTAACACTCAAAAAAATTCAAAATCCAGAATGGTGGAGCTTTTAAAATGTTTTAATTATATTTTATTTGCAGATAATGTTGCCTTTATCCACGGCCTTACTTGCTCTAAATATGTGGCCATGGAACACCAATTTAATTTTACATTAAACGAAGCTGGAACCATAAAACTGGATTTAACCTCCAAAACAACTTTCCTCCCAGCTATTGAAGAAAGATATTGTTATGAGCGTGCTTCGTCTAAAAATTTTGGGCGGGCTTACAACGATTTCTTTTTCCTTTGTACAGAAAACGCTCCTTTAAGTGATATAAAATTGAAAATAATTTCGTGCATTCTTTGTATATCAATAGTATGTTTACTGATCACATTTATTGGGTATTTGATACTTCCGGATATGCAAAATTTGCACGGAAGGACATTAATGGTTCATTGTTTTTGCCTAATGCTTGCAGCCGCCTTTCTGGCCACTGCCCAGTTCAATCCAGATATTGAGCCAAAGGCAGTTTGCAGAACAATTGGTAAGTAACGTTAATGACACTAACTTTTTCAATTTTTTGTAACATTTTTTGTTTGTTATTTCAGGTATCTCCATATTTTTCTGGTTTTTAGCTGCATTTATGTGGTTGACCATAATGTGTTTCGATATTTGGTGGACCTTCGGGTAAGTTTCATTTGCTTTTTAGATTTGTTATTATAATATCCTGTGTCAGTGGCGGATTTATCAGTAGGCTGAGTACGCTGGAGTCTAGGGCGGCAGATTTTAGTGGGCGGCAAATTGGGGCCAAATTTTTTTTTTATCTTACAGAAATAAAAAAATATATTATTATATACACAAAGAAACGAGTGACAAAAATTTTAATATTTTAGTAATGCACAGTATACTGAACGCTCTTAAGTCCGTAATCCGTATATAAAAGATTACTAAACACACTGTAAAATATAGGTACTTATGCGATTATGAATTTTTAAAATATTCCAATAGCGTTTCAATATTAATTACAATTTAAATTTAGTAATCAGTTACAAATTGTTCAGGTGAGAGAAGCTTTTCTTGCTTAAAGCGGGTAAAAAACTATCTACGATCTACTTTAAGTCACGAAAAGCTTAACGCCTTATCTCTTTTCTGCATAGAGTCAGAACTAATGAACAAGATTTCATACGACGATATAATTAATGATTTGGAGAATTTAAAATCTCGCAAAAAGATAATGTAAAACTTAATTGATTTCATTGTCACCATTAACCGGATTGTTAATAGATTATTTAATAGAAATTGTTCGTATTGTTTTTAAACTGTAAGTGCAATAAAATTTTTTAACAAAAGCAACGTTTACCGACTACACATTATTTTGTATAAGCTGTGTTCATATGGTGTAAGTATTTTTAAGCCATACCTTTCCCCACCTTATAATTAGTACATGCTGCTCTTTTTAGGTCAACAGTATATTATTCATTAAATCGTGGGTTGCAAAAATAATCTAGAAACTGACACAACTATCCCCTAGTTCACAATCATACTAATAACGGGAAAAAGTCGACGTAATAAGGACGATAGAACACAAATCATAAAGTTGCAATTTCAGACTAAACATGATTGTGAACTAAACTAGCGTATTGAATTTCAAAGGTCAGTAGGGGCGGCAAAAATTGAATAGCCTATTAGCGGAAAATTTGTAAATCCGCCACTGTACTGGGTACTTATACCTATCCGCCACTACCCTGTGTATCAGAAAGGTGAACAGGAACCCTTTTGGTGACATTTAGGCGGCTGTTTGTATACTTAAGTATGTCACTAACGACTAATACAGTCAAGTTGAAAATTAGCACATAATATGCTTGTTTACATCGAAGTTAGATGAAAATGTTGTTAAAATGTTTTTATATCCATTACTAATAAATGTCAAAATTGTGAGTCAATGTTTAACAGTAGTTTTTCAAATTTGAGAGGGCTGTCATATGTTTCATCCCTTATTTTATAATTTTACGAATTGAGAAATCGATATTATTGTAATTTGTGAAAGTTTTGTTTTTTGCTAATAATTGATTTCTATTAATAACGTTTCAATATTTTAAATTTTGTTTCTGCATACGTTTTATGTAAATCGCGTTATAAGTAAGCAAGCAGTAGCAATAAAATATGTGGTTTGTTAATATTACCACGTTTTAAAATGTTAAATTAATTTTTAGCTTGGTATATTTCTGAATTATTTATTTATTATTTACTCCTTTTCTCGGAAAGAACGCCAGGTCTGTTCGTTAAAAGTATATATTTATGTCAGTCATTCATTTGTGCCACATCCAGAGTTCAGCCAAATCATAATTGTCATGAAATTAATAAAAGAGAAGAAAAATGTGCTTCATTAGATCAGACAGTTGCAAAAAATATCAATATAATAATTTCTGTTGTTCTAAAATTAATTTTTACTGCTAAAAACCATTTTAACAAGTTATTAATGTCAAGTCAACTTAGACACCTACTATGCAATGCAAATAAAATGTTTTTTTGTTATATTCTCTAATAATTATGATGTGGCATTGGGATAAATTAGAAATATTATCCTTTGCGCTAACTGTAAAGTTTAGAAATTTCGTTAAAAAAATCTCAGATATTTATAATTAACCAGCAAAACAAAATAGTATTGAAGAATTTTTGTATACTATTTTTATTGCAGCTTTTCTAAACCGTTGACAGTTTAGTATTGATGCTTAGCATGTGTGTTAAATAAATAAACAATGTAATTTTTGTCCAAAAGACTTCTTAAAATATAGACAGTTATTCTGAGAGTACTTGCTAAAGCTAATGATGTATTCCAATTATTTCAAGATGTTATATTATAGTTACGAAATTCTGTTGTAACAAGGCATTTAATAATATTAGAAACAATATCGAGCGTACACTACAGTAAACCTTTTATGAATATTTTTCTAAATTATAATCCAAGAATAGTAAGTAAAATTTCAATTTCTATCCAGAAACAGAAAATACATTTAATAGCGTTATCAGAAATTATTGCAACATTATTAATTGATTAATATATAATAATACAATTTTTTTGTATTATAAATGAGTTTCAGCGAAACTGATTTTTTAAAATTTTGTTTGTCTTCTGGTTCCTAGTATTTTATAGCAACATTTTATTTACATTTAAACCTTAAATTTTTTGAACACATTATAAATTTATATCTTTTGTTTATTGTAATAACAATTTGAGGACTGAAAATCTACACTTCTAACTTATATTGTTGCTAGAATTATTTTAAATAAGATTATTACATATAAAATGATGCAAAATTACTTTGATATGCTAGGAACCCTCGGTGGCTGCTATTATTATTTCAATGCTGGCTTTTCATCATTTTTTTAACAAACTATGGTTATAATTCTATTTTATTGTATTTTCCTACATTACCAATCCTAATATTAGGTACTTAGCAAACATTAATTGACCACCATCGTTTTATCAATAAATATCCCATTATCTTTATTGAGAGTTGTTCCCATAAAAACGTTTAAAAAAGTTTTGTAGCTGGGGAAGTGAGGTACATTACGCCTAAATATTTACTCATATGTCTGTTAATATTTCAAACAAATACGTACATATACATAAGCCATGTAAATATATTAGCAACTTTAATGCGGCTAATAAATGAACCGTGCTGTTGTGTTCTACATTACGTAGGTAGATGTAGAGCTTTGTTATAGATAATGCAATTTATTTTTTATCGAAAAATGAAACATCCTGTATAATACTGAAAAAGCAAGAAAAGTAATGCTGACTAGGAATATTGTTTTTTTAAGGTGTCATAAATCGGGGGTAATGTGGCTTGCGAGAGGTTGGTCAACAAGTATTTTCCCTTTTCGTAACGTATATTTATAAACAACTAATTAACTATCACATGGGCTGAAAAGTCCCAGGCCTAACACATAGATGGCGCTAGTTTTATTGGATTCACCTCTTTTTCAGTTAGTACTAACCTTCAAAAGACAGCTGTTAAAATTTCATGATATTTTAACATATTCATTAGTTTGTGAGTTATTGTGCTCAGAGTTTGAGTAAGACTTTTGTTATTTTTAAAACAATTTCGTGTTTTAATTTTATACTGCTTCTTGATGGAAAAAATACCGTTCAAGCGAAGCAATGTCCTGAAAAGTGTTTTGTTGTGGAGACTCCGCTCCATCGGAAACAACCGAAACAAAATAAAACGTTGGTTTGCTGACTTGAAATGTGGTCCTAGAGACACTGATGATGTACGCAGTAGACGTCTAAATGAGGCACCAGAAAATACAGGAAAACATTTAAAAAAATCAACAAAATCGTTTTGAATGATCGAAAAGTGAAATTGGGCGAGTTAGCTGACATCGACATCTTAAAGATATCAAAAGAACGTGTTGGCTTTATATTACATGAACATTTGACAATGAGAGGGCTAAAGCTCTGTTCAAGGTGGGTGCCTCGTTTGCTTACTGTTGACCAAAAACAAGAAAAGATTTTGTTTCATCAAGACAATGCACCGTGTTACATGTCAATCGAAACAATGGCAAAACAACATGAATTTAACTTGAATTGCTCCCACATCCACCAGTTTTCTTATTCTCCAGATTTGGCAAAATTGAGGCAAAAGATAAATTGTTGTACAAAAGTGGTATTGAAATGTTAAAGCAGTGCTGTAATGATTGTGTTGCTCTTGATGGACATTACGTTGATGAATAAAGCCAATTTTGAACAAAAAAAGAACTTGTTTTCTTTGTTAGGACCGGGACGTTTCAGCTCATGTGTTAAATGACTAAAACAAATAAGCAAGTTAAACTAAATGAAAAATTAAAAGGCAATAGCCAAAAGTCAAACTAGCGGATTAAATCCTACCTGGTTTTATCCTCTGGGAATTCGGGATAGGTTCACACCCAACACCAGTAGTCTTCGCACACGACGATTTTCAAACTCAACGGAGCCCTGGAGCTCCTCTTCACTTAGTCTTTTCTCTTGAAATATTCAATATTGGCAAAATTATCCAGTTGAAACTTCAGACAAAAATTACTCCAAAAAAACTTTTGTCTGTAATAGATTAGGTTAGGTTACATTTGCTTTTTCCCAATATTTTCACATATAAATGTTTTAGTCCATCGGTATGTTAGTTTTAGATTGTAGTTGTCGTGTGGTTTTGAAACCCACCGAGTGTAGATTATGTTTTGGTTATGGTCTTGTAGTGGTTGTCACTTTTCTCTTATCTATTGTAAGAACAAGACTGATTTTACACATTACCTATGTTGAGCAAAGATTAGGCAAAGTTCGTTAGAACTTTATCCATCAAAATATATGTTGTGATACTTTGATGTTTATGTCCATAATAAGCAGCAATTCATGTGACGATCGTAGGGAATTACACAGGAAAAAAAGATGAAGGCATGAATCCATATGAATAGTGTTGAACGTTTCGTAAGAAGTTTTCTTTAAAGTAATATATTTTTCACAAATTGTTGATAATTATGGTAGTATGATAGTTTATAAATAAATGGTGACTCTTTTTAGTGTTTCTCTCACTATAAATATTAGGTCAAGGTCATGTATTTAAAATAGAGGTTGTCCGTTTGTTAAGTTCGAAGAGAAGTTTCTTTGAGTAAATAGGTAATTTTTTAATATATGAGGATTACAATGTCCATCGTAAATAATCTATGAACTAATTCTGGCTAATTGTTGTTTTTTTTATTATATGCACCAATAAATTACGCCTTTACGGCTTCGTTTCATATCTGAAAATTAAGATCAGTTGTGCATTACTCATCTGTGAAAAATGGAAAATAAAATCAGTTTCGTTCTTTTTTATTTTGGGAATAAAGTACTAATAACTGACGTTAATTTACGACTTTTGGCAATCCCTGAAGTAGTTTTTATAAGTTGGCCGGAAACCATTTCTTCTTAAAATTGATCGTGGATTGTTTGACCAATTTTTACACAAATTTTGTTTAAACGCGTTTTTCAGATATTACTTACGTTGCGTCATACTTATATGCAGATATAAATAATATTTAAATTATGTTCACCGGTGTGGTAATGTAGAAATGGAAAACATTTTCAAATAAGCAATTAAAACTGCAAAGTTTCTGTTATTAAATTATTATTATTTATTATATTATTAAATCGTGTGTTTATTATTTGTATTTCTTAGATGTGTTATAATTAATTCAAGAGAAGTATACTAAATTACTTTATTGCCATCAATTTATATTTAATACTTACCCAACAGTTCAAATAAAACGCAAAACAACAAAAAAATATGAATATTTATATATTTATCTTTATACAAATGACGTAGACACTTTATTCCGTTTTTATTTATTTAATTACATGTTGGTCTGATCACATATCTAACGTTATTAATGTGACTCTTAATTAGTAAAGTATCCAGCCGAAAATTTCATCTGTTGCTGCTTAATTAAATTGAGTTTTTTTGTTCATGAAAAGTGTGCTTTAATCAGACAATTAAGTAATTAATTGCTACTGTGCGTTTAAATATGTTTCTTATGCCTTCACCACAACGATGTAATTGAATAATTTAATTATGATTCTTTTAACAGTCGCTATGTAACTTATAACGTTTATATATGAGCTTTATAGTTTAATTTCTCACGGGAACTTTTACCTGCTGCGTATCAACGTAGAAAAACAATAAGGGTAATTACCATGAAGAATAATCGATTGATATTCGATAAACTAACTTGGTAATTATCTGACATTCAAACTTTATGATGGTTAAGTGGCGAAATGAAAAAACAAACTAGGAATTTTCACAATCATAATATTCTTTCTATTTTGGAATTCTAATTTGCGAATCCTTATTTGTATTATTAATAGGTAACACATTTTAAAAAATATCAAATCAGCTATCGTAGTTAGAAGTTTGATTAACGAAAGTTAGTGTTAATTATTGAATGCTTCTTGTTTTTCGTTATTGTTTTGAAAAACTTTTGAAAAACAGTAGATTTGGAAGAAGATACAGGTAGTCTAAATTAGGTTTAGGCTTATGGTATGTAATAATAGTATAATTAATACACTTAGAGCGGTTTCACTTATTTATTATAAAAACTCAATGTACATTTCGCCTTCTTAGGGCATCATCAGGAGTATTATTACGTACTAAAGTAACTATTACAGAAGGCTGCTTAAATGCTAGAGCTAGGTATTAACTTAGGATCTAGGAGAGGGTTGTTACCAAAATCTAATTGATCGTTCGCTAAGTTTTTTTAGCGATTTTGCTTTATTAATTTCCAAAATTTCATATCTGTTTAAGATTTTTTGATTTTGTTGTATTTGGTGAAACAATTTTAGATTATTTATGGTACAGGTGTGATCCTTATTGATCAGATGAAATGAGAGTCCCGAACAATGTTTGTTGTACCTGGCATTATGAATGTGCTCTTTATAGCGAGTGGTTATTGAACGTGTAGTCTTACCGATATAAATGGTCTGGCAATCTGAGCAGGTAATTTCATACACACCGATTTTCTGGTTTATTATTTAATTTGTTGTTTACAAGAACTTTGTCTAAATTTAAATTATTGAAATATGCTGGGTTTATCTTTAATTGTCTTAATTTATTTCCTACATTTGTTCTAACCTCACCAAAATAAGGGATTTTCTTCCATACGTAATCATTATTGCGTGTGCTATTTTGATTGGGGTAAATAAGATTGTAAAAATTTTTGTAGATAATATTAGGGTTATTAATAGCTATAGTTTTTATAACTTTAATTTCATTATTGTACTTATATTTGATTAATTGAATACTGATGGTATGTATGGATTTACTAATTAGGGTGTTCTAAATTTTCCATTATTTCAACGGATATGATTAGTATTGGTTGATAGTAAATTATATTACAATCGCTTTTATATGAAACATTTGTTTATTTAAATTTTTTATGCAGAATAAAAGTGTTAGGTATAAAAGCTCACACATTATAAAGCTTCTGATTTAACTAGAAATAGCACGAGTTTAAGAGACTGTTACTGAGTAGGTATCGTGTATAAGCTGCATTATAACACATCTGTTAATTTTACGAATTATGGAGTTACAATATTTAAAAGCTTCCTCGATACATCTGTTAATTCATGATTTTTTAATGCTATTTTTTGTATAAAACATTAAAGAAAAATTAAAATACAAAATAATGAGATTCAAATTTTTGTTTAAATGGACAACCTAAAAGAACTGGTCAACGAGGATATAAGAAATAAAGAGAAGTCTACTTCTATCGTATCATAAGATACGTTCATTTTCGCTTATTAATTCGTAATACATTGCGAAGTATTAGTTTTAATGGATATTGGATTATCTTATTAGTTTTTCATGTATAACTGTTTTAGAATCTTTATTTCTCATGTTGAATTGCGAATTTCCATAAAATTCATTCCCATCTGGTATATAATATTGAATGTTAGTTTATATCCTAAAGTAATTATTTGATTGTTAGATTACAATATTCCAAAAAACATTAGCAACAGGTAGCAGTCAAATTCAGTAAATGGCAATATACTGCTAGTAACTTGATGAAATGTATCATTTACTCTTGATTGCCTTCAAATATCAAGTGTTTATTTAATGAGTCAATGTAGTTTCAAGCCTTCATCAATCATCATTTCCTAATCTAAATTCAACATTTCTAAAACAGTTTATAATAACCAAGACATATGTTGGTTATGTGTACGTTTGGAGTTCTGAAAAATTGTATTTATTAATCTGAGACAATTTTAGTTTTGCAAGATTTAGTCATCCAAAATTTACATTATATTAATGGTTTATAGTAACTTGTTTGTTTTTTCTTAAACACTTCATAAACAATCTGTTAAGTATCATTCATCTGAGTTTCTGTTTCTGGACGTTTATGTTATGTCAGTATGCCACAGTCTTTGTTAAATGGTGTTCTCAATTTAAAGAAAAGTATTGCATTCGACTTAACTGTACAATTCTGTGGTACTAAAATGACTAAATACTTTTAAATAACGCTTTGACCAAGAAATGTAGTGTTAGCCTTTGAAACAACTAATAAATATAAATATGTATCTACACAGTTTTCAAGACCAACTACAACGATATTTACTGAAGGAACTTGTTCGATTTTACAAAGACAAAGTTATTGTAGGGAAATACATTTCAATAAATTCCTTTCTAATTTTGTATCTATAAATAGTTTTAAGTTATTCATAGTCATGACTGACCACTCGGGTCAATTTTACAGCCCTACCGGCTTCTAACCCTCATCTGGGACTTCCAATTACAATTTTTCTAGGTACCTAGCCTTTGTGACTGGTAGGTACATTGTACCGCTTAATTGTGTATTTAATTTATGTATTTCAATATATTTGTATTTAATAAGATATTTTGGGTAAGTTTACACACTGAGCGGCGTAGTCTAGTGGTCTAGATCGTTGCTTAACATTCGGGAGGTCACCGGTTCAAATCTGTGTCCGGCTGCTCTGGTCCAAGTTTTCTGTGGTTTCCTTGGATCGTTTAGGCAAATGCTGGAGCAGTAATATTCTCTTCTGTCTTCATTTCGTCCGGATCATCTTTCTCTCAATTGTTATTTATTTCAAAACCATTTGAGTTTTGTAAAAACACTGCCACAATACCAAACCTAGGAGAGTACCTGCAGTAACAATTCATTAAAACAATTGCAGATATGTTATTATCGCAAAACCATTACTTACTAGTGTGGTGTTAAAGCATCCCAGGATATCAGTTAAGAGTTAAAGTAAAGTAATAATATTCTTTTATTTGAATATCATTGGTATGAATATTTATTTTATGCAAGCAAATTCACTGATAAATTTAAATAAAGTTGTGAAGGGTCCACTCAGATTCTAAAATATACTTTTCTATGATGTATAAGGAAAACATTTCAATCAACATGGAAAATCTTGATAATAATGGGAACATATAAAAATGGCCAAGTTTCACCGTCAAAAGGATTATGATCCTAAATGTAATGAATTATCGGAACAAGTGTAAGAAGTAATAGAAAACTTATTAAAAAATTAGAAAATATCAAACTGCTTGGTTAAATTCATACGGTTATCGATCCTAGTCTTTAGTCTTTCATTTTATACTTTTCTTAATCTCCTATTATTCTATAGTATTTTATAGAATTCGTAGGCCCTTATATATGAATTATTACATAGATACAAGATTTGGAAAAAATAGAGAATGGAAAATACTTAAAATTTTCATCAAATCACGCAAACTTTATTGATTCTTTATATTAACTGAAAGTAAATATTACTTATAGTAGTGGTTTGTATGAGCTACAGTCTCCTTTTATTAACAACAAATTTTTGTATGCATATTTGTGGATAGAAAATGAATTTCAATATATATATATATAAATATAAATTATATATAAAAAAAAATATATATATATATAAATTGTTTCAGATCAATGAGAGTACAAGGTATAGGACAACGTCAAAGAGAATTAAAACGTTTTTTACATTATAATATTTTTGGTTGGTCTTTTCCATTGTTTATAACGGTTTTTGCTGTTTGTGCGCAAAAATATGAATTTCTTCCTGAAAAATGGACCCCGGATTTTGGAAAGTACAACTGTTTCTTCAGCATAAGTAAGTGCCAATTGTTTAATTTTATTTATTCTATATAATTATCTACGTATGTAGATTGTTTAATGTAGGGTTTAAGAACGGGAATTTAACGGAATGAGAACGTGTTAATATTCTTAAATTATTTTATTTATTTATTTTTAAGTTATATTTATTATTAGCAGTAATAATATAAAATAATTTTCGAAATAATCAATAAATATTTAGTAGATTTCAAACACTACATCTGCTGAATAATGACTAGACAACGTTTTAAAAAAAATTTTAAAAGGAAAATTTTTTACAGGGGATCATTTTGAATCTTACGCTATCTTTTTCCTTATGCCAGTGGCTGTGCTAATTCTATGTAACAGCGTTTTATTTGCAAGAACAACATATTACTGTTACAAAGTGAAGAGTGAAATTGCTAAAATAAAAGATTCCTCCAAAAGCTCTAAAGAAAAGAAGAAGTGGTTTAATGCAGATAAAGAGAGGTAACCATCGCAATTATTTCATTAATTCTTTTAGATATTTTTAGTCCGATCTGAATAACTTAATCATGGACCTAAATTTAGCAGTATTAAGTAAATCGCCGTTTTAAATAAAATAATCTATTGCATTTGAGAACTTTCTTAAACTTTATTTAAATAAAACTTAAAGAAAATACATTTAATGACGGAATTAAACTAAATTTATTTCAGATTAATATAATTTACCTAAAAGATATAACACTTAGGCCTGTTTAATCTATTAGTTGACTCTTCTATGTCATTTCATTTAAATGAGAAACAAAAACTATAAGTATAATTACCACTGTTTATTTTAAATTACTTAACAATTGCTTCACTCTACAAGGGCATGTTCAACTGCTTAATTATTGCTGACATATTTATAATTTCGAAATTGTTTTGTTTCAATTTTTGTGTTAATTTCTACGGATTCTAACATGTCAAATGTCTTCCCTTTTTCCAAGCAGTGTAAGACATTTTACAATTTGAATATATATTAAACTCATTTTTAAATTTTTTATGTGATTCAGGAACGTTGATTTTCCACCATATATTCGTTAATTATTTCCCTGAATAATCTTCTTGTTTGACCTATATATACTATTTTACACGACTACAATTTAATTTATAAATTCCACTTTTACCATGTTATCTAACTTGTTCTTGCTATTAATTGTATATTTTGATAAATTGTTTAATATATTTAAAGGAATTCTAAAATTGTTGTTCTTTTTAAGTTTTGTCGTTGAAACCTGCTGATGTGAATATTAAAGAACTAAATGCATTCTATTTTTCCTAATAATTAGAAGTTCTTAATATTTATACGTCGCGTCGTGTTCTTACGGATTCGGTAAAGAATTCGTTTATTTTTATACTTCGTCAATGTTTTGCCGATGAAGCAAATCAACAAACGAAAAATCAACTTTGCATTATTTTTGAATGAGAAAGTTTGGGCGTTTCAAATATAAACAATCGGTACTTAAATGTCAAGAACTGAAATCAGTATTTTTACACATTTCTACGGTAAATTTATAATTAGGATCGTAATGCTTGTGAATAGATAAATTGAAATTTTAGAGCAGATGGTACATATCGAAAGCGGGGATATAGAGGAAATCAAATAATATTATTATTATTTACTTTCAAAGGCTTCAGTATGGCATTGAATAGAAAACTTTATTTTCAGTTATTCTTTCCCATCTTAAAAAAAAACAATCATTGAATTTTCCGTTTGTACTTGTTTCAGATATATTGATTTTGTTCAAAATATGCAAAACTTGACCTTTTAGCTTTTTTAATCTACCTCAATAAAAATGAGAAGCAAATTATCTAAGGAAACTAAAAAATTATTATCAAAGTTAATAGATAAAGTCACAGTAAGGTACAAAGGGGAGAATATCAGAATTTTGAAATTAAAACTAAGAAAAATTGTTTTGTACTTACGTGCTTACATGGGAGTATTTTGGATATTCCTTTTGACGTCGGTTAATTTCTGTAACTAATCTACCTTATGTTATAATTAGGAATATTATGGAAATGTAGTATTTTTGTTTTCAACCATATGGAAATTATTTTAAACGGTCCGTTAGGCAATGTACGTTTCAGGCTTTAACGTAATATGCTAATTAGAAGTTTGTGAATTATGAATAGATTTGAATTGAAATTTGATCGTCTGATCTGCTGATGTAAAATTAAATTCATTTGTAAAAGTATTATAAACGTAAACATTCAACTTGAATTATATGTAGATAAAATAAATAAAGATGATTCAGTTTTACTATTTTTAATTGTAATTTAATAAGTATGAACATAAAGTATTTTTAGTGATGATTGCTATCGATCAAAACATTATTGTCTAGGTGTCGAAATAAAAATTAATGAAACAGTATTTTCTTTATTTATTTTGAATATAAGTATATATATAGACGTTAGTAATCCTTTTTTTTAGATTGATGGTAATATTTAAACTGTTTGTAATTATGGGAATTGCCTGGATTTTCGAAGTTATTTCTGGATTTTATTTCAAACAAGATTCCGTTGTTTATAAAGGGTTTGAACTTATTGTTGACTCATACAATGCATCAGAAGGTATGTGCAAAAATATTTAAATAAATTTAATATTTAAACAATTTAAAAGTAATTCGGAAATGATTGTCTTATTGTGAGTTATTTTCTTTTACATTATTTTTCAGGTATACTCATTTTTTGCGTATTTATGTTAAAGAAGAAAGTTCTACAAAATTTTCGGAAAAAGTTTGGAATCGCTTCTGTAAGTAAGACATCTTCACAAAATACTACAAACACCAGTTTACATTCTTCTTCTGAACGTAACTTAAATTTGAAAAATATTCGTACTTAAAACTATTTATCTCCACACTGTCATAAGTGAAAGTTTCATATTTTTTTAATAAAACGATCGATTTAGTTACTTAAAAAGTAATTAAGTAAGAATGACGTATGTTTCCTTAATTTAATAATTAGAACATTGACTTACTTTTAGGACAAAGAATTATGTTTCTGTTACTGTAAAATTTAGTTTTAAGAACTTATTATTGCTTTTAAAGGTAAGTTTTGACTGATTTATTACTTATATTATACATCTTAGGACATAGGACGGAGGCAACGAAATTAAAGAGTAGGTAATGACAAAAGCTAAGGAGAACTAAAAATATTCACTTAAATTAAATAAGAAAAAGTATAAGTAAAAGCGGGAATAGTAGTATTTAATTTTGGTCAAAATTCATAACAGCAATCAGAATATACTACAATGTAAAGTTTAAAAAGAAACTGACATTTTTGTTTGAACCATTTTTCATATTTTACTTCCTGGAATCTACTTTGATTGCTGTTGAAAATTTTGACATCAAAAAATCTATTTAGACTGGCCTCCAATCTTAATTTAGTTCGGTTTTTCTCATTCGGGATATGAATTCGACGAATTGATTTAAAATATTTAAAGGAAATTATAAAACCAAAGAATAAATTTATAAGTTATTTATATGTTATATTACTAAAAACATTGATTTGAATTAAAAAATTTAATCTCTAATTTTGAATGTTGCAATGTATTCGTTTACTTTCTTTCTGGTGTTTCTATTTATACATTTTTCTTGTATTTGGTGGTAGTTAACTAAGGTAGGGAGATGGAGGAAATGGTTAAAAGTTTAGTAAAGGGGAGTTATTTGATTGCGAACCAATTGTTAAGAACAAATTATCAAAGGCTTATTTATTTTTTGTCTAACATGAATTTTCGTCAAGGAAGTGTTGATTCGATTAACTATAAGGAATGTTATTATAGATATGTTTTGAATTGCTATAAATAATTTATTTGAAGAAGTATATATATATATATATTATACGTCAAAGATACTTCTAACGAGGATAGGTTTAAAAAATATACGAATGACCAATTTTGTTGAATCTTTTAGATGTATAGAGGATTAGGTTCTACATACGATAATAGTATATGATTACTGCAAGATGGTTATATTATCGTCTCAACAATAAAGGGAAAAACAACATTTGAACATAATCCATAGACGTAGGCTAAATAGCCTCTATATCACATGTTATTGTAATTAATTGTTAGTTGTTAGTGTTATTATACCTATTTATTTTTAGAATCAGTCTTTCTTAGGTTGTAACTTCTTTTGTACTCATTTTTTCTAACATCAAAACATCTACCTATCTTTTCTACGTAAGTATTGTTTCAATGTTTAAGTTTAACTTATAAAATTCAGATTATCTCATTTTTCTGTGTTTTAATTTCTATTATTTACAAATTATTTTCTTTTAAATCTAAAGTTTAAAGTTGTTTGATTTAAGTGCAATTGTTATTCCATTATTTTTAATACTTTTGTAATAGTTTACTGAAATAAGTAATTGGAGTACTATTTTAATTTTTATAATTAGATTATACTTATCTACTGGAAATGTTCATTTATCTTTAAGGGTGTTTTTGCTTATGTCTTAAAATACTTATTACCATGTTCTGTTCAAAACCATTGCTTTTGAAATGTACTTGTTCATACTTTTCCTTAGAGTAGGTCTAATCGTGAGTCTCTCCTCGTTAGATTAAGGTAAAGGTTGACTATGTTTATCGTTTTGGTACAAATTTTATAAATGGAATGTATTATTTTGAAAAAGTAATTAATTTGTTACCCGTTTGATATTAAATGCTTTATTGTTCGCAGGAAATAGGTATGTTCCTACAATGACAATTAAAATATAGAAATAGGTCGATTATAAGGACGGATTGCATAATTATGGACTACTATTACTCAGATTTTCACCATAAAAACGGATATTTATAAATAGCTTTTGTTAATTTATATACGCAGAGTATTCAAGTAAAAGAAAAATATGTATTGCTATTTATATAAGTAACTATAGTATGTATAAACCTATTTAAAATAATATATACTTATAAATGTACCTACTTATAGAGTACACAAGCCCCTTTCCATTTCAGATGGTCCAATTAGTGAAATCAAAATTTAAACAGGTAACAAATGACCCGACAGGTTTTATTTGCCTGTTATTAGAAAAAATCAGTAATTTTATGTGTAATATAAGAACATAAGCTTTCACGGCCGGAATTTATAGTAGAATGATGATTCGGGCTTGTAGGCCGTGGTCGATGTGAACGGTTTCGTCGGCAACTGCGGCTAACATCTTCAGTGGGTACTGTGTTGACTACGTCTGCGAAGATTATACCTCGAAGTTCACATCGACCACGGCCTACAAGCCCGAATCATCATTCTAATTTTATGTGTATTTATGTTAGTATATAAGTTTGTATATTTGTTATCAATCCTCACCTTCACTTTGATAACGGCATAACAGCCCAAACAATATTATCAGTTTATTATAATACAATTGTAGCATCAACAAACACCAAGAGTTTAGTTTTTTCTCATTATGTTTCACCAAGAGCCAAGCCAGAATTCCAGTTCATTAATCTTACAGTAGCCTAACCAAAATGGGAAGGGAGTCGTGTATTCTTTAATATTTTGTGCTATACTATGAATATGTACTTATCAATATGTACTTATAATAAATTATATTATATTATTATAATTATAACCGTGTAAAATCACTTATTAATGTTTTGAAAATATTATACACACAAAGTATATCAATAGATTTAGAATGTAGAATTCTACGACATATTTTTTTATACCGTTTTTTCATTAGATGTGTAATTAGTAATTATATTGAATGTTTAATTTTTTTTCTGCAAGGAAAGATAGAAGAAGAATTGAATTAAAGTCAGTTCAATTGGGAGAGAATAATGTGCATACCATTGTAGGTAATTGTTTTTGTGGGTTGTTCTGAAATTATCTAGTTTCAGCGTTCTTTGATGACAGTATTTTCAACAGGAACTTGATTGAATAATAAATCAGTCATCCCGAAAAGACGATGACAACAAATTATTTATTAATTACTAGACTGTTTACTGAAAAACTAAAACGCAAACTAATTATTTCTTATAATTTCTCAATATTCCTGTCTATGTATTACCTAAGAACTGTGCAAAAAGATGTTATAAGCTATTTTAAATATTTGAAACACCAATTTTTAAAGCTGTTTTAGGGGGTTGTTCCCTATATTTTTGTGATTAGCCATAAATATATGTGTGTAACGTGTATTACGTTTTTAAAGATGTACTATATATAATCTGATAAGCTTCTGTGTTATATAAAATATATTTTATTTACAAATAAATGTGCTTGACACTTTTTATTGTTATTAGTTATAGAAGCATTTCTTTTATGCATTTATTGTTTCTATTCATATTTTATTTAATGCCCTCTACATCGAAAAATTTGTCAAAAACAAAGAATTTTTATTAATTTCTGTTTTAACTTAATGGAATAAAACAACATTATCGAAGAAAACTGCTGAAAAGCTCTGATTGTTCAAGCACAGTGGTTTTTATATTTGAAATATTTCACCAAAGAGGTCTCTGAGGGCATCATATCTTAAAAAAGAACACTAAACAAAACAGTCTCCAAATTTAATATATGTAATTAATTGTCACTAGTTGAAATCGTTCTGTGTAACCTTAGTATTTTTATGAATTAGTACGTCAAATCTGGTAAATAAATAGCTAAATTTAACTATCAAGGGTGAACTTTTTGTGAAACATGGTGCGAATGTATTTAATTAAATAAAACACAATGAATTATAGTATGAAGGCTTTCACGACCGACGTCAATAGAATTATGATAACTTACCGGGCTTTTGGGTCGTGGTCTATAGGCTTTTTTGTTGCCTGACGTTTCGTCAACGGCTGCGGCTGACATCTTCAGAAGTGTTTATGATATGGACGTTATAATAGCTTTCGATCTCGAAAACGTCTAATGAAGATGTCAGCCGCAGCCGCTGACGAAACGTCAGGCAACAAAAAAGCCTATAGACCACGACCCAAAAGCCCGGTAAGTTATCTTAATTCTAAAACACAATGGTATGTTTCACCAACTTTATTATTATTCTTGACAATTTTGTTTCGGTCGGCGTGTACATTATCAACAGTAACATTTAGTACTAAGTATTTGAATTGTCAGTGGAATGTTGCTCTTGATAATGATCACTCTAATCGAAACTTTGTCGGGAATGATAATGGTGATACTATTATACTTTATTTAATAATGTATAGATAACATTTCCATAAAGCACGAATTCAACTGAAATAATGTGCTAAGGGAATTGTTATCGATTGGGATTCTTCAAAAACAGACGTCAAAAATGCATCCAGAAATTCCATTTTGCAGTAGAGAGTTGTAATTACTCCCATACGATTTGCTGTTTCAATGATAAAAAGTTACTATTATTTTTTATAACTGATATACTTAATCATTAGTTGCGTAAATTTGTAATTATGAATTTTAAAGAACGAGTTAGATAATAACTTTTTGTTCGAGTTTGCTCAAAACACATTTTATAATTTTAAATTTTGTCATTTAAATTAAAATTAATGTGAAAATTAACTTAAGCCATACACAAAGTGTCTCAGAAAAAGTTGCGTCAGATGGAAGCAAAAGGTAGACCATTTATCTCAAACGATCTATTTACATTGGAGTAATATAGATAAGGCTTTCAGTTTTTGTAACTCAATTTTAAATAAAGTAAAACAAGGGTAAACGGTTACAGAACTTTTTTATTGTAAATCCACAATAATTATTTCGCCACACTGTGGCTTCTTCAGGTGGAAGAAATATAAACTTAAATTTAACAGCAATTGTCTTATATACTATATTGTGGAAAAAAAAGAAGGTGGGAGGTTTTTACCTATCAATGTACAATAATAACATACAACTAATAATACATTAAGTTTATTTTAACAAATGTGAAAAGAATGAAAAAATGAAAAACATTTTTTATTATTTTTTAGTTTTAAAGTTACAGAGTGATATATTAGAATAAAATTAGATTTATAATATAAAGGAAGAAATTCTGTTTAAACAAATTTTTAAAAAATATTTAATAGAGGTGAATTGTTTAATTCTAATTGATCATTTAAAATCAAACCTTTTTTACTGAGTGTATTTACATTTGTTTAAACAGAATTTCTTCTTTTATATTGTAAATCTAATTTTATTTTAACACATCACTCTGTAACTTTAAAACTAAAAAATAATAAAAAATATTTTTCATGTTTTCATTCTTTTACTTAAACTTAATGTATTATTAGGTGTATATTAGTTTTGTACATTGATAGGTAAAAAACCCCCACCTTCTTCTTTTTCCATAATATAGTAAGTATATAAGACAATTGCTTTTTAATATAAAGTTTATATTTCTTCCACCTGAAGAAGCCACAGTGTGGCGAAATAATTATTGTGTATTTACAATAAAAAGGTTTTGTAACTGTTTACTCTTGTTTTACTTTATTTACATTGGAGTATATTCATTAAGCAACAGTACTACATTACCGGATTAGTGTTTTTTAATTAATCATTTAATTTCGCGTTGATAATGCCCACAATACAAGTGTATGAAACAAATCTCCGAATTTTAAAAAAGCTTGTTGTATACAATACCCCCTTTGCTTTTATTCTATTTAAATACCGCATTATACTTTATAAAGAAATTAATGTTTTATATGCTGTTAGGTTTCCTGCTACTATTTTTCTTTTAGGAATCCCTAACAGTAAGGAAAAGGGATATCACTATATATGAAATTTAATCAATATATCTACAAAATTCTCCTGAATAAAAGTTGTGTGTGACATACAATAATAGTAATAATAACAAAAATATTTGGCTGATTTATGAAGGTTTAATGGTTTAACTCAGAACAAATTTTTTAGGAATTCTATAGTTTTGGTTTCTACTTTGTGACCAATCATAATGATTATAATAAATAAAACACAATTACTTTAGACTGTCACTAAATTTATTTTCAACTGGACATGTTTCAACTTACAAAGTCATTTTCAACAGTAGTAACTAATACTAAGTACAGCATATTTATATCTATTTTTAGTTCTCCAAGGGGGGGGGTGGTTGTTTACATTTTGTGGTATACAATTGAATCACCCAATAAGATACAAATTAGCATCGTTCAATACTATGTTGCAAAGAGCTCTTACCATACCCTTATCTGAAACAAATTTCAAAAAAGAAATACATACCATAAAATAAATTGCAAGAAATAATGGATACAGTAGTACGTTAATTGATAAACTATTGCATAAGTTACAATATAAACAAGCAATTAACAGGTTTCCCGAGGTTAAAAAATAAAAATATAAAATATAAGACAATTACATACTTCGGGGAAATCTCACAAAAAATAGGAAATGTTATAAAAAAAGAACTAGATAACGTAGAAATAGCATTTAGACCTCACACAAAATTATGTAACCTATTGTTCCACAATAAAGATAAAATATGGAAAAATGACAAATCCGGTGTATATAAACTTGAATGTAATTCATGTAATGGTGTGTATTTAGGTCAATCTGGTAGAAAATTCAAACCGAGACTTAAAGATCACGAAAGAGCTACAATGCAAAACAAAAATTTATTAAACGACTAAAGTGACCTAAAATACGCGCCACTCTTTGAATGTATACCATAAAATGTAAATAACCCGGGGGTGGCTGCAATTTTTTGCAATTTCTTTTATGGTATGTATTTCTTTTTTGAAATTTGTTACAGATGAGGATATGGTAAGAGTTCTATGCAACATAGTAATGAACGATGCTAATTTGTGACTTATTGGATGATTCAATTGTATACCACAAAATGTAAACAACCACCCCCCCCCCTTGGAGAACTAAAAATAGATATAAATATGCTGTACTTAGTATTAGTTACTACTGTTGAAAATGACTTTGTAAGTTGAAACATGTCCAGTTGAAAATAAATTTAGTGACAGTGCAAAGTAATTGTGTTTTATTTATTATAATCAGTACAAATTTCAAAACAGTAACAACGACTTTTATCTGTGATGACGAGGAATTCTTATCATTTTTTCAAGTACTTTTTACAATACCTTTGTATTAGATAAAAGCTGTATGTTAACGAAAATTCTTTAAAATGAACTTATAAAAGAAAAATAACATTGTGCCTATATTTTGTTGTTAGTGCGAGGGCTTTCCGTAAAAAAAAGAAAAGATTTACA
Organism: Agrilus biguttatus; assembly: GCA_963921985.1. Classification (NCBI taxonomy): domain Eukaryota; kingdom Metazoa; phylum Arthropoda; class Insecta; order Coleoptera; family Buprestidae; genus Agrilus; species Agrilus biguttatus. The sequence continues at coordinate 33,834,797 of OY998117.1, forward strand.
CACCTGTGAGTTCTTTTTTAGAAAATCATCTCTTGTTAGTTACAGTTCACCAGACTAATTAACCAGCTAATTATCGCGGCGTCGTACTTCAAAAACACCTGTTTCATACACAGTTCCGTTGTTATGCAGCTACCTTCTTTAATTACTGTCTGCTCTATCATTTTAGTCAGTTCTTATTACATTCATCATTTGTGTAGGTTCCTGATAAAGCAGGTGAAAAGGTAGGAAAAAGATATTGCATCTGGCTGGAATCAAACGTGGTAGATGAGCATAATTGAATACACGTCCTTCTTCTCTGCTTGATGTTAATTCATTCGTATAATCGCGAAATGTAATTAGTTTAATTTTTTTCCTTACAAAACACTTTAATCATTTAAATTAAAGTACGCGAATTTGTAACATTAACAACGTCCTCGTTGTTTCTACATGTGCTAACATGTGAAATTTCATCTGAAGACTCTTCTTAACGTTTTTTTATCAATCACTTTTTCTTTTAGCATTAGTTTATTCGAAAAACCATAGAATAAAATGTAGTAAAAAAAACTATAACGAAACGCCTATTCGGTGTAAAGAAACAGTCACTGTGAACGTGACTAGTAAACGAATACCTCTGTGGATGGATTAAAATGTTGCTTTATTACTTTTGATAAAAAGAGAGATAGAATGTGATGTCTTGCATGCCACGTTTTGGTCTTGTCAGTTCAGTGGTTCTTAACCTTTTTAGGTCTGTTATCCTTATGACCTAACTAGGGTCACTGATTTTACCCTTCCTCCCAACGTTGAAGTCAAACAATATGTGTTAATACAAATACGTAGGCTTTATTAAACATAAAAACAATTGCACATAAAAAAATTAGATATTTTTACTCTAAATTACAGTTATAAGCTAGGTTTAAGATGTGTAATTTCTAAAACTTAGAAAACATAAAATCAATTTATAAAGTTTGGTGCGAAGGTTGGTACTGCTTCTCATTTACAAGTTTGGTAATGTTAGGTTTTATCTCACTTAAAGCGCAACTCAAATCGTGTTCCACATTGAGACGATTTCTGGCCTTCGTTTTTAGTGTCACCAAAGTTGAGAAACCACTCTCACACCTGTAAGTAATAGCAAACGGTACCAATATTTTAAAGCTCTGTCTGTTATAATAGGATATTCAGCACCTACTTTTTTCCAAAATGTACATAGGTCATAATTTTGGAATTCCACTTTTAAAGTGCAATCCTTACGTAGACCAAGAAATTCTACTTTAGCTAACACATCATCATCCTTAAAAATTTTATCATCAATCAAAAATATTCTCAATACCCAAGAGTTGGACTGACGGTCATCCATGTCCGGGAAAAATGCTCAAATTTTTGAGTCTCGATTTAGAGAGTTAGCAAATAAAAATGTTGTTCTTTTTGGTTGGCATAATATTACCCTAAAAGTTCGACCAATTGTAAATATTAATATTTTCAGGTAAAATGTATTGATGTACCTACATAAAAACCAGGTTTACTAATGAATTGTGGAAAGCGTAGTTTTGTAAATTGTTTGTTAATTGTATCAAGGTAGTTCTATAATCTTAAAGATACTTTGAACCCCTAGACCTCTTTATCGTCAAATATACGGTTTTATCAGTTATCGAGGTAGTACAGTAACAGAATTTATTCAAAACTAATGTAGGTGTATCACATTCAAGTAAAAACTTTTAAAATATTAATTTTATATTCTATGAAAACTTGTATTATATAAAAGTAACCGTTTTTTTTAAACTGACTATTTTTGTTTAGATTAGACGAAAAAGGATTTTATTACCTTCGTTTTTTGGATTGTTTTTTTCGTCTAAGAATCGTTCGGAATCAACAGTGTAATTCAATGCCGGTAGGGGTATTAGCCCTCGGAGTAGTTTTTTCTGTTAATTTCACATTTATATTTATTATACAGCTTGTAAGAGCCTTTGTGCCAGCGTACAGCTGATGAGACTCGATAGGTCGAAACCAGTCGTGAGAAATGCCTTTCGGTGCGCTGTGCCTACTGTGTAGGACACGTTCCAAATGTGGGATCTGTGATCCTTTATAATTAGACGAAAAAAGATTACCTTCTTTTTTTGGATTTGTCTAAAAATTACTCGAATCCTTTTGTTTAAAGTAACATGCTTCGCTACATTAAACAGCCTTTAAGCTGAATATAAATCTTTTTGGATTGCAATTGCGAGCATAGAGAAGGTGACTACTAAAACACGAAAACAAGTTATACTTAAACAACAGCTATATATTAATCCATATATGGTTGATTTTTAAGAATAAATACAGAAAAAGTAAATCAGCTCAATTATTCATGAAAGCCCTAACAATTTGTTAACACTTACTCCTACTGTTCAAAACATCGATTTTCGAAACAGTGAACATTTAAGGGGAATTATAAGATGATATCTTCTTGGAAATCATTATAGGTGTGGATCCCTGATGGCTGTAGCTTTTCGGTATTAGAGGTTTGGACGATGTCCAAGGATTTGCGGATTAAGTTTAATTGAACATGTTAATTAAAAACAGTATCCAAGTACGTATTTGTGTATTTAGTCGGCTGTTGTCTTCCTGTTATTATTAAAACAGAAGCCGCAACTCTACGTTGCATAAAACTAATTGAGCAAAAATTAACCCCCGTGGGAAGTAGAAAGTAAAATTTAAAAATTTGACGAAGCCGTTAATCATTGGAGAATCATTTTAAATTACACTAATAAATATTTAAATGAAACTCTTGGATTGATTCACTATTTTTTATTGATTACTCAATATGCATATTTCGCCTTCTTAGAGCATCTTCAGGAGTACAACTAAATATTTATTTATAATAATAATATTAAGTTGTACTCCTAAAGATGCCCTAAGAAAGCGAAATATGCATATTGAGTAATCAATAAAAAATAGTGAACCAATCCAATAGTTTCATTTAAATATTTATTAGTGTAATAAAATTTTATTTAAAATAGAAATAGTAAATTAAAATTAAGCAACTTTATTGTAAATAACAAACAAAAATTTGATAAACTTCAGAAAAATGGAATTTATAAGTTAAACTGTAACAAATGTGACGCTTTTTATATTGGTCAATGTGGTCGGGCCCTAAAAAATAGAATACTGCATATTATACAATCATTTTTTAGATATCAATAATATTCAATTATTACACAACGTTGAAAAAAGCAGAAAACTTAATCTTTTAGAAATCTTAGGAATTAAATCAGCTATTTCCAATAATGACAACATAGTCAACAACCAAACCAAAATATTATCGAACAATAGTCCACTTCTGTTAACCCATTTATGATAGGTTGTTCCCCTCGTTTAGGTTTATGGTATTCTATAGCTTTGTACAAATTTATCCTCTTTTTAAGGTTCGAATTACTGCTTATTATTTAGTACTTTTAATACTCTTGAAAAAGGTCGAAACAATTGTCGAGTTTTTCGTCAAAATAAACGTTGAAACATTTCTTTGTGTATTTTTACTTTTCATTTACGTATTAATATGTACGAGTATATACAAAAATTGGATAACATGTTTAGCTTTCTTATTTCAACGACGAATTTTAATTTTGTTGGTACTTGTGTTTACTTTACATCAAAAAGAAAAATAATTTGTGTGGTCGTTGTAGGGTATCTATAAGAAAACAGTTATTCGTTTTTAAAAAGCAGTATGAATTTTATAGCAGTATCCAAAACGAGGCGAGTTTTTTTAAGAAAAAAGTGATTTTCTATTTTACAAAGTTTTTATCAAAAAACACGTAACTGGATGTATTCAACTCGTAATGAAAAATAAAATATTCAAAAGTTTATCATTGGTACGAACATGGAGGATAATGTCGGAGATGTGGGCTTGGTTTTAGGATAAAAGCTCTGGCTTAAGCGTTATTTACTTCTTCCCTTTTCATTTAAAATTGCAAGCTTTCAAGTATCGCATCTGAAAGGACGTTTAAAAACTCCATTGCCACCTTTTGTTTTCTGCTACACTTTTAAAACAGTTTTAGCTTCTCAAAAATATGGAAAGCGTACCAGCACCCGCTTTACGTGCATACAAGCATATGCGAAATCGTACACCTACATACGTTTTACTGTTTGTATGTTTGCTAAAGACTATGTAGCACGTTATAAAAGCCGCTTTCGTTTTAGCCTTAGTTTCGAAGAAAACACACTCCACTCCAGTTTTGTTCAGAACTTTGTTGTTGTAAACCTAGCAAATAAATAAATAATAAACTAGCTTTTAGAATTTTTTGGTTTTCATTCAAAGCTCTCATTGAAGAAAATACTTTGTTTAATAAATTGTTCGGAAATTGCTCCCATTATAAATAAAGTTTGTATACCTACGTCAAAGACAAACTGTGACGGTAAGACATATTTCTAATTAAAATGAAAAGTACCTGACATAAAATTACTAATAAAAATAATATGAAAAGTTTCAACAATGTATTTAAAGAAAATCTCTTACAATTGTTTCGACGAGACCGCCATTATCAAAGAGTAGGTAAACAAACTAAATTGAAAGTTAAAACCAACCGGTTAAATACCTATTGACAAGATGTACAAATATACATACATGAGTTGATATGGGATTCTGGAAATATACATACATTAATATATTTGTAACAACCAACCAGCCTACATGGATTTTTTGAACATCATAATATCAACTAACAAACAATAAAGCTACTGTATTATAGGTAACAGTAAGGGTGTATTATTTGAGCACAATTCTTTCTGGTTATTTACTACATTTTTCCATCCGATTAAGCTTTTTTACTTTCAAGATTTTCGAGTACATCTAGTCTTTTGCTTTTTTGTCCGACGTGAATTAATTTAATGTTATCTAAGTTTAATGTATGTCCGTTGATATTATAATGTTCGGAAAAGCCCGTAGAATTTACATGTTTTTTTATGCTACTTACATGTTCTTTTATTCTATGTTTTAAGGCTCTGCCACATAGGCCTATGTATATAGCATCGCACTGGTTACAATTTAACGCCTAGACACCACCTTTACAATTAAAGTCTGTTTAATCTTTATTGTGTACTAGTAGATTTTTTAAATTAGTTTTATTAACTTCTACTGTTTTTATATTCAATGTTTTTAATTAATTTAGTTTGTTTACCTACTCTTTGATAATGACGGTCTCGTCGAAACAATTGCAAGAGGTTTTCTTTAAATACATTGTTGAAACTTTTCATATTATTTTAATTATTTATCATGCTTCATCAAATATACACCAAAACTAGTTTAATAAATTGTAAAATTACTGTTTTACATCTAAAAGCAAATAAAAAAAGTAAGCAAAACGATTTTATTTAAGTAAAAATTTTGATTAATTAAAACTACAATTATTACTAGATTTTCCTTTAAATTTCATTGAAGTAAAACAGCAAATTATTTTGTTTTAAATATAGACAAAATTATAGAAATAAGCTATTGTTTCTATCAAAGTTTGTTCACCCAACATTTATGTATTAATTCCTTAACAAAATATTTGGGTCGAATGAAAGTAACCTTTTAAAGTATTCGTAAGTAGGCTGAATGTCACTTTCCACCACTATTTCTTTAAATTCTTTATTTTATCAGTCGGCTGTGATAATGTATCAAGGTTACACGTTCAGATTCATCTGTTCGGCTTTATTCGGGTGTCTGTGTCAGTTGCTTAAGGAATTTGTCGAATGTAACTAGCAAATAACTAATATTCACGTTTATTATGATAAAACAAAAGTAGAGTAGTGTAGTGTAGTGTTTAATGTGCAAATTTCATCCGTTTGAATTTCCTTTCAAGGTAAGAATGATTCACCTACATTTAATTTATTAAATTATAACAAACAATGATATTATATCACGATGGTGCAGGTGTGTTAATAGCAGTGGTTTATAATAGATTGAATAAATATTTTTCTGCAAATCAATAATGTTTGTTAAAATATTATTCGTTGTAATTGTAAATATGCTGCAGGTTGTTTTAGATTTTATAAGTAAATAAATCACGTGCTGGTAATATTGTTTTATGATAATAGTAGTAATTATAATAATAATAATAGCAAAATCGGGTAAATTAAGACACAATGAGTTTTAAAGAGAAAATATTATGAATAATAAAAAAGAAACGGTAGGTACGGTGTGTAACGTTGAAGATATGCAAAATTCTGGTACATTAGCTATTTACCTTTAGCTACATTTTATCGATTGATAATCAGACCGAAATATATACTCCACCGTGTTTTTGTCTTCATTGGTTTTTACATAAGCATGGATATAATAAAATATGTAAACATTTTTCAAAAATATATCACAAGTAACATCCATATGCCCTTTTCATAATCCATATGCACTTTTCATACGGAAAGAATTAAAATTTTAATTACGCGTTCGCTCATAAAAACTAAGTGTAAAAAATGTAGTTTTAAATAATTGGACTCGGGGCAAAAAAGATATAATGGTGTGTCCATATAATCAATGGTATTTAAATTAATTAATTAAAATTGACAATATTTGTAAGCAGAACTTTCATTTCAGACGAGCTTATCCCCTATAAAGTACCGAATCTATAAATTTAGTGGTAATGAGCTATTTTTTGCAAGAAATTCAATTCTGTACGAAATATTTCTTTGCAAATTTCTTTTTGGGGTTAACATTACGAATAAATCACTCCCAACTAAAACATTTATTATTTTTTTAATTACGTTGTTCAAAGGTGAATTACAAGTTTTGGATTTTTCTTATTTCAAAAACTAATCTGTTAACCAGTGACAACCAGAATTTATGACGAGGTGGGGAAAGGTAAAAAATGTTAAAAAACTAATTACGATTGTACGTAAAAATAAAAACTTTGCTGCAATTTAATACAAATAAAAATGCGTATACATTGTTTTTATATACTTTAAAAAATAAATTAATGTGCTACAATCAATTGTGCAACATATTGTTTTTGTTATTTCTACTGTGATGCCTGAGTCTGACAGCAATTGTTTCTGGCACTCGTCAGACATCAACATTTTTTATATATATATATATATATCTTAGGTCTATTCGATCGTCATATAACTTACCTACATTGTTTATGGAAATCAGCTGTTGTCGGTTCGATACACTGGCTATTAACACAATTTGGAAGGGTTGCTTATAGTTGTTAAATGAAAGACAACAAAATGTGACATCCTAACTTTATTATGAAAGATGTGATAAAATACCAGGAAAGTCCCAGTAATATTAAATTTTAAACAAAACAAATACGAATGCCAGACTCAGCCTAGGGCTAGGCTAACGCGGGGAAAGAGTATGGCAGAGAGACCCACGATCATAGCCCTACAAATCAGAGATACGTACCATTCGTAAAGTATGAAATTTATATAAATCAAAAATAACACTGAAAATCTACCCTGCACGATTCACATACACGGACACATGTAAACAATAATTTAAAACTGAAGAATTATGGTATTAGTTAACCGACAATATCAGAAGGTACTGAAGTCCCATACGGGGAGTAACCCAGCTATAAGTTGAGATTTTAGAGTACAGTCTGGGCCTTATACAAAAATAAAATGCAATAAATATATACCAAAATAAACACACAAATAAATATGTAAATAAATGCAACGAATAAATATCAAAATAAACGTCGAAATAAATGGACAAATAAATATCAAAATCAAATGCAACAAATAAATATCAAAACAAAATATACATTTGTGAATACTCCCAGATCAATACCCTACACGGGAGGAAATGTCAGTAAATTCAACAAGGCTTGAAACTTTCTGAACGCACCTGGCACAAAAAGCAAAACAATGAAAAATCACAAAATACTTGTTACACATCACTATTTTGGCCAAATTAACAAAATAAAAGTTTAAATTAAACAAAATATACAAGATACAAATTATTGCGTCATTATAAAATGGATTGAAAGAACAATGAAAATTGACAATATTTGTCTAAATTTTATAACAGTGAAAAACAACATAATAAATATTAAAACCCCGTTGAAAAATACTTGCAAATACAATAGTTTATTGCCTGTGAATGCAACTTAAAAAACACACAAAAATAGAAATAAAAAAAAAACAAAAAACCAATAAACGCTACACTTCACTACACTATCAACACAAAGAATCCATACGACTCTCCACCATCAAGAACGCGACGCTGAGCTAGGGTAAAATCCCGGACCTCTTGAGCAACATCTCCGTCATCTAGGATTTTTATCGTTCGTTCGCGTCTAAGATAACTAAACAGTTCCTGATTTATGAGTAGTAGGTAATAATTTAGGGAAGTGTGAAATTATTGAAATAGGCGATAGAGAACGACAGACTCTGGTTACTACAATATAATTCTAAAATATATTCGAGTTAATTTACGAAATACGGAAGCGTTATTCAAAATTTCAGTATATGTCATCTGAATTTGCGTTGCACGGAACTACAATGAATGTGGGTTGTGACCAATCTTAGTTATTGAAAATGCTAATAAGCACTATGTGGGGTCCTATAAAGAGCCAGGGTAAATCATTATCAAGGTCAGAGCATCTCCGACATTCCACCCACCAGCGGCAAGGAAGAGGGAGATCTCTCAACCATCAAAACCTAACCACATCTCCGACATTCCACCGACCAACGGCAAGGAAGAGGGAGATCTCCCAACCTACCCATCCATAACCCAAACTCAATTAACAGTACAAACGGATTAGGTTCACAAAACTACATATTAATACTTCTTAAAACACATCTAACAAAACAAAATAACTCCTTTCAACACGCCGTTGTTAGCGCGTCAACGGCAATCAGCATGTGTCTTGTTCGGGTTCGCACAAAACATTTTTAAAACTTCTACTTAAAACACAATAAACAAAAAAAAAAACTAAAACTCTCAACACACCGTTGTTGGCGGTCAACGGTAATCGACGTGAACCTTGGTCAAGTTCACAAAAAAACAGATTAACACTTCTACTTAAACACAATCAACAAAACAAACTAATATACTTTCAACACACCCGTTGTTCCCGGTCAACGGCAATCAACGTGAACCCTGTCAAGCTCATAAGATCACATTTAAACACTTTACTGAAACACTCGACAAAACAAACAAATTCCTAAAACACGCCCGTTGTTCGGTCAACGGCAATCAACGTGATCCTAATCAAGTTTACACTTCCTAAAAACCCAAAAAACCATAAACAACCAAACCAACCTAACCTCAAACAACAGTGTAATCCAATGCCGGTAGGGGTATTTGCCCTCGGAGTAGTTGTTTCCGTTAGTTTATCCTTCAGCGTGAATTTAATCAATTTCACAACTTCCACCACAAAACAAACCAACCTACCTACCCAACTTCAAACGAACGGTGTAATCCAATGCCGGTAGGGGTATTTGCCCTCGGAGTAGTTGTTTCCGTTAGTTCATCCTTCAACGTGAATGCAATCAATTTCACAATTCCCACCAACAAATCATCCCAACCTCAAACCAACGGTGTAATCCAATGCCGGTAGGGGTATTTGCCCTCGGAGTAGTTGTTTCCGTTGGCTTGTCCCACCAAAAAACCAATCAACCAAACCTATAACTCCATACGGCTGAAGAGGAACGTAAGTTCCTATAACGGCCTGAGGTAGAGGGGTTTTAGTCGGTAGGTCCGAGGACACCTTCCTCGGGAATCCGACACTACCCAGTCGTACGGACGGCTGGGTGTCTTTCGAAGATTTCCCCTCTTCCACGAAAACATAAAAAAAAAAAAAAACATTATCAAGGAGATTAAGTAAGTCTGCGAAGCCATGAAGCGGTCTCCGTGCAGAGGAGGTTCAGTGGTCTGTCGAGTTCGGGAAATCCCTCTCGTATGCTAAGCGATCCCCGATCTATGATCCCTTAAGGAGGCATCTTAAAATCAATGTTTTCTAAACGTGTTTCGTCGATTATTTGATCTAGAACGTTTGTCTGTTTTGAAAACGTGAGATTAGCTGGTAGAACATGTGTCGATTGTTTTATGCTTGAAGAATTGTTCGCATTTCAATTTCTATCGATTCTATTTCTCATAATTCATATTATATACCAAAAAATTGTTTTAAACCTAACTCGATATTAAATGTAGTAATTTTGTTCTGTTTGCTACTTTTTGATATTATTTCATCGGTTACTAGATTCTGCGAAAGAACAAAATTTGCTTTCGACTCACCCACTTGAACAAATTTGCTCGGAAATGATAACATCTGGAAACAAATTGGATTTCACGAGGGTTATTCAAGTAAAGATAACGTCCTCACATTTTAACTGTGCCTGGAAACGGTGATAATCTTATGTAGACAATCATTTTGAAACTGTGTGGAAACATATGAAAATACTTTGCCAGTATGTCATCCTTCCGACTGTTAATAAAAATGTTTAAAATGAGGAAATTACTCTTTCGAAAACAATTACTCACTTAGATCCACACGAATCTCTAATCTAAACTACGCATAATTGCCGGCGTATCCTCATTGATTATTGTATCATGCACTCGATAAATCTCAAGTAAACTTAAGGGTGCGGGGATTAAATTTTTGATTAACACACAAACGTCTATTAACACTAGTTACAAAATGTACATTTGGTATCAATCAGTTGCGGGAAGAAGTTGAAAGAATAGCGATGTGAATGACAATCGGTGCGGTGTTACAATGTATGATTGTGAGGGTGCGCGTAAACATTGTTTATTTTGCGGCGATTTACTCAACACTAACTTAACTTAAGGGAGAAAAGAGGAGGAAGAAATAGAAAAGGAAAGACGCAGTAATAGCTGTAGCGATAATGAAGATATAGGGTTGTAGGTAGCTGTAGGTCATAAATTGCAGGGGGCGAATACAAGGCACAAAGACAGATAATTGTGGTAAAGAGTATTAGAGAATGACAAAGAAAAGATGCAGCAGTAAATTATACAATATTTTACAATTGTGTATAATATAATGAATATAATGAACCTTTACCATATGGTTTTTAAGCTACAAACAGCTTCAAAGTTTGAACTGTCCCAAGTGTTTAATTAGTTCGCTCGTAAAATCATAATAGTGTTATTTTTATACATATTTCCGACACGCCGGGCGTTGTTTCAAATGAGTAAACATTCAATCACTTTTTAATTGAAATTAGACAATATACAGAAAAAGGACTCACACATTATTTTGTTTTAGTGTAGGCACAAATCAATGTTAAACCGTTTTTTTTTTTTTGTAAATTTTGTAACGGCAGTTGCAAAGGAAAACGATCAAATTTATTTTGTTGTATGCTTGTGTTGTATAATATATGTTTGTAGGATGCCTTCCGAGACATAAAGGGCTAGTTAGAAGTATATTAGAAGCACGATTAGGAGTAAAAAGAGACGGAAAACGTTTATATTAGATAGACTAGGTTAACAGTTAGGGTTGTCAGGTGTTCCAGTTTTCGAGAAATACGAACATTTTGGCTCGATATAGGAAGGAGTGGGGATGCGTGACGAATCAGTCTTCGGACTGAAGACTTTATGATGATAATAAAATTAAGTTAATTAAGTAATTATGTTGGGTAAACAATAATCAAATTAATTAATTATAAAACAGAAATAAATATAAACATAAATATGGAATCAACAGAAACAACTACTTCGACGGTTAATACCCCTACCGGCATTGAATTGATCTTAATATTTAGACGAATAAGGATTTTAATTCCTTTTTTTTTAAATATTTTATATCTTCGTGTAAGAATCCATCGGAATCAACAGTGTAATTCAATGCAGGTAGGGGTATTGGCTCTCGGAATAGTTGTTTCTGTTGATTCCATATTTATATTTATATTTATATTTATAATATAGCCTGTAAAGGCCTTTCTGGCAGCGCCCACCTGATGAGACCCGATAGGTCGAAACCGGTCGTGGGATATGGCTTTCGGTTCGATGTGCCTACTTGGTAGGACGCGTTCCAAATGTGAGATCTTTGATCTTAATATTTAGGATTAAGGATTTTTATTCCAAACAAACACTGGGTTACGTTTCACGAATTTTATTTATCCTTCTCTACAACATTGTTTCAACCCTTGCGAGTCATTATCAAGAGCTATGGTGTTACTAAAGAAGTAAATAATGAAACATGCTTAAATAGTAGTTGTTTCTGTGGATTCCATATTTATATTTATTATATCGCTTGTAAAGGCCTTTTTGCCAGCGCCCACCTGATGAGACCCGATAGGATATGGCGTTCGGTTCGTTGTGCCTACTTGGTAAGACGTGTTCCAAATATGAGATCTTTGATCTTAATATTTAGACGAATAAGGATTTTAATTCCTTCTTTTTTGAAAACAGAAATAATGTTTATATATTTGAGAAAATATAACAGAACTCTACTGCCAAATAGCTAAAAGAATAATCTCTAAAAGACAGGATTAAAGTCCCACAAGTACAATCCAATTCTCTCACAATTTCGATTTGGAGTATCCACTAAAATCGGTAATTGCACATTGTGCATTGTGACTAGTCTGGTTTGAAAACGTTCTCCTTTATTTCTACTCGGTTTTGTTTTTGCAAAACCGGAGTTTGATAACAAATAGAAAAAGTAGTGCGCGACAAACGGGAATTTGTTCGGCAGATGGCATAAAAACTAATGAGCAAATAACAAGCTCACGAGTTTAGAGTTGGTGAAAAATAGTGCAGCAACTTTTGCAACTTTTCTCCGCATGTGTCTGAATTTATTGAAGCTGTTGTAAGTGCTATTAATATCGTGCGCTGAAACGTATACAGCAGCATAAAAAGTTTAATGTAAAAATTAAGTGGGAGCAGTAATGTATTTGAGATATGACTCCTACGTTGTATTCGTAGCAGTGCCATTAAAAAAATGACTAACACGCTAAAAAAGACATTGTATTACATATTTTCAAGTAGGTATATATTGTGTATAGTATTGTTAGGGATTTAATAAAAGATTGATTTCACGTCACCGAGCTTATTATCAGCAACTAATTCAAGATTTAAGTTTGTATTATTACAAATGGAATAAAATCCTTATAACACTACAAACAATATTTGCTAGTAACAACTAAATATACATTTCGACTACGAAATAGTCATTTTTAGTGGTAAACAGTAAAATTAAATTAAGAACAGATTACACCTTATATACAGATATGTATATACCTAGAATCTACCTGTAACTTATTGAAAAATATCGAAAAGGAGGTTGTTACCAAAAGGTAAATCGGAATTCATCAGGGTATCCCTAAAGTTTTGAATATACATACATTCATAAATTTTGAGGTCAAAGTAACTATGACATGGTTTCAATAATTTAATATTGTGGTCTACAGCATGCCCAGTGTTTAAGTCATGATAAACAACTGCTGATATTTCCGCATTATTATTTTTTAAATGGTACAAATGTTCCTTTAGACGTATGGTTGAATTACTTAGTCAAACCTATGTAAACTCTGTTACATTCTAAAAATAGACAATTAATTGTATAGATACCTGACATCGAAGTTCTATTATCTCTATCTTTAGGATTTTCAAGGACACTATCTAATATGAATGTTTAATTTCTGAAAACTGCTTCAATTTTTAATTTTTTACAAATTCTTTTTATATGTCTATTAAATTCAGTATGATAGCTGAATTTATGTCTAATTCTGTTCTCCTTTGTTTTCGTAGAGTTGTGTAAAAATTTACGTTTTTTTTTTGTTTTGAAATAATTTCATTATTTTCATTTATTTTAAAGTTGTGTTGCAGTGCAAAATTGTTTATATAGTATTTTCTTTTTGGATGTTTTCTACATTCAAAAGGATATTGGATGATTTAAAAGTTAGGCTGTTAAAACCTACAAATTTATGTTTTTTTACCAATGTAGGAATTGTTCAATATATATCTGTTTATCTACCTATTGTATGCTTTAATTTAATTTCATAAAAACTTAAAAATAAATTAGCTACAAAAGGTGAAAGTGCCTGTTTAGTTTGTATATAGATTTTATTTATAAACTGAAAAACATTTTGTGACATACAGAGTGTTAAAATTAACCAGAGTTTTAACAAATTAAAAGTCTTCATTCATTTAAGACATTAGTTTATTATACTTAAAATTGGCGAAGGACCTAGGAAATTGGAATCAACACCAAATTAAATTGTAAACTTTACCAATTAAAAAGTAAATTTCATTAAATATTTTTGCTTTGTTTTAAATGAATCTAACGAAAGTTAAATGATTAAGTTGTTACAATATTATTTTCATGTTTTATAGCAAGACAGAATGTTTAATGTTTTATTTTTAATCAAGGAAATAAACTGATACCACCGTTTCTTTTAAATATAACTTTTATCCTGTTTATTCACTTTACTTAAAAGCTGATATATTGTAAAAAAATGGGGTTGAAGAAACGGGGCAGCACCTGGTTCTATTTGCCTAATACATCGTTAACGTTGGAAGTATCAATCGCGAGCGAATTATCTTTCAAAGGGATAAATTTTTGTCGCTTTCTTCTCCTCTGGAACGTTCCAGGTGTATCAAAGCAAGCCGGGGGTTTGATAAATGGTTTAGTTAAACGAACGTGAACTAAATTGCTACATTTATTAAGTAACGTGCGACTTAACGCAGCTGTGGGATCAGACTGTTTAAGATTTTATTTATTTGAAAGCAATTCAATGTTAACTTAATATAACTAATTAGTTGCCTACTACATTATGTATCGGGAAATAATAATGTAAATTGGATAAAGACAATAATAAATACTGTTCAAGTATTTACAAAAGTTTAGATCACTTACTTACAGGGAACTGCAGGGATCGAATATTGAGAAAGCTCCCTTCTTTAAAATTTAAATTAAAACAAAGAATGTTTTCGTTTATTTGAATTGTTATGTTAAACAAATTTCACAATTCGATCATTTCAAATAATATGTATTGCTATTTAACTCGTTTCTGAAGGTAAAACGAAAATTAGCCGAATAAATTAAAATAGATAATTTGTTTCCTTCTGAGTCAATATGGAAATGAACATTCATCAATTAATGGCCATTGCAATTAACTATCCCACAGAAAAAAGAACTAAGTAACATTGTAATTATAATCATTATGTATTGAAATGTGTTATTTACAGTAATATTCAAGTCAACAAAGGTAGGGGTTAAGAGAAATAAAAACTGAGTCCGAATTTTTCTATAGAACAGTAGGATTTTAAGATACCCTAATCTAAAAACTGAAAAAATAGAAATTGTGCATTTTTGGAAGCACGACCAGTGAAATAAAAGCTCAAAACAATTAAGAGAGTAGTCAGTTCCAACATCTTTTATTACTAAATTGGACTACGGTCTCAGAACTGCCCATGCACATTAATATTAATGATAAACCTAAAATACAAATGATCCAAATTTGACTTGTCCTGTTTTAGAGATTAGAATACCTCTAAATTTCAATATTATAGGGCTTTCTCGGGGCCAGATTCGAGTTCTCATCAAAGAATACATCGAAGATGATTAATTTTTTTCGGAACCTTTTAATTTACTCAGTAAATATCTAGCCAATAGCTTAACATTTTTTATCGTATATTTTGAATTTCGTGCATAAATCGTTAAGGTGAAAAGCAGTTTTTCGTTTGGATATCGTTTTAAATAACTTGACAAATTTCAACTGAACAAATTCTGACAAGTTATTGTTGGAGTATATAGTCGAACTTTTGCATAACTTCCCTTAGGGTATTTGAAAACTACAAAATTAAAAGCTTTCAGCGGAGTTGCTTTAATTTGACAGTAAAGTAGTGCCAAAAACTCACGAAAAGGAATTATTAGCAAGCTAGTAATTAAAAAGTCCATTATTTTACTCTCTGGGTAATTTTACAACATATCATTACTTAGTTGAAATTCAAATACCATCAATTTTAAAGTTTGCGCCTTTTAACTTATCGATAGGAACGGTTATTTTATAAATAATTTATAAGATTGGTAATTGTTTTATTAGTTTTTGGATTAATAACAATTCACAATGATATCGTTCATTTTTCGATTAATCTGAATAATACTTGTTTCAATTTGTTATTGATTAAAATATTCAAATAAAGGAACTGTAATTTAGTCAACTTCATGAATTTTACTAAATATATATATTTAGTAAGTATTATCTTTTAATTTGTTTACACACAAAATGACGAGGGGATAGACAATTCCTTTCAATTGTCCTTTGTCAAAGTATCTTTAATCATCCTTTGCTTTAATAAGAAGATATCGTTCGTCTAGCTATCAGAGAAGAGAAACCGTTTGATAGTGTTGTAACTGCTTGCCAAAAACTTTAATTATCCGTCAATCTTTAGATTAAAAAAATGCTTTTGTATAACAGAATAATGGATCGATCTGTAAGCCTTTGAGGTTGCTTTTAAGTAATCTAGGTGTATTCAAATGAAATCTGAACATTATAGGAGAAATATTTAAAGTTACTGTTAGTTTGACAGTTTGTGTTGCATATGTAACGTTTAATAGGTCAGTATCCCTAATATTACGGCTGCGTCTTCTTCACAAATAGCCTTTTCTTTTTTGTGTGCTTTATGGTAAGGTATCCTAGATGACGTTTTCGAGCCGTTATTGGGTATCTGTTAGATCGTCTTAATAACAGAGGATTTTGTCCTATTTGGTGATAAAATCTTTTGAGGGAAGAGCCAGATGGCACAAAGAATGGCATCGAACGGACATCTGGTTATTGCATTACAAGGATACTCTGTTCTACTGGCCGTTTAGCAGTGTGTGAGACCTCTTGGTCGATTTGTCGGTTTATATCACATAATGGCTCACACGATTATTCTGTTAAATAGTTGTCGATCTTGTCCTTTCGAATTTGCCCATTTTTATTGTATATTTTTTAAATGAAATAACAACGAAAAATTCGTTTTGTTTCAACTGTTAATTATAAGAAACAGTTGTTTCGGTCAACAGATCATTATCAAAGAGACCGTTTGAAGTAGAAATTCTAAGATTAGAAGTTATTACATGAGTATATATACCTAGTCTACCTTACGACTACCTGATATGGAAAAACCTTTACTTAATTATAATGACGACAACAACAAGGGTGTATTGTACGAATATATTTGGTTTGATTATCTTTCTTATTCTTTAAGGCCTTTTGAATTTCTAAATTTTCTAGAAGGTTAAGCAATCTGCCTTTGTTTTGAAAATGTAGTACCTTGGTGTCTTCATCTAATACATGACTATGAGAAATGCAATGTTCTGAGAAACCCGTACTGTTAATTTTGTTTTTTATTGAATGTTCATGCTCCCGAACGCGGCTTTTTATAGCTCTCCCGGACTGACCAATATATGTGGCATTGCAATTTTTACAGAATAGTTTATAAATCCCACTTTTTGAAAATGTATCTACTCTTTTTTTATTATTGACTAACAGATTCCTTAAATTGACTTTATTGATCTCAATAATGTAACAATTAGGCTTTGATTTTTTCAATTTATTTTTAATTATGTAGCTACAGCATTGGATGTAATTTAAGATACAAAAAGAAGGTTCTTCCTGTTTGTTTGGGACATTTTTGAAAAGAAAATTTCAGGTTTTAATTTTTATTTTTCGAATTTTTCGTCGTTATTCTACTTATTTAACATGTTTCATCAAGACTGCACCATGAACAGCCTTTCTTATATATATATTTTAATATTAATTAAAGACACATTATTTTGTTGTAATACTTGCAAAAGATATGCAATGGAAGTATTTTATTTCAACATGTCTGTATTTACTTTGACGAATAAGAAACACAAGTATAAAATTTCAACAAATTTAATAAATTAACTTTACAATTGTTTTGCCAAACTTTGGCTTCATCAGACAATAAAGAATTGGATATAATCAAACAAATTGCTATTAACAATAATTATAATACCACCATAGTAGACACTTTGTTAAAGAAAATGACCCACAAGAAAATAATAAGATCAATTTACCCCATCAAAAAGAAAATAGAAAATGTAAATCTATAACTTCTTTGGGCCAACCGAGTAATATGGTTTCCACTTTACTAAATAAAAATAATTACAATGTGGCATATGCAACCAATAATAATTTAAGCAAACATATTAAAAATAATAAGGACAAAATGGACATATTACAAAAAACTGCAGTTTATAAATTAAATTTCAAATCTTGTAATATGTTTTATATTGGTAAAAACAGTAGAAATTTCGGCATAAGAATTAAAGAACATAAAAGATCATTCTTGAATAAAAAAACTGACTCAAATTATGCTAACCATTTAATAACAAATAGTTATGATTTTAATGAAGAATTTAATGTGCTATACAATGAAAATAATTGGTATAAATTGTCGATTTTAGAAATTTTAGAAATTAACAAATTTAAAAATAGTATTGAAATAAATACACAGTTGATAACTTCCACAATTTATTAAATAAACTTAACACGTGTTTCGACAACACTGTAGCTCCTTCAGAAGTACAAAATTTACTTAAAAGAATTGAATCTAATTGAACAAATTGCCATAAACAATAATTACAACCCGCTCATAATTGACACTCTTTTACAAAAAAAAAATATCATACACTCAAAATATTTCAAACATCTTCCCACTCACCAAAGATTCATACTTTTAACATATATAGGGAAACCATCATTAACAATCAATAAATTTCTGAATTGAATTTTTTATTTGTGTTATCTTTAGTGAGTGAGAAGATACTTGAAATATTTTCAGTGTATGATTTTTTTTTTGTAAAAGTGTCAATTATGAGCGGGTTGTAATTATTGTTTATGGCAATTTGTTTAATTAGATTCAATTCTTTATTAGATAGTTTTAAGTAAATTTTGTTCTTCTGAAGAAGCCACAGTGTTGGCGAAACACGTGTTAAGTTTATTTAATAAATTGTGGAAGTTATCAACTGTGTATTTATTTCAGTATGTTAGACTTCCATCAAGTATCCGCTAATTCAATACAATTTGAAATAGTAGTCTATTAATTAACGAACAAATAGAATTATGCCAATCTCCATTACTGAATATGTTCCCTGCCCCTCCTCCATTAACAAAATAGTATATAAAGAAATATGTTATCAGTTTAGGTTAAGTTAATCATAAACTTCTGATGAAGCCAAAGTTTGGCGAAACAATTGTAAAGTTAATTTATTAAATTTATTAAAATTTTATAGGTGTGCTTTTTATTTGTCAAAGTTAATATGAATTTCAATCAAGTGTCGATAGAATCAATTAAATATATGTCTGTATGCTTTAAATATTTTCGATCGAAAGGAACAAGTATGTTACTTACATAAAGGGAGATCTCAAGTGTTCTGCCTCTGTTAATCGCAAGCTAAGCATGTATTCGTGGTGGTTATTAATAATATATGAAACGTTCATAAGCATAGATGAAGTTTCGACAGTTTCCTAAAAGCTTTGATGTTTTTGGCGTCCGACAACGTTGCTATTACTCCTTAAACATTCTGCAAACTTGTTATAAATTTTTATTTTCAAATTAGACTACTGCCTTTATGAGGTTAGAACATAGGACTCAAGATCGTCAAAACTTTCTTAATTATAAAGTAGATGTTACGGATTTATAGCAACTTTATGACTTTAATTTGCATATATAACTAGGAATTAACATGTGCAAAAATTGTACGTACTACTTTTGTACTAAACTATTCATTAATATTCTTATTGTATTAGTTATTTCTTATTTATTTTTTCACTACTTTGTATGTAAACTATCCATCGTTAAATATTTTAGCGTCTTTTTTCTATCGTGTAGTTTTAGCTTAGCTTATCTCAAGAGAGTGTGGATACAATTACTTTCATTAATTACGAAAGTTTTATGTAAATAGTGAATAAACTGATGTCGGAACTGGAGAAAAAGAATCGTGGTTATGCGTCGAAATCTAACGAAGGTAAGTGAAACCGGGTAAAACTATACTAAATAGGTACTATATAAAAAAAAATAGGAACG
The DNA here is from genome assembly GCA_963921985.1 of Agrilus biguttatus. NCBI lineage: Eukaryota > Metazoa > Arthropoda > Insecta > Coleoptera > Buprestidae > Agrilus > Agrilus biguttatus. The sequence continues at coordinate 33,854,739 of OY998117.1, forward strand.
AGACACTACGTGAAAACGCTTCCTTAAATGTGAGTTTAGAAAATATAACAAGAGGATAAAACAACACAAAATAATCGAAAGATAATAACGAAATATATATAAAGTGGAAAATTGTAAATTTAGGTGTTACTCGGGTAGTAGCCGAAGATGCCACCAAATTATACCAGACCAAAAAAGGTACAACCGATCTTGCCAGTGACCAAAAAGGGTCTTTGAAAAGGTACAACCGATTGTGCCACTAACACAGGTAGAAATTATTCTAATCAGAAAGGAAAATACTTTATTGATATTGTATGGCATTTATTTAATAGTAATTAATAAGGAATTATAAATACAAACTTATGCATGTATCAGTCAACAATTTTTTCAACGTAAATATGATACACATTTTATATAGTTAATGTTGGATATTGTTTGTTTTTATATTTTTCACACAATTCCATGATAGTTTTCATTTTACTTCTTATGGAGGCATCCTTAATTTTGAAAGGTGTTTTTAAACTTTGAATTTTGACATAAGTGTCAATTTGAAATTCTTTTAACTTCTCGACAAATATATATATATATTGATGAATGAGCTGTGTAAAAAGACCACTACTTTATCAGGTAGGTGAGCACCCTTTTCTCTGATGGCAAAACCCCAATTTTGTAGGAGATAGATCTTTACTTTTAGTGGCAACTTCGGTCCCACCGGTTACTCAAGAGGCCTTAGATAGAACGGAGGGTTAATTGTGAGTAAAAATCGTTACGCTAACGACAATCGGTAATTCTAGGTCTTGTCACCTTGTACTTTGAGGAATTGGTTTCGGCTATTGCAATGTTTACAACAAACTATTCCTTGACTGTGGCTACGTTCGGTAGATGGCCATCTCGAGTGTCTTACTACTACCATAAAAAAGAACAGTTTAACTTATTATATATTATAATAATAATAATAATAATAATAATAATAATAATATATTATAATTAATCTTCATTTTATCGTGACTGACTGATTGGTCATCACCATCCATAAATTTCATGTTTCTGCTTCGTCTTTATTGATAATGTTTTTTAAAAAAGCATTTAAGTTTTAGTCAGCAAATTGTCGATCAAATATTAGTTGTGTGAGCCCCATCCCTACAACGGCTGGTGTCGTTGTGTCGTCCCTGGTTTTAATGCCTTGTTAAACACTAACAAACACTACAGGTAGCAGAAAATCTCTAAAGATGGCGATAAACATATATAACTTCATTTCTATAATATTTTAACGATTCTATAAGAATCAAAAAGTAAATTTATTGTTTTTCAACTTATTAAAAGGTTAGTGGTTGTTGAAATATATTTACAGCTTAGAATAATGACAACAGCTTATGTATAGGTTCATGTAATTACTTTTATCAATGGTGTTATATTGGGACATACTGATAGTGGGAAGCATAAGTTTAGTCAAAATTTCAATGTAACTACTGAGTTACTTAAGTTACCCCATGTTTGTTTATACGAAATTAATTTACTTCATCATAAGTTTTCTGTACGACAATATTTCAGGTACATTTTCAATTTTCTTTAGCAAAATTGGCCGTGTCATTTGATGATGGAGGACCTGTCTTACAGAAAAAAGTTTCTCATGTAAATGTAGGCGTTTTCTTGGTGGTTGTTTCATTTTCAAAGGTTTAGTATTCTGGATATTCTTATTTATAAGAAACGGTCAGACAGTAGTAATTTTATTTTATATTCCATTTGTACTCCTTGTTATACAAATTCGAAAAACAAGCCAAATTGTGAAGAAAAAGTTGTGTTATTGTAGTAAACCAATAACCCCCTAGGCTGGAGTACTTTAATACGTCAGTATATAATTTTTCTATGATATAAAGATTTATATAATCAATTGTTGAACTTAGCAATAATTTCAAAATGTTTAAACAATAATCTGTAAGTCGCTGAACCCAACTTGTACATACCCAACTAGATAATAAGAAATAGGATAGGTTGCTGTATAAACTCAGTTTAAACACAATTCAGCTTCTGAAGATGCCTCTGTGAGGTGAAACAGTATTGTTAAGCAAGTTTAATAAAGTTTCGTGAAAGTTTAAACGTATTTTATTGTTTTAATAATTCATCATGAAGATCATCATTCATCAAGTACAGGCCAACTCAATCACCTATTTGAAAACAGCAGTTTTATTTATTTATTTCCTTTCTTTGTTTATTTAATATTGTAATATGTACAAAGCATAAATCTTTAAATCGTAGAAATATTAATGGTAAAACACATTGATAAAACGATGTAACCTAATGCAAAACATTGATTGTTGGTTTATTAGAATAAAACAACTTCTTCACTTCAGTTTTTTTTTCTAAGAAATTAATTAAATTCATTTAATGATCAGTGGTTGGCTTAGCTGCTTAAAATACACAATTTGTAGATTTACGCCGCAAAAAACAAAATATACTTAAAGTTTTATATGTTGACAAAACATTTTCACATGTATGTAGTTGTAATATAATAATTTGGTATTATAAAAAAAAACCATTGAATTGGCTAAAATGTACAGGTCACTGTTTCGAAATTAAGTGTACCATTCAGTTATTTTATAGTGACAACAATTCTTGTTGTTAACAGTTAAAAATGTTTTTGGGTAAATTTGCTGCGTAAATAGCTGATCAAGTCAATTGTAGGCTTTCCTTCAAGGTTACTTCTTTTTATAAGTTTGATAGGTATGTTAAATAATAGGTAATAAATAATTTTCTTGTTACTGTATTAATTTTCACGTAAAAGTTCCCTTTAAAAATGAAAATATTTTCGTTAGCAGTTGGTATTATATTATAACGAATATTGATGACACAAATTGAATTTGTGCGTAATTTATCATATACCTAAGTTATTTTGACTTAATGTCACAATTGAGTTTATCTTTCTTTACCATTCGTCTAGACCTTTACCGAAATTCGGCTAACGATTTTAGCAATTTATTGACATTTTTATAGGTGACTGTGTTTGTCCCTGTGGACCCTTTAAAAGATAAACGTGTGAGTAAAAACAGGGACGCGAATGCCTCGAAGGGTTTACTGGCCAAATTTGATTTTGTTATTTGATGTTTGATGATGAAATTTATTTTCAGGGACGTGCTATACGTCATCCACTGCATATTCGATTTACTAAAAAAAAAATGTATATAAAACCGTTCGTTTTACATTATTTACTTCCTGTTAAGTACTGGCGTTTTTTTAACTTACCTAAATTTTCATTCATTGCATGTTTTGAAAAATATCAGTTATTTTTTTGTGTTAAATTCTCGAAAAAATTCCTCATTTTCGTATTTTCCGTTAAGTAAATAAAATTCCTAACTGAAAGCCATCCCCTATTCTACCAGCGACAAAAGGCAATGCTGTTTCATAGCTCCAATCTTCCCCCTGCTGATTTTTTATTTGAGTTCGCTCAATAATATTAGAATATGAATGAGAACATTGCGAACTGATAACAGGAAATGAAACAAGTGAGTAATATCACACATTGAGACCAAATTAAAAACCAAATTGATGGTAGAAATAGGCTCTTTATTTACAATGCAAAACGTACTTTTAAAAATAAATATTTGCATGCAATATCTTTATGATATCCATAATATATCTGTACTTTCACTTTTGTTACCATAAACTAAATAATAATAATGATTTATAATATTTCCCACTAAATTTAATCTAAGATACCGAATCAGATAGCGCTGAAGAGAAAATTGAAATTGAAATTAAAAGGTGCACTTATGCTAGATAGACTATGGACATATGAATATAGGAGGGTAAATCAAATATAAACGGTAATTTTGTAAAATAAATTTATTGATTAATGGTACACACAAACTAAAAATTGAACGTTTTTCAATGTAGTTACCTCGGTGCTCTACACACTTTTGCCACCGATTTGGAAGCTTGAATATTCCTTCTTTATAAAAAGTTTGAGGGCGAGTTGTCAGCCAATTGTGCACATCCTCCTCTACTCCTTCATTGCTTTCAAAATTTTTGCCTCCAAGTGATTCTTTCAAGGGCGGGCGCGAACAAAAAATAATCACAATCACAGGGTGACAAGTCAAGGCTATAATGAGGATGCTCTGTGGTTTCCCAACCCATTTCTTTCAATTTATTACTTGTCAAAACTACGGTGTGTGGCCTGGCGTTGTCATGAAGGAGGATGACGTCTCGAATGAGCATACCCCATCGTCAACTGTAGCAACTCAGAATAGTAAGCCACAGAATAGTGAATGCCTGTTCGTTGATCGTGAAGGAAATCAATAAAAAAACTAAGTAAAACTTCCCTTAAGTTAAAGAAAACAGTTGCAAGCACTTTTCCGGCTGAGAGACGGGTTTTGGTTTTGGCTTTGACAGGACAACCTTCCTCCTTTCTTCGCCATTTTTGATTCGGGAGTGTAGTGGTGTACCCACGTCTCATCACAAGTGACGATACGCCTCAAAAAAACCTTCCCTTCTTGTCAAAATCTTTCACTTATCTCTGACCTGACCTATTTTTGATTTTCGGTCTTGTCTGGGACGGTATTTCATGTTGCCTCCATGTTTTTATGGTCTAAGTTCACAACAAACAAAACAAGTTGTTATGAATGACGCATATGTGGCGTTATTCTAAATACTTATCAGTCAGCCCTTATTTGCCGATATATAATCGATTCTCTATACCCTATAAGTTTATAGTTTTCAAATTGGTTGTCTGTTCAAATAACGGAACTATGTGGACCCCATAGTTCTTTATGATTAATAGTTTTCGTTCAAAAGGAATTTAAATTGTATCGGTACGGTATGTTTTTATTTAGTTTAACCAACATTAATTTGTATAATTTAAATACGGACTTCAACAAGTTGCCTTTGAAGTGCCACTTTAGATTTGCTTCTGGCTGGTGGCGGTGTTTCGGTCGCGGACGCGCTCTCAATGGAATTCATCGGTGCAATTTCAACGTTTGGTTAGCCGCCATGGAATTAATGTTGATTGCAGCATTTAACGTGCGCGCATGGAACAAAGAACACCGTCATTAGTCGTGCCGAGCCTCTTGAATTAAATTAAAACAGAATAAGGGCAAGAAAATTTTGCTTGACTAAATAATAAAAGTTCGTACGAAAAATTAAAAAATTAATTACATTCAGGACCACTAAATACAAGAGACGAAATATTATTCAATCTATGTGATGAGTTTTAGTAGGCATAATAGAAATTACATAGTTTGAACTTTGTTAAGACATAAAAGGTAATAAATCGAATAAAATGGGGGCTCCAATCATATGAATTTGTTAATGCTCTGAGTTTCGACCTAAATATGATTTTCTTGTTGTGATACTGTTAACAACGACATAAGGTTTTTTATATGCTTTGATAACACAGGTCAACGTGAATCAGGAAACTATAACGAGAGATGTCATTTCAGAATTTTGAGGTATCCTAATATCAAATTCCAAAAACTGCAATTTGTTATCTTCGTCTAAGAATTTTTCGGAATCAACAGTGTAGTTCAATGCCGGTAGGGGTATTAGACTTCGGAGTAGTTGTTTCTGTTAATTCCATATTTATATTTATCGTGATTCCATTGTATATTATTAGACATATACTTACATACTTTGTTACAGAAGTAGCATAGGAAAATGTCCGCGTATTAAAAAAAAAGACATATTTATATAATTTCTAATTTCTACTGAATTTATATCTTATATTGCATGAATCTCATAGCTTAATATTACCTTCGAGGAAGCTTTGTAGTTTATGTTTTGATTTTATTAGCGCAAAGTTGATCTATATCTGGTCCTAAGTCTTTGACCAAAACTAAAACCGTTTTTAGTCATCACTCTACCGACGCCATATGTAATAAAATAGTGCTTCGAGGTTTACCCTTGGTAGTTAGGGGCAGTACTAAGCGTTGGTGAGAGCTGTTTCAACCCAACTTCTACCGGATAATTTATTGCATGGTATCGGAAAATACATAAGAGAATGTGCAAGAATCTGGAGATAAAGAACATCAGAGGACATGAACATATCGACATGCTATAGATTTTCTTACGCCCAAAGTGATACTGATAAGACAGTTAGCGTGGAGACGGAAAAAAGAGAGAGAGAGAGAGAGAGAACCGATAAAAAATTTACAACCGTTTAAAGATAAATATAAATTGTGCGAATGTGTGAACACTATATTATGAGATGTAACGTAAAATTGAAGTGTGAAAAGATGAAAAGGGTTGGGGAGTTAGAATGTAAAAATTGACTTAAAAATAACATATTAAATAAATTAGCTTGTCGTTCCAATTGCATTTTTATAAATTTTCGCGCGGTATTTATTTACTTTATTATATGTTTGTATTACCATTTATTATATGAGGTTACTGCATTTATTTTAAAGTTATGTACTTTTCTACTATAACTAGTATAAAATTTCACAACTAAATCATTTTTTATGGAAATAATGATTTTTTATAGTTCGGGTTGCGATAGCGATCTTTTTCCTATTAATTAAATTATCTCAGAAACTATTCATAGTAGGCATACAAGTTGGTTATCAAAGTCACCTTAAAATTTTATGCTTCATACAAATTCGCCGTAAAAAATATACCATTCTATTTAAAATAATAATAAAGTTGACATAAACTTCCGGTACATGTCTGCTTTTAATCTACTTTTCTACATAATTTCCTTAAATATTGAGGCACTTGTCTTAACGTTTGACCAGTTTTTGAATACTCTTTTCATAGAACTCTGTCGCCTGACTTTTTAACCACTGCATCACAACTGTTTTGACTTCGTCATCCATCGTCTTGAAGACGCTGATCGCCTAGATGGTTCTTCAAGTGCAGGAACAAATGGTAGTCACTAGGCGCCAGATCATGGCTGTACGGAGGATGATCTAGAGTTTATCAGTGAAAAGATGTGACCAAAGAGATCTTTGTTCCGATTAGCCACATGCGGGTGCCCACTTCGTTGTTTATTATGCACATTTGTGCGGCCATCTTTAAATTCTCTCACCCATTTCCTTACCATTCCGTCACTCATAATGTTTTGTTCGTAAGCTAAGGCGACAGAATTTCAAAACGGTACTTACTTAAAAAACATGCCTCGTAGTTCGTATTTTTTTAATTATTAATAGGATATGCGAATGATGAAACTAAAATTAAAATAAAACTAGTAACTTCTATTAGGTAGGTATCCTTTGTTACTAAGTTTTACTTTACTATTTATTTCGTGAGTTTCTGTGGAATTGCTTGAGAAATAAGAATTACTACCCATTCTATTTGAGAGTAAAATGTAAATTTATATTTCCTCTCCGGCTACGTACTCTCTAAATAACTAATTATTTTTGATTAAACGCAATTCTATGCAACTCTCAGGCAGAATGAAGCTTGAGTCCAGAAATACAACCACTAATTTAACAGAAGCGTGATGTAGAAACTTGGCAATATGCTCGTGTGATGTTCTTATGGTTTCAAATATTTAATTCTACTACAGGAATTTCAACACTGTTCGAGACTTCAACTTCATTAATTTTATATTAACATTGCAACTTGAAACCAGTTTTAATCACGCTAAGAAACTTTAATTTTGCACGAGATATATTATACTTCACATAAAGGAAACTTTTAATCTTTATGTATACTACATTAAGGAGGGTAATGATTGAACCAATTGTTCATTCGAATGACCCTTAAAAAAGAATTGCATGATTCGATTCACTATCATGGTGAATCGTCGAGTCGTGGAGAGCACGACACCACCGCAACAGCTTCTCGATCCCTCGTTGTTCGAATGAACAAATCGTGAGGACCGATTCCTGTTATGAAATTGAATAGTTTAATTCGATTTACCGGTAGGAATCGTATTGCCCACCTCTAATAATAGGTACATTTTACGAAGGTTGCTCTTTATATTTTGAGCCTTGCTTAAAGGCGTCATCTGACGTTTCTAATTGAAAGATTGACCCATTTAACCATAACCTTTTTCAGAACGTTTTATCATTTGAGCACAACTTGCATTGTTTTCAGTGACTTGAAAATTTTATCTCAGCAAAAAAATGGAATTAACTCGTGAACATTTTCGTGCTAATATCTGTACGACCTTCGACGTGAATTATCAAGACAGGAGTGCATCGATCAACTTCATCCGACTTTTGGCGATGAAGCCCCATCCTTGGTCACTGTGAAACGCTGGTATTATGAATTTAACCGTGGTCGCAGTTTACTCAGGGACGAAAGTCGTGAAAGACGTCCAAAATGAGTTGTTGGTTGTTGTACCAGAAAACATTGATGCTGTGCGCGAATTGATATTGCAAGATCGTCATGTGACTTATCGTGAGATTGAGTCATCTTTGGGCATTAGTATGATGAACGTCAATAATATATTGCATGAACGTTTATCTGTGAAGAAGATTTGTTCGGATTGGATCCCGCATAATTTGGCAGAAGCTCAAAAAGATGCTCCTGTCAATTTGTGAACAAAAAAGCTCAAGAAATACAATCGCGGTGCATCAAAAGCTGTGTATAACATCTACACAAGTGACGAATCTTGAATCTATGCACATGAGCCCGAAACAAAACAGAAATCCACCGTATGAGTCTTTCAAGACGAGCCAAACCCGACAAAAGTAATTATTGCGCGAAGCACTTCGAAGCAAATGATCGCCTGTTTCTTCAGAATAACTGGGCATGTAGCAACCGCGGCGTTAGAGCAACGTATAGCGGTGAATTCTGAATGGTACGCAATCATTTGTTTTCCAGAAGTGCTTGGCCAAATACGAAAAAAGAAGAGGCAATAAAGGATCATTATTCATCATGACAATGCAAGCTCTCATAAATCGGCTGAAGCAACCACCTATTTGACTATTTTACCGACCAAAACGTCGAATTGATGAGTCATGCTCCGTACAGCCCTGATTTGTCACTTTGTGACTTCTTCTTATTTCCGAATATCAAGAATAAGTTGCGTCGCTAACGTTTTTCGACGCGTGAAACAACCGTTGATGAATTCAAAAACCATGTCTTGAAGGTACCTCAATCGGAGTGCAAAAAGTGTTAGAAAAATTGATTCAAGCACATGCAAAAATGTATTGATCATCATGGATAATACTTGGCAAAACAGTAAAGCCATATTCGTTAATAAATTATTATTTTTTCATTATTAGGCCCAAAATATAAATAGCAACCCTGGTTTTCCTTATATAACTTCATTCTTGATTTTGTTTACATTATTTTATCTACATACTTATTAGTTGTTTGCAGTACAATTCTGATATTTGTTACTCACATAACCTTGTTGTATAAGTCGTATAAACAAGATCCAGTTTGCTTGGCGTAGTGACATTAGAAGAATTTGAATTCTAACCGTGGTTTTGGGCGTTATCATCACCATACTTCAAATTCCGTATTTTCTAAAAAAACTGGAAATATTCACAGCGAGTGGAAATTGATTTCCTTCCCTACTTATTTTAATCTGGAGACACGAATCCCAGAGATTAAATGTCGATTTACTAAGATAAATTAAATTCCGAAACCAGTGCACTTTTAAGTTACCGAAACCTAGTAAATTGAGAGCAGACACAAACGCGACAGTTCCTGAAACCCATTTGATTGCATTTTCTTTGCAGCAGTAACTGAGAAAAACTTACGGCAGTATTTTAGGTCGATTAGAAAAACGGACACAGGAACGTGGAAACACACAAAACTCTCAATGTAGCAGTCTTCTTTATACTCGTATGTATGTTAACCGGTAGAGATGTTTATCCTTAATCTATAATCCTTGCGAGCTTTTCTAACGTGTCGACGGGATCTTGATGAAGTGCTCAGATACATAAAGTGAAAAATGTTAGTGATCCATCGTATATTAGAAAGGAACTGTTCAAGCTTAGATTTTTTAGATGTATTTTTCGTTATTCGTAATATTAAATAATTATAACATAACATAACATAAGGTAACATAACCTAATTAGTGGTAGCTTATGCCTTCAAAAATAAGTGAAGAAGAATGTGTCGAACAATATCCATAATACTTTCTATAGTAAGAAAATATATGTAAAATACAAACAATATAGTACTTAAATAAATATAGACAGCGTGACAGGTCAGGGCTATAAGGAGGATTATAGAGGCTCGAAGGTTTCCCAGCCCATTTCTTTCAATTTATTCCTTGTCAAAGCTGCGGTGTGTGGCTTAGCGTTGTCATGAAGGAGGATGACGTCTCGACGTCTCGACGTCTCGAATGGGCATACCCCATTGTTTGCTTCGATACGCGATTTTTGTCGACTGTTTGTTGATAGTGAAAACAAAACTAAATAAAACTCCCCTTGAGTCAAAGAAAACAGTCGCAAACACTTTTCCGGCTGAGAGATAGGTTTTGGCGTTGACAGGGACAGGGCAACCTTCGTCCTTTCTTCGCCACTCTTTATTCACCATTTTTGATTCGGGAGTATAGTGCTGGACCCACGTCTCATCACAAGTGACGATACGCCTCAAAGAAGCCTCCCGTTCTTGTCGAAATCAGAAGTGCGATTCAGAAGTCTTTCACTGATCTCCGACCTGACCGTGTTTAGGTGAATAAATATATAACACTAGAGAGACCGAACTGATTATGTAACTAACGAACTAAATTGATTTTATGAATAATTTTTCCAATTTTGGAACCGACAAAGTAATGAAATTCACCATAAATCGCGTCCTATCCACTAAGAGCTACAAATTTTACAATACTCTTTTCGATGGGTTAATTTAGCTAAACAATAATGAAGTGAAAACACACTCATTATCGAATTATCGAGACGTCAGGAAAACAGTCCTACCAACGGCAACCTATTAACCCAAAAAATAATCCATCTTCAATGGTTGCCGACCGTGAAAGCCTACACTAAACGAATACTGTATTCTTATTTTTGACGGTATGTAAAATTAAAAGAAAGTAATTTCCATATACGTAGCAGAGTAATGAATAATTAAGTTTGCTTTCCATATAGTATCTAGTGGTTGACCAACGCAATCTCTCTTAATTGACGTAAATCAAACGCGAGTTAAATGATTCATTTCATTATTTCTTGGCTAGAGTAGATAAATTATATAAATTTACTTCCGCTACGAACTATGAATCATAGATCACCCTATGCAGGCTTTGCTTTTGCTTTCAGCTAAGCAAATTCGATGCCAAATCACTGCATGCAACAAATTTGTGTAGGGCGACAGATGAAAAACGATTCCCATGGCGCGAAAATTGCACTGAGGTATGCGGATTGCGCAAGCTTGTTTAAACAAATCTCCAGGGGCTAGTTTAACTGCCTTGTCGAGTTAGCGTGATGGAAAATTTCCAACGACTATCCACAAACACCTGAACAGATTAGTTAACTTTGCTCTTGCGAAATAGTTTAAATAGTTAATACTATTATATCGCGAAAATCGAAAATGGGCTTGAAGTGTCGGGGCCCTAAGTCCTTCAGTTACATCAAAATGAGATGTAACATAAGTGGAGGTTGGAACACAGTGAACTAATCCACAATTACGACGATTGACTTTGAATCCTAAAAATTGTTGCTAAATTTTATAAAGTCCTAATCGAGCCTGAGAGTATATATGTAGGATATATATATTTTTATAAGTACGATTTAAGCTAACATTAATGTATAAAATTTAGGAGGAGCCGCCTATTTTCGATATCTGGGATATCATATAACAGGCGGGCTGAAAAGTTCGTAGGCTGACCCATAGATGGCGCTACTAGTATCAAATCCATATGATTTTTAGTTAGCCCTAACCTTCAAAAGACGCGTGTATAAATTTGACAGCTGTTGCACTATTAGTATCTGAGTTATAGCATTTTTAGTGAAAGAACTATTGTTACTTTGAAAAAATGGATAAAAAGAAATTTCGTGTGTCAATAAAGCATTGCTTTTTGGCTTTTTGGCGAAAAAAAATAGTGTTGAAACCAAGGCTTCGCTTGATAAACATTATTCGGACTTTGTACCAGGAAAATCAACCGTAGAGAAGTGGCTGATAGTTTGCTAAATTTAAACGAGGCGAGATGAGCACCGAGGACGATGCACGCAGTGGACGCCCCATAGAGGCTGTTGGATGTTACCGACGAAAACATCATGAAGGACCACAAAATAGTTTTTGATAACCGTAAAGTGAAGTTGATTGAGATAGCTGAGACCCTAAAGATATCAAAGGAACTTGTTGGTCATGGTAATATCGTGAATGAATATTTGGATATGCGGAAGGTCTGTACAAAGTGGGTGCCGCGCGACCTCACAATCGACCAAAAACAACAACGGATCGAATCGATGATTCTAAGCAGTGTTTGGAGCTGTTCAGTTGTAATAAATTCGAGTTTTTGCGTCGATATGTAACGATGGATGAAACATGGCTCCATCATTTCACATCGGAGTCCAGTCGATAGTCAGTCGTGTCGAGTGGACTGCACGTGATGAACCGACTCCAAAGCGTGGAGTATCAGTATTCTAGGATGCTCATGGTACAATATTCATTGACTATCTTAAAAAGGGAAAAACCATAAACAACGACTATTACGTAGCGTTATTGAAGCGTTTAAAAGACGAAATCCTGGAAAAGCGGCTTCATTTAAAGGAAAAGAAAGTGCTGTTTCATCAAGACAATGCGCCGTGTCACAAATCAATGAATCTGATGGTAAAATTCCATGAATTAGGCTTCGAATTGCTTCCGCATCCGCCGTATTCTCCAGATCTGGCCCCAGCGACTGTTTCTGTTCTCTGACCTCAAGAGGATGCTCGCTGGACAGAAATTTCGCGCCGATGGAGAGGTAATCGCCGAAACTGAATCCTATTTTGAGGTTAAAGACAAATTGTATTATAAAAATGGTATCGAAAAATTGTATGACCGCTATAATTGTTGCTTCACCCTGTAAGGAAACTATATTGCATAATAAAATCAAATTCTATCAGAAAAAATATTTTTTTCTATGTTAGCCTACGAACTTGTCAGTCCGCCTGTTAAGTCAGGTGGTGGAGAAATAAAATATAGAATACCGTAGGGTCGAGTAATTTTTAACAAAAAGTAATCACTTCTGTGCTAGCGAACGGTTAATTTGGAAATTCGAAAAACGTTATTAAAAGTCTATGTTTGGTTCGTGTGAAACGTAGGTGATATGGGTGCGGAGAAAAGGAAAGATTAGAACCGTTTGAGATGTGGTATTATAGGCGGAAGTTGAATACACCGTGGATAGAAAATGTTAAAAATGAGGAGGTAGTTAACAAGGAAAAGGAAAGATAGGACAGTAGGACACCTTCTGAGACATGAAGGGTTAGTTAGTTGCGAGATGTTCTAGTTTGCGGAAAATACGAGTATTGGTAAGGATAGCAAGGAGTATTAGTGGTGTGTCCAATTGAGATTAATGAATGTTTTGTATTTCATAGGCGAGATATAGAGTCGCTAACTGAACTGAAAATAAGGAGAAAATTTATGAAGTTTATTTCGCGTTTGCTTCAATTGTTACATATAATAATATGTGTTAAATAAAGTTTTAGTCTACGTATTTCTTACAGTCCCTAATGCGGAATTTCGTGGATTCCCGCGGAAGTCGTAAAAATAAAAAGATTATGCAGAAAAAGCCCCATAAAACAGTGTGTAAAAAAGCCATGTATTGTGTGTTCAAATTCGAAGCATTATAAAAGGCTTCGAAACCAATACACGCTCTTACAATAACGTAACCAACCCACTTCTTTGTCTGCATCTTCGGTAAAATAGGTGAAAGCAAAAAACGAATCCAATTTTTACGTCTTAATGTTTTAAGATTTCAAGTGTGTTTTCGGAATCCATCTGGTAACTTAAAGGTAGTTGATAATATCGATTGATCCCTTGCGCATGAACAACGACAAAAGGATGTGTGGCACACTCAGCATCCTGGTCCAGCCCGGGCTCTGCAGTAGTCAAGGAATTCCGTAGTCGAACACTATCGTAGCAGGCGACGTCTGTCGGCGGGAAGTTTGAAACATCGCGACGAATTGTTGATTTGAAGTCTGGCTCGTTTCCGTAAGAATGTTCACATCGGTATTAATTGCGCTTCATGATTTTTGAGGTTTTTAGTCAAAATTTCGAGTTTTAGGTGGTACACTGAATAACAGGAAATTTGGTAAGTTTCACTTTGTCGTTGTTTACAGTTTTGTTTTTATCATAAATAAACAAATAAATTTTTATATGTAATAACAATTATTTATAAAGCAAAAGGTCGAAATAATAATAATAATAGAGTGTGTTCTGAAGAAGCCTAAAAGTTAAGGTCAGAAACATTCCATAAAATAGTACTTTGTAAATAATGCTTGCACTATTTAGTGGAAGTAATCAAGTGAAATAAAATTAATAAAAATTAAATGAACATGTTATTTTTGACATATCCATTGTATTTTCTGTTCCTTTACATTGTTTAATTGACTAGTTTATGAAGGGATGTCATTTTAGGTATTAAAAAAAATTAAGTTCAAACTTTTATTTTGTTATTTTGACCTTAATATTCCCCTAAGACGAAGAACATTTTCAATCGATATTTCACTTTTTTCGAGTTATACGAATTGTCTTTCAAATTTTCATACATAAACAATTTACTGCAAATACATAAACATATAATAAAATGAAAATTTATCGGTATATTTATTACTTAACGTTTCTGAATAATTTATCGTAGGTATATTATGACTTCACTTGAATAATTGCTACTAATATATTTTGCGCAAGGTACATAAAACATTTTATAGCAACCCTAAACGAAATTAGGATAGTAAAACATTTTTTATTTAATCTAGCTTTGCTACTGGGCATGTTTGTATGTATGGAACTATCGTAAAACGAAATATATAGAAACATAAAACGCCTCATTCCAAATAAACAGGAAGTTTTCGGGTTGTTGTTCGGAAAATGCTGCCGCTTGGGTTCAAGAAAGGAATTTATGTTTGATAAAGATTAATTTTACTCATTATGATACAAAAACACGCTAATTGAAATCGTGTGGTTTTCGTTTAAATGGATTTACATAGGATAACACTAACTATAAGAAACTAACAGTTTTAATAACATTGCAGATATAGGCCAGCAGAATTGGACATTAGAATCGCAACGAATGACGTAGTTCTTATGTTTGATATGTTTTTAGTACCAGTTGGGTAGTTAGTAAGAGTGGTTTAATGGGGTGGTAAAAATATTAATTGTAAAATAAAAAGTATTTTAGTATCAATGTCCACCGTTATATCACATACATAGGGTATTTCATATTATGAGAAACTATGAAACTGACTTTCTAATTTCGTTTTTAATTTTTGGTCTATTGTAACGTTTAATTCCTTATGTTACTTAATAGTGCCCTCAGTTTCTAATTCTTTACTCTGTTACAAAATAACATACTTAAATTGTGTACTGGTTCCACAAAAATTGAGTAGAAGTATAAAAACAACCATCAAAATTCTTAAAAGACATTGCAATTTATTACTCTGTAATCTGGTTAACTTAGATAAAAACAATTTGTTTTTTTTTTGTTTTTTTAATTTCTGTTTGTAAATGTATTTTTCAGTTGCCTATTGCAGTTTTCTGATTCTTAATTGTTTTTTTAACAAATTTCATTTAGTAAATACATACCTAAATAGTCTTTTATAAAATTATGCAAGTGTAATTTGCAATGTTAGTACGAGTTGTAAAAGAATTCCGTCAAAGAATGGGTTTTAATGTCAAAAGTAATAAATTTTAAAACAAAATTTGGTGTCCCAATTAATTTGGATTTTGTGGGTTAACTATATATAGAGAAAGCAGACGTGATTTTAATTTAATATGACGTGAGGGATGCTATATACATCATACGTAGGTAAATAATTTTGTATATATTGTAGATATATATATATGTGTACATAAGAAGAGCTCAGATAAATTAGTCTTTGTCGTTCCTGTTAAAGTGTAATAATGTTTGCGGTGATGGTAACGTTTTTGAGTAAAGTTTTATGAAATCATGAATTTACAATTAACAAATAAATTGTCTTATAAAAGATGAAACACACGATTACATGTACTGGGGGTTGCATTTGTAAACAGACCATTATTAATAGACATGACACTTTTTCCAATTGTCTGTTTTCCTGTGTGTTACCATGAAGTTATATAACTCGGTAGATTTCGATGCGGATTTTGTTGTGTTATGTAGAGGTTTACTTTTTGATAAATGATAGCTATTAGGGCAGGTTAAAAAGTACGTGGAATAGCGAGGTAAGGCATTTGAAACACATCTTTTGGATACAATTTACCCACTAATTAAAACGTTTTTTCACTAACGATAAATGAATACTTGGTTTATTCATTTATCGTTAAGATGAATTATCACAGAGTAACGGCTGAATCAATCAATTTTTTTAAACTTTTCATTGTTCTTTCTGTATGATACTTGTATAGTTTCATAGTAAAGTGAGGGTATGATTCAATCTCCAAGATTTTTTGTTTATTTTTCCTTGAGAGTCATTTGCCTTGTTTGAGGCTTTTTTATCTCATTTTAACTGTACGGTTTCTCCAGGATAAGAATCTCTTTCATAATCTCTTTTAAAATTACTTGTGGTGGTTTTCTTATTTCATGGGGGAGGAATGAAGGTTAATCTTGTTAATATTTAATGATTTCTTCCGGATTAACTTGTTTGTTCGGTACAATTTCGGATTACTCATAACACAATTACGCTGAAACATGATGTATATGCTTGTTAATGAATCATGTCATATCTATATTCTTGCGACTATTCTTAACAACCCTTATTAAACATTATTATACATCAAAGATATGAAGTACGAGAAGTTTTGTTATATCTTGTTTTTGTTCATAACTCCAGAACCATTTAACAAATATTTAGATTGAGGGAACAGTTAGAAGTAGGAAGGGAATCGAGATTCAAATTGTAATAGGATTGTTTGTAAAAGTAAGGATGCAATTTATATTTGCGTAGCTCTGTGTTTTAAGAGTTGGATTTACATACCTACATATACCGAGTACTTTTCAGTTCTGCAAATGAAGCAGGTCTCGGATTGAATTTGTTTTATTTAATATCGCATAAAAAGATCTGATTGTTACGACCGCAGAGAAAAAATAGTTTCCGTATTCCTTATTAAATAACATAACGGCATTAGGTCATTAGTAAATTGGTGAATATTTAATTTCATCAATCATTACCATCAAAATCTTTTTGTATTAATCGTTGCACAATTATTTCTCAATAATGATAGGAGCATATGATGATTAGACCAAAAAAAAAACAAACGACTGGGTGTTTAATTCCCACCAGCTAGTAATACAGGTAGGCGGGCAGTCTCTGTGACCTGCATTGGGGGTTAAGGCGTAATGCCCTCATCAGCCTCCTTTCAGGAATTGTGGATGGGTGGGTGTTGTGGTTAGGGAAAGAAAGATGAGACTGACAAAATGAAGACAGAAGAGAAGTGAAAAATTATCTGCGAAATATTACTGTCCCATCATTTACCTAAATGGTCCAAGGAAACCACAGAAAACTTAGAACAGAGCGGGCGGACCCGAAGTCGAACTGATGACCTTCCGAATGCTAAGCTTTAATCTAAACCACTAGACTATGTGCCCGGTAGACAAGACCAGCAGAGTTGTAACTTTTAGTTTGATCCCATCTTCTGAGAAGCATCAGCACGTGGCAAATTTTAAACGGTTAAGCATTTGATTCTAAATTGTTTGCTGTTTCACAAAAAGGAAGCAAATTGTTGCTTAAATTTCATTTACAGACTGTTTTGTTAAATTTTGTATAAACTCGCTGATGAATCTTTAAACAGAGGATCGCATATGAAGATATACAAAAGTGCAGGTCTTTTTTTCTGTGTAAATTACGATTTCGTCGAACATCATCTTATACATTTCCAACGTGTTAGGCAGCGTGAACTAAAATAGTATGTAATAAATCGATCTTCTTCCTTCATCTTGCCTCACAACAGTATCACCGTTTCTCGGTAAACACGATGCATTAAGTGTATCTGTATGTCGGAGAGTAATAATAAAATCAGTTAATTAAACGTCGGCAAATAATAATATCGACGCATGTCGTAAGTATATTATATTCTTTAGTGATTTCAGGTGAATAATTAAAAAATTGACCTCACTAGAAATATTTTTTGTGTTGGGTTTTTGTACTTCTTCAAGGTTAGGCTATGGTTGGGAAATCCTGATGTAAAATTTAATTAAGACAACCGTCCCATTTATAACCCAGTCTTCAAGTGGTGAGAATGAAATTCATGTTTTCCTTCATTATTTTAGTGTTTTCTATCCGAATTGAATTCTATTCGTCTGATAACACTGTCTGTTTATCCGTTTGAGGTTTGTAACTTTTAAAAGAAACGAAATATCGATTGAAGTTGGCATATAATATATAAACCCTCAACCCAGAGACTATAGTCGTATTTGAAGTTATAAAAAGCTTTATTTGAAAGGGATACCGTACAAGCAAAAAGTGGGCAAAAAGTTTCTTTAATTCTACTCCATGCTTGTAAAGTACCATTGAAACTCAGATCACAAATATATCGTTCGATTTAAACTGACACTTTGAGGACCATCAAGACATAATACTGTTACCAGTTCATTACATAAAGAGCTTTACGTAAAAAGTTGCAAATTATGTATTTAAGTTCCCCTTAAAAAACTGAATTGAAGTTTCGGTATTATCGATCACAGTGATAAAAAAAGTAATTTGTGATCAGTATTAAAATTTCTTACCATGCATTTTCTAGTTTCCACTGGTATAGAACCCTTAGTAAATGAGTTCGCCTCCCACTTCACTTATTTACTTAGAAACTAGAATGTGGGCAAGTAATCATAATTCTCTCCTCCACCTCTACTCCTTCCAATTTTAAGCCAACTTTTGTATAGGAATATAACAATAGATTTATTTATTTATTTATAATAGATGATGTACCAAGTTCAGTATTTGTCACCGTTTAATTGAATTCTATTGTTTGTAATTAAAAAACGGATTTAATTTTTACTCTATGACACATTTACATGCCTACATAGGCATATAAAACTATCTTCAAAAATTACTGTAAAGAAACATAAAAAATCCATGGAAGTTATAGATAAACAAAAGGTAAATAAAGTATACAGGCAGTGAAACAGACTGTTTTTCGCAATTGTATTCAGAGTTTTCCTCATATTTCTTAAATTCACAAGGTAAATACACTTTATTTTACGGGCATCTAGACACAAAGTATTTGTATCGTACGCCAAGTACATAGCGTTTTCCAATGTTACGTAGCAGGGTACTTAAAATATGTGTGTCTATGTATACATTTAAAATAAATAGAAAAAGCATTTCCGTAACGTGTCTGCACTTTCTAGCTTATCATAACATTAAGAAAAGGATGTAGTTTCAATGCTTACAAACTTTAAATGAATAATTTTATACATTAGTAACACTAGAGATACGTACAAAAATTAAGTTACTTACTTAAATATAAATATGGAATTAACAGAAACAACTACTCCGTTGGCTAATATCCCTACCGGCATTGAATTACACTGTTGATTCCGAACGATTACAGACGAAGATAACCATCCAAAAAAAGAAGGTAATAAAATCCTTTGTCGCATAATTATAAAGGATCACAGATCCCACATTTGGAACACGTCCCACACGTCCGGTAGTGGGATATGGCTTTCGGTGCGCTGTACCTACTGTGTAGGATTACTTAGGATTATTATTATTACCATATTGTTTTGGATTAAGTTACTTTATGATTACATAAGATAATAGTTTACAGATTTTCTTTCATCTTCGAGTTATTTAAAAGAAAAACTTCACTGTATCTGAGAATACAGGTAATTTTCAACGTTTTAGTATTTTATTAAATCAGAAATTAGTTCTTTCATAGGAATATCTAGGTACCGAATTGTATTGAAAACATTCTAAACGCTCTTAAGTACCTAATATAAGAAAAACGTTCTTTTTCGATACTTTTGACACCCTCTCAGGAGCAAACGAAACAATTTGGTGTATAAATCGACTTATTTGGATCCTAGGAGCCTGTGGTTGCGCTATGTACATGAAGTTTTGAGACACCCTGTATAAGTGAAACTGACCAAATATTTTGTATATTAATCTATTCAACTATTCAAATATAATTCTCCGGATGATCAGTGAACTTTAATTGTTACTAGAATTATGATAACTTACCGGGCTTTTGGGTCGTGGTCTATAGACTTTTTTGTTGCCTGACGTTTCGTCAGCGGCTGGGGCTGCGGCTGACATCTTCAGAAGCTTTTTTGCTTTCGATCTCGGAAACGTCTAATGTCATATATTCTATTGACGCCGGTCGTGAAAGCCTTCATACTACTTTTAATTGTTACATTTCATATTTTGGCTTTATGATTATAAAAGGAGATTCGTTTCAATATTTACTTGCTTTTTTGTACTCCATTATTTTATCATGGTGATTTGAAATAATTTCTTAAAATTATATTCTCTGAAATGTTTTAAGAATGTAGTAGGTATCTTAAAATAAAGCTCTGTTTATATAAATAACACCTTTTGTGATCGTTTGTTATTGACAGCGTAAGATTAAATACGAGACACTGCCATAATCGTATGGTCTTGATGGTGTTGGAGGGAAATTGCACTAAACGCTTCTATACGTGATCAGTGATGTTCAAAAGGGAGGATGGAGTCAGCAACAGCAGGAACAAGATTTATTTGAGTTGCAAGCAAGAAGTGGTTTTAGACCAGAACTTCAACGATATTTCTCGTTTCGAACCTCTCGGAACTTTTTAGTTTCAAACTCGTTAAAGTCTTTAGCTTCGAAGAGAAATTTTTGTTGTACCTACCTACTACATACTTCGGAAAAGAATAAATCATTTGGAAAATGTTGTTCACACACTACGTAATTTTATTTTCTTGTTGGATGTAATGTAAGACTGTCTCGAAGACCTTATTAATATATACTTTTATCAAAAGATCCACTCTATTTATGTACAAAGTTTATAATAGGTTTATGGGTTAACTTTTCCAATATTGTATCATCACTGATACGTAAGTGAATATCGGTGGTATAAGGTGTTGACATATTAGTGAAATAAATACTGACCTGTGTGGGGCAGAAGTGCCACATCCAAGATATTATAGCGTATTTACAAACGTTTGTTGGGGACAAGAAATAGACAGACAAGAATATTTGATCTGTGGCGGTCGTATGGTCTTATGTATAAATATTATTTTGTATAAATTTTCTTTTTTGTATCTATATAAATATCTCTTAACATCATCTGCTAAAACTTTTGTATTCTGTCCATCTGTACCAATAACTATTATTACTGTACTTTCTTATAATCCCGGCTAACATTTCAACTTCATGTACCTACTAATCACATGACGTCTGTCCTACGCTGTCCATCCTAATTACAATTTTACAATAGGTTTCTTCGGTGGTTTGGTTCATTGCTCTATTTAGTTATACTTCTTGATATTTCTCGTCTAAAAATTTTCCATACTTTCGTACTTCTCTATTGGCACCCTACTCTTATCTACTACCCTTTCCTTTACTTCAGGATTTCAAATGGATTCTATTTTTTCCTTCTGACTGGACAGTCCGATCTGAATCTTCAAACAGCAAAAATCATTTCCTTTCGCCTTCTCGCTGTTAAATATATTGTTATTGTTATTATCGTTGTTGTTGCCTAACACGAGAGTCTAAAGATCTATATGATAATCTATCTGTGTTCACCGTTATAGACTCCGTTCTCGAAATATCAAAAAGCACATAAAATAGACGTATATTTTTTATTAAGCGCTTCTATAAACAATTGATGAATATCGCAATATGAACATTCAGAAAATAAGAAAAAAAGGCTCAAAAATCAAATCAAAATTTTGTGATTGTTTTATAAAGGCATTGCGGTGAAAACTAAATAGCAATCTGGATAATCCTTTGGAGGACAAAATTATCCCTAGATTAATAAAAAAGCTTATATAATGTGTTTGTAGGTTATGTATTAGATATAAAGTTCATATCATTTAGTACTAAATAGAGATGCCATTTATTAATAAAGATAGCTTCTGAATACGCTGGGGATTTACCAGAAGATCTTTAGTAGTTCGAAATTAATAAATTCTGAACAGAAAAACGCACACTTACACATCAGGCATTTTTGACTAGCTCCTTAGTATTAATGCGTGTTACATGCCTTACTTCATCCTCATCGGTGAAGTACTTATAAATTGTCTAAGAAAAACTTTCGAAATTATGAAGAAAGATTCATGGTTTAGTCAAAAAGTGGAATAAATAATTTATTTTATACTAATTCGCTAATTGAGAACTGTTTGCTGAAGATTGGTGATTTAACAATACTTGAATAAAGCAGTGGTTACGTTTAATTTTATTATTTCTGATTGAAAAGTGGAAAAACATCCGACGTGTCGTTAATCTTGACGTTGAAATTTTAAAACAATCTCGGTTTTCACACCTATATATAGTAATCTAATAAAGAGTAGATAGCGCCTGCTTTAAAATATTTGATAAGTTGTGCCAAAAAATAGATAACACACTTGGTTATAAATGTTTATATTCTTTATTTTGTTCTAGGTTCTCGCCTTTTATAGTATCGAATATCCACCATCTTACTACTTTTTGGTAAGTTTTTAATCACAGTATATGCCTTGAAATTTTTATTAGCAGGATAGTTGGTCTTACCTATATTGACTACGTATTTTGCTTTACTTTTAATCAATATGTCAAAATATGTAGGAAATATTTTTAAAAACTATTTATTAATATGGTTGGTATCATCTGTTGAGGTTTATTTATGGTCAAAATGATAAATTGTAGACGAAATAATTTGTCATTGTTTGAATTATGGCAGTGCTAAATATCGGTATTTCAGAAAAAAATAAGTATTGTGGGCACTATTCCTATCAGAGCTAACTCATTGTACACTCAAAAGGGGTAGATTTTGTCACTGCGCACAACACTGTTAAACGGATTGTGAATATCAACACCACTAGATGTTCCTGCATATTTATTTTCGTACTACTATATAATTTGTGGGCCACTATTATGTATGAGGCATGTTTTTTAAGTAAGTACCGGTTTGAAATTAATAAAAAACATGCAAAGATATCTTCATAATTTTATTTTTACATGAAAGCCTATACCTGAATCTACTTCTCTACATAATTTCCTTCAATATGGAGGTATTTGTCGTAACGTTTGAGCAATTTTTGAATACCCTTCTCATAGAACTCCGCCGCCTGACTTGTTAACAGTTACCCCTGCATCACAACTGTTCTGACATCGTCATCGTCTTGAAGACGCTGACCGTTCAGATGTTTCTTCAAGTGCAGGAACAAATGGTAGTCACTGGGCGCCAGATCGGGGCTGTACGGAGTATGATCTAGAGTTTCTCACTGAAAAGATGTGACCAAAGAGATCTTTGGTCCGATTAGACACATGCGGATGGGAATTGTCATGCACATTTGTTCGGCCATCTTTAAATCCTCTCACCCACTTCCTTACCATTCCATCACTCATAATGTTTTGTCCGTAAACTGCATAGATTTCACGATTGATATCAATCGGTTTTAGTCCTTTAGCACTAAGGAATCGTATAACAGCCCGGACTTCACAGTCGGCGGGACTCACGATTATCGGAGGCATCTTAAACACTCAGTAAACAATGTAAACAAGGGAAATCAAACTGTAATGGCGTCAGTGCATAGGTGAGAGATGTAGGTACTCAGTGCGCATACGCGGAACGCTGACCGCAGCGCTGCGGCGGTAGAATTTCAAAACGGTACTTAAAAGACATGCCTCCTATCATCGGTTTTTCAATTTACCAAATCGAACATCTTATTTAGTAAAAAGAATAACGTCATTATTTCTTAGATTCCTTTTTTTTTGCCTGAGAAGAGCAGACCGAGCCGTTTTGTAATTTGCTTTTGAAGCTGTAAAATTCAAGGTAGGGGCGTTGAAATAAATTGATCTGTGTATGATTTTGCTATGACGAGAGAATAGCTGCGGCAAATAAAAAGGACGATGGACATATTCATCCACATTTTTCATTCAGAGCTCAGTCCCGTATAACAAAACGACTGCTTACGTTAGATATAAAATGACACTAACTTTATTCTAATTTTAGAAAAGGGATAAAAGCTGAATTTTATGTGGCCATAATCTTATTTTTCTTTTAAGAAAGGTATTTGTATCTATTATTTTTTGTGCTTTGTTCTTTTAAAGAAAGTTTTTTTAAGGAGCTTTTAAACGAAGGTGGTGACATCCCTTTAGCATTGTTCCTCTCTGTTTTTTTACCGTTTATCAACTCTGACAGATATAAATACAGTACAAAAGGTGTCGAAGTACTTTTATTTCCTTTAGCAAATTATATAACTACTTTATAGAAAAAAATCTTTTAATAGATTTGTTTTATTACTTGTTTTTAACCCATTTATTATTTTTATTAAATGTTTGAGATTAACTTCTAATTAAAAGAAAACTTGAGAGACGATATTAAATGGAAGAAATTTACCAGATTCATGGATATTTCATAAAGTGTTTTGATAAGGAAAATAAATTGACGTGTGTTCTCCGAGCTGAGTTTGAAGAGCATTGGCTTTGAATTATTTACCAGTGCTGAATCTAAACCCGAAACAATTTTAGATGAGTAGTCCACTTCTGCTACCTACGTGTTACAACCTGTTGCTCTGGTAAATTCTCACGGAGGGAGTAACCGTGACTGACTGGGATTTCGATCAATTTCGACGGATTAGATTGGCATCTCAGATTGTGAACTGTAGTCGCGCCTACCTATGCAATAAAATTAACGAGCTTTTTAAAGACGCCTCAACGGCAATAAAACGTTCCGATTACCAATTAAGGACAGTATATTTTATATTACTTTCGAGTAACGTGGAATATAAAAGGAAATGTAGCAACTGTATCTGAAAACTTGAAATTAAGTTCTTCTTTTGACGAAAACCAATTGTGCATTCTTATTAGAATTTTGTACCTCTACACTTAATGTTTTTAACGAGCCACAAAATTCACATTGATAATATTTACTGTCTAAATCTAAGCCAATGAGCGAGGTAAAAAGTAATTTATCATAAATCAACGCCAACGTGTCGCTATTTGTACCTACAGGACTTTGACTTTTGTTGTAAAAGTCAATAAATATTCTTTTGTATGCAGATGGTCTCGGATGTACCTTTTTTTTATGTTTCATTCCCATCAGCTACTCGTACTAGTGGGCAGGCAATCCCTCCGACCTAAACTGTAGTGTAAAGCCGGCGGGTAGCCTCTTTTCAGGGGGGGAATGGGTGGGTGGTGTGATTATGGAGAGAAAGATGAGACGGATGAAATGAAGACAGAAGAAAAGTGAAAGATTACCTGTGGAATATTACTGCCCCAGCATTTGCCTAAATGATCCAAGGAAACCTCTGAAAACTTGAACCAGAACAGCCGGACCCGGGTTCGAACCGGTGACCTCCCGAATGCTAAGCAATAATCTGAAGCACTAGACTACGCCGCTCGGTCTCTCGGATGTAATGATGGTACAGAATTGTCTGGTATTCATGAAAATGGGTGGAGTAAACACTAATAGTTCCTAGAACACAGTACCTTGAGAGAAATCTATACTAGAGTTCGAAACATCTGTATTGGTTTTTAATAAATAAATCACTTTTTGCTCTCCTTATTGCTATACAGTTTTACATTAACACCTAAAAAAGAATGGCAAGAAGTGGAAATTGAATTGAGATTCAATATTAAGTGTTATTTGGAAAAAATACTTTAAATAAAAAATTGGTTTATCTGTCTGTCTGTACGGACCAATCTTCTAAGCGTCTGAAACGATTTCGGAGGGTTATTACAGACATGAAGAAGTTTTTTGTGATATAGGCCACTAGTTTTTAAATTGTATATTATGTTTCCCATATCTTTATTTTTATTTTGTTTTGAAGTTGTTTGGGTGCTTTCAGTTTAATGGAACACAACTATTAATTTCATTTTGTACTGGAAAAATTGGCGTTGAAAAATAACTATGATCACATCAAACTTTAAATAATGTGTCTAATTATGGGGAATTATTTCGACTTTTTCTCATTTAGTTTAAACTAACATAATTTTTGGCATAAGATGCTAATTTTCAATTGAATAAAATAGCGATTTAAACAAAAGTAGGTCGTACCTATTTATACATGGTTATTCAAACTAAGTTATACATTAAATGTATAAATGTTTAAATGTAGGTACCTATACACATTTTAGATCTTACTCATTTTCTTTTAATATTGAATAATCGTATGTATGTTATTCTCTTTGACGCGAATTAAAGCTACCTTTTACTTTCCCTTACTGTTGCTGCTGCTGCTGAACGTGAAAAAGTTGCAGTTTTTCGAGATCGACAATTATTTTCGCAAGTGCTTCTAAAAGCAATCTTGTGAGAGCTCTTGTTTGTAAGTCCCCACTTCACAAACTTGGCACATGCGAATCAAATATTGATTTTATTGTGAATGCACGACTTCATTAGAAACTGAAGGGAAGCTGCATTGCTTCGGATCATGCTACGATAAGAAATTTTCGTAGCGAAAGTTTAATGACGTTAAGGAATGGCTGATTCAATTTTTCTTGCCTGCATTCTGACCTGAATACTTACATTACGAATATAGCACCACAGCTATTAATATACACGTATGAATTTCTATGGGGCTTCATTATCAAAATATGTTCTAAGAATTGCGTTCATTTGATTGTAGAGAGCTGTTTAGAAAGTGGAAAGGAAGTGGACCTTCCTGAATATGTTAGTTAGTACCTAATTATTGAGCAATATTTTTTTTATAAATTCAGTTTAATAACGGATTTCAATTATGTAACAGTAGACTCCATCTCATAATGTAATGTGTACTGTATTGAAAATGCCTCCTTAAAGTATAGTGGATCGAAAGTTGCTTTGCATGCGAGATGTTGGTCAACAACTAATTAACTAAATGACTAAATCAAATAAACAAGTAAAATTAAATGAAATATTAAGAGTCAAGAGCCAAGAGTCGAAGTTGGAGATTAAGTCGGAAAAGTCGTACCTGGAATTGTTTGTGGCTTGAAGGAGTAATCCGTGTTTGGGGATTCGGGATGGGGTCACACCCAACGCCAGCATTCCCTGCACATGACGATTTCCCAAACTAGACGGACCCCTGGCCATCCTCTTCACGCTGACTTCTTCACGGCTTCGCAGGTCACACCCAACGCCAGCATTCCCCGCACATGACGATTACCCAAACTAGACGGATCCCTTCACGCTGACTTCTTCACGGCTTCGCAGGTCACACCCAACGCCAGCATTCCCCGCACATGACGATTTCCCAAACTAGACGGACCCCTGGCCATCCTCTTCACGCTGACTTCTTCACGGCTTCGCAGACTTACTTAATATCCTCCATAATGATTTTCCCTAGCTCTTTGTATTTGCATTTTCAACAACTAGAACATGGTCACGACCTATATTCGTTGTAGATTTGTGCAACGTAAATTCCTCTGAATGTATGACAATAAACATAATGAAATTTTAAATAACGCTTCCGTGTTTCGTAAATTAAACCAAATATATTTTTGAATTAATGAAAAAAAATATATAATTTTCTAAATTATCAGCATTATGTGACAGTATTAGAGAACAAGCAGCTATTGAAGTTGAGTTTTCAATTTTTGTGGTCTAAAACGTTTCTCGTTGAAGCATTCCTTTAAAATGCAGCTTTTAAAGCATATCAAACACATTCGTTTATTTATACACGTGGGGTCAATATATCGACACAACGAAGAAAAATGTTACAGAATTTATTTCGCATTTCATCAATCACGAGAATGAGGCTATATTAAGCGACTTGGTTTCACACCTAAAAGAATAGAGATATAAACATTTTATAGTCCTGCTAAGTTTGAATGACTGAGCTTTACGGGCGTCCAAGAAATAAAAAAAACTTTATAGAATATTTGGAGCGCTATTTAAAAGTGACACAAATGTTGGACAATTCGGGGGCAAACTTCAATTTTTCAAATCTATTACGCTAGGAAAAAATGCACATTGAACTAGAGTTTTACAGTTTTTTTTTTTTTTAAATGTGGAATTAAATCGAAAACAGCTGGTGTAGAGTAGATACATTTTCATGAAACTGACTAGTAATTATTAAATGAATTAAAAGATGAAGGGTGTTCTACTTATAATATTAAAGTTATTTGCCCTAGATCCTAGGGCAGGGCCCTCGATTTTACGTCAGGGTCGTGCATACGGGGGATTAGGGGAGTTAAAAATTTGCGACTGTGAGAAGTTCCTGTCTTTATAACTAGAGCACCTTTTCATGAATATTTAAATCACGTGCAGGTTCAGAACTTATGTAATCTTCTACTAGGTACTGTTATGGAGTTATGAGGACAGTTTCGATTTTGTTGCCGTATTAAAAATATTCTATAGTAGAAAAATAGAAGTTCTAATCGGAAGAGCATCCATCGTATCCAGGTTATTGACCGATTTCACGATATTGACCCACCCTGTATATATCGCGTTATTTTTTGTTGAAAGCAGAAAATGATGCTTTTAGAAATCCTGAAAATTGTCTGCTGAAAAATTCCGATAGCCATCGAATCGCTTGATTTTCGTTAGGCAATTTGTTCAATCTAAATGAATTGAACAATCGAAGCGGTTCTATTTGTGATCATACGATCCATTTTATGTAAGATAATGATCATCCAATTTGATTTGAATAAATACATCGATAGATCTGAACTACATTTGAATCTGAAAGTTGCGAATTAATATTTGTCATTGACGCCGAAAGCTCTCATTATTCACGAATTCGATTCGATATCAGCAAACAAATATTGTAGCAGCTCTTGATTTCGATAGCGGCATTAACAGCAGATCATAAATCAGAAAAATTCGTACATGACATTTTGCACAGCCCCAATCGAATAGATTATTTTTCCAATGTAATGGCAACAACTAAATTTCAATTTCCGCCTAATGTAACGTTATAATTAAATACATTTTTCAAAAGCCGAATGTTTGAGAATTAATGAAATTGCTAAATAAGAGACGATAATAATTGCTTTACATTGATGAAACGTACATTCTATATAAGCCTATACATACTTTTGTAGATACATTTTGGTAAATAAGGATTGTGCATTTAAATATAACTATTTTGAAACCATAGTTTAATGTTGGCTTATAGTATTCGGAGGTAAAAGGAACAAAAGGTGAAATTTCAGTTAAATTATCAAAACATTGTAAATTATTTGAAATTTTCAGCCCAAAGATTTCGGAAATAAAAGGGACAGTATTTTGGGTTCGTTATTTTAGTATTTAATCAAGACTAATATAATGGGTAGTATTTCCCTACAATGTTATAGGTTAACTTTATTTTGTTAATGATATCATTTTGGAAATAGAAGCGCAGAAATGTGTTTTTGTATATCAATCAAAATTTTTTTAAAGTTAATTCCTTAAAATTGTTTAACTTCGTCAAAACTTAATTTAAAAAATAATATTTCATGTGGACCAAATTCTACCTGACGTCTTATCCTAAAATAGTTTCAGGTTTTTGTACAAAATCTTACGTACCTACGCCTTTAATTTGTGGGGAGATCATGACCCTTATGAGTCTGTTTCCTTGTAAATTTATATAAAGAGCCCCTCTTACACACAACTACCGTGCTAGTAACTAGCTCCTGAATGATTACATACATGTGTGAAATCACGTAGGGGAAGTCTCTCCACCAAAGTCATGTCATGTATCAGACAGCATGTGAAGCCCCTTGTTTACAAGTAGTCCATAACAGGGGAAAGAAATTATTTTACTGCTTTAGAGGTGGTTTTCCCTTTTATATCGTCTTCAAAACAATAGGTACATATCAATATTTTTTAATAGAATCATAGAGGAGATTTAGTTTAGATTGTAGCTATATATTAAACATTGATCTATAAAATATGTGTAAAAATTAATTGATTAATTTGTTGATTGTAAGGATTCCGTAGAAATGACAAAAACGTTAAGGTTTTGTCGTTTGTCTGAGTTGATATTTTGCGTTATAAATGTTAATTCAGTATGTCTAACTTTTAGTGAAATATATTAATGCCTTATTAATTATTGAATTAATTTGTACCCTCTACAGATTACCTCATATTAATGAGGAAAACATTGTTACTGTTGTACGCCCTCGCCAGGACATATTTTATTTAAAATCCAAAAAAGAAAGCATTAAAATCATTCCTTGTCCAAATATTAAGGATCATAGATCCCACATTTGGAACGCGTCCTACTAAGTAGTCTCATCAGGTGGGCGCCGGCAGAAAGGCCTTTATAGGCTATATGATAAATATAAATATGGAACAGAAACAACTACTCCGAGGGCTAATACCCCTACCGGCATGATATTACACTGTTGACTACGAGAGATTCTTAGACGAAGATAACATATCCAAAAAAGAAAAGATCCCAAATGTGTGATCCTTAACATTTGGACGGACGAGGAAGGATTTTAATTCCTTCTTATTTGGAGATGTTATCTTCGTCCAAGAATTTCTCGGAGTCAACAGTGTAATTCTATGCCGGTAGGGGTATTAGCCCTCGGTGTAATTGTTTATGTTGATTCCATATTTATATCTATTATTTTATTTAACCTCAAACTCTTCTATCGAAGTTTTTACTGTAGTTATACCTGAAAGCCTGAAAGCATCTCCGTTTAATAGACCATTTAGATAAATGTAGGATTACGTTAAGCTAATCGTTGTTTACGAGATCGTAAACTTGTAGAGCGTTTTTGCGGTGGTACGATATAGAGAAGTACTGCGCATTGGTTAATAGACGACAACACGAAAGACGATATCTTACAGATAGTTGGTTAAATGTTTTAATAAAAATATGTGTTTTACTTCATCAGTATAAGAAAAGAGGAAGAATAGAGGTGTCGATGTGTGACAATATTTGAGAATAAGTCTATAGTATGCATCAGAAACAGTGACCCTCTGTTAAATCGGTTTCGTGGTTCACATGGCAATTTCTTTTGCTTTCGTGAAGCAGAAGATCTAATAAAAATGGTGGGAAGTGACTGTAAACTAACAGGCATACAACAGAGGGACAGGAGTGGTGAGTTACAGCATTGTTTTATTTATACATAGTAAAATCTAATGTACTAGCAATAACCACAACAGTGGTTGGTCTTGTAACTTGAAACAAATGATTTAAAAAGAAAGGTTTGTATTGCTAGTTTATTTAAAGAACTTTGACGATGAATTGTTTCAGCCATTACGCCATTATTAAAAAATAGTCGATGGGAAGAACTTTTACTAAAATACAATTGCCTGGTTAGCAACTACGTACATTATCTATAGTTTGAATTGATGTTCTCTATCATTAATGTAGAACTAGTACACCTTAATGATATAGGTAGCTTGCTAGTCTAATCTAAATTTATTTTTAGGGTTCCGAAACCAACTAGGAACCTCTACAATTTCGGTCTCTCTGTCGGTATGTCACAGTTTTATATGTTTACCTATATTAAAATGTCTGATTTACAAACTTAGATTGATGCTTCAAAAATAAAAATGATGAAGTTTTAGAAAAAAGTGAAGAGTATGCAAGCATTTACTCCATACAGCGGAGTGTCTTTTACCCTTACCTACAGGAAAACAACTTCAAAAATATACATTTTAATTGCGCTTACTTTATGTGGAAAAACGTTAATTTTTGTACTAAACATCGAGCTATTTTATATGGTTATTCAAGCTAATTTGAAGCTTATCTTGTTAGAAAATTGCATTTATTTTATTGTTGTTGAAAAGTGTATCTGGTGTCGACTCTTACTTCAGTAAATTGTATTTCAGTATGCAATTGGAGTAGTTTTCTAGACTTTTCATTTGCATGGCTTCAATCTACCCTTATAATTACATATATCTGTTCACTTTGGCTAATTAGAATTCTTCAAAGAAAGACGAACACTGACTTTGTCTCTTTCCTCTGCTACTCTTAACTTAATTATTGTTCATATACCTAATGTTTTTTATAGTTTTATATAGATAGCCTTATAAAGGCTATAGCGAGATAAGGTAGTGATAATTGCCCCGTGCTCGATTGTAATTTCGAATTGGCAATTCGAAAAGGCATAATTTAAAACCCTTTCACCTAAATTTTCAGCCCTCTAGGTGATCACAGGGCGGCGCTATCGTTAAAAATGTGTTTTTCCGAAATTAATTTCTCCTGCTTTATGGTTTACTTTAAAAAATCTGAAAAAAATCATGAAGGTTAGTTATTGAGAAGATTATGGCCCAAAATTATCGAAAAAATGCGAAAAATGATGGTTTTTCCCATTTTTAGGAATGTTCCGGTCTGAAAATAGAAATATACTTGCCGGCATCGTAAAGTACGGGAATACATACATGTAAAACTGTTGTTTTTATTTCTGCCAAATGGAACTTTAATGTCCTAAGAAGCCATTGAAAAATTAAAGAATTTTTCCTAGATCCAGTTTAGGTTCTAAAAATCTAAAAAAATCAGGCTAGTTTCCTTCTGAAAAACAAACCTTCATTAATTTTTTCAGATTTTTTAATGTAAACAGTGAGGCAGGAGTAATTAATTTCGAAAAAACACATTTTTAACGATAGCGCCACCCTGTGATCACTTAGAGGGCTGAAAATTTAGCTGAAGGAGTTTTCAATTATGTTCTTTCGAATAACCTTTGAAAAGTAACATTTAATCATTGATTGTATTATAATAAAGGGGCATTTTGTGTATGAATAATATTAAATAATCTATCGACATTAGTTCATACATTGTATATTAATTGCCATAGTTACCCTTGGCACAATTCAACAAATTATGTAGTTAGTTGTATTAACACTTTCACTGAAAATTTTAAATATTATAGTTAGAAATTAATGATTTTTCGGGGTTTTCCCGTAGGTACTTACTCGATGTACCTAGGCCAATGCGATGGATCGTAATGAACTTATAGGATTTGACTACCTGAAATGTTTTCTGACCGCTGCACACAACTGCCCCTTGTCCTTTTGGCTTTTGCGGAAGCCTTCTTTAGTAAAGTAACCACTTGAACGGCCTTTATCCTACCAAGGCATTTCGCCCGCATTTATTTTGTCTTTCTCCGAAGGATCTTATAATGGGTACATATATTAGGAACTTTTCTACTTAGAAATTTCTGTGGCATGTGCATGCAGGTATATGCGAGTCTACATCTTTGTACACATCGTTTTATGTATATCAGTGGACACTTATGGGGCCGACAATAAGTGTCCGTTAATGGGTAGCGTCCGTTTAGGAGAAACACTATAAAAAGAATAGAAACTCAAATACATATGTAACAGTTATTTATTCTAGTTATTCACATTATGTATTACATATGTACATATAAGGAATTTGAACTAATCAAACATAAAATAAAATATGTATATAGGTACATAAAAGGGGATTCAAAATGAACACATTTACGATGTTTTAGATGTAAAATAGCCTAAAATATTTTTTGACGGACACGGCTGGTCATCAGATGATCCAGAACATGTACTTCTAAGGAATACAACATTTCCACAGCTTGGTTATCACTTTGTTCTTTAGAAAATGTTTTTATCTGTCTCGTCATGTCTAGCGATTGTTGAAAAATTCTAATGTTACTCTCACTTTTTTCTGTTACCTCTATATTATCATCTGAATCATGGAACACCTCTATAAGATCTGCAACTCTGGGTACATCTGCCAAATTCTCTGGCAGCGCAGTGTCCTCCGTTATTATGTCACTGTCAAGCGTGAGAAAGTCTTCGACACTAGCGTTGTCTATACCCAAGTCCTGAATGTTTTCCCACATTTGAGTCAAAACTGATAAGGACAATTCGTCTTCTGCTTCAAATTCATCTGCGTGCAAGTTACGAACAGTCTCATTAGTAACTTTGTCCAATGCACTTTTGATAAAATAAATCGCATCCAATATATTTAATCGTTTCGCAAGATCATACCCTGAACCAACAGTATCAATTTTCAGCAGGACGTCTTTGATGATAATTGGCCGATAGTGCATTTTAAAGGTTTTTACTGTCCCTTGATTTAACGGTTGACATGCTGATGTAGAATTTAGCGGAAGAAAAACCAACTGAATGTAGTTTAGAGTAATATCTTTTGGGTGTGAGCAGGCATTATCCAAAACAAAACGACATTTCTCTTCTAAGTTATCATCTTCTTATCAAAAGTTATCAACCAATCACTCATTATCTCACATGTCATCCAGGCTTTCCTGTTGGATTTTCAAGTGGTAGGTAACCTTCCCAAAATTATGCATGTTTCTAAAGTGCCGCTGTTCTTAAAGAGAGACTTCTGTTTCACCTAAGTGCTTTTAGTCTTGTCCGTGTCCGTCCAAGGGAGAGTCCGTTGAACAGAGAAGAAAATACATACACCCTTATGGAATAAGAACGGGACTATACAAAAATGTTCGTTAGAGGGAAGCGTCCGTTATAAGAGACTTCGCTGTATATAAATATTAGATCTTTAACGTTATCATATTGTGAAATGAACATAAAACAACATAGAGGCAATTGTTGCCATCTAGTGGATTTTATATGACACGCTGATGAGCTTCTAATAAGAGCGAAATCGTGATCCGTGTCTGGTGGTCTCGATAAATTTCTGACAAAAAACATAATAATTGTTTTTGATAAAACAAATGTATTTTGTTTTCAAAATAGGAGCGGTAGTATGCAGTTGTGTTCTTATCCATTACTCTCCACTATTCCATATCTATATTTAACTTTTTCAGTTGCTAAATAAGCATCTGCGGTAACAGCTTTGCGTTAATTATCTTTTTGAATCATTAATCTAACGTCCCACGAATTTGATAAAATGAATCTATGCGACTCATCTCACTGCTCTTTCAATTGACATTCGCAAAAATAGTTGAAAACTAGAACGGTTGAAGAATGACAATGCACGGATTTTCATTTGGAAAAGTCTACGAATAGAGCTAACATTTGATAAATTAATGAACCGTTTGAAACTAAAGAAGTATCCAGTTCCACTCTCAAACAAATGATAATTAATTACCGAGCGTTACTGTGATTTAGAACTAGTCGGTTTTTATTAAGTCAAGTTCTTTGTTCAGGTTTTCTTGGATGCAATTTATTCAGGTCTATTTTATAGAATTATTTGCGGAATTAGGTAAAGTAAATGTAGAAGATTTAACATAGTATGGGGAATTTGTGCGAAACTTTTGGTGTATTGTGTTACTAAACATAATTTGTTATCGATTTTAATGGCCGTCTAGGTAACATTATTAAATTTTCGCGGTTTGAATGTTTCAAACCTGTTTGATCGCGTAAATGCAAAGAAGCTAATAATAAACTGGATAAAATTCTAAAACCACCTACAACTTTAGAGCTAATAAACAAGTTTTCGGTATACTTCAGTTTATGTACATAACTTACCTAATGGTGAATGTATTTTTAATGAAAGCAAATAATAGCAAAATATCTTGTGGATTTAATAAAAATTTTGAAGGTTCTTCTTTATTTTAATTTACCGGTTACAACTAGGTTCCTGTCATGATACGTATAAGTGCAAAATAACTATCAAAAACTGGAAAACCTACAACATTAATTGTTTACATTTTTGTGGCACTTTTCTGGATGTTAAGAAGAAAATAACTGTACCACCAACAGAGCTACAAAATTCATCACACCTTTCTTTGGTAGCCCTCCGATTAATTTAATAATACTGAAATCGATTTGTAATTTTATAATTACTACAAAATACCGTTTGCATTTTGTAAACCTAAGTATCGCATGTGGTTGATATTCGACCTATTTGTTTTTATTTAATTGTGTATATCGTTTTTCATGAATAAATCAAACTAATGTATATTTTCAAAAAAAGAAGGCATTAAAACCGTTTTTTGTTTAAATTTTAAGGATCTTTTCTTTGAATATGTTATATCTTCGTTTTATATATCTTCATTTGGAACGCGTCGTTCGGAATCAATAGTGTAATTCAATGCTGGTATGGGTATTACCTCTCGGTGTAGTAGTTTCTGTCGATTACATATTTATCTTTATTATATAGCTTGTAAAAGCCTTTCTGCTAGCGCCCACCTGATGAGACCAGATATGTCAAAACCGGCCGTGGAATATGGCTTTCGGTGCGCTATGCCTACTGTGTAGGACGCGTTCCAAATGTGGGATCTGTGATCCTTTATAACTAGACGAAAAATCACACATTTAGGATCTGTGATCCTTAAGGAGAAAGGACATTAATGCCTTCTTTTTGGGATATGTTATCTTCGTCTAGGAATCTCTCGGAGTCAACAGTGTAATTCTATGCCGGTAGGGGTATTAGCTCTTGGAGTAGTTGTTTCTGTTGATTCCATATTTATATTGATAATGTAATAAATACGGTAATTAGGTATCTTATGTCTCACGAAACCATACACTTGACGCTTATACGAATTAATTAACCTAGCTTTTTGACATTTTAAAATAATTAAAAATATTGTTACAATCGGAACAGTTCGTATTTATTTTGATGTATTCAGATCTACCTAGACAGCTTCTCAATATGTAGGATGCGAGCATATACCATACAGGCGGTTCGCATTCGAATACAAACCGATGCAATACCTCTTTTACTTTTTTACTTTCTTTAATGGGAACATATACAGATAAGTTCTATTTTGTACCTATGGTACAGTACCTACCTACTTTTAGAATTTCCGCCCCTCCCCCCCCCCCGCTGTTAAATAATACTAACAGAATCGTTGATAAATATTAATATTAGTATAAGGTTACTATATAAGATGTTGTCTACTGATACTTAATTGAGATTCATGATAATTAAATGAAAACACACTATGTTCGCTCTCAACATAGTATTTATTCACTTGACAGCTGTTTCGTCACCTTGTGACTTCTTCGGAAGTACACAAATTACTTAAAATTATTACAAAATGTTTTCCTTAAGTACTAGCTTAGGGTGAGGGGGTAGGAATGGGGAAGATGTTTAATAGAGGGGAATAGCCTACATCGACTTGTTCGTTAATTAATAATAATTTTACTTAGTGGTATGGTCTAGTGCTCTAGATCATCGCTTAGCATTCGGGAGGTCACCAGTTCGAACCTGGGTCCGGCTGATCTGGTCCAGGTTTTCTGTAGTTTCCTTGGATCATTTAGGCAAATGCTGGAGCAGTAATTTTCCACAGATAATCTTTCACTTCTCTTCTGTCTTCATTTCGTCCGTCTCATCTTTCTCTCCCTAACCACACCACCCACTCATTCCCACGATTCCTAAAAGTAGGTTGAGAGGGCCTTACGCCCTACCCTCCGGCTTTGTACTACAGTGTAGGTCGGAGGGACTGCCCGCCCACCAGAACGAGTAGTTGGTGGGAATGAAACACTATTTTTTTTTTTTAATAATTTTAAGTAGTTTGTATATTTCCAAAGAAGTCACAAGGTGAATAAATAGTAAATTGAGAGATAACATAGTGTGTTTTCATTTCATTATAAGATTACTTATATCATACTTATCTTCTGTTTATGGGAATTTCTTGTGGTAAAGATGTATGAAAGTGGTTTTGTCTAAATATAAATTCTGCTTTTCGTATTTATTCCATTTGCATTTGTCAGTATTCTAAAAGAATGTTCACCGCAGAACAAATGTTCCGATAGGTGAATATTCCCCTAAATTTTCCTAAGTGTTCTACAATAGTCAATTAGCATTAGAGAGATTCCATTTGCCTTTCACTCATCAAATCGTCGTCATCTTGCATTCACTTTATCAACATAATGTAAATGTGATGTGATGTGAATTGGAGCTTGAATTTTCAAAGAAGTATTCATAAAATGTTATTTACATTTTCAAGCTCAGATTGGGTTGGGATTTGGCACTCCAACAATGCGCAAAATTATTAGTATGAAAAGGCGAAATGAATGGAAGAGTACATGTACATTTTGCAGATTTATGTGGAATAGAAGCAACATATATTATCAAATAAAACACAAAAACCAAATAGAAGACACTTTATTATTTTTGTTACCGTTTTATGACAAAATATACGAAAGATTACCTTTTTATGTATTAATTTTGATTTGCAGCTACCGACCAATTGGGTCCGATTTTGCAAATAAAATATTTAATATATATTAAATACATTAATAGGAAATTCATTTTTGTCACGCCCTCGCCGGGATTTGTATAAATTGCATTATTAAAGAATGCTGTTAAGTTTCAAAAATATAAATAGGGCATTTGTTTATTAAATAGCGAATGTCTCATTTTAAAATGAAAACGTACCTTTAAACAAATTTGTTTAAAGATTGTTCGATATTCGCAATAAGCGTGTTAAATTTAAGTTTCTAGCTTTAGTGTTGCAATTGGTTATGGCATCTACAATATTTATGTCCTTTATACAATCTGATCCAAAAGAGTCGATATTTGTTCTTTTGTATTTCAAGTACATTTCATTTGGAAGTGTCAGTCATATCTATTTTAATTTATATCAAACTTTGTTCATTTAATGGTTTGTAATTTAATAAATTTTGATGATATACAGGAATAAAACTACTTTGTATCTAGATAGATCATGATTAACTATCACGAAGTAATGGCTTCTTCAATTCAATTTTTAATAAATTTTGATTCGTTCCGTCTTGCAGGTTTGTAACTTTTTGTGTGAATTATTACTCGGACCTTTCCAAATACTAGTGGAGAGAAATTTATTGTTTTTATTAGGGTACAGCTCTTCTAAGTGCGAGAGCCATATCGTCTCTATTGTTCCATGGTACCTATTGCTATTATGAAGGGTTGGTCACTTTCTTGGGTAAATTGCTTTTCCTAAAATTTATTATCATTACTGTCGTTTCATGTCTCAGTTTGTATCAAGTAAAAATTTAAATATCAGGGACGTACCCACTGCAAAATCTCTCAATTGGAAATTGACCACACTCTCACAGAGAGTTATAAAATTAGAAGGAACGATAGAAACAGAGAGAATATAAAAAGAGATTCTGACTCTGAACTTCCTTGTAATAAGAGATTTTATCATTTGATAGTTAATTAAAATTTTATAGTCACACGTTCTTTGTCAAATTTGTACATAATTATTAATATTGTAAATAAATAGTTAAAAAGTGCAGTTTTCGTATCCAACAAACAACAAAACTACAATCTTTGGCCATTCATTTAGCGTGCGACTTGAGGATACCAGAAAGATATCTTTCAAAACCTTACATACACTTTTCCTCAAGAAATAAAGGCGTTCAAATAAAAGCGATGGATGTTTATTATTTATATGATAACGTAAAGTACGTACCGACTTGAGAAAGTTTATACGCACAAACGATTTACACATAGAAATTGTTAAATGTGCGTGTAACGTCAGTATCCAATTGCTAATAAGTGGAACATCCTTGCTGTACTTTTAGGGCCTCAAAAGGAAAATCTTATCAAATCCGTACAGGTATGTAACGCCTGAAATCTTCCGATTCGGATCCGATCACCTTACGCGATCCTGATCAGGATGCCATGTATAGTCCTTACCAGGTTAACTGATATGGGGTTGTTCGGGATACCGTGTATGATCCTGGCCAAGTTATTCTACATAGGACAGATTGTACCATGTATGGTCTGACCATATATGAGATACATCAGGGGTTCCCTTTTTGTCTTAAAATACAGCAGTCAAGTTAGGATTTGACCAGGATAGGATAAGGGATTATCTAAAAGGCATACGATAATTAATCAAATCAGGGCCGCATCGGAATAGATGAGAAGTTTTTGATGGGGCTAAAATGTGGCCGTTAAGCCAGGGTCGGACCAGGATAAAAAAGGATTCTGTAGTTCTCAGGCTTTCACGGCCGGCGTATGTTGATGCAGTGTATTCTTCCGGGCAGTTTTGCCGTGATCCATGGAATTTTTCTTTTCCAGACGGTTCGCCGTGCTTTACTGACGGCATCTTCAGTGGTGACTTGGCAAGTGCTTGATCGTAACTGATTAGTTTTTTACTTGCCAAGTCAACACTGAAGATGCCGTCAGCAAAGCACGGCGAAACGTCCGGAAAAGAAAAATTCTATGGACCACGGCGAAACAGCCCGGAAGAATACACTGCATCAAATAAGGGATTCCCTAAAAGGGCTACGACAAGGCAATAAAGTAAGTGGCGGATTGAGATAGGTAAGGGATTTTTCGAGAGGGCATCCACTTTTAGTACCTGATACGGACCATATATAAATGCCTTATTTCGGTATTCCGGATCATTTTAACTCATGCCACTCACCAGTTCGTAATATACTGTATAAGAATTTATTAAATTATTATTTGTTTACTGTCAAATTGAGTCGCGGTATAATCGATTACAATTTGTGAAATTTCTGGATTCTCCACTTGGCGATGTGCCAGATTAAAGAAACATATTAGAAAAGAGAAAGTACATAACAGACACGCTTCATTGAAAACGATTTTTAGAGATAGTAAGTTAAGCTGTCAACTAAACGTATCATTAGTATGCTTCAAAGATTA
Source organism: Agrilus biguttatus (assembly GCA_963921985.1). Taxonomy (NCBI): domain Eukaryota; kingdom Metazoa; phylum Arthropoda; class Insecta; order Coleoptera; family Buprestidae; genus Agrilus; species Agrilus biguttatus. The sequence goes on from OY998117.1 coordinate 33,895,277, forward strand.
TAATTTGTGAATGAAATTCGTTCCATTTAATATTTCAGTGACATTTATTCCTTAAAGTTCTGATTATTTTTCAGGGTAACGCTCTCTAGATTCCCTTTCATTGAAACCACTTTCGTTTAATCAAATCAATCCACTTATGTAGCAGTTACTTTACTAAAGTTTATTTCTTTTGTTATTTCGAGACTCACTTAGTAAATTACCAACTAATGCCGGAAACAAAAGCAGTTGGTTTATCCCATACGAAAGACTACAATATCTCAATTTCGCTTTTCCTAAAGTGCCGGGTTTCGCCGAGATTTTACGTTCTTATTACTTTCTTCACTACTTCCATAACTCAAGTGAAAGTGATAGAAGAAAATCTTCCCCTCCTGAGCTAATTTTTAGTTTAATTCAAATATGATAATCTTCTAATACCCATTAACAGTTTTTAAAAGTAAAATCGGAGGTGGTGATCCGTGGAAGAAGTGTAGAAATTATCTTTTATAGTTTTTTTTTTTTTACTTTTGATCACTAAGTATTCTCTAGGACGGATCAATGTATGGAAACTGGATTAAACACAGGATTTAATAAATGATGTTGCCAAATATATCGATCTCCTTTTGTTTCAAAGATTATTAGGTTAAAGTCTGAGTTTTCCAACGTTCTATCGATGCTTTTTCAAAATTAGTGTCACTTGTTGTCAAGGTATTCTTTTAAGTGAAGTCGAAGTCAATTTTTTATTTATTGCCAAATTGAAACGAATTTGCCAAAAAATGGTGACAACATTGTTTTCTGTCAGCTAATGAAACGAATTATTTTTGTACCTTTATGTATAAATGGTAACGTTGTTGAAGTTGAATGATTAAATAGGTAGTTAAATTTTCTTGAATGTCATATTTATTTTCTGGGTAAATGATCTAATAGGTATTATGTGTAAATTTTAAATTCCTGTCATTTTACAATGAAATGCAAATGTCAGGATTATTTCCAATACAACGGCAATAATAACTTTGTTTTCTTGTTTGTTTGGGTGTTTTGTTTGTGTTTCTTATATAGTTTAGAAATTGGAATCCTCAGTATTGTAACAGGCAGATAAACAGAATTTCCAGGTCGATAAGTTTCCACTCGAAGTGTTTTAGATATTAAGAGATTCGATGGTGCAACGTTTGTGAAACATGATTCATAAAACTAATTTAAATGTAAAAAAAACACGTAAAATGTTTCACATTAATTTATTTTCGATAACTCGACAATTGTTTCGATCGAACTGCGACCATTTTCAGGAGTTTTGAAATTAATGTGAAAATTTTTACGTGTTTTTTTCCGTTTAAATTAGTTTTATGTTTTAGATATGCAATCGTACAAATGAATTTAGTAATTTATCTTCGAAATATGAGCATTATTTTTGTAAAATTTGTCCTAAATTGATACACTATATTATGAAAGAACAAGGAACTTCTTTCCAATTTAACAAGGACAAATTTGGAGGGATTAGATTGTTCATATTTTGAAACATGAAATCCTCCTAAAGTATATTGTAGGGTAACATTTCTTCACGGTAAGGCGCCTTTTACAATTTTCCTTTTTATACGTACAATAGCATAGGGATGCTAGATGTGGTCGGTCTACCGCTGTTCGTTAATAGCCTCGATTTTTCATTTCTGCTTGTTTGTTCGGACGTTGTCGGTGAACATTTTCCCTCCTTCTGTTCCAACCTTTTCCCTTTACAGCTGAATTATCTTCTGATTTCATTTCGACCTTTGTTTGTGTCTCATCTCCTCCTAAACGCTAATATTGTTTGCTATATGGAATGAAATGTCTCTTTTTCATCCTACTTCTCACATTCTTCTAACAGAACATATTTTGATCAATATCAGACATTGTTTTTCCTTTGGAATATGTGAATACCTCTAGCTACCTCGACAAAAACAAATCACAACATTCATCCCGAACTGGATTGATAATTTTTCTGACATCACGTTGCTAGTTTTCTAGATGTTTTAAATTAAAGTGTTAGAGCAAAACGGCATAAATACTACAGCAGTAGTTCTAAAATAGGAAATAATTGGGGTTCGACTTTCTCGCTGTAACATGGTGTGAACGCGGCCTGATTGGACGATTTGGCGAGAAAGGTAAACCAGGATTATTTGCTATTTCAGGATCACAACTTTAGTATTAAATGCTATCTTCATGTTTTTATGTTCTATGATTAAAGTTAAATAAAGAAATTGTACGATAAATGTTATTTATCCAAAAAAGGAGGTATTAAAATCCTTTTTCGTCTAATTACAAAGGATCACAGATCCCACATTTGGAACGCGTCCTACACAGTAGGCACAGCGCACCGAAAGCCACATACCACGACCGGTTTCGACCTATCGGGTCTCATCAGGTGGGCGCTGGCAGAAAGGCTTTTATAAGCTATATAATAAATATAAATATGTAATCAACAGAAACAACCACTCCGAGTAATGTTGATAGATTGCGCATCGCATAATTTGTGAAACATTTTAAATTAAATTAAATATGTGTATTTTGAGTAACAAACAAACACGAAAAATTTATTTATCCTTCTCTACAATATTGTTTCAATCCTTGCGGGTCATTATCAGGAGCTACGGTGTTACTAAAGATGTAAATAATGTAACATACTTACATAAGCGGATGACAATAAGCAATGGGACAAATAAACTGCAGGTAGTGGTTATCTATTTGAAAGGTCCAATAACAGCAGAGAATCCAGGGTGAACATTTCAATTTGATTATTTACAATATTTTGCTTATTATTGATGACTTTCTTAATTTCTGCACAAATAGGTCGTAAATTGAGTTTGCTCGAATCCCTGGAAATTAAAAAAGCCATCAATAATAAGCAAAATATTGTAAATAATCAAATTAAAATGTTCACTTTGAATTATCTGCTGTTATTGGACCTTCCAAATAGATAACCACTACCTGTAGTTTATTTGTCCCATTGCTTATTGTCATCCGCTTATGTAAGTATGTTACATTATTTACATCTTTAGTAACACCATACCTCCTAGTAATAACCCGCAAGGGTTGAAACAATATTGTAGAGAAGGATAAATAAATTTTTCGTGAAACGTAACCTAGTGTTTGTTTGTTACTCAAAGTACACATATTTAATTTAATTTAAAATGTTTCACAAATTATGCGATACGCAATCTATCAACATTATTCGGAGTAGTTGTTTCTGTTGATTATATATTTATATTTATTATATAGCTTATAAAAGCCTTTCTGCCAGCGCCCACCTGATGAGACCCGATAGGTCGAAACCGGTCATGGTATGTAGCTTTCGGTGCGCTGTGCCTACTGTGTAGGACGCGTTCCAAATGTGGGATCTGTGATCCTTTGTAATTAGACGAAAAAGGATTTTATTACCTTATTTTTTTATTGTTATCTTCGTCTAATAAACGTTCGGAATCAACAGTGTAATTCAGTGCCGGTAGGTGTATTATTGATTCCATATATATAAATGTTATTTAGACTTAAGTCTTTTTCGACGACAAGAATAAATAGTTTCAAAGTTTTACATTTTCGATAATTATGATTGTAGAGTAATTGAAACGTAGTAGACCAATTTATTGAAAGAAAATTTCTTTGGAATTGTTTAAGAGATTTATGAAAGATTGACTTGCATTAGAATTTATATTTACAATATAACATCTTTGTGAAGGTATAATATATTTGATGGTTTATTGTTCCAGACTTATGCAAGCAATTGGCTGATAATTCTATTAGATTTTATGCATAAAGTGTTGTCGAATCTAATTAAATGCTGAGCGGGCAACATTAATAATGGCCTCCGAAATTGGAATTTTTAATCAAAGTTTAATTAAAAACTGAGCGCCAATGATAATTCCAGTTAGTATTACCCATCTACGATCAAAAATGTAAAATAGAGCGAGTTTAAAAATTGAAAAATGCAAAAGGAGACGTCATCAGTACAAATTTCATCGACTGTGAATTAATAAAAGGGAAGTCAAGTAAAATACAGATGAAATAAGTTAATAACTTCGGAGATAATTGTTGTTAGCTATCTTATAATTGAAAATTTTGATTTGTTTTCGTTCCCAATTAGTTATTTATTATTTTTAATATAGGCTATTTCACAGAGAACGTTGAAAAATGCTTTTCTAGTGAATATTTATTAACTGAAATTCTAAATTATATTGCCTACTTACAACCAATTGAAAGGATAAGAAAATCTGACATTTCGCTTTTACGAAACTTGTGTATGTATTTATTCTGAAATACGAGATGTGCTATAAGAGCTTTTGCATGCTACTTAAATGTTAAATTTTAACCAACACTTATATTATATAAACAGTACTTTCTGTTAGGCTGAAATATGAGAACAAAAGATAAATAATCGGATAAATCATTTAAATAGGGTTGTAAACTTAAAATTTGGTACGGTCAGAAATAAGAATAATGTAAGCATTTAATTGGAAATAAATTTCTCATTTCTGCAGTCATATCTTTGGATGATTACTAAATGGGTAATTTCAACTACGTCAGCAAAATGTGTTTTTTTAAAGTTACATATTTTTAAGCTGAATATCTTGTTAAGTTCTTTAAATAAACAAGAATATTATTACCAATTTCCGTAAATAAGTTGAGATAAACAGATTTTCGTTATTATTCTTTCATTTTCCAAATTGGCAAATACCCTCGAAATTACCGAAGTTAAATCATTATCTGTACCTACATTTAATTGGCATTTTACTTGCGCAGTTTCTTTTGCGAAGCTTCCCTTGGAAAATTGTTAATTGATTGATATCCTCATTTATAATCCTGCCAAACGAACCCTATTATCTGGCTCACGTGCAACCTGCTAAAGGTTTACCGAGGGCAATTTAAAAACGAATTTACAAAGAATGAAAAACAATTAACTGGCATGCCCTTTACAATCAGTAGAAAATCAATTAACATCATAATATGCTCTGATATTCAATAACTTCCTTCCATAGGTATATTTTCTATTTATAGTCCATTTCATATCTTTTCCGTAATATGTAGAACCTTTACATTTTTACCGATATTAAATTTATGCTTATTATCTATTACATGATTTATAACAGTGGAATGTTTATTATGTTTATGTTTTACTTGATACTTTGGAATTTGTTTGTTTCTGCATGAAAGTAGAGAAAACATCAAAGATATTTTAGAAACAAACTCAGCGGTTCTTTGAAGTTTAAAAACAAGGGATCGAATGTTACATATAAGTGGAGCTTTGAGATACGATACTATTTCGCTATTTTTGAAGTTGCAGTATGCACAAACAATTTCAAAAAAACATCGAACAGTTTCAAAGCGGTTAATCGGCTTTACAAAGTTAAGGGTAAAAGATTAATTGTTAAAAGATGAAACATAAAACTCAAAATCGAATTTAGAACCAATTCTATTCAAGAGGTAATTAATTATGCTACCTTTTTTAATCATCCTTGAAATTTTTGGGAAAATTACATTTATTAAACAAAATACAGATCCACCATCACGTTTTACTAAGGTAAGGTTTATATTTCTATTTGAATTTTCATTCTAGATCGTTCTTGAAAATAAGGATGAATGTGAAACATATTATCATATTTTTATAAAAAGTAGTTGTTTCTGTTGATTCTATATTTATATTTATATTTGATTAAATAATTTTTCGTATGTTTGTGATTGTTTATTTCTCAATAAACAATATATGTGAGGCACATAGTGACCATTTTCATATCCATAACCTGGTGGCAATATTGGTTGTTTACTTTTAAAACCCCAATTTTGTAGCAGGTAGATCTTTATTTTTAGTGGCAACTTCGGTCCCACCACTTGTATCATACATTGTTTTACGTAATATCAATCTTTTAATTTAAAAATAGAATTTCAAATTATCCAAATATAGTGTGCACATATATGTTGACCAATTATAGTCAATTTTGACCTAATGATTTCACTTCTGACTCGCTCAAAACATTTTGGTAAAAATATATACATATTAAATACTTGGGGTGCATTAGAATGACAAATTAATGCCACGTGAATGTTCTGCCGCAGGAGTTTATTAAAGAAATTGCTTTTCAATAACGAGTCAACTTCTAGAAATTCTAATAAGCTGTCGTAAGGTAAATAACCTGATCGTTTTTTGAAAACTAACTACTCAATTTACATGTTTGTACAGCAGACTAAAGAGAATATTTAAGTAGTTAAAAGTTCAGTGACATTTATTCAAGTTAAAGTATCTATTTTAGTTGAATCTTGAAAACAAAAAAGAATCATCACCATGAAGCATCTCGGAAAGCGAATTTCTAAGAAAATGAAATTACATGCCTTAAAATAACTTCTACCTAGTAAATAAATTTTGGATGTGTCTGAAGAAATACTAAATTAACTTGGTTAGCGCTAATTGGGTTAGGTATTTATGCTTACTAAATTTTAAGTGTGTTGTTTTCTAAATTTTACCTCCCATGTAAATCATCCACGAACCATCACTGGTTAGATTTTTGCTAGATATCTATTACTTCATGTTTTCATATTTACTTTAATTAAACGTTATGCTCCTTATTTTTGTATATCTTAAATCCAGTAGTTTCGGATATAAAGGGGAAGGGTGAATACTTCATTTATTTTAAACGTGTCAGAATATGTATTTTAATATACCATTTAAAACTATTAGAAAATAATATTGTTTTTGCGTTCCTGATAATAAGCTCTTTAAATGATATTCTACTTCCTTGGAGTGTTTCGTTCGTTTGGCTTTTTCTCAAGAATATTATAAAGTGTTAAGTGAGCAAAATATATGGATTAATGTTATTTTCAATGTTAGGTTAGGTATGAAATGGTATCGGATTTTACTTGGTGAAAGTTCGTCATCGTGAAGGTTAATAAAACAACACAAATAAAGACTCACAGAAGTTAATTAATGCACAGCAATTGTTTCCTGAAGAAGCTACTGTTTTGACGAAACATTACGCGTTAAATAATTTCTGTAAAAGTGTTTATTTGTGTTGCTTTATTTACTTTTATCTTAGGTTAGGTTAGGAATGTTAAGGAATTTTAAGTTTCCGCGTTGTGTGATTACTGAAAAGAACGGCTATTATTGACAGCCTGACATGTAAATGATCTCATAAAGACTACGGTTTTTCCTTTTGAAAGACATAACTATAACATTTTTATATAGAAAAAAATAGAGGAGGTAGCTCCAAAAAATTGGCGTGGTCTAGTGCTCTAGATCATTGCTTAGTATTCGGGAGGTCACCGGTTCGAACTCGGGTCCCGCTGCTTTGGTCCAAGTTTTCTGTGGTTTCCTTGGATCACTTATGCAAATGCTGGGGCAGTAATATTCCACAGACAATCTTTCACTTCTCTTCTGTCTTCAATTCGTCCGTCTCATCTTTCTCTCCCTAACCACACCATCCACCCATTCTCACGATTCCTGTGAGGAGGATTTATGCCCCACTCTCCGGCTTTGCACTACAATAGTAGAAATGTAATACATTATTATATAGTGATTACGATGATTTTTTTTTGAGGTTGCATTATCTGTGTTGCAACCGAATTTTTTTCGTTAATAGAATGAAACCATTCAATTTACATACCTATGATGTCTTTCTACAAATCGTTGATAAATTGTGGGATGTAAAGAAATAAAGAACAGAATTTGCTCAACCATATTTGCTAGTACACTTTAGTTTGTTTCTCCATTTTATTTAATATTTGAGCAATATATTGGTTTACTTACTTCAAACAGAAATTCAAAGGGTAGATTTCTCTTGGGATTTCTCATAAAGAATTCAATTTTTCCTGCAGGACATTTTCATAAATATATTTTAAGATACGATCAAATGCCAAAGAAAATGTTGTGTAAGGCAGTAAAATTTCTGGAGAAATATTACAAGGAAATGAAACAATGTCACTTAATTGAAAAACAACATTTTATAAAAAAATAAAATACAAATTCCTATTGTCATATGGTTGTGATTTTACTAACATCGATTGAATTTATTTTACCATAATGAAAACCACAAAAACACAAACGTCATACCTTTTTTCGTGATTTGTTTTGCAAACCAAGAGTTAAACGGAATTTATTGCAAAGTCAAATAATAATGGAGTCACTTGGAACTTTCGTCCAAGATTACAGCAGCTATTGTGATTCCAAAACTTCAACAACTCGGGAATTAATTCTTCCTATTTCAAAGTTCTGTCACTGCTTTCTCAGATTTTACAGACTTGATCTCATTCAGAAGTTTGAATACGTGGAAAACCGAAAGTAAATGCTACTAATGTAGGCTTAAGATGACATATGTACCCTACTCTTAATACATTCTACATACATAAAGCAGAATTTGTAAATTATATACTTAAGTAGAGTAAGTCTTTATTTTGTTTGTGCATTTTATTCCTACATAATATACTTAGTGGCCATAAAACAAAAGCTTAGAGAGTTAGAAGTTGGGGGATTATTACTTAATATTACTAGAAATGCGAGATTACTTAAGGAAACTGTTCTGACCAAATTAGGTTTTGGTCTTGGTAATCCAAAAACGCAAAACCAAGACAATCTGGAACTCAATATCACGGACGAGGACACGTCCGCAAGACTTTCATTACATAGGACAAAGTGGTAGAGCCATTAACATCAGAATAAAAGAGCATTTAAGGAATATAGAGGAAAAAAAAATGGAAAAACGGGCTTTGCCGAACATTGTGTTTCTTTAAATCATCACTTAGACATGGAGAGTATTGTTGTTCTTCACAGTGATGTTGAAACATTAGAGATCAAAAAAGCCCTTGCACAAAATATGGAGTTAGTCAATAATCAAGTAGAATTAAGTTTTGTAGACTCCCCACTTATTTCATGTTGTTAAGTATAAATATGTCCTTCATTAGTTTTAAGAATTTAGTATAGAATTTATTCTTACCTTTGATAATGGTCCTGTGACCGCAACATGTCAGGTTAATAATAAATTGGTGAAACTCTCCACTTGTTTTATTTTTTAAATTTTAATTTAAATATGTTTCACAATAGTTGCACCCCCCAAAGTCTGAACCTATTAGTGTTCATCAGTAAGAAACGCTAAATTGTAGATCAAGTCAAAGTTGCTCCGTTAAAACAAGTTGAGATAAGATCAAATACTTACCTTTTTTCTTTAATCTCAAAATGTTTTACTTTTTGTTACATAATTTCTTTTTTCTGTACTTTTAATAACTTGTTTTCGTTTCTGAGCCTTGAGTTATCTACTAGGTTTCGTTATTTCATTATTTTTTATGTTTTTGGGTAGATACATTGAGATTTCTGTCCATTTCATTTTTATTCTTTTGTGAATTGCGATTTTGAATTTTACTATCGCAAATTTGGACTTATATTTCCGCTGTTTTCTTCTTTTTCTCTAGTTTTTTTTTGTAGAATTGGTCAGTCCATCCTTAAAGTAGTATTTACGGTGTAATTAAAAGAAATATACTTATCGATGTTATATAAGAAACAACATTTTCGTAAGTTGTTGTATGCATCACAACATGGTATAGTATTTGGGGCCGATGAAAAGGAAATGGATCTTATGTGAATCAGAAATCTTGCAATTTACTTCCATTTTACATTCCTTTTACAGTTCAAAAAAGGATTACTTGAGCTATCGATAGGGAAATGCTGATTACCTCGGAGAAAAACGTTCTCTTCGTGTACTTTCAAGGGTGTAATCGAATATCAATAATATGCTTATACATATACGCAGTCTCTGAGATCAATTTCCTCGTTGCCGCTGATTATTATTTGTGGCAACGGATTCTTACAAAAAATTGAATGTAAATTCAGACGGTTACTTGTTTTTGACGTCAACTAATGAAATTTATAAATTGATGCCTTTTAATAATGTAAAACAGGTACACGGATTGGTTAATAGACACAAATATACACTTGTAGTCAATTTTTTATACATTCTCGTTTTGTCTTTTTAAAACATCATTTGAAGTACAACAAAATACTAAATTGACAAATTGTATTTGCAGATTTTGAATAGAACTGTAAGGATGGTGGTTTTCTTTGTAAATGGGGATTTAACAAGAACAGGTTTTATTATTTATTTTAAAATATGTTTCACAATATATTATTGTTTGTGTTTCCTCTAGTGCCTTTTGATTTTTAATACCACTAATATATAAATATTAAGTTAGGCCTCTATTGATCCATTTGTATTTCTAATAGAGAACATTAAAGGTTCATAAGTAGCAATTTATTGACACCATCAGATGTGGATCGCGAGTATATAAAAGGAAGTTGACGTAACAATTAAATGTTAGTAGATGGCAATATATGAGCAATCACAACATATTATAACAACTTGTTGGTCGTTTTAGTTAGCAGTTAATTTAAATAATATACGACTAGCTAGGTTGTATGGATCGAGCAGTCGTGTAATTTTCGGTTTTCCACTTTTTCCATCTCATTTAAATATGTCGATTTTGCTGTCAAGGTAACATATGACTGTGGAATATGCAGTCATAAATTCGAATACCAATAAAACACAACTAACATCATGGAGCTTATTTTGTCAATATTTATTTACAAAAAAATATACATATATAAATACATTGTTATAAGAAACATAAGAAAAATAAAGAAGTATACATTATACACGTGAAACGCTTTTATAAATACATTGTTATTCTTAATCTACTCTAATAGTATAAGTAATTTTCTTTAGAAATAGTAATAACTTTTCTTCTTTTGAACCGTTGTCATCATCTTCATACCACATTGTCACCTTTTCAATCCTCTCATCCAGGTAGATGTATTTTCCTTTTCGCTCTTTTCCGTCTAAATTTAATTCCAACCTTATTACTTTTTGATCAGCTCCTTCGGCTACTTCCATAAGTGTGTGAAGAATGGTTTTAAATCTCGGATTTGTTCTTCCAATTTTGGAGTTTTATTTCGTGATTTACACCTTCAGCTGCACCAATTACCTAACCTAACCTAACCTAACCTAACCAATTTGTTTTCAAAAATATATTTTTAAAACTTTACTCTTTTTATTCTTTACCATTAACCATTTCTATAGCTCTTGAGGGATGTTTAATAAATGACATCAATTTCTTTTCAATTTTTAATCATTAAGGTGCAAAAGAAGAGCTAAATTTAAAACAGGCATCACCCGAATGACGGTCGAAAATTCTAAAAATTTTGTGTCTCATGTTATCCTTGAAGACCTGTCGCTAGTTTATCAAAATAATTGAATCATCTACAGGCAACCATTCTCGTTCCATTGTATTCAAACTTTCTATTATAATTAAATATTTCGTAAGATCTAGTGAAAAAGTTTTTTTTGTTTAGTTCCATAATAATTCGAACCAATTTTCGTTAAAATTCTTTCAGCGTTTATAAAACCGTTTTCCATTAAGAACGGTAGGCGACTTCATATTTATTTCTTGATGTGGCTTTTAATTTTTATTAAAAAAGGGATGGTTACTAAAAAATATTCAACGGCTTCCCTTTTATCTTTAGAGTCAAAACGACTTGGCAACATCATTTCCGCTATTTTTGTTTACTGAGAAACCATTTTTGAGGCGTATCATTAGTTTGAAAAGAAAGTTCTTCGTTTCACATTTTTAATAGCGCGCATAAATAATAAAGTGAGGGTGAAAAAGATTTACTGCGGCATTTTCCCTCGCAAGATCATACAAACGGAAAAATAAAGACTCCAAGTTTGATTTATTATTATTTACAAACTTCCTGTCGAGAAAAACGAAGATATTAGGTGTCATTTTTACTGTTATAATATGTTCTACATTATCCATTCATGGTAGTATATTTTTGAACGGACGAAATCGATTCTTTTCGCAGAAAAGTTACCTTTCTAACTTTTCTGAGCGACTGTAGAGATATAACGGTGGCATTATTACTAACTTTTAACACGTTTATATACCACGGAACAGCTTATTGCTGCCACGAAGTTATGTATTTAACAGGAGAAGCTCTTTTGATCCTGAAGATGTCTCGTAAAATCGGTACAAAATTTAACAATTGAATGGGAAGTTCGTTCTGTCAAGTACCTTTGTTTCTCATTTCTCACAATAGGTTTAACCTCGTTTGTCAAAATACAATAAAGAGCCGTTTAAGAGCTCTAGATAAGTACATATATATATATAACGAATATTTATACATGTTTTCCTAAGAACATAAAATATATGCGCCAAAAATAAGAATATGTTCATGGTCAATATCCTGTCGAAAGTTCCGAAGGAGGATGGCGATCTCGAAAATTTATTGGGTTCTCAACAGTACCTTTAAACAACGTTTGATGAACAAGTACAGACAGCGTAGTGGACTGTAGAAATTTGTTACTTATTGTGGGACTCGGTAATATTTAACAAGGTCCTTTTCTAGTAAGGATATCGACTTATCAAACTGAATCCACGCCGTAGCTATCTACGTGGTTGGCACGTAACCCGGTACAACAAAAATAAAAATCTGTTCTTGGTCAGTATCCTGTCGAAGGTGGCGATTTCGAACTCATTGAATGTCATCAGCACGCTATGAACAGCTCGGTTAGAACACCGAATAACCTTATAGAAAAGGATCTTGTTGAATACTATTGAATCCCATAAAAAGTAGTAAATTTCTACAGATGGCGTTCACTACGTTATTTGTAAGCATGTATTGGTTATGGTGTGATTAAACTATATATTATTGTTTTTGATAGTTCGTCAATGTTCAGCTTCGTTCAGCTCAATTATCCACTCAGACTGGAAGATACAAAATAGTTCCTTTGATTGTTCTTTACACTTTTATTGTAGGAAAGTAGTAATAGACGAAAACTTTTAATAACCTTAACAACAGACTGACTTCTAAAATGTACTATGAACCGTCAACAATACCCGAACAGTGTCATTTAGGACATCTAAAATATTTTCTAATATCGTGGCTGAACCGTAACTGAAGTAAAATTTCACGGACCACGGCGAAAAAGCCCGGAAGACACCACCGCATCGGTTTACAATTTTGTAAGTAAATAATTTCTATAAAGGAATTTTTCTATTCACAGTGTAATATTCAGATCCAACTTTTGGCTGTTATATTTAGTCTACACTAAATCGAATTCTCCAGACTTTGTTTATATGAACGGTGCGATAAGGCCCGAATATGCTTCCCTTTTATAAACATGGGCTTTGCTCTCGGGGGAACTATCCCATATAAGTCAGTATTTCGTAAGCTATCAATATCGATGTTTAAAAATTGTGTGATATTGTTCATCTGTGCTTTAATTTTCTAAAGTGTCAGTGTTTTCAAATAATAGATGAGTTGATTCACTGGGTGACCAATTTTACTATTAGATTATTTATGATTTATTTATTTTATTTATTATGAATTAATATTGCAATTTAATTGAGCACTATGCGAGTTGACCCTTAGCGCGTTGTTTTTGAGTATGATGTGAGTCGACCCTTCATACTCTGCTAGTTGTTATAAAGTGAGTACTATGCGAATTAAGCCTTAGTACCTGAAGTGAATGCATGCACTGTTTATTATGGTAGATAACTCTTTACTAGCTTATTATATTTCCGTTGAGGTATTTCGCGAGTTGACCCTTAATACCTGTGATCTGGAAATGATTGAATTGCAAATTCATGAATTATTATTTATATTTATGTCGTTATGATGGTGATTTTGGTTTAATTGGTTGCTCACATATTGTTTTTGTTTATTTATTTCAGATAAATCATTTCGAACCAGTCAGGCCATAAATTCCTAATTTAGTATCGTTAGTTATTTTTTTTAATTATAATTATTTAACAATTACTTAGTTCATGTTTTAGTTCATACATTTTTATTCATTTTTAAATTAAATTAAATTTAATTTTCCTGACTATTTTAGTTTCAGTCTACAATTCTGTCTGTGCTCTGTTCTTTTTGTTCATTCAATGTAAACATACTTTTAATTCAATGCCTATTGCTGACTCCGACACTAGACAGTATTCAGTTAACCTACTTAATATTCTTCTTCTACTTTAATCATGTTTTTACAGAGCTTGGCCTTAAACGTGGATGCGAATTTATTTTTGTGTATGAATAGAGTTTAGCCAACTATTGTATGCTTGTGGACCACTATTTTTTATCTTCTCTGTCGACGTTTGAAGTTTATGTTGGTACGATATTAGAAAATATTTTAGATGTTCTAAATGACACTGTTCGGGTATTGTTGACGGTTCATAGTACATTTTAGAAGTCAGTCTATTGTTAAGGTGATATAAAAGTTTTCGTTTATTACTACTATCCCCTTGACACATATTACTTTATATACGTTCATTTTTTGTCGTCCTACTAAATTTAAGCCGTTTTACAAAAAGAGTTCTCTTTACGACCCATTTTCGTTTTACGCTTTATGTCTATAGCAGAAGGGACCGACGAAGGTTCCGAAAAGGGAGATTTCGCGCTACGCAGCCCAAGCTCTGACAACTTTTTCAACTTATCCAATGGCTTTCTTGCATTATCAGTCACGTAATCGGTACTAATCAAAGAGTAAGGAAATAAGTTTGAAAGTAAAATGTTTAAAACTGTCTTTCTTTTTTCTCTAACTGGGCTTATACAAAAAAAGAAGGCATTAAAATCCTTTTTTGTCTATATATTGTAACGAGTGCGCGCTTGCTTGTGTGCGTTCGAGTGCCCATGTATGTGAGCGAGCCGGTCGCGGCCGAGTGATTGATTTCGCCGCGACGTGTATATCGTAACTACAAGTGCGTACGTAATAATTGAGGACATGTTAGCGTATTTGTGTTTCGCGGAGACTTGTTCAATATTTCGGCGAAAAATAAAATGGTCCCGACTTTTCTGTGTTTCTCGGGAATATTACGGAAATTTAACGAAACAGTATATAAGCGGAAAGACGATCGTCGAGGAGAGTTGAGATATAAATTGACGGTCGTGAGAATAATGTCAGAAATAAATCGAGACGCGTAGTAAATAAATAGAAAAGTGAGAAGTGTTATACAGACAGTAACTGTACATAAATAAATAGTGTAAGTGGTAGTAAAGTTAAGTTTAGTAATAAGTTATTCTTTAGTGTTTTAAAAATTATTTAATATATTTATATATAAATTGTTGTTCCTGTTTAAAAGTTTTCGAGTTTTGATTGTTGAACCCCCCAACGTTACAATATCAAGGATAACAGATCCCACATTTTTCATTAGCCCTCGGAGTAGTTGTTTCTGTTGATTCCATATTTATATTTACTAAATGGGCTATTACGTGTTATTTAGAGAAATTGTGTGGGTTATTTTGTATGTCCTTTACTTTCTTGAAATCAACTTCAAAACCGTTGCACCGTATAAAGTTTGGAAAGGAAAGCGACCTAATTCTAGTAGCGTCATTGTTATAAATGAAATCCATTGCTTACTTAAAAAGAATAAAACAAGAATAGAAGAATCATAATTTGCAAGACAATGCATAACTTGTTTATTTATAGAAATAAAAGAATGAAAAAATACAGAAGGAAATGCTGAAGCACGTAATTGGCCCGTATTTCCTAATTAGGGAAGAAGAGTTGGACAGAGGGTCCTCATACTCTTAACGTTTGTTATTGGTAGTACTGTAGCTGCAAATTTGAGAAATATTGTTACAAAATGTATAATCATCACGCAATTATTCTCCAAATCATTAACATGTTTGCCTTTGGATTTTTTTTACATTACTCTACATATTTATTTGTTACTGTTTTCCATATTCCTTCAAATTCCTTTCTTTTATTAATATACAACATGAATATAGAATTCGTCCAAGATTTACACGGACTTTTCCATCCCCTATACTACTACAAGATATAGGAGAGGCTTTATTAACGGTTTCTGGACTCTCTTTGTTGTTGTTCTGGTTGGAACTGGTGAAAAAGGCCTTCATATTTCCAAATTATTTCGTGTTGAATCCTAAGTATCTTGATTTAAAGAAACTTGACAGTGCTGGGTATTTTTTCGTAGCGATAAAAAACTCTCGTTCTGAAAATGAAGCGTCTACACCATTGCTTATAAACCATTAATAACGAAACTTCTTTAATAGGGGTTAATTTTTAAATACATTAATGCGATATTAATTATTCAATAAATTTATACCCACTACAGATTACCTCATACAATTAGGGAAAATTTTGTTACCGTTGTTACGCCCCAGCCGTACTAGAACCCGGGAACCGGGGATAATACAGATTGATTCCGACGTTCTGTGACTTGTAACTACGTTCCTCGTTATTACTGTTTGTTTTGATTCGCTATGAATCGTTCTGGACTACAACTTGATGAAGTCCAGGTGTTTGTGTTGAATTTTTGAATTAAAGTCTTTAAGCAGGGTTTTTATACATATATTTACACTTTATACACGGATAATACTGGGAGTAACTACGATTGTATTGTCGATTGAATATTGATTAATTGATTAGACTTGTTTGTTGATTTAAGTTGAATATAGTTGATAGGTAGATAGTTTGATGTGAATTGATATTGCTTGGTATTGATCTGATCTGATAAACCTCGAGGAGGGGAAATCTTCATAGACACCCCCGAAGGTGGGGGTAGTGTCGGATTCTACCGACTAAAACCCCTCCTCGAGAAGGGAGTGCAACCTGAAGGTTTTTCATCCCTGGGGAGGTTGGGAACGGGAAGTGGGTTGTTTGAGGTGTTGGGGGGGAATTGGGGAGGTGTAGAATTGTCAGGTGACCCATCTCGAATATTGGATGTGCGCTCGCGCTAAATAGCGAAGCTAGAATTTGAGCGGGAGTAACGGCTCAGTGTAGAAGGTGGCAAGGCCTTCTGAAGCGGTCGGTCGATAAACTCTTTTTAGAAAAAGGTTATTTATAGATTGTAGACTAAGTTGGAAAGGGATGGAGGTGTGGTTAAATTTGATGAGAACAATGATGATGGGTGTTACAAGTGAGGAAGGTGGGTTTTGAAACTTGTTGTAACGTATTGGTTTATGGTTATAAATGTGACAGAAATATGATACAAATTGACGGACGTTAGGATTAGGGGGTTGACAGTTACAGTTAAAAAAATCATCGGAATTTATGGACGATTTATGGTAGTGCACTTAGGAAAGGATTCGAAACTAAATTGACAAAGGAAAGGAACTGGTAATAAATGAACAAAGGAGCTAAAAATCACAATTTAAAAATCAGCGTGAAGACGTTACGCATCTTGCATTGATAATAAATCAGTTGGTGGTCCAAGGGACGCAACACTGTTGTCACCTCTCGTAGCTTAGTGGTAAAAGCATTGGCGCGTAAAGCCAGAGATCCCGGGTTCGAATCCCGGTGAGGGCGTGACAACAGTAATAAATTTTTCCCTCATTGTATGAAGTAATAGTTGGTATAAATTAATTCAATAATTAATATCGCATTAATGTATTTACCATTGTTTATAGACGATATTTAGATCGAAATACGTGTTTGACTATGGTAATTTAGGAATTTCAATTAAAACATACTCTAAACACATTTAATTTGAAGAATTTGAAATATTATGTGCGTAATTTGCTACGCGTATTAGCGAAAGTAACTTTTGTGTTTACTTCTAAAATATAACCACAAATAGAAACCGACTAGTTCTCACCATAAGCAATTCACATATGTGGGTAATATTACGTATATAACGCGTTAGAGATGTGTTGACCTATGTCCCACTATTGTAATTAGACATATTCATTTTTGTACATAAAAATTCCTCGCTCTTGTATAAATTGTTATGTATAAATTCTATGTACATATTTTGTATAATGTTATTAAGACCCTTGAGCATGCATTTTCTACAAACATGTTTTCTACTGTCTTGCCTTTTTTAATTCTCAGAAACAGCTTTCTTTTCTTGTCTATCATTCATACACAAACCAAATTCCTATCCCTTTGTTACCGATCGCTTGTAACGGTCAATCATAAAAAGTACCGTTGCCGAAGCCTACTAAACCTACCCCTTCTTGTTTCGCTACCCTCGGCATTATTCCAAGAAATAACCTTCAGTGTTTGCATGTTAACTTTCTATTTAAAAATCAACACTCTTTACCGACCGCTACAGATAATACTCGTTTTCAACCATTGCACATTTTTGACCATTCATTATTAAATTAATTTATTTTTTTTCATCATCTTCACTACTAACCGTCTGTATATTAAATACCATCAATCAACCATTATCAAGCTTTATTTAAATAAATATAATATTAAATAATCACCCGCAACACCACAGGGGGAGAAAGTCGGATCATAATTATTTCCTATTTCAGGATCACTCCTACAGTACTAATTCCTATCTTCATTATTGTTATTGTTGTTAATTTACATACTGGCCCATTGTGATAATATACAACAAACAATCAATTTTACGTATTACCTATGATTTAATTTCAGATATATAAAGAAATTGTTAATCGCTTAAAATATTCCAGCAAACTTATAATTAATTTAATAAACGAACCTATTTAAAATAAAATTAAGTCTTTTGTCACCAAAGTTCATACGCCACTCGACATTATACGTATATTATGTTGTAGAGTTTCCAAGAACAAAGGTTAATATAATTTTCTTATTCGAGCGTCGTTTAATCAACTTTAAGAGCACTTCAGTTAAGAGTAGCGTAGGATTTTCGTTGATAAGGGTCGTTGGACTATATTCTTCATATTTTGAACGGCATAATTTTCCTTATAAGAAAATCTAAGAAATTTATTTCGTAATTTTTAGACACTAACAAAATATGTATTACTATTCCTACTAAAAAATAAAAAGAAGTTTTAATAAAGAACATTTAATTCTTGGTTAGAAATTTATTGAAATTACCAGATGTTAATCGTGATTTTCAATTTTTAGGTGGATATATGTTACATACAGCTAGCTGAAATTTGTAGTAACGTGAAAATAAATTTTGGTAAATTTAAACTATAAAGGGTGCATTTTTGTGAAACATGGTCTGAATATATTTAGTCAACTAAAACACACTATGGTAAGTTTCACCAACTTTATTATTGTTCTTAACAATATTGTTTCGAGCCATGTGCTCATTATCAAGAGTAACGTTATACTGACAATACGAATCTTACATGCTCATTTATAGATAGTTTAAGTTAAGGGGGGATGAAAACACTGCCTAGTTCTAACTGATTATTTACAATATTTTCTGATTTTATTAAGGCTTTATCTATTTCCAAATATTCATACACAGATAATTTTATACTTTTAAATGTGTTTACATGTAGGTATTTCGTATTTTTTAAATTTAAATGATGATTTAAGCCAACACAATGTTCACTAATTCCTGATTTAACATCTTTTTTAGAAATCGATCTTACATGCTCACTAATCCTAGTTTCAAAGGCTCGACCTCTCTGTCCTATATAGACAGCGTTACATTCATTACAAAATAATTTATATATGGCATTATTTCGGTTTATATTTGTTTTGTTGTTCATTAGTAAACTCTTTAAATACGATGTTTAGTTTTTTGAGAATGTTTGTGAATTTAAAACTTAACACTTTTTATATAAGGTAGAGAACAAAAGGTGTTGTTTTGAGATGCCTAACTATTATTGTACAATATTCTTGTTACTTTTTTATCTGATTTATTTTTTTATAATTTATCAATCATGTGACTCTTAAAAACATTATTAATAGCAATTATTTTTTTGATATTCAGCTCAATATTAAAATTTTCAGTAGATAACGGTAAGGTTATTAATCTTTCTAATGTAAGAAAGAATTTTGGTGAATTATAAATGGTCTGCTGGTTTTATTTATTTTTTTATAGTACAACCTGTTGCATGCCACAAGAAAAAAAAACATTCAAGGTCATACATGTCGATTTCCACTTATAATACATTTTATGTTCATGCTAACTTCTGATTTGCGACAGATGTTCATGATAAATTACATCTAAATCAATTATTCAACGACATACGGCACTGCACATGTTTTGCCTCATATAAAATGGAGCGTAATATACAATTACTATGAAAAAATGCAGCAGGTGGCTATCGATATGGCGGCACCTTTGATAAACGTTGAAAAAAAAAACGATAATTGCGGAAATAAGTTATATGGGGACACGATACACATAAGGTTTCAAGACAAGAGGAACTTACAGGATGTTCCCGGAATTTTTTAGGACCGTTCGATTAGAGCATAAATAAGTGTCTAGCTCCCAACGGAATATAGTTGATATAAGAAAACTGATGGAAACGAGAAGTCAAAGAGTTAAATAATGTAAATTGACAGTGATATAGATGATCTGATTGTAAGACAAATACCTGTATTTAATGGGTTTCAGTGTTGAATATAATCGCTTATAAATACAAAAAGACGAGACTGCGAATGTGTACCCACCAGAAAATTCGTTACATTGTGTAACATAAAAAGTTAATTTGAACGTACGTTAATTCTACTTCAATTTAATTTTTACTTAGGTATTTATCGGCGATTTATCTCTGTCTGGTTAGTAAATTACTTGAATTTTTAATTGATATTTACTCAGAAGTACATAAAACTAATGAATTCAGTTAGTTTTAGGAAGTGTACTTTTTATCTATATCTTCAAAACCGGAATAATAATAAATAAATTTATAAATAGAGTGCAAACGTATATCGACAATACTTTATCTGAAACACTTTGGGAATTTCCTAGTAAAGGTAAATTTTAGTATATTAATGTTGATAATTAATAATTAATAATGAAATATTTGAAGAATTTTTAGTAGGGGTAAATTTTTAAATAATGCGATATTAATGCCTTATTGCGTGACAACAGTAACAAAATTTTCCCTACTTGTATAAGGTAATCTGTAGTGGGTATAAATGAATTCAATAATTAATATCGCATTAATGTGTTAATGCTAAAGATTACAGATTACCTCATTGGCGTGACAGTAGCAACAAAATTTTCTTCAATAATTTGAGATAATCCGCAGTAGAAAAAGATTCACTCAAAAATTAATATTAATGCATGAATACACCTATTAATAGTAAAATGTTATCACAAGAAATTTTGAACGAATACGGTAATATCGTGGAATTAAATGTTTTATAATATCAAACAACTAATTTTAATAAATAATATAATGGACTACGTGGTAATACCCTTTTTCTTAAAGAATGTTAATTAGTAGAAAAGTTTATTTTGATTTAATGCTGCAGAAGTCACGCGGGATTTATTGCTTTCATTATGTTTTGGCAAAATCCAATAACTATTCGAGAGCAGCCATTGTTTAACAACTACTATCTACTTTACAATTAATGATTTTCGAATTTTCATCATCTTCATCTCCTTTATTTTTATTTCATTCTTTTAAAGGACTAATTACAATGCCACTTTTAATTAACTTTTACGAATAAAATCCTTTCAGTTCTACCAATAAAACTAATTGGATTGTATTTTAGTTTTAATTTAGACCTTATCTGACTTCAATAAAGACATAATTATAAAGAAGTGGGTGTAGGACAATAGGATAAGCAGGAAACACGACGGAATTCAACTAATTAAAAAGGCAGCTTAAAATGCTTGGAAAGAACTCTTCTCATAAAGGACATTTGATATAAGAAATGGCCATTATTCTTTCTTAATAGTGTGCTGAAGGTAGCTTGAAATTTTACGAAAATACTAGTTAATAATATTAAAATTAGAATTTATGTAGAAATTTATTCTTGAAATTGTCGAATTGACTGCAAGCACTGATTTCCACCCACCGTTCTTTTTTTGTAGAAATGAAGGACCAGGTTAATTAGATTTAACCGTTTATCATTATTGTTACTGCTTTACACTTCTTAACTTAATGAGAGCTTCTCCCACCTAGCCGATCGGGAACCCTATCGCCCACACGTTTAAAATTTATAAGAGAGTACACAAACATCCATAATAATTTGCGAACATAGATTACTGATTACTGCGGCCATTTATTTAGATACCTACTATTAATCTTATTGGAGCATATCTTTTATATTTCAATATTATTTACATTTGACATTTTAGATACTTATTCTTAAGATGAGATCAAGATTTGATAAAACACTAAAAGTAAATGAAGACAAAATCAGGATCACGTATATAAGAATTGTACAAGTTTCAAATTTCAAATTCAGTTTTTAATACTCTTGATAATGCCGTAATAACCTAAACGGTATCGTTAAGATGCAAATACAAGTTGTGAAACCTATACGAAGTGTTTTATTATTCTTGTTTTATTATTAATATGTTTCACCAAGTGACCAACAACCGCAGAATTTCCAGAATTTCAAATTTTCATTATTTTTCGATAACAATTTAATATTTTGTAAAATATCGTATTGTCTCGTTCTGCTGCCTTAGTAAACACAAATTATTGGAAATTGAGGTAACGTTCGGAGACGTTTCAATCTAATTTACATATTTTCAAGGGTAATTAAAGCACTGGGTGAAAAATGTGTTAATTTTGTATTTGGGAAAACTTTAAATGTTTAACAGAAGGAGTAGAGTGTTGTTTATAAGAGCAAATTCTATTTGACGGTTTATAATGTATTTCTTAATCAATATAATCTTTCTATTGTACGGTGTAATTAAAATAGTCAGGAAAATTAAATGAAATTTAATTTAAAAAAAAAAATGAATGAAAATATATGAATTAAAACTTGAACTGAGTAATTGTTAAATAATTATAATAAAAAAATAACTAATAATACTAAATTAGAAACTTATGACCTGACTGGTCCGAGATGACTTATCTGAAATAAATAAACAAAAATAATATATGAGCAACCAATTAAACCAAAATCACAATCATAACGACATAAATATAAATAATAATTCACGAATTTGCAATTCAATAATTTCCAGATCACAGGTATTAAGGGTCAACTCGCGAAATACCTCAACGGAAATATAACAAGCTAGTGAAGAGATATCTACCATGGTAAACAGTGCATTCACTTCAGGTACTAAGGGTCAACTCGCATATTGCTCAATTAAATTGCAACATTAATTTATAATAAATAAAGTAAATAAATTGTAAATAATTTAATAGTAAAATTGGTCACCCAGTGAATCAACTCACCTATTATTTGAAAACACTGACACATTAAAAAATTAAAGCACAGATGAACAAAATCACACAATTTTTTAAATATCGATATTGATAGCTCACGAAAACTTATAAACTTATATGGGATAGTTCTCCCGAGAGCAAAGCCCGTGTTTATAAAAGAGCTGCATATTCGGGCCTTATCGTTCATATAAACAAAGTCTGGATAATTCGAGTTAGCGTAGACTAAATAGTAACAGCCAAAAGTTGGAACTGAATGTTACAGTGTGAATAAAAAAAATCCTTCATAGAAATTACTTACTTCTTACACTATTTACAAGTTTTTAGCATTTTGTTAAAGAGTTGTCTCTGTAACAATTATGGTTAAAAACCTGGAATTTTCTTGTTTCCTTGTAACTCCATATTAATTACGATGAAAACAAAACCGTTTATTAATATTCAAAATGATTATTCTTCTATTTTTTCATTCTTCCACCTGAAAATGATATAAAAATAGTGTTTTCGGAGAAAAATGATCTACCTTGAAGCAAAGCAAAAACTTTCGTGAGGTTCGTTTCTCAATCATTCTCTTCATTCATCTTTTATATTTCTCGCCGAGCCGTTCGCGAAATCCGTCTTGTCGGCATCTTAGATTACGATTGTATATAGATGTGTATTAGAATATCCGCATACAAATATTTCACCATACATCCTGACATAGAAGACTTCCTGTTGAGCCTTTTACATGTCCGTAGAATATTTTTATTTTTATTCTTAATGATGCTATGTTTGGTTTATTACGAAATAGCTTATTAAATAAAAGGATTCGAATAAATACGCCATTAAATGTGACAGTGACTTTGTACATTTTTCGGCATATTATGTTTTTTTTAAGAATATTGTTAATTATAGGTCGTGGTTAGCTACTAATATTAAAGTGAAATTGAAATGATTATGATTATGATTTTTATAGGAAAAGGGATCGTTAAAAATACAGATACAATTAAATAAAAAATTTTACTAGATGTATTAGATTCCACATTAAAATATTCATTACCTATACAATTTTTTCATTAGTGAGTTATTTGGTCAGTGATTTGGATGAATTTCTGATCGATAATTTAATGTACCTACTGTATTGTTTTAATTTATTTTTATTGGGCAGAACTCAATAATTTTATCGAGTTGAAGAACGAAAAGACAAAAGACTTAAAATGTCTTAAAAAATATTGGTTATATCTTCTCTCAAGCATCATAATAATGTGTTTGGTTTGAAATAGGTTTTGTGGTTGAATGTGTAGTTGAAGCTTTGCGGCTAAACCATGTCATTATTATCGGGTCATATTCTTGTCGCGAACGACTATATCGATTACACGGTCAAGGTTTCTGGCTTTGCACTTACGTGGATATTTTGCTTGTGACGCTGTATGAAACTATAAATGTTGCCTTATGTGAAGATCAAATGTGTGGAAATTTTGTTCGTTTTAATGTTTTTAGAAGCGATGAAAAATAACATAGCGAACTACTCCTAAATGTCAGCATTTAAACCGAAGAAATTATTCATATTACACTTCTTATTTTTCTAATAGGCAGTGTTGCTTGCAAAGTACAGTAACAATACAATAAGTCTTATGATAAAATGTAGGTATGTGAAAAGAGAACCACAAATTTCTAAGTATACAATAAAATTTATGTTATATTGTAAAAAATGGTTAATTAAAATTAATGACTATTTATGTTATACACAGTTATAATACAGTGCGTTCGAGAAATCATTTAATTATAATTTATCAGTGGGCCTGTCTAGTTATTTATTACCAAAAAAATATTTTTTTTTTCATTCAATTTGAAAAATTGGTACTCTTACGTTTTCAAATTATGTATCCAAGTAAGTACCAATTGATTTCATAAATGAATTTTTGCTTAACCCTTTCTCATTTCTTGTGTCATATTATTATTATTATTTATATCATTACTTTCTCTTTAGTTCATTTATTTTGCAGTAAATTTGCGGTGTCTGTGTAGGTTTGGTGGTAGCATCTGTCTCAATTTGGGGTGTAGTTTTTGTGGTCCTAATAACAGTATCGATTTGCAGTCACATGTTAGGTTGGTCACTGCTAATTGCTATCCCAGTTGATTACACATCTGCTCGTGAAGGTGTCCAACATATCTTGATTTGTTGGCATGAAGGTGATACACGGCAAGATTGTTATAATATTTGGATTTGATGATTAATCACCATTATTTATCCCCGAAGTAATGGTTTTTAGTAATATATTTGAAATAGTAGACTCGCTTGACACTTGGTGAAACATTTTGTAAATAGCATATTTGTAAAAAGAAAACATTTGGCAATTTTCACAATGTTTTTATTTTCTCTTACGATCGCTTCGGTTACAACACCATTTTCAAGGAGTATCTAAATGTAGGTATACTAAATAATGTAATATAATTTTGTTTCTTAAAGGCTATTCTCTCTCTACCTGAATGTTTATATTTAATTAAATTAAATGAAATTAAATTTACATACTGTTTGAAAATGGTGGTATAACCGAAACGATCGTCAGAGAAAATAAAAACATTGTGAAACTTGTCAAGTGTTTTCTTTCTTCAAATATTTTATTTTAGTATTATGTTTCACAAAGGATGGAATGAATATATTCTAAATGAAGTTTTTGTCAAAATTTTGTATATGTAGAATAATTCTTTTTTGTGATGACATGGAAGCTTTTTAACGAGATTTTGCAATAATAAATAAGATAACCAAGTTTCTTTGCTTTTTATTTGAAATGGAAACTTTTTTATTGGTATATTTATAAAACAGAAAAAGAAATTAATTTAGATTTTATCTATTCATGTTGTTTTTTGATCTTTTTTAAAGAAAATCCAAATTTAAGACAATATTCAATGGGGTATATAATATTATTTTACAAGCAGTATTTTAATAAACAGATCTTTTTATGGTTTCAATATACTGCGTGATTGTCTAAACCATTCATTAGACATTTATTGAGAATAACGATGTAATGTTGTACTTCCGGTAGGTAGAACCGGAAGTGCCACATTATTAAAAATATTATTTTTACTTGCATGGTTAGTTCACTTTCTCTTATTGTTAAACTACCATGTTTCAAATCAGCTTGTAAATATATATTGTATCGGTATTATATTGTTTTTTATCAATTCTACTTCTTTTGTGGCAGCGACTAGGATCTAAATTGTATTTCCGTGAATTGTTATGTTTATTTTCACTCGAATATATATATATAAATTGGACATGGGAAACGTTGTAGTGCCATATTTTACGGAAATATTGGGTACATATGGATACTTATCTATATTAAATTTTATTACAACTACCAGAAGTCATATTTCGCAATTTCTCCAGTAGTTCGTGTCGCAGAAATCAATAGAATGAAACGTGTAGAATATAAATGGTGTATTTTCTCATTTGTATGCGGTTCCTTCTTAGATACCGACGAAGGAATAAATATTCTCATTAGGAATATAATAATTGCTGGGAAGTAAATGAAAGCATGTAACTTTAATTATATGCACTTAAACATATAATAATATTTGATATAATTTAAAAGGTCAAAGGGCAATTTGCTAACTTCTCTTTAGTGTAAAGAACAAAAGCTGACATCTCCGGAGAGGAACAAATACGGACGGAGAGGGATTTGACAATTTGAACTTTAGCCCTAATTTCCCTTGATAAATACCTCTTAGAAACAATTTTCGGAAGTTGCGAAGTTTATGTTACTATTTTTATATCTAATTAATACAAGGTTCATTTTTTATATGTATATATGGGGGTAACTACTTGGCAATCTTGGTCGTCTGTTGCACCACTGCATTTAAAAGAATTTCAAAGAAAATTAAAAAAAATACTTTTATTGTGTTAATAAATACTCCTACTTAGAACTCTGTTTATACTACAATTTTTTTTGAGGCTGTGTATTTGTAATTCTGTTAGTTAAGTTTTAAGTATTAGCACCAATATGATTACTTTAAACCATTTAATACATAAAGTACAGAAAGAAATTAAATATAATTATTTTACTAGTAACATAATTTCTAACGAATTACTTTATAAAAGCGTTTTGTAATTTTGTAATTTGTACTTCAAGGGCTTCAAGCTCATTCAAAGTTATCTCGCTTTAAATTAGAAATTAAGCCATAAAAACATAAAAACAAGATGGAACATAGTAAAATGGATTTAATATTATCAAAGTGCTTGGAGCCTTTTGGTGTATTTGAAGCCCTTTTGGTTTAAATCCTTGTGGTGTGCTCGTAGTCCTTTTCACAAGTGCTTAGGGATTTGAACTTTTCAAGGTAATTGGTTTATGGATGTCCTTGGATTTTAGAATAAATTAGGACGTCAAGGATCAAAACACATTAAGTAACGGCTTTGGCTTTGGAGCTCTTTTAGTGAGAGCTTTGGTCAGCCTTGTTCTTAACCTATAAATCTGGTAATGGAGCTGAATAAATGACTTCAACCTGATAGTCATTTTCCAAACAAATTAGTTTTGAAACGTGAAGATACAATGATGGCTTTTGACTTGCCCAAGCACTATTTGATTGTAAGGATCATCCCCGAAATTCAATTCCAATATTTCTAACTGCCTAATAATGAAACTACATCGATTTGTGTATCAAGAATATTCATGTGGTAAAAGTTTTATGTCCTGAATAATATTCAATTATTTATCTGAAGTGATTTATGATTTAAATAGTTTTTTTATTATACATTATAGGTACCTTGAGCATATTGTACATTTATTTCTTGTAAATCGCACCAACGATGTGTAAAATTGCACAAGATGAAAACAACAGTCTATTGTATAGAAGAAGGAAATTGGAAAATTAAAATTCCTTAAGGCCGGAACATCAACATGCTTCGAAATTTATTACAACAATTTACTATTCCGTTTTTTGCTTTTATTACCAATTTAACTGACTCTGGCTCAGAATTGCTTTATGCCATTTTATTAACTCCGATCGTAAAACTTTACATTCACACATCAATTTTACCAGAAACTGAGCAAGAACATTCCTTTCTCTCTCCCTCTTTCTTTCTCTCTCTCTTTCTGTCTTTCTCCCACGTGTAAAACTAGAAAAGCTTATATCTCCATCCTTGTAAAACAATCGTTTTGGTATCGCATTCGTTTTGAAGGACAGTAAAAATTATGAAGATTGTTCGCATATATTCATTTTTTAATTTTTTGTCTTTGTAATATATTAGCCTTATTAGTCATGCATTTTGTACTTCTCGGATTTTGTAATTTTTATACTGTCATGTGCATTTGCTGTCTGTTCCTTTCTTTTGCAATTTATGGTTTTTGTATGTGTCATATTTTTCCCTTCTTGGTATTGCCGTTTAGCCCTATTGTATTATATTTTATTTGTTTCCAAATGTTCAAAGAGTTAAGTTAGTCGCTAGATTTATTGGGTGTAATTTTTGACCCATTGGTCCATTTCCAGGACGTAGATGATGCACCGACAGATAGCTTGCAATGTTGCATTTTTGTATGTTTACGTTTCCCTTCCTTTTTCTTCTTGTTTCAAGTGTCGGTGCATCGGAACCACCCCGTCTTCTAGGGTTCGGTTCTTAAATTCGTGTTAAAATAAGTATTTTTACATTCAATTGTAGAATCAATTCATCATTCAATCATATTAGATTCAAACCATTCAAACATCAAACATTTTTATCAGAGATCATTTTAGTACATTAACTTATACACCAATCACATCAAAATCTCTCTAAACATACAGTATTTAATAACATATAGTTTCATATAATAAATCATAATCTATAGTCATTTAGTATCTTCGTAAAAATAAGTAGCAATCACGGCATACAATAAAATTAGTGTGTGTATAGTTGTAAATAATGTGGGTGTAATAAAATTTTAAAATACAAAGTCCGTTTATTGCATGGTTCCCTCATAGGAATCAAATGAAGTGTCACATTTGTGCACCGATGAAATAATCTTATTTCATCAACTAATAAACAATGATTCTCTTTTATTTTCTAAAATGTAATTTTGAGTCGAGGGGTAGAAAACTTTTCTATACAATTAACATTTACAACAGAGTTTATTACTCATTTTATCAATAGATATATCTACAAAATGTAACTAAGGTATATAAGTAGGAATTTATTTGTAGTTTGGAATAAATGGTGTCATAATTATCTGTAAAGAAACTTGTGGATTTATACGCCTCACCGAATTTGTATATGCCATTAAAAATAATAATAAGTATGTCAGAATATTGCAAAAGGAAAAATTGTGAAACTGACCAAAACTAGTTAAAAATTTAACACATTTAAAATTAAGCTGCATTTTAAAATTTCAATATAACATAAAAATCAAACTGAATAATTCATACACAACACATCCCTAATACTCTTCTAAAAACTATAAAGTATAATTTCATGTAAAACAGACAAACAAACAATAAAACTTTATTTAAAACTAAAATAATTAGTTCGGTTTTTGGTTTCCATGCTTCTATCTAGAGAAAACACAGCGCACCGAAATAATCATTGTGGTTTCAAATAAAGTTTTGTAATTTTTCTTGTGTTTGTTTTACATAAAATATATATTTACACGAAATTATCACCTCATTGATATCATTCTATAAAATTATACATCCCCCTTGCGTCGCGTAAGTAAAAAATATTTTAGGTATATACTTACATTAGTAAATTTTATTACTCCTAATAATGACCGTCAGGTCAAAACAATCTATCGAGTTTTATAAAAGTTTTGTTTTTTTAATATTATTACTGTGACAGCTTATGTATCAATCAATAGATACTATACTATGTTTGCTCGTGAATAGGATAAGTTTTTGTGCTTATATTTTGAGGATTACAAACGATTTGCCAAAGTTAAGTAATGGCTAATATTTCCCAAAGTTTTCTGATATATGTTTACATTTGGGAGTTCTGTCAGGATGTAAAAGCTGGTTTTCATGATATTCGACTGTTGTTTGTTGACACTATATCGGAAGAGGGCTCTTGTAATGTAATACACATATAGAAGTCTATTCTTTTTAAACAGTAAAAATGTATATGAGTAAGTACAGTAATGTCTATATTTACTCCATACGGATTTATATGTAAGTATTCATGGATACAAATATTAACATATATATAAATACATAGTAACTACGTCCCTAATACCAATACAATAATACATTAAATGAAAGGTGTAGCTTTTTAATGTTCCAAAAAGTGTACGTGTGTGCGCAGAATCGATTAATGCTGACGCACTCCGAGGGCGGCGCGTTTGATCTCGACTGATTGATGCCGAACAATACACGCTCGAGAATATTCTGTTGTCATAACAAGTTATTTTCTTTGGCAAGCGGTCGAAATATATTCGCGTGTTTTCTAGTAATTCTTTCGGTCAATATATACCGCTCGGGTCAGCGAGACAGTTGATTTCCGGACGCGTAATATAAATATTCCTCGGGGAGATACAAAGTGATATAAATAAAGTGCAATATTATTTGACAAATTGGTAAAGGCTTTCGCGGCCAGTTGATGAACTTTATTCGAGTCTAAAGGCCGTCGTTGGTTGGAATTGCTCCCTAATGTTTCGCTAGCACGAGTGGCGAGCTTCTTCAGAGGTCCTTCCATCTCTGATGCTGGAAGTAGACTGAGTCAACCAGTCAGTTATTATTTTTCATAATTATCAGACCTCAGAGTCCTTACAATTTTCAATAATACAATTTAATGTTTTTAGGAAAATAAAATGAAGTAGATGTTTTAGATCCTATCGGTGAAGTAAACGATCTCTCAATTGACAGAAGGTACCTATATCAATGTGTCGTCGCTATAGTTACTAAAGGAAGAAAGCAATATCTGATAACACTTCTCTTGAAGTATATATTTTGTGGCGCTCAATATAACGGATTATTTTAGTTCTGTAATGTAAATATCTATTCAAAACCTTTTCTTCTTCAACTTTATAAACTGTGTAAATATTTCAATTCTTAAAACTCTTTTGTATTCTATATATCTGTGCCAATAACTTTTATTACTGCACTTTCCTATAATCCCTGCTAACATTTCAAGTTCGTGTAGATACTAACCGCATGACGTCTGTACTTCGCTGTCCCCCTATTTGCTATTTTATGTTTGGTTTCTTCGGTGATTTGGATCTTTATTATATTTCTTGATATTTCTTATCTCAAAAATTTCCAAGTTTTCGTATTTCTCTATTGGTACCCTACTATTATCTACGACCCTTTCTCTTATTTCACAATTTCGATTTCATCCTTTTTCCTCTCTTTAGTAATCAGTTCTATCTCAATTTTTCGCCTGTTAAAGTAATTTCCTTCCGTCTTCGAGTTTTTGTTATTAAATATTTGTTGTTGTTGGTTATCTTTATTGTTATTTTTCCAACTTTCTAATTACCCGATACGATAGTCCAAAATTTCATTTGTTAGCGAGCTATGTACTTTATTAAACTCATATAAGCATGTGAGGATCCTTCATTAGATATAATCACTTAAAAGCAACTTCTAAACGTTTTAAACTGGTTCAATTTACAGTAACTTCTGGTAAATGTATTTAGTTGGAATGTTTCCTCAAATAGTGAGTACTTTAGAAGTTGTTGTTGATAACGTGGCTTCGTTATCTCAGTGTATACAGTTGAGTAAAGTATATAAAGTACAGTGCCGTGGATAAGTCCACCCGCTGACTTGTTTCGACTAAATTTCTTCGAGCAAATTATTGCCGTCTTCAACCGAATGCGGATCCCGATAATCCAGTGAAAGGCTCCCGTTAATGAGGTAAAGTTAACGTAGCGTCTGGATATCACCAGAAATTCGGGTCGCACCTCAAGGAAGTAGGCCAGATAAAGCTTGGATGTCTTAGTTAAAGTGAAATCTAAATTACATCGTTATCTGTGACCGGGTGCTGGATAGAAAGAGTCTCGTAGCTCGGCGTCGAGAGACGTCGTCGACGTCGTCTTCGGCGTTGTAGTCACTGGTTGAAGGAAGTATTAAGGGAACAAGTTTCCACCACAGGAAATGATGTCCACGCCGTGTCGATAAAGTAGCACATCATCGTTACCGGGCCGGGTGTACGGATGGAAAAAGGAATGACAGATGTGTTCCGAATAAAGTAGCCCTTTAATCGTGGAAGGGACGTGACTGCGTAAAAAACGACGCCTCGTGACTTTCCTCCCTTACACGGAACTAAACAAGGGTGTAATTAATTTTGCTTCACTTTTCTTCTTACAAAGATAAATCGACTTATCCTACTTTTACTGTGTACATTATTTATCGTTGATCATTATGCATAATATACCAACATATGCATACGGGGGTCTAATTGTGAGGAAACAATTGTTTTTAATTACGAAATTTACAAGACAATGAAGAATTAATGTTCTCGCATTTTCCAGATAGAAAGGATAATCTGAAAAATTATAAAGTGTTTCCTTTTTTAAACCAATATGTAAAGAATATAATTATAATAAAACACTGTTTTCTAAAGTTTTACAAAATTTATAAGTAAGAATCTCTTACAATATTGTTTCGGCTTATAAGGCCATTATCAAAGAGTTACTTAGAAATTAAACTAAATCTAAATGAACGAATGTCACCATTTATACCAATTTGGGGGGCGAACAGACTAATTATGGCTAAAGTAACTTCAATGGATTTCGCGGTAGGAAATTTGTGAAACATCGTTTAAAATTATTGAGATAAAGTTAAACAAACTGCTTTTAGATATTTCAATTATGTTTATTAACACACTCTACATATGTTTCAACCTGTGAAGTCTTTTTCAAGAGTAATATTATATATTTACTGAATATAGATTGTACAATCTGTTAAATAAACATAATTGAAACATCTAAAAGCAGTTTGTTTTACTTTATCTCAATAATAATGACTAAAGTATGCTAGATTTCTACTTAAGCACCTTACTTGTTAAAGAATTTGTTATATTATTACAGATTCTTCAAAGCAAAACTATAATATTGAGATGTCTACTACTTATCTCTCTGCCACTTAACGAAGACAATTATAAAAAAGAATTTCGTATTCTAAAAACGTTAGCAACGGTTATGATCAGAAGTTAGTAGAATAAATTTTAAATAAACAACTAAAATACGTGCCTTTAATCAGATATGCTAAGGTAAAAACGGCGATATAAAATGTAAAAATTCAGCTTTCATTAATCATTGTGGTAAAATTAGTACAGCTATCTACAGAAGATTAGACAAAATAGAAATAATTAATATTATTTCCAATAAAATCAACGTAGGTAATATTTTATTTAATAACAAAATTAAAAATACCGATAAACTTTCTAAATCTGGTGTATATGAACATCACTGCACTGATTGTGATGCTATTTATATTAGACAGACTGGGAGATCCTTCAAAACCAGACTTAAAGAGCATAAAAAATCCATTGTAGATAAGAATTAAGAAACATTGTACAGGTTTCTCCCAGCATTGTGTTGTAAACAGTCATCATTTTGATGAAAGAAATTGTAAAATTGTATATTGTATTTATAAGGGTAGAAGACTAAATATGTTAAAAAAGTTAGACATTCAAAAAGCCTCATGTCAAAATAAAAACATCACTAATGAATAATGTGAAGGATATAACAGTCCCATATTCTTATCCAGCATACTTTAGTCATAATTGGTCTGTTACTCCCGCCTCCACAATTGGTATAAATGGTGACATTAGAACACAGTGTTTTATTGTAATTATTAAATATGATTCCCACCGCGTCATTGCTAAATGCTATTAAATATGTAAAGAATACTTACATAAACAAAGGCAAAAAGCATATGTACGATAGGGCACTTAAGGGAGATTGAAATTAGATCTAATGGGAAGATATCGATGAGCTCTTATTTTGAGAAGAAATTTACTTAGAAACCATATTTTTCAAAAATGGTAATTCGGATATTAGCATAAAAGCACATCACCTGGAGACTATGACATCATATGTTAGTTGTCATGAAAAAGCGACATCGAAATGAATTGTTAAAAGGAAGTAATTAAAAAGGCACTTATAACTGCGAAGAGTCATTTAGAAATGGCGCTTTAAAAAAAATCATTGTTAACTTTGCAGTTCTTAGTTTTTTCTTTGATTTAAATACAGTACTAAATTGCTCAAACAACTAATAATAAATAAAATAAATTACTATAAAAGGCGCTTAGCTTTTAGTAGAATTACTCCTAACTACATACATTTTTTTCTTTATACTTACGCTACCACTTTTATATTATCAGTATCATAATCAGTACCACTATGTAACCCGATGTTTGTATAGCGAAAGTCGAAGAAAATACCAAGTAAGTTACTTATGAGAAGAATTGTTTCATTGTTAGTTTATTTAAGTATCTCAGTTCAATTTTAAGTTTAATTCTAACTTCTGAAGAAGCCACAGGGTGGCGATATGTACGTTAAGTATTAAGTAATAAATTGTGGAAATTTGATTACGGTATTTTATCTTGAAATAAATTTTGCATGTTCTTTCCGACCAGATATAATAAGTACCTTTTCGAAACTTTTAGATAAGTAGAAACTATTTGCATACATTAATACGTATATAAAGAAATACTGCTTTGGCGAACGAAATAAATACTGCAAGAATGAATTAACATTACAAATGTAATGTAACTCCTTACAAAATACAAGCAAAATATTCTCCAACTTCACAGTAAGTTTCATTAAGTTTATTGGTTCAGATGTAGAGCATTTCTAAGACTTAAAAAGAGTATAGGAGAACAAGTGAAAGCCATAGCTGATAATAGGTATAAGATACTAACTTTTGTGAGAATACTTATTTGAATTTTCACAACGAAACTGAGAAACTGCTTTGCAGGCCATTAAAATTTTCATCTAAATTCTTTACCGACATTTACATAATATAATGGTGTTATGCGCAACGGAGAAATTTATTCGTAGAAACAGAGCCACACTTTAAGTGGCCTCTAAGTATGAAAAATAAGTGACGATTTATAGGCTCACGATATGTAAATAAGCGTCATTGAAACAAGTTCGTTTTGTTTGATGAAAGGAAAGGAATAGACGAATGGCTGAAAGGGCTGACTGCGATAAACTCTGGACTATCTTTAGTGTTCGCGTCTCTCGTCGTTTTCCTGAAATATTGACGCATTGTTTACTCCACTGTTTGCTCCAACACAAAGAAGCAATTTGTTTTAGACCGTTCTTCAAACCGACTGTTGCAAAATATAAATGCTGTGCAGTTTGAGTTTACTGTGCTGTTTGTCTTTTTTCCTTTGTTTTTTCGTTTGTTTCTTTAACACAATAACTTTTGAAATAGAGTTTATCGTGTTTCTTTAGTTGTCGTTCTAGCTTTGTTCTATTTATTTGCGGAAATTCCTGTATGGTAATAGTTTCCTCAACTAAGACATTCCTAATTTATTTTTATTTTATATTTGAGATTTTCATACTTTTTCTGTTTTTATCAGAACCTCAATTTCTTTTGTACACATCTTAAATTAATTTTACTAATTCCATCTGTCACATGAACCGATATTTTTATATTATCTACACATACGTAATTAGAGAGTTGAACTGAACAATTATAAATATAAGTTATAGTTTTTGTTTTGACATGCGTTGATTTAAGAATAATAATAATTTAAAAAAATGGAAGTTACAATCCGACTCAGTGATGCATTCAGTGATAGGCATTGCATTTCTCATATCTTTTTATTTATAAAATACGAGGTAATTATCTACATTTTATGAAGCGTAATTAAAAAATGGAACGATGTTGCAGATAATGCGTCCACATACGTTACGTGAGTTATTCTTGTTTCTCAGAGTGGTTGGATTCACTAACATAAGTAGATGAAAAATCAAAAACATTACTTTTACATCACGTTATACGTATTTCCTGTGTTAAATATTTTTAATGCTCTGAAGTTTAGAAAAGAATTAAAAGTTTGAAGATAGAATTAACATTTACAGTACGTTACTGTTTCGCAAATATATTATTTGTATTTCTACAAAATGTAAAGTTTTGAAGGATATCAGACTGTAACATTTTGCACATACTTCATCATTATCGTAGAGTCATCAGTCTGTAGTCTAGTCGGACAAGCACTTCCACTCTTTCCTTTCTTGGGTCAATCTTCGCACGACTTAGAACGTTGTATAGTGGCCGGCACCTAAGGAGATTCAAAAGCCATAAATCATGGGATACGCAGTGGCAAAGTCTAGCCCCTTTAGGGCTGGGTTAATCGACCGGTAGGCAGAATTATAACTGCTCAGCAAAGTTCAGTAGCGTAGTGGCAAACAGTTGCAAATTATCAGAGTAGAGAAGTGGTTGTTTGTAAAGAAATAATATACGTACCACTACTAACCACGATATTCTTCTACCGCCGCCAGCGAACCTGATACTCAGACTAAACAACATTATTTATGATATCTGGTACATGCACAAATAGTGCAACTATAAAGGAAACTACGAAATATAAAAATAACAAATATAAAGATCGATTGTACGAACTAAGTTTTCTAACAAGTGCCTTAACAAATAGACCTGGGTATGTTACACTACATAATTCATATTATCATGTTTTGTTCATTCGACTTTATTTTGTTTGTCAATAAATTATTTCTATGCATACCCAATAATTTTTAAATTAGCTTATTTATTATTATTATTACTTACAGCCGTGATTTTCTACTTATGTTCATGATGATAGTGAAATTTTAATTGTTCACTTCGCATACATCATTAAAACTCCATGAGGGTAAGTAAATCAGTTGAATGAATTCACTTGTGTTCCCTGTTCAGTACTTTTTCTCTCAGTGATACACGCCGCTGAACTACAAGTTTACGTTTCGGTCCAGCTATATTCTTATTGGCTCTTTCATTTATTGCTATGCTAAAAGTTGCCGCCTAGCTACCTGTCAATCTGACCGTCGCTGAATCTCCTTAGGTGCCGGCCACTGTACATCCCTAACTATTTCCGAATACTAACCAATATAGGCTTTCGTCTGCCTTTTTTACTCTTATTTTCGTATCTAATATGTCTTTACTAGCTTTTTATGTTTCAGAAGGTATCCTACGAACTGATCTTTCCTATTCCTAATTGACATCGTAGCGCCCTTTGTTCCCCTACTCTTTCTAATACCTCATCATTTCTAACCTTTTCTATACATTGTACCTTCAACACCCTGTTGTTCTTTATACAAAGCCGATTTCACTTTTTTGTTCCTTATCGTATCTTTAATATCTTTTTCCAATTAAAATTGTCAGCTTTTTCTTAATCTATGAATCCTATGTACACGTTCTTCCCCATTTCTATTGTTTTTGCTACTATTACTCCGTAAAGCTAAAATGTGGCCTCACACATTCTCATATTTCTTCTAAATTCGAATTGATCTTCCCCTAAAAAAAATCTGGCATTTAGCCGCGCATCTTTTTCTAGTTATGACTATTACCTTGTTCCATTTGTGATTATCTGGAACTTTCCTCGTCACTAAGTTAAACAAATGATCACAAACCTAATATAAAGCTACACGCACACAAGTACACACATATAAATTTTTGAAATTGATTCTATACCATACTGGTAGAAGTACGTTTGTGACATAAATTTAATAAAATTGCTTGAACTTTATACATTCCAGTGCATTTATAAAACTCAGAAATGTGTTATTGGTATAAAAACGTAAAAGCTTTCATGGCCGTTGTTATTTGAAAGTTGATTATAGTTTCTATTAACAAACTGTGTATCTAATAAAGTTAAATTAGAAAGTTTAGCTTTTGAGTGCGGCCTTGATCCGTATAAACGTATTTGGGATGTACTTATGCTAGGTTTCCTAGTATCTTCTAGGAGAGTAATATCAAGTTTATTCAATGTGCAAACCTTTCACTGGCAATATTATCCGATGAAACGGAGTGCTGACGCTTCTAGAAAGTAAACTGCATTTGAAGACAAAGAAAATAGAAAGAACGCTCACACAGTTTATGGCCCTCAAAGAGTACTCATAGTTACGCCATAAATACAACGACATACTTCAATTACTCATTGATAACAAATGAAAATGTTAATACCAGTGTTGACTGATGTTTTGTATTTATATTGTAAGTAAATTAACCAGACTCTTCAATACAGCAATAAAAAAATAACAGTAGGCACAGCGCACCGAAAGCCGTATCTCACGACCGGTTTCGACCTATCGGGTCTCATCAGGTGGGCGCTGGCAGAAAGGCTTTAATAAATATAAATATGGAATTAACAGGAACAACTACTCCGAGGGCTAATACCCCTACCGGCATTGAATTACACTGTTGATTCCGTGAATAACTGCCATTTATTTTCTAAATGTATATCTTAAGACCATATTCAAATTTTCATAGAATAGTTTTTACCTGTTTATGGACAGTAATTTCTTACGTTACAAAAATCAATTAGCAGCACATATCAGTAGATGGCAATATACTGTCTGTAATATGATATTATATCAACTTGCTTCTAAAGAGCTCTTTCGATTTGGTAGGTTATTTGTCGAGACTGCTTACAGCGTGCTGATGAGATCTACTAAAATCAACATCGTGATCCACGTCTGGTAGTTTCGATAAATTATTGACCAAGAACTTACACTGTCCTCACGAGAAGGTTAAGCGATTTGAGCTGTACGTCCATGAGTTAGATATATCTATTGTTTGCTTTCTTATATAAACTTTTGGTTTACTGAGGGTTGATTTCTTCTTATTTATGTGGAAAATATACGTAAAAATATATGTAAGAGATCTATTATGGAATTTTTATGGCTTTTCTATTTAGAGACATAAAAATAGAGCTTAATATAGTTACGCTCAGAAAATTGCCGTGCAGACAGACGTGTTCGATAACCATAAACATGTGTTAATGTTTACTACCGCAAGCAACCCGTAACCATGAAGGTATAAAATACTGTGTATAAGTTTAAAGGAGGGATGCAGTGTTGGTTATACGATAGATTCGCGTTTTAGGCATGTGGAATTATTACAAGCGGCAAGTTTTGTATAAAAGCAGCTAAATTATTATAAGAAATTTCCGGGCCGTGGTCGGTAGGATTTAGTTCCTAACGTTTCCTCAAAGGTTGGTCACTGCTGTTCGTCTCGTTCGAAGTGGTCGTCGCTGCTTGTCGTTGGTAAGTGACGCTGCCTTTTTTGTTTAGATTTAATTCGAGGTGGGAAAACTTTACTTAGGCACCCCATGAAGGGGGTAGTGTCAGATTATTACTGACTAAAAACCCTCCTTGGGTGGGGATTATCAACCAGAAGGTTTTAACATCCCTGGGTTAGATGTGGAGAGGTTGGGATTGGGAAGTGGATTGAGGAGTGGGCAGAGTTAGGTGGTGGTAAGGGACGGGAGCGTTTGGGAGAGGGCGTGCGAAGGACGGTGGTGATGTGAAAGGTGGGCACTCGCGCTAAAAAACGAAACTAGGAATGAGTGAATAAGGGCGGCTCAGGGTAGAAGGTGACAAGGCCTTCTAAAGCGGTCGTTTGGTTTAGGGGCATAGTTGGAGAGTGTCGAGATGGTGGGATTGGGTGGCCTGACACGGAGGCCCGAAAGTTTGCCGTGTATGTATTTGCAGCGTCGGGGAGAGAAGGTAAACCGGTTTCTTTCAGAATTTGGATGTATCCGACGAACCAGGGGTAGTTTAATGCGGAACGGAGAATCCGCATATAGGTGCCTTGAAGAAGTCGTAGGCGGTGGGGATGGGCGCAGCCCCAGACGGGAATGGCGTAGGAGCAAATGCTCCTGATGATTGCGTTAAACGCACGGATTTTAGTTTGTTGGGAGATGAAGTTATTTCGGAAGAAAGATTTGAGTGCGATATATGCGCCCACAGCCAGGATATGTTGCCTCCGAACCCGGGTCCGGTTGCTCTGATCCAAGTTTTCTGTGGTTTCCTTGGATCATGTAGGCAAGTGTTGGAGCAGTAATATTCCACAGATAATCTTTCACTTCTCTTCTGTCTTCATTTCGTTTGTCTCATCTTCCTCTCCATAACTACACCACCCACCTATCTATTCCTACGATTCCTGCAAGGAAGCTGAAGAGGGCCTTACGCCATATCCTCCAGCTTTATATTACAGTGTAGGTCGGAGGAACTGTCCGCCCACCAGCACGAGTAGCTGGTGGGAATGAAACACAAAAAAAAATAAAAAAATAAAAATAGGCAGCGTCACATACCAACAACGAGCAGCGACGACCACTTCGAACGAAACGAACAGCAGCGACCAACTTTTGAGAATGCCTGCCGCAACTGCAGGCGAAACGTCAGGAACTAAATCCTACCGACCACGGTTTATTAGCCCAGAAATTTCTTATAATATTGAAGACGCCTGCCGTGAAAGCCTACATTCAGTTATCAGTAGTAAAATTATTAGAAAGTACGAAAAAGACGTAATATACGTATTATTAATTTGAAATAAGTGTGAAGTTACACAAAACATAACAAAATTGGACCGATTTCAGCGATTCCAATGATAGGCGTGTATATTGTCGTTTTACGCATTAGCGACGCTATAGCACAGTTGACGCGTGCTCGTCGTGCGCATCCCTCTGCTAAATTGGTTGCGCGCGCATTATACTAAATCTGTCGGTCTCGTACGATATTTTTAAGTGAGCCCCACAGCAGAGAGAGGTATGGCATAAGTAGTGGATAGAAATAAAAGAGTAGAGGGGGGGGGCATAAGAATTCACGAGCGAATCCAAAAAATTATATTGCTATTGAAGAAAATGCAATTTTAATTCCTGTCTGCTACATTTAATTTTCAAAAACGACTGATAAAACAGTCAACATAAAAGTGAGTTTACACATTTACTACCTTGTAAAACTGATGATAAAACTAGTTTGTGACATGATATAAAAGAAATAATGTCATACTATCCGGAAACAAACTAACTTGATTATTACGTACTTATGTACAGTCTGTACCGACAACAAAAATGACTATGCAGCTACATGGGGTACATAGTACTTATACGATTTAATTAGTTCATCAACTTTTAAGCTGCAAAATTCAGCGCTTCCATTAAACGATAGTTACCTGACAATGGCTTAATGGTCAAAGATAAATCTCCTTACAACAGGATTACAAGTTGCTCATGAATGTTTCATGCGAAAGTACATTATACATTAGCTGATGTTTCGCGTTTATGATAAAATTGCTGGTATACTATCAGCGTAATATCGCATGCAAACCAATGCAGGTCGTTCGCAAAGAATGACCGATTAATGAATATTTGATAGATAGAATATATTAATTATATTAACCAAAATTACCTTACTTATACCTCTAAACACAAATGATCGTTTGTGTTATCAGTCCGTTTTATGAAGTATTCTGCATTACAATAACCAACAACATCCTTTAAAATACCTGCTCTTTTGAAATAGTTACAAAGGAGGTAACTTTTTTTATGGCTAACTCTACTGAAAATTACTTCGGGCATAGCCTAATAATATTTCAGGACCCTTTCAGGCGTTGGTATGGTATGCAACTAAAAGCCTACCTTCTCAAGAAAAAATCGGGTCCAGAGTAAGATAACCTAATATTATACGTATACCAACTAACATTAGGTTTTCATTGTTACTATTTGTACCATATCTTAGAACTAAATCATAAAAAAATTGTGAAATTCTTCACGTTCGTCCCAGAGTATCAAAAAACTTTCTGATATTTTTTGTAAAGGAAACATTCTTTTGAAACTCCCACTTCATTTTTATTGAGCTTCTTAACAAGTTTCGACCTACACGGCCATCTTCAGAAGAAGGATTAAATGATCAATAACATATTAGACTTTTGGTTTTAATTGGTTACGTGCCTACCACGTGGATAGCTACGCCGTAGTTTAGTTTAGTTTGACAAGTAGATAGATATCCTTATAAGAAAAGCACATTATTTAACATTGTCGAATCCCATAATAAGTACTAAATTTTTGCAGATGATGTTCGTTACGCCGTCTGTATTTATTTATTACGATAGATTCGGCATTCACTTGGTGAAAAATTATAACCACTTTGTATAAATAAACAAAAACCGAAAAAGAAAAATTTTAACAATCTATATTTATATCTTTCCACGACAATTGTTTCCCTACACAATAGCGCTTTCAGGTGGATTGTTACATTGACAAATATAGGTATAAAACAGCGCAAATTATATTCATAGTTTTTTTAATGTTCTGTAATTCTGGTATTAAACGTTTTTCCTGTTTGTTCTATATAACTTCTTTCCATGAAGCACATGTTAGTTTGTATATTCCTGATTTATTATAATTTTTTAGTTTATCTATGTTATTTTTTACAAAATTAACCAATTTGTTAGGGGTCTTAAATACGCAAACCGTTTATTTTTAAAAAATCAGAATTTCAACACTGATTACAGATGTTTATATACTGTAAATAAAGAGAAAAACTAAAGACGTTAAAGTCTCTAGAAGTAAATAAAATCAAATTTATTATGAAGCGACCAATAAGAGCCAAATCCTTTACCGTTATTAAATCTAGTGTAATGCAACCCCCACTTTCATTAAGGATATATATACTTGAAAAAGCTGCTGTGCAGCGAAACAATTTTCGTGAAACGATATAAATACATATTGTGAAAATTTTATTTTTTCGTCGTTATACACAACACAAAGTGTTGATCTATAACATTTCATTGTATTTTATTTTAGTATTACTTCTTCTCCTACTGTTGTACTAATATTTATGTGTATGTATAATTA
The DNA here is from genome assembly GCA_963921985.1 of Agrilus biguttatus. Lineage (NCBI taxonomy): Eukaryota > Metazoa > Arthropoda > Insecta > Coleoptera > Buprestidae > Agrilus > Agrilus biguttatus. The sequence goes on from OY998117.1 coordinate 33,938,044, forward strand.
CTAGAGCTTGAATTATATGCAAAATGCATATTAAGTGCATATATGCATATTTTGATAATAATGAATAAATGCATATGCAAAATAAATTATTGCATATTTTAGTGTTTTTGGAAAATTTTAGCATAAACCGAGTGCATGAATTCATATTTTGGCAAAAATGAAAAAAATTATATGCAAAATAAGTTTAGGAAAGTTTTCCAGCATTGGAGAACAACCTTAACAATTCTTAGACTTTGTGGGTAAACACTGATATGCAAAAAATATGTAGAATTAAGTTACACGTCTGTGATAGAATCAGTAAAATCAGCTATTCAAGATTATTCAATATGGTTTTCTGTTGATGAAACCACAGACGTTAAAGGTAGATACATTGCCAGTTTGATAATAGGAAGCTTAGTTGAAAATAATCCAACCAAACGATATTTAACTAGTGTAAAGACATTGGAAAAAACCAACAATTTAACAATCGCTAGATTTGTTGATGAAAGTCTAACAAATTTTTATCTACCAAAAGAAAAAATGTTGCTGATGGTGAGTGATGCTGCTCCATACATGACGAAAGCCGGTGAAAAAAATTAATTCTTTGCACTTGCTTAGCACACAGGTTAAATAGAGTAGCTGAATACAGATTGGTCAATAGCTTAATAACAAATGTTAAAAAAGTATTCATTAAAGCGCCTCTAAGGGTTCAAGTTTACAATGAAAGATTACCGTCAACGCCTTACCACTAGAGCCAGTTCTAACGAGGTGGGGGACGTGGTTAAAATGTGTTACTTTTTGGCGGAAAATTATGAGGGTAATAAAAGTGTAATTACTGAATTTGACGTTGAAAGTGCAGCAGCAATCAAAAAATGCGTTGATATTTTTAAAAAAGTAACGGTCAAAAAAGGTTTACAATTTATTAATTCAAATTATGTTAAAATTGCGGAGGCAATAACTGCCTTAGAAGCACAGGGACTTTCTCTCAATGAAAATATTAACATAGTAGACAAATTAAAAAAACAAATTGATGTAGTAATTCTAAAGCCAATAAAATAAACGAAATTTTTTCTAATATTATTGACGAAAACAAAGGATACGGCTTACTATAAAATATAAACAATATAGTTAAAAGTAATGCTACTGACGATTATGTTGGATGTATAAACAATAGAAACTGTTTGCCCCTATCACTTCATGTGACGTAGAAAGTTCATTTTCCGCATATAAATCGATCTTCACCGAAAAAAGATATAATTGTAATTTAGAAAACTTGGAGAAATATTTAGTGACTTATTGTTTTCATACAGGAAAACATTTGTAATTTAGTGTAGTATGTTGTATGTATTGTATTTTTTGTTAATAATGTAACAATAAATAGTAAATGAGTAATCAAATCGGAAGTTTATTTTGCATATATAAGTGCATATTTTACTATTTTTGGTGCATATTTACATGCCTATTTCACGATTTATAAATGCATATTTTCGAAAATCTAATAATTACCCTTCATCTGATGAAGCTGGTGCGATAGCGAAACAGCAATTGTTGTGTATTAAAATTCTATGAAGGTACAGTGTTTGTTTGACTTCTACTACTAATACAGTTAGTTGCACTTAATACATCATTTTCTTTTTCCATTGTTTGCTTCGTTTCCCGTTCGTAAAGCGTATTTGTTAGAGCATCGAACGGACGCAGCGTCGGGTATTTTATTATCTAATTGCAATTCGATGGAGCTGCGGCAGTTTATAAATTAGTTGCGGCCGTCTTTAGTACGTGACCGTATTCCTATAACGATTCTTCCAATTAATTTATTGTAAGCGTGGAAAAGGCAATCGTTTGATTGGTCGATAGACGAACAGCACATGCAATCGACTGATTATGTGTAATGTACAAAGTGGAATTTCGATTTTCGGATTCCAGTCTCGTCCTGCGAATCTTCGGAAGGTCATTCCACAAGCTCAATTTGCTACCAACTGGTGTAAAGTGACGGGAAAAGTAATGGTCTGTGTCACGCTTTCACCCTATGCCTTCGTTTGTTTCAAATTAAATATCGTAGGCCTATATTAGTTATGTACAATTGAGCTTTTATCTATAAGAAGAGTGCGAACAACAAATCAAGTCCACTGTGACTATTTTGAGCTAACGTATGTTATTTAAAGAAGTATTATGTTATGACCGTCATTCATATAAAGTTTAAATATTTCAATAAGTAGTATAATTTTATAATTAATTGAATTATATAATATACATTTACTTGATGGAAATTCATTGTAAAATTAGAAAATAATATAACACTTGTATTTCCATAAAATTATTTATTTCACTTAACATATATATTTGTAACTTCTGAAGAAGCCACATCGTGGTGAAACATGTTATGTGAAATAAATAAAACATGTTGGTTAATGTTAAACCTAAAAGCAATATTAAACAAAGAAGTGGAATTTACAAATTAATTTGTAAGGATTGTAGTGCGAGTTATTTAGCATAAACAGAATAAATGAACATTTCTAGACTGTAGATCATTGCTTAGGATTCGGGAGGTCACCGGTTCGAACGCGGGTCCGGCTGTTCTGGTCCAAGTTTTCTGTGGTTTCCTTGGATCATTTAGGCAAATGCTGGAGCAGTAATATTCCACAGATAATCTTTCACTTCTCTTCAGTCTTCATTTCGTCCGAGATCTTTCTCTCCCTAACCACACCACCCACCCATTCCCACGATTCCTGAAAGGCTTTGCACTACAGTGTAGGTCGGAGGGACTGCCCGCCCACCAGAACGAATATCTAGTGGGAATAAAACACAAAAAAGTGTTTTTTTAGATTTAAGTTTAGTAATTAGTAATACTCTTGATAATGATCACGTAGATCGAAACTATATTGTCGAGTACGATAAACAATTGGTGAAACTTTTTCCATTCTTTTATTTATTTTTTCTTTTGAAATAAGTTTATGGAAATTACAAGTGTTGTTTAATTTTATGTTTTTAATACAGTGGTCGTTCAGATTTTACAAATGAATTATGCAGGTTCACGATCGACTACTTGAGTTACTTTACAACACTTGCCAGCTTGAAATCCTCATCTGACAATCTCGTCACCGCTATCGGTGTATTTTGTAAACAAGTAATTTAGGTATTCGAAGTAAATAATATTTCAGTACCTATATAGGCGCTTCTTATCCTTTTCTGAAAGCATTCATTCATTGACATTCAATCATAATCATACAATCATAATAATTTCAATTCAGTCATATATATCCATTTAATCGCATTCGATTCAAATCAGTTATTAATCTTCGCATTTATACAAGTTGTTTATTGTAATTATATATGTATAATTTTATGGTAAACTTAAGTACAATCTAGTAGAGTTTACCAGTGGTTGTATTTATTCGAATACATTCACTTATTCGCCAATTGAAACATCAAGTCCCCTTAAAAACGCAAACTTGAATGTGCGCGTTCAACTTCAAACATATTGATAGTAACTCTTCAGCTATTTTTACGTTAACGTTTTTTGCTATTATTAAGATATTAGAACACTATAAGTTTTTGCTCAGTAAGACTACTAGACAAGGGGAGTGATTACGATCTTAATTTGCCATATATGGCGCGTTATGATCTTCAAGAATCCTAAATTTTGCCCTATCTTAATATTTGTCTGGAGAAATATAGTGTATTGAAAATAAGACCTTTAACCTAGTTTTAGTTTTAATTTCAGATGTCACAGTAATCGTTGTTTCAATGATACAAATACTCGTAAGTTGATTGTATAGTACCTGGTTAGTATATAGGTAATTGGTAATATTCTTATTATTGAACTTCACTATTTGACACGACTTGCGGGGGTTTATTTAAATTTTTTATTATTATTTGCAGATTGTGTCAACGAGACTATTTTGCTAAGGAGGGCCAAATTTACAGGATAATGGTAAGATTTCTACAAAATGTTTTAAGTACCACTAAATGCAATTAAATGTAATATGTATGACTAAATGATTGTTTTTTTAAATAACAAACACGGTGGAGGTAAAGTAGCACTTTTAAAGATTAGTATTTATGAGTATATGTAAATTTACAGTTGCAAAATGTTCAAAGATGTAAGCATTAGTAACATTTGTAAATCCGTAAAAATAAAAAATGACAATTAGAAACATAAACAACGCATCCTGTTAATTGTTTGCAAAAAGTAACACTGTAGCCTTTACCGTCTGAAAGGTGAAATTTAAACAATGACGTCATGAACTAAGACATACACAATCAAAATAAAAAGAAATTGTAACGGTTGAGCGGTAGGGTAATTATGAAACATTATAGAAATAAGTAAATCAAGGAAGAAAATGCTTTTTTAATGTTTCAAATAAGTTTAATAAAACTCTACATATGTTTCGGCAGGTTAGTGCCTTTATCAAGAGTACAACGATAAATACTGAATAAAAAGATTCATTTAAGGAAGCTGTGATAATTTGAAAATATGTTCAATTTGGATGTCGAAACAGATGTTTATAGACAATTTGTTTTTCCTATTGTTGGTTTTTCTGGTTTTTGCACGTGTTATCTGTATTTGGCGCTTTTACGTAATTTGCTTTATTTACGAGGATTGTTCCAAAAATAATGCACAGCGGACTCTAGCGCGAGTTGTGTACAATGTAGACAGTTTATCGAAAAGTAATTATATAGTTCGAGAGTTTTAGAAACACGTCGGTGTCAAATGTGATTAATATTTGCGTTAATGAGAAATTCCAAACATTCTGAAAATAGATGAGGAAGGTGCGTCGCATGGGATTTCAGCGATCTAGCAATATGCGTATGTTCGAATAAGAAAGTGCCCGAAATTGATGCCTTCATGGATCGCATTTTAGCGATAGATGAGAGAAAGACACGTGATTCTGGACCTGGATTGAAGTCTCAGAGCAACTCTTTAAAGAGCCGATATTCACCAAGAGCGCAACAAATTTATCGCCAGTAATCATAAGTCAAGGAAATGATGATATTTATCCATGATAAATGAGGCATAATCGCCACAATTCGAGTTACGATGGGTACTAGTATCACTGGGGCGAATTACAGGATTTCCTTCGAAACGGTTTGCGTCCAAAATTCTGTAAAGTGCGTTATGACATTTTTGTGAGCGGTGTTTAGATCTTCTTTCACGGCAATGCATTGGTGCACTGGTTATGAATATCTTGAAAAAATGTAGCTAGGAAGATTTCGCAATCCAGCTTATAGTCCAGATCTCAGTCCACCGGACTAAGCTCAAAGAGCCCCTTCAGGGTTGAGATTTTCCTCGCTGAAAACGTGACCCGACAGATACAGATGCTGACCAAGGATGGACAGACGTTAAACTGGATTAAAACAGCCTGCATAGACAAGGGAGATGGTAAAATTGAAAGACTGAAATAAACTGTACCTCATTAAATAAATATTTTTTGAGCGGCGCATTTCTTTTGGAACATCCCCCGAATTTATTTACGGTCAAGTTCATCACTCGTAACGAGCCAATTGTTTAATTTTAGAGTGTTATATATGTGATATATAACAGTGCTTTGTTGTTCAGATTGGAAATTAGCCGTCTAATTTATGCTGACAATACAGTGAGTGTATTGTCCAGACAAGTCCCACGCGTTTAATTAATTTCCGTATTCGTCTAATGAACTGACAATATTTAACTGTGGTTGTTGTCAGTTTCGACAAGCGAACGTGAAATTTCCACTTCCAGGTAAACATACATAAGTACTATATATATGTACAATATGTTTATGTGTATAGAAAACAATATTCCAGTCAGTAGCAAGGCATCTTGTTATCTGGAAAGGGGATCTAAAGCTATCCCGGTTCGTTTCTCACGATTGGCCAATGTATTATTACTCGGAGCCGTTTTTAGAAGAGAAGGGGATAAATTTTCTGCCAAACACAGATAATATTCAAATTAATGCTAAACAGTTACCCCACTTAACGTTTACCACTCTATTTGTCTGATTATACTTCAAGGGAATGTTGTTAATATAACATTCGTATGCATAAATAAGGGTTGCGGCCGACGGTTTAAGAAATGAGCAAGATGGATAAATTTCCTTCTTGACTCAAACGATTCCCTATTTTTTACTTGTTCTTGTCTACTTAAATTTTATCTGATCATTAGTACCTCATTCTTCATTTCCCTTAGTTGCATTCCTTGTCCCATTTGGTTATCTTTTGTCATACATTTTATTATAAGAGAGAAATCGATTGTAAATGACAAATTATGAAAACTGAGCCTTTACGAAAATTTAATTGTTATCCCACTCCTTAAAAATAGAGATTATTCAAAAGATTTTTTATTCTTGCATCCGATGTCTAATTCTCTAGTAATAAGCCATTAGATTAATATATACTACAGATTACCTCAAAATACGTTTAATATTTACTCTTCTGTAGTAAATTCAAAAACTATGTTCATGCTCAGTATTTTGTCGAAACTGTCAAATGTGGATTGCGATTTCGACAGTTTCGACAAAATATTTACCAAAAACATATTTTTGTTGTATTAGGTCACGTGCCTATCAGGTAGATAGATACGCTATGGGTTTAGTTAAACGAGTAGATATTCTTATTAGTAAAAGGATTTTAAATTATCTAAACTTATCAATAACAGAAAAATGAGTGTTATTTTAATTTGTATCCTGTTTGCTTTAATTGATTACAACCGAATCCCAAATTACACAAGGACCACTATTATAATAAAAATAAAATAAAATTCGAGCTTCAATTTTCTGCTGATTTATTTAACAACTTAACAATTCTTTCACCCAACATACACATCTTCAGAAGATATAATTATTAAAATTGTATAGGAATCATTTTGAACTCTAGGACTTTTGATCACATGAGTTTCGTTATAAAGAGTTTACTCTGTAGCTTGATATTGTTTGCAAAATTGCAAACAACTCTCTTAAATTTACTAACTTAAACAATAAAAGTTTACTAGAATGAGAAGTACTTTAAACGAAAATTATTTCAAAGGTCACATTATTATATGTTCATAAATGTATATTTCACTGAAAATGAGAATATTGTGCGTAAACGCTGTTCCAAAAATATAGTCTGGTTAGTAACGACAGCTTTATGCTTTAATTACTAGTGACTGGGGTAAAATTGGGAGATTCTAACCGAGCATCTGAATCAATTACATGATAACGGTAGCTCTAATAAGAATTAATTCGCAAAAGCGTGAATCGTAGGGTAAGGGACTTAAAATTTATTAGATAATCTTTGACTGGAAGAGGCTCGATAAACCGGATTTGTGTAATTTACTGTGCTACATTTCTTTTAATCAAAAACTACCTTTAAAAACATCAATAATAATAATAATATATGAAAGTGGAAAGTTAGTAATGAAATTATCAGAAAATTGTACCATATACTTATTCAATGGGTTGAGGATGTATACAAAAAGTTAAAAACCTAGTGGCCCTAAACGTGCATACTTTCGAATGATTCTGAAGTCTGCCCCCAAATTTCTCAGATAACAGTTTAAGACGAAATATTTTATATATTTATTACACTTGTGTACTAAATTAATTGACACATTTTTACTATTTGCCTCTAAATACACTAAGTGTGCCAAGTTAAGATTGTGGTTACCCTTAAGTAATTCAAATCTTCAGCCCCCTTTTGCAAACATGAAGATTATACGAAATACTGAAAAAGTAAATTTTCAAATTATATAGCCTTTATACATTTTCTTGTTATTGTTTTTTCTAATTAAATTTGTGATGTACTTATGCGTTTGCTTAAGATCATTACTACAACATATTACTTAATCCTTTTAATAAGTTTAATAGATTCTGCGGTTGAATATTTGTAAAACATTTTAATAAACCGAAAGAAAACACACTGGTTTTTTCGAATTATAAATTTCAACATACGCCTTAAAGAACACAAGTAATCTATTACCGACAATAAAATTTCTACAGGTCTTTCTCAAAATTGCATTTCATTAAAACATACTATTAATGATGAATGTTTATCAATTACCCCGAAAAACTTGAAATACAAAAAGCTATTAAATTATATTTAAATTGTAAGAGACCGTCTTATGATCCTTCTTGAAAATAGCTTTCCTGCAATCGAAGGCTCTCCATCACGATATAATCCATTTTATTGATAATTACATCAGTAGTGTCCTGAACTGGGCATCCAGAACGTTCAGCATCTTTTGAAATCGTCATATCGAAATTCGATAAAACGCTTTTGAATATGAAGCCTAAAGCAGAGTTCCCATAATACTCCATAAGTATAGGAATTTCACTTCTTTCTATATTTGCTTACATAAATCAAACTACTTGCTGTTTCGACTTTCAACAAAATATTCACCATTTGAAATACCGAGCAAAAACTTTTTCATGTTCTAGCCAACTTGATATTGACACATTCTCAAAATAGAATAAAAAATTGAATCAAACTTTCACCTTTAATTAAGCCACTGACCTTCGTATATTCTTATTGGGAATATTTTCTATTGGGTTTGTTATTTTTAACACAATTCTTTAGTGCTTGATTGTTTTTCTTTTATAAGGCTGAATCAATATGAATTTGACTCTTTGACTTGGAGGCCCTTAAAAGCCCATATTCCATGTGATTATTCTACCTGTCGGGTAATATAGCATCCACGTACGTTACGTTTTAATTTATTAACTTTCTTCCTTTGTAAATTTAACTTTATCGTTTTGAAATCTGCTAAAAGTATTAGCAATAATCTATTAAAGGTTGTTGTAAATATTAATAGTTTGTAAGTATATATTAGAGAACGTATGTTGATGGGCTTAGTATATTTTAAACGAAGGAAACGTGTAAAATAAATGTAGTAGTGAGGGGTAATAAATAGCAGTGGAGGCAGAGGGTTGACTCAGCTTCTCCCACATTCTCCAAGCTTCCAATGCATAAAACATGTGGGCAAGCGATAACGATGTGGTCGTTGCCAACTTTATGCCTCTTTACCTTACCTAGACGCTATTTTATACTTAGGAACAGTTACAAAGAAGTTAGTTCAGCTCCTGCGGGAGTTTGTTGTTAACGTTCTTATACCTAAAGATGCCCATCAACACATCCTGCTTATTATTTTCTTTTTCTTGCCATACATAAACAGCTGTTTTTCAATATAGCATATTCGCTGTGATGTAAATTCTCGAAGACTCCTCTGCTACCTGGTGATTATAACCTACACATTTCAGATAACAAAAGATATCTTACATCGAAAAAAATGGTGGCTGTATAGGATAAAATACAAATAAATTAACTTTTCTTATCGCTAATCTACGTATATGTATTATTATTATCAATTCCTAACAGGAAACTGTTTATTAGGGGAATAGACTGAAGGTATGAAAAGATATTTGAAAATTGAACCCATAAAAGTTTAAATAAAGAAAATACTAAATGCTTCCATTAATTTGTATGGTAAATGTATTTATTATTTCTATTACCTCTTAAGGAAGCACCAAAAGAGTTTTTAAATGAATCCAAACCTTTCTGTTTACTTAATCTATACATATAAATAAAATTGGAGTGTCTGTTTGTAATATTAAAATAACCACTTTTTACTAAATGCATATAGACGTATACACGGTACATATACCAAAATAACGTTTTTTTGAATAACGATCAATGAATAAACACTACTTTGTTTATTGTCACTTTTCTATTTACAAATCCTTTCGACTATAGTTTCGACAAATAGCTTGTTTGACAATGACCCTTTTTTTCGATGTAAGGTATCTGAAATTTTTAGGACATAATCACCAGGTAGCAGAGGAGTCTTCGAAATTTTACAACATCACAGCGAATATGCTATGTTAAAAAACAGCTATTTATGTATGCCAAGAAAAAGAAAATAATAAGCAGGATGTATTTACGGACATCTTTAGGTATAAGAACGTTAACAACAAACTCCCGTAGGAGCTGAACTAACTTCTTTGTAACTGTCGAAACTATAATCAAAAGGATTTGTAAATAGAAAAGTGATAATTAACAAAGTAGTGTTTATTAATTGATCGTTAAGATGAATTATCACAAAGTAACGGCCGAATCAATCCAGTTTTTTTGAATTTTTGTCTGTCTGTTTGTTCCGGCAAATCTCTGAAACGGCTGGACTGATTTTGACAGGACTTTCACTATTAGGTAGATAATGTAATAAGGAGTAACTTAGGCTATTTTTATTTTAGAAATTAATTATTATTATTAATAAATAGTTATTCTTTTCTAAAATAAAGGTAGCCTAAGATACTCCTTATTACATTATCTATCTGCCAGTGAAAGTCCCGCCAAAATCGTCTAGCCGTTTCAGAGATTATCCGAAACAAACAGACAGACAAACAGACAAAAATTGTAAAAGCGTTTCTCGCCAGTTAATATCACAAAATCTGCCTGTCGCGTGGGCTGAGAACACGCGAGCAGGCTATTGCTAAAGGTTGTGTCTCAACGACTTCGTTTAAAATTTTTAAAATAACTTTTTTGTTAAATTCGTCGCGGGCACAGCTAGTACTTAATATACCGGAGATGAAATAGAATAGTATCAACGTAGTACAGAGAAATAATTACTAAATGAAAATTGGAATACAGTTTCCTCTAGTGACGCAGAGGTTCACTAAAGAATAGTTTTCAGTAATTAAATAGATTAAGAAATAAAACACTTGGTACGCTTTTTGTTTCACTGTGAAAACTGTGAAACTTCACTGTGTATTCCGGCCGTGAAAGCCTATGTTCTTAGATTAAAATTAGTGATCATTAAATAGCTAGCTAGTTATTCAGTGGTAATTTATCTTTATTAGTATGCACAGGACCAAAGTACTTTATAATTAGCATTTGTTGATAAAGTATTATTTCCACCCTTTATAAAACTTTTTAGTGAGCTAATTTGGAAAAAGGAACGTTTTCATAAAATAGTGGATAATCTAAAAAAGAAGGTAATAAATCCATTTTCGTCTAATTACAAAGGATCACAGATCCCACATTTGGAACGCGTCCTATACAGTAGGCACAGCGCACCGAAAGTCATATCCCACGAACGGTTTCTACCTATCGGGTGGGCGCTGGCAGAAAGGCTTTTACAAGCTGTATAATCGTATATAATAGTGGATAATTTACAAGAAGTTTAACAAAGCAAGTATATACATAATATGTATATATTTGCATAGGACACAAACAGAGCGGTTGCTGTTGTTATAACGAAAGTAGCATCACGCTTTGAGGTTTGCTCTATTATAATCATAAATTAAATCAAGAGCGGCACGAATTGCTAAGCTACGTGACTCGCTTAAATACAACGTATGATTTTGGCTTTCTTGTTTGTAGCAATGAGTAACATGGCAAAAGGAAAATCATGTTAACGCGTGGGCAAAGTAAAACGTGTTCGTAAAAGCGAAGATAACACGTTGTCGCAAGTGCAGATAATGTGTATGTCTCTCTAGCAAAATAGATGGAAAAATGTTTTTGTTTTTGATTTTAAAACGGTTATTATTATTATAATTTAGAGTAATAATGAAAAAGACAACTTGAAACGTCATAAAGAAAACGTTCTTGGTAACCGTAAAGTTGTAAAGACTGTAATAAGAAATATGAAGGACAAACTGGACGCTCTATCAAGTTAGATTTAAAGAGCATTTGACTCAGCTAGGTTAGGTATAACAAAGAAATCAAGTGTTGTCCAACATATTCTTGTTGAAAATCATAGGATCAATATTGACAATCTTAAATTAGTCAACGGAATTGGAAATAATTACGTACTTGATAATTTTGAAAGTACGTATATTCATCAAAATAGTTTAAGCTCTCTTATCAGTGACAAAGGTCCTATCCCTAATCCTCCTCTATTTAGTTTAGCCTATTATTATTAGTACTATATTGATTATACTGTCTTTAGTTTCTAGCTCTCTTCAGTCCCTGAAGAAGGTAACCCTGTTACCGAAAAGTGCTTCGGACGTTTAATCTTATATTCGCGTTGGGGATTGAGCTATTTACTGTGTTCTTTTAAAACGTCATGTTCACTTGCACGCAGAGAGGGTTCTATACTTCGACCCCTGCATCAATGAACTTAAGCCATCTATAGAAAATATAGATTCAAAAATTCAATTTACTATAGAAAAAGAAGCAAATAAAACTTTAATTTTAAAATGATGTTTTAACCTTTGACATATACCGTAAGCCAACGACTACACATACAATAATCCCCGCAGTCTAATCACCCTTATAGAACTAAACTAGCAGCTTTCAATTCTCTTTTGGATATACTAGTGAACTTACCTTTATTAACAGAAAACTTTAATAAAGAAATTGCAATAATAAAATATATAGCAGTAACACGAACATTGTAGATAACTTACTAAATCGAAAATTAGATAAACAAGTCACCAAATTATTGTATAATGATAATCTTCACATTACGTCAAACAACAATACATTTTGTAGATTACACTATGTTAATAATGTTAGCGTTAAATTCAAAAACTACATTAAAGAACTAGGTATTACAGCAGTCGAAGTAAATAACCGTTCGCTAAGAAATTTGATAGAAAACAATAAACCAAAAACTAACATCAGACAAAAAAGTGGAGTTTATAAGATGGCCTGTAAAAATTGTGATGCCTTTTATCTAGGCCAAACTGTTAGGATTATAGCCATTAGAATCAATGAGCATGTTAACAGTATCAAAAACTTGATAAAAACCTATCCTTTAAATTTAGAAAATATAAAAATCTTACATACTAACGAAAGTAAAGGATAGAAACTATCTCTACTTGAATCACTTGAAATTAACAAAGCTTTATATAAAGCAGAAAATTTAATGAACAACCAGTTAAAATTAGAAACTTTTTCCTCCCCCCTAATTTTAAGTAGGCTATAAATTATGATTTGTGTATTATTTAAGTTTAGTATAAGTATACTCTTGAAAATGAGCACATAGCTCGAAACAATATTGTCGAGATAATAAATTATTCTAGTGAAACTGCAACCCCCGGCGTATTAGCAGTCTACGTGATAAACACGTATACCAACAGAACATAAGTTTTTAGTCACTGATCAGTTTCATGCGTCACACATGGATCGCGATTTCGACCGCTTTGGTACTCATCATTCTTATCAACACACCGAAGACAGTTCAAGGAAGTTAGTAAATCAGTCGACGTTCTGTCGGAACTGATGAAAATAAAGGAGTTCGAAATCGCGATCTACGTCTGGTGGTTTCGACAGATTACTGATCAAGAACTCATATTAAATTTTAAATGATAAAAAGAAGAAATTATTGAAGGAATAACGAAGAAATTATCGCTATCAGCGATTTGCGAGGCATGTTAATAACTACGTTCCTTACTTTTTTACAGAAACAGTTTTACCCTTAAATGTTTCTAACAGTTAACAACAAGAAAATTTTAAATAATATCTGAAATGCCATTGTTTTATAATGGCATAATGTTCATCTTTGTGGTTTATCGATTTTTCATTATTAATGATTAATAATAATATCTATTGATTCCGACGTTCTGTAACTTAGTAAGTACGTTCGTCGTTGTTAGTATTGTTATCTTTCGTAGCTTAGTAGCAAAAGAATTGGCGCGTAAAGCCAAAGATCCCAGCTTCGAGTACCGGCGAGGGCGTGACAACAGTAACAAATTTTTCCCTCATTGTTTCAGGTAATCTATAGTGTGTATAAATTAATTTAATAATTAATGTCGTATTAATATATTTAAATAATATTGCCCTGCGACTGACAAGCCAAAGCTGTTTTCATATAAACGACAAATGTTTGGTAGAAAAGCTGAATACGTATTTTATTATTATTTATTATTTATATATTGTTTTATGGTAAAACACTTTTTTCTTCTCGGTTTATAAATAATTATTCCAATAATAGCTTAATATTTTTGCAATAGTTTTCGCGTTATTTTAATACTCTATCCTTTTCAAAACTTTAGTTTTACCAGTAGTCCCCAGTTTTATGAAGATATATCCAGACATTTTCAATATAAAAGTAAAGAAAGATATTTGAATTTCATTAACCAGCTCCTATATAAATATTTTTGTACTGTAAATATTTTCTATAAATTTCTATGCCCTCATAGAAGGATTCCCAGTTTCATAATAAACAAGGACAATTGTACAAACATGTTTCTTTAGGTAATTTACATTTCTAAAATGACTTTAATAATCCTTTTATTTTGTATATTTTATTTAATCAATTTCACTAGTTAGTTCGTTTGTTTACATATCTTGTTACAGTTCCTTTCCAAAAGCTAACTTAGTAATTATTTTCATTTTAAGCATATTTTCTCTTCATGCAATCAAATTTCATCTCAGTTGCCATGTTTGTTTTCATCCCAAAGTTTAAAGAATGTAGTCAATGATTGAATTGCTCCCACGGGATTTAAGCAGACAACGATTATATAGTTTTTGTTGCCAACATAAATAGACTTTGCAGCTACGTTTGGTCCTGCAGTATTTCACAAAATATTTGATTAATGTTTTGTTTGTGCCCTATGTCTATTTTAGATGATAATATCAATTTTTAAAAAAGAAGTTTTATTTATTTACGAAAAATTGATTTTTAATTAAGTGCTGCGGGCGTCTCTAATATTTTTTCGTAGATGTGAGTCAATGAACAATTTATTACAGTAGTAGAATTAAGATTCGAGCTAAAGGGTCGTGATCTAAGTGAATGGCTAGGTCCAGACGATTGGTCGACAATTGCGGCTTACATCATTAGTGGTATTGCGGTGATAACGTGGACGCAGGTTTTACCTCGTTTTACACTCTCAAACAAAATAACACTGACTCACTATAATTTGTGTGATATACTATCTGTTTATATTTTTTAAAATATTTTCTTAGCACTTTCCTTTTCAAGATTCAGGAAACGAATAAACGTATTTGTCCCACATTCGTATTTATAGAGTGAGGAATTGAACAAGTCAGTGCAAGGTAGCGAAGCTCTGAGACTGCGACTCTCAGGTTTTTACAAGTTCAAAATGTATTGCGACCAAAAAGCGAATACCAACATCCTACAACTTACACAATTTTATAAACATATATAATAAATTTTTTACTTCATAGGTACTTTTATAAATAATGTATATGTTTTGATATTATAAGATAGTATGATGTAAGTAAATAGGTACTATCAGTGTATGTGTTGAGATCCACTATCGTGGACCCCCATTTTCATTTCATGGACCCCTAAATTTTTTTTCGCTGACGTAGACCCCTTGCAGGTTGTCATAGACCCCTAGGGGTCGATATAGACCACTTTGGGAATCACTGGCCTAGTTCATGCACACAACTCTTAAAAATACAACTGTAACAAATTAATGTATAAATACAAATCTACAGTTTGTAACAAATCGGAAAGTGACAATGTTTCTGCAACAACCTAGATGGTCATTTTTTTTACATAACTTACCTCTGCTTTTTATCTTCATAAAATATCAAACAGTAATGTTTGTGTGAAACTATCACGTTTCCTACGTATTGTTTGCGGTTTATTAGAATACCTGTATATTACATATTTTATGAAACACTTGTGTTCTTCGGTATTTCTTAAGGTACTTGTTTTAATATAATTCTTTCGGGCGAATCTTTTACCTCACCTACGAATATGCAAAGTGAAACAAGTGAACCCCTGATGTTCTTTTTATCTATTAAATATTTAAAGAACCATAGATCAACGTGGCACATTAAAATGCGAACAATGGAGAACGGTTGAGGGTGATGAATACGGGTCTGAGAACCGGCTCAGCTTTTTAAACTTGTACCCTCTTCTATTCTGTTCGCGGTAAGTGCGGACTTTATTTTTCTCTAATCGTACACTCGGGAATAATAAAAGGTGTCGTATTTTCTAAAATTTGAGCTGATTTGCCAAGCGTAAATGTTAAATTAGACGCTACACCTTTCCCAAGTGTTTTAATGTAATCGATTTCGGGAACTACTAGATAAAACCCTTAATTGGACATTCATCCAACCTAGATTCCATCTGTAGTCAAGTGACAAATCGGAACTAATCCAAATATAATTTTTACAATAAACATGTTATTTAATTTTAACCTTTTTCTGTTTATAAGAATTTAGGGGCTAAATTGAAATAAATCGTTTTATAATTCTAATGAATATATCTAATCACAAAAATTATTGTGGGAATAGTTATTCTTTATAAGATAAATAATAATAATAACTGTTGTTTATAAGAGTTGTAAATGCCAAAATTTCTTTGTATTGTTGTTTTAAGAGAGTTTTTGTAATTATCGCTATTGTGTAAAAACAAGAAAATACACAAAATAATTCAACGATTTTATTAGTCAAAAGCTCGACAATTGTTTCGACCAGTCGGTCTTTATCAAGAGTATTGTAGTTACTACCTGAGGAACGGTAATTCAAACTTTAAATACATAAAAAATAAGTACAAAGTTACAGATGTATATAAGCTTAAATAGAGAGGGGTTATTGACTATATTATCATTCTTTGCAATTGATAATTTGATTTCTAAAATTTCTAGAAGGTTAAGTTTTCTACTTTTTTCAACTCTGTGAATTAATTGAATATTGTTGATATCTAAAATATGATTGTTTTCTATACGGTCTTCTGTAAAACCTGTAGTATCATTTTTATTTTTTATGACTAATTCATGTTCATAAATTCTGTTTTTTAGGGCTCGACCACTTTGGCCAATATAAACTGCATCACATTTGTTGAAATTTAATTTATAAATATATTTTTTTTTAAGTTTACTTAACTTTTGTTTGTTATTGTCTATAAGATTACTTAATTTTAGTTTATTTATTTCTATAACATTAAAATCTAAATTCTTTAATCTATTTAAAATTTTATGGCTGATATTTTAAATATAATTTAAGGAACAAAACGGTTAACATTATTAGTTACTAAACCATTTCCTAACATTCTTTGAGCTTGTGTTCTAAGTTTTTTCTTTAAAATATTATCTACAATGTCCACTTTGTAACCGTTATTTACGGCAATATGTTTAATAATGTTCAGTTCCTTATAGAAATTTTGATTTGATAATGGGATATTAACCAACCTATGTATAAAACTATGAAAGACTGACAATTTTATAGTAAAGGATTGATTGGAAGAGGTAGGTTTGACGATATCAGTTGTTGATGGTTTTCGATAAATATCAAAAGTTACAGAATTATTCTTAGTTTTAAGTATCTTAACATCTAAAAAACTAATTGTGGCATTCACTTCTATCTCCATAGTAAATTGTATTTGATTATTAAATGAGTTAAGAAATGAAAGAAAATTGTTTAATTGTTTAAGTGTCCCTGTCTATATGGAAAAAAAAACAATAGTCCACTCCTGTTAACCAATTTATGATGGTCCCCCCCCCTATTTAGGCTTATATATGTTACATCTGTAACTTTGTACTTATTTGTTACCTATTTAAAGTTTGAATTACTGTTCCTCAGGTAATAACTACAATACTCTTGATAAAGACCGACTGGTCGAAACAATTGTCCAGCTTTTGACTAATAAAATCGTTGAATTATTTTGTGTATTTTCTTGTTTTTACGTAGCTATTCTATAATGTTTCATCAAGAATGCACCATTAATAGTCTTTTAAGTATTATCGTTATTATTTAAGTGATCATAGTCTTAAAGTCAAAATCACAAAATCTTACTCGAATCTAAACTCATTTAATGTAACAATTTAAAAACGTCGCCAAAACATTATTATGTATATAAAGTCTCTCCCAGCTTCAAACATCTGCTTCCATCCTAAAAGATAGGGAAAAAGTGGATTTTGGAATGGTTTTTATCTGGAGTTCTACTTATGTACTTTTATCAAAATTAAAACTAAAGGACATTGACATAACATTCCCCGATTTTTTTTATATATTTTAAATATTGCCGCCAACTGTCCAGACCTTTATGCTGATTCAAATTTGTGACCAAAAGTTTAACTCAAAGATGTACACTCCATGGACTTCATTCGCAACCCCAATACTCGCTAAGGCTACCTTGCGATCTCGTATAAAAGGATTCATTTGAAAAGAGTTTATTTTAAGATCAAAACTTAGGAAACGACTTATTAGAATCAAACTAATAATAAATTTGGGATCTTTAAGTACATAGTATTTAATATGTAGTTGTATATAGGTACAGTGCATCTGTTCAGCTATCCCTTCTTAAATTGAAGTGGGAAAGACACGATCTGAATTCAATTTTCTTCGAATTTAGTTGCTGGGTTGTATTTTCTACTTGAATAATTTTGTAATTAATTTCCACCATTGAACTTTAGAGTCACGGCTGAAAATTGTCGAGACAACTTGCATCTGCAAATGCATTGGGTACCTTCCTGCCTATCCATTTGCAGATGCAAGTTGTCTGCTGAAGATATGAAAATGAGTTACCGAGTCAATACAGTACAGAAGTTCTTATTAAAAGTTTCGCCGAGGCTAAAATGCAAATCGAATCCCGGAAAGTTTCGAAATGTTCCTCGTCGAACTGCCAGCACTAAAAGACATTGCACTGTTTGATTGAATTTTAACTAAGAATTCCATTTAAAGAATTCCCATTTACTTATAACGAGTTTATTAGGATTTCCAAGTAAAACTAAATTTTACGTATATATAATCAAACGAATTCTGATATACAAAGAGATAAATATGTAAATGATAAAAAAACAAGTAGTTTAATTAAAGTAAGAATTAAAGAATATGACGGTGTGACAACTGTACAAAATAACCTGATATTTATAAAAATTTACTGTCATTGGTAAGCCTTTTGTGATAATCATAAATTAATAATAGATTAAGTCATGGTGAAGCATTTTTAAATAATAAGTCGAATAAAACACACTTGGTATTTCGTTTCACAATTTATTGTGTCCAAATCCAAAGGATGAACAAAAATATCATTACATTAATTATGTTCCACAGTTATCTTATAAAATATGTAATAGATTAAGAAAAATTAATATAAATACTATTGTAGCTAATAAGCTAAATTTAAGTTCACTCCTAGTAAATAACGAAGAAAAGGTCAACATATTACAAAAAAATGGTGTAAATAAATTGTAAAAATTGTTAGGCCATTTACATCGGCCAGACTGGCAGAGTTCTAAAGTATAGGTTAAAAGAACATGAAAGGTCAATTTTACACAAAAATAATTTTACAGGAATTTCTGACAATTGTATATCAGATAACCACCATTTAGATATTGATAATCCCAAAGTTTTTGCATAATGTTAATAAAGGTAAAAAATTAGACCTTCTTGAATTATTCGAAATAACAAAAGCGAAATTTAGTAATCTTATAGTTACTAATGACCAAATTGAATTCACTTTGTCTCCCCTTTTATAATCTACCTTCTGATTACCTATTTAAGCACAAATTTTGCAATTTACTTTTAGTATCTATTGACAATGGCGTAATTGCCGAAACTGTATCGTTAAGTTTTAAACAATAAATTGTGAAACAAAATGCCAAGTGTGTTTTATTCGACTTATTAATAATGGATTGTTTTGGAATTAGGGAAAAACACTTAGTTGTACTTATGACGATCGAAGTTAGGCCGACGATTAGAATTTCGTAAAACGTAATAGTTAAAAGAAATAGATTCTTGATGGACGAAATAATGACATTTTTAAATATGGTGTATAGTTAAAAATTTTATTTTATAAAAACTCTTTCCATTTACCTGCAAATGTAAAGTTCCAATCCCATTGAAAATCTCTTACTTGCATGCGTAACGACCATTATGGAATCGGAGACAGCTAATTTACATTTAAGAAACATATTGATGACGTAAGGGGTAGAAAGAGGTAGGATTGTGGAATTGATTAGTTGTTTCTATTACGTGTTGCATTAGCTCCGCACAGTCCTATCAAATTTTATAGTGTTAGTTTTTTCCTTCTATGTGTGTGAATATGTCACTTCGGCTTCCCAATACCATTAAAATATAGCACTGTATAATACGAGTATATAGCTACTTTTTAACCTATTCTAGTTTTATATTTAACATTTACGACAATCCCGGCCACTTATTACCTAAACTACCCCAAAAACTCCTGTTAATATTTACATCATTTTACGTCATGTAAGTTTGAATTCGAACTGGTAACGTTTAATATTAATTAGAAAGACCTAATCAGTCGAAACAGTTGCACCAGTTTCTTATTGAATCTTTATTGAAACATTTTAAAGTATATATTTTTATAAATATAAATATGGAATCAAGAGAAACAACTACTCCGAGGGCTAATACCCCTACCGGCATTGAATTACACTGTTGATTCCGATGGATTATTAGACGAAGATAACAATCCAAAAAAAGAAGGAATTAAAATCCTTATTCGTCGCCTCAACGAACCGAAAGCCATATCCCACGACCGGTTTCGACCTATCGGGTCTCATCAGGTGGGCGCTGGCAGAAAGGACTTTAGTATATATATATATATATATATATATATATATATATATATATATATATTTAGTATATATATTGATATATATATATGCCTATTTAGTAGGACGCGTTCCAAACGTGAGATCTTTGATCTTAATATTTAGACGAATAAGGATTTTAATTCCTTCTTTTTTAAATATATTTTTTTGTTATTTGTGCATAACCTGATATTTAGTTCCTTTGTAAAGGATCACATCGTACATTAAATGATTTCAAATGCGTTTATATCGGAATTTTATTGCTTTTAGCATTCACCAAGCATTTGAACTAGAGGAGACGACTTTCATGATGGTTTTGTTCAATTGTCATTTACTCCGACGAAATGCGAACTTAACTTTCTGTTTTTTCTCATTTATAAGTCGAAAGTTTCTGAAAGGTGTGTTAGAACCTAAGGAATTAACTAATTAACGAACAAAGCTGGAGGATGTTTCTCGTTAACGTAATTGTACTTGGTCAGACCTTTTCTGTTTCTTTACTTTTCTGACATTTCTCATTTTCTCTACGAGAGGTTCATACATTCTCACTTCTTATCTATGAAAAATACACTTTTCTTTAGTATATACTTTAGATCCTTGATGACTACTTTGTCTAATAGATGCACTAAATATACTCAAACCATTAAATAAATAGCATTAGGAAAGTGATAAATTCGAAACCTCATTTCAGATTTTGCTAATTATGAGGTTAATTATAAATTACGTTTCTAATTACGGTCAGGTTAGGATCACGATAAAGTAATTTTTAGCATTCATTTTTAATTTTTAAAATTGAATAACTATTAGACAGGGTCCGCGAATAGGAGGGTTACTATTTATATTTTGAGCCTAATAATAAATAGACAATAATTTATTTTTTTTAGTAGTATTATCCATGATGATCAATACACTTTTGCATGTGCTCGAACCAAGTTCCATAACGTTTTTACCACTCCGATTGAGATACCTCCAAGACATGGTTTTTGAATACATCAACGGATACGCATTTTATTATTGATATGTGGGAATAAGAAGAAGTCATTTGGTGACAAATCAGGGCTGTACAGAGCATGGTCCATCAATTCGATGTTATAGCCAGTTAAATAAATAGGTGCACTGTCATGATGAATAATGATCCTTCATTGCTGCTACTTTTTTCGTATTTTACCAAGCAATGCTGGGAAACAAATGGTTGTGTACCATTCAGAATTCACCGTTCTGCGTTGCTCTAACGGCACGGTTCACGAATCACTTTTGTTGGATTTGGCTCGTCATTATACACAGCTTTTGATGCACCGCGATTGTATTTCTTGAGTTTTTTTGCACACCAATTGACATGAGCACCTTTTTGAGCTTCTGTCAAATTATACGGAATCCAACACAAACAAATCTTTTTCGCAGCTAAATATTCATGCAATATCCTATTGGTGCTGGTCATATTAATGCCCAAGGATGGTACAATCTCTCGATAAGTCACATGACGATCTTGCAATATCAATGTTTTCTGGCACAACAACTGATTTTGAACGACCTTTACGATTTTTGTCCGTGAGTGAACTGCGACCATGATTAAATTCATTAATCAGCGTTACGCAGTAGTCAAGGATGGGTTTTCATCGCCAAAAGTCGAAGTAAGTTCTTCGATGCATTCCTGTCTTGATAATCTACGTCGAAAATGTTCACGAGTTAATTCCATTTTTTTGCTGTGAGAAGAAATTTTCAAATCGCTGTAAACTACATAAGTTGTGCTCAAATGAAAAAACGTTTTGAAGAAGGTCATGGTTAAAAGGCTCAAAATATAAACAGCAACCCTCGTACAGCAGTAAACGCAAAATTCAGTCTTATTTTCTTATTTATTTAAGCCGGGCCTATCGTTTTTATCTTCTCTTCTTTTACCTTAGGTTATAAATAACTGATGAACCAAGAAGTCATTATCCACTTTCATTATAATCTAAAGATGCTTTGTGCCATACCGATAACGAATTCCTCACAAAACGACGATTCATCATTTCTTCAAAATTTCGTAATTTTTTTGTAACTTCCCCTTAAATATTAACCATCATTTTCGTCATACTATTAATTAATACAATCCATCACACCCAACAAAGTTAACGCAGACAAACATAACATTTTGCAGTAAAACGATAAAATATAATAAGACCAGAAAAATTCGAAGATGCATTAAAGGTATAAAAGAAATTTTGATTATTTAGGTTTTACTTAATCAAATTATATTAAAGTAATAAAACGTTGCAGAATTTATTAACTCACATTCCGCAATTTAATCATCGTTACCTGTTACTTTGCGATTTTTAAAATAATCGCCATTTAATAATGTTCTACGTATCTACGATGCTAGCGTATATGATATGATACATGATACAAAATGTAGAAATATTTAATTATTAAAGCCTTTATTTAAAGCATGGAATCAACTAATGTCCCTACTTTCGATATATAGGATGTTGTAATGAAGTCCTACCACTATACCGGAACTGAGAACACTTAAACTCGAGGTACGTTTCGATGATTTAGTTCTAAGTCATGTCCTGATGATGCTACTTGGTTAGCGAAACGTACATCGAGTTTAAGTGCTCTCAGTTCTGATATAGTGGTAGGACTCCATTGCATTTTGAGTGTACCAGAAGGTTCCAAATAGTTCCAACTTAATATAGGATGTTGTCGTTTATTCGGAGTTTTAAATTAAGGAACACCAACGTTGTGACGTGTTGACCATATTTGAATGTCAATATTCGATCGTCGTCGGTTATTAGGGTAAATCAGGTTGCGGTTTGGAGGAACGCCACGGTTAAAATGTAGGTGAGAGGTTTTTACCATCGGCACAACTACTCATCTGTCAAATTTGGGCGAGTTACGCTAGTAGATTGCATAATATCAATAGTTAAACGTTTGTACTTGCAGGGGATTTCTTTTTTTGTTGTATGTGAACTTTATCGATTAATTTTTACATTTATCGCATTTCATTTTCGCTTAATATATCAATTGTAACCTGAAAAATATTAAATGTTATTTGACTACCGTGTGAATGACACTTTTATATTAATTATATGAGCTGCTACACAAATAGACAAGTGACATAGTTATACTGAGTTTGCTCAAAGGATTATTTATTTACAAAGTTTAAAGAGTCTGTAAAATATTGCTGGTTTAAAATTAACCTTATTTTCAATGAATAAAATGAAGCCGCTATGTTGTATAACGAGGTTTATAATACTTGTGACTTTTTTCAACATAATAAACTGTTCAAAAATAGAAGGCATTAAAATCCTTTTTCATCTAAATTTTAAGGATCACAGATTCTACATTTCGAACGCATCTTACACAGTAGGCACAGCATACGGAAAGCCATATACCACGACCGGTTTCGATATCATATTTATATTTATATTTAATAAACTGTGTTAGGTACACTTTCGGAATTACTTTAGTGTTATTTGGATATTCTGAAAGTCCATTTTTAATGGATTTTTAGAACAAATTATTTAGTTATAATCTCATGTTTTAATGACCTGTCGTCCTATTCTCCCTTGTTTCTCCGCCCTACTGTTGTTTCAACATCTGACGTTTGCCCAGACTTTCTTATATGTCTTATTTTTAAAACTTTTATTCAGATATAATTCACCCTCGTCTGTCGTCAAAAATTCCTTATAACCTTTGTTATATACGGAATTCATTATTGCCTCCCTATTATTCTCGTGCTCTTTGTTTCGTAATTTGTCTAGTCTTTTTATATTTCCCTCAATATAAATTATTGATTCCGCTGTTACTTTATGAAAAAGCATGTTAATGAGCAATAACTAAATAATTAATATACAAGTACCTTACACAACTATTTCAATGTTAATCTAATACAGTTAACTCCTATTTCAGATCTCCATATTTTCTATATTTCTAGGCATTTTGCTTGTAACCTATACGTTAGAAGTTCTAGCATCCTCATATTTTAACTTGGTTCATTAAATAGATTCTTTTTTTTTGCATGATCTCTACTTGAAAGCTCAAATATTTTGTGTCCTTCCAATCAAAGCTACTATATACTTTTCTTTACTATTTCTCAAATTAAACCAAAAGCCAAGATTTATAAACTTGTTAACCATCCCTAATACTCAGTTAAAGAGTTTCCAGGAATAAAACTTAACGAAGTAGATTTTCACAAAAGAAAATTATTTAACAATGTTTAATGTAACATGTTTCGCCAAAACTTTTTGGCTTCTTCAATAGTAGAATATAATATAAGTAGAAAATACTCACAGCCAAAAAGTTTTGGCGAAATATGTTACATTGAACATTGTTAATCAATTTTTTTTGTGAAAATCTATTTCGTGAAGTTTTATTCCTGTATTATGGATTTTCATCAAGTAAAGGTCGAAACTTTTCAATTTTTAAAAAGTTTTCATTTTTCTACCATTTTTCGTTACTCCCTAAATGCCATAATTTTTGTTTTACTGGTATTGATGGTTAAACTATCCATTTGCACACATTTCTCTAGCGATCCAACCGAACGGCGTGATCTAGTGGTTTAGATCATAACTTGACATTCGGGAGGTCACCGGTTCGAATTCAGATCTAGCTGCTCTGGTCCAAGTTTTATGTGATTTCCTTGGATGATTTATGCAAATGCTAGGGCAGTAGTAATATTCCACAAATAATCTTTCACTTCTCTTCTGTCTTCATTTCGTCCGCCTCATCTTTCTCTCCCTAACCACACCACTCATCCATTCCCACGACTCCTGAAAGGAGGCTGAAGAGGGCATTACGCCCTACCCTCCGGCTTTGCACTACGGTGTAGGTCGGTAGGACTGTCCGCCCACCAGCACGAGTAGCTGGTGGGAATGAAACACACAAAAGTTTTTTTTAAGTTTTAGCGATTGAAGCATTCTGTTACCTTCACTTTTCTTAGTAGGGACTAACTTTGGGCTTGCTTCTCTCACTTTTTATCAATGTTATCAGTTATTGGTAATATAGCGGACCTTCAGCATCAAAAGGATCAAATAACTTTCAGTGAAAAGAGTAAGGTTAAGTACAGTATTTATTGTACATTGACATAGATTCCGTTATTTAGTAATGATCATTGTTTTAAACGTAACAACAAGTTTCTTTTAATTTTTCTTTATTCGACAACATTCATCATTAATAATAATCGGTTCCTTTCATTTTATTAAAAGTCAAATATGAAAGATCGTTCTTCTAAAATTTCCGAAGCTTCTAGATTTAACTTCCAAGCTTTCCACTCAATTGCTCTTCACTTTGCGGAAATAAACCCCCGGAATTGCTGACCTGTAAATATCGTCTTATAAGTGCCTGCTCATCCACGAATGTTGGCATAGGAGAAATTGTGTCTATTGATCCGAACGAATTTTTAAGCGAAATTTTAAAACGCAAAAGATGAACCGAATCTAAATTGCAAAATTTGCTTATTTAACATCGAAGAAGTGTGATTGGCATTTAGAAAAACAAACAATGTCAACATAACTTAAAAAGTTCTTGATCAGATGTGGGAATAATCATATGTGGATTTTAATTTTCAACTTATTAGCTCTCATAAGAGCACCATAGACAGAAAATTATATGTGTTTCTATCAGCTACTAATGCTATCGAACTACACTCTAGTACAAAGCAGGAGGGTAGGGCGGAAAAAGCCCTTATTAGCATGTTTTAGAAATCGTGGGAATAGGTGAATGGTGGTTGACAGGGGCAAAGCACATGAGCAGGACGAAATGAAGAGAAGAGAGGTATCGGTTTATCTGTGGAATATTGCCCAGGAAAACTTGGACCAGGGCAGACGTGGACCCAATATACGACCGGTACCATTCCGACAGCTAAACTGTGGTCTAGACTTCTAGACTGCGCTGTTTGATGTTTATATAATTCTTTCTTCTATACAATAGGCCAAGAATAGACCCTTCTAACTTCTGAGGAACAAATAATGAAATTGGAATACTTTTTTGAATATGAAAATGAAATATAGTTATGCGGAGCTAAACTAAACGAAATACTGTAAATTATGATGATTTCTGGGCTTGAAGGACCTGGTCTAAAGGCTGAATTGTTGCCTAACCTTTCGTCAGCGACTGTGGCTGACATCTTCAGAGGAAACAGTTCGGACGTTGAAGAAGCTTTCTATCTCGTAGTTGTCTTCTTGTCTGTCTGGTGTGGTCTGAGTATATTGAAACGATTATAATTAAGAAGAAAAAAATGTAATCCAATTTTAAAAACTAAACTTATCGACTGAAAAATTAGTTGGTAATATGTATAAACTCGCAAACTATATATTTTCCGTAATTTATGCATCAGTAGTAGTTTCAGAAATGTAATAAAAAATATATCTGAAGTATTCCCATAAAAACTGAAACAAAATATTAATTATTAGGTCTTTTAATCCCCTAATAATATGCTGTGGTACTTGGGTCAACATGATTTATTCAAGTTTTTACGCCAGACATAATTTAAGAGAAATAATTGTTACAAACTGATGAATGGAGGTACGTGTAAGCGAACATTTCAAAATTCTTTTTTCCAATAGAGCTCACTAATTTGTTTAAAAAGAATGGAGAAAATAGAATACGAAGTTCCCAATCCATTCGTAATTGCAACTATTCAATACAGTTCCAAAATCTACATGTTTTGGTGAATGTGTAAATTAGTTTGAGTAACTGAAATTTGAAATGCAAATTAAGTATTGAAAAATAGAATGGAATTCACAAGTACACTGCACATGTAATTTGAATGCTTGAAAGCATATCTATCACGGTTTGAATTACAGAAATGGAGAAAACTAGCAAACGGAAGCAGATTTTTATAAATTACGAAGCAACCATTCCCAAATACTCATAGCCTTTAAACGTTGGAAATAAAAATGCAGTAAAATAATTATTAATGAGAAATGAGTGTGAATAACGGGTCATAAAATGACATTAATGAGATTAAACCACATAATAATAAATCGATTTTAGAACCAGTTGCCTTCTCTAAATAAGTTCTTAAATATGGCAGGTTTATGAGCAACTATTAAAAAATAGTTAATAAAAATCATGCACCTGTGTCACGTAAAATATACTTGAAAGAAAACAAAAACCATTTCACATGGTCATCACGTCTTTAAGGTAAACAATCCTCTTGAAATACACAGATTATGTGGAAAACAGATAATACGACCTCGTTCAACTACCTCGAAGTTTCCATTGCAATTAATTCCACTATTCACACTACAACGGTGACGGTTCTTTTTAAAAGAACACTTTATTATTTTGTAGATATTTATTGAGGTAGTTTGATGTTTTGCTTGTAAAATTGACAACTGTTTAGTATGAAAATAAAATAACTGCCGAAGTTTCAATACAAATATTCAATTGGAGTTTCACTCTTGCATTAGCCTATTTATTTCTTGTATTGACGTTATAGATAGACAACCTTGTAGATAGCAATAGCTTTAAGTCCCGTTTTACATAAGGCGTAAGACGCACCTTACCTTCTATGCTAGAAACTCGATAGGTATTAAGTTAGATAGTACCTTAGATGGAAGCGGTGTTGACCCGTACGCCTGACGTTGCTACGTCGAGCGTAGCAAAAAAAGATTTTTTGTGTTTCATTCCCACTACTTACTCGTGCTGGTTGGCATGCAGTCCCTCCGACCAACACTGTAGTGCAAAGCCGGAGGGTACGGCGTAAGACCCTCTTCAGTCTTCTTTCAGGAATCGTGGGAATTGGTGGGTGGTATGGTTAGGGAGAGAAAAATGAGACGAACGAAATGAAGACAGGAGAGAAGTGAAAGATTATCTGTGGAATCTAGCATTTGCCTAAATGATCTAAGGAAACTACAGAAAACTTGAACCAGAGCAGCCGGACCCGGGTTCGAACCGATGACCTACCGAATGCTAAGCAATGATCTAGAGCACCAGACCACTCCGATCGGTCGTCGAGCGTGCGGGCTATACGTTCTTATGGGTCCTTCCACATGGGGCGCGCACTGATGAGCACGTAAAGACTTGCTGAGTTGCCAGTTTTCCGTTTGATCGTGGCACTGATCAGTACGAATAATTATTCTTCAACTCTTTTTTCACAAACCAGTGTCAGTCACCATTTAATATTAATTTCTTTGAGCATCCAAATCTTTTGTTTCAATTATTTAGGAAGAGTTTCATTGTACAGTAAAAAAATACTCTTACTGTTGATGACACTATAATAAATATAATCAGTTTTTATGGTTATAGACCTATATGTTTATACCTACATTACAATTATTTTATCCTTTTCATCACGTGACCTGAGTAATTTGTATGAATCAAATCGTACATATATATGCATATATGACCAAAAGTTGATAATTTCTTTTCGTTTCCAAAATTGCATTACTTTAGCAACTACATACGCAATACGTAGTCTCATCTTTGTCATTATTATGCATTAAAACGGGAACGTATATTGGACATAGGTCCGTGTTCCAAGAACATATGTTTTGTTTTCACTGCACTTTCTCTGTATTATTACAACAAAGATAGATATAGGTCACTTGATGGAAATGATAAAATAATTCTACTGTAGTTTTTTCAAGCCTCCAAGGGTTTTGTTTCGGTTCTTTAAAGAAAGGTTAAATTGCATCAAAAATCAAATGTCGCTATGGGCATATGAAAATAATTAAAAAAATATATGGGGTACTCTTTTAGTACAGAAAAAATGGGTCATAAATGAATCACTTTTATTGTTTGTTCTAGAAAAGGATGTATTCATAGACGTTTCTTTTTAAACTGTTGTTTTAAAATACATTGCCAACAAAACTTCAAATTCTCTGTCGCGCATTAATTTTAACAACGACTATATGAACACTAAATAGCGGCCTACGCCTAATGCGAAACGACACTAGAACCACCCTGGTAGAGGTTGGATATCGACCTTAGTGTACCTTTAGATCTGTCCAAACAGGATGAGAAATAATTGTATTAAGGTATAGATTTAGTGATGTCGAAAATGATCACAATATCTGAACAATTCAATGTGTTTTCTGTATACGGTAAACACAGGTCATCGTTTATTAAAAATCCCACGCTGCATGTTGCATGCTTATAGAAACTATATTAATTACGTCAAACTTTAATTATTGTTTAAACAATTTTTATTCGCTTTTATAATCATCTATTCGAATTTGCGCCGACTAAACATGTGAACAAATTTTGTTTACTGAAAAAGTAACAAAAAAAATCCGTGTTTAGTGGGAAGTTCTCGCTTACCTGCTCATTAATCTTCTTTTGGCCAAGTGGCTCATAAACGAATAAAAATGTAATTACTTTCTAGGCAGGAAGTTATTAAGCACGCGATCCTGCATTACTTTGCACATCTAAACCTAATGGACCTCGTCTCTGCTGTCGCTTCGGTGGATTCACCGTTCTAATATTTTTAACAAATTACACACTGCTGACCTAATGAGATAAACTTTTGCAAAAGTTTCAAAATTACTGGATATTTTACATGAAATTTCTGATTTGCTTTATTACAATACATTCAAATTAGTTGAACAAATAATTTTTAATTAGTGACTTTTACAGTTCATATCTACATAATACATTTATATTCGTTTTTTCAAGTACAAATTAGTAATATTCTCAAATAAGTATCAAGTTATTAGTATAATCACTCTAGCATTTCAAGCAATAGTTTCTGGGAAATTTTAAATTTGGTACGAACTCGTGTTTATTTTATTTTGCATTATATTCAATTCTTTTGTTAAACGTAAATATCTTCAAAATTACATTCTCTTTTATTATCTTATTGTTATATTCATTCTCCAAATTTCGGTTTTAGTGCAAAAAACTATTTACTATATTTATTTCCTTTAAGCGTAAACTGGCATTCATTATTTTCAAAATCATTTTATTTTATTATCATATTGTCATGTTCATCGTCAATCTTTCATTGCATTGTCACGTTTAAGGTATTAGTAAAATTACCAAATTAACCAGGGTGTTTACCTGAAGGAGTGCAATGACTTGTGGGGTTGTTGCTATGGTCGTTTTGCCATACTGTGCCCTTTGGCTAGCAACAACTATTGTCAACCCCCACTTCATTATAGTTTATTTAAGCCGAATACCAGAGATTAATTGCTAGATTCTTAAGAGCATACTTAAAGCCATTCAAAAAAAGATACTTTTTCATACATACAATTATTCAATAGTCAAACAAGTAAAAGAGCTTACTTTCTTCGAAATGTGTTAAGTTAGTCACCTTGTTATAAATATAAATAGTGTAAGTGTTGTTATTAAATATTTAAAGCTAATCTTCATTGTTTCTTCCGTCAACAAGTTAATTAAATTACTCGCAATTAATTTTGGCGTATAACTGTAGGAATTCAAGAAAGACATCTTTCAATAAAAACATTTTCTCATACATCAAAACAATCACTAAGTATTTACTTATTTATTACCATTAGCTTTGGTAACTTATTGCGACGATTGTATACCCTGCATTATTAAAGTATTTTGATTTGTTTTCAAACAGATTGACTAGGCCAGTTGCTATATTCTTTTCATTATTCATTGTTCCTTTAGCACCATCATCGTAATAGAGTCATCGGTCTAAATATTAATTGGACACTCCTTCCTATCCTGAGCCAATCTTCCCATTACTCTAAATCTAGGACATTGTATATCCCTGACTATTTGCACACAGTAATCTAACTTAGGTCTTCCTTCCTTCCTTCCTTCCTTCTCATAATTAGCTTCAGCAATAGCTTAGAATTTAATGAGGTATTAGTCAGAGGGCGACAAATCCGATCAGTAAGGTGGATGTGCCGTTACTGGTGAAACAGTCGTAACTAATGTTTATTTAGTTTGCTTCGCAAAAGTATACGGATTAGTTTAATCGGTCATATATTAGGAACGTCCACGAATTTTGTCATGCAAGGTGCGTATTCACCTTGCAGCGAAATTTGACAAAAATTGGGTCAGAGTTAGGAATTAACTTTTGTTCTTTTGTGCGGTTTACTGTTTATCCTCTACTCTTTTGTTTAATGTGATATCTCGCGTAAGACACGCACGGGTCTTGTACAACTTTCTCGGAACAGCTTCTGTACAAAAGAAATTGAAGCTTCCTGATTGATACAATACATGGATTTAAAAATTAATTAGCTGACGAAATCCTACAGCAGAGTTTTCGCGATAAAGATTAGATCGTAGTGTGTAGAACCATATACCTGATATTTTCAAAACTTATTCGGCTCACGTAGTAGAAAATGAATTTATATGCTTTTCGCGTTCTTGTTTCATATAGCTGTCGCAATCTTTACACATTTCATAGAAAGTTTGCAATTTCTTCTTTCGATGTGAATGTATGACCTGTCATAATTCTTAAGGCAGGGACATTTTCTGTGCAAATAGAGGAAAGTTTACTTTAAATATGTGATATTACTGGTACCTGTAGCAACTGACAACTCCATATCTCTTACAAATATTTGCAATAGGAATTACGATGAGAGACGTCAACTGTTAATTAACTTCATCGATGCACTTTTCAAATAAACTGGTTCATCATTGAAATAGACAGTAGGTACCTACAGAGATCTTCCGCCTTCTAAATAGATTATTTTAAATTAAAATATAACTATGTAAAAATTGTTTGTTGAATATTTGCGGCAGAGACATTAAACAAAGAGTAGCACAGGTAGAGCCCCTTTTAACATAAAAAAAGAAAACAGTTCTGAGTTTGCCAAAGGTTAATTTGAAAATTCGAAAAAGATTATTAAAAATCTAAATTTGAAGGATGTTTGTACGGGTGTTATAGGAGGATGATGAATATACCGTGAATAGAAAAGGTTTGAAATGAAGATATATTAGGAAGAGTAGAAGAATGAAATGGAGCTACAGAAATCAATAGGGAAAAGGATGGTAGGACATCTTCTGAGACATGAAGGGCTAGCTAGAGACATATTACAAGTAGAAATAGGAGTAAAAAGAGGAAGAGGAACGCCTATATATATATTGAATTTATTAACCTACACGGTCGTAATTTACATTATACTCAAAACTGAACATATTTACATTTATCTCATTCATTTTATTTTTTCCTAACCTCTGACTCTGCTCTAATAAATTTACAAACTTGATTTTTTACATTTTACTTCACTCTTTCTACTCTAGACTATCTAACACCTTTCACCTTTTCTTCTTTTTCTTTTTCTTTTTCTTTCTCTTCTTCTTCTTATTCTTCTTCTTCTCCAACTCTCTTCTTTCTTCTTGCCAATGGTTTTCTATTTTTAATTTGTTCTAACCAATTTTCAGTTTTTCCCATTGTTTCTGCTTCTTTCTTACATACTCTACAAACTCTTTCTTTTTCTCTCCACCAGTATTTATTCGCTTTTGTTTCAGATCCCAACCTAAGTCTGCCCTGATTTCTAGTTCTTTTTTCTTGTTCCAAATTTCAACTTCATACATCATGACATTTTGAATCAATATTTCAAACAGGAACATTCTTTTAATCCAATTATCCTTGAAATTCCTATCCGCTATTCACCATACTGTATCCAGTACCGCATTCGCTTTTGTGGCAAGGTGCTTTATATATACTTGTCACTGTTTTTGTTTTGCAGCATGTACCCTAAGTAATTGAACGTTTTAACTTCTTCTATCATATATCCGCCCCAAGAAAGTTGTGATTTTTTTATCTCCCTGTAACTCTTGTTTATTGTCATGTATTTAGATTTCTCTTCGTTGAGTTCTAGACTTCTCTCTCATAAACTTTCCGAATTTCTTATTTTTATAAGTCATCAGTACCATGTCATCCGCATATGCGACTGTCCACACTTTCTTATTTCTAAATTTAATTAAAAGATGTCAAATTTGTTAGATTTTGAAGATAACTGTTAGCTTTAAAGTGAAGAATTTTGCTGAATAATCTGAACCCTTAATCAACACAAACTACAGAAATGTAAAATCATTCTGTAAATCGAAGCTGTCGATGGTTTATATCACTAACATTTTATCATGGTGTTCCTACCGCAACTTAATGATTTCATCGGTGAGAGTTTAGCCACAACGGCTACCACATCCTATCCATGACCCTACGATGCGATTCGACAACCAAATATTGACATTTCAAAACGCTCAACACGTCCGAATGTTACTATTAAGCGACAACATCCTCGATATCGAAAGTAGTCAGATACATCGTTTAATTGGACACTTTCTTAATTAGGTAATTCCATAATTTTGTATTATAGGAGGAGATAGCTACACAAAATTACCTTACAAACTTATCTGTACGTTAGCACCATAGATACGTAGAACATTATTATGTAGTGATTATGGGCTACGTTTTAATAAAACAATTTATACATCGTACATTTGTTTTTTGTTTTTGTGAAAACGAAATCTTAGATAAAATGGGAAACCACGTCTTTCTTCTTTTATATCATTAGTAGAAAGTTAGAAAGAAAAGGGAAACATTTGGTGGATGTAATCATTGAATTAAAGAAAAAGTTTCCGAAAGGTGTTTTTGAACGTAAGGAATTAACTGATTAACGAACAAAGCTAGAAGGATGTTTCTCGTTAACGTAATTGTACTTGGTTAAACCTTCTCTGCTCTTCCACTTTTCTAACATTTTTCATTTGCTCTACAAGCGCATCGTACATTCTCGCTCGTTACCTATGAAAAATAATCTTTTCTTTAATACTTCAGGTCCTTGTCCACTAGGTAGTTCTTAGATACATGAAGCAATTAATAAAAGTAAAGTTCGTTAATAAAAGTAATTCCTATTTCAAGCGAGAAATGCGAGCGCTTATTTTTAATACCTATTAGTCAATTCCCAATGGGATAATGATCATGATAGAGGATTTGAAATTTTCTATTAAGACATTGCCATACTAATGTAATATATTTAAGTATGTAAAAATAGTCAACGTTAGATTTAATTATTTGAAAAGTAGACAATAAAAATTAACACAGTTTTACGATCTTCCACAAACTGACATTTAAACTAGTAGCATTTTTACACATACTTACAAAAATTGAAATGAACCAAGATAAATAAAGAACTATGTATCAGTAAATATATAGCTCAAATAATGGAATATGAGGCATGTTTTTTAAGCAAGTAACGTTTTGAAATTCTGCCACCGCTCTGACGTCATTGCAGTCTGATTCGCCCTTGTTTACATTGTTTAGTGAGTGTTTAAGGTGCCTCCGATAATTGTGACTCCCACCGACTGTGAAGTCCGGTCTGTTATACGATTCCTTAGTGCTAAAGGACTAAAACCGATTGATATTCATCGTGAGATATATGCAGTTTACGCACAAAACATTATGAGTGACGGAATGGTAAGGAATCTGCGTCGTGCAATCCAGAACAAAAGATGTGGCAAGTTGAGCAAGGGCATCGTTTTTCTGCATGACAATGACCGTCCGCTTGTGTCTAATCGGACCAATGATCTCATCACATCTTTTCACTGGGACTCTAGATCATCCTCCGTACAGCCCTGATCTGGCACCCAGTGACGACCATTTGTTCCTGCACTTGAAGAAACATCTGGGCGGCCAGCGTATTCAAGACGATGACGAAGTCAAAAAGTTGTGATATGACAATAAAATAAACAAATAGATACGTTTCACAATTTATTCGAAAGCTCGACATATGTTTCGGCCGATACGGCCATTTACAAGAGTACATACAAAAGATTACTAAAATCTAAAACCTTAAGGATACTATTTATAGAGACTAATTCTATTTGAACAAGAGGAGGAGGGAATTGTAAGTGGACAATTCTAATTGATTATTAACAAGATTTTTATTATTCTGCACTGCGTTTTTAATCTCTAATGATTCTAATAAAGAAAGTCTTCTACTTTTAGGTACATTTGAATGTAGATTTTAATGTTGTCCATATCCAACATGTGGTTACGGTTTAAACAGTGTTCAACCATGCCACTCGAAGGAAGTTTTTTGTTCTTAATAGCTGCTAAATGCTCCGAAACTCGTTTCTTAATAACTCTACCGGACTGACCGATGTAAATTTCATCGTAGTTAACACATTGTATTTGGTAAATACCACTTTTTTCAATTGAATCTTGTTTATTGTTAATAAATGTTTGAAATCTTTACTTAAGTTTTTAATATATTTAAAACTACCAAAAATAGGTTTTTCTTTAACAAAGGGAACACTGTTGTGTAGTAACTGGCTGACTTTCTTTTTTAACTTTGAATTTAACATTTTGTCGATAATAATAGGCGAATAACCATTAGAAACAGCAATGTGTGTTATAGTTGTTAATTCTATATTGAAATCAACTTCGGATAAAGGTAAGCTAATTAATCTAAAAAGTAAACCATGAAACACTGCAAACTTAATTTGTTTTGAATGATAAGAATCTGAGGGAATTATTGTGTCGGTAGTAGTAGGTTTTCGATGAATATTGAATTTAAGTTTATTGGCTACTTTTGAAATCAAAATATCTAAGAAATTAATACTATTGTTCTCTTCTTTTTCCATCGTAAAAGCAATATTTGTGTTTAAAGAATTTAATACAGAAAAGAACAGATTTAACCGGCGTTCAGTACCTTTCCAGATGATGTTCCACATTCTAGTTTATAAATTTTAGAAAAGAAACTATTTACAATCCTACATGCCTAAACTAAATTTAAACTTAACTATAACTATACAATAATACACTAATAAATTAGAAAGGTCTTTGCTGCTTCAGTTATATTCATCTTTAAATTTGAGATTCAATAACTATGCGGAAGATGTCATTAAGAAAAAAAATTATGGTACGTATAGACTTTTATCCTATAAATTGATTAAGGCTTTCGCGGCCAGTTGATGAACTGATGTTGTCATTCTTCGGGTGTACAGGCAGTCTACAACCAACAGCGAAAATGGATAGACCTCTGAAGAAGCTCGCCTCTCGTGCTAGCGAAACGTTAGGAAGCAATTCCAACCGACGACGGCCTGTATACCCGAAGAATGACAACATCAGTTTTATCCTATAATTTAGTTTTTTCTGCTGAACCGAAATTGATCAAATTACTGTTTGAAATTAAATTACGCTTGTTAGCAGTTACCGTCAGATAATTCGATATTTGAATGGAACGGTTGACTTTCGATAGAGCCTGAACATCTAATAATAGTTTTAGGGGTGTTAGTTTGCGTCGACGTTGAAGTTGTTGCGACGTGGCCTATTAATCGACACCACCTATAGTTGGACAATTTAAATTCACCGTCATCGATGCAGTGTAGCAGGTAAACCAATCACCGGCCACTGCCCATTACGATGCCAATGAAAATAGGTCAACACGTTTTATGGTACATAGACGAGCTTTATATATAATATACGAGTACGGTGAGCTTTTAGAACAACCAATCTCCCGCAGGCTCCTGTTCATCGCGATGCCGTTCACATATTTTTCTCAAACGATACCCACTTGATTAGGAATGCCATTCGAAAGATTTTCTTGCAATTCCGTGCACATTTTGTTCTGAACCGTTATTCTGTTTGATACCAAAACAATCGCGTAGCCTAGTGTTCGCGAGAGTGCTATTTACTGTTCAGGAAGAAATTTGTTACCAGCAATATTGCTTGCGACTGCCACAGAATAATGTAGTACTGGTTGTAAACATTGCAGCCGCGTCCCATAACTAGCATTTGCTGAAAACGTAAATTCAAAATTATTAATGACTCGGTTCTAACGGCTTCCATTTGGAACTTTTTCATGTGATCTTTGTCGACCCCTAATCTACTGGAAGGGAGATTTAAATACGCTTCAGAAGGTTCTCCAAAATTTATATCCTCTCGGATTATTGGAAATTTGAAGATTTAATGAAAATTATAACATTGAAACTAATAAATTTTTATAATAAAGTCATAGTTCTTTATGACAACAAAACCTTTTCTTTAACAGAACCTTAAAAGTAATGATGGGCAAAATAGTAAAAATAACTTCAACCTCTAAGTTTTTTTCTACAATAAATATGTTTAAAAAAAAAGGAGGCATTAAAATCCTTTTTCGTCTAAATTTCAAGAATAACAGATCTCACATTTTGAACGCGTCCTACACAGTAGGCACAGCGCACCAAAAGCCGTATCCCACGACCGGTTTCGACCTATCGGGTCTCATCAGGTGGGCACTGACAGAAAGGCCTTTACAGGCTATATGATAAATATAAATAAAAATATGTAATCAACAGAAAGAACTACTCCGAGGGCTAATACCCCTACCGGCATTGAATTACACTGTTGATTCCGATGGATTCTTAGACGAATATATAACATATTTTAAAAAGAAGGCATTAAAATCCTTTTTAATCTAAATTTCAAGGATCACAGATCCCACATTTTTTTTTTAAAGTATGTTATACCTTCGTCTAAGAATCCATCTGAATCAAAAGTGTAATTCAATGCCGGTAGGGGTATTAGCCCTCGCAGTAGTTGTTTCTGTAGATTCTATATTTTTATTTATATTTACAATAAATATTCTTGAAAAATTAATGGTTGTATTTTATTTTTCAATTAATAGTTCATGTACTATATCTACCTACAATAGGAGATTAAATTATTGTAAAGTATTATTTGGTCGAACATTTTCATGACATTCCAATAAGTCAAGAAAACTGGAAACTTTGGCAATGCTATAGAATTAATAGGTCAAACCCCAAAGTCGAAACTCGACTCGGGGTATGAAGAAGGTAACTTTGTTATCGAAAAGTACTTCGGACGTTTAGTGTCGTGTTTTGGCGTTGGAGTTTGAGCTATTTACTGTGCTTTATTTCAATAATTAATAGAAAAGTTTTCGCAACATGGAAGTCCACCTTCTTCTTTGTAACTAATTGAAATTCAATTTTAACAGCTAAAACAAGAAGTATTTTGGTAATTTTAGGTAAACTGAGTGGCTTTCATAATTGCCTAGATTAAAATGAACATGAAATTAAATTGCCTGATTGAAATATGCCAAAATTTACAAAGTTTCGAAAGGTCCGTCGATTACTTTTTAACGAGTTTGCAAAATTAATTAGAATGAGAGTGAATAAACGATGAGAACGAAATAACAATTCCTAAAAGAATTATTTTGTAAGCAAATTTATGTAGATTTTATGTAGAATAGATTGTCCTCTCTGCGCCCTTTCGAAAAAATGAATTACGTATTTCATGGACGAAAAAAATAAGGTCAAAGAAGAATGTCGTCTTGGATCGAATTCAACACTTAAAAAATATTACCCTTAGAAGTATTATAATTTAGTAGGGTCTGGTTGAGCTGTATTACACTACCAGGCATCTTAAATTCTGTTTTATGTCGTTATAAATAACAAAGGACTAAAATTGTTTTATATAGTTATCATAATAATTATCGCTAATTATACAACATTACTGTAATACAAACAGAGAGGGAATTTTTGACGATTAATAAAATTGTATTTTAACAAACTGCCGGAAGGTATGAAAGTTTTTTTTAATTTTTTTCTTCATGTTGCCGATTTGAATATAAATTGAAAATTTTACAATTGTAAGTAGAGTACAGTAAGAATTGCGATATTATAAACAGTCACTTCGAAAATACAAGATTTTAATATTATTCAGGAAAAGAGTTTAGGTTACAATGGGTAAAGCTTAGAGAGAAGTATTTGTAGGAGAGACGAGATTTATTACATTGTAATGACAATGACCGATTTGTTTATGTACTTCTAAGCTAAACTAACCATTTATTTTTGAACTCAAAACGGGACAGTTTTTATACCCAAGTTAGCAGGTTAACAATGAACAAACAATAAAAAACAAATAAACTCAATAAATTCTGATAAACGGTTCTCCGAGCTGATAGGCCGTGGGATTAACTCCTAACGTTTCATCTGCAACTGAGGCAGACGTCTTCAGAGGCGGTGTGCACACTCAACGCAGAACTACCACAGCGAACACTACAACGACTACCACACCGCCTCTGAAGATGTCTGCCTCAGTTGCAGACGAAACATCAAACTCAATAAACTTCTTAATTTTCTTTATTTAGAAAAAGTGTAACTTAATGCAATTAGTATTAACTGTTATTATATTAATATTAATTATAATTATATTAAATATAAGTATGGAATCAACAGAAACAACTACTACATATTTATATTTATATTTGAAATATAGCCTGTTTAGACCTTTCTACCAGCGCCCACCTGATGAGACCCGATAGGTCGAAACCGGTCGTTAGATATGGCTTTCGGTTCGTTGTGCCTACTTGGTAGGAAGCGTGAGATCTTTGATCTTAATATTTAGACGAATAACGATTTTAATTCCTTCTTTTTTGAATATATATAATTATTTTTATTATAAGAAGTTGTGAAAAATAAAAATCAATCACCAGTTAACCAGCTTTATTAATGCAAAGTTTCTCTGACAGACACTATTAAATAATATGCAACATATTCTATTTAATTGTATATATATTTATCAGAGGAACAAAATTTGCTTTAATACAGTTGGTGATAAGAATGAAATTCTTGGCACGTTTTTTTATATTTACCAACATCGCTTTCAGAACTGGTACCTGTAAGTGATTTTTTTCGGACGTTCACAATTCATTCATAAGAGAAAAGACTCTTTCTACTGCAGCATTTGTACCAGGTAGACATAAAATATATTATATTAAAATACGAAAATTTTCATGTTATAGATTGTTGGTGTCTCACGAGCTTCGTAATTTAAAATTTTCGCGCGGTTTCGGAAAACGGGACTATTTACCGTCCCGGCGCTTTATTTGGGGACAACGTGTCAGGTGGCCGAGAAAAGGGACAGTCCCGTTCAAAACGGGACGTATGGTCACATTATTCTAAGCACATAAGTATGTGAGTAGTATATAGTGTGCATTAGTTTATTGCTATTTGTGATTATTTATTAGAGTTACAAACAGTATATGCTTTCATTGATACGAATAATTTTACAAAGAATACTTCGTCCCTAAATTAAATTAGTTTTGAGTAAGTTTTAATATAAATTGTTAAATTATTATAGTTAAACACGTATTCTGATATAAACATAACACAGAAACAATGGTCTAAACTCTTCATTTCATAGATTTTACTTCACCTTTTAAGAAAGGAAAGATACCAAAACATTATTTCTTCCAGCGTCATTCTGCCTATTCATTCGATTAAACTAACACGAATTAATTTCATTACAGTTTTTTCGATTTTTTCTTATATTACATTATAGATTGGTTTGGGTTAATGCACTTTATTTTATATTTTAACTCCTAAATTTATTGTTTCTTTGAAAAGATGTTTTGAATTGTAAACATTATTTCAGAAAGTTGGTAGCCATTTCCGGGGTGAAGGGTAATAAATTCATAAATTAGTTGAGTTTTGAAATCCAATGAACTTCAAAACGTTTATTCACAAACTACGTAACTACTATGAGCATAGTTCTAATTTAGAGTTCTCGAAAACGCTTTGATGCCTCAAATTCTTGAATGTTCAACAGAACTGTGTAGTTTAGTTCGTAAACCATCTCCAGGAGTTGGTATACTCACATAATACCAATGCCATCGTCACAAACCGTCCTACATTAAGTTAACCATCGAGACGGTGAATTTCCTGAATACAAATTCAATCGCGTTATGCATACATATTATCTAAATTAACGAAAATATACATATATACAAGGCACTTGACGGTTTAATTGGGTACATGCTAAGACTGCACTATTATACGTAGGTATTAGCAGGGATATATAAAGCGCGATAGTTAAGAAAACTCTTTGGATATGATAGAAACTTAATGGAAATGAAATTAGCAATTATATGGGGCTTATATTAATCAAAAACAACGTTCAATAATGGGGAAGGTGATGTTTGGACATGTATCTCCAGTCCTTCCTATCCTGAGCCAATCTTCGCATTTATTTAGTTCTAGAACACCTTACATCCCTAATTATTTATTACTTCCATTTCTGCGTCTAATATGCCTCAAACTATCCCTTCATGATATTTAAACTTTGGTGGGTGCACTTTTTGTGAAACATGTTTATTAACTTAAAATAACCGTTCGCTAAGAAATTTGATAGTAAACAGTAAACCAAAAACTAACATCAGACAAAAAAGCGGAGTTTATAAGATAGCCTGTAAAAATTGGGATGCCTTTTATCTAGGCCAAACTGTTAGGACTATAGACATTAAAATCAATGAGCATGTTAACAGTATCAAAAAAGTGGTTGTTCTAACCATTGTATCTATCTAGCCCATTCATTAGATTTAGAATATATAAAAATCTTACATACTAACGTAAGAAAAGGAAAAAAACTATATCTACTTGAATCACTTGAAATTAACAAATCTTTATATAAAGCAGAAAATTTAATGAACAACCAGTTAGAATTAGAAACTTTTTCCTCCCCCCTAATTTTAAGTAGGCAATAAATTATGATTTGTGTATTATTTAAGTTTAGTATAACTATACTCTTGAAACTGAGCACATAACTCGAAACAATATTGTGGAGACAATAAATTGTTATAGTGAAACATTACCAAGTTTTGTTTCTTTATTTTAAGTTATCCCTTCATGTTTCAGAAGGTGTCATACCAACCTACCTCTCTTTTCCCTTATTGACTTTCATAGTACCCTTTATTCTCCTACTCTTCCTAATTTCTATCCTTTTGTATCAACAGCCCTCTATAGTACCATACCTCAAACGTTTCTAACTTTTTTTTTCTGTCGCGCCCACCGTTTACGTTTTGCACCCACACAGAACCGTGCTCCAAATATACACTTTTAATAGTATTTTTCGAATTTATTAATTAAAACAAAAACCCTTCTAATAATACTTGAGAAGAAGTGATTTGTTA
This sequence comes from Agrilus biguttatus, assembly GCA_963921985.1. Classification (NCBI taxonomy): domain Eukaryota; kingdom Metazoa; phylum Arthropoda; class Insecta; order Coleoptera; family Buprestidae; genus Agrilus; species Agrilus biguttatus. The sequence goes on from OY998117.1 coordinate 33,980,276, forward strand.
AAACTTTTGTGGGTGCAATCAATCCTCATTGAAAGCTCGCTTCAGTTATAGTTTTCCATTTTAGGTAAAAGACCGTCAACTAGTTAGTTTACTTTCCACTACCGTCTTTACTTTTAGGTCCATATTTTAGAATAATCCCTTTCCGGGAATTTAATACCAAGCAATGTCATATTTCGCAGAATGATTCTTCTTTACTTTCCTCCGATCGTCAATTTGCTTTGACTGCTATAATTTGTAAATTTACTCGATAGGTCAGTTAGAACTTTTAAGCTTTAATTAGCGCAGCAGTATTGAATAAGACAGAAAACATTCTCTACTACCTGAAGACATTCTTAAGCTCTTGCAAACTTTTATTCAACAAACTTCACTCAATAAATCTACCCTATTTATTGACTAAGAGATAAACAATTTCAGTAAAATATCACGGTTAGAATGTTTTTTCTTTTTTGATAAATCAAGCGTCCTTTACTACATTAATACTTTCGATAGTGCAACGTTTGTGAAACATCATGAAACTTGTAAGAATAAAAAAGTTTTAAGTGTAATATACAATACCATCAAATTCATACACAATGTTAGCTATAAGTTCAAAAATAAATTATCAAAATTTAATCTCAAAGCCATAGAAACGAATAAAAATAACTAAAAAACACTTTTAGTTAAAAATAAACCATCTCAACCACCCGAAGCAAAAAGTGGTATTTACAAAATTCATTGCAATAATTGTAATGAAATTTACATCGGAAAAAGTGGGAGAGCCATTGAAACCAGATTTAAATAACATTATTATTCAATAAATAAAAAACTTAATAAAACAGGCCTCGCGGAGCATTGTATCAATTCCAATCATTCGATCAAAATATACAATACAAAAATTTTACACTCGAATATTAATAACAATCGGAAATTAACCATGCTAGAGAATCTAGAAATCAAAATTAAACTTAGTCAATTTTCAAACCGAATTAAATACATCGAACTCCCCACTACTCCTTTGTAATTTGTAATTTGGTAATTTGTAGATAAATTGTTAGCATTAGTTCTTAATTATGTTTAAGTACGCTCTTGATAATGATCGCTATCGATCGAAACTTAGTCGAGTATAATAAATTTGGTGAAACGTTATTTGTTTTATTTTATTTTTACAAGTCCTTTACTACATTTGACTGAAATTTCATTAGTTGACTTCCTTTTTGCAGGTTCGCTAATTATTTAACTGTCAGATTTTTCACTATGTTTTGGTGATTGTAGTATAAATTTTTCGTGGAAATAAATCTGTCGTTCATTTCGCAAAACATAAAACTCCATCTTCCTGAAAACAAATTCACTTTTCGTCGACGGTTTAGGGAAACGTAGCTTTCTATAAAAATAAATTTGCTTGTCTTTTCGTAGCTAAAAACATGTCTGTTGTAATAAAATTTCTTATTTTGCAGCAAATACTGCAAATCACAGAACTTTACATTTGAAAGATTTATTTTATACCAAAGTCGAGGAATTTTTACATAAACTCAAACTTTTATTTAAAAATTATTTAAAATAAAAGATGTCGTTATATTCTCACGAAACCATAAAATATTTATTAAATTATTCCAGGTTTCAGATATATTCACAATCGCATGCTCGGATACCGATTTGAACATTGCCGCAATTTGGATTGAGCGATATTTCTGGTAATATATGTTATCCTCAAACATATTATACATTATACCTGATTTACCTTGTTCAATTTGAGATTTCACAAATTTAACTAGTTAAATTGCTCATGAGTGTGCGGATATATATAGTTCAATCAATTTAATTTAGGTAGATTTGTCCTTAGCACTACGAACCAACATAGTATTCAATTTCTAATTACCCCTAAGAGACGGTACCACGGAAAGTATATTACGCTTTGAGTTTTGTTTTCTTTATTATTTTGTATTGGTTGTAACCGTTGGAATTGGAGTCCACTTTTTAGAAAAAGTGAACTGGTGATGTCCTAATTCGGGCCTAAAAGCTGTCGACACCATGTCTACATCCAGTATCGGAGATAAAAGAAACTCTGAAGAAGCTCGCCACATGTGCTAGCGAAATCTTAGGAAGCAATTCCAACAGACAACGGCCTTTAGACCCAAATCAGTACATCACCAATTCATCATCTTAAAAAAAACTTTTTTGGTTTCATTCCCACCAGCTACTCGTGCTGGTGGGCGGGCAGTCCCTCCGACCTACACTGTAGTGCGAAGCCGGAGGGTAGGGCGTGAGGCCCTCTTCAGCCTCCTTTCAGGAATCGTGGGAATGGGTGAGTGGTATGGTTAGGGAGAAAAAGATGAGACGGACGAAATGAAGACAGAAGAGAAATGAAAGATTATCTGTGGAATATTACTGCCCCAGCATTTACCTAAATGATCCAAGGAAACTACAGAAAACTTGAACCAGAGCAACCGGACCCGGTTTCGAACCGGTGACCTTCCGAATGCTAAGCAATGATCTAGAGTACTAGACAACGCCGCTCGGTAATTCATCATCTGGCCGCGAAAGTTAATTATAAATTTATCACTGGAAACCATTGGTTTTGATCTGCGTAATTTAAGATAAGAATTAGTTACAACTGGTTCTCCAATATTTGAGTTTCATATGTACGTTCGTTCGTACATAGGTAAATGTCCAATGGTTGAACGAGAAACCGAAAATTTCCATTTCATGAAATATTCGATTAGGGGTGTTCCAGCGATCGGATGCATTTAAATTTATTTTCCGCAGAGGGAGTTGACATGTAGAAGACGACGAGGCGTTTACCTACCGTGGTAACGCGATTATCTCGCATCGGGTGACGTTATTCGCTTTTTACTGTTAAGTTCCGGTGGCATTTCACTAAAGTGCTGCCACTGTGGCTTTCATTCTAATGGATCGCGACGACCTTCTTTTGCGGCTGTAACTTTAACTGTCTGACGTATCAATTTTCAGTGACGATATCGCTTTCGCCAATGAAAAAAAAAAAGAAAAAAGAAATAACCGAAAGTTTTTGTCGTTCAACGAAATTGCTGGCATTTATCATCACCGGACAGTTACCGAAGTGAAGGACAATATGAGTTTTGACAGCGAAACTATTATAAGGTAGACGACACAGAAAAATACGTATATTGTGTATTTCTTTATAGCCATCTAACGGAAAAATGGAATATGACTAATGATTTCAAAAAATTATGTACCAATTGTAACAATAAAAAACATCGGTTTGTTCTCAATGATAAAAATGGAATAAAACAACTTGGAAAACTTTCACTATAATTTATTAACTAAACTCTATACGTATTTCGCCTTATAAGGGCATCGTCAAGAGTATCAATTATACTAAATAATATTCTAATGTACATTTCTGTTTATAGTGGATGGTTTTTAGAGAGGGGTTACAATATCAGGGTCTAACAAGGGGTTATTTCCGAAGTATATTTGGTCATTTGTAATAATTTGATTTGATTGCTTTTTTAATTTTAAAAATTTCATATCTGTCTAAAATGGGGTTACCTTTTAAATTATGTAATAGTTTTAGATTGCTTTTGTTTATACTATGGCCTTATAAGGCGAAATACGTATAGAGGTTAGTAAATAAATTACAGTGAAAGTTTTCTAAGTTGTTTTAATTCAAATTTTGTAATATGTTTCACCAAGTGATAACGGCGAATATTTTAAATTTAGATAAAAATGGGTTTACGATATACATATCTTGATTAACTGAAAATGTGCTTTTAAGGTCACTGAATTAAAGATATCAATGGATTTAAGTGTATACAAAAAGCAGAACATAATTAAATGGGGCAAAATGTACAAAATTATATATCACTAATAATTATTTACTTTAACTAACATGCAAATAGGATTTATGTGTATGTTTTCATTGTAGTGTGTATATATATATATTACATCCTCCCCTACATTATTTTTTTAATTCTTCATTTATTTGTATTAACTACCTTTTACTGTTAATTTGTGTATTTTCGCTTCTTTTTAGTAAGTATGTTTCTGTACAATCTACACTTATTTTCTTCTTTTTTTACCAGTGTTCATTCGCCCTTGTTTCATCGCCCATTCTGAATCTTGACTTAATTTCTTCCTTCTGCCTTTAATTTATCTTTTCTGAAATATTATGGTAATTCAATTTTGGCGTGATTTATTAATATTTTTTGACGTACTCGGAGTTTTCTAATTGTATCTCCCAAGTTTGTCTTTGGATGTTTTTGTCAATGTCTTCTAAATCGATGTACATATACCTTCTGTGAAATCTTTTCGGCTTTTCCTCCAATATTCTTTTCTACTGTATTGTTTACTTCTTCTGCCTTTTAGTTTATTGTTTTCATTCAAAATTCTATTTCCTTCTTGGTTTCTTATCTTCTATTTATACTTTATCGCTGTTCTTGCTGGTTTGGTAAACTATTTTGTTGGACTTTGTCTCTCTACATGCAAAATATGGGTTGACGTGTTTTTATATAGGTTCCGATCCATTTTACAAACTTAGCTGGCATTCATTTTATTTGATTTCAAACCTGCCGTCTCAAATTTCTGTCCTATTGTATTTCCTGCTAAGTGAAGGATTAGCACATTCTCTTTTTTCATGCAATATTTTGGGAATACTTTGTGTATTACTTATAATTGAGATGGTAGACACCTTCATATGAGAGCATTGTCTAATAAAAAATTGGATTTATTTGACTGTTACTCAATGAAAATCCATTATCACCATAAAATAACGTAATAAAGGTTTGTGAAAATTTACGTTTTGTTATATTATTATAATTGTCGAAAAATTACGTTAAGGGTATCATCCGTCATTGTGAAAATTCAAAAACATCGTGGACGAATTTACTTATGCTAATGGAACGCGGTGTGTAAATCTATTACACTTAAGTTTGGTAGTGATTAGGTTTGCACTGGTAATTCTCGCTAAATATCAGATATGTGCATTAACTGGACAGAATTTCTCTCAGAGTAACATTTACTACAAGAACACATTTCGCTCGATGTTTTGTTTCTTGCTCGAAGCATGTTTAAAGGAACAATAACACAGTGGTTGCCAACAGTTTCGTACTATGTTTAGTTAATTTAGCAGGCCATTATCGATTACTCGAGGCGCTGTAGTTTGTTATCCACCATTTATCTGTATTATATACAAGGAAGGTTACGTAGATAGTAGAATGAAGTGAAAACAAGGTGGTGTGATCCTTGAGTTTCACACGGAGACCCTCTTAGTACGAGGAATGAATAAAATATGTTTTTATTTTTTTTTTACAGTATTTCGTTTAAACCAAAAACGGCTTGACCAGTAATACGATAGTGAAAGTGTTTCTCTTTCACTTGAAGATATCATCACTGTGTCGCAAAATAATTATTAGGTAGGGGTATTAGCCCTCGGAGTAGTTGTTTCTGTTGATTCCATATTTATATTTATCATATAGCATGTAAAAGCCTTTCTGCCAGCACCCATCTAATGAGAGCCAAGGTCAAAACCGGTTGTGGGATATGGCTTTCGGTTCGCTGTGCCTACTTAGTAGGATGCGTTCCAAATGTAGGATCTTTGATCGTAATATTTAGACGAATAAGGATTTTAATTCCTTCTTTTTAGGATATCTTTTGTATCTTCATCTAAGAATCAACAGTGTAATTCAATGCTGGTGGGGGTATTAGCCCTTGGAGTAGTTGTTTCTGTTGATTCCGTATTTATATTTATAATAATTATTATGTTTATTGTTGTGTTGCTAATGTAGTGTTACAAGACGTTACAGCCTCGTAGATTAGATATCTACGTAATCTGACTTTTCTTTGCCAGCGAATTTTGTAAATTAGTGGAATATTTTGAGCACAGCATTGTTCGCAAATCAGATTTTTATTAAAATTTAGATTAACAGTTGTATTATACTTCTGTTTTTTTTTCGTGGTTTTAATTTCAGTATTTATGTAAATAGAGGGGCGTATATATTTTTTAAATCCGTTTTCAGCAAATGATAAGTACCATCGTACATAGTACGCTGTTATTATAGATTTCGTTATATTTAAAAGATCATACATGTTATGCGAACAGACCTTTTTTTCAAGTTACTTGTTTTCTCTTTTCATACAAAAGACTTTTGAATTGGCTACTGGAAATTACCTATAAGTTTTAAAGTTCTGAAGTATCAATTTTGAAATGTTACTCTCAAACAAAGCAGTAAATAATTAATGATAATCACCAAGACCGAAGATCATTCAAAAAGTGTTTTTATTGAATTTGGACGTCCTCTCTGCACTTTTTTTTAACAAAAAAGGGTCCTGTGAACGTGTAACAATTTAACAATTTGCCGTAAAATGGAATGCAGAACCGGTTGAAAAATAGGTATAACATCTACAAAAGTATTACATTACTCATTAATACATTTTGTAGCCAATATACTTATATTCATGATAATTTTTATGCTATTCTATTATGATTACCATAAACTTATTAGATATTATTGATGTGGGTAATTTGTGGGTAATTATCATGATGTTATAGAATGAGATATTTTTCTCGGCACAATTGAAGATAATGATTCTTTTTTGTACAGGAGTATCGGATGAAGAAATCTTGTGAATTTAGAAAATAATAAGAATGTTAAACTATGTTATTGCATGTCATAACCGAAGTGTAAATAGCTTTTCTCAAAGTTCGTAAGCTTGCCACAATTTATAGGTCTAGACAGTGTTTTTTCATTGCAATAAACTTTAGGAGTTTGGAATATGACATCGCTCCATCTTAATAAATACGTTTTCGATTCGATACGACAGTCATTTTGATGTTTACTGAAAATATAAAGACAGAGATAGTAATAACATGAAGAATACCTGCCGAATGTTTAAAATGGTAATCAGTTTAATTTTTAGTTTAAATATTACCAAAATAGATAAGGAATGCTAATTAGGAGGGACCGAATTTTTTATAATTGCATATTTGCGTATGTTTTTATATATTTGGCCTATTCCCACCCATTATTGCATATTTTCGTTATCTTTACAATCTTTTTTGGTAGGGTTGTTAATTTAACCTTAAAAACGGCACAATCTCCATGGCCAAAACAGCAAAAACTGTATGTCAAACACATTATTAATAAAATCTTACGTCAAACCTATTAGCCGCAGTAACAAAATGTTAAATAAATGTTAATTAGTGTCGGCAATTTATTGATTGTATAGTAATTTTAAATTAAAAGGAAACTAAAGGTTACTATTTTTTAAATTTTGTAATGCTGTGTATTTTGACACTTTGCATGCATATTTTGAATAAGAATATTTATTCCATAACCAAGATTTGGTCCAAACTAAATTGTAGCCTATTTCGAAAAAATACATGACAGTTCAAACTTCAGCCCTGAAATATCTTTTACTTAAAATCCAAAATCTCAGTATAAAGTAATCTAGTAAACTGAGCTGCATTCAAATCATTTCTGTAACTGTATAAGTACGAGGGTGGGTCAAATATAAAGGAGCCTTTGTTGATAAAACATTTATTTTGAAAAGTTTCACAAAAACACAAATTTCTCTATTTTTCGACATATCTCTTTGTTTGTCAATATATTTTTCCTAACGCATTGGTAGTTTTTTCATCCCATTTTCATAAAAAGAAACAGGGCGGGTGTCTATCCAGTTGCGCACATACGTCTCTATCTGTTCATCGGTGTGAAATCGTTAATCGCTCGCCTCCTAGTGATTCTTTGAGGGGCCCTAACATGTGGAAATCATAAGGGGATAGGTCTGGGCTATATGGAGGGTGTTCCAACCGAGTCCAGTGCGTTTCACCGATTTGGGCCTGCGTTAAAGCTGCGGTATGAGGCCTAGCGTATTAGTGCAAGAGTAACACGTCACCCCATTAGTGACTTGTTTTCTTTTTTGGCGATAAGCAAGTTTTACCTGTCTCAGAAGGTTATAGTAGTAGGCTGCATTAATGGTTCTTCGCTTGTGCAAAAAAGCGACCAACAGCACCCCTCTCCAGTCCCAAAAAACCGTGGCTAAAACTTTACCTGCAGCCAGACGTGTTTTCGGCTTCACTGGATGTTGCAGCTTAATACTCTTTCGTTACAATTTGTTTATGCATTTTATTATTGTTTCTTATGTTGTATAAACTACGTCCATGGACTGCATGCAGGTACGCGGCGTTGTGCCTTTGTGGCATCACTATCATGAGAGTGCTATTAGCGTGAACATCTATCTATAATGATCGATACCTGAAAGCACGTGTTAAATAGTAGAATTGCCTGTAAAATGTGATTTATAGTTGTTATGTCTTTTAATAGTCCTTTAATAAATTAGTGTGTTAACTTCGATTAGTGCATTTCTCGACGTTATTTATAAACAAACACAAAAATACAGTCCACTAATACGATTGCTACAACAACCCCAAAACAAATATTATGGTGGTGATTGATAACTGGGAGATGCTGGAAATGGTCTTTGTAATTTACCGACGGCGGCAGCCATCCCGCAATGATTGCTGCCGCCGTGATTACTTACTGACAAAGGGTCGGCACACATCAAAAGGCCATGGAGCCACATGCGAGCAAATGCAATAAATGCGACAATTCTTACTAATATTTGAGGTAAACAGCCAGTTGCAATTTGATCCTTGGTTGAACCAGTCGATTTGGTTTCCGCGCTATCTTTTTCTTCGTATACAGTCCACGCAATATATACAGTCCACCCTTTTTTATTGTTAAGTTTTAGTTAAAGTGTTTGTTTGTAAATTATGTTTTTAATAAATATCATATATAAACGATCGAGTGGAGTTATTTATTAGAACAATTTTCGTGAGCAAAACATTGCAATAAGTTCGTCAAACTACGGCGACAACACTGGATTTGATTCATCTTTTCGCCGCCACTCCATGCTTGCTCGTTTAGATGTTTGAGTGTAATGGTGTACCCACGTCTCAACGCAGGTTACAATTTTGTGCAAAAAAAATCACCTTTCTCTCTAAATCGAGTGAGAAGCACTTGAGAGATGCGAACTCGAGCAGCTTTCTGATCTTTACCCACCAATTTTTCGGAATCTCAAGTTTTTCGTTATGGTTGTGTAGACACTCCCATACTGATGTTCATGTTCATCAGGTATCTGAAGCACAGTGACGTGACAGTCCCCTTCAATAAGGTTTCTAACGCGTGCAATGTTAACCAGCGTAATGCTGGTGCGCGGACGACCAGGATGATTTACATTTTCGACACGATTACGTCCATCGTTAAATTTTTAGCACCAAACTTTCACACGTGGCCACGAAAGCGTTTCATTTCTGAATTGTACTTGCAATATGCGCAAACTTCCAGCTGGTTTCTCGTTTTCACGTGTAAGAAACTTAATAATAATTCGTTGCGCAATGCTGCTATGTACCTCTTACTTACTTATTGTGATAGCTAATAACCAAGCGAACTTAGCAATACGACGCGTCGTTTCCGTGCCACCTAATATCCTCACTTCAAGTTCCTAACGCCCGGATGCGCCTTGAATAACTATCCGGCGCAAAATTTAAAAAAGCTCGTTTGTATTTGATCCACCCTCATATATGTAGCAGTAATGTGACATTTTTTTGTCTTATATCCATCACCTCTTCATCAGATCGTTAGCGTACGTTAAACTCTATCTGTGTTCTAAATTCTACAGTTTAAACTTTTTAATTATATTTTGAACTTAAGCTTATCGACATTTTAGTGTATTCTCATTTTAGGCTTGTATATATTGATTTTAAAAACATATTTTCATTTATTATTTCTGTTACTTACGCCCTTAACATTAATGAACTTGTTATTTACAGATTTTAGTAACAATCTTCCTAAGAAATAACAGTAAAAATGAATTACTTTTTTGTATTGGGTGCAAGAATCATCATTTTAAAAATATGGTAATACTAATTGGAGAAAAAAAGTAAATAATAGAGTTCGCAGTTCAAATAAATCGCGCAAGTTCGACACATTTTTGCTTTATTTAACTCGCTGACTTGATAAATATCATCCCAAGTTTCCTGCTCCGTCTGCAAAGAATACACACTTTCCACCACAAATCAAACAGAAATATTTCAAGTAAATCATCTTCTTGTCTCAATTCGAAAGTTTAGGTTTTTCGTAAAGCCGACGTTATCGAATCGTTGCTTGGATGGTCGGACACATCTGAGAATGTCATCCCAATTACGTGACATATTTTTGCGCACGTTTTGTATATATTTGCGTGATATTAATATTAAAATGTGGCTTCTCAAAAGATATACGTTTTGTCAGTTTATGCATACATATATCAAAAACATAAATTTTCCTGTGAATTTTCTCCTCTCTAACCTCCAGGCACTTTGAACGATGATGGCGTAAAAGACAGAGCGATAGGTATACACGATTACGCTTTCAGGGACGGTTAGCATAGTGGCATATTATAAGACCCTTCGCAAATATTATTTAACACTTAACGTTATAAAGGCATGTAAGTTTACTTAAGTAGTTGGTAGACGATAATTAGTTTTTGGTGATGTAAAAGACACACGTTTCAGAATGAATAGCGGGCTTTTCAAATTTTATATTACCCTTAAATTATATAACCCGCTAATATACATAAAGTCAAGTTCAAATGTCCTGCCCGGGACATTAATTTTGATTCCTGAAAGTTATTACAACTCCAGAGACTTGTTATAATGAAGTAGTAAAAGTTTTAATGGATAATAGTGGGGTCAAATACCTTATAAATCGCTGGCCATTTCGCTAATATCCATTTCTAGCAGTAGCCTCATGAGAATTATACATTGCTTGAATTATAAGCAATTGACTTGTCTATCTTTGAATCTAACTTTACCTAATCATTTAATTTTCGTTCTTCGTTCGTGATAAATTGTCATAACAATCAGACGGAAATTAACCGAATTTATTTTCATTTCATTTTTAATTTTCTTTTCTTTGTTCTGTCGAAGTTGTCTACGCCGAACTGATAAGAATCAAGAAGTTCGAAATCGCAATCTACATCTGACAGTTTCGACGGAATACTGACCAGGTAAAAAGACAAAATAATTGAAAAATAATAATACATGGGTAAAACAATAGTTATAATAACCATAGAGATATGGAAACATATTTTAGATATAAATATTGGATTATGTTATATTGAAAATATTAGCTGTACGAAGAAAATAGTAATCAGTTCAAAATCATAAATGAAAAAATATAATTTTTATGTTGACTCATTTTCACAATCAATAATTTAAATAGTGTTCATATTGCCACGAATTTTGTAGTAATTCTATTTATTGAAACAGGTATCGCATATATAAGTAAATTATTTAACACTAAAACACACTATTATATATATACACTTATTTATCTTACAATTAGATTATTTGTCAGTGTTTATTTCTCTTGTTCGCGCACTATTCATATCAACCGTCTTTTATCTACTATATCCCGTCGGATGCTAGTCACTTTTTTATACTGTTATGAAATGTTCTTGAATTTTTTCGGAAAATTCCCGTACTCAAGTTGATTTTGTCTTGCGGTCTTGTGTTTGTCATATCCGGGTATAATTTATGACCGTGGCTCATGGAAGGTGCCGTCGATATCGATTGTCGCCTGCGGCATTCGGACAACACCTACGCTTTAACCGCCATTTATATAAATTTATTATTGAGAAAATTACTGTTACTGGTTACTTTAATACAAAACTAATAGAAAACAAATGTATTTCTCTTTTTTAATATTTTATTTATTACTATTCTTGACTTTTTTATATTAGTTTCAATTGGAATTTGTGAAGAACTAAAAAATATATACTGCAGAGTGTACGCTGCACTGATATATTTAATGCAGATACCCAGAGGAGCATAGAAAACAGGATTTTTGTGACGGAATATATTGCCATTGCACTGAATTTTCAAGCATGGTGGAAAGGTTATTTACAGAGGCAACTCCTCCATGTATTACAGGCAGCTACTAACCAGAGTTTTTTATCCGTAACTTCTCCATTAGAAGTTTCGGAGTGTCAATTAAGGTAGAGTTAAAATTAGAACGTCGAAGTTACTTTATTTGAGTTTATTACCGAAATTGAATATTTCATTACAGGTGGAAATGAAATGTTTTGATCACTGGATTTTAAATATTCTGTATGTCAGAAATTATGTAAATTTGTCCTAAAAATAAAATTATTAATACATATATTAAAAATTTGAAGTACCTCTGGAATATTATAATTAAAACAAATGGAATTTTAGTAAAACCGTTAACATTATAACCACTTAACATTATACAACAGTACTTTATTAAAAAAAACAACAGGGGCGTCTATGTTTGTAGTACCCTCATTCTCAAAAAATACGGTTCAGTACACGACAGGTACTACCTTAGAACGAAAGTACATTAGGCAGCATTTAATACTGTAGCAGCGTGCTTGTGATAGGAAATGTATCTAGACATCCTGTCTCGCTGTGTAACATTCGTAAGCCTTTGAGTTAAAATATTCACAAATGTTTCAAACAATGGAATCTCAATAAATTCAAATTAAATGTCTCGTTATTTTATATTAAGCTTTCAATAAGCTAAACAAATAATATATGTATATACAAATTAATTCTTTAGAGGTGAATTATTACAGGTAAGTTTAAAAGTGCTTTTCAAAAGTACTTGTATAAGTAATTGTTTCTGCCTTTACTTTATGGAAATTATGAATCATATTGAACAAATTAATGAGTAAAATTTCCACTTAATACTTTTATTGAAATCTTAACGATCGCTTCACCCTACTAGGGTATCTTCAGAAGAACTATTCGTACAAATTTTAATTGCACTATTTCTTAAATGCTATCACATTCATGGTGGAGATACATCTTCCAATTTATCCATAATTATTGAGCTATACACATTTTCAATTGCATTTAATAACACTAGGTTCTATTTTGCATATGATTTTTGATTTCTAAAGTTTCCAAAATATCGATTTTTTTTCCTTTCTTCTCTTTATGTAAGATCTTGAAATTTTCGTCTAAAATAAATTTATGCTTTTTGTTATTGATGTGGTTCATAAATGACGAGTTCTCATTATAATTTTTGCAATGTTCTTGAATTCCTTCTTTGAACGTTCTTCCAGTTTGTCCTACATATATTGCATTGCAACTATTGCAATTTAATTTATACTTATATAAGTATCCATCCTTTTTAGAGTTCTCACTTAGTTTAAACGATCCTCTTTTAGTTCATTGCCTGAATTTGAAACACATTATTTTTTCAGTTTATGATCCTTGACGAAATATTAAGTGCTTGATAGAAAATGTTGTGAATTTTAATTCCGAACAAAATCTAGATAATAAAGACAACCAAATGCGCTATACAATAAATTTTAAATTCAATCCGCCCATTATAGTTAATGTAGATTGGAAACGGCGAGAACATTTAAAGTTATATTTAAACTTAACGAGATGTCTATGCTTGTTAATTACTAAAGTTTAGGAACTACTGGGAGACACTTTTTTGTTTGTTCAATAACAACGAAAAAGAAAATGAATAAGAAGCAAAAGAAGTTATAATCTGATATTGGTGCATGATTAATATTTAAATAAATCCAAAAAAGAAGGTAATAAAATCTTTTTTCGCCTAATTATAAAGGATCACAGGTCTCACATTTGGAACGCGTCCAACACAGTAGGCACAACGCACCGTAGTTGTTTCTGTTAATTCCATATTTATATTTAAATACACGTGAGCAATAATACTGTCATTAATAAGAATATTTGATTCGGTTAACCTGTAATAAAAATACAAAAATTAAAAGGTATATCAAATGAAACAATAAAATTCCAATGACAGTCCTTCATTTGACTATAGTCCTATCTTCTCGTGTGGTTACGTTTGACTTTATTATATATCTGTTACATTTTCGGTAGCGAATGATTTTGGGTTCGGTATAAATTTTCGTCAAATACGTAAAAATCCAAATGACTTAGTAGAATATATTTGAAACATACATGTACTTTTTATTCTAGTTTCTTGTTTACATGTTAGTTATTTTGATCGCGGTCATAGTATCATTGGCGTATGGATACCAGCAACTGAGAATGGCCTGCGTTTGCCATTTTAACGGTAGGTACCAACCTACAACAATACAATAGGCCGGAAAAGCATTACACAGGTCATCAATTTAATGAAGCTTACTGATCTGACCCCTAAGCTATACGTTTATTGCTGACAAAGCTCCTTCGACACTATACGACGCCTATCAATTTATTATTACAATTCTATGTCAATAACAGTATACTGATATTGACTTCGATCAATATGATCCACCCTTTGAAATTTATACCTGTTGACGCAATAAATATCGTATAGATCAGAGTTATATACATTTTAACAAACGCAGAGTAAGATAGGTACTACATTATTTTTTATTAGCCTAAGCCAAACTAGTTTACCCTAGGAGTTGGACCTGGTTCTAAGCATTGAGCGGTCTTGCAATTTGCGGTAAAACGTAAAAATTGTAGACTGAGCGGTCACTTTTTCCATCTCATTTAAATATGTCGATTTTGCGGTCAAGATAACATAAGACTATGGAATATGCGATAATAAAACACAACTAACATCATGGAGCTTATTTTGTCAATATTTATTTATAAAAATATACATATATAAATACATAGTTATAAGAAATATAAGAAAAATAAAGAAGTATACATTAAATACGTGAAACTCTTTTATAAATACATTGTTATTCTTAATCTACTCTAATAATGTAAGACATTTTCTTTAGAAATAATAATAGGTTTTCTTCTTTTGAATCGTTGTCATCATCTATATACCACTTTGTCACTTCTTCAATCCTCTCATCCAAGTGGATGTATTTTCTTTTTCGCTTTTTTCCGTCTAAATTTAATTCCAACCTCATTATTTTTTGATCAGCTTCTTCGGCTATTTCAATAAATGTTTGAAGAATGGTTTTAAATCTCGGATTTGTTCTTCCGATTTTGGAGTTTAGTACGTGATTTACACCTTCAGCTGTACCAATAACCTAACCTAACCTAACTTAACCTAACCTAACCAATTTGTTTTTAAAAATAACGGTGTATACATTATACACGCGAAACGCTTTTTGACCGCAAAATCGACAGGTAAATTTTACCCTTCCTCCATTCTTACATTCAAGAAAGATTTGACCGAAAAATCCACTGACCGCTCGATGGACTGACCGCAAATAGGACGACACCGGCGGTACAGGGGATGGACGTGAATAAAGGAGGTTAAAAAGATATAGAAAAACGAAATAACGCAACGCAACCCATCCAAACCATGCAAAACTTTTTCATTATAACTGTCCTCGGGAAAACTAGCTTGACCTAGGAAAAAGTAGTTTTACCTTAAACGGATTTAATCGATACCATGTCTACAGACGCGTTTAGAAAGATCAGAAGGAAAATTTAAAATTCGCTTCAAAAAGGTTTTCTAAACTAATTCTATAGAATGAAATTTCTGATTTCTGTCCAAGGCTTGTTATGCAATTTTTAACTTCAGAAAAGCTTCGTATTTCCACTTAAAAAAAATTTAATGGTGGTCTGCAATCGTCCTGTTAAAAATCGGATAGAAAGAGCGATGATGAAAAAAATTTAATAGCGACAAGGAAATCTCGCGGGATGTATTTCTTTTTG
This sequence comes from Agrilus biguttatus, assembly GCA_963921985.1. NCBI lineage: Eukaryota > Metazoa > Arthropoda > Insecta > Coleoptera > Buprestidae > Agrilus > Agrilus biguttatus. The sequence continues at coordinate 33,995,907 of OY998117.1, forward strand.
CTTTCATTTAAATGAACGCAAAATCCCGTGGGAAATTCTTTGAGGGACCATTTGTCTTATGAATATTACTTGAAGATCCGCATTAGGGAAATTAACTATACCAGTCGACTGGTAACTACAACTTTTGATTAATATTATTTAGATTCTGTTGCTTACTCCGAGCCATCTTACCGGCTAAATGATGTAGTTATATACCTTAAGATGCTCGGATTTCTACAACAATGGGTCGCAAAACCGGCTTGACGTGAGAATGAATGAGAAAATTAATGACCATTAGTGCAAAGACTTTGTAGGGCAAAATGGAGAAATAATGAATTATTATTCCACAGTTTCACTCGGAACATACTTTCGAATACGTAAAAGTAATTTGTTAAAGCGTTTTGTACAGTGAATAAAACAAGTGGATATTGGGGCGGGGTAAAAGAAACCTTTGAGACATCAAACAGTAATAGTAATAATTCACCAGTATTATAGAGTTAAAAGAAATAAATAAATTATAATTAAATATATACGTAACTACAGAGGCATTCAATAAATTACATTGTAATTAGTTTTTGCTTTGTCATATTTTAGATTTCGTTATAAACGGAATTATCCAACTTCAGACCATTTTCTTTTGTTTCGTTCACACCAGCTACTCGTGCTGGTGGGCGGGCAGTTCCTCCGACCTACACTATAGTGCAAAGCCGGAGCGTAGGGCCCTATTCAGCCTCCTTTAAGAAAAAATGGGAATGGGCGGGTGGTGTGATTAGGGAGAGAAATATGAGACTGAAACCACAGAAAACATGGACCAGAGCAGCCAGACCCGGGTTCGAACCGGTGACCTCCCGAATGCTAAGCAATGATTTAGAGCACTAGACCACGCCGCAGGGGTCATCTGCGAAAATACTTTACGATGAAGTAGACGTAGATACTTCTTCACTGTAGAGCGAATTCCCATCGCGTTGCTTGTCCCTTATCTCAGTAACAAACGAACACCCATGGATGCAACAGTTGATGATACTGGTTGTCGATTAGCCGTAGGAAAACTTTAATAATTCAATATTAAATAGGTACTTTATCAAGCTTGATAATGTCGAAAAGCGAAACGATCATCGCTGACAGCATTAACAAAATTCACAAAATGGAAAAACAAACCAACAACTAAAGTACTATTTCTAAAATAGAATACAATAAATACTAAAAAAATCAATAAGTAGATAATTTTAGTCTGTTTACAATATGTATATTATACTTTAATTTTGTTTTTTATACATCTTTAGGTGTTGATTGTTGTTTTAGCATAGGTACATTTGAATAGCAGAAGTTTATGAATTCCAGATTTGATCCTTTACCAACATTGTCTTTCTTTAGTAACCAGTTCAGGCACACTTTTTCGGTCACATTTTCTTTCGGAAAATAACGTAATTGCGTCATCCTTCCGGTTGGCTACAAATGCGAGAAAAAGTTTTAATTTAGTTTCTTTTCAAATTGGCTCTAACCTTCCCAATCGCAAAAGGTGTTTCCTTTTAATTAGTTTTCACTTGGAATTGTGAATTTTCCGCTTCCTTGCATATTTCGAATGCTACAATTTGTTAAAACTAAAACTCTGTTAATTAAGTCTGTCGTAATGTGATGATTGATTTTGAAAGACCACATACTATATGTATTGCTTCTAAGTGTAGTACTGTAACGAACATGTACGTGTGTTAGGAGTATCGGTTAATGCTGACGCACCCGATCGATGCCAAACAATAGACGCTCGAGAATATTCTGTTGTCATAACAAGTTGTTATTTCTTTGGAAAGCGGTCGAAATATATTCGCGTATTTTCTAGTAATTTCTTTCAGTAAATATATACCCTCGTCCCTGGGTCAGAGGGACAGTTGATTTCTGGACGCATAATATAAATATTCAACGGCGAGATACAAAGTGATATAAATAAAGTGCGTTATTGTTTATCAGATAAATAAGTAGTATATGTTTGTTAGTAGTGTTTAAGTGATTAAATAAATAGCTGTAAATAAATAATTGTTAAATAAATAAGTGAACTAGAAAATTCGTTACAGTATATATATTGTATAAACAATAGAAATTTAGACATAAACAAAGTAAAACAATTAATTGAATAAATAATATTCGATATTTCTTGGTGGCGATATGTGACACAACACCCTAAATTTTTATTCGGGATTATCCTATTTATATATTACTAACTATCAAAACTGAATTTTACTTTCATATAACAGTATAAATGCACTAGAGTGAATACATAAATCTCACAAAAGTTGCACTGTAGTTTGTTTGGATTTTATGTTAATATTTAAATCACATAAGTACATAATGTATTCGCGTTGTCATATTTCGGCTTTCGACATATTTTTTCTTTAAGTATATGAAAGAAAAACGTTAATTTCGCAAGTCGTTTAATGTCTAATAGAGTAAACATTTCCAAAGAAGATTATAATTAACAAGGAGTTTGTTTTATAGTCACTATGTATGATCGGTAATGTTAAACAAATATCGGCCCTAATCCTAGTAATCCCTTGATTTAGCTCATGTAGGTAAATTTATATTCAACGTAACATGGCAATTACGAATATTTACTAATTAAATATCCAATTCGAAACACTGTCTAATGTTTATTTTATACTAAATGAACCCCTGACAACCGAATTCTGTTGTAAACAGTCTAAATTAGGCTATAAGATGTGCAGATACATGCAGAGATAGAGAGAGAGAGAGAGATATGTGGTTCGTTAATCATATCAGATAAATGTATACGATAATATCCGTTTCATTGCATTCAAATGTATGGAATTTAATGTCGAGAGATGCAACAAAATCATATCAGAGTTTGCGTTGTGATAAAACTTGTGTGTACCAATAAAGCCGTTCAATATCGTCTTCTCAAGAACTTATCGTTGAGTAATAAAAATACGACAATACAGAACTGAATTAATGTGGTTTGGTAGCACTTAAAACGAGATGACTTATGGAAAGCCAATCGTACACGACAGACAGGAATCATGGGACGTTCAAGAAGACGTGCGATGTAGAACTGATTTGGTTTACAATTGAATACGAATTTTACATTAATGTGCTTTGGCAAGTACCTATATGCTAATCTTTATCAATTTTCATCTCTGAGCGTACCGATCAATAACAGCAAAATGGGTTATTTTAAATCTTTTCCTTTTATCCTAATAAACCTTTTCAATTCAAAGAAAAATCCTTTTTTATATCTCCTTTGGCTCATATGACACCCTAAATCTTCCATGTTCGATGTTTAGGTAGTTTATAGGTATAAAACGCGTAACCTTAGACACCACGTTTGAAGGAAAGTAAAAAAATAAAATAAATAGAAAATGATATTGTTTGTGACTTTTGAAACGCTTTTTGCTATATTATAAAAAATGAACCCTTCTTTTTGTTAACGCTACTTGTGAACAATAGAAATAAAAAGAAAAGCATCAAATTTCCTTTGTGGATGTACCAGCGTTTAGTTGCGTTATTTTTCTTATTATCAAATAATATTACACTTTTGAAAAAATAACTCGTACACAGTAAAATAAACATATGGGCGTATGGGACGTTCGTTGGATTTAAAACTTCTCTCGAAGTTAGATAGACAACCACTACGATTTGTTGTAAATTGTCCTAATTATAATTTACAAATCTTTAAACAAGAAGAGCTCATTCTACCGTAGTATTATATTTATGTTAAATAAATAATGTCGGTAAGAAATAAGAAAAACCAGAAAAATTTTGTTCAATATTTATTTATTTAAATTATTTACCATATGTTAAACACATGTTTATTTATTAATATTTAATAAAACTTAACAGATACATCTTAACAAAATATTCTTTGATATTCTTAAAAGTATAAAAATTGATATACAAAATGTAACGCCTACTAGTATCAAAACATCATAACTCATTAGAGTTTCTTAACTCGCTAGATTTTTACCATACTGACTGGTCTTTTCGCAAAAAATACATCTAGGCATAAACTTTTTATTTCACTTTAATATACCGGTAAGGAATGTCACAACTGATATATATTGATATATTGTTGTAAATGAAGAGTATGAAAATATTTCACTCTTTCGATTTAAACGAAACAAACGAAATGGGGAACCCTGATCTCATTATCAGCAAATGTTGCTAATGTATTATTCTCGGGCTTTATCGTGGCAAAAAAGCAATTAACCTAAAGACACCCTTGTACAGGGTATAAATTGATAACAATAGCTGAGTGATGATATAATTTATAATTCCGGTAAACTGTGAATGCAGGTCATCTTCTGTTAAAAACTGCACGCCGCTGGTAAACAGTCTCATTTGTAGTGCAATTTCCATATGGGAATGTAATAAATAGTTTAAATTGAAGCAGGATGCATTTCAGTCAGTAGTTCTATAGATAAAAGCAACGTATTTTGAATTGTCGTTTCCATACTCGCAAAAATTAATAATAAAAGTCGATTCTGACAGCCCTCTGACCAGGATATACCCTCCTAACACTCCAAAATTGCAAGGGGGTGAGAAATAAGAATCAATTTCTTCCAGATAATTTTCCTCTGCTTTAATTTTGAAAGAACACTGTAAATATTTATTAAAAATATATCATTCTTGTGATTTTATTAGTCTTGAAATTTTGACAGATAAATAAAATATATGTAAGATTTGTAACATAAAAACCAAAACGAAATTCCATCACTAACTGTCTGACAGCGGAAAACGTACCCACGAGAGCACGAGCGGGACAGTCATATAGGATTCTGCGAGCGACAGAGAGAGAGATTAGCTAGTAATTAGTCTTGAAATCGACATTTATTGTTCATTATAATATAAGGTTTAGTGTGTAAATTTTCACGAATATTGAAAGATTAACTCAATATACATTGTTAGCTCTCCGTCTACAACCTTACAAGGTAATGGGAAAGTACTAAGTGGGTGACCTTTGCAGGAGGGATAGTAGGGTCGACTTCTGCGGAAGAGCACTTAGTTTATAACGATGCGCAAGGGTAATAAACATCTCACTCTTGACTTTTCGTGTGTTTTGGAAGCCCCGCATTACAAGGACTTAAGTAAATTAAATAGATTCCGTGAAGGGGTAATTTTGTAATATAAATCAAAAACTACGTGAACCTTTGAGTCGCCAGAACGTGGGTGGTGGTACCCACTCCTTGACCTGCTTTTAAATATCAGGAAAACCTGAGATTTACCAACAGTTGAACGTCGAATTGGTATAATAAATTAATAATTGTTTATTTCACCTCTTTACCATTATTCGTTTGTTTCTTTTATGTGATATCAATTTCGTTTGTTTACAAAAATAATTTTCCAGGATTTAAAAGTTTTAATGAAATTTTCTTACAACCAAAAGGTTAAAACATTATCAGATTTATACTGCCGAACGCAGAAGAATGTGTTTCATCAATTTCTGCCAAAAAAAAATAAGGAATCACAATTTGAATATTTTTCATACATTTAAACTTTCACGTTTATACCTAACTAACAATTATTAATTCTTATAACGACTTTTTTACTATACTTTTGGCGTCCATTATATAAAAGAACGTAAGTAATAAGTTTATATAATAAATATATGATTTATAACATGCTAATTAGACTAAAACTTGATACAAATGTAACAAAATAATATAAATATGAATATTTATTTCCTCTATGTCTCATATGCCGCTATAAATATTTTATCATACACTTTTGTCTGGAAAACTAATCTTGGAGAAGTTTCAAAAGCCATTGAGTGGAGATCATATTTCTTTGTACGCTTTATTGAAAACAGTTTCAGGCATTATTTATTATTCTGATACTTAAGAGTTTCTAGAAAAGCGAGAGTGTTTGTGACTTTTCCTTCAAATTTTCTCCTTCTTAAGAGTCTAATAAATCGCAGTTTTTATTCTGTCTCTAAATAGAAGATAAAGTTTAATATTTGAAGATCATGAATATGAAGAGTTTTGTTAAGTTTGTTTAAATGGTATTCTACATCGAAACCCCAAATACTATCATACATTACTGTTTATAGGTAATCTAATAACAAGAATAGCTTCCAAATTATACAAAGAACATATTGTTAATATAGCATTTAGAACAAACAACAAATTAGGAAAAATTATTAAGAATAATAAAGATAAATGTGAAAAAACAAAATAGTCAGGTATTTACAAATTAACCTGTGGTTCGTGCGATAAATGTTATATCGGATAAACAGGTAGAGCCATTAACACGAGAATTTCGGAACATCTAAATACCTTCAAAAAATAAGAAACAAATCACTTATTTAATACAAAATATAAAATTTTACATATCCTAGGAAAAAGTGGAAAACTAAATATATTAGAATCATTAGAAATCAATAAAATAAAAAATTGTAATCCTAATTTGTAAGTAAATGATCAATTTAAGCAGGTCGCCTCTCTTGAATTTGTTCAAAAATCAACCCCCTCCCTTAACAATAGTATTAGATATAGGCAACAACTCTGTAAATAAAGTTTGTACTATATCAACACTTGAAAAAGCTATATCCTACCGAAACTATAGTCGTGTAGTTAGTAAATATATCTGTGAAAAGTTTTTGTGCCTTTTATTACAATCTTTAGTATGTACAACTTTCACCAAGTAAACGCCAAATCAATTTCTTATTCATTACTGTACTGTTGATATAAATTATTTTGATGAAGTAATCAGTTCACGGAAATTTTAAGTAATGGCAGGATTTGAAATTTAAAATAGTGTAAGATATTGTATAGGTGCTTGTATGAATTTAAATTATAAGTTAAGCCATTACTCAAGATCAATGAACAATATTATAAATTTAAGATCTTTTAGGACATTTTAATTCGTTTAACTAATTTATCAAAATCGAATCCTAAATGATTTATTTATTCTATATTACTCCGTTCGTGGAAAGATAACGTGACGTAGCTATAAATATTGGTGTCGTGACATATCATAGGAAAATTATTTTGACAGAGGAATGTCGATATTGATCGGTGAACTGCCATCTGAATTGCCTACTGGTCATGCAGCCGTACGTCGATGTCGTATTTCAACCACGTTTCGTCAAGGAATCGAAATTGACTGTACAATAGAAGTGGTATGATGTCACATGAATACATGAATAGTATGAGTGAGTATATAAATAGGTACCTTCCTTACGTTGAGAGATAGATTACGTTCTTTTAAATTCCTTTTTCTTATATGATATCGAACAAAAGGCTCCTATAGAATAGAACAAGATGAGCATATGAGGGTAATTCCAAAACTAAGGTCTCCAAAGAACTGAGACCTCAGGAAAACCTTTCATGCGTTTCTTGACCACACTGCTGCATTTGTTACTTACCACAGTCTGAAGCAATCATCGCCTACCTTGCTGGGATGCCCCGTGTTGACTTTTTCTCTCATTTATTCGGTTATTTAACAGAAAAGGCGTTAAATCTATTGAAATTATTTACAAATTGACCAAAGTGTACGAAAAGTCGTGTATGAATTATGAAAAAAAAAAACCTTTGTGTTTTTCATTCCCACCAGCTACTCGATCTGGTGGGCGGGTAGTCCCTCCGACCTACACTGTAGTGCAAAGCCGGAGGGTAGAGCGTAAGGCCCTCTTCAGTCTCCTTGCAGGAATCGTGGGAATGGGTGGGTGGTGTGGTTAGGAAAAGAAAAATGAGACGGACGAAATGAAGACAGAAGAGAAGTGAAAGATTATCTGTGGAATGTTACTGCTCCATAATTTGCCTAAGTGATTCAAAGGAATCACAGAATTCTTGAACCAGATCAGCCAGACACGGGTTCGAACGGGTGACTTCCCGAATGATAAGCAATGATCTACAGATGATCTAGAGATCTAGAGATCTAGATCTAGATCACGCCGCTCGGTGGATTATGAAAGTATTAGCAAGTGGTGCAGGGAGTTTCCAGCTGATCTCACGGAAATTCACAACGAATAAAATCGTAGTTAATCAATTATTGTCACCCACCCACTCTATAGTCACTTGGTACCCAATGGCTACCACTTTTTTCTAAAATTGAATTAAAATATGGTCGCAACATGCTTCAACGACCATGGCAAGTGTATGAAGCGGTCCAATGCTTTCTCAACAAGATGGCAACGAGCTGGTATAACATGTGCATAATAAAAACTAACAAAAAGCATTGACCAAAATGGCAATTATGTATAAAAATAAAGGAATTTTCAAGCTTTAAAATGGTGTACACACTACTGATAAGAAACGATTTTTTTTATTTAGCATCTTTAGTTATTTTTGAAAGGCAGCTCTCCACGGTCATTTTAACTATTACAAAAACCACAAGCGATTAGAAGCCTTAAGGGCCTCAGATCTTCGTTAATGAGCAACAACATTAAATCTGTTTTAAACATTTAAATTTAGTTGTAACTACTGAGTTTCATAAGAAGAAAACATACATTGAGAAATCAGTCTTGTTATTTTGTTTGTTATAAAAAAATAAAATCTGAAGTGATTGAGTTTATAGTTTTTTATCAGTTCCTATTAAAAAAATTCATACCAGAATTTAGCATTTTCTTTTATGAATAAAATTCTTTACTGATAAGCTACCCGTCTTTTCGTGACAATTGTAACTTATTAATGAAACAATTAACTCTTTTTGAAGGAGCGTTTAATTTTTCAAATACTTGATATGTAACTACTTGTCTTTAATTTGACTATATCTGTGTTGAATAATCCAAATGCACAGTGGTGTTATAATAAAACGGTAATGTACGAACGAGATTAACCTTTATTATCATTAGCGACTTCTTAATACAATGGCAAGAGAACGACTAACTAAACTAACCTATTAAAAACACCTTTACTCATACAATACACATATTATAAAATGACAATACAATATCTGTATCGATAGTCATAACATCCTGAAATACATATTTGAAACAATAAGGCGCTTTATTCGTTGCCTATTGAACTAAATATTTCAACAATCTGAACTTCAGACAAGTAAAGTAGTTTCAAAATAAAGTCAAGCCGTGAATCTCGTGAATATAGATTTATATGTATCCTACCACAAAAATAATGGTCTGAAACACGAAAGAATTGAAATCTAGGTGGCAAGTTATACTCCAAAAGTAAATAAAATATTTATTGGTATAGTCTACTACGCAATATTTTTCTTTTCAAGTAGGTATTCACTGAAAACCGGAAACATGAAACCCGTATAAAATGCCGCACTGCCTGTTGACCTTTAATCTTAAAATTTGGAACGTAGGAAGACCTGACAGCACAAGTAGAGAAAACAATCTGAAAATCATTTGTTTCTAACTCAATGTGGAATCGTGACTTGGCAGATTTAATTTTTTTGACTTTGATGTACATTGTGTGGTGTTATTCATTATTTCTACAATTTTCATATGAAAATATGGTTCAAATTTAAATGATAACTATAAAGTACTTATTATTTATTAATAAGGTTCACAACAATATATGATATAAAACTCTCTCAGGGCAACCCTTTACACTGTTCGTAAGTAGCATGTTTCACCTATAAATTCACAAGTTTCGTGTTACATGTCAGTTTATTTTATAAAATATGAAACATATTTTTCTTCTTTAACTATCTGCTAATAGCTACAAACTAATATTTTCCTTCTACATGTACAGAAAAATTATTTTCGTAAATAACAGATGATTTGATAATATTTCGGACTCACTTTATTTGCGGTTATTAAAATTTAGACTCTAGTCAATTTGCGTGTCTGCATTAATGTTATTTTATTTTTCAGGGGAAAGTCTGAATATCACTTGAAGGAAGGGCCTTGTCTGCGACCAGTAGAAGACTAGAAAAATGAAAGAAACTTTTTTAGGGACAAACTTGACAAGCAAGCAGTCGTAAATCTGTTTGGTCGACAGAACATTTTCTAAATAGCTATGTAATTTACAAAAAAAAAAACAAAACAAAATGAGAAGTAAGAGAAAATCGATATCTACTCATAAGAAGTAGATTACATATGCTACAAACAAAACTTCTTCAACTGTTGATACCCTCTACAAGATGGAAATGAATAGGTTGTCGACTTGTATCATCACATCCAAATCGATACGACAAAGTTACGTATCAGAAGATAAAACCTCAAATTGCAAGAGGCGATAGGTAACGATGATGAATTTAAAGGATTCCAATGAATGGTCACGAAGTTCTTAAAGATGCCAGAGAAGGCTGAATGGAGGTTTATACAATTTTGGTGACGTCATGCGTGTGCCACTCGATATTGCGGGACATGTTTTTAAATTCGTCTCTCAAATTTTTCGTGCTTTGTGGCTGTTGATTGTTGTTATGTGTTTGTGGAACGAATTCGCGGTCTCAGTTTCGGTTCATAAGTACAGCACTCGCGTAGTTAACACCAAATACGGTCCATTACGGGGCGTTATTGTGCACAGTCATCCACCAGTCGAAGCATTTCTTGGGGTGCCCTATGCTACACCTCCCGTTGGAAGTTTGCGGTAAGTGGTTTGTAGCTTTTCGTAAAAGTATCGATAAATTATTGTGATATTTTCTCGCTAATGGATGCTTTATGATTTGTTATTCTCAAAAAATAATGATGAAATCTATGAAAATTATAATCTGGGTAATAACCTTGTTTGTCTTGATTTACCTACCCTAACCTGCTATCGTAATTATCAAAAGTTTCATGAACTTAGTTGTTCCTCAAGAAACTTTATTAAGATCAATAACAAGGCAAACATAGCCTACAGCAACATCGATACATGGATAAAGTTTTTACAATATTTTTTTTATTTCTGACCCCTGTTATGCAAATCCAAAATGGGGTGTAGAGGTGGTTTATTCTATAACCAACACCGACGTTTTGCACTAGATCGCAGGGACCTTGATAGAGCCTTACAACCAGCTGTTGTTAATTTAATTGGTTCAATGTTTAATAATGACATTATCTTCATGGTTAGACAAAACAAAATAATCTATCAATTTCATATAATGAATTCATTATCCATTCATTATCATTTTACTGCCAGTTGATTAATAAGTTCCGCAAAACTAAATAATTAACATAATATTGTAATTACTGCTATTACATTTTAATTTTTTCTGGTTAATTATTATGAAAGTACTAATTTTTATAGTTTTATCAAACAAGAAAGTTAACATCTAAATTTTAGTCAAAGTTTATGTTATGGAAGAACAGTGTGTAAATAGTGATATCATTTGTTATCGTTCAACAGCCTTAAGAATAGAATTTTTCGTAAACGTATTGTAACGTTTGGGGGTTCAACAATCAAAACTCGAAGACTTTTAAACAGGAACAGTAATTGATTTATACTAATATTAATTAACTTTTAAAATACTAAAGAATAACTTATTACTAAACTTAACTTTAGTACCAATTACACTATTTATTTATGTAAAGTTACTGTCTGTATAACACTTCTCACTTTTCTATTTATTTACTACGCGTCTCGATTTATTTCTGACATTATTCTCACGACCGTCAATTTATATCTGAACTCTCCTCGGCGATCGTCTTTCCGCTATATACTGTTCCGTTAAATTTCCGGAACATTCCCGAGAAACACAGAAAAGTCGGGACCATTTTATTTTTCGCCGAAATATTGAACAAGTCTCCGCGAAACACAAATACGCTAACTTGCAGTTACGATATACACGTCGCGGCGAAATCAATCACTCGGCCGCGACCGGCTCGCTCACATACATGGCCACTCGAACGCACACAAGCAAACGCGCACTCGTTACAGTATCTACATGTAAAATGCTACAAAACAAAGCAGTCGAGGTAGGGTAACGACAATATGTTAGTAACAAAAGTTTGTTCTTGGTGAGTATTATATCGAAACTTTGATTAGATGCCTATTACTTAGATAGCTGGGTTGTGTGTTCAGCTTGACAACGATAACCTTATTATAGAAGGACATTGTTGAACATTACTAAATTCCACAATAAGTGGAAAATTAATGCGATATTAATTATTGAATTAATTTATACCCACTACAGATTACTTCGTACAATGAGGGAAAAATTTGTTACTGTTATCACGCCCCCGTCGGGATATGAACCCGGGATCTTGGCTATACGCGCCAATGCTTTTAAATTATAGTATAGTACAAATTAATTCAATAATTAATATCGCTCTAATGCATTTAAAATTTACCCTTACTAGAAATTCTTCAAGTATTTCATTATTAGTTCGTCGTTGTTACTGTTGTCACCTCTCCTAGCTTAGTGGAAAAACCATTGGCGCGTAAAGCCAAGATTCCTAGTTCGAATCCTGGCGTGACAATTGTAACAAATTTTTCTCTCATCGTATGAGGTAATCTGTAGCGGGTATAAATTAATTCAATAATTAATATCGTATTGTATTTAAAATATACTCCTACTAAAAATTCTTCAAATAAGTAGAAAATTTCTAAAGATGGCATTCACACATTGTTTATACTAGAATCTCTATAAATATAAAGTTTGACCACTATCCTTGATGTATCAACAAAATGCTTACCGCTATTGCCATGTATGTTCTTGATCGCTTTTACTTCTTTTCTCGACTGTAATAATAAAACTTGAACTTTGAATAGTGCACTTTTTGTAAAACATTTCAAATCGACGAGAAAAGAAGAAAATCAAATAATTTTCACGAAATTTTTATTTTCTCGACAATCTTGCTTTGGTCGATTCGACCATTAACTAGAGAGTACAAAAGATTACTAAATATGTGGAGAAGATAATAATGTTACATTGTAACATTCCAAAAAGCAGGAAACTGTCTCACCTTGAAAATTTAGAAATAAGAAAAGCTGTTCATAATAAATGTAATCTTGTAAATAACCAACTAGAATTAGTATCCCATTATTCCCCTTTGATTTTGTATAAATTATAACTTATCCTCCCCACCACGTTTCTTCTAATTTAATAGTATAAATTATTTGAACACATTTTACATATTTAGTAATCTTTTGTATTCTCTAAAGGTCGAATCGACTGAAACAATATTGTCGATACAATAAAAACTTTGTTTTCTTCTTTTCTCCTTGACAGTAATAATGTGTTTCGAGATGTGTTGTGAAATGTTAAAGTTATTGACACAAATAACAGTTTGTAATGTATGCCATTTCAAATGTGTTACCAACTGCGATGATTAGTGCAATCCAACTATTGATTCCACCATTATGTTGTCCAACCAATCCGAGCTGGCCTGCTGAGTGGCTAAACTGTGTATTTCTTTTCTTTTAATGCATATATTACCTAAATATAACCGTAATTATACGAAATTTTGCGTAAATTACTAATGTACCCTAATAATACAGCATGTAAGTCTGTATGTACATAGGTTGTTAAGAAACTTGTTTAAATATAACGAAGCAAAGTTTCGTAATTATTGTTTAATGAGAGTATATTAATAGGGTAGGAATGTGTGGAAATGGATTTAATTATTTTAGGTCTCCTTTAAATTATCATCCTTAGGGATGGATGGAGATTGCCTTGACCCAAATACGTAACTGATTAATGCAATTTATCATGTTAGATGGCTAAATTTAACAATGTCTAGTGATTAAAGATTTTCGGTGATATATTTCGTTGTTCAGAGAGATGTCGGGTTGTCTGTTGGTTCGTTAAGCAATCTGTTTTAACTCCCTTGTCTTGTGCAATTCATTCCAGAATGTCCCGTCTTTTTTTTCAGATACATGCCGCCGGTAACGCCGTCCCTCTGGAAAAATACTCGTCTGGCAGACCGATTTAGTGCAGTGTGTCCGCAAAAACCTCCTGACATAGGAAACCGCACGGAGGCGCTGCTGGAATTCCCTCGGGGCAGATTGCTTTTCCTTGAAAAACTTCTCCCCTTGTTGGCTAATCAGAGCGAGGACTGCCTTTACCTTAACGTTTACGTGCCTCGCCAAGGTAAGGGTCTTATTTGCACTCTATATCAACGTCTGTTTGTCCGATTTACAAGTGACATACTTATTTATAAAGTAACATTTTTCTTTTGTAAAAATAAACGAGATACGTGATCTTTTCCAGTAAATTTCGCATAGGTATGCACATGTTATGTTTCAAACAAGACATACAGCGCAAGGCAAGGCGGAAAGCCCAATTTCCGTACGAACCTTGTGGACACTGTTGTATAGGTATCCGTCGCAGGTGTTACGAGAAATTTGCTTCTTTTAGTTTCGACCAACAAAACGAAGTAACAAACAAATAAAAGGAAAGTTTCACCAAATTTTATTAGTTTTGGTCAACGCGACCATTTTCAAAGGAATAGAGTACAACAAATACTAAAGTCTTAAAACTAAAACAGCTCTATATATAACTAGAGATTAGCCAAAATAATTGGGGAGTCAATGTAACTTAACTCTAATTGGTTATTTACAATATATTGTTTGTACGAGAGAGCTTTTTTGATTTCCAAGCTTTCTAGAAGAGATAGCTTTCTACTTTTGTTAATATTACTACGTAAAACTACTACATTTTTCTCGTCTAAAGTGTGGTTAAAGGGGGTGCAATGCTCTGAGAAGCCAGTATTATTGTATTTTTTAGTAATACTATAAATATGTTCTTTTATTCTTATGTTTATAGCTTCCCCACTCTGCCTATTGTAAACATGTTAGGATTTTTCTAATAAAATTTGGTGAAACTTTCCTATTGTTTGTTTTTTACTTCTTTAAGTATGTTTCACAACAGTTGCTCCCCACAAAGTGTTAAGTTGACTAGTAAAACGTTCAACCGAATTGTTACATATTGCATTTGGCATTAGGGTAGCTGACATTTATCTGTAGGTGATGTGATGTAGAATATTTATATAACCACAATTAAAAAAAATCGACCTTGTCAACACTACTTTGGCTAAGTTATGGTGTAAATTAGTTTATCCGATTAGTAAACGCCGTAGCTGGTACACACCACCCTCAAGTACTACCTACCTAATTATATCCATTAATTTATTCATGGCAAGCATTAAGGCATCTTTAGTTATTCGTTTGAGGTTATAATTAGAGACCGGATTATAAGCAACATAAAAAGTTTTAAGTATGCATAAAAAATGCATTAAATATGCATGGAAAGTGTCAAAATATGTATGAAAATTGACAAAATATGCAACATTAAAGAATTAAAAAAATAGTAATTTTTTTTAACTCAAAATCAACATCAATTACTAACAATAGCTAACAATATTTCATTACCAATTATTTAGTATTTTGTTATTCTTGTAATCATGTGTCCTCGATACACTCGAAATAATTTTAAAAGTGAGGGAACTGGGCAGCATTTGAATTTGGATGCCATGTTAGCACTTATTGTTTCTGTCAAAAATTTACTCATTAATAAAACTATCAATATGACATGAAGGATTAAAACCAACTTTATTGTTCAAAATGTTTTGAAACTTTTCTTCAAGTTAACGCGTAAGTACATCTGGTAAAGATGTAGCTTTGGTAATTTTATATAGTGATCATGTTTGTAGATTATATTAAATAAAAGACCAAACAACTTTCAACTATTTAATATAAAGAACTGTTTTCACAAAAATTTACAAAACTTGTTCTGCAAAAATCGTAAGACTGAATGTTGAAATTTTGCAATTTTAAATACATAATTTGCATCCTAGGTGGAGGAGACGAGGGTGGCAAACCTTCCCATCAGGGGAAGATTTTTAAATTTCCCTTTCTTAGTCCTCCGTGTGAAATACATATTTATTTTGGCATTATTGTTATCTCTTTAACAGAAATTTTATTTAGTCAAATAAAACACAGTATGGTAAGTTTCACCAACTTTATTATTGTTCTCGACAATATAAAAAGAATTGCTATTACTAATGGTTTTAAGAGTCACATGATTGATAAATTATTAAAAAATAAATTAAATAAAAAAGTAACTACAATGTTGTACAATAATAGTCAGGCTTCTGAAAGCAACACCTTTTGTTCTCTATCTTATATGAAAAATGTTAGTTTTAAATTCAAAAACATTCTCAAAAAACTAAACAATAGTGATTTAAAGAGTTTACTAATTAACAACAAAACAAAAACAAATATAAACCGAAATAATGGCATATATAAATTATTTTGTAGTGAATGTAGTGCTGCCTATATAGGACAGATAAGTCGAGCCTTTGAAACTAGGATAAGTGAGCATGTAAAATCGATTTCTAAAAAAGTTGTTAAATCAGGAATTAGTGAACATTGTATTAGCTTAAGCTATCATTTAAATTTTGAAAATACCAAATACATGTAAACACATCTAAAAGTAGAAAATTATCTCTGTATGAATATTTGGAAATAAATAAAGCCTTAAGAAAATCAGAACATATTGTAAATAATCAGTTAGAACTAGGCAGTTTTTCATCCCCCCTTATCTTAAGCTATCTATAAATGAGCATGTAAGATTCGTATTTTCAGTATAACGTTACTCTTGATAATGAGCACATGGCTCGAAACAATATTGTTAAGAACAATAATAAAGTTGGTGAAACTTACCATAGTGTGTTTTATTTAACTAAATATATTCAGACCATGTTTCACAAAAAATGTACCCTCTATAGTTTAAATTTAAGAAATTTTATTGTTTATTTTGTGGTGAGTGTCCACCAAAAAGAAATTCCACTAAATTATCTAATTATCTAGATTCTTCGAGGTCAAATTTATAACAGGAGGAAACGTTAGATATCAGTAAAAATGAAACGAAATTAAACAAAAAGGGAACAAAAGCAGTTAACTGAAATATATACGCAAGTAGTTTAATCTACGATAATTTTAGTTTAAGGTCAGGACTAGCGTAAGATAAAAAGTGAAAGACGGAAAGTTACGACGCGCCGCGCCGTACCTAGTGAAATTTCGTTGGTTAAATTCGCTTAATTTCCAATTGTTATTTTAATCTGGGTTCACATGGGGATCATAAGTCTCAGGTAAATTTACGAGACGGCATAACAAAGCGATATGTTTGAAAAGCCAGCGCCTTTTGTTAAGGTAATGGTAAATCTGCACTGTCTGCTTAGCTTAAAGGAGATATAAATTTCAAAAGTATAAATAGAGGGATAAAACAAAACCGAGACCCTCATAAATATTCAGAATGTTTAAACACGTAACCCAGTCGGATTTAAATATACATCAAATGTAAATGTACATAACACACGTCTTTTTTTAAAACTAAATTTCCTTTGAAAACAGTAACTTTGGAAACCGAAATATGTCAGTTCTGAATTGAAGTAGACGATTATTTTTCTGGACAATCTGTGATTTTTCCTTATGCTACAACGAAGCGGCCAACTTGTATGTTTGTCGGTGTGCTATTCCCGAAGACCATATTTAATTTAAAAAAGTGATATCTTTTAACGTATGTTTATATAAAACAAATTGTGTCTCCCCCGCCTTCATTAATCTGGTTCTACCCTATAATATGGTATCCTCTAGTACAGAGGTTGGCAAAGTCTTTGACGTATTAAGTGTGGCTTTTTATGTTACGATAACACATTTGAAATTTTCTCCTTTTGGTATTGACATTGGTAACTTTAAAATGCAATTGTTGAATTTGAAAGACTAGGAAATATGGAGCTCTAAATTTGAACGTTTTGGCGTTGATTTGGAAATATTAAAGAAGAATAAATGTAAACTAAGTTCTCAACACAAGTGCTCTGCTTTGGAAGACCTGGAGAAAGAAGACACATGACATGATCATGTTCAATGCCTGGAATAATATTCCGAACGCTTACAATCAGCTGAAAAATCTCACGCTTGCTGTTCTTTCCCTTTTCGGTCCAACGTATTCATGCAAACAATCTTGTTCGTGTATGACTATTATTGAAAGTAAATTGAGAAGTGACTCATTGATGAGAACCTGAAAATGTGCTTAAAATTAAAAACAACAACCTACAAACCGAACTTGAGCAAACTTTTAAAGGACATGTAAGAACATTCTTCGCATTAAATAGTATTTGTTTTTGTGGCTACTTTACTATCAAATTACTTTTTATCAATGAATGAAGTCCTTATTAAATAAGAAATCAAGTTTTATTCAGTGTATATATAACTTAATGAATGAGTAAAATTGTGATAAAGGTTTACTACATTTACAAACAGATTTGGCTCTCAATTTTCTTTTTATAGTTTTAATTTGCGTATTTAGCTCTTTGGCTAATAAGTTTGCAGACCACTGCTCTAGTATAAGAACATAGGCTTTCACGGCCGGAATCTCCAGTAGAATTCAGAATCGGTATAAAGGCCGTGGTTTATATGACCGCTTTCGTTCGGACGTTTCATGATCGACTACGGCTGACATCTTCAATGGTCCCACGGTGGGCGAAGATTATACTGTAAAGTCTTACCGGCATCTGACATAACCTAACCGTTCTTTTAGATCACCGTCCTTTTCACATTTTTACATTTTCAATTTTATGATTTTTTTATGAACCATAACAAGTTAAAATTGAACTTTGTAAAAAATCACATACTTTATTATAGCAATTCCTGACGAACGTTTCAGCTTCTAGGCATTTATCAAAAGATACAGGAGTGTCTCGTGCTAAATTTACATTAAGGCTTACCTCTATTTATATCTTAGTTGTTATGAGATTATACAAGTTCAACATTAACAGGGGTAAATTGTTGATAATGAGTTCTATTTGGTTATTTACCAGGTTGTTATAATTTAATTTATTTCATGTTACAAAATAGCTTTGAATACAAAAAAATAATTTTCACAATCGTTGTGTGTCTTTAAAATCAATGATAAATTTTGCCGTCAACGTCAATGCTTTTCTGCAGTTAACAAATATGTGCCTCAAGCTATAATTTAGTAGCTATAATCGATGAGTTATGTTTTCCACAAAACTTCAAAGCCCATTGTACGGCGCAAGCTGAACAAGCCTATGAGGCAATGTTTGTTTTCATTTTATCGCATCTGTTGACATTATTATATTCAAACTCATGTATTGTTTGGTATCTATCTTGTAAATTGAAAATCTGTAATGAATTTGATGGTAATGATTCGAATTTACAAATTGGATTGTTTTATGTTTGTATTATTAATTGAGAAAATTCTATTATTATTTTCTCCAACAATTAAAACAATCGATTTGTTACCTTTCTTAATTTATTTTAAAAAATATATATACATGAATTGTGAAGTATTTTTAAACATGAAAAATTGTACATTGGGAATTCTACTAAACATTTTATGTTTTTTGACAAGAATCGTGCCTAATTAATTGGGTAATTAACAATGAAAGAGGATTAAAGAATAAAATTGCCATCTTTCGATAAAAAAATAAAATTTATAATGGAATTTCCCAAATAATTGAAATATAGTAAAACAGATATTTCAATTTTAACAATCCTTTGGTTTCGGTCTACAGAATTATTCCTTGGTCTTGTATGAAAGACTTTTGGAGTCTCGTTATCACTATAAAGAAAATCAAATACAATTCTGTGGAACTAAACCAAATAAAACATAAAAATATCCAAAATTGAACATAATACGTTTAGAAACCTAAAGCGCGTTTCAACACCCAAGGTGCCATCCTCAGAGACGTGATATTATAATTTCTGTTTTTTGAACTTTGAGAATCATCTAATCAAAAATAAAATAATATGTTTAAGAACCCCTTTGTGTGATTGTACATTCATTTTTGACTCTTTGTAGTACATACTTACCTACATATTTTGGAATTGAATAAAACTTAATTTTTATTATAAAGTTATGCAAAATTGATGTCAATGTACTTATTGGAAATTCTATATAAATTATTAATTAACTATTTAATTATTTGTATATTATGTGTGGCATTAGTTTTATTGAAATGGAGGAATGGATTAATTGAAGAAATAAATCTATCCTTTCATGATCAATGTAGTAGGAATGATAATATTTTTGGTATATTCAAAATTTTGATCATTGTCAGTTACATTTGTATATGAACTATAACTATTCAATGTAGAATTAAATTCTCATTCAGAAATTGGTCGAAAAGTTCATTTAATAATTCTGCAACCATTACATTATAATTTCATATAAGTGGAATGTTATTTTCGGAATTGCTACAATACAAAATATTGTCCTTTGTTTTCAGTTCGATGTAGAATTTGAAATTTGAAGAATTCGAGAAACTAATTCTATTTACTATTGTTCGAAATAACTTTATGTAAAACAAGTCTGTAAGTCGCTCAACACGTCGTTGCTCTAAATTTAAACTTTGTCAACGCAAAGGCATTTGAACCGAAGAATTTTCCATACGGTGCATGATAAAATTAAACGTTAGAAGTGTACCTAGTTGACATCCGCTTTTAGTATTAGATTTTCTTATAATTACATTGCTTGTACTTAAAACGAGTAATAAATTCGCGACGCCTGATTCTTGTGTATCTGAACATTCTGAGTGAATTATGCTTAAACAGAAATACAAACACTTGCATAAATTTTCCGTTACCCACTGGAAACGTGATGGGCTCTCTAGTTAATAAGTTACCCTTCCTTGTATATTTGCCCTTTCACTCTAAACGGTATTTGTTTTCTCTTAAGTTGTTGGAACTACTATTTTATAAATTATGTACCGCATAGGTAATTAATTTTAATTTTAACATGTTGTTGTCACAACGGAAAGGTTTCTATGAAAATTCTATAACTTCTTCCAACTTTTCGTTACTATCCAACATCTCCTAATCCTTAGATAACCAAGGACTACGGATCATAAATTTTTATTGTGTTTCTGAGAGAGCTTCAAACATGAGGAAAAGTAAAGTTTTATCATGAATTATTAAAAGTAAAAATCGTAATATAAAGAGGGCTCACTTCAATAACGTTCCTAATATATGATTAATCACTCCCTACCTTATCTTCATAAGTAATTTATCGAAAATATTAGACATGGATCGCGATTTCGATCTTGTTAGATTTCATTTAAATGTATCTAGATGCTGATGAGATCTAATAAGATCAAAATCCCGACGCACATCTGATAGTTGCGATAAATTACCGACGAAACACTTATGCTAGTTAACCAGTAATTATGAAGTAACCAATATTACTAAGCATTACAACAAAGCAACAGTACAGAATTTTATTATTTTTTTGTATCGATTAAAAAGGAAATTTATATATTCTTATCCCATCTAACCTTTAAAACAGTTGAAAGAAATATTAAAAATTTACCTTTTAAAACGTTATACTTTCAAATTAATCGAATTGAAGTTATTAAATAGGCAATTTAGAATATATATCAGTCTCCCTCCCCCTAATAGTTGTCTAATGGTAAATTTGCGAGAATCAAACCATGTCAACACGAAGCTGTAAATCAAATATTTCTATGCGAATCGAGCTTCCTGACATTCCTCTTGAGTGCGTTATATCGAAGTTGGACCATTAACTATGGCACGTATTATAGTTAATGATACAGCTATATCCGCTTTTGGTGCTGCTCATTTAGCCTCTAGACTTTACTATCCTGTTAACATCCAAACTGCGACGGTTATCAAGCAGTAGAATTAGTGTGTTTTCCCTAATACTTCGCTGTTATTGCACTATGCATTGTAAACGACGTTTATTGAACCGGTGGGATCCAAGTTGCCACTAAAAATAAAGACCTACCTGCTACAAAATTGGGGTTTTAAAAGTAAACAACCAATCTTGCCACCAGTGAAAAGGTTGCTCACCTACCTGATAAGGTAATATTAAGGAGTGTGGTCCTTGTGTTATGAAAACGACAAACGCTTGTGAATCATTTCACTCAAAATTTTTTTACACAAAATTGTAACCTGCGATGAGACGTGGGTATACCATTACCATTACATTCCAACATCGAAACGAGCAAGCTTGGAGTGGCGGCGAATTAAACTCAGTGAAGCCGAAAACACGTCTGTTTGCAGGAAAAGTTTTAGCCACGGTTTTTTAGGACTGGAAAGGGGTAGTCTTGGTCGAGCGAAGAACCATTAATGCAGCCTGCTACTGTCTGCACTACTGACTTCTCAGTCAGGTAAAACTTGCTTATCGACGAAAAAGGAGGACGCACTCCATTCGTGCACGATAACGCTAGGCGTCATACCGCAGCTTTAACGCAGGCCCAAATCGGTGAAAAACACTGGACTCAGCTGGAAAATCCTCCATATAGCCCAGACCTATTCCATTATTATTCCGCATGTTTGGGTTTCTCAAAGAATCACTAGGAGGCGACCGATTTCAGACCGATGAACAGGTGGAGGCGTTTGTGTGCAACTGGATAGACACCCACCCTGCTTATTTTTATGAAAACGGGATGAAAAAACTACCAATGTATTGGGGAAAATGTATAGACAAACAAGGGGAACATGTCGAAGAATAGAGAAATTTGTGCTTTTGAGAAACTTTTCAAAATAAATGTTTATGAACAAAGGCTCGTTTATATTTGATCCATCCTCGTATTTACTGATGTGCCCTTCTAAAGATACTGCATATAGTATAATGTAGCCAGTTTAATAATCAGTCATTAAGCCTTAAAACGAAAATTTATTCTTTTGTGTGATAAAAATTTCAAGTTTTGCAGCGCAAGGTATATATAAGAACGGCGATTGTAAAAGACATTGGAATAAAATTAATCCATTTTAGCTGTGTACTTTTAATACTATTGTACTACAGTAAGAAAGTATTGGCTTTGTAGATTCTGTATTTAGAAAAGAGTATATTCTTTTTACCTTAAGGAATAAATGGGTTACCTTTTGTTCGCCGCAGCAGAATGTAATTCGTTATTCGCCCATTCTTTGTGCCTCCTTTAAGACCGATAACGTGTTTTTTTTCTTGAAAATAATGACTTCACATTAAGATAATCTTACCTTAAGTATCACAAGCATTTCTCTAAGGGCCAAATTCGCTTTTTTCGTCTACAGTCTTTTGTCACTGTAAGAGAATGTTCCTTTAATATAACATATAAGTATAATAGGTACCCCTTTAGCTGTAGCATTTACCAAAAATAATAGGCAACTGTAACATGTTTCTTCGATTGTAGTCCCCATCTGCTGTTGTAATAATTTACTAATTTTTGAAATTATTGAAATGTATATTAACAAGCTGTTCTTTATATTTTTATTTTAAAAGTAATTTAAAAACTGCCCCTAAATGATGAATTTGGACAAAACAGAGGATTAACTTGTGATAATTACTTTCAAACTAATTACTGGACGTTTTCGCGTCATGTTACGTAAAAGTTGCTGTTGCAAATTGTTTTGCACCCCGCGCCAAATAATTACTAGTCATCTGCTTCCTAATTAAACCCTTTGCTGAAATGCTTAGATTGAAAGTAGCAAAATTAGTAGAACCATTAGTAGATCCGAAAATTAGAGTAGTTGCCAAGGGAACGTTATTATGCTCTTTCTTATTTTAAGCCAATCCTTTCGTTAAAAAAAAATATTCGTTGGAAAGGGGTATTATAACAAGGAGAATTTATAACTGCACCTTAGAGAAAAAGTATTTATTCCGACTTCGTCGACAACAGTTTCAAACAAGTATTAATCAGTTTAAGATTATTGCATTTATAACATCAGAAATAGCACCTTAAAAAGGATAGATAGCAGTTTAGGTAGACTTAGCTTAACTAACTTATTAAGCTTTCTGGTTTGAACTAGTTTTTCTTACGATTAGCAAACTGTAACTAATATACATTATAATTTTAGGACCCGGTACATCTGTAATTTATTTCGTGGTTAATAACAATTAAATAATTTAATAATCGAAAATAAAAATACTATATGTTATAACTTCCACAATTATTAACAACTTGACATATGCTTCATCAACACTGTGGCTTCTTCAGAAGTACATTTTATACTTAAAACTACTTACTTCTAATTTCTTATAAATAGTGTTCCTAAGATGGTACATCACAATTGGGCAAAGGGAAAGGGTTTAACAATGGTGATTTCTTCATACTGAATGAGAATTTCCCCCCCTCCCCCCGGTATATGACAAAATCATGACCCTGAGCTTTGAGTAGTGGGTATTAGGGATGGGAAAAACTGCTACTTTTAAATAACAGTTGTAGCAGCTTCTGTTATTTACAAATAACAGTTATCAAATAGCTGTTTTAGAATGACAGTTTGTACAACTGACTACAGCAGTCTCTGCAGAGTGATCGAGCGGCGTGGTCTAGTGCTCTAGATCATTGTTTAGCATTCGGGAGGTCATCGGTTCGAACCCGGGTCCGGCTGCTCTGATCAAGCTAAAAAGCAGAAGCTGTTTATTTTTTCAATAAAATAACAGTTAAAGGCAGCTTCTATCAAAAAGCAGTAAAAAAATAACAGTTTCCGAAATAACAACCCATTGGTGTACAGTACTCGCGTTTTTATGAGACACAAACATAAAAAACTAGGAAAGTTAATGGGCGCTGAAAAAAGGATGGTTAGACATCACACTCGTCACTGAGAATATTGCTAAAAATTCGACTCATTACCAGCGCCGTACGATTTTCAATTGACGATGACCTGCATTTTCCGCTTAGAACAGTGATTCTTAACCCTTTTAAGTCTGTTACCCTTATGACCTAATTAGGGTCACTGATTTTACCGCTCCTCCCAACGTTAATACAAATACGTAGGCTTTATTAAACACCAATGCACATGAAAAATTTAGATATTTTTACTCTAAATTACAGTTATAAGCTAGGTTTAAGATAGGTAATTTCTAAAACTTAGAAAACAAAATAAATTTATAAATTTTAATGCAAAGGTTGGTACTGCTTCGCATTTACAAGTTTGGTAGTGTTAGGTTTTATCTCACTTAAAGAGCATCTTAAATCGTGTTCCACATTGACACGATTTCTGGCCTTCGTTTTTAGTGTCACCAAATTTGAGAAACCACTGTCACACCTGTAATTAGTAGCAAACAGTACCAACATTTTTAAAGCTCTGTCTGCTATGATAGGATATTCAGCACCTACTCTTTTCAAAAATGTACATAGGTCATTATTTTGGAAATCGACTTTTAAAGTGCAATCCTCACGTAGTCCAAGAAATTCTACTTTAGCTGACCCATCATCATCCTTAAAAATATTCTCACTCCCACGAGCGGCGATCGCGTAGCGTATGGGTACACTTTGAGCGCTGTCGGCGCTCAGACTTGTCATTTTGAAATTCGGCCTTCGAGACAACAACCGGCTCATTGTCACCCCTCCGAAATACAAGTTTTACCCCCGCGCGGGTAATTACCCCCAGGTTAGGAATCGAGGGCTTAGAAGAATTCAATCGTTTTAATATATTCAAAAAAGAAGGAATTAAGATCCTTATTCGTCTAAATATTAAGATCAAAGATCTCAAATTTTGAACGCGTCCTACCAAGTAGGCACAACGAACTGAAAGCCATATCCCACGACCGGTTTCGACCTATCGGGTCTCATTAGGTGGGCGCTAACAGAAAGGCCTTTACAGGCTATATTATAAATATAAAGATATAAATATGGCATTTCTGCCAGCGCCCGCCTAATGAGACTCGATAGGCCGAAAGCGGTCGTGGGATATGGCAGTCGGTTCGTTGTGCCTACTTGGTAGGACGCGTTCAAAATTTGAGATCTTTGATCTTAATATTTAGACGAATAAGGATTTTAATTCCTTCTTTTTTGGATGTGTTATATTTTCGTCTAAGAATACATCGGAATCAACAGTGTAATCCATTGCCGGTAGGGGTATTAGCCCTCGGAGTAGTTGTTTCTGTTGATTCCATATTTATGTTTCAATCGTTTTAGTTATTTTTATATTCTTTGACACCAATGAATGCATACCCTGGGTCATCTAGATAATACTCAAATTTTCTAAATTTTTCAGAATGACTATGACCTTTATATATTGCACAATTTGTAGGTCAATATTTGTTTTCGTCAGTAATTGTATCACCCTCTTTATATGCACCTAATCAATAATGATTAATTACATACATCTGTAGAAAAGTACTTATTGGGGAATTCAATAATTTTCTAATAAGGATGATATCGACTTCAAAAATTTCTACAGATGGCGTTCATTACGCTGTCTGTACTTGTTCATTGATCTCTGTTTAGTGGCTGTTAGTAGGTTTTAGTTGGTATCTTGTCGAAACTGTCTTGGGGGTGCTGATGAGAACCAACAAGTTCGAAATTGCGATCCAAGTCTGACAGTTCCAATAGAATACCGACCACCGAGAACTTTCCAGTCTAACGGAAGTTAATTTATTCTCACTTGTTGTATAAATGCGGTTTTAACAATTTAAAGTGTACATAGAACGAACAGTTGCAGTTTCATTTATATATTAATCGACCTGAAATAAATTGGAATAGTTGTAATTGAAACTGCAGAAAGTTAAGCTTCCAGTTAATTGAGCTTGTCACGATTTGTTGTAGGAAATTACTGTTAAAGCTAATAAAATAGGATAGAATCAAATTAGGAATGTTTTAGTGCTTCTTTTTATTTGTAAACGCAATGTCTTTTTATTCGAAGATTTTTTAAAAACTATTAACAATTGTTTAATTGGTTAACAAACCTGCATTTATTATATTATCAATATGTATAAATAAGTTACGTTCCTATAAAAATAATTACACAGGTCAACGAAATAGGGAATTGAAAGCGAGAAAACCAAAAGTAAATACGTCGAAAATGACATTTCCGGTCTTAGATTCCTTATGCACGTTGACCTGCGTTCTTTATTTAGGAATAATTTTTAAACATTTCGCATCATAATGGTTGATGTCTGGGGTTGAATCGTGACCAATTCGTTTGTTTGTTCCAGCCAAATCACTTCTGATGATAGCGTTATCAAAGGACGGCGAAACGTTCTCGATAAGTTGCTATGTACCGTGGCAGAACGGCTTAAAGTTTAAAGTTTGATAATATTCGAAGAATTCACAATATAAACAATATAAAATAATTTTACATATTTTTCGTTCGCTGATTCAAAAAGTTATTATTTGCTCTAGAGGCATTTTAGTCAGGTGTCTATCTTTCGATCCAATCTGTCAACAGCTGTGATACATGATGTAGGAATCACGACTAAATATTTTGTTGCTGGATCAGTAGAGTCCTTTTGTTTGCTTAGGACTTACCTGTATTCATTAGTATTTGGAAACGCTTAATGAGTTTTAGGCAATTCTCCTAATACTAAAATAATAAATTCTAAATGCACTTCAACACAATACTAAAAGTAAACAGACTAACGATCTTATTTTGAAAAGCTGTCGATGATTGTAATAACATAATACTTCAAATAAATTTTGTTGCCTGTTTGTAACTTCAATATAGGTAACATATTTTCGTGGACAAATATTGGGTATTAGTAGGTATACTTTTCGATTTCTTCTAATTACTTTTCATAAATTTGAAAATATTCCATCATTACAGCTACCTGATAAAGGTTTCTATAATACGTGGGAGCACCGCCACTAATAAAACTTACCATTCTATCAAGTTTAAAGACAAACTGAGGTGTTCTGCGTATGTGGATTTAGAATTGTTGTTTATAAAACAGTTTAAGTGTACTTTAATTCTTTCTTTGAATGTCCTGCTTGTTTTTCCTACGTACGCTTTATTGCAGGCACCACCGTTCTATATGTACACCCCTCCCTGTCGGATATTTTATAGTTTATCTTTGTTATTTTTTTATGATGTTACGTAAATTATTGTTAGCTTTGAATGAAATTTTGAAATATGTTTTCCTATTTTATCCGAAATGTTGCCTAAGGAAGTAATAGACTTGTATTTTCAAAGAGCTTTTGGTATTATAAGAGGGCATATTGATTTATTTAATACTACGTGTCTTATTGTTTAATATAATATGACAAGAGTAGATAGGCTCATCTATTTAATTTACATTTTAATTAGTTAGTTTTTGTCAATAGGTATTTATTTGTCAAGATTATGGGCTATATTAAAACTGTCGTTACTGATAATTATTCTAGTACATCAGTGGATTAAATTAATTACAAGTTTGCGAGATCATTATAATTAACAACGTTTCTGATGAGGTTCAAAAATCCCGATGCTTGAATCAAACTCGGATATGTTTTGTTCGAAGCAAAGTTGTCTCGACTAAACGTTGATAAATATCTTTTTAATTTTTCCCAAACAACCACATCGTTCACTTTATGAACAGCAACAGGCAATTAAGTTCGGAGTGCGATACACGCGAAAAAACTCACCGACTCTCATTGTATACGGAAACCTCAAAGGAGATTGATAGAGAAAATTAGTTAATTATTTACTCGAAAGAACTTCTTGAGAAGTTCTAATCAAATTAAAGAGGAAAAACTCGTAAGTCAACTGCAATTGATTACAGAGAGTGGAAGACATATTGGCGTCGACTTTCGCCCGTAAGAGCTGCACCATTTTCGTTGACATTGAATAAGAGACACAAGCAGTCGCCGATGTCGACGACAAACTAAAGAATATCGTGGGTTGGGGATTTGTTTTTCCTTTTTTTTTTGTTTTTTATTGCCAGTTACTCTAGCGTCAGTTTCATTTTTCGCCAGGCGACAAGAACACCGATTTATTATCCCGAGACGTGATGATGTTTTCTTGTATTTGGCTGAAACCTTCTCGATATGGTTGGTACGTATATTATTAACGCAACTTTCGCTTCGGAAAGAGAACTTATTGAGATTTATGGGAATAAGTTATAGCTGTTTGTTTTACCTGCTTTTTATTTTTATCCAGCTAACGTAAAGCTTGACAACTTCTCACACCAAACTTGTATTAAGTACAATAATGGAACCTGTTCCAAGCTGTTGTATTTTTTCGCGAAAGCCAACCCTGGGAAAACATCATCTGCGGTAGAAAGCTTCATAGAAACGGCTAGTAGTAAATGATTTATGAGGTCTATGGAAAATACTAGCTACGCACTATTGAGGCATCGTTTGAGATGATAAAATAAACGGGACGGATTAATTGTTATAGGTATTAAGATCTTTTCTGATTTCACAATAGATGGAGGGGTAAGACGTGTATGAAGGAACTGGAACTAACCAAAATAATATTAATAATTTCTAATTTAAATAAATTGATTCTTAATAATGGAGAGTATTGTACATATTACAGGCAGTTATCTACTCGAGAAACTGTATCCAAAGTACATATCTTCATAAGGCCTTGTGAAATGGAATACCACAGTTAGCAGTAAATGTAAAACCGAATAATATTGAAATCGCGATCTACATTTGGTAATTTCGATAAATTAGGAAGTAAATGTTCTTTAAATGTTGTACATATTAAATTACACGGTGCACTTGAATTGAGCACAAAAACGATTAAAAAGCATGAACTGAGCACAAACGGACGTCTGAATTGAGCACAAAGATTTTATTACATGCATGTATTTAAATAAACACCCGAATTGAGCACAAGAAATGTTGTCAGCTTTCTTTTAAAATATTTGTAGGGATTTGAGTTCTTTTTGAAGCAGTAGGTAGGTGTTGGTTGTTGCAAGTGTTGGTTGTTCTAGAGACACTAGAAGACTGTTCGGCCCAAATTCTGGGAGGAAAGGTCGAGAAGTCGTCTATATAGGTATCAACGAGGTAAGTTTTGCCTCGTTCACTGAACATAGTTTCAAATTTTATTGAAGACATTTATTTATTGTACAAGACAATGATAACTATAATTGCATAAGGGTAGTCCCTTGTTTTTATTAATTTCTCCCGTCCCTTACAAACCAGTTATATTTGGCAACATTGCAACGTTAATGTTGTTCTTATCATCGGTATTTTTATTTGCTACCTGTATGATCCCTGTGCTAAGTTCCTTTCTTGATAAACAAACCCTCGATAATTCAATTCGAGTGCCATCAAATTACATTATCACAATACTATTGGTATCATTTAATATTTTAATTATTAAGATGGTACGAGCTTTATAAACTTTTATAAATAAAATTATTCCTTAAAAAATAATAATGATAGACATTCTTATTACCTACGTAATAAAAATCTTAAACATTAAAATTTTTGTGTGAGACGCCTTGTCTTTTATTATTAAAAGTCAATAAATAATGTAATATATGAAGGATTATTTTATTATAAGTGAACCATAAACAATTATAGTACATTTGAAGTTCTGAGGAGAATCAATTTGTTCGAAATCGCAATATACGTCTGGCAGTTTCGATAGAATGCAAACCAACGTTTTTATCAATTCCTATAAAATTTATTTTTTACTTTTTTTTTCTCATTTAAGCGAGATGTTTGTAATGCCCAATGAAATTTACATTCTTAAATGATAATTATTAATTAAGCTGGTAACCAACGAAATAATTTAATTATTAATTTGAATTTTATCTGTCCAGACTACAAAACAATCACTTATTACCTAAACTCAACGTTTCCAATAAATTATGTAAACCGACAATTTAATATTACACGATTTAGATAATCAATTTCTGTTTATGAAATGTTTTACCTATTCGCACCTGTTCAACGAACGCATTAAATAAATTACAATTACGAGTATCAATTAATGCAATTCATATTAAAATTGCTTCTGAAACCACATCTGATATTACATTACGATTGGTGGATCCGATAATTACTCTATGATGTATTACTTTAATTATGAATAGTTTGAAAACAAATACTTCACAATCCGCTTAAGTATGACAGTATTGAAACCAATATTAATTACATTTACAATTTCAATTTCATTAAAATTACAGTTTTTATAATTACCTTTAAAATTGATGTAATTTCAATTAAAAGACTACTAGAATTATAATAACTTACCGGGCTTTTGGGTCGTGGTCTATAGGCATTTTTGTTTTACACTAGATATGGTAAGCGTGGTAGAGAGCATTGGCCCAACGCTGCATGTCGAACTTAGGCCAATTAACCAAAGCTTGCGCCTAATTGAGGTACAAATATTGTTTTTAGGTATTATACTATTATTATTGTTAATATTAATTTTTATTGTAAAAAACTAACTTATGTATATACTTATACTCATACTATACTTTCAAACAAATCAAAGTATTTTCTGTACTAATGTATGGTAAGTTTCAGTTACAATCCAAAATGTTTTTTATACACATTAAGACATTTATATCTAATACATACCTAATTAGTTAACAATAATACAATAGTTAGGTTATTTTGAAGCTAATGACTGTGTAACCATTCCAATATTTTGTATTATATAAAACGAATGATAACGCCTTCAGAATAATATAATCTTTTATGGAATAATAAATATATTATAATAATAATAATGAAAAACCAATATCGATTAATAAATATTGAAAGCCACCAAGATAGCTTTACCCCAAATTATGTGCCTATTATAGTGAGTAGGTACATTGTTTGTTTTGGAAGTTTTATTTTTTAACTGACGATCACGACATATTGTGCTTTTTGCGTTTATGAAAGCTACATAATAGGCCTACCGCATGTTTTTGTGACTAAAATTAGTAGTGATCGTCTAACTTTTATATATTAATTTAATTAGTACTTTAAAGTACATGTAAAAAACGTGAATACGATGCTATTTTATACATTCAAACCTTATACATGGAGGAGAATAGCATTGTGAAACAAACTCGTTTTAGCGAGTGAATGGCACTACATTTTTAACAAGTCTCTGAAAGTTTTACCGAAGTAATCTTCTTCTCACTGAATCTTAAATTTTTTGAACAGATCTTTTAACCGTGGTAATTTTAATAAATAATACATCAGAGCAGCTTTTCTTGATGGTTTAATTTTTAATTTCTTATAAGTGTCTTCCTGTTTATTACAAATTTTGTTCTATGGTTGTTGTTTTTTTTATAATTAAGCTTTAGGAATTGGAAGCTGTGAGACACAAGTGTTCTATCCGTTTAAACGGTGGAAATGTGGAAATGTATTTAATTAAAGAAAGTGGTTCATCTCTTCAATTCCGTAGTGCATTGCAGTGTTTGATTTAGCAATCTGCAAGCAGTGCGGAAGTGAGGAGATGCTTTCACAATCTGCACTTTGGAAGAAGTCGACACAACATCAGCCAATTTGAAGAAAAACAAGTAATGCAAAAAAGAATTTCAAAAACTCAAGAAGCTAATTTTAATTACTAATTAGAGTTCGCGGAAATAGCTAGCGCTTTCAAATTAATTCAAAGGGATCAAAAGTAACTTTTGAAGGAGGTGATCCATTCAAAACAAGAATTAATAATTAGTGACTAATTATTAAAGGAACTGAATACCGTTATTTATTGTTTACTTTTTTATTGTAATGAATGGAAACGAAGTAATAATTACCAGCAAAGAATTGAAATAAATTAAGGAATGCTAGACCGTTCCATTTTGTAGGATAACGTATATGACTTTACTTCAGAGGGTAAATTCCAGTATTATGTTAGCCCAAGCTAGTTGCCTTCATAGAGCACAGCAAAGGATTCCTGTCTAAATACAATTGTATTTTTTGTTAAGTAAACATTTCAATTATAGTTATACCTTTTTATAAAAAATCTGTCCAAAGATATATGAATCGGGAAAAATAAAAAACTTTTAAGATCGACTACTATTATACATTTCTTACCACAAGACGCTATATTTCAATGCCAAATCGTTAATGAATTTTCATGCTGACGGCTAAAGTGTTAATTTTTTATACATTTTCGAAGTTTTTGTAATAAACTGTGGCTTCTTTCGAAAATTTCCTGATATATTTGTCATGTTATCAATAATACGAGTTCAAATTATCATTAAATTCACTCTGTTACATTCATTTGGAAAATGGCTATTGTCCAGTGGTGACTTGAAATTTAGACAATTTCTATAAGGATACACACATATATTACCTACATTTTAAATATTTTTTAAACCATCTCCAAACTTTTTAAAGATTTTTAATGAGAAACTGTAATTCAGATGTTTTCGTTGTGCTCTATGGGAACTACTCCCTCAAAGTGTAAATACTGTCAGTAATAATATGATATTGAATTACTGTATTACATACACAAAAAAAAGGTTTGCTGGTAAGCTTTATAAATATCTTACAATAATGTCAAGTCACCATCATCTTAGAGTGGTCAGTCCGAAGACTAGTATAATACGCACCTCCACTCCATTTCTATCTTAAGCCAATTTTCGCATATTCCTACAACTAAATCATCTCGCATCTCTAACTATTTGTAGTAATCTAATATAGGTTTCCTCTACTTTTTTTACTCCTATTTCTGTTTCTAATATGTTTCTATCTAACTGGCCCTTCATGACTCAGAAAGTGTTTTACCAAACTATCTCGCCTTTTCTTTATCCATTTCCATAGAGCTCATTGTTCTATTACTATTTCCAATATCTTTTCATTTCTAACTTTTTCTATCCATGGTATTTCCAACAACTCCTCCCAAGAACATCACATATATTTAATTTCCCCCAAGAACATTGCCTTCACTTACCTCAAACACCATCAGGATTTATTTTTCTTGAAACCATTGAAAACTAAAAGAAGGAAATCTAAAGGATAAAACTTTCAAAGTTGCAAGTTAATAAATAATCTTACCGCCCTGGGAAATTCATAACGAGATGTGATATTTACAGTAGCTCTCAACTGTTCTGTCAACTAATATTCAATTTATCATTGTTTCGATGATAAATTATAATAATAATAATTTTTACAAAAAATGTTTCTTACGGCGATGCTGGTTTGCCCACTTAAATTTGAAACATTGGAAGTTTTTTACAGGAAATTGAATAAGAAATTAAATTGCGCAATTAAAGTATGCACAGTTTAATAACCTGACAATCTTTCACAGTCCTTTTGTGTTGTAATAATTATTTACAGGAGTAAGTAACTATTTATTAATAATATAATGAATTTCTAAAATAAAAGTAACCTAAGTTAGCCCTTATTACATTAGCTATCTGTCGTTGAAAGTCCCGTCAAAATCGGTCCAGCCGTTTCAGCGATTAGCCGGAACAAACAGACAGGCACACAGACAAAAATTTAAAAAAATGTTATTTTGGTATGTGTACCATGTATACATCCATATGCATTTAGTAAAAAGTGATTATTTGAATATTACAAACCGATACTCCAATTTTATTTATATGTATAAATATAATATATAGTATTGTAAGTATATACCTATACATATGCATATAGAAGACATGATACCACTATGTCATTTTATAGAAGTCCCTTGATATCTTCAGTAGATTCTGATCGAATTTTATGACATTCGGTTCAGTTCAGTTAGCAAAGGATCACATAAAATGATTTGTTATTACGGATGCAAAGAGTTCATGACTTGGCAATGTCGTGAGTTGGCGGAGGAGTTTATTAAAGGGAAGCGAAACTTTTGCCAAAGTAACTGCTTTGATTGTAAAATCGATAAGTAAACAGACCGCCAAAAAAAGATGAATAAAGCAGCTATGTGAAACTCGAGGTCAGATGTCAAGTGCTCTTCAGATGAAACCACGAAATTGGCTCGAGTGTTTTTTGGTGTAAACCTAAGATACTAAGTGGCTATTAATGAGAACCTTGTCCAGTATCGTCCATCAGACTTCTATTGCAACTTGTTCCTTTCTTGTAGCGTCGTCTTTATTTGCTAATGGCTGGCCCTTTCACGTTTATTTAACCAACAATTGAGAATATACGATAAAATGCTCATGTTTACAATAGAAATCGAGATACTATTTGACAAACTGAAAGACAATCTTTTGTTATTTGTATTGTGCGAATTTCTTCTTGTTGTCCTCGTAAATGGATAAAGGATACTGTCTGTTTTTATACTTAAGTAGCAAGAAAGTACGTGTAAATCGTTGAAATAATGTACCTGGTCAACCTGCAAATGACATAATGGGACCAAGCAGAGTAAAATCAGTACTTTTTTTAATTGCTTCATACTTAATGTAGACGTTAAGATTCTAGCACTAAAAGTATTATTAGATATTATTCTAAAAGGGTCGGTATTGGTATTGTTGCGTCCCTTAGACCATCAACTGCATTATTGTCATTGCAAGATGCGTAACGTTTTCACGCTGATTTTCAAAGTCTGATTTTTAGCTGCTTTGTTCATTTATTACTAGTTCCTTTCCTTTGTCAATTTATTCTCGAATCGTTTCCTAATTGCACTACCATAGATCGCCCATAAATTCCAATAATTTTTCTAGCTGTAACTGTCAACCCCCTAATCCTAACGTCCGTCAATTTGTACTTAATTTCTGTCGCATTTATAACCATAAACTAATACGCTACAATAAGTTTCAAATCCCACCTTCCTTACTTGTAACACCCATCATCATCTCATAAAATTTAACCACACCTCCATCCCTTTCCAACTTATTCTAAAATCTATAAATAACCACCAAGTCTAATCAATTAATAATATTCAATCGACAACTCAATCGTGACGCAACGCTTCCCGGTAGTTGCTACCAGTATTTTTCCTTGTAAAAAGTGTAAATATATGTATATAAAACCTGCTCAAAGACTTTAATTCAAACGACTACAAACGACTTACTTTAATGAAAAAATTCAACACAAATACCTGGACTTCATCAAGTTGCAGTCCAGTACGATTCATAGCGAATCAAAACAGGTATCGTAAATTAACGAAAATAAACCCGAAGTACACCTTAACATATTCTTCTCTAATTGTACTTTTCTGTATTTCTAAAAACTAATACTAATAATATCACAAAATTGTTAAAATGTTACCATCTATTGATATTTGCTTCTAATTGTAATATATCATAATGTTATAAATAATAATGAATAACTCAAGCCGCGTTCTCCTAGAGTCCGTTCAAATTAATTTTTCCGGTTTTGTATTATAAAGTCAAAATTGTAAATCTTTTGCTTTATTATTTATTATTGGCACAATAAATTAATTCACCCCTATACTTACTACAAGAAAGAGAAGGCTACCCTTGCCCTTCATAGCGAGTCGGAGGGAATGAGTACCTACTTAACAATTCTAAATAAACATTTAATCGCCAAAACAAGAAAACTATTACAAAATTTTTCTTTGTATAATTTTAGGAAGATCTTTGTTAGCATATATTTATCTTTTTATTTTTTTTGTCTTTGTAATATATTAGCCTTATTTGTCATCCATTTTTTACTTCTCGGATTTTTGTAATTTTTATATTGTCAGGTGCATTTGCTGTCTGTTCCCTTCTTTTGCAATTTATGGTCTTTGTATATGTCATATTTTTTCCCTTCTTGGTATTGCCGTTTAACGCTATTGTATTATACTTTCTTTGTTTCCAAATGTTCTTTTAGAGTTAAGTTAGTCGAAACATTTATTGGGAGTAATTTTTTGACGCATCGGTCCATTTCCAGGACGTAGATGATGCACAGACATATAGCTTGCAATGTTGCATTTTTGTATGTTTACGTTTCCCTTCCTTTGTTTTTGTTGTTTCAAGTGTCGGTGCATCGGAACCACCCCCTCCTCTGGGGGGCGGTTCTGAAATTCATGTTAAAATAAGTATTTTTACATTCAATTGCAGAATCAATTCATCATTCAATCATACTAGATTCAAACGTCAAACATTTTTAGCAGAGATCATTTTTAGTACATTAGCATATAGCACCAATCACATCAAGATCTCTCTAAATATATATTGTAGTATTTAATAACATATAGTTTCATATAATAAATCATAATCTATAGTCATTTAGTATTTTCGTAAAAATAAGTAGCAATCACGGCGTACAATAAAATTAGTGTATATATAGTTGTAAATAGTTTGGGTGTAATAAACTTTTAAAACACGAAGTCCGTTTATTGCATCGATTCCCCCATATGAATCAAAAGAGGTAGCAGATTTATGCACCGGTGAAATAATCTTATTTCATCAACTAATAAACAATCTTCCTTCAAAATAGTTATACGTTTGGTAAATTAGTAGATATATTATATTATTTTGAGTCCTAAACTAATAAGTATGCAGTAAAATTATAACTTAATATGTTGGTAGATAATTACTGAAATAGTTTCACAAAATCTCTAAAATTTATATGAATAATATTAGAATAATGCAGCAACCCTTTTAATCCATGAGGAACGTTCAACATTAAATTTATGTACACATAGATTTCGTGTAAATGCACAAATTCTTTCGTTTATGGAGTATTTTCTTCTTTTTACGCTCCCATAAATTTGATACATACTTACAAAGGAATCTTTGGAATGTTGAAGCATCGCTGAAATTGTACGACACGTTTTATCACTTACGGAACATTAAATGATGATTGATAAAAGTATTTTTCTGAGAGATGAGGTATAATTCTGATTTAATAAATATTAATTATTCTCACGAAGATACTGCAACTCAGATATCTTTTTAACGAAATGGTTCCATTTAATTATACTTAACGTTAATGTCAAGTTAAAGAATAGTAAGGAAGTGGGTGAGAACATTTAAAGATGGCCGCACAAATGTGCATGATGAACAACGAAGTGGGCGTCCTTCGGTCGTTAATGAAGATTTGGTGAAGAAGGTGGACGAAAAAATTACCTCTTTTCACTAAGAAACTCTAGATCATCCTCCATACAGCCCTGATCTGGCGCCCAGTGACTACTATTTGTTTCTGCACTTGAAGAAACATCTGGGCGGTCAGCGTCTTCAAAACGGTGACGAAGTCAAAACAGTTGTGATGCATGCAGTGTCATGTCAGGTGGAATAGTTGTATGAGAAGGGTATTCAGAAACTGGTCAAACGTTATGACAAGTGCCACAATATTGAAGGAAATTACGTAAAAAAGTAGATTAAGGTACAGGCTTTCATCTAAAAATAAAATTATTAAGATATCTATGCACGTTTTTTATCAATTTCAAAACGGTACTTACTTAAAATACATGTCTCGTACATTAGATCTTTAAAATGAGAAGCGGAGAGTTATAAATAAAGTTTTTATGACAACCTAAAACGGGGAATGGGGTCAAAAGCTGAATCATTCTATTATCAACACCGACATTTTGCCCTAGGTTGCAGCTGTTTATCAAGGTAAATTGCAATCTAGGTCGGTGATGGTTATAGAATGAACTACCTCAAACTGGCTTGTTTTTCTTTTATATTCGAATAGGAAGGGGTAGAAATGAAAAATAACAAAATCTTTATTTGGATCTACTTGGCATTTTATCCTTCGGTTTAATGTTCTGTTATTCTTTTTTTTAATTAAAAACCCAAAGTTTTACCTTATTGTTCATCTTACATTTGCACCTTACATACATATTGGAATGATATCTAATGTCGCTTGTTGAGCACAAAAATTTGTTACATGCTGAGATCTAGAATGCACCCTGGAGGCATTTAATTTTAAACGTTTACAGACGACGTCTGTCACGTATGTTACAGGACAACAAAAATACACTAAGCCTGTATGTGACAGCCAACGGTAAACATAATGGCGTTTTACGTCAAATGTCTCTTGCTCAGAACTACATACATTTCACTACGAATTGACTGTGCAAACTAGATACTTTCTTCTCACAGTGTAAATGCATGTGTCACATTCCATACGTAGTGTAATATTGGACACGAACGGACAAAATGCACCTGTACCTGTTATGGACAAATAATGATAAAGTGTCTGTAAAATAACACATCACTTTATCGTCAACCACAACAAGTATTCATTCATTCAGCACATATAGGTCATCTGACAAAAACAAAGTTGTAGAATCTTCGCTGATAGAATTGTTATAACTGTTTCTAATTGCTTACTAAAACAGTATTGTTAATAAAAGCCGAGATAAGTTGCAAAGTAAATAATGATTCTTTGATTGAAAAAATGAGTCAAAAAGATAGCAGCTGACCTAACGTTGAGATAGAAATACAATAAATAGTATACCATGTTAAAGCACTCATTTTTTCGCATGCCATAGTCTAAGATTTTCTGTCGTACCATGAACCTTTTGGGCAAATGCAAGGTCAGTAATATTCCATATATAAATTTTCACTTCTTTTCTGTCTTTGTTTTGTCCGTCTCGTTCATTCCTCCTTAACCACAACACCCACCTATTTCCACCATTCTCAAATGGAAGCTGAAAAAAGGCCTCCCAGCCTACCCTGAAGATCACAGGGACTGCCCGCTCGCTAAAAATAGTAGCTGGTGTAAATCAAACAAGCAACTTTTTTATTCATACGAACTATTCATATGTGAGGCACTATTTCAGAAATTAATTTCTAAGGATTTGATAATATAGGTAAGGGTAATAAAGTGAATGTTGGAAGAAATTTTTTGTTATAGAGATATTGGTTATGGTACATAACTGTTTTCTACTTTCTATGGGTTTCTTTTTACGAATAAAATTTTACGATTATTTCAAATATGCTATTCTATTCTTAAGAATCAGTTGTATTCAGTTTTACAAACATAATGAACCAAGAAATGAGCATTAGATTTTAACGTCATCCTAAATATGGACAAATTTTGCAAAACATGTTCAGTTAGTAGGTGGAGTAGGAGACGTTTCGTTTCTAAACAGACAGATGGCCAACTAAATACAGGGGGTAGGTGCAAAGAGTAATAGTGTTCAATATAATTTTCTTAAGTTACGTCAACGAGCTAATATTCAAAACATTACACAACATTAGACTTCGGTAGACTTATAATTGAATTCCTGAAGACGGGACACGTGAGTTGGAACAAAAGGGGTGGCGGACAGGGGTAAAGTAGACAAAAATTAATTTAAAAGACGTCAATTTGAAATATATCCGCTAATTGTACTATTTAACATATTCGTCTACTTGCAAGCAATCATATACCAAGAGAGGGGACAGCTATGTGGTGGCAATAGGAGGGTATATAAGTGGGGTTATAGTCCAGTCAAAATAGCCCTGGAATGGAAATTCGGAGTAGTGTGAATCAAAATTTAAAGAAAGCTGCATTTGACAACTGTATATCTTCTTGAAAAATATAATTTTTCTCTGCCCCCGGGAAAAGGTTAAATGAATAAAAATGTAGTTCCTCGTGATTTTCTCGAAAACGTGAATAGCTACTAGAAAAATTCTTGATTCAATTTTGTAAATAGTAAGATTTTACATTAAAAAGTTCCGTAGGTAACAACTCCTATTTTAAATACTTTAGCCGTTAGAAGAGGCGCAACATTTGGTAGTTAAAAAATATACCCGGCACAGACATATTCCGCAATCTCCGTTTCTTTTTAGGAGGTTGTGTAGTGCTCAGATGCAACTTTCCTCAAATTTTGACACTCCCGTCTTGTGTGTCTACTCCCTGTATTTAGTAACCTCCCTCCTTGTATTTGAATATGGTACTATAAAATTTGTCCATATTCCGGATAACGCTAAAATCTCGTGCCCATCTCTCTGATTATAAGATTCGAAAAGATCTTTCAAAGATACAAAGAAAAAGTAAATGATTCATGATTAAATTTTAGTTATTTACGTTCCGAAAACACCAGTGAGCCGTTAAATGAAATAAATTGAACAAATTATTTTCAACTGCCAGGCCATCAGCAGCGGACCAATGAATGAATGAGTATACTTCAAGAGTTAAATTCAACTACAATGGACCTCATATATTTTAACATTAGGTATATAACAAAAGCGATTCAAATCACGCGAACCGATGCATTTATATAAATAAACATATATATATATTGTGTACCTACATCCATACATGCACACCAACAAATAATAGATAGTGAATTACAACTGACAATCGATTTCGCGTTTAAATCTGGCTAGTCTGTGTGAAAATTGGACTGTATTAATCACTCGCAAAAATAAGTTTTAATAGCAATTTCGCGGACAATTTAACAAATCTGTCCAGTAAAATGCAAAACTCCATTGATTATAGATTCATTTATTTCAAATGAAAAAGGACTATGACTGATTAAATAATTAACAATTTAATTTCTGATAAAAAGCCATATGTTTTAGTCCAACTAAAATGAATATATAGATTTGCAAGATAATTTCTATACAATCATGGGTAAATGAATTACATGCGTAATGCTAAAAAACAAAGGAATTTTCACAAATGATATTCCAGCTTCAGCTTTTCCAAACAAAATACCAACAGAATTTTTGTTCATTTACATATGCAGTCCAAACAATCCATTCTCTAAATGATATATTCTCTATGCTAATTATGAATAATTAGGTTTGTTAGTCTATATTCTGATTGGACTGAATTGTTAGACCGAACAATTCAATAATTAAAACCGATAGAAAAATAAGTCAATACTAAATGAAAATTAGGTACATCAAGATATTTATATATACCATAAAGAAAACATTGAATTACAATATTTGTTAGCAAACTTATTAAACTGGGGAGAGTAACTGTTTTCCAGTCTTAGCTTTAATTTATCAAAAAATTCGGATGTAGTATTTTACATCTACATATTATTAACTGGCCGTTGTCTTTGGAAATTTCTTCCCGACGTTTCGCCTCATTTTCAAGGGTGGCGTGGTCGTCTCGGTCGAAGTACTCTTGTAGATCGCTCGATAGTATGCATACCGACGACCACGCCACCCTCGAAAATGCTTGCCGCAGTTGCAGGCGAATCATCGGGAAGAAATTTCTAAAGACAACGGCCAGAAATCCCGAAACCAAACATTCGACTTATAGACACGGGCCGTGAAAGCCTTCGCACACTAATTAATCCCACTCTTCAGAGAAATCCTATCCACACCTTCTAATTTACTCCTAACCAATCATCACCATAAAATTGGAAAATTAATGAATGAATGGTTGCCTTTTTCTGGTTGTTGAACTATAAATAAGTTTCAATTTATTCAAGTATTTGTCTTTTTTGTGTATAAAAAATAAAATAAGGTGATATTAGAAATAGAATTAGTTACAAGATAAGATAAAATAATTAAAACTAAAATTAAATCTCTTGTAATTTCTACCATTTTATTGTCAATATGACATTTGTTTCGCCGTGTTGTGACTTCTTCAGAAGTTACAAATTTCACCAAGAAAACGCAATTTGGATAGTTTCACCCATTTACCTGACATATATTTGAAATTAATAACTTCTGAAGAAGATGTCGTAACATATGTCAAGTTGACAATAAAATTATAGAACCTAGAAGTGTTTTAAGTTTAAATCCACAATGAATTTCCATCAAGCATTATTATTAAGTAGTAGTAGTTGGGGGGTATAGAGTGTGTCTTCCCTGGTATCACTTAGGTTCCTAGTCTAGTCATTCATATAACCCTCCCCAATAGAATTGAATCAACCTGGGTATCGGCGCCTCCTTTCCTTTAGAAGATATGCAACGACGTTTGATCTTCCTCCATACAAAATTATATCCGCAATCTGTATTTACGTCTTTCCTGCTAAATTTGTGTATGGGTTCCGCCAACTCCTCCATATAGTTTGGTTTGATGAAGGTTTTAGTTGTTCTACATCCCTTGTTGTAACTCTAAACCGGGGTTTGCTTATTTGCGACTCAAACTTTTAATCTCAGAGTTGATTATCGTATTTTATATACTAGCTTGTTTAATGACTGATTTTAATTTGACATGTTTAGATTTATTGTTCGTCTTACTTAGATATATACTTTCCCTAGTTCTTGGGTTCGCACAGTTGGATTCTGCTAGGGCTTTTCATGAAACAAAAATTATTTGGAATGGTTATAGTAAAATTACCAAAATCATCATGATTAACTTCACTCTTAAGATTCAATATAGTTCATGACCAAAACAGATTACTCATTACTTATTGCAGAGATAAAATAGTAATAGGCAATTTAACATTTATAATGTGGTATACTCTACAGTGATACTTAAATATAAAATACATATAGGTATGTATAAGCAAAGTACTATTGGTGGTATTTATAGGGTGTTTTAATGTTTACGAACTTTAGTGTTAATTCGTTATATTCTTACCGAATTCAAGCATTGTCTCAATTAACCCCAAACGCTAAGCTTCTTAAATCGGTTGATATAAATCTACCCCAAGGAAGTCTTTTCCAAATAGGTGCCTATTTATAGGTTAATAGCCTTTTTGCCTTTGTAAAACCTTGTTTCATTTAATTGATTTAATTTTAATTGTCATTTATTCTATTTACAAAAGAAAATTCTATTCCTTCTACATCTCTTTATTTTTTCAACTTTGTGCAGAATATAAATAAAACCATTTGATGAGAGAAAACAAATGTCTCTAATAACCGAAGTTTGTTATCTCTGAGCTTTTAGAATCAAAATGAAAATTGGATTACAAGTTCTATTCATACGGAAGAGTATAAGTAACAATAAGAGTATTTTTAAAACAACTTGGTTTTTTTTTGAAATGTAATCAAGCCTGTCTGATTATTTATTGTCTTATAAACTTCTTCTCAATGCCAATATACACATACTTAAATCCCCTTTAAGAACAAAGAAAATTTAATCTTTACAAATGAATCCTTCAGTGGTTTTTTCAAATTAAATACGAATGTACAATAATAATATTTTTTATTAAGTAGAACTAAGCAATAACTAAATAAAACGTTAAACATTGATTCACTACTAACCGTAAGCTTGGTTTACTGATCAATTTTACTACACTTATACTAAAACCATAAACGCTTTAAAAGTTGGATCCTTTTGACTATAGTCATTGTCAAACAGATGATTCAAATTGAATGAATATAAACAGATGTACGGTGATGTTTTTCGGAAATGTTTGAAAATAACCTGTTAAACAACGAGGTAGATTTGTACTACTCGGTCTTATTCGGAACATTTAATAATTAATGGAATTTCCAAAAAATATATATATATATATATATATATATATATATATATATATATATATAAACATCACCGTACATCTGTTTGTATTCATTCAATATGAATTATTTGTTTGACAATGACAAACTATTTGTCGAAACTATAGTCAAAAGGATTTGTGAATAAATAAAGTATAATAAACAAAGTAGTGTTTTTTTATTTATCGTTATAAACGTTTTAATTAATTTCTGGTAAATTCCATTTCCCTTCCACCGTGGTTTTATTTGTGGCTGTTCTTTTGGGGATAAATAATGTGCAATAGTAAGACAAATAATGAGGCTAGTTGGAATAATTATTACAGCTATCTAGCCTTACAATTTTAATTGTAGCCTTGGCACTGCATATTTGATAGTATTTTTAGAATTTTTTATAGGTCAACATCAGTCTCGTCTGAAAGCTAAACTGTACAGTTTTTGTGACTTATTCACTTGTATTTAAAACATAACTAGTGGTCTTTAACATCGAGTAATACTTAAAAATATTTTAAACCCTGCTTAACCACTTAAATATAATTGGATACATTCATTTCTTCCATAATTGCCTTAATTATATCTTGTCACAGATAACCCCCCGCCTTTTATCTTTAATAAGCTATTGGTGGTGTATTGTTGATGAAATTTTAAATCGAATAAAAACCAAAGAAATATTTCAACAAAATGTATTTAAAAAAAAATCTCTTACAATTTTTTCGACAGATCTGTCATTATCAAAGAGTAATAAGAAATACTAAATTAA
Organism: Agrilus biguttatus; assembly: GCA_963921985.1. Lineage (NCBI taxonomy): Eukaryota > Metazoa > Arthropoda > Insecta > Coleoptera > Buprestidae > Agrilus > Agrilus biguttatus. Next base: position 34,040,287 of record OY998117.1, read on the forward strand.
AAGTTAAGATGCATGTGTTTAAATACAATTCTAAACATAGATAATAATAACAACAAAATTATAGGTCTTTCCGATCATTATAACCTAATTAACTTATTGAAGGTAAAAGTAATGGTGTATAATTGGTACATAACTCCTTCTGATTATTAACGACGTTTTTTCCTTCTACCAACGCTTTCTTTATTTCAAAAAATTCTAATAAATTCAGTCTTTTGATTTTTTTAACTTACGGAAAACCCTGTTGAAATGACCTTATTTTTAATGCTGTTGACATGTTGTATAATGCGATGTTTGAAGGCTCGGCCACATTGTCCCAAATAAATTGCATGTACACTCCACTTTTAGAACTCATGTCTGTTTTGTCTTTTAAGTGAACTAAAAGAGTTTTTAAATTGGTTTTATTGTCTTCAACAGTTTTAATATTAAATCAATTTAGATGGTTTTTAATTTTATGACTAACATTATTTATAAAATTTATTGAACAAAAGGCCTTATCCTTATTCTTATTTATATTTGGTTGGCTATATAACATTTGTCTTGCCTGATTTCTAAGTTTTTTATTTAGCATATTGTTTATTAAACTTTTATCTTGGTTTTCCCGCCACTAGCAACTTTCTCACAGGGAAATATAAACACTTGTCATCGTTGCATGTGAGTAAACTAATAGCAAATCGAAAAATTACCCTTGTCCGATTGACCGTGTATTTTTTCTGATTGCTATTGTCAAGTTCCGTTGTTGTAGAGACACCCTTACTGCCTCGTTTCCTTCGAAATCCGTTTCACCATCCACCCTAAAGCTACTTCTTTGAGTCCGAAATGGTTTGCGGCACAATCCCCGCAAAAAAGATCTCACAAGCCCTTAAAAATTGCTACCAGCTCCACCTCGAAAGGTTGGACTAAGTCCACTTTTCATCGACAGACCACGCTCCCTTGTCGATGTCTTGGGTCGATGATTTTGCCTTTTTTTGGTGTATATTGCACTGCACACTTTACTCACGATCGATGGAAGGTAGCAACGTAATTAATCCATATTAGGATTATAAAATTCTGGCTATATTGCTACTTCATTCTTTATTCTCAATAAAAATATGTAAATAATATCATGACTTCACATAAATTCTAAAACATTTCTATATAGACGTTTTAGAGGAAAAGTGTAATTCCTTGAGTTGTAATTTATTTTTAATGGAGTGAGCAGTTATCAAATGTGTATCTATCATAAGGATTTTTAAATATACCGAAACCATTTGTATTATTATTTTCTTTTAATCGTTTGGCTTGGTCTACCCATTATTCTTGCGGATTAATAAATCTTGATGGTCTTTGTCTAGCGTTTTTGGCAAAACTAATTTTATTCCTCACATTTGAATTTGTATTTTTACATTGTTTCAATTACTATTTATTTAAATTTATTCGTACCATCCGTTTCTAGACTTGTTTTTAGCTGATTCGGTTGTTTATTAATCTTTTTGAAATTGCAGAATAACCACATAGCTTTTGGTCCTATTTAAACATAGTGAGTGAGGTAACTATTGTATTATTGGATGTTTATCTTGCACATTATTCGATATAAAATGAGTATGGTGGGTGATACCACGCGCTATTAACCTAGTGATTGTAATCGTGTAGTTTATGCGAAGTAATATTGAAAGGACCATTTTTCCATATCTCGTTCATGCCCCATTAGTCGTTCGTTTTTATAACTTTCTCATGGTGACTAATCCTGGATTGGACCCTTTCCTCACATATTTGCTCCTTTTACGATTTCTAAGTCGTTGCCGATTCCGTTTCCAGTTTCTTTCTCGAATCAAGGACATTTTATACAAAGCGCGACCAGAGATTAAACACAAGCCAAAGGAAACTAATGTCCCGGAAAGCCGAAAAGTAATTTAACGAAATGTGTTTGCAGGAGCTTTTTCTTTATCTGTACTCAACAACAAAATGAACATTCCACTTTAATCTCTACAGGACAAAAATGATGAAGAAAAACTAAATGAAATAAAAGTCATACTCAAATCTTCGCAAAAACTTTTAGAAAAATGCTTTGCTAATTAGGGACCGTTTCTGGCTCATTATAAAAAACGAAAATTGTGTAAAACTGAATCCTTGTCAGCCCATATCTTTAGTTGTTCATTTTTATATTTTTCATATACAAAATAGTGATTTAATTGATTGATTCTAGTTGTACTTGATGGAAGTTCATTTTAATTTAAAATAAATAAAACACTAAACATCCACACATTTTATTATCTTCACAATTGTATCGCCACTATGTGGCTTCATCAGAGGATACACAAGTTCAAGTTCAAGAAGTTCTTAAGATTTGTATTGTAAAGATAATAAAAAGTATAGAAGTTTGACAAGTGTTTTATTTATTATAAAAGTAGTAATTGTTTGGTTTCTACGTCAAATACCCCTCAAAAAGATCGTATTAAGTGATAATGAATACTAAAATTAATATAAATAATAGTGTAACTTGAAACCACAACGAAAAAGAATGAATGATCGTAATATGGTTAGGCAAATGATCACACTTGCTAAAAGTTTGTTATTAAAAACTACTGAATAATTTTGTATAATGAAAACACGTTCTTATGTTTTATAAATTTATTTGAAAAACTCTGATACGTTCCAGATGTTATGACATTATCTAAGAATTATATTACAAATTAACCAGCGGTAAAAGATGTTTTTTGTTCGATATTTTTTGAAAATTAATTATGCAGACTTTTTGAATATTTAACGATACCGTTATCCAAATGTGGAAACTTTTTTAATCTATCTTTTTTATTATTTTGTTGATTTCTAATCAACAGAGTAATTAATACCTTAATCTTGGACTATTTTTAATAAACAATTATCCACCTGCTTAAGCAATAAGTTACTCAGTTACTGTTTTCTTAATAATATATCAGACGAAACGATTGTTTAAAATAATTTGTTTTATCTACACATGTAGCAGTTACAAATAAACAAACAGTGGCACTGTGCAACGATTAAACATTCGTAGTTTTAAGAGGAAAATAAAAAACGACAGACTCACACACATTTTTATTTTGACGAGGATTATATACATTATATAATATGTACCTATAAGTTCCATTATTATCTACTACGTTTCTTTGCTTAGTATTTCATAAACTTGCCTTATGTGGCAATCCTCGAAATGCAAAAAATAGAGACATAAAAGTAAATCTATCGATTGTCCAAAAAAGAAGGTATTAAAATCCTTTTTCATCTAATTATAAAGGATCACAGATTCCACATTTGGAGCGCGTCCTACACAGTAGGCACAGCGCACCGAAGGCCATATCTCACGACCGGTTTCGACCTATCGGGTCTCATCAGGTGGACGCTCTCGGAAAGGCTTTTACAAGCTATATAAAAAATATAAATATGGAATCAACAGAAACAACTACTCCGAGGGCTAATACCCCTACCGGTATTGAATTACACTGTTGATTCCGAACGATTCTTAGACGAAGATAACAATCCAAAGAAGAAGGTATTAAAATCCTTTTTCGTCTAATTATCAATGCCGGTAGGGGTCCTAGCCGTCGGAGTAGTTGTTTCTGTTGATTCCATATTTATATCAATCGATTGTAATTGCACGTTATGCATATTTCAATTTCATAGTAGATCATTAAGTCAATCTTATACAAGCAGTTATATTATTCGTGTAAAGAAATTCTATAGATTTAATGGCGTTGTGCGTAATTTCGAATGTCCTAAGACCGTTTTTCGTTTAACGAATTTCTGGCTTACACACCGTTTACAAAATATAGCATCTTTATGCAAATGGAATCCATTCGAATGCTTTTCTCTCGATGAGATGAAGGGACTTTAATCCGCATAGGATATTGTGAAGCGTTACCGCTATTTCTATTCCTTCCTTGAGGCACGTTGCTGATTCTTTTGCTTTCTCTTTCTTTTTTTCTTACTGTAGGAACAATAAACCCCGATTCATGTTTAATGAGGTGGAATCGCAGGGTGAGAGCAGGAGGCGCGAAATTGCCAACACGTCGCCGTTCCCTGGGCTCGCTCGCCTTTATTGTCTCACACGAATAGTTGTTGGAAACTATGCTTCAGCACCTCTTCATCTCTCTGCCCTAATATTGTCTGCTACCTCTCGGTTTAGCTTCTTACTTCCATCTTTTTTTCTTAACAAATTGTTCCCAGCTACTGGATGCTCTGGCTTTCCAGACTAATTAAATTCCTGTGCATTCGACAGGAGTTTCCTACTTCGTACCTATAAAGGAAAGTTATGGCACCGAGAAGGTGTCATCTTCATAAAATTAAAGCTTTCCGGTCACGCATATTCGGTCTTTGTTGCAATTATTCTACTCAATTTAAGGACACTGACCATTGACACATTTTCTCATTTGTTCTTTATCTTTGCATTTGCAAACACAGACAATGTTTCTGCGTCATTTCGTTAACAGATATCTACATTATGTATTCAGAAGCCATTTATTGTATGAATTCTCTTAAAACATAACCGTTTATTGTTTTCTCAGTATGTTAATGAATCTTTTCAGGGCCCAATCACTCATTAAGTAGATACATTTCAAAATTCGTAAATTAATAAAAATGATGCTAAGGAGAAGAAAAACAAAATGAAAATATCTAAATAAATTAATTTGGCTTTTTTCAAATCTCCCCGTGTTCCTCGTTAAAGATCATTCCGTTGAGTTTTCTCAAAGTAACTCCTTTAAGGAACCAAAGGTTTTATCTTAAAAATTAGTAAATAGTCTACCTAGTCGTAGTTTTCTGGAATTACTCTCTTCAATGAATTGGTATTTGTTTAATGATGTGTAAATCATGGAAGTAATCATATTTATCGTTAGTTTTAGTTAATCATAAATAAATGGGTTTATGCCATTATGTTGTATTTGTAATTGTGTATCTCTTAACGGTATTACTTCGGCATCTCTTCCTTTCAGAAACTCGACAATTGTTTCGGGAAATGCCTTTTCTTAAGAGTAATTACAGAACTAGAGTCAAAATGTCTAATACGGAAATTAATACCTACTAATTAAGTTCGCTAACTAGTAATGGAGAAGAAGTATATCGCAATTCTACCTGATTGTTTACGATGTTTAAATTTTTATGTAATGCCTTTTTAATCTCCATACTTTTTATCATAGTTAATTCGTTGGTTTTGTTGATTTTGGTATAGACATTATTACTATTAATATAATGGTTGAATAACTTACAGTAATCTGATATACCTGTTTTTCCACTATTTTTATTTATATCATAGGTATACATGTTCTTTTATTCTTGTAGAAATTGCTCTACCGGGTTGTCCTATGTAAATGGCATCACAAGTGTTACACGATATTTGGTAGATACCACTTTTTTCGAATGGTTTCATCTTCTTTTGTTGTTAACCAAACGGTTTTTAAGTGAGACATTATAATGTATACTTTTCTCCAACCCTATTAAGGCTTGTTTCATAATTCTTTTTGTTTATATTGTATTTAGAATTGTTTAGATTACTCATTGCGTTAAAACAAATGAATTTAAACGCGACCAAGCAGAAAATACTTTAGCTAACCTATTCGTGGAACAGGAACAGTATCTAGAACTCAAATACGTTCATAAGCATACACCTAACTTTATCTTGAATTGAAACTGAAATTAACACCTTAACGCCATCAACAGTAAGTGATGAAGGTAATGGGTTTAGTCCGTATTTACTGAATTCGGTAGATACAATTAATTCAGCCTCGACCACCGTGAAACCCTTTTGTTCAATTATGTACATGTACGTATGTATCAGTACAGTCCAGGAAGGTGATTTCAACATACATATAACTTCATATAGTACGGTCTTTTCAACATGTCAGTTTATTTGAGGTGAGAGATAATTATATTATTAAATTAAATTACAAACTCAATGGGTTGTCCAAAATGTCTCATTTATTTTCAATATCAGGTGCTTATTATGGCATAATTTGTAGGTAAAGCTTAGGGAGGTGGACTTAGAGGAGAGATGGACCATTCGTGATATTTCTCACAAGTGACGACATTGCTCGATTTATTTAAATAACATATATGAGTCACCCGTGGTGTGCACTAATCAATTGCTATTTATGACAATTTTTTAGAATTAGAAACTAGTTACTTTCACTGATAGACAGAGGTAATTTTGAGAAGAATATGTTGTTTAAGTTTCACTTAAAATTCATTTTTTATTTTACGCTCCGGCTTTGCACTACAGTGTAGGTCGGAGGGATTGCCCGCCCACCAGCATAAGTAGCTGGTGGGAATGAAACAAAAAAGTTAGTTTTTCTTCTACAAACTTGTTTTCTACTGTCTTGCTTTTTTCAATTCTTAGACACAAATCAAAATTTCTATCCCTTTGTTACAGATCGCCTGCAACGGTCAATCATAAAAAGTACTGTTGCCCGATCCCTAATAAAACTACGGCTTCTTGTCTCGCTACCCTCTGCATTCTTTCAAGAAATAACCTTTACTGTTTGCATGCTAACTTTCTATTTTTGAATCAACACTTTTTCACCGACCGCGACAGATATTACTTGATCCAACTATCGCAAACATTCTTTCACTCGTATTCAATTCATTTCCATTCATCCGTTCATTCTTTCATTACTAACAATCTCTACATTAAATCACATACATCAACAGTCATAAGTTTTCTTTAAATAAACGTAGTGAATCACCCGCAACACCACAATACTTATTCTTAATAAACGATATCGATTCTTATGTTATGGTTTTATGAAACATTTTGAATTAATAAAAGGAAAGAAAAGAAAATTGCTTTTAAATGTTTCAATTTTTTTTTTTAATGAGAATTACTGAGTAATACATTACTCTTGATAAAGGGCTAACAACCCAAAACAATTGTAGTGATTCTCATTAAAAAAAAAATTTGAAACATTTAAAGGCAATTTTTTTTCCTATCCTTTTACTTATTCTTATTTTAGTCGTTATTGTTGTATTACTGTATAACCAGATGAAGAACCAATGTAATAACAACAGGAAAACTTTCTTTCATATGCAATTCAAATTGTTTTTTGAAACATTACTCGTGTTACATAAGTATTTTTTTAACTACACGGTTCTCTTAGATGAGTTTTTAGTTTGGATTATTCTCATTCGATGTTTTTATAAACTGCTCTCAGGTTATGCTTACTTTCGTAAAAAACGTCTGCACAAGTTAACTTTTTACACTATAATTACTTTTCTACTTTTCGTTACCGGAGCTCGTTGGTGTATCGAATTTTTTCGCAATCTTTGTCCCTCTCTCGTTCTACAAATCCCTGGAGTTACCGGAAGACAAATACGCCTTATAAGAGAAAACTACAGGAAAGCTCTTTCGCAAACTGCGGAATTGCTTTAAAACATATATTTTCACATCTAACTTTCACCCTAAAGATTTATTTTAGACCACTTCTTTAACTCTCATATACCTACTTTAATGGGATTTTTATGTTCGAATCGTTTAAAACAACACACTCTAAAATAATAAATAAATCATGAGCTTTTTGTATGTAGAAGTTCGAAAGAATCACAAATCAACGCTTTCTCTTATCTTGAATAATAAAAATAGTAACAAATACTAAAAAGTAAGTTTTAGGATTCTTACAAGGATTGTGAAGATTGATTGATTTACAACTTAAAAGTCAAAAGTCAGGAGTGGTTGACTGTTAGATATCCCTATGTCAATTAGCTTGCAAATTGTCTGTCTGTAATATCGAAATGACTGACTTTTTTGAGCTCATATAGTTCCATGTATGCTATTGAGACACAAACAATCCTTACAAATACGTATTATCTGTTTGTATGTCTGTACGGGCTAATTGTCGGAATGGCTAAACTGATTTTGATAGGACTTTACAAACAAGAAGGAGAAGTTATTGTATTCTTAATTATACAGTTTTTATAGTAATCTGAATTTTTATTGAATGAGATTCCTAACAACAGAGATATTTAACAGTTATCATCGTATATGTACCTAATAATTCTGAATAATTGCAGACAAGTTAGAGACCATAGTTACCATTAGTTACCAATTTTTCCGCTTGATGTAGAGACTAGGTGTTTTAAAGGAAATATTATATTTGTAGTAAGGCGTTGAAATAAAATTGCTGATTGGCAGTTTCACTTCTGTACATTGTACAGTAACTATGCCTGGTTGGACATACTCGTATTAAAGGCTGAAAATAGCACGATCGATTACGGTTCTAACGCATATACTACTAAAGGTAGTGTGGTGGTCAACACACTCTATTTATTTCAGTTGTACAATATAACATTCTATTTTAAATCTTTTGTACTATATTTCTTTGTGTGTCTATGTAAATATTTCTTAACATTATTATTGTATTCTATCTCTCTCTGCCAATAACTCTTATTACTGTACTTTTCTATAATACCTGCTAACATTTCAACTTCCCGTACTAACCACATGACGTCTGTTCATCTCTGTTCCCCTATTTGCATTTTTATGATAGGTTTCTTCGGTGATTTGGATCTTTATTTCATTTCTTGATAATTCTTACCTCAAAAATTTCCATTATTTGTACTTCTCTATTGGCACCCTACTCTTATCTACTACCCTTTCTCTTACCTCACAATTTCCATTTCATCATTTTTTTCCCTCCGACTAATCAGTTTGATCTGAACCTTCCATTTGTTAAGATCATTTCTTTCCGTCTTCTTGTTATTAAATATGTTGTTGTTGCGATCGTTGTTGTTAAGATCTAAATTATTAAGATAGAAAGGGAAAAAAGATGTGGTTTAGATAGTTGAGTGAACAATTGATTGGTTAAGTTAGATCTCTAGGGGTTGAAGAAGTGTTTGACTGTACTAGTGACACTAGCACATGTTCTAGGAAAAATTTAACTGTCGTCGAAGGCAAATATTTCGGACAATCTAGCAATAAATAAGAAAATTTGAAAATGTTTGCAGGAAATTTATGACAACGGAAAGAGTAATTGCAGGGCAACAAAAAAAGGAGTTTTTGGTGTTTGCTATGTTAACAATAGTAGCAGATATTTAAAGTGAACTGTAACGAAAATATTATTGGCCGTAAAAAAAGAAAGCTTTGGTTCCTTAAAGGAGTTAAAAGGATTTTTTTTAAAAAGCGTGACGGACGCTACAGCTTCAACCGTGCGGCGTGGTCCAGTACTCCACATCATTGCTTAGCAAGTTTTCTGTGGTTTCCTTGGATCATTTAGGCATATGCTGAGGCAATAATATTCCACCAATAATCTTTCACTTCTCTTCTATCTTCATTTCGGCCGTCTCATCTTTCTCTCCCTAACCACACCATCCACCCATTCCCACGATTCCTGAAAGATGGCTGAAGAGGGCCTTACGCCCTATCCTCCGGCTTTGCACTACAGTGTAGTACTGCACGCCCACCAGCTACTCGTGCTGATGGGAATGAAACACAAAAGTTTTTTTTAACAGTTTCAAATACTTACTTCGTCCTGTGGTAATGTATTCACGATACCAGTGTAGTACTTACTAAGTTAAAAAATAGAAACTTCTATGGTGAATAGTAAATATAAGGTTTTACTTCAGCTTAGTAGCGTCTACTCCTAATTTCGTAGTTATAGTTATAGGCTACTACACAATCCGCAAATTGGGTGTGCCTGATAGATTCAAAAGAGAGAAGATATACTATATCATTTCATGGTAGTATTTCTCAAAAGGAGCTGTGAATTATAAATATGTGATTATTTTTCATCCCTTATAGAGTTTTATGAACGGCCAAGAATTGGGCCAGCATTGGGTGCTAGACAATCTAGCCTGACACAGTCATGCAAACCACGACTGGTCTCTTAATGGTTGAAGCCTGGAACATAATTTGGATCCAGCTATGGCAAACGGTAATCAGCCAAGCATGAGCAAACAGAGTAGCCCAATAATTAAAAATTAATGAACAAAAGTGTGCATTGCAAGACTCGAACCAGCAACTCCTCGACTATAACATTCTACGGGTTGAGCCACAAGGTTCTTTACCAAAAGATTATAATTTATCTTATATGAGGCAAACAGTATTCTTTAAAATAGACTTTCTGAAAAATGGCTGAATGGTGCGTGTTACTGCTGCAACAAATTGATGTCTTATTGTTGACCTATAAATAAGAGCCATTATCTAACATGAGTGACTTAATAATGCAATTCAATCATCTCAATCATCGGCCAACCGTTGCTAGCCATTAATCGAACAGCCATCGTCTGAATTGTACGATGAGCGACTCCTGTACGGGATACCATTATATATTAGCAATACCAATCGAAAGAGACTGAATTTGTATTTTGCTTGTTATTTATTCCTGTGGTAAACGCATTTTGATTTAATAAAATTTGACATATGGTTATTCACTTTTAAATTATCTTGTCAACATTGTAGGTATCTAATGTTCTACAATTTAGTTAAAAATTAGTAGGGATTCAATATTTGACATTAACCATAAAGTACGAGGGTGGATCAAATATAAACGAGCCTTTTTAAGTTGCGCGCCGGATAGTTGTTCAAGGCTCATCCGGGAGTTGTGTCCACGTGTAAAAGTTTGGTGCAAAGAATTTAACGATGGGCGTAATCGTGTCGAAAATGTAAATCATCTTCGTCGTCCGCACTCCAGCATTTCGTCGGTTAACATTGCACGCGTTAGAAACCTTATTAAAGAGGACCGCCACGCCACTGTGGTTCGGATATCTAGTGAACTCGGCATCAGCTATGGGAGTGTCCACACAACCATAACGAAAAATTTGGGATTCTGAAAAATTTTAGCTCGTTGGGTTCCAAAGTTGCTGAGTGAAGATCAAAAAGCTGCTCGAGTTCGCACCTCTCAGGCGCTTCTCACTCGATTTATAGAGGAAGGTGATTTTTTTACACAAAATTGTAACCTGCGATGAGACGTGGGTACACCATTATACTCCAACATCAAAACGAGCAAGCATGAAGTGGCGGCGCAAAGATGAATTAAACCCAGTGAAGCCGAAAACACGTCTGTCTGCAAGCAAACTTTAGTCACGGGTTTTTGGGACTGGAGAGGGGTGTTGTTGGTCGATTTTTTGCACGAGCGAAGAAACATTAATGCAGCCTTCTACTGTCTGTACTGGCACGTATTATAGTTAATGATACAGCTATACCCGCTTTTGGTGCTGCTGATTTAGCCTCTAGACTTTACTATCCTGTTAACATCCAAACTGCGACGGTTATCAAGCAGTGGAATTAGTGTGTTTGCCCTAATACTTCGCTGTTATTGCACGATGCATTGTAAACGACGTTTATTGAACCGGTGGGATCCAAGTTGCCACTAAAAATAAAGACCTACCTGCTACAAAACGAGTAATAAATTCGCGACGCCTGATTCTTGTGTATCTGAACATTCTGAGTGAATTATGCTTAAACAGAAATACAAACACTTGCATAAATTTTCCGTTACCCACTGGAAACGTGATGGGCTCTCTAGTTAATAAGTTACCCTTCCTTGAATATTTGCCCTTTCACTCTAAACGGTATTTGTTTTCTCTTAAGTTGTTGGAACTACTATTTTATAAATTATGTACCGCATATGTAATTAATTTTAATTTTAACATGTTGTTGTCAGAACGGAAAGGTTTCTATGAAAATTCTATAACTTCTTCCAACTTTTCGTTACTATCCAACATCTCCTAATCCTTAGATAACCAAGGATTACGGATCATAAATTTTTATTGTGTTTCTGAGAGAGCTTCAAACATGAGGAAAAGTAAAGTTTTATCATGAATTATTAAAAGTAAAAATCGTAATATAAAGAGGGCTCACTTCAATAACGTTCCTAATTTATGATTAAACACTCCTTACCTTATCTCATAAGTAATTTATCGAAAATATCAGACATGGATCGCGATTTCGATCTTGTTAGATTTCATTTAAATGCATCTAGATGCTGATGAGATCTAATAAGATCAAAATCCCGATGCACATCTGATAGTTGCAATAAATTACCGACGAAACACTTATGCGTTTTTTTTTTTGTTAATTATGATTCCATTCCATTCTTTCTTCGGTTATCATAGGCAAATATCGTTCAAAGTTAACCAGTAATTATGAAGTAACCAATATTACTAAGCATTACAACAAAACAACAGTACAGAATTTTATTATTTTTTTGTATCGATTAAAAAGGAAATTTAGATATTCTTATCCCATCTAAACTTTAAAACAGTTGAAAGAAATATTAAAAATTTACCTTTTAAAACGTTATACTTTCAAATTAATCGAATTGAAGTTATTAAATAGGCAATTTAGAATATATATCAGTCTCTCTCCCCCTAATAGTTGTCTAATGGTAAATTTGCGAGAATCAAACCATGTCAACGCGAAGCTCTAAATCAAATATTTCTATGCGAATCGAGCTTCCTGACATTCCTCTTGAGTGCGTTATATCGAAGTTGGACCATTAACTATGGCACGTATTATAGTTAATGATACAGCCTTATCCGCTTTTGGTGCTGCTCATTTAGCCTCTAGACTTTACTATCCTGTTAACATCCAAACTGCGATGGTTATCAAGCAGTGGAATTAGTATGTTTGCCCTAATACTTCGCTGTTATTGCACGATGCATTGTAAACGACGTTTATTGAACCGGTGGGATCCAAGTTGCCACTAAAAATAAAGACCTACCTGCTACAAAATTGGGGTTTTAAAAGTAAACAACCAATCTTGCCACCAGAGAAAAGGTTGCTCACCTACCTGATAAGGTAATGGTAAGGAGTGTGGTCCTTGTGTTATGAAAACGACAAACGCTTGTGAATCATTTCACTCAAAATTTTTTTACACAAAATTGTAACCTGCGATGAGACGTGGGTATACCATTACCATTACATTCCAACATCGAAACGAGCAAGCTTGGAGTGGCGGCGAATTAAACTCAGTGAAGCCGAAAACACGTCTGTTTGCAGGAAAAGTTTTAGCCACCGTTTTTTAGGACTGGAGAGGGGTAGTCTTGGTCGATGTTTTGCACGAACGAAGAAACATTAATGCAGCCTTGTACTGTCTGTACTACTGACTTCTCAGTCAGGTAAAACTTGCTTATCGCCGAGGACGAACCCCATTCGTGCACGATAACACTAAGCCTCATACCGCAGTTCTAACGCAGGCTCAAATCGGTGAAATGCACTGGACTCAGCTGAAACACCCTCCATATAGCTCAGACTTATCCCCTTGTGATTTCCACATGTTTGGGTCCCTCAAAGAATCACTAGGAGACGAGCGATTTCAGACTGATGAACAGGTGGAGGTGATGTGTGCCCAAAAGGATAGACACCCGCCCTGCTTCTCTTTATGAAAACGGGATGAAAAAATTACCAATGCTTTGGGAAAAATATATAAACAGAGAAGGGGGATATGTCGAAATATAGAGAAACTTTTCAAAATAAGTCCTTGTAGTAGTTTATTAAGAAATATGCTTTTCCTTAAGTGAATTTTATTAGGTCAATCTAAGTTTCAAAATAACAAAATCGATATTTGCGTGAGAATAAATAAATAAATATTAGGAACGCGTTTGTCGTAAAGTCGTCTAACTGAAACGGATGACGCTTTTTGCTTGAGAGGCGATAATTTAAATCTCCTTTTTCAAGCGAAGACGCTTCGGTGACATAACTACCGGAAGTGAGAAAGAACGGCCGTCTAGATTAGAAGGGCCATACCAGAAGTGTCATCTTAAAGCTTCGACTTAAACTAATAACGTTCTCCCTGAATCGTTGACAGAGTTCAGAGCGAGGGCGTCAACAACCTCGGAGCTTTAGCTCTTTCGAGGAATTATAACAAGTATGTAACATTGCTTGTTTGCTTTTACTTTTGTTCAGTTGTTGGAGCAAACTATTTTTCAGGATTCCATTTCAAATGCAAACGCATTTGCATTTCCAGCAGAACGATTTTCACCGCTAACATGCAGGTGTGAATGCAAAGCTCCGATTATGTTTGCAAAGCTTTCCCACTGTGCACGTTTCTCTTTTTTGTCTGGTCGTGTTACCAAAATTGGATATTGCAAAATCGAGAGCATATTTTACTTCTCCCCAACTTTCGGATATAAACAACGGAATGACATTAACCTTAGTCCCCTTTTTGTAACGATGATGCTTTTTATTTTTCATAAAAACTTTTCATCTTGTCAGTCAGGGTTAACCTTTACAACCTACTAACACTAACCAATTTGTAAGCGATCTATATACATATATACTTTACAAATAAAAACAATTTTTATAATTCACAATTTTATTTCTTAGTAGGTTTGTGGTCCTTTGATCTCCCAATTCGCATATTAATAAAATCAATTTCTTAAGTTTGTTGGGAAATCTGATTTTTCTATGAAGATTTATTTTATACAGAGTCGCATATTTACTCATTTAATATATTTTGTCGTTTTCTTTATTTATTATATAACTTTAGTTTAACAGTTTTCAGAATAATGCTTATTTTACTAATATTTTATATAGATCCTATATAAATATGTAAAAAATTAAACACCAGTTGACATACTATATCTTTTATTACTTACTTTTTAATAATAACATTCGCTGATATTATAGTTAAATAAAAATTAGGAAACCTAAATTCTTGATCAGTAATCTGTCAAAATTGTCAAACATGGATGGTGATTTCGAACTCATTGGCTGTCGTCAGTTCGTCGACTTTTTCACTCTAATGTAGCCTCATTTGCAGAGAGAGATACGGTTAGGAAAGAGACAGCCAGTTAGACCGCATTAGAGAGAGAATTATTTACTACTTCTGGATCACAGCTATAGTATTGAGTCCTGTATCCATGTATTCATGCTCTAAGGTTCCGACAAATTATCGATCAATTTACTTACTTCCTTGAAGTAGCATTCAATGAATAACTAAAGGCGGCAGAGCGTATTGAACACCTTCTGTAGATATTTGCCAATGATTGTAAGTACATTGATGTTTGACAAGGTCCTTCAATTAAGGATATAGGCTTGTCAAACTATACCCACGGCGTAGCAGTCTACGTACTGTGCACGTAAAGCTGTGATTACTGTGGTTTCCTAGAGCAGCGGTACCGTAATAGAGCGGCCGTTACATGATTGCAAATAGTTCTGTTCGGTTCTGTCGAAAATATCTGATGACAACCAAAGAGCTTGAAATCGCGATACACGTCTGACAGATCACTGACCAAGAATTTATGTTCTCTTAGATATATGTTACGTTCCTACCATATATACTGCCACGCCGTGGCTTTAATTTGACAAGTAGATAATCCCTGATTGAAAAGGACCTCGCCAAACATTAAAGAACTCACAATTAGTGGTAATTTTCTACAGATGGTGTTCACAAAACCGCCTGTAATTATTCGTTTAATAATAGTTAGGTAGTTTTGATTTTAATATTCTAATTGCTTATCGCTGTCAAATGGTTAATTATAGAAAATTGAATTTTAGAAATAGATTGGGTGCTAGACAGTTGATGAAACATTACTAATTAGTTGAAAGAAACACTTGGTATAAGTTTCATAAAATTTTATTTAAAGGAACCTTAACAATTGTTTCGACTATGATGTCGTTTTCAAAAGTTTGTAAGTTGTTTGTCATATTTATAAGACTGATTTTAATACGGGGGAAATCCCAAATTCCAGCTGGTCGTTACATATTTGTTGGTTCCGGTACTGGGCTCTGCTTATCGCTAATATTTCTTTTAGTCAACAATAAAGAAAAAGTAAATGTATTTCAAAAAAATGGTGTACATGAAGTCAAATGTAAAAACTGTAATGTATTTTATATTGGTCGGACTGGTCGAGCGTTAAAAAATCGTATTCATAAGCATGTAAATTCTATCGAAAATAACAAAAAATGTTCAGGAATTGCTGAACATTGTATAGCGAACAAGGGAAACCTTAGATACAGGAAAATGTAAAATTATTATACAATGTCAATAAAAGCTAACGGTTAAACAAACTTGAAATATTAGCGATAAGCAGAGCCCAGTACCTGAACCAACAAATATGTAACGACCAGCTGGAATTTGGGATTTCCTCCGTATTAAAATCAGTCTTATAAATATGACAAACAACTTTCAACCCTTAATAATTACCGTTTACCCATCCTTTTGAAAATGACATCATAGTCGAAACAATTGTTAAGGTTCTTTTGAATAAAATTTTATGAAACTTATACCAAATGTTTCATTCAACTAATTAGAAAATTGATTAATGTTTTTTGTGCAGTATTGATTTAACTAACTAAGTAAAATTTGGATTAATATTATAATGTCGTCATACCGTCAACAATGCCACAACAACGCAAGAAACTCTTTAAGAGTTTATCAAAAGATATTTAATAAATCACGACGAATCGTTTCACCTTACTAAGGCTTCATCAGATGATGAAATGAATGAATTTTTCTCGAAATTATTGGCATTTTCAATGTACGATACTCAAATTTTATACGTATCGTAGTATGTAATCGCAACGGTTGTTCTAATCTTTACTTTACTAAGTACCTACTAAAGTTGAATGGGCTGAAGAGTAGATTCTCTCAATAGATTGAAATATAAATAGAGAATGCTTTGGTTCTATAACCGTTGTAGAACGCAAATAGCAAATGCAGCGTTAATTCTCATGTAGTCTATCGCAGACATTCCGGATAATGGCAAAAAATCTCAAGTCCCACATTAGCCATCTCTACACTAAACTATTAATCTATCCACTGCTTCCTGTCTGCAACAGAATTGCGCTTGTACGGAAAGGATTAGGAAAGGAAAACGGAAGAGAACAAAAAAACAAAATCTTCTAGCGAGGAGGTACCACTTTCTTATATAAGTTTTGTAAAATGGTCTAAAGTTGAACTGTAATTGTTTGAGCATCATTGCTAATAACAAATTACCTTTTCTTGGTAGGTACTATATATAACTAGATATACTCCAATTTATTCAGAAAGACAGAAGGAGTATATTGCATAAATACACACAGTGAAAACTAAAAATGAGGTTAGTGAATAAAATGTACTTATAACAACTATTTGATGAATATAAATATGCAATCAACAGAAACAATTACTCCGATGGCTAATACTCCTATAGGCATTGAATTAAATGTAATGTAATAAGGATTTTAATGTCTTCTGTTTTGGATGTGTTATCTTCGTCTAAGGGGGATGCGTTACAAATGTAGGATCTTTGATGCTTAATATTTAAACGAACAAGGATTTTAATGCCTTCTTTTTTGATTAAACTATTTGATAGAGAGAAAAAATAATACAAATTTCCAACTCCAACATTTGGCCTTTCAGTCTAAAAAGTACCAGCATGTATAGGCTAAAGATATGCGAATATTATTCAAACAAAACTATCAATTTAATCGAAACTCACTGAATCAATTTGCCACGAAACTTATTTACCGTAGTATTTACAAAAATTGAGGCGAATGATACTAAATGTCGAAATCAATGTAGTTTGCACCGGGTGATACAATGGTCACAGGTAGCAACCCATAGGACTATGTAAATTGCAACGTTTTTATTTTGCGGCTTATTGACTCAGATTATATGATATTATGATTCTCGTTAATAAAAGTTCAGTTTCAATACAGTGCCTTACATATACGATCCTTTGAATGTAATATTGAAAAGGTGTCAACACTTACCTACTGTCCTCTCATAAAACCTTAATATTGAAGAAAATTACGCATCTTGTAAACCGCTGCACATTAAGGCCGCCCATGAAGACAGATGAGAAGTGAAAGATTTTATCTATGGAATACTACTGCCCCAACGCTTACCTAAACGATCTAACGAAATCATAGAAAAAAGGCCGACAAGGGAAGACGAGCTCGGAATTAAAGCACCGTCTTTTCGAGTACTAAGCTATGATCTAGACTGGAAAGCTATATCGGCGTCGCTCGGTCACCTGACTTACTGTGCCCACAGGATTTTACAAATGACACGGTATTATAAAAGGATTCGGTTACTGCTGTTTATCTTTAGTATATATATCTACCTGCTTTGTTTTAAATGTGAAATTTAACACATTGAACATTTCCGCTTGTTAAAGATGTTGTATTACTCAAGTGAAGCCTAATGACCTAGCAAAGTGAGAGCATTGTCGTTAAACAGTTTACAGTCGGAAAGCAATGCAGCGTAATTGAACGACGCGATGCGTCGCTGGCGTCGCTTCTGATAGCTACCGGTTTCGTGACATTATATGCATCGGCATACCCTATATTGTATACCATACGTGCATCCAGTTGCATCAATTGCCGATTAAGTTATCAGTTGAACGACACATCATTTCCGGAATTGAAACAAAAATATTGCGTTGTGTAAACGACGATGTATTCATGCTTTGGTTTTTCATTTTTAGGCGTAAAAAGATACATAAAAAATTTTCGCTGAATTTTTTATTAATTGTTGAAATTTCAGCGTTTTACATGGAATAAATAATGGACCATAAGACAGATGCTAAGCTAAGCTAAGGACAAACAGGTAGCGCTATGGATAATCGCATAAATGAACACTTAAACAATATCAATAATCTAATAAAAAAGTTGATTGTTCAGATCATTGTTTAAGTCTAGGACATACTTTAGATGTAGTAAATATAAAAATTCTACATTGGTACATAAGATTCATGAGACATTGGTATAGTTATTAGTCTAGTCTAGACTAGTCTAGTTTTTTGGCCTAATTTGTTATTTAACAAGTTTAAAACCAAAGAACAATTAAAACCGTTATTTCTTGCAATAAAGTAAATTCTATTTAATTCTTTTTGATAACATTCGTGAGACACTGGTATAGTTATTAGTCTAGTCTAGGACTAGTCTAGACTAGTAAAGAATTAAATAGGATTTACTTGATTACAAGAAATAACGGTTACAATTGTTCTTTCGCCAAAAAACTCCCAATTTAATTTATCCCGTTGTTGGTGCCAATAATATTATTAAAACTCGATACAATTCAATTACGTACATGGGAAATATATCTACCAACTTCTAAATTCAATCTAAATTTACATATTCCACGATTTCGTTCAAAACAAATAATTCTTAAGGTAAAATTCTGATAAACAACAAAGATCCTACCAATAAAAACATCAAATCAGGGGTTTATAAACTACAATGTGGTACTTGCAATAAAGCTTATATTGGCCAGACCGGTAGAGCCTTTAAGGATAGGATCTCTGAACATAAGAATAGTTTCATTAAAAAATCATTCCATTCTACTTACGCAGAACATTTATTATCAGAGGCACACCAATTTAATGAAAATTTCGAGATTTTACATGTTGAAAAGAAAGGCACAAAATTAAATCTATTATAGTGTTTAGAAATAAATAAATTAAATAAGTTAGGATTAATTATAAATGGCCAAATTGACGTTAATAATTCACCTCTTCTAAATTTATAAATCCTATAATTTTCACCATTACTAAATGTTATTAAACCTAGGTAATATTCTTTGTCCCTCCCCCCTCCTTTTTTCGATTTAATTTTAGTTAGTAGGTACCTATAAGTGATTTTGTAAATAATTTTAGTTTAGTCATTCATCCACCGGAAGAAGCTACGGTATGGCGAAATGATCATTGTGGTAAATACATCATTTTGTAACTTAAAACTTGGTGTTTTATTTGTACTTGTAAAACTATATTCTTCACATTATAGGTAATGAAATAGTTATAATTTTTACGAATTGTCCATTGCTAAAAATTTATACTAATTGTAAATATAAATATAAATATGAAATCAACAGAAACAACTACTATGTTTCATCAAGATTGCACCGTAAACAGTTTATCTTATATTAGAAACAACTACTCCGAAGGGTAATACCCCTACCTTACCGGCATTGAATTACACTGTTGATTCCGATGGTCTCCTAGACGAAAATATAATATATTCAAAAAAGAAGGAATTAAAATCCTTATTCGTCTAAATTTTAAGATCAAAGATTTCACATTTATAATATAGCTTGTAAAACCCTTTCTGGCAGCGCCCACCTGATGAGAACCGATAGGTCGAAACCGGTCGTGGGATGTGGCTTTCGGTTTGTTGTGCCTACTTGTTAGGACGCGTTCAAAATGTGAGATCTTTGATCATAAAATTTAGACGAATAAGGATTTTAAATCCTTCTTTTTTAAATATATTATACTAATTGTATTACTATCCTGCTTTTTTTGTGAATATTCGTTGACATGTAGCCTCTTAATCGTGGTTAGGAATTACTTTGGTATAATTTATTTTGAATTTATTAGAATGTGAGACATAAGAGGTGACTTATATGAGTGAAATGACAAAACAGAAGATGTATGGTCGATTAAAGCGCCTTATACACTTTGAAGTCGAGAAAGAGCTGGGTTTCCTAAAAGAAAGGTATTTATTACTGCAAAGTTGTAAAACACGAAGAAGAACGGTCGAACTTATAAGAAGTTTTTAGGTTGGTCATATTTAATAAAAGTTTCGCAGTTGAACCGTACAAGTGCCAAGAGAGACTAATGGAGAACGTTGCTGGTAATAAACTTTTACAACTGGGGAACTCGACCAAGACCAACATTTTTTCAACAATGATAACCAAATATATCAGAATATACGATAATTCTGCCTATATGATCTTTAGATATTTTACTAACTATTGTTTTGTATAACGATTACAATAATTTAATTAGGCAGGTAGGAAGTTAATTTATATTTAAGTAGAAAGTTAATTTATATTTCATTTCTATGGATAATTTGATGAGTGAGATTTTCCTTTTTAATTTAAATTTCAGGAACGGTTGTCGTTTCGAAAGTACTTCAGTACAAGTAAGTACAGTGTCTCACAAACGTCTAAATACATATTTAAAAAAAGAAGGCATTAAAATCCTTTTTCGTTTAAATTTCAAGGATCACAGATCCCACATTTCGAACGCGTCCTACGCAGTAGGCACCGCGTACGGAAAGCGGTTTCGACCTATCGGGTCTCATCAGGTGGTCGCTGGCAGAAAGACCTTTACAGGCTATATGATAAATATAAATATAAATGTACAATCAACAGAAATAACTACCCCGAGGGCTAATATCCCTACCGGCATTGAATTACACTGTTGATTCCGATTGATTCTTAGACGAAGATGTAACAAAGCCGGTAGGATTATTATCTCTCGGAGTAGTTGTTTCTGTTGATTCTATATTGATATTTATATGTCTACATACATTTTGAAATTCCCTATAAATTAAATGAATTTGGCAAACTAACCAGTACCTACGTCAACAGAAACTATTACAAATATAAAATTAGTTAGACGTGGAAACACCTCAACCGCAACCCAAACAGTAAAAAATCCGTAAAAATGACTTACAGTGTTGAAATTTTTGCCAGATATAGTTAAGTTTTTAGGTTAGTGTTATTCCAAAATTAAACTTCATAATTTATACAGGGCGCTCAGAATAAAACAAAACTTAAAAACTTCAAACACGAATAACTTCATTTTTCACCCACCATATTTTATTTTGTCATTCGATTCCTTTTTATAACCCCTTTTGGTACATTCGAATGTTTCCTACTGTTTTATTTGAACTTTTATAAATAATTATTATTTCAAATTTTCAACTCGTACGTCATTTTTGTGGAAGTTATGACTTTCTATAGTTTGGGCTGCTGCAGCAATCTTTTTTCTATGAATTAAATTATCTCAGAAAGTATTCATCTTAGGCATACAAGTTGGTTATCACAGTCACATTAAAATTTTATACTTCATACGAATTCGTTGTAAACAAAGATACCATTCCATTTAAAATAAAAAAGGTGACATCAACTTCCGGTATAATCAGAAACTATTTTAGATAAAAAGAAAATCCTTAATAACCCCTACTCTCTAATTTGCAAATTTCTGCCACGCTTAGTTATCCTAAAACGTCCAATATACCTCTCAGTTTGAATAACCCTGTATACTTTGAACTGTAGGTATATAGTTATATTACAAACTTATCTCAAAAAGGACATTGTTACGATACAATAAATTTTTTTGTATATAGTTAGAATTTAAGTTGTACATATTAAAATTCGTATAGTTGTTTTATATACATTCATGTTTTTTGTAAGTTTTATCATTTATTTTTCATATTTCATAGGCGTATTTTTCAATATTTTAAACCATCATTATTATTATTTGTACATTTATTTACGTTCCACTTTTAGTAAATCTTAATACAATTTCTATTTTCAAATTCTACCTGAATTCAGGAGTTTACACATTACTAAAATCCCATTAGGGCTGGACATTCCAACCATTGTAATATTTCTTATTTTGCATGCTATTTAGGGTTATTGTACCATAATATTCTATTTCAGAACTGAATTTATTATTATTTTATTACCCTGTTACATTCCATTTACAGTTATTTGTATTGCACTATCTTGTTCTTTTCTTCTCTCTTCATCATCATGTCTTATTGTAACCAGTTTAGGGGGAGAAAATTAATATAAGGTATTTTATAACATTTCGAGGGACAGACCGTATGTAGACTAGCTGAGGGAAAGAACCTCATAAACAATTATAACTTTTATGTTTATAGTTGTAAATATACACTTATAAACTTATATTGTTTCTATTTGTGTGTTCAACTGTTAACATTGGTCCTTCGAGTATAATTTAATTCTATGTGGTACAGCAGTACAAACGCTGAGAAATATTTTTATTCTCACGAAATAAACAGATATCATATAGGAACAAAATACAAATATATATTATATACTATACATTAGAAATAATAAAATATAAAGTTGTGATACCGTTACTTTTTGTGGTTCAGAACGTAGGCATGAGTTCATGCAACTTGCACTACATCGGTTATTGTTTTTTGGTTCTTTACATTTTGAATCCTTGTCCTCTTCCTGATTCAAATATGTAGAACTGGTTTCGGTATAAATGCACATTTAATTACCGGTTGCGAGTTGGTAACATCCGAATAACCATCATGCATTAATGCAATAATTAGAGACGGGAGATTTACGACGTAAATGGACGCAAATAGTGCATATCTATTAATTTTCCGGAAATATTGATACACGTTGATTTATGTCGACTGAAGGACACATTTTACTTTGAAATATTTAGTCTGATCGATTTGTATGAAATCCGGAGAATTTTGTAGTAATACGCAAATAAATTCTGCTTATTTGATAATATCGTACTACATTGAATACTCTCCCTTTGGCTGATTCATTAAAATACACATTTGCAATTAAAATCTCTTCCAGGAGCTTAAAACAATTGCCCACATTGCTTTGGCTTTGACTAGTGAAGATTTTTCTTTAGAATTAATATTTCCTGGTTTCGACGCAGAAATGTACGAAACAATTCCTTGTTAGCGGTTTTCTTTGTCTTGGATAATTCATCTATGTGCAATTCTTAATTTTTCAGCAAAACCAAAAGCTGGTTCCTTAATTGAATCGGCGTCTGGTTCACACTCTATTTTTTGAAGAACGACGAGCCTCCTTTTATGTGCAGTACCTAGATCTGATTTTCTTCCTGGGCATACCTCTAAATTGCTGGTCCTTAAACACATTCACAACGTTCGCTTCATTAACGTCTGCATGTACAGCGCTCAGTTTTGCAACTTCTGTTAATACTTTATCATCTACCCACCTTTGGACTGATTTCCGCTGGTATATTTTCTCCATAATCTGAAAAATTGTAATCTAATTAAACACCTTCTAATCAAGTTGCATATTACACCAATTTTAGTCAACAAAATTAAAAAAAGTCTATTAGTTAACAATAAAAATAAAGCAAATTCAATAGATAAAAGCGGCGTTTACAAATTGTACTGTAAAGATTGCACAACCTTTTACCTAGGAAAGACAGGTGGAGCCATAACAACTCGGCTTAAAGAACATGGGCTTTCCATCCGGAATAAAAAGAATAATACAGGAATAGCTCAACATTGCTTAGATTTCAAACATAATTTAGACACTAATTCGATTGAACCTTTACATTCTGCACAAAAAGGTCGTAAATTGAGTTTGCTCGAATCTTTGGAAATTAAGAAAGCCATTAATAATAAGCAAAATATTATAAATAATCAAATTGAAATGTTCACTTTGGATGCTCCGCTGTTATTGGACCTTACAAATAGAAAACCACTACCTGCAGTTAATCTGTCCCATTGCTTATTGTCACCCATTATATAAGTCTGTTACATTATTTACATCTTTAGTAACACCATAACTCTTGATAATGACCCTCAAGTGTTGAAACAATATTGTAGAGGTGAATAAAAA
This sequence comes from Agrilus biguttatus, assembly GCA_963921985.1. Classification (NCBI taxonomy): domain Eukaryota; kingdom Metazoa; phylum Arthropoda; class Insecta; order Coleoptera; family Buprestidae; genus Agrilus; species Agrilus biguttatus. The sequence goes on from OY998117.1 coordinate 34,064,532, forward strand.
CTTTTTCCTAAAACGTAACGCAGTGTTTGTTTGTTACTCAAAATACCGATATTCAATATTAAATAGTAATCTGCTGAAGTATCAGTCTTTTATCTATATTATAATTTACTTTTCCCCAGGTGTTCATTAAACGAAATATATTTTTCATAAGCTTTTAATTTAATTTCAGTGGGATCAAAATTGTTTCATAAGAGTAAATTTTGTTTTAAAATTTAGTGATTTCTTTTGTACATTAAGTACATGGATATCCAGCCCTTCTATCTTTGACGAAATAAGAAAGAAAAAAAGTTGGAATGCATCGTTCTTGACACATTTATACGCGTTTTATCACCCAACTGTCGTAGAAATAAGCTTCAATCTAAAAAGTCATAACTTTTGATCGCCATCGTAAATTCTTTCTAACAATGTGAAAGATCCTTTGTGAAAATATAGATGATACGTAGGTACATTGAAAGAAGGTTTTTACAATACTTCTACCATGTAATCTCCTTCGTTATCCATGGTGGTTAATAAAAAGACCCTTTAGAGCGCACTCAAAATTTAATGAATAAAACCTAACAGTACGTATATTTTTAGCACAATGAATCAGTGAGATTAACTGACAATAGGAACAAAGAAAGGTGATCGGTGACATACCTGTATAACCAACCAAAGGTAAAAATCACAAGTCAGACGGATTCGTGGGAGATACTTAAACAAACAAAGGTGAACAGAAAATTAACAGAAATTATGAAAAGTATTAATAAACTGTATAGAAATCTTGTTAGGACGAAATTATTATCGATGAAAAAGAAACAAAATCTAGGTTGTACAGTTAATGAAAAAGAATTGGCGATCATCGATAGAACATCAGGATCGGAAAAAGAATAGGGTGCTCTAATTATAAACATCATTAAGAAAACAAAGATGAACTTTTCAAACCAGTATAATAGACCTGTACTCGCGTTTTGATCAGTAAGTCAGAAAATCAAATTACAGACAATGCAAATGAAAAATCTCAATAGAGTATAAGACGTCAGAAAATTAGACAAGATAAGCAACGTGGATATTAGGCTGGATATACTAGGAATATGTACAAGATAGTTCGGATATATTATTAGAATGAATAGAGAGAGACAAGTAACGAATGTATGAAAACCTGAAATAATTAAAAATAACAATAGAGGAAGGATAAGAAATACATGGATGAACGAAGTTGGGAAAATCTTAGAGAGAATGGTATGACGTTATAACAGCGAAAGGAGTTAACCCAGAAAAAGAAGTGATAGAGAAATTTAGTCAGTAGTAACATATGTTATTTATAAAGTATCTATTGGGATAACAATATGAACAGAAACAGATGAATTAACTTTCAACATACACTTTCAATTACATTTTTAAATATTTTAATAAAACACAAAGAAAGTTTCAACAATAAGGTTTATTAAACTCTCACAATTGTTTCGGCCAACGGGCCATTTTCAAAGAATACAGATTTGTTACTAAAATTAAAGAAGTGCAGCCGATCAATATAAAGGGATGAGAGTAATACGGAAATTCCTAGATGCAGGTACCTACTCCGGTAAAACTAGTTACAATTTGTATAAAAGTGAAGGTGAAACGCTGGTCTCTAATTCAGTGTAGTTATTAACAATTAATTTATTTTTATTCAGCGCTTTTTTAATTTCCAAATTTTCGAGAAGGCTTAGTTTCTTACTTTTTACACAATTGTGTAGCAGTTTTACATTTTTATCACCTAGATAGTGATTATTGGTTGTACAGTGCTCCAAAAAACCAGTCGACATTATATTGTATTTAATTGATCCTTTATGTTCGTCTGACTGTTTTTAAGGCCCGGTCAGTCTGCCCTATATAAGTAGCATCGCAACTATTACATTTTAATTCCTATATGCAATTTTTTGAAAGTTTATTTGTTTTTTGCTTGTTGTTAACTAGAAGGAACGTATTTGTATTTATTATTATTTGTAAATGTATTTGTTCAGGCGATTTTTAATTTTGCAGCTAGTGCTTTTTATATAATTTCATTTTAGAAAAAGTTTGCTTAGTGTGCTCTACAGGAGTTTTAAATAAAATGGAACGAATTTTTCTTATTTGCTTCTTTTTTAGTAAATTGTCAATTAATTCAATTTTGTATTGGTTATTGGTATCTATTTGTTTTATTATAGAGAGTTCTTTATGAATATTTGAAGTTGAGAGTGGGATGTTGGTTAATCTATGTAACATACTATGAAAATTTATTATTTTATTAAAATGTGCTTTTTTTGGTAGCACACACACACATACATTCACACCCACACAGAAACACACCCACACACACAGAGCCATATATATATATATATATATATATAATTCTCATAATTTACGGTTTTAGAAGGTGGTTTTATAATTAAAGTGTGGGAAGCTTGAGGGTCGGAGAACCCTTTGAAGCCCTATGGCTCGATATATTGTCCATTATCCCATTAACAATAAAACATACGTACAGTTTCTCAATCACCTATGTTCCTTTAAAATTTTGCAGGATATATTTAGCTGCGTTCCTAAAACCATTAACAGGTTAAATAATGAAGTAGGATTGTTATGTAATTATACTTGACCGGTTATTATTTCGTTACAACGATGTCCTAAGGCCAGGCCGTCAATGGGTGGTTATCAGCTAAAAGCAAATTTTAATACTCGGAGTTCTGTTCAAAAACATTACTAACTAAAATGGATCATTATGTTATATACTTCATTCAAATACAATAGGAAAGATATGTGTTTTTGTTGAAATTAATTGCAAAGTTTCAATGACAATCTCCATGAGCTAGATATTCAATTCTCGTTCAACTTAACCTCCTGTTTTAAATATTTTTTTTCAAGTGAACAAACAAAAGCATATTATACCGTCGCGTCATTCTAAATATAAGTTTTATGGAAAATTGAAAATATAGTCGATAATATATCAAGGTAGAAAATATATATAAATATTTTCTTTTTAGATATTATCTTCAAGGACATATCGAAAAGGTTCAAATAATGTGCAAAAACTGGCCGTATCGGATTATTGGAAGCTTTGTTCAGATAATAAAAAATTACTGCTAGCGATATAAATGTAGGTAGATCTACCCACCGTTATTTATAGTACTGGTAAACATAATCAATATGTCAGTCTGGCCTTTTAAATTTGGTCATTGTTTTTTCTAGCTGGGATTTATACATCGTACAAAATACAAAAGGAGCTATCGAATATTTGTGACAAAATGAGCAAAATTCTTCAATAGCTTTATGACTAATCAAGCATTCCTTCGCTAATTAGGAGTTACTTAAACTTCGGTTACAGGATATAGTGTTGGGAAACTTTAATTAAAGCGCTGCTTAATTATCTAACTTGTGCAATTTACTGCTCGGAATATGTAGTTTAGTACAGCATAGATTTCAAGATTTTGAAATAAAATAAATTGCTTGTTGTAATAAAACGCATTTAACATCGAATAATCGACAAAGGAAGTTCAATGAATTTACTTACCCGTCCAGTTATCAAACGACATCGAAAAAATGGGAAACAATAACCCGACTAGAAAAATTTGTATGAAAATGATCAGGCCCTGCTCAATCATGCCTTGGGTCCCCGAACAGGATGAAGTAAGGCACATTTAAATGACAAAAAATGTAGCTCGTTTATGTCGGAAGCGAGATATTTGACTTAGCAGGTTTTTATATTAAATATTCTTCAGAGGCTCGGAAAAAAGTTCAGCGGTTTTGAGTACGTCTTCACTAGATATCAGTCTATAACCCCTAAGAAGTGCCATATAACACATGGGCTGATAAGTCTCGGGCTTAACATAGAAAAGAGTTTTTTTTGTTCAAAATTGGCTTTATTCATCAACGTAATCACCATCAAGAGCAACACAATCATTCCAGCTACTCTCTAACATTTCAGTACGTACCACTTTTGTAAAACAATTTATCTTAATATCTCAATTTCTCAAAATAGGTCTCAGTTTCAGCGATAACCTCTTCATTCGAGTGAACAGCCAGTATATCGCTGGTAGCCAAATATTGAGAATAGAGTGGATGTGGGAGCAATTCGAAGTTCAATTCATGTAGTTTTGCCATGGTTTTGATTGACTTGTTATACGGTCCTGTCTCGCGCTGTCTTAATGAAACAAATTTTTCCTTTCTTTGCCATATGCGGTCGTTTCTTAGCAAGTTTGGTCTTCAAATGCTCCAATAACGCTGTATAATTACTAAAATTCACTGTTGATGGTATTTTCCTTATAGTGGATGAATATTACACCACGTACATCCCAAAATACCGAGGCCATAACCTCTTCATTCGAGTGAACAGCCAGTATATCGCTGGTAGCCAAATATTGAGAATAGAGTGGATGTGGGAGCAATTCGAAGTTCAATTCATGTAGTTTTGCCATGGTTTTGATTGACTTGTTATACGGTCCTGTCTCGCGCTGTCTTAATGAAACAAATTTTTCCTTTCTTTGCCATATGACGATCGTTTCGGTTTCTGAGTGAAGTGATGGATCCATGTTTCATGAATTGTCGCATATTGACGCAAAAAATCCGACTTGTTACATTTAAACATGCCCAAACACTGCTCAGAATCATTATAACACGTTCTTTGTTTTGGCCAACAGTGAGCAAACGCGGCACCCACTTTGAACAGAGCTTTAGCTTTCTCATAGTCAAATGCTAATACAATATAAAGCCAACACGTTCTTTTGATATGATAGCTTTACGATGTCCGCTAACTCACGCAATTTCACTTTTCGATCATGCAAAACGATTTTGTGGAGTTTTTTAATGTTTTCTGATATTTTCTGGTGCCTCATTTAGACGTCCACTGCATTCTGTATCATCAGTGTCTCTAGAACCACATATAAAGTCAGCAAACCAACGTTTTATTTTGTTTCTTTTGTTTCTCCATAAGAGTTTTCAAGCCATTGCTTCGCTTGAACGGTATTTTTTCCCATGAAGAAACAGTGTAAAATTAAAACACAAAATTGTTTTAAAAATAACAAAGTAGGTAGATAAAGTCACTCTTAGCACAATAACTCACAAACAAATGAATAGAATATTATGAAATTTTAACAGCTGTCTTTTGAATGTTAGTACTAACTGAAAAAGAGGTGAATGAAATAAAACTATCGCCATCTATGTGTTAGGCCCGGGACTTTTCAGCCCATGTGTTATCTTATGGAAACTCACACCAAACCGCAATGCTGTATTTTAGACGGTTTAGATTTTATAAGCTTTATTCTGAACCTCTGTGGAGTGGATAAAGATAAAAACCTTCAAGTCAGATATCCCGCTTCCGACAAAAATGACCTATATTGTATTATCATTTTTGGATTCAACCACCCCCAATTAGTCTACAAACAACTTTTCCGCTAAATCTGGGTCGATAAGTTTATTTATAAATATTTTGATGTGATGGGACATTGTTGAAAATTTCAAAAGTGTACAAAATAACTTTTGCTCCATGATTTTGCTGAAATTATAATTTTTAAAAACATATTAAAAGGTTTTAATCAATGCTAATATTTTAAATAATTTTAAATTTCGTTCTTAATAATAAAGGGATATGGGTAAGTAGCAACAGCTATTGGATGAATATGACTAATGATTATCTGTTTTCAGTAAAACATTATTATGCATTAATGTATTAAATACGTATGTGCAGCATACTAATCTCTGACAATTAGTTCACTAATCAAGTAGGTGGGTGTATTACATAAATCAACGCAGGCAATGACAACAAAAGCATCCTGTTCATTCAGCTTGGCAGCGTTTGCTCCGATTACTGAATTTTGAATAGTATTTCGGGAAATGTAGTAAGAGCAGATTCATTTCATAATCTCCTACAACATCGGCATTATTCATTCGAACAAGGTTTTTGGGAGAAACTATAAATTACAGGCTATCTCGATTATCAAACGAACCCACTACTTGATTAAACATTTAAGTTGTTTTATGCTGAACTGCGACGTAATTTAACGAAGTTAATTCACGAAAACATAGTCTGTTGACGCCTGGTTTGACGAACTGATTGTTGGACCGCTGGTTTGGATTATCCAATTCGTTGAGTTTATGAATAACTCTCAAGTTTTTTAACTATTTATTTAATAACTTAATAATATAGTTCACAATAACACTTAAACAAACACATTAACAATTAAAACTTAAATTACGAGTAGTGGACTGTATTAATTAAATTGACGCGATAATAACATTTGGCGCCGATGAATCGTTCTCGAAGATTGACTTATTAAATGAAGACCAAAAATGCAACTTTCCTTTTCGACTGATTTTTGAAAGAATTACAAATTTTGGATAAGTGGTGGAAATATCGGGGGTGGAGTTAAGAACTCATTTCGAAGACGTTGATTCGTAAAAATTATTCTCTAATTTGTTATCGAAGGGGATGAAGATTAGACGGGGTGGAACACCCAGAGGTAGTGGGGGCACTTTTAAGTAGTGGTTGTGTTAGCACGCGTTACACGCGTGCTAACGTAATTTGTAGTGACAAGATTTGACCGGTCTTCTGAGATGCATAATAAAAAGGGAAAAACTGAAATTAGCATTATTGGGTATTAATCCGAATTGAATAGACTAAAAATGTGCACCAGTACCGACCTACAATAATACTCAATACAATTTAACATAACGTGCCATAAAATTAGAATAGTTAAGGACACTTTGCAAACAATGATTTCTGAAGATTCTAAACTTTCTGTTGGAAATGCATATAAAAGTAAAACCATATAATAATGAAATAAACATTCCACAAGAACTACGTCAATAAATATCTAAAAGGTACAATCTACACAAAAAGAATATTAAGCTGCAACATAGTCCTTCCTACATTTGATCCATCTTCGATAGGTGTATATTTACCATTTTTAAATACCTCTTCTGTAATTATGCCTCTTAATTTCTTCATTCACAATTTTAAATCAAAAGGTTCGTACTTCCAAGTTAACGTTTTTTCGGTTTCATTCCTTTGCAAAGACTACACATTCTTCTTTCCTTTCCTATCTTCAGAAATTCTAAGAAATAACTTTCGCTTTTTCATTTAATTCGCTAATAGTTATTTAAATAAACCAATTTATAGTCATAGCATGAAGCATGAATTCTTGCCGGAAAAGTACAGCGTAGAAATAAGACTGCAAACCAGCAAAAATCAATATCATATTGATAAAGATTCGTATATATGTCGAATATATATTTTTTTAATGTAAAATATAATTATGTCCACAAGGATAAAAAATTAAAAAATGGAAAAGTTTGTATGCAACTTGTATCATTCATTCTTGGCAAATCTTACTTAAATTTTGTAGCTAATTTTAAGATTTACGGTAACATGTAGATATATGTGTATGACATATTCAGAGGATTGGAAATAAACGTATTTGTATATCATAAATATAAATATAAATATGGAATCAACAGAAACAACTACTCCGAGGGCTAATATCTTTGATCTTAAAATTTAGACGAATAAGGATTTTAATTCCTTCTTTTTTGAATATGTTGTATTTGTATATTGTCTATTTTCGAAAAGTACGACAGATTTATATAATTTACTGCCAACTGTCTTGTATTTCATATATTTGACAAGCGTCTTGGGAAGGTATCTACTTCACAAACTAAATCTACGAAACAGCTTACGTAGGTACGTGATGGGTACTCAAACCAAATTGTTAGATACTATTGTCATAGTTTATTCATAGAAACTGTCTGTGGAGTACTGACAAGAACTGATATACTCATAATCTCGATCCATATCTAGTATTTTCGATTAATTGGTGACCAAGAACTAATTCTGTTATGTATGAATGAATTTTATTGGAATACTTATAATGACAGAATTAAAAGTTTATGAAAAGGACAATAATAATAACAATAATATGTAATGTACACATTATAAGACAGAAAATAATATACAGTTCAATACACAAAAAGAGTAAAAAATTTCACGGAATAATTAAACTAAAATATTTATTAATAATACCATAAACATAAACATATTCGGGATAATGAATACAAAAACTCATTGGATAGGTTTCACAAGTTTATTGAAGTCTTCTGACGACCGCTTTGGCTGTTAGGCCATTCAGAATAACTTCTCCATAATTATTTTAATAATCTCATTGCTAAGCTGGTTTTTCAACAAAGAAGATAATCTCTACTTAATTTTAATATTATTCTAAGTTTTCATTTGCAGTTCAACTTGTTCGTCAACTGCTAGATATGCTCTGAAAGTCAATGTAATAGCATTATTTAAAATGGTTTTATTAACGCCCGCGAAGAGGTGAACAGTGCAATTTTCCTTTAATATCATCCATTATTTTCCCTCGTCTTTGCCAGGCATCATTTTATGCACAGTTTATTCAGAACAAAGGGCGAAGTACTTTCGCTTTGGAATGAACTTTTCTTTATTTTGAATCTAATGTTCTTTAAGAATTAGCTTAGCCAACAAAAATGAAATAATTTTCCTATTCCCAACAGGAAATTTAATACAGTTTTCTCTACATTAAAGCTGCCTTAATATTTATATAAGTTAAGTAAAACAATTGTTTTAAGCGGAATTCCCGTATCATAAACTAATTTACATATTCCACTACAATTGATTCTGTTTTAATGTTTGCTTACATTGAAAGATAGGATTGCAGAGAACTTAACTACCTACTTAATTATATTTGTGAAAGTTCCATTTTTACACATAATAATTCTAATTTGTTTACTTAAAAGATAAGTAACATCAAGCAGTTTTATTCTTTTAATCATTTAATAAGCTTAAATACAAACACAATACTTTACTTTGTGTTTGTCGTTATGATCGAATATCACAAAGTAACCGCCGAATCAATCCAATATTTAATATAAATATTAATAAAGCACCAATTTGGTTAATTTCCATATAATTGTATAATCACTTCACACCTGTTTCGCGCGTACTGCGGCTTCTTCAGAAGTTTTACATGAAACTTAATCTCTATCTATCTTATAAGGTTTGTTGTTAAATACTTTTGGGGCGGGTGGGGATAGGGAAGAGGTTCAGCATCATAATGAATTTCTATCAAGTAAATGTTGATTCGAATATATACAATATTTAATAGTCTTGTTATTCGTAATCTTGATCTTACACATTCGAATTTTGTAGTATATCTAAAGTTCATATTTTCGAATTTAGATCAGGTCTATACTTTTTTCTTACAGTGTAGGTTGTAAACTGTGATATTCAGTCAGTTACATTAACGCATAGACTTTTTATATTATTCTGAATAATTCTAATTCAAATCATTTCACTTCGTTGTTTTTGTTAATAGATTTTGTATTAATTTTGAATATGAATATGCGAATGCATATTACAGAGGCATGTTTTATTGTTCTTTTTTATATTGTTACAAACTAAAACTAATGGCATCTAAAACTCCAGTTCGAACCCAATTGCCTTCATTGAATATAAATTGGCAATTCAAATTTGTATGGACGGATGGGTATTATAAACGAATTATAACTGCAGCGTTCCTATTAAATGTAATTTACATCAAGATTATCCAAAATGGCTTTCTCGCAACTCGTTTTGTTCAATTCCATTCACTCTATGCACAAATGATGTCGACGATTATCGAAAAAGTTATAACACTGAATTTTGACTGTGTCAAAAATAATTTCTCTATATTTTTTGTTCGATTTTACAAATAATTGCATTTATTTTTTACGAGATTGTTATTTTTTGGCATATATAACATATATGACTATTTCTTTATGAAATGGTTCGGCTTTTACTTAATAAATATTATGATTCATAAAAGAATTATATATGAAACTGTACATTCACAATTTATTATAAATTCAAAAGAATTGTTTCTCTAATTATTATCCTGCCAACCGCCCAAGCACAACAGAACCCCTTCCTTTAAACACCTCTCTTTGTGGATTCTCTTCATTGTCAGCAGCCTCAATTGCCGGCAACTTTAAAATACCCGCAAACTCTAATGCCGGATTGATACAATAATAAAAATTATAATACTGAATAATTTTATTTGTACGACATTTTTTCCTTTTCTTAAGACTTCTTTAGGTACTTTCGAACCTTCTGTAATGAACGAAAATTCTTAGAACCTACATTGATTTTTGGTTTAGAAAATCTACACTAGTCTAGTTGATACTTTTCAAGTATTCCCTAGTTTACAAATTATTTTGTTATCACAACGCATTTATTTTTAAAATCTCATCCATTCTAGAGATACAATTTACTATCTAACGGAAATTTTATTAAGTATGTTTCTTATGAATCATGCACGACTAAGCGATTTTATAAAAGCATTGAAAACTTTTTGCGGATGCACCATCTCGAAGAAATTGTGAGTAAGAGTTTCAAATGAGAAGCTGGAAAACTTTGGACGTGATTTACAGAATCATATTCGTTAACAGATAATTAGTCGGATTGCTGAATGTTAAAAGAAATGGCAATTAGTAAAACTTTTCACAATGTAAATGTCTTATACTTTTAAGTTAGAAAACAGCCTCATTTGCAAAGCTTCTTCTAAAAATGCAATTTTTCAGTTGCAAACGATCTCCAAGTTTCAGAAAGCAGACTTCTTTCAGAAATATACATTACGTGGAGTGCAAAATAGTTAAATTAAGGCTACATTTTTAAGTACATATTAATATTTAAATAAATTTTAAAAAGACTGCGGAAAAGCAAAATAACCTGATCGACTGTCTCATTATCACAGCGTATAGAAAGTGCAATTCTTGACAACAAACCTAACTTGGGCCGCCCAATCGTGGTTTAAGACTGGATAATTCAGCATTTGCAATTCAATGTTGGTCCACGGAAGGACCAAGTAAAGTATAATCTTACTAATCCGGCCGTCAGTACTCCGGAAGAGGATAATTAATGGATAGGCAAGTTAATTTTCATGACGCATTTTCGTCGGTAAATCATTGAAAAATAATTTAACAGTGATAGAGAAATACAATATAGTAGTTACAGTACTGATGAGATAGGAACAAAAATAAGTTCTTGGTCAAGTAATTTATCGTGGATCGCGATTTCGATCTTATTAGATTTCATCAGCACGCCATAGGCAGATTATAAATCGATGAGATAGAATCGGCCTTTACTTGGTGAAAGTTGATATTCATCGTAGAAATTAAAAAACACACAGAAACTTGATAATACCTAAATATCAACCTGAAAAAACTACAGTATTAGCAATTGTTGTTATTCCATAAATTTTAGGATAATTTTTGTGTGTTTTTTAATTTATACGAAGTTAGAGTACTCACAAGAACAATAGACTAAAATATTATGAAATAAGATGAGTAGAAGAAAAACAAAATCAAAATTTCTGGAAAAAGGCGGAATTTACAGAATTACGTGTAAAGATTGTCCTGTTTTTTACTTAGGTCAATCAGATAGGACTATTAAACATAGAATAAATGAACACGTACTTTCAATAAGGAACAACAAAAATACAACAGGGATAACTAGACATTGTTTACAATTTAATCATGTATTAGACGTTAACTCAATGAAATTATTATATAATGTACAAAAAAGTTTTAAATTAAATTTGTTAGAAGTCTTAGAGATTAAAAAAGCATATAAGATAAAGATAACATAACTAACAATCAAGTAGAAATGGTCACAGTAAATTCACCGTTATTATTATCGGATTATGCCAGTACCTAACCACCCCTTAGTAATACCCAAGTTTACAATAGCAATGACACTATATAAACATAATTGTAAACAGTTTTAATTTTAGTAGTAGAATTTCTTTCTTGAAAATTACTTCAAAAGGCGAAAACAAATTTGTCGAGTTTTTTAATAAATATTTAGTGCAACTACTCATCTTATTTTATAATTTATAAAAATGTTGCACAACGAATGCGATCTAAATTCAATCAATTTTAGACTAAAACATTATGGCATTTCGTAAATACTGACGCACACATTAAAAATCGAGAAAATATCATGATTTGCTGAAACAATTTCTGAATATCGGACGAGTAAAAAGTGTCTTGTTTCAGTTTCCGGCGAAGAGGAAACGGAAAAGCTGCCTTGCATTGTCTACGTCCACGGAGAGAGTTACGAGTGGAACTCCGGAAATCCGTACGACGGAACAGTTCTCGCATCCTCTGGCAAGGTTATTGTGGTCACGATAAACTTTAGACTGGGAGTGTTAGGTAAGATTCTTATTCCTCTTTATAAGAACATTTTAACTAAAAATTCTCATGTAGTAGATATGTGTACGTATTAAATGTTATAATAATTTCAATTTTTTCAAAAAATTATAAAGGTACTGTTGTGAAATATTAAAATTGTGTCACCTTTTTATATTCAAACAAGAGGAAAATTTCACTAAATTTTATTAGAAAAATCCAAACAAGTTTCGGTCAACGCGACCATTTTCAAAGGAGTAGAGTACAACAAATACTAAAGTCTTAAAACTAAAACAGCTCTATATATAACTAGAGATTAGCCAAAATAAGTGAGGAGTCAATGTAAATTAACTCTAATTGGTTATTTAAATATATTGGTTGTGCGAGAGAGCTTTTTTGATTTCCAAGCTTTCTAGAAGAGATAGCTTTCTACTTTTGTTAATATTACTATGTAAAACTACTACATTTTCCTCATCTAATATGTGGTTAAAGGAGGTGCAATGCTCTTAGAAGCCGGTTTTATTGTCTTTTTTAGTAATAGAAATACGTTCTTTTATTCTTACGTATATAGCTCTCCCGCTCTGCCCAATGTAAAGAGCATCACAATTATTACACTTAATTCTATTCCACTTTTTTCTAATTTTTTAACTACAGGTTTAAATTTAGATAGTAAGAATTTCAATTTGCACTGATTGTTTTCAATCAGAGTTACATTCAATTTATTTAACCTATGTTTGAATTTGTAACTAACATTGTTGATAAACTTCACAGACGAGTAAATTTTGTTTTTTGTTAAAATATCAGTACAAGGATTATATAGAATCCTACGAGCGATTTTTTCTTTGTTTGGAGCGTCAAAGTTTATCAACAATAAGGGGTTCGAAACCATTATTTACTGCAATATGTTTAATAATAAGTTCTTTTTTGAAATTAAAATCAGATAATGGAATATTTAAAAACCTGTTTAAAAAATAATGGAACACGGCAAGTCTGTCTGGTCTGTTTCGAATGGTTTGAATCAACTAGAATAATTGTATCAGTAGAAGAATATTTTCTATAAATTTCGAAAATTAATTTGGTATTAAATTTAGAAATATTCAAATCTAAGAAATTAATGCTGTTGTCGACTTGTTTTTCTATGGTAAATTGGATGTTTTTGTCAATACTATTTATGAAAATTAGGAATTTAGGCAAATGCTGGGGAAGTAATATTCCACAGATAATCTTTCACTTCTCTTCTGTCTTCATTTCGTCCGTCTCATCTTTATCTCCCTAACCACATCACCCACCCATTCCCACGATTCCTGAAAGAAGACTGAAGAGGGTCTTACGCCCTACCCTCCGGCTTTGCACTACAGTGTAGGTCGGAGAGACTGCTCGCTCACCAGCACGAGTAGCTGATGGGAATGAAACACAAAAAGTTTTTGTGAAGCCAGAGCAAACCGTCCAAACATGTTTTGTTGCAGTTTCAGTGATAAATCGGCATATAACTGATAATAATAGCATCATTCCATTGAAGTTTATCTGTAGCGTTCTGATAATTTCTTGTTTTATTGTCATTTATGAGAACTGACAACGATAATCTATAAAATATAATCATGTAGTGATCGTATGGTAGATGATTACCTACGTAGCTTTAGTATGTAATATATCATGAAAGCAGTGTAGATAATAGTGATTTTATGAGCGATGAGCTCCTTCGTCATAAAGGGGATATCATTACACAGGATATCTTCTACTAATGGCAGTTCAAGTATAAAATTGGGTATGTGCACGTTCTGGTGACGTATTAAAATAAACTCTTACGTACTTTAAAACATTTTGAACTTTAATAATCTTTGAATAAGAGAAATAGTTTGGTCGGTGACTGAATTATGAAACATTATGAAATACACAAAATATAATAAAAAACGCTTTTAAATGTTTCAAATGTATATTAGAAAAACTCTACATGTGTTTCGGTGGATAACACCTTTATTAAGAGTACTTATATAAGATAATACTAAAATTTAAAACATGTTCAGGTCTTATATATCTACGGAGGTTTGTTAATATGGGAAATACCCAAATACAGGTCTAATACAGGAGTATCTTTAAAATCTAGCTGGTCGTTCGTTATATTTAATTTTTGAAGTAAAGCTCTTTTTATTTCCAATTGGGAAAATATTAGTTAATAACAAACCAAAAAATTGCATATATAAAAAGGGTGGAGTTTACAAAATAAATTGTAAAGATTGCGATGCCTTCTACATAGGGCAGACGGGCAGGAATTTAGATACTAGAGCAAAAGAACATATGGTCTCGGCAGCCAATGCTATTCGCTGATTGGGGCGAGCAGCACTTCATGGTAATAGTGTTGTTTAAATACGTAATCAAAAATATTGTTTAAATAAATACAAAATTATTGTTAAATCCTCCTGTATACCGGATAAACAAATATGCAAATAGAAGTATTACTTCAAAATCGCGTTAATAGGTACATATATCATCTTTTTTTTAATTAAAGGCAATGTTGAGCAGAAATTCATATATGGGCTTGACTTCATAATTTCACTAATTTTAATTTCATTAATTCGATTAAGGATATCGACTTGCCAAATTGAACCCATAACGTACGAGGATAGCTATTTATATATTGAGCCTAATAATGAAAAGGCAGTAATTTACTATCGAAAATGGTTTTATTGTTTTTAGAAGTATTCTCCATAATGATCAATACACTTTTGCATGTGCTCAAACTACTATTCGTATCACTTTTTCCACACTGATTGAAGTATCTCCTAAATATGGTTTTTGAATGTATCAACGGCTGCTTCAGGCGCCGAAAAACGTTGGTCACGCAATTTATTCTTGATATGCGGAAATAAGAAGAAATCATTTATTGACAAATCAGGGCTGTACGGAGCATGACCCATCAATTCGACGTTTTGACCAGTCAAATGTGTGGTGGTTCTTTCAGCCGGTGTGTGAGAGTTGCATTGTATTTAACCAAGCACTTTTGGTGAACAAATGGTTGTATACCACTCAAATCATAATTCACTGTTCTACGTTGCTCTAATAGTATGGTTGCTTGCTACATGCCCAGTTATTCCGAAGAAACAGGCGATTATTTGCTTCAAAGCGCTTCTCGCACGAATCACTTTTTTAGCTCGTTTTGGAAGACGCATACGATGGATTGCTGTTTTGTGTCGGGCTTTCGTCCCTGAGCAAACTGCGGCCACGATTAAATTGGTTATACCAGTGTTTAACATTGGCCAAGGATAGGGATCCATCGCCAAAAGTCGAAGTAAATTGATCGATGCACTCTTGTCTCGATAACTCACGTCGAAGGTTATAAAAAATTATCGCACGTAAATGTTCACGAGTTAATTCTTTTTTTTTGCTGAGACAAAAATTTCAAGTCACTGTAAGTCACAAGTTGTGCTCAAATGACGAAACGTTCTGAAGACGGTTACGGTTAAAAATGTCAAACATTCAATTACAAACGTCAGATGGCGCTTGTAAATATTTAGAATATATCAAGGCTTAAAATATAAATAGCAGCCCTCGTAACAGTCTACGTAACAGGCACGTATACCTAACAGAACATAAGTTTATGGGTAATGGTCTGTCGAAATCTTCGGACATGAATTAATCATAACGTTATTCTAAACACTAAATAATATTTTATAAATAAATAAATAAATAATTATATATTGTTGTTAAATATGTATTTGGAGATTCAAATAAATAATAGCAGATTTTCCATAAAACCGTGTATTAAAAATAAAAGATTACATGAAAAACAAAATTGAAACAAGAAGGGTTATATATTTTGAGAACCTACCCCAGCTACCTGTTAAGGGTTGGTCACCCACATCTGGTAATACCAATGGTCCATGACGACCAGCAAAAACATCTTATATCGACACCAAATGTAGGCAATAGATTTACAGAAATATGGTTACAAAATACACAAGCAAACAGAAAAAACGAAAACTTAAATTATACGAAAACGATCAAAATATTAACTTACATAAAATATCTACATTGCATAATGCAGGTGTGTTAAAATACCTTATTTCAATTCTCGGAAAGTGCTAAATACAAGAGAGAAAAACTAGTCACTTCAGTGAATGGTAAACGATAACTGAACAATGCAAAATGTTGAAAGAACGCTTCCTTTTACAAAACCTCAACCGTTCATTGTTATCGGTCTTGGAAGAAGCAGCGCTCCATACAATAGCGAGAGCCTTGTCACTCTTCAGCTTTTCCGCTTCGAGCATGAAAAGAGAAATTTGCGCCTTTCCTATGTATCAAACATACAAGCTATTGCCTCGCGTACGAAACTTAAAAGGCAGACTATTCGAATCTCTGTCTGTTACGGATAGGATTCTTTTACGTGAAATAAGTTGCAATTTTTGAGAATTTTTACAAAAGCACATTCGATAGCATTGAGATTACAATTTTTCCTACAAAGCTGCTGTAAACACTTCTATATTGACCGATGCAAAAGTTATTTATTGACAGTCTTTTACTGATGGAAATCAAAACGAAAACACGTTTGTAATATTTTTCTTTCAAATTCTTTTTTAATAGATACACAAATATTATTTGAATAAATATTTGCAATTAATATGATATTCATTTTTGAATTAATTTGTACCCACTACAGATTATCTCAAATTAATGAGAAAATAATTGTTACTGCTGTCACACCCTCGCTAGGACTCTAACCCGGGATTTTTGGCTCTTCAGGCTTTACGCGCCAATGTTATCACATTAATGTATTTAAATTTGCCTCTACCAAAAATCTCCAAAACATTTCAATATTTACAATTATTTAAATAAAATGATATATTCCTTCAGATAATTAAAAAATTTATACTACAAACCGGAAGTTAACACGACATTGGATATAATTTAGAAGAACAACAAATTAAATTAAATCCAATGTTATTACAAACAACACTGTTTGAATTGATGTATTAAAATAGTAAAATCATATGCAACAAGATACACCAACACAAAAGCGTAAATTCTGTCCTATCTAAGTTTTTACATGAATACTCTGAATGGCAGGCTAAAGGAACAATCTCTACATTGTTAAACTAGTTCTCTGTATGCCTTTAAATTTGCATAAACTCCGGACTTCGACTTTGGAACTGAATATGTGGTGACGCTTTGTATGTGATGCTTTGTCCTCTCTTATACACAGCATTTGTTGAAAAAGCCCTTAAACGACAGAAGTTCACTTGATACAACTTTAGTGCACAAATATATGTAGTAAATATTTTTATTTAATTCCTACTTAGCTGGGTTTACAGAATTCAGGAGACCAAATGAATAAAACTGTAATTGACTATTAAGAAAAAAAAAGGAAAAAATGAACAAACAAAATAACAACGTCTTTTCTTCATTAAATCTACAGAAACTCTGCAGTAACAAATTTTTACTCATTAATTTGAGGTAATCTGTAGTATTATATTTAAAAATGTTCAATTTTAATTTTTATTGCACAAGGGAGTCAACAAAAGTTTTTAAATTTATTTATTGATGAATTGCTTTTCTGCAACTAAACTACATTATAAATTACGAGAACTTCACTTCTAAACAAAGGAATGCTTCCTGAAGAAAAAAATATAGAGGATTATAATATGTCACAACCAAGGATGCTTAAAATAAACCCTCTTATATAAAGTGACCAAAGCAATTTTCCGTATAAAACATTGAAGTGACTACAATTTGAATTTGTGTCACGAATACTGAATTTTCCTTTCTAGAATTTGAAAAGTATGTTCATCGTTGTAGTGATTTTAATTTATTATAAAGATAAAGGATAATTATAAATTCCCAAAAGTCTAGTTTACTAACCTCATAATATGCATACTTAGATTTTTTCGAAATTAATATTCTATTATCACGTTTACAATGCAAGCAAATAGCAGGAGTATTGTGAAATTTTAACTGAATAAAACAAACAAACACCCAAAATCCACAAAACGTTTAGAAACCTAAAACGCGTTTCGTCTCTAACTGAGGATGATGCCTTGGGTGTCGAAATACGTTTTATGTTTCTAAAGGTTTTTTGGATTTTTGTTGTTTGTTTTACACGTTTACAATGGAAATATAAAAATAACCTTAACACTTAATAATTAAAATTTGTTAAAATATGACTGGAAAGTAAATGAATTCACCTGTAAAAGAAAGTTCTTCTTTTATTTTCTTTATTTTCGTATTTTTTAATTTCCTTCAATTTTTTTTTTTTTTTTGTAACAATATCTTCGACGTGGAGGGTTGTTGCTAGGAGAAAACAAATAAGAATGCCAACTTTTTCAAAACCAAAATTCAATTAAAAGTTTTTAGGCATTGTGGCTGTTTCAAGAGCTTGAAGACGGATAAACTTAATTTACTTTCGCCAAATTCGTCTTACAATTACCTATAAAATGTTGTCTCCAGCTGTCTTCAGTTTCACGTTAAGGTCGTGACTTCTCCATTACATTTTTCTTTGTAAAACAACTCGAATATTTTATATCAAATTATCTTAATTTACTTCTTGGTACACCAAGAAGTGGGTAATATTGGAAAATTGTGTTATACAATAAGAACGAAAATATGTGAATAACTTTATTACTTCATTGTAGTAACTGTAGCATTTTCTTATATTTGACAAGGCTTCGGTTTGGTTAGTGATTTATCTATTCTGCTAATTTCGTTAATACTTAATAATTTATTTGTGGTGCAAACTTGATGAAACATAATTAATAGTAATAAATATTATTTTAACGTTGAAGAAATGCACATTTTTAATTTTCACTAATTTATTATTACACTTAACATATGTTTCACTACATTGTAGCTTCATCAGAAGTGTACAAATACTTAATTTTACGAACGAAACTTATCTAATTTATATTAATATGGGTTCGAACTGCAACTAGGGAGGGGGAACAGGTTAAGTAAAGGAGAATTATTTAGGTCCAACTGATCGTTTAAAAGTAAATCTGTTTTTTTTAAATTTATTTATTTCCATTGTTTCTTAAATATTTAATTTATTATTGTTTGATTCTGTATGTAAGCTACTGTACTTCTGTAAACAAAAAGTAATTTCAAAAAAAGAATTAACGAACATTTCAGGTCATTTAAATATAAAAAACTCGATTCTAAATACGCTAAACATTTGATTTTAGAAAACCACCAGTTCAATAAGGAATACAGTAGCTTACATACAGAATCAAACAATTATAAATTAAATATTTTAGAAATAATGGAAATAAATAAATTTAAAAAAAACAGATTTACTTTTAAACTATCAGTTAGACCTAAATAATTCTCCTTTACTTAACCTGTTCCCCCTCGCTAGTTACAGTTCAAACCCATATTAATATAAATTAGATAAGTTTCGTTCGTAAAATTAAGTATTTGTCTACTTCTGATAAAGCTACAATGTAGCGAAACATATGTGAAGTGCAATAATATATTAGTGAAAATTAAAAATGTGTATTTCTTCAACGTTGACTATTAATTTTCATCAAGAGAACCAAGATACAATTAAATTTTATTTTGTTGAAACTTTTCGTTTAACTTTGTTAAATTTGTGACTAAAAACACAATATTCTTTATTATACTTACATACATACTTAATTGTGTTATTTAAATTAGCGTAAGTACTATTTTATTGTTAAAATCTCCATAAACTCTTATATGTTACGATCCAAATCTGAAACGATTTGTTAGTAACTTGCTATCTAGTAAGTATTATATAATGGGTTTTACTTCTATTAATTTTTACGTTTGAATAAATTACACTTGATGTCAGAGCCAGAATTATTATTATACGTTGCACCCTAGTAGTACTGCAAATAGTTGCCCACCCTCCTCTACGTTTTCCGGAGAACTAATTTGAATAGTAAATTTTTAGCAATTGTACGTCTGACGCAAGTGTACATTCTCGAAACGTATTCTAGAGAAGGATTTAAAATCAAATTTTCTTAAATAAACTGAAGCTGTTCCTTTTCTTAAGAACTCGGCTTACATTAGCAAATCAAACAACTACACTTCAGGTAGTTCAAGTTTGCTTAGAAAAATTGAAACGAAGCTATAGTAACGCTGCAGGCGCGACAGCGTTTATCTCGAAACGATTTATGGAAAGTATTTGTTCATCTAATTTCTGTTGAAGCAAAATATCCAGTCGGTATGCATTGAGAAAAGAACCATTTTGATGGATAAATGTCAAAAAAGCATAAATATGGCTTGTGCTAACATTTTCGTTTAACACAAAGTGTAAAAATGAATGCTTACCTTTTCAAAACCATACATTGGTAAGTTTAACTATTTATTTAAAGCGAAGGACAAGGGGCTCAAGTCTCATGTCTAAGTCTCTTCCCACAGTGTTCAGTGTGATTTCCAAACACTGATACGGCTACTAATTGGATGTGGCTCCTTCCGACATAAAGGTACCATAATACCATACCAATAAGTTATGATGCGAGCCTCACCTTATTGTTAATTTTTCTCCCGACATATATTCGCAATTGTTTTGGATTTTTCGGATTGTAAATATTGGAGAATATAGAGAATGCAATGATACTTATTTTCTAACATTATGTGATAATAAATTAAAAAGTGTTGTTTACAATTTAAGCACAGTCCTTTTATAAGTTAACCCATTCGACCCATATTTAAACCGATACCATCTTTAAATCCACTGTAGGTCATAAATTGCAGAGGGTGAATACAAGGTATAAAGGCAGATAATTGTGGTGAAGAGTATTAGAGAATGACAAAGAAAAGGTGCAGCAGAAAATTATACAACATTTTACAACACTATTCATCAGTGTTTAAGAAATAGGTTCACTCATATAAAAATGCTCCATATTACTTGGTCTACTCCGTATATTAATTATATGGGCACAGCTCATTCAATACTAATAACAGATATTCCCTAACCATGCATGCTTTATACTTATACGATGTTAAAAAGAAGCAAGATTATTTTAATCGATGAAATATCTAGTAAATTTCACGTGATGTCGTGACAAAGACAAAGAGGTTAATAAAATTAATAATATCGCGGCATCTTTATGTAAATTAAACCTTCCTACGTGAAATTACTTTCGAAGAAAAATATCCTATCGATTAATAGAAGCACCAACTCGAGATGCTGATCTCTTGCAGAGCTGCTAGAGGAGCGATAATTTATATCTTCCCATATGACTGCATATTCACCCTCACTTTAATAAATGTCATAAATTCTCCCTGCTCGTTGGAAGTTTCGATTTAAGGTTAACAAGTAATGCCCTGTGAAATATATGAGCATGTTTATCACAAAAATGGCGCTCCCTGTTGTTTTTTGATAATATATATGTTTTATGAGAACACTGTTCCTTAAAATCTATTTCCCTGGAAAAGTCGTTTTATGTTTCTTACATTTAAGAACACTTACCTATATCACGGTAATAGTAGGTAATATCTGTTTGAACGAGGCATGAAAATTATACACTTCCAGTACTTGTTTGCTCTAGATATTTTTAGTATTCGGTAACCGAAGAATTTGACGGAAGCCTGTTGTTATGGCAACGCTCTTGGCCCGTATGTCGCTCTATCTGGTGATTCTAATTTCTACTCAAAATATGCTGCCGACTTAAAATTCACACATATTACGTAATTCTTGGCATACCTACTGCCATTAAACAGTGTTCGATGAATAAATATAAACAGCGTATTGAACGCCATCTGTAAAAATTGGGTATTTATTATTGTGGGATTCACTACTTTTAAACAAGGTGCTTTTCTCATAAGAACGTAACCAGATAGAACAAAAATAAAAATATGTTCTTCTCAATATTCTCAACAATAAGTTCGAAATCTCCATCCACGACTGTCAAGAACATATTTTTATTTTTGTTCTAACTGAGATTGTTTAAACATTAATTTGTACTTTGAAATTGTTTATCTGCTACGAGGAGAACGTATTTACACCATCAGTAAACTTCGGTCACATAATGGTTGTTCCGATATATTAATGAGTTAGACTGATTTATACGTTTTTTTTAATTCTTTTCTTTCTTTTCTACATTCATGCCGGCTATCAAGTGCGGTGGTTCCAGATATTACAAATTTATGGCAGTCGGCAATGACTTGACTTGTTATTGTTAAAAGTTTCTCTCACCCCGTCTTAATGTCAGTTGTACTAGTATAATAGTTTTATGTATTTTTGTTCACGCCTACCGAGGCAGTAAAATTTTGGTTTGTTAGCTTAAAATTAGATCCTTAAGAGCCGTAAGACAAGAAGGTCGATTTCATTCATTTCGTTTTAAATATTCAAACTTTTTTTACGTCACTTAGTAGTCATTATACAGTTAGATCTTTCAGATGTAAATATTTGTATAATTGATTTTAAATTAAATGTATATATTGCCTGAGCATGAGTTATTCAACAATTTCATCAAGTAGGCGTTTTATATTTAATTACTAAAACGCAGTGTAGCTAAGTCTACACACTAAACAATGGTTGAAACAAATTAGACACACAACTACAACTAAAGAGGACTGTGAGGCCAATGTCATTGAGCTTCCATCATTCTAATTCTTAACGTGCAGCTACTCCGTTTATTTTATTTTTTTTTTAATCCTAAGAAATTTTTTAATATATATATTATTATGGATCTTTGAAGTTATGTTCACGTCTTCTCGTTTTATTTTAATTTTATCACAAAATTGCATCTTCTATTTATATATTTCTGTCTGTAGTCTCGGCTGGGCGCTTTCCCATGTGACAGATTAAGGCATTCCCTTAATGGTACAAGCAAAAGCAGGAAAACGAAACAAAGTGCCACTTTCGGACAAATGAAACTCTAAACCTTGTACGTGTACTTTAAACTGTATTTTATATTGGAGATTTCTTGCTATTCCGGAAATACACTGCTTTTACCAATAAATAAAATAAAACTAGAGACAATGGTTTCTATTTAGCACAAAATCAACTCTACAGCTGACAATTTTCTACCTAGTGTATAGGTAATGCAAATATTTATCTTTTTTTTTTCTTGAAAAGACCAAACGATACCTTTCTTCACTTTCTGTCCAAAAAATTAGATGAGTATATAGAAATACGATTTTTTTTTTTTTTTTATTTCAATTATTTTGTAGTATTTGCAAATCAATAAAGGTTTGTAAGAGACATTGTTACGTTAGGTTATGTAACTAACAATGTAAAATGAAACGCCTAAGTATGTTATTCTTTTTCAATGGAGAAACATATGCATAAAAAGATTGTCAGTTACAAAAACAATAAAAAAAACTCTTTTACAACTACATTGATATTATAGGTATTTAAATGCAAGACAATTAAAGTTATTTTATATACAATCCTGAGAATCAACTCAACACATTACGCAAACCTATGTTAATGCAGTCTCTTTATATAAATTGATTGTCAATTATTAAGAAATTTTGCTAAGATTTTGATAATACAAATACTTTTGGTTTCTTTTTACTTTTAGACTAGGCAATTTAGACTTTTTACTTTGAAAAATTCCGATGTCGCGTTTGACGCGGAAAATTGTTGCTTGAAGTCCATCATCTTTAGAAGGAATCGCTTCCTCATCTTCCCCCACTCCATGTACCCGCTTTGAAAAAATGCAGAAAATCCTTCAATGTGATTGTAGAAAAATTGGTTAAGGCTTTTGAGGCCAGTTGATTAACTAGTGTAGTCTTTATTCGAGTATAAAGGCCGTCGTTGGTTGGAATTACTTCCTAACGTTTCGCTAGCGCCAGTGGCGAACTTCTTCAGATGCTGGATGTAGACTTCTGAAGAAGCTCGCCACTCGCGCTAGCGAAACGTTAGGAAGCAATTCCAACCAACGACAGCCATTAGACCAGAATAAGGACTACACTAGTAATTAGCAACTTATTACATCAATTCATCAGTTGAAAGTAAAGACTTCTATAAAGAGTTTGTGACCTCCGAAAACGGATTGCATTAGAATTCACAGACATCGCAGTTTTATTTACCTAGGTATGGTTTTGAAGAAAAAGTATTATTTTGTTTAATTAATTAAAAATAAGATAATAGCTTTTCTAATCAACCGATTTTTACGTTTGACAATTCATTTTGTAGGTTATTTATTTACAACTTTCTTGTACACCAATGTTCATAAAAAATCATTCTTTTCACATAAAATGAGGGAAATCCATTTAGTCGTCCGAATATCCTTACAACAAAATTTTTCCACCACCTTGTTTATATCCAAAGATGAGAGACATTAAACATTACCACTAAAAAGAAAAACAATTTTCCGCCATCTAAACCGACATCGGAATTTTTCCGAGTTTGGGTCTATTTTATTTCTAATTTGCCTGGTATATTTCCATATTGAATGTGCGTGGTAAGATATTTTGCAATGGTAATGTTATCTTATCTGTAATTGTAGTTGAATATACCAATTATAGTCGATGTTTTATTTCAGGTTTTGTTAAAACGGGCGCGAAGGGAAGTACACAAGGAAACTTTGGTCTAATGGATCTTGTTGCGGGTCTACACTGGCTACGGGAAAATTTACCGGCATTTGGCGGCGATCCCGAGAGAGTGACCTTAATGGGGCACGGGACCGGGGCAGCTTTAGTGAATTTCATTGCTGTGTCCCCCGTTGCGAAGGGTAAGTTCATTTCAACGGTCTCCATTAATGAAGTTACAACCTTACGTTAAGGATTTTACGGAACAAGTTTACAATAAATTAGCCACTTTGAAAATTAGTTCACTACCGACCGTTTATCTCTGACAATTTTGCGATGTCACAGGCTCAGGTCCTTGTAAATTTTTGTTTAATTGTAAAAGCACAGAAATGTTTTATTATAGCAACTACAAAACTTCAACAATACATATTGTCTCAGGTACATTTTTATCTAGTCAATACTACTAACTGAAAGTTTAATTTACAAAAGTGAATTTGAGTTATCATCATGTGGTGGTAAAAAATGATGTTAAGAAACAGACCACAAAAGGATTGAAAAAAATTTAATAAATATAAATTTTGCAGTTTCCCGTGCCTACTAAACATTTTCTTTACAGAGTAATTGAACGTTAATTTGTACTTCTGTTAAAATGTTCTAATTGTCAATTATTGTTAATGGAGAACAACTAAAAGCTGAAACAATTGATTTAAATAAATTAGTATTACGTAAATTGTGAAAATTAAACCGATTTTGAGGATATTTAGCGCTTATAGAATAATAGTAAATTTTTGTAAAATTTAGGCTACATTGTAATTAAGAAATATAGATAAACAAAATTTTGATAAATGAGTAGACAGTAACTTTTGTGTAAATTACGTCGTCGAATAGCTACATTTTCATGAACAAAATACACATAAATTAGTCCTGCGGAAACATTCGGGTTGACTTCATTATCCTTTCTGAGGACAGAATAATTTAATTAGTGGTTAGAATATAGATACATAACAAAATTATGCAAACTAACGTTGTTCTGCCTGTTGAAACTTGAAAAGTACATCGTTCTTTAGATAAACAAATAATTATGCAAGTATTTTCACGCACATATATCCATCGATACCATTAGATTTAGTAGAAAAATCCATGCCAATCTTTGACGAGTTGTATATTCACCAGTGTACATTGATAAAAGAAAAAAATCGGAAGTAAGACTTAAGAAAAACCAACAATGATGAACTCAAAGAATACAAAGAGAAATACAAAATAGAAATATAAATTAGAACGTGTTGGCGATATGAAGAATGAACGAGGACTACAGTAAAAGATGATGAAGAAGAGATAATTGAATCAAATGTATATTGCGTTTAATATGGCTGTATGATGTTTGTACGTCTTGTAACAACATTCCCCAGGCTTTCAGCACCCGTGTTATAAATAAAAACGTTAAAAGTATAAGGATTCTTAATAATATTTAGAGAGGTTACGGTTGGGAACTTGTAAAATATTTTTAAAATATTCAGAAAACAAACACACTTGTTCAAAGGTTTTACAAACTTTATTATGAATAATCTTACAATTGTTTCGGCTTAATTAGGCCATTCTCAAACAGTCAATTAGAAACGTAAGAGTATTCTTAATAAAGTTTGTAAAACCTTTGAACAAGTGTGTTTGTTTTTTTAATATATGTATAAGGATTCTTCGTCCTACCACTAGTGATCCAATTCTCCCTTCCTAACTAGGAGATAGGGACCACTATTGTGATCCGATTTCTTATTTTTTAGAATAAAAACGCAAGTTTTTGCATTTTTATACTATATCAAAATAATTCTGAAGCTTATATTGGCTTTCTGTATTTTTTGGTGCATTTTATTGTTATAAATAAATAAGTTATGCACTGTTTTGCAGAAGGTAGTGCATCTATCCTCGGTTTACCCAGCATATATAAAAGTCCTATAACAAACACAAGGGTTTATGGAATGAAGTTGACTACATTGTTTGTATTACTGTTCAAACACGAACTTTGGTATTTTAGTCAAATATTTGAGATAATTAAATCCATGGTTTTTGTCGAAACCACTAGATATGAATTACAACTTTTTAATTCTCGTCAACACGCCATAGATCTACAGTCCTAAACAGGCACAAGCACATATTTATCATATAGCTTGTAAAAGCCTTTCTGCCTTTCCTAATATTTAAACAAATAAAGATTTTAATTCCTCCTTTTTGGATATATTTTGTAGTATTCCATAGTAAGTACCGTTTCACATGGGAAATAGGACGTGCCCTATGCCCTATGCCTGAAACTTTCGTTCTCAATGAAAAAAAAAACTTTGGTTGTTTCATTCCCACCAGCTACTCATACTGGTAGGCGGGAAGTCCCTAAGAAAATTAGAAAATGTTGTAAATAATCGGTTAGAACTAGGCAGTTTTTCATCCCCCCTTAAGCTATCTATAAATGAGCATGTAAGATTCGTATTGTCAGTATAACCTTACTCTTGATAATAAGCACATAGCTCGAAACAATATTGTCGAGAACAATAATACAGTTGGTGAAACTTATCATAGTGTGTTTTATTTGACTAAATGATAAGTTCACTTTATAGCAACGTACTGCCAAATTTATTTTTATGGTAGGTCTCATCTCAAATGCAACAAAGTTATAATGAATGATATGACACATAAACACTTTGTAAAATTATTTTAAGTATTAATGAAAAGGAAATATGAATTACCCACATGCATGGGATATAAATTAAGTTTTATGTAAGTTAGAGTCTTATTAAAGGTAAAACGACTGAAGGCATTGTGTTTTACGTATTTCATGTCAGTTTAATTAACATGATAAGTCACGCTCTGCAAATCATGTTACGAATAATTTACAATAGAATCCAGAATTAAAGAGAACAGGAATTGTCGAGAGGGTTCTTTGTATTTAAGGCAAGAATGATCACAAGGGAAACATTGTTTTGTTACGTAATGAACATACAGATGGTGAAAGAATCTGACACATCTACTGCGTGAACTATCAAAAACATTCGACAAAATATCACATCCACTCTCAATAACTTTATTTCTTAGATACTAAATAAAAAACTATAATGAAGTTTTAAATACAATTTTATTAATTCAAAAATATGAAAATAAAAAACAGAAAGTTTCACTTATAATTTTAATCGGTACCCGACAATTTTTTTTCGGTCATTAACTAGAGTATACAGTCATTACTAAAGTCTGTACTAATTACAATTTGTAGAAGAGTAGGGGTGAATTGTAAGTAGCTAGTTTTGTTTGATTGTTAACCAAATTAACTTTATTTTCTAAGGCTTTTTTAATCTCTAAGTTCTCCAAAAGTGACAATTTTCTTGATTTTGGAACATTTGTATGTAAAATTTTAAAATTATTTACATTAAGTGAATGGCTAAAGTTAATGCAATGATCCGCTATACCACTCGAATTACTTTTTTATTTTTGTTCGCAAAAAAATGTTCAGAGATTCGTTTCGAAATTACTCTACCTAACTGACCAATATAGGTGGCATCACAAGAACTACAAAAAATTTGGTAAATACCATTTGTATCACTAGGAGAAACGCGTTCTTTTTGATTCTGTAACATGGTTTTTAGGTTTATAGAACCACTTTCAATAATGTCACAGTTGAATTATTTTTGAAGAATGTATTTGGAATGAGAATTAAAATTGTTAATGAATAGGATTTTACCATAAATAGTTTTTTGCTGACATCGGAACCGTTGTTGGAAACTTGTCTTTTTAATTTTTTGTTTAACATTTTATCTATAATGTAAGGTGAATATCCATTAGTGGTGGCAATGTTATTTATAGCTTTCAACTCCAAATTAAAATCTGATGTTGTTAATGGGATGTTGATTATTCTATGTAGAAAACAATGAAAAAGGGCATAGTTAGTTTGGTTTGAGTGTGAAGAAATAAACGGAATTATAGTATCTGTAGTGGTGGGTTTGCGAAAGGTGTGAAATTTAAATTTATTAGAATATAATATTTTATCAAACTGACCAATGTACTTATATATTTTTGTTTTTAGAGACTGTATTTCTTCTCTTTGTAAACAATCTATGTATTTATTTCTAAAATACAGAAGAAAACTGTAGTGAAAAAATGTAGGATCATTCCATACCAAACATAATTAAATTTGCCCTTTCTGCAAAATATCTCAATTTCATTTTTATTCAACAGTGTAAATTATCGAAGAAAAGTTA
Source organism: Agrilus biguttatus (assembly GCA_963921985.1). NCBI lineage: Eukaryota > Metazoa > Arthropoda > Insecta > Coleoptera > Buprestidae > Agrilus > Agrilus biguttatus. The sequence goes on from OY998117.1 coordinate 34,093,379, forward strand.
TTTTAAGGTCAAAAAACTTTTTATCGTAGTCATAATCCCGTTTATTTGATTATTTCGTTAAAGAACGAGTCGCATTTAATCCTGTTGTCTGTAAGGGAATTTTCCCATTTTAATGCCCTATTCTTTGTTAGTATCGGCTAAAGTTTGACGTCCCAAGTTAAAATAATGAGGTGTAACCGTTATCAGACGATTTGTTTTCGTTACTTTTAGTTAATTAACTGTCTAATGATTTCCACGGTAACGGAATCTGACGTAACGGTAATAATGCAAAGCTGCCAAGAGAATTTAGACGCAAAAGCTATTATGTTCCTGTCGCGGTTACACAATACACCATCTAAGAAGAGATGTAATAAATAATTTCCGATAAATGCTATAAAATAATGTCAAGGAATTACATACATCAAAATCAAATAACACTTAAAAAAGGACTCTAAAATCGAAGAATAGAAACTATAAAAACAAAATCAATAATACGATAATGAAACCAGCGAAATTAAAAACCCTTGATGAACTCATCAACAGATAACCTACTGACTCAAAATGTCATAGCAAAATGGCTGAAGGTTTGTCAAAAGAATATCAGTTATCACATCGACAATGCAAAAAATATTGAGGACTGTCATCGAAGATCTATGGGTTTATATAAAATATTAAATAAGTAACCGTAGAAGAAATTTATCATCGCAGATGAGACTAGCTTTTACATACATAATGACAATGGTTAACCAATAATTTAATACGTTAGCAGAGTTCAAAGGAATCCAAAACTTTAAGCATTTGAAACGAGCGTTATTTATAGTGGCAAAACTCGTCTACATTTTGTTGGTCCAATCGTTAAAATAAAGACAGATGATTCTATTAAAAATGTATTGTAATATTGCCATCCCGTTTTAACTATTACTATATATGAGAATATAAATCAAAGTTTGCTGTTATAGGTACATACTGTGTTGACTTAAATTACACTAACATTTTAACAACAGTTCTACATACTGTAATCTGATTTATCTTAATAATTTCGGCGACAGACGTTTAGCCACAGCCACTCGCATACCATATCTATGAACATATTATGATCGAATCAGAAAATTATAATTTAAACATGCTCAAGACGTCCAACCTTGGTAACCTTTAATTAAAAAGTTCGATTAAAGGACAACATCGTGGACGGTGGTAGTTAGTAGTTAACTTGCTTAACCCTTAATTAAATGTTTTAATAATAAGGTAGTTCCACGATACTGTATCATGGAAGGAGATTGTTTAGACTCATGTCTGTTCATATTTTGTAAATTTTTTAATGACAGATATATATTTTTTTGTTGTGACGATATTTGTCATCGGTATATATTCATAAGGCGTGCGGTTAAACAATGGGTTCGACTATCTAGAATAGTAGGACAATGGGGATATGTATGGCCTGTCTGGCAAGATAGGGCAGGCAGATCCTGATTAACCACGATACCACAAAAAAAAGCTTCTCATGACTACCTTACAATTGCGTTTATGTCATCAACATAGTTTGAACGAATCGATCAAAAACATAACGACAACTTCACATTGATCCACGATGACTGCATATCAGAATGAGTCCAACCTCTGTAGGTAAAAATTTTAAAAAATAATGTGTAATCCCTATGTACTTATGGTTACTAAATTTTATTGAAAATTGATTGATTTATTCAGTCTGTTTTGCAGAAACATGTATAATGCTTGTGATACTTTTTATTTTACAATGTTTTGAAAATCAGCTCTTGTGGTATATTAAAGCAACATATGCATCAAACAATACTTACAAACACAGTTGAATATAAAACTAGGATCATGTGTTAATTCTGCAATTCGGCAATTCTTTTTTTCTGGAATATTTTAATATATAATGGGAATAAATTTCAAATATTTTCAATATTTTAATACAAAACTGAACATGTATTATAGTTTTTTAATTATCATTAACAATTATTAATTGTATTACTATGTCATGCAAAATTTTATTGTTTTCCTCTCTCAAATTTAAAGTCAATAAATAATATGTCATGCTGTGGGTTGAAGAGGTTTTCTACATTATAACTCGAGAATAACCGCCTGTCGAAGCGTTCACAATGGGATGAAATACAACCTTTCAAAACAGTTTTTCCAACACCCACTCGTTTCCGATTCAAAGAGAAATTTCCTGACTTAACAATCCGACTGTCGTAGGACCGGTGTGGTGGCTATTTAGCAGAAAATTCAAGTATGTATGTCAATGTAAAACGATTCCTACTCAGCAAACTAATTTTTGCCTGACCCTTTCCTAAAGGACCTTTGCCACACATGGCACTAAAGTATCGCACAGTACCGTGATTGATACGCGTTGATCCAATTTCGACCAGTAAGATGTCAGAACCTTTTTTACAAACCTTCAATACATTTTACGAATTGGACGGAATAGAGAAAGGAAATTTGACCTTTTTCAAACATGAGACAGCACTCCGTATTCAATTCTTTCGATTCCACTTGGGACTTTTCAAGATTATGGACTTAGTAGGACAATAAAGTTTACAAAAAAAAAGGAAATAAGTGACTCTCAAACGGATCGTTTAACTTCCAAACATTTTAGTAATTTCAAAATGTCAATGTATATCTACATAAAAACCTTTATTTTCAATTTATTTTACAATTTGCGTTCGGCTTCATAGCTATAGAAAAGGGACGTCCGACAAGAGATTATAATAGAATTACAAATACAGATCTCAACCATAACAATAACGTTATATGTGAATAGGTGAAATTATATAGTGAACATAGATTTATTGATATAATTATGTACATTGCAATATCTCCTAAAATGACATTAATACATTAATGCAAATTACTTTTTGAAATAATTGTTACCCACAATAGATTACCTCAAATTAAAAAATTGTTACCGATGTCGCCGGTAATCGAACCCTGGACCTTTGGCTTTACGCAACAATGCTCTGAGAGGCTCAACAATCACAAAGACGAAATGAATTTCAATGTATTGAAAAATACATTGATTCCGACGATTCTGTGACTTTGTATGCACGTTCCTCATTGTTCTCGTAACTTAGTGGTCAGGACATTGGCGCGTAAAACCAAAGGTCCCGGGTTCGATTACCGGCGAAGGCGTGATATCATTAACAATTTCTCCTCATTAATTTGAGGTAAATTGTAGTATGTAAAAATCAATTCACATTAATGTATTAAAATTAACATCTACTAAAAGTTATCCATAATATTTCAGTATATATTATGTTTACATTAAACATCATAACAGAGTAGAATATCAGAATATCGAATTGAATTGTGTCGAGTGTTTATAATCAAATAATGACCATTTAATAGCGGTTAATGTGGAGTGCCTGAGCAGATAAAGCCTGTAAGGATTCAGCAGTGAATTGAATAGTAATGTTTTCTGGTATAGCCAATTTAACAGTAGATAGGATTGGAAGCATTGCATGTAACTTGTCTGCTAGAATTTATGGGACTTTTGTTTCGCATAAATTTGGGTGTTGTACTCGTGGTCACCGCTTCTAGCTGCTCTAATTGCCGAATATATGTTGCAATTTTCTCGACGTAACCTGCATTTGAAATTAAATCCCATAAACGACCGCAAAATACAGCATTTCTGGAACAGTTTCGGTGCTTCCAGTTGTTAGAAGTTTGAGGTTTAAATGGACGAAATAGCTTCACTATCATTTGGAAAGGCCAACTGCTAATGGTCCCTTTTCATATCTTAAAATACCACTTTATTAAACGTAAAAATAAACCAGTCAAATTTAGAACAGTTTTGTAGCGACCATGAGATACATTTTCAAAAGTGTATGAAAGAGGGATTTAAAAATTCCCGCTTTTTGGTTAATCTGTTACATGAGCTTTTCCGCATTTAGTGTGCAACCGAACATTTTAATACGAAAATCCATAAGAGCGCTTCAATTCGATCCATTATTTATTTCTCATAATAAAAATTGTAAATACAATAAATATTACTTTTGCAAGTGAAGGAGGGATAAGCAATGTAGCAATGTCTGCATGCGTGTTTTGATTACTTATAAGTATTTAAAGAAAAACAATGAGATACACATTTCATTATTCCAATATTGAATAATCGATAAGGATGTTTCGCAGGGCATTTGTTGAAACATTATTTAAATAAATTCAAAATTACAAAAAAAGAACACTTGGTAAAGTTTCACAACTTTTATTATTGTTTGTCTGACAGCTGTTTCGAGTTTTACGTCATTCTCGAAGACTGTGAGTTCTTAACATTGGAATTGATATTTATAAAGGTGGTTGGTTATGGGTAGTTATAATATTGCTTTTATGATACAGACGTTTAAAATTTGTATACTTCAGAATGCTGTTGAAAATTTTTGACCAATATTAAATCCTTTTATAATTTAATGACTCAGCTAAATGTACAACACCCCACTTTTGCATCCAGTTAAAATGAAATTGTGTTAACTGACATAACATAACGTTTGTTTTTTCTTAAACATTATTTAAGTGAATACATATTGCTTTAAATGTTCACTTTCAATTTTGATTACCTACTTTCTACAATTGTTTCGACCTATTAAACCTTAAAACTAACATATAGTGTAACTAATTGTTTACTTATACTGTTTTGAGCAAAAGTCGAAGGTAAATATTAATAGAATAGTCAGTAGCCTGTATATATTTGTCGGCGGCATCGTAAATTTTCATTTCATTTCATGACAAATAACAAGATGAAGAACAAAAGAAGTGCTGGGTTATTGAAGAACTGTGTGGTTGCTTCTGGAGAAACGTTAGAACGTACCACGATATTATAAATAGTTTGTAAACAGGGTAAATACAAAATAAACCTAGTCATATAAATAAGTAATACAAATACAGTTCAATAAATAATCATAGTTGTAATATAAATAAGTGTAAATAGTATAATGTAGTGTTAAATAGATCAGTTATTATTCAATATTGTTTAAAGAAATATAAGTGACTGACTAGAAAATTCCTTACAATACAATTCTATTCAATTTATAAATGAACATAGGGGTGTTTACACGTATGATAATGTTGTAACATTTTCAATAATTCGTCTATATAATTATAAACAATAATATGATACCTGTAAAATTCCTCACGCACAAATTATTTTGAATTTCAAATGTGGATATATAGACATACCGTACCTATAGTTGGCACTTTTATTACTCTAAAAAGGGCTCAATAAATCGAAGTAGTTGCAGAGTTTAATGTATATTAAAAGTGAAAATTCAAAGCAATCTTGTATTGTATTTATTTCTTTAATGTCATTTCGATGAAAATATTCTGCCAAATCCATAAAGTTGAAGAGTTTGTTACGTTATGGGTTACATGTTTCGGTTTAGCCAGGGAAAGTACTAAAACTACTTTTTCCCGCAAATAAAATTTATCGGTTTCGGAATCAGTTTCTAAAGAGAATAGGAAACCGAAGTAGTCCACTTTCAAATAAGTGTGGATAGAAAGGGTTTCCCTAATCGCTAAAGTTAATGCAATAAAATGGATAATATCCGTTACGAAGAAATTAAACTCTGCCGATTTTCAAATTTCTGAGACACTTAGATCAAGTTGAAAGTTAAACTGGCTCAGTTATGGGATACAGTTTTGGCAAATCAATTCTTGAAAATGACAAACTTCCGCAATTAGTGAAAGTTTAAATTGCTCTGTGAAATACGGTTACTGCACTAATATAGCTCGTTGTTTTCAGACCTTCAATTTCAAAAATAATCACAAATCAATAAGAATCTTTGTCTGCTTTACAATATAATCAACACAAGTTACGAATTTTAGTTATTGTTTTAATTAGACCTATTGTATTTGGATACTAATACCAGGTTCTACATTATTCATGATTTGAAACTTTTACTGAACGCAAACATCATTATTCCAAGTAGAATTATCTTATAAATATATAAAGGAACTATTACATACGTGAGTGATATGAAAACTGCTTCTAATGTTTAGAGGTAGCACTAAAGTACGGTTTGAAAATAATTCGTCTTATTTTTTTTCGCCTACTTACTTTTCTCCTTCGTTTGAGCATGAAAAGCTCGGTTTTTAGTACCCAAATTATTTCGAGATGATTAAGAGATTGAATGGAAAACATAAAGTAGCTTGAATGTCGTAGGGTCTATTAATGAATTTTATTGAGTTTACTAATAAATAACAAAACACAAACTATTGTTTTACACTTTATTATTAGAAAACTCTAACAATTGTTTCGACATTGCTATCATCATCAGAGAGTTGTCTAAAACTAACTTAAAATTTAGAAGTGGGTACAATTTATACTAATGTTCTGGTTGCTATTTATTTGGGAAACTGGTTACCTGTTTGTGGTATCACTTTCAGAATAGAGCTGTTCAAGTTTTCCGTGTTCTTGTTTGTAATATTTAGATTGGCATTAAAGGCTTCTTGTATTTCAACTTTTTCTAAATAATTAACTTTTCGTCCTTTATTTTCTATGTAAATGATAGAGAGTGCTAAACCTGTAGATAATTTTTTTTATCAGAAATAGTTTTTATGTTCTTTTAGTCTTATCCCAATCATAGTCCTTACAAGTTATTTTGTAGTCCCCAAATCTTCGGTTTTTGTTTACTTTATCAATTTTATTGTTCATTAGTAATTTCTTCATGGTGTTTTTATTGCTACTTACAGTGTTTATACGGACTTTCTTTAAGTTGTTTCAAATTTGCGGGATAACATTTTTATAATAAGGAATAGAGTGGAGTGCCAGTTTTCGTTTTTTATGGAATTAGAATTATATAGTTGTTTAAGAATTCGTTTTCTTTGTGTTTTACCTAATAATTTGTCTATTAAAGCTGAATTATAGCCATCATTAGTTGCTAACAATTTAATAAAATTAAGTATTTTATCAACATTTTTTGGATTTAAAGGAAAACTGATTAGTCTGTGTAGTAAACTGTGAAGTCTTGATAATTTAATATGTGTATCTTGTTTTGAATTATAATGTATGATGACATCCGAAAATGTGTCTTTTCTAAAATTATCGTATTCTAAACGGTTATTTATATTTTGAATTTTAAAATCTAAGAAATTTAAACTACTGTTCTTTTCCAATTCCATGGTGAATTGTATTTTCTTGTTAAGTGAATTTAGGAGTTGTAACATGTTATCTAATTGTCTTGTTGATAATAATAATAATAATACAAAGATATCATCTACGTATCTCAAGTACAAAAATATGTTTTTAATTAGAGGGCTGTCTATTGTGAATAGAACGTTTTCAAACAACACTTGTTAGATTTAGATTGAGTTTATACCTGAACACTTGTGTCTATGAGCAAGCAAAAAATGAAGAAAATCAAATTTACAAATATTTCTGATTACAGTGTTTTACATAATTTCCGACAAAATGAAACCTTCCCTAAAAATCCGTGTTGTCGTTATTATTACCCGAAATTTTCAGGTCTCTTCTATAGTTACTGAACACTTGGTAATACTTTTAAAAGTTAATACACGCATAAATTTTTCACAAATATTTATTTACTATAGTTTCGCTATATCGTAGTTTTTTCAAGTGAGCATATTGGTTTACATAAAATATCGTAAATATATGTATATCTCACTTAACTAATGGGGGGGATTTGAACAAATTAAACAGTGGTAAATTGATTATGTCTATTTGATTATTCAGTAATTATAAGTTCTTATTATGTTAATTTTTACGCTTCTAATACAGTTAATTTCGAGCGCTTAATTAAAATGTGTGAAATTTTATAATATTTATTGAATGTATGGTTTTCTAATAATAAATTATACGAAATAACTACAATAAACTGTAAACGTATGTTAACTTTTAAAGTTACAAACTAATTAATAAACTTATTAAAAATCATAATGGTACAGCTAAAGTTTCAGAAAAATTAGGTATCTACAAATTGAACTGTGGCTCTTGTGAAAATGCTATGTAAGAAGGACTAGGGACTAGAAGATCATTCAAAACTAGGACTATTGAACACTTGAAAATCTTCAAAAATAAAAACCAAGGTTTTAATTATTCTCACTTGGTAAACTATAAATAAGAAATATTTGTGAAAAAATAATTTATATTTTAATTTTTCGCAATGGATATGAGCTTTTATCAAGTAGCACCCAATTAAATTACTCACTCCAGTCCAAAAAATTTTTGAGGTAATTCATTCAATTTGAAAATATCTCTCTAAAAGGTAAAAAAGTCGAAATTGGATCGTACTGTTACTGATAGTTTATCAACCTCATGCTTGTTACAGTTAAACTTTAATCAATAACTATCAGTGTTCAGTGACGTTAAATACAATATCTGATTATCTTGGATTGTTTCCTCACCGTAGTGGAACATATTTCAGTGTCGATGACGGATTATAGTTCAGGTTAAATTAATCTTGAATATTACAGTAGCTACTGCAAAGTCATTCAGACTTGCAGTTTAAATTAAGTTTTCCTCACAAGTTCAGTAACGGATGCATTTGACATGCTACTTAGTACAATTAGACCAAATCTTAGTTGTTATTGAGATACCTCAAAAAAATTATATGAAAACTGAAGCAATCGCTTACATTTAATTTTAATGTTAAGCAGAAGGTGCATCCAAGCCATTTAGGGTCTAAGATTCCAAGAAAATGAAACTATCAGACGTGTACTGCGATTTCGATCTCATCGGATCTCGTTAGGACGACACAAACAGTCTCGATAAATTATCGACCAAATCAAAGGAGTTCTTTAAAAGCAAGTTGATATAGTATTTAATTACGATAGTATATCGCTATCTACTGATACCTGCTGCTAACTGAAGTATTTCATATGTTAGACAAGAATATTATTCAGGTATCTACTTGTTCAACTGAATCGACGATGCGGCATATAACCAAATCTATAAGAACAGTAACAGTTCTTGGTCAGCAATTTATCGAAACTATCAGCCAGTCTTGATAAATGACTATAGTGTGCTAATCAATTTTAATGAGATCAAAATTGCGATCAACATTAGCAGTCATTATGAAGAGTACGTAAACAGTTATTATAAGCAATTATGAACATGTTTAACTATCGATACCCTATTGAAAGCTTTAATTTAAATATCTAAATGTCTCCTCTGTGTCCATCCTGGTATAGATACCTACGTTTTGACTAAGAATATAAAGAATCGATCCTGTTGACCACGTTTCTGTTTTGTTAATTTACTAATTATATTGGAATTTTGGTTACCCTCTCTTGACTTACCATGTTGAGATTAACCAAATATTAAACTTTGATTGCATTATTTTTTAACCAATCTCCGAAAGCAGAAGTTCTGCGTCCGCTCGTGCAGGAAAATTTTGTGTCTGCATAATATAGATGTACCAGAAGAGTCCTTCTTGATAAAGTTTCGCTGTTTGTTGAAAATTGACAATATTATCATTTTCTTCATCGATGAATGTATATGTCAATATCTTAAATTGCCAAATTTCTTTTCCAGCGGTATTACAACTTTAAATTAACCTTCGACATTGACAGGATTTCTTAGATGCAATTCGTTCGGGAATTCTGTTAATGAGATCGGCATAATAAGATTCAGGTGTCTATTTCCGTTGATTAGCTCTCGAAACGGCATAAAACTGCCCTTATAAAGATTGGCAAACGGAAATTTTCTTTATATAGCATTTTGGATGTATAAAAAGGTAATCGGTTTCCCGCTGCAGCAGAAATTAATGAACCGTGGAATTGATTGCCTGATGGTCGATTTTGTCTTCCAAATTCGAACTTAACCAGAACAAGGCCATCCAAGGAAATTAGTAGGCGACGTAGGAATTTCAACTTCGAACAAAGTGGGCCAGTTAGACAACGAATGAATTAAATAGATCAGAAAATCAACGGAGCAGTCTCAAATTAAGAGAGAACCAATTGTGAATATGATTTATTTTATATCAATAAGTTCAGTAAATCTAACTGAAATGCTTGTTAAAAGGGAAGTCTGACAGGGCAATTTCCAAACGCGTGTCTGAACATCCATTCCCTATTAAAAAACAGAATAATTGATCACCACATAAATTTAGATATTAATGATACAGTGGAATATTTCTAAAAACAGAAATTCTTTTCTTTTCAAATATTTAAAATTAAAATAAGTCCAATTTAGTTACTAAACAAACTCATATGTCGTTATGCATTTCCTTTTTCCTTTTTTAGGAACTTTTATACATACAAAGGAATGAAGGAGGAAGGCTTTTTTTGAAGATTAATCGAATGCTACTTTTTAATATTTTATTTTGTTGTTTGTTTGTTTGTTTGTTTGTTTGTTTGTTTGTTTGTTTGTTTGTTTGTTTGTTTGTTTGTTTGTTAAGACTGAACTTGTTTTAATTTCTAACTCATTAGCGCTTATTTTTTACGAGTTGTAGTTGTATACACATTTAATTGCTGATATCCGTAGATGTCGTTTCTAGAGTTGTTACTGTTTAATTCTTCTGAGTGGCTAATTTTCTCCGCAGGTCCCTTTAAATACGATTCTCTAAGTACTTAAAAGATAATCGTTCAAGATTCTGTTGGCTAAAACTGTTTCAATTATTGAAGAAACTCAGTTCCCATTTAACGCTTTCTCAGATGATGTTAATTAACATTAAGCGACTAGACGACAAAGACGAATTCCGACATCAGATTTAGTGAAGTGACTGGTCGCTTCGTTTTTTTTTTGTCTTTGGAATAACAAATTGAATTGTCTATTAAATATGGATGGTCCTGGAAATTTATCTAATCCATACTTAAGTTTCTAAGAACAAAGGGCTAATAAAGTAAATGTTTGATAAATACATGCTTGTTTCAGATTGAAATGGATTGACTAATTAAACATAAACGTGTAATTTTCTCTACGACCATTTTAAGCAAAGAATTTGTATAATGATTTCGAAAAAGATAGTTGGTTTCTGTAATCTGGGAACATACTACACTAAAAGAACGGTTTCGTTTAACTTTACAATTAAATAAATAGGGATAAAAACTGTCAACTTGTACGAAGGTTGTACGTTGCACGCCAAAAGAGTTTTTATGCAACTAGATAATTTGGGACCGTGATTACCGTTAGGGAATGAAATTCACTGTTTTGGTCTCAAAACATTTAATCAACGTCTTAACTTAATAAATAAATGCATTGTAATAAAAGTGAAATGAAGATACAAACTTGCCCGACGACAAAATGCAAGAATTAATTTCGACTAGTTTTGACTGTGACTTGTTGTGTATTGATTAATGTTACAAATATACTGTATAATAACATAACTTTATCGTTTGGGTGTTTCATTCCACTCGAACTGGTGGGCGGACAGTTTCTCCGACCTACACTGTTGTGCAAAGCCGGTGGGTAGGGCGTAAGGCGCTCTTCAGCCTCTTTTCAGGAACCGTAGGAATGGGTGGGTGGTGTGGTTAGGTAGAGAAAGATGAGGCGGACGAAATGAAGACAGAAGAGAAGTGAAAGTTTATCTGTGGAATATTACTGCCCCAGCATTTTCCTAAGTGATCCAAGAAAACCACAGAAAACTGGACCAGAGCAGCCGGACACCGATACGAACCGGTGACCTCCCGAATGCTAAGCAATGATCTAGAGAACACTAGACCACGCCGGTCGGCACTGTATAATAAAATCTAAATTGTTACCACGCAAATATAGAAAAATATAAGCAAATATAAATTATAGCGGAAGTGAATAACTGAAACTACCAAGCACAACAATTTGGTGTGACAGATATGAAAAGTACAGCAATTAAATTCCATTAAAATATGTACAACATTTTGGGTTTGCAAACTAGCCCTATTGTTACCAAGAATTCAAAAATTAAACCTGCTTATAAATGTATAAGTTGGTAACAATGAAATATACTTTATATTCAAAATAAATTGTAGGACTTATCACAACTTTTATTTATTATTACGCATTTACCAGAATTATAAATGTTGGAGACAACCTTTTTTCCGTAATTTTTACAAAACTGTATGTCTGCATGAATTAATTCATTTTTTTTTTATAAAAATTTTAGATTCTACTGCTTTTGTTATAGGAAAATGGTTGCTACTCATTTTTGACTTAAAATAATTTTTAATAAAATAGCAAAAACGTCCTCTACTTCTTTTATTCATTTTATTTTTTCGTAACTCTCAATAATAACGTTCTACATTTACGAGATTTACCCTTGCTAAGCCCCTTTTTCATACAATGTTGTTTGATTCCGAATTCCATTCAATTTTTTTGTAACATATGTGGAAGAAAAGTTTGGAGATATGCAGTCAACGCTTATGGTGATTCTGCGACTTATCCCTTAAAAATCTTTACTGCTACCATAACTCACGCTACCCTGGACTGAATCCTCTTTCAGGAAGTTTCTATTCAATCTCTTTGTATGGTAACAATTTTGCTTCGGAAATCCTTTAATCCATAAATATCGATCATTGATATCAGAAACCAATGTTACACATTGTTACTTGTTATGTTTTCAACAAGAAAGTAGAAGCATTTCATTCTTTTTCTTTTTAATCCAAACAAACATGATTTCTGTTTGTTCGTCTGCCTGTCCATCTGTCGCACCAAATTTTTGCTGGCATATCATATAAAAAAGTGACATTTGACAAATAGCTATGAGAAATGGCATCAAATGACCTAAATGATTAGTATCCTATATAGTCAGTATAAATCGAAGCACAAGAAAGAAAATAAAAGGACAAGTTTCACTAGTTTATTTATTAACTCGACAAATTTGTTTCCGCCTAATAAGGCCATTTAGAAGAGAAATACACAAGTGTTACAAAAAACTTGATAGATACCCGATTTTTTAGACTGGGGAACACCAACATTAAGATTACATAACATTAAACTAAGATTAGTGGAGCTAGTTTCGATTATATTACAGTTGAACTTATTGTGTAAAAGATATAAATAAACATTCGGTCGGTATTTTATTACTAAAATGGTTTGTACAGAAATACTAAGCGCGTAATATATATAGGTTGCCCTGATTTGAAATGTAATCTAACAATTCGGAATAAAACAACGGGTTATTTCCAAATCTTCAAAAGCATTAAATATATCAAAACAAATATTATCAAATAGAATTTGGAAATAAGCCTTTGTTAAATCCTCATTTAGTGTAAAAATCCCCTCCTAACGTAATATAAATCGAAAATAAACTGAGATGTAGTCTAATTGAAGTTTAAAGTCCAAATGTTTTAATTCCAAAGAAGATTTTTATTTGTTATGGAATTTGAATATCAAAAATATAACTTCAAAAATTTAAATATTTTTATTTTTAGTAATTACTTTTTTATTTTGGCTCAAAATATCAATAGTAATACAGTTGCTATCGTTAATTACTTTATCGTAATTACCTATGGCGTGTTGGTGAAACTAATAATTTTATCTCCGAGATGCTTTACTCTAGCGGACGCTATCATTTGGGCTTCGGTTTGTTGTACTCGGGACAACATAATGTGGTAATTTCCCATTTCCTTTCACATCGTAGTGTTGTGCCATCCCTTTGGTCTCTGCGACCTACAAAAAATTGACTAAATTCATAGGGGATGTTTTTAATACAAACAGTGTTCCAACAAAATAATCACAGAACGAAAATACTATAATCAACTATAATAAATATTGTTTTTATCATATTGCAGGCAGTATGTCACCTTTTACTTATATTTACTACTAATTGTGTGTAGGCTGTCCTAGGGTCCAATAAAATAAAGGACCAAGGAAATTTTAATACGTTTAATAATAAAAAAATAACACTTAAGTACAAAGGAATTTTTCTGCTGTCACAAATTTAATACCGCTATTGTTTTAATTAATTTTCATATACACTTAATCATTGTAAAAGACATTCTTGACCACACGTCTTCCGTCTTCTCGTCTTTCGCCTATTCGATGGAAAAAAAGTTGTGTTTCATCCCCACCAGCTACTCGTGCTGGTGGGCGGGCAGTGCCTCAATCCTACACTGTAGTGCAAAACCGGAGGATAGGGCGTAAGGCGCTCTTCAGCCTCCTTGCAGGAATTGTGGGAATGGGCAAGTGGTGTGCTTAGGGAGAGAAAGATGAGATGGACGAAATGAAGACAGAAGAGAAGTGAAAGATTATCTGTGGGATATTACTGCCCCATCATTTGCCTAAATAATCCAAGGAAACCACAGGAAACTTGGACCAGAGAAACCGGACCCGAGTTCGAACCGGTGACCTTCCGAATGCTAAGCAATGATCTAAACCACACAGCTCGGTTTTAATGGAAAGGTAGACACACAATCACGTCTTTCTTTAATAGTCAACTCCCCGCATATTTAGTTTACGTCTTTCGCCTATTTTTATACTAATAATTATTCTTATTTGAGTCGCGCCTTTTTCTGCTTTCGTCTTTTCTTTCGTAGTTCTGCGGCTGATTAATTAAAAGTCCCTGCGGCCCACGCAATACTGTCCTGCATTGGTAAAGTCCCTAAAAGTCTCCCAACTTCACAAACCGAAACAGCAAAATCCCATTAATAGTAATAAAAGTAATAAGGTTATTAAGTTAGTAAAATAAAAGAAAACAATATTATCAAAACTATAGAAACCCAAAGTTAATGTTATACATTTTTTATTAGAAACTCTAACAATTGTTTCGACCTATGCAGTCATCTTCAGAGAGTATTATTACAACTAACTTAAAATTATGAAGTACAAGCCAATTTATTGTTGTTACAATTTTGTCCTGTTTATGATTGGTCGAAATATCGGACTATTTAGTCCTTCTGTTACTTCATTCATTACATTTAATTATGAGTTGACGGCTTTTTGTATTTCTAATTTTTCTAAATAATTAAGTTTGTAACCTTTATTTTCTATGTGGATAATTGGAAGACTTTCATCATTGATAGCATGATTCACTAAAATGCAGTGTTGTGCTATACCTGTAGTGTTTTTTTTTATCTGTTATGGATTCCTTATGTTCTTTTAATCTAGTTTCAAAATTCCTCCCCGTCTGTCCTAAATAAATAGCATCACAGTTATTACAGGATATCTTATACTATAATTGGCTTGTACTTCATAGTTTTAAGTTAGTTGTAATAATACTCTTTGAAGATGACTGCATAAGTCGAAACAATTGTTAGAGTTTATAATAAAAAGTGTATAACATTAACTTTGTGTTTCTATAGTTTTGATAATATTAAAAAATGTTTTACAATCATCCCACCGCTGAATCGATCAACATTATTAAAATAAAACAATGTCAATCCCAAATTTTTAACACGACGTTATATCAACTTCCTTCTACGGAACAACTTCTGTGTGGTCAGTAATTTATCGATGCTATCTACGGTGTGCTGATGAGATCCAAAAGATCGAAATCGCCATCAACGCTTGGTATTTTCGATAAACGTTCAACTAGTAACTAACAAAACACAAGCTAACATGGTTATTCGTTGCAAATGGTCATTATAAAACCTAGGTTGTTTATATATAATTCAGGTTTTCATACCAGCTTACTCGTTTATTTTACGATACTGCTCCGTACATCTCATCTAATAATCATGTATATCCAGTTCAGTTTTAATAAAATACATAATTTAAAAATAAAAGAACTTGGGAATCTAGGATATCGCATATAGGTATACGAATATATGAAATTCTTTGGCGCCTGATTGTCATACCCATTCACCGCAAACCCTTATCATAATGTAATATAAATTCAACACATTGTATATATTAATGCCAGAAAAGCGCACATTCAGAATTTATTACCATAAATAATACGTACATACGTATACCAGCTACCCTGTGGAGGCTGTTTATTGTTGCGTATATTATCCCTTTTCAATTTTCCTTCACTTTTGTTACCTACTGTTTTCTTCCCTTGTGTTTCTTAAACAATTTCTGAGCGATTTTTAAATTGAATCATCGACAAAATAGTCCCTCGACTAAAAGGAGGCCAAACCCGTCTAACATCTACAATTTTGTTTAATGGTAGTACTTTTTAAAACTGTCTTGTAGAAAGGTTACGAAAGTTAACAGGTTTACAAAAGAGACGTGTCTGAAAACTCATCGAAGTAAATTTTAAAAATAAGAAACCACTGCACAAATTGTGCGCACAATGATAATCGCCATAATACATTTTACAGTACATTTATTGGAAGATGGATAAGGTTTAAATGTTTGTGTATATTTCCCCAAAAATATATATAAAATCATACAAACTTCTTTTAAATGTGTAAAATTAATATATTTATTCTGTTTTTTTTATAATTGTAACTCAGTTTATATTCATTCCTTATTTGTTGTCAATAGGTGTTATTGGAAAACCAAATGTAGTTTTGTAGAACAGAACTAAATAAGCTACTATTAAACAGAATTCCAGATAAAACGTTGTTTTTTCTTCAGTTGGTTGTACTACCACATATATATATATAAAAACACACTTTCTTTTTGTTTTTTTTTGTTTTATTAACTATATACACATATAACTTACATATAACTTAACAATAGCGAAAAATATTCGAAATTTCGATTGTATTATAAACCTGATTTGAAATTCGTTGATAATGATTATGTCATAAACGTTTTCTTGTTAACGTTTCGAATCTCTTACTACACTGATACATAAAATCTTGTTTGTTACAATTTTAAAACTACATCTGGTACCTAATATTAGGTAGAGAAGAGGGGCTCGTTGACCGAGAGTATGTTTTACCCCCGTACTCGACCGAAGGCCTTTCTTGAAATTTGCTGATAGGCATAAATACGATCAACACTTACTACTAATAAAATGAAACCATTCTAAAAATTACAAATTTTCAACAAACGTTTATAGAAAGCTAATTCGCGTTTCTATATCCAAATGTGTCATTCGCAGATAGAGACTAAAATAATACGAGTATGTAAATTCAAAAGTTATTTTATGGTTATAATCCCTCTCTAAGACATTCTCTAATTTTGAAATTACGAATTAAAATATACACATTTTAAACTATTAAACGAGGGTCTTTATTCTATTCTAAGGGTGGAATTTGAGGGAGCATACACTAGTGAATCTATACATTATATGGTAGGGCAAGAAAGAGTAAATGTTTGATACTAAACAAGGAAGATCGAGGTGATAAACGCCTCTACCTGAAGATGACACATTGGGTGTCGAATCATTTTCGATATGGAATTTTGAGTTATGGTGTTTTACTCAGATACTGAATTTTGTTAATTTAATTCCTTAGTCATTCTTTAATTTATATTAATTTATTCATTTACAATGTTTTTTTACCAATAATTAAATATACAGTTAAACAAAATTATTCAGATACTTTATTTAAGATATTCACCTCTAATTATTTTATAATTTATTTACTAGATTCATGTTATTTTCAAAGGACAAGGTATGTCTGATAAGAAGAAGATTTCTGACCCCATTTCTTCTTTAGTTTATCTTCTTTTACAAACCCTGAGCTGTCAAAAATCCTTAACATTTACAATTTAGTTTAAATATACCATTACAGTTTAAGAAGGCATTTGTGGTTCTTTTATATTAGCTATTAAGAAGATATATTAAATATTAGGAGACAAATGAAATTCTGGTTGTAAAGTAGCACAATACTGTATAAATAAATAACGAATGATTAAGGAAAGTCGCCAAGAAATTTTCAAGAAACTCGAAAGAAGAATAAGAATCGTAAATCCAAATGAACGTCATTGTACTTTCAACCCTAACTCTATGGATAAGCGTTCGTCGGACCTTTTAGAATTTACGGTTATGGTCAATATTCAAGACCCGGTCCGAGTGGTATTGTTGTGGGATCAGGGTTTACAACGTTTTTCTTTAAGACGCTTTTATAGATATATCCTAAAAATTGTTTCTTCTTACCCTTCACAATTTCCTGGCACCGATGCGAATACAATTTAGACGATATTCAATTTCAAAAAGGTATATAAATGAAATTTTTACCTCCACACATAAATAAAAACCTATAATAATTAAATAAATGCCTCTTTTAGGAAAAAACAAAACTAAAGATTTTTACACACTTTATTTATTATTCGAAATATATGTTTCGCCAAACTTTAACTTCCTCAGACGTGAGTACTTACTACTAAATAAATATTGCAATCTGGGTGATTAAATATGTACACAGTAAAGGTGGTGGTAATATTTACAATAAATTCAGAAGTGGGGAGTTGTTGCCTTCGGTCTGGTCATTGAGCAGGGTTCCTAATTATAATAATAAATATAAAAAATTAGGAAACTTGCTCAACGACCAAACCGAAGGCAACAACTCCGCACCTCTGAATTTATTGTAAATATTACCACCACCCTTATTGTGTACATATTTAGTCACCCAGGTTGCAAAGTTTATTTAGTAGTAAGTACTCACGTCTGAGGAAGCCAAAGTTTGGCGAAACATATGATACCGATAGTAAATAAAGTGTGTGAATATATTTAGTTTTGTTTTTTCTAATTAAGATGGATTTTCATCAAGTAAAGATAGAACTAATCAAAGCCTCTTTCTGGCTCGTATGGTTATATGTATGCTCTTAAGACACACAAAGCGGCGTGGTCTAGTGCTATAGATCATTGCTTAGCATTCGGGAGGTCACCGGTTCGAACCTGGTCCGGCTGCTCAGGTCCAAGTTTTCTGTGGTTTCCTTGGATCACTTAGGCAAATGCTGGTGCAGTAATATTCCACAGATAGTCTTTCACTTCTCTTCTGTCTTCATTTCGTTCGTCTCATGTTTTTCTCCCTAACTGAATTGGAATATCGTCCGAAGATAGTCTAGGGGTCAGGTTGAAAACGTACACCCTGTATATTTGATAAATTTCTTACGAAGGTATCTACTTCTCAAATTCTATTCTCAACGTGATAGGCCCACAAACCAAATTATTAGAAAAAATTTGTAGTTGATCAGAAATTTATACAAATTACCAGATGTAGATTCCGATTTCAAACTTATTAATTCTCATCAGTACACTATACGTAGCTTCGATAAATTACTGACCTAACTAAAGCCATTGCCAAACATGTGACAATTAGTGGTAGATATTACTAAATGATGATATACTGCTGTCTGTGACATGAACAACTTCCTCTTCTGGAATAACTTCGGTTTGTTCAGTAATTCATGGAAGCTATCTATGCTGTAGTGATTTGAATCAGTTCTTTTGTTACAAATTACACCAATCATCTACTTAATAATAATCATGATTTTGACGATAATTTTAAAGCATTTTTTTTTTAAAGCAATAGTTATAATTTGTCTAGAAATCAATAAATTTAAAAATACCCATATACTTTTTAATGAACAAACCTTAATAAGTAACTCTCCATTATTGAATATCTTCCCAGCTCTCTATCTCTTACAATAGTACATAAGCTGATAAGTTCTAGTATAACTTCTGAAGAAGCCAAAGTTTGGCGAAACAATTATCAAATTTTAATATATTCTTTTGAAATTTACAATTTGTGCTTTTAATTTTTGGGAACTAAGTTCGAAATCGCGATCTACATCCGGGAAATTTCGATAAATTGCTGATTATGAACTAAATTTTTTTAATTAAAATTCGAGCTTGTAGGCCGCGGTCGAAATGAACGATTATGTTCAGACGTTTCGACTGGTGCTGACATTTTCAGTAGACACTGCATCGATAATGTGGACGAACTTCAAAATCTCGGCAATTTTGTTTAGAAGTGATCGAAATTAGTCAAAAAGCAGTGGGCATTAATGAAATACCGCTGATACACGTGCTGTATCGTTGTTTAATTATTCATATTTAACCAACTGTGTTGTGTTTAATTAACTTGAAAATCGATAAATCATTTACGAAATATATGAACTGTAAATTCCGATTCATTTAAGGGACGTTACGTACTGAAATTATCACAGATATAACTAACTGACACACGTATAGGAGTTGTTTGAGCACATCTCGTAATTGAACCGATCAGTCCAAAGCACTTTTCATTACATGTCTACAAATATTTGTATGGCCCCAAAACATCAAAGCATTTTTTTCGACAGTTCAGGAAGTTAGTGCCAATCTGGACCCTTTTCACTTTTATTATATGTACCAAATGATGACAAAACTACCCTGAATGTGTCGATTGATAAAAAAGTCGTTTAAGTACCAACCCTCTTCCTAATGAAAATTGAAAAGTCTTTGTCATGACAATTTTATTGTTATAGGGTCTCCAATCTTTGAGTTTAGTTCAGTTTTGTTATGGGTTTTGTTTTATTTATATCTAAAGATAATTTATGACCCATTTATATGTCATGTGTGAAGGTTATGAATTATAAAAGAATTGTTTTGTAGCCATCAAAAGCCAATTGATAGCTATTTAATTTGATTATACCTACATGAAATGCTATTTCGTTACTCGATAATTCTATATAAATTAACTGCCGAATTACTAATTAACTAATTATTAACTAATAAACCCACCCTGATAATTACACCCAATGGCAAAACGTCAGTATTTGCTTAGAAAACAGAAAGATTTTAAAATTGGATAATGATATTAACCTAATTTGAATCAGCTTACACATTTTGTCGTAAATTATATTCATCATACAGATATATTAGTTAAACGTTTCCGAAACTTTTTTTATTGTTTTTCTAGCCCCAACTGACTTAACAGAAGCTATTTAAATAATCAAATGATTAAAATGAAACAAATAATTAAACAAAACTGCTCGTAAACAACAAAGAGAAAATAATTAAATTAAACTGGAAAAAAGTGGTGTATACCAAATCAAATTTAACAATTGTGAAGTTTTTATATTGGGCAGACTGGACGGGCTCTTAAAAAACGTGTAGTTTAACATGAAAAATCTATTAAAAAATGGCAACAAATATACCGGTATAGCCGAGCAAAGCAAAGGTAAACGGCTAAACTACTTAGAAATCTTAGAAATAAATCTGGCCCTCATAAACGACCTACCCATTACAAATGATCAAACAGATTTTGGGGTTCCCCCTCTATTAAAAGCGACACAATTGATAGATAATAAACAACGTAAATAGTTTGTAAATACCTTATGTACCTTTAGTCCTAAACTCTTCGATAATGGTGTAACTACCGAAACAAGTGTCAGATATTTTCTAATATACGTTGTGAAACCTACCAAGTATGTTTTATTGTAATCATTTGATTATTTAAATATGTTTCACCAAGTGCCCAGCGAAATATCGATCACTACTAACTAGAAGCTATTTATACTAATTTACTCTTTTATTACTTACGATTTTGTTGTACGTAACCCTGTATTACTAAATTGATTAATCACGATTAATGGTAAAAAATTATATGACTAATTCATCATTTAATTACGATTATTTCGATAAAACAGATAGACACTTCATTTCGATTAAGTAAATCCCGATAGTAGCAAGGAGACGTTGCACAAGTAAAATTTTCCTGGGTGGCTACTTAGTTAACCAAAACGGACAATGCTTTTCAACATCTGACTAAAATGTTCCCTGAAGCATATGGATTTACTTTTGGTGTTGAAGGAGTAATTAAATTTTAATTGTCGCCGTTTTGTAACCAATTCATTGAGGATTACACTATTTTTCGATCATTTGACATTATAACCGTAGACGTTCATTTGCATCTTAGTTATTCGAAATTTTATTAACGAACTTGGAGCTTTACGCTCACAATTACTTACTGTTGATGATCACCTATAAAGCGATTAAGTGCAAGAGAAGCCGTGGAGAGACGGCTGTAAAGGGAAATATCTATGTATTTGCTCTGGACTCGGCTTAATTTTAGCGGTTTAGTCATCAAAACGGGAACAGAATAAAGCGATTCAATTTAAATTAAAGCCCATTGCAAGTTGTAATTAATGTTTAAGGTTGGAACTAAGCTTTCAAGGGTAACGCAAAAGGTAATTAAGATAAAAAATTGAAATCGCGTCGCGTGCTGTAAATTGCCGGATAAAGTTATTAAATTGGAACCATTTTATCCATCGTTTATCAAGTTACTAATTGTCCTTAATATATATTTAGAATCCCAGCAAAACCGATCTAATGTATCCATTAATGGGACTATTTAAACAAATGATGGTCATTTAATAGTACTTATTTATTAAAAATAATAACGTGAGACAAGTGATCAATTAAAATTTGGTAGCATTAGGTACTAAAGAAAGCTTAATTATGCGTCCTTAGTAAAGAATCTCGTACAGGTCTAACAAGATACATTCCAGTTAACTAAAGTATGGTATGTACAATTTCGCTAAATTCTGATTATTACAATTCAATGCTGAAAATATTTTGTAGATTCCCTAGGTTCCCCGTAATTACGCCGCTTACTCTGTTCTACGGTCTAGAAAAGCTAAAGTTTGACGAAGCAGTATTAAAATGTAATTTTATCAGTTTTTAATACTTTTTTACAGACCCCCGTATAGGAGCCGTCAGTCATACAAAACAGCCAATTAATGACTAGCAATGGTGGGCCAATGATGATATGAGACACATATTAGATCAGTGGCCCATGTGTATTCTAGAAAATTTTTAATTTTTTCATATTTATGATACTTGGAGGTCAGAAATGAGATATTAATTTGTCCCAGCAGTAACACCTACTGTTTAGGAATTTTCGAGAAAATCAACTCTAAAGAAAACGGTGTGTCTCATTTAAAATTAATTTTAAACATTTGGAAAATAACCGGCGGTTCAGAGAGTAGCAATCTGTTGTTGTAATCGTAAGGTCACTAGAACCACTGGGCAACTTATGTTTGCCCATGTTTGACCGATTATCGTTTGCGGTTGGTTTTCCCAAACTAGGTTATTAGTTATAGTACAGCACCGAGAATACTTGAAACAGAATTTAAGAGTATCGGCATAAAGATTTAGTATAAATACTAGTCCATAGTTTAATTAATTAATGCAAGATTAATCAACCTCATAGCCGCCATGCAGCTTAGTTTCAATGTTTTCTAGCATATTCTTTTGTTTATTAATCTAAAACATACTTTCTGTTTTTGTTTTTTGTTAAACTGTTTTGCATTCAAATTTGAGTACTTCTGTTGCGCCGTATGTTCAAAATATTGATAAATTTTCGTAAATATTTCAATCTTCATCGATTTGAATAAATACACATCAAGGTTTCAGCTGAAAAAAAATCTCTTACTATTCATTCGATATTTGGTACGTGTAGATAAGGGATGGAATGCAGAAAGTCAGGAATGCGACATGTAGAGTGTGCTTTCCAATTAGTAAAAGATTGACGGATTATTTGGTTAAAAATAAAACTTCGAGCATCCCTTATCTACATTTCGATTTCGAATTGGAGGAAGCCATACCCGTAAGCTTTAAGAGAGGAATTCATGAGGAATGCCGGAACAACGAACGCTTTGACCCCTTTTATTCGTCTCTAGAGAGATTTCCTGGGAGTTTATTAAACTTCAGAAGTTCAATTGTAAGCAAATAGCAAGTGGATTCATTTTCGAACACCACATAAGCCTTTCACCTCCAACTATTCCAAATGCGATTCTGTTTGTGTTATTTCAATGCATTTTATCTATTTAGAATTGTATATTTTTAGACTTTAAAAAGACAGGTCGTTTTCAGAAAAAAGTACCGAAACAACTTAACGATTCTATCTTTATAATATGGGTCCTAACTCTTCCTGCAATTAATTCCTAGTAAAAATAAATCTAGGTAAAAGCCATTATTTTTTCATAACTATTAGGTAATGAAGGAATTTATCGGATTCAAAGCAAATTTCTTAGATCAAACTGTAATAATATTTATAATTAGAGAAATAAAAGTGAATATAAATGGTAGGAGTGATGTTTAGCCACTATGAAAGCTCTATTTAGAAACAATACTAAGAACTGATCATTTTACCGTTCCTCTTGACCCTTAATTATTTATGCAATGTTAGTGTTCCCAGTACTACTGTAAAATTCATTTACATCCCCTATTTCCTTTTCTTAACCAATTCCTTTTACCTCGTAAATATTTAGGTACACACTCAATATTTAGTCTTTAGACTACTGATATTCATGTGTAAAATAGTTTTGTTTTTGTTTTCCATTAATTACTTCATTAAATGCTAATATCCAACGTAAATGAAGTGTCAGCAATAGAATTAAAAAAAACTATTTAATTACTGGTTATTTTTCTGTATATTTCAACATTAAATAGTACAATCACTGATGACATTATTTAATACAGAAGATTAAAATGGCAGATCTAATCTGAAAACAAAAATAGTGTTAAGAAATCGACAACGGACATAATTTTTTTGAAATAAATTATGAATAATTACACCAAATAAAGAAAATGCAATTTCCGATCCAATTGCATAACAAAGCACTCATTCTTATTATCTTTTTATATTACTCTCATAGGCATTTTCGGCATTTAAAAGTTTCCCAGCACATTTTACATTTTGGTTCGCTTGTTTTTTGACATTATATCTTTGTTTTTATCAAAAAAATATTTTAGCATGGTTATTTAAAACTCCATCTACAATTTTATAGAAGTAATAAAATGTGATATAATACGTCTATAAACAATGGGTTTTCATAAGTCGTTAAATAGCAACAAAAAAAGTAACGGTCCTCAGCAGTAGGAACCATAATGAAAGTTACAGGCCTTCCATTGCGGATGCTGGAGCATCATAACTACCACTTCAAATGCTACAACAAGCACTCACTTCTGCAACAGTCTAGAAGATATAATAGACACTTGGGCTTTGTCACTGGACTGTTGTTGTTTAAAACAAGAAATGTTGTCTTAATGTAACTCGCTTGCTCCCTAGTTTGCTTCAAGTGTCTGGTACTACTACAATATTACTCAACAATGAAATATGAACAATAAATAAATTCAGCCAGACCGAAATGAATGATTGTATAACATACATAAAAACGTAATTTTTCCTATTCGTGATATATTCACTCTTAAACATTTTAAAAATGTATATAGGCGATTATCAAAGGATACAGAATTTTGTTCTAAATTTTAAAAAGAAGTTAATATGTAAATATAGTGCCCTTAATATATATATATATATATATATATATATATATATATATATATATATATATATATATATATATATATATATATATATATATATATATAATTTCCTGATATAACATTCATACCATAAAGAGGTACTAAGTGTTTTCAATCCCCATATAGTAGATATTATGGCAGCGAGTAAAATCTATTGCAGTTTTACTATGAGATATCGAGTCGAATTTAAATGATGTATCAACTGTAAATTATAAATCGCTTCTTCTCCAAAGTTCTAAAGGTGCAAAATCAGTGAAAATGATCAAAACTCCAAGGTACTTCCCTTTTAAAATTAGACTACATTCAGATGAAGACGTTTGAAATATTCTGATGAACCTCGACTCATTTTTTCGTTTGTTTACTATATAGGTAAGTACTATTCTTAAAGGGGCCCCAAACTATTTTCATCCCCATTTCTCATTTCCTTTTAATCCACCCCTGATGAAGGGTTAGTTATCCTTTTGTAAATTTATAAAAAGGTTAATTTAACGATTTTAGATTTTCTTCAATGTGTCTTTTCCGTTTTCGTAAATTCGTTGGCCCCATTAATGATGACGTAAAATAAAACTATAGTAAATATTATTTTGAAATGGGGTGTGTACCAATTATTTAAAAATTTTAATCGTTAGTACTGTCTCATATTACAATGGACAAAAATGTCGTACGTATTTTATTCTGCATACAGAGTTCATTCTAATTGACTTTACTAAAAATGACTCAATCTGCAATTCTC
This sequence comes from Agrilus biguttatus, assembly GCA_963921985.1. Lineage (NCBI taxonomy): Eukaryota > Metazoa > Arthropoda > Insecta > Coleoptera > Buprestidae > Agrilus > Agrilus biguttatus. The sequence goes on from OY998117.1 coordinate 34,119,131, forward strand.
GGGCGTAGCATGTTAACATACATTTCATGCTATAATTGTATAAAAAATTCTTGATAAAATGGTGACAAGCGTACTGGTACAATAAAATCTTAAAATATTCTTCTGTATCATGTAGCGTACGCATGAAATGTTTTGTTTTGGGCTTCCGGAATATCTTTGAAAGATTTCCTCAACAGTAGTTTTTCCATATTGTGTCCTATTTATAAAATAATATGCGTTCAAGTGGCCATTCTGCGTGAATAACGTGTCTCCACCTCCTATAACGTAAGCTGTGGTTGTAATAAATCTGAGAAATGTCTACACCACTACCATATAGAATGAAATATCAAAATTATCAAGATCTATGAGAGCATACCTACTAGTTCACGAAAAATAGATAGTTATTTGTATAACCCATACGCCATTTGTAAACTAGAAAATATAAAATAATATTGAGAACAAAACGTAACTTTTATATGTTTCAAAAACGTTTATAATTAACTCTAGAATTGTTTCAGCATATGATGCCTTTATCAAGAGTACTACTATAATACTGAAGTTCAACAGTGCGTAACCGTCTTAAATAGTGACAAACTTTTGTTTACAACTACATACATATATATATATTAATACAGTACAATGCATAATTAAAATATATATATAACTGAACTTATTGTTCTGAGGAATTATTATTAATGGTAAAGTCTACATAGGTGTCTATCAATAAGTTGTTCTGAAAATCTGACTGTAGATTGGTGATGTTATCCTTTTTTACCAAAACTCGTTTTATTTCTAATTCCTCTAAAAGGTTGAGTCGTTTATCCTTTTTTCCTGAATGTAACAATTTAATATTATCCGCATCAACTTTATGATTATTTTCAACAAAATGAGAAATAAACCTGTTGATTATTTACATTCTGCTACGTCTTTTACATGTTCTTTAAGTCTTGCAGCTAATTTCCCACCAGTCTGACCTATATAGTAAGCACTACAATCCAAAAAATTTAATTTATACACCCCACTTTTACCATTGATAGGTTGTATTTATTTATTGTTAATTAGAAGTTTTCCTACATTACATTTATTGATCGACATTGTTTTTTGCCCTAACTGGCTTAATGCTTTACAAATATTATAGCTATACTTAGGTCCAAAGTTAATACAATTAAATTTACTCTTCTCTTCAGACAAGGCCGTATATAACAATAAAAAATATATAAATATAAAAGTTTGGAAAAACGTTATAGGCAGATTTCGATGAAAATTAGTTGCTTACCAGTTTTACCACCTTCATGTTAATTTTGGAGTAATTAGATTGAAGGTGATGTCCGACTTGCTCTTGATGTCTTTTATTGCTACATTTTATTAACTTTGCATGTTAATTAAAAACATAAGACGTATCATGTACTGAGTGAATATAAGTAAGTATTTGACTTTCATCATGGCCATATCCCCGATAGCAAAAATGGATACTCTAAGGCCTCTCTAGGAACTACTACTATAAAAAGTAGGTTCATATAAATTTTAATAGAAGAACTGAATTTTTCTCTAAAAGCTCTGTATTTTTCCAAGATAGAGTTAAGTTTTAGTCCAGAAAACTAAAGCTAGGATAAGGCTCTCCTTAAACAAACACCTTTATTTGTTTTCACAAGAACTAAATCTCAGTTGTTTACATCCAAAACGAAGAAACAGACTGGTTGTTTGTTTTTAATTCATATACTTTTCTTGTGTATTGCATGTATGTTTACTTAAAATCCATTTTCTCCAATTTTAACTTAGCGAGAGTCAATCGTAGTGAATGTATTATTTATCTAGTAGGTACATCAGAACGGGATGGTTTCGTATTCAGTTTGCACCTTATTCTCAGTATAACACACATATAAGTATTTACGTTCGTTTGTTTGTCCACTGAGGCCGTTCTGTAAAGTTATGGGATGTTTTGCGCAAAATAATTGAACGTAAGCGAACCAGACGTGCATTAGTAATTGTACTCTTGAGATGTAAGCAGTGGAGCTAACTCGGAAGAAATGAAATACGAACAATGGCGGATGGAAACTGTGTATATATTTTTTTACGCTGCATACTGAAGCTGATTATTTTGCCGGCAACCACTAAAAATGCACGCGTTCGTCGCCTAGTACTTCCTCTGGGCCATCAATGCCGTTGCAAATAAAAAATAAATGAAAAACTAACAGTGGCATAGCGTGTGCTGCTTTTTCCCATGACCTACTTCTCTCATTTTATCTGTTTGCACCACTGCAGTATCAAAAGCCTGCGAAAAAATAACAGATACCACAACTAAGTCTAAAATCGAGAGAAATGACAATAAGGACTAGCATTCAAATGCAGGTTTCCACGACTAATTGTCTAATTCAAGCCCTAGAACACCAGCTACTAATCCAGTAGTTGTGGTGGCGCTACCTGTGCTGAACGTCAGTCTGTCAGAGGCATCCAAATTAAATGAAATATGTACTTAGAATTTACCTTTAACATTAAATTCTTGGGTCAAAGACGAAAATCGTTCATTACAAACTACTTTATCTGAAGCAGGCACTAAAAAACATGCAAAAAACGGGAAAAAAGTTTTGGAAGCAGAGCTTAGATAACTTTTTCTTTCGATTTAAATTAACACTTTAAGGGGCCATTAAAATCGTGGTTTTTATAAAATTTTGTAACCAAGTTTACCACAAAAACGGAATTACGTAAAATGCTGCAAACAATACACAATCATTGTATATTCTAGACACACATATTTATTTGAACAATTTTGATTATAACTAATTCATTTAATATTAAAACACACTATATACATTTATTTATGATGTAACTATGGGCTTACTTCGTATTTGCACTGTTTACTAATACCTGTCTATAATCGAACCATCCGCAACTCTTTATCAGTAATCTATTTATTATAATATCATGGAACGATCTAGAGTTTTCCTGGACGCATCCAAACAGTTCCCCAATCTCTCGCAGTTTCTTCTGTATTACATCTTTTATTTGTCTTGTACTGAATCATTGATTTTTGCCTCGCGCTCTCGTTCGCAACAATACTGTAACAGAAAAATTGTTACCTCCAAAAATATTTGAAAATACCCCATTACAATAAAGAATTGAAATCTGATCCTTATCGATGAGCAGCAGAGTCTAGTGGACTAGACATTAGCTTATCTTTCAGTAGGTCACCGCTTTGATTACGGGTTCATCTACTCTGGTACATTTTTTTTGTGGTTTCTTTAGATCATTTAATCAATGATATGGCACAAATGTTCTTTCACTTTTTTTCTGTCTTCATTTGATCCGTCTCGTGTCTCTCCCTAACAACCACCCACCCAATCCCGCAATTTCTGAAGGATGGCTAAAGAGGGCATTCCGCCCTACCTTCCAGCTTTGCATTACGGTGTAGGTCGGACAGACTACCTGTCCATCAATTAGTAGCTGGTGGGAATGAAACATTCAAAAGAAGAGCATTATCGATCTTTAATTATAGTTGATAAAAATGGTTTCTGATGATGTAATAACGATTAAAACTTCTTCCTACATTTTGGTTACGAAATAAAGATAAAAACCTAGATAATGTGGAAGTATTTGAGCAAACTATAATAAATACCCATTAGCACAGCTGGTAAAACGACTCAACAAATAATAGCACAGAAATGCAATGTTGAAGAGAATATTTCTTTACAAATTGCATATTTTTACACACTACCTAAAAGTACTTTATAATTTCGATACTCTTGGTCTAGTGCTCTAGATTATTGCTTAGCATTCGGGAGGTCACCTGTTCGAACCCGGGTCCGGCTGCTCTGGTCCAAGTTTTCTGTGGTTTCCTTGGATCACTTAGGCAAATGCTCTTCTCATCTGTCTTCTATTCGTCCATCTCATCTTTCTCTCCCTAGCCACACCACCCACCCATTCCCCCCGATTTCTGAAAGGAGGCTGAAGGGGGCCTTACGCCCTACCCTCCGGCTTTGCACTACTGTGTAGTTCGGAGAGACTGCCTGCCCACCAGATCGAGTAGCTGGTGGGAATGAAACACAAAAAAGTTTCTTTTTCCTTCGACACTGCTGTTTCTGCGCTATTATGTGTCAAGTAGTTTTGACGTTTGTAGTGCCGGCTATTTACTGTCCTTTGCTTATAGTTTTGCACATCATACTCGTATATTTATCTTCAATTTGTGGCGAAACTTTATACACTCCTTAGGGTTTGCTATCGCACTTGACAGTTTTATTCTTTATAATTTATAATTCTCGTCGGTAAACACTTGATATGAGATAGTTGTCGTGTCGGTTGGTTTAATTTGTCTTTTCAATTCAAAGCTTGTATCAATTTTAGCGTTAGGTGGAGCTTATTTATCACAGTGACATTTTCGCGCTTTGCAAATCCTACTGACGTAGTTTCGTTTATTGAAATGGATGTGCATGTGGTTATTAAGCTCCAAAACTAATTTCGTGCAACTGTAACTTATGTATGTTACATATATCTCTTTTGACAACTTGAATTCCCTTCTTGCCCGTCTCCTAACACATTCTGCAAATAAATATGAATGTGCAACCTTCCCACATAAATAATATATTTATATTATAGTAGTTATAACAACGTTAAATATCTACTATTGTTCCTTTATAAATACCGTAAGAAATAAAAGAACAACATGAAACAAAATAATTTAAACGATAATTGAACGAAAGGCAAAATTGAAACATTTATTGAATTTTTTAAATACCTGTTTGCACTAAAATAAATTAGTTGCTTTTTGTATTTACTTTTATAACAAAAAAAAACACTAGATGAGTATGAAAGACACTATACACTAAAAAAAATACAGGAATAGCAACACACTGTATAAACAACAATCAAAACGTTTAATTTTATTTAAAAAATTTATTAAAAACAAACAAACTTTTACAAATGATCAACAAAGATTCATAAATTCACCCTTGTTAAAAGCCACACTGATCAGAGTTAGTTCTGAGTAAAAGGCAGCTTGTACCTATAAGATAGTTTGTATTTTTCATTTTATTACCTACTTACTCCCTCTACTACCAGACACAAACAGTTAAAAGAAACTTTCATAATTTTAGTAACATTCTACTACCATAAAATAACAAGAATAAGATTATCACAAATATTTATTACACACAGTAAGAATCGTTTCTTTCTGTTCTGTTCTTTACGGAACATTTTGACTTGGTCAGTAATTTATCGAGACTGCCTATGGCACGCTGATGAGCTTCTAACAAGAACGAAATTGCGATGCGTGTCTAACAGTTTCGATAAATTTCTGACCAAAAGCATAATAATTGTTATTAATAATTGTTTCGCTGAGACATGGAGTACTTACTACTGACGATAATACTGTAACGAGCCTGTATGTGTGTGTACAAGAGCGGCGGCGAGTTCCGGAAACAGATAAGACGGGTTCCTCGAAATACGGTCGTCGGTCGGCGCTTTGATAGAAATAAGTAAACAACAACATAATAGGAGTTCGAGAAAATACTAGAAGATCGTTCCTGATTACTCCAGAACCTTCGATACCTCTATAAATATTATGTTGTCGACGGTCAAGAACAGTTTTAGTTTAGTTTAGTATAGTTTAGTAGCAGTGTAGTTAGAGACACAGTTTAGTACACCGTCACGGTTTATAGTTGATAGTAGAATGGTAATATAAATACGATATACTGAGTGATTTAAATAACACATTTACCTTGTCATATAAATAAGTTGTTGCATTAGTGTTTAAGTGTTTTAAGTAGTGTGTAAGTGTAAAATAGATAATTGTTTAAATAAATAAGTTGATCTAGAAAATTCGTTACAATATATAACGTAGAATTTATATACAATTGTTACTAAGAGTGGTGGTGTTGTTAGAATATCGTGTAGTAAATTACCTATTTTTTTGGATTTATAATTGCATTATGTTATGAATTACTATATTCCTTTTTTCTTTTATTTACAGAATTGCTTCATAGAGCCATTCTTCTCAGCGGATCCGGTCTTTCACCATGGGCAATGCAAAAGGATCCGCTATCAGTGAAACGTCATGTAGCGGAGCAAACAGGTTGCCATGGAGATTTAGTGGATGATGACCTGGCTCCGTGTCTTCGGATGAAACCGTTAGAACAACTGTTGGAAGTGCAAGTAAAGCCACCGAGGTTTCTTCCGGGTTTTGCTCCGTTCGTTGACGGGACCATTCTGGTAGCACCGACAGCACCACCGCCTCCAAGCAGTTCCACGACGATAGCAACTTCGGCGGGTTATGAGTTGGCCGATTTCCCAGAAAGAAATCTTCTTTTCAGTTTGACTACGACCGAGTCTTATTTAGACCTGAGTGCGCAGGACTTAGAGTTCGGTTTTAATGAAACCCGTAGAGACAGAATATTAAGGACGTACGTGAGGAATTCGTATTATTTTCATCTGAATGAAATTTTTTCGACTCTAAAAAATGAATATACGGACTGGGAAAAGCCAACGCAGAATCCGTTAAGTGTTCGGGACGCAACGTTAGAGGTGTTAAGTGATGGACATACTGTTGCGCCGCTTATCCGAGTAGGCTATTTACATTCGCTCAGAGGCGGCAAGACTTTTTTTCTACATTTCCAACTCCAAAGTGCTGAAAGGGATTTTCCACAGGTAAATTATATATAGTATTAATAATATAAAATGAATAAGCAATTGTGATACTGCCGGCGTTTGTGAAGTCAAGTAAATGATCGGTTCAGTAAAATGTCGAAAAATTTCATAACATAACGTATTTAAAAGATAATATTTATTACAATTATTATAAAAAAGACTAAATACAGTTGTCATCGTTGTCGTCATACATGTTCCAATTAAATTGAATTTGAACTTGTTCAGTCCTGATTCGAGCCTAAAGGCCGTTGTCGGTTGGAATTGCTTCCTAACGTTTCGCTAGCACGAGAGGCGAGCTTCTTCAGAGGTCCTTCCATTTCCGATGCTGGATGTAGACTGTCTACTGTCCTTGGACCCGAATCAGGATTACACCAGTTCATCAACTGACCGCGAAAGCCTTAACCAATTTAGCTTGATAATTAAAAAAAAAGGAGGCACTAAAATCCTTTTTCGTCTAAATTTTAAAGATAACAGATCCCAGATTTTGAATATGTTATATCTTCGTTTAAGAATCCATCGCAATCAACAGCGTAATTCAATGCCGGTAGGGGTATTAGTCCTCATAGTAGTTGTTTCTGTTGATTCCATTTTTATATTTAATTTAACTTGAATTTGGAAAACATCGCTTTCCAGCAGATACGCAGTCTATTCAAAAAGTTACGTAGTAAATAGCCCAGAATTTTCAACATCTTAAAAGTTTTTAGATTAAAGTAAAATATACAATTGAAGGTATCAAATATTATAAATTAAATTTCATTTAAAGAATATCTGCTTGGTGCCTTTATATATAGTTTTAAATATTTTCAATAAATTTATATAGTTTTATTTTGGTAGGTATGTAGGATTAGGTTGTAGTTGTAAATATAGCCGTTAAGTATACATTTAATAATATTAGAATAAGGGAAATTCCAAATTTATTAGGGGTGCGGTATTACCGGTTGTAAGACCAGTCTACCTACCCCAACAAACGAATCTTGAGGGGGTGGTCCAAATTTTCTGTGGTTTCCTTGGATCATTTAGGCAAATGCTGAGGCGGTAATATTCCACAGATAATCTTTCACTTCTCTTCTGTCTTCATTTTGTCCGTCTCATCTTTCTCCCCTAACCACACCACCCACCTATTCCCGCGATTCCTGCAACGAGGCTGAAGATGAGTTTACGCCCTATCCTCCGGCTTTGCACTACAGTGTAGGTCGAAGGGACAGCCCGCCCACCAGCACGAGTAGCTGGTGGGAATGAAACACAAAAAAGTGTTTTTTTTTAAAGTTGTGGATAGACTGAGAATACCTATACAATATCGAATAACAATATAATATCCAAATAACCGTCAAATAATAGTATTCGAAATAAACCAATATAAATAGATATTAAACTGAGTTAATATTAATTCAATAAAGTTAGCATACGGATAGTTTATGAGTTTAATAGGTGTAAATCTTCGTGTGTGTAAATATTCGTATAAATAAAAAACTAACAAAAACTAGAGTCCACTAGAACCAATCATTTAACCAAAATAACAAAAGGTGGAATATCGTCACATCCGACAATACACTTACAATAAACGTACAAATTTAGTAAATAAATTGATATCCTTGACAGCGCATGCCTTATAAAGGGCGATACCAAAAATTGTCTACATACACCAGAAACGATAAGGCTGATGCTGAATGGAGGTATGAGAATGATGTCAGAATTGAATTGAATCGAATTGAATAGTACATATTACTTTATTTGAAATTCTAATCGAATACATCGAATTTCTGAATATTTCGAATTGCTTGAATATTTTTTCTAATATTTTTACGTTGTACATTAAGCTTTAGAAATGTAAATTTAAACCATCGGAAGAATAATAAAATCCAAATAGTTTTCTGTTTATAGCAACATAAAAGTTTTACTCATCGTTACTCGTAAGGAGATATAAAGTATGTAATGTAATGGCCTTTGACAATTATATATTGTATATGTGTATAAGTAAAATTGTAAGACTGACACTGCTAATCAAAATCCACTTAGTAGAATAAAGATTCGGGCTGTAGGGCCGTGGTCTAAGTGAACTATTAAATACAGACGTTTCGTCGGCTGCTGCGGTTAACATCCTCAGTAGTAGTGCTGCGTTGACAACGTGAACGTAAGTTGTATCTCGAAGTCTTAGCAGCGACTGGGTGTCGGTGTCGGTCAAAGTTTAATTATTGAAAATGAAAAATAATTAAATGGAGTGGCTAGATGGTAACTACTTTTAAGTTATAACGAGCCTAGTCTGTGATGTTAATTTGAGACTTTCAAACGCAGGTACCCTCGGCAAAAATGCACTTGATCCCTTGTATCAATGGCGGGTCATTGCCTGACTTGAAAGCCCGGTTGTATGGATCGAGCGGTCGTGTAATTTGCGATAAAACGTAAAAATTGTAGATTGAGCGCTTACTTTTTCCATCTCATTTAAATATGTCGATTTTGCGGTCAAGGTAACATAAGACTGTGGAATATGCGGTCATAAATTCGAATACCAATAAAACACAACTAACATCATGGAGCTTATTTTGTCAATATTTATTTATAAAAATATACATATATAAATACATTGTTATAAGAAATATAAGAAAAATAAATAAGTATACATTATACACGTGAAACGCTTTTATAAATACATTGTTATTCTTAATCTACTGTAATAATATAAGACATTTCTTTAGAAATAATAATAACTTTTCTTCTTTTGAACCTTTGTCATCATCTTCATACCCCTTTGTTACCTTTTCAATCCTCTCATCCAGGTGGATGTATTTCCTTTTTCGCTTTTTTCCGTCTAAATTTAATTCCAACCTCATTATTTTTTGATCAGCTCCTTCGGCTACTTCCATAAGTGTTTGAAGAATGGTTTTAAATCTCGGATTTGTTCTTCCAATTTTGGAGTTTATTTCGTGATTTACACCTTCAGCTGCACCAATTACCTAACTTAACCTAACCTAACCTAACCTAACCTAACCAATTTGTTTTCAAAAATAAATATGTGTACATTATACACGTGAAACGCTTTAGAAATACTTACAATGTAAAACATTTGCTTAAACTACCTATATACAAGAAAAAAAAAACTATTTACAATCCAACATACCTAAACTAAATTTAAATTTAACCTAATAAACTAGAAATGTCTTTGACATACCGAACAGGTACATTTTCTTATAATAAAGGAATGAAATAACTTTCCAAGTATTTTTAATGCAACCTACATACCGGTTGCATGTCTACTTGCATCTTGAATACACATAAAGGAGATTATAATCCTTTGACTCACACAAGAGTGAGGGCTTCACGTTTAAGAGCGTACTTTGCCTTTCTCAAAGGATTATCAATTTAATCTTGACATTAGGTGGATCCCAGGCATTCTTTTGTTTGGCTAATTTCATGTTCTGGAGTATTAGCAGTTTCAATTAGGATTAGGCTCTCGGGCATTCCCGTTTCTTTTCCAGTTATTACATTCAAAATAACCTTTGTTGTTTAAATCGAACACAATCAGCTCTCAAGGAAATTAATAAATAAAATGATAAGTCTGAAATATTCAAAGAAGCTATAAATAGAATAATTAATTACGGAATGAATTTTATGTTCCTTCGAAATTAATGTTTACTTGCTAACCATAAAATACTAAATAAGCCTTTAATAAATGACAAATCCATGATTGTAAATTACAACAGTAAAGAATTCAACAATTCAGAACAGATCTCCTGAAGATGCCAACCACTCGTGTTGGCGAAACGTCGAGAATAAAAACCTCGAGACGACGGCCAATAAGCTCGAAAATCAACGTTATAAATAATTAAACGTTTTGGTTTTGAAATCTACTTAAAATGTAACCTGATAAAAAGAGTTCAAACAAAAACGTTCGATTATCGTTCATTTTTGATTTGATGCTGTTTAACATAAAGATTAAATTCGATATGCAATTGCAAATCACGGATAATTTTTATTCATTGGGGTTAAATTCCATTTTTAAAATACCTATTAAATATTTATATTTATTTATTTATTATGCCTTTATAAAAAACATAATTCCGTTTCTTTTTTTGTGAATGAAGAATGTGTCGAAGCAAATGAAAAGTTCAGAACTACATCGTATTCTTTTATTTACTAAACGATATTTACTGGGAGCTACAAAACAGTGCAAGCGTCTGTTGCATAGTTAAATAACTCGTAAAGCTAAGAAGTAGTTCATCAGCAACAAGCTCTATAAGATGTTTGCACTTTTATGATTGTATTTATATACAAGATATATGTCTGTACTCTTTACTCTAGTTGATCGTGGGTGAAAAATGAGATGTCGTAAAAACTTAACAACATAACTCAATTCAGTATGTTTTTAAATATACAATTAAATAGTTGTCTAATGGAATAATTTACGTTAGAGTCAAATAAAATAAAACTTTACCCATACTTTTTGTTGAACTTTGAATAAATGAAACACCATATGGTAATTTTTTTTTACAAATTATATTTATTTCCACAACAATTATTTCGGTACACTGTATCCTTTTCAAATGAAGTGTTACACTGACAAAAATACATTTTTTATATATGTCACGGGTAAAGTTAGATAAGCGAGTAAACCTAGGTTGACCCGGGTAAACTGCGTAATACCCAAGACACTTGGGTAAAGTCCTAAATATATTTGGAATTGTACACGTTTCGGGCTTTTCCCGGGTAAACCACGTTTTATCCGCTTTAGCTTGGTTAAAGTTCGATCTACCATAAATGACTTATATAACTCAAGATGTTATTAAGCTATATCTGTGCTTGTGTAAAGGGTGTCAAAAAAAACTGAAATCTGTCAAAAAAGGACTTGTGGTTAGGTTAGGTTAGGTTAGGTTATGTTAGGTAAAGCTATTGGAAATCTTTGCAACTCGAAATGTCACAGCAGCTTATCTTGTTTGAACAAATAAGTACTCGTGAGTAGATTACCTTTAAGAGAATACAGTTTTTGAATTCTAATTTTTATTTATAAAATGTGTTTTGAATTAAATATGTTTTTCAAACATTAATGGCCTTGCCATTTATCCAACTTTAACCAAACTAAAGCGGATAAAACGCGGTTTACCCGGGTAAAGCCCGAAACGTGTATAATTCCAAATATATTTTGGACTTTACCCAAGAGTCTTGTGTATTACGCAGTTTACCCGGGTAAACCTAGGTTTACTCGCTTATCTAACTTTACCCGTAACATATACATTCAGTGAAGGTGGAGGTACTTAAAATAGTTTTAATAGTGGTGAAGAAAAAAAGTACAAGGTACCGAAACAATTTTCGTGGAAATAAATATAATTTCTGAAAAAAAATACCATCTTGTGTTCTATTTATACAAAGTGATCATAAATTTTCACCAAGTAAATGACGAATCTATTATGTAATCAACTCTAACGGATTTTTTGTCTTTATTATGTTATTTAATTATAGTAACTATTTATCAGCAATTTGTAACTGTGTAGTAATTAAATTGAAACAAACTCTTAAGAAGGTTTGGGGGTTATTTCCTTAAAATATTGTGTTAGTTGCAAAACAATGGTCAATGATTTATTTTACGACATATACCTGTGAAATTTTATTTGGTGAAGAAATTAAGAATTAGCATTGAATCAAATGAACGCTAAAAATTCAAAATTGGATAAAGAATAGACAAGTATCACCATTTCTTTAAACCATCAAAAAACATGTTCTTAAACATATGTTAAAAAAATAACAACATAGAGGCAATTGCTGCCATCTAATGGATTTTAGCCGCCACAGAAGATATCAAACTAGACAAGACCTCTTAGAGGTATTTAATTTTGTCCAGCTAAATCAACAACGCAGCCTACATACGTGAATTCACGTAAAGCTTAATAATAACAATTATTATGCTAACAAGAACGAAATCGCGATCCGTGTCTGGCAGTTTCGTTAAATATCTGACCAAAAGCATAATAATCGTTATTAATATGCTAAAAAAACAATTTTCATCTGATTTTTAATATTTAACGCCTATTTTGTTTCTCGGGTAATTTTTAACAGCTTCACCAAAAATCTCAAATTATTCAGAGATGTACTACTATATTTTTTGTTCAAAACTAAATTTTTTAACAGTGTAACTATCAAACCTTCTTACATGGTATAACTTAATTTATTTCATAATCCTTTGATTATATAAACTAAAAAAGTAATCGCCTTAAAAGTCAGTCATTATAAAACATAGAATCAGGTTTGACAACAATTTCAGCATCCAATGCTAGTTATATAGTTAACGAAGGTGTAAGCGCATATCGTTGTAAATACAGTATCCTACGCTATGTAGAACGGAGCCTTGAGGAATACATCACAGTTTCCATTAAGAGATTTGCCGTTAGACAGGTAGGTTCTAATTATAGTTGCTATATAAATTTAGAAGCATCGTAGCACAGAAAGGATAAGATTTAATATATCAAGAGCTCTAGAATGAGTTGTTTGTTCTAAAACCACCAATCTACGATTACTTACTGTACGTAAAATTACTATTATACAAAATTAAACATGATATAGTAACTACATACTATCATTGGAAATATCACATCTTTCTCATAACTAAAGTAAACTAACTGTATTGATTCGATATGAATCGTCCTTGACTGCAACTTGATGAAGTCCAGGTATTTGTGTTGAATCCTGATTAAGCTGGTTTTATATACATTTATTTACACTTTTTATAACGGTTTTGAAAATTTTGTTTAATGAAATTAATGAGTACATATATAATACAAGTGTTTGGTTTTAACTTTAGCCCTTTTAAAAAAATAACCTCTTTATATTAAGATCGTCAATAATAAACAGCATTTGCGAAAATTTTCAGAAATAAGTCACAAAAATTTGTTGAAATGAATTCGCTCGCTAATCATAAAAGAAAATCGATCAAGATTATTTAATAAAGTAGCAAAGCCGAAGTCTTTGGATAAATCGCTGTAAATCAAGTTATCTATTCTCGTCAGTTTCAGCAACAGGATTATAGGAAAATCTATCGAAACGTTACTTTAAATTTATGTCTCTGTCATATAACTCACAGAAAATTCAAAACTGAAAATTTTTACTAAAAATGAAATATGAAACACAATAATTTGACTGTGAAAAAGTACTAAGCCCGAACTGATACCTCCCTAATCATACCTCGATGTAGTCTAGAGACCCTCAGATGGTGGCAGCTACCGTATAGGTACTGCCAAACTGCAGCACTCCTTATTTCTACTTGATATTATCGATAACATTTAATATAATGAGTCCCGTTTTCTTCGTACCTTCTTTATACATGTATAATATACAATCCTTAAGCTTAATGTCAGTAGCCATCTCCCAGTTTAAGAAAAAGAAACAAAAGTTTTTTATGGAACTGTCCGCTTCACAGTTCCAGCAGGGTGTTGTCTGACTATTTGCGCTTGCGCTCATAGGAAGCTGCACGCGATGATGAGAAAAAATAAGGGCTCAGTCGTACCCACAGTGCCGACTCTGACGTGCTAGTAGAAGGTAACTGAAAAAGTAATTTTTCTACTATGCGTATTGTGTTTAATTAAAATCACCTCATGAAATGTCATTAAACTCAAAACTTGTACCACTTTGGAAACAAATCTGATTAACTTGGATATTCATTCGAATTCATATTAACTATAATCATCCTGTTATGGGAAACAGGTTTATACCTTGTTGTAAAATTTACTTAAATAAAGGCTATTCAAAAAAACATTTCATAATCCAAGCAAAATGCCTTTCAACTTTTAAAATTTTCAAAAATAATTTGTACATGAAAAACTACCATCAATAGAGTTCTAATTAATGGTTAAGCTTCATTTCAACAGAAAAAAGTTTTTTCATCAGTTTTTATAAATGTTTATTTCCTTTTATAAAATTTTAAACAAAGGCTAAAACTTTCTAGATCAGCACCACCACTAATTTTAGCTACTAACCGCTACTGATCACAAGAAATCATGTCATTCACCCTATATCTGGAACTCAATCCCAAGCCGTTTCGAATTCCTCCCTCTTTTTCATTGTGCTTTTAAATATTTTCATACCAATGATCTTATCATATATATTTTTACATACTTTTTCTTATCTACCATCAAATCAATATCATTCACTGCCACCGTCACTTTCGTAAGCTGCGGTCTGTTCGGTAAATATTTTCAAAGGCGATGAGGTAAGTCGTTGTGCTCTCTGCGGCGTCTTCGGGATCAATTGATCATTGCCTTTGAAAATGTCTACAGCAGTTGTAGCCGTTAGGAAAAAACCCGAACAGACCACGACCTACCACCCCGGATAACTTAATTAAATTAGACGCCAGCCGTAAAAGTTTACCCTGAAAAATTAAAAAAGAAACATTGCTTCGTTACAATTTTTTTGATAATAACTTTATCGGCGAAACGCGTCAGATTTACCAGTAAATTCATTCACACACTTTAAATCAAGTGATTTACTTTGACTTTTCTTTATTCAATATTATAATCTATGAATTTAGTTATCTATTAAACACAACACATTGCAAATAAAGAAACATAAAAATCATTAAATACAAAGTAACTGAAAAGTAAATTTAGTGTAAATAATAAAATATATTCCAAAAAGAAGGAATTAAAATCCTTATTCGTCTAAATATTAAGATCAAAGATCTCACATTTGGAACGCGTCCTACCAAGTAGGCACAACGAACCGAAAGCCATATCCCACGACCGGTTTCGACCTATCGGGTCTCATCTTAGATCTTAATATTTAGACGAATAAGGATTTTAATTCCTTCTTTTTTTAATATGTTATATCTTCGTCTAAGAATCCATCGGAATCAACAGCGCAATTCAATGCCGGTAGGGGTATTAGCCCTCGGAGTAGTCGTTTCTGTTGATTCCATTTTTATATTTATATTTAAAAATAAAATAGTTTATTTGTAGAAACAATTCTCACACTGTATTTATTATCGTGTCAAATTTTTTTTGTTCATAAAATTTATAGAACAGATAAGATGCTTAATGGTATAAGGGAATTATGGTACCTACGTAATATCTATATTATTTTTTATGTAAGCAATAGAATATCAGACAGTTAGTAGTAGTATATTCCCAACAAAAAGTTTGTTTTTGTTTTCAATGTAATCCATGAAATCATCAGAGATATACGGTCCCTACTTCATATGTAATAGAAAGGTTCGAATTTAAAATTAAAACTATTTCTGTTACGATCACGTATGGGTTTAACGTGTTCAACCTAGATGTAAATATAACGAAATTTATTCTATCCCAAGTTTTTATTACGTCCTTAGTATAAAGTTAACGCTTAAAGTTTGGCAATAATCGTAAATCGTTGTTAGTTATACGTGATTACGGTACAAACTTTGGTATAAAAAAGAGTCGTCTAAATCTTTATATGGCGAAAAGGTGTATGAAGATTACTTATCTTTTAATTTAAAAGTGCCAAAAAAGTTAGTCAATAAATACCATTAGCGTGGGCGACAACTTGAAAGTTACTATCTTTCTATTGTATAAGGTCATTAGACTAATTCAGAGAAACAGATTATTCTTTTTTATTCGATGTCACATGTTTAGATGTTGTAGAAAGAGAAAATTATTATAATTGGAGCACTTTATATTAAATTTAATGATTCTTAAACGGAATTTTCCATTTTCCATTTAATTAACATGAAAATTTTACTTTGGCTATTTCTGGATTCTGTGGCTTAAAGTTAAAGTCATAAAAATTCACCTTTATTCATATTTATTGCAAATATTGTGAGTTTTTTGTTAAGCATTTCAACCAGTATAAAATCATATCATTCATTAATGCGGTATTAATTATTAAATTAATTTGTACCCACTACAGATTAGTTCAAATTAATGAATAAACGAACGTACTTACTAAGTCACAGAACGTTTGAATCAATGTATATTATTATTAATAATTATTAATGAAATATTTGGACAATCACTAGTAGGGGTAAATTTTAAATACATTAATTCGAGGGCCTCGCCGCGACAGCAATAACAAATTACAAAAAAAATTGTAAGTCACGTCGTATAGTTGTAATTTACAATTTACATGAAACTATGAGGCATAATTAACTTAGATAAGGTTGAAGAAACGATACGTTGTATAACCTGGTGGACATTATAAAATTTACTAGATCTCATGAGTTTCTATTAATATATAAAAATAAATTACAGTAGAATGATGGTTCGGGCTTGTAGGCCGTGGTCGATGTGAACGGTTTCGTCCAGACGTTTCGTCAGCAACTGCGGCTGACATCTTCAGTGGGTGCTGTGTTGACTACGTGGGCTTTATTAATTTCAAAATTTTCTAGTAAGTTTAACAATTTGGTTTTTTTACAATTATGGATTAATTTAATGTTATCAATATTTAAATTGTGATTGTTTGTAGTGCAATGTTCAGCGAAGCCAGTATAAGGGTTTTTCGTTAAAATTGATTTTTGATGTTCGTA
This sequence comes from Agrilus biguttatus, assembly GCA_963921985.1. Lineage (NCBI taxonomy): Eukaryota > Metazoa > Arthropoda > Insecta > Coleoptera > Buprestidae > Agrilus > Agrilus biguttatus. The sequence continues at coordinate 34,136,223 of OY998117.1, forward strand.
TTCTTAGTTGTAAGGCTCTACCAATTTGTCCAATGTAAATTACTTGGCAATTTTTACAATTAATTTGATAAACACCACTTTAACATATCGGGTTTTTCTTTATGGACAAACTGGTAGAGCCTTACAACTAAGAATACGTGAACATCAAAAATTAATCTTAACCAAAAACCCTTGTACTGGCTTCGCTGAACATTGCATTACAAACAATCACAATTTAAATATTGATAACATTAAATTAAGCCATAATTGTAAAAAAATCAAATTGTTAAACTTACTAGGAATTTTTGAAATTAATAAAACCCTTAAAAACAAGAAATTACTAACCAATGACCAATATGATTTTAATGTAACCCCACTCTTAAAATCCATCATGAAAATCTAGTACTTAAGCTCAACTTATCATGTGATTATTTAGTATTATTTTATACTCTTTTGATAATGGCATAACAGTCGAAACGACTGTCGTCAAGATTTTTAATAAACCTGTGAAACTGCCAAGTGTTTTTGTATCATATTCTTTATTAGAATAAATAGCATGGATTCTGCCCATCTACTAAAATGTTATTTTATTTACGGAAGTATTCCAGTTACCATTTCTTTCAATAAACATTAAAAGGAAAGAACCGGTTCCTTTTTGCATTTTATATGCGGTATTGTATTTAGGCAATTTGTTTCGACATGGTTTAATTTTTAACACTTGTATTTCTTTTTCCTTTAATTTAGGGCTATTAGGGAACCAGGGTGCGTACACTCTCCAAGTAACATCGGTGTAAACCTCTAGTCACGTAATAGTAAACGTTTAATATAAGCGAATGTAATTGCGCTGTAAACTGAAGTGAACTGATATTATGCAGGAAAAGTATTTGCAGAAACGCGCTCCCAACTGACCGTATTAATGGTAACAGCTTGAGAACGAGTCTACCAGAATGAGAATCGACTTTCATTAAAAGTGCAATATTGCGATCGTAATCGAGGATGTTGAGAAGATTAATGCAAATCCTACTTTCTGTGCCTTAGCTGCTTAATACTCGACTAAACGTGTTTTTAACTGCTTAACTACTAGAGCTATACCGAGCAAATCGACCTTTCCCAACTAAACATTTGAGAACTAAGCGTTCACTGGTTGCAATTTTGCTAACAGTTTTTTAATTTAATGAAATTCTTTGAAATAATCATTGAATATGTATTATGTACCACAGTTTTGATGAGCAGCTTGTTATTATTGATAATGTGGAACAACAATGAATATGTACGATAGTCTCTATTATTTTCAGTTTCATATTTCAAAAGAAACACGTTTAAGGGTGCGTTTAGACTAAGCGAATGACATACACTCGTTTTCCTTCATTCAACGTTAGAAACTGTTTAGCGTTCAGGATTAATATTACAAAAGGTAAAATGACAAAATAAATCATGAACTGGTGTTGTCTTTCTTCAGGTGTACAGGCCGTCGTCGGTTGGAATTGCTTCCTAACGTTTCGCTAGCGCGAGTGGCGAGCTTCTTCAGAAGTCTATCCATTTTCGCTGTTGGTCGTAGGAAGCAATTCCAACCGACGACGGCCTGTACACCCGAAGAAAGACGTTCATCAACTGGCCGCGAAAACTTTAATCAATTTGTCAAATTGATCGTGAGTCATCGGTCCGATGACTGCATGTACACGCACCTCCACATTTTACATCCCTAACTATTTGAAAACAATAGTCAGTTTGTATACAAGGGATTTTCAACAGCCACCTATAATACCACATCTCAAACACTTCTAACTTTTTCTTTTCTGCCGCGTCTACCGTCTAAACTTCGCTCCCATTCAGAGTCGTACTTCAAACATACACTCTTTGATAATGCTTCTCTAGTTTTTATATTAACCGATCACGAGCACAGAATTGATTTCGTTTTATTAAAATGTACTCGACACTGCGCTATCCTTTTTTTGAATGTCTCTACCACTTATTCCATTCTAAATTATCTGACTCCTTATAGGTAGAAAATCAGCTACTTCTTTTATACTTTTTAGAAGTGGGTCTACATAGGTTTTATTATTAACTAGCATGCTTTTTAAGTTACGTTTATTATTTTCTATGGCCATGATGCCTACGTTAGTTTTAGTTTTAATTCGAAATTAAAAGAGCATTACAAAGTAATCTAAATATTGTCAATAATCAACTGAAATTAGGCCAAACATCTTCCCCCCTTCTGTTTAGCAAAAACTGTGTGAGCTGATAAGGTATAAGTTAGGGATAAGTGCATGTTAGTTTTAGTAATTCTTATACTCTTGATATTGGGCTTTTCCCGAAACATATGTCGAGTACAATAATAAATTAGTGAAACATTTATAGTTGTTTTATTGTACTTATTCCAACTTTTATATTACTTCTAGCCCTACATAAACCTATCTTTAATTTTAGATAAATTATAAACAAGGGAAGATTTTCTTTTTTTAAACAGAACTAGTTAACAAACAAAAATTGAAACAGTACCATTACAAAGTCGATAAAAAGTTTTATTAACGTTGTAATACAACTTAGTCAAACTAAATATCGGGAAATTTGTTTAATTTATATGTTGCTTTCAATAATATCAATATCTCCATTTAGTAAACGTTAATCATGTTGGTCACCTTTCCTTACAAAAATAAAGCTAATAGCAAATTCAAGATACAAAGTCGAACCTCTTAGAAGTAGTATCTGAATATCGATAATATCTTCTTAATCATTTTGTTTCATTGGAAAGTCTATCTGTATAAGTTCTATATAATTGCAGGACTGTAATCACAACCCACCAGCTAATTTATTGTTTCGATAATACTATCGGTAAAACATCGTTAAGTAATAATACAAAATAGGCATTAAAAAAAAACCTATTCGATATTCCTTTATGAACAATTCAATAATATTGAGTAAAGCACAATTAAACTTTTCACAAAATTTTTATTTTCACTACTATAGTTTCGCTACAATGTATCATTTTCAAGTGTGTAATACATGGTACTACAGTGTAGCGAAACTTTTGTGAAAAGTTTAATTGTGTTTTACTCAATATGGATTCAAACTTTCACCAAGTAACAGCCAACGCAATCAATCAATTCAATAATGTTGAGATTGAAAACGTATAAGAACACCAATTCGAATTATTTATCACATAGAAAGAAACTGTCTTTGATTTTAGATCATAAAATTTATAAATTTAATTAATTCAATGCTTATGCAAACTGTACTGGTGTCCAATAGTCGTCTTCTCTAAGAAATGATTGTTATTTGTCCCCCTATACCAATTTAGTTTGTATATGTACTATAAAGGTATACTAAAATGTTGTGTAATTTGGTTTTAATTTTCAAATTATATAACGCGGTACTTAAAGTGCAATTGTTGTTACAGAAAGTGAGTAGCGTAAGGGGCGAAGATGTACTGTATGTGCTGGGTTTACCTCTTGTTGGGGGCGGCGCATACTTTCCTTCTAATTACTCCCAAGTCGACACCTACGTATCACGACTACTAATTGGATACATAAGCAACTTCGCCAGAGCTGGGTAAGTATATTTATGTTTGTGATGTTTCTGCAATTAAAACAGGATCAACTTCGTTTTCCAACTTCTGATGCTGTTCACATTTCCTATCCATTTTTAATTAATATGCAACTTCCTACTTCAATGGACTCTATTTTACAGTACGACACATAACATTATGGCGGAACTTTAAGTAGAAGAAGGCATAAGTAACTCTTATGCCCAATTAAATTTAATTATTAATGTACACTCGAAGAAGGACAACACCAATTCATTATGAATTTTATTAATAATTTAAATATTATTTTGTAATACAAAAACAAAAAATTATAGATTTTATTAAGGAGTGGAGAAGTGAGGGAAATGATATAAATCTTGAGGAATTAATAAAAGAGTATATAGGTAAAGAGTATAAAAACAACTTTGGGTACAAGTTTCACTAATTTATTGTTAAATACTCAATAATATTATTTCCACATATAAATGACGTGATATCGAAATAATATTATTGAGTATTTAACAATAAATTAGTGAAACTTGTACCCAAAGTTGTTTTTATACTCTTTACCTTTTTATTTACATATAGTGTTTCACAATAAATGCGATATAAACAGTATTTCTATTAATAAAAAGTGGCGTCATACCGAAATTATGTGATTATTTCCATCAGGTTGAAATAAATCTAAAGAAATGCAAGTGTTAGCATGTATGGGAAATTTTTGCTAGTGAATTAAAATTGGTAAATGTTAATAAGATTTGTAACCAGAATGATGGAAAAAAATTGCAAAAATTCCATGCAAAGAGCCATGTAATGAAAATAATAAATATACTATTTTGTAATAAATAACTACAGACAGTGTGGTGAAAGCTTCTTATTCTACCACAGAGTTCGAAATCGGGATCCACATCTGATGGTTCTGACAGATCACTGGCCAACACTTTATGTACTGTCCAATTTTATGTCAACCAGAAGCAGTAGAACAAAAAAAATATTCTAGTCTATCCAAAACACCTTATTGTTTTTTTTTACAAAACATTATTTGATGATGATACATTTTCGGTTTAGTCACTGTTGATTTGTTGTCGTCAATTTTTCTATTTCCACATATTCTAAAGTGCACAACGATTTGAATTTGTTTTCACTATTGACTTAAGCGTCATACTCTCACATCAGAATTATGATAATCTTGTAACATTGGTCTATTTAAATTTAAGAAAGATTCAAGCATCCATCATAATTATTTATGTCACCATAAAGATAAATTCCTTCAAACAGAATCAAAGAAATTACCAGAAATACGTTATTGATACATTAATGCGATATTAATTATTGAATTAATTTGTACTCACTACAGATTACCAAATTAATTCAATAATCACTATCGCATTAACGTATTTAAAATTTACCCCTACTAAAAAATTGTTCAAAATATATCATTATTAATGGTACACTAAAGATGTTTCAAAGCTATGTGCTTCCTTCTAACACTATTTATTGTAACACCCTAGAGATGTTTTAGATAAATTTAACCCTATGCGTTTTTTCACCATTATGTAAAAATTTCATATTTCGTTTCATCGAAACTATTTTATGAACACTGTCTGCTAGAAATTAAAGTAATGGGAGCGGTGTTTTTGAAAAACCAATTACTTACTTAAAATTTTGTTATGTATCACTTCCGTAATTGAGAACACTTTTTAGAGAAATTACATTAAGCTTCCTTTAAACCACTAACATCTTACGCGTAAAACCTTTTAAAGTAACTTAAGCAATTTGGAGTTTGTTACGTCCAACAAATTATTATCGTAAACAGTAACTATTATATATAAACTTGCTAGAAAAAAATACGAATAACCTTTATCATCCACTATTTTCTTTATGAAATGAAGTTGGGTATATAGTAGGTAAGAAATATTCAAATTTAAAACTTCTGAACAAAAGGAATTACCAGATTTCTATTTGTTGTTTTGAAATAACATAAGTGGTTTCTTCGTCTACGCTATTTTTATTTTTCCACATGTAATCCACATCTTCACTTTACAATATTATCACTAACCCACCTATGCCTGTTTATTAGATATTTGTAACTGAACTATTAAAGTGATTTTTAAGTACCGTTTTGAAATTCCGCCGCCACAGAACTACGGTCAGCGTTCCGCGCATGCGCACTGAGAACCTATATCTCTCACCCATACACTGACGCCATTACGGTTTGATTTGCCCTTGTTTACGATGTTCACTGAGTGTTTAAGATACCTCCGATAATCGTGAGTCCCGCCGACTATGAAGTCCGGACTGTTATACGATTCCTTAGTGCTAAAGGACTAAAACCGATTGATATTCATCGTGAGCTATGTGCAGTTTACGGACAAAACATTATGAGCGATGGAATGGTAAGGAAGTGGGTGAGAGCATTTAGAGATGGCCGCACAAAAGTGCATGACAATGCCCGTCCGCATGTGGCTAATCGGATCAAAAGTCTCATCACATTTTTCACTGGGAAACTCTATATCATCCTCCGTACAGCCCTGATCTGGCGCCCAGTGACTACCATTTGTTCCTGCATTTGAAGAAACATCAGGGCGGTTAGCGCCTCAAGACGATGACGAAGTCAAAACAGTTGTGATGCAGTGGTGGTGGGCAAATCAGGCGGCAGAGTTCTATGAGAAGGATATTCAGAAACTGGTCAAACGTTATGACAAGTACCTTGAAATTGAAGGAAATTATGTAGAAAAGTAGATTAAGATACAGGCTTTAATGTAAAAATAAAATTATTAACATATTTTCGCACGTTTTTTATTAATTTCAAAACGGTACTTACTTAAGAAGCATGCCTAGTATTTTGAAAATGAAGCTTAATGTTACCTATTTAAAAATTACAAAAGTTTGTATATAAAAGTTTGTATACGAAAGTTTCGTAAACCACCACTGGTGCTTTGTGTTTGCACGTACATAATTTAATGAATTTTATATGTATTTAGTTTATATATGAACAGGGTAAATCCTTTGTCAATAGGAAGGGTTCACATCATTTAACTTTAATCTATTTCGCACGTGATCTGGAGAGCTTTTGTTCGTGTCTGCCCTCTCAAGAATGCACAAAAGCAAAGAACAATCCTCGAAAGCTTCCGAAATATGGCAGACTAATGTAGCATCATTTTGTTGTCGTAGATTATGCAGCGTTTGGCAAAGGCCCAATGCAAGATGTGGTTGATCTGTGCATGGCCTGTAAGCAGCGACCCTGATTTATTTCTGCGGAAACGACGCGGCACGATGGAACTCTCTCGCACTACCTTATGCACATCGTTATTCGAAAAATAAAAATAGCAAAGCCTCACTTTTCATTAATGCTCTGCATCTGCCGCCACATCTTGCTCTATGAAAGAGAAACCCGATAAAGTCAACACATTCGCCAAATAATCTATCTTGCAAAGTATTCCTTGTTTTTCTTTTAACTTCTACCACTTTATATGCTCCATATACAGGATGAATTTTTGTTGGGAGACGTGCCATATGCATAAATTTTATTCTTGTTGAATGGTTTCGATCTTTACTTGATAAAAATCCATAATATCGACGAAACAATTCAACTTAAAGGATTTCAGTAACGTTTTATTGACATGCAATGTATCTATCATTCTATTTAAATAGGTTGCGGTTGGGAAGTTGTAAAAGATGATTTGTAATTAAAAACAAACACACTTGTTTGAAAGTTTTACAAGATTTGTTTTTTAGTAGTAATTAACTAATTATAAAAATCTGTGGCCATTCATTTATTATCATGCAGTAAAAGGCGAAATCATGGATCTATGATTTTTGAAAACTAACGAAAACTATGGGAGTGTTATATGCTTCACATTGTTCATGGTAATATTTTTACTGTTAAAGCTAGAAATTCAAGAAGTCTATCAAATTTGTCGCCCGGTTTTGAAATTTATAAACCTATCCTTACTCCACCCTTCTCACTGCATGCTGTAAATAGTGACGTAATTATATAATTAGATTGGTTGCGATCTTTATTTATGGCCTAGTAAGCCGAAACTATATCTTAAGAATTTACTAATAAACATAAAATATTGTAAAACTTTCAAACAAATGCGTTTGTTTTTAATTATCAATGATAGAAAACAGCCAAAGAGTACAAAATCGGGATTCACGTGTGTCAGTTTCGATAGATCATTTACCAGGAACCTATTGTTATTTTTAGTACTTATATATTTACTTACATAAATTAACTTTAAAAATTTTTCTATACAATCTACTCTTCACGATAATTATCTTGGTCAGATGCATTATAAAATTGTTAGAAATCATTAATACCTATTCCTTAACAAACTTTTAAAATGGTGTTCATTTACATCTATTATAAACCCTTTATTACAAGAAACACTATTGGTTTTCCCTATCCTACAACTCATATATATACTAACTCTGAAACAAAACCGTTATTTTCTGTTACGTCATACGTTAATATTACTGACCATTGGAAGTAGAAGAGAAGATTAAAGTAGAAACAAAAATGTTGATTCAATATCTAGTTATGAGTGTATCTACTGACATCTGCTGCATATGTTAGACAAGGTTCTTGACTAAATACTTCAATTAACAGCAGATATCAGTAGATAGCGATATACATACATAACTAGATATTGTATCAAATTGCTTTTGAGGAGCTCCTTCCATTTGGTCGGTGATTTATCGAGACTGCTTATGGTGTGCAGACAACATCGAATAAGATTAAAATCGCAATCCACGTCTGGTAGTATCGGTATATTACTGAGCAATAACTTGTAATGTTCGTATTTATTAACGAAAAAGCTGTTGTCGTAATACGTGCGACAGAAAAATGAGAAAGAAGGTGATGTCGAACTCGTCATAGCTTTGTTTCAGTGACAAACATAAAAAAAATTCAATTATTTTGTTTGAGTCTCCTCATAAAGAGTTGACTTGGTATCTAGAATCTTCATTTTAATAAAATCCTTTGAAAACATTATTATTAAACTTTATTTAATTTTACTTATTATCGCAGAGATCCAAATGGACTTCGTAAGAATGAGAAGAAAACTAGCAATGATCATATGAACCTAAAATCTGCAGAATCAGAAGAAACGACGCCCTTCTGGGATACTTATGACACCATTAATCAGCTGTATCTGGAATTAGGTGAGTAGAAAGGAAATTACGTTAATTTTGGTGGATGCTCATATTACGATCCTGTTCCTTTTGATTTAATAAGTTCAAATAATACCTTTGTTCATCCAAAATTATATTTTCATAATAGACACACTTAACTTTAACTTTATGATTTATGAAAAACATTATTTACTTATTTTCCAAACTTTTCAAAAAAATTTATATTTCAATAAAGTCTCTGCTTATAACCATAGTAATTTGGTAATTTTCAAAAAATATATCTAAATAAAAAACATACTTTACAAATAAAATGTAAATAGAAATTAAGACGGTACATATTTATGTTAAAAAAAATCAACACCACAATAAATAATTAGGTGGGTAATCATATCTTTAATAGCATTTTGTGTTGAATAAAAATTACCTTAACTTTTTAAAATCATTGAACGAAGAAAATCATACACTAATTTAGAAACCAGTAACAATTTCAACATTCTAAGCCATTTTTTAAGGAAGTTATAATTTTTTATAGTTTGGGTTGCGGTGCAATCTTTTTTCCAAATAAATTAAATTATCTCAGAAACTATTCATCGTAGGCATATAGGCATACTAGTTGGTCGGTTATCAATGTCACCTTAAAATTTTATGTTTCATACGAATTCATCGTAAAAAATATACCATTCCATTTGAAATAAGAAAGTTGACTGACATCAACTTCCGGTATAACTGGAAGTGCCCGATAGTTGAAATTATTTTAGTTAAATAGATCATCCTTGATAGCCCCTACCCCCATATACTCAATTCACTAACACGCTTAATTTTTCTAAAACGTCTAATGTACCAGTCAGTTTGAATGATCCTGCATATATATTTGTTGAAGCTTTTCGTGTTTTTATATAATTAATTATGAATCAGTTTCAACATGTTCAGGCTTCAAAAATCGACAAAAAACATTTAGGATTTGCGGCTGCTTGCAATTTCATGCTCTCATTGTTAGTTTGTTCACAGCGTTTGCTGGAACAAACGATAGTCATTGTTTTACAGTGAAATGTCTATCTGAATTGCAATTTTAATTTTCACACAAAAACAAACGCTCTCGCGTTACGACAAGAAGTACTTTTTCCGAATGAAATAACACAAAGGAACGTCTATTGCGTCGGTTTTTCTGTATATTCAGTAAAATAGTAAAAACAGGAAAAAACCATGATCGCCATACTGAAGCGTAAAAATACAACAGTTCCATTTATAAATTTAAACAATCCATTTTATAGATACAATAATTATAAATACATAGCTAAAGGATATTTAACTTGCTTTTTTAATTTACTTTATCACGTATACGAGTGGCTGTAAGTATTTTAAAAGCACAAATATCTAGAAATATACGTAAATGTGAAGCAATTTTGTATGCACGATATTGATGAGGCGTTAATTTCTTGTAACTCCATAATTCACAAAAACAAACGAGAAGGTTACAAAACTTTATTTAAGTACACTATAATTATTACGATACATCTTCTTCAGGTGTAAGAATGGTAATTTTAAACTAGATACAATTATTCTTATATAGGAAGCTTAAAGTAAGAAAGAGGGGGTAAATATTTTTTATTATATTATTTAAATTATGGAACAATAAAATACAAATTATTGAAAAATAGAAAATTGAAAAACAAAACAATACGTTCAAAAGATATTTAATAAAGGTGACCTGTCTAAATGTAATTGATCATTAAGTATATTTCCTCGCTTATTTAATTTAGACAGGTCACCTTTATTAAATATCTTTTGAACGTATTATTTTGTTTTTCAATTTTCTATTTTTAAATAACTTGTATTTTATTGTTCCATAATTTAAACAATATAATTAAAAAAAATTACCCCCTCTTTCTTACTTTAAGCTTAGTATATAAGACTAATTGTATCTAGTTTAAAATTATCATTCTTACACCTGAAGAAGATACAGTGTATCGTAATAATTATAGTGTACTTAAATAAAGTTTTGTAATCTTCTCGTTTGTTTTTGTGAATTTTGAATGCAGTCAAATGATTCAGTAATAGGTAAAACGATTAAAAATACAACAATTGCAAAAACAAAAAAGAGTAATCAAATTCAAAGAGATTCATCATTCATATAAAATAATACCGCTAATGCCTACTCAGAAACATAAACAAACGGAATTGGATAATATTTTTTATAAATATTGTCAAAAATAAATAAAGCAAAATATGTATAATATATAATTTTAAAATGAAATATTTGAAGAATTTTTGTAGAGGAAAATTTTAAATACATTAATACGATATTAATTATTAAATTAATTTATACCCACTACAAAATTTGTTACTGTTGTCACGCCAAGCCAAGATCCCGGGTTCGAGTCCCGGCGGGGGCGTAACAACAGTAACATTTTTTATAATTATTATTGAAATTTTATAGTCTTACCGTGAACAGAATAAAAAAGGCAGTATTTTAAAATTATTTTCTTAAATATAAATATGGAATAACGATTGAAACATAAATATGGATTCAACAGAAACAACTACTCCGAGGGCTACTACCCCTACCGGCATTGAATTACACTGTTGATTCCGATGGACTTCTAAACGAAAATATAACATATTCAAAAAAGAAGGAATTAAAATCCTATTGTCTAAATTTTAAGATCAAAGATCTCACATTTTGAACGCGTCCTACCAAGTAGGCACAACAAGCCGAAAGCCACATCCCACGACCGGTAGGGGTATTAGCCCTCGGAGTAGTTGTTTCTGTTGATTCCGTATTTATATTTATTAATTAAATTATCTGTAAAGTCCTTTCTGCCAGCGCCCACCTGATGAGACCCGATAGGTCGAAACCGGTCGTGGCATATGGCTTTCGGTTCGTTGTGCCTACTTGGTAGGACGCGTTCAAAATGTGAGATCTTTGATCATAAAATTTAGACGAATAAGGATTTTGATTCCTTCTTTTTTGAATATATTTTCTTAAACTTCAATGAAAATCCAAATTCGTGTTCAATTAAAATTTTTGCGAACCGCAAACCACTAACAAATTTACCTGACCTCATTTTTAGTATACACGAATACTGGCCATATTTTTACCATCTCGAGGATTAGTACAACAGATAGAGATTTGTTTCCTCCATTTATAAAAACTGAACATTTATGAATAATACCATGTAATATTGTACAAATGGAAAAATAAACAATAAGGTAGTCATTTTCAAAGTAATTTACGACGGTGAATTTGAATGTAGCCTCAGAATTGCTTTAGTATGCCAGAATTTCAAGATTCCTAATCCACAGTAATACGAGGCATGTTTTTTAAGTAAGTACCGTTTTAAAATTCTGCCGCTGCAACGCTTAGGTCAGCTTTCCCCGCATTCGCACTGAGTACCTACATCTCTCACCTATGCACTAACGCCATTACAGTCTGATTCGCACTTGTGCTTAAGATGCCTCCGATAATCGTGACTTCCGCCTACTGTAAAGTCCGGGCTCTTATACGATTTCTTAGTGCTAAAGGACTAAAACCGATTGATATTCATCATAAGATCTGAGATCTGTGCAGTTTACGGACAAAACATTATGAGTGATGGAATGGTAAGGATACTCTGCGCCGTGCAATCCAAAACAAAAGACGTGGTAAGTTGAGCAAGGGCATCGTTTTGCTGCATGACAATGCCCGTCCGCATGTGACTAATCGGACCAAAGATCTCATTACATCTTTTCACTGGGAAACTCTAGATCATCCTCCGTACAACCCTGATCTAGCGCCCAGTGACTACCATTTGTTCCTGCACTTGAAGAAACATCTGTGCCGTCAGCATCTTCAAGACGATGAGGAAGTCAAAATAGTTGTGATGAAGTGGTCAACAGTTAACAAGTCAGGCGGCAGAGTTCTATGGGAAGGGTATTCAAAAAGTGGTCAAACGTTATGACAACTGCGTGCCGCAATATTGAAGGAAATTATGTAGAAAAGTAGATTAACGTACAACAGGCTTTCATGTAAAAATAAAATTCTTAAGATATCTTTGCACGATTTTTATTAATTTCAAAATGAAACTTACTTAAAAAAAATATACCTCGTACAATGTTGGTATTTTTAAAAGCAGTACTGCATGGAGTAAAAGAACAAGACAAAGAAGAGAGTACAATCACAGATGTATTTTTTATCGCTAAATGTGTTTTTTTTGTTGGCAAAACAATTTCTTCTCTCGCCTGTGTATCGTTCAATGCTTACTGAAGAAATATGGATTTTTTTAAGCCTGCTGTTCTGGCTTTTTAAAAACGAGGAAAACATATTGTCGAACTGACTTTCACATTACGTAAATAATAGTAAGATTTACTTAATTTTATTATTATTATTTTTTTAATTTTATTATCTATTATCTAAATTAGAAGACGTTATGCTATTTATTTTGTAATGTTTTTATGTTCATTTTTTTCCATCTTTCCAATAAAATTATAGTCAACGGCTTTCATTAGCAAAAGTGCCTTTTTTAACTCTTTATATTCCCTCTCTTTTATCCTTTATTTTGGGCCTTTTCACCTTTTTCACTCGCGCTGACATTTAATTTTGCCATTGTCGCCTTTGAGCGGTCGACAAAGTTCAATTAAGCTTGTGTAAAATATGGACGACAAAAGTAACAACGTATAGACGAACAGTTTTTTTTTTCCACTAGCTAACTTAATTACTCGTAAAGGCCTGGCACTGTGTGTTTTATCACAACGACGTTAACCGGGACATATTTTACCGACGCTACTGTAGCTTATTAAATCAGATGTGAGAAGTTTGTTCTTTTATAAAACTCACCGAGACGGTAAACTAAGTAACAAAAATTCTATGCTTTTCTACCATTTAGAATGTGGAAATTGTGAGAAAGTGTTTATCGGACAGACGGGAAGATTCATTAATCAAAGTATCCTAGAACGTAAAAGAAAACTACCTACATTGAACATCTCATCAGCTACAAACGTAAAATTAATGATAATTTTAAGATTTTCATTTCTTCATTTTGAAAACAAAAATAATGTTTTATTACTTCTAGAAAACCTTGAAATTAAAAAATCTCTAAAAGACAAAAATAAAATTTTGGTCAACAACCAAAAAGAATTATGTTCAAACCCCACCCCTCTGTTATTATCGGATCTGTGACGTCACCATAGTTTAAACTATTTAGGAATTGTACATATTTTGTCTACTCAGTGCTGAAGTAAATACTCTTTGATAATGACCTTTAGGTCGAAACAATTGTAATAGAAATCTTCAAATACATGTTGATGCAAAAAGTGCTGTTTTTCTTTTTAGTTTATTTAGTCATTATGTTTCTTCAAGATTGCACCGAGTTTAGTTTTCTATTTTTTATTTATTTTATTTGTCACAATTCGTTATCTACTATCCTTCCTAAGCATTTGTTCTTATTTTTATAGAAGCAACAGATGAAGTTAAGAAACACTTCACAATTAAATTACTTTCTAGAGGCTAATAATAACTAATAAACTTTTTTCCTTAATTCTCAACTCTGACTAGTGGATTGTTATTTAAATAGCTTACTCTTTTGCAGCCAGATGGATTAACTCCATTCATTTTGTTTTGTTTCCCGAATTTATTTTGCTCGTTCTTCTCCTGTTTTATTGATTCACGGCGTGCAATTTATCATACTTTCCGAAATAATGAGCTTCACGAAAGAAAATTTTTCAAGAAGCGCCACGACGCCCGTTGCCGTCATTGTACCATGAACATTAAACTGATTTCGTCAAAAATGGTTCTTCGCTCTTTGTTTATTCAAGCTTTACATTCGGGAGAGCTCTATAGAGAAATTGATTTCGGTTTGTTCTTTGTGGTGGCGAGCATGAATCAATAAAAATTAATTAGCTCCTTATTCAATGAAGGCGACAACGTCACGTTGGTGATACGAAATTTATTCGCAATTCCCTGTCGTCATTTTGGATAACGTCGAGCATCAGAAATCATTTAGTTAAGGTGATAAGATTACAGTCTGCGAGGCATTTTTAATAACACTTTTCCGCATCCAGTTATCCATGATTAATAGTATCGCATAGCCTAAAGCCTAGAGCCATGCTGCGTTGCATCATAGCGGACCATGTACGTACATCTTCCGTAGCGGTAAACTATTCATTTGGAATCGTCGCGTATACCCCAATGCATAATTTCTAGACTGGAAGCGATATTAAAAATTGCTCATTTATCTAGCCCGTAAATAACTATTTTAGACCAGCCAACAACCCACACTGAATTCCGAATATGTAACCAAAACGATTAGATACGAAAATGCAGAGGGACAAGGGAGGATAACGTTTTTAATTACATGGAATTCTCGGTTATCGTTCTCTTACTGAGCGTCTGATGAATACGTACATTTTTTTGTACTATTAAATAGTGAAATAACTCAGAAACCTGCATGCAATTATATGTACTAAAAGGGAATTAGGTCAAATGTACCTAATATGGCACCACTTTACTGTAATTTAACAGAAATATAACAAGTTCAGGTTGTAAAATTAAAATTATGGAATTATTCAATGAAACCGCACTTTCCCCGAAAGACTCATATTTCTACATATAACAGGTGGGCTGAAAAGTTCGTAGGCTAGCATAGAAAAAAAAATGTTTTTTGATAGAAGTTGATATTATTATTCAATATGGTTTCCTTCGAGGACGATACAACGATTATAGCGGTCATGCAAATTTTAGATACTATTTTTATAATACGATTTGCCTTTAGCCTCAAAATAAGCTTCAGTTTCGGCGATTACGATTACTTATTTCTGTCCAGCAAGCATCCTCTTGAGGTCTGAGAATAGAAAAAAGTCGCTGGGAGCCAGATCTGGAGAATACGGTGGATGCGAAAGCAATTAGAAGCCCAATTCATGGAATTTTGCCATCGATTTCATTGATTTGTGACACGGTGCATTATCTTAATGAAACAACACTTTCGTTTTCTTCAAATCAGGCCGCTTTTCCGCGATTTCGTCTTTTAAACGCTCTAATAGCGCTACGTAATAGTCGCTGTTTATGGTTTCCCCTTTTTAAGATAGTCAATAAATATTATACCATTGGATGATGAGCATCCCAAGATACTGATGCCATAATCTTGCCAGCCGACTTTTGCGTCATTCCACGCTTTGAAGTCGGTTCATCACGTGCAGTCCACTCGACTCGACTGACTGTCGATTGGACTCCGGTGTGAAATGATGGAGCCATGTTTCATCCATCGTCACACGACATCTTCGACGCAAAAATTCGGATTTATTACCATTGAACAGCTCCCAGCTCCAAACACTGCTTAGAATCATCGATTCGTTTTTGTTTTTAGTCGATTGTGAGCTCGCGCGGTACCCACTTTGTACAGAGCTTTTGCATAACCAAATATTCATTTACGATATGACCAACACGTTCCTTTGATATATTTAGGGTCTCAGCAATCTCAATCAACTTTACTTTACGGTTATCAAAAAGTTTTTGTGGACTTTTTTGATGTTTTCGTCGGTAACAGCCAACAGCTCCTTTGGGGCGTCCACTGCGTGCATCGTCCTCGGTGCACATTTCGCCTCGTTTAAATTTAGAAAACTACTTTTCTACGGTTGGTTTTCCTGGTGAAAAATTCAAATAATGTTTATCAAGCCAAGCCTTGGTTTCAACAGTATTTGTTTTCGCCAAAAAGCAATGCTTTGTTAACACACGAAATTCCTTTTATCCATTTTTTCAAAGTAACAAAAGTTCTTTCTAAAAAATGCTATTTTAAGAGTATTATTTAAATGTGGGCTATGTTTACAATTTCGTTTTCTGATTATTATGGCAGGAAAAGGAGACATCTCCAGACAATAAACAAATGCTAGTTATGTAAAAATTCCGGATAAGTGAGAATTAATCTAACTCGCTTTATCAAACATATATTCGTCGAAATCAGTTAATTTGTTTAATCCACTGAATTAAACAAAATAGTACTGCTACAATTTAAAGTTGGTTGACACTTTTTAAAGCTAAAACTGTAAATTTTTTTTATACCAACAAATGCCTCCATGAAGTTTTTTTTATATAATTCTTTAGCGTTTCTATTAATGCATATGATTTACATTACCTCCAAATCTGTTATTTCCTAAATATTCACTTGTCTATAGGCATTGTTCTCATATAAGATTTTTAATTTAATTTGATTATGTAATAAGTTAATAATTTTTGAAAAGGAATACGACTAATTCTATAAAGATTATCATTTATTAAATTAACTACACTCCATCTGGTTAACGAAATAAAATTATTTGCTTTTTATTTATCCCGTGAGGCATTGTTTGAAAGTGTCACCGAAAACTTATACATTAAAATAAATTAGCAACAGAATAATTTAAAAAAAACTGTCTCTTTAATCCTTCTGCATTAAGAATAGACTCAAGTCAATACGAGTCCTAGTAAAGAAATTTCTTACATGCAAAATTAAGCTCTTGATTAAATGTAAATAAGATTAACTGCTTTAATATTGTGGAAACAACAACACTAACAAAATGAAAAATTTGAAATAAAAGTTATGATATACTATTCGGAAACTATTCAGTTAAATAGTAGAAAATTAAAAAAATAAAAACAATCACAATTTTTGAGATATTGTTTCGTACATTGTGTTTTTGTTTTGCAGGTCGAAGGCCAGAAATAAGAAGCCACTATAGAGGCCATAAAATGTCACTTTGGTTAAACCTTATACCTCAGTTACACAGACCTGGAGTTGGAGATGATACCTCAATGAGACACCATCATTTTCAAGAGGAGGGTGACCAGTATTATGACGGTTTGTTAACCTTAGTGATAAGTTAACCAATGAAGCAAGTATATAAATAAAATAATATAATTTTTTTCACTTTTCAGGATTTGTTAGACCACAATCCATGCAGAAACCATCAATTTTTAATACTCTTCTTTTCCCTCCTCCTACCAAAGCTACAACAACTACTACACCACTTCCTCCAAAATCTGATACCGCCCTTCAAGCTATGACTACCGAATGTCCACCAAACACAACATTATCCACACCATCTACAAAATTATCCAGCAATAATCTGTTAAAAAAGTTGGCATCCAGTCATTATCAAAGTTATACAACGGCATTAACGGTCACAATAACAGTAGGCTGTTTTCTTTTGTTATTAAACATACTAATATTTGCCGGGATATATCACCAACGTGACCGAAGTAAAAAGAAAGAGAAAAAAAAGCAAGAAGAACTGATGGAAACTGGAAACTGTAGCAGTTCATCCGAAGAATGTTTTGATACTAAATCACAAATTTACGAACTACAAAAAGCTCATTATGATTCCTGTAAGAGATCAGACGACTTATCGAAATCAAACGCAATTAACAAAAGTTACCAGTTCGGTTTCATAAGTGCAGATGTTAGACATGAGAAAAAAACGCCAGACGTGGCCGAAGTACGTTTACAAAATCTGAAATCATCACCAGGTGCCGGAAAAAAATTTGACACAAATTCCTCGGAGATGCAAAGGCATTCAACAGGTAACAGTCCTAATATTCCGGAACCACCTCCGCCACCAAAAAATCAACCGCCTGTAACGAACGAATGTAGCTCAAATCAAGGTGGAATACTAAGAGCACACGGTGTACCAATAACACCCAGTTCCACAAAGAAACGAGTACAAATACAAGAGATATCCGTATGAGACCATATTTGATCCTTACTAATGTGTTGTTTTTGTAAATACAGTACAAACGTGTTACTCCTATTATTTTGCTCCTATTTGCGCGACTGAGTCATGGAATTGTTCTGTGATTAATATTACTAATATCTATTTTATTTACACATGATAATAACTTTTTACTAGTACATACGGAGCTGGACATAACCTCAACTTTTCAGAATCTCAGTGTAGTTAATGAATGAGCGCAAAATCAAAATAAAACCGAATCCTTGCTAACAGTTTGGCCAAAATGAGCAAACAATCAAATCAGTGTACAGATACATCATCGATCATTGCAGTTCTACCATAACATACAATTATTATTGCAGTTGATAACTTCCACAATTTATTAAATAAACTCGACACGTGTTTCGCCAACACTGTGGCTCTTTCAAAATTTACTTAAAACTACCTAAGAGTAGATGTTCATAAATAGGGTGGTGCATCTTCATTAGAGTGAGAGAAAAGATTTAATAATGGTGAGAGGATTTTATCTACTTGGTCATTAAGTAATATGTCTGTATTTTTATATTTGTTAATTTCTTTAGATTCTAATAGTGTAAGTTTTAAACTTTTATTTTAATGTGTAAATTTTTTAGACCTAAATTAACTATATGGTTATCTTCTAACACATGTTTGGCATAGTTAGAATCGGTCTTTTTTGAATTCTAAAATTTCTTCCCGTCTGACCTGTATAAATTTTTGAACAAGAACCGCAATAGAGTCGATATATGCCTGGTTTTGATAATTTCTCTACTTTGTCTTTATTATTCTTTATATGTATGCTAAGGTTATTAGTCGTTTTGTATGATACATTTATATTGTTGTCTCTGAGAAATTTATTAATTTAGTGATGGTTTTCCTATATATGTATATATATATATAAATGTATCATACAAAACGAATAATAACCTTAACATACATATAAAGAATAATAAAGACAAAGTAGAGAAATTATCAAAACCAGGCACATATCAACTCAATTGCGGTGGGCGAAACACGTGTCCGCTCGCTCCAGGTTCTGTCTGATGAATAGGGGTGAGTTTCTTTTGATTTTTTTGTATTATTATTATTTGATTGTATTATTCCACAAAAAAAAAGAAAGAAAAAACATGTTATAATTACTTACCAACTCAAACTTCCTCTAAGTTGCGTTAATTATACTTCCCCATCTTGCACCTTTATTTATTATTACTAAAAAAATACCATTAAGTCAAGGTAAAGTAATCGCTAATTCG
The DNA here is from genome assembly GCA_963921985.1 of Agrilus biguttatus. Classification (NCBI taxonomy): domain Eukaryota; kingdom Metazoa; phylum Arthropoda; class Insecta; order Coleoptera; family Buprestidae; genus Agrilus; species Agrilus biguttatus. The sequence goes on from OY998117.1 coordinate 34,155,807, forward strand.
AAGAGGCTACTAGATACCACTCTTACAAGAAGCTACATTTCTATGAATTCTCGATACATTTCTAATATTATTGTAATCAACTTTTTACGAAATAAGAAATCTTCCAAATAAGTGTAACTATATTTCTAGTAATTCTGTATCAGTAATTCAGTAATTTTTAAACAGGCATCTAAAATTCGAAACTATATAAATTTTCTTCAACTTGTTATAGTCCAGCTCTGTCGTTATGGTTAATGTAACTATTTATTTTTATTACAGTACATGTTCCACTTGTATACCTAATAATACTAATAGATAACATAATAATGGCTTGCATTTTAAAACAAAAAGTTACTTAAGTGAATTGTTAAGGAATTTTAATAAAAAAGGATATTGAACATTAAAGAACATTTTATAAAGATCTGTTAGTACATACTTACACAGATCATATAATAAATGAATAACGGATAAGTAAATGTGTAACATACTGTATATAATTTTTTAATAATTAATATTATAATGCATTTTTATTCTATTGTTGGCGAGAACTTCAATAAAAATGCGACAATCAGCATTTCGTAGAAACTTTATTTTTGTTTCTTACCTAGTTGAAAATTAAATATTTTATTTGAAATAAATATATACATAGGAAAATTTGTTGAAGACATAATTCTTAAATGATTTCACAAAATATAAAGTTCTAAAAATAGTTTAGGGATTGTTATTTTAATAGGGCCGATTTTATGTCACTCGGTATACTTATTTGTAAACCTATAAACTCTAAATTTCATGGGTTCTTTAAAGCAGTTCTCGCCAATAATATTATCCATGTAAATTATCAAAAAATACTGGTAGACAAACTGCGAGTCCAAGTAAGTTAAGCAAATTGGTATGTTACTATATAATGTGATTAATTAATAATTATGAATTGATTGTGCATTTGCATATAAAAATTTTTCATTGATGATTTAATTACATACATCAGTTTTTGCTTTTGATATAAAATAAACATTTTCAATAAATTATAATATGGTATTTAATTTTTGACATTAAAAGGAAACATCTACAGCAGTGATGGAGTAGTTTTGGCCTGTTATTTGCTTTTTTTTAAATGGATGGACCTATATTAAAGTTGTTATTATTTTTTACATAATTTTTCAAACACATTTTATTTTGATACCCTACTCAATGAGTTTTGATTATTTTTTTCAATTTATCTAAAACAGTGTAACAATTACGTCTTCAACTAGTTAACGTTTATAATACAAACTTTTTAAACCTCATTTTACACCTTTAGGGGTTTAATATTAAAAAGTTCCTGGCTCGCAACTCAATGATTTTCATGGATTGTTGTATAGATACAATTGGAAATTTTTTTCAAGGATATTCAATAATTTATAGTCATTTTTAGTTAATTAAATTTAAGCGATTCAAATTTTTGTCATAAATTATTAATTTACATTTGAACGTTTGTAATTAGTGATAAATTTGAAGAATAAAAATTAAAACAATTTAATTTATCAGAAGAAATTGCTTAACTGTTATAAAAAATAATGAATAGAAAATATATTTTAAATAATTAAATATATCAGCGAAAATAAATAAATATACAGAATACAGTATGAATAAGATAGGTAGATTTGCCACCAGATTTCAGCATCCGTTTCTTTGAAAACAGGAATAACCGTATCAGCTTTGAGAACAATGGAAGAAGGTATTTATTTAATTTTTTACTACATATTTGTTCAACTAAATATTAATGAACTGTTTAGGCAATGCATTTAGGTTAAATAAAATTATGTATTAGATTTTGGGGGAATAATAACACAAATATTTTGAGCTTTGTACACACTGAAGGTACAAGGACATATTTGCAGATAAATCTAAAAAGCCACTTCGCATTATGTTTCGATCAATGAGCCTTTTTCATTTTTGAAAATAACGTGCATAATTAAAAAAAAATTGTAGTGCTTACTACTTGACCTGGACGGTTGTTTCAAGAACAGCCTGTCAATTATTAATTAAAATGACTTGTCTATTTAACACTTAATATACTTTCGATACATTATTTTATTCATTTTTTTTAATGCTACGTCCAGTTTCTGTTATATAATTGAATTTTTCCTAGTTAATATTGCCCTTTGATGAAATTATCCTTATTTATTAATTTACAATTCCGTACACGTTTCTATTAAACTATCACCCTGTATATGCTGCATTTAAACATCGAAATAAAAACTGTTTACAAAATTTTTATATAGGCCGCAATTTAAATTTAAAACATACGTGTTTGATGGTTGGTTATCTATAAATAATACGAAGGTTATCGTGACCTCTCGAAATTGTCCTTTAAAAAAACTCGTACATTTGTATTCGAAATTCAGTTAGGTGTGGACTTCATCGACAGTTTATGAAATATTATCCAACAGAAATGAAATACTATAAATAATTTATAACTCTTGGTTCAAGCAAGTTTAGTTTTGAATAAAAAACACAAGTTTCAATAAATTATTTATTGTTGAAAACACTACAATATTGTTTCACCACACAGTGGCTTCATCAGGCGATGATTTAACAAATTACATCTTATTAACTAGTATTTATACATAGTAGAGGAGGGTAGGGGTTAAACATTATAACACTATATTCATTGAAAGTTAATATTTAAAAGTGGAGAATTATTCACCTCTACTTACTTGTTCGTTTAATATGTTACCTTTTTTGTTGTCTCAAGCAAATTTAATTTATAGTTTTTATTTTGTATGTGTAAAATTTGAAAGTTTGGCTCAAAATTTTGTTTATTATTAATTAAATGTTCGGCGTATGTCGAATCTGTTTTATTATGGATATGTTTCAACGACTAGTTTCTACTCTAAAAAGGATAAATTTAAGTTTAGTATAAATTAGTTTTATAGTTTATAAGCAGTAATATTTGAAAATTGTTTAAGGAAACGCTTTAAGGACAATAGTAACCATTAACATCTTTTTTCTAGACATTTGTTGTATACACTTGTTAAAAATATTTCAGCATTATTGTTAATACAATCTAAGTATCTAGGAAAGAGGATTCTGTAGGCAACATAGATTAGAACAGTAATATATATTTACGTAATTAATCCTTTTTTATCCTCCAATGTTCAAATAAATTTTTAAACGCTTAAACGCTGTAAAGATAAACGAACAAATCATCTCATTTATTATCGTGTTTTGTTTTTTTAATTTTGTCATGAAAAGTTATTTTGTAAAACAGATGTAGTTTTCTTTATCTCGTATCCAGAAAAAACCGATTAAATCGAAAAAGAACGAATTATTCTTTTTAATTTTGTTGAGTATTCAAAAACGCACTTTCTTTTTACTTTATTACGCGAAGTAAACTGTGACCTTTTTCATTTATGGAACTTCTGTAAGTTTTTTAAATATGGTATAAGTACATTAACAAATGAAATTGGCAACACAGCTTTACACTGTTTCTATTCTTGCTTACAGCTGTACTTGGTTCACGCTTTTCATTTGCTTCACGCTTATGTTCCGTGTACTACATCATGGATTAGAGTTATGTAAAGCGTAGTGATTTAGTCCTTTCAGAAGAAGAATTGTTTACAATTGTTTGTTTTTCACTATGTGTGTATCTAATCCTTCGTGAGCTTAGCGAAGTAGAAGTCACGCAACCAATAAAATGGATAGAAGATTCAACGGAAAATTTCCAGCATGTATAGAAGGTAGATGTGCTATATTTTTTTTTAGTTTTAATTAAATTACTAGAATTAGTTATACATGTTGCTAACTAAAACAGTTTGCATAAAATTATATGTTTTACCAAAACCCTTTTTTTGTGTAAGTACTTAGTTAATTTTAAATAAAAACAATCGCATTATTAAAAATATGTATTTATATTTATGCAGGATATTTGGACAATTTACGTCAACATAATGGTAAAACATTATATGCACATGTGGTGTAAGGCTGCATTAAATGCTGTGTGATATTTTAAACAAAAAAGTCCTAAATAATATAACTAATTCATTGTTTTTAATGACATAGTTAATGTAAATTTTTATAATCAACTTAAATTATTTCATTTAAATAAATTATACTTAAAATTCTACTTGCTTGGGTGTTTATCTATATTTGTAAAGGACGCCTGATGTCCTAAAAACAACTGTAGATAAAACAAAGAGATTTCAACTTGTGGAATCATATTTAACAGAATTATAATTATATATTTACAACTCTGGACTTAACAATTATCTTTTTATGATAAATTTTGCTAGTATTTACTTTAAGTGTTTTATTACCGTTAATCCGTAGGCAACATTAAATTCATTTTTTTTGTAAATTTACGAAAAAAATATTTTAAGGGCGATTAGGGATTTATTAATGTCAATATTTACACTAAGGCATTTAATGAATTTAAATGTTTTCTTTTTTATTTTACTTTCCTTTGTTTCCTCTCTTCAAATTTTAAATCTGAGCTTCGCTTTAGTTAAAGCTCTAATTTATCATGTAAAAAAATGTTTTTGACGTATTTCAAAGTTGAAAGAAATTGCGCCACCTTATGATTGGAAACGAATCAAGTTAATTGGAAAATTCCGTTTAATTCACATAACTATAAGTATCCTGTTATGTGATACCCAGATTTTAAATTTTTTCAAATTCAGCTTATTGTCCAAGGGTAATCGCATTATTGAATTTTTGAATAGCCATGATTATGTAGATTTTACATCACGGTTAAAACCTGCTATTACCCAGAGGTTAACAAGGTGAACTTAAATAAAACTTTAAAAGCAGATTTTTCATTACAAATAACTGACATTCAAATGTGGGCTTCCCAAAGCATTTTTTGAGTATCATATTTTTTAAATTGCAACTGTTGCTTTTTCTAATGCAGAATAATGCAGGCTGTAATTATTTAACCCATGTGAATCACTCTATAACGTAAGTATTAACTTTAATCAGGTTGTAATAAAACAAAGCATATAAACTTATGGCGATAAGGATTTTACTTTTGAAACAATTATTTATTGATTTGTTATACGGTTTTAGAAACTACTTGTGAAAAGCGCACTGTCGAAAATTACGCGATTAAAGCATATTATCCTAAAATTTAAACTAACTATTTTTTTAAGTGCTGTTTCAAATGACTGCATGACTCTGTGTCTAAAAGAACTAAACAACTAGGATAAGGGCTTTTTTACCGCAATTCCGTACAACGTTTAGTACATTAAATGTAATACGTGCAGATAATCCTCTTTTCACGTAATGTTCATTCTCACAAACTCCCTTGCCTTATTTTTTATTTATCTATCTTTATATATTATTTTACCATCTGTACTGCAGGCATTTAAACAAAAAATTAACCAAAACAGATTTTTGACAATGTAGAAAATTAATCTTGCAACATTGTTCTTTTGTCTTTTCGGTGGTCAATCAATAGGGCAATAAACGTGCTACAGGGTCGTAAAGTCTGTTCCACTATTACAACATCAAAACTTCTTTGGAACGAGTAGAAATTTTATTTAGAAACTTTATAAAAGATAAATTTCTACAGTAACGTCTTATCTCTTTAATTGTTGAAACGGATTTCTATCTGATATTGAAACATTCAGGATATTGCGAGCTTTTAGAAATTCCAAAAATTTACAATGTGTTATTTGAAGTCTGCTCTTGTCCACTGCTCAAACGAATTGTAAGTCGAACTTAAACTGATTGAGCTGTACTTTTAGAAATTGAAGAAATTTTTGACAGAAAGAAAGTACTAGTAACTTTTTCAAACTTTATATAGATATTAAGAACAAGGACAATTATTTCTCTGAAACTTGGATTCTTCAAGTAGACGAATTCTTTATAATACCATAATTTTAATTAATTCTAACTATAACCAAATAATCCTGTAATTCTAATGAAGTCAATTTTTAACTGTTATTGTTCACATAAAGTCCAAAATCTTCATTAAAATTGTTTTTCTTCAAGTAAATGGTTAGCTTAAACTTAATTATGTTTAATTAATTTTATGTTAATTGAATCTTGTTTTAAAGTTTCTCCCCTTCTCTTCACCACCTATTGAGGCACATTTGTTGATTTCCAGATGAACAACTTTAATTCCTTGCGTTTTTATATTTATTAGTTTTGGTATATTTTAAACGATTTATTCAAAGTTCAGAGAAAAGTAATTGTAAATAATTAACAGTATAATAATTTTTACAAAAGTGGTCAAATGATCATGGTATACAGATTTGAGTAAGATTTAAATCTATCAATTATTTTGTCTGTAACTTCATGTTTTGTAAAATCATGAAAAGTCCAATTATTTTTGAAGTATTAATGTAGATCATTATTTTAATTGTAAATGCTACTATTTTATATTTGTATTTGTTTGATTCTAAAACTCCCATAAAGATTATTTGTTTTGTGCTGATTGAATAGTTGACAAGTTAAGGATTGTAAACTGGCATGTTCTTTAAATTGTTTATTAACTACTACATAGGAAAACTTTTGTAAATTAATTAATTAAGTGTTTTGTTGTTTCAGGTTGTGCGGTAACGAGTAACTAAAGACTTTCGAGTACATCTTAGAACTATAATCCATATATATAATACCATCTGCCACCCAAACGAGTCCATTATTGTCCATGTCCATGTCCATGCGAGCTATCATCTCTATTAGATCTCCTTTAATTCTTTGTGTAAAGCATATAAAAAGTAAATTTTATTTAACAAAATTTTAATAACATAGCTTCACATATTGGACAATAATTTCTCTTATTATCTTAAAAAAAATTACGGATAATACTCATTTTATTTTTAGAATAACTTTTTTTATTTTTTTTTGTGTAAAGTGTTGTTTTTATTCAAGTAATTAACTTTCTATTCATTGATTGATTTGCCAAACTGCAGTTTAATTTTTTACTGTTTACCTCAAGTTAAGAATTTCAAATTTTCGCTGTAGACAAATAAATACGTGAATTGATTAACTTTCCGTCAAATGTAATTTTTTACTAAATATTTTATTAATATGCTTTGATGTATGCAACTCATACCAGTTCAAGTAAAAAATTAATAAATCATCTTTTAATAATGGAATATGTAAGTTAGACCATCTTCACCACCTAAAGAGGGCACAGTTTGCTGAAATAATTATAGTGGAAACATTAAGTATTTGTAAACTTCAAGTGTGTTTTTTATTATGTTATATTATTAATGGAGTTGTTTTTTGTATTATACTCACCGTTAACTAATATAACAGTATTTATTGAAATGTAATAAAATAACCAATATTTAAGGAATTTTTAAATAATACTTGAATTGTATTTATCATATATTTATTTTTATGTTGTTACAGAAATATTTACTTAAAGTATGTTAGGATATGTATTCCATCAATATTTATTTACATGGTTTTGTTAAAATTACTGTAATAATAAACAATGGGAAAAAGGGTACTTATTGTGGGGAGAAAACGAGTGCGAAAAGTAGTAAGAGTGAAAGTGAGAACGTTACTGAGATAATAAGGGTGAAAATGAGTGTTTGTGTATGGGTGAGGGTGAAAGTAAGAAAAACAGGGTGGAAGAAAAAACGAAGGAAGAAAGAAGGATGGGAGAATTTGAATGAGAGAGAGAGAGAGAGAATATGTGTCGGGGTGAGTATAAATGAAAGAGTATATGCCTAGGGGTGAATATGAATGATAGGGAATACATGCAGGGGTGAGTATGAAATGCAACGGGAATAAGAGTGGAAATAATATAATAATAAATAAATGGGAAAGAGAAGGGGTAAGAGAAAGAGAGAAAGAGTACGTGAAAGGGTGACCAATGAAATAATTTGTGGGGATGAAAGACTATGCGTGGTGGGGAGTATGAATGCAAGAGAGGGAGTAAATGTAAGGGTGAGTATGAAATGCAGAGGGAATAAGTGTGAAAATAATATAATAATAAGTGTGTGTGAAAGAGAGGGGTAGGATAAAGAGAGAAAGAGTACGTGGGAGGGTGAACAAGGAAATAATTTGTGGGGATGAAAGACTATGCGTGCTGGCGAGTATGAATGAGACAGGGAATAAATGTAAGGGTGAGTATGAAATGCAGAGGGAATAAGTGTGTGTGGAAGAGGAGGGGTAGGCTAAACAAAGAAAGAGTACGTGGAAGGGTGAACAACGAAATAATTTATGGGGGTAAATGACTATGCGTGGTGGTGAGTATGAATGAAAGAGGGAATACATGTAGGGGTGAGTATAAAATGCAGAGGGAATTTGTGTGGAAATGTGTATGTATGAGGATACTAGAGGGAATGAATGAGAGAGAGAGAGAGAGAGAGGCAATATGCCTAGGGGTGTGTATAGATGAGAATGCGTGGGGCAAGTATGAATGAGAGAGAGAGAATGTGTGGGGTATGAATGAAAGAGCGTGTGAGAGAGTACTTTCTCACACGCATTTTCATTAATACCCCTCGGAGCGAATGAGTGCGTGTAAGGGGAGGGGGGGAAAACAAACAAATAAAAGAGATAGATGCATATAATCGTTTTATTTTAAAAAAATAAATTTTTCACGCCTACCAGGTTTAGTGCGACCGTTTTTGTAATTCGAAGACCGTCCGGGACTAGGCCCGGCGACTGGATAGCCCCAAATTCGAACTAGAAGCCCCCAAGACGCGAAATTTGTAAGTTCCGGGATACCAAGCTTTGCAAACTCCACAATTAGAATCTCAAAGTCTTCAAAGCAATAAATTCCGAAAGATTTTCGAGATTTATTGTTGGAGGCTTTGAGATTCGAATTCCGAAATCTCCGCGACATGGTATTACGGAACTTACGAAATTCCGAGGGTTGGAAGCATCGAAGTTCGAATTTGGACGCTCCAGAACACTCCCGCCCGGAATCACACGCGATGCACCACAGTCCCTTGATGGAAGAGCGACGACGAGATGTCCTGATGATTCTGCAACAAACATATGACATTGTATTATTATACTTTTAACTTATTAATTATTTTAAATATAATATTCATTTTAATTCTCAGTAACAATTGTTTCGTTTCTTTTTCTCATAACAAATTGGCCCATACTGAAGAAAACATTGCAAAATTAAAGATATATTAATATATAGTTTCATTTGAACAATTCTTTAATCAATAAATAATAAAAATTAACATTCAAAGGTCAAATGTCAGAAGAATAAAAGATACAGAAATAAACTTAGTTATTTAAAAATACAATCAGACAATTCGTAAATTTAATCCCTTAAATGTAAATATCTGGGAACTAAATTTTTTTATTGATAAAATTTGAATGCCAACATATATGCCCTAAGTGAGTCAATTAAAAAAAAAAAAATCAAAACAGAGCAATACGAAAGTTTGACTACAAAAATTCAAATATCAATGAGTAATAAAAATAATCAATTCCTGTATTTCCCCAGTAAGAATAAGAAAAATATTTAAAGTTTTATATTGTAAAATGGCCTAAAGAAAAACTAAATAGATTATTAGAAGAAATTCCGATAAAATAAGAATGTTTGACCCCAGAAAACTACTATTTAAGATTTTTTTTTAAATTTTCATGACAGCGATAAATAACAACCCTTACTTCTATATACACTTAAATAAAATACAAAATTAAAGTGGAAAAAAAGCATCAGATCAATCATTACTACTTTTACAAGCTTTTGAATGTATAGATATATATATATATATATATATCTACTATTAAAAAAAAAATAAAATGTAGGTACTTAAAACAAAAATTATTTTATTATTGTTAATTGTTTATTAACTGGTTTATTCTACACAATTCCTCATTTTTTTAACAAAAAAGAAACTTCTTAATTAAGAATGGTTATAAAATGTTAAAAATAATTATTCTTTTAAGTCCCTTCAGTTGCTTCCTACACACTAGTTAACTTTAATTTAATAATTAATACAATTAATTGATATTACAATTTCAAATTTGTATTTATTTGGCTAGCTTGTAGGAAGCTCATGGACTGCGAAATAAGAAGCGTTGTATAAATTAGCAATTGGTGGAGGTGCTGGGTGTCGTTTTTAATAAGAATAATGGCAGGAAGAGCATGATGTATTACACACCAAAGCCCTTCAAATAGTTTACTTAAAAGAATATTTGAAATTACAAGTTAATATTTTTGAAATAAAAAAGCAGTACACACTAGTAACACAAATATTACTCTTGAAAAAGTTTGACAGACCGAAACGTATTGAGAGTTATTAATATATTTTATGGCAATGTCAGCACATGTATAGGAAATAAGTTAAAACAATTTAAAATCAAACCGGTATATTTTAATAACTCAAACTTAAGCAAACACCTTGTCAACAACAAATTAAATACGAAACCAGATAATTCTGAGAAAAGTGGTGTATATGAAATAACCTGCTCTGACTGTTCAACAATATACATTGGAAAGTCCAAACGATCAATTGCCACCCGCTGTAATGAACATATTCGTAACGCTATACACAATAATCATTGGTCTGGTCTCTCCTCTCATTTAATAGAAAATAACCATACTTGTAATAAAAATAATCTAAAACTATTACACCACATACAAGGAGGAAAAGTCTTAGATCAATATGAAATATTAGAAATCAGAAAAGCCATTTTGTTAAATAAACAACTAGCAAACGACCAGTTAGAATTTGGTAACAACCCCCTCCTAGATCCAAATCTTATAACACCAAAAAGTTCTAGTATTTAAGTAACCAATATTTTCTTAACTTTAGTAATTAATCATACTCCTGATGATGCCCTAACAAGGCGAAATGTGCATAGAGTTTTTGAATAAATATAAGTGATACCTCTCCAAGAGTTTTCTTCTTTTATTTTGAAAAATGTTTCACCAAGAGTTTTCGCCTAACTATCTTTTTAATTTAATATACTTGAAACATTGAAAAAAAATAGTACTTATTATAATTTTTTTCATAAAGACATCACTCACAATTCAATTTCAATTATTGAAAACAAATAATATTCAAAATTTAATGTTGTTAAATGACCTAAAGAAAAACTACATGAAAAATAAAACAAAATCTGATAAAATGACAAAATGTACCAAATTGATCCTAAACGATTAAAGTTTGTTTCCGGAACAAAAGGACTGTAGCTACAAATCAAAAAATTAATTCATACTTTTATGATAGTGATAAATAATAACTCTTATTCTTATGAACATAAATGAAATATAAAAATAAAAGCAGAAAAACTTAAAAGACACTAACCCTTGTGGCTTCAGTCGTTTCACTGTTCCCTTTCAATCCGTACCAACATTCCAAAGAACTTTTCAACTCCAGGAAGGGAAACCAGAAATAGCTGTAACTAAATTAAATATTAATATTCATAATTCAGATAAACAATTACTTATTATAGAAGCTTTTGAATGAAATTAACAAAAAGTATTTTACAAATAAAAAAAATTGGTTGATTCTTTTAAAAAAAAAAGCATCTTACAAACTGTTCAACTATAATTTATTAATTAATATAACTAATATAATATAGCACAAGGGCTACAAATTAAAAGATTAAAATAAGCGAAAAATAGCGTCATATTCAATAAGAAATAATAATGATAAGAATTTAAATAGACTTAAAAATAAAAATGGAGAAATAAACTGTTAAGATGCAAAAAATATTTTTATAAAATGGCTAAAAGACACTAACCGCTGTGATTTCGATCGTTGTGATGTATCTTCGAACCCTTTACTGACTTTCCAAGAACTTTCTTCAACATCAAGAAGGGAAACCAGAAATGGCTGCAATTAAAACAAATATTACATTTTACAATCCAAATAAACAATTATTAATTTTATAAGCTTTTGAATTTATAAAAAAATCAAATAAAAGGAAAATTAATTATTTTACATGATTGGTCAAATGTGTATAAAAGTGTATAAAAGTTTTTAAACATATTACTTTGGTTAATTCTACAAAATTCCTAGAGAAATAATAATGACGGGAATAGCATATTGTGCTATATAAAGTAAAGAAAATTTTAACCACCTGTATTACTCAAAATTATTTCAAATTTAATTACAAAATTAAATATATATATGGGATCTCCCCTACCTCCCTATTGACAGAAATTTTTATGTCTAATTTTGAATTACGCTTAATTGAATCAATGACCCCACTTTTAAGACTTGTTAAATTTTGGACAAGATATGTCGACGACATTCTCTGTATATGAGCAGGTTCTGACAGATAATTAGATTTATTCTTTAAACACCTAAATTCTATTAATCCAAAAATACAATTTACAATAGAAAAAGAAAATGATAACTCTTTGAACTTTTTGAACCTAACAATTACCAAACTGAATAATAAATTAAATTTGAGCATATTCAGAAAACCTACATATACAGATATTGTAACCCCTTCAAAGTCCAATTAATTACATAAAATAAAAATAAGTAATTTTTACAGTTACATTCGTAGACTAGTAAGACTTACATTAACTAAGATAGACTATGAAACTGTAATCTCAATATTAGAAACCATAGCTAACAATAATGGCTTTAATCCAAACCTAATTGACAAATTAATCCACAATATAAAACGCAAACAAACCCGAAAATACTTTTATGCTCAAATATCACAAAAACCATCCAGATACTATTTTATTAACCATGTAAATAGTATTAGTTATAAAATCACAAACATATTAAAGAAACATGTATTCAATTTTATGAAGTAAACAAAAACAAGTTAAGGAGTCTCTTGGGTTGTAATAAAGATTAAGTAAAAAAAAACTAAAAAAGAGGAATTTATAAATTAGACTGCCTCAATTGTGATGCGTTTTACATTGGCCGAAATTAGACAATAAAAAACGTACTGGTAACAAAGGACAAAAACGGAACTACCTTGAAATAGTAGAAATTCTAAAAGCTAAAAATAAACTACTTAATATTACTAACGATCATGTAGACTTTTCGGTATCACCCTTAAGAAAATACAAATTAACATGTAATTCTTGTGAAAAATTCTATATTGGTAAAACAGCTAGAAACTGTAAAATTAAAATCAATGAACATTACAGATCTTATAATAACAATAAAGCAGATTCCAATTATGCAAAACACTTAAACGATAATAAACATACGTTTAATAAAGATTTTAGAATAATACATGCAGAAAATAATTCATATAGACTAAAATTATTAGAAGAATTAGAGATAAATAAAAACAAATACAGTCCTAATATTATTAAGAACAAACTGAAGTCAATAATTCTCCATTACTAAATTTATTTTATTTCTCACCCCCTCCTGGAACGAAACTATATCGTCAAGTGATAAATAATAAACTGTGAAATTCGAAAAAGTGTTTTTTATTCATTAAGTACTTAAGAAAATCAATTAACGAGCACATTTAATGCTTGGAAAGCCCACCAACCTCTAACAAACCTCTATAAAAATCATATTGTGTTAAAATCCTCTTTACATTCGTTGATAATAAACTGAGAAGTTCGAATCATATGTCCGATATTTTAAATAAATTTAGTGAAACAAAAACTAACTGTATTTTTGAATTTTGAATTATTAATTTCAACATATTTCACCACGAACTTAACGAACATACAGTTAATTTACTATCTGATATTTCAATATCTGTAAATATTCAGTTATTTGAATAATCAAATATTTGAATATCTGGAATCTTAATATATGACGATTTGAACATTCAATGTCAAAAAAATTGGAACTATAAAAATATTACATTAATTTCTATTCGAAGACAGATAATAAAATGGAACTTGAGAACTACATACAAAAGAAACTGATCCAGCTGATGGACAACGTGGGACGCACAAGCAAGACCAAACTAATATTAATAGAATCAAAGCTCAGTTTTTTATGAAACATTTTATAAATAATAATAAACAAATGAAATTGCAAATTAATGTCTCAAACAGTACAGCAAGATTGGCTTTAAAATCTGCCTACAAATTTTGGTTAGACTTTTTAGGACTACATTTAAAACTAATACACACGGAATATGCACACAAGGAAAACAGTTTACTTTTTCAATTCGTTGACCGCCAAGTGACAGAGGACGTACAGGAGCAGGGTAAAAAACATTTTTTAATACTGTTACTGGAGCAACAAAAACATAAAAATCACACACATGGTAACAACACGCAGGGAAAAATCCAGAATTCAAATGGTTACTTCCAATTTCATAGTAGATGTGTAAATTTATCAGACATTAGTTTTAATTCAGAATAAATTAGTTTTTTAAATTTAGGCTTGAAATATTCTCCAAACTTACATAATTATAAGGAATTAGATCGATTAGCAATTAATACAGAATTAGCCTTAGATTCAAATCATACGTCAAATTTATGTTATAAATTGAATATTGCAAATATTTAAGATAAAAAAAATAAAACTTTTAAATTAAAACAAAAGTCAGAAAAACACCTATTACAAAGTATTTCTAAAAAACAGAGTGATAATAGCCTGATATTATGTAAAGCAGATAAAGGGAATGTGGTAGTTATTATGACAAGCAAGGAATATTATGATAAAATTAAGGATTTATTAAATGATAATAATAGTTTTACCAAATTAAGAATGGACCCTATAAATAATTATCAATAACAGGTTCTACAAACTTTAAAAGATAGTAATTTAATTTTTGATGAAAACTACTTATGCAAATGTAAAACAATGAATCCGCTACCTCCTACATTTTATGGCTTACCCAAGTTACACAAACAGAGTAACCCAATGAGACCAGTGGTTTCTTATGTTAACGCTCCGAGTAAAAAAACTCTGTTGATTTTATAAACGATATAAAAGATCTAAAAATACCGAATAACGCAAAATTGGTATCCTTCGATATTCGCAGGTTGTTCACACTAATTCCAATAAAAGAACTACGTGATTTAATTTCAATTATTTTAAAAATTCAAACTGTCAAACTAAACTAGAATTACAATTAAAAAATTGTTTAAATATGTGTATAGATCAAAATTATTTTTGCTTTAATAATGAATTTTATAAACAGTTGGATGGTCTTCCTATGGGTTCGCCGATCTCACCTTTATTGGCAGATATTTTAATGTCATCCTGTTTGAGACATTTATTTGCAATTTCATTTGTTTATTATTAAAGTCCAAATTAGTTGAGAATGAAGCAATTCCCCAAGTAAGTGTTCCATAGAACCTGAAGTTTACATTTAAACAGGTATTTGAGGATCCAGATGTTCAAAATTTTGAAAAATAAAATATATATACTGAAATATTCGAACATCTAAATATGAAGTTTTAAATATTTCCCATTTCTCCCCCTCAATTTAGATAAGATGTGACACCGGTGTCGGTTTTCAATTAAACAACAATAACACCTTATAACTCTCATCAGGCCTTGATTTCGCCATTTGATGTAAGTTTCAAATATTTTTATTCAAGGTATTCGAATACAATTCTGAGCTCTACCTAAGAAAAAACCTTTTAGTTGGTCAGTGCTCCACGAAGGATGTATTTCCATGAAAAATAATTTAGCCAAATTTGTACTTGAAAACTGCTAAAGATCAAATTAGCGAAAACGGGGTATACATCGAAAAAATAAAGGTCGAAGTCCTGAATACGTTTTCAAATAATCACACATTGTCTAATCAGAAATGGTAGATATACGATTGAATTATTTGAATCAAGCATAACGTAATAATTTAGACGTACACTTATCATTTACTAATAATCATTGGTAAATACAACAATCATGATCATGCAAAATAAAAATCAAAATTATTGGTTCAAGGACTTACCACTTTTCGTAATCCTGGGAATAAGTTTCATTTTAACGCACTGTTGAATTTGTAATTAACGATTAACAACAAAATTATGAAAATCTTCTTTTTCTAAATCATCGAAAAATAACTCAACCCTTAACACTAAAGGACACCCATCAACATGGCACTATGTTAATAATAATGCTTTACAGTAATATTAATACCTGTTGATCGTGCTACATCGGACCAGAATACCGAACTATTTATTCTTTCTTGATGGAAAAGTTTTAACACGAATTGTTTCAGTTTTCATCCTTTTCTCGCGCTCTTTTTCTTTCTCTTTCTTTCGGTCGTAGGATATGGTGCTAATAAAACGTTCGTCCTTATCAAAGTCACGGAAAAAACATACAATCATATTATAAGTGATTAGTTGAAAAATAATTTGAATATTACAATAATTTGTAGTAACCAACCAACACTAAATTAATAAGATATAGGATACATTCACCTATTACAACATTCAAATGTGTTGACCGAAAAGTTTTATATTTATTTACATAAATTTCATACAAAAGAACTCTCAAGTAAAATATAAAATTCATTTTATTGTTAATTGCCGTTTTTATACATTCTTAAAGGATGGGCTTTGTATTGCTAGAAATACATTAGCGGCTTATGATGTAAAATTAATTTTTGATTAAAAATGCTACGGTAATGTTACTTTAATAGCAAATATACTTTTACGTTGCTGCACTTTGTTCAAGTACTTACAACTAGCAATAAGATTTTATTATGCTTGGTATATTATTTAAAGCAGAATATTAGCTCACTTCGCCATTATACAGTATATATCCCTTAAAATATACTGTCGCAGTTTAAGTACTTTGTAAAACTATTGAGTTTCCCGAAAGGAAATTATTTTCGAGAAAAAGTTAAATTTATTGCTATAAACATGCAATTCTTACTACTTTTGATTTATTTATTTTTAAATGTTCTGCTTAATTATTAATTTGTTTCAAGAAAGATAATCCATATGCATTGACTAGAAAGTACGAGGCATGTTCTTTTAAGTAAGTGCCGTTTTGAAATTAATAAAAAACGTGCAAAGATATCTTAATAATTTTATTTTTACATGAGAGCCTGTACCTTAATCTACTTTTCTACATAATTTCCTTTAATATTGAGGCCCTTGTCATTGGCCAGTTTTTGAATACCCTTCTCATAGAACTCTGCCACCTGACTTGTTAACCACTGCATCACAACTGTTTTGGCTTCGTCATCGTCTTGAAGACGCTGACCGCTCAGATGTTTATTCAAGTGCAGGAACAAATGGTAGTCACTGGGCGCTAGATCAGGGCTGTATGGAGGATGATCTAGAGTTTCCCAGTGAAATGATGTGATGAGATCTTTGGCCCGATTAGCCACATGGGGACGGGCATTGTCATGCAGCAAAACGATGCCCTTGCTCAACTTGCCACGTCTCTTGTTCTGGATTACACGGCGCAGATTCCTTACCATTCCATCACTCATAATGTTTTGTCCGTAAACTGCATAGATCTCACGATAAATATCAATCGGTTTTAGTCCTTTAGCCCTAAGGAATCGTATAACAACCCGATCTTCACAGTCGGCAGGACTCACGATTATCGGAGTCATCTTAAACACTCGGTAAACAACGTAAACAAGGACGACTCAGACTGTGGTGGCGTCAGTGCTTACCGCAGCGTTACGGCGGCAGAATTTCAAACCGGCACTTACTTAAAAAACATGCCTCGTAGTTAAAATAAATCGGCAATCTTGTATAATTTGCCAGTTTTCCACACAGAGAAACATTTAAAATTAAAAGTCAAATCAAAAAACCTTAGAAATTAAAAATAATTTATAATTTTACTACTTGAAAAAAATATCAAAAATAAAAACTATTTTTGTTTTTCTTTTATTAATTTAATAAATACAACAGATGTTTAATGATAAAATCGTACAATATATTAATTCTGATGAATGGCGTGACAAACTGCACTAAGTCTTCACATAATATGTCATCACCGCTAACAACTACACTTAGGAGAATTTTGAGATAAAATGTTATGATACGCCACTGGGTCTACAATTTCTGCGCCAATTAATATAATCGACTTTGCGCTAGAGTCAAAATTACACCGAAGACTAGCTTGTTTCATAGGCAACCTTCTTAGCTTTACTTTAAAACGCAGGACTTTGTTAATTATTTTAACGAGTATAATCTAACGATAATAATTAGCATAAATTATGGAATTTTAGTTTATGTATATATATATATTAACTACTATTATACTCAACAATGTTAAAAATGTTCAATTCGATAAATTTTTAGCATTACTAGTATGAGTACGAGTCGTAAAATTAATTTTTCTACCTTTACTGCACGCAAATTACCTGCGATTTAATCCCTTCGTTTTATGGGTCCAAAATAATGAATTGATTATCGAAAAGCGTACTTGTATAATAAAATAAAGAAAGTATATAAATACAAATACCATAGTATTATACGTGTCTAAGATGATAGGAAAAAGTAATTAAATACATATTAATTAATTTTACAATTTGGTTATAAACAACTGTGTTACAGGTACAACGTATAAACAAAATTTGTAACTCTTATCACCTTTCTGATACCTAGAATTTCTAAATCGGTCCGGTATTCCAAGTAAACTGCCTTCATTTAAGTATTAAAACGCACATATTAAATAATATTTGAAATACCATAAATGTATTTAATAATATATTCCAAATACTTTCATTTCAAATACTTATTATGTCGAATAGCAATATTCGTACTAGTTAAAAGCAGACCTACGTTCAATTATTGTGAGCCGTGATCAGTTAAACTAGTTCTATATTCATCCATCAGAATTTGATCTTTATAGAATGATTTACACATTGATCGACGAAGGTTTAATGAAATCGTATCAATACAGAAATTAAACAGACATCTGGGAATAAGGGTAAGTAATAGTATCAGAATTTTTAAAGCCTCAAAGTTTCCTACCACAATACTTAAACTACAGGGGGAAGATACGACAGGTAGGGGAGGGACAGAATGAAATGTCCACTTGCAAAAAATTCGGTTGTATGAATCGAGCGGTCGTGTAATTTGGGGTAAAACGTAAAAATTGTAGATTGAGTATGCGGTCATAAATTCGAATACAAATAAAACACAACTAACATCATGGAGCTTATTTTGTATTTGTATTATCTTATTATATATTAACATAAAAACAACAAGAATAGTACTAATGACAGTAAATATCTAATAATTAATATTTATTAAGTGCACATGAGAAAAATCATAATATTACAAGTAACCTAACATAACCTAACCAATTTGTTTTAAAAAATAACGGTGTATACATTATACAAAATCGACAGGTACATTTTACCCTTTCTCCATTTTTACATTCAAGAAAGATTTGACCGAAAAATCCACTTACCGCTCGATGGACTGACCACAAATAGGACGACACCAAAAAATTCTTAGTACTTTATCTGTACTACGTATTACAAACTTTAAAAACTTTTAACAATTTATTAAACTCAACAATTTTTAGTAAATTTCCTGAAAATCCAGTAAATCTAATCAAATTTCCGTTACTGACATATTTTTCAAAAGGTACCCATTATCATCTGAAACTAGGTACTTAAGAATAGATAATAAGAAATTACTCATGTATTGACTATGTTCTCGTTTTATTAAGGTGTAATTATAATTAAGTCTCAAAATTCACTAAGATACGTTATCAGAAAAATAATAATATTAGTTAGGATGTAATAATTTCATAAATCACTATGGACAACTTCACATAACTAGCTAATATTAATTTTGTATTTTTATACTTATGTACATTTGAATATTAAATAAATTCAATCTGTTTATATGTAATAATTTTAAAGAAAATGAAAGGGAGGGAAATTTTGGACGGATTTTCTTTTAGATAGTGAAACATCAGCAACGAAATTTCGAACATACCTATTCATGTTTACTGATTTCAAACAAGCAGATAAAAAACACTAGATATTCTAACATGGGAAGAAGGAAACTGTTTCTAAATTACAACCCACCGTATCTTTTGCTAAAAAGTAACTTCAATTACCTAATAATAATTAAGAATAACAGATATTATCTTAGGTATTAGATAATTCAATAATTTTTTTATAAAACCCAATATAACCCGTTCGGGTTCTACTGTTGTATCTTCGGGAAAGATAGCTACATCGATTGGCTTTATATACCCACCTACGCTAGCATTATTAATTTTAAGATATTATTAAATAATGATGATAATGACGTTAATCTCTACTAGGAAAGTCTGAAAATGGTTTGTTTTCGAGAACGAAATTTTGTACATACTTTGAAATATTTAATTAAAAACCCATTTAGGAAAATATATACTATTACTTCGTAATTTGTAACAAACAACCCATGACAGTTTTAAAACTTAATAAAGATTCAGAAAGCAGACTCATAAGTCTAGTTTCATTCGGTGATTGCTTACGTAGGGTGTAATTCTTTCATTGGGCGTTTAATAGCTAGTATGAATAAATAATTACCTTAATACAGTTGTATGTCATAAAATACGGTAGTTGAATGTTTATGATAATATTGTGAAAACGTTATACGTGCAGTTAAAATGCATTGAATTTCTACGATAAAATAGGTAAGCAAACATAATTTCAATAGGAATTTATGTGTTTATTGTATAATAGTTGCTTACTTGTAATGAATAAATTGAAAAGTATCAAATTAAAAAATATATAAAAAGAGAGAAATATTAAGAATTATACTAACGTTTTACTGTTAATTATACTACTAATTAAACTGACTACAATTATGTTCGTACTATTCATACTAATTGAAAATTGGACATTTGGATACACAATTATGACTTCTTAGGTAAACTCAAACCTATATTGTCTGAGTTCCTAGGTCCTCAATTTTATCATTCAATGAAATTATCGTTGAAATATATTCTACGATGATTGATAATTTTAATGTTTAACAAGAGGAAAATGTTTTACTTTATAATTAAGTAAGTTTGCTATAATAAAGTATTATTTTATGATAAATAAAAAACAAAGGCGTTATGTAGGAATACAAGTGAAAAGA
This sequence comes from Agrilus biguttatus, assembly GCA_963921985.1. Lineage (NCBI taxonomy): Eukaryota > Metazoa > Arthropoda > Insecta > Coleoptera > Buprestidae > Agrilus > Agrilus biguttatus. The sequence goes on from OY998117.1 coordinate 34,176,655, forward strand.
AACAGTGAATGTAAGAACGAGAATGAGTTGAAAAGATCCGCGCTATCGACGGGGTGCAGAACATCCCAGAGTCCCAGTCCCCAGTAGTAGTAGTAGTACTCGTCAAATAGAACTACTAGTTGTAGTTGAAAGTGTTTCACTTCTTTTTATTATTGTACTTTGTTTGTCTTTATTGTTAATGAAATGATGTTGTCATTCTTCGGGTGTACAGGCCGTCGTCGGTTGGAATTGCTTCCTAACGTTTCGCTAGCACGAGTGGCGAGCTTCTTCAGAGGTCTATCCATTTTCGCTGTTGGTTGTAGACTGTCTACAGCGGATTCAATAAAAATAATTATTGCCATTGAAATAAAAATAGTATACAATTAACAATAAATTGATTAAGGCTTTCGCGGCCAGTTGATGAAATGATGTTGTCATTCTTCGGGTGTACAGGCCGTCGTCGGTTGGAATTGCTTCCTAACGTTTCGCTAGCACGAGTGGCGAGCTTCTTCAGAGGTCTATCCATTTTCGCTGTTGGTTGTAGACTGTCTACAGTCGCGAAAGCCTTAATCAATTTATTGTTAATTGTATACTATTTTTTTTCAATGGCAATAATTATTTTTATTGAATCTGCCGAATATTATTTATCTCAAATGCAAAATCTAGGCCTTAGGAACATATACTTAATAGCAATTCGAAAGTAGTCTTTGCATATATCAAAATCAAGGTCTCGATATTCTACGTTCTTAAAAATGAGTGAGAAACGACTACTTATTGGTGATTTTTGCAAAAAATTTGTGCGAAAAAGTTCATGTTCTTGGAGGTGAGCATTTCGACAGTATATATACATTGGTCGTGAATGCTATCTAATAGAGAATTTAAGTGCACAAAACCGAAAAACACTGAAGAAGCCTTTCGTTGCACTGTCGACATGACTAAAAATGTTTTGAAGTTGGACTCTTGCCACTTTCTGATCGGGAATCTCTAGTAAAACATTAATTTTGCCGAAGAAATCACGTTAACGTATTCATATTTCTAAACATGACCCGTAATTAATTCCCATCTGTTAATATTTGTTAAAATTGCTAGTTTCCAATCCCTAACTTCTATTTACTTAATAAAAGCTTCACTATACGATACTACAAATAACTTTGTATACATTTAAAGTGAAGTTCAATACATAGGCAATTACGGCAACAATATGGTTATTTTGCATGAAAAGTGTGAATTATTTGTAGATCTAAATAGTTTAAATTACAATGCTTGACTAATTTCACAATTTTTCATGTGACAACCAGCGATACACGGCTAAAATTATTCCATAGTACTCATGTATACAAAGAAAATTAACACTAATATATATAATTTGTGTCACACACGATTTTATTAGCTGGAAGAGAGGACGATTTTACTGATGTGTAAACATTTTATTTTGCGGCGGCATGGACCTAATCCAAGTTCATTTCATTAGAACGTACCATTTAATTAATCTTACGAAAAACTGTAGTAAATTTTGCCGATTTTCCATATCTAATATTTAAGGTGTCAAATAAGTCAGAATTAAAAAAGCTTTAATGCTTTAAAACAAAGGATAGCGCAAGATCGAGTCCCTTTTTACAAAAAAAAAATCATTTATGTGTTCGCGATCGGTTAATTTAAAAATTCTAAAAAGATTATTAAAAGTATATGTTTGGAGCAGGGGTGCGTATTCACGCAAAACGTGGACGGAGAGCGCGAAGAAAAAAACAAATAAGCGTTCGAGTTGTCATGTTATAGGTTAGAAATAAGGAGGTATTAAAAGGATTAAGGGAACAAAAGGCGCTATATACATGAATAATGAAAAGGAGAGATAGGACGGTAGGACATAAAACGTGAAGAATTATTACGTGACGTACTAGAAGCAGAGTTAGGAGTGAATGGAAGCGGAGGAAGGCCTAATTAGATTACTATTCGCAAATAGTTAGCGATGTACGATGTTCTAGTTTTAGGTAAATAGGAAGATCGACCGTTTTGAAATTTTGCCGCCGCAGCACTGGGGTCAGCTTTCCGCGCATGCGCACTGAGTACCTACATTTCTTACCTATGTTTACGTAGTTTACTGAGTGTTTAAGATGCCTCCGTTAATCGTGAGTCCCGCCAACTGTAAAGTCCGGAGTACAGGCTGTTATACGATTCCTTAGTGCTAAATGACTAAAACCGATTGATATTTATCGTGAGATCTGTGATCTGAAGTTTACGTACAAAACATATGAGTGATGGAATGGTTAGGTTAGGTTAGGTTAGGTTAGGTTAGGAAGTGGGTGAGACCATTTAAAGATGGCCGCACAAATGTGCATGATGAACAACGTAGTGGGCGTCTTTCGGTCGTTAATGAATATTTGGTGCAGAAAGTGGACGAAAAGATCTCATCACATCTTTTCACTGGGAAACTCTAGATCATCCTCCGTACAGCCCTGATCTGGCACCCAGTGACTACCATTTGTTCCTGCACTTGAAGAAACATCTGGGCGGTCAGCGTCTTCAAGACGATGACGAAGTCAAAACAGTTGTGCCTCAATATTGAAAGAAATTATGTAGAAAAGTAGATTAAGGTACAGACTTTAATGTAAAAATAAAATTATTAAGATATCTTTGCACGTTTTTTATTAATTTCAAAACGGTACATACTTAAAAAACATGCCTCGTATGTGTCTAACGAGCAGTTATACAGAATTTTGAATAAAGTTTGGACAGGAATTAGACGTCTATTTCTTCAATACAAGTCAATAGATACATCAGCAGGTAGAATACAATGATACTTCGTAGGCTTTCACTGACGGAATTTAACTTCTTTTTGCCTAACTTCTGAATTCCGCCGTTGTCTAAGATATGTTTTATCAAATTATGCGGCAATTGTTACTATCGGCGTCCGTTGCTGTGAATTGACCACGACAGAACCCAGAAGCGCGGAGAAAGAAGGTACCACGTAGTGTTTACAGTTTTGAGATTTTTAATTATTTGGATAAAAGGTGTGAGATATGAGATAGAATTAGAATTTTATATAGGATTCAAAAATGAAATAAAGTATGGCAGTATCAATTTAAAAATATTCGTGAAAACATTTCATTGAGTCACGTTTCAGACATGAAAATTATTTTAAAATATGGGTCATTAAAAGTAGTAATTGAGTACTCAATTTTTAATTAATTCATTCCAATCATTTTGATGCTATATGTGGATCATATTTTAAGGAATAGTGCTGCTAATACGTATAATTAATTATTATAAATTTATTGATTGCACAATGAATTAACAATAGACTCTTTAACAAATCAATTTCAAATTTAACAAAAACCAAGTATCTGAATGCCAACACTTTTTAATGTAGTTAATAACGAACCATCCCCTCGACTTCGCTCTCGCGTATTATAAGCATTTGTATCCTTTCCAAAAATGAAAGTATAAAACTGCTAAAGGGTATTCCCTACATTATTAAAAATGTTTTACAATTGCCTTACCGTAGAATCTATTAACGTTATTACCTATTATTAAGCAACCGTTGTTGTTAAGGAATCCTGATAAAATTCACCTTATTACATTTTTTGATATCTATTAAATCGATTTGACAAGTTCATACAAACAAAGAAAAGCTTTTAGAAATTTCTCTTGAAGTATTACGACCTAAGCAATTGTTACCATTGCCATTTTATGCTATTTAATATATGTATATACCATAGACAAAATATAATGAGCAACCGTTATTATAATTTTAAAAAAATCAGGAACCTTTATAGTTTTAGATTAATGTACAAAGTGTTCCAACAACTAATTATTTTCAGCAAAAAGGACAATCTAATGGCTAATTAATATTTTTTTATTAAATATTATTATTTTTTCTTTTTAAACTATCCGTAATCAATAATTAATCGAAATAATAAATGCTACCTGAAACTAAATATTCCTCAGATATATTTTTAAATTCAGCTTTCTCGCTCTTTAGGTATTTTATGCACTTTTCGTGTGCTATAAATTAAAGCAGTAAACAAAACAATATTGACAAATCAATAATGAGACTGGTAAATATTTCTCAAGAGTTAATACGGCGCCCGCATGGATTCTTGATTTGTCAACCGATTTCTTAAAGTGTTTGTTTTAATATTTTTAAAAATATCAATTTGCCGAACGTATTAAATCGAAATTGTTTGATCAAATACTACACGAAATAAGTAGACATTTTTATTGCACATAGTAAGATACATCGTGGCACTAACTATTCCATGTTAATTTTTTACCCATACTGAGGATATTCCGTCATTGTTCAAATCTACACAAGTTGAAATAATAAAGCATTTTCCTCTGTTATAGTTTGTACAACCAATATTGATATTGCGAGTTTCAATATAATAACTTTCACACAATAATTTTATACATACTATAGGTTTGTATAAGATTCAAAAATTTGAGATGTCATTATAGCGTATCATTTATAAAACATTTTGTAAATAACAATAAAACCTTAGACATTCAAGACCACTGTACCATATATATATGTATATATTTGAGACTTCTTTTAACTAAGAAAAAAGTCTGTTGAAACCCTGTATATGTTAAATATACATTTCTGGGCTATATATATCGTGAACTCAAATTACATAATTTTTTTAAAATCTGAAACAAGATAAATATGGACAGTACGTACTTACTGCTTTTACTAACATTTTGTAAAGTGATAATAATGAAAGCATATATGTAATATATGTAAATCCATTTTTGCATGTCTCATAGCTATTTCAAATTAATTACTCTATCGTATGTTATTATAACTAATCAAACAATATCTGTAATTACATATAATTTTATATCCTATTGATCAGTGCAGATATATTATTTGTTGAACACATATGTTAAAATAACGTTGATTTGATGTGTGACAAAATATTTTATTGAAAGATGTCTTTCATGAATTCCCACAGTTAGACGCCAAAATTAATTGCGAGTAATTTAATTAACTTGTTGACGAAAGAAACGATGAAGATTGGTTTTAAATATTTAATAACAACACTTACACTATTTATATTTATAACAAGGTAACACATGTCGAAGAAAGTAAACTCTTTTACTTGTTTGACTATTGAATAATTATATGTATGAAATTTGAATGATACAAAGAATCTCTTTTTGAATGATTTTTTTTTTTGGGCCATTGGCTAGAGGGGAAACCTTCAAAAGGCACCACGCAATTGGTTCTATATGCGTGGTAGTGTGAGATTATTACTCACTAAAACCCCTCGTTCTTCAAGTTCCAGTAAAATAACTTCTTGAAATCTGTAACATGTAGTAAACTGTCACGTATGATTAATAATAATAACAATTGAGAACCACAATTTGTCGGTAAAGGGGACAAATGTACATGTGTGGGTCTGTCCATCTGAAACTGATTGGGAAAATTATAATAGAATGAATAAGGATAAATAGAAATAATCTGTAATAACAACAACAATTTGTTAATAAAAATTTTAACAATAACGAAATGGTTAGTATTAGATAATTACATACTACAACGGATTAGAATGGCAAATGTGTTAGTTCATTACCATCTTTGGACGCTTGTGCTTCCAGAGCACGTGCTCGTCGTAGTTTACCATTTCGCGTACCAGCGCGTTCTGGTGGGCTTGGCAGGTCTTTAAAAATGCTCTTAAGAATCTGGCAATTAATAAATAAACTATAATGAAGTGGGGGTTGACAAAAGCTGTTGCTAGCCAAAGGGTGCAGTATGGCAAAACGACCATAGCAACAACCACACAAGTCATTGCACTCCTTCAGGTAAACACCCCGGTTAATTTGGTAATTTTACTAATACCTTAAACGTGACAATATAATGAAAGTTTGAAGATGAACATAACAGTATGATGATAAAATAAAATAATTTTGAAAATATTAAATGCCAGTTTACGCTTAAAGAAAATAAACATAATAAACAGTTGTTTGCACCAAAACCGAAATGTAATTTTGAAGATATTTACATTTAACAAAAGAAATGAATATAATGCAAAATAAAATAAACACAAGTTCGTATCAAATTTAAAATTACCGAGAAACTATTGCTTAAAATGCTACAAACGTTTTCGTCCAGATGAATAATAAAGAGAAAATAGGAGTAATTTGACACTAAGAAAAGATTTTATGATTCTACCATTGTTTTTATTGTTATTTCGAACTTCTGTTCAGTTGGTTGATTAATTAAACTTAAAGCTTCCAATTTTACTGTGAGAATTTATCCAATTCTGTTTCAACGTGACGGTGAGCTTTTTTACCATGCAAAGTAATACAATCCCTAATCGTTTCGTTTTCAGAAAGTTTATACTAGTGCTTTTGTGGTTCCAAAATTTTAATTAAGATACGTTACATTTACATTAAATCACGTGTAATTTCATAATTGCTATTGAAGGTTGTGTAGTTTAATTTTGTCTATTTAACAGATTTGTATTATTTTTTCAGACGACAATTTTAATGTAAATAGTGAGAACGATCAACACCGTAAAATATTTTATCAGAAACAAGTGCAAATTAAACTGCTAACAATAATTTCCATGGAATATTGATTTTGTAAATATTCTTGATTTCATGTGACTTTAATTATCGCTTAAAGTAAACATATGAAAATAGTTAGCAAATGAGGAAAATTATAAATATGGAAAGACAAAAACGTAACAATTTTCTGACCACATACCTTTATTATAATTTTAGAGCATAAAAACATGGATACAGCATTTAATACTATACCAATGATCCTAAAATAGCAAATATTTGTGATTCGCCCTTCACGTTCTAACGCAACCTAATTGGCTGTCTCTTCGCTGGCCGTATTTCTTTCTACCAAATGCTGTATCCATGTTTTTTTGCTCTAAGATTATAATATCCTTACTTACACTGAATTATAAATTGACAGATATTATTACGATTTATTTCAGTTTAAATTACTATTGTGGCTAAATGTTACTAATTCACTAATCAATATTCTTTATCGATAAAGGGAATTAGTAGTTTTATGGTATACATTACATACTAGTAACTTCAAAACTCCTTTCAAAATTTCTACCGCAGATGCAGACGAAATGCCAGAAGAAACATTGTAAAAGCTACTGCCAAAAAGTCCGGATAACAGTAGCAATATTGTTACATTTTTGTCATACAGTTGCTTAATTATCTATATCAAAGTTAGCAATACAAAACAGATTTGTGGCTTAATGTCCATTTATATCAACGTCACAAACATTTTCATTTTTTTAATAAACTTTTCACCAAATTAGAAAAGTAATATGCAAAAAGACATAAAATACACTTAGGGGCAGTTTTGGAAGTGTCATTACGGTTTTGGTCTTAATCTAGCATATACATACAGTAAATATTCTTGGTGTTTTAGGTAGCTTTGGGTTTTGTACTTTATCATGGTATGGGAGATTTTCCTTTTGGTCAAATCATACAAACACGCCTTTTCTTGATTTTGTTAGTACAATATGGATAAAGTCTTGTGTTTTTATTCAAGACTACAATCCACACAGATCTTGCAAGTCACTAATATCGATAAGTAGTAAAATACGTGATGGAAAGCCTCCTTAAAGGTTTGAGGAGGTAAGTTGTTTTTTACAAGTTTGAAGTAACCAAATGTCATTGTAGTGTTATTTTCACAAACTGACAAAAAAATGTTAAAAGTGATATGGTACTCGAATCTTTACAAAAAAAATCAATTAAAAAGCAATTCAACGATCCAAATAGTTATTTAAAACAATTACTTGGCTCAAATTTTTATTTACTAAAAAGAATTTAATTATCAGCAACCACTTATGTTGTTTTATATCATGTGATTTACAATAATAATATCAAAACAAGATTGAATGGAATATATCTACCTAATATTTAAAGAAACTGATAAGTTTAGCACATGACTGAAATCAAGTAAATCAATTGTTGCAATTGTGTATTGTAAAAGCTGAAAATTGTGTCATTAACTGTCGCTGCTTTTTAATGTTGTACTCACGTGTCTTTTTCTTATCTATTCCCATAATATACACCTACAAAATACTTGATATCTTTGCTTTTCGATGCATTATGGTATTTATATTACCGTAATTCCCACTTCGCATATCAATTCAAGTACCTCGTGACTTTGTTCTGTTTACAAATGTTGATTTATTTAATTTTATTGGAAACGACACGGATATCTTATGAAAGACCCCATAAATATAAATAATTACTAAATAAAGTAGTTAATAAATAAAATTAAGCCTGACAATTATTTAACATTTCAATTAATTACAAATTATAAATAAATTAAAGAATTAATTCACTAGTTGATATGTTGGATTAAACGGTTCAAAATTATTAGTACATTTAATTTATTAACCTTGCATTTAATATAATTTTATGCTAATTAAAATATTTTATTTTGATAAAAGAAATAGATAGTTAAAGGAAAGTAAAAACATAAGAATACATAACAAATCAATTAAATAAATAATCATTGTGAAATTGACGAATTTATTAATGAAACTTGTGATAGAAAGAATCTAATAAGGATAAACCTAATAAAAAGTTTTGAATTATCTTAATCATGTTTGTAATGATGGAAATAGAGGGTAGAAATGATTAGTTAATAATTTTAATAAATATAGGGTGCAATTTTCGAGCTTAGAAACTACATAGATATATTTACTCCTTTCAATATTTACAAAAGGTACGTCTACCTTTTGTTTTTTTTTATTTGTCACCTAACAATTTTTTTTAGTAGCATGTATTTCTACGTATATCAAGTAAATAAGTATATGTCAAGTTCTTATAATGGATTTCCATTAACTAAACGACATATTAGTACAAATGCTTTTCGCGACAATGAGATAATCAATATAATAAAAAAAGGAAAGGAAAAGAAAAATACTGCTTTTTTGTTTCACACTGAGAGTTTAATGCTCGACAATTGTTTTGGCTGCTGAAGCCTTTATCAAGAGAGTAAGATATTACACTAGTGTAATGTTACACTAGATATTACTACTAGTGTAATATCTTACTATCTTGATTAAAGGCTTCAGCAGCCGAAACAATTGTCGAGCATTAAACTCTCAGTGTGAAACAAAAAAGCAGTATTTTTCTTTTCCTTTCCCCTCTTTTTAAAATGTTTCACAAAAAACCATCTGCTTATACTATTCAAACTATCAATATAATGGCAATAATTTTTAATTAACTTAGATACCTACATCACAATCCTTACCTCCAATGAATAAACTGTTTTAAGCCTTGTTTAGGATAAAACCTAGTTTTTTCGTTCCATACATAAATTTATGTAGAACACATTGACTATAGAAAATCAGATTTAAAATGAAATGACAAAAAAAATTTCACCTACTACGTTCTGACGTTCAGACCTTCTTCAGCCTCCTTTCAGGAATGTTGGTATGGGTGGGTGTGATTGGGGAGAGACCGATGAGATGGACGATATGAAGACAGAGGAGAAGCGAATGAAGGCATTAAAATCCTTGTTCGTCTAAACCAGTTGTGGGATTTGTCTTTCGGTTCGTAGTGTCTGCTTGGTGGGACACGTTCCAAATGTGAGATCTTTGATCTTTAATATTTTGACAAACAAGGATTTTAATGCCATCTTCTCTGATATATTATCTTCATTTAAGAGTCCGCCTGAAGAAAACCAAAATAAACGGTCCTATAACGGCCTGAGAGGGAGATGTTTCAGTCGGTAGGCATCCGACACTACCCAGTCACACGGGCGATTGGGTGTCTTTCGCAGATTTCCTCTCCACCCCGAAAAAATAAAATAAAATAAAATTTAAGAATCTTTCTAAATTAACAGTGTAATTCAATGGCGGTAGGGAGTAGCTGTTTCTGTTGCTTCTATATTTATATTTTAAAGATTATCTGTGGGTAACTGTTGCCCCAGAATTTGCCTATAAAGAAAAAATTGAATAACGAGAACAAGTTAAATCGGTATATCTAGACTTCTAGACCATTCCACTCGTTTCGAAAAAAGGGAAGATCCTATTGTTAGATATAAAAGCAGCAGGGACAAGTAGGTATTCATTTACCCTCAAAATCGCTTAAATTAACCAAAATTATTTTGAAAGTTGATTTTACACTCATTTATAAGAATATGTAGTCGCTAAGTAGACTATTAACTTTATTGAATATAATTACGCTTATTGAATATTATTAAGTTGATAAGATATAATTTAAATCATTTTTTATTATTAGAGTACCTTCTGAGTCATTTTCGAATACGACAGAAAGTCGTTATAGTGATCAGCAATAATAAAATTCACAGAAACTGGAGGACATTTCTACCCTTATATTTTCAAATAAATACATAATCGTAATTAAAGAATTTAAGTATTGCCTTTCGATCTTCAGCAGATCAGCATTTATACTTTGGTAAAATTAGATACGAGCAGCATGGTCTGAAGGTTTGGATGGTAGGTTAGGATTCTGGAGGATCGATTCTGAGCCCTTCTGTCCTGTATCAAGTTTCACTATGATTTCCTAGGAAAATTTTGTATCAACAATACTCAACGTATATTTAATTTTTTATTTCTCATATGTCTTCATTTTACCAGTCCTATTTTTTTCTGGCTAATGAATATAAATCAAGAAAAAAAACTTTAACCACTATATGTAACCTAAACTAAATAATAATCAGAATACTATTTACATTTTATTTTTGTAGGATTATTAAGTTCTGGAATAGTGATCTGTCAAAACCGTCAGACGTGGATCCCTCAACGGATTTGTTCAAAGTCGTTGAACACTCAATGCAGCAAGTAAATTTGCTCAGTGTTTTGTCAGAACTGCCTATGTCGTGCTGATGAGAACAAGAAAGTTAAAAATCACGACTTACGTCTGACGCCGACAGATCACTGACCAAGAACTTATGTTTTGTTAAGTACCAATGTCGTATGAATGTTATCTATCAACCTGTTAAGTATCTGTCACGTATACTGTTACACCGTGGGGTAAAGCTTGACAAGTCGATATCCGCAATCAAAAAAGTCCTTGTCAAACACTAACTAACTAACTCTAATTTGTAGCAAATTTCTATAGATGGTATTCACTACGTTATCTCAAGTTATTAAACAATTTTAGCGTGAAAAAATAACGCTAGAAGTGTAGAACAATTATATTTTGCATAATTTTACATCTATTCTCTAAATCATCAATAAGGAATGAAGTTTCTAAGTTTTTGTTATTTATTTCACAGAATATGAGTTTCTTGGGCAAATAATGTATCTCATAAATTTATTCCGCCCTATTATCAATAAAACTACAAACTAGCTTTATTACGCTATTTAATGAATTTGAATCATAACATTCGTAGACTAGGAAAGTCAATCGCTTAACGTTTCATGTAAAGTCTAAAGTGTTAAACTTTTTGGTGTATTTCATGCTTTCGTGAAATCTCTAGAATTTTTATGAAACAACCACTTACGCAAAAAGGCTACGACATATCTAATTGTAAGTGATTAAATCTAATTCTATTTATCAACGGTATTCTATTGATCATAGTGACAGTAATTATCAAATCACGAGTGCTTTTATTGCTTTATCTGAATATGATCAATTCTAAAAATACAAACAACAAGAAATTGTTTTTCTTTCATTTTTATTTAGGTACATTAATCGCCAATAAGCACACACCAAACCCTATCTTAGTTTTTTTTTAAGTTTCAGTTACCTGTGTTATCATTATTCTTTTGTTTACAAGGAGCTAAAAAAAACGTTAAAAGTTTCGTGAACTATTTATCTATGTCTGAAACAGCGGAATAAAGTAAATGACTGAAATAATTGATTTTGGTAAAAACAATAAAGACAAGTTTTAGGAAAACATGCGCCCTGAAGATTATAATAACGCTTAGTAACTAGCACCTACTCTATAGTTATCTATTGAAAATGAACTATATTCACTTGTACTGACTTAAGTCAGAATTGTTACCACATTCAATTTATACAATCAAACTCGTATATTAAACAGTTCTTTTCCATACTAGTTTGAATTAATAATTTCCTCAAATCTAACGTTAATTCCTCAACGGCTCTGGACTATATACTTTTTGTGGAGAATTACCATTGGATACTGTAAATTCCAGCTTTCCCTTGGGTTTTTATTTTATCTTTTGGATTACCTAAAAGACATCTAAACCATTTAACAGTATGAGAACTACTGTTAAACCGAACTTGTTAAAGAAACTGAGTAAAAACCGCAAGAGAATTTAGGATGGAAAGGGATATTACAACAACAACACAGCTTTTTGTTTTCATGATTTTGATGTTGGGGCTTTGAATGTGTTTTAACCAGTGCAACCTTCTATTGATGATATCTACAATTTTTGATTCAAATTCATTGTAGGTATTAGGACGATTTTTCTAATGTATTTTAACTAATTGTACCTAATAGAAAATTTAGGGTTGCTAATTTATGTTGTATATAATTATATATTATAATCAAAAGTTACAAAAGGGTCAGAAGCCATAGGTTTTCTGTAAATTTCGATTGCCACATTTTTATCACTCCAGAAAACTAAAGTGTCTGGAAATGGAAGTCTACTGTCCATTTTGATTTCGTAAGTGAACTTTATGGTTGGTTATTGTGTATCCACAGATATAACTTATTATAATACCCTGGAGAAATATAGTGCCCACCAAGTATCTCTAGTAGAAGTAAGTCTTTTTATTAACGATTAGACAAGTTCATGTCTGAAAAATACATTTAGAATTATTTTAAATACTTGGCGATCGACTAGGTCCTTTTTAATTTTATAACAACGCGTACCTGCTGTAAACAGTGTAATAATTAAAACACTGGCGTCCTTCGCGCTAGTGTCATCTCTAAACGCCGGTAAACCGAAATTTACGTAGGTAAGACAGTCAACAAGTAGGTAGGTACTTAAGTCAATACCTTCACGTATAAAGAAGCACACAACTGTTTTTACAGTAGTCGCATAAATCGTCAATAACGTTAAAGAACTGATTGTACCTAGACCGACTAAATGTATTTCGCGGTGTAAGACCGATATTCACATAAACTATGCCCAGCTGATGTCGACTGCGAAACGACAGAAACATTTTTTTTTTAATTCGTGCTGTGACATAAATTGTAACCGTTTACATGCTGACATTGATATAGTATTCGATCTAATATTATGACAACTTCAGGTACGTTTTTAAATGTTATTTTCTCAAAAAACTAAGTAATACATACAACCACGGCAAGAGATTTAAGAATAAACTTGCTTCGTATTGTTATAAATATTTTTTAAATAATATATTTATATAAAATATTGATGAATTTTTCGTAGTTTCTGGTACCCAATTAGCTTCGAACGCTAAAACCTTTTTGTTTCAAAAAAATATATCGAAGAGCTTCTTGACAAATACAAATTTGCAATTTCTAATAATAAGTGTAGCAGATTGTACAAATTTAAACGAAAAATCTTTAATCTTTCAGGACACTCATGCATTTCTACCAATTTTCTTCGCATTCTTATTCTTCTTGTAACAAATATTTCAATTTAATTCTTGATAGTGCCTATGTCCCGTTGCTATAAATTTTTCTTCTAATTTAAGGACCATTGTAAACTTCTTGTGTCTTATATTTTATAAAGAAACTTTACGTAAGTATTAGTTCAAGTTTGTTGATAGTAGATGCTATTACTTGTTGAAACGAATTATTACTATGTTGAATTTCAATAAAAAAAACACAATGTTTCAAATAGTTTTATTTTGTAGACACTACAATATTGTTTCGCCAAACATTGGCGATGGATGGACAAATTATCACCTGATGTAGCCAATGTTTGGCGAAACAATATTGTAGTGTCTACAAAATAAAACTATTTGAAACATTGTGTTTTTTTTATTGAAATTCAACATGAATATTAGTTCAAAGTTAGAGAATGTTGTTTTAAGGCATTAAATGTGAGCAGTTCAGAGAGGGCTACTGCTTGACAAGGAAAAGATATTTTATATATCGTTTTATAATATAAAATATTGTTTGGTGCGGGGGACCTTGCTTGCATGATTCACAAATGAATAAATAACTTGTAGGATTGTTCGGTCGGATAATTATGAAACATATTCTTCAAAAATATATAAGACAAAGAAAAAGCTGTTTTTTATGTTTCAAAGATTTTTATTAAAACTCGACAATCGTTTCGGCTAGCGAAGTCTTTTTCCAGAGTACAAAACAAATACTGAATCTGACGGGTTAAACTAGGTCTTATAAATGTAATTTATCAAATAAAATAAAATAAATGCAGGTATATGATATACAATACAGATCGGCAATTGGACAACCCATTGTGTGTTCATTGATGGGAAATCCAAATATGTATCTATTAATAAGTTATTTCGAAAATCTGACTGTAAGTTTGTGATATTAGCGTTTCGTTTAAAAGCTTTCTTAATTTCTAATTGTTCTAATAAGTTGAGTCTTTTTCCCTTCTTTTCAGCATGTAATAATCTAATACTATCAGTATCTAAATTATGGTTGTTTTCTACACAGTAATGATAAGAAAAAATCTACAAGCGTTAGCACCCACTGTGTAAAAAACAACCATAATTTAGATATTGGTAATATTAGATTATTACATGCTAAAATAAAGGAAAAAGACTCAACTTATTAGAAGAATTATAAATTAAGAAAGCTTTTAAACGAAACGGTAACATCGCAAACTTACAGTCAGATTTTCGACATAAGTTACTAATAGATACATATTTGGATTTCCCATCAATAAACACACAATATCGTGTACCTGTATTTATTTTATTTTATTTGATAAATTACATTTATAAGACCTAGTTTAACCCGTCAGATTCAGCATATGTTTTGTACTCTTGAAAAAGTCTTCGCTAGCCGAAACGATCGTCGAGTTTTAATAAAAACCTTTGAAACATAAAAAAGCAGCTTAGCTTTTTCTTTGTTTTATATATTTTTAAATGAATAAATGATTGTTAAATACATTCGTAAGCATTGCAATTTGGTAATTATTTTTCTTTTTACATACTTTTACGCCTTGCATATACCCAAGTTAAAACTAAGTTGATCTTCAGGTTAACGATCAATATTAAGTCATAATCAGGTTCCTCCCAAAAAAAAAACAAATCGACTTTGTACGAACTATTTCCCTGACAGTGAAATTTGATCCTTGTGCCGATGCATGGCCATACATATTGATAAAATTCGCCACTAATTCTGAACTTAAGACCAAAAGTGAGTTCCTGTATAGGTAAATTGTTGTTAACCTCGAAATGACCATATAGGCCATAACGAAAATCAAAGTCAAAGTCATCATAAGTTTTTTGGACATACATTAAACTTAGATAACATTAAATTAATTCACGTCGGACAAAAAAGCAAAAGATTAAATTTACTCGAAAATCTTGAAATTAAAAAAGAAAGAATTGTGCTCAAATAATACACCCTTACTGTTACCTAAAATACAATAGCTTTATTGTGGATTGATATTATTATGTTCGAAAATTCCATGTAGGCTAGTTAGTTGTTACGAATATGTTTATGTATGTATATTTTCAGAATCCCATATCGGCTAATTAGTTTGTACATCTTGTCAATAGGTATTTAACCGGTTGGTTTTAACTTAATTTAGTTTGTTTACCTACTCTTTGATAATGACGGTCTCGTTGAAACAATTATAAAAGATTTTCTTTAAATACATTGTTAAAACTTTTCATATTAATTTTATTAATAAGAATTCGTTCAAACATCGTAGTGATCGCCATCTGGAGAAATTTTCTACTTGTTGCAGGATTCAGTCATGTTCAACAAGGTCCTTTTCTAATAAGGACATCGACTTGTTAAACTGCACCCACGCCGTTGCATGTAGCTAAGCACGTATCTAGATAGAACAAAAATATACTAACCAAGAGAATATTTTTATCTTTGATTCCAATTCGATTCGCGTCTGTAAAGAACAAACAGTGGAGGTAGGTTTTTTGAAGAACATTAATTGAAACTCTTTTGAGTATTATTATATTAATTTTTGGACGTCCGGTACGATCCTTATCTTTTACTTCTAATCAAAAGTCCACAGCAGAACATTAGAGTAGCCGGTGTAGCAAGTTATATCTATAGCTATAACAATATAGTCAATAGCTTTATCACTTTTATTTCCTGTTTTAAATAATTTACTCAGGCGCCGATAATAGAGTTAGTCTATAAATCATGATTTATTAAGACAGAGTGCCACAATATTATCACCATTAGTATCACATTGAATTACTACTTATTAACTGTAACACATACTTATGTACCTATATCGCACATATTACGCAAGACCATTAAAATTCATTAATTAGTATTTTAAAAGATGTGGAATAAATGGTTAGCCACGTGGATATCGATAATCTAAAAAAAACTATTATCTAACGACATTTTATTAAATTATTGGATAAATAACGACAATATTTTTTTATGAAGCTCGCAGTTTCCTTAATCCTGATTTTATAATCCTTCCTTCAATATATCCTATGTGTCATATAATACGTGCAATTAACTTATATACAATGCATTTCCTTGTTATCTGTATTGTTTATCACAATAATTATTTCAACAGATATTTATCATATACATGAGTACCTAGTATCCTATCAAAATAATGATTCAGTTATTTTACGAAAAACAAACTACCATCAGGATATTGCAATAACAAAGTAAATAAAGCAGCAGTATCGATAAAAATTTTCGACTTCACTTCTTCACAGATAACCATTTATTTTTTCTCACTTATATCTAATAGTTTTGAACAGTAAAATAAATATTTATATCTTTTGAGAATTTTTGAAGCACTATCTTTTGTTAGATAATTATTAAAACACTGAAAAGAAAATGGCAAATATGATTACACATTAAGCTACAATATATTATAGATTGGATCGCGTACCATCTTCCTCATACAAGAAAATAGTGACCAATAAAATTTTTGACTTTGCAACTACAACATGATCATTCAATCTGATTGATTTCTGCGACGTTACCCACGTGGTTCATTCCTTCTATAATTAAAGTCAGCGTTGGTCAACAAGGCCACAATTGTCTTCTACATATATGACAGACAACTTAAATAATTAATAACTTGGTATTGAATAGGCATATCGTGATACTTTTTGTTGGAAATAAAGAACAAGCATCTAAGGAATAAAATTAGAAAGAATTATCAAAATCTATCTAGTAGTTTTTATGTGACGCGTGCAAATAGACGAACCCAGCTATCAATTTATCTATGTAGATAGAAGTTAGAAGCGATAATAATCTACCATTTCTCTCATAAATATATGTGATTATTCTTTTTAATCTCCAGACAATAAAGTACGGCTTAAATAGAAGATTTACTTAAGCGTCATAAAATATGTTTACAGTTTATTACATTTAATCGATACTAATAATTCTAGTACAGCAAACCTCTTGACATTGTTAATACATCAATATAAATATTTGATACAAAAAAACGTACCTAATAAGTAGTAGGTGAGTTTTCCTGTAGTACGCACGTAAATAACTCGCTACCAAGATGAAATTCGAAAAGAAAAAACCGGGTAAGTGAATATAAAATAATAAGCCCTATAAAATTGATTGAATATATATCGCATTCGTTGTGCAACATTTTATAAATTATAAAATAAGATGAGTAGAAGAAGAACACTGGATTTCATTGCACTAAATATTTGTTAAAAAACTCGAAAAAATCGTTTCCACATTTTCAGGTCATTCTCAAGAGAGAAATTCTACTACTAAAATTTAAACTGATGTTTATATAGTGTTATTCGTATTATAAACTTGGTTATTACTAAGGGGTGGTTAGGTACTGGCAAAATCCGACAATAATAACGCTGAATTTACTGTGATCATTTCTACTTGATTGTTAGCTATGTTATCTTTATTCTTAATTGCTTTCTTAATCTCTAAGGCTTCTAACAAATTTAATTTAAAACTTTTTTGTGCATTATGCAATAATTTTATTGAGTTAGTGTCTAATACATGATTAAATTCTAAACAATGTTGAGCTATTCCTGTTGTATTTTTGTTGTTCCATATTGAAAGTACGTGTTCATTTATTGAATGACCTGAAAAGGTGGAAACAAATTTGTCGAGTTTTTTAATAAATATTTTGTGCAACGAAACCCAGTGTTTTTCTACTCATCTTATTTTATAATTTTATAATAAGTCATATATTTAAAATGGACATCAACATTTTTACGATTTGTTATAATGGTTTTCTCACTTTATTCTCGTTTGATATTTAATTTCCAGTATATATAGGCCGTTAATTTTATATTTCATTTTTTAATTAAAACTAATTTTGGCAATAGTCTTTGAATAAAAAAAATATTAAAACAGAAAACGATCAAATACGGAATAGACTCGCGAACTAAGGGTTACATATAGTTTAAGTTTAGAATATGAGTAGTATTCAAAGCAAACTGTTTAATAAATGAATTTGGTACTAAACTAGGTCTAATAATTAAAATAAAGTATGGTTTAAAGCATACAATAGAATGAATAAAATGATAATTAAAAACATCTATTTCCAAGATAAAACTAATGATTTCCTAAATATTTTAAAATATTCAGATTATCCCCTTAGTTTTCCTTTAAACTTTTAGAAAGCCTCCCCTTTTCACAATTCTAATATTAGTCGCTCACAATATATTATGGAAATTAATTTAGAAACATAGTTTTATTAATTATGAAATGAATTTCCATCTAGTAAATGTAGAAACTATTTATGTAATATTAGTACCTAGTTCGGAAAATAGAAAACTGTTCACATTTTCGCACACTTATGAGCACATCAGTATAGGAATGCCATTAAAATGAAAAAGAAAAATATTTTTGAGTAATAATAAATAATAATAAAATACGCATACGGTTTCTTATAAAAACAGCATGTGACAAACGGATGGACGATTAGATGTGTAAAAAGTCTTTTTAGAATTTCGTTTTTCTTTTTAAGGGACGGAATCACAGAATGTAACCAATAGCTCTTCAAATCAATTATTGTTGTCGTAATTTGAAGACAATATAGAATTTACGATAATTTAGAAACGTAGGAAGACTGCAAATACGCAAAATAAAAATTTGCCTACAATTTCAATAATAAAATATACTCCTATATCCTTTAATCATGTAGAATTTTATAAACACTTCTAGAAACGTCGGAATTTGTTCTATGTAGAAACTTTCACAGCATCACCTCACACATAAAACCGAGATTAGATTAAATTCAGATAATTTTTAATGAATCACCCATGGCTATACCTTTTCTGAACCAAAGAGATCTAAAATACATAGAATATTATAAAAAACATTTTTTATAATTGTATATTATATACTAACTTCTAACCCTAGACTTCGCTGGCGTGCAAAAATTCCTAAAACACCCCTAACAGCCTCCTCTTCATATCTGTAAAAGTCTCGTTTACAAGATTATCCTGCACACACAAGCAGACAGATATACAGCTAGACAAACATATTTTAAGGGTTTTAAAAGCATAGAAATAACAATATGAAGTTAAAAAGGCAGTGTTATTGATATTACAGACAGTCGAATATTTAATTTCAATTTTCATATGGTGTTTTAAACTTTTTTGATTAATCTACTTTGATATAATTATATAAGTAGATGCGCGATTGTTTAGAAGGGTAAATATTTAATGGTGCGCGACTTTATAAGGCAAAAGCCTCTTATATATATATATAAAAAAAACGGAAGGTAAGGCAAGGTCTCACTTGATTACTGGCTATTGAAGAATGAGTATTTATTATCTGTGTAGTCCAAATGCTCGGTTATTATTTTTACGTTCTACCAACTGACCTGTTTTAAAATAGTATAAATTAATGTTAAAACAACCAGTTACTGAACTCTACTAAATAAAAGTAAAACATACGAATGTAGCGTAACAGTTTAATTTAATTAGACATGTACTCACCCATACGTGTATACAGATTCTACTTAAAATATTTAGTGGTACTTTGAGTTTACTTTGAGGTTACACGATTGACACAGTTACAGAATTTTAAGTAAAAGTGAATTTAAAACGTTATTTTATTTTATTATGTATCTAATACTGCACAAGCTTAAGGTAGCACTCTTCAATTTACAGCTATCAAGTTTAACTAGGTACATACGGTTCTTTAAATCAAAGTAACATTATATTATGCGACAAGACGTCCATACAACAACACATAGTCATGTCATTATTTATTCCTACGACAACAGTTTTAAAATCTCATTTTATAAACATGAAATTGTTCGGTCTCGAGTAGGTATCTAATGGTTTTAATTACTGATGCAGGTATAGGGTGATAACTTTTCAATCGGATTCGTGAGTTGTTTGTAAAAATATAAAAAGGTGGCTTAGATATAAAGTAACGACATTTCTTTATACTCGATTTTTCAGATAATAAAAATAAATTATAAAAATTTTCGTGAACAATTAATTTTTTAGGCTGTAAACCAAAGCTGATCTTTTCTAATTTACCCTTTCTATTTACTGTCTATTGGGAAATTAAAAAGGATTTTGTTCTAAATTTTAAATTTATGGAACCTTATGTAGCATATTCCTTATATTTTTTAAATTAATCTAATAAATTAAAAACAATCGCAGTTAATAATTGTTTTCGGATATGGAGATTTTCCTTGTAGATAGAACTATTAACAAAATACACGTCAATAAAATCGTAATTGAATTCATTATTAGAGAAACGACATTATAAGTTAAAAAACAGCTTGCATAAAATGAATAAATATACTGTCATAAAAAACATATTATGCCTAACAGAAATTTATATTTATAACGCTTGCAACTAAATATTGCTAGAATTAGTAACATATTCAGGTTTAATTATTATTTTTCCTTTCAATTATACAACAAAGAAATGGTGCAAAATGAATTAATTAATTTATTCACCAAAGAAAAGCAATAACAATGGAAAACTGGAACTGTGGAGCAATAGATAAGTACCATGTACTTACAAAACATACGATTTCTCATTCTTGCAATGGTTGTTAAAAAATATATCGATTAATTCGAAAATAATTGATATCTTGATTGTATTTCTATTACCGATTTAGTATGGCGAATACAAAACAAGGTCCTTTCTTCAAAACAAAATCATATAAACTGTTTCCTACAGAGTGGATTGCGTTATATACATTTATATATCTAAATCAAATTAAAAACTGCACCCTATCTTCGGTCATCTTTTAACTAAGCCGAATAGACATGGATAATTCTACAAACGAAGGAATGAAATGGAGTTAATTACGACAGGACTTCTTTTTACGTATAAGCCCTAGCAAATAGTATTAATTCAAATTGAGGTCATCATAAAAATTAGAAATTCTACGACCATTAATAACAAAAAGTAAACAAGGATACTTACATTGGCACAAGAGAATATTCCAAATATATTTTATTTGAGTCAAATATTATGTAATGTTACTCTTAAAAGAAACATAAACAAATATTAATAAATAATGACTAATTACACAATTTACCTACATTTACGAATTCCCTTATTATATCCTGAAACTTTTACTTATTTTGTTAGGCTGATCACTACATTCTTTTAAGACGAAGTAACTAAGTATTCCTTTACAAATTCCAGGTATTGTTTCCTAATTCCTTTTGAAGGTTAATTGAAAATTAATAAAGGTTTCAGTAAATGATATATTGCTTGTAATTATATCAATTTATCAATTATAGCACGCAATAATACAACATGAGTACAACTACTTATGTGGGATACCTTTGATAGTAAAACTAATCTCGAAATAATCTATAAAATTAACACTATGATAATCTACTTTGTTAGAATAATACAATCAGTTAATTATTTATATTTAATTCCAATAAAGAAATAAAATTAATTTATGATAAAAAACGTTTTATGTTTGAGATAGCCTTGGAATTTTTGCTTTATTAGTAAATGAGTTTAATAAACTATCATAATTCAAAATTTCGTTAATCATCACCATTTATCATTTTTTACTCACTTATTTGTGAACCATGAATTTAAAAATGATTTTATTTTGAAATTCATCTTAATTGAACTCCCTCCCTAATTATAATCAATCTATTAGATAGAACCAACGATCTGCGGCACCCCCTAAAACTACTTCATAGTATAAAAGAAAAATCAACAGGGACGCATGTAATTCTGTATACGCAGTTAGTTACAACTTACGTTCAACCTACTACTGCACTAAAAACGGTGTAAGCTACTAGTCTACGGCGTAGCTTTTATCGTACTTTCTATATTATTATACAAACTGAGTTTAATATGGTATTGCCTTTACCGTTTGGATTGGTTCATACAAACTATATAGATGACGTAAACGCAATCAAATAATAGAGTGTAGAAATTCTTAATCATGGACAGCTTTGACGATGTCAAGAACATTTTATTACAAAATTATCATAATCAGACTATATAAATTCACAGTCTGTCACGAAAACTATTTAATTGAAGGAGGAAGTTGCTATTTGTGACTTATTAGAACTATTCTGAAACTTATTAACAATGAAGCAAAAATCGTGCTGATTCATTAAAACTATCATATTAACAACAAACGAGAAAGAAACTTCTTGTAGGTTTATTTTTATCGTATCATTTAAATTATGTTTACATTGAATAGAAAATCTTATTAGATTTTTTTTATTGTATATTTAAATTATCTGCGTTTATCAATAAATGTGAGAAATAAATTGAAAATTCAGACACTTTAAAACAAAATTGCTCATAAAAATTCAGCTCGTTAGTGATCGCTTTAAAAAAAAGACGTTGTGTCCTGGACTAGATAGCGTATTATGTACATTACGCACAGGGTAGTTGATTATTTGTTTTAAAATATTACACGTTATCAAACGATCATATATAATAATGTTCTATCGTAGGTTAGTTTATTTGTCCATCACTCTTTTCACTATGGAAGATTTATTTCAAAGGCTGTTAAAAATAAGAGAAGTGTAATAGAACGAGTTTATAGAATACTGAGATTACTGCGGTTTTACCATTTAATGTTTCGTTAAGCTTTAGGAAGCGTCGGTTTAAGTTATATTAGCGAAAGTCGAGGATCTCACCTTTTAATCGGAATTTTTAATTAAAAATGTATAAGAAGTATGCACCATATACAGCCTTACCCATTCGTCCAAACTTAGTTTATTATAATACAAAAAGTCGTCACGTGACGCATCGAAGAAATGAACATTTGGATTGATTCGAAACTAAGATCCTATTAAATTTACAAGGACATGGTTGCTTGTAGTTGCCCTAATATAAAATTGGTGTACTGTTCATCTCTCTTTGAATGATAACAAATAACTGACTTGCTCTTCAAACTCTTGCTTACGTAGAGCAAGGGTGTAATCGATATATATGTTACGGGTAAAGTCAGATGAGCGAGTTAACCTAGGTTTACCCGGGTAAACTGCGTAATATCCACGATTCTTGGGTAGTCTAAATTATATTTGGAATTGTACACGTTTTGGGCTTTACCCAGGTAAAACGCTTTTTATCCGCTTTCGCTTGGTTAAAGTTGGATGTACCATATATGACAAGGCAATTAATGTTTGAGGAACACATTTAATTTAAAAACACATTTTACAAATAAAAATTAGAATTCTAAAACTATATTTTAAAGGTAATCGACTCACGAGTACTTATTTGTTCAAACAAGACAAGCTGCTGTGATATTTCGAGTTGCAGATAAATATATATATATAGAGAAAAGGAATTCATTAAATTCTGCGAATAATGCAATCGAAACCCCTATGCTCCTAAACGATAGCAGCATTTGAATTAAAAATTAGGTTTCACAAAGAATAAATCTTTTTTGGAATTGTACACCTTTTAATTGGAGCAAAGTTCCCAAATATGACATAACCAAATCAAATGATCATAAATGTAAAATAAAATACTATTAAAAAAATAAAGTAAATCTAAAAAATTAACTAAATATGCAGATTCTTGGTGAAGTCAGTTATTTAAAATTAAAATCCTGAATCCATTAGAAATGTCGATTCCATTGCATGCTTACCGACGTTTAAAGAAATCTTCACATTTTAAATTAAAGGTTTCACTATTTGTCTATGACATTTAATTAAAACGAAATTTTAATTAAGAAGTACGTAATTAAAAATTGAATTGGCTTACTCCATCGAAACAGCCTGCGATTCCTATGTCATTTTTTTATTAATTTTATACATTCTTGAGTGGTTCATCTTATGTTTTGACTGCCTTAAGAAAGGATGTGATCGAGATAGAGTACAGAAGGCATACGTTGTGTATGATTTAAATCTACCTAACGTCCGGAGTAAATTATTCCAATGTTAGTGTACCCAAGGTGCTTAAACAGTTAGCGGTTATCCCCAACTCACATGATAATCTATCTGAAACCAACAGTAGTTTTAACAATGTATCATTTCTTCGCCCGTTTTAATTAAAGAAATCGTCAGTACATAAAATTTAATTAAATTTCAGACCTTTTTAAACCCTTTTCCCATCATCCTATAATAATTTTATTAAGTGCTTAATAAAATCAGCTTAAGGTGTAGTTATACGTATCCATTGTAAAGTGGTACTTACCCAGGGATATTGGTAGTAACGTTTACTAAAAGACTTTTTTTTTGAGATTAATACACTTTAAAAACCATGTATAATTCTACTAAAATCCCATGCATTGATGAAGGATATAACATTTACGAGTAAAGCTCTTGTGAAAATGTTTAAGCACTAACCAAACTTAATTGAGTGTATTCTCAACACGAAATATTAGTTTCCAATATTTTTTTTATAAAATCGAATCTTGTACTTACAGCGTACAAGTCTTGCATATCAAAATTAATTTAAACTTTCATCATAGTTTAACTATAAGCAGCTGAGTTTATTTATCTTTATTTTTTAGAAATGTCTACAACCCCAATCAATAAGCAACCGACAGCGCTCGAATCGGGTCGACAATGGAATCATACTTCCCATGGACACGACAACCCTGCATTCGACACTCCTCGAAGTCGGAAAGTTTCTGCCACATCAGATCACTCGGATATGGGCCCGGTTCGCAAAAAGAGTATTCTCCATAATGCCCATACTGACAGTTCTACAGGTTCGTTGTTATTATTAATTCTAACCGAAGAACACCCGACTGTCGAGTAATCGCGAAGTTTTGGAAATATTTTATACATAAGAGTAAATAACATGCACTTTTTCCTTTGAAATAAAGAATTTTGGTGTAAAGTAACTAAAGCGATAGGGCGAAATGAAAACGGTTCAAATACGACGTTCTTCGATTGTAGTGTCTTGTATTAATCGTTTACCGCCAATTACCGGGAGTAAACACATGAGAATACGAGAATACTTGAGTATCGGGAAACTCAATATGCCGGGAAATCACAAACCTAAGTATTTATAAATTTAATTCAACCCCAACGAATTGAACCGGACCTGTCAAATTTTATTGTACAACGGATAAATTGAATTTAATGTTGAATGTTGAATTTAATGTTTTATTGAACTAAACATGTTCGGCGCCAGTTTTCTGTCTTTATCAGTGTTAAAAACTCATTGACGTAACTAGGGAGTTTTCCTAGAAAGAGGATGATGAAATAATTTTACGAGGACCAGTAGTAAAGCTTTTTCTGAATATAAAAATAATGAAAACAGTATATTTCTTCAATATTGACACTGCCCACCCACCGAGCGGCGTGGTCTAGTGCTCTAGATCATTACTTAGCATTCGGGAGGTCACCGGTTCGAACTCGGGTCTGGCTGCTCTGGTCCAAGTTTTCTGTGGTTTCCTTGGATCATTTAGGCAAATTCTGGGACAGTAATATTCTATTTTACAGATAAACTTTCACTTCTCTTCTGTCTTCATTTCGTCCGTCTCATCTTTCTCTCCATAACCACACTACCCACCCATTCCCACGATTCCTGAAAGAATGCTGAAGATTAACTGCCCGCCCACCAGACCGAGTAGCTGGTGGAAATGAAAGACAAAAAAAACTGCCCACCCTTGCGCCCACCACCCCCCCCCCTCCGCAATTACGCAACTACGCTCATATGAAAGCTGTCCTGAAAAGACAACAACTTCTAGAATAAATGAGAGTTGAAAGCAGCAATTCAAACTAATTGAGGGGGGATGCTTTTAAGGAGAAACTCAATATTGCTCATAATTAACTACTATTGTGTAAATAATACGTTGTCATGCATGTACAGTAAATTTTTGAAAAATCATAATAACTATCAAAGGTTTTAATCTAGGAGCAAAGTGAGTAGTATTTCATGAAATTGATAAATTTTATTGAATGACAAGAAACATTCTGTTTTAATGATATCTTTTAGACAAAAAATTTGTTCGTTCTTCAATATGTGCAAATATTTTTACTCGAAAAATAACTACTTCTCTATACGTTTAAAAATGATTGTGTCTGTCGAAAGAACTTAGAGGCTTGAAACAGGCGTTATCAGAAGTGATTTAGGCTACTATGTTTTACTAAGTTGTGGTGCAAAAGCTAGTAATTATGTTAATTAAAACGAATCGTTGACGTTATTAACTAAAACAGTGACTCCTGTAGTTATCTTATTATATTCGATAGAGGAGTGAAAGAGTAACATACAGTTTTATTAATTAGACGCTATTAAACGTATATGTCATTACTAATAATAATAAAGAACATATTATCCTTTATAACAACATATTAAAACCATATAAATCTTGTAACGCTTCTTGGATAAGATTTACACAGAAAAATAGTTTTATACGATGTTTATGTAAACAAAAGTGTTGTATTTCTACATTTTAAAGACGAATACTTATTCCTTTTTAATATTAATAAAATGTATTGTTAAAGTTGAAATTTTAAAATAACAAAATTTTCACCAACACTTCATCTAAGCTTACCTAGAAACAAATATTAGTTTAACTACTATTTTAAACTATTAAATAAAATATATCTATAATGAAAATGAGTGTCAGTCTCAATCTTTAACTGAGAATGGCACCATGAATGTTGAAACGCTTTTTAGGTTTGTGAACGTTTTATACAAAATTTTGAGGTTTTAATGTTTTATATAGATAAAACCTATGTGTACCTTGCTTTGACAGGTATAGCTGCATGCAATTGAAATTTTTAGAACCTTTAACGTTTTTCTATAAAGGTGTCCTCCAAATTTAATGCCCTCTACGTAATTTTCTACTCTGCATATAAGTAAAGGCCACTACTGACTGATTCCATTGAAATTTTTATGATTAATTGTCTTTATCCTACATCGTTCTGCCGTTTACATATTGTCGGTCGTATACTTAAGCCATTCACATTCTTGCATGTAAGGAATAACGTAGATATGTTAATTAACTTCCCGGATACACCATTTGCTAAATCAGATCAGTTTAACCGTTTGTAGTCAATTGTTTCGACTTTTGCAGTAGGTGTTCATCTAATCATGAATGCTGTATGCGGTGTAGACTTTAAAACTTCGAAGTTTTGTTATAGAGTTTCCAACAAAAACTGGAGAGGTAACTACACATTTTAACATTTTATTTATTTATTTATTTTAATTTTAATTCAGCATTTTAAAGATCAAATTAAAATGTGCCCTCCCACTCGTTCGACTCTCACACTTTTAAACAAATTAAAAAGAAACCCTAACTACCACTGAAACTTTTTGATGCAGACACATGTTTCCCACTTCTAATATGGACATTATCAATGAGAGACTGTTTCAGTGGTAAATAGGGTGAGTATCTTTGTAATTAATTTATTAATAATAGAATAACTAACACTGGTGCAATCTTGAAGAAACATAGTGAATAAAAAACACAAAGTCACTTTTGTTTCAACGTATATTTAAAAAACTCTTACAATTGTTTCAACCAACAGGTCATTATCAAAGAGTAATATATAATAATACTTCGAAACAATTGTAAGAGTTTTCTTAAATATACGTTAAAACTAATTTATTCTTTTACCATAGTTTCCTATTTTTACAATGCATAAACATTTGTTCTGCTTAATGCATGTCAACCTTTCTGACAATAATGAAAAATGTCTCGATTAAAGGAAAGACCACAATAATTATGTAAAAATAAAATGAAAATGCAAAAAAAACAATCTTATTTTTATTAGTGTCAAAACGAATATTGTAGCCCGCAAGAAGGAGAAGTCTCGAAATAACACTATTTAATTAGGTAAGCTTTACTAGAGAGCTATAAACTAATTGTAAAAGGCTTTCTATTTGTTATCTTTATACTTATACTTATGATCCTGCCTATAATTAAGTTATTAGAGATTAGAATTATCAACAATAGAAACGCTCTATAAATCGGTAGTTCATAAATTAATTTCAAGATATTATTTATTACACAAGGGTGGTACTCCGTATACTAAATAACTAAATCAATAAGAAAATTACTAGTTCGTGCTAATGCTAATTGATTCTATATATTTATGTAAATAGCAGAATTAACAATAATTGATGTTTCAAACCATTTCCTAAAACAAGCAGCCCTGACATGAAAACCTGAATTCATTGTGGAAGGAAATTTAGCATTTATCACTGGTGTTTCGTGTTTAATGATTTCTGCTTTATTTTTCATGATATCTTAAAAAAATCGTACAATTAATTGAAACAGATTACAAATTAATGAAACTATTATAAATACATCTGCAAAAGTTATTTGACCTCATAAACGGAACGAAAAGGCCTGTGAGTGAATTGTTATTTTGATTAAAGCAATTTCCATTTCAATTACCAATTATGAAATGATAATCTCATAATTTTCTCGTTTGGTCAACTGCTTAACTGTGTTCGTTCCCAATACCCTTTACACTATTTATTTTAGGCATGCCATGGAATACAAAACACTCAATTAAATTAAATAATTAACTTTGATACACCCAGAATCGTAGCTAAACAAATTTGCAATCAGCCATGCATGTCTCACGTTCTTTTGCAAATTATTCTTATTTTATATCAGTTGCTATTACAAACTCGTTAAATATATTACAACTTGCTTCTTAAGTTTCAAATTTCATGAAACATTAGTTCTCTTTATTGCTGTATCTAACAATCTATTGCAATTCTAAATAGTCACGTACACAAGATAATGTGAAAAATCGGTTAGGTGGGTAAAAAAGGTCGTAACAATTAAGGTGTTTACCTGTACCTTAAGCGACCTTGAACGGTTTAAAAGAACTGATCTAAACAGTAATCGGCTGTTTGACGTGCTGGCAGTGTGTATTTGAGTCCGTGGAATGTCGAAATGTTATCATCTGAAATTAAAAGCCGTTTAAATAAAAATGTGCGATAACTACGGCTTCTTTGCAGATCTTGGAAGGCACATTGGAGATGAACGGTCGAAGAAAACGTCAGTTACAGAATCAGTACATTCACGAGCACGATTTTCTGATATAGAAGAAGAAAACAGGTGAGTCCATATCACCTTTTCTAGTTTTAATTCAATTGAGGTCCAAGCTGTATCAGCAAAATTCACCGTAGATATATTAAACTACTTTGTAAAAAATAATAAAAGTTAATTTTTATGTATTATAAGATCATAATCTGCATATCAACAATAATCCCCAATAAATTTAAATAGTAAAAATGTTTGTAACGTCCACCTTTGTGAGTCTATTTCGTCTTTTGGGATTTTTCCCAAGGAAAATATAAAAACGGCTTATTTATTTATTGGTTTTACTTTAAGCTAATAATTTCAACCATTTCTACTTTATTAACATCTTAAACGAGTTCAGACTTCTTATTTCTGTTTTTTATGATATTACTGTTCGTATCAACGAATTCATTTTTTTTATATGTAACTTAATAACTGTAAGTGGTTATCGCTTGAAATATATTGAAGATTGTCATATTGAAAAATTGATTGATTGTCATTATTATCAGAATCGAAAAGTATCATGTAATTTCAAATTTAACAAACAACAATTATATTTGTTAATGTCACCTAACCTTAAAAATAATTAAAATGTAGTTGATGCTTTTTTGTTATTGTATTATTGTCAATTATTATGAATCTACACGTACACTTTCGAAATCAAGATAATAAACAATAAAAATAATCATTTTCAAACATACATATTGTTGTTACCACTCTATTCAAGTAGTAAAATGTCATAAAAGCACTTTTTGGAAAATAAAAAGGAATAAAAAGTCTACTTGAATTTTGTCATCTCCATTTGATAAAATTATTAATGTCAGTAAAGTGCAATAAAAAATATTGAATTAACAATTGGCACAGTTATTTTCTATATATTCCAGAGTATGTGACGTTTTATTTTTTTAGTTAGCACTTCAAATTTAAATTTGGATTAGTAAATGGTCAAAAAATACTAAAAAAACCAATTACAAATTTTGAAGTGAAGTTACAATAACTTGACACGTTTTATAATGACATAAATATAGCATATTCTGGTGATATTAGTCAAGTATGTAGGTATTTTCGTGTAAAAAGACACTAATGTTGACGAAACATTTGTATATAATTTATCTATAAATAATAGGTAAATTGTTTTCGTAATAAATTATTAACACCTAGTTGAACCCGTTCAAATTTGGACGGAAGGCCACCGTTATCGATCCTACACACCCTAACCTATTGATTCATTAGCCACTACCACCACCACTACTACATCCTTTTTATAACCCTATTATGGCACATTTCGAGACCCTTTAGGTGACACCATTGTAGATATCAAAAATAGGTGCACTAGTTAGTTCGACCTTTAACTAGTTGTATTAATGGTCGAGTAATTACATTATTTTGTATTATGAGAGGAGATAGCTACACACAGTTACCTTACAAACCAGCACCATACCATACGTAGTTTACATATAATATTAAAGTGTACAAGAAATATTCAGTATTGGATAAGTGTTTAATTACAAAACAAATCTGCTTTATAGTGTCAACTAACGAAAAATGTGCTTGAATTATTTTTGTATCAAAACCAGCACATGACATAATATGCATAAATTCACCCATTAATTACAGATATCTAATTACAATTTGTGATGAATCTGTAATTATTTAGCAACAAAAAGCCTACGTTATTTTTTGCATTTGCCATAAATGGAAGAATATATAGTAGGCAATTTATCGTAAAATAATGAACCGTATAGGTACTTACTGTTTTTAATGAAACCATAAACAAACAATTATGATTAGAATCACGTCTCGATTTAATATAAGCATACGTATACCAGCGCCTACTTGAAAATATAGGTTACCTTGTTTCGGTAAGGCTATGGGAAGTAGCAACCTATTGTTGAATTATATATAATTAATATACTTCCGACTAAACAACAACTGATAGGCCTAAAATAGTGATATTGTCAGTATACAATGACCGAAAACAAACGAAAAAAACAAAAAGAAAATAAAACATTATATCAGCGTAACTAATTAATCGATTACCCACCTGATGCTTTCGAAATTAACGTAGTTGGTGCGTTATCCCCACTTTTTTTAATTATTAAGGAACTCTAATTTACAATGTTTCAATCAGAAGTTAATAGATTTTATTGTGTTAAAACGCGTACCGTTTGTTCAGTAACTTATTTTATTTTTAATGGCTACTGGATCTGTTTCGTTCAGTGAAACGTAAGCATGATTAGATTAGTATAAAATATGTATGTTATAAAAGTTTTAATTCGCATTTCTCTATTTTGTAACATTTAATTTTTATTTTAACATCCCCCTTTCTCTCTCCCTTACATTAAATAGCTTATAGCATTGATTAGTTAATGGTGACTAATCTAATAAATCAATTAAATTAAAAAAGATAATAACGTAATAAAAATTCCATTCCCATGAAAACAATGTATAAATTATGAAACCAAATAAAAAATAAAGTTTCTAATCTCAGATTAAGCTTATTGTAACTTGTTAATTGTCGTGTATGATTATTGAATTTCTAAATTACAGTAATCATTAATTCACAGAATGTTTGGAAAATGTTAACAAAATTTGGAATTAAAAATCTAAAAAACAAAATGAGAGATAATATTTTTTTAATGTTTTCGTTTTGTTCACATCAAATACATTATTTTCGAATAATATAAATATGCAGCTACTGTTAAACCCCATATTAATACTAATAGAAACAAACTCCTTTTTAACACTAATAGAAATACAATAGTTTCGAAAAGAAATTAATGTAAAACAGTACAATTGTTTTGCCATACGATGGCTTCTTCAGGTGAAAAAGTTATCAATATTAATTTACAAAATATTGCTTAAACAGGTACTAGACAAAGGTGGTTGAGTAAATTTTGATAGGCTGCCTTAAGAAATTCTCAAAACGTGTAGTTTGATTACCTGTCTAGGAAATATATCCCCAAAAATAAACCAAAAAAAAAATATTTAGAAAACCAATAATATTACCTATTCATTTAAAACTAACAATTTTCGTGCTAAATGTACAAAAAACATTGATAAATGATCGAAATTATCATGAGTTTATCTGTTAAAATGTGCTGATTGCAACAAAGTTTACGTTTAACAAACTGGCAGATATTTCCATTAGAGGATCCTATAACATTAATGAAACGTCGTGTAAGGAAAAACCGATTCCATCTATGACGGACATTTAATATTAGAAACGCATAAATCTAAATACATTTAATATTTTTACTGAATAAATGGGGTTTTAAATTCTTACAACGCCATATTAATTTATTAAAAATACAAACTTTTTAGTTGAACCATTTTTTATTAAGATTGATCTTCGTCATCCACATGTAGAGGGCACTGTGTGCTGAAATAATTGTGAAACCTACATAAACTATTTTTAAGTAAAAAAGTATGTTTTTATTAATTTATGTTTTTAATGTGTTAAATAAAAGTCAACAATTAAATCTAACAGAAAGTATTTATTTAATTTTAATTACTTTCAGCAGTCAAAATTTACTCTACCACATCTACTAGCATTTAAACAATATTCTGTAAATTAATATTCAAAATTTTTCTACCTCATAAAGCCATCGTACGGCTAACCAATTGTTGTGCTTTTACATAACTGTCTTTGAAACTAAGTTTTTATTTATATAAAATATTTTCCAGATGAAACAATATTAATGATATCTTTATTATATAACTTTTATAAACTCTGTGTTATCCTTTTGCTTGTCTTTTTTACAAATCCATTCATTTAAAAGATTCGCTTCTTTGGCATTTGCACGTTTTGCTTATTTAGTTGAAAGCATCATTTTGTTTTTTAACCTTATCAATAATCAACAACTTCCAATGATTTACTGCATTAATAAATGTTATGCTATGAATAAGTACACGTTTATATATGATTAATTTTAATGTTTTAATTATATTATTTTGCTATTATTATATCCCAGGTGCAACGGAATTATCGGTATTTTCAAATAAATGAACGACTAACCGCATAACAGTAATAAATAAATACTATCAAGCAGTAAATTTAAATAAATTTTACTCATCTACTGCTATCTGTAGTTAAAGCGGTAAGAATATAAGTAGGACAATTTAGAAATACACATATGTAACACATACATAATGCGGTAAATATTTGTAATATAGAACCACCATAAAAAGAATGTTCACTTGTAATAATAAAAACAAATTCGTTTTTTTTTAATAATGTATTTACTGGTACCAGGAAGAACCCAAATATTTTTCTACAGCACAAGTTTGCAAAATTTATACATGTATCACAGTAATCCTATGAAATATTAAATGGTTTTGATAAAAATGTATATTACTTATATCACTCAAGTACAAGTATTTAAAATAAAACAGCAGACAATTTTTGTAATATAATATTTTTAAAGTAGATTGTGCTACGGTTGCATTTATATTTTCCAAAACTGAAAGTAACAAATAATTGCGAGAAATATTTTTTCATTTTGGTTTTATTTTTATCATTAGTACTAACACTTAATTGGCTTAAATGAAAATTTTAGAACAACAAAAATAGAGTATACTCTTTGAGACTGAGGCATATTACAGTGTCAATTTGGTGGAGTTTGCACAAACCATTGTTTTTACTCAAAGATTGTAACGCCATATTTAATATGTCATTTTTCTGCTTATTTCGATTTCTTCTTTTATAGTGAGTAGTTGTTGCATAGCTAAGTCTCGATATTTATCATAAAATTGTAAATTGATTATTTATTGTATTTATATTGCTTATAATCGTACTGTTTTGCAGATCGTGGTGGTACTCATTCTGTCTCAAGTGTAGATCAAAGGAATCTCACCCATCATGGCGACCATCATTTTGGAACAAAGCTTGCCCTTATCCTTTTTGTCCTACATACCGTCAGTTTTCCAGAATAGTTGCTATCTCACTGATAGGGTTAATGGCATGGGGCATAGTCTATGCAGTTATTGGAGACACAGCTGCTCCGGGAGGACAATTATTTCAGTTAATTTTTCTCAGTATAGCCGCCCATTTTGGGGGTTGGTTAATGACACTCACCACACTTCCAGCTCTTATAGGAATGCTCGCAGTCGGTCTTTTATTTGGAAATGTTGGTTTAGTAGCATTTGATGATTCGTTTTCGGAAGTAACGACAGTTTTAAGGTGAATATTCAAAACAATCAAAACTATTCACTTGTTTAGGGAGACTAGCTTCATTGATATGATTCTTTTTTTAAGGGAAATTGCATTGGTTATTATCCTCACCCGAGCAGGATTAGATTTGGATCCACAAGCTCTTAAAAAGTTAAAATTTACAGTACTAAAACTGGGCGTAGGCCCATGGCTAATCGAAGCAGCTGTAATTACGGTTATGTCCCGATATCTTCTTCAACTTCCTTGGGATTGGAGTATGCTATTGGGTTCTATTGTAGCAGCCGTGTCTCCAGCAGTCGTTGTGCCATGTCTATTTCGATTACGTAGAAAGGGATACGGGGTGGCCAAAGGGATCCCCACGCTTATAATAGCAGTCGCCGGAATAGACGATGCGTTATCAGTAGCAGGTTTTGGAATAATCAGAAGTATTATGTTTTCGAACGATACGTTAGTAATGCAAATTTTGCAAGGTCCAATTTGCGTAATTGGTGGCATAGGATTTGGGATAATATGGGGAGCCATAAGCAGTATTGCTCCTGAAAGGTACGATCCTTTCGTTGTACCTCTTAGGATTATTATGTTGCTAGCCGGTGGGCTGATTGCGGTAATGGGAAGCGAAGTGATAGGATATAGTGGAGCAGGTCCTTTGGGATGTGTGGCCGCAGCATTCGTATCGCTATGCTTTTGGACCAAACAAGGATGGGAAGTGGAAGACAATCCAGCAGCCATAGCATTTGAAATATTTTGGATGATATTTGAACCAATATTGTTTGGCATAACCGGGGCACAAGTTAAGTTTTCTGAACTTTCTCCTGATGTAGTATCTATTGGACTTGGATGTCTTGTTGGAGGAATCGTTTTAAGAATATGTGCAACTGCCCTGTTGGGAATTGGCTGCAGGCTGAATTTGAAAGAGAAATTTTTCGTCGGAATTGCTTGGATGTCTAAAGCAACTGTTCAGGTAATTATTAAACAGAAAATACACAGTGAAATTTCACAAAATAATGAAGCGCTTTCAAAGGAGGAGGTCGAAAATCTACTTTTGTCGGGATGAAACTATTTAATTAAATTATTTGCAGAAACGAATAATGTTATCTTATCTACTGGGGATCAAGTTTTGTCTAGTTATTCTTTATAACTCTGCCAATTATTAAATATATAATTTAGTGATAATTTAATTGTCAAAATAACTAAATACTTTTTGTAATGTAATAGAATTTACATATATAGTCGGTATCGTTTAACAGTTGAGGTCAGAATATCGAATAAATAGTCGCTATCAAGGACGAATTACTGGGTTCCTTATAGAAGTTTTAACAAGAAATACTACATACGAATCGGATCAGACACACAAATAAATTCTGTATTACGATTTAGTTCAGGACATCAGATACGATCCTGACTCAAACAACGTACTGGGATCGTACTGAATTTGTATCAAATCCTGATGACACTAATTAAGTATTCGGATTAAGGAATGGCGTACTGTAGCCTGATTAGGATGGTCGCATTACGGAATATTTGATCCGTTAATGATACTCTGGAAAATCTAAACTAATTTCTAGTCGCGTTTGAAATTCATTTCGATAAAAAATAATTTTCGATCCAATATCTTTAGGCGCAAAAGATATTATATATATATATTAAGTATTTTCTATTTGCAACACTATTTGGATGTTGAGTTCATCACCTTCAATCAATATGATTTTATTTTCTACATTATCTTCATTGTGTTTACAGGCAGCTTTGGGCCCAATACCACTATCGCTTGTAGGTACAAATGCCGAAACAACCGAATATGCAAACAAAGTTTTAATGGTCTGCGTCCTGTCGATTATTTTGACTGCTCCAACGGGAGCAACACTAATCACAATATTCGGTCCACGACTTCTTACTAAAACAAGAATTCCTCACATTCCCGAAGGATGGAGACGAAGTCATCGCCCATCGATTAGGGATATCAGTATTATTGATGAAGATGAAGAAAGAAATGATACCAGCATAGAACAATCCAATGGTAATGGTATTGGAAAGATAACGTCACAAACAAAGCTAGACGTTTAATAAACCATAATAATCGTACAAATGTGGTTTTTGCGTTCATTAAAGTACAAAACAATCAATTTTAAATTCACTGTGCCTAATACTAACAGAAAATATTTGGAAAATAAGTTAAGATTACTTTTGTATGACATCAGTGAATCATGATTTAAATGTGAACTTTTTTTACTTAAAATTTAGTGATGTTATTGTTTAGGTGGCATTGCCTGAACTCAAATTTTTTTAAATACGTTAATACTCTTCAATAATATACGAAGCGGATATTGCATTCATAAAGACCTGCATAGGGACCTACCTTCATTCGTCATGGAATTTTGTATTCGATGAGAGAATCTGTACAGTGGAAAAATGAAATGCGATTGAACGGTATTTAAAATGTACCTAAATAACGTATAAAATAATATTGTCCTTGTAATGTATTATTTATAACATATATAAGTATATATATATGTACATAAAGAATATCTGTAGATAAGTAAATAAAGAGTTCTTGTTATAAAGAAAATAAAGTTAATAGAAGAATAAGTAACCTTTTAGATGGCCCATTTTTCAATATTTTTGCATTTAGTTGTATAACCCAACAAAAACAGTAAGTGGTTTTACTACCATATCGAAATAAAATAAATAACAAAAGTAACAAATCTGGTTAATTTTACAGTTGGTTATGATTTTCAGGACATTATTTTCAAGAATTATTTATTCTCGACGATTCACATGCAGACAGTAACTTCACCAAATGTTAATTCTAATTCCAATTCTAATTGATTGTTTCTGCCGTTACTTGATGGAAAAACATAATTAAACTTGATAAAATAATAAAATGCGTAACTAAATTTTCCACTGTTTATTCAAAATTTTTACAATTGTTTCACCCAACATGGGCATCTTCAGAAGACATATGACCAAAATTAAGTACAAAGTTCTTATATATATATATATATATACATCTGTGAAATTAATCTAACGAGTTGTGGAGGGGGGTCGAACATTTTACAATGTATAAATGAGGTATATACAAACTAAATTGTAACACATGCAAAGCAATATACATAGAACAAACGAGGAGCACTTTCCAACAAAGACTCAATGAACATAAAAAACTACGCAGGGAAATATATTTTCATGAACCATATTAAGAGCAAGAAACACGAATTTGATGAAACTAATAATTTTAAAATCCTACATTGTTTAGATAATAGTGAAAAACTTGACATTGTAGAATCACTAGAAATTAAAAAACATATTCAACAAAATAATATTGTAACATTAAATGAAATAGAAAATACTTATGATTCAATTATTTTAAATTGTAAAATGTTCGACCCCCTCCACAACTCGTTAGATTAATTTCACAGATGTATATATATATATAAGAACTTTGTACTTAATTTTAGTCATATGTCTTCTGAAGATGCCAATGTTGGGTGAAACAATGAAGATTTTGAATAAACAGTGGAAAAGTTAGTTACGTATTTTATTATTTTATCAAGTTCAATTCTAATTATATACGATGATCTAAAATCCCGAAAAAAAAAATGTTTTGTAACTGAAAAATAGAAAAGATTACTAGACACAAGAAACTACATATGTATAAAAAGAAAGGGTGAGGTTTCAAGTTTTATATTTTTTATTTTCTTATAAGAAAGACTGCACATGTGATGTGCGTAAGTTCGTATGACAATCATACACAACCAGTCATTGTATTCTTTAAATTAGTTATTTACACGTAACAATTATTCCAAATAGATGGAAAGCAATGGTATACAAAACGTCCGACGCATAGTTTCTTTTAAAACAGCAACAAGCTCCTTATAAACCATATCTGCGTCGCAAATAATTCGTTGCTATTTAATGAATGAAGAAACGAAACAATTTCAAAAGCAATTATTTTCCATATATTTTTCATATTTACAATATGTCTTTCAAATTTTAAATACTTAAATGTTCTTAATATTTAACGTTTCTTCAAGGAATATCAACAGGTTTTTCAGAAATATGTAGAAAAAAACGTCAACTTGAATTTCAAAACACAATAAGAAAAGTTGTACTTTCATTTTCACTCGTACAAATTTTATTTAGTAATATTTCACTGCGCTGTATTCATTGGCGAAGCTGGTGCAACTAGCAACATTTTATTTATATTGACATGAAGTACAATTTTTCTTATTAATTTAAAATAATCTACATATATGTATATTTACAAAATTTCCTCCTAGTGAAATTGGTCAGTTTTGTCTTAGATATTAAGTACAGATTACTTTTGTTTCTCTTTTTAATGTCCAAGAAGTGAACAATCTTTACTATCCACTTACCTCACTAACATATAAATTGAGGTACGATACATTTAACTGGAGTATATTACAAATGATAATTTAACTCAACATTTAGTTATCTTTTTTCTCCTAACACGTTTGATTGTCTATATTTCAGAACAAATAATTCAGGTAACAAGGAATATTATCTACGATAGATTACGATAACAAGTAGTGTAGTGGATAATAAAAACTGTTGGACTTCCCGAAAATCCTACCTTATTTTTCATTTCCCTAATAATTCATTAAAAATTTCCTAGTTCAGTCATTGCATAAATTTTACGCACTAATATCACTTCGTATTTAGAAACTAGGAATAAAATTTACGAACAAACTTAACAAACCATACTCAACAACTGAAAAAGCTACTGTATGTTTGTAGTGGTCAGTTCTTTTATTTTGTTTTATAAGAAACAACCAAATGGTTTTATTGTTAACAAACAATTTCTAAACTTCTTAGTTAGATATCTATTATGTTAAAGCCGGATGTTAATTAATAATATTAAATCGCTAAAATTGAGCTATTACTGACGTATATGGCACCAAACTGGTCAAGACCTGATAAAATGTCTGGTAAGGTAAATAATTTTACGCCCATTCTACGGAACACACCATTAAGGCCATTTTACCCATTTGCCTAATGCAAGCATTAGATTAGAAGATAATCAATCGATTGAGAAGTACATACTATTCGTAGTATCTTTGGCTACGATAATTATCGTGATCATCAAAGTCCATGTTGGAGAATCTTTCTAACAGTTCTTGTCGGTAATTCTTTCCTTCACTTTTTGCACCGTTATCTTTCCTTCTTTCTACCAACAAAGAAAACTTTGGGTCCATTCCCGTTTCGTATCTCACATTATCATCCCTGTATCGTTTATCTTCTGCACGTTCGTAGTGTCTATCTTCTTCCGGTCTTCTCCTCATCTCTTTCCGTTCATCGTATCGCCAGCCGTATTCTCGTTTTCCTTTCGTTTCCCCTCTGTCATCTCTGAACTCTTTTGGGAACTGTTGCCGATAGAAATATTCATCCGATGGACTGAGGTCACCCTGCACTTCTTCCTCAATGGGTTGCTCCGTAGATAGCCTCCACTAGATAGCATTGACAGCTCTTCTTGAACTTCTATGAGAAGGATATTCTTCATCTCTACTTACTCTATGATCCCGAGATGGTGCCCTGTCTAATGTTCGTTCATAAGAGTGATTGGGATAATCTTGGCTACCAGCTATATGCGCTGGTACCGTGTGAAGCTGCGAATGCGCTTCCTTGTCTATATAATCTTCGTATTCTCTTTGCCTTTCTAGCCTCGACCGGCCTCTCTGATGGCCTGCATGAAACATCGTGGAACCTATATTCGTTTTTTGAACGTTAACTTCTCTCATTCTACTTAAAAGACGTTGCATTTGCATTTTTTAATTCAACACACCAGAAACACCATCAAAATTACAAGAGCAAAGCTAAAAACTACTCGACCTTGTTATAAATATTAAAATAAATAAAAACTCACGCTTGCACTAGGTGATGCATTCCATCCAAATGATTTCCAGAAACTCAACGTTATTTTTTATTATAATATTACACCGAACGATTTGCTTTATTTTTCTTAATTTTTGAAACCATTCGGATAGGATACAATCGTGGAAAACATTTTCGTATTAGAACAGCTTCAAATAGAACATCGCATTGCTTCAATTCACTTGCAAAGTGTCGTGTTAGGCAAAATTCACAAAAAAGTTACTACACGCTGAAATCTTCATCACACTATTACTTACAAAAGACGATTTGCAATTAATGGCATTAAGCGAACAAATCAGTCGAACCAGCTCGCCAAATTTTACCAGGACTAGGTGTAACTTCTCCCGCTTTCATTTTTGTTTTTTTTTTGTTTTTTTTTTTAGTTTTTAATATTTTATTTGTTTGTATGGGTAGTGTGCGCAATAGCAAAGCGTAGCGTTAGAAAATTGTGCCAAGTGCCATATCGAAAATGAAACAAAAAGAAAAGAAACTCATTAAGATCGTGCAAACTGAAAACCTGATTGAATAAAAAACATAACCGTACTCCTATTTCTAATAAACAATTGGAATCGGCGTCATTGAGCCAGTGAAATCTGAAAAATTGATTAACTTATCAAGAAACAAGGAAAAACAAACATTCGCATCGGTTGTAATGTCTGTATTGTTTTAAGTACATAATTATTGCCTAATTTTCAACAAAAAATTGATACTAAGAGCTGTAAAAGTCAAGAAACATCACAAGTGATGCATCTACAAAACTAATTTTTCTGAACAATCCATTTTTGTAGGAACTAAAATTTCTTTTATTTTTTAAAAAAGTTCCAGTATTATATTAGAATTGCATTTAAAAATAACATTGTTAACAAACTAAGTTTTCTAAACTTCTTAACCACATTTTAAAATGACCACATCAAGCAAAAAAACGTAAAACGTTAAATAAAAACAGTAAAATGAAAATCGATATATCTTTTTTTCATACTGCTTTAACCTGCATTTTAAATTGTGTTATTTGAGGTAAGATAAAATTATAAGAATGGCACATTTGTATTAATTTTATATAAATCGCAAACACGAAATTGTATTTAACCCAAATATGTACTCCACGATAAGTAATACTCCTACAATTTAAGACTAAATTGAATTAACAGTAGGTTCACCTATAGGTTCAAATTTTCTAGGCAATTTAAATTTTTAATTAACAGATGCAGTCAAATTTTGAAACCAATCCACTAACCGTAATTACTCACAAAAACAATGAAGTACAGACACAATAGAACAGGTAAATACGAACATTTAAATATTTGTTAAAAAAAATGTAAATTGTAATTTTGCAGCGTTATCACCACATAAAATGAGCACTTTATCAGTCAATTCAATTTTCAATTGTTCTGTAGATACTCTAAACTAAATAATCAAATTTATATAGTTCAAAAGTTATTTTTCTTTGGTTTAGTATCTAATATAATTTGATTTCTTTTGGTTGCCATACCAAAAGTTCCAAGTTTAGTTATCTCATTTGTGATGTTTCTTTTGCAAAAATTTAAGATGCTTGTACCTACTAAAAAATAAACGAACTATTACTTATAGAAGAAATTATGGTGAATAAATTTTAGCGGTAACGATTTTTGCAGCAGTAAAACTTAATACACGAAAACGTGACCTGTAAAATCGATCATAATATTTCTACTAAAATGCATGAACGACATCGCACACATGTATCACTTTTTTTTAACATGCAGAGTTTACAAGAACGATAGCGACTCTAGTGAATCTACTGAATCCCAGCTTTGCAGTCCAATATATCTAATACCTGAATTTATACCTCTAGAATCGTGAGTGTATCCGTAGACATCGTGATGAGCTGAAAATTAGTAAAGTTAGTGTGTTATGGGATGTTAGTATTCAGAAGTTTTAACAACAGCTAAAGCGAATTTAATTACCAATGAAAAGCTATACTGTAGTTTTTCAAAGTTTCGAGGATGCTATATTAGGCGTCTGTACAGCTTTCAATCATTTTAGCAATGCTAAAAAATCGCTTTGTATATTAATGTCGTCAATATTGAGTAAAATAATTAGTCACAGATAGACAGTAAATTGTCAAATGTGGAGATTTGCTACTAATTGTGAGTTCACGAATGATGATGAAATCCTTCTTAAATAAAGGTATCTACGTTATTGAGAGATCATGCCTAAATCTGTTTTATTAAAGGACATAGTCTATCTACTGAAATACTGTATAACAGTGGCGTACTTAGGTGTCGGCGGCCCTCGACGGCTTCGCTAAAAGAAACACTCTAAAAGGACCGAACAAGTCGCTGGCATTCTGGTTACCCCAACAGTTACGGGACCAAAAGCGTATCCAGGCCGGAAACTTTGTGCTTATCAAACCTATCGTAACGATTTGTGGAGTT
Organism: Agrilus biguttatus; assembly: GCA_963921985.1. NCBI lineage: Eukaryota > Metazoa > Arthropoda > Insecta > Coleoptera > Buprestidae > Agrilus > Agrilus biguttatus. Next base: position 34,219,551 of record OY998117.1, read on the forward strand.
TTGCACGGAAAGCGAGAAGTAAAGGGAAAGCTTTGTTTCATAATTTTCTAAACCATTATTGTATTAGTGTAGTGGAATTCAATTTGTTAGAGCTTTTCTTAACCGAGACGTTGAAAGGGCCTCGCATAGCGGATATCGCTGACATTCACGTTTAATTTAGCTATGTCGCTGATTACAACGGACAAATAAGCTAGAACATCCGTTAGCTGCATAGAAGTGTATATTCACCGTGCAGCATAATTCTTTTTTAACGTATTTTAGATATTAAAAGTAAATTCACTCCGTTGTTGCCATTACTTTTTGAATTGGTTGGTACAGACTTTTTCAATGACGTAAATGCAATCTCTCAATAATTATACATTACTTAATTAACTGAGCTCACGTCGTAACTAACTCCATACAATATTCAGTGGACCTAGCATAGATTTTCGTACTAATCTAGTAAATTTTAGTCAGAGGTTCTAATATTGGCTACCAACAGGATCGACCTTTAGTATATAAGTACCAGCTTAGTAATTTAGCGACACTTGTACTTGAGAACAGCTAGATATAAGACAATAAGACAATAAAAAAATAAAGACGATGGATGTTCTGAATATATCTTTGAAAAACTCACGAAAGGCACAAAAACGGTACTAAATAAAACAGGGGATATTCTTTCCGTAGAAACTCGTCACACTTAGATCGCGATGTTGTTTTATATTCATGATTTTACTTTCCTTTTCTCTCCAAACTAGATATACTTCACAGAAAAACAAGACTTTTTAGATTTTCACAAACTATAGTTTCGCCAAACATCGACTTCATCAAACAATGAGTACCTACTACTTAGGAAGTTTTGTTTTTATGGGGATAATGGATTCTCATCAAATTAAGGTTGAATATATCCAATTTTTTGTAATTACTGTTAATGAATTAAATATAACAAAGTTTTTATAATCATAAATTTAAAATTACAAGTGTATTTAATAATCATTTGGTGCCTATGTTAATTCATCACTTTATATTTTACTCTTATTAACAAAAATCAATTTTTATTACCCATGCATCATTTGCCAAAAAAGTGATAACTAATACCGTTCAACATAAATTATAAACAGTAGCAGGGGCGGCATAAGGAGAAGGCGACGCTAATTTTTCTTCACAGATAGACCTTATATTACTACTACTCAAGGTATTTACTCATTTAATATACTTACAAGGCTACATTCAAAATTTAATTTTGCATCGATAGTTTAGAAATTGGATGGGGGGTTGCTTTGATAACGACTATGAAATACATTTTCGGAGACCTATCTAAAGAAGCAATAAATAAAATAAAATTGAGTATTTTTTTGGGTCAAATTTTATTTAATAGATAAAAATATTCGGACAGACAATGGACAGACCGAATATATAAGGGTTCCTAGTTATCTACGGAACCCTGAAGCATCTGAGTACTTACCCTATTTACCTACGAAATTGTACAATTCTGTTGTTAATATGTACAGTTTTTATTATAGTTATTGTCATGATTATCGATTACGTATTATTGTTGTTAACAAAATGAAAAATTTGTCTTTAATTACATATGTAGATGAATGGGTAGTATTTTTGGTTGTTACGAATCAGCGTATTAGAAGGCAATAGCTTTAGGAGGTATAAATTCTGGGCCATACTAAGAAATTGGTGCAACAAACATTACGTCGATTTTTAAACACACACCTACACAGTATTACATAGGTGCAATTAATTGATGCTTGATATACGTTAATATATACATTCCACTAGTAAAATACGGAAAAGAATCTTAAAAGTCATAAACCTCAAAAACAAATAACCACCCGTATCTCAACCATTTGCAAAATTCTAAGAAATATATTCATTTTCAAATTGCTAAATTGAGCCTTAGTTGTTCATAAAAAATGATTTGAGTTTTACCAAATTTCTCGCTCTAGTTTGTCAAAATTTTCAATTTTTAGTTATTTTCAATCACTCATTGATTTTTATTATCCAAGGAATTGATCGGTGTATTAAATTGAAGATATTGAAATAATAATTTGTTTTACTCGGTTACAAAAAAGTATAATTAGAATCTACCAAAAACATCTAGACATATAGTTTATGGCTTTTAAGAATTGAACTTTACCTATTGCAAAAATGTTTAATTACCTGGAAGGGTCGTTTCTCCCATGTCTCCACTAGGAGATGCTTGAGGTGGACTGCCGATCTGTCTTGTTGTATTCGTTACAATTTCTGGATGAGTAGCTCTCCAATATGCCTACGTTATTAAATATCAAATATATATTTTTATATAGTAATTAAATATTTTAATTTATATTTAATAACTGATGAGTCACCTCCAGATATTCCGCTATATGTTCACAGGCATCATCTAGTTGATTCTCGTCTAAAATAACATCAAACATTTCTGGAGGACATTGAGCCAATTTGTCGGCAGCTACCATTTGTACATTCAAATGCCGAGACTGACTTTTGCCTCTTGATTTTATTAATCTTTGTAAAACCTGGAAAAACGAATAAACATAATAAAGAATACCTTATTAAAACTTTGCTACAAAATACAAAAAATCAGATGGGGCTCTGCGGAGATAAACTAAATAAAAACTAAAACTCGAAATTCCACGTTCATGGCCCGTCGAATAGTTTGCAATGTCCTTTAAGTAAGTAACCCAAAAGATAAAATAAAAGCCCAATGGAAATTAAGAATTTACAGGATTAAAAAAATTGCAATAAACAATATATATCTTTGCCTTAATTGAAAAGAAAAATGTAACGTAGCTTCCCACATTTTCGATAATAACAATGAAATGGATCCCAGTTGTTTAAATTCAATTAGATGTGTCAATAACGTTTTCTTTTTCTAGAAGCTTACAAAAGTATCGAAATTTACAAAAATTAAGATAATTAATCAGATACTATCACAAACTCCAATCTTTTCAGGTTATTATCAAATTAAAATTAACCCCCCCCCCCTTTCCAGCAGAGTTAATTCGAAGTATGCATCAGGAAGTTTAGATCGTTGTTGTGTGTAATAAATAACTCCACTTCATACGTAGATATGCCCTTTAGCTCTTAACTAAGGATTTTAATTTTATCTTACATATGGTTGAACAAAGCATACGAAATATACAGCATATTCTTTTCTGTTTGGAATTGAATATTTATTCTTTGCTGTCCTGACCTACAATTAGATTCACTGGTATGACCTCCCTTAAACCCCGTCTCTAATACGGATCCCACTTTAGTAGTAAAATTGTTTAGTTTCATTGGCAATCTCAAAATGCCTTTGAAAGGGATATTGACTGTATAATAAATTTAAATTATTTTAGTGTCTAACTGAAGATGACATCTTGGATATCAAAACGCGTTTTAGGTCACTATATTTTATGTGGAATTTTGGGTTTTATTTGCTACAAAAAGCTCTTCAATTTACAATATTATTCTGCGGCAATAAATTCTGACCACATGCTATAATTCCTTGTTAAAATACATCATATAAGACATATTTGAAAATAAATAACCTTTTAATAATCTTAATAATTCATTTATACTATCCGTTTTACCAATTCAGAATAAAAATCTAATTTAACATTATTTGGTTAATTTACTAACAATGAAAATTATCGACATTTTACATCCAAATAAACACTAAAATTCCACAGTACTTATTCCAATTGATTTTCTATTATTTTACACCCAAACAAATAAGTTTCTAACGTTCTTCAACTGGTTTGGATTCGGTTTTAATTAAACCTAGATTTGAACTGCTGAGACATTGTGAAATAAGAACGAGAACTAAAGAAGTCATGACGATGTAATTTATCAACGAGAATTTAGAGCGCGGAGGGCATTACAATAGTGTGGAAACTGGCGACGTTTAGTCTAAGCCTCGAGAGCGTTCCCCTAATAAATCATCGTTGGAATTGTCTTCTGCTCTCATTCTGTATCAGATGAACAATCACAGATCGGAAAAATTTCCATTGTCTACATTTTTATAAACGGTTTCCGGCAGTTTTAGGACGATCAACTTTTGAAATATTTGTATTATCATGTCAAACATTTCTTACTGCAATTGCAATTTTTAATTCGTAACAAAACGATAACAGAGTGTATGGATCAACTTTCTGTAAAAAATTCAATAAAATATCATATGAAAGGACGTTCCTTATAGTTTTCACAACCACATATATTTCTATTTGGAAAATGTTGTTTTGATAAAGAGTATGAATTAAAAATTAGGATTATTTACTGTTATTTCTTTAAGGCAATTTCTATGACTTTGACAAAATTTTTGAAATTACAAGGCAAAATTATCAAATTAGTGTTATTACTAAAGTGCTATAAAATATGTTCCTTTTGGTCAAGTATTATATTTTATTTTAAATAGTGATCCATATCAATGTTTAAAACAGTTTTCGAAACAAAAAAGCTATACTCAAACCATTCATAATTTGACGTTATTTCTGCTAATTAAAACTTATAAGATAATTGAAGCTATCCTGATCAAAGAAAAAATTTTTTGTCAATCTTGATCTTTATGTACCCTCTCAATAGTACTTAAAAGTGCATCCGAATTTTAATCCACCTTATCTTTGAGTTGAATACTTTCCATTATTTCAACTTAAATAATCAATATTTTGTTTGTTTCGGAAACTAATTTACAGACTATTATAATTTCAAATAAAGTCCACATTCTCCGTATGACTTAAGTGACCAAAAAATGGTTTAAATTATTATTTTTAGCATATTTAAAAAAGAAGGAATTAAAATCCTTATTCGCCTAAATATTCTAAAAGACCTCACATTTGGAACGCGTCCTACCAAGTAGACACAACGAACCGAAAGCCATATCCCACGACCGGTTTCTACCTATCGGGTCTCATCAGGTGGGAGCTGGCAGAAAGTCCTTTACAGGCTATATTATAAATCAACAATAACAGTGTAATTCAATGCCGGTAGGGGTATTAGCCCTCGGAGTAGTTGTTTCTGTTGATTCCATATTTATATTTATATTTATATTATTTTTAACCATACAGTTGGAAATATTTACCTTAGGACTTGTAATCTTCAAATAAACAATAATAGGAGCTAATGAGGTTTTGGCAAGTTGAGATGGATGATTTATAGTATCACAATCTAAGACCACAAGTTGCAGCGTCCTGGCCAGCTCAAATATTCTTTCAATTTCAGCTTGAACTTCTGCCAGGCAAGTCGAACGTGTATTGGACCGTTCCATAATGGCCCGTTTTGAAGGATTGTTCAACAACGAGCGTTTTGCCAGAGAAATGTCAGCCATAACTCTTGTTATAATAATCCTGAAATAAACATTAATGTGCACTACGACTTGTAACATACTATACCTACGTAACTACCACACTTGCGTAAATTTGAAGTTGGCATTGTTTTAACTGATAAAAACCAACTGTAAATCATAAAGTTATCATATCTTTCGCCGAAATTTATACTGACTAGTACACTAGAAAAATGTTCATCATTTAGTTTTTACAAGTAGAAGTAAATAGAGTTTGAATAGACAGAGCTAGATAGTTAAATAATTAATCTACCTATTTGTATTCATCTAACCGATAACATGTAGTTTAGTAAAATAATCAACTAGCAGTTAATTCAGTCATTACATTATGGAAAATCATGATTCAAACAAAAATAAAATAAAATTCGAGGTTCAATTTTCCACTGATTTATTTAACAACTTAACAATTCTTTCACCCAACATGGGCATCTTCAGATGACATAATAACAAATTACGTATATTATCCTACCAATATATACATGCTACGTTTGATTAGGGCGTTATGGAAGTACGTTGTATAATTTTATTTAAAATTATTGAAACAAAAACATTTTCAATTTCGTTTAAGGAAGAATCATTATTTTGTTTTATCTGTTTTTTAATTTCTAATGATTCTAACATGTTAAGCTTTACCTTTTTCCAAGCAATGTAAAATTTTAAAATTACCGATTGAATTACAATTGATGAAGGTAGAATTTCCTGAGTAGTTTTTTACATGTTCTTTTAATCTTTCTTTAAATTTCCTCCCTGTCTGGCCAATATATGTAGCTTACAAGAGATACAATTTAATTTGTAAATCCCACATTTATTCATTTACTTTGTTTTGTCTTTATTGTTGATTAAATATCTGGATAAATTATTTCCTGTTTTAAAGAAAATTGTAGATTTTCAATTTTTAAGTTTGTTTTTAATTTTATTAGATACGTGACCAATATATAAAATTGACTTACTAGTAGATGAATTGTTAACATTATGTGTGTAAACCGAATTATAGCACATTTTTTTCTTTTTGAAGAAAAGACTATAAAACAAATCACTATGAGTAATGGTTACTCTAAAAAACTCATAGATCATTTAATTAATAACAAACCACAACCCCCTAATCAAACGTAGCATGTATATATAGGTAGGATAATATACGTAATTTGTTATTATGTCTTCTAAAGATACCCATATTGGATGAAACAATTGTTGAGTTGTTAAATAAATCAGCGGAAACTTGAACCTCGAATTTTATTTTATTGTAGTTTCAATCAATTAGCAGTTTTTGTAAATTATGAAATATTATAACATAATAAAAATCACATCCGTACGAACAATCATCTCTATGGTTATCTTAAATTTTTAATACAAGTTAATAAACATTGGTCATAAAATAAACAAATTATTTTAAATAATTGTATTTATGCATGTATTTTTCCATTCTTTTCTATGTACTTCTTTTTATTTTCTAAATATATGTCACTTATCACGATTTTCATATTTCATTGATAAGAGACGTAGATTTTAACCAGAAAAAAAAGAGAATACACTTATTTTTAAATTTACATTTTTATAAACTGAAACCATCCCTTAAAATTATCCCCCAAAATCATCTTTCAGGTTCTTATTTATTAGTTGATGCCTCACTAAATATATACTCCTATGTATCGTTTTATCACTTCTAATTCAAAACGTAAAAAAAAGGTTTTATACATTTAAAATATATTTTCAGGATAATTTACAACAAAAATATAGTAGAAAATAGTAATCCGGCCTCATAAAACATTAAAAGGTTTATTAGTAATTATTCAAATCTCCACAAAAATTACAAAACAAAACATAACAGACATAAACATGAACAAAATAATAATAAACAGACACGTTAACATAAAAGCAATAAAATAAATATATTTGAAGCTTACATGAAAAATCGACGTGTTTTTAGTAATATGTTGTTAGTTCTGTACACAACTAATTATTAAATAATAATTAATTTGCATTAATAAAAATACTTCCTTACCTTCCTTCGAATCTATGTTTTAAAAAATCAAATAACGCTTTCTGCATCATATCAGTAACTTCGTATCCTTTCAGTGAAGGTCCTACTAAAACTACAGGCCTCATAGAGGGTACAACATCATAAGGAGCAGTGGTTTCTTGCTTCTTAAAAAACGCTTTTTTCTTTTCTTTCGCGGGTGGGGTGGTAAGTGTTTTCGTCGGCTTCGGATTACCTATCGAATCTGATTCGTCACCTATAATAGTAAATCAAGAACCGAAACGCTATAAAAAATGTGAAAATATTTTTAAGATAAGACTATTGTCAATAGAACGCCTAATAATTTCATGGAACGTATACTAATGGAGGTAGCCCTTTGTTTAGGGAAAATGTGCCATTGTCAAAAGAATAAAAGAGCTGCTACTCATCTATTTCCCTTTGCAACTAACTCAAAGGATTAACAGACAAGGGGTCGAACAGCGAGGTCTGGTAGTCAGAATTCGGGATGACACCGCATTGATTCTGGATTTGTCTGCCTTTCTCTACATTTTTCTGTGGTTTCCTTATATTATCGAGGCAAAATTCTGGGGCAGTAGTATTCCACAGATTCCACAGGCAAAGGGAAACAAGAAAATTGTTTATCAGATATTATAATAGTGCTGATTATCGCCTGTGTAGTTTATTTCTTATATTGAAAAAATATACACTACAGGATAAAATTTAACCGACCATGTGCTAAGAATGCTAAAAATAATCCCTTCCACAAGGTAGCAGCAAATTATTGACTATCGCAATGCAAAGTTCCGTTGGAAAGTAAATACTTGACGTTGCACGACTGCAGCACCCATTCCTTATTTAGCTTCAGCGTCTGTGTATATACTTGAACTAATGAAAAAGAAACTAATTATTATATGGACCACTCTTCTACTTCTACAGAAGATGTAATGTATAAGTTTATATATTCGTTTGAGAACCGACCGATTCGAAACTATTTAAATGGCCTTCCACCCTGCTCACAAACTTAAACCACAGTGTAGGTCGGTGAGACAATCCTCCTTACCTTTTAAGCATTTTTGTGAAAAGATTATGCAAGAAACAATAATTATATTTGCTTTGTTTCTTTTGGGTAGTTACTTATTCCGTACACGAAAAGCTACCTCGACTAATATCTGCTCCAATTTAATAGTAACTTAGAGCATTTGGAACGTCTGAAAATCGTTTTAATTGAAATATTCAGTAACAATAAAATGCAATTCCAGTATTTTTTCCTTAATTGTTTCAATAAAATTCGTGAATTACACATAAATGTGATTTCTTATTCAAATTTTCAAAGCTCTAAATTATAAGGCCCTCTATTGACGTCTATACCAGTGACCCTACACCAAACAGTAAAATACTTTACTAAGAAACATGCTCACTCTACTTCTAATTTCATCTATTTCTATACACTACTTCACCGGGAAGGGATTTTAGTTGTTTTGAAAGGTAAGGAACTAGCAAGAAAAGAAAGAGTAGGAAACAGTGTACGAAAACGTAAAATAAAATAAAAAATTGAAACAATCAAAATTAACGAAGTAACAAACCGCGAATGTTTTACGGTTATTCTAAGAATAAATAATCATAAAAACAAAAAAGTTAAACACAAACATTTTGTCTTGTTAAATTGATAAAAATAATAAATTCATCATCATGTAATAGCATGCTACAGTTTGGCGCGGCGGGATGAATCTGTAGTGGATTTATAAAAATAGAAAGAGCAGATTATATATTTTGATATGTTTACTGCAACAAGAAATTGAAGTCACAACTATTTGAGAAGTTCCAAAGTCCAATTGGAGAGGTGGAACTATACCATACCATAAACCTATAGCAAAATTCAAGGGCAGTGGCAAAGGGAAACAAGAAAATTGTTTATCAGATATTATAATGGTGCTGATTATCGCCTGTGTAGTTTATTTCTTATATTGAAAAAATATACACTACAGGATAAAATTTAACCGACCATGTGCTAAGAATGCTAAAAATAATCCCTTCCACAAGGTAGCAGCAAATTATTGACTATCGCAATGCAAAGTTCCGTTGGAAAGTAAATACTTGACGTTGCACGACTGCAGCACCGATTCCTTATTTAGCTTCAGCGTCTGTGTATATACTTGAACTAATGAAAAAGAAACTAATTATTATATGGACCACTCTTCTACTTCTACAGAAGATGTAATGTATAAGTTTATATATTCGTTTGAGAACCGACCGATTCGAAACTTTCGATACTTATAAAATTATAAAATGTAATGTACTCATTCAGGCGAAGAGTAACAATGTCGCTGTTTGTAGTTTAGCGAAGTTAACGTACCCTGTAACAGTGTCCAAATTTCTAATGAATTTTAAAATAACTTAAATCGTTGAACATGAAGAACATAATAACTTTATACTTATAGAGAATTGAAATAAAACAAATTCATGATGTTTCACAAACGTTGCACTATCGAAAGTCTTAATAATTTTAATTAATAAAATAAAACACACGGTATATTTCACAAATGTATTAAACTATCTCTGACATATGTTTCGGTTTTTACACCATCTTCAAAGCGCTATGGGTAAGTGGAGTACAAGCCTCACTCGTCGTACGCGTCATAATATAACGTCAATGCTACCAACATTCCATGCATTTGAAGTACATGTAATAGAATTTTCCAACTGTCGGTAAAAATTTTACTTGTAGTGTATTATTAGTGGCGCGAGGGCAAACGACAAGAGCGACATGCGGTACAGGACCGTGGGCTATTGAATAGGAATTTTAAAATAGTTTTTATTGGAAACAGCGTTTTCGGAATAAAATTAGATACAGTTGATTAAAATCTATCCCTTAGTTTTTGCGTGATACGTACAAATCGACGGGACTAGCCATCATTTGAGATTCCATTCTTTGTTGCAGTATAGAAATAAAACATAGTTCACCAATTATTAAGTGATTTCCTGAAAATTAAATTTTATATCCTTAAAATAAAAGGGCTATCAACTTCAAATTATAACGTAATCAGGTTCTTTGGTAAATTACCTCTGGTGGTTGAACTAGCAACATTGGACAGTACCCCTACAAACAGCTTCATCCCACCGAAAAGTCTCAATAAAATATTAATTAATTAATTATTCTTTTTTAGTCCGAGAAATTTTAATAAACCACTTCTACCTGAATATATGACCATCTATCGCTATCGGAAATCCACATAGTATGCAATATCTTGTCACAAATACACCCAAAAATTAAATCCATTCCATCGAGTGAATTACAAACAAATTAAGTATTATTAATTTCCGTCATATACACGAAATACTAGTACAGAAAAAATAATAATAAAAAAAAAAATACGAACAGAAGTACATCAATAATAAACCACGTGTGATTTGGGTGGGACATACCAGGCGAAGGAGGGGTGCTACCTCTGGAAACATCGTTACCAGTGGCCCCAATGTTGGAACTGGAACTGGTTTTGCTAGAGTAGAACTTCGGAGTCCGGGCCTGCGATGCCTGCATACGCAGGTTCTCGAGCTTAACCGGAGACGGAATGAAGCCCACATCGCTGCCTTCTTTTACTAGTCTCCCTATCCACCAATTATTATCGTACTTTTCCTATTAAAACATTATATACGTACACTACTACTCAGTGGAACGAAACATTTAATACGAGATTGTAATTTTAATTTTCTGTTTTTATTATCAAATAGTGGATACAAATTAACCAAAATAATTCTTTAGATATGGAGCTCCTGACATACAGCCACCCCTGTATTTAGTAACCAAAAAGAAGCAGTTTCCAGCATGACAAAAACGTGTCGCTATCAATCTGCCGTTTCGTTTGGTTACAAAACACAATATTTAAGGGTATTTTCCAGAGACTTGATTATAACTAGACTGCGCCTTGAGTTTATAAAATGATACCATTTGGGTAGGCAACACATTTTGCGAATTATGGGACAGAAATGCGAGAATTATTATGAACGCTCGTAACATCACTCAGAAAGTTTGAGGCAGTTGAAGTGTTGAGTGTAGTTATTTCAAATAAATGTTGTGCGACACCCTTTTTCTTGTAATTTAAACATAAGACACACTGTTACATTTGAACTTATTTTTTATACATTAAGACAAGTAAATACGGTTTCAATGTTTCGGGATATCAACGATCACATACTAGATCAAGATCCGATTAATACTCATTTTTGTTTTTTTTTTATTCAATCTTATCGCTTAAAACGATTTTTTGTCTATCCGTCACCCTAAATTCATATGTCTACTGTCGCCTGCTTATTATACCTAACCACCTACTCATGTCAATTGACACCTCTCGCATATCTTTTTCTAACTTACATCTTCTCATACTTCTTTTCTTCTCATGATTAACATACTATTTTTCTAACTTTCCCAAGACAGTACACATAATGAACGACTTCACATACCTTAAATTTTTTTACTAACAAAAACTTGCGAAACACATTTTATCAAATTCAATATTACCAACTATTATTTAAACCATAAAATCAGACTTTGTAAAATACATGTAAATAGGAGTACCGTTAATATACATCATTTTAATCAGTCATCACATCTTTTTTATCAACTTCATACACCAATCATTCACACCAATTAACTTTATTTTCACTTATAGCACATATATTATTGTAAATAACTTTATTATTATTTTTTTAAAGAAGTTTAATTATGTTTTCTATATATTTGTATGTTAAATGCCATTGTAAATGATTTTCAATCTTAAAAGTCCGTAAATTTCCGTTTAGCGCATGGGAAACTTAAATATGTGTCCCTAAATGTACATTGTTGGTTGCATATCCAAAGTAAATCATTTTCTAGTACAGAGAATATTACTTACGATCGGTCCATATTATAATTACGTCTCTGGTATTTTCACTATCAAAGAAAAGTCAGACTCGACTGTTTAAAAGAATTATCGTAGCATTATGGGTGAGGCTAATTAGCCTGTTACGCTGTTCTTGTTAACCAGACGTTTTTGTCTCCGACTGCAGTTAGGTTTTGATCTTCTTTAAAGTTCTTGTGGAATTCTCCAAGTAACACCTAACCATTGAAGTTGTCTTCCAGTAGGTTAATGCGAAACGTCTTGTTTACAAGTATAGTAACTTTTGATTATCCGGTTTCATTTAAAGAAATTGACCGTAAAATCTTTTATTATGTAGCTGCTAATTAAAACAGAACCACAAGCTACGAAATTCTTGTAGTAATCATCGGAAAATTTCTTCAATATTTCGGATCAGATACTGATATTCCAATTTACATAACATAGTGTACAAATACAAAGAATAGTACAAACCTTTATGTGCAAAAAATCCCTGACGTCAAAAGACACCGCATACCCGTGTACTGGCGAATCGTCGTCCAAAGAACCATCGTAGGCTACGTTTGTTCGAACAGCGAATGCTACCGTTTTCGTCTGAAAAACAAAGGAAAACCCTTTACGTAAATGAATTATTTGCAGTACATGGTCATTATACAGTTTATTTTTATAATTCAATCAGATAAATAAATACACTTGACTATGTTTCACAAAAGATTTATTAAAACTCTTACAATTGTTTCGACTGTGAGGCCATTATCAACGAAATATTACAATTAATGTTAAAATTAAAGATGTACAATATTTATACCTAGCTTACAAAAATAAATTCAGTAACGGTGAAATGAAAAAATCTAATTGGTCGTTGGTGATTAACCTGTTGTTGTTACTAGCCTTAGCTATTTCGAAATTTTCTAATAAATTCAGGCGTTTACTTTTCGGAACATTGGATATTTTTAAATATCAGGGTAGAAATCAAAAGAAATTTTAAATTTTATTCTACAATTTAGATAATTCGTTAAGCTATTTAATAGACCTTAAACGCAGTTTATATTCATGGTCCAAAAAAAGCCGATTTGATTCGGTATGGATTTTCAGAAGGTGAAGTTTTCTTGTAGAAGTCGTTTGAAATGGACGATTATTCTTTTGATATGTTACATACATACATATAGCAATAGAATTTAACCGTGAACCCTAGACTGAGCAAAGGGAACTTTCAACCGCACTTGAAACTTTCAATATAAAAATGCAAAATCTGTTTTTATTAAAGCCTGCTTTGCAGTATACACGGATGCAAACAAAAAGACAACTTTTATTATTTCACACTTTAACCATTTAAAGCATTTCGAAAAATGTAAACATTCTTAACAGTTAAGTAAATAAGCAATAGATACCTGATAGAAAAAAGAAACATTCAGTTTTATGGCAAATAAGAACATTTTATAACAATGCAAAAAGAAGTTTCTTTTGTGTATTCGTATTATTAATTGAATAGCTTTCATAATACGTGAGTAGATAATATTTAAAATTATCTTTTTACTGTTGTTACAAAAAAAAATTCCCACATTTATATTAATCATTACACAAAATAATGTACAAATCAATTCGTATGCTGTGATATATATATATATAGAAATAGGGAAACCTACTATGACAAAGTACCTACAAAATTTCCCGGAAAATCAAATAAGGGATGACTGATATGACCACTCGGTCACGTAATAATATTGGCAACTGTAAATTGATCTCATGAACGCCATCATCGAGCTGATCCAATACCATTACCTAGTGATCAATTTTAAACAATGGATGTATCCTCTCAACTTCCTAGCTATAACGAAGTTAGTGAAAATGGCTTTTGAAGCTGGATAAGAAGGTAAGTAGAAATGAGCTCAATTTTGTTGCAAGAAGATATATAAATACAATCTATTTAACGTTTTGTTTAATTTTATTCACTAACGATGAGTATTTAAATTAATTTTGGCAACAATTTTATATTTTTGTCCTTAAAATTTGACTTATTACACTTGAAAACAATTATGAAAGTAAAATAGAAGCTAACTTATCTATATGTATCAAGTTACAATCTAAAAGGGTTTTGATAAACTTGCTTATTTAATCTATTATAATATCAATACTTCACCTTATTTAAAATTTTCACAAAGTTTACATACTTTTAAGTAAATTATTTACACAAAGAATTTTTAATGAGATATTCTTTTGTCTTAAAGCATAACAAGGAATGGGATTAGAGGTGGGCAATACGATTCTTTATAGTGAATCAATTCAAACGATTCGATTTCATAAAAGGAATCGATTCTCTCGATTCGTTCATTTGAACGACGATGTTTCGAGGATTTTGTACCCTGCACTGAGCTACAGCTTAAGAAGTAGGGTAGAGCGGGGCTAGTTGAGCATAGGGGCAATTGAAATATCTCGCAAACTATTCACCGTACGCATAGGCATTGTATGGAGGAAAGAAGGCATCTCGGCAGGTGTAATCACCCCACGCTCGCTAGTGGCTAGACGAACGAGTGGTGCCCGTGCGTTTTGTTTATTTTGTGACCAAACAGTAAAAAAATCGTTTATCGTAAGTTTTCGTCTGTATTAGTCGAATATTATCTGTTTTCAATTAGGTAAATGTTAATCTTCCATAAAATGATTGTACTTTTGATATGTAGAGAGGTTCTGGGTATAATTCTTATGTTCTTATAATCTCACTTTTGTTTTAAAATTTCAGGTTGGGGTTAGTTGAGCTATAGTTGCTCAACTTACCCCACGACTCAAATAACTAATGTAATGAATGCTTTATTTTTTTAAAATGCGGACTTACAAGTGGAAGACTACAAATGTTCTTATACTACTGAAGACATAAATAATGCTGCAAAGGCTGTCAACGATGAAGGAAAAGTGTGAATGCCGCCTTCAAAAAATTCGGTATTAAACGGATGACTTTGACAAGATTTTTGAAGAAATTAAATGAAGGTGTTGATTCATCCATGGGCTATGCAACACCGAGGCAAGTATTTTCTCCCACATAGGAGAAGTATTTGAAAAAATAGTTGCTACAAATGGCAATAATCTTCGAAAACCAGAACCCACCAGCCTTGGTAGAAAAACATCATTTAATGTCAATAAAAGACTCTACATAAAGAGCTGATTGTCAAACAGATATTTTATTGCATCTCATGGTTTAGCTAGACATTCTTAGTACTCAACTTTCCTCATACCCCTGCTCAACTTACCTCACCTATGGGGTACGTTGAGCATGTGTGACTTTCTGGATATAAACATCTGTAGCTCTTAAATCTGACTTATTAACAATAAATTACTATGGAAACGTTTGCTACGGGATAAATTACTAATCCATCAAGTGGCATAACAACTCATTGAGACTTATCATTGAGGAGCTATATCCGCTCAAGTGAAAAATTGCTCAACTAGCCCCGCCCTACTCTAATTTCTATTTAAGAGCTGTTAAAATATGAGATCAATCAAAATAATTGTGTATATTGTTTTCCAAAATAGATGTTAATGCTTTAAAATTTTAGATTATTCATTTACTCCTGAAAACTCAACATACCATATTTGGTTTTCTGTAGTTTAACCTGCATTAGGTAAATTGTCCTCTATTATCCTCCAAAAAAAGGAGTCCTCCGATAGTTTCTAATTTATCTTCATTTTTGGAGATACGTTTACGTTTTCCTTTTACGGAAAATTTTATTGTATTGCATCCTTTATTTTAGATAGTACAAACTACTATTTATTGCAGTTACTTTAAAGAACGAAGTATGACTAACACTTCCTAAACTTACTCGGGCCTTTTCCAATTGTGTAAGTGCTTGACGTTCTTTTTCACGTCGAAGCGTTTCTTTTTCCTCGTCCAGCGACAGGTCCGATGAAGGTTGTGAATAATTAGAATCAGCTGAACCCTGTAACAAATATTTTCAATTGAAATAATAGATACTTCTTTTTCATGAAAATTTCAAAGCTTACTAAACACATATTAAACTTTTGCTATGTAACTTTAACCTAAGAAACATTTGAAAAGTGTTGTTTGAAATACTACATATTTGTTTTATAATTTCTATCCAAAAAACTAACATGCTCAGATTTAAATAAAATTTTTGTGTTTTCAAAATACGCAGTGACCCCTGAAAACATGAATTTAAGAGGGCCCTTATGCCACAGGACCCAAAACAACTTGTTGTCTAATCCATCGGTAGTTACGCTTTTGCTTAAAGTTCATTTGGACCAAGCGAAACTTTGGTTCATGTTCATTTATCGTAAATTACAAAACAACCTAAAGTCATGAAATTCACAACTGAAGTGAGCAAAATTTGAAAGCAATAAACTTTGACATAATGGAGACAAACAAACATTAACTCGATTATAAGGGAAGTTACTTCTGAGACTTCCTTACCTGGATCTGCATTTTCGATTTGTATATTTTTAAAGAATAAAACAAATGTAAAATTACACAAATACCATTATCAAAAAATGCATTTGTTGGGAAAGAGAAATACAATTTTAATTTTTCTAATTTTTTAATTGCTCATCCTAATAGAGCATAAAACCACAAAAAATTTTGTAGTGAAAGTTTTTCCTATCATTACCTAATTAGTTACATTATTAAAGAAAGTACTTGCCCACAGAATTACATCTGAATAATATAAATTAAAATATTTTCGAACACTTAACTTTAGATTCTGAGCATTACCCAAACAATACAAGAAATGATTTATCATATCTAAGTTTACTTGATGGAAACTCATTTTAACAATTAAATGAAACACAAAGTTTAATTTCCACAATATATTAAAACACTTGACATATGTTTCGGATAACTTAGGCTTCTTCTAAACAAGTTCATTATACTTCCGAAAAAGCCTAAGTTAGGAGAAACATATAGCAAGTGCTTTAATATATTGTGGAAATTAAGCTTTGTGTTTCATTTAATTATTAATACAAGAAATATAATAACATTGGGTTTCCAGACGTAATTTAATGTTTTGTTTTAATAATGGAAGCTTTTATTATGTGAAATTGTTTGACATAATATGTTTATTATGAAATTGAAAGTTTAATATGCAGTAATATGTAGCTGAAGTCGTAACTGCGCCTTTGAAATTAATAATCACCTAATCGATGCTGAAAAAAATCATGCTATAGCATGTCATAAAACTGTAGGGAAGTGGAATATTTCATAATTTTACAACTATGTCATGCTCTATTTAGTTTTCTAAGTATTCTAAAGTGTAACGTGCACATAAATTATATTTTCGCATGAAACTATATCGCAATCGTTATTCAAACTAAACTACAAACTAGTGCTTAATAGCAGTACGATACACAGTCGAATATTGTATTTTTAACTATTTTCAAGCAATCTAAGAAGTTTAAAATAATTATAATTGTACCTAACAATAAACCTATTTCTTCGATATATCAGGGATTCCAAAGTATAATAAATTACTTATCTAAATGGAGACTAAATTCGATGAATTCCTATTGGTGATGAAAAACAAGTAATATGTAAACTACGAATATATTGCAAGAAAATCATACCTCAAATTCATATATGTGTAATACTCTAAAACATTTTGTTTGTTTTAGTTTTTAGATCTTTGTTTATCTGCTCCATTTTTGTTAATTTCTTATTAGATAATTAATAACACTTGCTGATTTTACACTGAATAAAAAAAAAATTAAAAAAGTTAATCAGAAAATATTGAGTGGTATAGTTTTCTTACAACTTTATTAGAACATTGGATACGTATTGATTGATGACTTGTATTCCTATATGAGTCTATAGTTATTTGTCTAATGAAACGTATTCCATGCTAACGTTTTAAAATTATTTCCTTACCAAGAATGTATACTTGGACATGAGTTAGAAGAAACCCCGCTGTAAAATCATGCAAAATCTTGTATCATGGCTTGCTTAACACATTATCAAAAAACCTAAATTTAAAAAAGTACATTTTCAACAAATTCATAATGAATAAAAGAATGAATTTGATAGGATGACATGAGGGAAGTTTTCTCATAAACACGAATGAATAAAATTGCAGTATTTTAGAGTCCATTACAGCCAGTACATTACCATCTACTGATTTTTACCGCTAACTGCAGTATTTCAGAAGTTGTTTATAATGCCCTTGCCAAACGTATGAAATACCACAGTAGATTAAGATATACTGCCTGTAACATGACGTTATGTCAATTTTCTTTTACGTAATAAATTCGATTTAGTCAGTGATTTATCGCAGCTACCTATGATATGCTGATGAGTACTAGTAAGTTCAAAATCGCGATCCACATCTGGTAATGTCGATAAATTTCTGATCACGAAATAAATATTCTTTACTCATACAATGATTTGGACACCATGTATTTATATTTTTTAATTTATTACACTACATAATGAAATCAGTTGTCTTGGTGCCATATAAAACATGAAATTATTAAAATATATTTTAAGAGTCCTTAATTTAGGATAACTACTTTATTTATAGCTAAAGGAAGCACAGCATATTTTTTCTCTATCAATTTATTATCCATTACAAGACAGTGCATAAGTTCGTCGCTGCAGGTAAACAACGATTAAAAATAGTTAGTGTCCGTACCAAGTCGGTACTGACGTCAAAATTCCAAAACAACATGACGGCAACTATACGTTATTATGCAACATAAAATTCAAATTTGAATGGAATTACACCTTCATAGGATTCCAACAAATCATTGTAATAAATCGCTACCGTTTTGGAACAAAACCAGTAAACCCTTTCGATGCAGTAAGCAAAATTGAATTAGTTAATAATTTTAGATTCTCACGATAATCAATATAATACGATAAATTAATCTATTAGGTTTTAAATAGTCAGAAACAGAACTCATACAAAATTACTGACCGCAAACTAATTAAAAGCTACTAGTTTATTTGACCGTTAATCTTAAATTCACTATTGTTTTATTAAAGATTGTTAATGAATAAGTAGATTTTCAAACAATCTTTCAAAATTATTAATGCGATATATTCAAATATTAAATAGTTTAATTATAGTATAGCGATATGTCTCATACTCCGAAATTATAATAAACCTATAAATATAATAAAAATGTACTTCTTTTCAGTTGTTTTTGCTTGTAAGACTATTAATAATTAACAATTAACTAAGAAGAACACGTATTTTGCTTTTTTATAAGAGAAAAAGAGGAAGTCATTCACAGAAATACTCATATTTATAAGTAACATGCATATCTACTATTTTACCGTCGAGTACGAAATCCGTCATCTAATTGTTAATTATTTTAATTGTTAATATTTATCATTAGCTTTTTCCCGCGACTTCGACAACTGAAATACGTACCGTTTGCACTTTTATTGAGGGGGGATGCCTATTAAAACGTTACTGTGTGTTACAGAACGGAAAGAATGTTTAAGAACACGTTTCGTAACACTATTTTTAGGTTAAAATTAAAATGAAAATCGATATTTTGGTGATTTTTTTCACGAAACAATTAACATTTTTAGGTAAAATTAGTCAATTGGGTTTTATGTAACGTTACAGAGAGGGGGGCGGATGTTAAGTTAAACGTAACGGCACGTTAGAGTGTTGAGGGGATAAACAATCTGCGGTACGTAATACATGAAAGTCCCTAAGCTACTTACGTAATGAATCCAAAATTTCGAGAGAAAAAAATACATTTCTACAGTATCTTACAAACACTCTGTATATAAGCAATATTTATATCTATATACAGAGGATCACTAAATCTAGGGAAATCCTTTTATTACACTCTGCACATTCTTATTACACAATTATGAAAAGGAAGTAACGTAACTGATTATTTCCTTTTTTGCACAGAAAAGTATTGTTGGCGCGGAAAGAATACGAATATAAATATTTCGTTTGTGAAATTGTTGTATAAAACAAAAGCCGTCGCTGAATAATGGCACAGATGGCGGGAATAACAAAGCTCAGTCACAGATGAAAGGCATCTCTGTAAATTTGTTTATTCGCCCAGTTTCGACCGTAACTGTCAAAAACAAAAAAGCATAACTTTGTAAACCATTAAAACGTGAGTGACTAACCTTTCAAAGATTTCTCAACAAACCCTTACAAACATCAGTTTTACGATCGTTCAATTCTATTTATAACAAAAGTTTTCAATTTAAATTAAACAAGTTATAAATAAAAAAGGATATTTATATTTTTCGCTAAAACAATGTAATCCTTTGAATCAAAATGTTAAAGGTTTTCAAAATAATTACGAATTCGATAAATTTTTGACCAATAACTTAGTGTTTTTTATTAATTTGGTGTGCGTGCCTATCAGGTAATATAAACTTCTTCGTGGATCCAGTTTGTTAAGTAGATATCTTCGCAATACCGTACGAAATACCATAGTAAGAAGTAAATATCAGTATATGACGACATACTGCCTTAAATACGATGTTAAACCAACTTCCTTTTATGGAATAACTTCAGTTTGGTCATTAATTTACAGATACTACCTATAATGTGTTGATGGATATCTGGTAATTTCGATAAATATTTGACCAAGAACTAAATATTCTTTATTTGTATTGCCGAAAGATTTAAATTACTGCCTTCAAACAAAACATTAGCAATTAACTATTAAAATAGACAATGTTAATTAAAAATAAATGTTTATAAAAAAGAGAACAAAATGGACAGAAAGGAAAAGATATTCTGTTGTTATACGAGGATGATAAAAAATACGGTGGATAGAAAATATTATGATCTGAGACATGAAGGGTTAGTCACAGACAAATTAGAAGCAAAGACAGAAGTAAATAAAGGCAGAGGAACACCTAGATTAGATTACTGTTCGAAAATGGTTAGGGCCCCTATTCTGATGATGAATCTTATACTTGAGATCTATCATAATAAAACGAAGCAGTTTTTAATTATTTTTGTCAGTTCGCAGTCTCTTTGTAAATTTTATCCTGTTAATACTCGATAACATATTTAAGCTCAATTCTGAAAAGGTATTGAAGTTTAAAAAAGTATTAAAAGTAAGAGTTAACCTCATGACGTTTCGCCTTTATTCGATAAGTCCTTCAGGATGAATTAATTGTTTTTAATAGTTGGAAATCAGAGGATGTAGGAGATAATTAGCATCAATTTCGTCCATTAATTTCGTTTTATTAATATTAGAAAAGCAAGGCAAGTAATAATATCTATATATGAAATTCGTAATTATAATACTTCTACCTAACATGTTTTTAAATGTTTAGTTTTTATTACCATATCCTATAATTTCTTATTATCTTGCTTCATCTTTTTTTATTATAAAGACAAACCTTTGCAATTTTTTATTTTTATTGAATTGTAAGTAAATTTTTCATTTTTTGTTACTTTAAGAGCCTCTTTACAAATCAAAGCATTGCTAAATGTTGTAAATTTAACATGTATTTTCTCACTGATTTCTGTCTTAAAAATACAGTATAACTGTTCAATACCAGCAGTAGGTTTTCCATTAATATGTTGTCTTGTTAAAAAGAATAGAGATAATTTCATGTAAATTTTTGATACAAAAATAAAAGTACACATAATAGTTATTAGGTAATTAGTAATCACATCTAAATAGTAGTTAGTTACACATAGATAGGTAATACTTGTATTTGCCCCTTACAATAACAATAACAATAAAACTGATACAGACCAAATAGCAGAATATTAAGTACGGTTTTAAACAATTTTGTACTAATTGACATTACGAGCAGGCAATTTTGTATTTATTCTGTTCATATATTCATTGAATTTATTAAAACAGTTAATTATTTTAGAATAGAATTAGAAATTCAGTGAATGTATATGTAGGTAAGTATTTGAAAAATGTAACGAGCGTGTCTAAAAGCATTTAGATAAGGAAGCCTCACCTGTGTAAACAGCTTGTTGTAACCTTGATTATTATAGTTATTGTATCCTATCATATTGCGACATATCCCTGAAGTATCACTTGGCGCACCACTTGTTTCAGTGGTACATCACGGAAACATACTACGTACTCAAACCTAAACCAGTACGGACTTTTCTCCCAACAGACATTTCCACCAGTCAGGAACTTACGTACACGATATTTACTGGGGAAAAATCCGCTACATAAGTATCACCGCCTTAATGGCAATGACGACATTTCAGGTCAAATATCGGTCGTTCTATCGGGGATGGTATACCACCATTATATTCAAACAACAACGTTCACTAAAACTAAACAAGCAGGAATGTCTGTACTAAAACAATCCACGATCGAGTAAAACACAAGAAGCACTGAACAGGTCCAAAAATAAAACCGAAGCCCGCACCGCATCAATTACAAAGCAGCCATAAAATTGCCATTCCAAAAGCAATAAAGAAATGGTAGAGAAGAATCACTTGATCCGCGATTGTTGGGATCAAAGATTAGTAACATGATTGACGTATTTCTCAATGAAGAAGGACATACGAAAATTTTTAATTCGGGTGAATGCCGCTAGGTGAAGCACGGTACGAGGGTTGGAGGAATGTTTTCACCACCGTCGCCGCCGCAAACGTCACGAAGTTTGTACGCCATTGGAGGGGTTGAAATTGCGCTGGCGTCGCTATCGATTTAGGCGACGCGACGTGGTGTGTATACAATACATACGTATTATGATTACGTGGCACGACATATTAATGAGTGGTCTCTCATTTATATGAAATATATACAGGCAACATGTAATTCCCGGTCAATTAACACCACAGGCTTGCTAAAGAATATTGGAAAAAGCAGACGAAAATATTAAATGTCATATTCAAACGTTTGCCTTATTTTGCCTTTTGCGCAGAATTTTCCCAAAACGAATGAGGTGGGAGCGGGTTGGCCACCACGACTTGTAACTAAGACTTTCAATAAAAACTAAAATCGTAATTTACTATTACTATCCTTTCTTATTCTCATGCCGCACACCATAACAAATGCCTATAATATTGAAGATTTCTAAAAATAAAAAATAAAATAACGTAACGCTTAACTAACAGTTCTCCAACTTTTGAAATCGTCATTTACCTATGTAAGGAACTTCCATTTATAGTAATAATTTTGAATTACAAAAAGTACCAAGAAACTTTTGAACAAATCTGAAGAAATGAATGTTGAAAACAAATCGAAATATGCCTACAAACATTTTTACTCAAATTAATTAATTCTTCCAGTTCAACAAACGCATATAACTTCAATTTATTTGTCTAATTTTGCAGTTTTGTAGGAAATCTTCGGGACACAGAATTGTCTCGTTTTTAGTTAAGGATCAACGATAGACGATTTTTAATTAAATTTAATACATTGATAAAAATTCACAATCTCTTGTATTGAATTAGCGGATGCTTGATAGAAGTCTAACAATTTAAATTGTGGATGTTACAACTTTGTGTTTTTGTTTTCAAAATGACTAATAGAGATTTTTCAGTTTTTTCCAAATTTATGTGAGTGTAGACAATGTTCAAAATCTGTTATATATTTTGATTGAAGAAATTTTCAATGAATTTTCACTAATTTCTAACTACATTACATTTAGGAAAGTCGCAAATTGGAATAATCCAAATGTTCGACCGAAAATCGTTACCCAAACGATTTGAATCATGCAAATATTAGCGTTTTAGTAGAATATATCTAAATATTTAGTGCTTGCCTGGAACACAGTACACCAGTAGAATTTGTGTTCTCTTTAGTGAACAAATTGTGGACTACTTAAACTCAGCTGCAGGAGACTAATCTCAAAGAAACTGCCAAGAAATTTATTCTTAATTACAGTAATCATCGGCTATATTAAAACAAATAAATTCATCAAGAAAATATAAAAAATTATCTACTGCTACTTTTTGATTCATTGCCAAGGTATTTATTATTTGGTTGTAATTACTACGTTCTTAAATAAATATTCTGAACAAATAAGAAAATTATGACAATATAACTGTCGCAATTTTGGCCCCATTTTGAGTAAAAACAAAAAATGGTTACGATCTCTTTATGATCCCGCTATATAAAGAAATTTGTGCATTTTGGCACACATGAGAAATTCAAGCTTGTAACTCAGTGCAGAAACATTTTTTCGTACAACAGGTCCGGTGACCAAAATATTTATCCACAAATGACTACTTTGAGATTCATTTTAAAATTACTACATAACAAACCTAATACTTAGATGCCTTTTTATAACTATCTCACAGTAAGGAACTCTCTCCTCTCTACTACTATCTACATTTGTGAGTCTTTTCAATATGGTGTAAAGTTCATTACGCATATTCTTTAATTATAAGTATATTACAATTTAACGTACATTTATCATCCCGTCTCCTCCACCAATAACTATTATTAAAATGAACATGATAGGGAAAACATTATATTAAACTATGATAAGTATACATTATTGTCATACATTCCTATTTACGATTATTGCATGTATGATGTTACTTAAAAATTTGCTAGTTTTGTATGTAAGAAATCATCCATAATCTTAATATTAGAGGGGTTAACAGAAGGAAAAGAAATATTTAAACAAAATTTTAATAACATTAAGGTTAGCATAACAAATTCGAAAATTTATCAAAAAATAAATTAACTTATCATAATAGTTGTTTATTTCGTGAGAATATAAATATTTCTCAGCGTTTGTACTGCTGTACCACATAAAATTAAATTATGCTCGAAGGACCAATGTTTACAGTTGAACACACAAAAAGAAACTATAGAAGTTTATAAGTATATATTTACAACTATAAAAATAAAGTGATTATTGTTTATGAGGTGATTTCCCTTAGCTAGTTTACATACGGACTCTGTCTTGAAATGTTATACAATACCTTATATTAATTTTCTCCCCCTAAACTGGTTACAATAAGACATGATGATGAAGAGAGAAGAAAAGAGCAAAATAGTACAATACAAATAACTGCAAATGGAATGTAGCAGAGTAATAAAATAATAATAAATGCAGTTCTGAAATATAATATTACGGTAAAGTAACCCTAAACAGCATGCAAAATAAGAAAAATTATCATGGTTGGAATGTCCAGCTATAATGGGGCTTTAGCAATGCGTAAACTCCTGAAGAGGTAGAATTTGACTGTAAAATTGTATTAAGATTTACTAAAAGTCAAATTTAAATAAATGTATAAATAATAATAATGATGGTTTAAAATATTGAAAAATACGCCTATGAAATATGAATATTAAATGATAAAACTTGAATATATACAACACAACTATACGATTTTTAATATGTACAACTTAAATTCTAACTATATACAAAAAAATGTTTATTGTTACGTAACAGTAGTAATTCGCAGATGGATCTCAATGAAATTAATTGGATTAATTAGTGGTACGTTTCGTCTCGTTAGAGCATCATCAGGAGTACAAATGTAAAATTTTTACTTACTACTAGTTTATAAACTTATTGTTTCAATTATTTCTAACTTCCCATTTATGAATAATATACTACAATCTACACGTTACCTTACCAGTTCACATCAGTTGATGTCAGATTTCTTTTATGGAAAGGGTTATTTAAATACAAAATGGTAAACTTTAAAACAGATTAACATGAAGTCACATTAATAGATAAATTTGAAAAGTAAATATTCTGTTGACATTCTACTCTTTTTTTGTGTGAAGATAAGAGAAATAAATAAGTAGATTCGTGGTAGGAATATTCAATAGAATCCTAAATGTTTTCAGCTTTTGCCCGTTTAGCAATATCCACGTACGTGATAGAAAGACACACCCTACTCCAGGTATGATTATTGTCGAAAAGGCCACAAAAGAAACCCTTCGAATAAGGTTAGCAACACGACCACAGGAGAAAGTAGAGCACAGCTCAATCCGCTGAATAATAGTATTGGAAAACTTCCAAGAATAAGGATCCGAAGAATGGACGTTTACAAAAGTAGTTAATGAAAATACATGTATATACCAGGTGTATTACTATTAAACCGTATCAATCAACTTATTGGATAAATTAATGAACTTTATTATTAAATGCAACTGTAGTACTTCAAAAATATCTTCCTTATAAATTGTTACTCACATTGACTAACGGCCAAACCCGATTTCAGGACAAACTAAGTTTTGAAAAACTTATTTTATTATCCAATTTGGTTATTGTTAGGTCTAAAATATTTATGCAATTGTTGTTTTCTTTTTCTATTGTAAATTTAATCTAAGGATGTAAGTTATTGATATATTTTAGAAATTATTACTATGTTTAATAAAAATTTGTGAAAATTTTAAGCCTTGTTATTTTATAGTGATAATGGATTTTCATCAAGTAACGGTGAAATCTATCCAATATTTCAAAAATGTTTCATGAAAATGCTACCATATAATCAATTCGTGAAATTATATGACATAAAACAACGTAGAATGCAAAAAAAAACTAAAATAATACGTGTCCTTACACATATAACATAAGTATTTATAATAAGAAGACAAAAATAAAATTATGATCAGTTTGAAAATTAAAACTATCATGGTACGGAACCTTCGACGTCAAACTAATGTATCACATAATTGTGTAAAACATCTATATACCTACTTATTTTACTTAAATTTTTACTAAACATTAAACCTAATTCGAATAGAAATAGTATTTCGATTAAATTGAATTAGAAAGGGTACAACTGAAAATGTTTGTTTTTTGAGTCTCTTTATTATTCTTTACCAATCAATTATTGTTTTATAATTTTAGTTGTAACTCATTACAACAATCTCATAGTCGTAATTATAATACAAACAGTGAATCGATGAAGCTGTTAATTCTTGTAACTCCATATTGAAATTAAACACAAAACAGTTGAAAAAAATTGGATTTATCGTACAAAACAGTTGGTTACAAAACTTTTTGTTATTATCCACAATAATATTATTTCACCACACAGTGGCTTCCTCAGGTGGAAATATTGTTTCACAGGCACCGAGAGACAACTTACTACATTATTTAACTTCTTAAATAATCTCCATTCTAAAATAAAATTTACTTTAGAATTATAAAAAAACCAAAGTATTAATTTTCTAGACCTGTCCATAAAAAATATAAACAATAAACATTAATTTTCTATATACCATAAAAAATCAAAAGTTAGTTTTTTTCCATTCGAGCCGTCATAGATTAATCAATGTACCAATGTCAATTGATGATTATAACACAGAATTAATTAGGATATTAGTAATTGCAGCCAACAATGGATATCATATGTCATTACTTACCAATTTACTTAACAAAAAAATAAACAGAAAAACTTTAAATTTAATCTATCCTCGTGTTAAAAATAAACCCCTTTCGAACTACAACACACTCACTTATTTAGGATCTTTTTCTAAATGTTTAGGTCACTATATTTCTAAATTATCTAGTTCGACTATATCCTTTAAAACTAATAGCACGTTAGGCATTAAAATAAAAAACAATAAAGATGTTACAGCAAAAGAACTTAAATCAGGCGTTTACCAATTAAATTGTGGGAATTGCAATTTATAATATGTAGGTCAGACGGGTAGATGTTTCAAGCATAGGATTTTTGAACATGAGTAATAATTCGAAAATAAAAAGACTAACTCTACATACGCTAACCATCTTTTAGAATATTCCCATAACTTTGATGACAATTTTAAATTATTACAGGTAGAAAATAAGGGTCTAAAATTAAATTTGTTGGAATGTATGGAGATTAATAAATTAAATAAATTAGGCTTATTATTAAATGATCAAACAGATACCTCCACCCCCTTCTGTTTCATTTAGTATTTAAGGATTTTGTATTTAGTTTCAAGTTATTATATTTCCATCTGAAGAAGCCACTGTGTGGTGAAATAATATTATTGTGGATAACAATAAAAAAAATTGTAACCAACTGTTCTGTGTTTAATTATAATACAAACAAAATTTTGCGAAAGCTTTCAGTAATTCGTAACTTTGATACGCTAAGGTAGAGCGTTTAAATTTTGTAGTCATAAAGTAATTTACGTTTTCAGATCAAAATAAAAGTTGAACTATTCCATTTGCAATAAGGAAATTACAAGGTAAACTTCCGTTACAACGTGAGTTTAATATACTGTGAAACATTTTGAATCGAAATAAAATCTTCAACTACATGTTACGGATTTAAATGGAACAATATTTATTTTTCATTTGTGAGATGCACGAAAATAAACACAATTTTTTAGACATGTTTATAGTTAAATTAATATAATATTTGTAATTGTTACCTATAAATTGTGGACTGTGTGTAATTTACCTTCCCGTATTTTGCAGCAATCCTTAAATTACTTAAAATGCCCGTTTATTCTATATATAATTTGGCTACAGTGACCTCGTAAAACACTTATTTTTAAGTTTATTCTTACCTCTAACAAATTATTTCTAAAGACAAACAAGGACAAATCAGCTGACAATAAAAAACCACATACCCTTCGATTATGCCTTCCGAATGGCATGTATTTGGGTTTTCTTGGAGGTTCATGTTGATGATGATGGTGATGATGGTGATGGTGTTTCCGTATTGGTATTCGGTGATGATGTGACATAATAAAACAACTCACACTATCAGCTTCCTAAAAATTTCACATTAAAAATCGAACTCAAAACGTCTTGCACACTGTTATCCATCATGCCATTCGCGAATATTGACCCAATCGTTACATTTTTATTGAAAAGCATCAAACGGCCAACTCACGTAAAGTAAATGTGTATGTACAATAAATAGTTAATTGATTTGTATCATTATCCACGCGAATAGTCAGTTACAGTCTTGTGCCGTAGGCCCGGTATTTAAGTTTTAACTCAGTCAGTCACAGTTGTGGTATATAGGTACATCCGTTAGCAAGCTATTTTGATCGAGGAAACACTCCTAAAAATAATAAGCAATCACATTCCACGTCATGTGTTCTACTTAAGTTCATAGTATTGAGTGGAGGCAGCCAATTTTTTTAACATTAATATTTGAAACGGACCAGCTTTATGTACATGGTTGATATATAGACAATATATATAATTCTGAGAAGTCCAGTCAATTCACAATCGCAAAAAAAACAATTTTCAATTCCGCCAAGCCCCCTGGCCACCTATATTTATATCCGTTGGTACGTCTGTCAAAGGTATCATTGTATAAAAAATAGATCAAATGATTCTGTAGTTAAAACTCAATTAATCGATAATCATTTAAATTCAATTAATTAGGTTTTACCTGATTACTTTAACTAATTAAATTCCACATTTCCTAAAACTATGCATTATTTTTACAATCATTAATTTAATACGTTAACGTCAAAATTTGTGGGGCATTTGTTCGCTATTTACTATAAGTGCAGGATAATAAAACTTATATCATTTGAAAGGTACTGTACTAGAATTATGCACAAATTGAAAATCATTTGATTTCCATTTGTTTTCTTTAGTTTTAGTATTGTATTAAATCAAAGCCAGGTATGTTATTGTAGAACGAACTACCACCGTTTCGTCTTGGTTGTATTATTTTTTAACACTTCAACCAAGGCAGTTAAGGTAGGTAAACAGGAAAGAACGGTATTGAATCGGCCAGAAATCGAAGCCGTACCGTCCGCTTGGCAGATGTACATAAACGCACGGTTTCTTTTGTTATTAGATAACTAGTTGTGCCCGCGACTTCGTCCGCGTGGAATTTACCAAAAAAGTTATTTTTGAAATTTTAAACGAAGTCGTTGAGACACAACCGTTAGAAATAGCCCTCTCGCGCGTTCTGAGCCCGCACGACAGGCCGCCTCTGTGATATTGTAATAAGGAGTAACTTAGGTTACTTTTATTTTAGAAATTAATAACTATTTCTTAATAATTATAATTAATTGTAAAACTAAGAGTAGCCTAAGTTACTGCTTATTACATTAGCTATCCGCTAGTGAAAGTCCTGTCAAAATCGGTCCAGCCGTTTCAGAAATTAGCCGGAACAAACAGACAGGCAGACAAATTTTAAAAAAAAATGTTATTTTGGTATATGTACCGTTTATACATCCATATGAATTTAGTAAAAACTGCTTATTTTAATATTACAAACAGACACAGATTTTATTTATCTGTATAGATATTCATTAGTCAAAAATTGAGCACAAGCGAAATCTGGTAGATAGATACAATGTAAACAGGATTAATTCAAATCATAACTTTCTTAAGATAAATGTTTGGTGAGGATATTAGTCGTTGCTACTGTATTTACCTCACAATACAAAAAAAAATTAAAAAGATGAAATTAAAAATGAAAAAATCAATTTCATAACTGAAGTAAAAAGGAAAAGGAAAGCCTACTCCCGTATAAGGTTATTACAACTGAAAACAATCATTCAAGAGGATCAAGGATTCCTTATATTATCGGAAACTAAAAAGACGCATTACTTTATACCATTCGCTTATTAATGTTTCTATATCTAAATGAAAAAATTACATTTTTAAATAAATGTTTCTTATCAGTTAAATAGTTTAATACCACTCAACCCTTTATTAGACTTAAATCCTTGAAATTGAAAAACTTAAATACAAATAATTTTAACCCATTAACGCCTAACGGTACCATATGGGCTCGATAAAAAGCGGAAGTTTAGGTGGAGGGGGATCAGAACATCCTGCTAGTTTTAACAAGTTTGGGTGCAGTGTCTTGTTTAGTGGAGTTTTATGAGTGCTTGTGATAAATTGTTTAATTGAACAGTCATTTTTAGTTATATTTTTTCGCAGTTAAAGACATTGCATAAAAGAAACTGCTGTAATAATAGATTTCAAATTAGTGTAATTATTATTATAATTAGTGTTTTGTGTCAAGCGCATTGTTTTTTTCTGTTTTCAATTAATAGAATATAATAGATTTATATCCTGTTAACGTAGTTTTTAAATGTTTTATATTTGCTGCAAAATTATAACATAAACATTGCTTTCTGCTCCTGTAGAAATTGTATTTTCAGGCAAAGACAGATTAGGAGTTAACGATGATTTTGGGGATGAGACTATGTCTTTACCTACAACTGAGGCACTCACTGCAAATATGAATTCTATTACAAAGGTTATCCAATTACACCTAAAAATGTACTTCAAAAACAAAACAGAGTGGATTCTCTTCAGCAATTGACAAAGAAAGTGGAATTATGTATGTAAGGTGGATGGATAATAATGTTGTAACAATAGCTAGTACATCCTATGGAGTAGAACCTATTATTATTTTAGAGTGAATGATGATATAAGGTTTGATGGACTCCACCACTATATGGTTCCTATTCCAGAAGGAAAAAGATGACGATGTGGCGAAGAAAATTGCAATTCCCGAGGACGCACAATGTGCTGCAAGTGTAATATAGGGCTCGATGTTCCTTGCTTTCGAAATTTTCATACAAATTGGAAAAAGTAATTGTAATATATTTGACTTTTCATTCTATTATAATATTTCATTAAGATGAACTAGCTTATGTACCTAACGCCTAACGGTCCCATATGGGAACAGACAGTTTTTAATACTTCAATTAAAAAAATAATAAAATGTGTTTAAAATAATGTTTACAGTGATTATTTCTCGTGTTTTAATCATAAAATTTAATGATTTTCAAAAAATATATATTCTCGGCGTTAATGGGTTAAAGCAAATTTCAATGTAATACTAATTTTTTTATATATTTAAAAATTCACTTACTACTACAGTGAATGTTAATAATTTCTTACAGATTTAAAGTATAGGTAAAAAGTAAATGTCTGTATTTTCACAATCGTCATTATTAAGAACATTTTAATTCGTGTAAGAAAGAAAGCATTGAAGAAACAACACTCTGTAATAACAAAACAGGATGAGGAGGTTTTTCAGATTTTTCCGAAGTTTTTCCACACGCAGGCTTCAGAGAGCAGAGACACCTTACACTATTAAATAAAAGCAGGTTACGAGCAACATTGAAGGAATCTACATCAACTGCTTCTGAATGCGACACGGAGAGCTAATACTGTAAAGTAATTTACACACTGGCACATAGAGTTCGATAAATATACAGAACTATGTTCTGGTTTGAATAAATTCGTCTATCAAATTAATAAAAGGGAAAAGTTAAAAAAAAGGCTCATTTTTACTTTTCCGTATACGTATAAACTAATAAGGAACGTAAATACAGAGCTAAACTAATTTTACACAAAAATGTCTTCGTTGGTTTCTTATATTCTAAAATTTTCTAAAACAATAAATTAATTTACAATATTTTCGCATATTATTTAGTAGTAGTGTAAACATATTTAGAATAAAAACTGATTCATTTTTACAAATACCTTATAAATACCGGTTATTATATAAAATAACTAGCCCAACAAAGAATATACAATTTGCATCTTTAAATCGGTTTAACTATGCACGGAAAATGTTGATGTTCGTATATTTTACAATCAATTTGTTATTTCATAAAATCAAAGTAATTAATTTATTACGTTGTTTATTAATATGTAAAGTTAGTTAATTATTACTTGACTACCGAATGTAAACAGTGTATACATTTTCTAACATTTTTAATAAACATAAATATACCCAAAAAAAGAAGGAATTAAAATGCTCATTCGTCTAAATATTAAGATCAATTTTCCCGAATTAACAGTGTAATTCAATTCCGGTAGGGGTATTAGCCCTCGGAGTAGTTTCTGTTGAGTCCATATTTATATTTAAACATAAATATTATTGTGAAATTAATCTTGTCAATAATTTCATTTTAAAAACTCAAAACGATAAAAGAAAAAAATATTAATATAAAACTATTAAGCCCATATTATGTGTTTATTTCAAATCAGTATCGTTTTAGTGATTTTATCCATTCCGTAAAATTTAAATGAATTGAAAAAATTGGCAAGTTACTGCATAAGTACAAAAAGTAAGGAAATATTTTCTGGTACTTCCAAAGCAGGCTTACATATAACGAGAAAAGGAAAGACACTCGATATTATAACGAAATTAGAAATTTATGTAGTTATTCATTTACAGGTGAGCCTCTTAACATGTAAAAGTATGACATATGAACTTAAATACGGGAAATCGATTTTCAACATCATTAAAATTAGTTTTCCATATATTTCAGTTGTAAGAAATGCACTGATTTGATATTTTAATCGTAGAATTTCTAAATGCCATATTACGCATTTTTACAATTATTTCCGTTAAACAAATTCTGTCGGCTTCTGAAAGTATGTTTTTCATTTATACATTTATTATAAATCTTAAACTATTAAAAAATTCAATTAAATAGGGGACGATAATTTGGGCGACCCCTTTCGAAAAAATTAATGCCTGATACTGAGATCAGCTAGTATAAAATAAAAGTTCATAACTCTAAAATATAAATATGTTTGTCCAAAACGGCTTCGTACTTGTTCATACTAGTTAGGATATAAATTATAAATTATGAATACTTTCTAAGTACAAATAAGAATTTATAGTCTCAAGGAAGACACACGTTTCAATGCATTGAAGTACTAAACCACTATTTACTAGTTAACTGAAATAAAACATGTTCTATATTAAACTATTTCAATAATCCTTAAAAGATTACTCGTTAAAATAGTAAACATTGTTAATAAATTACAACAGAATTGTTTGCCAATTTTCTTAGTAAATAATTTGTGGAAAAAAACATTTGATTTGGCAAACTGGACCACTTTTTGCATAACAGTATTCATACGGAAAATCGACTATTTAATAATATCATTCTAAAAATCATAAAATAAAACAGCCAATAGCTAAACCTTTCGGTTACATTTTTTATTAGTTGCAGGTGATAAATAACAAAATTCTATTCTCATAAACATAATTGTTGAAATAAGCTTAATATCAAATAGAATAAGACTTAAGTACATACATGAATCGTTATTTTTATTTTATGTCACAGAAACTATAAACAGAAATCGTACACCTCTAAATATTTTTCGCTGCGATTTTCGAAGAAAAAAATGTAACAGAGCTTGTTATTAAGCACTCCGTGTTTGATTGTATCTTTCACTAAAACAAGTACGGGTCAAAACATAAATAACACGATTTTATATAATCAATCTTTCGAACATAATAGCTGCCCCTATTTCAAAAGCAGATTTTACCATCGACATTCACGCATTTATACTTATTTTATGGAAATTACAAGCTGCCGTTAATTTAACGTAACAGTTAGGCGGTATCCTGAAAGAAGAAACTGATGTCCGAAACCGAAATTAGGAAGAAACCGTTTCAAATGAAGGGAAGTTAACCGCTCTAGTCCCCGAGCTAAGAAACTTAATACCACCGATAGATACTTATAATATGCATTTAAATACACGTCCACATGTTCGACTAGTTTCCTAGAATTTAAAAATCACCGGAAAAGGTGACTAAATATCGCATGTTGGTCCTTGAAGATTTGTTTCTTCACTATGATGTATGTTAGATTTAAATATATCTACCATATAGCTTTCTATATTCTATTCTCTATTGATAAAAGAAAGGAAAATACAAAAGACGTGATTATAGTAATTAGCATTACAAAACAATAGCTGTTATTTCTATTTGACATTCCAAGAATGTATTGCATATTTGGAAACCCAAATAATATTTACTTGCATTTCTTCAGAACAATCAATCAGCCATGATTATACATAATAACATTAAGCTGGGCAAACCACATCAACGATTTGACCAATACAGCAAAATTAGGCGAACTAATATGTAATATTAAAGCTAATTTTATAACGTATACTGCAGAGAGTATTTAACTTGCTTTTTATACATTTCTGTATTAAGTGACCTGTCGAAACTATCTGTCGTGCATCGCTATTTCAAATAAAAAAATAAGGTAATAAAATCCTTTTTCGTCTAATTATTAAGGACCACAGATCGAACATTTGGAACGTGTCCCACACAGTAGGCACAACGCACCGAAATCCATATCCCACCACCGGTTTCGACCTTTCGGGTCTCATCAGGTGGGCGCTGGCAGAAAGGCTTTTACAAGATATATGATAAATATAAATATAAATATGAAATTAACAGAAACAACTACACCGAGGACCAATACCCCTACCGGCATTGAATTACACTCGGAGTAGTTGTTTCTGTTGATTCCATATTTATATTTATTATATCGCTTGTAAACCGATAGGTCGAAACCGGGGACATGGCTTTCGGTGCGTTGTGCCTACTGTGTAGGACGCGTTCCAAATGTGGGATCTATGATCCTTTATAATTAGACAAAAAAGGATTTTATTACATTCTTTTTCTTTATAGCAATTTACTTGCTACCTTGAAACAACATTCAAAGAATAACTACAAACAGCGTGGTGAACGCCATCTCTAGAAAATTGTCACTAATTGCGATTCCATTAATGTATGACATTTCTACTAAGGATACGTACTTCTCAAACTGAATCTGCGGCGGAGCAATCTACATGATAGACACGTATACCTAAGATAACATAAGTTTTTGATCATGAGAATCAAAGAGTTCGAGATCGCGATCCACGACTAATAGTTTCGGGAGATCACCGGCCAAAAACTTACGTTCTATTAGTTATGCGTTCGTATCTGTAAACTGCTACGCTGTGGATTAAGTATGACGAGTCGATATCGTTAAATGAAAAGGCCCTTGTCAAACATTAAGGAACTCACGATTGGTAGCAAATTTCTACAGATGGCGTTCACCACACCATCCGAATTTAGTTATTCGTTTTAGATTATCTATTTTTAGCTTTTTTCTCAACTATTTTTATTTTTGTGTAACTTTTACTTCTTATATTTTTGTTGTTGTTTTTCTATCTATTCACTCCTTTTTATGGTGTAACAGTTCCATCCAAAATAAACCTTTTTAATTGTTTTTGTCGGACAAATGTAAATCATTGTGCTTTTCAAATATACTTTTACTGTTCTGCTACTTGAGAAGATACAATCATTTCATAACAAACTAAATTATTGTTTTTCCTTTGTCTTTTACGCTTTTATTTATTCACATTTTATTAATTTCAAAATACCTGCAATGTTTTCAGGTAAAAAAAGAAATGAAAAAGTAACTAATTGCTTTTTCAGTCTGTAATTGAAAATTTTTCGAACCAGTGCAACCAGTGTTTTTCATAAATTTCGTTTAATTGTCTTGGTAATGATATGTGGAAACGTCATGTTGAAAATTTTTTCAAACTCAACAAAGATTAGAATGTTTTTATTTTTGCAGTATGTATATGTTCGCATTAACATTAAATTCAGTAAGTACGTACAGTACCACATGGTAACGTAACCTTTTCCAACCATACAAAACAATCATTTTATTAATTATTGATACATAATATATATGTATTTATCGGTATAGTTTAGAGGGATATGATTAATGTAATCTTTCAGTGTATAGGTGTGCTGCTTGAAACACTACAAATGAATAAGACATGAATAATTGCTCTTTATTCTTACTATCCTGAACATCCAACCAGCTCTTAATCTAGTAGATACGGATCTGCCTAATTAACCTATGTAAATAACGTTGTATTTGTTGCAAGACAGTTGGTATGACCTTTTTCTAGTGGTATCATTTTGTTTTCATTATTAACCAACAAGCGTTTTAGGGAGAAATTATTATTTTCGGCTGCAGTTAGACCGAATTTCTGCAAAGATCCGAACTGTTTATTAAACATACAATTAACCCCATGGTAATTATTATAGTAGTTATAATGTTTTTTGACACGTTTTTATTTTTTGTTGTAAATTAATTTATCTACTAGTCATGTATTATATCCGCTATTTTTAGTACAGATGCAATATCAAATATAAAATCTTTATATAGGTACTGAAATGAATCTATTAATTAAAGAATGGAAGACTTCTAATAATGAAAAACTTGAACAACTTTTTAGTACGAGTAAATTTTAAATACATCAATGTGATAATTAATTTGTACCCAATACAGATTACCTCAAATTAATGAGGAAAAATGACTGCAGTCACGCCCTCGCCGGGACTCGAACCCGCAAACTTTGGCTTTACGTTCTGTAACTTAGTAAGTACGTTCGTCGTTAATTCTGTCACCTCTCGTAGCTTAATGGTAAAAACATTGGCGCGTAAAACCAAAGATCCCGGGTTCGAGTCCCGTCGAGGGAGTGATAGCAGTAACAAATTTATTCCTTTTCCAAATGAATTAAATAATTCAGTATCACATTGATGTATTTGAAGATTGCTAATTTTATTTGCTAAGGGTAATTTGAATCTGCTAATCTAATTGTGTCCGTATAAGTAAGTTCTTTAAAAATTTCGAAAATTAAATTATTGTAAAGAACGTTAATTTTAAAACCAAGAAATTTGAGCTTTTGTTGCATTATTTTTCAATTGTAATGTTTATACATTTTAAAGGAAGTTGATTTAATTTCGTATTAAAGACAGTACGTTGCTATCGGTCTAATAAGATCGAAATCTAGTAATTTTGATAAATTTTTGACCAATAACTAAATGTTCTTTATTTAAAATATTTGTTGATGTGTTTTGGACTATGGAGCGCACCTTAGACTCATATAGGTTCTGAAGTTTGAAGTATGGAACTATAGCGCCTCTAGGATAGGTAGGTAACTGTTATACAATTCACCTTTAAGAAGTCGATTAATTTAAACTTTTTATAATTTACAAAATTAACATTAAATTAAAATCATACAACAGGTGTACTTTCACTTGAAAATCATCAACTAATTCTGTTACATAAAAATTAGCATTTGCAGGTGAAATCGCGAAGACAACGGAGAGGAAGCTAACGCTACCAAATGGGAAAAATCAGCATAATTCAGAAACATACATACACACAAACAAATAAACAAACACACACACACTTGAATTACCTTATTAGCATCAGTGACGGTGAGGAGGACAGAGTTGCGTGATTATGGCCAACCGTACAATGAAACCAAATAAAATACGACTGAAACGAGAATAATTTTGTAGGTTGATTGGCCAAATAAGTAAATTCCACAAAATTATTGTCGAGTTCACGTTGGGTCAGTCCCCTCATAATGGACAAGTCTCCATTAGAGAGCAATAATCTAATGATCCGGTAATCGCCAATTCATGAAAATCAGTTTTTTGTTAATCCGGTACCTACTACGATGCTCTTTAAAAGAATGAGAATGCCTTTGGACACTACTTCGTCCACGCTCTTAAAACATTTATGATCTAGAAGGAAACGTTCGCATTCTATGGCGATTAATTCTTAAACGAGTGTCGGTAATAGGAATTAATACATGCGCTAAAATGGAGTGACCGTTATCTGAAAAAAAACCAGTTTTATAACATTGTTACAATTGCTTCCTGTGACAAAACGTTCTTCGGTTCTACTTTGTTGTTACACGTGTGCCTTAGAATGGCTGCTCATATTATTAAATATCATAAAATTAAATTAATGGTGTGATGCTTCAAAAAGGTGCATTGATTAAGTCTTTGCAATGTTCGGAAGATTTTTTTATCAACTTTTTCTTGAACAATTTGATTTAAAAAGTTAATGATTTAAACTTAATATATGTGATAGCGGAAGCCCTTTCTTTATGGTTCAAGTAGAAGTAGCTAAACATTTTTCTCCTTTGTAAACCAAGACAATAGGTATTAATGAAACACTTGACCACCATTTCATTAATTTATTGATAAAATTCGATTCGACAATTGTTTCGACAGTAGCCTGTCATTATCAAGAGTAAGAATGTTTACTGAAGAAAATAATGTTGACCTTATTTATACCTAGAGATAACTAACTCTGGGAATACATGTGCACAAGATGTTTACAAATGGCAAAATTGAACAACGTTTTTATCTAATATTGTTGGAGATTCCAAAATTGTGTAATAATAAAGGTGAATAAGAACAAAGGTAAGCTCTAGGTCAAGGAATTTATCGAAGCTACCAATCTTATTAGATCTCATCAGAATGCCATAGGTAGACTAGATAAATTAATGACCAAATGGCTGGAGCTCGATATAAAGCGGATTTTAATCAAACATTGAAACGTTATAAAATACGGCAATAGCAGCAAAAGCAGGTATTGAAATAAATACACTGTTGATAACTTCCACAATTTATTAAATAAACTTAACACGTGTTTCGCTGTGGCTTCTTCAGAAGTACAAAATTTACTTAAAACTACCTAAGACTAGATGTCTATAAATAGGGCGGTGCATCTTCATTAGAGTAAGGGAAAAGTTTTAATAGTGGTGAGGGGTTTATATCTACTTGGTCATTAAATAATATATTTGTATTTTTATATTTGTTAATTTCCTTTTTAAATCTTTTCCCTCACTCTAATGAAGATGCACCACCCTATTTAAAGACATCTACTCTTAGGTAGTTTTAAATAAATTTTGTACTTCTGAAGAAGCCACAGTGTTGGCGAAACACGTGTTAAGTTTATTTAATAACTTGTGGAAGTTATCAACTGTGTATTTATTTCAATATGTTAGACTTCCATCAAGTATCCGCTAATTCAATACAATTTAAAAGCATGTAGATGGCGACATACTGCAACATCAACGTTTTATAAATATGAATGATTAGTGACCATTTCGGTTTCATTGTTCACCATATTATGTTTAAAATGTACTGCTTTCCTTATTTCTAAGCTCTCAAAAAGTTTCAATCTATAACCCTTATTATTGCGATGTAATATTTTTACATTGTCGTTTATCGTTTGATGGCCCCATACATATTATACTTTTTATTAAAATATTGTGTAAATGTTCATTCAAGCGTGTTTTCATGACTCTATCAGACTGACCAATGTAAAAATCATCGTAATTGTTGCATAAGATCTTATAAGTGTCACTACTTGATACGGGGTTATTTTTAGGTTTAACATTGGCTAAAAAATATTTTAATATTCTTTTATTGGATACAGTTCTCATTCTTACATAAATTCTAAATTTTAAACACCATCTAAAAAGATAATTCATTTAGTATCCACAAAAATTACTAAAACAATTAATAAGTTTCTGTTTCCTTCTCTAAATGTGCCATGTATTGAAGTCTTTACTAATACTTGTGATATTTAATTCCAATAAAATTGACAAATCAGCACTTTTTCTTACAACATTAGGTAAACACATACTACGTTCCAATAGTATTTAGGCAATAATAAAATCACGTAGAGTGCTGTTAAGCTGTAGGTTCAGTTTGTTAAGTCGATATCTTTTATCGAAGAGGACCTTGTCAAACATTAATGAACTGAGAAAGAATGGCAAATTTCTACAGATGGCGTTCAGCACATCGTCTGTGATTATTAGCTAGACTGTGCTTCAAGGCAGAAAATAAACAGTTCAGTTAAAACATTCAACGCAGACAACGCGTAGGCACTATGTAATAACGAATAGCTACGATATTTTCTAATTGTTTTTACTTAATTTCAGTCATAATTAACAATCTTACTGAATCGCTATAGACGATGCATGAATTTTCATATTTTATTAAATTCCGGCTTAAATTTTAGAGGCTTCAATAAAGATATATCGTCCTAGTAGGTAAATACCTAGTAATACAGAATAACAAACGGTCCGCGACTGTTTTAAGGTTTCTCAATAAAAGTTGTCAAAAAAGTTACATAATTCTTTATATAATTATTAGTCGAAAATCAATCAATTTACACATTTTCTTATTCCTCTGTATCAGACCTTAAGACTTGTTTGGGATTCGGTGAAAAAAAAATTCAAATTTCTCTACCCCAATAAAGTACAATTACAATATGTGAAAATTACTTGTTAAATATTAGTGTAGCAGCGGCAGATGTTTGCATTTAGCATTTAGTGCTTATTATAATAACTTCGAAAGAGGGTTTATTACCCTCGAATTGAATATCTAGGAGCAGGTAGCGAAGTGTACGACCGCTTGCTCACTTTACTTTCATGTTCATGAAACGGTATACAGGTACCATCACATAGGCACCCTCTTTGGGTTTCTTCCATTAATTTTGTAAGATTCTGTGGTGGTGGTATTTGCTTATAATAATCAGTTT
This sequence comes from Agrilus biguttatus, assembly GCA_963921985.1. NCBI lineage: Eukaryota > Metazoa > Arthropoda > Insecta > Coleoptera > Buprestidae > Agrilus > Agrilus biguttatus. The sequence continues at coordinate 34,260,712 of OY998117.1, forward strand.
CAGTAAATTTAAGACTCTAGATTATTGCTTAGCATTCGGGAGGTTACCGGTTCGAACGCGGGTCCGGCTGCTCTGGTTCAATTTTTCTGTGGTTTTCTTGAATCATTTAGGCAAATGCTGGGGCAGTAATATTCCACAGATAATCTTTCACTTCTCTTCTGTCTTCATTTCGTCCGTCTCATCTTTCTCTCCCTAACCACACCACCCACCCATTCCCACGATTCCTACAAGGAGGCTGAAGAGATCCACTTGCCCTACACTCCGGCTTTGCACTACAGTGTAGGTCGAAGGGACTGCCCGCCCACCAGCACGAGTAGCTGGTGGGAATGAAACACAAAAAAGTTTTAAAAGTTATTTAAGAAAGTAACAGTATCAGTATATCTTTGTCAGCATATTATCCGTTTTTTAGTTAGTAGTCCTCAATTTTGTATCTGTATATTTTTATATACATTCATGGTTATTGTGTTGTGAATAAACTGTACATAATCATTGTCGGAGTTCAAACAAGACTTCTTTAGTAATCATAATTACTCTGATTCAAACGAAGATCTCATTTAAAAATAATACATGGCAAATATAAATTAATTTCGAAGATACATATTTTTTATTTCAAACATCCAAAAATATTTTTAATGTTTTTCTACAAAATAGATACCTATTGTCTTACTTGCCTCTTATTATTTTTCTATTAAAATAACTTACGTAGTGCTACATAGAAATGACATAAGAAAAAAAAAAAATAGATAGATATTATGGGGTGCCAAATATGCTTATGCTTATCCGGTTATCACTTTTTCGCAAGCAGTTAAAAAAGCGTTACTTAAATTTACAGTTTAAAGTGAAACTAAACGTTTTTGTTATTGAGTGCGCATAAAAACTAAATTCCCCAGTGGTTACGAAACGGTGTTGGTATAATAGTTTGTGTGCAGTGCGGGGAAAAGAATTCGAATTCATTAGGAGTGAAGTATGAAACTCATTACAAAAATATCTCTAGATTTCACAATAAGGCAATAGCCCTAAGGATTTAAATATAAACCGACGACGCTGCTATTGAACTAAAACGAGTACATTCCTGTTATTACAGTCGCTACACGACGACGTACTTTCTGATTACACACGTTACAAAAATAACCACGTGCTCCGGCACGTGGAGCTCGTTTTAGAAAAGTGCGTATACGTAGCTTTGCAGATAGCAAGATACCGTTTGGTATAAACTTTACTGAAACTGTCATTATTTCACTTCATTTCAATTGTTTATGATTTAAATTTGCCATGAAAAAAATATGTATTTGTAGGTTGCAGTTGACAATTATTTATTTTCTTTTTAACTGTACTTATACGAGGTATACCAAAAAAGTTACGAATTCCGCATACCAGATACAAAAGAAAATTTCTTGAAACATTTCTTCTTACAGTCTTTCGATCGGATGTGTTATTTTCTAGAAACTAACAAACAACAACTAAAATAGACATTTTAATCGTCATGTAACCAAAAAATCGAGAAGGACTCTGTTGCTGTTGGTCTGTACAACTGTTTTTACTTAACAACAAACTTAACATAATTTTTAAATCCTGAATCCAGACAAACACAGGAGCAACTGTCTAGTTCAAACTTTCACGAACAAGTCGGTATTTTCGTGTAAATTTGAAATGCCAAATGTTCTGAAAAAAGATAAGGATTTCAGCAATCAAGCAATCCCTTGTAGGGTTTTATTCCAGGAAATCTAGCTTAGCACAGTCATGGCAACACGAGTGATCCTCCATTGGTCGATGCCTGCAACGTAAAATTTTTTTGGATGTTTCATTCCCACAGCAACTCATGCTGGGCGGGCGGTCCCTCCGACCTACACTGTAGTGCAAAGCCTTAGGGTAGGGCGTAAGACCCTCTTCAGCCTCCTTTCAGGAATCGTGGGAATGGGTGGGTGGTGTGGTTAGAGAGAGAAAGATGAGACGGACAAAATGAAGACAAAAGAGATGTGAAAGAGTATCTGTGGAATATTACTGCTCCAGCATTTGCCTATGTAATCCAAGGAAACCTCAAAAAACTTGGACCACAGCAGCCGGACCTGGAACCTACTTTGGGCCCAGCCATGGCAAACGGTAATCGCCCAAGCAAACGTTCAAACGAATCAATAAATATGACCATTGTGAGACACGAACCGGCAACCTCAAGATTATAAAACAAGAATGCTCCATGGGCCATACGGTTCGCTAATAAATGTTTTCAATTTATTGTATAAAAACCGCACGATATTCCTTCTTGAAAATGGCTACTGCTGCGACAAAATAATGTCCTGTTACTTACCCTCAAGTATCATAAATATGAAAAAAATAAAACATTTGAAAGATATACATGGACCACTGATCTAACATGAGTGACTCAATAATGCAATTCAATTATTGACCAACCATTGCTAACTATTAATCGGCCAGCCATTGGCTGAGTTGTATTGATGGCGGCATATATGCGAGTTTACAAGCGTAAATATATTTTCGTCATTTGAATATACATATTCCATACTGGAATTTTTATCGCAAAAGTCAAAAGATGAAACATACTAGAACAAATATGCTTTAGGCTAACAATAAGTAAGCAATTGTTAATTTAATATAATTGTAAAGAAATATCGACTAACCTGTTTACAATTTGTTGCGGATCTGAATAAATTAGAAATGAAATTTAGTTATTCCTTTAAAAAACCTATAAATTTTACGATATAGTCGGTTTTAAAACATACGAACATACATGTAAATGAGAAAATCAACCGGTAACTACATATCTTTAGAGCAACTAAATAAGTATCGTTTTACGTAAATCTAACAAAAAACTATTTAAATATGCATTAAAAAGTTATAATGAATAACATTTAAAGAAGATCTGCATTTTCCTTCTCTATTTAAAACCACAACAGACATACATGTACCTTTGACTAGTTCAAAAAAATCAACTTTTATTTTCTTCTTCAAGGTTACATGTTTAAAAGTTAATGAAAGTTGAAATAATAAATTAGTTGTTTTGAAAATGCAATTTTAATTTAACTAACAGGGTAAAACTTTTTTAAGTTACTTTTTATTTTTGTAACTCAGTAAAAGCGCAGTGTAGATATATACATAAATGGAATTCGATGTTATACAAAAACGGTCTGTTATAATTTTTTGATAATTCATTCAGCCATTTCAAAAGTTACTCAAAGTTAATGTTGAAATCGTGTAAAAATTCACTATTTTTCGAGGCGACGAAACTGCCATGCAAACTAATGGGTCTTCTATTATAAAGCATTTCAACCCCTATAAAATCATGTCCATCTATATATGTGTATTGCCCCATTGTGAGTTACAAAATTCAAAAAATTCTTCCCACGTTAATTAAATGGAAAATTGCGTTCAGGAACCACTAAATATTAATTAAATAATTAAAGGCTGATATCAAAACAAGAGTCTTACTTACTCTTTTTATAACTATTAAACATCTGACCTTGAAGAAAAAATAAAAGTCGATTTTCTTGAACCAATCTTATGTATCAATCTACCTATGAAATGTTGTATATTCCGAGCAACAAGGATTACATTCTTCCATCATCGTGCGTCTCAGTATATGCAAATGTAGACATATAATTAGGCAATACCGTTTTGGTAAACATGCAATTTGTCGGGCAATTGTAATTAGATATTACCGTTGTTGTGTCTAGAATCCAAGGACTGGTTGTAGCAGACCAATTTCAAAATTCATACTTATTTATTGTTTATTCTTCACTGACCGACAATTTTTGCATATTAAACGATCAATCAAAATCTTTTACTAAACCTATTATTTCCTAGAAATATTTACATAGTTTTGAGTGCGATTTTATAGTTTCGATCACGAACAAATTATATTGTTATACCTATGAACCAATCGAAAAAAATCTCAATTTCCTGGAATCACATCGCGTTTTGAATTAAAAAAAAAGGAAAATGAAGACAGGTAATATTACGAAATTAAAGGATCTAAAAGACGGGCCACTTTTAAATAAAATTACTCGTTCTTTTCAAAAGCGTACGGTAATTTAAAAAAATTATAATAATATGAACAACTATCAACTTATGAAACAACCATTTGTAATAATCTGTCTGAACTAATTTTGGTTTAACTCTATTTTTTACAAATAACAAAAGAATGAAGGAGAATTAAGGAAAAAATGACTCTCAAGTTTTCATTTAATAAATAAAAACAAAAATTGATTTATCTAATAAGTATGTGTGACAACAGATCTGCCATTTTCATTGTATTAAAGTGGCTTCCACTAAAATTCCTCTTCAAACTCCAAAGGATAAGTCAACGACAGTAGTTATACAATGATGTAGATACCGCAAATGCTGCGTACGCCACTGATTTATGGTGATCATTTCGACTCACTTTGCCGTGTGACACACATTTGTCGTATCGAAGCAAACGACAGGGTATGCCCATTAGAGACGTCATCCTCCTTCATGGCAACGCCAGACCACACGCCGCAGTTTTGACAAGGAATAAATTGGAAGAAATGGACTGCGAAACCCTCGAGTCTCTATAATCCTCCTTATAGCCCTGACTTGCCACCCTGTGATTATTTTCTGTTCGCACCCTTGAAAGAATCACTTGGAGGCAAAAGATTTGAAACCAATGAATAAGTAGAGAGGAGTATGTACGCAATTGGGCAATTGGCTGACAACTCGCTCTCAAACTTATTATAAAGAATGAATTTTCAAGCTTTCAAATCGGTGGCAAAAATGTGTAGAGCACGGAGGTGACTACATTGAGAATTTTAAATGTTTAATTTGTGTCTACCATTAATCAATAAATTTATTTTACAAAATTACCGTTTATATTTGATTTACCCTCGTTGAATTACTATTTGAGAATTTTTACAGCTAACACCCTCTATAATGGTACTGGATCCTCAATCCCACTGGCAGTTGTTTTTTTATTGCAAAAAGAACCCTTTCTTATTTTACGTTAACTAAACGACAGTCATGTACATGGATTTATACTAAACACTAAAAATAATTTATTGCAATAGAGAAATATTCATGAAACACTTTTCTAAATCAGTAATGATTGGCGGTTTCTAAAATTTAACGTAGGAGAGTAAACAGGAAACAATTTTGGAAAGTCATTCAAAAACAGTAACCTGATTTAACTCTGTTCATAAACTACCTACTACAAATAATTCACCATTGATATATGTATCTACATTGACCTACCTTTAAAAACAATAAATTACAGAAATTTGACAAATGAAAAAGTACTATTTTGCTAATGAGATTGAATACTAGGAAAAGATCGACATACCATCCATCTATAGTAGGAAATTCGTGTAGAATTAGGGAATGCCATGAATATATAATTTTTAGTAGTAAATATAAATATGTAAAGCAGTAATGTTGCAGAAAATGGCACCCATTTTCGAGACATATTTTGCTATAATAATTAAGTATATCGATAGGTTGTAATTTTCAAATTTGCATTTAAAGTGGTCCAAATTAAAGATCAGCGATGTGGTTTTAGGTAAAACTCCATTTGCGTAATGTTATATTAGTTTCGTTTCGTCTATAATATTCCCAGGCAGTCAAAATAAAGCGTTTTGAGATTTATGATGTGAAACTAAACTGTGAAAGCAATAACATTTAGGCTTTCTAAAAATACGGTATACGCATTGCCAATTGTTTAAAAATTGTTATGTCGTATATTATGTACAAACATACAATATTATAGGAAAAGTACACAAAGCCAAAATCAAAATTAAATATGAACACAAACTCGACACTAAAATTAACCAAAATGGATTTGACATAATTATTTTGATAGAAAAAGGAGTCAGCTTGTGAAGTTAAGAAATATAAATTGAAAGTGTTTTGGGAATACAAATCTATCAATTCAATATCAAAGAACGTAATAAATTTTCTTTTTAATAAATTAAAGAACGTTCAACATTCCTACTGTAAGTTGTTGTTGTAAGTTCCTATGGAACTTGGTACTCGTTCAGATCTCAACCCTTTGTACAGAACTTAGCCCCATTTTCATATTTATTTCTTTGTCAGGATGTTATTGATTTCTGAAAACTTTCAATCTTCTTACATGCCTCAAAAAGGTTGTGTTTTATTTTGGGTTAATTAAAAACATAGGATAAACCCTTCTCAAATTATCTTCATTAACGTTATCTAACCACACTAACAACTTTATTAAAAATCGATAAATTTTAGTTTTCAAATTTATTTCCTTGTATTTGAAATTTCACATGTTAAACAAGGCCAACTTTAATTTCTAATGAAGAAAACTGAAAACACTGGCGGTGTTGCAGAACACAGTAAATAGCTCAAACCCCAATACCAAAACACGACACTAAACGTCCGAAGCACTTTTCGGTAACAAAGAGACCTTCTTCAGGGAATGAAGAGAATTAAAAACTATAGTGTAACCAGAATTAATACTGGCTAATGTTGTGGTCCAATTAACTTAGTCTAGTGTGAACCGCAATGTTCAGTTGGGCAACACTTAATTTCCCTGTTTTACCGATCCTAGCATGAGCCAAATGCTCCATGAATCTAACTTGATACAGCGGTACTTTATTCAACATATTTCTTACTACAGTCTTTACAACTAATTTCATATATCTACGGCTTTTCTAAAAAAGTAATTTTATACTTAGGGTTACCAGGAATGGTTTAAAGAGAGTTAAAATCGAAACTGTAGGCTATTCGAAAACCAAGTTTACGAAAAACACCATCGAGTTCTCGAGTAAATCTTGGTTCTTATATCGTAATAAACTTAGTCTTACTAGTTACTTTTTGAAGAGTTAAGGATCTTGAAATGAGATAAATTTAAATCTATTAATTAATTTATTAATTATATTACAATTATAACCATTGCCTTTGGCAATAGATACACAGCTCTTTATGGTACCTGTCTCTATTTAGAGGAAAACTATGTATCTTACGTACAAGGAAATTAAAACTAGCCGTTTTATGTTAACCACAATAATTAGAGTCAGAGGATGACTTTGTTTCCGAAAAGTGCTCCGAACGTTTAATGTCATGTTTTGACATTGGAGTTCAACATCGCCAAAATTTCCAGTTTTCTTCATTAGATATTCAAGTTGGCCTAATTTAACAGGTAGAATTTTAAGTGTATAGGTCTAATAATTTTTAAGTTATAGGGGGCTCGAGGGTAGCTCGAAATGGTTTTTGTAATATACACACTGCCGGTGTCGCCTTTTTTTCCGAACTTGGTTGACACACTGTTCTGTATTTAGACACATCACAATCACATTAAACTTAATTAAATACAATCAATAAAAATTTGGTTGACGACACATTGCTATACATTTCTTTTAAATTTGTGTTACTTTCTGAAATTGTTTGCCACTCTTGCTGTTCGGTGGTGGAAGTATATCGGTGACTTCCCCATATACGTTTTTGGTAAATTATAACACTTTTAGTCGTTTTTTTTTACTGTACATGAATTATTTTTTAGTGTACATGAATTACACTTAATTAACTTTAAGAATTGTAGATTTTTAATTTGGTAATGTAAAAGATAACTTGGTTTGGTAAATGTGGTAATAGAATCGAAAAATATATGTAATAGAATAATATAATTAAAAAAAGAAGGCATTAAAATCCCCTCTCGTCTAACTATAAAGGATCACAGATCCCACATTTCGAACGTGTCCTACACAGTAGGCACAGCGTACCGAAAGCCATATCCCTCGAGCGGTTTCGACCTATCGGGTCTCAACAGGTGGGCGCTGGTAGAAAGGCCTTTACAGGCTATATGATAAATAAAAATATAAATATGGAATCAACAGAAACAACTACTCCGAGGAATAATACCTCTACCGGCATTGAATTACACCGTTGATTCCGATGGATTACACTACACACTAGGACGCAACACTTGCCTTACAAAGATTAAATAAAGTTAGATTAGGACGACGCTATAAAAGTGTTTAATAACTCTGTTACCCAGCGATAAATATACAACCTCAAGTATTAAGTAAAAGATCAAACCAATTTAATGCAAGATTCTTTCAACTTTAGTTAACCTCAGGTGATAGGAGGAAATAGTCAAAATATATTTTCGAATACGTTTCCTATAACAGTAAATGATATAACTCATAAGACACGCGATGCGTTTTAGATGTTAAAATTACTTTTATATCTTCAATTTATCTAATAGCTAACCAGGTGTTGGACTTTATGTTTATAGTAAAGTGCCCATGTCATTAATAACGGGTCATCTAAGAATGTACCAAAAAAAGCGAATAATTTTGCGCAGCAGGAACATAAAACAATCATTTGTATAAGTGTACAGATATGTTTGTATGTATTTTATAATTTGCGTTCAATCAAGAATTTCGGAATTAAAAATGTTTTTGTTAATAGAATAAAATTGTCAATTGAGAAACGCCACTGATTCCCATGTAACACATATGATATCCGCCAGTATTAGAAATCCTCAGTACTTTTGGAGAAATTTGTAATGCAAATAGGATGAGCATGAGAAAACATCGCAATTTCGTTATTTATAAGCAATAAATTTCAAACATCCTTATATGAAAGTGATCTTAAATGGAACATGTCGAAAATTTTCGGTTACGTTTAATTACCATATAAATTACAGTTTACAAAACCTGTTTACTTGTATTTTACCCAATAAAAATGCTTGACTTTTTAACTTTGCAATAAAAAGTGCGATTTTTTAACATCCATTACGGAGGATTACTGATTTGAAGGTCCGTACGTGGTAATTTATGTGACTTACGTACAATATTAATTAACTTTTATTGTAATTTTTTTAAAACCGCTGACGTGTTGCTAAATCACAAAATCGTTAGTAACGCACATATAAAATATAATCAACTTTATAATTTAAGTAACTAAAAATGTCACATGGAAAATTATTTATAAGAAAATTAGTACGCCCCCAAATAGTTTTTATAGTATTATAGAATTGATTTCAGTATCTCCTTTTTAGGAAAACGGAATTTTACATATTTCGAAAACTACTCATACCTTTAAGATTCCAGTTAACACCTTCGTCTTAAATCAACATTTAATAACTGCTTGTGAATTATTAGTATTGGTAACACACTTATTTGTTTCACTTAATATATTTTCAAATTTTCGTAATTGCAAAAATTGCTACTTTCATGACCCAGTTGGATAATCGTTTTCTTTGTTTCCCCAACAAACGCACAAAACCGAACTAAACATTTAAAGAATGGTAACGCGAATAATCAGAAGTTTGCACTGTTAATTAAAGTAATTCTTGTTTAAAACGCTTATTACCGTTGTTAGAATTAACACAAGATTACATCAAACATGAAAATTAAGATTGATGCAGTATATATGTTACGGGTAAAGTTAGATAAGCGAGTTAACCTAGGTTTACCCTGGTAAACTGCGTAATATCCACGACTCTTGGGTAAAGTCTAAATTATATTTGGAATTGTACACGTTTCGAGCTTTACCCGGGTAAACCGCATTTTATCCGCTTTCGCTTGGTTAAAGTTGGATGTACCATAAATGACAAGGCCATTAATATTTGAAGAACATATTTAATTTAAAAACACATTTTACAAATAAAAATTAGAATTCTAAAGCTATATTCTCTTAAAGGTAATCCAATAACGAGTACTTATTTCTTCAAACAAGATAATCTGCTGTGACATTTCGAGTTGCAAAGATTTTCAATTGCTTTACCTAACCTAACCTAACCTAACCTTAGTTAGTTAATTAGTTAGTCCCGGCGAGGGCATGACAGCCGTAACAGATTTTTCCCTCATTATATGAGGTAATCTATAGTGGGTACAAATTAATGCAATAATTAATTTTACATTGATGTATTTAATATAGTATTTAAAATGAAACAAAGATATGTCTAAAAATTATGCAAAGGGTTGAATAGTGACCTTTTTCTACTTTTCGTAACATTTATCATAATTATATACCCTATAAATTACAGGAGTATGCATTTATGAAAGCAAAACAGCCGCAATGAAACAGACGAAATGAGTTTTTAAACTGCCAGAAAAAAAGTAAAAATACATCTAACGTTTTTGTTAGGTACAAAATTTCATGAGATCGTGTTACTATTAATGACCTACTCCTTAAAATGCGCTTTAAACACAAAGGCATTCCTCGATATACCTCTACGAAGGAGCACATAAACATTCTAAGGTGGCACTGTACGCGTATGCAATATACAATTGTGTTCAGGTTAAAAAAGGGAAGATTTATCATTGAGTTCAACTGAAGCCTTCTTCGATATTCTAAAATATTATTATTGACTCGTCGCTTTTTGTCTTCTACAGAACGTTTTGTTTTGTTGTATTGTTACGAAACACCTTGCGGAAATGAAAAACAAAAGACGAAAGTTTTAGTAATATATTACTACAACAGCTGCAATTAATAATAATAATAAAAGTTATATACATAATAACTTCATGTAATAAGTAGCAAATAACTAGGGAAGGGCAAAATAAAATAAACTTCGGGGTAAATTGAATTTCTCTAATTATTTAAACAATAGTATATGCAAACACGTGGAAATAAAATTGGTACAGTATTACTATATATCAAATATTAAGAAGTAAAAGTTTTTGGAATTTACATGTTTCTGACAAAAAGAACGAATATTTTAATTTTTCCTAACAAAATTTTTTAGGGTTTTATTTTTAAATTTGCATATACATATACTACCTGACTAAAGAAAAACAACTCCTGTGGTAAGAATCAATTCTACAATACATATTACTAACGCAACAAATGTAAAGAAAATTTTTGATTTTATGCAAAACGAAAGGATCTACGATTAAAATATGCTTAAAAAGAAAATGCATATATTAATTAAACTTATTGATTGTTTTTATTATAGAAATAAGTGTGCCAAAATGTAAACTAATCCGACTAGAGGCCTAACAAAGTGACGATGAACGTCTTTTTGGAAGGAAAGGACGTGACTATCATTTCCAGGCAGTTTATCATTCCCAAATAGAGTGTGTCAAAAAAATTACACCTGTATCTAAAAAAATGTCGAAAGTTGGGCGGCCTAGAAAACCTACATTCTGAATAGATAAGAGCATCAAAAGAAGTTTTAAAAGAGATCCATAGTTGTTAGAATCAAGAATAATTGCTGAATTTCCTGAATTAGTTAGTCCCAGGACAGTTCAGCGAAGATTAGTTGAAAATAAGAACATAGACTTTCACGATCGGAATTAATAGTAGAACTAAAATTCGGGGTAAAGGTCCGTAGTCAGAATGAACGGTTATATCAAGAAGTTTCGTCGAAAACTGCGGCTGTTATCAGTGGTACTGCGTTGACATCGTGGACGTCGCTGTCCAGACATCGAGGTATAACTATAGCCTATGTTGTCAATGCGTTTCACTCATGATATCAGCCGCAGTTACCTAGGATAAAGTGAACTTTTTTAAGTACTTCGTTATAAACTGGTTAAGGCTTTCGCGGCCAGTTGATGAACTAGTGTGGTCCTTATTCGGGCCTAAAGGCCCAAAAAACAAATTACTCTTGATAAAGACCCAATAAGTCGAAACATATGTCAAGTGTATAAATAAACTAATTGAAACATTTAAAAGCGTTTTTTGTGACTAATGATAGTTAAAAGATGTTTCAGAATTTTCCAACCGCATGTTTCATTGATAGTACTAAAAAAGTATTTTAACTTTTGAAGATTCAATTTACCCCAGTAGCCCAAACGCTTAGATTTAGTAAGACTCAATTTTATTGTCTAAAATTGAATCAAAATTCACGTTTGAGTATTTATATGTGAATAAATTGTAGGTCGATATATACGAAAACGTTAAGTTAACTTTGAAAATTCGCAACACATTTGGATTTGGAGAACGATAAGAAATAAAAGTTTGGCAAGGAAAAGTAATAAAGTGGCAAACCGGAAAATATTCAACAGAAATAAAACTCCCATACTGGAAAAAGTTTTTATCTAAAGCAGCCGAGAGATGGAGGACTCATGTACCCCAAATTGAAAAATTATGCAAAAAGTTTCTTTTGCTATTTTGCCAAAACTGCTTCTCCTAGTTACAGTTTGATATTAGTTAGCGAATAAATATAACATAACCGCAAGAGAGGCACTATTGGCTCATATACATAACATATGTACTAACCGAATAAGCCACATTGGAGAGCTAGCACAACAAAGTGGCCAAAATAAATTTCGAAAATGACAAAAAGGGCTTTTTAGGAGCTTATTTGGTAGCAAGGTCAATAAGGAGTTCACAATTTATGTTTATTGATTTTTTTTACTAGTTTCTTTTTTCCTTTTAATGTTATGCACCTCTTGAAAATTAAATTCACAGGTCAACATATATCCAGAGGTGTCGCTCAATCCGAATCTCTTGAACACGTCAGGATTTTCAGACTTCTTAAATTCAAAAACTGCAATTTTACAAGCATTACTGAGTGAAGTAAACAGTCAAAACAATTATGGGAGTAGCCATTTTCGAGGTATCCTCTATCGCCGAATTAGAATCTGACTTGGGGATTACTTTTCAACAATATTAACTCCAAAATCCAAATAATACAAATTCGACTTGGAAGTATTACAGTAATACTTCATGTGAAGATGCTCTAGTAGGGTCAAACAATTGTTAATAAGATTAAATAAATTTTCAAAAGTGGAAATTAAGTGTTTTTCTATCACTTAACCATTTAATTCTGATATCCAAAAAAAACCATTAAAATCCTTGTTCGTATAAATATTAAGGATCAAAGATACCACATTTGCAACACTTCCTACCAAGCAGGCACCACGAGCCGTAGTAGAAGGACGCGTTCCAAATATGGAATCTATACAATTTCAAGCAATAGTTTCTCGAAAATTTTAAATTTGGTCGAACTCGTGTTTATTTTATTTTGCATTATATTCATTTCTTTTGTTAAACGTAAATAACTTCAAAATTACATTCACTCTTATTATCTTATTGCTATATTCATTCTCCAAATTTCGGTTTTAGTGCAAAAAACTATTTATTATATTTATTTCTTTTAAGCGTTAACTGGCATTCAATATTTTCAAAATCATTTTATTTTATTATCATATTGTTATGTTCATCATCAAGCTTTCATTGTTAAGGTATTAGTAAAATTAACAAAGTAACCAGGGTGTTTACCTGAAGGAGTGCAATGACTTGCAGGGTTGTTGCTATGGTCGTTTTGCCATACTGTGCCCTTTAGCTAGCAACAGCTTTTGACAACCCCCACTTCGTTTTAGGTTATTTAAGCTGAAAACCAGAGATTAATTGCCAGATTCTTAAGAGCATTTTTGAAGTCATTCAAAAAGAGATCTTTGTGTCATTCAAATTTCATACATACAATTATTCAATAGTCAAACAAGTAAAAGAGATTACTTTCTTCGACATGTGTTAAGTTAGTTACCTCGTTATAAATATAAATAGTCTAAGTGTTGTTATTAAATATTTAAAACCAATCTTCATCGTTTCTTTCGTCAACAAGTTAATTAGATTACTCGCAATTAATTTTGGCTTGTTACTGTGGGAATTCGAGAAAGACATCTGTCAATAGAAATATTTTCTCACACATCAAAACAGAATCTTTGATCCTTAATATTTAGACGAACAAGGATGTTAATGCCACTTTGTTCTGCCAGCTTTACGGTTATCTATGAATTAGTGTGCCTACACCTTTTCTAAATAAAGTTTCATCAAATGTAAAGACGTATTAGATACATAAATAGGAATAAAAAAAGGATTTCCTAGATTAGATTACTGTTAGAAAATAGTTAGCGATGTAAGGTGTTCTAGTTTTAGAAAAAGTCGAAGATTGGCCCAGGATAAGGAGTGGAGGTGCGTGTCAAACCAGTCTTCAGACTGACGACTTTATGAACATGATATCCTGGCATCATTATACGCGCGCAACTGACGAAAATGTAGATACACCTCCATACGCCCCAATGGCGACGCCTATGGAAAATACAATTCTGTTTCAACACAATACTCACAAGTTATTTATGCAAACCCTTTTACATACTGAGCTACAAGCAGGTTCATGTAATAAGGTTGTACATTTGAAAGGCGATAGCTTCCTTACGACAAAAAAAGGCGACACAAATGCTGACGCAGCATGATAGTAACTTGCGCGTTGTGAATGAAACTATCGAACACCTTTTTTTACTAATAGTAAATTTGACGTATGCCGATTATTATACGGCACGATAATCAAACGAAGTTCCCTGTCATGACGAACAATATTAATGCATCGTAAAGGTATTCGGTGTATTATGGTATAGAGGCGGTAATGAATGACTAATGATTTTGTGGCGCCCGTGAAATACACGGACGTACGTGTATATATAGGTATATATTGTGGACACAATTATAATTGTTGGTACTTCTTTTACTTCAAGGCTAAATTTTGACTTCGTTTTGTTCGAGTATTTCATTCTAATGCATGTTACATTTAATTATAGTCGGAACAAAATACATGACCGGGATTTCGCTTGCTTGATAGATGGTTTAATTGATCCAGGTATTCAGGCAGATACATACAGGGAGGAACAATTTCGTTGTTCGTCATCTGAAAACTACCCATCAGTATGAAATTTGCTTTGCAAAATCGATCTTGGCTAGGTATTATTTTAATGAATAAATATGCTCTATCTATATATCTTTACATTTCTATGATAGAGAAAACAAATGGTATTGACGGCATACAAAAACAGTAAGTAGCATTTTGGGTAATTACTACATTTTAAATCCAAAACAATTTTTCAAATTTAAATTTTAAATAACGACTTTTTATACTTTTAGTTGGTTTTATATGTTAACCCAAGTAAAAATCGATTTTAGGAATGTAATAATCTGCATAATGTTGCACAGATTTATTGACCGAAAATTTTCTTAATTAAAGATTACCACTACCAACAACAAAATCTGGAATCGGAGTAGCGAACCTTAGTTTGGATTTGGCATTAGTTTCATTTAATGTCTGTTATTAAACTAGAAGGTGTATCAACGTTTACATATTTATTTATGATGTATCTGTATGTACGTATTTATTTTATAAATTGTCGCATACTTACCTATGTACAGTGGCCGGCACCTAAGGAGATTCAGCGACGGTCAGATTGTCAGGTAGCTAGGCGGAAACTTTTAGCATAGCAATAAATGAAAGAGCCAATAAGAATATAGCTGGACCGAAGCGTCAACTTGTAGTTCAGCGGTGCGTATCACTGAGAGAAAAAGTACTAAACACGGAACACAAGTGAATTCATTCAACTGATTTACTTACCCTAATAACCCCTTCTCTACTCTTTTAATTTGCAACTATTTGCCACTACGCTACTGAACCTTGCTGAGCAGTTATAATTCTGGCTACCGGTCGATTATCCCCGCTCTAAAGGGGCTAAGCTTTGCTAATGCGCATCCGATGATTTATGGCTTTTGAATCTCCTTAGATGCCGGGCACTGTAGAAATCTAAGAACATAGACTTTCACGGCCGAAATCCATAGTAGAATTAAGATTCGGCTGAATGAACGGTTAAGTCCAGACGTTTCGTCAGCAACTGCAACTGATATCATCAGTGGTACTCCCGTGACAACGTGGGCAACTGAGTCACTGCCAATACTTCGAGGTATAATTTCGCCCACGTTGTCATGATGTCATATAAACCACGACTCCTTAACCCGAATCATAATTGTACTATGTCCCGAAAATTAATTAAAGAAATACATAAAACGTTCGACTTGTATAACAACAGAATATCGCCGATATTGTAACCCAAGTACTACTACGAGTATTGTTCAGAGGCGGCTCGTAGGTGTTAGGAAAGGATACAGCAGTGAAATAACCTTTACGACGTTATTTTACCGACCCTAAATATCTTTGCAGGCTTCTCTATAAGAAATTTACGCAATGTTTATAGTCAATGAACAAAGAAGCTCCAAATAGGTTGCCTGATATGATGGTTGTTCAACTGATGTAAATGTTGTATATGTTACCGGCCAAACCCGATTTTATGACAAAATAGTTATGCCTAGGCTAAACTAGTTCTTCCTATACGCGATAGGATTAACTAGTATAGCCTAGTCCAAACTAATTTATCCTAAGCCCGATAGGATAAACCAGTTTAGGCTTGTCCAAACTGATTTGTCCTGATATAAATACGCACACTATAGGATAAACTGGTGTGGCCTAGTGTAAACATTATAGTAACATATATCTAGATAAACTGAATAAAATACTCCGTAAATGGAAAAATAATCATTTTTATTAAAACCATTATGATTCGTAGTTAAAAGTTATGGATAATTGGTAATACAAACAATCATACTATAACAAATAATAAGTGTTTTTTTAATGGAAGCAATAATAATATCTCAATTATTAAAATTGTTATTTATTTTTACATGGAGTGCTTTGGTGGCACTTAAAATAGCAGAGTACCATTGCCTTCTTGCACTGGCATCTGTTTGTGGAACAGTTTTTTTTGCAGCTGCATCTCACAAAACGTATCTATCATAACCTAACCTATTTATATCAGGACAAATCAGTTTGGACTAGCCTAAACTGGTTTATCCTGTCGGGCTTAGGACAAATTATTTTGGACTAGGCTATACTAGTTAATCCTATCGCCTAGGCAAAACTAGTTTGTCCTGAAATCGGATTTGGCCGGTAACATATAGAAAGTTACAGTTTATACTTAATATATTATTGTATTTCTCAAAATTATGTGACAGATCAATTTATTGTCTTTTCTAAGAAAACAAAAATAGGTGATTACTTTTGTACTCCTTATCAATGCACCTACTGATACTACCAACTTCAAATTTCAAATATAAATAGATAACAATGTAAGAGTCTAAATCAAAATGGATAAGTACATTGACCAAAAAACAACACCCAATGCTTTGTCCATTAGTACAGGGCTTTTAAATGTAACTTGTAAAAAGTAAGCGATTGTTTGTGTGGAGATGAATAATCATTACCTTTTACAATCTAACTTCAGAAAGTCCTTCACTAAAGGACGAATCATCGATGTTGTTTTTTGAAAAATAAATCTTTTTTTGTTCCTTGTTGGCATAGATGCTTACTTTGATACCTTAAAACAAGAATAATAAAAATTTGTTCTTGGTCAATATTCTATTGAAACTGTCAGACATGTATCGCGATTTCGAACTCATTGGTTCTCATCAGCAGAGAGATTGGTTGGTGTTCTATCGGAACTGTCTACGATGCCCTGATGATTTTTATTGTTCTATTTAACGGTGACTGATAAGGAATCTTCATACTAAAATTGACTTAATTTCATGTTTTCTTTTACCAATGATTTTAGTAAATTTTACTATGTACCTTCACATTTATCTAATCGCCATTATTTAATTTATTCTTTTTCAGTTTATTTTGTATTTAGTCTATATTGGTAAGAAGCTTTATGATGAACGATTTTAGTCCACCCTGTAGTATCGAGCATGTTTATTAACCATCATTTTTCTATAGCGTTGGGTCAAATAATTATAGCTAGGTTGGTATTTAAACAGTGGGGTGCTGTATTCGTTCATCATTCAACAATGAAAGCATAATTTTCGTTTCTTATTTTTCCATCACTTAAATTACTGCTTTTATTTCTTTCCACGCATTCCCTGCAAGTAAAACGTTTCGTATCTAATATACATTCATACCTAGGTACACACCGTAACTAATTAGGTAGCTCTAGGTATACCTATACAAGATAACATTTACATTCGAGAGAATAAAATTTACATTAGCACAGCTTATAGTTTTATGATGGTGGACAACCGTCATGAGATTTTTACGTTTATGTACTGTAATAAAAATAAAAGTTTTTATGTCGCTTCTTATG
Organism: Agrilus biguttatus; assembly: GCA_963921985.1. NCBI lineage: Eukaryota > Metazoa > Arthropoda > Insecta > Coleoptera > Buprestidae > Agrilus > Agrilus biguttatus. Next base: position 34,278,588 of record OY998117.1, read on the forward strand.
ACATGAAAATGTCTTTTAATTCGCATTTTTGTCAAAGGGCTGGTGTACCTAGCTCTCAAACGATTACTTTTGCATGTGAATGTACTTCCACACACCGACTAGAAAAGGTGTTTATGGACGATTGCAAGTCAACAAAATAAGAAATAAGTTCTATTCAAGGTGAAATAATAACCATGCTGCGTTTTGCTGACGACATAGCCATTATTGATGATAGTGTGCAGGGGCTAAATGAACATATAACATACGCAAAGTAGTAGAGGAAGTCTTGAGTAGACAGCATAGTCTGAATATAAAGCTGAAAGTAAAGGTCATGGCTTGCAGCATTGGCGGCAGAATAAGGAATAATGTACGAAAATGGTAGAATTTGTTTATCTAGATAGTAAGGACATTATTAGTAGAATACAGCAAGCAAAACTGGCATTCGGCAATAAATATGAACTACTAACAAACATAGGAATCCCTTGTAATATAAAAAAATATATTTCTGGAGAGTTATGTTTGGAGCATAACATTATATGGATGTGATACCTGGACAGTAGGGAAGGAGGAGAAGAAATGACTGGACGTCTTGGAAAGGTGGTGCTACTGAAAACTACGGTGGATAAATAGAGTTGCTAATGAGAGGAAGGGGGAAAATGATGTTAATGGAATCCTTTAATAGAGAAAAGAGATGACTTCACTTATTACGCCACGAAGGAATCCTTAAAGAAACCCTATTTTCGTATTTATGTCTGAAGAATAAAAAAACAGAAACGAAGCGTTTCTTTTATTTTTTGAAGTAGAATAGAATTAATATGCAAATCGGAACGTCGGATATGCAAACCTAAGAAAGAGGAACTTCAGGGCTTTAAAAATCATTTTCATTCTTACATAATTGATTTATAGTAATTAAAAAACTGAAGTTTAGCTTTTAACGTATTTTTTTAATAATACACAAACCTAGTATTGCGTAATAGACACCATATTCTCAAAACCAGTTTTAGCGAGCTCCAGACATCTAATTATCACAAGGAAAACAGTAGTAATTATCAATTTTCTTATCTGGCTTAAAATAGTTGAGGACATAAAAAATGTGAATATTCGCCAATGTGATAATTCCGACACAATGATAAAAAAAAACAAAATTTATCCTGTAAGCTAATCTTTATTCTCGGTAACACCATTAATATAATTTCATTATATTAAATAATAATTTTTAATAATAATATGTAAGAGTCATTTTTAATATATTGATGTCCTGAATTAGTTGTAATTTTTGAAAATATATAAGAAATTTTTAGACAGACAACTTGCAAAAATAAGAACTTACTAAATAACAGTAACTTTTAACTTTCCAGAATTTTAACCATCTCGATTAATAAAAGTAGTATCTTTACGTAACTTATGTACCAATATCTATCCATTATGTATTATTATTATAACATACATGTATTTTCAGCACTAGATTGCAAAAATAAAATATGTAGGTAGGTATAAATAGAGACAAACAGGACACCTAAAATATTTAAATAGACTTTTAAGTCTGGATAACAATCGTGGCAAAGTGTAATTTTTATGATGTCAGTGTTGATTCTTTTGCTGTTGGTACAAGTCGATTATGTTGCTAAAGTGAAGTGGCGACTGGACAGTCAGATCAATATTCGAGTTAATTAGTAGCTGTATTATACTGAAACCTACCTAATGATAGTAGGTATATCATATACTCACTCATAAACGACGTAAAGGTTAAAAAGCCATCACCGTAGCTGTGTCTACTCCGCCACCATCGCATAGCCACAGTTCGAGTTCCAAGAATCCGTTTTGTCGAAAATAAACCGACAAATAAAAGCAGTTATAATACATACATACATACGTTACCATTACGGCCGAGTTCCGATAAAACAATTCGGCCGGATGGATGGACAAACGAACGATGCGGGAGCAAACAACTGCATCTTCGCAGTCGCCGCCCATGATTCTTCGGCAGAGTGGGTACTCTGCCGTGTAAATGTAATCAGAAGATCGTAAATTGGGCAGTAACCGCACACCGGATCACCTTGGCTGTGATCCTATATCGCCGTTTCTTCGCTGTAAACATAGCACTCACTGCGACGACTTGCATTCCCCCTACACATCCATACATACAAATGCACCTATATGTACATACTTGTAGAGATACTTACATACTTGTATTATAACTGAGATGCAGTCTCAGCATCTCCCTGTATATCACGAACAATGGAATCAAAACACTGATAAAGATCCTTCTTTATTGTCTCGGAGGATATTTATTACCGTTTCCACTTGTATTTGACTTTTTAAATTATGCATACTATAGGCAAAAGAAGAGAGACATCCCTTAACTGTCACTGTGTTTTTGATACTAGCATCCTTACCTTAACAAAAGATAAATTAGGGTAAATAATTAATAGATCATAGCGACCATACCGTAACTGATAGTTGCTAGCAACAGAAGGACAGTAAGTCGTCAAAGTGTTGCGCATTTTGTCGAAGATGTCAATGGTGTGCTGATCAGAATTGAAAAGAACGTAAATAACACTAAGTTCTTAGTCAGTAACTTACTGAAACTGCTAGACGTGGATCACGATTTCAATTTCCGTAAAAGCATGTTAATATGATATCAAGGTATAGCAGAATCTATTGATATCAAAATTAGAGGTAAAACCGACAGATTTTCTTATTTCGTTTGATGTCACCAACCTATTTGGATCTATACCTGTTTAGGAAATACCGGATCTAATCACCCTTTTGTTAGCGCAGAATAACATTTCTCCAGTAATAGTAAATGAAATAATAGATTGTTTAAAATTATGTTAAATCAGAATTATTTTAAATTTAATAACAAAATGTATATGCAGAAAGAAGGTTTACCTATGGGGATGGCTTTGAAAATGTATTCGTGTGGAATATACAAGTTACATTGCAACACTTGTAATGCGCTATATATTGGTCAGGCAGGGAGATTGTTCAAAGAAAGAACTCAAGAACATATTAACAACTACAATTAAAAATAAACATTCATGAACCACATTGAAGACAACAAACATGAATTTAATTTAAAACAAAATTTCAAAATTTTACACAAACATAATAAAAGTAAAAAACTAGACATTTTAGAAACTTTAGAAATTAAAAAACAGATTAAAAATAACACAAGAATTCTTAATGAAATTGAAAATATATCCACAATTCAATAATTTTAGACAAAATAGTAGAAATTTCTCCCCACCCTTTAGACTAAGATAGTAGTAATACATATAAGACAAAAATTGTAACATTCGATGTAAATACTTCTCCCGAAGATGCTCTAGTAGGCTGAAACAATTGTAGAGAAAAATAAAATAAAATTATAGTGGAAATTGTGTTTTATTAATTTAAAATTTCAGTATTGATACTTACTGCTTGCTAACTACAATTGATGTAGTAATTCGAAAGTTTTCAAAGGTCGTACCTTGATTTTATTTGAACTTCTTTTTACACAACAACACCTTTGGTTTGGTTCGTGATTTATCGAAAATGCCCACGATGAGTTGATGAGAACTAACAAGTTCGAAATCGCAATCCACGTCTGGTAGTTTCGATAAATTATTGTCCAAGAACATAATGTGTATTATTAATTTGTTTAACGTATCTATCAAGTCTTAGATTAGATTAAGTTTGACTAGTGGTTTAGACCATTGCTTAGCATTCATGAGTCACCGGTTCAAATCCGGGACCGCCTACTCTGGTTCAAGTTTTTCTATGACTTCCTTGTATCATTTAGGCAAATATTAAGATAGTAATATTCCACAGACTATCTTTTACTTCTCTTCTATAGTCATTTCGTCCATCTCATCCCACACTCCCACGATTTCTAAAAAGAGGGTCTTCCGCCCTATCCTCCAATACTGCATTGTATCAGTAGCTGGTAGGTACGAGATACCCAAAAGATCTCTTTTTATATTCAGTTTGATATGAAAATACCTTCGGACGAGCGTAAGGTCCTTACCAAACATTTGAAATACAACAATTACCAGCAAGAATCAGTAGATAGAAATGTACCATGCAATGACGAAATTCTTTTTGGTTTTGTATGTTAACCCAAGTATAAACATATAATATTTAGTAAACTAGTTTTGGTGCATATTTGATGAAACATGATAAATAATAAAAATAATATGAAAAGTTTCAACAATGTATTTAATGAAAACCTCTTACAATGGTTTCGACGAGACCGTCATTATCAAAGATTAGGTAAACAAACTAAATTAAAAGTTAAAACCAATCGGTTAAATACCTATTAACAAGATGTACAAATATACATACATAAACTAATTTGTAACAACCAATTAGCCGATATGGGATTCTGGAAATATACGTACATAAACATATTTGTAACAACCATTTATTTTAATTTTAAAACAGTAGAAGTTAATAAAACTAATTTAAAAACATTACTAGTACACAATATAGATAAAACAGACTTTAATTGTAGAAGTGGTGTCTACGAATTAAATTGTAGCCAGTGCGATGCTATATACATAGGCCCATGTGGGAGAGCCTTAAAACATAGAATAAAATAGCATAACAAACCATGTAAATTCTACGGGCTTTTCCGAACATTGTAATATCAGCGCACATACATTAACTTAGATAACATTAAATTAATTCACGTCGGAAAAAAAAGCAAAAGCAAATTTACTCGAGAATCTTGAAATTAAAAAAGCTTTATCGGATGGAGAAAATTTAGTAAATAACTAGAAAGAATTGTGCTCAAATAATACACCCTTACTAGAATACAATAGCTTTATTGTGAGTTGATATTATGATATTCGAAAATTCCATATAGGCTGGTTGGTTGTTACAAATATGTTTATGTACTTATATTTGTATATCTTGTCAATAGGAAATTTAACCAGTTGGTTTTAACTTTTAATTTAGTTTGTTTACCTACTCTTTGATAATGACGGTATCGTCGAAACAATTGAAAGAGGTTTTCTTTAAATACATTGTTGAAACTTTTCATATTATTTTTATTAAAACCCATAATAACTATAATAACGTCATAGTATGAGTAACAAACATTTATACTTTTCTATAAACGAAGGACGAACTACTATCTTTATAACAACATACACAACATGACCTACATTTTTAAAGTAAATCTATTTTTGAAGCAATAAACAGTGTATCGCCCTTATAAGTTTCCCAACAAAGTTTGAGTCGGTTCAAATTTAAAAAATATCAACTTTATTCTGATGATTAAATAAAAAATAAAAAACTAGGTATTTCTTTAAATTGCTGTTGGGAATTCTTTTCCAGACTTTTGTTGAAAGCATTCGTAATTCATTTGAAACCTCCATACAACAAAGTAAGCATCTTAAGTGTTTCTTTGTATACTTTCTTATTTGTAGGATCCGAAAAGCAATGCATCTCTGGAGGTGACCTTCAAGTTTAAGGAGTAAATGAACTCCGAATAAATTAGTTACTTATATTGCAATTCATTTATTTTTCTTGTCCTTATATGACGGGGTCCCATCTGCATAACATTTTACACACAAAACATTTACTTGTTACACATACATCATATACACTATACAGACAAAAATTTATTTAAGATATATCATTGCAAAATTTTGAAAAACAAATTTTATAAATTAAATGTATTGTCAAGAACTCCTCTTTGTTTAATTTTTGGCCATCTTAGGCGCCGACTTTAGAAGTAAGCGAAAAAAACATTTTAAAACTGTTTTCAGATAAATAATTTTAATATTAAACTAAATCCAACATTTCGCTCAAAGGTTAAAAGTAATTTCAAAAGGATTCTAGTCAAACATGATTATGTGAAGCATCAACGCTGTTGTTTAAACACTTATTTAAATTGAAAAACTGTTTTTAACTATATCACAAACTTTAGATGGTTGTTGTAAAATATAAAAAAATAATAACTTAGAAGTAAATCAACAAAGAAGATAGAAAATAGATAATGAAATGTCTATTGATTTTATTTTTATGTTAAGAACTTTGCATCTTTTAGAACAACCATTTAAAATTTGTAATGTGGTTAAAAATAGTTGTTCAATTTTATACAATTGTTTAAAGAAGAACATTGATGCTTCACATAATCATGTTTAGCTAAAACAGTTCCCTTTTGAAGAAACTCTAAACCTTTGAGCGAAACGTTAGATTTGGTTTAATAAAAATAAGTTTCCTGAAAAAAGTTCAGAGGTGTTTTCTTAATAATGTTAACAATGAAGAGAAGAATATGGATTAAAAAAACAAACATTCATTTAACAAGTTAAAAGTATTTAAGAAGTAAAAGTAATTAGTTTAATCAATGATCCATTCTATTTCCTAGCAGTTTAAAATTTTAAATAATTACGAACATTTCTAGTTGCTTTTTTATATGGTTATATTTATTTTCCGAAATAGTTTATCAAAAGAAGAATGACCGGCGTATAAAATAGTAGGAGATAGATGGCGACATACTGCTATATCGACGTTTTATTAAAATAGTATCTATAATTACAAGTGACAAGTGATACCATCTTAATATTTACAGGAAAATATAAGTAACGAAGTTATCAAAGTGTATAGGTTTTTGATCAACAATTTATCGAAACCATTTGATACGGATCTCGATTTCAAACTTATTAAATATCATTAGCATACCGTAGATATAGATCCAATAAATCACTGACCATCTACAACTGTTAGTTTCGATAAAATACTGACCAAGACCTTAATCTACTCTTTATGACATTAGTTTACGCGCCTGTCGCGTAGGTATCACGTAAACTGCGCCGTATTTCAAACCGACCAAATGTGATAATAATAACATACCTTTAGCTTTTTATTTCAGCTTAAGCTGACTATTGTTCGACGTATTGAACACATAAACGACAAGAGTTGCAGATAGTATGAATTTTACATCAACTTATAATTAACTTTTTAGGGTAGTAGCTGTTGCTTATTGAAACTTAAACAAAAAATTTCAAAAAACAATATATTGTACTCACAACAATATTGTTTCACCACACAGTGGCATTTATAAACTTGTGTATGTAAAATGTTGCAACTTGACAGCAAATGTTATGCCTAAGCGGAGTCAAATTACAAAATTTTACATAAATTTTAAGTAGATATTGTAAAAAAGCAGTGATTTTAAATGAACAATTAGAAACTAACAGTTCCCCTTTACTAAATATTAATTGTTAAAATTACCCCCCACCCACATAAATAACAGAAATAGTCACAATGAAGTCAAGTTTGCAGATACATCACCTGATGTTGCCACTGTGTGGTGAAACAATATTGTTGTGAGTACAATATATTGTTTTTTGAAATTTTTTGTGTTTTATTCCTAATTTTTGCCTTTCTATTTTCCCATTTTTTTTATTTGTTTGTAACGACTTTATCGCCAATAATATAAAGAATATGACAGTCAATAATTTGACTTAAAACGATTGTACATGAGATTATAACTGTAAATGAATTGAAAAATATTGAACAAATCAGTAATTGGATCGCTTGACTATTACCTAAATAATATCTACGCTGGTGTAGTTTAATACCAAAAAATTAACAACATCAAAGAAACTACATGGAAAGGTACTTCGATACATACCTATGAGCAACATATTTCCTGAAGTAGTAATTATAGGTTTTTAATCCTTTGGCATACACGAGTACAACTGCCACGGTCGGCGTAGTAATATATTTTCTACTAATCTGCTCCAGACTTACCGCATTATAATTAACAGATAGAACATGTCTCCCAGTAAATGAATTAAGTAAAGAACAAAATAATCGGAAACAAGCTCTCATTAAAACAGGTATGCATGTGGTCAATACCCATTCAATGTACCACATTCCACTCGACTTAATGAACGAACGTGTCTAAGAATTTAAGAGCGAGGAACAAAAGTGCCCGAAAGTATTCATTACATTTTAGAACTCTTATTGTATGAAAACAGCGGCTGCCAAAAGTTGTACACTACGTGGTTCAATGACTGATGTTGTCACAATAAAATAAAATATTTATGATCGCAAGCTTTCTCGATCGTTGTCCGATATGACATGTTTTGGTTAATGGGGTGTGATTAGTGATTAAACTACTTTATTTTCAATACCAAGAATTCTTGGTGTCGATGCTTTCTTTGACACATTCATGAATGCATTTTTAAAAGTTACAGCCTTCATCTTTTCATTAAGTCGTTTTATTCCGTTCAGCGAAGGATATTGAAAAGTTATTGTATTTAGACAGTGATACACGAAAGCGGACTTTTCGTTAAGTTCTTAAAATAAAAAGGTAGATTTGTAGTAACTGTTTTGATGTATGAGAAAATATTTTTATTGAAAGATGTCTTTCTTGAATTCCCACAGGTACACGCCAAAATTAATTGCGAGTAATTGAAATAACTTGTTGATGAAAGAAACGATGAAGATTGGTTTTAAATATTTAATAATAACACTTACACTATTTATATTTATAACGAGGTAACTAACTTAACACATATTGAAGAAAGTAGTCTCTTTTACTTGTTTGACTATTGAATAATTGTATGTATTTTACTAATACCTTAAACGTGACAATACAATGAAAGTTTGATGATGAACATAACAATATGATAATAAAATAAAATTATTTTGAAAATATTGAATGCCAGTTTACGCTTAAAGGAAATAAATATAATAAATAGTTGTTTGCACTAAAACCAAAATTTGGAGAATGAATATAACAATAAGATAATAAAAGTTAATGTAATTTTGAAGATATTTACGTTTAACAAAAGAAATGAATATAATGCAAAATAAAATAAACACGAGTTCGTACCAAATTTAAAATTTCCGAGAAACTATTGCTTGAAATGCTACAGTCACTTTGTAATGCTTAATTATTTTTTTATGTTTTAAGCCTACCTACATGTCACATCCTATCGATACTTGCCATTCGATACCAACTAGGTATCGCTACTTTCTTTTGATACAACTAGCAAATAAATACATGATATAGTTTCATCCCAAGATGTGATTGTATTAATTTCGCACTATTTTCTTATAATTCTTCTAATACAATTTAAACAAACGGAACTGATATTTGCATACTATTACAAAGTTTACACGAGCCTCCCCTTATAAGTAATGTCTTATTATTATTATTACTAAATTTCCATGATGTTTAACTTCTGTTAAAGACCACAAGCGTAGAATGTTTTTCAATTTCATAATGGTATTTTGTCCGGTATGATTATGAAATTTTTGACTATTTACGGCTCTATCGCCAGCCAAATCTAATATGTTATATACCTGCAAAACACGATTCGTTTAGAGTATACTCCATAGGGTAGGTTGTGGATCTATTGAAACTTGTCCACCACCTCCACCTAATTTAACCCTCATGAATTTATAGGTGGATTTAACTAGGTGGATTTAACTAGGTGACTTTTATACACAATTGAATCACCGATTTTGGAAACGCCCTAGCTCCATTTAATGTCAGTAATCTAATTAAAAATGAAGTAAAAAAAATTTTACTCGTCTGTGAAATTTATCAACAATGTTAGTTACACATTCAAACATACGTCAAATAAATTGAATGTAACTCTGATTGAAAACAATCAGTGTAATTTGAAATTCTTAGTATCTAAATTTAAACCTGTAGTTGATAAATTAGAAAAAAATTGAATTTATAGAATTAAGTGTAATAATTGTGATTGCCTTTACATTGGGCAGAGAGGGAGAGCTATATACGTAAAAATAAAAGAACATATTTATAGTATTACTAAAAAAGACAATAAAACCGGCTTCTTAGAGCATTGCACCTCCTTTAACCATACTTTAGACGAGGAAAATGTAGTAGTTTTACATAGTAATATTAACAAAAGTAAAAAGCTTGGAAAGCTCTCTCGCACAACCAAAATATTGGAAATAACCAATTAGAGTTAAGACTCCCCACTTATTTTGGCTAATCTCTAGTTATATATAGAGCTGTTTTAGTTTTAAGACTTTAGTATTTGTTGTACTTCTACTCATCTGAAGATGGTCGCGTTGACCGAAACTTGTTAGGATTTTTCTAATAAGATTTGATGAAACTTGCCTTTTGTTTGTTTTTTTTTTACTTCATTAAGTATGGTTCACAACAGTTGCACCCCACAAAGTGTTCAGTTTACTAATTAAAAATAGTGTTAACTATCTTTTACAGCCAGTCTAGAAAACCTGGGATTCTTAAATATGACTAGACACTGGGTGTTTATAACTACTTAATAATTAATTCTATTATTATTATTAATTTAGCTATGGCGAATTCCCAATAGGATGTACCTACTAATCAGACAAATGTTGTGATAATTGAGTAGAAGTGGTGTTTCTTATGCCTTCACCTCCACGGCATAGCTAAACATGGACAATCCTAATTCCAAAGCAATATATTGACAATCTGACTGAATGATTGTTAGCCATACTATAAAACAACGTAGTTCTTTGGAAACATTTCATAATGTTGACTGTTAGTTTTCTATTGTTTCTATTATTATTATTATATTAAATTTTCTACTGATCGGTTTTTATTTTTCACATGGGTTAATTTCTTAAAAATTTAGATAGGAATGTGCCTACAAACCTACATATATAATTTTATTTAATATTCCGTTCACTTTTTGATATTTATTTGGGTCTTTGGGTGTGATATTTTGCCTCATGAACTGGTTATTTATTTTGTTTAATCGATATTGTTTGGTGTCCTGATTGCGACAGTTTTTGCTGAAATTAATACGGTAATGTCGAAAACAATACGGTCTTAAATAATAAAGGAAGCGTACAACCGAAAGTTGTTTTGAACTATCAACATTTTCGTTGGCTTAAACAACAGTTTTTTGTCAACAAGCCGTTATAACCCAAGTGTAAAAATTGCACAATAACTGGACAGATGCTTAACTAAATTAAAAATCATTCAACAGTGGCGGTGCATAAAGCTTGAAGAATTTGAAAAACAATTGACTTTAGAGGATCACCTAGGACAACATGTTCAATTTAATTTGATCAGAATGCCAAATGAAGTATAATATTCTTGGAAGGTTTTTGCATATAAATTTGTATAAGTAAACTACACTTTGTTAGTTGATGTACGTATTAAGCTTGAAACGTTACGAATTGACCATTTCCTTTTTTCGAGTCACTAATGAGGTCTCGTTATATTCTGCTCCTTTTTTGTAAGAATTTAGTTACAATTAATTATTGTTGGTAATTAACATATTTTTTGTTATTATAGGGTTTTGGTAGCTTTTATAAATCCGTTATTTGAAACTTGATTATTTCTAATCTGCAATTAATTACAACGTTTTACAAATACCACTATAAAAATTAGTTAACTAAGACCACAATAAAAGTTACTTAATTGACAATTTTGTTTTTTTAAATGGACACTTGTTTAATTAATTTATTATTTATGTATTTGCTTACTCGAAAACTTTAAGTTTTTATTTTGAAGAAAGTCTTTACATGCAGAATGCAGAAAATATTAATTTATTATTGTTTTGCTTGTATTTTTCTCTCGATTTGGCTGGATTTCAATTCGAAAGACGAATATAAAAACATTCAAATGATGGACGAATTTTTAATGACTACTTTTACTTTCATATTTTTGATTTCTAATATTAGAATACAATGATCACTTTACTGACATGATAAAGAAATGGTTTCCCACCTTTTACTCGAATTATGACATATCAACCTCAAGCTTCTTGTAACAAAAATTATTGTATTGTTTGCATAACAATATTTTAATATTCAACTACTGGAAAACAAGAATTGATTTAATTACATTATTTACATAATGTAAAATCAAATCCCTGCTTGTACTAACAATAATATTATCTATGGAAAACAGCAGAGCTATTCAGTATTTTTCTTTCTATAAAAATTTATGGCACAGATTCTGTATCATTTACAAATGTTTTATAAGCTTTCAATTTCTAAGCTTTTGGACATGACAAGAACTTGCAATAAAGCGGCAGTCTATATATATATTTATAGAGACTTATAACTAACTGGTCGAAATGGAATATTTTTGGTACCGCAAGAAATCCATTGCAACAATTAAAGTCGATCATGAATCAAAAACAGGTACTGAACTTTACCTGGTCAAAATGTATCTACGTATGTATATAATACGTAGAGTACATACGGTCACCTTGAGGTGTAAACAATAATTAGTCTTGGAAATTAAAGAGGCATGAAAACATGCACTTAACTTTACTATAAAAAGACCATGCACAAAGTACCTTCGGTAGGATTGCCCCAAACCGCGACATACTGCCTTGTTTCTTGTTCTTCAGAAAAATAAAAAAGTTTAAAGCTTTTGGTTCAAATGATTGAAGCGTCGTTGCTCTCCCGCCAGGCTTGTTGAGATATTTATATTTTTCGCTTTTTAATCAAAATCTACTGTTTTATTTAATGAAAATTTAAAATGGCCATTAATTTTTAAAATTACCGCCATACATTCCCAATTGACAATGTATCACGAACATCATAACAGGTATTATTAGGTGCATTTTATTCTGAACGAATTTTTCTTACTGCAAAAACATCTGTGTGTAGTATCTGTCTAGTGCGACTTTAACAACAAAAACGATTTAAACAAAAATAGAAATATACTTTTGATTATCGTTCTGCCGAAACTGACAGACGTGTATCACGATTTCGAACTCATTACCTTCATCCGGCAGAACACCATTTCTTTCTTTGTTGTGTTTCATTTCCACCAGCTATTCATGCTAGTGGGCGGGCAGTCCCTCCGATCTACACTGTAGTGCAAAGCTGAAGGGTAGGGCGTAAGGGCCCCTTTAGCCTCCTTTCAGGAATCGTGGAAATGGGTGGGTGGTGTGGTTAGGAAGAGAAAGATGAGATAAACGAAATGAAGACACAAGAGAAGTGAAAGGTTTATCTGTGGAATATTACTGCCCCAGCATTTTTCTAAATGATCAAAGGAAAACATAGAAAATTTGGACCAGAGCAGCCAGGGTACGAACCCGTGACCTCCCGAATACTAAGCAATAATCTGAAGCACTAGACCACGCTGCTCGGTACAGAACACCAATCAAACTACTTGCTTTCTACAAACAACGATTGATAAATAAATACAGATAGCGTAGTGAACGCCATCTATGGATATATACTACTTATTTGTGGGATTTAATAATGCTAAACAACCGCCAATAGGAATATTCTTATGAAATATCATAATCAAATCAAATGACTAGAGAACATAGAAAATATAATATTAATGACATTTGTTCGACATTCAAAAACTATTAAATTTAAACCATTAAATACTAAGAATATATGAAATGAAAAACATAAATACCTCTAAAAATAATTTTCAACCCCACTTATATTTGCCAAAAGTAACATCAATCATGTACGAAAAAGAAACTGCCCTAATACTATCTAGAGGTCATCATTAGACCTTTTGTGATGCGATTTGTTCAAAATGCAAGTCAAGAATTAGGTCCTTATTTTGTACATCATAAAACAATTAATATTTCATACATGAGGTGTAAACGTAATAACCATGTGGATCAAGTAACAATTAGGTAATATATGACCACGAAGGTTAAAGTTATTGTTGTACCTAATTAGTTTACCTCCCACCAGTATAAATTACAAACATTTTTCTAAATGCATACACCTTTTACTTCTTGACTTACGAAACAGTGCTCTTGAGTCCTCAAAATTTTATTTTTGTGTTATTAAAAAAAAATCTTTTGTGGAAACACGAATTAAAATACAGGCATAAAATAAGTTTCGCTAGTAAAAACTTTTTCTATCGAATCTGGTACAATTTGCATGATTTTAAAACACTGCAGCCCCTTTGCGCATAAATTTCTAATTTTACTTACTCGATATGTGAAAATACACAAACACGAATTTAATGATGAATCACAAAATGTATATAAGTATGTCAAAAATAAAACAAATGATACACATTAAATAAAACCTTCTATATTAATATATACTACCATATTTGATACTACTGCACCTGCATACTTTAAAATTCAGCTTATTATTAATTTAACGACTCATTATATTCTTTTAATGACTTTACGGTTCAATTCCGGTTCAAGCTAATGTAATTACTGCAACGGTATTTTATTAATAACAGCTGCAAACTATCATGCAGTTTTGGGGAACTTAGCATCACGCTTTAATCCGACAAAAAAAAATGCGAAAGGTTCAAACGCTATAAAGATAACTGTAGACGATTGTTTTTTATTTTCGTTTCTGTATAAAACATTTTAAATTTCTTTTAAAAATTGCAACTTAATATCAAAAATCAAGTAAAGAAAGGAATACTAAACATTTACTTACTTAATATTTAAACTTTCACTGGTGAAACATTTTTAATAAAGGAAGCAGAAAAAGAAAAGAAATGTTTCAACAAAACTGTTTATTTCTCGACAATTGTTTCGACTTCTAAAAGGTAATTTTCAAGAGTACAATAGTAACTGATTACTATTATTACTATTGTACTCTTGAAAATTACTTAATTAGAAACCAAATCTGATTTCTGATTATATGGAACACCTTCAATAAAATATTGGCATAAGGTCGATTTTAAAAAGACCCGAATTTTATAAAATTAAACATATATTAACTAATATTTCCTGATTTCCCCTTTGTATGAAACACGCAACTAACTAATTAGAAATTTAATTTGTAAAGAAATGAATAACCCCAAACCACTCAGAGTTATTCTATAAAGCTTATTAATAAATAAATAATAAGAAATAGATAGGATAATTTTTGCAACTACTGATTCCGCTGTGCCCTACTTTTTGTGTTAAAAATTTAACTTCGTGCTTTAATTAAATGCATCAAATTTGCACAAATGCTTCGAATAATAAAAATTATCACAGTGGGTGATAACAAGCGTTTCTCTACGTGAAATAAAATGCAAAGAGACACACCTTGTAAGGACAACGTTGTGGTCGCATGGTCTGCTTACCTTTGACGATATAAGCGTCAAAGTTGGGGACGACTCCTGAAATAAAATAAAAACACAAACAATTATATCCTGCTTTACAATTTGAATACATAAACTATTGTATAATTATTTGATCCAAAACTAAAATCAAATTTAAAATGAAAAACAAATTTATTTGAAAGGGGTGCTTTTGAAAAAAAGAGGGTAAAATCTATGCTGTGTAGTATCGTTCGAGAGCGATTTCAGGATAGAATACAAACATATTCCTTTTTCTCCAATATTAATAACTTGAAGATCACTCTTTTACATATTCTGTAATCACATCTGTCTTGAAAACACCTCTAAGTAAGAAACTACAATTTATATCTAATTTTACTGATGTTCACTACTATATACAATAAATACTAAGTAACAATAGCTAATGATAAAACAATTTAAAAAAGTAATGACTATGAAAACAAATAGGTAATTAGATACAGCAGAAATAATTTTTAATTAGTATATACTTAATAATCTCATGGGGTTGTTGTGTCATACACAGTTCTAGATCTTATAGAAAAGGCGACGATTATCTCATTGAAAATCAGCCAAAGGGCTGCGGTTATGAGTAATTGGCGAGTGTAGGGCAGTCACGAAATTGCTTGGACCTGCTCACCTATATTTTAGTGTGCACGTGCTGAACTGTACGCAACAGATGCCATTTTGGTTGAAGCTGTAAAGACGTGCGACCAACCAAGAAAAACTAAAACGACCATAAAGTCGAACTTACATAACCAGTCGACCTATATATAGACCAGACTGCGAACAATGCGGTTGAGCTTTTTTCTCTTTTCCCTTGTGCGATTTTTATGCTCCCGTCCCGGTGCACTTGAAACTCTTTCAAGGTCATACCGACAACAACCACCTTCGACAACATTATATTATAGTAGGTACCACTGAAGAGAACATGCCTGTTTGCTTGCAATAAACTGGTTGCAGCATCTGAGACTGCTTTTTGGCCAAGAGGGAACGTTGCTCTCCTTTTATTCTTTTGTGCCGGACTTGTTATTGAGAAAACGATAATTACTGTATGGGAGTTCAAATTGAATATTCAGTCAGCACTTCGACAACTGATTCGTACATCATGTTTTCTTAAGCACAAGTTATCGATAACTCTGTTATCGACAGCGTAATTGCTCCAAAAGAAAAGGAAAAAACAGTAATTGCCGAATTAGATAAAAAAATCTGTTAATATTAATAGAGTACTTGATTGATTTAGAAAATCCTACGAAAACTAGTACAGATATAAAATACACAAATTATTGTCCATCACTATCAGTTAATAACAACGGAAACGTCGCAAAAGAAAAGGTAAATTACGAAGATAAAATGAAGGTATTCTTCAACTGTACCAAATTATGCCATAAAAGCACAGTAAACAAAAGAACTATTAGTTAATAACTTAGGACATAGAAACAAGGAGAAATTAACAAAAAATTGTCTATATTTTTTAGGTTTCTACTTTGTGACCAATCATAATGATTGTAATAAATAAAACACAATTACTTTGCACTGGCACTAAACTTTGAGTTAAAAATAAATTTAGTGCCAGTGCAAAGTAATTGTGTTTTATTTATTATAAAAAACTGTCTAACAGGCTAAAATCCACTCGTTTAGTGGTTATTCTTTCTTTTACTTTTTGCGAAGACATTGAATGATAACTAAGGGAACCATCTTTATTACAAAACAAATAGAACTTTAGAACATAAAAACATCGAGTTAGCATTGGATACTATAGCAGTGATCCTGAAACAGGAAACAATTGTGGTCTGAGTCTCTCGCTCTAACGCGGCTTGGTTATTAGTAGAGAGAGATATGACTAGGGAAGGGACAGCCAATCAGGCCTCGTTAGAACGAGAAAGGCGCACCACAATTATTTTCTATTTCAGGAGCACTGTAACAATAACAGAAACCAGTACAATAATAAAAATTCCAGTCATTATGTATAATTCGCTACTTTCAATTACGTCTGGGTGGTTCTAAAACCAATATCCGTTTTAAAAAAGCTAACTAACCGTTCAAACAGATTATTGCATACTGGATTTGACATAAGGGTAGTTGACGTTTAGTTATATTGTGAAAACGAATATCTATCCGCAAAATAGTTGTTGGTAGTCAACATTCTGCCGAAACTGTCGAACTTTTCGATTGTCGTAGACAGTTCTAATAAAACACCGACCAACCTTTCTGATGCCATTAAATAGCATTCAATGAATAAGTACAGACAGAACATAGGCACCATCCAACATATAAGAATTTGTAGGATTCAACTCGTTTCCTTTTCTAATAAATATTTCGACTTGTTAACTAAAACCACGACGTAACTGTCTACATGATAGGCACGTAACCAACTAGAACAGAACGTACATAAATTACTCACAAAGTAACAGATTAACGAACGTAGATTATTTAGTTCGTAAATGTGAATCATCGAATCACGCGAATAGAGCTTTCCATAAACGTTTTCCATAAAATTGTGTTTTTGTATTATATTGTTTGTACAAAATTAATACGAAACGTGCGTATAAATTTCGCATATTAATTATGGAAAAACCAAAAACAATGCCAATAAATAATAAATAAAAGAGATACATTTTCACTTCTTACAGGTAATTAACAAAAATAAACTATTAAATTTTTAAAAGTTTGAGATTGAATAGTTTAAATCGAATCCTTCTGATAAGTTATTGAGTATGAAATTGATTTAGATGTTATTAAGTTTAAGTATCTGTCTACTACTGATTGTGAGTATTGTAAATTACTTGGTCTGCTGTTAATTTATTCGTTATTGACACACAATTTTATACATTTATTTGTAAAATTCTCTTGTCTGATGTATTGACACTACAAATGTAAGAATTACAGAAGATTGTTTAGAAATATTCCTTCTAAAAGAATTGCAATTAAATCGTTAATGTTAAATTCGATTTGACATTGGATTATAATCTGTGTATGTTTGCTGGTCAGAAATATTCCAAAGTTCTTATTTCTGTAATGATATGAATGGCAGAAGCAGATGGAAAAACGTTTCATTGTATCGGATTGCTTAAAACTATAGCTGATAAATGCTGCGCACCATAAAAAATTATATTCCGCCGTATTAGTTCGGACATATCTATATAATAAATATACGAGGGTGGATCAAATATAAACGACCCGGATAGTTCTTCAAGACGCATCTGGGCGTTAGGAACTTGAAGTGGGTATATTAGGTGGCACGGAAACGATGCGTCGTATTGCTACGTTCGCTTGGTTAATACTCCTAGCTATCACAATGAGTGAGAAAAGGGTGCATAGCAGCGTTGCGCAACGAATTATTATTAAGTTCCTTGTACGTGAAAATGTCAAACCAGCTGAAATTTTGCGCCACGCCACTGTGCTTCGGATATCTGGTGAACTCGGCATCATCTATGGTAGTGTCCCCACTAAAATTTCAGCTCGTTGGGTTCCAAAGTTGCTGAGTGAAGACCAAAAAGCTACTCGAATTCGCATCTCTCAGATACTTCTCACTCGATTTAGAGAGGAAGGTGATTTATTTTTGCACAAAATTGTAACCTACGATGAGACGTGGGTACACCATTACACTCCAACATCAAAACGAGCAAGCATGGAGTGGCGTCGCAAAGATGAATCAAACCCAATGAAGGCGAAAACGCGCCTGTCTGCAGGAAAAGTTTTAGCCACGGTTCTTTGGAACTGGCGAGGGGTGCTGTTGGTCGATTTTTTGCAAGAACGAAGGACCATTAATGCAGCCTACTACTGTATGTACCACTGACTTCTCAGTCAGGTAAAACTTGCTTATCGCCGAAAAAGGAGAACGCACCCCATTCGTGACGTGTTACTCTTGCACGATAACGCTAGGCCTCATACCGCAGCTTTAAGGCAGGCCCAAATCGGTGAAACGCACTGGACTCGGTTGGAACACCCTCCATATAGCCCAGACCTATCCCCTTATGATTTCCACATGTTTGGGTCCCTCAAAGAATCACTAAGAGGCAAGCGATTAACGATTTCAGACCGATGAACAGGTGGAGGCGTTTGTGCGCAACTGAATTGACACCCGCCCTGCTTCTTTTTATGAAAACGGGATTAAAAAACTACCAATGCGTTGGGGAAAATGTATAGACAAACAAGGGGGATATATCCAATAATAGAGAAATTTGCGTTTTTGTGAAACTTTTCAAAATAAATGTTTTATAAACAAAAGCTCGTTCATATTTGATCCATCCTCGTATAAAAGATGAAGTGTGTGTTTGTGTACACTTAATTTTTCCTACAATTATCCACTGCCCCCATTCGCGATTAGGGTGGTAAATAGCCCTTGGTGTCCCTTTCATATTAAGAGAGATTGGAAGCAATATCTGTGCGCGGGTGAGAGGGGGTAGAACTAACTGTGAATGTCTAAGATAGGGAGATCCAATTACTGCTAGCAGATAATAAAAAGATCAATAAGGGATCATGTTTTAATAATTAAATCTATTTTACAAACACTGTTGCCCTTTTGACCGTAGTCTATAGAGTGATATTCCTGACACTTCACCAACATCTGCGGCATGCATTCTTAAAGGTTTGGCGGTGGTGATCTCAGAAACCACGACCAAAATACCTGGACAACATTCGTTATTTTGTTACCACTGTTTCTCAAAAAATTTAGCGATAAAACAACAATAGTTTATAACAAAAAATTATGTCATATCACTCTCTTTATTTATAATAAATGGTAAATACATCAATATCTTCCAAGGTTGTTATGGCATAGTCCACGAAAGTATTCTTTTCCAAATGTTTCGCCATTCTTCAGTAACGCCATCTTCGGTGATTAGGCAAACCTCAAACAAATGACGATTATGATACCGTTTGGAAAACCAGTGGAAATTTTAGAAGAAATAAATTTAAAAAAACAATCTTTAGAAAGAAGTCACTTTACACTTCTTACTAAATCTAAAAATCATAAATATGTAATTGAAATAAACATGAACACCTTAGCAAAGAAGTTCAAAATAGTATAACAGAGATACCAGTTGACAAGTTGAATTTTTGACAGTGTCTTTCGCTAACATACCAACAAATCATTTCAATTGATATTTATTTAATTTTATTTATATAGATAAATTTAAATATACCTTTTAATGTCACTATTTATATTCCGTATATCTAAAGAAGATGTTGCAAATATATTTCATACAGATATTTATAAATGATACATGTATATCAATTTTTCTTACCGTATAGATATTAGATGTATGTACACCAAAGTGTCTGTAGATATTAATTATATTTCCTATGTCGAGACTGATTTATAGTGAAAATAATAACAGTCATATCATGGTCATTTCTGGCGTATGAAGTTAATAATTATTTTCTCATTTTAATAATCGGGTTTTGCACCGTTCTAATGCAGACGATTAATTATATTTTGATTTTACATGGAGTGCCTAACGGCTAACGGCTCTTTAAGATAATAATGCACGGAAAACGAGTGGTGCCGCTTTTCTATTAAAAACATGTAAAATGCAATTTGTGTGTTGTTGGTTGGGCTGTTAATGATCAAGCCACTTCCAAGAAATAAAGTCTAATTCTTTAAAATGGCTTAAAATACCTTTCGCTTTCGGTATTAACAATTTCTGTTCTCAGAATGGCAGCCGTGTAATTATATCCTTCGGTACCGATGGAGTAGAAGAAGAAGAATACCTGCCTGGATGACTTTTAACGCAATTTCAAAGTGGCATATCTGTGATATGGGTTGGGGGATGCCTTTTGTTCAAAACCTGACATCGTTTGAAAATGCATTTTATAGCTCGACTACCACAAGATATTAAAGAAGGAAGACTGTTGTAGTATGACGTTCACAAGTTCTACCCGAATCGTCATGAAATTCTTACATGTGGCTTGACCTTTTCTAGTTAAAAGTCGTTAAAATTAAATAATTCTCGTGAATTATTTGTTATAGTAATTATAATTTCTATTTTCAAATACATTCATACTATCTACTGACCTTTAAGCTGAAAGGTTTAGCTATAAAAGAAACTAGAAATCATTACAGTTTTTTTATCGAATGGTAACAAAAAAATTGGTTTGATTAGAATTAAATATTTAAAAGCTGAATAATTTGTGCTTTCGAGAAATGTGGCTACATTAAAGCGTTTTGGAAACTCAAAGATAATTGAAAAACTTTCGTTTAAAGCAAGCTTGATGTTTAATTTTTAGGCTTTTTTCTTTCACATCTAACTCAAATACTGAGTTTATTATATTTATATTTTTTACATAAGTATTCTTCAAGCTTTTCGACCAAGAAATAGTCTGTGAATGAAAGGATACTTCGAAAAGAAAAATTACAAAAACTTTATGAACAATTTTAATTAAATTAAGTCAAGAATTGTTCTCGTACAATTTAGCTTTAGAATAAGAGAACGAAATCAATAAATGAAAACTCAGATTAAAATAAGGCAACACTTTTAGAACAGTAAATACATTCGCAACGAGTTAAATGAAATTGACACCTACGATTCTCTAATTAAATTTTCCTTACTTATAACAAAACATTTACATAAAAAAGGTATACAACTGTAAATTCCATCTTGAAAAAACACCTTCCTGCTTGGCGAAATAATTATAGTAGAATCAATAAATAAATACATTCTAAGTAAAAACTAATGTCATCTGTTACTATGATGGGAGTTATAAGAAATAAAAGCTCCATCTACTCTATCATACATTTTCAATGTATGGCTGTAATCATTCCACAGTTAATTCTTTCACTTCTCTTCTCTTTTCATTTTGCCCGTCTCATCTTCCACTCCCTAACCTCATCACCCACCCATTCCCACGATTTCTGAAAGGAGGCTGAAGAGGGCTTTACGCCCTACTCTCCGGCTTTGCACCACACTGTAGATCGGAGGGACTGCCCGCCCACCAGAACGAGTAGCTGGTGGGAATGAAACACAAAAAAGGTTTTTTTTGTTACTCCCCCCCTCGGTATATGTTATAAGATATGTTAAATAATATTATAGATATAAAATAAAGCAAACGAGAGTAAAGTTCAAAAATATTTTCAATTGTTCACAACAACCTAGACGTTAGAAGATCTTCACCTGAAGAAGCCAATATTTTGGTGAATCGATTATTGTAAACAATTAGAAATATTTTTGAAACTTACCTACTACTACCATAAAATATTATATATATATATATATATATATATATATATATATATATATATATATATATCTTAATGATGGTTATGGCCCAAAATCTCGAATCAAAATTCACAACTTCAGATTTATGGTATCTATCTCTTATGATAAATATTTACTCTATTACTAACTTAGTTTTTCAACTGGACAGTTCATGATAATCAAATTGAACTAAACCAAATAAAACATTAAACTCCGAAATTCCGCCAAAATCGTTTAGAAACTAAAATAGAAGGTTAGAGACTGTTTGTGAGTCTAATTTAGTTTAGTTTAGCTTAACTGAGGATGACACATGTTGAAACGCGACGAATTTTAGCATTTTTATAAAAAATTCAAGAAAAATTAAGCTAACATCAAACTTTGTTTCCTTATGCAGTTATTTTTGCAGCTTCTGAGGTAAAAGGATGAGTGCATTCTGACAAAGATAATGAATTACCTGATGGTAGTCGAGCTGTAGCAGCCAAATGCTGTTGGCATGGTCGGGGATGCAGAGTACCTGCGTTGTTTACCTGTACTGAGCACAGCAAGGGCGATAAAAAGTCGTCTGGTTTTTAGCGGTCAAGTTCGTTAAAGTCCAGGGTGCACACTACCATAATAAATACGAATAAAAGCAATAATGGCGAGGCAATAAATTTCGAAAACGACACGAACAACACGAAACATATAAATTCACAAAAAGTAATAATGAGAGTATTACATTTTATTTCAGGTAAGCAATAAAAAAAGGAGATACCTTATTACTTTAACAATAACTAACAATATGGGTACACTTTGTCCCAGCGGCTGTGGTTATGGTTAAAAAGGAATCCACAAAGTTCACATTAACAACGGTCACTAAACGATTAAAAACCGTGGACTTAATTAAGTTATTTATTGTCAAAAAAGTATTAGCGAAAGACGTGTTCCATAAATTTAGTTGATTAATATCTTTTACAGATACAACTTACTATTATTATACCTAAGAAAAAAAATGGCCAAACCTAATAGAAAGAAATATAAAAAATAACAAAAGAATTTTAACAAGTTTCAACGGAAATGTACCTAAAGGAAATGCTTGTACGGTAAGGGTTGTACAAGTTCGTTTGTCTAAGTTTGTTGATCAATTATCATCTGTATAAGACCACCAAGTTTGCGAAGTTTCGTACCTGCTTGCCTTTAGCCTTTGACTCTCGTTGTCTTAACATGACGATAGGAATGGGAACAGTATGAGCTCTTTTGTATAATGGTGAACAAATGCACCAACGTTTACTGTGTTCTGTAACGAATATAGCATGTTCTTTTTAAATTTAAAAAAGGATTTTTTACGGGATTCAGTAAGATACAAATATCGGCGTATATCTTTAAAAAGCGTATAACTATACAAATTTAGGATCATGGGTTCATGCTCCATAACAGGTCAGTCACAATCTCTTTTTAAATCACTACCTAAACGATTGAACGTCTAAATGAGGGCAACTGGACCAAATATAAGTTACTGTCATATTTTAACATGTTCCCTATTTGTAGTAAACATCAAAATGCGTATTACATTGCACACCTCATTAATGTGTTACATTATATCAAAAATTTAATTCATTATCAGTAATAACAGGAATATCGTTTCTAAAAAACAATTAGACCTAAACATTTAAATGAAACTAAAATTTATTTGAAAATTTAAACAATTTTCACGTTTATTTCAAAAGTTTCAGGACAATTTCTTCATCACTGACACATCTACTTGTTGTCAAATTAATCTTGACGAATCGTTTCGACCTGAGGTAATTTTCGAGAGTACGATACGATATTAAATGTAAGATGGTACAAACTACCATTAAATAATTGGTACAAGTTATGATAAGGAGTAGGGGGTGAATATCATGAAATTATAGATTGTGTAAAATTTAGTATCGTATTGTACTCTTGAAAATTACCTCAAGTTGAAACGATTCGTCGAGATTATTTAATAAATAGTGTTGAAACATTTGAATATTTTTCAATTTCTTTTAAATATATTTCATCTATCAAGCACCACAAATAACTTTGAATCTACTTGTTGTCATTAAACAGCGTTTAATAAATAAATAAAACCAACGTAGAGAATGCCATCTGTTGAAATTTGCTACTTACTGTGGGATTCGATTCGAAATCACGATCTATATCTGACAGTTTCGACAGACTAAAGTCCAAAAACTTTTTGTTCTATTTGGTAAGCGTGTTTTGTAAGTCAGACAGCCATGTCATGGGTTCAGTTTAACAAGTCGATATCCTTAATTAGAAAAAGACCATGCTGAACATTATTGAATCGCACAATAAGTCGCAAATTTTTATAGATGGCGTTCACTACGCTGACTGTACTTACTAAAAAAAGTTTCAACTTTGTCATCTACTTGTTACATCTACTTGTCCCATTGAATTGACGATGCAGCTTATATTGGTGATAGGCACGTAAACTAAATTAACACGAAGAATGTAGTTCTTGGTCAGCAATTTATCGAAAGTACCAGACGTAGATTGCGATTTCGATCTTATTGGATATCATCAGCATGCCATAGGCAATCTTAATAAATCGCCAAACGAATTGAAAAATATATAACCGAAACTTAAGTCGTGTAAAATAAAGTATTTATGTATTTATTTACTGATTTTCGATAAAAAAGAAAACATGGATCATAGTATTCAGTAAAAGTCAACTCAATTACCTATTCAGACATTTAAAATGTCCTTTACTATCTACCACACTGTCTGTATTGTTTAAATAAACATTTTGGTATTTCGATGATGCCGTTATATGTTAAAAATTGTACCAATTGTTTGATCGGTACATTAAGTGCATTTCAGTCACACCCGGACAAAGACAGATAGTGAATCTACCATTAAGTAAAGTCCGTGTGAATATACCAGCGAAATTCGAGCAGGCCAAGCAAACATTCAAGGCCAACTTAAGTTAGGACCCTTTGTTTTTATTGGTGGCGTCGAGTCTGTGTGGGTCCAATTGAAACTTTATTTCGTCTTTTGCATTGACTCAGAAACCGGTATTCCTAATTAATAATTCGTGTACCTCAACCCTAACTTCCATTGGCATTTTTTTAGGAACATTGACTACCACGATGGGGCAATTAATTCTCCATAAACCGCTTTAGTGATTGCGATTGCCTTTTAATGAAAGAAAACCGTCTTAACGCATTCTTATTAACAAATTAATGAACAACACTTAGTATAGTTTTTTTATTGTGATAAAGGCTTGACCAATTAAAACATAAATAACAAGAGTGAAGTAAACTCTACCGTAACATATTCCCTCAAAACGTGTTGATAGCCATCGCTCCTTGATTTTAACATTTTGAAACCAGAATTTTTGAAAACCCCATTAGTTTTTAGATAACGAACAAAAATATTGTAGTCCCAAAGGATTCGATTCCCTTAATAGCTGAAGAACTTTTCAAAAATTAAAAAACAAATATTGATAAAATATTATGCAGCAGCTAACCAACCGAATAAATTGATTGATTTATTTAATTAGTAAAGCCCAACAGTTCATAAGGACCAATAACAAGGCCAGGACAACAAGGAAATGATAATAAATTTGAAACTTAACCTAACCTAATCAGATTAAAGTAGACATTCGTCAAATTGTTTAACTGTACTAATTTTTGTGTCATTTTATGGTGTTTTAAAGTTTTAATCTTTAATGGGTAATCTGCAAACATTATTATTCGTTTATAAAGTAGATACTGGTGCAATAACGCAATATTCGATACCTCAAACAAAAAAGAAACCCTACTTGCAAAAAAATGTATAAGAGTAGAAAATGTCTTTAATTTCTATAACATTATTTGCATAAACATAATAATCTCTCACCAAATTTAATAAATAGCCTGACAAGTTTCAGTCACGCTACCCATTATCAATGAAGGTAAGAATAAATAAATATCAAAAATATTTAAATAGGAACAGTATAAATTCTAGGTCAGCAAATTTATCCGAATTAGCAGATGTATATCGCGATTTCGAACTTTTTTTAATATGTTTTAGTTTACGAAGATAGCTACTTTACAAAATGAAGGCACGTAAACGGCGTAGATTCAGTTTGTCAAGTCAATGCTCTTGTCAAACATATGAAATACTACAGTTAGCAGTAAATATCAGTAGATGGCGATATATTGACTGTAATATAATTGCGGCAATATTCTACTTAACAACATAAAATAATTGCGAGAATGAGGGCTTTTCTGATTTCTAAAAGTTTCTAGAAGATACAACCTTTTACTTTTATTAATACCGTTGTAAAGAACAATACCGTTCTTTAAATCTAAGCGGTGGTTTGAAGAGACAAAATTTTAAGAAAATTCTATCTTAGTAGCTTTTTGTCGACATGTTTTAAGTGTTATTTAATTCTGACATTGTCTCTGTCACCTTGACTAATATAACAAGCATCACAAATATTACAAAGTATTTTGTAAATATCACTGTTTTCCAAAATATTTAGTAATGACTAACTTCTTAGGGTAGTAGCTGATACATGTTGAAACTTATCCATAATATTTAAGAAATAAAACTCAAAAGCAGTTTCAAGTAAATTATGTTGTATTTCAACAATATTGTTTCACCACACAGTGCTATCAGGTTGTTGTGAATACAATATGATTTAATTGAGACTGTTTCTGGTTTTATTTTTTAAATATTAGTATAGATTAGCTTTAGCTCTTGATAATGATAGCGTGACTGAAATTTGTCAAGTTATCTAGTAAAGGTGAAACTTTCTATTTTGTTTTATTATTAGATTCATACGTTCAAAAATGTTTCACAATAATTGTACCCCTTCACAGTGATAAAACGATAAAATTGTTTAGTAACTCTAAAACATTAAATATATTTAAAAAAGATGGCATTAAAATCCCCACTCGTCTAACTATAAAGGACCACAGTAGTTGTTTCTTTCTGTTGATTCCATATTTATATTTTTATTTAAAAAATTCAATATTTTCCAACAGTTTTTCTCAATCTTCTCTCGTTTTTCTTTTAATATACCAGTATTAACGACTTTCGTTTTATAAATTTATCATAAGAAAAACTGTTATTTATATTAAAACGACAACTTTCTAAGGACTGACTGGTAAAATTACAGTATGTTGTCTCGTAAGAGACTGTTTAACCACCAAATATACGAAAATTTTCTATTATAATAGAGCCTTCTCTTTTCCTAATTGCATTAAACGTAGCTAACATTATTCTTCTTTACAGTCAAAATTTAAAAGAATTGTTATTTATTACCCGATAGTTAAAGATTTTGAGCAATTACTGTATTATAGATTACACACCACAGAATGACTAAAAAGATTATAAATTAAAAAAATAATGGTAATAAAAAGACATTGAACAGTAACGGTTTCTTCAAATATATTTTTTTTATCTGACCACTACTAAACTCAACACAGAAGTAACTAACAAGGTAATACAATATATAATATAGTGTTTCCACGTGCATGTTTAACACACATTAAGTTGAACATTTACTCACAGTTTAAATATAGTTTTCCTAAATTTCTGGGTAGCTGATTGCATACAATAAACACATAAAACTGCTGTTAGCCTTTGTTACAACTTTCGTTGGTAATTATACTATTATTTCGGCCATATCCGAGTAATTACGTATATGGGTGTTCTTTGTACGTTATTAATACATTAATTAGGCTTCCCTGTCATTACCTGCAATCAACTGAAGATGTAAATGGTGTTTTTGCCATTGAATTACTCCATTCAGGAAACGACCAGGTTTACATACAAGTACGTTATATTTTTATCTACTGTACAACGAAATATATTCGAAAATTAATAATGTTGATTTTATCCTACACTGCACTACGACTACAGTTTCTTCAAGGTAAAAGAATAAAATAGATATTAGAACAATAATCATAATACTATATAATAATGTGAAATATAAATAGTGCTAGCGTAGATTGACTTGTAACAAGTTTTTAATTGAAAAATTTGATTTGATTTTTTTTAGCAAGGACCTGATGATTCCTCAAAATGCGACTCTAAATAAAAGCACATTACTCTAATTAATGTAATAATTAATAATTAATAATTAATCTACAAGCGTGCATAACACACTAAAGAGTGTTTTAACTTATCGCAAATTTTTTAAATATTTTATATATTAATTAGTCTTTGAAAATGACGTAAAAGTCGAAACATCTGTCAGACAAATAATAATAATAAAATTTGTGAAACTTTACCAAGTGTTCGTTTCTTTAATTTTAAATTTATTTAAATAATGTTTCAAGTACCCTGCGAAACATCCTTATCGATTATAATTAATATATTCAAATCACTTGCCTATTTGTTCAGATTGATCTTATAAATTACACTCTATTTGCTAGTCTAATTTTATTATAATTGATCTGAATTTAAATTAAATATATATATATACACTTTTTTGTTATCTACATGAAAATTATGAAAATTCACAATTAAAAAATAAACCTGTCTAAAAGTTATTGAATTAGTAGTTGTTATATTAGAATTGTAAAAACTTAAATAACATAACAAACAAGCATTTTTCAGCTTATAGCAGTTGCCAACGGAATTATTACAAGAATTAGATTCCAGAAAGAGATTTGTGTCAAAGGACAATAAAGCTTTTAAATCTCTACGTAAATCACCCTCACAGTGAACGGCAAAATTTGAGTTGTTATGTTTAAAACGCATTTCCTATTGTTGGTTCATTTTACCTGAGGCATTCACCTACACGTATTTCACTCAGTGTGAATCAAAAAGTCATGCTTACTTTCACAATTTTGAGGGTGTACCTGAAAGCGTTTGCTTTTAAATTAAAATGGACAGGTACGCCCTTCTTTCAACCCTCAGATATTCATGTTTGGTTAATATTTTGTGCCCTAAGTACAGTCATTTGTGAAATCACACGAATAAACTCTGAAGCGAAGTTATCAAAAGTATTTTTAATCCAATCTATTCCACTCAAAAGAGAAAAGATGCTCCATTTTGATCTTTCAACTTTCTCTCGGCAAAATTAATATTAAAGTCTCTTCTTATCGTCTCGTTTACTAATTAATGACGTTAAATTTAAAAAAAAAGCAGACATATATTGGTAAAAAGTAATAATATGTACTGTTATATTAACTAGAAGGGAAACATTACCATAAAAAACTTTTTACCAACTAGAAAAAATATATTTATAGTTCATTCTCCTTATAACCTCATGTATTTATTAATTAAATATTTTAGGAACTTATAGTAGGGGTAATGTGATATTAATTATCGAATTAATTTATACCCACTACAGATTACTTCATACAATAAGGGAAAACATTGTTACTGTTGTCACGCCCTCATTAAATGAGGTAATTTGTAGTGGGTACAAATTAATATCGCATTAATGTATTTATTAATTAATTATTAACTATATTTTTAGTCAAACAATAAACTATTCCTGGAAAGCAATGTAGCTCATTGAGACTATTGAAAACTAATTTTTCACCATGTTCTGTTGCCTTTATTATTCACTGTTATTTAAAATATCACTGTATTCGTAATTTGCGTAGCTATTTTACAAAAATTAGGACAATAACGACTTCACCCGAGGAGACAAAACTACACAGCAGTAGGTCGCTCGCGCAAATAATGCGCGGCTAATACTTGTTTCACGATGGGACAAAAGCATTCTCTTTTTCGCGAGCATCCAATCAATTTTCCCTCTTCTCAGTGACAAGATAACATGCTCAGTTGTGGTCGGTGAGGCCGATGCGGTTATTGTTGTCATCTAAGTATATGAAATCTTTAACAACTTGACATTAAATTTTCTGATAATTTTTATTGTATATGAAGATAAATTATAATCACTAGATAAAAGTATGCTGCTTTGTATGGTTCTAGCATATAGGTAGGTTTATAAGGTGATTGTGTAAAGCAACATCCATTCATTATAGAAAATTATCAGATTACCTGATTATTAAGTTACTTGAAGGTATTATACGGCGAATTAACCTTTAACCTACATAACTTAGAGTTCGCTTACTTATATGATAAAATCTACCATAAAATTAAACCAATTAACAAAAAATATCTAAACTGTTCTCCTATAAACGAACCAATGTTGCACCTATTGTATTTAAACCTAACACAAACTTTTTTGATAGATTTGTTAATATTAATAATACTCAGTTTAGTCTAGATCAAATAGCCTTATTAAATAAAGATTTTAATTATAATATAAGATCAAACTTTAATAATACTTCATTTGATAAACAGAACTTGCTTTACGAAACACAAAAGATTCAGAATTTGTAGGTTTAAATAAAAAATACTTTCTTCAATAATTAATCAAACAACAACTTAATAAAAATTATCAGAAAAGATAATATATCTGTAATTTATATGTTAGAATGCGGCAGTTGCAACAAATCTTACATTGGACAGACTGGAAGAGCTTTTAAAGATCGTATAAAAGAACACAAGAAATGTTTTGAAAACAAAAATGACCAGTCTACTTATGCTAATTGCTAACCCACACAACTTTAATGATAACTTCAAGATACTACATACTGAAGCTAAAGGTAATAAATTGAACTTACTAGAAACTATGGAAATAAATAAATTAAATAAATTAGGATTAATTTTAAATGACCAAACAGATTTGAACAATTCTCCTCTACTAAACATTTAAACTTTTCACCCCCACCCTTATAATTTAGTATTTAAATCGACTTGTAATTAGTTTAAATTTAGGTTACTTCACCACCTGAAGAAGACATTGTATGTCGAAATAATATTATTGTGGTGTCAATATAAACTTTATGTAACTCATCTGTGTTTTATTAAATGTGATTATGGAGTTACAATATTTGAAGGCTTCATCGATTCGATTATTAATGCGTCTAGTTAATGGGTGAAACTAACTAACGCGCATAATTTTTACATACAAAATGTTTTCTTTTAACCGGTATTTGTAATCCATAATCACCAACCTTTTGACGCGTTGAAGTTCATTAAATGTCAATATTCGTCGGAGAGTCATAGATAGCATGAGCTGGTGGCTGTGATTAAACGCCCGCCGTCGAGTGTTATACACAATCGACAGCGGTACCCATCCGTCCAAACTTGAACGGGTACAACTAGTCTAAGAAATAAACCTAAAATATCTGATCCAAATCTATCCATTAGTTTTTGCATGATGCGCAAACACGTAGACGAACTTTTAGCTATCATTTTATTTATCGTATGTAGATTATTTTTGTTACTTATCTAAACCTAATAGTAAAATAGAGGTTACGACTTTAAATGAGATCCTTTTAACGAAAAATCACACTACGAAATGTTTTGTTAGACATTTTTTTCTCGTATTTCTTTTCTACATAATTTAAACACGATAATAGTTCGCTTTGAAAGCAGTTAATAGTTAACGTCCTTAAACCGAAATTAAAATTTTAACTGGGAGTAATAACTTAATCACTACATTTGGAACCAGGTAGAACAACAAGCGTGGTCCTACGGTTCGTACGAATCGTAAATACGTGAGCCGTTCTTAAAATTCATAAAGAAATCATAAAATAAAAAGTTATTACCGCAGCTGCCTAATAATGCTCCTCAAACTTTATAGTTCTACATCTCTCTACCTTCGAGTATTTCTATTTGAAATGCTTATTATGAAGCATATGCCGACAAAAACATAACTAGAAGAAAAGCGTTTAAGGGCATAAATTAGTTACGCAAGGCCAAATAGAACATTTCAAGCACATTATTCCTTTTATTTATAATGCCCTAAATTTGAACAAAGAGAATTTTCTGATAAAAATAATCAAAAAAGAAGAATAGAAATGAAAAATCAGCAAGTTAATAGAAAAGCGAGAAAATAAACTTGAAAAAGAATTCAGAACACTCAAAGTACGTTAATGTAAAAGAAAATTCTAAGACAAAGAAAAGTAGGACCTTTTGGAAAGTATAAATCCTGATTACGCTTTATTTAATTGCTACAAAGGATTTTCACAAGTTTAAAGAAATTCTTAGCAGTAGTAAAATCGAGAATGAAACTTCTTTTTGGCGTGACTTTGAATTTCAACTTCTGAAAACTAGTTTCAATCGTTATGCAGCTATTTTCAGTATCCTTTAACTAGTGTTAAATTTCAGCCTAATTTTACACACATACATCTCTCACCTACGCACTCACGCCATTAAAGTCTGCTTCACCCTTTTTTACGTTGTTTACTGAGTGTTTTTATATACCTCCGATAATCGTGAGTCCGGGCTGTTATACGATTCCTTACTGCTAAAGGACTAAAACCGATTGATATTCATCGTGAGATCTGTGCAATTTACGGACAAAACGTTATGAGTGATGATATGGTAAGGTGGTAAGGAAGTGAGTGAGAGCATTTAAAGGTGGCAGAACATATGTGCATGACAATGCCCGTCCGCATGTAGCTAATCGGACCAAAGATCTCATCACATCTTTTCATTGGGAAACTCTAGATCATCCACCGTATAGTCCTGATCTGGCGCCCAGTGACTACCATTTGTTCCTGCACTTGAAGAAACATCTGAGCGGTCAGCGTCTCCAAGACTATGACGAAGTCAAAACAGTTGTGATGCAGTGGTTATCAGTTAAAAAGTCAGGCGGCGGAGGTCTATGAAAAGAGTATTCATAAACTGATTAAACGTCATGACAACTGCCTCAATATCGAAGGAAATCATGTAGAAAAGTAGACTATGGTACATGCTTTCATGTAAAAATAACATTATTATGATATCTTTCCACGTTTTTTATTAATTTCAAAACGGTACTTACTTAAAAAACATGCCTCGTAATATCGATACCGAACAATTGAGCATACCACAATATAAAAGATAACACGGAATTAGGAATTCATTTAAAGAAGTATTGTTTTTCATCAATTAATCGTTACCTATCAAATCTAAGTGACGGCATTTGTTATTTTTTACTTTCACGATTATTTTGTTGTGTTGTAAATGTGTAGTATGTTCAATAACAACAAAAGAAGAATCGCTATAACGCCTATCATACATACCTGCATGTAAAGAATTTTGCTGTAGGCTATTATTTTTAATTATAAATCGAAAGATACAACCTTTGAATTTTTACGCGTAATTTTGATTGTTACATTTAATTTAGTGAGCAATTAAATAATCATCAATTGCTCTGATTTAACAGACAAAAATAGTTAATGGCCTCGATTACTTTTAATATAACTGGAAGATAAAAGGTTAATTACATTGAAGTTTTAAATAGAAAAAGGGAAGTATTACTATACAGGGTGTCCCTTCTAATAGGAGTTTGGCGGAACTAGGAAGATAGGAGATCCCAAGGATTACCCGAAACATTCTATAAATTTTCGAATTCAATTTTTTTAACCTAATTGTCAATTTGAAGAACAAATCTTTTGATTGCGATTTTGTTCGTTATTTTCGTAAACTTTAAGTGCGCCGCATTCTGGATCTATCTTTTCAGGTATCCTCCTCAATGTACATTGTAATTATTTTGACATTATTCTATTAAGTAATCTGTAGTAATTTATGTCACTACCAAGCAATTATCATCAAGCAAAGAGTTAGCTAGAAGAGATTTTTGAGTCTCTAATGTCATCATTAAGTATCGAAACGTGTTTTAGG
The DNA here is from genome assembly GCA_963921985.1 of Agrilus biguttatus. Taxonomy (NCBI): domain Eukaryota; kingdom Metazoa; phylum Arthropoda; class Insecta; order Coleoptera; family Buprestidae; genus Agrilus; species Agrilus biguttatus. The sequence continues at coordinate 34,312,413 of OY998117.1, forward strand.
TTTTATAAACTTAAGGAGATCCACCTTCCTGCTTTCTTTTAACACTATTTTTTTAGAACACCCTCTAAACACGGATCACATAGATGATGCAATTGATATCCTAAAGAAATAAACTTATAATTACCTAAATTTAGACTGTCAAAACAAGTAATATTAACCAGAATAATCAGTAAGCAAGGTTTTTTACTTAATTATTGAAAGTAATGCAATCGTTATACCTAGATATGTTTTTGAACTCTTATCGGTAAAAGTGCCGCAATAATTCAAGCTTGTTATGCGTTTCTCAGGAATTGTTATATTAAACTACGTGTATTACTACATGAAGGAAAAAAAAACAATACAATATAAGCTTCTCCAGAACAAAAAATGTTATTCTTGCAATGGCAATTTGATTACCTGTATTTTGCCTTATCTTAAAGACTTTTTAAGATAGTTCGATGGTTGATTAATAAGTTTTGGACGAATGAAGCAGATTTTTATAAACAAACAGTTTATGTTAAAAGCAATGGCTTCTTGTCATCCTCTCCTCAGTGCTATTCATTAATTTTTAATTAATGTAATTTTGTTTTTACAAATAAAAGTAATAATCATTATTTAAGCTAATTTTAAAATCGACCATGGAGAAAAATAGATATTAGAGAGAGACTGTTTGAGAAAATAAATTTGGTAAGGTTAAAATCCAATTTTTTAAACTTTTGTTAGCAAACTTAAATTGGACGTGGATGTGAAGAAATTGTAACACAAAATTTAATTATTATTGCAATTGTCTTTATATCACTAAGTTGTCTTTAAATTAATTTTTTCATTAATTAATTTGATTAAAATAACCAAAATATAACAGCAATAAAGGAAACTACTACTAAAGATGAAACGTAAAATAATTTTATAATTTTATTAAAAAAAAAATAATTTGAGACTTTTAAATAATTAATATATAAATTTTATATACACAATAGGAAATGGGTGAATGATTAAAATTTTTGGAACATAGGGTGCCTCTATTGCTATTCCTGACATCACATTAGCGGATGGTAAAATGGTAATTTCCTAACTAATACAAAATGCAAGAATATCTCTAAACGAATAACGCAATTCTTTACTGTCCTGTCAAATGGCCTCTAAATCGAAACTTCAAATGTACCGAAATGGTTACTGGAGGGTCTTGGCACGCCCGCTTTTTTTTCTCGATCCCGGTCCAAACCACCCTCGTAACTATATAACTAAGAGCATGCACCCTAAATTCAAGGTCGCACCTTATGTTCTCTTACGCTATTTCCAAAAATAAATACCGCCATGCAATATTTTCTTCAGCTGCCCCTGTTGCACATGTGTGCGGATATAAAGTTATACATGCGTATATGTCATTTGGTACCAGTAGTAGGTACCACCAACAAACACACACACACACACACACATACACACCTATATACATATATCTATTTTATATACATACATGTGCATGTGTATTGGTTGAAAAGAAGTAGAAAGTTAATTCTAGCATAACATTACGAAAACAACTTCCGGTCATTTTATCTTACGAAAATATAAAACTCATGCCGCAAAATCGGGCTCTATATCGCCGCAATTTAAGCCACGAGATGGGCCGATAGCCAGAGTTACGTTAGAATATGGTAATGTTCTCTAATGACAGGTTAGAAAAAGTTTTAATTGACACTCAGACAATATAAATCACGCGAATGATTGCAGACTAAATTACATGTTTGTCCAAAACAGAATAGGTACCTGTGTACTCTAACGGAGGTACCTACAGAATTTTTGGCTTCTAATTGTGCTTGAATTCTTATATGCACCAAACAGCAACCAACAATGAACGTAATTAGCGCTGTGTTGAAAGTAAAGTTATTATCTTACATACGTGGTATATACGTTATACATAAGTAAAATAGTAATTATAGTTTTACTTATTTATTTAAGTAGGTAACTAAACAATCTTTTTATTATACGTACAAATAACTAGTCCTTTCGAACAAGTAATTTGTTTGCTATTAATTAAAATAATTGTTATTCACCATTTAGTTTCTTAACATTTAATTGAACGATTGTTGGTATATGCAATTAAAACAAATTATTAGTAGAAATGTAATAATAAATAGAAAGTCTATATTGAATAAAGGAGATGATCCTTGGATCAAAGTATCCAAAAACATAGAGAAAGTTTTACTCTAGAAAAAGCGGATTCTACCAAATTTTAAATTTATATTTAAAAACCTTATTCCTATTTTATACTTTTTTTCTCCTACTAATAACTCTATATTTCAAAACTAAGTCTTTTCTCCTACCTAACCCTAGTATTAATGCTATACTCTCAAAAAAAAATTATGCGTATATCTTTGGCTTGATAAAGCAGTTGAAAGGCGAAAAATTGTAATGTACATTGTACAATATACAAAAATAATTTTAACTGTTGCGTTGTTCATTTATTATTGAAAATTTAATTTAAGCTTTTTTGTATTCATTATATCCACTTCGACTTCATAATCCATTTTCTTGTTATCTACCAAAAATACTGTAGAATTCATACTTGTTTTGGTAGAAACAACTAATATCGAAAAATGCACAATTCATAAGCTATATGGCAAACTCCATATATCTCGAAAAACAAATACAAGAAAAGTTACAAAAGTTTAGTTAAAAGCAGCAATATTATTATTGCGATACAGTATATCTCCTTCAAATAGAAGAATAATGCAGTACAGGGGTTGTTTCAAAACTTGTGGATCAAGCGGTATTTTTTTTTAATTTTGAAACTGGAGTATGCTGTCAGAAACTACCATATTATTCGTATTATTCATGACCTTTCCAGTAACATTTAATATTTTGATTTCGGTTGACAGTTTATTATAGTATGTTTTCCATAATACACATTTTAATTCACTACACTGATACATACTGGATTTTAATTTAAATGATTGTCTAATTCTTAATGGTCCACATTCTAAACCATCACCACTTAAACAATAAACAAAACCCATCTTTACTGTCATTATTTATATAAAATAAAAATAATTCAATGCAATTACCTTCTAAATCCAATTTAATCATATAACCTAACCTAACCTAACCTAACCTAACCTAACCTATCCTAACCTAACCTAACTTAACCTAACCTAACCTCACCTGGCTTAACTTAACCTATCCTAACCTAATCTGTACCCCAATCTTAAGCAGCAAAATAAAGTATTGTATTAAAAACGGTGACTACAGATATTCTACTGCGTAGAATCGAATAAGGGTTGTAACCTTGAAATTTCGCCCGCATAAACGCCAAATTTATGGACCACAAAAATTGACAGGTAATTATCTAAACCCTCTCTTCCTTAATTTTAAAACAATATTACCACAAAATCCACTGACCGCAAGATGGTATGACACAAATAGGACAGTACAAGTACAAGATTCTTCATTATAGCCCTGCTATAAAGCAATTTGTGCATTCCATACACGCCGATTATTTATGATATATATAAGTAATACCATTGTTTGCAAACTATAAAAGTATTTCATAATTTTGATGAATTAGAACTATACTCTGCAGAAATTAATTTCTAAAATTATGATGATACAATTTAAATAATCGTTTATTTTATTTTCCAGTTATTGCAAATTCTCACATAGCACCAAATGTAGAATTAAGTCTTTAATTGATGTATTCTACTAATAAAATATCCTATAACATATTTCTCCCGTTTTTTTTGTTGTACCTACTTTATTATTGGTGTTGTCGTTTTAGCCCAAAGTTTGCATAATATAAGTTTAAGCGGTATGCAGGCAGTATTTCGTAAATACCATTGATTATTTATTACTTATATAATTATATAGCGTAAATATCATATTTGCAACTAATTAACTTTTTTATACATAAACATAAATACGAAAAAAATAGTACAATGCCGTGATGCCACTTGTAAACGCTGCTTCCATATAATTACTGTTCTAAAACAGCTGTCCTAATAATTTTATTTAAAATACCGCCATAAATTAAAAACGTATGTTTTAAAACCTCTGTAAATGCCGCACATTTTCGTAGATATCGTATGACATCAACATTATGGCAAACAATAACCTTAACAACTTTTAAGAAAACCAATAAGTCGAGTGACCGGGAAATGGTAGAAACCATAAAGTAATCCGACCACACTTATTAGTTAGGAGAAACTGGCGCGTCTCGTAAACGACCGAATTGTTTTCGCTAAGACAAATTTATGCGCACCTGGACTGTAAATTACCAATACTACCCTAATTTTAATAAACCGACGCAAATAACAAACTGAAACACTTCTTCGGCTTTTGTTAATTTTATCAGCTGTTTACCAGTGGCGCACCAAACTGTTCTGATTTTTACTACCAATAACAAATGCTACTCGATTAAAAGGTTTCGTGAAAAGACTTTCTTTTGTGTTTCATTCCCACCAGCTACTCGTGCTGGTGGGCGGGCAGTCCCTCCGACCTACGCTGTAGTGCAAAGCCGAAGGATAGGGCGTAAGGCCCTCTTCGGCCTCCTTGCAGGAATCGTGAGCATGGGTGGATGGTGTGGTTAGGGAGAGAAAGATGAGACGGACGAAATGAAGACAAAAAATAATCTAAATTTAATAAAGAGTAATCGAATATTTTTGGTTTAACTTGTTTTCCAAAAATACCCAATATGGTTATCCTACCAAAACACATGAAAGCGTAATCGCTGTAATACACTTATTCTATAATCAAATAATTTCATATATAAAAAATCATATTGATGAGCACATTTACATTCTAAACAATTTGCGGTTGTTTACTGGACAAGTATAATAAATAAAGAACGTAAAATGAATAAATTAGCCGTTAGTAGGCAGTCGAATTTCATGTAGAAATCGCAAATTAGACGACTAAAATATTCAGGAGCTTACAAATTCAAATAAAGGTCAACGTCGGTTACTAAACAATGTCTAGATCGTAAAAATATTTGTGATTTAACTAACGTATGTACAACATTGATACAAGCATACATACAAACATCCTCTTTTTTAAACAAATTTACATGTCATATCTTTACGACATTACCAAAACTTCTTTCAAAGAGTAAATCTTTGAACTTAATAGCCGATCAGGCCATTTATGATTAGCTAACAATTCACTCGAATTGCACACATTGAAAAAAATATTCATCGACTAACACCAATAGTAATTCACCCTAAGGGAATTACTGTGAATACATATTGGTTAAACAGAAGCATTAAAATATATTTCTTTCATTATTTTTCATTGACATAAATCTCTGTTAGAGACATGTAATTTGCGCGTCTTAAGTATAGTTAGTATTATATGTTGAAGATATTTCGCTTTCAAGTATACGTTATGAATATTTATTATTTATTGAAGTTAATGTTTACCTTTAAGGCAAAAATATTTAATACAATAAAATTTTAGTACAAAGAAAGGATAAATTAACATCTTTATGAAAGTTAAAATTTATAATACCTATCCTAATTGTTTATACGTAAATGGAAAAATATAGTATATGTATCTGAATATTGAATAATATCTTACCTTGGGAAAGAACCAGCACGTTTAATTGGTGATAAAACACATGCGATGTAATGAAATTGTCAAATTAGTATGACTGATTAAGAAGACCTGCGCAAATAGTGTTTTCTTTCAATATTTATGTTTATATTTATTATATAGCTTGTAAAAGCCTTTCTGCCAGCGCCCACCTGATGAGACCCGACAGATCGAAACCGGTCGTGGGATATGGCTTTCGGTTCGTTGCGCCTACTTGGTAGGACGCGTTCCAAATGTGAGACCTTTGATCTTAATATTTAGACGAATAAGGATTTTAATTCCTTCTTTTTTTGAATACGTTATATCTTAGTCTAAGAATCCATCGGAATCAACAGTGTAATTCAATGCCGGTAGGGGTTTTAGCTCTCGCAGTAGTTGTTTCTGTTGATTTCATATTTATATTTATATTTATTAAGAATTCTCCTTTTATGGAATGTATAGAGATATGTACCATTTTCCTTCCACAATACAATTTGTAATTTAATTTAAGTTTTCAAAATTCTTTGTAGAAAAACGGTTTGTGCTATAGTATTCATCAAATCTCTTTAGGTGCTTCCAAATTTCAGCAAAACAATGCAGTGATTTAGCATAACTTATAGAAAACGTATTGATAAGGTTTGCTTGACTTCTTGTAACTCCATATCAAACTCTTAAGTTAAAGTTAAGTCTTAAAGGCAAACACACGTTTAAGTTACAAAACTTTATTTTATTGTTTTCACAATTATTCTTTCGCCATACCGTGGCTTCTTCAGGTAAGAAGTATTTCTTCTCCCAAACAATAAAATAAAGTGTTATAAATTAAACGTCTGTTTGCCTATTTCAATTTCATAACATATAAGCATTAAGCACACTTATTCTGTTATAAAATAACAGAAGTAGTTCTGTCCAATTAAAACATGATGTGTACGTTTTTATAAAATTCTTTTTAACTAATAAGGATTGTTCGGTCGGATAATTATGAAACATATTCTTCAAAAATATATAAGACAAAGAAAAAGCTGCTTTTTATGTTTCAAAGGTTTTTATTAAAACTTGACGATCGTTTCGGCTAGCAAAGCCTTTTTCAAGAGTACAAAACAAATACTGAATCTGACGGGTTAAACTAGGTCTTATAAATGTAAGCTTATCAAATAAAATAAATAAATACAGGTGTATGATATACAATACAGACCGGCAATTGAACAACCTATTGTGTGTTTATTGATGGAAAATCCAAATATGTATCTATTAATAAGTTATTTCAAAAATCTGACTGCAAGTTTGTGATGTTATCGTTTCGTTTAAAAGCTTTCTTAATTTCTAATTCTTCTAATAAGTTGAGTCGTTTTCCTTTCTTTTCAGCATGTAATAATCTAATACTATCAATATCTAAATTATGTTTAAACTTTCGACGGTGTACGGTTGATGAAGCATGATTTACACCAGAGAGGGTAGTAAAGAACACACAAAAAACTTCAACGGATGTATTAAAAATACTACAGTACAGTATAGTATAGTTGTTATTGAAAATAGCTAATTAGGCTGAAACAATTGTCGAGTATTTTTAATATATCCGTTGAAGTTTTTTGTGTTCTTTACTACCCACTCTGATTTAAATTATGGTTGTTTTCTACACAGTGGGTGCTAAAGCCTGTAGATTTTTTCTTATCATTAATGTCCCTAACATGTTCTTTTAGTCTTATTGATAATTTTCTACCCGACTGGCCTAAGTAAAAGGCATTGCAATTTAAACCCGTTTAAACCCGTAGTTTAACCCGTCAGATTCAGTATTTGTTTTGTACTCTTGAAAAAGGCATCACTAGCCGAAACGATCATCGAGTTTTAATAAAAACCTTTGAAACATAAAAAAGCAGCTTTTTCTTTGTGTTATATATTTTTAAAATTGTATTTATTTAAATGCATTGTATACGTTTGGCGTTTATTTGTTCGCCACTAGCTAGTCCTTGTAATTTGTCTAAAACCAAACTGTGCATAGATAGAATCTCTTGATGGATTTCTTTCATTTCGAATTGCAAAATATTATTTTAAGCAGTACCTACTAATAATTTGATGCGGATAAACATGATGTGCATGCATTTATTCGTATGTCTATTCATTAATCGTAAGACAAATGCTGCGAGTAATCTTAAGAAATATTCCACGACTGATATTGGAGCAATGCTGTTCTCACGGCCTTAAAAAACTCGAGAACTTTAGCTCATACGATACATGCACACCGTAATAGTAATCACAAATACAAGTTTTTGCTCTTACTAACGTCCATAATAACGTTTTCGAGATAAAGAATCTTCAGTAACAACCATTTAAATAACTTCCTTATTAAGACAACAAAACTATTTTCACAGACACGTTATCGACCATTGAACGAACTGGAATAATAAAAAAAGCGAACCAGTGATATAAAAACGTCGCGTTGTTACATACCCATCAAATTTAACATGTGTACATTTGTACCTGTGTTGCGCTGACGCGAAAGAATGAAATGTTTGCCTTTATTTCATTCACTTTGTCAGTCCATGACGGGCTTCGATCGAAAATAATTTCAGATATGCTAATTAATAATCGTAAAAATTGAGCAGACAGTTAATTCTACTTCTCAAAGATCTTATAATGTTAATTAGAGAAGATGCGTATTTGTATATACAATACTAATGCACGACTATGAATATCTAACATGTTACAACGTTTCTGTTTGTGCGCTTATGTGATAACTTTTGTTTTGATTGGCCGAAAATTTGTTTTCTTTTATATTGGCTAATAATAAAACTCGTTGTAATTTTTAGTATCTGATATCTGAACGATACAGGGAAGCCAAAGTTGCCCTGAATTGGCCAACAACAAGTAAAAATAATTTTTCAATTTTTTTCAATTTCCCATCATATTAGCCGTATTCTTTTTATTATTCTCATTTTTAAATTTTGATATACTCTGTAATATAACGCTTCGGGAACTAAAAACTAAACCACACTTCCCTTGCAACGTCGTTAAATTATTTACATATCAACAAATGTAAAATAACAATTACTAAAGTAAATCGCCATCGATATAGTCAATTAAATAAATTTCAGTTTGGCGCGGAGGTTAGTATTCTCTATGTAAATGTTTGGACACTTCATGAAATGCTGTCTGATACTGGCCTGACAAACGAATAAACGTTATTCTGAAAGGTTGAATTATTTAGATGTTTTATGACATAATAGGACAGCATATTTGGACCTTTTAATGAAATCGTAACAGATTCAATCCATGTAAAAGTGAAACACTTTCAATAGTTTGACCATATTTTTATTAATACTTCCAGAAGAAACTATGCTTCTGAAGAGGCCCTATTCAAATGTGTTAATACAAAAATTGTGAAACTGTTCAAATGCCTTTACTTTTACATATATTTAAATGTTTCACGGAACATTAACGGCTTTGTCATTTGATAGTATTAATTTCGTAAGTAACGGAGTTTGTTGGTCATTCCATGTAATGCTTTAAGTTCACATGCACTTTGTGAATTAACGATAAAAATAATACATTAAAAATGGCTTTCAACTATCGTTTTAGTACAAGTAAATTGGCATACATAAGAGGTATCTATTATGTAATAGATAAAGTACCTTAACAGATATTTTGACATTTCGTTTTTTTCTCAGATAAATGTTTTTAATCTAATGCATTTTCATACTTATCTTGTTTAAAATAGTATTTAATCTGCATTGCGAAATAAACAATTTACTCTTTAGTTAATACTAGTTATCTTATTTATTATTACCTCATAAATACATTTTGGTAATACTTTAATTTGCAGAAAGTAAACTTGCTATTGTATGCATGATACATAGACCCCTAAGTGTTCCTATGTCCAAAAATGATTATATTAAAGAACTAAACATAATTAAACAAACGGCAGTAAATAATGGATATAACCCTTCTTTAATGATTAATATAGTTTCTAAAAAACGACATAAATTAGCTTTAAATCCCGTTTACCCTTTCTCTAATAATAAAGATAGTAAATATAGAAGCATAACATACTTAGGTCCTATTAGTAATAAAATATTCTCTTATTTACAACAATTGTGGAATTAATATGGCCTACAAAACTAACTTCTCCATAGGATGATTAATAAAAAATAACAAAGACAAAACTACCAAATTTAAGTGTATATAAAGTATATATCGGACAGACTGGTAGGAATTTCAATAAACGTCTATCCGAACACAAAAACAGCTATATAAAGAATAAGACAGACTCACAGAAGAATGTTATATGTTCAACAACTGTATTAAAATTATTAATTTAGAAAATGGGAGCTATAAGTTAACATTATTGGAGAACCTAGAAATTAATAACGACCAGACCGACAGCAACAACTCCCCACTTTTAAATATATTGTAAATATTACCACCACCCTTATTTATTGTATACATATTTAATTACCCAGGTTGCAATGTTTATTTAGTAGTAAGTACTCACGTCTGAGAAAGCCAAAGTTTGGCGAATCATATGTTACAAATAGTAAATAAAATGTGTGAAAATCATTAATTTTGTTTTTTCTTTCTAAGAAAGTAGACTGTTTATTCTGCATACTATAACTGATGACTATACTTGAATAATTTCTAAATCATAGAAATATCTCCACACTTCTTCTGCATTATTGTTTTGTCGCTTGCAGGAAATAGTTTTATGTTCGACTTCACATGCTAATTTTTAAAAGATTATAAGTGGGTACTAAAGCAAAAAAAAGGTGATAAAGATCGCCATTTCTCGAACCAAATTGATGGTTTACCGCAATACATTCTCCAGTACCTTTGATCGAAGCTTACTAATACTAATTATAACATCGACTTTGGAAATATGTTATGTACAAATAAGATTCCATCTAAACTTCACATCTGATAAAGTTGTACAGCGAACCAAAGAAGGTTGACAGTTACGGTTACGATGAAAACTATACGGATGTCGGCAGATGATGCGAACAAATATTATCTGTGAGTTCATTGATTTATGTAGAAAGCTAAGCAGCAAATGTTAAATTACATTTCAGTTAAAGGTTCGTGCATGGTTTCGATTCATTAAACATAAGAAGAAGAAGAAGGACATTGTCAAAACATCCGATTGGTAACTGTCTACTGAATAGTCAGTTCTAATTGTAAGTTTTCCCCTTATTCAAGCAAAATTCCGTATAATTATTCTATAAGTGCAACATACATCAACTAGGCTAATCGGTAAGTTCATTAATGATCCCTTCGATTAAGGAAGTCAATCAACTGGTCAAACTCAACCAACCACGTAGAGGTTTACGTAATAGGCACGTAAACCTAACAGAACACAGAAGTCCTTGGTCAATGATTTCTCGAAACTTTCGAACGTGCATCGCGATTTCGAACTCTTTTGTTCTCATCAGCACGTTGTAGACATTCCGATAGAACACAGACGAATTTACTTGAAGCCTTGAAGCAGCGTTCAACGGCGTGGTGAACGCCACTTATAGAAATTTGCTAGTAAGTATGAGTTCATTAATGCTTGAGAAGGCACCCTTCAATTAAGTATATAGGTTTGTTAGTCTACGTGATAGGTACGTACACCAAGAGTAAGAAATCGCGATCGACGTCTGACGGTTTCGATAGATCACTGACCAAGAACGTGTTGTGTTAGTGACAGTGAAACATATCCTGTATTTTGGGGAACAAAAAGAAACAGCAGTTGTGATTTTACATACAATTTGACAGGTGTTTTGGCCGTTTCGTTATTATCAATGAAAGAATACTCAATTTTTCAAAGTAATTTAATCCAATGCTGTTTATTTCGTTATGAAGTAATTTTCATATTTAAGTGTAGATCCAAATTACGTAAAAGTACTTTATAGCAGAAAGAAAAGCATTTTGATTAAAAACATGATGGTCGTTGTCCGATATTACTATTGAAACAGCAGATTTCGCAGAAAAGCATTAAGGTGCCAATGTAATAGAGAAAATTCGATAAACAATTGGTTTAGTGGGTGCATTATTTTGGTTTCCTTGTTTGCCTTTTGGTGACTGCAAAGCATGAACGGATTCACAGCTGAAAAAGGTTATAGAAGAGTTTGTTTATATGAAGGATCGTAGGATTTAATCAACTTTCAAAATACTGGCGAGTGAACTTGCCGAAGACTCACTTCATTTCACCACGAAACGCCACTGATCGCATTGTCTATCAACGTCAAAGAATTATACACAGAAATAGAAATTTATTATTTTCGAATTTTTGTTTCATAACTTCGTTATGAGACCTTCCTTGTCTTGAGAAATTTCAATATTTTAAGACAACGTGAAGTATCCTGTAGGTTCTTAAAAAAATCGAGTTAAGCTGGTACGAATTGCTTGTAGCTTTAACTTAATAAATGATGCATACTGAATTTTAAAAAGACGGTGGTACTTTGGCTTGCGCTCGTAAAAATGTGTAATGGAATCAAAAAAACCCAACCACCCACCTAAATATTTTAATGAAAAAAAAATGCCGCAATTATTGCCTTGGTAAAATAGCCGTCGATATAATCGATTGACGAATGGTTTGAAACTAAAGCAATAAAAAGAACTAAGTATAATGCGTGCCCATATAAAGTTACCTACACATAATATCATATAAACGACACAATGTGCACACATAAGTAAATAGATGCTGTATTCCAACATGATTTTATGGTTACTATTTAATTAACGCAATTACTAAAGCGGAGCAGTGATAGCCTAAAACAACTTTCACGGTAACCATTACAGCGCTTTATTACATGTTATTATCTACCGTTACAGCTTATTACAGTCTATGTCTATGGTAATGTTTAATAATCGTCTATAGGATATGTATCTATATATACGTGTAAAGGGTACCTACTCTAAATTATGGATAATTTCTTAAATTTCAATGGTTATTACTCAAACACATTCAGCCAAGGTAAATCGAAAAGTTCGAACTCATACAGCAAAAGTTACCACACATTACTAAGTAGCGGCGAGTATTAAAAGAAAAAGGCTAATTATCGAAAATCGTTAACTAGTGAGCTATATAATTAAATTAAAGAAACGATGTATAATACAACGCTATCACTTGCGTAACATGAAACCACTATTTGTTGTAGACTTATACAAACTCTAACAACTATACATTCCGACACTAAGGATTTTAGGATTTTATAAAAAATAAGCGTAGAAATCAGGGCAATTTTGGTATTTACTATAGACATAGATAATGGACTGGGCCTTTCCTATCCTCTAGATCATTGCTTAGCATTCGGGAGGTCACCGGTTCGAACCCGGGTCGGGCTGCTCTGGTCCAAGTTTTCTGTGATTTCCTTGGATCATTTTGCAAATGCATTAAAAGCAGTTATATTCCACAGATAGTATTTCACTTCTCTTCTGTCTTCATTTCGTTGTTTTTTTCCTATCCTATGGCAGTCAAATATGAGATAAACAAAGCAAACGTGCACCAGTAGATGTCTTTTTGTAGAATTATAACCTTAGAAAACAAAATTCGCACTTATCGTCATTACAGATCTATATAGAGAAGAGACACAGGTATGGCGAGACATTCGCTTTGTCTCTTTCTAGAGAATGGACAATTGTCATAGAGATAATGGAATAGAGTAGACAAGTCTCGTCGAAATTTGGACATCAATTGAATGGACAAACTCAAAATTTTAGATGATTTACAATTATGGCTGTGAAACATTCATTTATGAAATGTCACTTTTCCATCGTTGGTGACCTTAGTTGGGATAGTTTGGGAGTTGTAAAGTCAAAATGATTATGGGAGTATATTGCTACAGTCCAACAATTCGTTAACATCTTACTCAAGAATTCAGTAAAAGCAATTCTATGCGCTAAATATCACAAAATCTAAATTTAGTTAAATCTAACGGTGACAGACGTTATTAGAATATTCAAGGGAAACTGAAAATGTCAAAGGAAGAAAGACTGGTTGTCTAAAACTTGTCTCTCCTCAAAGCCATGGCAAAATAGCTAATGTATAGAAAAGTACAAGTACTGTAAATCACCTTTGGAATGCTTTCTGTACATTTTAGTCTAAACTTCCTCAGTGTCCCAACACGTTCAATTAACTAATGTATAAAATATGAAGGAAAGTTGAAGTAGTCAAAAAAGATTCTTCCTAGAACAGAAGTATGACAAGCTTATTTCCTAGAAGAACTACTACGCAGAAGTATTGGTAGTATAAAAATAAATTTAGATAAAAAGCGGTATATAATATTTCTTAGCTTATACAGCCCAAAATGATATATCACGTAATAATAATAATAATTCGGCAAAAGAAGTCGGAAAAAAGATCACAACCGATCTACGTTGACCGTAAAAGTCTAAGAAACACAAACCATGATGCACTTAGTACCTAAAATATAACATTTTTTAAAAAATATTTTTAATACAGAGTCCCAATTCATTCTTTAAAACTAAAAAATTTGAATAGTCATCTAATAAAACGAAAAATCATTTTTTTTTTTTTATTAAACTTTTTGACGCTACTCCAATCCGGCGCCTAGAACATCCGCCTAATAATACGCTGTTATTAGGTATATGGGTACCTTCATAATTTTGATACATCCGTTCAAGAGGTAATGAGAATCTATTAGATAGAAGTACTTATTTGGTCAATGACAGATGCGAAAATGAATTTTTATGAGACATAAGTATTTAATGAATAGTGAATATATGTACATACGTACATACTTATAAGCAACTTCTAGATATACGTCTATACTCAGGTATAATAATTTTAGATAAAGTTATTTACAAAAAAATAAATTAACTAACTCACTAGCTTAATCCATTGCCGTTCTACGTATACTTTGAATGTATAAATTGGCAATGAAATTTGAATTTTACTTTCCTATCTTGATTCGATCGTGTTACTTTAGGAATGCTGTACTGTTTACCAATAACGATTATTAGGTTTACTTTTATAGAAGATTTACCGAAACAATTTCCATGTAAATTCGTTTTTTTTTATAAATGTTATCTCCTTGGTAGCGTTTCAATCCCGTTACATTATGCAAATAATCACTTGCGAAAGCTAACACCTAAACTTTTCAAAGAGAGCACAACGGCTTTATACTTATAAACATTATATTTGTAATCAATTGTAAAAAAAGAAAAGAAAAGACAAGTGGTTTTTAATTCTTAAGAATCAATGTCAATCTTTTTGAGTAGATGCTTTCACGTTTATAATGAACTCTATACAGGGTAACCTACGACTACCTTAACTTATGATTAGAGGAAAAAAATTGTGTGTTTGCACTTTTTTTGAAAGTTTAAACTAGGTTTTGACTAGAATAACATTAAAGAACTTTTGTTGCTTGGCACTTGGCGTTCCTCTTGTACCAATGAGAAGAAACTTTTGGGCAACATACGTAAACCATAACTACTATTAGTTTCCACTCAAGCAACTAAAATTGTCAATAGTTCCATGCTGCTTGTGAGAGCGAAACTTCAGTGTTCACACTGAATGTGAACAGCAAACGCGGATATGGAAGAAGTGTACAGTGGCCGGCACGTAAGGAGATTCAGAGACGGTCAGATTGACAGGTAGGTAGGCGGAGACTTTTAAATGAAAGAGCCAATAAGAATATAGCTGGACCGAAACGTCAACTTATAGTTCAGCGGCGAGTATCACTGAGAGAAAAAGTACTAAACACGGAACACAATTAAATTCATTCAACTGATTTACTTACCCTAATGGGGTTATAATAATGTATGCGAAGAGAACAATTAAAATTCATTCATTCATTCTATCATCACGACATAAGGAGAAAATCACGGTTATAAGTACCTAATTATATAGATCTAGGAATAATAACTGATTTAAAGATTATTAGGTATGCATAGATATAAGTTGTTGACAAACAAAATAATGTCGAATGAACAAAACTTGATAATATGAATTATGTAGTGTATCTTACCCAGGTCTATTTGTTAAGGCATTTGTTAGAAAACTTAGTTTGTACAATCGATCTTTATATTTATTATTTTTATATTTCGTAGTTTCGTTTATAGGTGTACGATTTGTGCATATACCAGATATCATAAATAATGTTGTTTAGCCTGGGTATCAGGTTCGCTGGCTGCGATAGAAGAATATCGTGGTTAGCAGTTGTAAGTATATTATTTCTTTACGAACAACCACTTCTCTACTCTGTTAATTTGCAACTGTTTGCCACTACGCTACTGAACTTTGCTGAGCAGTTATCATTCTGGCTACCGGTCGATTAACCCCGCCCTAAAGGGGCTAGACTTTGCCACTGCGCATCCGATGATTTATGGCTTTTGAATCTCTTTACGTGCCGGCCACTGTAGATTTAGCAGTAATGTCATACCATACCGGGTTAAGCTGAGCCACAAGCTTTGAGGAACGGAAGCAGTACTGCATCGTGCAGCTACTGAGCGCACTAAGGAATGATAATGCGGAAAGAATAGCTTATGGTATTTTCCAAAATCCTATAGGAATATTCGTCGCCGATATAGAATTGCTATTGGTTCAAGTTACTTCCAATACTACATAGAATGACGCACATTATAGATTAGCTAGTTCAAATTGCATCATTTGCTTCCACCATGGTAGTAATAATAATATTAATAGTAATTTGAAGTTTACCGTTCTCAACGGAAATCGGCGACAAATAATAACCGTTGACATTTGCTGCCGAAACAAAGAAATTTTTAAAAACTTCTGAAACATTTTAACGCAAGGGTTCCCCAATGTTTCTGAGGTGGAAACCTAAATTTAAACTGTTAATGAGGAAACAAAGAATACATTGTGTACGAAAAGATTACCTCAAAACTGTAACAAAAAAAGGTTGTAAAATAAATAAACAAAAGTATCCAAATTTGAAATTAAACGGTGTATATATTTCACATGCATGTACACATTTCAACTTATACGTAATACACATAAACCTAATAAATATTTTTAAAAAACGTGATTGTATATTAAATTATCAATTAGATGTCAATCATTCCCTATAACTTAACATATTTTGAGGAATATTTACAGTTATGTCAACTTATCTATCTTCCTTCCTTCTCTTACAATAACATTTTTTTCTGGTTTTATTAGCAATCGATTCATAAACCTTTTAGTTTTTTAACCATTATTTATCAAATCATTCAAATCCGTAACTAATCTTCGTGTTCTTTTATTGTTCGAACTTTCATCAACATTAATTATTAGATATTGTATTTTCATCGATTTAGAAGACGTTATAAAATAACAGGCATCCACCTACATACGTTTGCTAATACTTTAAAAGTTTAAAACTGTCTTACGAAATCATGATTACAATTTCTTATTATACTTAATACTGCATATGTATATTATATACACCTTGAGTACAGTCAATTAGAACAATATGGGTTTGATTACTAAATGCAACAATAGCTGTTACAATACGATTTAATGATATGTGAGTCATTAATTTAGTTCAGATAAGTGGACTAAACTGTCACTGAAGTAGGTACTTTTGTTCAGAAATCGCATTTGGTATATGGGCATACTTGTCCTGCTTAAATGCGCAAATATATGAATACATTACGGTTGAACAGATATAATCGTATGTATTTATTTTATATACGTACATTATTAACTAACATGTACAGAACCGTGTTTAAGGTTCGGGGTTGGGTCCTCCAAAATAAAATAATTTTGATAGCTTCAAT
Source organism: Agrilus biguttatus (assembly GCA_963921985.1). Taxonomy (NCBI): domain Eukaryota; kingdom Metazoa; phylum Arthropoda; class Insecta; order Coleoptera; family Buprestidae; genus Agrilus; species Agrilus biguttatus. Next base: position 34,329,663 of record OY998117.1, read on the forward strand.
AGTATTCTTTATTTAAAGTAATTTTGATTCTCAGTTTAAATCAAAAATTGAAGAAAAGTATAAAAGCAAAACGAACAACTGATTACAGAATGAATACAGTGTGCAAATTACATATTTCTTGACATTTTCATTCACAAGGTAATTTACCCTTTTAATGGTCAAACAATAGTGGTTACTAACAGGAAATCCTTGATCCTGATCAATAAATACATCACTACCGATATTGTCGAATGGTGTTAAGTAAATCAAAAACTATTCAAACTTCTATTAGCGTTTATGTAAAGTGTCAACTTATAATAAATAAACTAAAAGTAGCTTTTTGTTTATATGTATAATTATTTAATCATAGACATTATAAGAAAAATATTGTTCGACGTATTGCATTGATTATAATAATAAAAATCTATTTATTCGTGGGGAGGTATAGTTTAGATAAATCAACATTAATAAAGGTTAAAATTTGGATACCTTGACACAAAATGGTTGGTGGATTCCTGCGAATTAAACATCTGTACCACTGTATAAACCTTTCATAACCTAAAAACTGACTATTCGGTTTGTTACTTTTGGAAGAGTATCGAAAAACTATTAATACATTTTGTCCAAAAACGTCATAAATAATTAAGGTACTTGAAGATTGATCGTATAAGTTTCACCAATTATCAAGGGTATTCGACAAACTGCCATCAAACCCTCAATACACCGGGGAGTTTAACCAACGAAGTCTTGCTCTGGGTCATAGTGACACGAAGGAAAACGAACTCTCAGGCTATCTTGCAACAGCGAGTATCCAGATGCACTTCATTGGTCCAGAACGAGATGTTGGCATTTGAGGTAGCATTACCAAGCAACAAATTCCAAGATGGGCCCCTTCAGAGTTACACAGGGATTGGAAAACACAATCAAGATGTAGGCAGACAATGATCTTCATCTCCCCTACAAACCGTACAAAGATTGGGAAGAAAAAATTATCATCCTCAGCAGGAGAAAAACCAGGAAATCTGGAAATCCATACAGGCCACGGATAATTGCGATACTATAGGAAGAAACTCGAATTAGCCACCACCATCTTTTCATGTCGTTTCTGTGACGCAGTATAGGCGAAATTCGTGACTTAAACAGAAAAGTTGAGGGACCACCTATGCTTTTGAGATCTGAATAAGCCTAAATCCGATAAATAATAATAATACCAACTACCAAAGAGTAAAATGACATAGGGTGCAACGTCGACTCAATTTGGCAAGAAGAAGAAGCCAATCAGAACAGAAAAAGCTTCCTTGTTCCCAGAGTTTGTCGTGATGATTCGCATTTGTCATTTTTTATTAATACTTCACATTTACAGAAAAATCATACATTAGTTGTCACATATATGTACAATACACATACATAAGTAAGTTTATATCTAGTGTAATAGTCGTGCGATCTTAAAATGTGTCTTAGGAGATAGGAAGGAGCCAATCGGATAGTTTCATGCACCATGGCCTTAATACCTAACGTTAAATCCGTTTCGCCGTAATTACTTTTAAGAACAAAAAAATGTATGGCTTATTATCGCCTCACGCCCAAATACTTTTAGTGTTTTTTTTCGAGTCTAATGTTACTCTTGTATACTTATGTGCTTCGTAGACTGACCTGATCATAATTCAAGTTAAAAACAGGTTTAAATTTATACATGCATACGTACCAGTTCACGTACAATTTCTTACTCGCTGCCTAATCTGATATGGAAAAAGAAATTCAAATAATTTGACTCTTTTAACAATGTGGGAGACCGCAAGACGGTCGGACACATTTAAATTCTTTAATTTCATCGCGTATCTTCTATCTGAACGACGACGACTTCGCTGCTGCCGGCGCGTCGTTGTTACGTTCTCTTCTGTTGTTGTTGGTCGACTTGTTCGATTCAAATGCACGACTTCGACTATATATGCGACTGACATTTTTTTTGTAGCTTTACATACATGCACACAAACACGAAACAAAGCGTTGACGTTCGTATGTTCCAATTTATTTCGAAATCAGATCATTTCGAAACAGACAATTAGATGGAGCGCCATAATATTTCCGTAACGGCGTTCGAGAACACGGAGAAAATGTCATCGAAAAAAGACCTGCCCCATTAGAATGTACAGTAAACACTCGCGCACGAAACTGTTATGTCACTTCTTTTTTTTATTTTAATGATTATGTATACGTATATACATAGCAAAGACAAAAAAAAAAAAGAGCGAGAGATAGCTACGATTCTTCGTGGTAAAAGTCATGCATATCGTACTGCTGCATATTAATTATTAATTTAAAAAATGCTGTATTATAAAAATTAAGAAAATGTTACGAGATTAGGTTAACACATTTCAAATAGACTTGGGAATAAAAACGTAAGGTTAGATAAGGAGCAGTGCCGGCCTTACTACATGTGGTGCCCAAAAGCAAATTTTAAGTAAGGGCCCTAAAAGAATTAAATATTGTACAAACCCTTCTAATAGTATCCAATAAAATTATAACTCTAAGATTATATATAATTTTTCTGAAAATTTATTAGGTTACTTATATAAGTTACATTATTATTTTAATATAGTAAGCTACATACTTACTAATCCATATCTAATATACAAAATTTACGTTCAAAAAATATCTCCTAGCGCTTTGTTGTCCCTAAAACCTGACGCCACTATACCGTGCTTAACATTGCCGACCCCTGAGTCTGGAATTGATAAAAACTATGGAAACAATAAAAGAAACCCCTTTAAGCCGAATTCATGCATCTTCAAAACATATTTTGTTATTTTGTTAAGAGTATTAGCGCAATTTTTATTAAGATTCAATATACAGGCAACCAAAAAGCCTATAGACCACGGCCCAAAAGCTCGGTAAGTTATCTTAATTCGATTGACGCCGGTCGTGAAAGCCTACAAACTACAATGAAATTTATTTTTCCTAAAAGTGAAAAATTGTCCTTACCGCAACTAGCTTCCTTAAAGGAGTAGTATTTCTTATTTTCTATCTTAAAAAACATTAGTTTCCCCTTTATGACAAAAATTATTTTAATAACAAACATAAGTGGGTGATCACAATTTCATAATAAGTTTATTAAAGTATTACTAAGAATGAAAAGAACAAGCAAGAACAAATCGTATTTTTCAAAATTTTAGTTGAGTTCAATCTTCCTCATTTAAGGTTTAATCTACTGTTTATATTTGATTTACCCTCGTATTTAAAAAGTAGACGTTCAATATCATTATATATAAAATAAGACACAAGTAAATTTGAATTGTGTATAATGTGCCTCAATTTCATGAATCTCAGTTTCTGATCAATTCATGTGCGTCATCTACCTACCTACTCCGTTTTTTAAAAGAAGTAAATTTTTGGATCTAACATAATGTAGGTGTAATTCATTATTTACTTACACTTGTCAGCTCGATTTATCATCAAGTATGTAGAACATACATATAAAATTCCTTTAAATGTTATGTAAAAGCTTTGAATATTTTTATCTATTAATTCGACATAACGTATCACTTGTAACAATGTACATACAACGTAACACACAATTCACAATGTACATTCAACCAGCGTAAGAAAAGCATTAGTTCAGTCATGCACACAGATGCGTAGTGGACAACACTTATCTGCTACCCTCGCAAATAATCCGTTTTCAATCATAAAATGCATAAAACGTGGCAGCGTACCTGTTATCCTTTTCTCTCCGAATGCGTACTCACTTCATTTCAGCACAGGTTTTTCATTACAGTAAGACCTTTGCTTACGCTTGCCAACCTATAACTGCTAACTAACCGCTTTTTAATCAAACATTGCTTTCAGAAACGTCTAGGCGAAATTGAAAACAACGATTTATTCGTACTAAAATATAAAGGTATACACATTTCCCAACAGCTACTCTGATCTACTCTGTAGTGCAAAGCCGGAGGGTAGGGCGTAAACCCCTCTGCAGCCTTCTTGTAGGAATCGTGGGAATGGGTGGGTGGTGTGGTTAGGGAGAGAACGATGAGACGGACGAAATGAAGACAGAAGAGAAGTAAAAGATTAGCTGTGGAATATTACTGCCACAGCATTTGCCAAAGTGAACCAAGGAAACCACAGCAAACTTGAACCTCCCGAATGCTAAGCAATGATCTAGAATACTAGACCATGCCGCTCAGTGGAACGGAGGCCTATCCCTACCTAACATTACAATAACATTGAGATGATTCTTATCTAATTTTTTACTATGTGTCATTAAGATAGATAAGGATTGAGTTAAATAGTGTAAGGTCCTTTCTCAAATTTTTCAATTTTCATCACCACCCACTGCTTTTCTAACACTTCTCCGTACCTACACATAGCTTTTCAGTGTTCTGCAGGTTACTCTTACAGTTTCTACCCTTTCCTCCCCCCGCCCCGCCCCTCAACCAACACTTCCTATTCTCACCTCCACTCAATCCTTATAAACCTACACACAAGTGTTAAGTGATGTACTAGGTCATCTCGACTCAACAACCCCCTTACTTCCCATTCCGAGTATATCTGCAAAAAATAATTAGTGTTTTTCCACAAAATATAAGTGTAGATCAAGTTAGTCACAACACTTGTCAGGTAATACTAAAATCCAGCTTTCAATATCGCGCCAAGAATACATTTTTCCCAATTTAAACTAATTTTTTATCTGATTCAAGAATTTTGTCAATTACAATATGGTAGACAAGAATTAAGAAAATTTATCGATCTTCCTTCTTAACCTGGAAATGCGCTTTTTTGCAGTGTATTTATTATTTATTGTATAGATACTATTATACGAACGTAATAAAGAATAAATATTATCAGTTCTAACTGCCACATGCGTCTTGCAATAATTAACTCAACAGGTGCCATTTATTAAGTCAAACTAACCCTGTAATTGGCTTGACAGACTAAAAATAAGTGGCCGGTCGACTTGGAGCTGGAATTTCCTCGATTTCAACACAGCGACATTAAGTGAGAGAGAGTTTAAATGAATGAAAATGAAAAAAATAGAGGGTTTTGCACTATCTGCAGTTGTTGAGCATATTTCATGAATCTCTAGGCATTATACGTACATCCTGCTGAATGTAATGGTTAATCTAAAAATATCGAAACTTAAAACGACTCTCAGTCTATTTATAAATCTCGCGGCAATGTTTTCTGAATGGCAATATTTAGACCAGAACTAACTACAATAGTATACACTAGTTTATGCCAACTTACGTGTTTTTCTCACTGTCCGTTATATTATTAAATTAAAAAGTAAATGCTCATAATACCTGACCATTGTACAATCTCTCTGATATTCTGATGTGCTGTCTTAGTCAGCCTCTTGATTAAAAACTAAAGACGTTTAATGAACAGTCCGAAATTTTTTACGCTTGTAATAATTATCCACGTCTTAAAACGCTAACATTGTTCGCGTCAATCAAAATTTAAGGGAAATGAAACGTATAACGTCCGACTATTAAAAGTGTCAGTCATTTTTTTCTTAGTCGACACGAAAAAAGTATCCCTAATTTTACATAAAAAAGCGATTAGATATTACACAGGTAAAAATTCCTAGCAAATGATCAAAAGGAAATTGGGAAAAAATATTATACTTTTCGTGTATTTGAAAGGCTTCGGGACCATATATGTTGAATACAACGAATTGTAACTTTTAAACTCATTCAGATAACAACGCAACCATTATAGTTGTGCATAGTTACTCCAAACCTAATACACAATGGTAAATTAAGCATTTGCTTCACCTAAAACAAATCTTTCTAATGACTCCCTACACTTCAGTATAAAAGAAATTGAAAAATCCTTTCGATTTAAGTCGAAAATAATCGTAAAAACTTACTTACAGCGTCTTTTTTAGATTCTTAGACGGTCTTATTTGGAAATATATAATAAACAAGTTTGAAGATTAATTTTTTGAAAACAGAGCGTCCAAATGAAAAGTAGTCATTCTAATAAAGTAGTTTCCCTAAATTACCCTACATGGTCAGATGCATGATAAATAAAAGCAATTTTGTCCCCATTTCATTATAAAAAGAAAGTATCTTAAAAGATAAAATAATGAGATCCATAGTTAAGGCATCCTCAAATATCTTATAAAACACTGACCGACAGAATATTTGATTATATTGCTGACTAGTACAACCCATCCAAATTTGGACGCACAAGTACCGTTATAAATGGTGCATAGAACATATATTTCAACCATGTCGATCCTCCATAGCCTAACCTAATATAACCTAACGATTCCGTCGGCAGCCACTACCACATCCTATATATGATCCTACGATAATCGAATCAGAATATTGACATTTCAATACGAAATCCGGTGGTGCTTTTCAATTAAAGATTCAAATTAAATGACAACATTCTAGATTTCGAATTTGACCTAAGGAACAGTTTTATCCTTTTATTAAACGTTTTAACAATTAGGTAATTCCAGAAAGTTGTACCATGAAAGAAGATAACTGTACAGATTTCCACTGAAAACGTACGTACGCTAACTCATTTGCATATTGGCACACTATTATATACGGATACAGAGATTAAATCGTTCTTTTTATTTCTGATTTTACACAATTTAAATTAGCTAAATACCAAACCGAAATTAAATATCGATTAAATTTTAAAATGTTCTATTTTGTATAAGAAAACTGCTATTTGTATGAAATTACTATATTCATTTCATATAAAATTTATTTTGAGTCACAATTCAATTCAGTTTCTTTCAGTTTCACTTTTTTTAAATACGAGGGTAAATCAAATATAAACGGTAATTTTACCATTTAGCTTAGCACGCAATTCCGATCTAGAGGATTCGATGCTCAAGTGATGTTTGGTTTATGAGGAGAGGGAAATCAGCTTAGGTAGCAGCTGCACTCGGTTCTGTCCGCAGTACAGCCATGACAGAAGGCAAGGTACCTTCGTCTATTGCACAACGCATTGTCATAAAATTTTTAACCAATGAAATTTTCACTTGTTTGAAGGCACATTTTGAGGATGTTACACTGTCTCAGAATCGAGTGAATACGTGTACGTGGGTCAGAGAATTCAGTGATGGGCGAGAACGTGTCGAAAATGAATGTCATGATCGACGCCCAGGCACCCAAGAACGAGCCTCACAAATGACATGATGAACATCCGTGCTGTTCGAGAGCTTGTAGAAGGTGATTGCCGGTTAATTATTGAACAAATCTCGTCAGAACTGGGTACCAGCTATGTGTGTATGAGTTATCAATCCATCATCACTGATGAACTTGGTTTAAGAGAAATTAGTGTTTGACAATAATCGCGTAACGAAGTAAACGACGGGGTGTGCCCATTCGAGACGTCATCCTCCTTCATGACAACGCCAGACCACACACCGCAGCTTTACAAAGGAATAAATTGGAAGAAATGGACTGGGAAACCCTCAAGGATGCTATAAGAAGGATGTTATAGCCCTAACTTGCCACCCTGTGATTATTTTTTGTTCGCGCCATTGAAGGAATCACTTGGACGCAAAAGATTTGAAACCAATGAAGAAGTAGAGCAGTATGTGCGCTATTGGCTAACAACTCGCCCTCAAACTTTTTATGAAGAAGGAATATTCAAGTTTCAAAGACGGTGGCATAAGTGTGTAGAGCACTGAGGTGACTACATTAAAAAATGTTAAAGGTTTAGTTTGTGTGTGCCATTAACCAATAAAATTATTTTACAAAATTACCGTTTATATTTGATTTACCCTCGTATTTGAAGCACGAAAACCTTTTGTTTAGATTTCTCAAGAAAGGTTTCATTCTAAATATCCAAATGTTAAAAATATGCTTAGAGATGCACTGTCACCGCACGTACAAGAAGACTTACTGCTTTTATTATAAAATTGTGTTAAGAAGAGAAAAGTAAGTGAGATATAAAACACCTTTACGTTTGTCTTCTCCCTTTTCATATTTTATGTATGTATAAGCAATAAAAAAGTTCTTAAAACACATTTCAAGTAGAATTAGTAGGTACATAGTTGTCGCGTAACTTGAAAAGTTTCTCGGAGCGCTTTACAAGTCACTGAATAATGTAAACTTCTTCATTTTCGCAATGATATGACTAACAAATGTGAAGGATGTAGGTATACTGTTCGCAAATTGTCATAACTTAACATCTCATTGTAAAGTATGATTTATTCCAATCTGTCGCTTGCAAATGGAGTACCGAGTAAAATAAAACTTCATGTTCGAATATGCTTTAAGTGTCTTAAAGTTTTGTTAAAAATTTCCCCCTATATATTTTTAATTAGTACCTTCAAGAAAATTTAAAAAATCATACATGATTGCCCACGACGTAATTAGATTGTTGTTGTTTGGAATGGAATTGTTATGTAGTAATACTTATGCAAAAGTATTTGATAACAACAAGGAAAACAAGTAAAATACCTGGCGTTTAACGCTGGAAGAGCTATCACTGAGGCTGCCAGAGGCGGTGTACTTTCGAGGACGTAATTTGTGTCTGACACCTTGACTTTCTGCACTTCCAGTTCCAGTTATATTCTGCAAAAAATGAAAAACGATGTTTATTTAATCAAATGACAAATTTCCATAAACGGTAAGAAAAACACGCGAGAATGTTTCAACGATATACTTATTCAATCTCGACAATTGGAGTTTACCAAACAAAATGGTAAAAACCTGGTTAACAATCAGAAAGACTTCAATGTATATAACACAACGCTGATGATTACAAAATTGTAAACATAAACTTTTCTGTAAACTTTCGTTTAAGTTCGCTATTTTTTTGTTTTACCTATCAGAAGTATTCACGGTGTACTGATGAAAACAAACAAGTTTAAAATCGCAATCCAGTCCTGACAGTTGCAACAGAAAATGCCGACCAATAAATTTCTGTAACTGAGTTTTATTATCTTATGTAAATTCATAGTTTATATTAAGAACTTCGACCCCCACTAGAAAACATCGACTAGTGGAAAGTATTTCTACACAACCGACTTTTAAAAATATTGACAAACCATTCATTAGGATTCGTAAATATTTTGCTCAATTTTACAACAATTAATAATTTAGTTATTAATAATGAAATATTTTAGAATGATTTTTTTTTATTTAGCAGGGACAAGTTTTAAATACATTAAAGGAAATATGTAGTGGGTAAAAATTAATTCAGAAATTATAATCAATTAATATAATTAATAATTTTCTCAAGTACATAAATTAATATGAACAATGACAAGCTATTTGTCGAAACTATAGTCAAAAGGATTTGTAAATAAATAATGTGATAATAAACAAAGCAGTGTTTATTAATTTATCGTTAAGATGAATTATCACAAAGTAACGGCCGAATCAATCCAATTTTTTCAAGAAAAAGTGATATTACTTTAAGAGGTTTACGAGTTAAGGAATGTGATTTCGAATTTCTCTTATAATTGTTATATCTCTTTGGGTAATGCAATAAACCACCCAAAACGGGGACTATAACACATTATGTACATCTTCATCTTCCCTACACAGTCTGTCAAGGAACAGGCTGCGTAGCAGCTCACGAGACATACGGCAGTTTCATCACATTATGTCACATTTGCCCGTTTATTACGGGCGCCTTATCAGACCCATCGGAACCATGATGTGAAGGATTGCGTTAAAAATATAAATTATGTATATTCTGGCCCTGTTCGGCAAATGCGATAGAACTGATTAAAGTTAGACCAATTTAAACAATTTGAAATGTAGTTTCTTAAGTTAATGTTATATAATGGTTCCGTTTTCCTTAACACAAACGAAACTATAAATGCATTCCTGACAGCCGGCTAATTAGAAGTACTCAAGACGGCAGCAGGTGCACTTTTACTACTATGTATACCTACTTCTACTACTGTTACTGCGATGTTTAGGTAATATCTCCAAAATGAAGAAAGAAAAAAAGGTACCTTACGAAAAACCAGAAAGATAGTCGGTGAGGTTTTGTTAATTTTTATTACTACTACAACAAACCAAAAAGAACTTCAAAACTTTCTACAAAAGTAAATCTATTGAGGAAAACAATGATTCTCTCAAAACTTTACACTATACAAGATTCAAATCTAATGACATCGACTGTGGAAACCTTGACTTTGTTCTTTGTTTGTGTTATTCATTAAAGACAATTGGTATAACGAACTTTTTGTAATTAATCGTTTTACTGAAAGAAATAAAATTTTTGGAATGTGATACAGATTCTATTATTGATTACCTTTTTTAAGAAAACAGACACAAAAGTAGGATTGTCATTAGGTGCGTAAAGCCAAGCATTTTCTCACTGTACCTAATACTTTTCTTTACTATTATACTTAACCATTCACTTTTTTGCAATTTTAATGCCTTCATTTTTTTAATATGTTATATCTTCGTCTAAAAATCCATCGGAATCAACAGTGTAAATCAATGTCGGCAGGGGTATTAGCCCTTGGAGTAGTTGTTTCTGTTGATTCAATATTTATGTTTATATTTATTATATATCTTGTAAAAGCCTTTCTGCCAGCGTCCACCTGATGAGACCCGCTAGATCGAAACCGGTCGTGGGATATTGCTTCCCGGACGCTGTGCCTACTGTGTAGGACGCGTTCGAAATGTAAGATCTGTGACCCTTAAAATTTAGACGAAAAAAGGATTTTAATGCATTCTTTTTTTTTTTAATATGTTATATCTTCGTCTAAGAATCCATCGGAATGGACAGTGTAATTCAATGCCAGTAGGGGTGTTAGCCCTCAGAGTAAATAGTAGTCAAATTTGCCTGTCTCGAAAATGTAAGGAAGGAAGATGGAAATGTTTTCAAATATGAATAAACTTATCTTAACGAAATGGTATTTAAAGTGAGATTAATTTGATATTATATTACTTTATTTAATATTTATACTTGTAAGCCATAGTTTGAAATCCATCTTGCAATGCTTATTTAACTGACACTTATTTTTGTGGTTAAATCCAATATCATTTCAAAATTGATACATAAACGTCAAAACTGTTTCAGTATTCATTATAAAAAAAAATAATAAAAAAGAAACTTACATCATTAGAAAATTACATTGCCGTAGATGTGCACAAAATGACAATCATTTGTATTTTCCTGTTAATGTAACTAAAAAGTAGAAAAAGATTTTGCACTGGTCGTGAATCGAGACAAGGCCGAGTAGCGGGTGAGCATCGGCCTCTCCCCGATGCTGTCCAGGGCAGATTCGAACACATCCGATTACGTACGAATTGTTCCGATTGTAACCACTTTATGTTATTGTTTGTGTTTGTGATTGTTTTAATGCAACAAACACAGAACGTAACGTGAACTCATTCATATTAACGTGAAATGTACCTATACTATTTATTTATCGTTTAGTAATTAAAATAGCCTTCATCTGAATCATTTATTTCAATCGGATTTTCGAATTTCATTTTTACCTCCTTACATAATTTCGTCCCTTTACAAAATATAATGTTTCACACGTACTAATTGTAATAATTGTATAATAGTAATTGTAGTAATTTCATAATTAACTTTTTTAACATAAATAGATCTCTTTTATTCTGTTTATATGACATCCATGGCCTTCGGACATTCAAAAAACTACAGTAACAAAACGCGGTGGGTGGCGCTGTTAACTTTTTCAAACTCCTCGCATAGCTGCGTAAAAAATTACGTCATGATTAAGTCGATACGTCGATGGTTTGTTCTTGACAAATTGACGCGAGCTTCCGTCAATTTGAAGGAGCATTAGCATGTCGACGGAGAGCTGGCAGCGACCGGCGGCCCAACGCGCTTTATGAAAGCTTGCGTACCGTAGTAATTCGTGATACATAAAGGGAACCGCTGGCCGCTATGATACAGCTACTTCTAGTTCTACTGTATCAGAACAACTTGCGGCTTCTTCTCGTGATAAATACCGTGTTATGATAGAACAAATTTAACTTATAATATATCAAATATGTAAGTAAATAAATTAAAATAATCACATTTTATAATAGTCAATAGGTTATCGACTACCCGATATGGATTCCTACCACGTACTACGTCTTGGATTGATTCAGTTAAGCAAGTCGATGTCCTTACTAGAAAAGGACTTTGTTGAACATTACTGAATCCCATAATAAGTAACAAATATCTACAGATGGCGTTCACCACACTGTATCTGTTTATTAATCGAACGTTGTTTAATGGCAGCAGTTAGGTTCGTTGGTGTTCTATCCCCCACTATTCCAGGGATGCATAACCTTCGGGTTGATCTCCCTTCTCGAGGAGGGGTTTTAGTCGGTAGGCGCCTCGGCGAATGAGATGTAATGAGTTCCAAATCGCGATACACGTCTGACGGTTTCGACAGAATACTGGGAACTAGTAAATCAGAAATCATGATCTACACCTAGCAGCCGAAAAATGTAATGCTCTTAGTTTACTTGCGATTTATGTGCCTGCACGTATAAAAAATACACCAAATCTCTATGGGTGAGGACTTGCATCCCCCTTCTTGAAACTAACGATAAACAAGTTCCTCGATAACCAATAATATACGAAAGGGCGTTCAGTCGTCATTATTATAGGATATGAAATATAATTCGTTTTAGTGAGGAAATAAATATTTAGCATGTTTAGCTGACCTTTTCAACCCTTAACTTGGTAAATTAAACATTTAATTTCGACAGAAACTGAATTATTTTCCTCTAAAAACTCGCTAACACCTGAAAAACTTCATATAGCAACTTCGATAAAATATTAAAGGTAAATTCTCGTAATGTTCAAGACACGCTCAGAAAATATAGTTCACTAGTTTACAACAAAAATATGTTGTCAAAACTGTCGGACGTTAATTAGACAAGATACTGATCAAGAGCATATTCTTATTTTTGTTCTATTTCTATACATAGCTACGCCGTGGATTCAGTTTGAGAAGTCGATACCCTTATTAAAAAAGAACTTTCCAAACATTACTGAATATCAAAATCAATTGCAAAATTTTACAAACACATGGTGCTTAAACGATTTCTTCACTTATTTAATTAGTTTATACTTTAGAGACGTATGTATTTCGGTGTCGTCCTATTTGTAGTCAGTCCATCGAGCGATCAGTGTATTTTCCGGTCAAATCTTTCTTGAACGTAAAAATGGAGGAAGGGTAAAATTTACCTGTCGATTTTGCGGTCAGAAAAGCGTTTCACGTGTATAATGTATACACCTTTATTTTTCAAAACAAATTGGTTAGGTTAGTTTAGGTTAGGTTAGGTTAGGTTAGGTTAGGTTAGGTAGTGGTATCCATAATAAAGGATATGAGTTTGTCACTCGTGTGCTTCAGTTTGAAAATGTAAGAAGTTCGCTGTACAAAAATCGCTTATCAGCTCAAGGAGTCCAAAAAGAACCATAATCTCGAGAAGAAATCGTGCTCTCGGAAGATTTACTTGTTACAAAGAATGGTGAATCATTTTTGTTAGCAGATAATGGTGATAAAAAAGCTCCATGATGTTAGTTGTGTTTTATTGGTATTCGAACTTATGACCGCATATTTCACAGTCTTATGTTACCTTGACCGCAAAAACGACATATTTAAATGAGATGGGAAAAAGTAACCGCTCAATCTACAATTTTTACGTTTTACCGCAAATTACACAGCAGCTCGATCCATACAACTATGTATTCCTCAACAAAAAGTTCTAGATAGAAGCAATTGTAGACATTAAATTGCAATACTCATTTGTGCACCCTTACTTCATCCTTTCGCTGTATGCAATACTCATTTATGCACCCTTACTTCATCCTTTCACTATATCAAAAAAAAAACATTTCATTTTTATTTTTCTGTGGTTTTAGTATGAGCACTGTTTTTTTTAACCGTTATTCTCTTGTTGGTTTAGATTTTCGTAGCGTCATGACAGCCAAAGCGATGCTGTGTAGTGTAGAGACCACGTAGCGCGTGAATCGTAGCACGCGCTGGCTGTCGGCTGTAGAACAATCGCTTTATATTGTCATCATCGCAGTGTGCTGCGCGATTCTTGCGATGCCCTCCTAGAATTCTCCTCTGGACCAAGTCGTGGTAAAACATCGACAAGATACCGTCATCGATCGGACGAGATAAACGTTAATATGACATGATGTGACAGAAATGTCATACGTATCAAATGCAATTGAAATATTATATTTTTTAAGTAGGTACCTATCTATCAACAGCAGTACAGTAACCCTTCATTTGTCAGCAGGAATAAGATGGTTTATATTTTCTGATTAATGACTAAGTATCCTTAAAGGTTTACGGGTGAAATAAAATGGACAAGCTTAATATATACTGTAATTGATCCTCGATAACTCGAAAATTAAAATTTAGAGGAAATGAGATTATAAAAGAACGAGTAAGTACTGCGAGATATTAAGGATTTCATAGCCACAATTTCCACTTATAGAGTCGTTACTAATGGATAGTTCCCGAAATGAGTTTAACAAACAATAATTCTACTCAGTAGTAGACATAAAATTCTTTTCTATCCCTTCCGAACAGGTATGTTCTACTTTAACTAAATACTGACCAAAAGGGATTAAAATACTGACCAGTAAAGGTCAGTAGTCAGTTTACTCCTTACTAATACTGGAAATGCAAGAATTACTACTTGATTCCAATGAATTATATTTTCACCAAACATTACAGAGCATTCATATAAATATTGAACTCTCTATACGTATAGTCTTGCAAATAAATGGACTCTAATTCGAAATCTTTAACAATATTATATTCAATAAACATCTTTTTGGTGTATTAGGTTTTAGTTTGAGTTTTTAAATTGTCCGTGTACATCATTTAGCTGAATATTATTACCATAGATAGACCAACCCTCGTTGAGGACGAAGATTTGCTCGCTGTCTAAACGTTAGTAACAGTAATGAATTATACCGAGCGCGCAAATAACCCTACGTACTGAGACTAATCAGCGCGCAATTTTGACGTATTCGACTACCCAGTTTTTTTCTGACCGCGGTGCGCAGCTGTCCGTTGCCCTCAGTGAAATACAAGCCATAATAATTGATGAATTCTGCACCTTTTTGGGCGTAGTACCTTTAATAGATATCCTTATTTAAAGGAGGACCTTGTCAAAGATTAATCAATCAACAATGGTAATACCAAATCTTCACGGATGGTAGCTAATTGATTTTAGGTAGTTTTAATGTTAAAGATTGTCGTTTCTAATTGTTACTGTCGATTTTTTGTCTCTTTAAACACGATTTATATTAAGGTGGTTGCTTTTCATCTTTGAACCTTGACATATACTGTATACAACCCCTTGTAAATTATTCCCCAATGTTGACTGAACACAACTCTTACAAATAATGAAAAAATACTGCATCCGCTTGTTTGTGTAGGTACTGGAAATGTCATAATAACAACGAATTTTTGTTTTGCAGAGGTAACAAAAATAAGAATGTCACCAATGTACCAAATTTTAACGTTAATATATACAGCTTCGAATATTTAAGTTTTTTAACAATTAAGAAAACGAAATCAACAAAGTTAATTTATGAGTCGAGTGTATGTAATTGTTGGAGAAGCGGACGGCGACTTTAAAGTAAAATCCGAGGTCTCTCGGAATCGATAAAAACTAGTCTTGAGCTTTTCGGCCACTAAATCCCAATTTAAAAGTAATAAAGCACATATTCAGGCACAAAGAAATATGCTTCTATTTATGTAGTTCTCAAAGACAAAGGCCGCTCTGTGAAGGCTCCAGCAGCCGCCTCCTTCCCGGAATGCAATATATTTAATACGTACATAATTAGAAAAGCTGCAACATGTGTTACCTAAAAATAAAACGACTTCTTAGAACGCTCCAAATTTTTTTAAAACTTATCTCAAGCTAATAAACAACGTGAGTCCCTATTGATCACAAAAGCGGCTCTTGAATAATTCCATGCGTTTGTCTAGAAATTAACATATTTTAAGACGATTTTGCACAGGTACTACCGAAATCCATAGGATACAGCGTCAAGGTTTCTTTTGTTTTAAAGCCTGCTATACGGTTTTTTACTTCGTTCTGTCGCTGCCATTGGAATTCGATAGCTTCCTAACCGGGCATCCAACTATCTGAATTCATTTCATAAATTACTATTTCTTCACTCCACTCCATATCCACGTGTGTACCTATGATACCTACTCTTCCAGGCACATCGATACTTCGTGATATGTTTAAAGCTTTTCTTTAGTAAATGACTTCACGAATGATAATAGCATTAAAAACTAAATCAAAAAATTAACCTGAATTAAACGTGTACACTCTTCACACTGACAATCATTAAACTCTTACTTATTCATTCTATTCATAAATAAAAACATAAGTGTAAGCAACAATTATTTAACACAGAGTCGTCTGTTTATTTTTAAATGTTACGTATAAACTTACATTTTTCCGTGCTAGACATTTGTGCGGAATTGACACATACTCGTATGTATCTTATGAATTTATTATTTAAACCATGTCCAAGGAATAAAAACACCAAACAAGTAGATTTTCACAAATTTTATTAAATAATGTAACATGTTTCGCCAAACATTTGCTTCATCAGACATGCGAGTATTTACTACTAAACATAAAGTATGGTCTCAATATTGCTGATAAAACTAATGCTCTGGAGTTTACAAGTTAACCTGTGGGTCTTGCCCCAATGTTTATATTGGACAGACGAGGAGGAATTTTCAAAAACGAGCACTAGAACAATAACAGTTTCCTTAAAAACAAAAAAGATTCAAATTTTGTTAATCATATAATAGAAGATAAATCATATATTTAATGATAAATTATATAGTAAATACTCGCATGTCTGATGAAGCCAATCAACGTTTGGCGAAACATGTTACATAATTTAAAAAAAATTGTGAAAATCTACTTGTTTGGTGTTTTTGTTCCTTGGATTATGGATTTTCGTCAAGTAAAGGTCGAAACTATGAATTTATTATTTAATCCTTACTCCCAATCAACATTCCCTAACTTTTCAGTTAATAGGAAAAAATAATTTTTAAAATACTTTAATACACTTGTTAAAGAACATACCTACAAAAACGTTATAAGTAAGAAATTGTCAACGAGATAATATGTTCCTAACTTTTTGCAAACAGTCATTTAATCTAAGTCTTCCTTTGTCTCTCATTACTTCTATATATGATTCTAATATGTCCTACCATCCTATCTCTACCTTTCCTTATTGACATCGTTAACGTCCACTGTTCTCCTATCCTTTCTGATACCTCTTCGCGTCTAATATTTTCTATCAGCGGTGTTTTCATCTTCCTCCTATAATACCACATCTCAGATACTTCTAACCTTTATTTATCGCCGAGCCCCCCACAGTTCACGTTTCGCACCCATACAGAGTTGTGCTCCAAACTTAGACTTTAGTAATCTTTTTGAAATTTCAAATTATCCGATCACGAGCACAAATGTAATTTCTGTTTGCTATAGGTGACTCAAACCCGCGCTTACCTTTGTATTGTATTTCTTCTGCTTTTTCCATTCTGACTTATATAACTTCCTAGGTACCTATCGAAAATCGGTTCCTTGTTCTAGTTTGTCGCCATCAATTTTTATATTAGCTTTAACCCTACCTTCAACCAAAATTTTTACTTTATTTTTGTTCATTTTCATTTCGTGCTCTACTGTCAGTAGTCAATTTTAATTAAAGCTGTCTCTCTCCTCTGAGCTATATGCTGTTGCTGCTATATCATTCGCAAATCTAAGCATCCTGTTCTTTGTCCTTGTATATATGTCCCTAAAACGGTCTTGTTTTTAATAGTATTAATTCCATCTTCGATATATAGTTTGAACAGTAGTTACAATGTGCATCCTTTCCTATAATATTTCCTTGCCTACATTGCTACTCAAATTCTGTAACTACCTGTTATCTATTCCTGTATCCAATTCTTACATTTTTAAGGATATTTAGCATGTTTGCCTATTTATCATGACATAGGCGATACATATTAAAAACGCAAACTTTAATTCTAAATCTTGTTTTATTACTTACGCTTCAAGAAACGTCATTTTCATGGAAGTACAAATTTAAATTTCATTAATTACAGCAAAACAATGTACATTACGGACGAAGTTTTAAAACTACGTAATATATATTATCATTCAGTAAAAATATTTATCAAATGATGTATGTATGTATTAAGAATTCATTTTTTTATAGAAAAATATATGTGGTATTTGCACGTGAAATACAAATTATGTATATACTTAATGAACGAGTTGTAACAAACAGGCTATTAATGACAGATCATAAATTAGTTGATTAATTATTTCTCCGAATAATTGCAGATTGTATTTATTAATACAAATTGTAGTTTCAAATTCGACTCTCCTATAATAACCCGACTGAAAGACCAGCCCTTTCAAGAAACCCGCACCCGAGGGAATTACGCGGTGCTCCATCCTTTTCAACAGACCCATATTTCATTTCTAACTAATAAAATTTTAGCACATTTGGAACAATTCCAATAAAAACAGTCAAATTTACAATTTTGGATTTGCAACTCGTTAATTTGTCTGTTGCCGACGTTTCATCCTCGATCGCACGGGACATCTTCAAGGACTTTTCTATCATCTAAAGATGATGAGTAATCGATTTCACGGTAAGCAACATCCGCAATCGCCTATAAATATATCTACAATGCAAATGAATGTAATATACGAACCGTAAACGCCATTCGACAACTTTTAAACTCAAATTTTTGAAACGCTGGCCACTGTTTTATATTTTATTAATAAATAGACCCAAACATCGTTACCTTGGTGTGAGCCAGGTAAGTACATCATACCGATAGATATATCAGAAACAAAGACATGATGCTTTCCGTTTACCCAATCATAATCACCTTCCCCAAGTAACTAATGAATTAATCAAATATATACGTATTATTTACCTACTACCTACATACCTCCACAGGTTTATTTCCCAGAGAAATTATACTGCCGCACTCGCGATCACACATCGTTAACTAGTTTAAACAAAAGATGTGCTGTAGTCATCTTAACAGGCAACGTTCTTCTATCCATGCGTGTTGAGAGCTTGTTATTGAATCTTATCTCACAATTTTTTGCCCTCCACAGAAAAACGTGTAGTAGATATAGACAGCAAAGGCTCGTGAAAGCAAAAGACAAATAATATTACTATCGTTTTTGTTCACATTCATGAAAAATATGTTATGTACCTACCACAAAATTTCACCGTATACCTTGATGTTTACAATGAATTAATGTTAGCGCTTATAATGATGAAAAATGTTTTGCATCTATTATAATTGTTTGCAAGGATTTAATTTAAAGATTACATTATAACTTGAAAGAGAACACGATTAAAACGATTAATTATGTAAACTACAACCATCATTTCGCCTTTTATTAAAACTTTTTTCAGGGTGAATTGATGGTTAATGTCTATTATTTAAAATATCACATAAATGTTACAAACAGATTGATTGTGTTTTGCATTAGTTTTATTTCTGTAATAAACTATTAAATAAGCGGAGTAGAACCCCATTATATTTTTCTTTCAAGATTAAATAAATATCAAGAGTAACCGCCCAATCCGATTAGCTCAGTAAAATTGGTAATCGCTTTATCTTGTCGTTTTAAAGACAATATTAAAAATCGAAAAAAAGAGCAAAGTTAATAAAAAGCTGTTTTTTACATTTAACGAACGGTTTGGGCAAGAAGGTTTCTCCACAAAACACATATATATATATTACTTTATACCAGGCATTTTATTTACAAATATATCGAAATAATTTTTTTTAATCAAAATAAAATAGGATAGTGTAGCTGCCTATTAGTGAAGGAATTTTTAAAATCTATTCAGTAGTACATACTTTTACCCTTTTGATGTTAACGGTGTAACAAATGAATAAAATATTATTAAACTAAATATATAATAAATAAAAAATATATATAAATAATAAATACTATAGCTAAGCACTGCAAATGTAATTGGATGCTAATCTTTCATTGTGATAATAATCTTCATTAGCCTGAGAGCAATTATAGAAAGTGCGAGCTTTGCAAAATTTGATTTAATGAACTTTGAATAATCTTCTATGTGATCTCTTTCACGATTTTGAATATTATCTTTAAAACACAAAAATTAAGCGATTCCAAAACCAAATGCAGGGATCTAATTATTCGATAAGAAGCTATATTTATGGCTAAATGACTAGACTAAATTTTACTAATAAAAAAATCATTTTAGCAACGATACGGTTTACATATTTAAGGGTATATATACAAGGGTGGTTTAATAAGTCCGTGACTTTTAAAGGAAAACATTAGTTTTTCGGCAAAAATCATTTTATTTTTTTACATAATACCATTTTAGCTCGTTACATTTAGTCCATCGTGTTTCTAATTTTTTTATTCCTTCTAAATAATAAGATTTCTCAAGGCCTTCAACATAAGCGTTTGTTTCCACGATGACCTCTTCATTCCACCCCAATCTTTTACCGCCCAGCCTTTTCTTCAGGATTGAAAACAGGAAATAGTCGAAGGGGGATAAATCTGGAGAATAACGTGGATTGCATAGCAGTACGTAAAAATTTTTGCCAAGGTGTCTACACACATAGTGCACCCATCGTGCCGACAGCTTTTACATGTCCAAATATTCATGCAAAATGTAAGAGATGCCTACAGCATCAAACAATTCACGCACTTTCAACCTTCGACCATCGAATATCATTCCATTTCTGGCGTATCGACTTGTTTTGGGCGACCTGAACATTCAGCGTCACTTGTACTGGTGCGGTCACAACGAAGCTCAGTAAACCATTTCTTAACCGTTGAAATCGACGGTGTAGCGGTGCAGAATCCCCATAGTTTTTATTAAACCTCTCCTTGGATTCTTTAACGGATTTTTTGCGCAAAAAATAATGCTTAATCAGCACACGAATTTCACTTGTTTCCATTATTGTGGAAATTAACGAGGTTAGCTGCTTTCAATGGCTATCAAACAAAAATTAAACATCGCAGCTTGATGAAAATTTTATAGTAGTCTACAGATAGATAACACTTAACAGAAACAGTGTTGCCATTACAGTTACTGTATGGGAAATTCAAAAAGTCATGGACTTATCAAACCACCCTCGTATATTAGACATGCACACAACATAAAAGTACTCAAATAGAAATCACTAAGTTAAACTTTACAAAAAATTTAGGATAATGTATAAGAGATGAATGATGAAAACAAAAACAGCAGGTACAAACTAAACGCATGGCAAACTATAATGTTCGGCAACTTCAATCACCTGGCGTCTCAACATGTTAAATTGTACGGTATAGTGGGACCCACCTCAACAGGTATTGTTCCCAAAAATGAATTCTGCCAAATAATTGCAGCCTTTGTCTGAACAAATGATAAATGTAGACGTTTTCGAGAGGGTGTATTATTCCTCTCCCTAGTAGTTTTTTCACTACGACTCGATGGGCGTTACTATTTAACATCCCACTACTTGACTTGTTAATAATTTATATCAGCTATTTACTAAAAATTTGGGGCACCTTGGGAAAATGCAGCGTAAACTCAGAGGACCGAGCATGTTCCTGCCTCATAACATAATTTTGCAAATTAAATTTTTATTGCTCTCTCTCTCTGTCTTTCCCCCCCCTCTCTCTTTCTCTCTCTCTCTCACACTCTTCTTAGTCACGTTCATCATTCAAATGAGAATGAGTTACACTACAATTTAATTTAAGTAAAATTGTTGATACTTAAAATTATGTACATAGAAAATAAACAAATTGCAATGTCCGAAAATTTTATAGTATTATAAGTTATTGTCCATGCCATTCATTAAGGAACTAAGATATTAGTGAATTTTTATTGCTTCATATGTTGAATTGGTCCTAAAAGTGATAAAACAGAAGAGGGTAGTTCAATATATGGGGCTGAATTTTTGAGAATATAGTAAGTTTGTGCATTTTTTGGCTTTTCGACTGTAAATTATAACGTAAATAAATTGCTTTCCTCAGGTATGTCTAAGTATACACCTTCCACAAACAATTTTTCGTTCATTTTAGTAAGAAAGGACAGTCCCAAAAAACAATTAATTGCGTGATATTTGATACATTTGTATGTATACATATATTACAAGCATCTTCCTGTTTTTGTCTTAATTTTTCATATAAAGTCTTAGGAACGATGTATTACGAGCATATATTCTATGTACTGTTATAATTTGAAAACGTGTTTAGAGTTTGTTTAAGTTTATGCATTCAATTTTATAACTTTTGTAAAATAAAAAGGACGTGGTAGACGTTTACTACATAAGCTTAGTTATGTAGTATTAATTTGAAGCGCGAGGTTGTTATAATGTCACTAAATATGTACAAAAGTTTGGTAAAAGTTAAGAAAAGTACTATAGATGTAATTGGATGCTAATTTCATAATTCGCGTAACTCTGGCTTTGAATATTTAAAACTTTTTAATGAGGAAGCATTCTAATTGACCAGGTTTTTCCATTAAAGAATATGAAAATTGACCTGTTGTACGTAAATATTTCCATGCCCTAAATTTTTGTACATACAGAAACCAGGAAAGTACTATAAAAGCTAATACCGTTTTTGTTGCAATTCATCAATATGTTAATGCTAATATAAATGATTTAATCGATGGACTGATTATCTGTAATTGTTTATTAATCTGACTGTTAACGAGCAGCTTCGGTATGGTAAGTGTTTTGTCGGGACTACCTATCATAGGGTATGCTAATGAGAACAAACAACTTCGAAATCGCTATTTACGTTTGGTAGTTGCGACAAAATGCTCACCAAGAACTTTTTAATTCAATAAGCATATACAGCTAGCTGCGATGTGGGTTTAGTTTGACAAGTACTTACATATTCTTAATTAAAAAGAACCTTGTTTAACATTAATGAACCTGTATTTAGTTGTAAATTTTTACAGATAGACTTCACCTACTGCCTGCTTATGGTTATTTAATAAATTAAATCTACCACACTACATATAAACAAAATTGAAGTTCCTACCTATAATTTCGAAAAAAGTGCCTTTTTAAACTCATATTGTTAGTGTTATGCATTTAAGGCAGAAACTACTCTTAAAAAACGTCTATCTGTCTGTCTGTCTGTCTGTTGAAGCTCTTTAAAACGGTTGATCTGTTGATGTCGATGAGACTTTTAACCGAGCGGCGTGGTCTAGTGCTCTAGATCATTGCTGAGCATTCGGGAGGTCACCGGTTCGAACTCGGATCCGGCTGCTCTGGTCCAAGTTTTCTGTGGTTTTCTTGGATCACTTAAGCAAATGCTGGGGCAGTAATATTCTTTCACTTCTCTTCTGTCTTCATTTCGTCCGTCTCATCTTTCTCTCCCTAACCACACCACCCACCCATTCCCACGATTCCTGATAGGAGGTTGAAGAGGGCCTTACGCCCTACCTTCCGACTTTGCACTACAGTGTAGGTCGGAGGGACTGCCTGCCCACCAGCACAAATATCTGGTGGGAATGAAACACAAAAAACAAAATTTGAGACTTTACAGACATGAAGAGGAGGTCGTTCAGCTATTCTAACTTTGTTTATTGGTTTATTATATTCTATCAATTGTATTGTTTATAAGTAATTAGAAAAATCTGACCGTGATAAATATGATTGACTAGTTAATATTTGTATAAAATAAAATTAAAAGTTTTAATTATTGTTACCTAAAAGCGTTACGATCGATGGTAGGTGGTGCGGGCACATGGACGAGTAATCGAAGACCATAGATCATAGATACAGATATTCATCAACGTGATTTTATTGAATTTAAGTGTCCAACTTAACAGTGTGTTTTTCTTCGGTGACTCCCTGAATGGATGATCTCCTTAACCTATGGCAATATGCCAAAAGTACCTCGATATATATAATCCTTATTTTGTCTACTTCGGTAGTACATTTTTTTAAAAAACAGATTAATATTAAAATACATAAAATTATTTTAAAAAAAACGTGTTATACGAATATTTGGTGTTTTCCCACAAACATTTTATATTAATATTAAGACATTAAGACTTTTTTACTTGTTTAGTTAATGTAACAATAAATTAAAATATATACAGCTACAAGTTGGAGCAAATTCATCGTTTCCAATATAGACGTAGCCAAAAAGCAAAATTAAAGGAAAACTGTTACTGTTTACATATCTGGGATTCATAAAATTACTTAAATTACTCTTGAAAATTATCGCAGTTCGATCGAAACAATTGTCGAGTTATCGAAAATAAATTAATGTGGAACATTTTACGTGTTTTTTTACGTTTAAATTAGTTTTATCTGGGATTTAACTGTCGAGTAACCTTCAAACAATTGTTAA
Organism: Agrilus biguttatus; assembly: GCA_963921985.1. Taxonomy (NCBI): domain Eukaryota; kingdom Metazoa; phylum Arthropoda; class Insecta; order Coleoptera; family Buprestidae; genus Agrilus; species Agrilus biguttatus. The sequence goes on from OY998117.1 coordinate 34,354,001, forward strand.
GTAAACTAATAATTGAAGGGGCTTCTCAAAACGTCAAAAACAAACAAAATTACAAACAGGAAAACTAGTCAAGAAAATGGATACGGTTTTCAAATTACAAATTATTATCTTTTTCAGAATTTTAAAGTTGTATGTTATATAAAATTTGAGGTCATTTACTTTCAATTGTTCTGTTGTATGAGAGCAAAATACAAGACCGTATGAGTCATACAAATCCCAAAATCAATCCAATCCTAAAACTTCATTTCGGTCCTAGTCGTGCTTTGACCTATCACTATTTACGATTAATTGGTTAATTACAATTAAGGAGGGAAAATGTTAATGAGAAAGAAGTTTGTTGTACAGCCTAAATTTCGTTTGTAGCGTACCGCTATATCGTCTTACGGTAACTTTGACTGAAGCGAAAACAATTATTCTAATAATTTTCGAAGCGAAAATACCGAGTGACATTTTCGTTAAATTTAAGTCTCGAACAACAATTATTCGGTTATTCATATACACATACATATATGTGTATATATAGAAGATCGTATCGTAAAAGAAATGAACGTACAACGTACCTATACCAACTATGTTTAATCCTATCGAAAAATAATACTCCGCTTTAACATGTAAATGGGATTATACTTCAATAACTGTGCCTCACCTTATCTGACGCCGTGTCATATTAATTACCGGCGAAGGCAAAAAATTGCCGGCCGTTCGTTATTCCTAATATTTCAATGCATTTTAAATTTGACCGTACATAAATACATACTTAGAAATATACGTGCAACATGTTCAGAGAGCATCGACCCAACTTACTATGCATGATTATCTCAAGATCGCTGATGACGTACTTACGTAGCCCGCAGTTTAGCATTGATTAAATTTTTTTCAATAATGTCATTCCGTTCTTTGGCCATAGATATTTGAAAAACGCACCATACAGAGTGACAAAGACTTACAATATTGGCGTAAATTATCGTAAAACTTATTAATAATGAGTAAGTGGTTCCTTTATTATTACTTACTCTTAAATGATGATAGAATAGATAACACCGCATTGTACATCAAAGTCAAATAAATTAATACTTAAAAGACTGTTAATTGTGCATTCTTGATGAAACATTATAGAATGGCTATGTAAAAACAAGAAAATACACAAAATGTTTAAACGATTTTATTAGTCAAAAGCTCGACAATTGTTTCGACCAATCGGTCTTTATCAAGAGTATTGTAGTTACTACCTGAGGAACAGTAATTCAAACCTTAAATAGATAAAAAATACGTACAACATTACAGATGTATATAAGCCTAATAGGGGGAAAAACCATCATAAATTGGTTAACAGAAGTGTACTATTGTTCGATAATATTTCAGTTTGGTTATTGACTATATTATCATCCTTTGCAATTGCTAATTTGATTTCTAAAATTTCTAGAAGATTAAGTTTTCTAATTTTTTCAACGTCGTGAATTAATTGAATATTGTTAATATCTAAAATATGATTGTTTTCTATGTAGTGTTCTGTAAAACCTGTAATAGCACTTTTATTTTTATGGCTAATTCATGTTCATAAATTCTGTTTTTTAGGGCCCGACCACATTGGCCAATATAAACAGCATCACATTTGTTGGAATTTAATTTATAAATGCCATTTTTTTGAAATTTACTTAATCTTTGTTTATTATTGACTATAAGATTACTTAATTTTAGTTTATTTACTTCTATAATATTAAAATCTAAATTCTTTAATCTATTTGAAATTTTATGACTGGTATTTTTAATATAATTTAAGACACAAAAACGGTTAACATTATTAGTTACTAAACCATTTCCTAACATTCTTTGAGGTTGTGTTCAAAGTTTTTTCTTTAAAATATTATCTACAATGTCCACTTTGTAACCGTTGTTTACGACAACATGTTTAATAATGTTCAGTTACTTATTGAAATTTTGATTTGATAATGAGAGACAACTCGTTTAGGAGCGAAAACATGATACCTATCAGCCTTCCCTTCGTAGGATACCTTAAATGTATTCTGTACGAAGCCTTTTTGAAAAAAATTATGAAAACATACAATTGGGAGAGACAGAGTGTTATTTAAAAACTTTATTGAGATCGTAGTCACTTGTATTTCCTGAATGAGTTTCCATTAAAACTTTGTTTATTGGTAAGTGAAAAATTGGCTTACGATTTATAATTACGGTTGGTACCACTTCTTACACAAAAAGCCAGACAAGTGTTAAAACATGTTATATCGTTCCTTTCATCAAATTATTATTATCGTATATATCATTCATTCATAGAACATGATAGTCCTTGTAAAGTAAGCATTCTATCATGTAGGCTGTATATCATTTTAAGCTGAATATAAATGGCTGTATTATGTAAAAGCTGCACAAAAACACACTTCTTTCACATTTGCTAATATAACTTTTAACAATAATGATTCAAACATTTTGTGTACATTTACTGTTATTAGTTAAATGTAATAACACAGTATATATTTATATATGAAAAACATTTATGTTCTCTAATTCTCCTACTTTTACCAATTCCAGTTCTTTGTCGAGAATAAAATTTTCTCTTGCGTTTTTATTGTAAGTACATAAGGTATATTGAATAGCAACAAAAATTTAAAAAATTTACATAAAAAATGACTTTAAAAATTAGCTACCATAACGCAATTTGTGGACGCTTTTGATGGGCAATAAATTTTCTATAAAGTTAACTTTTAAGCTTAATATTAACACGAATCTTAGCTGATTGATAATAAATTTAAAAAATCGAAATTTGCATATCTTTAAAAAGAAAACTTGCAAAGTATTTAGGAAGTTCCCAAAATTGCAATTAAAGGCTAAATAAAAATAAATTAAAAGTTTTTTTTTCAACACGTACAACGAAAATTTGTAACAGGAATAGAAAAATAACCCCAATACATGTGTTTTTAACCCCGCCACGTATCTACCTTTATATACAAATAAAAGCTCTGCTTTTTCAATAAATTGTAGTTTTTTGCAATTATATGCGTGAACTAAATTAATTAATTATATACATCACGTCTTTATGTTTTCAGTTCAATAGGCAAATTTAACGGTTTATAAACACTTAATTTGTCGCTACATGTTCCGAGTTTTATGTTTGTTTTAAATAATTATTTGCATGAATACTTTGTCGTAAAGTTTTTAAAGAAGTGTCCTTCATCCAGAATATTAAGTAGTTTATTTGAACGTAAAGAGCTTCAATTGAGAATTTACCATTCGCAAATTCGACCTTGTAAAAACGTTAAGTAATGTAGCAAGTGCTCCCATGCTTAATAACGAAGAGTACAGACGTTAATAGAATCGTCTGAATATTGTATTTAAGTAGGTCTTTATTATTCGATACATAAATCTTAAATTCATCAATGTTTAAACGAACGAACGCATAATGTGTTTGCTGGTTTGTAGGTAACATTTTACGCAAGGTTTGCAACACTTCTACGACTTCCCGAATGACAAATGTAAAAATTGCTTCTGCTCGGCTATGTTTTAGGAGAAAGTATCTTCCGAAAATTAATTATCCGTCGTTAAATTTAATTAGATTCATGAATAATTTTTACCTCAATGCGCAAAAACGCAGCAAGATAATTGATAAGTGGAGTGGTTGCCTAAATTCTTGATGATGTTGAAACACGTTCGGAAACATCTGTATTATGAATTAATTAAATCCTTTTGCTATCTACATTGAACCTTTAGAATTTACGAATTATACTAATTACATATACAGACTCATATTGACTTATTTCTCTATGTCGTACTGTTAATATACCCCTGAAATTTATGGACATTGACAGCACTGCATAGGTACATATTAAATCACATCAGTTTTGATATTTCTTGGGTTTGTTTCTTTATTTTTATCATTGTAGAAAACAAAAATTTTTGGAATTAACTATAGTGTGATGAGAAACAAAAATATCTTTGTTTTTGTATACCAGATTCATTTAAATATTTGCTAACTTCAATTTCGCTTTTTTGGAAGACTTTAAGGATTATTATTACTGTTGTTTATACTTATAAACGCAAGAGCTTCCCAATGAACCAAATTAAAGTGTTTTCAACTTCAAGGCGTTTAAAAAGCGCGCATTGTAAACGTCATAAATGTCTCAGTCCTTCTTTAAATTGCTTTACATAATTATATTTTATATTGAAAACCGTCATCGGGTGGCAAACCTAATCATTATCCTGAACTCCCTAGAAATGTTACTTTTCCATTTCTTCAAATTATTTACTTATACTCTTTTTGAACTGTAATTTTTATCGTGCAACATACAACGGAATTCAAAATAACGATTTACCTATATCTGGCAGTTTCCATACAAAATTTATTCAATTCACCTTCTGGAATTAAAAATGTCGCATATTTTTACGTTTACCATACCTATAGTAAAAATTTGTGGAACGTATCAGATATAACATCATGAAATTGCTTGATACTTACTAAAAATTTTATTCCAAAATTAGTTGTGAAACGAAAAATTGAAATTACGATAAAAATTACATTTAGAAATAACCTCAGAGATATTCTAAAATCATAAATCTATAAATTTACCCCTGAGTCTATATAACATAAATTGATAATAAACACCTATACGCAAACTAACACACTGGTAAATTTTAGCCAAGTCATCAAATATTTTGATTTCGATGGGTTGTAGAGATGGTACCTGGTCGAAACAACAATTTGCTGCTTCTACACATAGTTGGTATGTAAGAGAAATAACACAAAAGGCTAAAAAAATTGAAACGTTGACTGGGGCCCATAATTCATTACTATTGTTGGTAGATCTGCAATTCCCAGGTTCATTCGAACGAAGGGATGAGGAGGAGGGTTGACGGGGGAGGACGAGAATGTTGTTAAAAGCGAGAAGGCGACCTACGGCAGGTAAATTGTTGAGTGACGCATTGCAGCAGAGCAAACCCGTCGCCGTATCCACTGGTGTCATGATTGCTTCGAAGTAGGTTGGTTAGATTATCATAATATCTCGCACTACCACCGCTGTAATGCAGGTAAAAATTTCAATCTGTCATACACCTTCAACCAGTGACGTACGTGACTAAAAGACAATAGAAACCGAAAAACGTTGTCGTAGATTTCTAGATTATTATCTTCCACTTTTAATCAGCATAAACATTTATTTACTTTTAATTTTTACACAAAACTTGAGAATTGTTTCACTTCATTAAGGTATAGTTGAAATAATACTGATTGTGAGATGAAAATGCCTCACTGATTTGAAACATTTGTTATAAGTAAAAGAAGTAAATCATTATATAGTTATTGTACATTCCAAATGATAATAGATAATACTGATGAAGCGAAATCATAGCCAATACCCCTTTGGTTCCGATTCATTTGGTTTTAGTTTTTGTTATCTACATTGCGTTTGTATCAGAAGTTTCAACTAAATTGCAATAATACACATGTTTTTTACAAAACTGCCATCCTTTAATAGTTCACCCCTAGCCCTAGTCTAAAAAAATAAAATCTGTGTCAATTCAAAATGTAAGGGATAATATAATTATTCGTTACATCGAACTATTGTTGAAAAAATTCCCCAGAAAAAAAGTGCTCTCTCGACAGAAATTCTCCCGAAAATTATTTTAACTCTAAAATACGGGAAATTCGTAACTTTTACGACGCTTTTAGGACTTCGTGCTTTTTTACCCTCTTCGACATGTCTAGCCGTCAGACCCGGAGAAGTCACGAATATAATCGAATGCCGAATGAAGTCAAAATGGGGATCGAATGAATTTAAAATAAAAAGGAGTAGAATAATGTTAAAATAAGAAAATATATTTCTAACGTTGTTTGGTGAATTTAGTCAGGTTATGGTTAGCGTAGTTTTTTCCTTATTTTGACTGTTTTTGATAGAAAATGTCCTCCATTTTTAACTAAGGGAGCATTTTTTCCGGGAAGATTTTTTTCAGGACTTTTTTCCGGGGATTTGCAAGTATACCATAAGTAGTATTATTGTTTTTATACCATTGCCAAAACTTGATGTAAAAACAAAAATTATAGTGAGAAAAAGTTTTATTAAAAAAAAATAGGGTATATTTTTGAGAAGGAAAGTGAAGATTGAAAACCAACAGTTTCATTTGAGGAATATTAGTTATTTTCTTGCTTGAATATTTTTTAACAACCCGATTTTTATTACTGATTAACTACACGAAGTAGATGTGTAGCAGGTATATATATATATGAATTAAAAAAGTCTGAAGTATGTTTCCAAATTACAATGTTGAATATGGGCCATTGATTTTACCCACTAAATAACTGAGAATAAACCAGTACTGCTAAACAAATGTCTCACTTGCAAAGTCGATTGTATTAAAACTGTTTAAAATGCTTCAAACAGTACGACAAAATCTTTAATTTCTCCGTGAGACTAAACGTTGATACTAGCCAGCAAATAGACCCGGTACACTCAGTAATACGATTAATTTAGCAATATACCGTTTAAGAGCTTAGCTAATTACAAAATTGGCCATTCAATTAATTAACTTCATTACAGGTAATAAAAATATCTATGAATTAGGTCAAAACGCTTGTTGCTGATTTGCATTCGTTAGGGACATGTAACTTTAAAATACACCAAGTGTTTTAATTCAATCATTACTCTTATTTTCTTTTCGAAAATCCTCTTTATTTATTCCTTACTTTTTATGTTTAACACTAGGGCTGACCACATGATCCGCTTAATCGATTTACAATCTATTACTCTAAATTTAAGAAAAAAAAAAAAAGATTAAGTTAAAACGAACAGTCAGAAATTGATTCTAAGTCCAATAAAGCAGTGACAATATTATTGGGACCCATTTTCGCTCATCTTTGAGAGACGAGCATTCCGGGAAGTTAATAAATCTGACAACCAATAAAGAATACGATACGATTCTTTGTAAAATATTAAATTATTTAGGTAGTTTGTTTCTGAGGTAACTGTTATTTGTTGTATTTTTGTGTTGTTATACTTCGTCCAAATAAAGAATAAAAATACGAATTAATCGATTATTTTCTGTCAATTCCTATTTGATACTAATAAGAATAGTTCATATACTTTCTGATATTTTTTGTGTCCAGTTTGGTTCTAAAGTACCTTTATGGGCGGAGTAAATTCTAATAAATTAGTTACAATATTTATGATTATTTGTTGAAAACATTTTAATGAAACGCCACTGTAGTATTGTATAATATGCATCATCTAACTGCAGGTAAAGTTCCATGATCTTCGTGCACCTGCTTAGTTGCGTAAGCTAAACCTACCCCTAAGCTGCCACCCTTCTGCCTATGCCACTTCGATTGTTCGCAATCGCTCATTCTCGATAAAAATGTTTCAGTTGCCTCTAAAATAATAATAATAAAAAGAATGAAACGAAATATTTTTTATTCATGACCTGCTAAGATGTTAAACGCACTTCTTGGAATTTTCAACAGTAAAACGACATGCTACGATACAGGTATATATAGGTACCTCTACCTGACACACACTTGTCGCTTCTCCGGCAAAAACGTCAATTCATTATTAATCTATCGAAAAGAACGATCCCTTTTTAGAAACGTATACGTAGATACGTTAAAACTAAAACTGATAAAATCAGAAACCTGTGAAATCGTTCTTCTTGCGCACAGGTAAGCACAAAACAAAGGAATTAAAATTAAGCCAGCATTAATTACTGTAAGGAAAGAGATATGTAAGGAATTTCTTAATTGATCTTTACAATACATACATTAAATAGGTACGTACTACATTTTTCTTTTTGTTCTTTAAAATTATTTTCCCAAACCTGAAAATATACATTAAAAAAACGAACTATATAACGATAGCATCTCTAAAATACAATTAAAGGATGTCAAGGAAGTCGCAGTATGTCGCAACGTACACAGATGGCAGCATATTATCACTTACTGATATTTAAAAATCTTATTTGGTTACTTATATATCGAAATCACCTGTAGTGTATTAATGAAAAAAGGATAATATTTAGTTCCAATAAACAGATAAACAATAACTTGTTCTTTGCACAAATAAAATAATTGAAACATGTATTTTTACATTGCGAGCTTACTTATCTAATACAAAATATAAATAATCGAATTTAGTAGTAAATAGTAAACGCAGTAGTCTTTGTATTACATTAATTGCTAAAAACAATTCTTTAAAAACTAAATATTAAAAACGATTTAATAATATCAAATAAAAATCGTCTTTAGATTTATTACGAAAAATTTTGAGAAAAAATTTGTGCGAAGATTGGAAATAGAAGTAGAAAAGTAAAAGGAGAATAGTCACACTCATGCAATATACCAAGGTAAAAAAAAATAATTGTTATTGTTATAGTAAATACTAAACCTAGAAATTTATTTACACAAATAATGTATAGAATTATTAATGCACATTTATACGAGGCATGTTTTTTAAGTAAGTACCGTTTTGAAATTAATAAAAAACGTGCAAAGATATCTTAATAATTTTATTTTTAAATAAAAGCCTGTACCTTATTCTACTTTTCTACATAATTTCCTTCAATATTGAGGCACTTGTCATAACGTTTGACCAGTGACCAGTTTTTGAATACCCTTCTCATAGAACTCTGCTGCCTGACTTATTAACTTTTAACCATTGCATCACAACTGTTTTGACTTCGTCATCGTCTTGAAGACGCTGACCGCCCAGATATTTCTTCAAGTGCAGGAACAAATGGCAGTCACTGGGCGCCAGATCAGGGCTGTAAGGGAGATGATCTAAAGTTTTCCAGTGAAAAGATGTGATGAGATCTTTGTTCCGATTAGCCGCATGTGGACGGGCATTGTCATGAACATTTGTGCGGCCATCTTTAAATGCTCTCACCCACTTCCTAACCACCTTACCATTCCATCACTCATAATGTTTTGTCCGTAAACTGCACAGATCTCACGATGAATATCAATCGGTTTTAGTCCTTTAGGACTAAGAATCGTATAACAGCCCGGACTTCACAGACTTACGATTATCGGAGGCATTTTAAACACTCAGTAAACAACGGAAACAAGGGCGAACAAGTGAGAGATGTAAATACTCAGTGCGCATGCACGGAACGTTGACTGCAGCTCTACGGTGGTAGAATTTAAAAACGGTACTTAAAAAACATGCCTTGTACATTAATAAGATTCAATATACGTACCTGTATTTCTAATTGTAACAAATTAAATGGTCAGTATTGAAACCCAATTTTGGTCAGTATAAATTGATCAATTTTGGGTCAATATTCTATTAATAATTACCAAAATGGTCAGTACACAAATACTAAACAGTCAATTCATAAATTAATTAATCAGCTCATTAATTAATTGCTGGTTGAGTTAGGTTACTTAGTTAGACCAGTTGGAGTTAAATACTGTCCGTTTCTATTTAAATACTGACAAAAAAGGATGATAATATCTACTGACCAGTAAAATAAAAACCTTTCCAGTTTATTATAATAACTAATTATACAGTTGTAACTGCCAATGTATTTTTGAAATTTCTTTATAAACGTAAGAAGTATACTTCTCTAAACTCTAGTATAAATAGTATAATAAAATGTCTATTGATTTTTTTGTGGATGTACACCCACATCGAACTACATAAATGTATTTTTAGATTTATCAGCGTTTGCAGAACATTTTACTTCCAAATTTACAAAGAGGAAGTGCCTAATTGACTGATACATGAAGTTATTGTCCGAAATCACAATTATGCGTCTAATTTTTTTTTATCAAAGTACATATATGTTACGTATATAGCAGAATTGTTTCGCTTTTAAATTGCTGAGAAAGTTTATCCGTTTATTTATCTATAACATAATACACAATTCAAATCTTATCATTGTACCACGTTATAACGTAACCAGGACTTGTCTAACTCGTACTGTCGAAATTAATGGATTATACCAACCAAACCACAAAAAATGATTTATTTCATTCAAAAAGTATTACAAGTTGCTATGATTTAATTTTACAAATAAAACGACAATTAGGGAACAGGATAAAGATGATAACTGTTTGTTTTAAACGAATAAGAATACAACTAAAAAATACTTACATTGAATTGAAATTTACAAAATTAATTCACATAAAAAATAAAAACTGTTGTTTAAGAATAATCTTGTTTTAGTCAGCAAATTTCCGTTTGACAGGGATATCAAAATCTTATCGTCTAAGTGACTGACAATAAAGTTATTAATAAATTAATATGCACATTGTTCAGGATATGGTCATTATTATATATTGTAAAAGTTTGATGCTTTATATATAATGAATTTCAGTAAAAGACCGCTATATTACAAAGCAGAAGTCATTGAATAGTAGTGAGATAAAAGTATTGAAGTTTCCAGTGATCTTGAACTTGACAAGTGCTTTTATGTACCTAGTGTAGATATTTAAGAACCAATTAAATTTCTGTAAGAATTAGAATTAATGTTTATTTGATGAAAATTTATATATGTATGTCTTTCGGCTTTTATAAATTTCTCAATTACATGGTTAAAACACAAACTTTATTGCCTAACAATAAATATTAAAACTGACAGAGTAACTGAGAGGACGATTTTCTCCCAACCCCATCTCTATTCTGACCTCAAATCCGAACTTTAATAACGAAAAACTTACAAAACAGATATTTACCTATATTAGTTCCATCCATTGTTGTATATATGTATTTCTTAAATATTTTATATTGTTCTTTCAATTCGGATTAGAACTAATAATTTTATTTAACAACTTAATGCAAAACAATTTTTAATTCATCAGGAAAAGAGTCACCGAATAAAAAATCACCTCAGCTATAGTTCAATCCACCACTGCTGTAAAACCTACTATAAAAACATATACATTGTTACTATTCCATTATACTGATCTACTAGTTGAACCCATTCAAATTTGGACAGATGGCACTTACGGTTTAATCGTGACGATCTTTCATACTTTTACCTATTCTAATATAATCTAACCCAACCTAACCTAATGTAATCCCTAATGTATATCACTTTACATATACCAATCCGAAAAACATATAAATACAGACAACATTTTGTACCTAAAATTATACCCAAAAATTAACCATATTATTATCAACCTAACATTTTTATTCAACAAATAAATCAGTTTCATTGCTTTCCTTTACAATTAAAATGGGGTGGGAATTAAATACGGTTGTATTAATTGTTTCAATAGGTGATTCCATGCCCAACAGGTCAAATATAGCGATTATTAAATAAAAATTCCGATTAAACGATAACATCCTGGATATCGAAAGTAAAGGTCTAAGGCGCAATTTAAATTGACGAATTCCAGAATGTCATATCGTCAGAGAAGGTAGCTGCACCGATTTCCATTACAAACATGCCTACGTTAGAATTATTAATATTATTATATTTATATGATTACGTTAAAAATATTATAATAAATAAAAGGATATGTAAAGAATAATTATATGAACCTATATTTCCAAATAGATTTCTTTACTTTTGAAGGAGATTTTGAAAATTGCAGTCTAAAATAAGAACAGTTTCAACAAAACACTAAATAATTAGGGACTGAATATTTAAGAAAATATTCAAATTTTTTGGTTTATTATCTGATCTGACCCACGTGCACAATTTATTGAATACTTCTTATTGTCCAAGGTCCTGTTCTACTTAACGGAAATGTAGAGCTGTTTTATCGTAGTTATCGAACATGAGGTTTACTTTTTCTCGATAATGGTCATGAACAGTAACGCGATTGTATTTGCATTTCATTTTTTATTTATCTATTTAATAAGAAATGCCTGTTTTGGGTTGTACATATTACATTACATAAACTATAAGTAGAAATTATATTTGTTCTGTTTCGTAACAAACAAAGGAGATCATGTAAGTCCGATCTGGTGTTTATACGATATACAGAATAATCGCATGTATAACATTTATCCTATCTAAAAAATTAACTTTTATTGCAGGCATGCATTTTTAATTTGTACATTGTAGTAGATACTAATAAATAGTCCAATCATTTGTATCTCTATACTACTAGTAGGGATATGTAACAAAGCTTTCAATTGAAAAATCTCGTTTGTCCATTATCACGAAAGATTTTACTAGAAACTCTGAAACGTAGATCAAAACTTGGCACAATAAATAGTAAAACATATTAATTCTCTCATTTTTTAATTAATAGCAATTACAAATGTTTAAGGAAGACAGATTAAATAAATGAAATTGCTCTAATCTTTTCTCATCAGCGTATGTTTTAGAAACCAAAAATAGTTTTGTTATAATCGAATATTTAGTAGTTTTAAACGTATTGCAATTAGGACTACATGGTAAGAGGGAATTAGAGGATTGCTAGATGTATTAAATTTCTATATTTACTCATGCCAAGTCCATGAAAGTGTGTAGGCCTTCACGGACGGCGTTATTATAAGAATGATTTTCTGGGTTTGATGGCCGTGGTCTAAAGGCTTGTTTTTTGCCTGACGTTTCGTCAGCGACTGCGGCTGACATCTTCAGAGGTCTCGAAGTTCTCTTCTTGGCGTGTGTGTCACACTTCGAGACAGGAAGCTACTTCGATGACCTCAATACCTCTGAAGATGTCAGCCGCAGTCGCTGACGAAACGTTAGGAAGTAAAGAGGCCTTTAGACCACTGCCATCAAACCCGGAAAATCATCCTTATACATACCAAGTCCACTGAAAAAAAAATTTACATTGCTCCACTTATCTTGATTGATTTTTATACAGATATAATTATTGTTTTTAAAAGAAGAAACATATTGCTTCAAATTTTCCTGAGTAAAATGCAATGCTGTAGTTTTTTGAGATATTGCAAAATAAGACAATAAACAGTTACAATAGATGTTATCGTTGGTTGTGACTCAAAAGGTTTTATTTGTGAAATAATTTTTCAATTAAATTAACTTCGTTTCTTGTTGTTTTTTATTATTCGATAGTACTACAACTCGTAGGAAAAATATATTTCCACTGAAAGACTGTTAACAGTTTTTGTAAACCACTGATGACTATGACTAAATCAAATAAACGTTCTAATAGTACTTATTAACAGTGTGTAATTTCGAATATATTCGGACCAAAGGCAATCAGTTCTATAAATAATTATTCAAATAAATTAATAATACGGATAATAAATAAAACTAATTAAAAGACTATTTCATTGAAAATAACTATATAAATGAACTTTGGCCTATATCTCCACAACAAAAAAAGTTGATATACTACCTACCTAATTAAATAACGTTACTAAATAGGCTCAAAAAATCTTCTTCGCACTTCGCACTCAATTTTATTCAAATCCTAGTCTGTACAATATTGCAAGCATTTAATTCTAAAGAAAAATCTAATAATAAGGTAGATACAAAAAAGTCATCGCCTTTAAATTTATTTTTATAAATAACAAGGAAACTATACGTATGTTTTAAACGTTTTTATAAAACATTTGAATTGATAAAGCTTGTCGTTTTCATTTGATATAATTTTCAATGAAAAGTCAAATTGATTCCACGATATATGTTCAGAAAGAAAACCCGAAAATTTTTTAGCGAACGACTAAATTTAAAAACTTTGGTTATTGAAATGTATAAAGTGGCAAATTCAATTTAAAGAATGTATGTTTACATTTTTTGTTTTTCACGACCAATATGTCAGTATAACTATATACGTATATGCAAGTGTGTTGGGCGCCATTTTACATTTACATCAGCTGTTAGGAAATTAATCAGCTGACGTTGTTGACAAAAGATATGAATAATGTGTTTTCAAGAGCACAAATTTGATATTACACAGCATTCCGGTTTGCTCCCATGCTAATCGAATCGAAATAGCGCCATCACATCAATTATCTAATTACAAACAGTAATCTATATCTTTGCTCTAATTAAAAAATCGCTGAAATCCTTTTTGATAAAAACTAACAATGACACAATAAATCGTAGGGTGCGATTAAGATGGCATTCTCTCTTATCTCACCTGCACACTAAGATGTGGGGATTGTGACCCCTGACTAACCGTGTTTATAGGGAATTGCCGTGATGTCATTTCCTTATCTAGGCCATTATGGGTAAATCCCTGTCACCCTCGTTGCATAACAGTGGCATAGATATATTTGGTAACATTTACGCGTATTGTTCTTCGGCTATTTTTCCACCAGTGGGAAAGAAAGCGAAAACTATCATTATTGATAGTTTAAAAATACCTTACCGCAACGAAGCACTTCATAAAATTATTTCGAAATGTCGCGGTAGTGAATTCTTGTTCGATAGATCCCCACGTCACTTTAGAATATCAATCAAATCCTTTTTGATTTGTTGCAACAGTAAATGCAGAAGATCTGTTTAATTGTTAGGTAATGGTTGTCACCGAATCGTATGATAACCAACATCAAACACTATTAGAAACAAGGAGAAAGTTGGACGGCTGAAAAACTCGACACCGGTTGAAATTAGCACAGTAAACGAAATTGTACAACTCTAATTACACAGGTTCATTAATCCGAACAGGTAGTTCAAGGTGCTGACATGTTCTCTTAAATATTCACATAAAACACCGCACTTAAAAAAATGTCAATCAGTATGCCACCTGCGATTTCGGTTCGGTTCGGATGTTTTCGTTTGCTGCTGCTTCTGGAAAACGACGCCACGTCACAGGCGTCCGATTATCGATTTCCCGTGTTTTTCTTTCCGACGCTTTCCCTTCGTCCCTTGCGAGTGGAACGAGGACGGAAAAGGGGCCTGTACTGCGCGAAAACGGCGACGTCAAAACTGCTGACCCTGTTTCAAAGGGGATGTTTTGATCCTTTACAACTACTCAGATAAGTCACTTTATTTTTATGTCGAAAGAATTATTGCCGAATCCAGGCGCCACATAAACTTTCAAAGGAGGCAAATAAAGGCGCTGCGATATTTCGGGATTATTCCAACCAAGCCAAAATTCTTTCGGAATCTGGTTTGTCATTGTTTACGACACAATAGTGAAACGATTAGTTTCCATACCCTCGGGGTGAGGAAGGGGACGAGGAAGTTTGTTTGCGTTACCAAATGAAACAAAAGGAAATCGAGAAAAGGCTCATTTCACTGGGCCATTAAAATCTTACAGAAACTGATATTTCTTGATATAATACGATAAACTGTCTTTGGTTCACTTATTGTGAAACATGTTAATAACTTAAATAAATTAAAACGAATGTTATGTTTTCACCAGTTTAATTTCATTATCGCTAGACGATATTGTTTCGATAGATTGCTACAATTATCAAGAGTACAAACTAATACTAAAGCTTACAATGATAAATTTTTAATTTACACTGCTAATTGGTTACCATCTATATATTTGGAGTTGGGACTTTATAGAATTTAGTTCGATTTGATTATTTACCAAATTTAATTTTGCGTGTTTAGCTTTCTTAATTTCTAATTTTTCTAAAAATTACAACATTCTTCCCTTACTGACTTTGGTGTGAAGAATTTTTACATTTTCAATATCTAAGTTATGTTGAGATAATGTACAGTGACCTGGAAAACAATTTTTTCTATCATTTTTATCATTTTATTCATCGAGTTTACTTATTACTCTTGTAGGTTTTTTCAAAAGTTCGTCTCTTTCTTGGTTTCTCATCTTCTCTTATATTTTATCGCTTTGCGTGCTGTTTGGACAGTTAAGTTCAGGTGCACGTTGTAGTTGAATGTATTATGAGTTAGTTCAAAAACTTCATAACCTATTACAGCACTCTGGTTTCTACTGTAGTAATTGTGATCTAGCGTCCTCTTGCTCTCATTTAAATCATCTAATTTTTCGCTAATTACTACTCATTTTTAAAGAGGGAACTGTTTTATGACTAATCAACGACACGACGCGTTGATGCACAGGAATTCGGGAATCCCCATATATGTTCATAAGTGCAGGAATTGGAGGTGTTCGTGTTCTATGTGTTGTTTTCTTATTTCTTGTTTCATTGTGTTATTTGCAAGTAATTAGTATTTTTATATCCTTTAATTTTTTTGTATCGTACTTATAATTTTGTTTTACATTAATTTATATTAATTTCTATGATGTTATAATTTTTGTCGTATTTTGTTTGATTTGAAATTGCATTTATATATTTAACTAAAACGCTGATGTGTAGCAGTTCTTTTGTCATTTTTCGTCGTTTTGAACAGTTAGGGTTGTGTTCTTTGTTGAAAATTTTGTTAAATCAATCTACTAACATTTTTTCCCGTGAAGATTAGGTAATTATCTGGGAGTATTCACAAATGTCTACGAATTATATATTTATTTGTCGTGTGTGCACTTTATATTTACTTTGTTGTATTTTTCATTATTATGCCCCAGATTGCGCTCTAAAATTTCAACTTATAGCTAGATTGCCTCCGGTATGGGACCTCAATACCTTCTGGTGTTACCGTCTAACTAAACCAACCACCATTCTTTAGTTTTAAATGATTGTTTAAATTTAAAATTTCAAATATTCATAAAACTTGATATTGAGCTTTGGTAAATTTTAGAGACAAATTAAGCTACACTTCTTTGATTTGTAGGACTAGGAATGTGGATTTCTCTGCCATGTTCTTTCCTCACGTGAGTCCTATGCAGAACCTGGCACTTTTGTATGTTTTATTTGAAACTGTTAATTTGATGGATTTTTAATAAATTTAGGTGTGACATATTCCTCGTATTTTATTTAAATAAAAATATGATATTCCAATATTGTCAGTAGCAAGTGTATTCATTAAGAAAACAGCTGATGGCCTTGAACAACGTAGGTGATGACGATCATACAACCCTGGATAAGATACATTGCTCTATTAAAACTTCTTAAGAGACAATCTATTTTTTCAATTTCAATTCTACGACTCCATATTTTACTCTTGTATGGGTTCGACTTTCTTGCGAGAGTATTTTTTCTATTTCCTTTCTTTCTCAAATAAAAAGTTTTTTTTCATTCTCTTCCTTTATTATGTTTCTGTATCTTCAATTTTTTTAAATTCAGTAATTTTAATCTTGTTTTTTAATATGTATTTTTAATTTCTTTTTCATTACCATAACCAAATCCTCTTTACTAAATGTTTTTAATTAAGCTAACGGTGAATTTAATTATTCACATAAGATTAATTCGGCGTATGAAGTGTGCGAAACAAAAAATTTAATCTACGCATTAAACACTTTACTCTGTCAAAATTTTATTGCTTTCAACGTGTGTCAAGCGCTTAGTGTCGTTTAGATTAAATTATAAAAGTTTCATGGCAGCTTTTTCAATTGTGGTCTGTACTTAACGAACAAAACTGAATATTTTATTGCAGCTCTTCCTCTAAACATATCATTATAAGTAAGTTCCATAAGTTCTGTTTTTGTTTACACTTCATATCTTTTTGTTCAGTTTCTTTTGATTGAATTCTTACTATGGACTCGTTTTTGTAAAAATTTAAGAAATGATTTACCACCTTATTATGAATTATGTAAACTGATCTTAAGTATTAACTGTCCACTTTTATTTCAAGTATTATTAATAGAATTCTAGAAAAAGAGAAGGAGCGTGAGAGACTGAGAGAGGGACAGGTAATAAAAGCAACAAAATTTAAGATCAAATGAACACCAGATAGTTTGATTTTATTTTTATTTTGCTCAACGTTATTTAAGTAGTAGTTGTGATGGTTATTTAACAGAATAAATGGGTATAACGACCTCAAACTTATAAATGTGCGCATGTATTTATTTATACTTACTTGAAACACTAAGAACACCAACACAATCTATGCAACTACATACATACAGACAAACATTCACAAATAAACGTACATATGTATACTCAGCGAAACATAGATATTTCACAAACCTTAAAATTTATTACCACTTGATGCTTTATTAAAATGGCCGCATCTTCAAGAATACAGGATGCTCTGCATCAAATCGTATATTTCTTGTACGATTTTAAGTAATAATAACTGCAACAATTGCATTAATTAACACAATTGAAAACAACTTTAAAAATAACAGTCATACGTTTTGCTTATAAATACAGTCGTCCTATATTATTATACATAACCAATTTATGATTATTTTTGTACAATTTCATTTAAATAAATTATATTAAAAACATATCACTCTTCTTTAAATTGTGAATGTGCATCATACTGTAAAAGGTGCAGTTGATAATTACGCTTTATGTCTAACAGAAAGCATTAATTATAAACAAAATTCTACTGATTAAATATCTTTCAATATATCCCCTATTGGTTAAGTTAATTGGTTAATGTTATATTTATGACACGATGATATTTACTACCAGAAAGTATTGTGATACACAGTAATAACAATCAGCAATAAATTACACGACTATAAAAATCATCTTGTATAAAGCGTAAATAACTAAGCAATTTTACTACCATTGTAAACTATTAAAAAATAGTATCGACGTAATAGATTCTGTTAGCTACTTATTTATGTATAAGTATTGCAAGGAACCGTTGCGTAGATAGAGCTTACAGCTTCCATTTGTGAAGAATCTTTATTTTATTTTAAAAAAATATGGAATTTGTACTTTTTTTAATGTTTCAAGCAGATGAAAAGATGATGTTGCTGCCATTACTTTGTACGAAATAGTAAATAAATCACATAACCAAACATCATTATCATTGAACTAAAATGTATGACAATATAAGCAATATAAATATTAACTACTGTTATGATCCAATGAACATGACTCGATCTAACAAGTGCAATGTTCAGCTTAATCTAGTTTTATAAATAAACATACTTTCAAAACTATTAAATAGGTAATTATTTGTAATTTCCTTAACTAATTTAGGATTATCAATCATGATACTATGATTTTCAGCAAGGATATGTTGGGCAATACTTCATTTTTCTGTTCTGCCAAACCTAGTATGAGCTAACTGTTCTTTGAACCTAACATGAATAGAGTGTCTAGTTTGTCCAGCGTATTTCTTACTACAGCCTTTACAACCGATTTATTAATAAAAAAGGAGTTTTATGCTTGTGGTTACCAAGAAGGGTTCAAAGAGAGTTAAAATGGGAACTATAGGCTGTTCGACAGCCAAGTTTATGATAAATTCCATTGGGTCCTCCAGTAAATCTTGTCTCGAATGGATTCCATAATAATGAACTATGTTTTCCTGATGTCATTTGAAATGTAAAAGGTCCTGAAATCAGATTTTTAAATTTACACCTTTGGCAATATTTCTAAAGGTACAAAATTCTTTAGGAAAACCTAGTAACCCATGTACAAGAAAATTATCAGTAATTTACTATATTGTATATATGTGATTTTTCCCCGAGGGCTCCCCACATGAATGACCTCGTAAGTCTATAGCGATCCACAGAGTGCAATAACTATATACAGTAATATAATTTAGATAATGCGTGTGAACCAATTACTACCCAGTTATTAATTATATTGCTAGAAGTTCAAAATGCTGTCGTCATTACTTTTTGAAGTATCTTACAGATTATGTGAGTGATTTAATGTAATCTCTCAATAATTTTACAGCATGTATTAACAATAATTGCGTATAGACCTTACACCCCATTAATTAATTGATTAATTAATTTTAAAAAAATAAATACGTATTTAACAATTTTAAAAACTGTTTAACCATCAGCTAAATTTAAATTTAAAAAAAATCAATTTCTAGTAAAATTAGTCTTTTAGTAATTTGGAAGATTATTTATCACTCAAACGCGTGAGAGCTGTCATGGTGGTTTGTTATCAAGCACGAGAACGCAAGTGATTGGTTAATTAGAAGAGCGCCAGAGCCGGAAACCCGTCCTGCTTTCCTCCCCGTCTAACCTCATCATCCCTTACTTACAATTATTTTCACTGGCAACACGTTGATGGCCTTTTAGGAGACATCTTATATTGTGACGAATTTGGTTAAACAAAGAAGGGCTAGATCAGTGGCGGTGCGCGAATATTGATACTGATATGTTTTTATCAATAAATCTGTATTAATATTAACCTATTTTACTATAATGTTTCAACTGTTCCAAGTTGTTTTCAACTGAAAAATGTTTACTTCAATATACCTTAACCTTTCCTGACTACTCGTAGTTTGTCGAAAAATCCACAATCAGTCAATAACTTTATTGTTTATCGTTGTTTCGGATTAGAGAAATATTTCAATTAGTTATAAAGTTTATCTGTATTTAATGTTTTCAACTTACACTTGGTATGTTTTACATGAAGGCACAGTGCAATAATTTGTTAGACAAATAAAACGCTCAAATTTGAAAAGATATCAGTGAAAATTAAACTAATTAATAAATATTTAAAAACTTTCGTGTAATATTTAACGATCCTGTAAATCCTGAAGGTAACTCCCTATGGGAAGTTAAAAAATTATCCACAAGAAATTGTGGGGTTATTCGGTATCGGAAGTTAAACGACTTTCGTAAAACAAATTATGTTGTTTATATGTTATACTGTATAAATGAATAAGTTAAATTTGTCAAGTAATAATTACACAATTAGCTAGTAATTAATGTTTTACATATTTTTCTTTTAATTGCACTGCGATACCTTCCTTTGTGACAAATTTCAAAGATTCTGGGTCAACGGGAACTACCCTATATGATTTGCTGTGTCATTCGGTCAGTGAGTTAGTCTGTTAGTAGGGCTTGGCAAATTAACCGATTTATCAAGTTTTTAAAATTATTCGATTAATCAGATTAATCCGAACAGAAATCGATTATTATTGCTATAAGGTGATAATATTGAGACCTACGTTTGATTGTCTCTGAGCAAACCGGGTAATTAATATTTGTAACAACCAATCAAAAATATATGTTTCTTTATAAATTTATATAACATTGTTTGTGTATTTTATTTATAAGGTAATAGCAGTAATTTTATTTTGTATTATGAAAATGTTTATTTTTGTGTAATAACACAACTCCAAATGAAGAATAAAAATTTGAATGTTCATATAATTCTAGAACAACTTTAGGTTTGCCTTCGTATGAAAAGTTTGCCAACCTCATTCAGAAAATGTTAGATATGTTCATGTTATTATTTCCCTAAAAAATAATTTCATGAATCAATTATTCCGACTAATTTAAATAATCGATTCTTCGACTATTTTTATTACAACCATGATATTTAATAGGACTATGAAGCTGGAATTTATATTTGTATTTGGTGTTAGTTTCAATTCGGTACAATCACCCATTCTCAAAAAAAAGGCAGACAACAGAATGGCCTGTATCTAAGAGTTTTGTTTTTTCATTTGCAGGTATGGAACCCTAAAAACTCCAAGTATAAAAACAAAACTTTTCGTTTAAACTCTCGTGCAATTTTGACAAAGACTTTTGCTGAGAAAGGTGGTTCAATGAGTTCCCAAATAATTTTGCGTGGGTGTTGCACACGTGATGAAATTGCAAGATGATTTGATTTTATGTGAATACTATTTTGTTTTTTTTTTCGATGTTATTGCCCAGATCATAGCCGGCCATCACTAATGGGTTATATATCAGGCACAGTATGAAGAAGAAGAAGACCTTGAATGTGTTTAGTACGTTGTACTGTAATTCAGTTGTACAATCGAGTAATTATTATGTTACTTTTTTATGTATTTCGTTATTTCTATGTCCATACCTCAGTTGAGCAAGCATATTGTTAAAATATTAATTATTGTTAAACATTGTAATGGAATGTTTTTTTGATGCTTGTTTAAATAACGAATTTGAAAAGTGTAGTTAAATGTCTTATATGCTACGTATGTTCATATTTGTATTAGTTGTTATATTGTGTAGGTGCTACTATTACTACTACAGTAAATATACCATTCAACCATAAAACGAGTTTTTAATTTAATGTACTTTCAACTGTTATGTTTGTTAATAAGAGAATTCTATTAAACTTAATCGTAAAATTTGAATGATTGTTAAAAGTTTTAATTAGACTCTACATTTATATTTATATTGATATTTAAAAAAGAAAATAATAAACTTTAAATACGCAATTATTTACGGAATATTTTTATCTAAATCAATATGGCATTCTTTAGTTACAATTCCTAAAAATTCTATAGTATACCTAAATTACATACCTTGCCTATAACATACAAAATTTACATATTTTATGTATACGCATACATTAATAAAGATGCATTTTGTAATTTTTCGAGTGAATGCCAAAACTGTAATTACTGACACTCAAAACTTTTGTTAGTAAAATACATAAAATAATAGATTTTACTACGAAGTTGATTATTTATCGGTACAAAATAGCTGTAACGAAAATATTAACATCATAGAGTTATCAGTCCAAAACTTGATTGGACACACACGTCCACTCTATTCTAATCTTCACATTTCTCTGTAACCAATAACACCTTACATCTCTAACTATTTGCGAATAATAATCTAATCTAGACCTTCCTCTACCGCTTTTTATTCCTATTTCTGCGTCTAATCTATCTTTAACTATCTAGTTAAATCTCTTATATACCTACCAATGAAAGATACAAAAAACTTTGAATGCAAAAACTTCAAATACAAAAATACAAGGAGATAATAAGAATGAGAATATAGATTGGAACTAAAAAATGTTGGTGAGCGGGTAGTGTCCCCGGCCTACACTATAGCGCAAAGCCGGAGAGTATGGCGGAATGCCATATTCTCAATTCTCCTTTTAGGAATCGTGGGAATGGGTGCGTAATGGTTGGAAAAAAAAGATGAGACTGACGATATAGAAGTGGAAGGAAAGTAAAATATTATATATGGAATAGTAGTGATCATTTGCCTAAATCAACCAAGGAAACCAAGACAGGTAGACTCGGAATCAGACCGGGGTCCTTCCGAATGCTAAGCTATCATGTAGATTTAAATTTAAAATAAACTATTGTAGCATGTAGGATTTTCAAACTTAACTTATTGGAAATAGGTCGTTAGGAAATTCCAAAAGGCTGGAAGTGCCTGATATTAACTTGATGACTATAAATGTTTATTAACCCAGTATAATACCTAGCAGCTAATATCTATTTAAAATAGAACGAAATAATTTAATTCAAACTTGCAATTGCTCTTAACAAAATGTACTTGTTCTATAAAGGGTTTTATAAAAATAAAGGTAATAAAATTTAAATGATTTGGAATGATTTAACTGGGCTTACGATTTGAAGACAGTAGTATTCTTAGCAATAGACAGGAGCCTAGTTGCTTTATTATATTATTTCTTATTTCAGCGTGGATTTAAGTATCAAAGGTGTTGAAAATACTAGAAACTAGAAAAGTTCTATTTATTGGTGCAAGATGTTATTAAGTCCAGAGTAGTTTCGCAATGGTATCTGGCTCATATCCAGGTTGTTTCAATGGAACACTACATTTATTTTCAGTGTAGAAAATTAAGAAAACCATCTCAATAAATTTACAGCAGAAAAAGCAGTGTAAAATACGATCGAGTTCTTTTTTAAATGTTGGATGTTGCAACATTGTGCTTATTTCCATTTAATAGAAAAAATGTCGTTTTTACTGTTTTGACACGCCGCGTCGAAAGACTGAACAATTTCAGGAACGAGAGGGGACATAAAGTCAACCCTCCTGTTAATTGGATTGAAATGAGTCCTTTTACGCGCTCGTAAACAGTAGGTACAGCATCAAGGCCCCATATATATTTTATTGAAGAGTACTTCCTTTTCCAAGTGCAACCAACGCACAACCCGTCATCGTCAGCAGGATCGGGAAGGTACGCGTGGCCAGTGTTGCTACCATAACACCCTCGGCAACAGTATTTTCTTCCCATTATTTTCCGCTTTCACAATCAAAACATAAACCTGATTAAACTTTTCACTGAAGATGCCAAATTTTAAACGATTCTTTTATCAATTACATTTTACAGAACACAAAGGAAGTATTGTAAATACTTACGACACATTGGATGATGTCTCATGCCTTATCAGAATTTTGAGAAGGAGAGGATTTAGAATCCCTTATTGTCAAAAACGAATCCCACCTTCTTAAAATCCTGAACCTACCCCTGAAAATAAATAATACATCACTCGAATTTGTTATAAATAGTTGATTGTTCATCCTAGTTATCAATTTCAAAAATTGATTGCGCTTCAATTTCTATTCTTATATGTCTAAGTCACTCGGTCGCTGCCAAGACTTCGAGTGACGTTTCCACAGCAGTACCACTGATGATGTCAGCTGTAGTTACCGACGAAACGTCTGGATCTAAAAGTTCATTTAGACCAAGGCCCAATGGATTCTGGCCTTGAAAATTCTTAAACTCTACCTACATTTCGTCTTATTAAGGCATTGTCAGGAGTAAATATTCTACTAATCGTAAGTTTAACAAATCTATATCCTTATTAAAAAAGGACCTTAATTAATATTATTGAATACCACAATATGTAGCTTATTTCCACAGGTGGAGTTCCTTACGCTGCCTGTATTTATACATCGTACAGAAGTATTTTAGATACCACAAAGGCCGTTTAACAAATCAGGGTTTAGGAGGGGGTTGTTTCCGTGATTACTATATTTGATAATTCTGAGAATAATATTTACTGCTGGTGAATCACAGCACTACATCTTAAGTCATCCAACTTATTATTATATTTATTATTGATAAGGGGTTTTTCTGTCATACTATTACTGAAATATGCCGGGTTTGTATTGTTTGTTTTTAAATCTTTTAAAGAAAATTATAGTGAAACTTTCGTAATCTGTGTTGAAAAGAGATGCTGTTATCTGGAGTAAAAAGCAAATTTTACTATAAATCAATAATAAAGTAATAAAAATTGTTATTAACTGGATATACGTTCAGTTATATCACAAATTATTCCAAAAATCAAAACAAATTGAAACGGAGTTCATTAAATATTAGCAATGTACGAATGTATAAAGTTGCAAATTAAAAAAAAAATTAATAAGTAAAACACTTGCTTTATGTATTAATAGAGGATCTATTGATCAATCTGACGCATTTTGACAGTTAAAAGTTATTATAGAGTTTTTACAAACTAACGTAATTTAAACATTTAGAAAGGATTTAGGTATGTACAATTAACTAGAACGGGATTAATAATAAGAACATAAATGTTCTAAACGGACTACAAAGCTTGGTAGGTGCAAATCAGATGGACAGGCAAGGGTTATAAAACTGCTTTTAAAAAGGACGCAGAAATTTGAGTTTGTTCATTTGCAATATATTTATTTTGGTCGAGCGCTCTGCATATTTCTAAAATTTCTAATGAGTCCGTCTGTTTTCTTTACTTTCAGAATGTAGTAACTCTATATTCAGATCAGTTATGCTTACTTTTAATACAATCAACTTCAAGTCTTATATTGTTAAGTAAATTCTTTTGTGAAGTTTAAACCAATTGTTACTGAAGAATCAAAGAATCACTTTAAAATGTTTTAAAATTAGACTTTATTGTAAACTCTACAATATTGTTTCGATATTACACAGTAGTAATTAATTCTTACACTTGAGAAAGACGTTATTATGTTTCATACAAATTCGACCGACTAATTTTACAATTTCTGGTTTTTAAAGTCATTTACAGAAAATTTATCGATGGTATAAGTATAGGAAATGTTCGTAAACTATTACAAAATTGCATTCTATTGTTGATTATACAATGAGTTTAATAGGTCCGTATTAATATTATTTTCCTAATCATTCTTACACTATGCCTTGTACAATTATCGTGGTAGCCTCTGATCGATAGTGTTTACGCGCCTATAAGCGCTCATTCACAAATGGTTCTATTCGTTTTCGTAGTAATCGGACGAAAAAGCACGCGTCCGCAACCCCTAGTCCGCTCGCCTCATTGCCTCACGTCCGAAAAGGACGCGTAGAGTGACTCCTGGTGCGGATAGAGCGGGTATAACCCACATACCCTAGCAACTACTGCAAAGCGAATGTGTATTAGGCAAGCTGCCGCTTACTTGCCTGCTTCTAAAATCGATATGGTTTGTTTTGTGCGGGGTTAGAGGGTGAGCAGCCCCGTAGTAAGTAAAAGGGAGGAAGCGAAACGGGCGGCAAGAGGGAGAAATGCGTATGGTACGCCATGTTACGAATTCAATCCACAAAAAACACTTTGCACTCCGTATTGTAGTGTTTAGCCAATACTCAAATGTTTTTGTTTTGGTGGAGTAGTCATTTCCGTATCGTAACATTTTCAACACTCTTAACCAGTGAGTAATCAAATATTGAACTTTACCTTAATTATTGCGCAGCTTTTATTATTTATTTACTTGTTAAAATTGCAATTAACAAGTAGATAGCACTCTTTTATTTGCGTTCAATTATTTAATTACCCATTCGATTAACAACTACCTCTACCTATCTACCATTTTGTGTAGGCAAGCACATGTTTATAAGCAAATATGTTTTTATCAATCGTATACAAACAAATCTATATTAAACAACTAAGTAAAGACTCATTTAAAATCAGGGTTGTGAACGGTTCGTAAGATCGCTTTCAAAAGCACATGTTTAGGAAACGCAATTCTGAGAAATATGCATTTAGCATTCACTATATTACGATCTTATACAGAATAACCGAACGTGAAAGAGAAAGAGAAGGAAATAACGATGGATAACGATGATAAATACGGAAAGAAGCGAAGGGATGTTTCTCACATTTCGTTCGGACCGGAAATTTGTGACCTTTATTTTCATGTTTAAGCAAACTGTACTTTGACAGTCGATCATCTGTCCACCAGTTGTCATAAGCAAGAAACTATAACCAGAGCGTGTGAAATAGGTATTACAGATCTTTCGAAAATACATTAAAAAATGATTTACAAAATACACAATCTGCTACAAGAATAAAAACAAAATAAATATGTAAAAGACGAAAAAGCTTGTTTTCTCTTTTTTTCTATTTACCACAAAATTCCACCACATTTCAGTATTATTTTATGACATGTCAGTCAAGAAATCTCTTTAAATATGTATACGAAACATTTTTGGAATCTGTTTTTCTTTAATTTACTTTATGATTACGTTCAAGGGGAAAAATTAATAGAATAAAGAAACTTTTGAGGCAAATTTTTCTTGGTAGTGTTGTCGACAAAAGAAAGTGTATGTTAAACAATTGCAGTAGCGATTGATTTTTAAAAGTAAGAAAAGCTCGTGATTTACAAGAAACAATAGTAGCAAGCTGAGGGCGTCAAATCGGTGTGGTGTGGCCGCTAGGGTGCTTTTGGCGAGAAGGATGGACAATGTAAGAAGGAACGTAAGCGTAATAACAGTTCGCCCACATGTGGATCTCCAATACGAATTGAACAAGGACTCCGCAATGTTGCAGTGTAAATTGGGCGGACGTACGGACATGACCGGTTTTTCAGATCTCAGCAAAGCAGCCATGATGGCAAACTAAGTGCCACCGAGAGCAAGTACTGCTCAAATCGTAGTAGGCGGCAAACGCGGCAGGTCGGCGCGCAAGTATTCTGCACGCACCGAGTGGCAAGCGAGGTTTCACCGATTGTTTCAACAATTGCAACCGCTTGCTCGGATGCACTTGTCCTGTGACTGTTACAAAAATGCCGGGTTTTTTGATTTTCTGTTTACAATACCATGACACGTGCTCTCTATTTCTTGTGCGATATTTTTAATTTTGAACGAGTTGCGCTTTTCATTTCAACGTCGATGTTGTTGTTATTGTTTACGAAAAGTGAATGGATTTTTTTCGTTTAATTGGCAACTACTTGTTTTTATAAGTATTTGTTTTTTAAATACTAGTGCGAAATCCGATCATCGATAAATAAATACCTAAGTGTTAATTACTACATTTTTATGATTCAGTTTTATTGCATTTGAAACCGAGCGCCGATTGATTTGTTTGTGCCTGTAAAGTTGAACTATTGGAGTACCACTTGAGTGTAAGTTATCTTCTAACAATTAATAATGCTGTAAATGTTAAAATTTGAGATTTTTTATGAAATGGCATGTTACCAGGAAGGGTACGCACAGTTACGGAATGCATTACCTAAGTAATGTATTGATTTTGCAATTATTGAGAACCAATCAGAAATAGACATTTTTTTCTTGTTCTTGTGTAAGTTGCGCACATCGTCTGTAGTTTTTATCGAGATTTTTCTATTTTTGCGCATACCCCCAATTTTTGCCATTGCGCCATTGTCCAGTACAATCCACTTTTTAAGTGGATATTGATTTTACCGAGTTTGATTTTAAATATATGCACCGCGTTTCTTCGTTGAAATTACTGAATGCTCCACTTAGCTATTGACATGCTCAACAACGTAAGTGCAGTATCTATCTAATGGACACTCAATAACTTACTTTTTAAAAAAAACATCAACAACTTAAAAAAATTTAAAAAAAATATTTTCCTGTTTATTGTATACTTGTTTTCTTTCATTATTCAAAATACAATGTTTGCAATGGACAACAAAATAGAGAAAAAGAATCTACATTTAATATAACACGTACCCAACTAGAAAATTACCATAATTTCATGTGCTAAGCATAGGAACATAAACAAAAAAAAAACAAGTACTAACACCACCCACATTCGTAATCATACATTATCAACACGATATTTCTTAAACATGACCTTTTTAATGGTCGAAATGCAATTACCTTTCAATCAGTTTCTGACCTCACACTATTATATTGTTACAATATTTTAACGTGCGCTCGTGGTAACGTGGGCGTTTTAATTGTGGCAGTTGTTTGGTAAATACATAATGTTTATTTATTAATTCAAAACAGATTTTTGATTCTACTTATTGTTCTTTGTCTCCTATTAAGAATTATCAAACTGTTTAAGTGACCTGTTTTGTTCAATTAATATAAACTAT
Organism: Agrilus biguttatus; assembly: GCA_963921985.1. Lineage (NCBI taxonomy): Eukaryota > Metazoa > Arthropoda > Insecta > Coleoptera > Buprestidae > Agrilus > Agrilus biguttatus. Next base: position 34,382,829 of record OY998117.1, read on the forward strand.
AACTGGCTTTACAACTATAATCAGGTACTTAGTCCTTGTAATGTTCCTAATGTTACACTTATCGTTAGTGTTTTTTTTTTAATTACAGTTGGGTTATTATTGTTTCAAAATAAATCAAAACATGCGTGCGGATATGTAAACATTGTAGTAAACAAATTGACTGCTCTCTGTTCTAAATGTAAAAAACTGTAAAAAGCTTATGGTAAACAATAACAATTGATTGTATTTGTTATTGTTCAGTAACTGTAACATTACCTAAAATAATTAAATACAAAAATTACTTGCCCGGTGCATCCACCAAATAGTAAACAATGAAGGAATAATAATAACATAAAATAAACATACAAACACAACCTGTCAACATTGTAAATTATTAAATGTTTTGAAAACCACAGTCTTAACTTTTTAAATCTTCTTAATTAGTCCATGTTGGTGAATTTAAAAACATTTTTTTTTTTTTTAATGAAAGTAGATGTTTCAATATTAAAAGTTAATTTAATTAACATGATGAAGAAAAATATAGGTATCTAGTTCCAGAAATAATAACTAAACAAAAAAGAACACCTACGTTTCGCAATTTTTGTGTAAAGCACCTTCATGGCAGATTAACAACATATAAACTTGATACGTATTAATTAATTCGATGTGCAATATTGAATTATATTGAAAATAATATTTCAGTTCATGTGACTAACTGTATAAATATCTATTCGGTTGTTGGGCCCAGTTAGTAACATGCCTAATTCTAAATGGGGGAGATACTTCGTTATCATAATAATACACTCAGATCAATAAACGGTCGACTGTTTAAAGACGCTTCGGTGACATAACATATGCTAAAACACTCTACGAAAGGTTAAAATATAATTATGTACAAGTATTTGCACGTTGCAAAAAAAATCAGTGAATCGATGACTATTACATAAATATCAAAGACGGATCCAGGATTTTGAGAAGGAGGATGTCCATAAAGCTTTTTCCCCTTTAAGCCGATAATCTTTTATGAATCTTATCCGCAATGTGCATTATAAAATTCTATTGTCTGTAAATAAATGATTTTTCGAAAATGATAAACTTGTCATATTACTTTCCAGAAAATTATAATTTCCAGGGGTTTTGTTTTGTTGTATTTATAAGGCCTTACATTCCCTGATTTATTTAATATTACCTATGCAGTTTCGAAAGGCTCTGTTTTCGTATTTTTTAAATATTGTTTCTCCCTAAGAGCCAAAACACTAAATAGGAAGATCAGGCAGCGGTGCATAAACCCACGACATTTAGGAGGCCAATGGTAAAAGGATCACAATAATTTTAAATCTACCCTAAACGAAAACAATCAAGTTTTTACAAACCACTGAAACTAGAAATTATTGTATACAAACACAAATTTAATAGCTTACAAAAACAATAACAAAGTAGTAAGTGGTTAACTAAAAATATTTCATAGATTATTTTAGTTTTTTTTCCAGAAACCCTTATTAACGAAATGTTGCTTTATCAATTTTCTTGTTTGCCATTTCGACTTCCAGCATTGCTTTTAGTATCTAGTCGTATTTTTATTTTAATCTTAATTGTTTTCCATCACAAACTTAAAATTTGTTGACATTAGTGTTCTGAAAGTTAACTTTTTCATACTCTCAAAATAAGACATTCAAATCTGCCTTTTGTACAAGTACTACCACTACAATAATACAATTAATGAAAATATTAGTGTCTTCCATTATTTAACCAAACTCATAGAAGATTTAACTTCCTCTTTCAAAAACTATCATAATTAATTAAAATACAAATGAGGTGTTAATATGTTAAAAGTAACAGATAAATTATAGAATGTCTTTGAGAAATGTTTTGTAGCAATTTTTTTAATGTGCACTTTCTAAGGCCTTTGCATATAAGAAGTCACGTTTTCATCATTACAATACTGAATACTGATGATTTTTAAAGTTCAACTTCTGGTCTGTTACTTTTCTATTAGATTTGTGGATAACAATCGATTAAAACAAAATTAGAGCAACGTGATCAATATAATCCGATTACTTTTGTTACTCTCACGAAATTCTATTTTATCTAGCAGTAGTGAATGCATTATACAAATAAGCGCGGCCAGTAATTGAAATAAAAATATTTGAGGTAAAATATTGTTACGAAATGTAAATAAAGTTATACCCATTGACATCAAATTAATGCGACTGAATATATATTACTGCAAACATATGCCTGTCCAAGAATATTTGTCTTCTACTTCACAGTTTTTAAGTACATGGTAATGGTAGATTCATTACGGTTCCGTTTCAGTTTTTTTTTTAATATATGCACTGTTTTTATACTTGTATATTTTTGTTTATTAATATGAAAACCGCATCAAAATCCGGTGTGTACTTCCTAAGGAAATGTGAAAAACAATTCAGTAGCTGTGGCGCTTCGCTTACAACATAATATCGCATGAGTTACGAGCATCTGATCATTTTGGTACCGCGTATCATCGTCGGAGATACGGTCCTTGGTGGACTCTCAGCGCTTCGCACGCTCAGCACGCTGATGGACTGTTGCAGTTAAGTGCACGCATAGAAGCGTCAGAACTCACTCAAGTGTCGATGTGTTGATGTTCCAGCAGCCTAGAGGCTATCGCAGCAGTGCATTTTAACATCAAACGATTTCGACACTGAAACGTTAATTCTAGAGTAATGAATCGCGGGGAAATTCTGTTTATTGGCATATTATTATTTATGAACAGTATTTAAATTATGTTTTAATTTCCTGCCGTTTTGTTTATCGTATAAATACAATAAATAAATATGAATTTGAGTCTCTTTATGTTTTATGCATTAAAACAAACAGTTTTTAAATTTAGCAATTTTAACTTAATTTTGGATACGTAGGTACTTAGTAAGTGTAATATAATAAGATAAATAAATACACTAATAATTCCTTAAGACGTATATTCAAATTAGGTTTACTTATTATTTCTTATTCGATACAATTTAGTAAAAAATACCAGTTTCCTTATATATTATTATACATTAATCCAGATTTACTAGTTTAGGTATTTAGTTAAACGTGAATATGGCTGTGCTTAATTATATTAGATATGATTATATTTTTAATGATAATGAGTAATTAACAACGTTCAAAAACCTTCTACTCTTCACTTAGTTTTTTACGTAACGTCCGGAATTTACTTGCCTAACACCGAGTTATATCGGAAATTTAATTGTACAAGTACGGTAGTTAATGACCGAAAGTAATTAGGACTTTTTCGAACAGTACCGACCCGAATAATTAATAGCAGGATGACTATTTATTTTTATAAATTTAACACATGTTATATATAAACTTTAGGGTTGTAGATAGATAAAGAAAAAAGTATTTTGAAATAAAAAAGCGCTGGAAAAATGTTACTGTCAATCAGGTTCAAATAACATGGGATTTTGAATCTGACTTATTTCTAAATTAGAATATAGGCTTACAATTATCCCCGCACATTAATATTTTAATTTATCTGAATTTAAAAGTTTGTTTTCAATCCCTGATTTCGTTAACCTACCTATTAGTGGTTGTGGTAATAAATAAGGACACATACTTTGTTATCAGCAGTGCACGGTTTACCCAAAAAAGTGGTATTTTTAACTTAAATTATTGTTAATTAATTTTTTAAAAATTGCGGCCCAATGTTTATTACATTTTATTAAAATTAACGCGGTCATGTGATTGATAGTTTCAAAATAAAGATTATAAGATCCAATTAGAGTAGTGTTTTGAAACAACACAATGTTATTAACAAATATTCAGGGAAACCGGTTATTATTTCTAACTACAGCAATTTCCATTATTAGGATTATGTGAAAGGTGTTATTCATTATGCGGTGCCTAATTTTTGATATTTTAAGTACTCATATATCTACCGCTTTCGACATAACCTACGTATCGGCGACTACAATTTGAAAACAATGAATCATTTAACTTGTAAAGGTGAACTAATAATACCAATATGTAATATATGGTTACATTTGATCTAGTGGACCGTTCAAGGTGTTATCAATTATTTCTAATCTAATGAGTTACTGCGATCGCTTTGTTTGCTACTACATATTCGTTTTATCTTGGACTTGATGAATAAATAATTGTTTTGCCTAATAACCTATAAATAAATAAGGGGACAAATTACATTACCGAATTACGAATGTCGCCAACTTAAAAATATTGCGTCATGCTCCAAAACCTGAAAATCAATTAAATAATTTTAAAAAATTGAAAACAATTTTATTTTATATGTGAATGTTAAAAATGCAAACTCCTTAGAAATATTAGGTAGGTACATACATATTATTTTTATATAATAATAACGAAAAGTTCAGTACATGTTAGAGAGTTCGCGAAAAAGTCACTATCAAATGATATTCCGTCGTTTAGGTGAATGGATTATATATGTTACTTATTAATTAAATTAATTTTTTATCAGATTCATGAAGAATGTCGTCATAATACCTCGAAGCCTCAACGTTATTATATATAATTAATAAAATAATTTCTCTGACAAGATTTGATAATTATTTAAATGACAAAGCGTAACAATCTTAGCAATGAAATGACCATTTAATTACCTAAAATTAATAAAGGGATGTAAATATTTATTGTCAAATATCACCGTAACTCTGACTCATAGTAAATCGTTTGATTACTGTTTTACAACTTTGCCTAAGGTTATTATTGTTAAATTTATTCTTTTGTACAGCCAATCCAATTCCACTTAAGCAGTATTGGTTTATCTGCGAACAATGATATAAAAAAAATGTTTGTCCAATAATAAAAAATTGTTAAGTGCTATTACAACCTCTAAAAACAAACAGATTTACTTTAAATACTTCGTCAATCAAAAAGTACTTTGACCTCTAACAATATTTCTGTATGTACTATTTATTAACAATATGTAAAGATCTACATTCTATTGAATTATTCTGGCGTGCTTAATATTTTCTGCGTTATTTAAATCAATCAGAATCAAACAAACAAACAAATGGTGGAACATATTTACTCTAATTTGGTTTATAAATCCACAATTAATGTTGAAAAATGCTAATGATTTTCTAAACCTTAGAAAAAAACATTTGGTACTGGCTTTTTAATACTAGTTATTTTAGACGAATCACTAAAAAATGAGCTTTTATACATATTGAAATACTTGTTCACTTAGTAGACCTGTCCGCAAATATTCATTTTGTTGTTTATTCGTTTCGTTTATTAAGTACTACAAAAAAATTACGGCCATTATTTTTAAATTACAAAGGCAATTGAATATCGTATTACAGGCAGTATGTCGCCATCTACTAATATTTACTGCTAACTGTTGTATTTCATATGTTTGATAAGTCCTTACGAAAGTATCTAGTTAATAAACTGAATCTACGACTCTGCTTATATTACGTGATAGATTAACAAACCAAATTAATAAAGAACATTTAATTCTTGGTTAAAATTTTATCGAAATTATCAGAAGTGGATCGCGATTTCGATCTTCATAGATTTCATTATCATATCATTTGTAGCATCGATATATTACTGACTAAACCGAAGTTTTTTCGTAAAACGAACTTACTGCTATATGTCGTATTTCATATGATATTAAATCAATTTCCTTTTTCAAAACAACTTCGGTTTGAATAGTAATTTATTCATGCTACCTACAGTGTGCTGATGAATCTAATATGATCGAAATCGCCATCCACATCTAATAATTTCGATACATTTTTGACCAAGAACTAAATGTTATGTTCTTTATTAAAGGTGATTTACCTCTGTAATTCAAACAATCTAATTGTGTAATTTGCTGTCATTGCTAATCCGAATTTACAAGTCAATCAAAATGAAAACATTTATAAGCATTATTTAGGGAAAATTGAAGAATTCTGGCAGACGAATTTTATTAATGTAATTAATGCTGTTTGTGGTGCATTCACTGTGAAACATTTTTATAATTAATTGGTGAAGTGAGTACAAAAACACCTTTTGGGATATTTCACAAAACTTTATTGAACTTTCCTGACGTGTGCTTTGTATACTTCGATAATGGCCTAATAGCCGAAACGTACGTCAGGAAAGTTCAATAAAGTTTTGTAAAATATCCCAAAAGTTATTTTTGTACTCACTTCACCAATGAATTTTATTAATCTGCCAACTATGATTGAAAAAGTCCGTCCTGCTTTGGATTATTGATATATTTTTATTATAAATTTAATGGTCTAAATTTTTAGGTTAGCTAAACAGGTCAGGCGACTTTCTATTCGGATTATCCCGATATTAACGTTTTAGAACAATCCATTTGTATTTTTGCTTAAGGGATTTTATAATTTTACATTGTAAATTTAGATATTATTCATGTTGATTCTTTGCATTTATGTTTTCGCTTTGTAGTTGAATAGATTATTACTAATAAGTGATTTAAAATGCACATTTATTATTATTCATAGAAATTTCCTTGGTTAAAATTTCAGTCAGGTGCCATGTACGTGACATTTGTTCTTTTTATTGCGTTTATTTATTTCAAGCATAACCAATATATTAGAAAGTATCAAAAACACATGCGGATAACTATTAAAGTTAATGAGTAAATTTTACAACATTATTGAATGATGAGCAGAGTTTTTACATGTGTATGTTGTATCCGTTTGTATGTTATGTTTAAATACAAGGTTTTTAGAACGAGAACTCACACATTAATATATACATAACACATAAAATAAATTTAACCGTTAAATTCTGTTATTCTTATTAAAAAGGCAACTCGTCTTATTATGTATATGTAGCTATAGATCTAATAGCTAGACTTACTAAACTATTAAAATCGTTATTCTGCCAAGACGAAGAAGATAAAGCAAGAATTATGTTTCAGATCTTAATCCGTTTACATATATATTTACGGATATAATGAATTTTCTTTGCTGTGTAATTTTTATATTTTTACCAATTTTTGTTTAAATAAATGTGTTTTTGAATCAATGCAAAACTGAGTACCTTTATGGGATAAAATATCGACTGCGCGACGCTAGCTAGCTAACCGTTATTCAAAAATACAGTGAAAGTCGGTTATAAGGAGCATTTTGTTCGTTACAGGCAGGCGTTCATTACTGTTGATGATCATATTTCTATTTCTGCGATTAATGAAGTGTTTCCTTTTCTGAAAACCCGAACTGCACATAGATATATTGAAAATATATTTTATGTTCTTGTTAGCCTAATATGAAGATAAAACAAATTCTTTATAGACTTTTCCATGTAATATTTTCAAAGACTGCTACAAACTTTCTTTCTAGCTCATTAGTAGATACTGTACATGTAGGTACATGGGATCAAACTTTATTTCCGTAAGTGTCGTATCAAAATATCTACGTTAATTGAACAAAAAGTTTACGCGGGAATTGTCACCATCTCTTCATAAGTGAATAGTAACCATTGTATTTGCATTTCTGAATGTTTCATTTTATTAAATTTGAAAAATACATAATGAGTACACTATTAAAGTAATTATTTTTATCTACATTTTTAGCCTGAATTATTTCGTTATTATTATTATATAAACTTTTTTGCTTTTTTACTTTTAGTAACTGTAATTGATTTTTGTTTGATATGTCAATTTGTTTATTTTAGATAACAAAGACTCGGATCGGAGGTAACAATTACATTCTTCCAAAATATCGCTGTGACAAACAAACGTTCAATCAAGAAAATTCAAAAAATATAATTAACTATACAATAAGATCTAAGCATAAATGAGTGAAATAGCAGTGGAAAAATATATCAAAGCCGAACATTATTGATCAAACATAATTGGCTCGTTACACCATCGGAGTCAGCATTGACGTAGAGATTGCCCCCTCGCACGGCCCAATGGGGGGCGAAACCTCCCCCGAGCAGCAATATTCGCTGCGTTGGAACGACTTTCACTCATCGATACTATCGTCGTTTCGACATCTTCGGGATGAGGAAGATTTTGTGGATGTTACCTTGGCATGCGATGGCTGTTCTTTTACTGCCCACAAGGTAGTACTGTCGGCTTGCAGCCCTTATTTCCGAAGACTTTTGAAAGCCAACCCTTGCCAACATCCCATTGTGATACTAAGAGATGTACAACAGAAAGATATGGAAAGTTTACTAAGGTAAGAAATGTTACTTACATTAACCGAAGTATGCCATTAGAATTTTATGTACAAAGGTTACAATAGGCTAGAAGAATGGAAAAACAAGTAGATTCTTCTTTTCATTTAAACTCAATGTTAAAAGCCTAAAGCCAACAGTATCATGGTTTCCTACAGTGGTACAGTGGTACAAAGAAACTCTCTCCCATTACATTGAAATATCCAGAATTTTATAAAAATCTCTAAATAGTATTTTAATTAATCATATCAAGAAGACCGGAAGCTTTAGTAGTGTTGTAGAACACAGTAAATAACATAGCTCAAACCCCCAACGCCAAACCACGACATTTAACTTCCGAAGTAATTTTTGGTAACAAACAAAAGCAATTTTATCCTTAGGGTTCCTTTTTTAGAAAAGTCTCGGGGGAATATGATTTGGTTGTAAAGACTGTAATAAGAACTACGTTGGACAAAATAGACGCTCTACTCAACTTAGGTTCAGAGAGCATTTACATATTCTTGTTGTTGAAAATCATAGGATTAATATTGATTATCTTAAATTAGTTAAGGAAATTAGAAATAATTACCTACTCCATATATTTAAAAGATAATATACTTATAAAAATTGGTTAAGCTCTCTTAACAGTGACAAAGGTCCTATACCCAGTTCTTCGCTGGTCCAAAGGTCCACTGTACATTGCAGGTTAGATTAAATTATATTCATTGGACCATAACATTAATCAGTATTTATATTGGTTACACTGCCTTTAGTTTATAGTTCTATTTAGTCCCTGAAGAACGTAACTTTGTTACCGAAAAGTACTTCGGACATTTAGTGTCGTAATTTGGCATTGGGATTTGAGCTATTTACTGTGTACTATTTTAATCAGCAAAATTCAAAGGATATAAGATAAGGACATTTACGAATCACTTTTAAGGTCTGAATAAGTCTAAACAATGATAATAATTATAATAATAATTTCATAACAGACTAATAAACAGTGAAGCCTATTAAATCTTTGTACTATCCTCTAGCTTTAGAGCGGTAAGAAAGCAATAAACCTAAAGTCAATTTTGTACAGGTTGGACTTTTAGTTCCTAGACCTTTTGAGCCACGTTAAATGTGTGGATACTTAAGAAAAAAATTGTTTCCTATTACCTATTAATTTCGAAAAAAGTTGTAATTTCAAGTTTTTTTGAAGTCCATTCCAGATTTATGTGAATTCAGAATTGAAAAATGCTTAACATTTAACAAACGGAACTTCAAAATAAAAATCGGTAAATCAAAACTCAGCTTCATTTTAAATGGTCTGTCTAATGTTATTCACTATGGGATAAGCTAAAAAAAATCACCCCGTCTTTTTAATAAAGAGAAATATTTTAAAACGACTACATGCTGCTACTTAATAACCGAATTCGCCATCTGCAACATCTGCACGCAAGATCTCAAGCAAAATAATAGAAACTTTTTTTGTTTTTTGACTATGAAAACCTAATATATTATTAAATGCTTTTATTGAAATAATTAATGATGTATTATAGTTCTATTATTATTGTTATTAATAAATTCCAAATAGTTCAAAGTAAAAAACGTAGAAGAAATAGTAAATACATATTTCCATTCTATTTTTTGTATAGAAACTAGTTAAGATAGTCCCAATGACTAATACATATTTTGGCAAGCTTCGTAGTTTTTCTAGCAACTGTTATTTAACCGAAATATCTGATTGATTTTATAAATAATCACTCCAGATTTTCCGACTTATTTTTATTTCATTTACACTTCTAATCAGATGTAGGTAGGAGTTGTGTGATTTTGTTTAATAGACAATTATCCTTAACACAAATATATTATTATGTGGAAATAAAGTTTGATGAAAAACAACTTTAGAATCGCGGACAGCTAACACAGCATCAGTTAACTCAGTATTTATTTATATATTTTCGTTCGTTAATAAATAATAAAGTAACGAGTTATATAAAAAAATAACAAATTGCATGAATTATAGGTAAATGCTGTAGAAATAACATATATTTCTAACTTTATCGATGTTTTTTTGGTAACAATTTTGAAATAAAAAAGCAGGACGAATGTAGAAAAAATGAACAAATATGTACCTTTCTTTACATCCCAATTGTATTTTTAAATTTTATGCCAAACATCTTTATTTAAGGTGTATTATATTTCTTCCTGTTGATTGTGAATGATCCAACTTATGACTACTATAAAAAATATAAAGAAACTCTGATTGCAAATTATCGCATCTTCAATGTAATGCTAAGTCTTCTCGGTTTTTTTAACCATGATATCTAATATTTCATCACTAATCACTTCTAGATCTCTATGATTCTATGAATAATCCATTCAATCCTTGCACTCCAGTTTTATTAAGGAAATGGGTTTTTACTCTTCGTAGTGTGGAATCATCTTCCACGGGATAAGTATTTGTAGTTGTAATTATTATTATTTTTTGAATTGTTGCAACGATTTTAAATTACTTGCCTGTTTTACAAATCCCATACCCATACTGGAATTAAGCTTTCGGTAAATGGAGTAACGGAATTTGTAAATATAGATATGTACGTACCTTTATGTTACTTGCATGTTTGTAGATTAATTTTTCCATGCTTTTATTTGGTGGATCACGGACGGTTTATATATACATTTAATTTATTGCGAAAGTTGCAATATCATCTTATTTTTTTACGATTAATTTGCCTGCCAAGGGTGATGTTTTTATTACAGTCACGGTCAGTTGTTGGGAGACAGTAAACCGCCTACAACTTGTCATATCTATTGCAGTATTAATATCAGTATAATAATTTAAAAAAACTGCCCGACAAGACAAAATGATTAAATACAATTATTGGTCATTGTTTCTACTTTGTTTGTCTATGAGATATAATCATCAAAAATAATAAATAAAAAATAATAAAAACAGATTGCAAGAGATGTCATCAAAAAATGACAATATTAACAACATTAAGGAATTGCATCACGTATTTTATCTTTCATACTCTCTTATGTTTGGTACAAAGGGCAAATAAACGCGGGAACATATATTATGTAAAAAACATATGTTTCGGTTTTTACACCATTTTCAAACAGCTATAGATAACTGACGTACATTATTTCCTTACAAACTACTTATACCTAAAATACAATGGATTTTAATAAAGGGGAAACCCCAAAATCGGTCTAGTCATTGGTAATAGGTAGACCGTTTGCGATGGCCTGGTTTATTTCGACTATTTCTAAAAAATTCAGTCTTCTCCCTTTACTTTCTGTATGTATTATTTTTATATTCTTATTATCTATTTCATGATTTTGGGAAATACAATGGTCCGCTATACCTGTACATTTGCTGCCATTTTTTTAATGGATTTTACGTGTTCGTATAAACGCTTTTTAAGGGCCCGCCCCGTCTGTCCAATGTAAAACGCTTCACACTTCTTTCAATTTATTTGATAAACACCTCTTTTATTTAATTCATTAATTTTTGGTTTTTTATTTACTAAAAATTTTCCTAAATTGTTTTTATTGACCGAAATGACTGATAAATCAATCTTTTTTAAATTGTTGCAAATTGTGTTTTATTTTATTAATTATTCATTATGTTTCACCAAGTGATCATCGAAACCTCAATTTCAACTTTAAGTAAGTTTTGACGTATCGGGCGCGTTTAAATGTCAATATTTGATAATAGTAGTGATAGAGATGTTAAGGCAATGTCTGTAGCCAATCGCCCGTCAGCGGATTTAAGTGCATTGATAACGGTACATCCATTCAATATTGGACGGGTTCAACTAGTAATATATCCAGACTATAGTAGTTAAATTTAATTAACAGTTTGATTTTATGATACTCTTAACATGCCGAAACCCATAAATTAAATTTATTGCTGCACCCTATATCAATTATTATTTATAAAACAACTTCAATTAATAAACAACAACAAAATAAACTAATATTTTTGTAATTTACTTTTTTAATGATTTACACGAACTCAATATGCAGTTATATTATTATTTAATTATTACAGCATGCGTGATTAATATACATCTGTTAAAAACTATAAAAGAGAACATATAAAGTAAACAATTCTTTTATTGTTACTTTAATAGAGGAAAGTTTAGATTTATTATTTATTTTTTTAAATTAGAACGGACAAGTTTGTTTTACATGAATTTTGCAAAATTATAAAATCGAATAGTAAATGTCAAAGGCCAGAATAACAACATTGCGTTTCAGTTTTAAATTTAAATTTGTTGATAAAGAATATATACACAAAAATAAAGTATCGAAGAACTTAATTTTACTTGATACGATATTTTTATACCATGTTACTTTGAAGTCCGCGTATCCTACAGACTACAGTGTTCTAGATCATTGCTTAGCATTCGGGAGGTCACCGGTTCGAAGCCGAGTCCGTTTGATCTGGTCCAAGTTTTCTGTGGTTTCCTTGGATCATTTAGGCAAATGCTGGAGCAGTAATATTCCACATCTTCATAATCTTTCACTTCTCTTCTGTCTTCATTTCGTCCGTCTCATCTTTCTCTCCCTAACCACACCACCCACCCATTCCCACGATTCCTGTAACGAGGTTGAAGAGGGCCTTAAGCCCTACCTTCCGGCTTTGCACTGCAGTGTAGGTTGGTGGGAATGAAACACAAAAACGTTTTTTTTTTAGTATCTTACAGAAGTTCCATGGTTGCTGTAAATTTTATTCGTAATGAAAAGATGTGATACAAATGAATAAATGCAATAATTGACTAGATAAGCTGTAGTAAAAGGTATTATACCTAATTATTTTTAAATACAACTACAAAAAAGATAACCTAACGACATCCGGGATCAGATTGAAACTAAAGAGAAAAAGCAGGCAATAAGATTTACTTTAGAAATATATTTTTTTATTCGGTTTCTCGTTCTTCTTTTCTTTAATTAATTTATTGATTTTTATAAAGTCTTTTCGTACTCTGGATTTACTTTTCTAATCGTTAGACAAACGTTTGGAAAGTTTTCCGATACGGCTTTCATCCTTGACTACACTCTTGTTTTCCTTCCCTTCTAATTCATACAACCCTCGTTTTTGCACAAAAGATTATAAGAAACAGTTTATTCCCTACTATTTCTAATAGAGGCAAGGGCATCTGAAAACGGGACTGCTTCTGGTCTGTGGAATCTTTTACGATCTTCGATTTTCAAAATTAATTTCCTTCAAACATATCCTCCTAGTATTCCATTTCACAATAAAAAAAGAGTACTTTTTAGGGCTCCGTATCTAAATAACTACAAACGAAACCCTTATAACTGCGTCATGATTGACTATTCATCGATGTATATATAAAAATAATAAAATTTTGTATGAAAATACATCAAACGTAGATCCTAAAACATATGTAACAAAATAATGTTCTTTAAAAAATCCTTCAAAAATGAATTCAAAAAGCCTTTGGCACTTTGATTTTGAAACCCGTTTTCGAAATATGAAATGCTTGTAATCCCCACCTCCTTATCCATACAAAAAGGAATCATATCAAACTCTAAAAAAATAATATAAAAACAATTGGTGCACTCTAAAATGCAAAATATTTTAGACCAGCTTTAATTATTAATTTAAAATGATAAGAGGAGGTCACTACTGAATCTATTAAGTATTACAGCGGTATCATGTGTAAATTGTAAGGGATTTTCTGTACTTGTAGGTATGTAAATTGCAGCAGGTCACGTTTTAGATACCTCTCAGCTCTTTTCGAACGATTTGTAAACTGCAGCTGGTCATTGAAATTTCCCAACAGGACGATGATTAGATTAGGTTAGGTTAGGCAACGGTAGGAGTAGAAATAACTTCATTATTGTATTCAAAGTACTGCATGCATTGAAAGTCGAATGAAATTAACGAGTGCCATAACGTTCTAATCATCTTAGTCAATACGCCGCAAAATAAGCTAGGTTAGGTTAGGCAACGGTAGGAGTAGAAATAACTTCATTATTGTATTCAAAGTACTGCATGCATTGAAAGTCGAATGAAATTAACGAGTCTCATAACGTTCTAATCATCTTAGTCAATACGCCGCAAAATAAGCTAGGTTAGGTTAGGCAACGGTAGAAGTAGAAATAACTTCATTATTGTATTCAAAGTACTGCATGCATTGAAAGTCGAATGAAATTAACGAGTCTCATAACGTTCTAATCATCTTAGTCAATACGCCGCAAAATAAGCTCACTGCAATTTATATGATAATAAAGGTAGAAGTTCTAGTCCTAGTTTGCAAGGTCCTTGTCCTTGTTTTTGTCAAATATTTGCATTGCAGATATCAGCAAGTTTCAATTTTAATATAAGTCAAAATGGAAGTATATTAAATAGGATTTTTTGATTGATATTTCTTCGCTTCGATTTAATATAGTAGAAAATATCTACAGATGGAGTTCGCTACGCTGTCTATATTTATTTGTTAATCGCTGTTTATACACAGCAGATAAGTTGGTTGGTGTTGGCGTAGTTTAGTGGTTTAGATAATTGCATAGCATTCGGGAGGTCACCGACCGAGCGGCGAGGTCTAGTGCTCTAAATCATTGCTTAGCATTCGGGTCAACGGTTTGAACTCGGTCCGGCTGCTCTGGTCCAAGTTTTCTGTGGTTTCCTTGGATCATTTTTCTCCCCCTAACCACTTTGGAAGGGCCCACCCATTCCCACGATTCCTGCAAGGAGGTTGAAGAGGGCCTTACGCCCTACCCTTCGGCTTTGCACAACAGTGTAGGTCGGAGGGACTGCCCGCCCACCAGCACACAAAGAGGAGGGGGCTTGTGTAGACACTCTGCAATTGACATAATGCTGTCGTTACGTCTACGGTGCATGGGTGCATTGCAATTTACATTCGCCCAGCACAGTCTTTTTAACTACCATTGAACGTTCTATTTGTTCCTATTTTAACTTATGATTCATTACACTTTTTCGTCCATTGTACTCCACAAAATCTTGCCCGTAAACATTTAAAATGAAAAAGGTAAATTTTGTTAATATAGCTGGTTAAAGTCATCAATCGATATATTGTAAGAGGTAATGACATGTTGTGTTATTTGTATGGTTTTTACACATACGTACATTCGTAAAGTAATTGATCCCGTGTGTTCTTGTTCTTATGTGTACATAGTATAACGTATGCAACGTGCGCATGTATAATCACTTTGTATTTTTAAAATCCGCCGCGATAACTTAAAGTATTTATCGTAATGATTTTCTGACTTGGGGCGTTTAAATTCCGTTACTACCTCTAATTTTAATTCAAAACCAATTAATAAGGTTGACACAGCTGTGACAACTTTCGAAAACTATTGTAGATTAATCATCCTAAAAACCGTTCCACAAAATAATGCGCAACGCTTAAGCTGTGTGTAAATAGAAAAAAATGCACTTATTCATCGCTTTAAAATTCAATTACTACTGGAAGTAAAAATGGATTACTATATACCTTTACACAGATTTAGCACTTAAGATTAATTATGCGTAACTAATCGTAAACGGCCATGAGTTCCTACCAACTAGTACTGGACTACCATCGGCCGATGTAAACTGCTACCTAGCTAATAAATTTCCGAAAGCATTTACTATATATAATAATGTCTTAGTCGACATAACAGAGAAAAATAAAATCGTAAAAAATGATTTTCCTCTCACGTTTTTACAGTTTGGATATTTAATAAAATTTTAATATAGGGTTTGTCCATAAAATGGGAAATAAACTCCAAGTGCAAGTCTAACTTGCAGACAAAAGATTTAGTACCGTACGACTGAATCATCTTTTAATATATTTTTTTTTCTTTAAACTATAAAACAGTGAAACATTTTAGTGTTCGTGTAATATTTACACAAACTTCAAAACAAAAGCTATGGAAATAAAGACACAATCGGACACTAACATTCATTTATTTCCAAACCCCTGTTTAAACACAAACTTTTACTGTACGGATGGATTATCAGTCGATTATTTTCAGTTTTTAAAAATATTCCACTAGTCAAATAATCGATTAATCTTAAATAATTAATACTGATTAATGTTAACAGTCGATTCTTAGTCCAATATTATGATTTTCGCTCGTCTCTTACAATGTCGAGCAATAAAGAATATATATATGTTACCATGTAAATTTTTATGATCTTTAAATATATTTTGTTTTTGAGGGAATAGCAGTAGTTTTATTTTTGTGATATGCTTCATCCAAAATAAGAATAAAAACACGAATTTTCCTGTGATTACAGAGTGGCTTTATCTTTGCTTTAAAATAAAAAGTTTGCGGTTAGCCTTATACAGAAAATGTATGACCTTCAAGTGATTATTTCCCTAACGAAGAATGTGATCAATAGATTACAGTAAAGTTCGATTATCCGAACTACTGTGGGCAAGACTAAACTCGGATAACTGATAACTCTGTTATTCCGGGTTTATTAAACGCTCAGTATTTTTTCCAATCAAATAAATATTACAGACCTTCTTAGTAATGTTTTATTTTTAAAAAAATTAAAAATTCCTTATGTAACATTATGTTGACAATAGATCAAAACAACTAAAACTACTATTGCGGCGGTTCGTGCTTGTGTTTCGAAAGAAAACTGTGAATCACACAGTTTCAATGTTAAGTGCTCGGATAATCCGGACATTAATTTACGTTAAATCGGTTAGTCCGGATCTATTCAAAGTTAAAATAGGCTCGATTAATCGAAGTTTTACTGTATATTAACTTAAACACTTAATCGATGCTTTTAGTTAATTAATCGATTAAATTTATTAATGATCAAGCCCTAGTTATGCCTAACTTTAATAAAAAAACGATTTGACAGAACGTTTCTTTTTATTACAGGTTTATGTATAATGGAGAAGTGCACATAGGCCAAGAACAATTAACCGACTTTTTAAAGACTGCACAAATGCTTGAAGTCAGGGGTTTAGCGGATGTTTCGGCAGGTACAAGAATCGTTGCTGGATCTGACGATAAAATATCACCCGTAAGTGTAACATAATTATTAATTAACGTATAAATATAATCTTAATTTGTTGATATTATTCCAAATAAGTAGACATTTAATAAAAAAGAGCAATTTTAGTCTAGCAAATAATAATTGTACAAATTCTATTGTGATTAAAAATGGATTTTTATCCCGAATCAATTTGTTTTCATAATACGCTAATAAAAATAATAAATGTTTAAAAAATGATCTACAATTAAATTTATTTATGACAATGATTAAATACGATATAAGTACAGTTATTTAACAATCACAAAATTTATAATAGTAAAAAGTTATATAAATTGTTTATTTATTTTTTATTTGCTTATGTTTTTGTGTGAAGTATTTACATATTCGCAGAATTCGACGTCACTGAATTGGGGTCCGGACAATCCAGATTCTCTTAGATCAAGTGGGTTATCCCCTCCTCCTATGAAACGATCCAGGAGTTCAGATCAAATACGAAGATCCTACAACAGTCCAGAGAGAGGGAGAAGTCCTTCGAGAGGGAATAATAACAATGGTGATATGCGAGAATCTCTACTTGGTCAAGCTCTTGAAGCTGGACCAACTGTACATACTAGTGCAAGTGTGAGTTCCAGATTAGCTTTTTCTTTTTCGGAAATAGTTATTTTATTTGTTGTTACAGAAGGGCCAATCCGATTCTTCCCTGCAAGCCCAATCGACGGGCGAAGAAAGCAATAGTAGTGATACAGCCATGAGCGACCATGGCGATCGAGTAACTCCAAAGACTGAACCTTCCGATTATCCAATGTTGGATGATCAACACCCATATAACACCAACGGAGGTCTTATGGATCAACACAGACCACCATCGTTTCCCGGTGCACTGTTAGGCCTTCAAGGTATGTTCTTATCTATTACATTATCATTAACTGATTAGATAAAAAAAATGTTTTTTAAAACTTAAGTTCTACACTTGAAGTTATGGAAAAAGTACACTCCGGATTTTCAGAAGAAATTCCAGTCTTACTTTCTAATCCAATACGTAATTACACACTAATGAAGTAATAATTAAATATAGTCTATCTTTTTTTTAAATTTACATATTAATTGTTTTCACACAACAATTGTGCGATATCAAAGGAACGAAATAAGTTCCTCTTATTAAAAACTTTTGGAACACCCCATGTATTTTTTATATAACAGTTTAGTTTGTAGATATTGTGGTTATAACTGTCCCTTATTTTGTTACAGGATTACAAGGACTGATTCCTGGGCCTTCAGGCATGCACAGTAGTTCCCCAGAAAGTTTTGGTGAGTTGCTATCTATTTCCTATATGATAATTTTATTTAAATAAAACTTCCTGATTTCGTAAAGCATCTATACAATTTTAGAACGAACTGTTTTTAAAACATCCCTGTATAAAATATAACACTGCCGATTGATTAGTTAGTTACAGACTCCAATAATTTAATATTCAAAAATAGTACCAATGGCGCTAAATATTTTTCGTGTCTGCCAACTGTCAGTAAAGTACTTATTCTATTTGTTTTGTTAGAAGAATAAATTGCTCTTATTTTACTCGATTTTTTATTCACTTTGATCTACGTAAGACAATCAGTTGCTAACCTAGAAATCAAATAATACAGCCACATTTGTCCTGAAAGGGATAAATCGCTGCTGTTCGAAATTATTTAACACAGCAATTACTTCATTTAATCGACTTAATTTCAATTTGAAGAGATCGATTCTAGTTCAAAACGTTATGAAATCAAAATTTTCATGTTGACAAATCAATGAGGTTTAACATATTAGGGGTTATACAACAAATTCGTCACGCAAAATTTACTTTATTTTTTATTTTCATTCTTTTCTTCATTCTCATGTTTTTCAACTACATACCGAATCATAATACTGCCCCCCCTCCTCAATGAAAAAATATTTATATCACGAATAAAAGAATCTATAATATTAAAAAAAAAAAATTGTTGTTACTATTTTGGACGTCGCGTCACGTCACGTCACGTTTGTCCTCCCCCTCATCGCATTTAATTATCCTAGACAATTGTGAACCCCCCGCCCCCGTTATTGCGTAGGTACGTATTTTATTGATACCCCCTTGTGAATTAAAATGGCTTTCTATATGCTTAACATGGTTTAACTATGTTAACTAAGCTGAAAATTAGTGATAACATTAATACAAATAACGACAGTGGCGCACCGAGAAAAAGCTTGTGGGGAAGGGTTTAATCTAGGGCTCGTGAGTTTTAAAAGAAATATATTAAATACGGGTAGGTACATAACGAATGTCTTGCCAAATTATAAATGATATGAATTTAAATAATAAGTTTCAAGAATGAGATTAATAGAAAAAATATTAATAACTAGAAAAAATGCGATTAATCGCGTCTGCAACGGGTTTAAATTAAGAGAAAAATAACACACAATTACCGTTTTTACCATTTTGGGAATTAGTTTAAACGGATATAAAATTAAAATATTGGTGAAATATCGATATATCGCTGAATATTATATTCTAATTAAAGGCTCTGGGAGGGGGTTTAACCCACCCCCTCGGTGCGCCACTGAATAATGAATGAAACAAAACTATCACTTTTAGCAAATGTATCTTATATGAAAATAATTAAAAATGTTTTATGTTAGAAAATGATATTTTATGACAGAAAATTGACACATAACGACCGATCTCGAATGGCAATAAATTTTATCGTTTTGAAAGTTGTATTACGGATATTTTGTATATGTGTAAAGTAGTTATCAAAATAAATTATTCTTCAGGGAATTCTAGATTTTTAGAATTTCTAATTCATATAAACTACTAGTGGTAATGTTAATGTCTAATAGTAAATTATTTTTAAATAAATGCGCATATTTTTCTACAGCGTACGAGACTGAACCTAGCAAGCAATTTGACTTTTTCAAACCACTATTCCTTATTACATAGCAAATAGAACTGCCGTAATTAAAATTAACGAGATACTTCCTCGACCGTTTTATTTTATTTTTCCATAAAGGCATTAAAATAAAATAAATGAGGTAACTTACCTTTCTTGGTTCGTCTTCTATTAATGCAAATTAGAAGATGTTGGTCACAGGTACTTTCACATATTAAGAGTGGAATTTTGCGTTAAACAGATAAATTAACATAAATCACCTGGATATATGTACCATCTTTATTTACTCACTTAAATTATTAATAATTAATTATTAATTAAAAATCCAAAACGTCACTTAAATTATCTTCATTCTAATAAACTACCAAACTTTCAATTCTTAATCAAAACGATATGCCTTTTTTAATGTAATGAAGTTTTTTTTTATAGATTTAGCTAATAATAAAAGAAAAACTATAAAATAATTTAAAGTTCTTTGTTACGAAGTAACATTTGCTATTTGATTCTATGGAAATTTTGTTTTTTTTTTTGGGTTAATAATAACTTTTATAATAGCAGAAAAATGAAAGCGAGCAAAGTGCAATAATCGTAGTAGTATTTTCATCTAGTTGTTTACATCTCTAGTCGTATTTATAATTATCCGTTCTGAACTAAATGGGTCATACCTTAAAAATAAATGCGAAACGTATCACGCACGTGCGTAAAATAATGTGTATGAATGGGTAACACAACACAAATGTTAAATGTGTAAACCGTTGGGAAAAATCCTACCTGAAATCATAGATATTAAAAATTCCTTTCAGTTATAAACTGTATAATAATTTTTGGTGTATGCATATTTTAGTATCATGTGGATGGAATGTGTGATACACAGTACCATTATCTTGTGGATAATATTGTAAACTATTTTAAACTCGCAAACAAAATATCTCGATTGCCAATAAACAAATTACTTTACAAAATAGTGACAATATCTATTTTTTTATGTATCAATATCATAGTTTGTTGGCGACTTCACTTGCATAATCAATTCACTGAGGAAAGAATATCAAAGACTATTAATGGTGCATTCTTGATGAAACATTATAGAATAGCTATGTAAAAACAAGAAAATACACAAAATGTTTCAACGATTTTATTAGTCGAAAGCTCGACAATTGTTTCGACCAATCGGTCTTTATCAAGAGTATTATAGTCACTACCTGAGGAACAGTAATTCAAACCTTAAATAGATAACAAATAAGTACAAAGTTACAGATGTATATAAGCCTAATAGGGGGGAAAATCATCATAAATTGGTTAACAGAAGAGGACTATTGTTCGATAATATTTCAGTTTGGCTATTGACTATATTATCATTCTTTGCAATTGCTAATTTGATTTCTAAAATTTCTAGAAGGTTAAGTTTTCTACTTTTTTCAACGTTGTGAATTAATTGAATATTGTTGAAATCATATTTTAGATATCAACAATCCTAAGGCAGTAACTACAATTGTCGAGCTTTTGACTAATAAAATCGTTGAAATATTTTGTGTATTTTCTTGTTTTTACATAGAATATCAAAGAACCGAATTTACTTGTTTACTTTCAAGCAAAAGAGAATTATTTATTAAAGGAAACACTTACTGAAATGACCAACAGCAAAGATTTTCAAACAACTTGAGTAATCTGTATTATTAGATACCATTTCTTTTAACGGTAAATATAATAATCTTGATAATAATTATAAGTACTAACCCAGTTAGATGTTGACGTTCATACGTATCTAATAAATAAAGGTACTCCTACGCTAAAGACATCGCGTGCACTGTCTATTGATCGCTTAAACTAGTGCCTCAGTAAAAGCATTTTCCCAGTAAATGAAGTCGATATTTTACAAAAATACACATCGCTACACAAACGTAGAATGACTAAAGGTTATAATTATATTATACGGTTTCCTATATTAATCGTATTTACTTAAACGTACACATATTTATTTCACGTTGTAAATTAGTTTATATTTTACTGCAAACGCATTTTATTACGTATTTGATTTTCCTTGAGGTGCTTTTCCTTTTACTTTCTTCAGTTCTACTTTAAGGAAATATTCTATGGTAAATCTCTTTATCATCTTATTATTAACAACAGGAAGGTGTACATGTAACGCATACTGAACAAAAAAATTATATTTATTAAACTAGTTTTGGTGCATATTTGTTGAAACATGATAAATAATAAAAATTTAAAGAAAACTTCTTACAATTGTTTCGACGAGAATCTTGTCAATAGGTATTTAACCACTTGGTTTTAACTTTTAATTTAGTTTGTTTACCTACTCTTTGATAATGATGGTCTTGTCGAAACAATTGTAAGAGGTTTTCTTAGATACATTGTTGAAACTTTTCATATTATTTTTATAAAAAAAAATATATAGTTTATTTTATTTTTTCCAACTTATCCAGTAACAAATCCAATATTTTAGTGTTCACATTGAACACTGAAATTCTGGACCTCACGTTAATTCCTATTGCAGGATTTTTTCACTTATAGTTTCAATGCCTCTACGGAGTATGCACCATTAACTTAAAAATATCATAAAAATAAATATAAATATTGAATCAACAGAAACAACTACTCCGAGGGCTAATACCCCTACCGGCATTGAATTACACTGTTGTTTCCTATGGATTCTTACACGAAGATATAACATATCAAAAAAGAAGGTATTAAAATCCTGATTCGTCTAAATTTTAAGATCAAAGATCTCACATTTGGAACGCGTCCTAACAAGTAGGCACAACGAACCGAAAGCCACATCTTAAAATTCAGACGAATAAGGATTTTAATTCCTTCTTTTTTGAATATGTTAAAAAATATCTTCAATAAGGACCACCCTATTTAAATAAATGATAACATTAATGATACTATTCTGTTTATAGCATAATTTTCATATTAATATTTCAACACCATAAGGCAAATAAACAAACGAATAAGGCTCAATAAGATTCGTCGTATTCCAACAAAACAACTTCAAAGAATTTTCTTTGACTACATGAGGTATGTAACTAGAGAAACAGTCTTTAGTAATGGAATTTGTTGCCTAGGTACCTGAAACCGAAATTTTTCGTGGGTGTAGATGTATACCTACATACCTATTTGCCGTTGTTAAATGGATGGTAGGTACACTGTACAATAATACAATGCTTTGAGTTTCGGGTACGTGATAATAATAATACGATTTGAAAAGCATCTGCGCAAGTACGAACGCTTACTGCTGCTCGTTGTAAATGTTGGTACAATTGATCGTAGTATTCTTTGTACTTACTTGCACACGTTGCACGACGTACAAAGTACAAACAAATGTACCTACACACATAGCTAGCTAAACGTGGATGGTTTGTTTGGTAGGTTGAGGAACAAAAGTGCGGCCAAATGTAAAGAACGAACTTTCCTTTTGCGTCCGTTCGTCCCTTGAAACGTCGGCCTATTGATTTGTGTGCTTCGCCCTCGTGCTGCTTACTGGCTGACAGTCTTTTGTTGGTCATTTTCTATTGTTTTCTATAAGACTTTCTTTTTTCCTTCTGGCTTGCCATAAAACTTGCTATTAGGCCCGGTAATTATTTTCAATCAGGTCTTCACCACTTAACAGCTCTCAAAATGTTTCCAATTATCCCCTTTCAACGTCGTAATAAGAAAACTGGGCGGCACGGAGCTTTAATTCTAAGAAAGCCCGAAAATACTCGGCAATATACTGCACTCTACTAGAAACTAACTTTATTCAACACTTTACAGAATAACTAACATTTATGTGCCTATACGTCATTATAACTAGACTGATAGAAATTTAAAAATTAGCACGTAAAAATATTTAAAGTGAAAAACCTCTGCAGGAATTGATGAACATTTCAAAACAACATTATTTACTTTGAATAATGCATACCGAGAACATATGTGAC
This sequence comes from Agrilus biguttatus, assembly GCA_963921985.1. NCBI lineage: Eukaryota > Metazoa > Arthropoda > Insecta > Coleoptera > Buprestidae > Agrilus > Agrilus biguttatus. The sequence continues at coordinate 34,406,787 of OY998117.1, forward strand.
TATTAAAAATAAACAAACTTTTGGAAAAACCTAATATTGGGTTCAATAAATTCTTTTATTGAACCAAATTCTTTGCCATTTATATAATTATTTTCAACCTAATCGCACATCCTGTGAGTTTTATAAAAATTTTCAATGGAAATTTTACCTTGCATCCTTTCATTTGGATGTTCCGAAGACATTGACCAGGAGCGATATAATAAATGTTGCAGATACCCTAATTAAGGTATAATTGTTTTAAAATATTTGCTTAGTCAGCTTTGGTATGAAATTAGTTTCCTTTCTCTTTTGTATTGCACCATGAATACAATTAAAATTATAAAGAAATGAGAAATATAAAGGATATGTTCATATAAAGCTTAATGTTCTAAACATTTTTATTGGTTTAAAAAAATATTTTTATGGTATATGAAGTGCTCAAATTGCAAATTATATCAAAACAATAATGCATGTCCAAAAAGGATTCTGGAACTACCAAACATGAATCTACTAGTGATAATAATTTTAAAAAAGATATCAAAAACGGTATACTGTGTACTAAGCAAAAACACTTAAGGTTTTATTATCGATTTATATTTCAATATTCAATGGCGAACTCAAATCTAACCCAGAAAAGCTTTAGTCCTTTACAGTTTAGAGGAATTTCTATCAAACAAGTCAAATTAAAAATTTTAATAAAACACAAAGAAAGTTTCAACAATAAGGTTTATTAAACTCTTACAATTGTTTCGGCGAACGGCCCATTTTCAAAGAGTACAGATTTGTTACTAAAAATAAAGAAATTCAATCAATCAATATAAAGGGATGAGGGTAATACAGAAATTCCTAGATGCAGGTACCTACTAACGCGTATCAAACACTCAATTTTTCATGGTCTGTTACATAGATTAACCAACATCCCACTCTCAACTTCAAATTTTCATAAAGAACTCTATAATAAAACAAATAGCTACCAATAACGGATACAAAGTTGAATTAATTGACAATTTACTAAAAAAGAAGCAAATAAAAAAAATTCGTTCCATATTATTTAAAGCTCCTGTAGAACACACTAAGAAAACTTTTTCTAAAATAAATTATATAAAAAGCACTAGCTGCAAAATTAAAAATCGCCTGAACAAATACAACTTAAAAGTCGTCAAAGATAATAAAATGAATCTTAAGTCCCTTCTAGTTAACAACAACCAAAAAACAAATAAACTTTCAAAAAATGGCATATCCGAATTAAAATGTAATAGTTGCGATGCTATTTATATAGGGCTGACTGGCCGGGCCAAAAAAAAACAGGTTAGACGAACATAAAAGATCAATTATATACAATATAATATCGACTGGTTTTTCGGAGCACTGCATAACCAATAATCACTATCTAGATGATAAAAATGTAAAACTGCTACACAATTGTGTAAAAAGTAAGAAACTAAGCCTTCTCGAAAATTTGGAAATTAAAAAAGCGCTGAATAATAATAAATTAATAGTTAATAACCACACTGAATTAGAGACCAGCATTTCACCTTTACTTTTATACAAATTGTAACTGGTTTTACCAGAGTAGCAGGTACCTGCATCTAGGAATTTCCGTATTACCCTCATCCCTTTATATTGATCGGTTGCATCTCTTTAATGTTAGTAACAAATCTGTACTCTTTGAAAATGGCCCGTTGGCCGAAACAATTGTAAGAGTTTAATAACCCTTATTGTTGAAACTTTCATTGTGTTTTATTAAAACATTTAAAAACGTTTCATCATAATTACACCATAAACAGTTTAAAGTCAAATTAACATTATTTAAATTTTTATAATCTGAATTTGCTGAAACATTTTTGGATTCTAATTCAGTGATAAAAGATACCTCGGAAATGGCCTCTCTTTGTCGATTTACCTTTATATTTTACGTACTAATGCCACGAAGTGGTCAAAAATTGACGTTTTCTAAATTTTTTTAATATTCATGCTAAAAACCCAACATTAGGAAAGCGGTAGTGACAATGTTGAAACAACTCCTTTACAATATCTGCTTTACGCGCAGCGGTCTCTCGTCCAGTTATGCTGCATAGGACCATTTTTGGGTACGCTGTGTAGTCTTGCTATACAGTTATTTGAACGCTTCATAAACTTTTGAAATTGTAACCGTTCTATTGTCATAATAAAAAAAAAGTTTCTGATTTAAATTGATTCTTCCATTTCAATTAGTATATTTATAGTTAGTTCTATCCTTTCATTTCTTGTTGCAATACAAGGAATAAATGAGCTTATTGACTATTGATACATGTGGTAATAAATTACTCGTTCATGTGATTAAAAAAGCTGTAAACATTGTTTTGTTTGTTTCTACTTGTTAAATTCCAGGCATCTTGTACGTACTTGTATAAAAATCAATATGTTATTCTTGACTTTATAACAAACAAAATTCAACACGAAATTTGAGTCATTACCTACTCGTAGGTTATATTATTGAATTCGTCAAGGTAGCTATTGAACAGGTTTTATTTTCATGTTTCAATTTTATTACATGCTTTATTGTTCTTCTACATGACTTTATTTTAAAACCTACAATGTGTACTACTTAATCGTAGTTAAAACCTATTGAAAAGGTACACAAATTAAGAAAAAAAAAACTAAAGAACACTGTTTATTTAAAAGAATTTTTAGAGCTACCCTAAGTATTTTTGAAGATATTTCTAAAAAAAAAATAAAGTTTAACCCAATATATATACATAGTGACATTTAGAAAAATATACGATATTACCAGTAGGTGGTGCTAAAATACTTTTTAAAAGTTGTACAAAATACAATATTCTAAATAAGCATTACTAAGTATATGAAAAATCAATTATTGAGATAAAGTTAAACAAACTGCTTTTAGATGTTTCAATTATGTTTATTAACACACTCTACATATGCTTCGACCTGTGAAGTCTTTTTCAAGAGTAAAATTGTATATTTACTGAATATAGATTATAGTTTGATGATATTTGACATAGTTGGAGGCGCAGGTACATAAAAGGTAAGGTACAGGTTTTTAGGGAAAACCCTCAATTAGATTGCAGCTTCTTAAATATTCGTCAATCACAGGTGTGTTTTTGATCTCGGATTTGTCATTTGTTATGTTACAATTATTTCTAAAAGCTTTTTTAATTTCAAACTGCTCTAAAATATTCAAATGTTGACCTTTGTTTTCTGCATGTAGAACGTCTAAGTTGTCTTTGTCAATTTTATGACAATTTTCCAAGTAGTGAAAGCATATGCCTGTGGTTGATTTTCTGTTTTTTATATCTTTTTCATATTTGTTTATTCGTATGCTACAATTGCGACCTGTTTGACCAATGTAAAAAGAGTTACAATCCTTACAGTTTCCTACCGCGGAATCCATTGAAATTATTGAAATATCAAATTCAATTGTACATTATATAGTACATAGATAATTATTATTTTCCAGATTTCTAAAATGCTACTGCTAAAACCATTGTTTTGTTCAACAAATAAAAAACGGGCATGGCGTAAGCCTACCTGGGTATACATTTTAGTTGAGTTTGAAAGGATAATTTAAACACATTGTTTGCCGAAAAGATTAGTCATGCACGCCCTTACCAAATCATGGCATTATCAAAGGTTTGCGTGATCTCGCTCAGTTTTTAAAGCCCCTAATCCACGCAAGTGCTCCCTTATGAATTAGTTGAAATAACGACGAAAATAACACAATCGCGCCTGTGTTTTGTTTTAATCCAACCTTATACACTTACTTACGAACGTTAGTTACGAATATATTTCGATTCGACTAACAAAATCAAGGGAATAAAATCGATCGAATTCTGTCGTCTTAATAACAAGAGCTAACATATATGGGTGCGCAATAAAAATAGTTAAGAACATAACTAACAGCAGCAGGAAATAATTTAATTATTAAGTTCACCATGAACATGGCGTTTTACGAAAATCACAAAGTAATAAGGCCACAAGATGTATTACAAAAATGCTCCTTTTCCGACATTTAATGAGCAAAACAATGTTAATTGAGTAAGCAAATATCCACTGATAAAAACATCTGGTTCGCTATTTTATGCAGTACTTAAGCGAAAGTAATTTTGGTTCAAATAATGGTTAAATATAATTATTCTAGCACATAAAACTTACCATTAGTTATATATTCTTTACAATTTCATAAAGTTTCTAAATAACAATTAAACATAAAGCAATAAGCCCCAAATTTGTTCATATAGATCAGTGGCTCCCAAACAATTTTGACCTACCGCCCCCCTTTCATAAAAAAATATTACTCAGCTCCCCCTGGAAATTACTTTTTTTTAAATCTTAATAGGAATTAATAGGAAATATATATGTATTATATATAGTAAAGAAACGTATAAATTAGAAACATCGATTGAACTTTGAAATTATGAAACTATTTTTTATTGAACTCAGAATAAAATGTAATACAGAAAAAGTTAAAACATTCGAAATCGTCTTAAATGGAAGGATGAACCTGGTGTGCTGCTATCTATTTAGTAATCATCGCGATTGACTATTTGCAATTTGTTTGTTTTTTGTTAATAAATTGATTATTGCACTGAACCCACATTCCATTAAATATGATGAAGGAAATGCAATTATGAACTTTTGAATTACAGCCCATATTATAGGAAAAGCCGTAATTGTTGGTAGCCGCTTTTAAATTTAAATTTCAATTCATCATTTGTAGTTACTTCCATCAGTTCTTTTTGTAATTGTGGAAATTCATCTGTATTTACACTTGAAAAAGTATCCAAAATCCAATCAGCTACGTTTATTTTCAAAATATCATCAAATCGTTGATTAAAATTTAAATTTGGGAACTGACTGAATTCCACTCGTCCTAATTTTCGTTTGTACAGAAGAAGTTTTGTCACAAATGCAGAAATAACAGATTTCAATAAATTCAGTTCATCCACCTTGAAGCTTTCGTTAAATTTTTGAAACAAGTCTGTCAAGTAAGCAATACCACTTTTCTGCTGGTAATACTGCCAGTAGCGAGTACTACTGCTGCTGTTCCAGGATTTGGCCTTGCGATTAACCAATCGCATGAGTGGCAGTTACCCACAGCAATACAGTTACTCATTGCCCCCAAATACACCTGTAGTCATCACCGACCTCCTGAGTCGCTGCGGCACCCACCAGGAGACGGTGGCCCCCATTTTGGGAATCACTGATATAGATGTAGCTTATCGTATTTCAGTGGTGGGACGTGATTATCGAACAAATGTATTCTTCCAATTATCATAAAATAAAACAATTAACACAAACCTTACCCCATAACTTTAGGCTTTCGACTGCTCCAAAATGCGGGTAATTTAATAAACCAATAATAGCCCATATCAATAGATGACAAATTGTTTTTCGGGCTTAGTAACCATGGTGTTACAAGAGTCCTAATCTTCCCTTGATAGTCCGTCAGTTCAGTTGGAGTTGTTTATAATCATACTATACACAACATTTCGTCGACAGTTATGACAGGCATCCTCAGGGCTTATTATTGGGTCGAACGTTCGAAGAGAAACCTTTAGTCCGATTGCTATAACAAGTACAACGAGCACGTGATTAGTCCAGAAATAAGCCCTTAGGATGCCTGCCACAGATACCGGTGAAACGCTGGACAAACAATTCCAACCGATGGACTACCAACTTTAAGATCAAAAACCGCAAAGGACGGAATTAAAAAAATTAATATAAAGACTTCAAGTGTGTAACAAAAAAGCAGTATTATTTATTTCCTTTCTTTATTTATAAAATGTAAAAATGTAAAAAAACAACAGCGTATACTATTCAAGTTAATAAAGACTAATATTTGTTGTTGTTCATTTTAGCACACTTGGTAATCATCGTAAACTTTAGACATTGCTCACAGCAAATATTATAGCCACATTAGACCCATACGTTCGCATACTAAACCTAACATTATATCATCCGGTTGCACAGATTCTATGTGGTCAGTGACAAATAATTCTACATTGTTAATTTTTTATTATCATAAAGGTAAATGGAACAACACAAATAAATACTTTCACCAAAATTATTTAATACACTACAATTGTTTCGCTGACACAGTAGCTTCTTCAGGTGTGTGCACTGTATTAGCGAAACATTAAATAATTTCCGTGAATCTTTATTTGTGTCTTTTTATTTACCTTTATGATGATGAACTTTCACCAAGTAAAAGCCGATACAAATTCATGTTTTATTAGTGCTTAAATATAAAAAATCCATATATTTATATTATATAATATAATAAAACAAAAACAAGCGCTGCTTGATTCAACGTAATTCTTCGTAATGGTTAAATTATTAGTAGAATTTATACTTTTCAGTACATAGCATTTATGACGGTATCAACGGTGCATGAATGAGTGAAATGTAGTTTTAATGCCGCCTCTGTTTTTACAGGGGCGGCTTCGAGATCTCCTAACCCTTCCGATTGGCAAGAAAAACCAAAGTGCCAATTCTGTGGTAGAATGTATTCGTCCCCCGGTAACTTGAGACAACATGTAATTAACGTACACATAGAGACTTCGCAGGAAAACTGGAAAACCTGCGAAATTTGCGGTAAAAGATGCAAAACTAAGCACTACCTAATAAATCACCAGCTCCAGACGCATGGGATCCATCAGAGACAGCAAACTGGCGATTTGTACTATCATTTAATGGGAAATATTTTCTGAGAGAAAATAACGGCGAAAAAAGTAACTGCGTAACCACATACCTAACAGGCGGGCTGAAAAGTTCGTAGGCTGACCCATAGATGGCGCTACTAGTACTAAATTCATATGATCTTTAGTTAGCCCTAACTTTCAAGAGACGCATGTAAAAATTTGACAACTGTTGCACTATTAGTATCTGTATTATAGCATTTTTAGTGAAAGAACTTTTGTTACTTTGAAAAAATGGATAAAAAGGAATTTCGTGTGTTAATAAAGCCTTTTAGCGAGAAAAAATATAGTAAAACCAAGGCTTGGCTTGATAAATATTATTCGGACTTTGCACCAGGAAAATCAACCGTAGAAAAGTGGTTTGCTAAATTTAAACGAGGCGAAATGAGCACCGAGGACGATGCACGCAGTCGACGCCCCAAAGAGGCTGTTGGCTGTTACCGACGAAAACATCAAAAAAGTCCACAAAACAAAAACGGATCGATGATTCTAATCAGTGTTTGGAACTGTTCAATCGTAATAAATCCGAATTTTTGCGTCGATATGTGACGATGGATGAAACATGGCTCCATCATTTCGCACCGAAGTCCAATTGGTATAAAATTCATTGGCTATCTTAAAAGGGGGAATGCCATAAACAGCGACTATTACGTAGCGTTATTGGAGTGTTTAAAAGACGAAATCGCGGAAAAGCGGCCTCATTTGAAGAAAAAGAAAGTGCTGATCATCAACACAATGCACCAGTCACAAATCAATGAAATTGATGGCAAAATTCCATGAATTGGGCTTTGATTTGCTTCCGCATTCACCGTACTCTCCAGATTTGTCCTCCAGCGACTTTTTTCTGTTCTCAGACTTCAAGAGGATGCTCGCCGATGAAGAGGTAATCGCCGAAACTGAAGCCTATTTTGAGGCTAAAGAGAAATCTTATTATAAAAATAGTATCGAAAAATTGTATGACCGCTATAATCGTTAATCGTTGTATCGCCCTCGAAGGGAACTATATTGAATAATAAAATCAAATTCTATAAAAAAAATAGTTTTTTGTATGCTAGCCTACGAACTTTACAGCCCGCCTGTTATTTCGAAAAAAAAAAACAACCATCTCGAACCATTTCTCTCGTTAGATTTAGGATAAAAAGTGTGATAACAATAAAGTGCAGCGTCAATTTGGCATATTGCAGATGCCAAGATGCTACAGGGACGGACTTCCGCCGTTCATCGAGAGGTTCCACTACGCGAGATGAAGTTCGAATGTCCGCTTTGCGAGATCGTACTGGCATCTGTCGACGTGGCACGTGCCCACATTGAAGAACACTACCCGAGAGATAGTCCCCTTTGTCCCGTCACTGAATGTGGGAAACGCTTTTCCCATCCCAATTCCGTGCGAAATCATATGCGTATAAAACATGCGACCCAATGGAAACGAATGAAAGAAATTAAATGGAGCTTGTACAACAATTACAGTGTATATATAAATGAAATGGAATAATTACCGTAAATTTTGAATACAAACTTAATTTTTCCCGCCGCCGCCGCTTTATCGGATGAAGATACGTTACTTACGACGCTTTTGCACAACCAACAACGTTGATAGATTGTTTATGAAAAAAAGCTAAAGTATCTATTTAAATGTGATGTAACATATAATATAAATAAGAAAATGTTTGGCTTATGTATTATCCATTTACTTATCTAAGACGTAAATGAACAATATTTATTTTTAATAGTCGAACAATAAAGAAATGTAAGAAAATTAGTGACCATTATTTCGAATGCAGTTTTAATATTTTAATTGTACTCGTTTACATAGCCGTCGTGATGGAATTCTATCTAAACGTTAAGATATAACAGAATAGTATATTAGAACAGTTCATGAAATAAAAAAATCACAGACCTGTACATATTAAAATTCGAAATCCTTAATCCTTAGGATTAACTTAATCAGTTTTTACTGTATCAAACGTACAAAACCTGAAAGGTCGTTTAAATTTCTTTAGGTGTTTTATCTATTCTTAGGAAACAATTGGTTTAGTTTTCTAATTAATCTGCAGAAATAAAACTGTATTTAAAGAAAAAATAAATAGAATAATTATCTTTGCATTGGAATTGTTTTATACTAAAAATATCAAAAGAAATCGTTGGAATAATATTTTTATCAGGTGACAACAATGTTAAAAAAACGAAAATTTTTTTTTGCAGTTTCAAGACGTTCAATGGAAATGATGCGTGTAAGAGCAACAGATCCTAGACCGTGTCCCAAATGTGGAAAAATATACAGATCAGCCCACACGTTGAGGACACATTTAGAAGATAAGCATACTATTTGTCCAGGTTATAGATGCGTCTTGTGTGGTACAGTGGCAAAGTCTAGAAACTCATTGCATTCTCACATGTCTAGGCAGCATAGAGGGATTAGTACGAAAGATTTACCAGTCGTTCCCATGCCAGCTCCCTTTGACCCTGATCTTGCCAGCAAGTAAGGAGCAATGCTTAAAATATTGACAAATATTTAAAGTAGTTAGTTAATTTCTAATTCTTAATAAATTAGTCTATTACGTTTTAATTGTTTTAACAGATTGTTGGCAAAAGCAAATATTCACGTTAGCCCAGCGGAGTTGAGAGCTAGAGCTTCACCAACCGGTCCGAGAAGGTCGGATATGAAATTGGACGCAAAAAGTGCGTTTTCGGGAGCCCCATCGGAAGCAGGAAGTTCGATATGTGGAGACAATGATCCAGAAGATCTCACAATGTCCAGCCATCGATACGGTGGCTTAGATTTTACGATGTCTCCACCTTTAAACCATCACAACAACCCCAATATAAAATTTAACCGAGTGAGTCATTCCGGGAAGGCGATAGCTGCTAAAAGTATTGATACGATTGCTCAAAATATGGCGAAAGAACCGTTCCCAGCTCCCATGGTGTCTCCCGTAACATCGACAAACACGACTGGATCGGCAATTTTGGACACTTACCTCCAATTTATCACCGAAAATAGTCTCAGTATGGGCATGATGTCGGAACAAGCTGCGGCTGCTATGCATGCGGCCAAAATGGCACACCTTAATGCCAGTCTGGGTCTGGACAAAACGTCGCAGCATTTTTTGGAAAAAATGCAGCAACAAATGGGAGTGACGAATGACATTATGAACAAATCAGAAGAAATTCGGAGGAATAACGACGAATCGGTCGCTATAGATCGCGGAGGTGACAAGGATCAAGACGACGCCATCTCTTCAGGAGGCGAAGAGGATGATTACAGTGAAGAAGAAGGTGAACCCGAAAGTTTGAAAGCTGGCGAATAAATTCTTTTAGGTCCATTTACGAAAATACTCGAGTTATGTATGTATGTATGTAGGATGCTGTTTGCCAGTTATAATGCTGCCATTTATCTTGCCATTGACTGTCTGTCGGGGAAAACAAATTCATTTCGTTTTAATTCCATCCATCTACCTCAAATCAATATTTCTTTTTTTATTATATGTATACAAGAAAGATTATATAACCATAGTATTTTCCAGTATTCTTAAAACAGATATTCTCAAACAAATAACTATTCCATCCGTCTACCTCAAATAAAAAAAGGAAATAGATTATACGAGTTGATAAGGGTCTCAGACGTATACGGTTTAATATTGTATAAGGTAAGTTTAATAAAATTATGGAAATCAAGCTTCGGAGTTAATTGCAATAAGACGCATAGACTTGATATTAAAAAGAAAATAAATTTATATTGTGCCAGAAATGATAATAATGTAGTTTAATATTATTAGAATTTTCACTACCAACCGTTAAGACTACACTGTTTCTTCCCCGATAATATTACATTTTTCGGTTTTAAATACAGTTCATTCCATCAGTCCTTCATAATCAAATAATTATTATTATTGGTATCTAAACGTGCAAAAAATATATGACGATATTTTTGTACAATATTTAAAAAGAGAAGTAACGTTATCACAAATTTTAATGCAATACTTAGAAATAGTAAGATCGGTTTTCTCGTCTTTGTTTTAGAAACTCTTCCATGTAACATAATTATACGCTTCCATATTAAAGCAATTTAGATGTATACCGAAACAATCATCGTCGTTGTATGTATGTATTGTATGTAATACTGCTACTACTACTTACTACTCACTACTCACGTGAAAACAAAAAAAAAAAAGAAACATCATTAACTCACTCAGGTTCGTAATCATTTGCTATCTAAAATTGCAGTACAAAGGAAACGTTTTAATACTTATGTATGTGTATATATTATTATAATGGAAGATATTAACTTCTACTCAACCTACATCAGGGATTGAAAGCACGTACCTCTGAAATTTTATGAAATATTTACATAATAATGGCTAATTTATACTTTTAGTTAGTTTGCTGTGAATGGCGATTAAAATATGGAAACTGTTTAGATTGAGACCTTTTTGATTAAATAGTGGACAGGTTAGCGGCAGAATAATTTTTAACCAAGAACTTTAAACTATTAAAAGAATAAGCTAATACTTGTTGAAACTTCTCCATAATTTAACAAAAATAAAGCACTTAGTTTCAAGAAAAAAAAATTATTGTGAAATCATCACCTGATGAATCCACTGTGTGGTGAAACAGTTGTTGTGTGTCACAAAAGTTTTTTCTTCTTGAAATTAAGTGTTTTATTCTTGTTAAATTATCAAGAACTTTAATTTACATTTACAACAGAAGATCGATTTCGTACTTTACAGGCTGAAATTTCTCGATCCTTTAGCAATAAAGTAAATTTGTGACCGCACAAGTCTGGTTACCTGATTATTACTAAGCTCTACATTACATATTTAGATCGTCATTGATCTATTAACTTTTCAAAAGTATAAATTTGCCATAACAATCCAACAATCAGTGATACTTTCAGGTTAGTTTCATAAGAAATAATTCAGTTCAGGATATATGTATAAATAATTTAAAAATATATATATATATATATTATATATATATATGATAATGCCATTTATATACTAAATAGCAGTTTGCATAAGTCATTAGTGTGTAAATGTAAATAGTGTTTCTGTACTCTATGCCCTGGAATATTAATTTCCGTTTTGAATATTATTCTTCCTATACGTGAAGCCTCGAGGTCGACGTACTTAAAAGTCTGTAATTTAATAATATTTATATGAATAAGGGAGGTTTTTGATACATTCAGTTTATTGCCACTGTATAAAACTTTTTATGCCTTCTTTTGTACGTCCTTCACATGAAAAAATTTTTCACTAGTTAATATTTTACTATGAAAGATTAACAGGAATAGTTTTACGGGTAAAATGTGACATGGAATATTGTAAACAAGTTTACCTCACAAATATTATTTACACTATCTTTATTTTTTAGTATTTTGGATACACAATAGCAACGGTGCTTTTTAACTGTTTTTAACAACATGATGAAATTATTTTTTTCTGAACTTATTAACCCCACAACTCTTGAAATATATGGTAAATCAGAACGAACTACTAAATAATAACAACAAACTGCAGGGTAATGTGGGTTAATAGTAAATAAATACTGATATTTTTAATTTTAAATGAATTATTTTACAAAATTTGATGCAATGTTCATTTCTTTGAATCAGTTATTATAAACGTTCTTTTGTGTCATTGGGTAATAAATTAAATTAAAAGTAAAATTGTAGAAAATGCACGCAGTTGTAATAGTTAGTGTGCTACAAGTAATAGTTGTTAAATGTTGATTAAAATGTAGAGATAAAACGTTAGATGAGCAGGCGAGTCAGTTTAGCTTCAGAAATAAATGAGTGAAAATGTCATTGTTAATTATTGAGTAAGTTATAATAAAGATAAGCTTGTTAGACTATACGATAGGATGAAATAATGCGCGCACTTTTTATGCGATAACCAGTGAATTATTTGAGATATTTTTGAATTTGTTTGGAAGAAGGAAAAGTAAACATTACGATATTTTCTTATAAAAATTAAAACATAAGATTGTAAGATGCGTTTCATAAAATTACAGGTAATTGGAATAATTTAGATTGTCAATTTGTTTATGTATTGAAGATAACATTAACAATTTTGTTTGAACTGATATGGGTAGTATTATTAGAGATAATAATTGTACCAATAAGTTACTTTTCCTTCTTCCTTTGTAATAATAGAGTACAGTTTTTATAAAGACCCTAAGGGCAAAATGTTAAGTTTAGAGGGTGCTTACTTTGCTAATTATGATACTCATTGTTGTAATCTCATTATTATAGAATGTTTTGTTTATACCGACAACCATTTTTTACTTACATACCCTTATACATTTTTGAAGGCTGTTATACATACATACACTAAGGATTATTTTACAGAAACACATTCTCTTATGCACAGTTTTTACATCTAACGGATTATGAACTAATTGTAAAATTAGGAAGAATATAACAGGTTTTTTTTGCACAAAAGTCGTAGTATACATATTTTATAAATCGCATCAACATATTTTTTTTCTGTTATGTTGTTTTAAGCAGGAAAGAAAAAGTTAGATGTGAAAAGTAATGGGAATGCCAAAATATCGATTAATTCCAATACAAAATGTGATGACCTTTATTTACTCATATATTAGTCTTTTATTTTTCCATAATAATAGCTACCTCATATTGTAAATGTTTATTCATATTTTTCATTGTTTCCATGACATCATAAACTCGAAGATCTCCATTTATTGTAATTATATACCGGTTAACTTTTGTACTTCTTAGTTTATAGTATAAATCCGATATATTGTACATGTATTTGTATACTATTGGTCCATTTTGGCCAATCATCGAGCTTATAAATTTTATTCGTTATTTGTGCCATATATTATTTATCAGGAAACAAATATTTTTTTGGTTGAAAAATTAGCTGAAATTAGACAAAAAAAAAGTGGTCTTTTAATTTTCAAGCAGTTCTTCAACAAAAACACGTCTTTAGTGTTATGTTAAGGTTTAACATATGCTCAGGAATAGAAGCAATCTAACATTTAATAATTCAATCAATCAATTAATCAATCAATCGTATTGATGAATATCGGTTGGAAACACGTATTTTCGTTCGTTTTGTTCGAGAATTTTCAAACGAACTAGCACTGGTATGTCATTAAGTCTTAACGTAACATTCAAACTCGATTGTGTAAAAGAAACGGAAACGATTTGTTTTTATTTTGTTTGATTGTAACGAAGCGATGGTTGTAATAATATAAATAAAGAAATATTATGTATCGCTTCGATATTCGAGGATGTTGATAAGATTAGAGACGCAATGCCAGTAGAATTCTTGAATAATTATAATTGTTGAGGGACTGGGTGCCTTCTTAAAAAGTTTACCAGCTGAGTTGCTGACCGAGTTCAGTGACAAGAAGCTAAAGAAGTTCCTATAAAGCACACTCCTTGTACGAGAGTAACACATTATTAAAATAGCTTGTAACTTTTTATAGATAGCATAGAACCTGCTGAACACTTATAATAATATAGTTTTGCTAAGCAGCAGATCATATACACTTTATATTGTACGAACTAAAGTAGGTCTTACGTGTAAAATATACGATAAAAATAGTGAGCGTCCTTATTATTATCTATTATTACTATTACTATTATTATTGCGTTAAAACTTTTTTGCGCTGATGATTGATCATCATTTTGTTGTACTTAAAAAGAAAATGTTTGAACGGTGTTGTCGCCTCGGCCAATATTTGTTTATTTTTTTATTTTTCGTTTTTAAAATGTTCCTCGTTCAAAAAAATTACGTTTTAACTGCTAGAGTTTAGGTAGAATTAGGTGCAATATAAAAGAACAATACACAATGAAATTTAAAAGTGAATGATTTTTGCCATACTACTATTATTTTTTATTTACTGATACGTTTTGTATTGCTTGGGTATGATTTGTAACTAAGAATAAATAACACAATATTGAAATGCATTTCATTTATTAAAAATTGCCACCTCTTACTTCTCCATTATCACGTTCTTTTTGTCATATAAATAATATAAAGTTGTTAAAATTAATTTTAGTTTAATATTAAATATGACAAATGCAGAATTTGAAACTTTTTTCAGACTGAAACCAAAAATTAAAATAGTAAAAGAAACAATGCCACCCCAAGAAAACTGTCATAATTGCAGATAAATCAAAAATAGTAATGTAATTGACGTGTCATCTAAAATAAAAAGTTGAAGCAGAAAAACAATTGCTCTGACAAACCTGGTACAATGAGATCATAAAGTAAGACCTAATTGTGAAACCGGAGGAAAAAAGGTGAACAATTCAAAACAAAACATTTTTAAAATACATTAAAAAAATAATTACAAAACCATCTTGCATTTCGTAAACATTAATTTGTTCAAACAACATTTAGCTACACTTTTTTGACACTAACGGGAAAACACTCTGTGTTACACACATGTATCTTTTTGTTATGATCTGGTAAAGGTTTTTTGACGAACTGTCACCTGTCCCATGACTTAAGGGACAAATTCATCAACATCTCATGTACCAAAATCTGTTTACGCATTTTCGTATTTATACACGAACAACGATTCTTTTAACTCATAATCCGCTGGTAATTATGATACCCGTTTGACTTAATTTTAAACAGATAACTAAATGAATCCAAACAATCTTAAGTTGTCTTAAAAATCGCAAATAATTAAAAGCCACAAAGATGAAAATTTGAGGGCACAAGTGAAAAGATTGTTTAATATTTTATGTTGAAACATACGTAATATTATATATTACCAGATAAAAAAAGTGAGTTTATAATAACTTACCAATAAGCGGTACGGATCGAAAATCTTCTACATCCCCCTCAAACGTTGCCGAAGTACACGCTTTTTCCTAATTAACCTTTTAACACACAGGTAAACCTGAAAAAACATGGATACAAATATTACATCTAACATTTTTTTTTAACAATAATAGCGAATTTTAAAAACACCGTTGGGTATCTAACTACGAAAAAATAATTGGTTTTCTAGATATATGCGGACAGGCCATTAATTTTTTTTGTAAATTTGTTTACTTTTAAATAAATAGATTTTTTTTCGAAATAATTATAAAATAAAGCATTTTATAATCTACATAAATACATTTAAATCTTTTTTTTCAACCAGTTAAATTAGTAGTTGAATTAAAGTGAAATTGAAAACTGAAATTTAATGTTTTATCCATAACCAGTGATGGAGGGGGAAGAAGTCTTAGGTTGGAGGCCCGTTTCGGGATGTGGAAGGGATCATGACGTTCACGGTTTTCGTAAATTAAGTTACATTATATCAACGTGGTTAATTGCTTATATAAATTGTAAAAGTCTTTAAAGTCAGTTTTTTGTTACAATCCCAAAACAAAAAAAGTTTTTTTGTCGGAATAAAGAACTTTCAAGCACTAAACCATCACAATCAAAAAGTCGACTTTCTATTATAGAAGAAAATACACCACTATTACAATATTGAATTTTCCGAATAACTAGTACACTAAATAAATTGAAATATAGACGTTTAAAAAAGTATCAGTAGAATAAACACATTTATAAAAAGGCACGTCAGAAGATAAATGTAATCCACAATGAGAATTACGTTTACCTATTTTTCTAGCGAATGGTGACATTCGTTCTCTCGTACAAGTGCCGAATATTCTGAGCAAGTAAGATACGACACCTAGCATAAATACTGTTAACTATTCTCAAGGACAACGAAAAGCATGAGTTTATGTAATTGCTCTGTGTGTTGATACATGTTTAGAAATACGCTATTAAAATATTAATAAAATAATAGAAAGACGTGTAAAGCGACGGAACGGTTTGGATAATAAATAAATAAGAAAAATTGTGTTATACATACGGTTTTAGTGCTTTTCTCTTTAACATCCACTTTAGCTATTGAACATTAACTATATATTCGGTATATTTCGATAATCAGAAGTGAACTTTGATGAATAAATACGTCACGTTACCATTGCACATTGCTATTGGCCGAGATTTATTCGTTTAACTGTAAAATATCACGCATCGTGCCGTCCGTGCAGGTATAATGAGCGCGATCTTTAAGACAGACAGTATAAAAAAGTGGTTAGTGGCCGATAATATAATTTATGTTTGTTATCAAACACGAATTACAGTTCTGCACTTATCTACACAAACTATGAGCTCGTTTCCGAAATACCTTCAAGTTTTTAAATTTTCAGCAGCCGGTAAAATACGTACAAGGTTTATTACGGTAGTGATGAACATCGGTGTTTACTAAAAGTGTTTTTAATATAAAATTCTGAATACACAGTGTAAGCCAAATTATTAAGAAGCGGATTAAGGTATGTTTATTTGTTTTCATGCTTAATAAATTTTCTATTTTAAATACAAAAATATAGTTTAGACGCCAATAGGGTTTCTGTAGCCAACCTTATTTAGATTAAACCAGCTGTGCCCGCGACTTCGTCCGCGTGGAATTTAAGAAAAAAGTTATTTTTAAAATTTTAAAGGAAGTCGTTGAGACATAACCGGTAGCAATTGCCCGCTCGCGCGTTCTGAGACCGCGCGACAGGCAGCCTTTGTGATTTTAAGTGGCGGGTAGCGCTTTTACAATTTTTGTCTGTCTGTATGTCTGTTTGGTCCGGCTAATCTCTGAAACGGCTGGACCGATTTTGATACTTGACTTTCACTGGTAGATAGCTAATGTAGTAAGGAGTAACTTAGGCTACTTTTATTTTAGAAATTAATAACTATTTATTAATAACAATAAATAATGTCTAAAATAGAAGTAGCCTAAGTTACTCCTTATTACATTAGCTATCTGCCAGTGAAACTCCCATCAAAATTGGTCCAGTCGTTTCAGAGATTAGCCGGAACAAACAGACAGACAAAAAATGTTATTTTGGTACATGTACCATGTATACATCCATATGCATTTAGTAAAAAGTAGTTATTTTAATATTACAAACAGACATTCCAATTTTACCTATATGTATAGAAGTAGAATTTATGTGTTTTGATAAGCTGAACAAGAATATCGAGAGCGAATCTTCATTGAATGTTATAAACAAATTATTGCTCAGAGGCTCAAAAATATGAAGTTTTGTTTTTTTGGGTCATTCGAAGAAGAAAGATCTTTTAATATTTTTTATTTAAAACTTAGTTTTCGAGATAAATCGCTTTCATACTTTTTTTTTTAATAAAACCAATTTTGCGATTTTAAATTTGCTTTCACATTAACAGTTTTTTAATATTAAGCGCTTAAATTGTTCTTAAACAAAAAGGAATGTCGATCGGTATAGGCTGCATTTTCTACAAATTAAATCCGTGAAGTTAGGTGAGGGGGAAACATTACCGTAGCAACCTCGTATATTTTGACTTTTTAAATTTTAAATATTCTTAATTCTCAAAAACACATACTCTTTGTTTATTTACACTAATAATTTTAATCTCATACAGCAAAATACGATTATGCTATGCATTTTATGACGTTATCACCATGGAGTTTACCAATAATATCATTTACTTTATCAACAATAAATCAAAATTATTATAACAGGAAATATTTTTTTAGTTGTATCTCAAATATATACCCGTTAATATAATATGAATCGAATTCAACAGTATGTATTTGAAAATTGGCAAAATTTGCTTCTCTTTTAATATTAAATGCAACTTATCTCGAAAAGTAAACTCTAAACGAAGAAATGTCAGGGGAGTTTTTTATTAGAATAATTTTAAATAAGTGAACATAATGGATTTCAATCGTTCCACAACTTTTAAACCTGTTTTTTAATCGCCCTTTTGTTAGTTACCCTTGGAATTGACCGGCTGATTATTATCATTACATCAAAAAACAAATATGCCGTTTAAAGTAAATAACACAATCTAGTTTAGATATAGTATGACTTTTTTTGTTGTTATCAAGCAGTTTTATGGCTTTCTAACGATTCCTTTTTTTGTACAACCTTATTCGCCATTGCCTTAGATAAGAACTTTGCTTGACCCTTTCAAATGATTTGAAGCAAAAAACTATACAAATGTCGTTTATCAGTCAACTGTTATCTCTTACATTTCTTTATATGCCAACAACAACATTCTTTGTAACAGAGGAGACAAATAGGCCATAAAAAGTACGTGATTTCATTTATTAAGTTGTTAACTTGCAGAGTATGCCATTTGCACTATCATTACATTTATTATAAATATAAAACTTAGAAGTTAGGTAATTTTTGTAAAAGAACCAAATTAAATATAATTACTTTTTTAATGTTGTGCGATTTTAGTATAACAGTATTATAAATTGGATTGGTTCAAATATTGTAACTCCATATTAATAAAATAAAGACACTACTATGAAGATAGTTACAAGTAAATTTTTATTGCACCACTATCCACATTTAACCATACAATGGCTTCCTCAGGTGAAAGAAGTATTATAAATTTAAACTAAATTACAAATTACTTATATACCAGAAACATGAGGTGGGGAGGATTTCTCTGAGTAATCAACAATAAGTTAAGTAATGGGGAATGATTGACATCTAATTGATCGTTTAAAATTAAGCCTATGTTATTTAATTTATTGATTCCGAGACTTCTTAATAAGTTTAATTTTAGACCTTTCTTTTCGGTATGTAAAATTTTCGTGGAAACTAAGAGAACTTTCTATTAAGTGGGTGGGTGTTGAATTACATTTTTTATTTCCGAAACTTTTTCGGTGTTCATTTATTCATTCTCTAAAGCATCTACCGGTTTGACCTATGTAGCTTTGTAACAACTCCCATACATCAACTTGTATACGCCTCATTCAGATCCTTTATCTGATATATCTTTGTTGTTTTTTTTATATATTTACTTAAAGAATTATTTGTTTTAAAGGAAATTACAGAATCTGTTACATTTGATAAATATTTTTCAACTTTTAAAGAAATATCACCTACGAACGAATGTAAGCGATTGATAATTACAATGTTTAGTCTTAATTAAAGGATATACTAAATTTAAAGTTTTTCTTTGTAGTTTTTTGTTTAACAGGTTAGTTACAATTGATGTATGGTAACCATTATTGATAGCGATTACATTTATCATATTTAATTCTATGTCGTCTACATAACGGTACCAATAAAAGCATTACTTAAACAGAATATTGTTACAAATTTTATTTTCTAGATTATTCATAAATATTTCTGCGAGTAATGGGCTGAGAGGGTTTTCCATGGCGAGGCCCTTTTGTTCACAAAATTTGTTATTAAATAATACGTAGTTTTGTTTAAGCATAAACTAAGCAAATTTATTATTTCATCTTTAATTACCAGATTTACCTTATTGTTCTTTAAGTGGATATTAATTATGTTAATGACTTCATTAGGAGGGATGCTAGAAAATAGATTGCAAACGTCGAATTAAATGAATTGGCTTGTTCATGGTAATTCTAAGTTGGAAATTTTATTAATAAGTTCTGATGAATTTTTCAATGAATAAGCAGGCTCAGAATATTATAAATTACGATTAAAGGTTACTATGCCTAAATGAATCTGTCATAGTAAAAAATATGTCTAAAAACAGTGACTTACGATTTTGTTGTCGAATCTTTAATCATTGCGTATAATTTATGCCAGGGAGGCTTAAAATAGTGGTAGTAAAGTTGGATAGATTTCATCGTTAGTTTTAAAAATCCATTATCACCATAAAATAACAGGACTTTTATTAAACGCAGTAACAATTGTTTCGCCAAACATTGGATTCGTCAGACTTGTAGTACTTACTACTGAAGATAATATACAACGTAGGTATTTAAATAGAATTAGAACTTTATAATAAATAAAACACTAAACTTTCACACTTTTTAATTATCTTGACAATTGTTTCGCCACTTTGTGGCTTCATCAGAAGATACATAAGTTCTTAAAATTAACACAGGCTTATTCTTCTTATATATCAGGTTACATAGCTAAAGTGAGGGTGTGAAGTGTAAATTTAGTAGTGGTGAATTGTTTCCAATTGTTCATTTAAAAGTACATTTTTATATTTATATTTATTAATTTCCATTCTTTCTAGTAAATTGAGTTTATAGCTTTTGCTTTCAGTGTGTAAAATAGCATATTCGTCATTAAATACATGTTTTTCATTAATTATATGTGATGCATAATGAGAATTATTTTTAAGTTGTTGAAATATGTTCTTTTATACGTTTTTCAAATTAACAATTATAAACAAATAATTTACCATTACTAAATTTACACTTTACACCCTCACTTAAGCTATATAACCTGATATATAAATACAATAAGCCTGTGGTAATTTAAAAAACTTATGTATCTTCTAATGTAGCCACAAAGTGGCGAAACAATTGTCAAGAAAATTAAAAAGTGTGAAATTTTAAACTGTTTTATTTATTATAAATTAAAATGAACTTTCGCCAAGTAAAAATAGAGTCAATCAATCAGAATTAGAACTAATGGAGGTGGTAGTGTAACAATTCCCTCTTCTCAATTTGTTCGAATAACACCAACACCCATCATAGTATTATACAGAAGAAAATAGATACATTAAAGGCACCTAGCTATTATAGAATGGTCCGGATCCCTCCCCTCAAATTAAAAAAGTAAATATAATCGAAATTGAGTAAGACTAATTACGAAACATACAAGTGAACATTAAATCAAGTTTTACTTTAAAATAATCGTTAAAATTTATACATTTTTGAGTAATACCTATGACAATACTCGTGATGATAGAATTCACCAATACTGTTACTAATTTGCTTAATGTTTTGTTTACCTCGACACTATTTTAATAAATACTCACTATTTCGACCTACCCCCTACACAATTTTGCTACATGTCCCAATTTTTTCTATAATTATTTAATGGCAATAACAAGTAACAAGTTATTAATATTCAGATATTTATTTTACTTAATATTTCACAATTTCTTGAATTCACATTTGGCGATTATAAAACTAAAAAATTTAAACAATTTGTTCAATCAAAAACGGGTAATAAACAACTTTCTATTCTATTCTATATCCTTTATTTCGTAAATTACGTTTTTTCCAAATATTTTCAATATAAAGGCATGTAACGTTTACATTTTTATAATTTTTATAGTTATTATTACACCCTAAGTAGAATCTAAACTACTACCTGAATGACACATTTTATTGGTGTAATAAAAATCTATTTTATGATACGATTGAATCTTATCTGTAATTATATTAGATATGTATTCAATAATAGTCTACAAATGAGACGAAATAATATGCCCAACTCGTTGCATTTGTTTAGTGCGAAAATTACTTATTTTTTTCTTGCAAGACTGCATTACAAAGACAAAATATTTTCATGGAAAATATAACTGATTTTCCAAAACTTTTCGTATTTCAATGTGAAAATCGGGTATATGTTGCCATCTCTAGAAGATCGCCCGAATCAGCATTCTTCCATTGCTGTCGTCAGATGTCGCGTAAATTCAAATTTTAAAAATATTCTATAAACATCTTGCTATCGTTTATTAACCAGAAAATAAATACATTTTGGAACAAAAGCAATTACAAAAAAACTGAAAGGACGTGTTTAAAGATACCTTATGTTCTTAACTTATACTTTATTTGTAATTTTTGGTTACATTTTTTAAATTATTTATTAAAGTGTCTGGAGGAAATCTTATAAAAATTTTTTTTTATGTAGGTAAGCATCTGCTGACATCGTTAGATATAGAATTTATTGGGCACTCCAAACATACTTTAATATACCGTGCATTTGTCTAAAAAAAAACATCTTCCATAAAGTCTCAAACGTTATTTCGTCTAGACCCTTATTCTAACGTATTGCTTTAAATCAGAGTTCCCCAAACTTTTTTGTGTCGTAGACCCCTTGCCATGTTTTTCCGTGTTGGGTAGACCCCCTACTTACCTGATATTGATTTCCTGTAAATTTCTAACTGTAGTGAAGTTTAGTGTTAAAAACTTAAAGTAAAAACACATTTATACATTTATTAATTGAATTTAAATTAAAACTACTCAAAATAAAATTTTGTATCTGTTATGTAAAATATACATAACATTAAATAAACATAAAATAAACTATAAATAAAATAACATAAGCAATAAGTCAATATTTTTAGTGAGAAGGATGAACCTGATGCTTTAATAATAAATTATCAACATTTGGCGTCAATTTTGTAAGGGTTAATCTTAAATCTCCTCGGCTAATACCAACATCCTACAACTTACACAATTTTATAAACATATATAATAAATTTTTTACTTCATAGGTACATTTATAAATAATGTATATGTTTTGATATTATAAGATAGTATGATGTAAGTAAATAGGTACTATCGTGGACCCCCATTTTCATTTCATGGACACCCAAATTTTTTTTCGCTGACGTAGACCCCTTGCAGGTTGTCATAGACCCCTAGGGGTCGATATAGACCACTTTGGGGATCACTGCTTTAAATTAATAAAATAGAACCATGAAGATTAATTGTACTCTAGACAACAAGAGCTTTTCAGTTTGCAGTATACGTAAAGTTCTGTTAATGATATCTGTTTATCAATAGAAACTGAATGAACCTAAAACAGATACTATGGTAAATAAAACTGCATAGAAATTAAAAGTTCAATCATAGCTTAGTCGATAAATAAGTGTGGTTTTCTTTTTGTTCTTTTCAAATTTCGAATACTACAAATTTGACAGCACTTGTTTCGTATAGATGGCGACTTACTGCCTTGATTGTTTTATTTCTGTTTATAACTCGTTAAAAGCTAGTTATTTGATTAGTTGTTTTTATCGGAACTCAAAAAACTTATAGTAATATTTTACTTTCTACAATAGAAACTAAGGAAGCTGTATTGAAAAGAGACTCCTGGGTGTCTTGCCATCACAATAAAGGGGGAACCTGAAAAACTTTTTCTTTGCAATCGCACATTTCTTGAAGGTTGGATTAATTAAATCAAATTTCAAATGAGGCCAAAAGAATACAATAGTAGCATTTCACAGAAATTAAATAGTTACCCCGCTTTGTTTTGGACAAAGCGGCTATTTACTAGAATAAATATGAAAGATTAGGCATTTGGACAAAGCTGAGAGAGATGTATTAGCAAGAAAGACGAATTATTCCCGATTTTCTGACATTGTGACAACATTACTCGTTCCGTTTATAAGCACATATAGATTTTGCAATAGTCTGTTGCTATTTGTGATTAGTGTTTATAATTATTAACAAATGTTACTTTTAATGGTGGTTTTGCAGTTATACCAAAGTAGCTTATAATATTACCCATCTGTACTTTTTGCGCAAATAACCGAGTTATAAACTTTTTTGCAGAAGGTAATCCATATATCTTCGCTTTACCCTGTTTATTATCAATAAATTCGGTGAAACATTATTATTACCATAAAATAACAAGACCTAAGATTTCCCCAAATTTTTATTAAATGCGGTAACAATTGTTTCGCCAAACATTGTCTTCGTCAGATTTACTACTAAAAATAATATACAAGGTAGGTGTGTATTTAGTATTAATACTAAGGAAGTTGGTTTTATTAGAACAAATTGAGAAAAGGGGAATTGTTCCACCACCACCACCATTAGTACTAATTCTATTTAAATACCCACGTTGTATATTATCTTTAGAAGTAAGTACTACAAGTCTGATGAAGTCAATGTTTGGCGAAACAATTTTTACTGTGTTTAATAAAAGTTTATGAAATTCATAAGTCCTGTTTTTTTTATGATGATAATGGATTTTCATCAACTAACGGTGGAATCTATCCAACTTTACTATTGTTTTCGTTTCCTGTTCTTTGATTTCAGTAAGCATACAGTTTCAAAAATGTTGCGCAGCCAATAGTTTAAATTATATCATTCAACCTGCCACTACCACCTTCAAGAGATAAAAAATATGCTCCCCTTCATTTGTTACCAATAAAAATCCAAATACACCCTTAAAAATATATCTTCCATTCAGTTGTCAAAATGACCTTTGTTTAGGACACACTGTACAGATAAATTCTAATAAAGTTAAGAATTCAGATATACCTAAAGGGATTGCATGTTTGAGAGTATCTTGAGTGCGGACTTATCATCATCGTATCAGTTTTCTTCGAAATAAACCTGATATTTACGTATTCGAAGCAAATTTTTTCTTAAATGTAGAAGGGATAAAAGGAAAATTGTTGGGTGTAGGAAGAGCGAAAACGTTCAACGTTAATTAATTTAAAACTATTTATAACCATCGAAGAAACTGTTTCTTCCCCTTTAATTAAAGGCAACGATATAACTTGTTCGAACTATTATCGTTATTTTGAGATCTTAACGTCTAGCACGTATGAAAAAAGAAATTTTTACCGACTGCGTTTTGCATTTTCTACACAGCAGTTTGTCGGTAATTTTATCAGTTAATCTCATCTAAATTAGCGAAGTGCTTCGGCGCGAGATGTGAAATAGTCGACAGAAACGATAAACTAAAGAACACAACACGAAACATTCTCTATTTCGAACTTATCTTGCAACGGCAATCTTCCTACTACAGTGTTAGAAATTCTTGTCGAGATTTTAATTTTAATTGAAAATGACTGTCAATTTGTGGAAACTATATAGTGTGTATGAGCATTGTTTGTTAAGATATTATCCGGTTTTCTTACAAACGTGTTTTTGATCTCCATATCGGTATTCCTACATTTTTGTTTGCTTTTTTAGATCCATAAAAATCAATATCTATTCTGATTTTATACGGCATTTTAAAGTACATATACGTTACGTAGCAAAATTAATCAGCTTTTATTAATTAGCATAATAAGATGCCTTACATCAATGAATAGCATAGCTATTCAGACTTTACTAATAATAGAATATCGTGAGCTGTAAGGTTAGTTCATGTCTTTCCTATTGTAACGAATTTTTTAGTTGCTTGTTTTAATTTAAACAATCTTGGATACCAACTGATATACTTAACACTAAATTACACCAAATACATTTATTAATATAACAAGTATGATTATTTAATTAACTGTATTTATATTACTTATTTATATCACTGGGTTTACATTGTATTTGCTCTGTCATTATGCACGGGTATTAGCTCGTCTATTTCGAAATGTGTTCGGTGTTTTTTTTTGTTTTGATTATTCTCGAGGAGGGTAAATCTTCAAAAGACACCCCCGAGAGGGTAGTGTCGGATTCGCCGTAGCGCCATCGACTTAATAAAGAAAAATGTCATGAATTGTGAAACTTAAAGTAACCGCTGGGAACCATATGAACAGAAAACGAAACAGGTTTTGAATTTTTTTTTTAAATCACTGTATGTCATTGGGAGAAGTTAATAAATTTCACTTGAACTCATTACCTTACTTACAAAACTCAGGACTGTCGAATGGGTTCAGTTTGTCTTGTTTGATGTTTTAAATTCAGTTTCCATTCCATTGCTCGTAAATTGACACATTTCGTATGTAACATCCAACCGTACATTCAAGTTAAGCAGCACTCAACCCTTCGTGAGTTTTTTTTTTACATTTCAATCTAAACGTGTCATGCATGTGAAAGCATTTCCATTATCGGAGCATTCCATGAAAAATCGCTTGTCCAACTGTTTCTCACGTTCTTTTGCGATGCATAAAAAAAATGACAGACTTCACTATGACGCTACTTCGGTATATCTTCGAGAAACCGCAAAAAGAACCCGATGAAGACATAAAACGATGGCGCGCAAAAAGGCGTACGAACCGCATCCGACAAAGGTGTGATGAGAATAAAGAGAACAAAAGCGATTTGATTTTCTGACCTTGGTTAGCGAAGAATTATTTTTTGCATTTTATTGGGAAAATGGTGAAGAAATTCTAGAGCGAACAACTTTATATCCTCAAAATTTTAACGGTTTTATTAAAAATCGTTCGCTCTTGTCCGCAATTCCACTCATATAAAATGTGTTATATTTTGTACTTTTTGCAATATAAACTTTTAACAAAAAGAAATCACTTCTGTACTCACCATCGGTTAATTTAGAAGTTCGAGAAAGATTATTAGAAGTGTGTGTTTGGAGCACAGCTCTGTATGGATACAAAACGTGGACGTGGACGCGGTGGAGAAGAAAAAGGAGCGTTTGAGATGTAGTGCTATATACAGACAAATAATATAAATATCGTGGAGAGAAAATGTTAGAAATGAGAAGGTATTAGAATGAATAGAAGAACAAAGGGCGCTACCGAAATCTATAAGGAAAAGGAGAAATAGGATGGTAAAGCACCTTCTGAAACATGATGAGATATGAATAAAAATAGTAATAATAATTTAAGATGTTCTAATGTTCGATTGATGATTAAATCAAGTCCGAAACATCGATCGACAGTAGAAAAAATAAGTTCGAAAGTGTTCAATTATCATAATCTCTAAAGGATGTGTTCCAAAAGTTTATATCTATGATCCGTCATTAGGACGTTTTCGTCTTTGAGGTTATAAGTTTGATATCGACATAATAATCAATGTTTTCGCACTAAACGGTCAACGGTCAATTCTGTGATCCTTAATCGATCCCATATTAATTTGTACCCTCTTGAAATAATAAATAGTATAAGAAGAACGTTATCTTTATTCAGCCTCTCTCAATTGAAATTTACCTTGTAGGCTATTGAGTATATAAATAGTATATTCTGTAGTGTAACGTACCCAGGCCTATTCGATCGTCATATAATTTACCTACGTTGTTTATGGGAATCAGCTGTTGTCGGTTCGATACACTGGCTATTAACGTAATTTGGAAGGGTTGTTTATAGTTGTTAAATGAAAGACAACAAATATGTGACATCCTAACTTTATTATGAATGAAATGATAAAATACCAGGGAAATCCCAGTAATATTAAATTTTAAACAAAACAAATACAAATGCCAGACTCAGCCTAGAGCTAGCGTGGGGAAAGAGTATGGCAGAGAAACCCACGAGCCCTACAAATCAGAGATGTGTACCATCCGTAACGTATGAAATGTATATAAATTAAAAATATCACTCTGTGAAAATCTACCCTGTACGATCCACATACACAGACACATGTAAATAATCATTTAAAACTGAAGAATGTTGGTATTAGTTAGCTGACAAGGTCAGAAGGTACTGAGTTCCCATACGGGAGGCTACCCAGCTATTAGTTGAGATTTTAGAGTACAATCTGGGCCTCACATAAAAATAAAATGCAACAAATAAATATCAAAATAAACACACAAATAAATATGTAAATAAATGCAACGAATAAATATCAAAATAAACGTCGAAATAAATGGACAAATAAATATCAAAATCAAATGCAACAAATAAATATCAAAACAAAATACACATTTGTGAATACTCCCAGATCAATACTCTACACGGGAGAAGATGTTAGTAAATTCAACAGGGCTCGAAACATTCTGAACGTACCAGGTAGATCAACACAGAGCAAAATCATAAAAATTGGGAACAAAGAAAAATCACAAAATAATTGTTACACATCACCGTTTTGTTCAAATTAATAAAATAAAAGTTCACATTAAACAAAACATCACAAAATATGCAAGATACAAATCATTATAAAATGGATCGAAAGAACAATGAAAATTGACAACTTTTTTATAAATTTTATAACAGTGAAAAACAACATAATAAATATTAAAATCTCGTTGGAAAATACATGCAAATACAATAGTTTATTACCTGTGAATCCAACTTGAAACACACACAAAAACAGCAATAAAAAAACAAAAGAACGAACAAACGCAACACTTCACTTCACTGACCACCCCAAGATCATACGACCCTCTACAACCAGGAATGCCACGCTGAGCTCTAGTAAATCTTAGACCTCTTGAGTGACATCTCCATCACTTAGAATTTTTATCGTTCGTTCTCGTCTAAGATAACTAAACAGTTCCTGATTTATGAGTAGTAGGTAATAATTTAGGGAAGTGTGAAATTACTGAAACAGGCGATAGATAATGATAGACCCTGGTTACTACAATTCCTTTTGGATAAATAACGGATTAATCAACATCGCCTTGGTAAGAAGAGAACTAACCGGATTCCCCTTTGTTAAATTTGCAGTTGCGATAAATTGGATGAATCTTTCTTTGTTAATTTATAAATATACATATCTATTTTGACAAAACATAATTTTGAACTAAGTACAGTGCCCGGCACCTAAGGAGATTCTAAAGCCATAAATCATCGGAAACGCAGTAGCAAAGCTTAGCCCCTTTAGGGCGGGGATAATCGACCGGTAGGCAGAATGATAACTGCTCAGCAAGGTTCAGTAGCGTAGTGGCAAATAGTTGCAAATTAACAGAGTAGAGAAGAGGTTGTTAGGGTAAGTAAATCAGTTGAATGAATTCACTTGTGTTCCGTAGTTCAGTAGTTTTCAGTAGTTTTTCTCTCAGTGATACGCGCCGTTGAACTACAAGTGTTACGCTTTGGTCCAGATATATTCTTATTGACTGCTACCTGTCAATCTGACCGTAACTGAATCTTCTTAGGTGCCGGCCACTGTACCTACTGTAAAAAATTTCAACGTTTAGAAAAACGTCGTTTTTTTGGCGCGTATTTATCACCTGTACCATTTCAGAATACAGGGGCCGTTTTCGTACGTGATTAATAGCGATGATAGTGATTACTGTCATTGAATACAACGATATGTTCGCTTTCTATCCATTGCCGAAATTCTCCGGCACATTTCTAAAGTATAATACTCAAAGCGTACTTAGTTGAGCTATTCATGAAGCCAGGTGTTGCGCTTGAGAATGCCGTTTGTGAAGATTAAGATCTGCGGCTTAAGCCTTTTCATCGTGGAAGTGTGAGATATAAACAATTGGTGGGGTCGCCCTTACACGGGATATTTATCACTCGCTGTATAGGAGCAGCTCAAAAGAGTTGCTTAGGTCACGTAAAGCAACTGGCATGATATCAATAAATACTCTGAGGTAGCACCGTCTACTCTTCCGTTCTATAACTTTTATCGTAAGTATCACGTCATACGGTTGCTTGAACCCATAACTGTTGCCTTTAAATGTTCATTTTCAATAATCTTGTCGGATTTGATATATGTAGTCAGTAACATCTTATTCGTTCATAATTTGCATAATGCTTAACTCTTATAGAATAAAAGATAAACATATTCATTAGAATGCGGATAATATGCACAATTTTATGTAATTAATAGTTGAAATTGATAACCAATCCTAAAATTAAATTATATGAGGAATTATTATTTAACAAATTTAATTTGCACGTTTTACATGAAGAAACATATTTTAATAGATGTAAATGAAAACACTCGGTTTAATTTTCACAAAGTTTTTATTAGAAAGAATACTCTAACAGTTGTTTCGATTTTTCAATCGTTTTCGAAGAGACCACACACGAACTAAATTGAAAGTAGAGATATTCGTTATTTGTACCCTAAGTTAACTATTCAGTATACATATATATATAAACATTAGTACATACACAAATACATTAAATTCCTTATTATCTAGTAAGTGGAAACGATGCTCTAAATATTGGGCTGGCAAAACCCTCCATTTGGTTATTGGTAATATTTTGGTTATAATGCAAAGCTTTTTGAATTCCAAATGTAATCTAAAAGGTCTAATTTTTTACTATTATCTAACATATGTAAAATTGATAGATTGTCTTTATTTATCAAATATTCATTCTTGTTACAATGTTGTGACAATCCTGTGGAATTTTTGTTTTCTTTAATTGATTTGACATGTTCTTTGTATCTAATGTCAAAGTTACGACCGGTTTTTCATATCAAAGTAAATTTCAATAAATTTTTGAATTTTAGAACTTCCAATGCTGTTTAAACTTAATAAAAATATAAATTATATAAAACCTAATAAAATTTAGAAAATTCAAACTCTTTTACAGAGGAATTCAAAGTATCAAAAAACTAGAACCTAAAACTTCAAAATATGGCCAGAAAAGATTCATTGTTGTGAATATAAACGCGTTCAATTCTGATTCCAAATGATAATTTTGAAGCTAAGATATTCTTTTTAATATTATTGAATAAAATCTTTATTTTAACAAAATTTAGATATGTGAGTAGTAATTGTAAACTAGTACGTTAAAACTTCTATTTGTCAAAAGAAATTAGTCTTATTATAGTGCAAAATCTAGTTTCACTCAAATAATAAGTTCTAAGTTGACTAAAATATCCTAATTTATATTGTCTCTTAAATATTAAAAGTATAAAATTAATGAAAAAAAACATTTACATAAAATTTTAAACTGCTATTGTTGTAAGTCTTGCAACTAATAACGATATATTCATAAAATTGTGGTGTTCATTCGCCAAATTTTCTTTGTTTTTAATTGATTTGATTGATATGATGCATACACTAGAAAGGTTGCCCGGGAATTCTGAATTTACTCGCTACACCCTCTCGATTACAAAAATTTGCCTGAATGTGATCAGGATCTGGTCAGGCAAATAACGCAGATAGATACTGAGGAACTAGACAGGAATGCCTGATGTGGTACAGATAATTTTTACTTGACCAGGATTTCCTAATGTGGAACTGATTATTCATTAAACTAGTTTTGGTGCATATTTGATGAAACATGATAAACAATAAAAATAAAATGAAAAGTTTCAAAAATTATATAAGGAAAAACTCATACAATTGTTTCGACGAGACCGTCATTATCAAAGAGTAGGTAAACAAATAGTTGAAGACTTTGTTTACCTACTCGACGGTCTAGTCGAAACAATTGTAAGAGTTTTTCTTTAAATACATTGTTGAACTGATTATGTTTTTCTGGCCAGAATTTTCTGACTTAGACCTAGTAATGTTCTCCTAATGCAAAACGGTTTCAACGGTTTAGTTCTAACATATGGTAGCCTTTGAAATGTACTAGTTTGATCATAACGTGGTTCTAATCAAGAAAACCTGATATAAGTTAGATATCTTAACAGGTTCGACATCTTAGCTTGGTTCATACTGAATTTTTGTTTTCTTTAATTGATTTGACATGTTCTTTGTATCTAATGTCAAAGTTACGACCGGTTTTTCCAATATAGATTGCATCACAATCACTAGATTTTATTCTGTATACGTCTGATTTTTTTAAATTGTCTATTTGTTCTATTCTAAATATATTTTGTTCCCGAATTTCTAAAAATTGTTCTATGAAAGTTTTTAATTTAACTTACACCTTACTACACAGTATTTTGTGGGTCTGTAATATTATAATTAATTATTTATTGTGCATTTTACTTCTTGATAATTTAAATTGTTTAGAGAACAATGTACTTGATCCCCTTTCATTGAAGAAAAAGAATTTAGGATCACTAAAAATACCAATCGTGATTACTTGAGGTTTATAAGTCATTGGCATTGGTTAAAGAAACTACTTTAGAGTTCTACGACCTACTACGATATTAGATTTAATGCAATCTATTGTTTTGAATGCAAATAAGCATATACAAAGAGCCTCTAAAATATAGTGACAGAAT
The DNA here is from genome assembly GCA_963921985.1 of Agrilus biguttatus. Lineage (NCBI taxonomy): Eukaryota > Metazoa > Arthropoda > Insecta > Coleoptera > Buprestidae > Agrilus > Agrilus biguttatus. Next base: position 34,438,934 of record OY998117.1, read on the forward strand.
AATTCAAAACTCTGACAGTGCATGACCAAAAACCAAACCTTATCCAATATTTGCCCCATAACAGTATATCTTTTAGGCGTTATGCACTTGTTTGATTTGCACCAAATCATCACCAATCAATACTGAAAATGTAAAATAGCAACAAAAGATTTCTTCTGAATTTTTGTCATTACAAACGTAAAAGAAAACTTTTGCAGTTTTTCATTGCTATGTCTTAGAACTTCTGACACCAGACAGTATTTTCTACGTGTTTTTCGACACGAACTTTCAGGATGGCAAAAAGAATGATAGAATAGAGTCTCTTAACAAATTTATTAATACTTAATTACATGTTCTACCGAACCGAGTTAGTAACGAAAGATTAGCGATTGGTTGATTAGTGTACCTACTAACTAAGTAACTGAATAACTAAATAACTGTTTATCGGCCTGCTATTATCTTTTAAAAGCTTTAATTTTTTATAGACCCACCCCGAGTCGAAGTTTGAATCGTATCACAAGATTTGTTTATACCCCAAACTGATCCTTGCGTCATATGAGAAAACTTGTTTATATCTGCAAACCAATATTGCGTCTTTTACAGAATTTAAATTACGCCCCTTAATCTAGTACTAGTTGATGCCCAATGGAATAGCTGAATTACATCCCTAACTGAGGTTGCGTTTTCTAAGGAAATGTTAATGACACATATTAAACAAAAATTTGTCGCGGGGTTAATTTTATGAACAACCTTATTGTCGGAAATTTCAGTCTTGGTTTTAAATTTTCTAGAACTAATTGTAACTAAGATACGTCATATTTATTAGTTTATATAAACAAATTATCCATTACGATCGTAATTTTTAGCTTCATAAAGTTTTACTTTTTTATTGTAAATAATAATCACAACATATTGAAGTTGATACTAAATCAAAGCTAAGAGTTGCCATAGTGCGATAATAATTTCGTTCAACTGATTTAAATGCCTTTATTAACAAACATGTACATGTATATGACGAATAAAATTTTCTTTAAGCACCCTTGTGATATCCTCTATTGAAAACATTTTGACGGGCACATTTCGAATCATGCCAACATAAGTGGTTTCTCTCAAATCAAAAATAGACTTCAATCGGTTTAAAAAATCTCAAGTGGTGTGTAATTCTAGGAGATATCAAGAGGTGATTAAGCTATATAGCCGCATGATAGAAGCATTCTTTTAGGAGAACCAAAAATAGAAACTTTAATTGATAACAACATAGAAGAATTACAGTATTAATCAATCATACAACAAATCGTAGATACTTCTTATGTAGTAATAGTAAAATGAGTAGTGTTCTAAATAAATAGAATATATCATATTCAAAAAAGAAGGAATTAAAATCCTTATTCATCTAAATATTAAGATCAAAGATCTCACATTTGGAACGCGTCCTATCAAGTAGGCACAACGAACCGAAAGCCATATCCCACGACCGGTTTCGACCTATCGGGTCTCATCTTTGATCTTAATATTTAGACGAATAAGGATTTTAATTCCTTCTTTTTTGAATATGTTATATCTTCGTCTAAGAATCCATCGGAATCAACAGTGTAATTCACATACAATTAAATTATGCTCGAAGGACCAATATTTACAGTTGAACACACAAAAAGAAACTATAGAAGTTTATAAGTATATATTTACAACTATAAACATAAAGTGATTATTGTTTATGAGGTTCTTTCCCTCAGCTAGTCTGCATACGGACTTTGTCTTGAAATGTTATAAAATACCTTATATTAATTTTCTCCCCCTAAACTGGTTACAATAAGACATGATGATGAAGAGAGAAGAAAAGAACAAGATAGTACAATACAAATAACTGCAAATAGAAATTTAAAATTAAATTCTAACTACATACAAAAAAATGTTTATTGTGCCGTAATACTGGATTTTCCAATAAATACTATCACGATATTCCTATATAATATCTATTTACTAATTGAAGTTTCCTTTTCAAAAAAACTTTCTTTGGAATCCCTTCTGATAAAGTCACCTTATTACGACCTATTTCGTAATTTTACTGATTACTGCAATACTTTTTGCAACCTTAAAACTTTTATTTTATGAAGCTGACTATCTCATAGAAATGTTAGAAATGTAATAAAATCATAAAGTTATTTCTGTAACCTTGGTTCATGTACAAGTTTCTCTTACCAATCTACATGAATTAGTAGTACCACGATAAGCGGGTTGGAATTGGACCGTGTCCCATGGGACCGGGATGAAAACATCACCAGTCTACCCTAATATCGTTTCCAACTTTTGGAGCTGTTTCGCTGTTTCGACTGGAAACATAAACTGCATATGTTGAATTAAAGGAAAATTGAAACTTACACCAACAGTAAAATTCATTTACAACAAGTCCTTTCGAAACCACAAAAATTTTCATTAGGAGTATTTCACAGAGCTGATTATTTATAGAAAATTGTACAGAAAATAAACGTTAATATGTATGTAAAGTCGACCGAAACAAATAGTAAATCAGCATCTATATGTGCCAAAAGAAAAAATAATAGAAATGGTGTAGTAAGCTAATATGCTAGTAAGTGTTGAAAGGATTAAAATTATCCTGCTGATACTCAAAATTTTTATTTTGCCTTTTAACACTAACCTAACCTAACCTAACCTAACCTAACCTAACCTAACCTAACCTAACCTAACCTAACCTAACCTAACCTAACCTAACCTAACCTAACCTAACCTTCTCATCTCTCTGAGTTTGTAACTTTTTTGAGCCGTATCAATAACATTACAATTAAAAATACTTTTAAAATTTAAATATTGAAATTAATTTTTCAAGAATAAACCTAGTACATATTACTATCTAAATTTATGAGGGTCTTACAATCAATATATATATATATATTAATTAAATATTAATATATTAATTAATTAATATGTATGTAAAGTCAGCCGAAACAAATAGTAAATACTCCTAATGAAAATTTTTGTGGTTTCGAAAGGACTTGTTGTAAATGAATTTTACTGTTGGTATATATATATATATATATATATATATATATATATATATATATGTAGGATTTATTTTGAAATTATTAATAATAATTTTTAATGAGGATATTAAATATATTGGCCTGAATGTAAGTAAAAGAATGTATTATATGTATTTTTCTTATAAAATTTTTACTTACCTTATTGAAATGGAAAATTAGTTGGGCACCAGATATCCACAAAAGTGTATATCAAACAAAATAAAAGAAAATTTAAAGTTTAAATTGAAAAATATGTTGATTAAACAAAATTAAATTTTGAAAAGAACAAATTGAAAAGATACATGAAACCAATTATCTCAGTTTGTAAGTTCCAATAAGAATTAAATTAAATATAAACAAATTTTTTCTTTTTAATTAAATTAAACCTAAAACCGTATTTAGATAAGTTCATACTTAAACTTCTTAAAATAAAGAAAAAATTAAATATATTAAATTATAATTATTTTTATTTTATTTTAGGTTAGGTTCACTCATATTATTATGTTATTTTAGTTTCACAATTTTTTATTTATCTCATGGATAAATTGTGTTCGATGGCTGTTATTGTTATGACGATGACATAACCTTTTATTAAAACCACCTCAACGTTAGAACTAGCGAGTATAGGTCTTCACTTGCTGATCATAATGAAATTTATCTTATTTTCATAGAAAACTTTGATTAATTAATTTTCCTTTTTTTATTTATATTTTTTAAATTCGGAGTACCGGCTAATACGCCTTATCTATACCAGCTCTAAACGTTTAGCCTCCTCTACAAAATTATGACCAGTTACTAAGTAATTCGTTGTTTTGTAAACCAACAAGCGTTATTTTTCCAATGAAGGCTTGGATCAAAATGTCAAAATTAAATACAGAATTTATAATATTTTACAAAATTTTCACAAATCTGGGAAATATTTACCACAAATGAAAGTTCTTTAGCAATAAGAATATAACACTACTTTTCTTGAAATTTCTTCTTTTATCTATAATTTTACTTCAAAAATTCTTATGTCAAAAATTTTCTTTTAAATATACTTTTTCTCAAAAATATACTTAATTTCGACGAAATTACCCTTGAAATAAAATCAATATGACTAATTACAACATTTTCAGTATGTAATACATAGTTATAAAATTTTCTATTATAAATATTTAAGAAAGTAAAATTGACATAAAATTCCTACACAATATCAAAGTAAATTTCAATAAATTTTTGAATTTTGGAACTTCCAATGCTGTTTAAACTTAATAAAAATATAAATTATATAAAACCTAATAAAATTTAGAAAATTCAAACTCTTTTACAGAGGAATTCAAAGTATCGAAAAACTAGAACCTAAAACTTCAAAATATGGCCAGAAAAGATTCATTGTTGTGAATATAAACGCGTTCAATTCTGATTCCAAATGATAATTTTGAAGCTAAGATATTCGTTTTTAATATTATTGAATAAAATCTTTATTTTAACAAAATTTAGATATGTGAGTAGTAATTGTAAACTAGTACGTTAAAACTTCTATTTGTCAAAAGAAATTAGTCTTATTATAGTGCAAAATCAAGTTTCACTCAAATAATAAGTTCTAAGTTGACTAAAATATCCTAATTTATATTGTCTCTTAAATATTAAAAGTATAAAATTAATGAAAAAAACATTTACATAAAATTTTAAACTGCTATTGTTGTAAGTCTTGCAACTAATAACGATATATTCATAAAATTGTGGTGTTCATTCGCCAAATTTTCTTTGTTTTTAATTGATTTGATTGATATGATGCATACACTAGAAAGGTTGCCCGGGAATTCTGAATTTACTCGCTACACCCTCTCGATTACAAAAATTTGCCTGAATGTGATCAGGATCTGGTCAGGCAAATAACGCAGATAGATACTGAGGAACTAGACAGGAATGCCTGATGTGGTACAGATAATTTTTACTTGACCAGGATTTCCTAATGTGGAACTGATTATTCATTAAACTAGTTTTGATGCATATTTGATGAAACATGATAAACAATAAAAATAAAATGAAAAGTTTCAACAATTATATAAGGAAAAACTCATACAATTGTTTCGACGAGACCGTCATTATCAAAGAGTAGGTAAACAAATAGTTGAAGACTTTGTTTACCTACTCGACGGTCTCGTCGAAACAATTGTAAGAGTTTTTCTTTAAATACATTGTTGAACTGATTATGTTTTTCTGGCCAGAATTTTCTGACTTAGACCTAGTCATGTTCTCCTAATGCAAAACGGTTTCAACGGTTTAGTTCTAACATATGGTAGCCTTTGAAATGTACTAGTTTGATCATAACGTGGTTCTAATCAAGAAAACCTGATATAAGTTAGATATCTTAACAGCTTCGACATCTTAACTTGGTTCATACTGATCTGAACGAAAAAACCTATTTTCGATTAACCGATTATCCTATTCTGGACCTGACTTGTTCCTAAAAGGGTCCCGATATATTCTCAAATATTCAAAATGGTACCGACAGACTTACAAAAGGAAGAACTTACCATAAAATTACCATACTGTAATATAAACGGATGGAAAAAAATTAAACCGATCATCATGTACGTAAATATTTGTTTTAATATTTTATTTACATTAAAAGAGTCGTCTTATCTTAAGTATACTTCATAAATATAAACATAAATACATATTTACTTCATAAAGTATGGTATAATGTACATTTAGCTATCAAATAATAATAATAATAGATACACATACACACACCACCATTCGAAAGCGAACTATAAACGATTTGAATGCATTAAGATTTCCTTCTATTGGACGCTAAATGAACATAAACGATGACTTTCCACACATTTGACCCGTCGACTACATAATTCAATAAATCTGTTAAATCCTTTACGTAAGCCGTCATTTCATTTAGGATGCGGGTGACCTAATCCTACACATATAATTACGAATAGTTTCTAAATGTACATATACAGATATATAGGGGTCATAGGCAGTAAATATTAATGCTTCGAAAATAGCCCTTTGTAATTTAAATCAACTTCTTCAAGCAACTATTTTTCATTGCATACTCTTAATTCTTTGCATTTACCTATACGTACAAGGCATAGCTTCGCTCCAAACACAAAACCACAATAAAAGTTAAACAAATTTGAAATGATTTTAAAGTAATTAACTTTCAGTTACAGTAGAAAGGAAATCAACGAAATTCCCACACGGAATTGTCTGTAGGTGGATAAGTACCACCTTGTGACCTTGAACTACTTGTTGATAGTAGATGCTAGTACTTGTTGAAACGAATTATTAATCATGTTTAACTTTAATTAAAAATCACAAAGTTTCAAAAATATTTTATTTTGTAGACAAGACAATATTGTTTCGCCAAACATTGGTTTCATCAGGTGATGATTTGACAAACTTCGATGTGTACAAAATATATATATATATATTAGTATATAATAGTATAAGTCTAATCTAAAAGGAGGGGGGGATGTTATAGAAAAATATTTAGCAAAGGTGAATTTTTAAACTCTATTTGATCTTTTAATGCTAGGTCTTTTTTATGATATCTGTTAATTTCTAGGCTATCCAAATAATTTAATTTTGAACTTTTTTAAGTGTTCTGCGTATGTAGAATCCATTTTTTTATTAGTAAAACTATACAGATGTTCTTGAATGCGTGTTTTGAAGGACCTACCAGTCTGACCTACGTAAACTTTGTCACAATCTAAACAACTTAAACAATAAACTCCTAACTTCAATTCTTTCGGAGTTTTACATTTATTATTTAATATTAGTTTACCTAACGAATTGTTGTTTTTAAAATCAATAGTACTTTTAGTTATTTGTCTAATACATTTACCAATTTTTGTAACTTGAACTACACCATAAACTAATTATTATGCACTTAATTCTAACTCCATAGGATGATGGGAATATAGTTAAAATAGGATCTTAAGATGAACAGAAAGGAACCTATGTACTGAAGATTTTTTTAATCAATACTTCATATCCATGCACATAGATTAATTGTATGAGCACTTTGAAAATATTGATAGTGGAATCTTTTAATTGTGCTCAGGACAAAGAACATATGCCTGGTATTTTTTGTTTCCAAATAGGCGAATATCGATAGTCTCCTTTGTAGTTTTGTTTTTTCATTGTTCGTAACATTTTTATTTATTAGGTGACTGTTACCTCTTATTGTACTATTTGACCAATATAATGCGAAAAAAGCAATATCATTTTATCAATTTTGTCCCAAATCGAACAAATAAAATATGTACTAGATTAAGAAAACTTAGCATAGATACAATAACGGTTAACAAATTAAATTTAAGTACACTACTAGCCAAAAATAAATAAAAAACAGACATATCTCAAAAAAGCGGAGTCTACCAAATAAACTGTGCAAATTGTGATGCCATTTATATTGGCCAAACGGGTAGAGCACTTGAATGTAGGATGAATGAACACAAAATATCAATTTTACAAAAGGACACCAGTACAGGTTTCGCTGATCATTGCATAAGATATAATCATAATCTAGACACTACTAATTTCAAAATCTTGCATAATATTAGTAAGGGGAAAAAATTAAACCTTCTCGAAAGTTTAGAAATAACAAAAGCACTAAAGGAAAACCATTATATAACAAATGATCAAATCAAAAAGAAGGAATTAAAATCCTTATTCGTCTAAATTTTAAGATCAAAGATCTCACATTTTCAACGCGTCCTAACAAGTAGGCACAACGAACCCAAAACCACATCCTTCTTTTTTGAATATGTTATATTTTCGTCTAGGAGTCCATCGGAATCAACAGTGTAATTCAATGCCGGTAGGGGTATTAGCCCTCGGAGTAGTTGTTTCTGTTGATTTTATTTATATTTATATTTAAATGATCAAATCGATTACTGCTTATCCCCACTTCTAAATAAAAAATTGTGTATAACTTTTAGTTAACGAAGCTGATTATTAAAGTACTAAATATTTTTAGGCAAATATTAGATACTTTAATAACCAGCTTCTCTAGTATCTATTTCTTTAAAAGTATTTATCCCGTCATTCGCAACATTATGCATAATAACATGTAAATAAGAAGGTATTTGGTTGAACAGAGCTGACTTGTAGGGTACCTACATTTGTTGTGTATTGACTCTAATAGTATTAGTGGTCCAACAATTCAGAGGACAACACATAGATGAAGCTTTACTTTATAAATGAAATATGGGTCTTTAAAATCTCCTTAACTTAAACGTTTTTATGGTCAAAACCCTATAACTCGCACATTTAAACGTTCCCATCATTGTACATCAAATTTTAATTATTATTGTAATTTATCAGGAAACTTTCATTTCTCATACGAAGTTTTCTCCCGGTTGGGAATGTCTTTTACTTTAAAATAACAATACAATTTCCATTGCAAAAGAGACGCAATCAGCATATGTTAATGTGCATTATAGCGCCTAATTACATACTTGACATGCCTAGTAAATATTGTAAACATTTGAATAAATGGTGTTAATTATTTATTTTTTCGTATGAACCAGCTTGCTGCGGCACAAGAAATCTTAATTAATCCATAAATATGAAAGGAATATTAGATGCTTATAATTAAAATACTGTTGCATGACATATTAGTTCTCAGAATAACAAAATAATTACATTATGTACATTTATAAATTATCACTTCAGGTGTATGTATTTTATTAATATTATCGTGATCAAAAATTTACATTTGTAACTTTAGTTATTACCTCCTTCAAACAACCAAATATTAGAAAAATACTGACTAATCACGAACCCATTTCTTTCACCACTTTTGTGTGAGTAATCTTAGTTTGCTGGTTTTACTGTTTGTCTTTACGTATGGTTTGAAATTTATCTGTAAAAATAGAACAAGGACATCCCATTTTATTAAACTTTTTTTTTACAAAAGTTTTTTGGTCGTTAAATACGCTGGAACGACACAATAAAAGGAATACTCGCGTTTATGTAAAGTTTATTATGTAATCTATTTATAAGGAGTAGTTTTATATAAAGATGAAGTAATTCGTAGAAGAAGGAAGACAAGTAGAAAATAAGACGTGTTAATTGAGGACTTAAGATGTTTGATTCAGTTTTAATGAATGAGATTGACTGCATAACTGGCTATGCTTGAATGACTTAGTCTGACTGATTTAATAATTCTATTCTAAAGGGTTTTTATGAAACTAATATTAAAGGGATAAAAGAAGAATGGGAACATTCTGAGCATTTTAGTTTGGATGCCAGGAATTAGGGGAAAGTGACCGTGACCAAAGTAATAGATAGACGTATAAGTGTAGGTATATCATTCTGATTCCTTATCATTATTATTTTTATATTTATGAAGTGCTAGACGGTTCTAAGTATCTCGTATAATAATAATAGAACAAACAAATTGAGACTATTGTAATGAGAATCTTTATAAGCTACTGTAATAATCTTTGGTATGTTTATCTTTTAGTGTTCCGACCTTCTGAAAACACAAAATGAACCTAATATTTACGTTTTTTGCTTCTCGGAAAATTTTCATTTTGATCCTTGACTGTGAGTAATTGTAAATAGCAAAGCAAACTGTAAAGACGTAGCTTTTATTATATACTTACATGCCAAACAGTAAATAAAAACACTTGTTGTTTGTTTTAAAAATGAATTTTAAACAGGGAAATATTTGATCATATTATTAAATTATTATTAAATTATTCGTAGAATGAACCAAGAGCCCTTAAAAATATTATTATATACGCCAATTTATTTAATTTAATTAAAAACAAAAAAGGATCTATCCTTTAGCATTTAACGCTTATTAAATACGAAAATTAGACAAAATTTGATTTTAGGATTTTTATCTAAAAACTAGTTGTAGTAGAAAAACAGCAATTTATTAATTTTGGTCCTTTACCATATTGATTAAGGCTTTCGCGGACAGTTGACGAACTGATGTTGTCCTTCTTCGGGTGTACAGGCCATCGTCGGTTAGAATTGCTTCCTAACGTTTCGCTAGCACGAGTGGCGAGCTTCTTCAGAGGTCTATCCATTTTCGCTGTTGGTTGTAGACTATAGACTATAGACCTCTGAAGAAGCTCGCCACTCGTGCTAGCGAAACGTTAGGAAGCAATTCCAACCGACGACGGCCTGTACACCCGAAGAAGGACAACATCAGTTCCTTTACCATAGTTTATTATTGTAACAAATTAACAAAATTAATAGAAATCTTTAAGCCCAACACTTATCAAATCATATAATGATATAAGTAGATAGTATATCATGCGTACAGTTAGGCCTCTTGCACACGAACGATGAATCCAACGGCCGGCTATTTCGCCGGCCGGCAGAACAACCATCCCGGTTGTTACTTTACATACCAGATCGGCGATTGGCTAGGTATATAATATCTGACCTGTTGGCAGTGCCGTAGTGTTTACTGATGCAGACATTTAAAATAACAAAGTTGACAAAAAGTTCCGGTCTACCCGGACGTGGAAGACAATTGAAATTATTTTAAATACAAAGATCACCCTTGATAACCCATATTGTCAAAGTTTTAAATCTCTAACACGCTTAGTTTTTTTAAAAAATCATGTGCACCACTCAGTTTGAATAACCTCGTATAATAATACAATAGCGTCAATAAGAATTTAAAAGTAATTCTAAAAATACGAAATATTCAAAATGTCGCTATAAACCTTTGTATGATTTATATCGAATAAAACGGACTTATAATTTACCAAGATCAAAGTCGCCAATACTCCAAAATAAACTTATACTAATATAAGTAAGTCGTCAAAGTAATGTCACATACGAACATATTGAATTTAAGGGATTCTCATTCATTTAATTTGTAGTTATCTGATGTATAATAAATACTCCCTTAAGCATTCAGTCTTGAAAATCGAAACAGCGTCGACCTTTAGATAACATTCAACTAACTAACTCTTATCAGGAGATCATAAGTCGTACTGTCGTATAATTGTATAATACGATAAATACTACTAACTCCCTAAGCATTCAGTTTTGAAAATCGAAACAGCTCCGACCTTTAAATAACAATCAACTAACTAACTGGTATCAGGAGATCATAACTCGTACATCACAAGTCCTACAGTCTTAGTACGTTAATTTTCAGTTCAATAATGAGTCGTAAGGAGCAGCACATACCGGGTTAACATTTAATTGGGAGGAGCTAATTTGTTTTGATATAAATTCATTTGTTTATTTGTTCGAAAGGTTAACAGCAACGCCTTTCGGCCATTTTAAAAAATAGGATCATCGATCGCAAAAGAGAACAGTATACAGTATAGGCAGTTCTAATAAATCACCGACCAAATCGAGTCTGTCCACAAAAGCTAACTCATATAATATCAAGGTAAGGCAATACATTGCCATGTACTAATATATACTGCTAAGCTCCTTGCACACGAACGGTGAATCCAACATACGAGACCGGCGACTGGCCAGGTACATAATATCTGACCTGTTGGCAGTGCCGTAGTGTCAACTGATGCAGACGGAACTCCGTTATATATTTGAGAAATTTTCGCGTATTTTGAAAAATGAACGTTGCAATGAAAGTTGCTCTTGTGTATTTAGTGTACAGGAGAAGAAGATACAAAAAGGCTAATGCAAGGAAATTATGGATTCATCCACTGGTGGCAAAAAGGAGTGCAGTATTGTACTGTTTTATCCAATATCACAGATTTCTTGGCCTATTTTCAAGACCTGGAAAAGAAGTATACAGCTTACAGCTCAACCAACTGTTTCAAAACTTTTTTCAACGGCTTCTAAGCAAGACGATGACGTACTTCAAGCTTCGTACAATATCTCTTTCTTAATCGCCCAAACATGCAAACCACACACTATTCACACTATTGAAGAAGAAATAATAACTAATGTATTCCATAAACCAGAGGCAGATATTATCTGAAAAATTCCTTTGAGCAATAGTTCTGTGCAAAGACGAATTGATTGGCGGAAAACATGAAGCATTAAGTCTGAAGACAATTCAATTCTCAATTCAGTTGAGAATTCAGATGAGTCCACTTTACTAACTAATGAAGCATTGTTGTTGTCATACGTGAGGTTTATTAAAGATGAGAAAATATGTCAAGAAGTATTATTTTCTAAAAACTTAGGCAGATACAAAAGGAGAAACAAAATTTGGTACACTTTTTGTGATGAAAACAAATTCCCTTGAAGAACATTACATCAGTTGCTACGGATGGCATTCCAGATATGACAGGGCATCACAAAGGCTTCATAGCGTACTTATGTTAAAAAATAAAATTCCGAATGTGTTTGCTGTACATTACGTCATTCATAGACATTTGGTTGCGAGAAATTTGAGTGAACGGCTGTTTCAATCACTGAATCATATCATCAAAGCAGTGAATAAATTCCGAAACAGCCCTTTTAACGAGAGATTATTTAATCAGCTTTGTGTTGCTAACGATGAATGAATTAATTTCAACCGATTACTGTTTCATACAGAAGTGCGTTGTCTATCAAGAGGTACTTATTGACTCGATTTTACAATCTCATCAAATTGTACAATCTAATAAAGTTCTTGGAAAAGAAAGACACAGAATTACACAACAACACCATCACATTAAAAACTGATTTTGCATACTTGACAGACTTGTATAAATTGTTCAATGATATCAATCTCTAACTTCAAATTTACGACTTGATCTTCAATTTAAATTGAACTTGAAAAAATGTCGTTGCTGCTTTCGTAGACAAATTGCTCTTACACAAGAACAATATCAGCAGACATGATGACAGTTTCACGCTTTCTTTAATTTATTAGCAGCATCTTTCAACAACGACGACTTCCTTGATTCAACATTTACAGAACCTCCACAGTGATTTCAAAGAACGATTCCAGGACATTTTAACGTAGGAAATACCGGGCTGGGTGGTGAATCCTTTTTCAAACGTCAACATAGCAGTATCATCAGGAAGAAAAGCTTATAGAACTGACAACGAACGAGGAAATTAAAATCAGATTTAAAAATGGCTACCAAGAATTTTTGCTACAAAAGTCAATACCGCAATTGTTTCCTTAATTGTGGTCGATTGTTCAACGATTTTTGATAGCATTATGATTATTATTATTATTATTATTTGTGTGAATGTGGATTTAATGCTGCGACAACGCTGCTAACTAAAAAGAGAAATCGTTTGCAAGTTATCGAACGCGGTGACGTACGGCTATTTTTGAGTAAATTCGAGCCTAATATTAACTACCTTATTAAAAACCATCAGATTCATTAGATTAGCTTTAAAATTGAAATTGAAAGGTTTATTTTAATTTGAATAAAAGTTTTTATAAATATTTACAAAGTTGCGTTTTATGGCTCTCTTTAAAACAGTATTTAAAATGTAAGTTTGAACTCAGTAAACAGGTTGAGACTTATATGGCACGCTATAATTAAATCAATGATTGCGATTGTGATTTTTAAGATGCGGTAAAGATAAAAAATTTTAAGAGGCGTTAGATAATAATTGATTTTCAAAGTGGGTGGTAGACGAAATAAATTTGAGAACTACTGATTTACACGTACGTACAAGTTTTATAATTACTTATATAATAAACTAAACAGCTTGACAACAAATGGTTGAAGCAATACAATTTAAATTAATTTCTAAAATCTAACGTATCCCTATTATTTACAAATATGTGGAATGTTTCATTTTTTTCTTTGCACTCGATTAGAGTTTCTAACAGAAAATGGGAAAGAATTCAGATTTGAAGAAAGCCCGTTATTGCAGACAAAAACAAACAGACAAATGTTTAGAAATAAACGAAAACATCAGGAGATATAGCTATGAATTATTTGGATGTATTAACGAAAATATCACATTTTTAAACATTGCAGTCTAAATTAAACCAATTATTAAGGGAGTCTTTGTATTGTGGCGTTTATTGCCACACTCACCTCTCCCAGGGTTGTAAATTTAAGTTGTCGATTTTATGTATTATGTAAATATGTCATTGTATATTCCATATCTAATTTTATGATTTCTGATTCTTAACATATCTCGTATATTTCGTATGTCTAATCCTTCACATTTCTAGTAGTATGAAGGCTTTCACGACCGGCGTCAATAGAATTATGATAACTTACCGGGCTTTTAGGTCGTGGTCTATAGGCTTTTTTTGTTGCATGACGTTTCGTCAGCGGCTGCGGCTGACATCTTCAGAAGCGTTTGTAGTATGGTCGTTGCAACAGCTTTCAACATTTTTCGAGATTCTGAAGATGTCAGCCGCAGACGCTGACGAAACGTCAGGCAACAAAAAAGCCAATAGACCACGACACAAAAGTCTGGTAAGTTATCCTAATTCTCCTCAGATTTCTATTTCTTGAATTTATAACGTTTATTTCTTTTGTACTCTTCTTCATTACCATAAATATTATATAATATATCTCTACAGATTTCAAATTTCACTTTTCCTTTGTATTTTTAACATAATACTTTCTTCATTCAATTTCTTTCTATTCTTTTTAAGTTGTTTACAAATCAACTTCCTATTATACCCTTAGTGGGTGTTATTCGAGTCGTCACGCTCTCACCCATTCACCGTCGCCAGTAGAAAGTAACCCTTTTCTGCATCCGTTTCACTTTTTTACGCCAATTACCTTCGTGATGGTCAATTTCCATAAATTCCTGGAATCATTACTTCGAATAACACCAAACTAAAATCCTTTGAAACGGTTCCCCTACTTCTTTCAATCTTTCAACAGACCATTCTAAAAAACGATAAATATTAGGTCAATCACTAACAGTCACTCAGACTCAGTCTAACTCAGTCAACACGCCTAAACTTACTTAATCAATCAAGTACTTATTACCACATCTACTTGTTTTTCTGTTCGTAGTGTACATATTAAATTTTATTAACACACGATCGCATTCTTTTATTGTGGCGTTTTAAAATACTCAAACGACCAAAATATGTGGTCTCGATTTCAATGTTAAACGATATTCAAAATTATTATTGTCTACAATTAACAGAAAATTAACTACTCTGTGTACTATACTTTTTCGCGATCGATCATCCCATTTTTTAAAATGACTACCGAAAGGCGTTGCCGTCAACATTTCAAACAAATAAACAAACGAATTTATATCAGAACAAATTAGCTCCTCCCAAATAAAAGTTAACCCGGTGTGTGCTGCCACCAACGACAAATTATTGAATTGAAAATTAACGTACTACGACTGTACGACTTGTGGTGTACGACTTATGATCTCCTGGTACAAGTTAGTTACTTGAATGTTATTTAAAGGTCGATTTTCAAAACTGAATGCTTAGGGAGTTAGTAGTATTTATTATACAATTATACAACGATACGACTTATGATGTACGACTTATGATCTCCTGATACTATTCAGTCAGTTGAATGTTATTTAAAGGTCGGCGCTGTTTCGAGTTTTAAAATTGAATGCCTAAAGGAGTTAGTAATATTTATTATACATCAGGTAACTACAGATGAAATAAGTGAGAATACCTTAAATTCAATTTGTTCGTTTAAGACGTTTACTTTGACGATTTACTTATAGTTGTATAAGTTTATTTTGGAGTGTTGGCGACTTTGATCATGGCAAATTGTAAGTCCGTTTTATTTGATACAAATCATACAAAGGTTTATAGCGATTCGTATATTTAGAATTACTTTTAAATTCTTATTGACAATTGACACTATTGTTTCAAACTGAATGGTGCACATGATATTTTAGGAAAACTAAACGTATTAGAAATTAAAAAATTTGGCAATACGGGTTATCAAGTGTGATCTTTGTGTCTAAAGTAATTTCAACTGTCTTCCACTTCCGGTTACACCGGATGTTTTTGTCAACTTTGTTATTTTAAATGGAATTTTAATTTTAAATTTAAGGGTGATCTTGATGACCAACTTGTATTCCTACGTTGAATCGTTTCTGAGATAACTTATTTTATAGGGAAAAGACCGCTACCTATAAAAAATCGTAACTTCCATTCATATCTTAAAGTGTTGAAATTTTCACTAGTTATTGTCAAATCTTAAGGCTAATATTAAGCTAAAAAAATAAGCTTCATAATTCGTACAAGGCGTTCAGAAAAAGAACACAAAGTTCGAAAACTCAAACACGAATAATTTCATTTTTTCAAATGTTTTATTTATCATTCGATTCTTTTTTTATTGTCATTTGATGCATTCGGATGAAAAAAAATCGAAAATTATTCAAAACTTTTCAAATTTTAAAATATCTGACACGCTTAGTATTCCTAAAACGTCTAATGTACCACTCAATTTGAACAACCCTGCATGACAATTGACAATGCTTCTTAGTGTATTTAATTAAAAAAAGTATGTAATTTTTTCGATTGGAATTAAGAACCACCGTTTTCACAGTTTGTTGCCGAATAGACAATACTTTAAAAAATAAAAATTTTGTACATTTTTCGAGACAAAAATTTGAAGTTTATTAATTAATTAATAAATGCCTACTTGGGCACGTTGAAAACATTACTGAGTTTGTCAAGGAAGTACAAAAACAAATTTGATTTGTTACTATTATTTATATATTAATAGTGTCAATTATATTTTTCGTAGAGAAATATTTATGTTTTTCTATTATTCGATGTACTAATTATCGATTTTTAAAATTTATTGGATAAATAAAATCGATATGGTTCTTTGTGAAATTAATTTTTACTGTATAACACCTACACACATTGTTGAGTA
Organism: Agrilus biguttatus; assembly: GCA_963921985.1. Classification (NCBI taxonomy): domain Eukaryota; kingdom Metazoa; phylum Arthropoda; class Insecta; order Coleoptera; family Buprestidae; genus Agrilus; species Agrilus biguttatus. The sequence continues at coordinate 34,455,696 of OY998117.1, forward strand.
TTCAAGAGTAAAATAACCGTTTTCATTGGTCAATAAATATGATTTAATTATTTTTTATGAAATAATTGACGTAATTTGTGTATTAAAATGAAACAATGAAAATCATAACGGAAAATTAGAATTTAACGAAAAGGTAGAGTATATCAACGGTTCCATATATTTGAACAAGGTCACTCTAAAATTTTATACTTCGTACGAATTAGTCGTAAAAAATATACCATTCCATTTAAAATACCAAAGTTGACAAAAACTTGTATAATAATACAATAGTGTCAATAAGAATTTAAAAGTAATTCTAAAAATACTAAATATTCAAAATGTCGCTATAAACCTTTGTAGGATTTATATCGAATAAATCGGATCTACAATTGACCACGATCAAAGTCGCCAATACTCCAAAATAAATTTATACTAGTATAAGTAAGTCGTCAAAGTAAACGTCACAAACGAACAAATTAAATTTAATCTGTAGTTATATGATGTATAATAAGTACTACTAACTCCTTTAAGCATTCAGTTTTGAAAATCGAAACAGCGCCGACCTTTAAATAACATTCAACTAACTAACTAGTATCAGGAGATCATGAGTCGTACATCACAAGTCGTACAGTTGTAGTACGTTAATTTTAATTTCAATAATGAGTCGTAAGAAGCAGCACATACCGGGTTAGCATTTAATTGGGAGGAGCTAATTTGTTCTGATATAAATTCATTTGTTTATTTGTTCGAAAGGTGAACAGCAACGCCTTTCGGCCATGATCGATTGCGAAAGAGAACAGTATACAGTACAGGCAGTTCTAATAAATCACCGACGAAATCGAGTCTGTCCACAAAAGCTAATTTATATAATATCAAAGTAAGACATTACATATATATAGAAGAACATCTTAAAGTTTATTCAGTAATACGTCTTCTGAAGATGCCCCTGTAGGGCGAAACAATTGTAAAGACTATTAAAATAATAAAGTGGAAATTACAAATTTTTAATTTTGTTCATTTTATAGAGGTTGATTGTTTCCGGGTTTGTTGGCCATGGTCTAGATTGGTATGGTTTACCAGACGTTTCGTCATTAGCTGCGGATGATATCTTCAGTGGCTTGCTGTCAGCGCGGTCGTAGTACCCTGCTCGTCGTTGCGTTGACTTGTGGTTGGTTGCTGGATCGAAGTGTTCTCGGTGGCATCGTTCGCCAGCTGATAACGAACCGTCTGGTAAACCATACCAATCTGGACCATGGCCAACAAACCCGGAAACAATAAACCTCTATATTGACTCCGGCCATGAAAGCCTACACCAATCAATTTGTTCGTTTTATTTATTACAGCATTTCGCAGTAATAACGCCAAAATAGAACTGTGATCTACTACGCCCCTGTACGACGGTAACAGCAAAATCACCGTTCGTGTCAACATGCATAAACTTGCACACAAATGCACCGATAGACTTGCCGCCCGGCGACCGGTAGATTCGCCGGGAGATTTTATTTTACGTACGTTTAAATAGGAGCTAGCACACCTACCGGTGCCGGAGAATCTGCCGACCGGCGGCGGGCCAAAATGCCTATACTGTATGCTGTTCTCTTTCGCGATGGATCATCCTATTTTTTAAAATGGCCGAAAGGCGTTGCCGTTAACCTTTCGAACAAATAAACAAATGAATTTATATCAAAACAAATTAGCTCCTCCCAATTAAATGTTATCCCCGGTATGTGCTGCTCCTTACGACTCATTATTGAACTGAAAATTAACGTACTACGACTGTACGACTTGTGATGTACGACTTATGATCTCCTGATACTAGTTAGTTAGTTGTACGTTATTTAAACGTCGGCGCTGTTTCGATTTTCAAGACTGAATGCGTAAGGGAGTTTTGTAGTATTTATTATACATCCGATAACTACAGATTAAATGAGTGAGAATACCTTAACTTCAATTTGTTCGTTTGTGACGTTTACTTTGACGACTTACTTATACTAGTATAAGTTTATTTTGGAGTATTGGCGACTTTGATCATGGTAAATTGTAAGTCCGTTTTATTCGATATAAATCATACAAAGGTTTATAGCGACATTTTGAATATTTCGTATTTTTAGAATTACTTTTAAATTCTTATTGGCACTATTGTATTATTATACAAGGAAGTTTTTGTCAACTTTGGTATTTTAAATGGAATGGTATATTTATTATATATATATTATATATTTTATAAATGTTTACGACTAATTCCTACGAAGTATAAAATTTTAGAGTGACCTTGTTCAAATATATGGAACTGTTCATATACTTTACCTTTTCGTTATACTCTAATTTTCCATTATGATTTTCATTGTTTCATTTTAATACGCAAATTGTGTCAATTATTTCATAAAAAATAATTAAATCATATAGATTGACCATTGTAAACGGTAATTTTACTATTGAATACTCAACAATGTGTGTAGGTGTTATACAGTAAAAAATAAATTTCACAAAGAACCATATCGATCTGATTTATCCAATAAATTTTAAAAATCGATACTTAGTACACCGAATAATGGAAAAACATACATATTTCTCTACGAAAAATATAGTTGGCACTATTAATATAAAAATAATAGAAAGAAATCAAATTTGTTTTTGTAATTCCTTGACAAATTCAGTAATGTTTTCAACGTGCCCAAGTAGGCATTTATTAAATAATTAATGAACTTCAAATTTTTCTTTCGAAAAAAGTATCAAATTTTTGTCTTTTAAAGTATTGTATATTCGGCAACTAAGTGTGAAAACGGTGGTTCTTAATTCTAATCGAAAAAATTACATACCTTTTTTTAATAAATACACTAAGAAGCATTGACAGTTGTCATGTAGGGTTGTTCAAATTGAGTGGTACATTAGACGTTTTAGGAAAACTAAGCGTGCTAGAGATTTTAAAATTTTGAATAATTTTCAATTTTTTTTATCCGAATGTATCGGCATGAATAAACTTGCTCGCATTGAAACAAATGCCCCCACAAGCATTTGCCGCCCGGCGACCGTGCGTCCGGCGTCGACTGCCGGCACCGTAGGTGTGTATTTAAACGTACGTAAAATAAATTCTCCCGGCGAATCTACCGACAGGCTGTTTCGCCGGTCGGTAATTCACCGTCCGTGTGCAAGGGGGCTTAAAAGTATACCGTTTACTTCATGTTCTGACAACCTGAGAATTTAAATAAGAGAAACGTTTTTAAAACAAACGCTTATTACTCATTAGTATGTACTATCCATTCATTTACTCTTTAAAAACATAAAGGCTTTATTGTAAATCATCGTATTTCTTAATGCGTGGACACTTTGAATTGCAACATTTCTTGGAAATAAGTTCAAGACTACATTTAGTGCACGTTGTGTGCATGTTTGTTAACAAGGATTAGAATATGACTTATTAATTATAGGGGATTGCAAGTAGGTTATTATTTCTTAGTAGTAGAAGTGTTAGATAGATCCATGAAATAACACCATCCCATTCTCGAACGTATTATGATATTTTAATGAACAAATAATAAAATTAATCAAGTTTCAATTATTTATTCATCATGTTTAAATTTCAACATGTAACGGCTTCCACAATTGAATGTTTATGATATTTTATTTCATTCTGCAAACTTAGTTTACACGTTCACTTTGAAACTGTCAATCTGTATTTCATACAAATGCCAATAGTAATCATAACTAACGGAAAATATGAATAAAATTAATAAATATAATTTTTATTCAACCCGACAATGTTTTAATAGAGTTATAATTATAGTAAGCAGTACGTACTGAAAAAAAAGATTTTTTTTTAAATATTTTGTATTATATTTCTTTGTGTGTTTATCTAAATATTTCTTAAGTTTTTGTATTGTATCTATCTGTGCCAATAACTTTTATTGCTGTATTTTCCTACACAATATTTAGTCATATTTATGATCTCAAAAATTTCCAAGCTTTAGTACTTCTCTATTGGTACCCTACTCTTATCTACTGCCCTTTCTCTTACTTCACAATTTAGATTTCATTCTTTTTTTCCCCCTGACTAACAGTTCGATCTAAATCTTCCACCTATAAAAATCATTTCCTTTCCTGTTTTTGTTATTAAAAATATTGTTGGTTTTGCGATCGTTATTATTATTTGGTTTTATTTATCGATTTTCTAATTACCCGGCACGAGAGTCTAAACTACCATAGAGGTAAACAGTTACCTAGTGTTTATACCTAATCAAAAGTATTTTTTGTTCAAAAATTTCCATTGCGCTATTCGTGCATTTGACACTTGCATTAAAAATTTTGAGATCATATCTAAAAAATAGTAATAATATTTTGAAATTACCTTGATCTTACAAGTCAACCCTTTATTCTTACTCCCGCTCTCAAATAACAACAGTTCATTTTACTAACTTACTTAATTTATTTGTTCTAAACTGGAAATTTAACAAAGAGTTATAGTATTCCAGGAATACTCTTAATCTACTTCTTAACAGAATCGCTTGATCAAGGGTCCATCGGGAAAATCATCCTACCCAACGCTTGAGAAGGTTGTCGCGTATAAAAAGACCGATTTTTTTCCATTACAATCTACATCTACATCTAACGTAATCTCATTTTGCAAAATAATTTGTAAATGCCGTTTTTTATACTTTATCTACATTTGACTTGATGATAACGAAAGTATTTTTTATATTACAGTTAGTGTTTTGTTTCAGTTTTACTGCAGTGATGGTTCAACTTTTCAAACTTGTGAATGTAAGTAATTTTTGAAAATTTTATCGTTTTAAGGGCTCTTATAAAGTCGCTTTTGCAAATTGAACCGCATTGCCCGTCCCCATTGTAATTAATATTAAGCTATGATTGCGATCTCACTATTTCGGATTTATGGTTTAAAATGGGGACGAATGTTTGTCTTTCTGCCATAGCGCACTTACGTACATTGAATTGCCTGGTTCATTATAACAATTGAAATTCAAGTCATACGGCAATATCCGGATGGAGTGGGTCACAATCTTTGTCTGCTTCTCTCTCTGCCTCCTTTACTTCAACCTCAATCTCCTTTATTAGTATCCAGCAATGCAGCAATAGCCCTTCCAGGGTAACGTCCGAAGGTTGGTTGTTATGCTGACACACGTCCCAGTTTAATGTTAACTGCTAACCGACCCTTTTTACAACCCTTAGCGCCTGATCGTTGTGTTAGAGCAGGATTAAATCTAAATTGGTAGGACGTTTTAATTAGAGATTCCATTTATTTTATCCTATAAAGTGTCACTTTTGAAATGCTGGTGGACTGAAATTTTTGAATTTAGAGTTACGTAACAATTTTAGTTTCCCAACATCATTAAAAATTCTATTTGACAAATCTACAACCATCCCTTTATTAAAACATATAATATATATTCCTGTTTTGTTTAAGTTGTTTTATTTTAATGAAATTAAATTTTATTATGAATTCATGAATACTGATAAAGCAAACCTGATTCGTAATCGTTATTGAATTTTGTATGTATTTATTTCTGTCAGAAACTTGATGCTCGTGAACTCGCGTGAAAAAAGGTATTACTGTTTAGGCGGAATAAATTACGGCCATAATTACCAAAACGACGCCGACATGAAGTCGAAAACACGGCAAGCAAAATAGAGATTGTTACTTATTATTTGTTTTAATTACACACAAGAATTGTATAATGCAAATAAAGTAATCAAATAAAATAGTATAATAAAAAGAAATACGGATATTATTTATAAAACGGTAATAATTTTCATTCCCGATTTATTTCACAATCTTATGCTTAAATGCAGAACCAAATCATGAACCACTCAATTTATAAACATACGAGGGTGGATCAAATATAAACGAGCCTTTTTAAATTGCGCGCCGGATAGCTCTTAAAGGCGCATCTGGGTGTTAGGAGCTTGAAGTAGGGATATTAGATTGTACGGAAACGACGCGTCGTATTGCTGTGTTCGCTTGGTTAATAGCTATCACAATGATTGAGAAAGAGGTGCATAGCAGCGTTACGCAACGAATTATTATTAAGTTTCTTACACGTGTTTAATTTATTTATTTACTTTTGATCACTTTTTTGCAGCTACATTTAAAATTATAAAATCGTCATTGAAAAAAATTTATTGCTATGAAGAATTAAAAACTTCTGCGATTCAATTCATAAAGCTATATTGCTATATTTGTTCCGGTCTCCTAAATTTTTAATGGCGTATACTATAATATTGTGGAAGAAATATTTAGTAAAAATGTATAATAAATGTTGTAGGAGTAAAATCTCCATTTGTTATCAGTAGGCGAATAAAAGAAGTACTTACTAGACCGCAATAAACGCACTACATTTTTCTATTATTATTTCTGTTTTGTGGTTGGTCTCCGTTGAGTTTAGGTGACAAAATATTACCTTACACTATAAGCAGGATTTCGTCAAAATTCACACCAAACTAATTTTTTAAACACTTCTTTTATTAACCAACAGCAAAGATAGCTAATAATTATGGACTCTTAAAAATTACCAACTATGTGTAGGATTTATTTTGTTAGTACCACAAAGATAAGGAAACAATCTCTAGGTTCGGCTTCTTCAGAGAAAAGGAAATCGAACGGTTTTACCTGAAACTCACCTTTATTGCTTTATTGCTCTTCCTTCTGTCAAGTTCTAATAAAATACGAGATCTATTTTCGTTTGTTAGCCGTTGTCGGCACTTTACATTCGGTATAATCCAGTTGGAATGTAACAATCTGTCAAACTTTACGAGCCCCAGGAACAAACAGTAATAATAGAATATATAAAACACCTACCATTCAAATATTCTCCATCGAACTAATTCTCAGGGGCGGCTGTTCAATATATGCTACAGAGCTGCCAAAAAATTAGATATTTATGTATTTTTGCTACCTAATTACTAAAATTAATTAATTTGATAATTCAACGCATGAATTCTCTGAGTAAATATAAATATGGAATCAACGGCAACAACTACACCGAGGACTAATACCCCTACCGGCATTGAATTACACTCAAAGCAGTTGTTGCTGTTGATTTATATTTATTATATAGCTTGTAAAAGCCTTTCTGCCAGCGCCCACCTGATGAGACCCGATAGGTCGAAACCAGTCGTGGGATATGGCTTTCGGTGCGCTGTGCTTGCTGTGTAGGACGCGTTTCAAATGTGGGGTCTGTGATCCTTTGTAATTAGACGAAAAATGATTTTAATACCTTCTTTTTTTGGATTAATTCTCTGAGTTTTTGATCGAACAGGGTGGTTCTGTGCACCATTGGAGTAGTATCCCCTACTTAAGAACCCTCATTTACTAGCTTAAAACAAAGAATGTAGACGAATAATTGATCTGCAAACCATGCAGACATTACAGACCAACATAATATGCTCCATATCTGCGCAAGGTAAACTATTAAGTTTAATTGATTAATTAAATGAACATTAACTTACGATGACAATATACAGTTCGTTTATACTATATGTGAGATAATACTGTTTCTACCATAAGCATCCCAGAGCAGATTTAGACACATGTATATGATTGTATGTTTGTGATTATTTTAAAGTATGAAACACAAAAGGTGAGGTTAATTAGTTCATATTTCATTAAATAGCAATTTGGTTGAATTTTGGCCACACGCAATCTCTAGTATTTTCTTGGCTTTTTTTCTGTTTTCAAGAAAAATGTTCAGTACTCCATATGAACTTCCTTTAATAAATTTTTCGCAGTATTTATCGAGAGCATACATTGAAAGTCGAACTGGAAATGTTACCTGCTTTATGAAAGTTTTTATACCTGAGATGTTATTGGAAATTTTGGCAGCTGATAGCTAATACAGAACTGAAAATTCCTTAGACAGCACTCAATACCTATCAATTGTGAAATTTAATTAAATTCGTTTATATTAACAGGAGTTTTGGAATGATAATATAATTATTAGCAGGGCACTAGGGAAAAGCAGAACATTACACAGATGTTTCCTGTAGCTAAACAATACTTTGTCTTTATATTATATCACTTTTTAGCAATTCTATCCTAAATGATTAACACGTATCTAACAGCATAAATAATAATCATTCTCTTAACTTAACAAAAACAAAAATTTTATATAACAATATTAAAATAGGAAAATCTAGAAAATCAAAAATCACTACCCAAAAAGCAGTGTTTAGTAAACAATCAAATTGAAATGTACAATAGCTCAACCCCACTCCTCCTATGTAGATTTTAGGTATAAATATTCATGTGTTAGTTTTAATTTTAACCGAGCAGCGTGGTCTAGTGCTCTAGATCATTGCTTAGCATTCGGGAGGTCACCGATTTAAACCCGAATCCGGCTGCTCCGGTCCAAATTTTCTGTGGTTTTCTTGGATCATTTAGGTAAATTCTGGGGCAGTAATATTCCACAGATAATCTTTCACTTCTCTGTCTTCATTTCGTCCGTCTCATCTTTCTCTCCCTAACCACACCACCCACCCACTCCCACGATTCCTGCAAGGAGGCTGAAGATGGCCTTACGCCCTTCCTTCCGGCTTTGCACTACAGTGTAAGTCGGAGGGACTGTCCGCCCACCAGCACGAGCAGCTGGTGGGAATGAAACACAAAAAAGTTTTTTTTTTTAATATTAGTACAGTTTATTCTCTTGATAATGAGTAGGGACTGGACCGAAACAATATTGTCGAGTCAAAATAAATAAATTGGTGAAACTTTCCAATTTTTGATTTCTTCTTAGTGAATTTACATCATGTTTCAGAACCAGTGCATGAAAGAAAGTCTTAATAAAATAATAACAGTTCTTAATCTCCAATAACTGAAGTTCTTATTTATCTTACAGTAAAATTCACTTTTCACTTCTATGATTTTTATATTATTTATTCACATTCCTTCTGAACATTACTAGTATAATAAAAGGTTACCATTCAGTTCGAGGTTTTCACGTTGATTGTAGTTATTAATTCTATTCTCTAGTACGTGCAAGAACAAACAACTCTCCACCTTTTACTGAAATTGTGACAATTTATATATCCTGTCTGAGAGGTAGTTCCATTGTCCGTATGAATAAAAACAAAAACAAAACGTGAACGTGAAGACTCTTATAAAAGACAAAGTTTATGTAGGTATGGTAAGGATAAACAGTTTACTTTAACTCCGAAACTGTGGACGACTAGAGAGTGGCATATTATATAGTGGTATATTCCTGGCGGCTAGCGCTCTGTGATAATAATAAGACAAGTAATGCAGACAGCAGGCAACAGACAAACGGTTCAAGTTTAAAATTGAAACAGTGGCTAGACATTTCCTCATTGTTTCAGTTGCTATTCACAACTTCAACGTCAGTCAGATGTTTTCGTTCAGTTGTTTGTCACCACGCTATATAGTACATACTTTCATTCCATTCGCTTGAGTAATGATTAGAGTTTTAATGTTACCGCAAAAAGAATTGGGTCAGTTCTAGCAAATACGGGCAACTCAATTGACATTAAATTGGAAAATACGACTATAGCTCACGACAAAGCAAATGTTTTAGTTTTTATTTTTAATTTCTTAATGATTTATTATTGATCCCGTAAGAAGAAGTTGTTTGAAACGGATAGGCTTCTAAATGAAGCGCTCTTGGTGTTACCTGTTAGGTGTGTGAACTCAAAGAGACAATCACAAGGCTTTTTCATGATATATTTTTATTATACGTACAAACTGATATTGTTTGGATGTTCGTTGTGTGTGGCGGTATCCCGCCGAAAGTTCTTTTGGTTAAGAAGGATAAGGGACAGCTTTTCCTTAATACACTTTATTTTTCACTATTTACACTTATTGATTTTTCAAATGAAGTGTTTCTTCCGGGCTTATGGGCCTTGGTCTGTAGGCTTGTTTACTGCCTGACGTTTCGTCAGCGACTACCGTTAACATCTTCAAAGGTTCAGAAGCTGAAGTCTGCGGAGTGGTAGTCGATCTCTAAGTTCTCGTCGTGGACGGCAGTCAACAAGCCTACAGACCCTGGCCCATAAGCCCGGAAGAAACACTTCATTTGAAATACAACGCCGGCCGTGAAAACCTACACAAATTCATTATTGATTTTTGTTGTTTGGTTTTATTTGGATATAGATTTGAGGTATTTGAATCGAATAGGGTAATGTAGTTTGATTGAATATAAAAATGGAATTTAACGTAATTTCGCTTATTCTTACTTAAGTAGTGTGAAAAATAGACAACGCCCCCAAGTGAAAAATATCCCACTCTTGAAGCTAAACACCCCCAAAGCGTGATTCACAAAACCGCTGGTGGTGTTCTCAAGGCTGATGACCGATGCGTAACTTATTTACAAGGGGTGTCATAAAGGGGCCAAAGTCTATTTTTGGAATTTTAAAGGTATTTACAATTGATGCCTATATACAATGAGAACAAGTACCTACAAACTAAACTTAACAAACATATATACAAACAGACAAACAATTATTTTTAATATTTACAGGCACTTAACACATATGTAATTAATAATTAAAGATGCAGCTAATTTGATCTATTGTTACAATTCCGATTACTATTTCAATTTTTATTACTTAACATAACTTCACTATATAAATAATGATCAGATAAATAATCCTACTGTAGTAACATTTATTTAGTTTTTATTAATTTTTCATATAACCTACAGTTACTTCCTTCTTATGTAAGATCGAGTATGATCGGTTGCTAAATATTTTATTTGTATTCTTTTTATATTTTTAATAATTATTATAGACGTCCCCTTACTGCTATTGTTTTTTAACAAACGACAGCATTTTTCGTAAAATATTTTAATAATTTAGTTAAACATTACAAAGAAGTAAATTTGAACAACAGATGACTGGCTTTATTGGTCTTAACTGTTTTAATTGTTCAATGAAATATTGCAATTGGGAAAATTCCGGAATGGACATACATTTCAAGCAGTAACCTCCGACCGGAACGCGTCGAACATTAAAAACGAAATGTTAAGTGCAAAATACAATCTGGCTTTTTATTAATATCGTAAACCCACCTGTGTAAAATTGGAATTTGTATACAGCGGAATATTTTACGTATTACTTTGTAACATTTTATCACGACAGGATTATGAATTGTATATATGTATAAGCAAATTAAATAAGTAAAAAGCGACGTAAACACTTTTACTGGTAAAATACGTTAGCAAAAAAATTAATAAGTTGAGATAATTGAAACAAAATTTATGTCGAATCTTTCAATAACCAACAAAGTTTAAACAGTATTAGTCATTAAATTGGGATGAATGGTAAAAATGAAGTAACAAAAAAAACAATCCAAAAAAGAAGGTATTAAAATCCTTTTTCGTCTAATTATAAAGGATCACAGATCCCATGTTTGGAACGCGTCCTACACAGTAGGCACAGCGTACCGAAAGCCATTACCCACGACCGGTTACGACCTATCAGGTCTCATCAGATAGGCGCTGGCAGAGTAGTGGTTTCTGTTGATTCCATATATATATTTATATTTATATTTATATTTATATTTATATTTATATTTATATTTATATTTATATTTATATTTATATTTATATTTATATTTATATTTATATTTATATTTAAAAACAAAAACAAATTATAGTAAATGTAGTTGTGGTTTTCCGGGCTTTCTGGCCGTCATCTTTCAAGGTTTATCCTCGACGTTTCGTCGCCATGCATCGACGACATCTTCAGGATAGTTTGCTGCTGTGGTCAGTAGAGATCTGCGTGGCAACTAAACGTTGAGAATAAACCTTGAAAGACGACGACCAGAAAGCCCAAAAAATCACGACTACTTTAACGATGGCCGCGAAAGCTTGACCCAAATAAATTATAGTAAATTTACGAAAATTAACTCCGGTAAAATTGTTTGTGAAACATATTTTTAATTAAATAAGTAAAAATAAAAACATAATTGTTTTTGAATTTTCACTCTGATAACAATTTATTGGACAATTCTTTCGGATTATCAAGACTATCTAGGTAGAACTGAGATGGTGCAAACCAGAATCCTTAATTTTGCTTCCAGTAAAATTATTTACCTAGAAATAGTAGCGAATGATAATTTCTTTTACGTTTATGTGTATGATTTGTTTATGACATTTAACTATTAACTTTATGGACTCTGGATGTGTTAATTTGTTGGAGGCGACGAAATAATAAAAAAATAAACTGTAACAAAATTTTATTAACGCACAAGAAAAAGAAGACTATAAATTAAAATAGGAAAGTAGAAATATTTTAGATGTTGGAGCTAGGTAGGTTTGATCAGAACTTACTATTACTTTTATGTGTTTGCGGGCAATCCCCTCGTGGGAATGGGTGGATGGTGTGGCTAGGAAGAGAAAGATGAGACGGACAAAATGAAAATAGAAGAGAAGTTAATGATTATCTGCTCCAGCATTTGCTTAAATAATCCAAGGAAACCACAGAAAACTTGGACCAGAGCAGCCGACCCAGTTTCGAACCGGTGACCTCCCGAATGCTAAGCACTGATCAAGAGCACTAGACCACGCCAATTGGATAAAAAAAGCTTATTGCTATTAATATAATAATTTAAATAATTTAGAAAGTTTGTGAAGGTGGAGCTAAGGGTTGTAGATAAAAGAAGGCAACCAATAGTAACAAATATGATTTGGAAATGCCGGAGATAGAATTACAACCCAAATCACCGAAGAATCCCACTATTAAAAAGTAATTAAGACAGGTACAGAATCACAGGCGTCAAGCAGTTAGTAAATAGAATAGAAGTATTACAAGGGATTATATGAAAGTACAGAGGTAATAAAGTTATTTGTAAAGAGAAGAATAGATAAAGAAATTTAACTAGAAATACAAGGGACATTATTTACATATTTACACGAAGACATTACATATACAGGGTGTTAATGTTAGTCGCTACAATTTAAATTTTTGCGCCACAACTATGACCCACGAATTCATTTCGTGTTCCAAAAAATAAACGACTTAATTTCCTGAACTGTTTAAGTAAACTTTTAGCAATAATTTAAATTATAAATTATACCATTCAGTCGCCATATCTCACTTCTATTACCTCTACCTGACCTGTACAAAAGAATTTCTGTTTAATGTCAACAACACTTGCCGTTCTTTTTTCTTTTTTAATGCAGAACGTGTATTATTCTAAGCAGTACGTGAGGAATTTGTACACACCCACTTTTGGTAGAGAAGAAAATAGAATTATAAAACACGAACATGAACATTTAAATAGATATGCACGATTAATAGATACATGTACATACAAGTTAACTACCTAATGATAATGTGTTTATTAGTGACGGTTCCTAGTAGCAGTACCCTGTACAGCTGTTGCAAATTAATTCGATGACATGGCATATGCATTTTGTACACGAACATAGATATGCATCCCATTACGATTTTTATAAGTGCAGTCACATTTCAATTTAAAGCTGACACTTGAATTAATTAGGTGCAAATTTTTATATTTGCCTATGTATGATCTGTCTATTGTAGAATCTATTTAAACTTTGTTCGGTGAAACTGTTGTGAAACATATTGAATACAGGTAATAAGAAATAAAACATTGGAATGTTTACATAGAATTGTATTAAAGAACTCAACAATATTGTTTCGACCGAAACGGTCATTCTTAAGAAAAACAAATGGATTATACTAAACATTAAAATATACTTAACTACTATTTATACCTAGAAATATTTGAGTAAGGGTGGTGGTAAATGACGATCTTATTAGAGTTTCTGTAAAATTAGGAGTGATGTATAATGTATGATGTATCGATTCATCTAATTCACCTCTAATTTTACACAAACTCTAATAAAATTGTCATTTACCACCATCCTTACTCAAATATTTCTAGGTATAAATAGTAGTTTAAACTTAGCGAGCGGCGTGGTCTAGTGCTCTAGCATTCATTCCATTCTATCATTGCTTAGCATTCGGGAGTTTTCTGTGGTTTCCTTGGATCATTAAGGCTAATGCTGGGGCAGTAATATTCCACAGATAATCTTTTACTTCTTTTTTGTCTTCATTTCGTCCGTCTCATCTTTCTCTCCCTAACCACACCATCATCCCATTCCCACGACTCCTGCAAGGAGGCTGAAGAGGGCCTTACGCCCTACCCTTCGGCTTTGCACTACAGTGTAGGTCGGAGGGACTGCGCGCTCATCAGCACGAGTAGCTGGTGGGAATGAAACACAAAAAAAAGTTTTAAACTTTAGTATAATCCATTTGTTACTCCTGAGAATGACCGTTTCATTCGAAACAATATTGTTGAGTATTTAAATACAATTCTGTATAAACATTCCAATGTTTTATTTCTTATTACCTGTATTGTGGAATCGTATTTACAATTACAAATTGTGATGAGAAACTTTTGATTAAACAAGTCATCGCTTTCTTTAAGGGTAAACTGTAACCAACTTTTTTATCTGTTGCGAAATAATATCTTAAATCTCAGTTTGTCATATAAATAAATAAATATCGCAAATTAAATTTTATTAGAAGGAATTAAAGATAATTAGTAAAGCATAATTACTTAAAAATAAATATAATAAGATGTGTAAGATGTTGAAGTATAATCCTACCCGTTGTTAAATATTTTTTATTTCGTAGTGATAAGTTGAGAACTGCACTCAGTCGTTAAGTTTTATAAACCAATTAGTAAGATTCATGACAGCTCAAATACATATAAAAATCAGTTTAGTGTCGTGATAAGATTAAAACTTTATCACAGATTAGCACATATGCATAATTTAAAGTGAAAAAATATTTGTGACATATATGCCGACATAAGCAGCTAATTAGATGGAATTTCTATCTCGTTATTTCTTAAGTTATTTCCCGTATACATATTACCTTTTAAATTTAAAGGACTGTAAAGCTGACCAGCACATTAAAGTAATTTACTTCTTTAAAGCGGGTCTATTCATTTTCAATTCTGTAATGCAGAAGAAGAACTAGCTAGTGTCAATGGAGGGTCGTAATAAATAGGTATTTCAATTTAGGGTTTTTAATTTAAAATAAATTTAGATCGTTAGTGACACGGATACTAAAACTAATTAGTTAAAAAAAAAAAAACGGACTACTTTACTGTACAACTCATGTAACTTTTAAAAATAAAGATTGTAGCAAACCTGTACGTGTGTGCGGTGAATCTATTAATGCTGACGCACTCCGAGGGCGGCGCGTTTGATCTCGACCGATCGATGCCAAACAATAGACGCTCGAAAATATTCTGATTTCTAGTAATTTATTTCAGTAAATATATACCCTCGTCTATGGGTTAGCGAGACAATTGATTTCCAGACGCGTAATATAAATATTCAACGGCGAGATACAAAGTGATATAAATAAAGTGAATTATTGTTTATCAGATAAATAAGTAGTTTAAATTTGTTAGTACTGTTTAAGTGATTAAATGAATAGTTGTAAATAAATAATTGTTAAATAAATAAGTGAACCACAAAATTCGTTACAAAATGTTTTGGTCAGTATTCTGTCGATAGTGGCAGACATGCATCTCGAATTCGAACCCATTGCTTCTCATCAGCACGTCGTAGACAGTTCCAACGAAACATCAACCAACCAACCTACCTATTTCCTTTAAATACTTTAAATACAGACAGCGTAATAAACACCATCCGTAGAAATTTGCTAAATCCCACAATACACTATCTGTATTTATTAATCGAACGCACAAATTAGGTTACGAAATATAAATCCTTTGGGTTTAATACTTTGGGTGATTGGATTTTTGAATTTCTCAGGAGTTTGGGAGTTGTATTCCAAAGTACTGCTCCGGAGCTAAGTCGTGGGAGGAAGGGGACAGTCGTTTCCCTTGGATCTGCCTCTACTTTCTCGGGGGTTGTAAAGAATTATTTTCGATAGCGAACTCGTGTCTGACCCCAAAATTTCCCTAGCATATTACAATTTCAGGATATCCCATAAAAGCCAAATTAACTTCCTTATTAATTTAGAAATGAAATATTTTAAAAATCTCAAACTCTGAGATCTTATTCGAATTCAGTGACAAGATACACATTAGAAATGATTCCTCTTTTAGTTATCTTATCCTCTTACTTAACGGTAGAAGTGCTCTCAAAGAAAACAAATATATAATTTTTTGATTTTTGATGTTCGAGTATCTCGAAATCTCAACGAACTTGGACAATGCTGAAACCAGATCTGGATCAAAATTGGCCTCTGAAATTACTTCTCTATTGTTTTTTCTGTTTCGACCTACTGGTTTTATAGATCTGTGTGATTATTAAAATATAGATAATTTTAAAATCCACAATAATTAGTAAACAACACTAAACACCAAGCCAAAAAATATCATAATTAAATTAATGATTTAAAAAGTTTTGGGAAATAATCATATTGTCTAAAAACAATTATAATTCATTTATATTAAGACTATACTAATTGTGATAATTTTTATGTAACTTATAAGAGTTTATATTGATATCTTTCCACTTACGATTAAAACGAATTAATAAACAAAAAATAATTTTAAATTATCAAACCAACTGAATAAATAGATACTTCCTAATGTGTTTCCCACATTGCGTGTATTTTTGTACGTGATTAATTACGACATCTTAATCACTTTACCCATAACAAACGCAGATTTCTTTCTGTTTTAAAGTATGGGTATCAAAGATTAATGTGACTAATAGTAATGATTCAGTGTGAGTTAGCTTTAAGTTTTTGATCATATTATTCAAATACAAAAAATGAGTCAATCCAATTGGCAGTTGATATATGTATAATAGTAATCCTCCGTTATCTACGATTTTAATTACCTGCAATTCAAATTTCAACGCCTAGAGGAAAGAATGCAGCGTGCGATAGAATCGAAACAATAACACAGTTCAATATGTATTAAGAAACTAAAAACCAGAAAATATAAAAATTGAATCAACAGAAACAACTACTCCGAGGGCTAATACCCCTACCGGCATTGAATTACACTGTTGATTCCGAACGATTATAGACGAAGATAACAATCCAAAAAAAGAAGTAATTTCTTCTTCGTTAATTCTTTAAATGTACAATGATGAATACTATTTTAATATTATTTACTAATAATCTCAGCAGTTCTGTTGTTACAGTTGTCTAGCAGTAAATAATGCTTTGGTGTTATAGCCTTTTGGGGTAATTTTTACTACCACTGCTTGATGTTGCAACTCTGTTACGTATGATTCGACGATCATAAATCATGTCGATCAAAAGCAGAATAATAACAATGCTCTTGTTTACGGTATAATCAGTTTTCATGGATCTCGCATGACTTCTTAATACGTGGGGTAGATATGTGAATAGTTAAATTCTATTGTTGTCAGCTATCAAGCAGTTAAGTTAAAATACGTAACCGCCTACCAATAACCATAAATAATAGGCTATAATTACGTGATTTGTAGCTTTAACTTGAAGAATTTACCTACAGTATGATGCAAACAGAACGATTTTATCTCCAATCCAAAATAAATTATATTCACGATCTACACTAGTCATTCGTTAATTAACTATTAGCATTATTTGTTTACAGTAGAAACCGTAGTTAAGTTGTATCAATATCATTAATTTTAAACATAATTTAATGCTAATCAAAAATAATTCTGTTAATAAAACTTAAATAATTTGTGTTGCTTTCATTGTGAAACACTTTTAATTTAGTAAATAATAGGGAAGAGCACAAAAAGACCGTTGGGAATGTTTAGAATAATTTCATGTATCTTTTGATAAGAACGTTAATGTTCAAACAATATTGTCAAGAACTTTTACAATAAATTTAGTGAAACTTTTCCAATCGTTTTTTGTGACGATAGTATTGAAGAGCTATTCTTAAACTATCTAGCCCGAACTTTTTGGGGGAGCGGGGCCGCTGCAACGCGGCAGGGGCTGCATCAATGGACAAGATAAGACAAAAAACTTTTTACATTCTTATTTCAAGTTACTTGCTATGCTAATACTAATAATAATCTTGTTTACCTTAAGAGTTTTATATTTTGGTTTCTGTTTGCTGAAAGATCTACTTTATTGTAAAAAGAAAGTAACCTACGTATAATCTAAACCAGAGTTCCCCAAACATTTTTGTGTCGTAGACCCCTTGCCATGTTTTTCCGTGTTGGGTAGACCCCCTACTTACCTGATATTGATTTCCTGTAAATTTCTAACTGTAGTGAAGTTTAGTGTTAAAAACTTAAAGTAAAAACACATGTTAATTTATACATTTATTAATTGAATTTAAATTAAAACTACTCAAAATAAAATTTTGTATCTGTTATGTAAAATATACGTAACATTAAATAAACATAAAATAAACTATAAATAAAATAACATAAGCAATAAGTCAATATTTTTAGTGAGAAGGATGAACCTGATGCTTTAATAATAAATTATCAACATTTGTCGTCAATTTTGTAAGGGTTAATCTTAAATCTCCTCGGCTAATGATGTCCAGTCTGTTTCTTTTTTTCGTTAGGAGATTGGTAACAGCGCTAAACCCCCTTTCCACTAAGTATGACGATGGAAAGGAAATTAAAAATTTCCTCGCTATATTCCATAAATACGGGATAAGTAACGGGTATGTTGTTTTGCAGCCAGAATTGCTGATATCCGTTTTTAAACTGAACCTTAAGTTCTTCGTTTGTACTTAGTTCAGTCAGTTCCTCTTGTATTATGACATTCGTTTCTTCTATGTCACCATCCGGATTAATTATAAGATAGTATGATGTAAGTAAATAGGTACTATCAGTGTATGTGTTGAGATCCACTATCGTGGACCCCCATTTTCATTTCATGGACCCCCAAATTCTTTTTCGCTGACGTAGACCCCTTGCAGGTTGTCATAGACCCCTAGGAGTCGATATAGACCACTTTGGGAATCACTGATCTAAACTAAACTAACTTGTTCAAGAAAAATTTTTCAAGAATTCCCTAAAATTATGCGCTTATATCAACGACTTTATCCTAGCTCATAATGATCATTTTTATATCCGCTTGTAATAGTGATCATGATATAGGTAGCAAAAAAGATTGCTTCATACGAAAATTCTTTACTGTAGAAATAAGGTCGTAAATATGCGATACATCATCTTGTAGATTTATCTATTTCTGTCAGTATGTCTCACCACTTTTTTGTTTAAGCTTTTTGTTTAATATTTGGGACCCAGTGTCATCAATCAACTCAATATGTTTCGTTGTTTCCGATAAAATCGGTGACAGGAATCTTGTGATGTCGAATTTTCTGTGATGAATCGCACCTTATTTTAGAAAACTAATGTACTTAAATTAAAATGGTTGTTTTATTGTCAAACCCGTCGTATGCCAAGCAATCCCCAATTTACGATACATTGAGATGGTATCATCGATACAATACAAATAAACAGATTTGAATGCAGTTTTTTTCTTCAGTAGGTATCTATGAGTACGATACGAAAGATTTCAACAAGTTTCCTCAAAAATTAGAGTTCCATAACTAATGCTTCTGAAAACAAAGAAAGACATAAAAAAAGGTAGATTATAGACGCATATTTTTATATTATATTATACAATATCTGATAATAAATAATCCGATACTCTATGACCTACTACATGCGAACGTATATCATTGGTTACTGGATGTTGATTTACAATCTTTTTCTTAATACTTGGAAATGAACATTTCGATCCATAGACAGCTGCAAAGCTGTGCGACCGTTTATCGGCTTATGTAAATTTTAAGTCAACAGACACTTAATTATTAGTTCTAGCATTTGTACGGCTATTAAAATTGTCTTGGGTGATTTAAATCGATTTCATGAACTGGCATGTTTCAATAAATTAATTAGTGGTATGCGGGCGTATAAAGATATTTCATCAGTATGTCTGTAATGGAATAAAGAAGATGCGCATAAAGAAACAAGAATACCAATCTGAATAGCAAATAACCATATATATTATTAAGTATTTCATTTTATCGTAAAGCTTTGTATGACTATCGATGGAGTAATTAGTTATTAGAATGTTTACATTCACATCTTTGGGTTCAGCACTTTAATTGAATCCATATTTGAAGACCACCAAATTGCAAAATCTTCAATGTATTCACTATAAAACAAATACGTAATTTTTAGAATGCTGTGTTACTTGTGTTTAAATTTAAAAACTCTCCAACACAAAAAATTACAAATTCAGAAAGTGACCACGATGTCTACGCAATTGTGATGAGAGTTGATGATTCTGAAAATAGGTTTTCAAAAATAATCAGGAACTGTTTTGAAAATTTTAGCTTTCAAACAAATAAATAAAGTTAAAACAAATTTGCCGCTTGTGGAGCTTTATTAACCATGAATGATAAAATAGACACATAAACAAAGGCTTTAAATTAGTTACATTTCTTTCTGCGAATGACCAAATGCTAAAATGGTCGGGAGCTTTCAAATAAACGCGTAATTCTTAGAAACAGGTTTGAAATTCAGTTTGTACAAAGCGTTTTAGGACTCTCCTAAAAAAGGGTTTAAACTGCGGTGGTCAGGTGGCCAGGGTCCATTGAGGTTCTTCAAAAATGCGAGTGCAGAATTTCGAAGAATGTTCCGAAAAACTCAAAATTACATCTAAAGTGGTAGTTTTACCGATGAATGAAAGGCTATATCTGAATACTCAAACAGGTTGTAGCAAAAAGAGAAATTTACAGCGACTTGTCGCTATGTGACTTTAATTAAGTATGGACTCGCATTTTCGATAAATTCCTAAAATTTTGTACGAAAATATGTAGGAATGGAATGGGACTTGAACTTATTCGTAGAGGATAATTTCGTTCATTTTATATATAATAGACGAGAATCGATTTTAATTTGTCTTGTACCGAATTCATCACAAATTGTTTTATTTGGATCCGAGGGCCGAAAGATGTTTGCAGTTGCCAGAACCAGTAAGAAATATTTCTAAACAGGTTAATTATATTAAAAATAATTTAATTAAATATATATGTGTGTATCTTCATAGTGTTTTTTGTCCTGGAATTCATCCCAGCAGATTGCCAACCTTAAAATAAATCAATTAAAAAGACGAACACACCAGATCGTGATAATAGTTGATAGCGTTAATCATTCATCAATTATAACAGAAAAATCTAATGATTTATTTAAATTATTTTTTATCTATTCGTTTTATGTTCAACAGGAAGACATTTTACCAATTTATAAGGGATAGAGATCATGATAGTTATCAAATGATGCCCTTAAAACAAATTCTTAGCAGCAACAACGGCAGTAATTTTGCGAAAGCTTTTATATCATTAAAAGCACTTTCCTTCGTCCATTAGAATCACGGTATGTAATTATCTGTTCTGGACGAGGAATTGTATTTGACGTGTATCCCACTTGCTTCTTTTAATAATCACGTGCATGATGCTCTTAGCATGAATATTGAGTTTAATATTATGCATTTTCCTGGTTTAGAGTCATGTAGGTACATAAGTATAGTTAAAGCTTTTTACCATTTCTTCAATAGTTCTTTCAGGCTTATCCGACAGGCAAGGATTATGTAAATGGTTTACGTGTTATTTATTACACGCGATTATGCCTATTGGAGAATCATATATGCAGGTCATTGCAATGCGGGAATAATTAAGGTGCAATAAATAATTCTCGACTTAATATCTATCTAACTTGAATATACGTAGTTCCAAGTCACAGCTAGCTGCTATAACATCATTCGCCATTACTTTGGAAAAGCAATGTAGAAAACGGATTAACTGAAAAAGACAATTAAGTTTTTGAACTTTTCTCTGGTCTGAATTCGTGCTTATAGATAGATAATTGTATTTAATAGTGTATATTTATAACCATAAAGCATACATGGAATTAAAATGTAAAAAATGATTTATTATTGGTTCAAATATGTCAAATCTAGAATTAAGGTAATTTTTAAATGTCTACACGTCTATAATTGGATGAAACACTAAAACGGAAAATTAAATATTTCTTGAGATATATCATCATAGCTGCTTTAGGTATTATGCAAAAAATAACTTCTTGCTTGGAAAAAATCGAAATATTTTAATTTTTAAATTAAGAGCTAAATTAATCACAAAATGTAAAACACAAAAAGTTTTATTTGACGAAACTAGGCTGGACCTATCACTAAATAATAATTTTTACCTCTAATCTGTATACAATTTCTTGCATGTGCCACAATTAATTTTGAATATACCCGATTTGTATTCTCTTATTCTCTTTTAGTAAAATCATTATTATTTTTGATTTTGCCTAAAGAGTTATTGGATCTAAACGATGTAAAATGAATTATATTGGCCTAAAATAGAAGGAATATAGCCTAAAATAGTCAACGAATTAAAGTTTGATTTGGCCATTTTTTGTGTTAAATCCGCGACTGCTTGAAATAAACACTGACGTAATCAAGCTGATATGGTGTATTTTATTAGGATGATGAGGCGCAGTTGTTACTTATTTCTGTTAATTGATTTCTCTTATTAATTAGCTGGCATGTAGTGTGACCCTAATACTAACTCATACGATTGAAAAACATTTCTGTTATTTTTCTTCCCAATGCCTTAACATTTTTCATTTAAACAGCTCATTAGTCTATACCAAAGTAATTAAAATGCCTCATGTATCGATGATATATGTTTCCAATACCAATGAAAATAACTAATAATGGCATAGGAAGCAATAGATACCTTCTATAATAAGCGACAAGCGTTATTTGAAGAGCTTGTTTACGCTTTCGGTCCTTTTCATGTCCCCTGAAATGATTTACAACCTAGAGTTGGTTGTGTTTCTGTGTTTCTATTCCGGAATATCTTCCAAAGAATTGGACATAAACTGAAGAACCGAATTTGATTTTGTTGTTAAATTTCATATTGCAATAGATGTTATGGTTAACCAATCTTTTTTATGGGCCCATAAAGATAGTCAATGGATGTTATTTAAATGTATAGTCATTACTTAAATTTGATACCGCAACCATTAGCTATATTTTAAATTGCCTTTCAACAATGTAGGTACCTACACGTAAATCCAAAATTTCTAACATGACTATTATTTTGCTTTATTGCACCTTCAACATTATATTAATCCATTATTTTTAGAATATTTACTTCAAATAATTAATGCTAATGCCATACTTTACATTTTATTGAATTACTCATTATAGTTAAATTTCTATTAACTGTTGTTCATATTGTTTCAAGATAATGTTTTGAACCTGCATAAATCATCGAGAAACAAATGGGATTGTTTTATAAATATAAATCTTACAACTTCTATCTGGGGTAAGTTCCTACAATTAATTAATTTTCTTTAAAAGCAACTTTTTTTTGATAACAGTGGATTATTTAGATACTGTCCTATTGAAATATGCTTACCCAAAAAATTACCAATAAACAAAACATTACAGTCGTAATAAGAGCAATTATATTCTAATAAAAAAAATAAACAAACAAGTTTTTCTGAGAACAAAATATAGAACTAGAACAAGGAAAACATACATAGAATGTTGCTAAAATGTTTATTGAACCAAAACATTTTTAGTTTCTCTCATAATAGAGACTTAATATTAGGTTACAATTGGAATATATACGTAAATATTGACAAAATGAACCTGTATATATCTATAGGTTTTAAGGAAAATATAATTAAGTAATAAAAGTCTCTACACACTTTACACATATTGAAAACGTTTTGTTTGGATTATTTTGTTTATCCGTAGCAATTTAGTGGATAATTTACATCAGAGTTTTAATGGAAACATATTACAAAGAACCAATAAATCAAAGGTACATGGATAATTGAAAGTGATAAATTGAATCGTGAAATTATTTCTGTGCTTTGTTTCTCTTCCATCGTTTTCCTAAGCGACGTTTCCCTGATTGAATAATTTAATTGTAAACGTGTTCGTAAGTGTCTGAAATAAGAAAGAATTTAGGTCGACATCTTCGCTTTAAATGGTGATAAATGATATCACTAAAACGGTAGCTCATGATGAACGACAGCAGTGCCCCAAATTTATTTAAGGAACTAATAAATAAAAAGATACCTATAGCATTTTATTTGTTTCACTTTAATCTATTCAAATTGAAACTTTCCATGGAATACGAGGTGAAAGAAAATAATACTAAATTAGACGTGTAGAAATAAAAATTGCTTCAACGAAAAATTCGACTTGTTAGTAAAACAATTGTCGAATGATTTTATCCTTAACATTTTCGTTGAAATTTTTGAAAAGAGTGGTTAATATATTCGTAAAACTTCGGTAACTTCAGAAAATTTAACGTGTATAAATTTAGGTACCTATTTAAACTGAAGATAATACACTAACATATACTATTGAGATTTGAAACAGTGTTTATTTGTTACTCATTTTGTATCATTCCTCTAAACACAATTTCTACTTTCAGATGCTTTCTATTAGTCAAGAAGTGTTAGTGTCAAAACGAACTTAATATATCCGTTCTTACAACCTTTCTTTATATGACATTAGAAAACATTTCCAAAAATTTCGGCTCTAATAAGATTTATAGACCTTTTTGAAGTTCTCTATTTAACTATTTTATTCGAAGAACAGTAGCGTTGGATCAACTACTTACCTATCTATATACTTGGAAAGAATTTATCCTTGCATGGTAAAATCTGAACCATTATGTTATACAGACAGTGATAATACATTTTAAGCTAAGCTGCTTTTGAAATAACTATCTACTGAGTGTTTTGAGAAATAAATGCAAATCTATGGAAAAAACTGTGAACTGTGATCATATATAATAAATCAATTATCTTAATAACATATCATACATAAACGATAACGTAAACAGCTATATTATAAATTTTATTTTACTTTAAATCGAAAGTTAATTAGTAACTTAAATAAATTGATTTAATAGTCATCAAAAAGCAAGCTACATTCCAAGACAATAGTTTGATATAAAGAAGTTTTTTTTAGCTTGAATGGTATTCGCAGTTGTTTTTTGTGAAAAATTTTATAAATAAAGAAAGGAAATAAATAATACTGCTTTTTGGTTTCACACTTGAAATTGTATTAAATCTCGACAATTGTTTCGGTTGATTTATGCCTTTCTCAAGAGAGTAAGATGTTACACTGTGTTTTACTGTCTTGAGAAAGGCTTAAATCAGCAGAAACAATTGTCGAGATTTAATAAAATTTCAAGTGAGAAGTTTTTTTATTCAATTTAAATAATTTTTATCATCAAACGTATTGAAAAATCGACACATTACCATCCCTTATCAAACAAACTTTGCAACCTTGTGGAGATTGGTGCTGTCATAAAACTTCTTGTTTATATCTTAATTCGTTGAGATATAATCTATATATTGAGGATGTTAGTAATAGATCATTTTAGCGTTTTTAAAAGAAAAACAGAAACTATGTCTAGGACATTCATTTATAGTTTTATACGTTGTATGTTACGTATAAATTGCGGAAAGTGTAAAGGCAACACTCGAATTAATTAACTCGTGATGCCATATAATTTTATATAGTGTTAAGTACCAGAACGGTCTTATTCATCATTAATTTCGTAATTCATTCTGCCGCTGCCGCTGTAATCTTTATCGTTAACTTCCTAATGAAAGACAACTACAGTAAACATGTTTTAAATTACTTTTGGGATCGGTGGCGAAACAAAGGGCCGTTTCTTCCAGAAGAAACCAGATGTTGCCATTTCTCAGAACGGTAGTTATTATAGGTTATGTAGTTATCATATAAAAGCATACATGTGTGAATGTGCTGTATTATACGTGTATGCATGTTTGAACTGAAAAGCTGCTGCGTAACGTATAAGAACTAGCTCGCAATTGCCGTAAAGTTTCTAATTTATTGATCATTAACTTATTTGCACAATTTGCTCTTCTGAAATACCCAAACTGCTCCGTTAATTTCTATACCGTCTACTCGTTTAACCAATTAAATTAGAACTCATTGCTTACACTTGCTACACTTCTCAAGCGCTTAATTAACGGACAATTAATTAGTTGTGTTCGCAAACGATGAACGGTCAATTTAGTGAGGATCTACAGAAACGACAACGTTAATATACAGAAAACAAAAACCTTTTGTTGAGATCTTAAATAAAAATAAATCGAAGCTTTAGATTATCAGACACGTTGAACCCGTCCAAGTTTGTAGGAATACTTGCCCTTGTCAACCAACAGGAATTTTATAATTAGTTATATAGGTAATTTAAGTAATAAAGTAAGCAATA
The DNA here is from genome assembly GCA_963921985.1 of Agrilus biguttatus. Lineage (NCBI taxonomy): Eukaryota > Metazoa > Arthropoda > Insecta > Coleoptera > Buprestidae > Agrilus > Agrilus biguttatus. The sequence continues at coordinate 34,481,917 of OY998117.1, forward strand.
AATTAACTAAATTAGGATTACAATGCATACAAATAAATCTACATAAATTATTAGTTAACACTAAATCTAAGGTTGATTGTATGGATAAAAGCGAGGTATACCAAATTACGTGTAATATGTGTGTTGCAATATATATATATATAGATCAGACAGGGAGAGATATCAGAACAAGAGTGAAAGAACACATTTATACTATAGAGAAAAATAAAAAATCTACAGGTATATCCGAACATTGTTTAAAGTGTAAACACAACATCTCATATAATTCGGTCAAACTACTACACCATATTCCAAAAAGTAAAATATTAAACCTTTTCGAAGCATTATAAATTTAAAAATGTCAAAAGAGCAAAGTTAATCTAGTAAATAACCAAATAGAATTAAACACCAACAATTCACCCCTACTACTGTTCAAATTACCTCATTTACAAACCTAGTATAAACAGTTAAGCGATAAATGTAAAAATCAGTACAAACATCTGTATTCTTCGATAATGGCCTAATAGCCGAAACGTATGTCAGGAAAGTTCAATAAAGTTTTGTGAAATATTCTAAAAGGTGTTTTGTACTCACTTCACCAATTAATTTATAGGTCATTTGCTCGCTGATTAGGATGATTCGCAAAAATGTTTCTAAGTATCTGTATTTTATACTTACTTTAAGATTTAAAGAAACAAAACTGCTACAATTTGATCGAATTGCAAAAACTAATCTTTAATTATTGTAATTCGGCTACAAAAATAATCCACAATTATAATTTGTAGTGTACAGTACTGTCTTAAAATTACATATTTTATTGAGTAATAGTAGAATACAAAATAAAGTTTAAAACATTCTAGATATTACGGCTAAAAGGTGTTTCCTCTATTCTCTTCCTACTTATCTTGGATGCACAATTTTTAAGTTAAAGGAAGACATCTGTAAGGTAGTGAAAACATAAATTCTACGAATTTTATGTGTAGGTATATATGTCCATTTCAATATTGACTCAAGGAGTTATTGTTACAAAAAGTTTTTTTTTTCATTTTTCACACCCTAAAAACATGATGAAAAGTAAGTACACTCAGTGAATACAATTCAAACAAATCCTTGGAGTATCTACTTCAGCTTCATTTCTTAAAAATTCCAAGAAAAGTCTCAAAACAATCGAATAGGGTGAAACAATAAGATGTTTCTTATTTTGAACTCGAAACTGTTTATACTTAGACGCTGTAAAGGGTAGCAAGATTATTTAGTTCTCAGCTTAGAGTAATGCAACGAATAAAGAAGCCGAATTGAACTCCATTGCAATTTAGACGAACCGAACAATAAAGTTCTTCGTGTCAGTTTGGCACAATTGCGTAGCTTGTGCAATTAATTAGAAACCCAAAAGCTGCAGTTTTTACTTTTGCGTTTTCTTCCCAGTCTCTACCTATCTGTATGAAATTATCAACAGTCGGAATATTTTAACAACTATTAACCAACAGCCCGCGAAACAAAATGAAAAATTAAATAAATTGGTTTTGGTTATTGGTCTGTTGAAACGACACAATGAAAAAAATGCTCGTGTTTAAATAAAGTTTACTCTGTACAGAAATTATTCGGAAAGCTTACATATACAAAGATGAAGAAAACGCGAAGTGGTAATTAAGGACTTAGAAGAAGTTGAATGAGTAAGTTGACTGGATGATGTGTGCTTAGTGATTCTTGACTGATTGCATTTTAGTGATTGACTTAATAATTCTCCTTTAAAGGGTTTTTATGAATGGTTTTCTAAAAGAATGAAAGAAGTAGGGGAACCATTTCTGAGAAATTTATTTTGGAATCATTCGAAGTAAGGATATCAGGAATTTAGGGAAAGTGACCGTGACGAAGGTAATTGGGGTAAAAAAGTGGAAATGGACCGGTTGTAGTAAAGGGTCACTTTCTACTGGAGAGGCTAAATGGGCGAAAGCTTGAAGATTCGAATAACACCAATTAATGGTACAACAGGACAGGTTCGGAAAGGATTTGTAAAGTTTAAAAAATAGAATAGAATTGTAAGAAGAAATTATTATGTTAAAAATACAAAGGAAAAGCGAAATTTGAAATGTATAGAGATATATATTTTTCATGGTTTTGACGAAGAGTATTAAAGAAATAAAAATTACTCATCACAAAGCAATGTATTCAAAAGAGATTTTCACCAACCATTTCAACCAACATTCAGATACTCCCTTATTATTCAGAATGATTTCGAATAGACTCATTAAATGAGTAGTTCTTCCCAGAATTTTCTAAGAAGTCCCTGATACTCCAAAATATTGAAGAATGTTCTCGAAAGTTTCACTTTCTATAATGTTTCCAAATTATCATGGAATTTGTTAAATCTTCAAAATAAAGCGTATCCAAAGATTGTAGAAAGTTACGTTATAGATCTATAACAGACATTCCTATAATCAGTATCAATCCACAGCCCTCCCTGCACCACTCAGCGTAGTGATGGTAGATAGCCCTTGGTATCCCATAGATAATAATAAAGTTTGATATGCTGGTATCAAATGTACGTCATTATCTTTGCTCAACTCATTGATTTCTCAAAAGAAGTCTAAAAATATTTCAGGATGTTTTAGAATAGACTCAAAAAGTTATGGAACACTTTAAAAATCTAAAATTCTCCAAAATTTTCTAGCAAAAACTTGTTCCAAAAGTTTGTCAAAAATTCGGAAGTTTCACCACAATCTAATGTTTTCAGACAGCAAAATTTCATTAATCTAATATATTCTCACCAGGTCAACGCCGGGCATTACGGCTTATTAAGTAAAAAAGACTCCATAATCTTATATTTCAGTAATAAAAGAACATTTGGTCCTCTAATGGATTTACAGTAGTTAGTATTTTATAATTCAATGACTTGGCCTTCATTCAAATACTAATTTAATTATTAGACTGATTTATTAAAAACGGTCAACTACCTCTACAATTTTATCTTCACTTTACCTGATTATTAGGGCAATAAAACTAATGATATCACAATTGGACAATTCTGTCACGGTTAAACCTGTTATTTGAAACATTCGTTAAGCAACACAAGTGTCAATGTACAGAAAGTGCAATGAAAGTGCTAAAACACAATTTTAGCACTGTTCAGTGTAATGTCCGTATATGTATGCAGCTGTATTTTCAATAGTTACCTACTTACAATCGCATAAACGGTGCAAGAAACTCTTGTAAATTATCAGTAACAGAATGTAAATGTAGCCAAAATATGTAATGATATAATCCAAATACAAAGAGGGAAGCGAACAGCAGTCACATATAAGTATGGGTAACTTACATATGTATCGTATAAATGCAGATACGTATCGAGTACAAAATTAATTTATGAACGCCCCAACGGTCTTAGCCAATCACTACGATAATTGGATATAGGCAGGTTTATACAAGAGGTAATTAAATAATTTTCAGTGCAAGCAAATTATTGGACGGATATTTGGTATGCAGATAGATTTTCCATTAAAGGTGTTGCTTTCCATCATAAATTCTCATTCACGCAAAACTGTAAATAAACAATCAAATCCGAACAACCATCTACGGCAAAATCAATTAATTAATTTAACGGCGCCTAATTTTAATCGATAAACAGCGACTCCAATTTATGTGCGAATATTAATGAGACACATAAATGCATACAATTAAAGACATCTGAACTAATATTGGTATTAGCTCAGGGTCGTAACCAGCGGGGAGATAAGAATTATGGGTGATTTAAAAATAAGTTTAATCATTTGTTTACAAATGAACGATTAATGCCTGCATAAACTACTATTTAAAAGTAAAACAGCACGAGACTTCTGAATGCTTCTTCATATAAAATTTAATGACTTGGTAGGTGACACAAACAGTATAATATTTTTAAAAGTAGGGTATATTAATGTCCACATTAAGCTATGGTAGTAAATGGCTCACATACGTATTCCTTGTTTAGCAATCCCATTAATGTTTTTAAGTAGATGATTAGAGAAATCGATCAATTGTAAGTCATGATTTGTCACTATTTTTGTTTCGTTTGTACTTTAGATTCTGATGTTCTGATGGTATGAAAGACGAAATAAATAAGTAAATTATATAAAATTAAAATGAAATATTAAAGTTTATGAATCACATTAAAAACAGTAAACTCAACTAAATTTACAAGACATTTTAAAAAAATTACATAAACAAGAAGAACGTAAAAGATTAGATATATTACAAGGCCTAGAAATAAAAAAACATATTAAAAATAATGCAATAATTTTAAATGAAATAGAAAATGTTACACTTCATTAATAGTACATAAGTTAGTTGAAATAGTCCCACCACCAGATTAAGTCAGTGTATAAGCTAGGTTGAAGTAAATAAATGAATTAAAAATGGACTCACCCTAATTATCACCCGCAATATATACTGAGCGGACACGTGTTTCGTCCACTTCAAACGTGGGCATTATCACCACGAGAAGTGGTTTATTTATTTATTTACCATAGTCTCCTTTTTTCTTCTTTAAATACTAGATAGTAATACTTCTTTTAAAGATGTTCTAGTGGGGTGAAACAATTGTTAAGGATAGAGTTTCAAAAGTAGAAACTAAGCGATTTCCTGTCAGTTAACCATTTTATAATAATAAAGTTATTTACAAATAAAAGAATAGGTATAGAGCAAGCAGGAAATTTAGAAACGGAATTGTAGAGAATAATGTTCACAAAATATACATATACGCACATGAGTATTTTTATACAAAAAAAATGTCAAATGTAGATTTATCTGTCATAAAGTCATTATAAATTTTCCACAAAAAAAAAGAAACATGTGATAGCAGGACTCGAGTCCTGAAGATTATGAACTTTTATATATTAGGGTAAGAATTTGGTGGGGTTACTAGATATTGAAAACAAAACAACTTTTGAATAAATTCGACCCTTACTTGATGAAAATCCATCATAAATAAAACAAAGATATTGATTTTCACAATTTTATTCACACACGTGACGATCGTTTCGCTAATAATACTAGTTTCTACTTTTTTTTCAGTAGTAAATACACCCTGTCTGAAGATGCCAATATTATTAGCGAAACGATCGTCACGTGTTTGAATAAAATTGTGAAGATCAATACCTTCGTTTTATTTAAAATAATTTTTGTTGTACAGTCAGTGTATGAATTGATTGATGGATACGTATTAATAATTCAATCAACATCAGAAGTAACTCAACAATCTGCCAATGATCCAAGTAAATTTCACCTGTAAGAATAGCCGCGGAAGCTTTCACTTGGTATTTAACTCCTTGTCTCAAAATGAAGAACAAATTGAATTCAAACCTCACGAACAGCAAACATCACTGTAAAACGTCTTGTTAATTATATGGTATGAGCAATTTCAAGTATATTTCCCAAGATGCTGTGCACTAAACAGAATTTTAATCATTGCGTTTACGGCTTTTCCCTTTCCTGGAGAAACTCGTTTCATTACATTAGATTAAAATCCAGTCAAAGTGACGCCCACTAGGGGAATACCTGTAAGCATACGGTTTCACAGAATAATTTGTCCACTATTAGGGAAATTTAGAATTTATAGAAAATGTAACTGAAAGTGATCCAATCCCATTAGTAATTCAACATAAATAACTCAATTTTCTTATACTAAAGCCTTAAAACAAAAGTAGAAGACTGTTAGAAAGAAATTAAAACCATCACCTACACATATGCCTCCAGCAGAAACTTACAATTTGAAAAATTTAGTTGTGGTTCAGTATATCGTCTTATACTTATATTTACCATCAACTGTAGTATTCAAAATGTTTGATAAGGGCCTTACGAAGGTACTTACTTGTCAAACTTGTCAAACATTTGAAATACTACAGTTGTAATAATAATTTCATCCAAGATCTGTTCAGTTTTACAGCGTAATAGTGGCAGACAAGAAAAGAATACAACGGATCTATTAAACAAACAAATCAGGAACAGAAAACACAAAACAATGGGGATAATGTCTCCGAAACAATATTATTGAAAAATATTAATACCGTAATTTGGGTAATTGACTAAACTCTTATCAGCTTCTCAACTACCGGACCCCCTTAGCTGGGCAATATAAGATATTAATAAAAAGGAAAGAAATAGAGTAACAAGACACTGGGATTGTTCCACTAAAAAATTTATTGTTCTCAACAATATTGTTTCAACCTTTGCTGGTCATTCTCAAGAGAAGGAATTGCTACTCTTTCTTTCTATCTTTCCTCTTTATTTTGAAAATCTGTTTCACAATAAATGCGATACACAGTCTATCAACGTTATGATATAAGATCTGTTCACCTTTAGGAACATGAGCACCCACTTTTAGTCTCTCGGACTCCCTCATCCGCATGTGGCTCGTCCACCGAACCATCCCCACGCCGAAATCATATCAGTGTCGTCACAATAAATAACCGACCGGCCAAAACAAACCCGGTGTTCCACAGTTAGCAATAAATATCAATAGAGGGCGATACATTGATTAACTTCATGTTACATCAACTTGCTTTTACGGTGCAACTTCGATTTGGTCGGTGATTTATTGCGATTGCATTTATAGCGTATTGATCCAAACTAATAAGTTCAAAATCGCGATCCGCGACTGATAAGTTCCACAAATTTGTGAGAATATTTATTAATAATTTAGTTTGTTGTATATTCGCACCATTCTATTGTGGAATTTTCAAAACAATTTATAACAAGCGGGCTGAAAAGTTCCTAGGTTGACCCATAGATGACGCTACTAGTATCAAATTCATATGATTTTTAGTTAGCCCTAACTTTCAAGAGACGCATGTATAAATTTGACAGCTGTTGTACTATTAGTATCTGAGTTATAGCATTTTCAATAAAAGAACTTTTGTTACTTTGAAAAAATGAATAAAAAGAAATTTCGTGTGCTAATAAAGCATTGTTTTTTGGCGAAAAAAATACTGTTGAAGCCAATGCTTGGCTTGTTAAACATTATTCAGACTTTGCACCAGAAAAATCAACCGTAGAAAAGTGGTTTGCTAAATTTAAACGAGGCGAAATGATCACCGAGGATGATGCACGCGGTGGACGCCCCAAAGGGAACAAAATAATTTTTGATAACCTGTACAGTGAAGTTGATTGAGATAGCTGAGACTCGACCCTAAAGATATCAAAGGAAGGTGTTGGTCATATCGTGAATGAATGTTTAGATATGCGAAAGCTCTGTACAAAGTGGGAGCTGCGCGAGCCGCGAGCTCACAATCGACCAAAAACAACAACGGATCGATTATTCTAAGTAGTGTTTGGAGCTGGGAGCTGTTCAATCGTAATAAATTCGAATGGCTCCATCATTTCACACCGGAGTCCAATCGACAGTCAGCGGAGTGGAATGCACGTGATGAACCGACTCCAAAGCGTGGAAAGACGCAAAAGTCGACTAGCATGGTGTAATATTCATTGACTATCTTTAAAAGACGAAATCGCGGAAAAGCGGCCTCATTTGAAGAAAAATAAAGTGCTATTTCATCAAGACAATGCACCGCGCCACAAATCAATAAAGTCGATGGCAAAATTTCATGAATTGGGCTTCGAATTGCTTCCGCATCCACCGTACTCTCCAGATCTGGCACCCAGATACTTTTTTCTGTTCTCAGACTTTAAGAGGATGCTCGTTGGACAGAAATTTCGCGCCGATGAAGAGGTAGTCATAATCGCCGAAACTGAAGCCTAACATATTTTGAGGCTAAAGACAAATCGTATTATAAAAATGGTACCGATAAATTGTATTACCGCTATAATCGTTGTACGCCCTCGAAGGGAACTATATTGAATAATAAAATCAAATTGTATCAAAAAAAAATTTTTTCTGTGCTTGCCTACGAACTTTTCAGCCCGCCTGTTATATCTACAGTTTCTGATATTCGTTTTATATTTTTAAGTAGTTACTCTAAATAATAAATTTCATTTCGATTGGTATAAGCATATTTGTATTTTTTGACTTATATCCAACAATTTAAAAATTTAAACTAATCCAACAATTTCAATCATCATTTCGTTCTTATGTAGACGGTAACACATACCGAAACAAAATTATTCAAATGTATATACAACGATATATGTGAGAACAACTTGTAACTAATTACAACTTTTCATCGAATGAATTAACGACACGAAAATTTATTATCCCGTGATAATTATAGCCGGAAAGCAAGCAAAAGCTGGTCGCAAATAGCAGTTCTATTTATCAGTTAATCTTATACCTTTAATTAGAGAACAATGCACCGCTGCCGTGAAGTAATATAGTGGCAATAATTCCCGCAATTCCTGCAATCTGTAGTGAACTACGCGACCATTGTATGTACCTGGTTTGACGGTTTCGTTCGTTCGTGGCGTGCAAAAGCAATTATGAGAGTATTATGAACGGGTAGTTTTAAAACTACGTCGCGTCGGCCGTGCATTTTATGGCGAACCACTTACTCGACTAAACAAAAATATCGCCTACATACTTGTTCTATGGGAATCACGTCCAGCATACTACTTACTTACACTTTGGAACACACAATACATAGCCATGCAACAACCAAGCGTTCGTAGGTATATATCGCACCCAAATTGCCACTGAAGACAAACAATTCAAATTAATTAATTATACTAGTAATAATAACAACAAAATTCGTACTGAATTAAAAAAATCAGGAATAAAAACAATTTTGATCAATAAAACTAATTTAAAAAGCATTTTAACAAACAACAAACAAAAAACCAATAAATTACAAAAAAGTGGTATATATAAGCTGAACTGTAAGAATTGTAATTCTTTTTACATTGGTCAAACAGGTCGTAATTTCAACATACGTTTAAAAGAACACGAAAAAGATATAAAAAACAAAAAGGTATCTACAGGCATAAGCCTACATTGCCTAGAAAATGGCCATAAAATCAACAGAGATAACTTCAACCTATTACATATAGAAAATAAAGGTCAACGTCTAAATATTTTAGAGCAGTTCGAAATTAAAAAAGCCTTTAGAAATAATTGTAACATAATAAGTGATTGACCAATTTCTGAAGAATTACAACCCGACAAGGGTTTTTCCCTAAATAACTATACCTTTGTATAACTAACTCTAATATACTTGTACCTGTACATCTTATTACTTGCAATACCTAACTATAAATACTTTTTGACTTTTGTATAAATTACATTAAGTTACAGTTTAAATTTAGTAAATATCTATTACTCTTGAGAAAGACTTCGGAAGTCGAAACATATGTAGAGTGTGTTAATAAACATATTTGAAACATCTAAAAGCATTTTGTTTATATATATTTTCATTTAATTTAAACGATGTTTCATAATTATCCAACAGACAATTCAATTGAAATTGCCACTGTCAATTCCGCCTAAGCATTTCTAAAAGCAGTGCTAGTTTCAAAAGCTGCTAACTAATATTTAGGAGTCCGCTCCTGACATTCAAGCTTGCTCAAGATCTTGAGTATTTCTAGTTCTCAAAGTGGGGCTGCCCTTGCGCCGTTAGAAAAAAAAAATTCGTTTACGTAATATATCCTAGAATATTTTCATGAAATCTCTAAAGGTATAGAAAGACCAAATTAACTGAAATAATAAAAATGCAAAAATTCACTCAACAATATTTAATTAATTTTACAAGTTGCCTAACATATAATAATAATTGCCATCAGTTCTTGGGATTTGATAAAGGTTTAAAAATTTAAAAAAATACAAAAAGAATCAAGCTTTATATTTGTATTCACTACAATTGATTCGCTTAACTTAAGCTTCTTAAGATATAATTATATCTTCACCTAAAGAAGCTTAAATTAAGCGAAACAATTGTAGTGAATTCAAATATAAAGCTTGAAACTTTTTATATTTCAATTTTTAAAATTATGAACCAATTTCAACAACTTAAGGCTTCCACAATCAACAATGTAATAAAGGTTGTTGAAATCATTTAAATTCTGACCAATTAAAATACAATTTTTAACAACAGTCTATTTCTTCAAATATATCCCGAAGGATTCTTTAATCCTCTTAGGCTCCCTCGTCCGTATGTGCGACAATGAATCTTAGTTATTTTCTATAAATACCTGAATGAGTGACTACGAAATCGGTCATTTATACAAAATATTTTCGTTTATCCACAAATCCAACGTTAAGTCTTGTTAGTTCAATTATACTTTATAATGAAGGTAATATGAACATATGAAGTAAGAAAATCGAGAATAATGCTTTATTTAGAAGAACGGAAAATGTTTTGTAACGTCCAAAATTGTAGTTGTCTTGTGTGTACGTTTCGAAAAAGGCGGCTGTGACCGCTAAATTACGGTCTTTATGTTCTTCATGTGACATAAATAATGCTGCTTTCCAACTATAAGTTCCTAGCAAACGTAACATTGACCCGTAAAGGAACGAATTGGTCTCCTTATTGCTACTATAAAGGCTTTAGAAAGAGAAGAATAATGAAAAATTTAGACATGCGACACACATAACTGTTGAGGGCAGGATGTAGAAACTGTATCTCATTAAGGTCATACGTATACATTATATTGGTACAAAACAAACCATCGTTATTAAAGCAAGCAGTTGAATTTAAATTTCATATTACTCCTCCATGGAAGTCGAATACCAATAAAAACTGTGTATATCTCGTTATATGGGCCATAACTATTGATAACGTTCTTAAGAAGGCCGATTGCTGTAAATTCAGGCTTTCGTAAATACAACAAGAACATTCTAGTTTGTTAATTTTTAAGCATAGCTGACGAAAAAGTTAAATACAACCCCCATCCCATTTCAGTATATTGTAGAATTTTTAGGAATTAATATTGAGACAACAACAATACAAGTAATACTACACGAACTTCAAATAAATACATTTGATAACACTTTTACCATATCATCGTTAAAATATATGTATTTATTATTGGATAGCATTCTTTAAAACAGCCAAAATTCTACGGGGCATGGTGTATTGGTCAACCCTTGGCAGAATTCTGATATAAATGAATTCCATATGTCCTGAGGTTTTTGTTCAGTTTAGAATTTTTCTAACACGATGTTAAAAAAAATGCTTTGTTTGGAATTTCTTTTTAATACCAAAAAAATAAATAGAAGGATCGAAGAATTAACGATAATCAAACGTTTCTGTTTCAACATGTTTTTTAGAAACTCGTAGAATTGTTTCGAAAGATACATCATTATCAAATAAACCTTTCGAGCAGACGCGCATATCTACCTGAAATGCACATTTACGTGAAATGTCTCTTTGATGGTAAGCTATCGGTCGAAACAATTGCAAAAGTTTCTAATAAACACTTGAAACAGAAACGTTTGATTATCGTTAATTCTTCAATCTGTCTATTTAATATGTTTCATTAAGACTGCACCATGGACAGCCTCCCATATTTTCAAAACAATAAAGTTGGTACTATGTACTACATACAACTGTACATACAACTGCGGGGTGGTAATTAATACGCAATAATCTAATACATTTTTCATACCAAAAACTAATGTATAATATGGAAATTATCGGTAATTTTAAGTAATGGTATAAGAAGAAATTTGCATCACATGAAATTTTCATAATGTTTATCGAAGGTCTATTATTTTATTCCAGTGTTTGTTATGGCTGTATTGAATATAATTGTCCGTCATCTGTTATTTATATCGAATATTTACTGATTAGTGTAACTGTAAAGGATTATCTACTGTTATTTTGCTAAAATTACTTAATTTTTTAATTAATTGCTTTTTTATATACTTGTACTGATTAATTGTTTTTGAGATAATGTTCATTTCAAAAATAGGAAATCGTAATTTTGCTTATGGCACTTAAAACGTTCTTGTGCAAAACAAATAAGTGTATATCATATCAAGAAATAAATAGGTTAGTTCTTGCCTTAATTCTGCATAAAAACATTAAAGATAACACCGGCATCCACTTACGTCTAAAATCTGGAACAAGGAATTTCAACTGAGATGTTGCCAAGAATCCTCAGAGGCATGTTATATAAAAAGCTTAAGGCAGGCAGTACAATTTTCCTACGGTACAATTCACACTAAATAACTTTTTGCAATTAACATTATAAACAATAGTCACACACAAGTTCTGAACTGAACTATAACTATTTTTCTTGTAAACCCAAGTACATAACAGTAAATGTAATCTTATAAAAAAAGCCAATGGCTTATGCCAAGATTGGGTTCGAAAAAGTACTTACCGCTTTTTCTATTTTACTCGTATCCAAGAGGAATCAGAACAAAAGGTACTTTGTCGGTTGAAACTTTTAAATATTAATAAAAACATATGAAAAACCATCTTTCCACTTTAATTTTTTCTTGATCACGTTTACATTAAGAATATTATAGACTGTGTCCAGTTTATAGCTAAAGAAAAATTAGCCTCCGAAACATATAAGCATAAAAAGTTTGTTCAAGAAATTCAACCTTATTCGTAATATGTTCTTGTTATTATCTAGATAAACTTACTTCCGATCGGCGTGGTCTAGTGCCCTAAATCAATGCTTAGCATTCGGAAGGTCACCGGTTCGAATCCAAGTCCAGCTGCTCTGGTCCAAGTTTTCTATGGTTTCCTTGGATCATTTAGGCAAATACTGGAGCAGTAATATTCCACAGATAATCTTTCACTTATCTTCTGTCTTCATTTCACCCTCCTGAAAGGAGGCTGATGAGGGCCTTACGCCCTACCGTCCGGCCTTGCACTACAGTGTATGTCGGAGGGATTGCCTGTCCACCAGCACAAGTAGCTGGTGGGAATGAAACACCCAAAAGTTTTTTAAAATTTTTCTTACTTCCCTTCTGCTTTCAGTCTGGTTTCAATACTAAATTTGGATGTTTTAAATCTATCGTCGATATCAAAACATATTTCTACCTCAAATTTATTGCGATGTGCTTTCAAGCTGATTTTTCGTTCGAGAGTACCAATATATCCAATATGCACAGCATTTTCGCTATTTCCATAGATTTAGATTTCTTGGATTTGCTGCAAAATCAAGCCAGATATTCGTTTTTAGTTCCATCCTAACGGAAATTCAATATTCCCTTTTGAGGTGAAAGCGGAAATTACATCAGTTTCACTTTTCCTCGCATTTCTAGCAGTAGTAATATAGGAAATTGTTAATTCTTCCATCAGAGGTTATCTTTCCGACATCGGCTCTTTCATTCATCGGAATACATACAAACGAGCACGTACATATGTAATATATTTAATGACTCGTGGTCCGGCAGGTTATCGTCTCAGTGGGAGTCGACCATTCCCGTAATCAGTATAAATTTCTTGAACACGAACGCCGAACCGCGTTAATAGAGTGCACGATTGCTGTTGCAACTTTATCAATATGTCACAACAAATTCTCAACGTCATTCGTATTGTTCTTGACCATTCACGGAGCGCAGCTTGTGAGAAAATCACCGCGGCAGCACGTTAATGTCACCTCAATAAAATTTACTTCGGTTTATTTGTGATATTCGGTGAACTCTGCAGTCGTATTTCTGTTAAATAGCATTTTCGGATTAATACTGAAACTATATCATTGTGACAACACTGTCCTGTATGCCAGTTGTTCTGCTTTTAATCGAAATAAGATTGGGACTTAACATAGCAAAAATAACAGATAATAGGTGTGTTTTGTCTCAAAAATGAAATTCGCATTAAAAATAATAAATTATTTTAGTTCTCTTCAATCCCTAAAGAAGGTAACTTTGTTACTTAGGGTTGTGTTTTGGCGTTAGATTTTGGTCTATTTACTGTGTTTAATAAATTATTTAATAAGGATACTTATTTTTTTAAATATTAAAACTAAACATGGACGTGTTTAGATGAAACATGTTTTCAATAAATGTTACAAAGCAGTAGGATGTTTGAACGCAATTTATTGATTACTCAACATATGTTTCGACTGGGCAATCATTATCAAGAGTACAGAAACATACTAAATTAAAATGTACACAGAATTCACTTAAATACCTTCACAGTCTTCTACATAGATAGATTAATTAACATCCCTCTCAGTAACGAAAATTTCAAAACAGAGTTGAATAATATAAAGTATGTAGCCATTAAGAACGGTTATAGCACGAAGTTAATAGATAATTTTTTGTCCAAAAAAACGAAGAAAAATTACTAGATATAATGTTTAACTTTTGTTCAATCAATTATATTAAGAACTGAAGCTGTAAAATTGCAAATAGACTAAACAAATTTAATATAAAAGCCATAGAAATAAACAAAAACAATTTAGGAACATATCTTGTCAATAATAAACGTAAATTATATTTCAAACAGAAAAACGGTGTTTATCAAATTAATTGTAAAGATTGCGATGCAATCTACTTAGGCCAGAGTGGTCGTTGCTTATAGATTCGTCTAAAAGAACATTTAACTAGTATAAAAAACAAAAATTGTAACACCGGACTTTCTGAACATTGTCTTAATAACAACCATAGTATAGATGATAATATAAAGATTTTACACAATTAACAAAAAGGTAGAAAGTTAAATTTATTAGAATTTTTGGAAATTAAAAACGCCTTAAGGTTTAATAAAAACATTGTTAATAATCAAACTGAACTTTACATTAATAATACGCCCTTACTAATGACACTTTAACGATAGGAAATTTTATCTATTTATTACTCTGTTTATGTATAACGATATTAGGTATTTAAGTGAATTCTGTGTACATTTTAATTTAGTATGTTTTTGTACTCTTGATAATGACTGCCCAGTCGAAATATATGTTGAGCAATCAATAAATTTCGTTGAAACATTCTACTGCATTTTAACTTTTACTTATTTTTTTACCCGTGATCTTTGAAGAAGGTCATTTGAGTGAAGCTAAAGCCATCTGGTATTGAAGCAATATAAGCTGCTGAACGGCCGAAACATTAGATATTTATGTATTTTTGCGGCCTAATTACTAAAATTTATGAATATAATCATTTGGTGTATCTACACCATACCCGATGATAATGTGCTTGAGCAAAATCGTCTTTTGTCGACCGTCTTGAGCTGAGTAGTACATCAAATGAATTCTTTCGATCTTTGATCAAGCGCGTCGCAGTTTTCTTAACTTGGCCACAAGATTGTATCTGAAATGCAATACAGCTTACAACGCTTTACGCTAGCAACTATTTCGGCTCCCTTTAGTTCAAATATTTGCGAGCATAAAGCAGGGCGTCAGGGAGCTGCATCTCTTAGATATTGGCGAGGGTAGACAACATGATGAAGTAAGAAAACAAATACATAATAGATAAACATAAAGTATTCTCTCAGAAAATTTTGTAGCTTGATGTGAAGAGATTTTTTAAATACTCGTAGGAGGAAAAAATTGTTATAAAAATATCAATATATAATATATACTCCATTGGCAACAAGAAATTATTTTGTTTTCCATGTTTACTTCTTGGGGGCGCTAAATTATAATTGAAAGAGTAATGCAAACACGATAACTTCATATCACAATGGAATGGAAATTCCTCGTTTTAGATGTACTTACTATTCCACCAGCAGTGTTCAAAAATGCGTAGGTATGTGTCAAAAACTGCAACTTGTCTGGTAACTACCCATATTTTCCATTTAAACAACAATTACTAGGAGTATTTGAACGTAAAATATGTAGTTAAAGAGTTGTGTTCGTACTTGACCGGCTTTATCATGGGAAAATCATGTAAATCATCTTATAATTATAGGTAGGCTTAAAATGTTCATTAAGAAGGCAGTTTATTCAACAAATACGCGATTTCAGTGTGCTTAACCGTAGCAGTAAAGTGAAACCTTAATATCTCTTTAATACATACCTACTACAAGCATTTAATTAATAAAAGGTAATACAAACATCTATGTACTGCAAAAAATCTATTTGTATTCTATTGATTATTATTTAAACTAAAATTCTTTGCTGAAGAATTGTTAATTTTCAAAATCAGTACTCTTATTGTAGTAACTATTAAGTACTTCATTCGCCACCGTTTACAATTCATGTTCAAAGTATACCATTGGTCATTGGTTAGTATTTTTTTATTACATTGAAACCACTTCCTTAAAAAAAACTTGAATATTTTATTCCTATTATTAAGTGCAGAGACGGACGGTACGACGGAAGACCCTTTTTCAATCTTCCTTTAGAGACAGACGAAACGAAGAAGGGTGGTGAATGATTTTCTGTGGATTAATACTACCCCAGCATTCACCTAAATGATTCAAGGAAACCACAGAAAAATGGTCAAATTTCTTTTACGTTTGAAAACATTTTACTCATACCCATATTCCACTGGTTCGATCGCTTTAATAATTATTTAGTTTTCTCCATTTCACTTAGTTTTCTTATAAGGTAAAGATAGCCCTGAAGAGAGACTTTAAAGTGTCAATTTTTCATAGCCATTTTACTTAAACAGGCGGTATGTCTACACAATATAAACTCTATAATTAAAATTAAGAAAAAAAATCGTTATTAAACTTTTCTGTCATAAATTAGTAATTTGAAATGGAAGCTTAAATTTATGGTCCTAATTCTTCGTTATATCATTGAAACAATATTGATACCCAACTAACAGATTTTTAATTTAATTTTAAACCTCCCATTGAAACCAATTCAATGGCTAGAAATTCAATTCATTACTTTTCAGAGCGGCCGGTAATTTATAACATGAACCACAACATTCACTCTTTTGAAAACATCACATGAACCGGAAAACAATTATTTGTTGGAATAAACACAGACATACGAGTGCTCACTCATTCATTCCCACTATATCGTACTACGTATACTTAGGTACATTACATTTTATTTATCAGGAAACAAAGCCGTCTACCACACTAACTAAACCTTCTGCTGTATACAAAAGTGGTGTAGCCACTACCCACGTTCAAAAAATAAGGGTCTTTGACAATTAGGTACCTATTTTGTTTTGGTCTACAACTAGGGGAACATGTCCGTCACCTAGGTGTTATTTATGTCTATCAAATACCATATGGTGCGAAATGTGCCCTGGCTGCTTTTGACTTTTTAACGGTTGAATAAACACAATTCGTTAAAAATTCATTAACATTACTGTAATAAAAATAACGAAAGCATCCACGTCTACATGGTTTAGGAATAAATTACCGAAAAGAGAATTCGTAAGTCAAATTTTAAAAAGTATCTATTTCTATTATCTATTCAAATTTGTGTTTTAAAGATTTCCCCACTTCCCCAAAAACAAAAATAAATATCAAATGGAATTGTAGAAAATTGTTAAGGAAAATTGCAAATAAATTCTAAGACAAGAGAATATTG
The DNA here is from genome assembly GCA_963921985.1 of Agrilus biguttatus. NCBI lineage: Eukaryota > Metazoa > Arthropoda > Insecta > Coleoptera > Buprestidae > Agrilus > Agrilus biguttatus. The sequence goes on from OY998117.1 coordinate 34,499,218, forward strand.
TGTGGAATGAAAATTATATAACCTAACCTAAGGCTATTTAATTTCAAGTAAGAGTGATTATTGATGGCTAAGAATGATGCGAACTGATGATAGACAAGATAGGATGATTCATACAGAAAAATGAAACAGTAAAGTAAAAATATATCTCGTTAAGAAATAAAAATAAAGAGGCATGTTTTTTAAGTAAGTACTGGTTTGAAATTATGCCGCTGCAGCTTTGCGGTCAGCGTTCCGGGCATGCGCACTGAGTACCTACATCTCTCACCTACGCACTGACGCATTTACAGTCTGATTCGCCCTTGTTTACGTTGTTTACTGAGTGTTTAAGATGCCTCCGATAATTGTGAGTCCCGCCGACTGTGAAGTACGGGCTGTTATACGATTCCTTAGTACTAAAGGACTAAAACCGATTGATATTCATCGTGAGGTCTGTGCAGTTTACGGACAAAACATTATGAGTGATGGAATGGTAAGGAAGTGGGTGAGAGCATTTAAAGATGGCCGCACAAATCTGCATGACAATGCCCTTCCCCTTGTAGCTAATCGGACCAAAGATCTCATAACATCTTTTCACTTGGAAACTCTAGATCATCCTCCGTACAGCCCTGATCTGGCGCCCAGTGACTACCATTTGTTCCTACACTTGAAGAAACATCTGGGTGGTCAGCGTCTTCAAGACGATGAGGAAGTCAAAATAGTTGTGAGGCAGTGGTTAACAAGTTAGGTGGCAGAGTTCTATGAGAAGGATATTCAAAAACTGGTCAAACGTTAAGACAAGTGCCTCAATATTGAAGAAGATTATGTATAAAAGTAGATTAAGGTACAGGCTCTCATGTAAAAATAACATTATTAAGATGTCTTTGCACGTTTTTTATTTTTTAAAACGGTACTTACTTAAAAAACATGCCTCGTATTATTTTCAATAGCTGTATAACATCAAAAGCGATTAAAATCATGCTTCTTTTATAAAGCAAGCAATTGTTAAAAATTTCTAAGTAAAAATTGCAAAAATTAATACATCTAATATACACTTCAGTTTATAGCATATAAATGTTACAAAACAATAAATTTAACCTTTTCAACAACGAAAGTACCGTTAAAGTAAATTTATTATCTAAATATCAAACAGTCTTTTCGACATCAGTAGATAATACAGATTGGTAGGAAAAGTTAGGATATCCATCAACTACAACTTGAGATAGAGGTTAACTAACTTGAAATCAATCACTAATTGCATCATACCAATTACAGTCGAAGAGTATTACAAAAATTTATATCTTTAGGACTTTCTTCACCACTACGCTCTCTTATAAAGAGGTTGTATGTCGCTATAGATGGCATAATGGTGTTTATTCTCATAGGACGATAGGTTCGGTCACCGATTGAAATTCAAACAAGAATACCATTATTTTTAATTTGATGTGATCATCACATAATCCACTTACCAATTCACGTTCATTTTTCCGATTACAAATCTGTCGTATCGACAGAGTAAATTATGATAATATATTCAATCCGATCGATCAGATCGTAGCAAGTCATGTTTCTCTGGTCGATTTTCTAACAGTTCACGACTACCTAGAAGTCTTCTAGCCTTAGGGATGAAAACCTCTACTACAGACATTAGATATATGAATGACGACGTTCTTACAGTTTGTATAAGACCTTCCGTGACCATTTACCAGTTATAAGTATGCGCTATTTCACTGGAAGATTACAGTGCACGGGAGACAACCACGGATACACTAACGTTTGTTGTTAGTTATCTTGATGAACTGAGAATGGAACTTCCTTTATTATAATTGTGGCCAATGTACAAGTCCAAGTCGTGTCGCAACACTAATTTATTTTCTGTTTAAGGACTCGAATATGTGACGTCACGATTCTTGTCGAGATCCTTACGGATATGTTCAAGCCAATCTCTAAAATGCCGCATTTTTCAATGCAGCACTGTTTTCGTTGTTCAGCATTTGGCATTAGAGTATCTGACGCTTAATAATTATATTGTGTGGAGAAATTAAATATAAACGTAGGTAAAAAAAATCGTTTGAAATTTGTCACCACCACTGTGTTTTTGCTGTAGTGTAATTAGTTTCTTTAAGTTCATTTAGACGTTGCTCTGATTTCTGAGTCGGTGGGACCGAAGTTGCCACTAAAAATAAAGATCTACCTGCTACAAAATTGGGGTTTTAAAAGTAAACAACCAATCTTGCCACCAGGTTATGGATATGAAAATGGTCACTATGTGCCTTACATATATTGTTTATTGAGAAATAAACAATCACAAACATAAGAAAAATTATTTAATCTGTTAAAATCCAAAATTTTAAAGGATTTTAATTTAAACTTCTACCCAAGTGAAAACCATCATGGAATTGTATGAAAACTATAAAAACAAAGCAATATCGAACATCGACTATATAAAATGTGTATAATATTTACGTTGAAAAAATTGTTGACTGATATATGTATAAGTATGTATTTATAAAGCCTTATTAATTACTGTTAAATAAATGCCATAAAATATCAATAAAGTATTTTCGTTTCCCATTAGAATAATTTCTATCTATTAGGTGTTAGTGGCATAATCGATTGTACCTTTTCAAAGACCCTTTTTGGTCAATGGTAAGATCGGTTGTATCTTTTTTGGTCAGGTATAATTTGGTGGCACCTTCGGCTATGCCCTTCTTAGTTGCTTATCCTTATTAGAATGCCCAAATTTTTAGAATGGATGCGACAAACACACAATCACTTCTAGTTTACAGTTGGATAGTTTCTAAACCAGTATTCTATTTTTAAAGTACTAGGTACTATGAATTCAAACTACAGTAACTTAGTTTCCACTGAATTTAAAGCAGATTGAGTTATCTCATAGCCGTGTTTTACTTATAGATCAATATCTAGATTGGATAATACTGTTGTGACTAAATTCCAGGCGGAGTGTGATACCAAGATACCTTTGATGCAAGAGAGATGCGGAACTAAATATTAAAATATTTAGGTACATTCCATGACAATTTAAATAAACAAGCAACATCCAACAGGACTGATCGGCGTGGTCTAGCTGTATTTCTATATATTTCTATATTCTTATAGCATAGCATCTCAAAGGTTACCGATTCAATTTTAGGTCCACCTGTCCTAGTGCAGGTTTTCTATGATTTCCTTAGATCAACGCTAGGGGTAGAAATATCCCACAGATAATTTTATTCTCTTCTGTATTCATTTCGTTCTTCTCATTTGTCTCTCCCAACTAATACTCTCACGATTCTAAACAGGGCCTTCTGCCTTACCCTCAGGCTTTGCATTAGCGTGTGTATCAAAGGGACTGCCCGCCCACTAGTACTGGTAGCTGGCGGTAATGAAACACTCAAAATTCCTTACCCGATGGGAAATGGTCTATAACATACAGTTGCTATAAGAAGTAAACGGTGTGACATAAATTTTGCAGTGATATAAATAAACAATTGTTAGATAAATAATTGTATATAGTGTGTTTCAGTATTAAGTAAAATAAAATAGAAGTACAGTGGTCGGCACCTAAGGAGATTCAAAAGCCATAAATCATCGGATGCGCAGTGGCGAAGTCTAGCCCCTTTAGGGTGGGGATAATCGACCGGTAGGCTGAATGATAACTGCTCAGCAAAATTCAGAAGCGTAGTGGCAAAAAATTTCAAATTAACAGAGTAGAGAAGTGGTTATTTGTAAATTGTGTTCGAAATGAGTAATCTTGGGAAGAGAAAATAACTGAGTAATCAGACAAAGGAAGTTGTCTACAATGTGTTTTTGTTAATGGTCACTTTAAGAACTGACGGAGTGGAAGGTCCTGTAAATATTATGGGTGAAATAAAGGAGGAAGTTTCCCAAGCAACAGGTGTTTCTGTTGCAAGTCTCATACTTATTCTTAATTTATAGCCAGACTTAATGGAACATTTGTTATTTCTGATGGAGTGATATGTATTAATTTTTTTGTTAGAACACACGAGTATACTTACTTCCTTTTGAACCGTTCTAAAGGACACAACAAAAATATAACTTGAAGCCTACATAAAATTAATTGAGTTTTCTTATTTAATATTTTTCCCATATACCTATCCTTTACTAATAATCTTTAAATTAGCTATTATTCCTAGATTTATATAATTAGTTGCCTATAACCGTGATTTTCTCCTTATGTTCATGATGACAGTGAAATTTTAATTGTTCATTTCGCATACATCATTAAAACCCCATTAGAGTGAGTAAATCAGTTGAATGAATTCACTTGTGTTCCGTGTTCAGTACTTTTTCTCTCAGTGATACGCGCCGCTGAACTACAAGTTGACGTTTCGGTCCAGCTATATTCTTATTGGCTCTTTCATTTATTGCTATGCTAAAAGTTTCCGCCTACCAACCTGTCAATCTGACCGTCGCTGAATATCCTTAGGTGCTGGCCACTGTACTAGAAAAATCGTTACAATACGATTTGATTAGACTCCTGTAGAAAAAGGGGTATTTTTAGTTATCATTTTTATTATTATATATTTTGTTTTCTGTAGAATGCATGAGCTTCTGTCACACCATAGAGCAGTGATTCTCAACCACTGTGCCGCGGCACTTTTGTGTGCCACGAAATTCTAAAAGTGTGCCGCCAAATTTTAGATATATAATAATGTTAATATTATTAAATAATATGATTTAAAAAGAAAAATATTTTTAACAGGAATAGATATTTAAATCCTTAAAAAAAAAATTAACTTATTATTTGTTTTGCAACGCGTTCTTTCTTAGTGCCGGATTATAATGAAGCGGCGAATATAGGGAGAGCGCAGAGGAGAGCATAGCGTTTTATTCAAACCAATAGGAATAAATGCATGCGTTTATAGTAAGGCGTTTTGCATAGCGGCGAAGAGAGCGTTGCTGCAGCCGTATTGCAAAATTAAAGATATGTCGCAAAATATTCAGCAAAATACTGCAAAAACTTTTACAAATTCAAATTTTGCCCTACAAATCGACGAAACCACAGATATTACAGGAAAAACTCAATTAATTGCATTCGTTAGATTTATTCAGGAAAATGATATAATTCATCAATTGTTATGTTGTCGAGAGTTACCTGATTTTGCAACTGGCAAACATATTTTTGATATAATTAGTTCATATTAAAGTAATTAAAGATTCGTGGAAGTCATGTATTGGCATTTGTATAGATGGTGCTCCAGCTGTGACTGGACATGTAAAAGGATTTGTAGCACATGTTAAAGAACTTAATGGGGATGGATATATATTAGTTACCGATTGTTTTTTGCATCGAGAAGCACTTGTTACAAAATATTTGTCATCGGAATTGAAAAATTTCTGGAACAATGTGTTAAAATGGTTACTTATATAAAATCAAGACCATTAAAAAGTCGCTTATTTAGTAGATTATTCCTAGCTATGAAAGCCAAGTAAGAATTCTCGTTACTGTATACGGAAGTAAGGTGGTTGTCCAGAGGAAGAGTTTTATTTCGTGTGTTGGAATTAAAAGACGAAATGAAAATGTTTTTTTAAAAAATAAAAATTATGAATAATTTGTTCATTTGTTGGAAGATAAAATATCATAAATTCAAGTATATAAGGGCCTAATGAAAATATCTTAAACTCAACCGACAAGCTGATAGGATTCCAAAAATAAATAACCTTATGGAAGAATAAAGCCCAGCAATCCATTTCTCATAACGGATACTTCTGTATTTGACTTAACTTTGAATGAAGAGGAAGAATTCATTTTGCTTTCCAATAATCGAGATTTAATTTTAAAACATTCAGATGAATCAGTTAATTCATTTTGGATTAACATTAGATGCGATTATCCAATGATAACCAAAAAAGCTTTATACATATTATTACAATTTTCAACATCTTATTTGTGTGAACTCGGATTTTCAGCATTAATCAACATTAAAACTAAAAAATATCAAGATTGTTAAATGTAGAAGCCGATATGAGAGTAGCATTGTCATTTTTACGACCAAATATAAAGAAATTATCAAAAAACATGAAGCTCAAATTTCGCATTAAAAGTATTCTTATTATTAACTTGTAATTAATCCCTTCATAAACGTACTGTTATTTTTGTAGTAGGTACATGTTATTTTATTTCGCACATTTAAAATTATTATCATAAACTATTTTAGGCAGTGTATCACAGATAAGTAAATATTTTTTAACTGATCTTTTTCTTTGTGTGCCGACAAATTTTGAAATCGTTAAGTGTGCCGCAATAAAGGTTGAGAATCACTGCCATAGAGAATTATCAATGAAAATAAACTAGCTACCTAAAATAGAAGAACAGGGTATATCAAGTAATTAGTAGCTTAATTATTGAAAATGTCAATTAACATCTTATTCATTTAATTACACTTTAGAAATATTGCTAATAGTGCTATTTATTAAATGTAAGTTTTCTTTCTCTTATTTCTAATAAAATCATTTGTCATTCGTACAAAGTAGCTACTTGCTTAATATTTCTACCGCGTGACTTTATAACGCCTTCATCCTCTGAATTGCAGAATTTGTCTCGCCTACGAAAGCTAATGTAAAGATGTTTTATTCAATAGATTTGACCTACTTTAAAATAAAAGATAACAACAATTTGCATTGAAAATGGGACAAAATTGCATGAAGGTGTAATAAGACCTTTAATAAACGATTACTGCGGAAAGGTCGAGTAACAATAATTAATTTTACGTAGATGCTAATTTTAACTGTTAATTTTAAACATCTAAGTCCTGGTGATCAAAATTTTACATTTGTTCAGAAAGGGCGCAGAAACCTGGCCTTATTTTTTGAGAGTACTGATTGCGAATCTGAAAGTAATTTTTGAATTTACAGCCTCCCTGAACCTGTATAGGCCCGGATACTTTCTATTTACATTCCTGTTATATATATATATAAACTAATTATAAAACATTAGTGTAAGTTTGGATAGTTAATGCCTATGTAGCCTTTAAAAATAGCCTAACCAAGGTGTCCTAACTATTAAATTAAGCATTGAAAATAAAGGTAGGTCGTGTACTATGGCAGGGATTATCTCTTATATGTACTGGCAGATAATAATAATTACCTATTTATTTAAACAACACTTTCAATTGTAGTTGATAGTTGATAATTGCCATTGACTTGCTCTCTCCGCGCCAAAACTTTGGTGATATGTATGTTCACTGCTTCAGGTAGGTGTTGACTGGGTCACCAATTTTGATTGTCGAATATAATGATAAATGAATAAATGAAATAATGCACTTTGATAACTATGAATATATACTTACAAAAACACAGAAGGTAGAACGAATCGATAACACAGAATAAAAGTTGAGTAGAAGGCTTGAAGAGCAGATCGGAAGTGTTTAATTTTGGAAATTAAAATGATAGTAAGACAGTTAGAGGGGAGCAAGAACTAGAAAGATAAAAGTAGGGATCCAATTAGAAGTTAAAGATATCTGGAAAATTTGAGTTAATAAATTGAAGAAGGGACAGATTGTTGAACTTTTACATGAAAGATATGTGTGCTATTAAAATGCAATTAAGGAAGAAGATGAGTTACAGATGTCATGCGGTTAGTAAGTAAAATTGAAACGTTAAAGGGATTATAGGAAAGTACAAGTAATAAAGTTATTTACACAGAACACAATAGACAGGTACAGATACAAAAGATTTAGGTAGAAAAGTTGAAATAGATATTTACATAGTAACAATAATAGAATAATACAAAAAAGAAAAGAATACAGAACAATATTTACAATATAAAATATTCAAATATAAAATTAATACAAAAGGAATAATAAAATGTCAAAGTAAATGTAAACGTTTGTGGCGAATTATTGCAGCCACAAAAGAATAATTATAATACGGTTCTATTTGAGATTATATGAAATTTAATGTTTGGGGTTCCATAATGTCTTTGGTGATTTTTTCTCAATTAATTAACTAGAGATCCAATCAAAGTACATGAAATTGTCGAGGAAAAAATGTTGAAATAATGCACTGACAAAAAATAGATAAAATTAAGAATCAAATAAATAATTCTATGGGTAAATATAAATAGATATTATGAACATTTCAAAAAATGATAACAATTATAATTGTAAATGATATTGTAAAGATTCTAAGAAATCTACAGTTAAAGGAAAACTAGCAAATATATTTATAGGAGAATCCAATTGTCTACAATTGTAAAGGAGAATGTATCTCCCCTTTTCTACATGTTTTTAAAATTCTGCTTTCTAATGACATTTTACTAATACTAAAAATATTTTTTTGTTTCTATATATTAATAGAAAGTTTCAACAATAAGGTTTATTATACTCTTACAATTGTTTTGGCCAACGGGCCATTTTCAAAGAGTACAGATTTGTTACTAACATTAAAGAAATGCAACCGATCAATATAAAGGGATGAGGGTAATACGGAAATTCCTAGATATAGGTACCTGCTACTCTGGTAAAACCAGTTACAATTTGTATAAAAGTAAAGGTGAAATGCCGGTCTCTAATTCAGTGTGGTTATTAACTATTAATTTATTATTATTCAGCGTTTTTTTAATTTCCAAATTTTCGAGAAGGCTTAGTTTCTTACTTTTTACACAATTGTGTAGCAGTTTTACATTTTTATCATCTAGATAGTGATTATTGGTTATGCAGTGCTCCGAAAAACCAGTCGATATTATATTGTATTTAATTGATCTTTTATGTTCGTCTAATCTGTTTTTTAGGGCTCGGCCAGTCTGTCCTATATAAATAGCATCGCAACTATTACAATTTAATTCGTATATGCCATTTTTTGAAAGTTTATTTTTTTTTTGCTTGTTGTTAACTAGAAGGGACTTAAGGTTCTTTTTGTTTACTTCGATGACTTTTAAGTTGTATTTGTTCAAGCGATTTTTAATTTTGCAGCTAGTGTTTTTTATATAATTTATTTTAGAAAAAGTTTGTTTCGTGTGTTCTACAGGAGTTTTAAATAATATGGAACGAATTTTTCTTATTTGCTTCTTTTTTAGTAAATTGTCAATTAATTCAACTTTGTATCCGTTATTGGTAGCTATTTGTTTTATTACAGAGAGTTCTTTATGAAAATTTGAAGTTGAGAATAGGATGTTTTTTGTGTTTTATTAAAATATTCAAAAATGTTTCATCGACAGTTTAAATAGTATTAATATTTCTAGGTTTACCTAATAGTATTTATGAAGGATGGTAAATAATGAAAATAATTTTAAAATAGGTATTTCTACCTAAAGGGCACACGACCATCCGTTTGATTTGACAGCTGCAACAAACGTTGAGAGCCCTTTTTATTTGCAACTTTTACCATTGTCAGCTTACAAATCATCGGCATCTGCTCCAATCTTGTACGAGTGCGTGACAATGACCGTGAAAGAATCGAAACTTTCTATATATGTATGTAAATAACACACTGTCAAACCACATTGCTCTTGGAACAATCACTTTCTTACCTACCTTTATGTAACGTAGTATATATTATTATACATAACATATGTATGTACACTCATATCCAGCTGTGTATATGCTGATATTGCTTTACAATTATTATATACAAGATTACAAGATATTGTGTCGTATTCATTTAAATGTAAATTCGTAAGAACTAACATATTAACTAAGACACATGATATAAGTTAGACTTCTATTTACATATTTAAAATTAACCTCAAATATTTGAAAACATTTCTAAAATTATAACACATACAAATTCTGGACGCACGAAAAGAAATATATAATAAAAAAATGTGATTACTTGTAATTTAAATGCAATCGGTAGTAAGCAGCTTTTCTTCGTACATAATATTTTCGTAGGCTGGTTCGTTCGATTTTTTCTTGTAAAAAGGTCAATGGGTTTCTAGGATTTAATTTTAGGATGTTTATTTTAAACATACATTTCTTCCTGGTGTTATATTTGAGATGAGATTTGGTCTGCTACAAACAGACGTTCGGGCTTGTTTACTATTTGTCTTAGATTTTAATCATAATCTTCGCATACAACAAGGTGTTACACAATTTGGAGTCTAAAGCTGATAATACTGATTAAAGTTTTTGATGAGATAAAATAAGCACTACAGTGACCATCTATGAATATAGAAAACAATTTGAATAAATAAGTTTGCAACAAAATAACGTATAACTTTAAATAAATAAAACATAACTTGTGGTAGGAATTCTTTTTAAAAATTAACAATAAGGTGTATAATTAAATGTCCACATACAAATTTCGCCGAATAAAATTTAAAAACTCATAATTAGAAAAGAAACACTTGGTTTTAATTTGTTTCACTTATGTTTATTATTACTCTGACATATGTTTCGGCCATAATGCCATTATCGAAGAGTTACTTAAAAAACTAACTTACAATTTACTTTGTGTTATTTAAATAGGCAAACTACCTACCGACATGGTTACCTGTGACCAATCGTAATAGAGGGGAATCCCCAAAATCAATTTGGTCATTTAAAATGATTTTATGGTTATTGTTGGCTCTCGTTATCTCTAAAATTTTCAGTCTTCTCCTTTTATTTTGAATTAGAATCAATTTAAAATTATTTGTATCTAAGGTATGGTTGTTATTCACAAAATGTTGTACCAAATTTGAATTTTTTGTTTTTTTTTAAGAATTATTGACTTTTCATGTTCAATGAGACGTTTTTTAATCGACCGTCCAGTCTGCCCTAAATATATTGCTTCGCAATTATTACATTTAATTTCGTAAATCCTGCTTTTTTCATTTTTATTTTGTCGTTGCTTATTAACAGAGAACCCAAATTATTCTTATTGACAACTATTGGTGATATATTGTATTTTTGTAATCGTCTTTTAATGTTAGGTAAATAATTAATGGAACAAAATATACTGTCTTTTTATTTACCGTTTCGGGATATAGTTTATTCATTATTAGCCCTTTTTTGTTTTTTATTTTGTCAATAAGTAAAACATTGTAACCATTATTGAAAGCAATTTGTTTTAATATGTTAGTTTCTTTTTCAAAATTCTTTTGTGGTAGTGGTACAGATAGGAGTCTATGGATAAATGAATGGTAAGAACTTAATTTTATATTGGAAGATTGTTTTGACCTAACGTGAGGGATAATATCAGTATAAGTGGGTTTTCTGAAAATATCAAAAGAAAGGCACGTTTCATTCCTTGTTATAGTAAAATTTAAAGTAACATAAAGCACATAATTCAGATAGAGACCACATAACATTGCGACTCTAAGTGAGTATGAATTCGGTCCAACGGTAGCCCTTGTTCGTTATTAATAGTTGATATTTAACACTGGATAAAAAGTCACATTTCCTAACATAGAGCTTATGCCGAAACAATATTTTTTATGTCCTTAGTTATCCTCCGCCCTACTCAATTTTTTAAGCGAAAAAGTAAGGAGAACAAAGAGGTGAGATAAAGTCGATTTTGTATAAATGTAAAGTTCTGTCAACTTCCAGTAGTTCACATTTTTCGTTAATTTTTAACTAGAAAACTATTCTATCCAATAGAATATGGTATTAATTGAATGTATAATGAACATTGAGCATACTCGGCCACTAGGGACCACTAAATCACTTTTTTACGAAAAAGTAAATTTTAATATATTTTCCAGTAGAATAGCACCATTCTTCATATGCACAAATGATAATGATGACGCTAATGTCATATAGTGTACAATTGTATATTTTCTCATTTTCATATATAAGAAGAGTTTTGATTATCATATTTGTATTGGGTGATCTTCTACTGGAAAGCTCCTAATGATCACAAAATTGCGATTTTGTATTATATCACTATACTCTATATGGTAGAACCGTCCATATCTAAACTTTTTGCTACCCTTAAAGATTTAATCAAAAATTTGTGTGGATCAGGGCTTAACTAAAGGCGTAACAACTATACTCTATGTTAGAAAATATGATTGTTTTATTTATTATTTACTGGTAACTTGTGTTCCTCATAAGAGTGTTACATACACTCACTCTAGAAGAGTTACAGTGTTGCTATCCTATTTCAAAATTTTCATTTTATGACTTTCATTAGAGTTTCAAAATAACGGACGCAGAACAAGTCCGCCACTCACCTTATTTCAAACCAAGCTAAGAACTTATCTTAAATCTATCATCTTGGCGGATATATTTGCACATTTTTTATTCGTATTCAAAAACCCGAGTTGCAACCACTCGTACAAAAACTTCGAACTCTATATTATCATTTTCACCTTTTTCCATTTCATCAGCATACATTTTAAACTCTCCATCAACAGGATAGTGGATAGTAGATAGTAGCCCAATGAACGAATCACAACTCCCGTTGCTTTGAAGTTATTTTACTATCACAATTTTTATCTGTTATTTTAAATCTGATTAATTTTACGATTTTTTGATTAAATTTTCACTGAAATATTGAGTAAATTGTTTTTTTTTTTAATTTAAATTATCAGTTTGCACATTGTTATCGATTTTCGTGATAATTTGTCATTAATGGTAAGCTACCAAGGGCTACCGTTGGACCGAATCCCTAAATAATTAGTTACAATGTTAACCGTTCGCTTATTAAAGTATACCCTTTATTATTATTTTTTTTGAAAGCTGCATCATGAAACTTGAATATAAGAATATTCAAAGTTCAGTGTTTTAAATATTTTATTTTATAAATTAAATATTAATTATTAAATTTATTGAAGAACTTTTAAAAATTTAATGTTCAAATGATAGCAAAAGCCTACTACAATACACATAGTTTATAGAAATGAAAAATATATATAAATAACCAGTGGGCTATTAAACATTTACGGTTTGTGTCATATTATTTATTATATTTGATGTAAATTGTAAAATTAAACAAATCAATGCAATTAAGAATGAAGAGAGGAAGGCGGTTAAGACAATTGTCGATAGCTATTAGCGAGAATGAATTAGATACTCAAGTGAAAACTGCAGAAGAAAAAGTTCATTATTTAAAATGGGCAGAATTCATGGCAATATTACTTCTAATTGAAATTAGCTGGAACGATACAGTAACGCTATTTTACGAACTAAGCCCAGGAACGGAATGTTTTTTCGTTATGTACTTCATTTTTTCTATATTTTTCGGCATACCGACATACTTAATTCAAGTTTTTCTCGGATTTTATTCGCGGAAGGGATACTTCACTTATGGATACATTATGCCAGTTGCTCAAGGAGTGGCCTGGACGCTAATCCTTAACGATACCATGCGTCGCATGTTTGATGTAGCTTTCGCAGCAGTCGGTTTTACATACATTTCGGACATATTCCAATCGGAGCTTCCTTGGAAAGACTGTAAATTTTACAAGGGAAACTTACCATGCTTCCCTATGAATTTTAAAGGATTTAATAATACCTGTCCTAGATACATGCAGGCTAAATTTAGTAAGGAACTTACAAATGCTGACAAGGCTGAGTATTTCTATAATTCTCCCTATTTGTATTTTAAAACCGTTACTCTGAAAGAACAGGTAATAGTGTACGAATGGATTTATGCAACAATAGTAATTTATGTTATGATATTGATTTTGCAACTGTTACGATTAGAATTGATTCAGAAATTCTTGTTTTTCATGTTGGGTTTCCTCTTTGTGATGATTTGCATGCCTATACTTTATGCATTACGCAACAACAGTTCACTTGTAAGCAAACCGACTATGTTCCCGATGGGTCTTAAGCAATGTTTTACCTCTCATCATGTCGTTCATTTAGTTGGAATTGCTGTACTAAAAGAATTTAGAGGTACATATTTAGTACTCGGAACGTTGGCACCTTCATCCTTTATTCCAGAGAGAGATATAATGATAACATACATGTTAAGAACGATATTTTTGTTCTGTAACATTATCGTATTCATGACTGGATTAAATTCTTTAGAACAAAACTACAAACTGAAAGATTTAGGATGTGCAGCTGTTGACTCAGAGGCTGTAATGTACGCAGTTATACCCGATTTAATAAGCAGATGGAATGGTAATCGTGTATGGTTATTCCTATGGTTTATGTCCAATTCATTATTTTCTATATTGGCTGCTTCAGTAACATTCAGTTGTATTGTAATAAGTATTACGAAAAATTTTAAACCGTTCAAGAAACTCTACAACGAGCTGTCGATCATTATTTGTGTGGTATGTTTTGGCTTAAACATTTTGCTTTTACGAAGCAGCTTTATGTTGTGGGCGTTCGTATGGGATCACACCGGACATCAACTTGTCATGTGTAATACTGCCTTTATAATTTGTTTGATTCTTCAAGGATATTCCTTGTCGAAATTACAAGACGACATCCATTTTTGTTTCAAAGAGAGGGCATCAAGTTTTTGGGGTCATGGTTTAAAATTGACATCTATATTTACCTCAATGTTTCTAATGATATTTTACGTAAAAGGGAAAGAACCGTATGTCGGTAAATTTCACGTATTATTGTACTACATCACCGCAATGTTAATTCTGCTTCCTACTATTGGCATAGGAATATTACAAATTTTGAAATATTATTGTAAGGGTAATCTTCATAATTGTTTCAAACCAACGAAGAGTTGGGGACCACCAAGTAAAAAGTTGCGATTTGCTAGAATCAAATTTGAATCATCGAAAGATACACACAGCAAACTCAGGGGTGGCTGCGACCATAACTGCTTATTACGTTCTTCAAAACTTAAAGCTACCGTCCACTCATTGGATGTGAGTAGAAGGGACTTTATAACGAAGAACAAATTGGAATACTTACACGTAGAATCTGATATGATGTTTCTCTAATAATGTATCATGGACCCATTAATATTGTACCTACTTAATAAGAACAGAAGAGTAACCTTTTAAATTGAAACATTGACAAAATGTATTTTATATGTCTAACATATTTTAAGTTTTTTATAACAAAAGCCTAAGAACTATATAATTATAAGAGCAAGTAAACAGAATAATTAACACTACTTAATATTATTTTATAATACGATAAATCGTGAGTTCATTATACCTCATACACCTTTCACATTAAGCAATTTTTACAAATTTCACAGTTGTTCTGAATTATTCAAGTATATATCTTATTGTAACTTATAACTGATATTGGAAGATCGTCAATCTTCTTATTTCTCACCTAACATTAAGATGTCTAAACTATCCAGGCACTTTTGCTTAGCTACCAAGTAGAAAATAAGTAGGGTTAGGATCCGACCACCTTGACCAGGGTACCTACCCTCTATGGTCCTGCTCAGGTTAACCTACATGCGTAGAAGGAAACTAACTATGACATTTTCGCGCCCGGGATAATTGAAAAAAATCAACAGAATGTAGATTAAATAAATATATAGTTCAACAACGTTCAACTTAAGATTTCTTGTTTTTTTACATTCCTACAAAATAATTAACAATGACTAATAAAATGTCTTTACAACGATTTATAGAGGGAGTTAGAGAAGGCAAGTATCAATTTCGAATATTGAATAACAAGAAGAAAGAGGCTCCTTAGAAATATTTAAAAAAAACAATAATAATGTCAGTGTTAGCTGGGAAATGTAAAGGATTCCATGAAAGGATAAAAATAAAATGGACTGGTATAGATAAGGGGTTCCCTAAAAGGATACGATAAGGTAATTAAATCAGGTCAAGGGTTCCTAATTAGTTTAAAATACCGCAGTCGAGTCAGGATTGGATCATGATAATTAAAGGATTTCCTAAAATGGATATTATAAGGTAATCAAATCAGAGCCTGATCGAGATAGGTATGGGATTTGATAAAGACAACATTCCCGTTTAGTGCCTGATATGGACTATTAGAGGCTGATCCTGTCCAGATCATATTAGGACATCTATTCTGAAATTTTTATTATAAAGCGTTTCTTTTTAAAGGGTTTACTTCATTAACTGTCACACTTTTACTCCACTACTAATTGGAAAATTACCGTTTTAGTAATACATCTGATCTGTGTTTACTTTTAGAAAGCAATAAAATAATCATGTCGAAATTTCCCTTATTTACAGTTTGAGTTTTCAATTCTTTGTTATCAGTACTTTCTTGTTTGATTGATATCATAAAATATTCTTCAATTCAATTTTATATGAACATAATAATATGTTTGTCGGATGTGCTTACAACATCTTCTCAATCGAAGAATGTTATTTTTAATTAGGTTTGACTGATAAAATGTCAGTGTAAAATATACGTCGAACAAATACGTTGACAGCGAGATGACATATCTTAGATGAATAAAACTCGTTAATTATTCGTTGTGAAATGGAATATCAAATTTGATTACCATTGACAACGGAAAAGAGGGACTGATCTGTACTTAGACCAGTTCTTTATAAAATCTTCTGTAGGGTAGATTAGCTGCATGTACCTACCAAATATCAAATTAAAGGTCTCGGCATTATTTGTTAATTAAAAAAGAGTACTGGCTCACGCGTGTGTGGCACATAGATACATGTATTTTCGTTATTTTTTTTTTCACGAAAAGTTCCGAGGTTTGTAGATGAACATTTCACGAGTATTTCATGCCTATATATAGTCCTGAGTGTATCAAATTAATTTGAGTTTATTTACTCGATGCACATTTCGGATGTTATATCATCAACAGGAATTACTAACCTAACGTAAACTATATTGAATAACAAGAAATTGCAAGTATCTCTATGTCTTAATTATTATTGCTGGGTTTTTCCAATATTTAACAAATAATGATTAAATGAACGGGAAGTGTTTACTACTAGTTGTTCGTTATGAAGAAGTACATCACCATGGCGATAAAGAGCCTTTTTATTTCTAAAGTTTCCAAACTATTTAATTTTTACATTTGTTAGCTACAAGTAGAATTTTAACGTTGTAGGAATATCTGAGTTATTAAAACTGTGCCTGTATTATATTAAATAATGATTAATGAATTATAAATAAAAATAAAAACAATTAAGGATAGTTTCACCAATTTTTTTATTAAAACTCCTAACAAGTTTCGGTCAAGCGACCATTATTAAGGGATACACAGTAAATCTTATCAATTGTCAATCTTGTCAATGTTTAACTATAAAAAACATAGAGCTGTGTTAGTTTTAAGCTTTAGTATAAGATTTACTCTGTATCCTTTGATAATGGCCGTGTTACAGAAACGTATTAGGAGTTTTAGTAAAAAAATTGGTGAAACATGCCTTAATTATTTCTATTTTTATTTTTAATTCATTATTAAAATATGTTTCACAATAAGTGCACCCCCCGTAGTATTAACTGTATTAACAAAATTAGACTCATTTTTATTTAATCTAAAGCAAACTACATGCTCTTTACAGCGATTAATGATACTTCTTCTAGCGTGACCTATACATAATTTAGTACATTATTTAGAATTTATTTGGCAAAGTAAACATTGTTTAATTTAATTTTTGATTTGTTATTAACAATTTTATGTTTTAATATATAATTTGTCTAACAGGCTGCTATAACATTTATATTTAACATTCTGTTTTGCTTATATATAGTATCTTTTTGTATGAAAAATTAGTGGTTTTATTAGCGACAGTAGGACAGACAGACGTAAACAATTTTAAGCAGATTTTAAGAGACAACTTACTCTTAAATCTATTGAGTTATACATGTAAAAAAACATACAATGTGGGTTAATAATCCCCTCAACTTAATTGCAGATTAAGGGATTCAATAGTTCAACGTTTGTGAAATATGTTAACAAAAATTGATAACGTAAAAAAAATACGAAAAAATGAGAAATTACACTTGATAATGGTCGAAGTTCGATCGAAATAAAATTGTCGAGTTGTATATAAAATTAAGTGAAACATTTTTTCGTATTTTTTTTACGTTATCAATTTGTGCGAATTACAAATTGTTCAATAATATGACATTATTCTCTACATCAGATCCATGTTTACCAATTTTTGAAAATTAACAATTGCACTTTTATACAGTCTACGCATTATATTGTTTTAATTATTATAGTTTGATTACTTAACAATAAACAATGTTTTTCCGTGTCTTGGGGCAATTTCGTATACCTACAGTTCTGTTAACTGCTTTAAAAATGTTAGTACTATAACTTCAAATTGATTCAGTTATTGCCGTGAGTGTGAACGACAAATTATTGGCCGGTATTGCCAACAGTCAACTCGTTGTTCACACGATGGAATCTTTTGCGGATCAGGAAAGTGCGTCGAATTCCAATGTTTTTCAGCGACTTTTCAGCAAGACGCTGTTTTGTGCTGCCTGGATCCAGAAGCTGCTGCAAGTTAAATTTCCGGTGGTGGTCGGATTCGCGTCGTCGTCGTCGTGGTCGTCGTCGTGCCAGCAGTTGCGTCCGGGATCCCGATCGCTACACTACGAACTCGGCTGGTTCGGCAGTTACTCAGCCTGTGGACCTCAACGCATTTCAAACATTTACGCCGCGATATCAGACAGTCGTAGACAAGATTATATAAAGCCGCCGCCGTTCTATTGACACTCGCCTGCTTTTACCACCATTCGCCCTTGACCGAATTTTTCCTCAAAGAGCTTCATGAAAAATGACCGGAAAGTCTGTTTTGAAAACGTCGCAATTTTTCCAGTCAATGAAAGAAACGACAACGATACTTGTGATGAGCGATAGATAGAAAAAGACATGCTGCTCCTATTATCACTGACATAATGACTCGACCGTTGAAGTGCGGCACAAAAAATGAGTGTAATAGTTAATAGTTAAGCCTTTTAAAATCATTGACAGTCGCGAAAGCTTTTCGAAAATTAAATGATTTGCAATGGAAATGCGTGTAGTTATATTTTATTGTTAGGTGGGTGCGGGACTTGACAACTATTAAATATCTAGCAAAAATGCCGTGGATCAGGTCGTGCTTTTGTCAGGGCGAGAAAAAGAAGCCGCCGACAATTAGTTTGCCAATTCAACTTCTTCTAAATGTGAGTAATTAATTACTTATTGTACATTCTCTTTTCGTGTAGTAAATGTAAAACATAATAGGGATCTATAATGAGGGTATCAATGATGACAAAATCATATAAAAAAGACTTAAAGAAGTTTCTGACACCTGTTAAAACGAGGACAGGTAATTTCAGGAATAATATTTTCAGTTTGTTTTCAACAAATGTGATTGAAAATCCAGTTTTTAGTTTATTTTTTCTATTTACGACTCATTGCCTATATTTTAGGAAAATATAACATGACATATTTAGATTTTGATATGTTTTACCTTAAAACTTGGAATGACACTAATTTGGTTTGTTTGGTTTTAAGATTATTATTTCTCGAAACTGCAAAGTGCTTGAGCTTTTCTGGGATGACATTTGAGTTCACTATCGAAATATACACATAAGAGGATTATTTTCTTTTTTAATTGTCTTTGAATTCTCTATAGTAGGTAGTATCATCGAAAAGAAAAAACCTATATGGCCATTATTTTCGATGTCAAAATTCGAATTCAGATCTGGTTTCAGAATTGTGCAAAAATAAAGATACCGTAATCTAAAATCCAAACAAGCCAAATTATCCACATTTGGATTTTGAAGTAAAGATATTTCAAAATCATTATGTTCTGGGAAATTCTGAAGCGAGATTATACTTCAGCTACAAAGGTTACCTCTGAAATGGCTATCCTATTGACCGTTTTGTCCTTATGTCTCCCGTAGTAATCCTCTCAAAAAAGACCAAAAAGAGAATTTTTTGAGTTTTAAGGTTTGGATATCTTAAAAATCTGACGGACTGTCGCAATTATGAGGTCAAATTTGGACTTTTCTTCATAATTACGTCCTATTTTTTTTTCCCTTTTCAACACGTACTGGATTTCTTTAACCTCTATACTTGACGATCTGTAATGCTGTTGCATCTCTAATATATTTTCTTTTTAATAATTTTTGGGGCCCAATTAGGCATGAGTTTAAGTTTTAGATCCCATGCGGTCCTAAAAAGTTTATTACACTATCTTAAACTGTTTTGCAATTTATCCAAGTGGCTCAATGGACCGTTGTTTTGTTTGCTGTGTAATCTGATTGTTCTATTCTTATCTTTATTAAGGACTTAATGTTTCCTTTAACCTTGATAATTATGAGCAGACTGATTACCTACAATGACTTTTAACAGTTTCCACACATTAACTATTCGAGCATAATAAACGACGGCCGTGAAGGCCTACATTCAACCATAATAATCATTACTTTTCTGTAGTGGTGCTTAACTATTGCGCAAAATATTTTTAATTCATCGAGTGTACACTTTACATTCATATGTATCTAAGTGTAATTTCTTTCACATGCAAATTTAATTAGTACTTTGTGTAAGTACGTACATGAAAACTTTGCGTAGAATAGTAAAGTACTTGTTTTTAAAAGAAATTTACTGGATGGATGGACAGATTGGTACCTACTGCGCGACTGTTAATTACCCATTAATTAAATGTCACTATTTATAGCGTATTTTTAATCTCATGCGAGGGCTTGCTAAATTCGTGCAGTTGTAACGGCTTTCGGTAATTATATAAATGAAATTCTTTTTGTAGAGATTAATTTCAATACATTAATGTGAGTTAATGTTTTCCTAACTACAGATTATTTCAAATTAATGAGGAAAAATTGTTACTGCTGTCACGCCCTCACCGGAAATCGAACTCAGGTCCTTGGCTTTATACACTACGCTCTTACCACTAAGCTACGAGACTGTGGTAAACGAAATCTGTTACTGTGGGATTAAATAACATTCAAACAGGTCCTTCTGTGATAAGGATATCGACATGACATACTGATTAAGAACTGTTGAGTTGGAATGAGCAATTTTTGATAAATCAAATGTTTTTATGTATTTTTATTTCGAGGATAAAAAAAATTAATTCGACTTGTTCAAAAGCTGGTTGCTAACTGTTATAAAATTTACAATTTGTGATTTGATTCTTAGTAAAATTACTTAAGAGAAGTCTCTTTTTGTTAAAATATTTTTTTAGATAAGCACAAATGCAGTTACAATAAAAGAGTAATTTTTCGTTTTATTTTGTAGTATGTACCTATAATATGAATTCAACAAAACGATTTTTGTTATTAAACAAATATTACCAAGCAGATGTTCGTATGTTCAAAAGATATGATATTTGCATAAGTGAGTACTTATTTAACTGGGTTACTGTTTATCTCTTTGTTAAGACAAATATTTACACAGCACTTTTCGTATTTAAAAAAAGACCAACTTCTGTTTGTTGTAGTTTCTAGTTTACTCCACGTTTCCTTAGATACATTCAAAAACCTTACAATCTGATATTGTCACTTTTGCCATTAGCACCCACTCGATATTACATACTCTTTTTTAATCCTTGATATTTGTGTTAAAAGGAAATGTTTATTTAGATTCACGTAAAAATTGTGTCTCCAATTACATCAGGATGTGTATAGAATTGCATCATCAACAAAATAATTAACATACTTGTCCCAGTAATAGATACCTACTCATAATGCCTATCCAGTGCATTGTTTTAAGTAATATAATAAAAAGTAGTAATGTTCAAATATTTTTTCGGGCTTATTGTTAGTGTTACAATTTTTAGAATAGGTGATTTTAATAAAAAATAAGCATGTGCTCGTAGCAGATGTCCAATGAGAAGCGAAGTAGGTGCTAAAAATATGACACATAGTGACCTTTGGTATCCTAACGTAATCAAGCAAGAAATTGCGAGATGGGCGGCTTCAGAGCTACACAGAGACTGGGAAACATAACCAGGATAAAGGCCTTTTTCTCCCCTACGAACTGCAAATACTGTGAAAAACAAATACCACAAGAACAAACTGGAATTAACTTTTAATTCCTTTTATCGGTTTTGTCCACATTCACCCTGCGTTGCCTGGAAGGAGACCCCGCCATTTCGCCTGCCATACTCTAGATGAGAAAGACGCCACTGCTCGATACACTACAAGGATACTTTCCTTTTAAAAAGTCACCTTGGGACGTAAACCAATCGATGACTACGTGGTAAAAGTCAAGGGACCACCCGTGCTATTGAGGTGTAAATAAACCTAAACCCTGACTATAATAATAATAATACTTTTGGTATGATAATTGAGCTTTTACTTCAACTTCAAGTACACCCTTAAAGCCAGTTTAGTGTAGACGATGTCATAATTACTGTCTGCAGGATGATTTATTGAGATAGAATCGGGTCACAGTTAGGTGTACATTTATGTTATATTTCTACTAACAACAACATGGATATTGACTAAAACACATTTATAACGCATAAAGCTGTTTGTCAACACTATTGAAAATGTTCCTTTACTTTTGCACAAATCGAACTTTCCTGACATACAAAAACAGGAACTCAATTGCAGAAATAAAAGACAGAATGTCACCTGAATTTTGAATCTATATGAGTGAATCACAGATATGGTAGAAGTAGAATAATCTGAAGGCCAGAATAAAACTAAAAACTGACAGAAAACATATCAAGACTACAGAATCACTTTCGATTGACATATTCATCTCCACCATTGGCTGATTTTTGAATTAGGCATAAATTCTCATATGAGAGAAGACGTTTACCACTATTATAAATTTTTGTATTAATGTTATGAGTATCTCCTCCGTCAGTTATTCATACAAAATAGTTATTATTAAATACATATTTTAAGATATTTCGAACACCGTAATTGTACTTTAATGAAAAGCAGTAAAAAATGTAGTGGGTGGATGACTCAAATAGAAACCGGAATTTGTTTTTAATAACTTTGTGGACACAGTGAGAATTTTTTCGAATACATCTACATACTAGCCCCTTTTAACAATACATTTTTCCAAACAGATCGTAAGTTTTTTAATGTTGTTATCGAAAAATTAACCAATTGCACACAATGATCTTACAACTTCATCAAAACAGTGTCCTCCAAGTTCTTCTTTGAGTGGCCCAAACATGGTAACCAATCCGAGGTATTAGGCGGATGTTCAAGTGCTTCTCAATGAATTGTTTCCAGTGTCTCTTGGATTAAAGCAGTTTTATGTGACAGTGCAATCGTGGAGAAGAATCGTACTTCAAATAGGCAAATATTATATTTTTCGACGTCAGTCAGTTTTGCTTCTTCAAGGGGTGGTAAAAATTTTGCCTGCAGAAAGGCGAGTACTAACTTTTTAAGATGGGATTTCTCCAGAGTTTCCCGACTCTATGCTGGCTTGTTTAGATTCTGGGGTGTAATGATCTAATGATGTACTCATTGTCTTGTCGCAGGTGATAATGCAGCTTAGAAAAGTGCCTAAGAAGAACTTGGAAACACCGCTTTGATAACGACCAAGACGTAGAAGCATTTTTGCCCAATTGATTAGAAACCTGGCCACTTTAATTTTTCTATAACGACATTAAAAACCTTGGAAAAAAAGATTTTACGCACTTAATACTTCGATAAAATTTGAAGGAATATTATAATAATGATTATATATCTACTGATCTTCGAATTTTAAAGTGAATAGCCGATAATAATGATAATCCGCATATATGACGTAGCCAATCTGAAAGCTCTAGGTACTCTTAAATTCGGTTAAGCAACGAAAAAAGATCCTAAGGCAACGGCTATCAAAACGCTTATTATGCGGAATGTAATGCAATGAGCAAGTAGTTATAATGTGAACTGTGTGTTATAACCTTATAGGAACAGGTTAAGGTTGTTTTAGTGACTTGAATAGATAAATTAATAGTTATATTATCATTTTTAGTTCGTAATTAGAGTGTACTTGAGTGCGATGCATACCAAATACGATGTACCAATCCCAGAAACTAATTCACGCCATAATCTAACTAAAGTTGTAGTGACAAAATTGAAACATTTGTTTTAATATGCGGTTGTATAATATTTCCCTTGAAAGTAAAACTGAATGTCAGCTACTGAAATGTCGAAAGCAATATTTGAAAATCCGGCCGAACGGTTACTTATCTTACTCTAACGAAAACAGGGTTGCTTTATTTGTTGACGTCGACACTATGTTAGTTCGTTCAGGTGGATTAATTGTAAGACCTACATTTCATGTAAGGAGATAATCTGTATTGGCCTGCGAAAATGTTATCAGGATTTTTTCCGTTGTCTGTTTGAACCGCAACGCTTTAATTATCTATCGGTTTTAACTTATCTCAAAATAAACGTGGTTGCCTATACATTTTTGTCGGATAAATAAATGAGTTTAAAACAAAAAAAAAAACAGAAAGTTGTTGATTATATTCACACATCAATAGATACACAAAACAAACATATATTTGTGTTGGTTAACAAAATATTCTTTTGGCGTGGGTGTAGCAGCATTTAGAGTTAGTTATAGAATCAATAATAATTTTGTAGCACAACTATAGCATATAGAAATGAAATAAATATATCATATTTATCTGCCAGATAATTAAATCGTCCTATAAAGGATTATCGTATATTATTATATAATTAACTAATTGTAATATGACCGTCTGATGAACTAACTGTATTCAATTTATAGGCTCCACTAGTGGGAACGACGTTTGTAAAGAATTTCTTCTCTTATTAATCAAAGAACACATTAAACAAAAACGCCCGCAATTTGTCTCGATCAGGCGCAAACAACCGTAATTATTAACGTTAAAGACAAAGCAGCATTGTCTTGCAGTACTAATCAGTAAAATGAATACATTAATTATTAAGTTTTATAAATGACCAGCTTGTTAGGTGGTTCGGTTTCCTCTTGTGGTGCAAATAACTCGACTTAATGTAAGTAAACACAACCATTACTAAAATGAAAATGGCTCCAGACGTTTTTCTTCTTAATTAATGAGTTGTTTACATACTGATACGACTGTATAAATATATAGGTTATGCCAAGAAACTTCTTTTGTGTTTTTTTTTGCAAATAATTTTTCAGTGAGTTATGTGTCTGCAAGATTTCGTCAGAATTCTACACATACTGAGTGTTTGAAATAACAATGGTTGACATACCAATATTACAATTCCTACCGTTGCTTGATAAAACAGTATGAATTCTCATTTAACAGGCTTTTTTAGGCTTCCTAGCAATCGCGATATCGGTCTTTCAACTGTTTTAGTACATTTATAAACATTGGTTCGTTTCAATAGTCTCTGAAAATAGGTTGTTCAGTAATTTAAGGTTAAATGAATACAAAACACTTTGGGTAAATTTCACAAATATCTTAACGAAATCGTTTCGGGTGTGATAAGATTTAGTTGTGTACTAATTGCTAATATATTATCTAATAAAATTTGTGATATTTACCCAACATGTTTTGTACTCATTTAACCTTAGTTCAACATGTTTCACAACGAATGCAGCACAAAAAGCATTAATTTAGTTCAATAATTTATTGAAACTGTCAGACCTGGATCGAGAATTTGGATCTTATTAGATTCCATCAGCACGCCGTAGGCAATCTCGCTAAATTCCCTACCGTATTGAAGGAACTCTTGAAAAGTATGTTGATATAATATCCACTTATAACTGAAGTATTTCATATGTTAGGCAATGATCTTATTCAGGTATCAACTTGTCCAAGTAAATCGACGACGCAGCTTATATACGTGATAGGCACGTAAACCAAATTATTAAGAATAGTATAACTTCTTGGATCGCGATTTCGATCTTATACTGATGAGTTCTAATAATATTGAAATTGCTATCAACATCTGATAGTTTCGATAAATTACTGAGCAAGAACTTATACTGTTCTTAACTCTTAATTGTGTTAGGATTTATTTAAATGTAAGACGGAGTTTTGAAAAGAACTGACTAAATCCGAAATAATCGAAGTTATTATGAAATAAACAAAATAGCAAAGAGGTATGTATTCGCCATGGCCAAACTACCAAACAAACTTAACATTGGTTCATCAGCAACTGATAAATATCGATCTATTGATGAATGACCGCTATAGTAACATGCTTGTACGTGAGCTAAGAGCGTTGTAATGAAATGAAAGAAAATAACCCCTGTTTACTGTGACACACATTTTAACGAAATAACCAAACTCACCGAGGCAGCTAACTCCCCCTTCCCACACTGATCATCTCTGGTTGCATATCTTCACCTCTAAAACCGTTTGGGCCAATTTGGGTTGCGTAAACCTTACCTAAATATTTCCTATAATTCTTAACAAGGTTAACTGGTGTTAGAACACCATCCCCTTGCGCGCAAGATAATTGGGCTTTGCACTCGCGGTGCTATATCCCTCTAGAAGCACATTTCCCTCATGTGGCTGCGGGATCGCCCCCCCCCCCCATCAACCATTGGTATTTAGGGATATTTCTGATCGTCCTCGATCATCTCCCTCTTGGAGGTGTATTTCAAGGAAGTTCCACGGTAGGAACCCCAGGAATGTGAGTACTCAGTGACGGGTATATTTCCTAAGTGGTCATCACCACCCCCACAATCAATATTCAACAGCAGCGGTCATATAACTTAAATTACCTTAAATACCTTTGTTTTAGGTGAATATCCAATATAACACACAAAACACAAATGCTGCTACCACTAAAAAATCAATGTATATCGCTCACTCTCTCAACTAAGTAATAATCCGAATATTTTTTACGTGTCTTTCTTAATATTAAACGCTATATTGGGAATGTATTTAATTAATAATTTGATAAATATTCATCTGTGAAGGGTTGATGTAGGTACTATGCTAGTATTGATTTATATAAGCCATAATTAGTAGCAATATTTAATGAACCATTTGGGTCTTATTTTGTTCATCTTAATGTAGTTGAGCGAATTCACGGCTTTCAAAATAATCACAAACATTAGTTAGCTACTTGGAGACATAAATGTGTATGTGTATGGATATATATTTAGTTAAAAGAGGCGGTTAAAATGCTACGGGCAATACGTTAGATTCGTAATATTTTTTATGTAATCAAGCAGGCATTGACCTCGCACTACTTGCGGCATGTTGTAGTTCGATTAAAAAAATTAGCATATCAACTGCTCAGTCTCATTGCGTAACATCCAAAATAATTTATCATCGATTCGTTATTTCGTGTCATCTCCCTTCAATTACAACTACAACATTTATTATTTAGTTCGCCTATCGTATGGGCATTTAAAACTGTTTATAACAAAGCTTTTCGTTGATGCTAATTCTGTTTTGTACGCCTACGGTTACGTAGGTACCTACCGCTTCAAAAACATACCATCTAATCAACCGTGTCCCCAATTGTAAATCGTACATGCAAACAAACTATTGACTGCTAACACAGCTGTGTATGAATGTGTTCGTGCATGTCTTTCTATGTTTGTATATGTGAGGTGTTATACCTACCTGTAGACCAAGTGTCTTGACGTGCCTTTCCTTAATTATTGACTGTTATTCAAACCTGAATTCCATCGAAGGAGACTCCTTAATTACCTCTGGTATATTAAAAAAACACTGTGAGGTAAATATCATAGAAACATACGACGTATGTGAGAAAACTCTTGATTAATACAATCACACTTTGTTTAAAAGGCTACTGGCAGCTCGAGTGTTTTAATTGCATAAAAAATCGTACTCAGTTTGAATTCTAAATGAAAATTAAAATTAAGAAACCAAGAGTAAGGCGAACTTAGCGCCGCCAGATTTTTTTAAATTGCGGTAGCTGTAGCTTTTTGGCAATACAATTGTTTGAGCATTTTGACAAAAATAGCATTTATACAGGAAAAACGGTTGTATCGATCGAGCGGTCGTGTAATTTGCGGTAAAATGTAAAAATTGTAGATTGAGCGATCACTTTTTTCATCTCATTTAAAAATGTCGATTTCTTCTCAAGGTGATGGTTCTTTTTGGATTCCTTGAGCCGATAAGCGATTTTTGTACAGCGAACTTCTTACATTTTCAAACTGAGGCACACGAGCGACAAACTCATATCCTTTGTTATGGATACCACTACCTAACCTAACCTAACCTAACCAATTTGTTTTCAAAAATAAAGGCGTATACATTATACACGTGAAACGCTTTTTTGACCGCAAAATCGACAGGTAAATTTTACCCTTCCTCCATTTTTACATTCAAGAAATATTTGACCTAAAAATCCACTGACCGCAAATAGGACGACACCAGAAAAAACATGTTCCCCCCCTAAATCCCAAACTAGTAGAAAAGATAATGTCTATTTATAGGTCAATTTTTATTAGGAACTTCAGTACATTCACATATACTCCTGATGATGTCCTAACAAGGTGAAACGTACATGAAAGTAAATAAATGTTTTTGTGAAACTTCAAGTGTTTGTTTATTACTTACATATATTCATTATGTTTTACCAAGACTCATCGACAATTAACTTCTTTAATTTAAGTGATAATGATAAACAATTTACAATCAGTGACGGATGTCTACAACATTTTTAAGCACGATTTGAAATTCTCTTTCTATAAATTTCAACGGGAAAATTGTCCCCTCGACAAGAACTTTCATTTAATTAGTATGCGCATTAGTGTTTTGTATTTTTGTGTACCTATGTTTATTTTGTTATTACATACTTTAAATGTAACATTCGTTAACGTGAAAAATACGATAATGTGAACAGCTGTTTTTATTGAGTGTCCAATGTGTATTCAAATAAATTAGTAGTTGAAAATGTATTAACTCCGCTAGCTTTTATTTGACTACATTAAATAACCATATTTTAGATTTTTATCATAAGGCCTAGGCCTCTCCTGTATTATGTGCCCACATTTTTGGTCAACATTAATCATTACAATACAGAAAACAAGTCTGTATTATATATACGTGTCGGAAAATAAACAACTACTACTTAACTATTTACTTTAGAACTTGTAATAGTAAATTTTCAAGAGGTACTATTATAAGTAAAAAAGAGTTAGGAGAGATGCACACCTAATTACTACAATTAAGGGGGACAATTTACAATCAACGTTAACCCCTTTATTAAATGTAATACAAATGATCCTTACAAAACGATACCATATAACTCTGGTAACAGTTTAAAGAAACTTTTTGCTAATAACAATGTCAAAATTGCATACTATACAACAAACGCGCTAGGTAAACTTATTAAAAACAATAAAGATAAGACCGATAAAGAAAATCGATCAGGCGTATATAAATTTAATTGTCTATCGTGTAACAAAATCTATATTGGACAGACCGGACGTACATTTAAAAAAATAACAAAAAATCTTTTGAGAATAAAAAACCCGACTCAGATTACGCAAAATACCTAAATGATGAAGGACATAATTTTAACGAAGGTTACGAAATATTACATGTTGAAAATAAAAGCTAAACTGTCTCTTCTAGAAACCATGCAAATAAATAAATATAAGAAAACTAATACTTTTTTAAACGACCAAATAGACATTAATAATTCACCGTTATTAAATCGTTTTGTTAAACAACCCGCTCCCTAATTTTAAGGTATATATGTTCCGTAGTCTTAATGTTATGTTACTGATAGTCGCACTTCTGATGAAGCGTTAATAACGCGAACCAATTGTAGACTTTACTTAATAAATTGTGGAAACAAACAGTGAGTGTTATTTTATTATTACCATGAGTTTCCATCAAGTAAATTTGGATATAGTTAATCAAATTAAGGGGGAGCCTCTTTGAAAAGTTTTGGTTATTTAGTAACCATAGTCTCCTTCATTATTCCCAATTACTTACTACTATGTAGGTACGTAAAAATAATATTTGAGAAATATTAAATACATCGGCATTTGGATGAGTTGAGTTTCTCGCAGGTGTAATTTTGCTACCGTAAAAGTTGGATGTTATACAATGTCTAGCTATGCTGTATACCTTGAAAGCATTATTACTCTGATCGAACAAATGGCTTTGTCGACAAAATTGTAAGTGATAACTTATCCCGAATTTATTAATGTCGACGCTGTAATTGATGTCGATGTAGAGTATCGTAATTTTAACGGGAAATTGGCAGACATTCTTATGATAAATGATTGTGTAGATGAATTTTTAAGTAACATTACAAATTCAACGTGGGCGAGTAAATAATATCGATGGCTCGATTGTGACGCTGTAATAATACATCATCCTACACAATATGAGCAGAGTAAACAGCGTTCTCATCTTTACTGCCTCGTCGACGTTGTTGTTGCATTTCGTCTCGACACAAGTTCATAATGTGAACTGAGAACACAATAAATAATTTTCAGGAAGAGTTGTCGTTGGTCATACTTATCATAACCCCCGCGCCACCATCGACTCTCTTGGACGGACAGAACGAGACGGCACGGGACGACCAGATGTAGGGACGGTCGAAGACAATCTGACATTAATTTAAAATATGTCGAAATAAATAACGTTCTGAAAAAATGTCGAGGGACTCGCTCCGACTAATTCACCTTTGAAAATCGAATACATTTTTAAGATTTTGGAATTTTTATATGTTTATTCTTAACGTTTGTTTCAACTGTTACAATTTTATGTTCAAGATTGGTGCTCATCAATTTCAACTTAATTTATAATGCACGTAGGTAATTCATGGGTTAAGTTGTTTTTTCTTTTTAAAAGCATTTATACGAAGGTGAATTTTATTACAATAATGTACTACTTAGAAATCATAAGATGAACATTAAACTTCCTAATATATTATTATAAAATATATTTGACAATTTGTCAATGATTTTTTTATTTCTACTAGTTTCAGGGTTTCTAATATTTCTCGACTACTGAAAATTGAGCCACCCCTTTCTATATTCATTAAAACTTTTAAGTTTATTATGTACATAGTCGTGATTGTCATTAATAAAAGGCAGGCAGTACGGAGCACATTCAGCTCATATATTGAATGTTGATAATGGAAGAAGGAAATGGAAACGGATGGGGAGGGAATTTGCATCATTAAAAAAATAAAATTTCAATATACAAAAGTCGAAAAAAAGATTTTAGTGGTTAAAAAGTGGGTATGCAAGTACAATCAAAATCTGATATAACGACATTCAAGGGATTATTTAGGGTAGTAGCTGATACGTCTTGAAACTTATTCATTTACATCCAAGAAGAAGGCCTAGCCATGGGTAATCCTTTAAGCCCTATCTTATCAGAATTTTTCTTAAACAATTTAGATAATAAAATCAAAGCTCATCGTATACCTATTCAAAAATTTCATATACTACTTTAGATACGTAGACGATATACTAGTATGTTTTAACGGTTCTGATAGACAGTTAGCAACTTTCCATAAATTTTTGAACAGCTTACACAAAAACATCAATTTCACTATAGAATTAGAAACAAACAAGTCCCTAAATTTCTTAGGCCTAACAATCTCACGTGACAATTCGCAACATGAATTTAATATCTTTCATAAACCTACACACAGAGACACCATTATTAATGCATAATCCTTTCATTCATTTCCCATAAATTAGCAGCCTTCAATTCATTTACACATCGTCTAATCAATGTACCTTTGTGTGTAGATCACTACCAAATAGAATTAAACGAAATATACACAATTGCACTTAATAATGGCTACAAAATTTCATTAGTAGACCGATTACTTAATAAAAAACGCAAATCAATAACCCTAAATAATATCTACCCAATAGTAAAAACCAAGCCAACTAGATTCGATTGTTTTTCTTATTATGGTATCAATAATTTTGTAAAAAACGTTAACAACAGTTTTATTAGCTTTAGGACCAACAACACATTAGATAAATAAATAAATAAATTAGAAATGGTAGGTAAAGCCAGATAATTCTTTATTGTAATTCAAATACTTAATTGACACGTTTTTCTCTGTTATTCGATTATTATAAGTATTTACAAAATTTATTTTACATGAAATAACGAATACATCATTAAAAAAAACTTATTCGACTCATAACTAATCATACGTAGGTATCTAGAAACATTAATGCCTAATTTTATTCTGACGCCATTATGTATGCCTTGATAACTCGTAAAACATGTTGCTTTTTGCATTATGTGATTGTTATCTTTTAGTGATTATTCAGGTTTTAACCATAGAAAATGTACTTTATCGGAACGATCGTCTTGAGATGTAGGCGGGGGACAATGTACTCGACAACACAATTTAGTTGTGTGACTAAAATAGAAATAGTGTTAAGATACGGTTATAAAGGGGCGTAGAACTCAGTTGATATATAGATATTTTGGTATTGTACACACAGATTTTCATTGCCGAAATATTTATGATACCGAAGCGCAACATGTTGAGGAATATCACTCAACCTATTTACTTACGGTATTACACTTCAAATCATATATTTGTGATAAATACGTTTCGTAAATAAATACACCAAATATCCTCGAAATTATTTGAAGATCTGTTCAGACAAAGTCAGGAAAGATTTCT
The DNA here is from genome assembly GCA_963921985.1 of Agrilus biguttatus. Lineage (NCBI taxonomy): Eukaryota > Metazoa > Arthropoda > Insecta > Coleoptera > Buprestidae > Agrilus > Agrilus biguttatus. The sequence continues at coordinate 34,531,512 of OY998117.1, forward strand.
TCATCTCCTATTCATCACATTCGGATTCAATAAGCGTTCAAAATTGCTCTCCTCCTAAATGTTCAGTCCAACGATTTTTCAATGGTTGTTTACTTTGATATCTGCATTTTTTGTTCGTATTCTATGGTCTTCCTTTTTCACTCATCAACAGGATTTCTTCTATAGATTAACACGACTACATCGAGTTTCAACATCTATTAGCAATTAAAAAAATGGCACAAAATTAAACGTTCGTATAAGTAAATATTAATTTACCAAAATTTTAGATCTTGTAACATCTTTAGTTTTTGTGATAACGTGAGATTAAGTTACAAGTAAAATTGCATAATGGTTGCAGCGAAGCAGCTGATAAAATACTCCTAATTTTTATAAAAAACGTGTAATTAAAATTGGCATTTGGGATTTAATTGGCCCAAAACCAACAAGACAAGCGCAAATCCAAAAACAAAAAATATTGTGGAAGCAGAAAGACCATTAAAGTCTGATCACATCATTAATTATTATTTTCAGAGTTTAGGCCTATTCAAACTTCAAAGGCACGGGTGGTCTCTTGACCTTCTCCAGATCATATGTTAAATATTAATGGTTATATATTAAAGTTAAATACTAATCGTGTTAGATACTGATCTGGTAATATATAAACAGTAAATTTATAAATATCTAGAACAAACTATCATGTTAGAATTGATATTTTTTACCTTAAAGGCTCTTTTACATGCAACAAGTATTATATTATAAACTTTTGTACAATTTCCAAATGTAATTATAATTGTAATAAATCGTTTATTTGCAGGTAGAAACCGATGAAAGACAATATCTAAATTTTTATTTATACGACTTTTACAGTCCTCTACTACACCAACTATTCGGCTTGGTTGTTTTGCGTGGGGTACAAATTTAGCAAAATTCATCCTTATTATTTGCAAGAAACAATAAATAATGAATTGGTGTTCTTAAGAAATAATACCGCTTGCATATTTTGTACAACTAGTCGTCTCGCGAGATCTATGAAATCCCACTAATAATATTACGTATAATTATTCCTGTAGGTAACAGCTCTTCTTTAGTATCGTTTTTAGTTTATGTTGGCATATATTACATTTATTAATTCATTGTGAAAAAACAGATTAAATGCTCCAGCAGCAAAGCATAAAAATTTTCAATTAAGGAAATAAAAAGATTATTCAATACAATTATAATAAATTAGTCATTCGTCATCCGCTGGAATTAGGTTTATGCAATGTTGTGATACGAATAACAAAACCGCGGATGGTTTTTGTTCCACAAATGGAAAAACAATGAGGCATGTGAATGTGAATCCCTGATATTATAAACAAATGACTCGCGTTTACGATTATCGCATCGAGGATAACTATAGACCTAAAGGATAAAAAAGTAACTGCTTTGACCTTTGCATTCAATCACTGGTTGTTATAATTTAGAAATTAACTAAATCAACTTATTTTCACTACAATCTACATTTCATACGTCAATAAACAAATTAATTTTTAACAGGGGAATAACCTTAGTAAATTGAATAAGTGAAGAAGAATTGTTTGATTGTAAACTGGCTGTTTCCTTTTCACAGCTAGGGTTGCGTACAAAACAATCAAGTTGATACAGTCAAAATTACTAATGATATATTTTAAGATATTTATCTATTAAAGTAAGAAACTATCAAGATGGGTTGAAGCTTATGAATACAAATTGTTGTAATTTACATCGTTTCTAACTTTTTAATTTTAAGTACTTCATTAAATTTTGTCTCTAGAACATTGCACACCTTTATCAAAAGACTCCAATAAAAGAATGTTTACTACAAAAAATTCGGGGATTATAAACTCTATGTATGAAGCATGTTTTTTATGTAAGTACCGTTTTGAAATTAATAAAAAACGGGCAAAGATATATTAACAATTTTATTTTTACATGAAAGCCTGTTCCTTTTGCTTTCAATATTGAGGCATTTGTCATAACGTTTGACCATTTTTTGAATACCCTCCTCATAGAACTCTGCCGCCTGACTTGTTAACTGTTAACCACTGCATCACGACTGTTTTAACTTCGTCATCGTCTTGAAGACGCTGACCGCCCAGATGTTTCTTCAAGTACAGGAACAAATGGTAGTCACTGAGCGCCAGATCAGGGCTGTAGGGAGGATGATCTAGAGTTTCCCAGTGAAAAGATGTGATGACATCTTTGGTCCGATTAGCCACATGCGGACGGGCATTGTCATGCACATTTGAGCGACCATCTTTAATTGCTCTCACCCACTTCCTTACCATATTCCATCACTCATAATGTTTTGTCCGTAAACTGCACAGATCTCACAATGAATATCAATTGGTTTTAGTCCTTTAGCATTTAGGAATCGTATAACAGCCCGAACTTCACAGTCGGCGGGACTCACGATCTTAAACACTCAGTAAGAACGTAAACAAGGGCGAATCAGAGTGTAATGGCGTCAGTGCGTAGGTGAGAGATGTATGTACTCAGTGGTGCGCATGCGCGGAACGCTGATCGCAGCTCTGCGGCGGCACAATTTCAAAACGGTACTTACTTAAAAAAAATATGCCTCGTAATATACAGTCATCAGGTAACATATTTGTTGATTGCGCTAGTAAAACTTGCTTTCTTTGAACTAAAATAGTACAGTAAACTAGGCCGCTGTTTTGTCAAGGTAGTAAAATTGTGTCTGGCCGCCGGATTTAAGGATTCCGTCAATCTAAAATAGTTCAGTTATACTGAAAGTTTCAGTAGATACACTGTGCATAATAACTAAACGAAAACAGTTAATAAAAAGAATGAACAAAAAGCAAATGTCTTTTTTTCTAAAAATAAAAAATGAAAATATACATCAGTCGCCACCATAGAGCATATAAACGTGTAGACATCATTTAGTACTGTTACTTAAACTTTGAAAGGTGCATTTTTGTGAAACTGTATATTAAATAAGTAGGAATTAATAAAACACAAAGGCAATAAATTTAGTGACACGTTCTTTATGTTTAATACTATAACAACGATCCTTAAATCAGGCCGCATTAGAGTAAGAAAGTCGAACCACAATTATTTTCTATTTCAGGATCACTGTCATAGTATTAAATCCTGTTTATATGTTTATATTTTTTAATATCGCCCCTGATTATAAATGATAACAATAATAATGTTCGGGTTATTCGTTGAATAAATTGTCTTCATGAATCCAAAATAATTTTAAATACCCAAAATAAGATCAACTTTATAATACTTAATTTGTAGATAATTTGTAACTATCCAACCGAATATATTCGAGATTTTTCTTTCGGAATTAGGAAAGGCAGGTTAATTTACTTAATGATCTGAAAAATTGGATTTGGCACCTACAATAAGTACTAATATGTAAATATTTCTTAGCGATTTCGGCTCAAACTATTTCCGAGATTAAGAACCACTTAAAACTATGTATCACGTACCACACTAGCATGTAATACGTATAACTATAGCGGCACCATAAGCAGGCTTTACGTAATTCAGGATGTAACATACTTCGTCGGTGTCTTTACTAGTTGCAGACTAACGCCGAGAATGGTCGTCGTTTTTTATATATTTGTTTAAATGCGTACTTATTGACCTTCAATACCGTTAGTAGTGTTTTTGTAGTACTGCTTTATTAACCATAAGAAAAGAATTTACAGTTTAAATAATTCCTAAACTGTAAAATAGTTTTTACAAATTATTGTTTCAGAAAGCTTTTCTGCCAATACCGAAGAGAACTCTACTAATGACCACAATGTATGCCGAAACAATTGTCGGAGATATTCTGAATTCCTAAGAAACCTGTTTTATTTCTTAATTTGAACTTTCTAGGGTGCACTTACTGTGAAGCATTTTTAACTTCAAAAGAGAAAATAAATAAAAGAATGGAAAAAGTTTCACCAATTGTTTATCGTACTCGACAATATCGTTCCGATCTACGTGATCATTATCAAGAGTATTACTAATTACTAAACTTAAATATAAACAAATCACATATTTTCTACTTAAAATAAGTGGGGAGGAGTAGGTTACTAATTCTAGTTGGTTGTTCATAAGTTCTTCTTTTTTATACAAAGCTTTGCTTCTTTCTAAGGATTCTAGAAGCGATAACTTTTTACCCTTTGTTATATTCGCGTGAAAGATTTTTGTGTTTTCTATATCTAACTTATGTCCTAGACTTAGATAATGATCTGAATAGCCAGTTTTTTTGTCAGATTTTTTAATATTTATACGAGTTTCTACTGTCCTCCCTATTTGTCCTAAATAACTCGCACTACAATCCTTACAAATTAATTTGTAAATTCCACTTTTTTGTTTAATGTTGCTTTTAGGTTTAACATTAACCAACATGTTTCTTAATGTCCTACCGTTACATTCTATTGTAGTAATTACTAGTTTCTTAAGTTATTGACAAATTGCAAAGAACAATAAATGTTATCTGTTTTTATACTAAAATTATCATTAAATAATAGTTTTTGAACTTTCTTGTTAAATTTTCGATTGACCATTGTTCCTACAATGTTCGGCTTATAGTTGGAATCCGCAGGTATAATGTTGTCTGTGGTAGTAGACTTACGGTATATATCAAATTCTAGTTTATCGTTAGACCTAGAAATATTTAAATCCAAAAAAATTATGTTAGATTATTTTTCCTTTTCGAGTGTGAAATTTATTTTCGAGTCTAATGAGTTTATTAAATTAAGGAATAAGTCTAATTGTCTATTAGACCCAGTCCAAATACATAAAATGTCGTCTACATAACGATATGCCAGGAAAATACAAATTGAATAAGTTTGTTTGTAGAAGCGAATAATAAGTTTTCAAAATAGCTCATCTATTTTTCCGCCAATATGGGGGATAAGGGTGACCCCATAAAATTTATCAAATACTTGAAAGTAATTTTGGTTAATGCATAGGTTGATAATTTCTAGTAAATCATTACCCTGTTGTTGATCTATGTCACTTCTTGAAATTTTATCTTTCAATATATTTAATAAACTTGTTAAAGGTTTCTTAATTATTTGAAATAGTAAATATATTTTTCTTAGGTTATCAGATCTCAAAGTCTCTTGAATTTATGATTGGTTTTATATTTTTAATTTTAATTTATTTGGAATATAACCGTAAAGGAAGTATTATATGTTTCTAAAATTTAAATATGTGTTCTACATATACCAATTTATCATCATAATCTAAGCATAAACTACTAAAATTGCAGCTTATCATTGTATAATGTGTTATGTACGTAATTCTTTTGGACTACAGTACTTTCAGTCTATTATTTTACCTTTAACTTGACTTTATCATTACAGTGTAGTCGTAGTGATCGTTTATTTAGAGCCTACAGCAATACTTATAGTTTTAACAACAACGAAAAAGGAAAAGAAGCGTATAAACATGTATATATGTATATTGGTAGAAGAAGGCCACCCAAGGCAGGAGGAAGTATTTCCTGGTGGTCCTTTAAATTATACTGTCTTTATTCTTCGGATAAAACTTAAAGCTTCGATTTTATTATTCCTAGGATAACAAAAGCATTAAAATTTGTTTGTGTTCACCTTTGTAAATAATTTTTATGCCGTAAATAATTGATTTAGTTTATTTACTGACAGTAAAATATTACTTCAGGTGTTTCCAAAACTTTTACGTTCCATTTTATCGAATTTATTCCGAATAATCAAATAAATAAAATAATGTATAGGACTGTACGTTGAAAAAACGTGTAGAAATGTTTAATGAAAAGGAATATGAATATGAAATGACTCGAAATCCAGAGTAAAATAAAGTACTAAAATAATGTAGACGTTGTTTAGTTAAATGAGGTAACATTTTTAAAAATGAATGTAACAAAAAGGAAATGTTATTCGTGATCCCAATATATCCTTCAGTTCAACTGAAGTAAATAATAAAAAACCATTCACATTCGTTTCGGTTGAACTGATAACTGTAATTTAACACAGGGTGTTCTGTAACGTTCAAGGAAAGGTGGATTTGTAAAAGACTAAGGTACTTTTTACTTAAAATGAGAGTTGATTAAATAATATTTATCGAATTTATTTATGATGACTACAGTTATGTGTGTTGTTTAAGGTTATATACGGTGTTGTATTACCTTCGGCATCTCCGATGAAGCAAAAAAAGACGGATTTTGTTATGCATGCAGCAACTGAATTTTTCAATTTAAAATGAGCTAAGATTTCATACAGTGTGCGAGGACCCCTCAAATCCAGTTTTCAATTTAGGCACCCATCTGAAACTGACAGATGTGACACAACATATGTGACCTCACACAACAGAGACCAACTTCTATTCTACGAAACTCAATAACTTTTACCACCAAAAACCACCCGAGAAACAGTTGATTCAGTCTTAACTATATGTAAATAGGTCCTACCTGAAGACCTAACAGTTGTTTTTATACTTCAGAGTTAAATAGAATAACTAAAGTTATTTAATTATAAGCATTTACTGAGATGTAAAAATTAGCTTTTGTTTGTAGTTTGAAGATTGAATAAAACAAATATTTATTGAACACTGTACAGATAATAAAAATAGTAATGTTACGAAACGAAGGCAGAATTAGAAGTAAAGACTTTTGAATTTAAATAATTAGGAAGATTATAAATGTGGAGCTAAGGGTTGTAGATAAAAAAAAGAGAACCATTGATAAGATAATATAATTTTGAAATGCTGAAGATAGAATTTGTAGAATTAAAACGTTGAACCCAAATCACCGAAGAAACCCACTTTTAAAAAGAAATTAAGGCAGGTACAGAACCACAGGCATTATGTAGTTAGTAAATAGAATAGAAATATTTCAAGGGATTATAGTAAAGTACAGAGGTAATATAATTATTTGTAAGGAGAAGAATAGGTAGCGAAATTTAAGTAGAAATACAAAGGACATTATTTACCTATTTACACAAAGACATTAGAGCGAAACACGTGTCCGCATTTTTGTTTAAAAATTTTATTAACAAGGACATTATATATGCAGGGTATTCTAGTTGATGGTGGTGGCTATAATAGTATCTAAAATTGCTTTATTTATTATTAACTTATTTCCGTTAGTTTCTCGTGCGATACTAGAAGGTGTCGTATACCTAATTGTTAGCGAAATAAAACATATTTAAATTGAATATGTATGAAGATATATTTAACATGTTAATTAGAACCAATCGACTTAAAATATTAAGTAGGGCATATTTTTTTTAGACGTAGGTGTTTGTCATTTGTGTGGGCATTTAAACCCACAGTAGTAATTTAATGACAACAACAACAACTGATAATAGTATTAGTAATGTGGCCGGTTATTTGTGATCATTATTTAATCCCATGAACACTCTTGTATGTTATTGTTAGATTAGTATTTAAATTTTCATGCAAAAGTTTCATTGTTATAAAATGGGGGAAGCATTCGGATCGTTTACATTACAATAAATTCCTAAACTTGATGTCAAAAGCCAATTTCAATTAGATATGCTACAGTTACCTACCTACGTATCGTTGTTTGGTTACCCGCATTGCAATAACTGAAATGTTAATGTGATACTGAACTACAATCAAAATAAAACCTAAATATGTTTTTTTTTTTTGGAATTTGTTATAGCATGACTTGATTGTGGTTTTGTCTACAGGAATTCAGTCATTTATATGTATAAAGAGAAAGAATCCTGAGTAAAAGACTCTTTGAACGCTCAAAGCAATGGTGCAATAGTTAAGGGCCTTTTCTCAAATACTATAGACGACATATAAAAATTGAATAGTTAGTTTTAATATACGAGGAATATTTTTTAAGTAAGTACCGTTTTGAAATTTATTATATTAATAGCAACAAGCATTTTTTTCAATTCATTCAAGTAAACAGTGTTGAGCTAACTATTCTTAGCAGTTTTCAATTAGAATATTCGTTCAACATACAACATAATCAAATTCAAATTCAGCCTTAAGCATAAGCATAATCAATTTAGAGGAAAGCATAAATATAATAACTCAACATTAGTTAGATTAAAGTTATTTAGTTTAATAAATAGTTGATTTGTGATCATTTCGGACAAAGAAGGGGCACAGCAGTGTATGACGTAAAAAACAAAAATATTTGTGTAATTGTAGTCCATTGCTTATAAATAAATTAATTAGATAAATTGTGTAATACCCTTCACAATAAAGTTTACTTTTTTTAATACAATAATAAACCTTTGAATTTGTTCTAAATTTCATTTCTTCAGCTTATAGTTGATAACCGAAGAAACGAATAAATCTGTATTTAACGATAACTATAAAACATTCAACCCATTAAATCCGTGGGAGCAAAAACAATACCATTTGTTTTCTTTTCTTTTTTATTAAAACAGATGCCTCTAATTAATACCAGTTCTGGTATTTATCTTCTCATTAAACGAGACGTAGTAGTGGCGCTATTAATACAAATTATGTGATGGTTTCAAGTATAGTATAAGTACATCATCTTTAAAAGCGAATCAAACTGTTAAAATTATGTTATGTTTAAAGCTACGTTCATACTAAGCGAACCAGTTCCCAACGTTGCTGTTATAATTTTTAAATTATTTTAGTTGACTAGTTCAAATTTGGACGGATGGGTACCGTTCTCGATAGTGCATACCGTTCCTCCATACTGCAACCTAATTTAATTGGCGGAATCAAGAGAGGATTAGCTGTACTAAATTACCTTACAAACCTATCTATGCGATAACATCACAAATACATAAAACTTTTTTAAAAGATCCAAACTCGATTACAATAATTACAATCTTGTTTCATAAGGCACAGAAACAGTAGATCGTGAATTTATTAAAAATTGCTTTATACTTAAACTCAAAAAGTCGTTTTTATCCATACCGTATTTTAGGGGTTATTACCAATAAGATATATCAAAAAATATAAATGAAGCAAAATTGTTTAGGAGTCTTATTGTACATATTTGTATGATCCTCTTCAGAAAATCTGTATGAACTTTTGTTGTTAAAAATTGAAAAAGATTTTTTTTTTGATAGGTAAGGATTCTATCTTAAAAACATCAAAATTAATTTTAAGTACCCATCATAATATAATGTAGAATCTATTATAATTAGGTATATATGCATGATATTTAGTTAAGTTTATTCTTATCAATAATAAATTGGAAATTAGAACTAAAAACCATTTCTTCATTTCGAATATCGAATCGCGGCTCCTTTATGGAAGTCCATATATTCTCATTTGAATTCACACTTGATTAATTTTATATCCTTTTCTGGTCGCTAGATGCCCATAAATCCAAACAGGCGTACCGCTGTTTAAAAGTAAGCGTTCTAAATGCGTAATTCGATTTTCTTCTTTGATCTTTTAGCACAACAGTGCTAATATTTCTTAATGCAAAACTGCTAGAAATTGACAGGATAGCGAGTCAAGTGTCAGTTTCAAACAGAAGCAGATGTTCGCTACCATTATACGTCTACATATGTTATCTTGTATACATCTACCAAACCACATCAGAGAGATGAATTACGGCAACATATGAATGCATGTATGTACATAGTTTGAAAGATTGTGTGTCTGTGTATATGTGTGTGTTTTCACTTGATTTATTTGCGATTCGATATACACTATTAAGAAAATACGAAGCTTCTTCATTTATTATATTCATATGTGATGCGATTTGAGAAAAGTGAATATAATATTTAGTCAGAACAACAGTCTGAGGAGATCAGAATCTTTGTAAATGTTCATATTGGTGCCCTTCCAAACTTATCTACTCGGTATGGTTCGTACCCCAGATTGAACTAACATCAGTTTGAAACGAATAGTATTCTGTTCGTTTTACTATTTTGATTATTCTCGATAAAAATACGTTGATCCTGTGATTTGGAATATTAAAGTTAGATACCTACTTAAAATTATGAAATCCCATGTTGCTTGAATGAATCTTTAAAAAAAACAGGATAATAATCATAGTCAAAGATACTATAACACTGCCACATTCTGAGTAAATTATGTATTGGGGTTTCTCTGTTTGTACCAACGTTCCGTCTTCGATAACAATGAACTTTTTCAGAGCTCTTTTGAAGTCGACTGTCACCATATACGAATACGACTGATTACGGCGTATCTTTAATTAGCCGGTATGGTAAGACAGAGAGTAACAACAATTTTAAATTGGCAGTGGGGCATTTCTGTTTATTATTTATTTTATGTCGGACCGATTACTCAAAGCAGATGCTATAATAAATATATTCGATCTTAATAAATCACAATAAAAATAAATATTGTGGAAAGCAGACGTCAATCAGTCGGCTTTGGCCACAGAGATTACGATTCTGTTGTAGGCCGTCATCTCATAATAAGCGTTTAATCCCAACATAAAAGTGCCATTGTGAGTTCCGCGCATCTCAATTAACTTCATGCATGGTCAGATTCGTTATGTTCCCGTTGACAGTGAAACAACCTATACACATATATACGTATATACCTTCATTTGTATACTGAAACTATAGGTAAAGGTAGAAATCAGTGGCGGCTGGTACATAAGGTTACGAAGAGGCATGCGACCATTCTTATTTTATAGAAAATGTAAAACTGTTCTCTGCAATTTCGTTGTATAACAACGTTAAAATTCTGATATATATATATATATATATATATACATGCGAATGATGTAAATCCTATAAAAACCAGATACGAACTTTATAATAAAGGAGAGTAGGGAGTACAGGGAGTTTGTATCTCCACTGAACATAAATATATTTTTATTTGGATGAAAGTAGTGTATATGAGTATGGGTTAATTTTTACCAACTGTGAAATCTCGTTTTAATTTTTAGTTATTTGTTGAATCTTCGACTTCAAAAACTGTTTTTCATTTATTATAACCACATTATTTCACTATTTATTTACCATTAAAACAACTTTGAACGATACGTTACACTTTGATTAAGTAGATGATAGTTATATAGAATTTATTATATGTGAAACTATAATATGAAATAATGTAATATATTTTTTAGTATGATTATGTGTTTATTGAAATAATGCTGATTGTAGAATGTCATGTTGTAAGTGAACCCGTGACATACAGCATTTACTTTATAACAAAATGTAAACCAAAAACAGTCGTAAATCGATAACTGTATTAACGTTTATAAAATAAAATCCGGTCAGCACAGAACACCCATTACTGAACACAAAGAAAGAATAATATACAGACCACACATTTACCAACTGATACAAGAACCAAACACCAACTAAAGATTACTTCAAATTAACGAGGAAAAATTGTTGCTGTTTTTATGGCCTCACCGGAAATCGAACTCGGATCCTTAGCTTTACGGACCCAATCTCGTTGTTGCTTACTGGCCAGAGCATTGGTGCGTAAAGCCAAGGACCTGGATCCGATTCCCGGTGAGACCGTCAAAACAGTAACAATTTTTCTTCATTAATTTCAAGTAGTATCTTTAGTAGGTAAACAATTAATTCACATTCAAGTACTGCAACAAACAACTACAAAAAAAATCCTCAAGTATTCTATTTTTTAATAGCACAAAATGAAAGAAATATTTTGGGAGGAAGAATTTTTGAAGGTTTGGGAGTTTGGGACCGAGCAGTATCGTGTACACTAGATTACAATATTTTCTTTATAGCATTACACAAGACACCGGTTCGAGTCCGGAGTCCGTCTGTCTTGGTTCAAGTGTTTCTGTTGTTCCCATCTTGTTCGTCTCGCCATTCTCCCCTTAAGCTAATCACCTCCACCACCCGTCCAGTTCAGCGAATCCTAATCATCACTTTACATAAGTGTAGGTCAGTGGAACAGCCGTCCAAAAAGGCCCAAGGAATGTTGCATACAACTACAATAAATTAAATTGAATACTTATACATAAAAAAGGATTTATTACCCTGTAGGTTTTTATTACATTGCTATAGGGATATGAGGTCCTCTATTTAGGGAGGTTTCAAATAAAAACACCTGCGTATAATCATCCGTTAACAGCGGACGCTGGAGACAATTGAATTAGCTTTTGATTTGATCCTTAGCGCATAAAAATTTGGAGGTAGCACACGGGGGCTCCAGGAGGCTAAGCCTCCTCAAGAAGGATCTCAACAGCCGGCATTTATTGGATTATAAGTTATAGTAAAAGCTGTTAACGAAATTGATTCCCTGAAACAATACTTTGACCAGTGCTCTTTATTGTATACATTTTTGAAACGTGGAACCGTTACAAAATTCTATGGGGGTCGGTCTCTATTAAGATTACTGGAACAACGATGAAGTGAACATCTACAAATTACCAAAGTTATTTTTGAATATTATTCCAGCATCTTACAAGCCTTGGAAGAGAGTGCGGCGAATAAAAAGATAAATCGGGAATATGTGGCCGAAGGGACTGGTATTCTTATCACCATCCGAAAGATTGAATTTCGATCTTGCCTATGCCTCATGAAGTACGTTTTGGAAATAATCGAACCAGTTGACAAAATTTTCTGGTCCAGAGAGTCGAGTTTAATAGATTCCATCAGGGTCATCGACGCAGTCATTCATACTTTGGAAGGAATGAATACATCCTCCGATGACATCTTTCACAGAATCACATCAGTTCTTAATATTAATTCAGATGACATATCTCAAGATGGACCGAATCCGAAGAGACAAAGAAAAGTAAGCAAATTGTTGGTGGATTTCACAATTGCTGATAAAATAGGTCAAAGATCTGAATCTGATGACGATCCTTCGCAAATTTTGAAAGCTTTACATATGGAAACTTTGGATTTGATGCTTGCGGAACTGCACTTGAGATTTTCTCATAACAAAGATCTTTGCAAATCTCACCAAACTGAACATCGATGAAACAGGTACCATCACCTTGCGAAATGAATGTTGTGAAGAATTAGTGCTCAAAGTACAACCCTGACGACATGTTCGCTGAAATTTATAATCAACGAACTGCATTTGAGGACACCTACAGGCTTTTAGCGACTTGCCGTACCTTTAGATGTAGTACAGATGTTTGCGAGTCAGCATTTTCGGTACTTACACAGATCAACAGACCGCAAAGAATGTCTATGAAGCACCAACGACAAGCTAATTTAGTTCATATGGCGTTTATATGAAGATTATTGATTTGTTTGAGTTAATGCGAAAAATTAATGATTGTAATTTGCGAAAAACTGTTTTGAGACTTTCCAATTATTTTAATTGCGCCCACCCACAAAGTCCTTCCCCCCCTCATATCATTGGCTGGGTACGGCCCTGAGGTAGCATACAATGCTATAACAGCATACTTGAGATAGGATGAGTATCTGGACATATTTTCTCGCTTCAACGCAGATTGATTGATAAAGAGAGAGACCGAGAGAGAGAGAGAGATACGGCTGGGAAAAATAAATCCAAACAGGCCGAGTTAAAGCTGGACAGGATGTTCACATACAGTTCTAATCTCAAACCCGCTGCTATAGTATTGTATGCATGCTGAAATCATATTTCTATGCTCTAATATTCGATTATTATCTAAAATTGATTGCCCACATGATGGTAGGTTGGCTATATCTCGGCCTCATTATTATTAATTTATTTACCGTTGAGTGTAGTAGTTCACTCCATTCGGATTCTGTCAACTTACAAATTGAGATAGTTTAATTTAATGACTGAATCAAACATTAGCAGAATCATTCATAACCGAATTCCTTTAGTCTGACCAATTTCAAATTTTTGAAATCGTTATTGACATCACTACCTGTTTAGAAGAATCGTTATTAACTCAAGTACATTATGTCGATCGATCAAGTGTGTTTAATTAGAAATTACTGATAAAGGCCATTAAACGATTCAGGCAATCACACAAAATTTCTCCCTCTTTCCTGAAATTCATGCTGAATGTTCTAGTTCAAACACCCACGAGCCACCACTGGTACGATAGGATATATATATATGTATATATGTATGTTCGTAGGAACGCCGTTTAAGTGCATATTTTAAGTTCCAAAGAGACCAGCTGCGGTCAAGGTTTTGTTTTGTTACGTAAACCCACGACGATTCACAATCAACGGAGCTCTCACTCATGAGTGAGATATACATATAAATGCAAACGGCATGGTCAACGAGTCGATCCAGTGTCCAAACGCGAGAACCACAATTACAGAATATCGATACGACGATGAAAACGACCATTCATTTAATTCAATTATGCCAACAGAACGTGCCATTCTTTTTCTTTAACGTTCATTTATATGCAACTGCACGTGGCTTCAACCTTGCGTGAATGGAAGACTTTTTTAACTCGCTCGACCAGGACTTTTAAATCACAAAGAATAGACGTTCCTCTTCTTTTGAAAACCGCTTATTACGGTAATAAGATAACGAACAGCAAACAAACAACCACTGACAATCGTGCTGACTGAAGTTAATTAATGAAATACGTAGTAAGAAATAATTACCTGTACAAATACCACGTTATCTAATTATTTGTTTATTGAAAACTTGTATTATGGACACCTAATATTTTTCATTTCACTATCCTCATCAGTAGATACTTTTCTATACATTTTCATTTCAACAGGAAGTATGTGTACCTATAAAGTTGTCAATTCAAGGTACTCCCGCGTAAAATTCATAGCAATTTTGTTCAAAAAAGAGCAAAAACATTTGCTTTAGAAAAAACAAACATAAGTACTTTTATAAATATAAATATAAATATGGAATCAACAGAAACAACTACTCCGAGGGCTAATGCCGGTAGGAGCATTGAATTACACTGTTGATTCCGATGGACTCCTAGACGAAAATATAACGTATTCAAAAAAGAAGGAATTTGAATTATTATACTTATATTTATAATATAGCCTGTAAAGGCCTTTCTGCCAGCGCCCACCTGATGAGACCGATAGGTCGAAACCGGTCGTGGGATGTGGCTTTCGGTTCGTTGTGCCTACTTGGTAGGACTCGTTCAAAATATGAGATCTTAAAATTTAGACGAATAAGGATTCGAATTCCTTATTTTTTGAATATAAGTACTTTTGTCCTTATTTAAATTAAATTATGCTAATATTTAATATAGCTAAACTATTTTACTGATATGAGAAAACAGAAACCAAGATCCATCATTGTAGAAGGCACACATACTGTTAGAACAATTTTATTATAAATTATTAAAAAATCGTGGAACAAAACACAATGTTGTTCCACTAATCATTATCAAGAGTGTTAGAGTTTAAATCTTGATAATGATCGCTGTCGATCGATACAATATTGTGGAGCTTCACAATATAAATTAATGAAACAACATTGTGTTTTATTCCACGCTTTTTAAACAGTTAAATATGTTTCCCAAACGTTGCACTATTGAGAGTTTAAATTTTATTATACATATATGAAACAAGACACACTAAAATTTAAAAATCAGGTAAAACTAGTAGAAAACTAAAAATTTAAGTTCTAATGTTTAGATATTAACTACTTATCTTCATAATATTTATTAGTGGAGGTCTTTCAAGGCAATTTTTAAATCCATTTGAGTAACTTCATATCAAAAATTAAAATAAAATTGATAGAAAGTGCATCTCATTCATTGTGAAACATTTTCTCAAAAACTAGGTTTTTTTAGTAAAAAAACACTGGGTAACGTTTCACTAAAAATTTTAATTATCTTAACAGTATTGTTTCAACCCTTGTGGGTTATTTTCAAGAAAAAATATTGTTATTGTAGATACAACATTTTATCATGAAAATGACCCGCATCGATGTGATTAATTTTTGAATTAAAAAAATATGAAATAAAACAATTTCGAAAACTTTTACTGTAATTTATTAACTAAACTCTACGTATTTCGCCTTATAAGGATATCGTCAGGAGTATGAATTATACTAAATAATATTCTAATGTACATTTCTGTTTATAGTGGATGGTTTTGGGAAGGGGTTACAATATCAGGGTCTAACAAGGAGTTATTTTCAAAGTATATTTGGTCATTTGTAATAATTTTATTTGATTTGATTGATTTTTTAATTTCAAAAATTTCATATCTGTCTAAAATGGGGCCACCTTTTAAATTATGTAACAGTTTTAAATTGCTTTTGTTTATACTATAGTTGTTATCAATAAGATGACTGGCTAACCCCGAAGCATGTTTGTTGTAGGTATTTAACATAATTCATATGTTCATTGAAACTAGTCAAGACTTCTCTTTTGGATTTACCGATGTATACGGCCGGACAATCCGAACAGGTAATTTCGTATACACCGCTTTTTCTGAGAATGTCGGGTTTATCAGTCATCTTATTGTTGACAAGGAATTTACCTAACGTAAATTGGTTGAAATATGCCGCATAGATCTAAAACTGTTTAAGGGTTTGGAAATATAAGTGAGAAACTGGGTAATACCCCTCCCCAAAACCATCTACTATAAACAGAAATGTACATTAGAATATTATTTAGTATAATTGATACTCCTGACGATGTCCTTATAAAGCGAAATACGTATAGAGTTTAGTTAATAAATTACAGTGTAAGTTTTAGAAGTTGTTTTATTTCAAATTTTGTAATATGTTGTTTCACCAAGTGATAATGGCGGATATTTTAAATTTAAAAAAATATTTCATTATTAATGAAACAATATTGTTGAGATGAATAAAAATTTTAGTGAAACGTAACCCAGTGTTTTGTTACTCAATAGTATCTTAGTTTTTGTCAATAATTAAACTTCACTTAAGAAGTGAAACAGTGTGCGAACAAGTAATTATCTTGAACCAGTGTTTTCGCGTTTTTTGTTATTTAGCATATTACCCATCATTTAAATTTTAGTTTAGTACAATATTTGCATCATGTTTGCGAATTGTGAAGATATGTTTCGTCCATATGTATTCAATGAGGTAAAAATATTCCAACATTTCCTGGTTGTACGCTTATACATATTTACTTGGCAAAGTTCCATTATGCTGCCTTTTGATAGATGAAAATCTTTCCGCATAGACACATAAACGTAAATGGACCGGCATCAGTGTTTTCAAATTGAGAAGCACGTTTGATAGTATCGCAAACAGCGGTCACAGGCTTCAAGATGTTGCTCAAAAGGGCCTACATTTATATGGAGTCCATTAAACATTGCGAAAATTTGAAGTATTACCTCACATGAAATTATAAAAGCGGGAATCTATAGAGCAGAAAAGCATGCACCGTCAATGTCCATTATATGTATTTTTAAAGAGGCCCATTGAAAACTAAAATATTACATAAGGGCTTCAATTTTAAATAAATTATTAAATGTCAAATAAAATTACTCCGAAAAAAAAATTATAATTTTTAACGAACTTTTATGTACTTAATCGTTATGGTGGAAATTTAATTCAAGTATTTAAAGTAGGTAGTTGTTTACAATTTTGATTTTGGTTTGGAAACTTTTTATTTTCATAAATTGAAATTTCAAATTTAATATTGCCGTGAAACAAATATACCTTAACGACATAATTTTGAAATGCTTTGTAAAAGAAGCAAAGAACTTTATTAATTTTACTATCTGATTCATCATTCAAACTGAAAAAAAAAAAACTTTTTCAGAACCTACCTAGTTGTTCATCACAAATTTTTCACCTTTCAATCTTATTAATCGTACGATTTTATCGAATATGGATTCTTCTTCATTTATTTTCTGCAGTCTCAAATTATTATTTGGATTTTTTCTTCACTACGATCGCGATACTAAATTAATAACAGGGGATCTTCTTGGTACCTAAAGTACTTATTCAGTATTGTCTACCGGCATAAACATTTTTAATTAACTTCACATCGTAGTAGTGTAAACCATTATCTTAATCTTTTAATCGGACATCCTTAAAAGGATGTTAAAAGGTTTTGCCGTATTTGGAGCTCATATTGATTACTACTAATTGGTAGAAAATATCGTTACAGTATTTCTACAGAAAATATAGAATAGTGTTACAGACATTACATGTAACGTTGAAATAGTTTATAACGAAACTCAAGGTGTAGACAGTATTCGTTATATGTAATATAAAAAATAACATACATATAAATAAAATTTCAAATGTTATGATAACGAAGTGTGTGTCCTTTTCTATCGCATGCATTATAGCACATAAGGTTTTTATTTTCTTGACAACTCAGATGTGGCGTATTTGTTAGTTTTTTACAGAGAATGGCTACGTCCTTAAGGAGAGTCTTATCAATATAGTGTTATAAGACAAACTAACTAATAAGTACAGACAGCGTAGTAAACGCCATCTGTAGGAATTTACTATGCTTATCGGGGATTCAATAATGTTCAACAAGGACCTTTTATAATAAGGATATCGACTTGTCAAACTCGAGTTTTCTTTTATAGGAAACCAAACGCTAAGTGAATGTGTTTTTTTTTTTAGAAATGTATGTAAAGATAAGAATAAAAGACAAAAGAATGTTTCAACGAATCTATTTCGAAAAACTCGACATATGTTTCCACCGGGCGGTCTTTATCAAAAGTAGATTAATACTAAATTATACATTAAATGTTCAAACCTTAAATAGTAAATTGCAGTTTATATACATGAGACAAGTTAAAAACAAGTTAATATGCATTAATTGGGGAAATTGACTCATTAAGAACTTTTAATCATAAATCGGTTATTAACAGTAGGGTGTTGTTTGTCAATATTTCAATTTGTTATTTTTATTTGAAATTGCTAATTTGATTTCTAAATGCTCCAGAAGTGTGAGCTTTCTAGATTTTTATGAATTACGCAATAATTTAATTTTTTTTTGTCAAGATTATGGTTATTTTGAACACAATGTTCAGCAAAATCTGTTGAGCAAGTTTTGTTTTTAATTGAGCGCTTATGTTGACAAATACGATTTTTTAGAGCCCTACCACATTGTTCAATGTATATGGCGTCACAATCCTTGCACGATAATTTGTAGATTCCGCTTTTTTGTAATTTGTCTTGTTTTGGTTTATTATTAACTATGACATTGCCAAGCTCTAATCTATTGACTTCTAACACTTTTAAAATCTAACCTTCTTAATCTATTTGAAATTTTGGAGCATTCTCAAAATATTTATTTATCAAATAGTTAAATTATTAGAGTCAATGCGGAAATCTCGTGCTCTTTTAATTGTTGTTTAAAGTGACTTCTATTTACTCTGAACATTTTTTAGAAATGCTCTGCATTAGTTGAAAGCAATTATATCTTTCGTCATTTCGCGCTATTTAAATAGTTATGTAAGTAGATGTGTACCAACAACAATAACTCATTGCTTCGATCCATTATCACTTAACTACCGGTTTCCATTCATTAGTTTTTATCTCCGGTCCGTGTTATTTGCTTCCTGACCTTAAGCAAGCGAGTAAACGGGTAAAGAAAGAAAGAAAAGCAGCCAGCCGCACCGACAGTTCGCTCCTCGCTGTCGTTGTCGTATCGTACACACGAATCATGACTTCCTTGTATGGAGCACGCTCCTGCCGCGGTGATACGGTATTCCTGACGGTTGGTAATGAATGACCTCCATGAGAATGTCATCAATGGCCAAGATTACAGCGGCTTTATTTATACATATGTCCCAATGAGAATTCCATTAGGTAAATCTATTTACTTATTGTCCAGTTTGCCCCGTGAAAATTGAATTATACTAATGGAGGACACAAAGGATTTCAATTGATAATGATCCCTATCATAATATCGAAGCAATTCCATTATAACTAGATTTAGTCATACGATAATACGATTCCTATATTTATTTTTTAAATAGCGATACATGAAAGAAGAACACAACAAACCAGCCTTTATTCCTAATAATATCCTTTTAACTATATAAATTTCCTCCCATCCTTAGTAGTGACAGATGATACTAAAATTTAATAAGGAATAAGCATGTGCTAAATATTCTTGTTTTTGTGGTTTGATTGTTGCAGGAACAATAAAATAAAATCTATGCCCTTCCAGATGCCAAAAATACATAACCCTACAACTTAATTAATTATGTATATAATTTAAGTAACTAAATTTGTCAGAGATTAAGAAAATGTGATTTAAATATAATATGTGTAAATAAAACTAACCTACACTTTCAGCCAATAACATGTATATCAAGTTAAATTTAAAAATTGTGATGCCTCTTATATTGGGCAGACTGAGCGATCCTTAAAAAACAGAATTGACGAACATGTTAAATCAATTGAAAATAAAAACAAATGTACTGGAATCGCAGACCATTGTATTACAGACAAACATCTTTTAGATTCAGAAAATGTAAAATTATTAAACAGTGTTAATAAAAGTCAGAACCAACAAATTTACAACGACCAACTAGAATTTGGGATTTCCCCCATATTAAAATCTTCACTATAAATAAACGTAAAAAAGTTACCGACCTACTGTGCGGCGTGATCTAATGCTCTAGATAATTTCTTTAGTATTCGGGAGGTCACCGGTTCGAATCCGGGTCCGGCTGCTCTAGTCCCAAGTTTTCTGTAGTTTCCTTGGATCACTTAGCCAAATGCTGGGGCGGTAATATACCCCAGATAATCTTTCACTTTTCTTCTGTCTTCATTTCGTTCGTTTCATCTTTTTCTGCCTAACCACACCACCCACCCATTCCCACAATTCCTGAAGAGCCTGAAGAGGGCCTTACGCCCTACCCTTCGGCTTTGCACATCAGTATAGGTCGGAGGGACTGCCCGCCCACCAGCACGAGTAACTAGTGGGAATGAGACACAAAAACAGTTTTTTTTTCCGACCATTAGTATATATCTGTTACTCATCCCTTTTGATAACGATGTTACTGTCGAAATAATTGTTAAGGTTTTTATTATTCGTCTAATTGTTAAAATGTATCAAGTGTCAAGCAACCAATCAATTTCTAAAGTTCTGAATGCAAATAATAATATAACATAGGAGTAGCTTAAAATTAACTTTTATGATTAATAAATATGACACTACTTATACAGCTTAAGTTACACTAAATGACGTTATTTGTGAGTTATTTTTGTGGTGAAATGAAAATAAAATTTCATGTGTCAAAGTAGATTATGATTTTATCGTCAATAACCGGAACTGATGTAGGTTGAATTTACCTCCTACATGTAAATGTTGTGCCTTCAAAACAAAGCATGTATTTCCTTTTTTCAAGAAAAATATACAGTTTGTACTTAGGTGCCATTTTTAAATTATAAACGTATTTTACTTTCTGTAGATACCTATATACATACATAAACAAATGATTGGAAAAATGGAATCCATTCCCTTCGTATGGTACAAACTTTTTCTAGTTCTCGGTGATACAAACTACTTTCCTTTTTTTCTTTGGATGTTTCTCTTATTGTGTTGTTTATTTCCTTCATTCAATTTTAACTCTACGTAGATGCCATCTCCAGTAGGTGTAATACATATCTAGTTTCCCTTATACGTATTTATGTTTTCGATTCGTTTTGAGAAACATCTTTCTTATATAAAACACAATGGAAGTAAATTCAGTTGTTCTTTCCGCATTGGGTTGGTTACGTTTATTGTTGTGTTGTGGCATTAGGGCCATCACACCCGTAAAATTTACCGTCTAGGTATGTAATGCCCGTACAGATCTCTGACTTGCTTGAAGACATTGTTGCGCGAACGTGAATAGGACTATTGTTCATTGCGAGAATTCACAGTTCGGTAGATAATTCTACCATTGGAGTACTACAACAATAACACACAAAGTATTATTTCGCAGAAGTTTAAAGCTTCCCCTTCTATTATATTTATCTAACGTAAGTAAATGCTTCTTGCCTTCTGTTCATCCTCCGTGCAGAATACAATGTTTAGCAAAGCGACTTGGTTTAAGTATGTATGTATAAAGCTAATGAATTACCGTACTTGGAAACCGTAATGGTCTTTTACAGGAAGGAACCCATTCTGTTGATTGATGTTTACCTTTGCTTCATTCTAGAGTCTAAACCGAGGACGGAAACTTTCTCGTATAAAGGTTTTCTTTAACATTTGACACTTTCAAGTTCTAAGAAGCTTATTTGTGAAGAACATTAATTTATTAGAATTAAAACCACTTTAAGTGATTTATTATCATTTTACGCAAATCATTATCTAAAGTTAACACGACAAGCGAGGGTGAAAAGTCTTCGAAATAAGGCACGTTCATTAACGTAAATTTGTGCATGTTTATTGATAAAGTGTTTAAATTACTCGAAAAAGTCACCATTTTTACATGATACGTATTCTTAAAAGGATTACGATATTATTTGTTGGTTATTTTATGGTGTGCCATTTTTGAAATATTAAAAAAAGGACGCTTTACACTGAACTGATTCCAATATAAATTTCAAATCACAAATATAATCATTGAATAGGCGAGTTCACAAAATATAGATTCAGTTATTTCTCTCTGCGCTGCTTTTGACTTCTGCCAACCATGAACATCTGCATCTTTTGTATAAGTCCCAGCCAATACTAATACATGGCCGGAATTCTGAAATATGACGTCACTACTGAAAGACCTAAGGTCGTTACGGTTGCCTCTGTTCTAGCGCATTGTTGCTGCTAGTATATAGGTAAATTAAAAACAATATTTTTTCGATAAACTATTGTTTTCACATTCAAATATAAAGTGCGCACATCTATTATATTTGTCAAAATTAAATTAGAAAGAAAATATTATAGTCCAAAAGTCATTCTCCTTATAGTTGCCATCTTTTATTAAATATTATCAATACAAACTGCAATAGTCACGGTTTCAGTGGGATATAAGACCTTCCTCAAATTGGAATGTTTATAAAAAGCATTACTGATCTTCCACTATTTTATTTTTCAAGTATACTAAATTTATTTTGCAATTTCAACATTTTACGCTACAACCACCCAAATAAGTTATAGCAGACATTGTTCCCCTTGTTGACCCCTTCGAAACTTGTGGATTTAAATTGACTTCCTTTTTGAAGAGATGTTAGGTGTAGTTACTATCGACGCAATTTTACTTCCTGCTCTTATTGTATTCTGTGAAATGTTATCCCAATATATTAATTAATCATACATATTTGTGTCTGGAGACGCCTGTTGCAGTATACCCACATTTTAACACAACACACATACCTAAACATACTTTGGCAATACAAACATTGCGTGATATTTTGTATACATTACTTTAACCTTCTCCATCTTTTAGAATTTATATTTTCATGATAGGTAATTATAGTGCGTTTGTTTTGTACTTTTGTGCAATTTATTTAATTATAGCTAAACATGGGTATGCACTTTATTATTAGTATATATATTGTCTAATGCCGCCAATTAAAGAACCGGTAGCGACAGATAATTCGTGCAAGGTCAAAATGATAATTGTAATTATCACTTTTGCCTATATTCTTATTTACTTCCATGTACCGAGTATATTTTTACATTTTTGTAAAATATTATATATTAAAATATGTACAACGACCAACATACATGTAACATATAGTGATTGTATGATTAAACTAATATTTTTTTACATGCATTACTCAATGTGTATGTATATAGGTACAATGTACATGTCACGCATATAAAATTTTACAAAACTCGCAAATAATCTTGTTGCATTAGTAACAAATACCGTACTCGAAATATTGTTAAAAACATACTTAACGTCACACTGACTTTTACAATTAAAATCGATGTGAAAACATTTTAATCATCTAACTGTACGAAGGTTTATGGGTTAAAATGAATTTAGATTATTCAAGTTTTCAACTTTTTAATGTAATCATTGATAGAAGTTAATAAACAATACCAAAAAGTTTTAAAAAGCAAAAAATACAATGACTCTGTCATAACATTTATTGTCTTTTGATATGTCAATATAAAAAAAATTGTTTTCTTCAATAGAATCTAAACAGCCATTTATGTACATGTTCAAAAAACGCAGTTCCGGTATTAAAAGATGAGTAATATTAGCGAAAACACTACAATTCCTATTTGAACGCAAACCTGTTGTGACTATAGAATGCTTAAATAATAATATGCATACTACCTATGTCATTTACTAAAGTCAAAGGACCCTGTCACGTGGTTCAGGTAGATGGGTATAACGTGAATTCAAAAATAGAACAATTAAATATTCTGAATGCGTAGGTTTCATCATCAACGTTAAAAAATCTTCTACTAATGTTCACGTATTTAACTGAAAACTATGTCCAAGCGGAAATAATTATTTATTATGAACATTAGCATCAAGAAATCTTTGTACGTATCTATTTACATGTTAGCATAGAAGAATTATAGTTGAAAACATTGAATGTTTAAGTGAATCAGAAATAAAGCAAATGGAGCTTATTTCTATTTATTACAATTACACATACAAATAACGTAAATGTTACGTTTAATTACTTATTAAATGTTGATTACATGTTTCGGTTAAAACACATATTATCGAAAAAGACGTTGGGGTAATAAACGAAGTTCAAGATTCACATATTAAAACCGTTAATTCTTGAACACGTTGCTTGTAATTTTATTGATATATACAATTAGTCGCTTTCGATTAATTTTAAGAGCGATACAGTATTGCAGCAGTAAAGAAAAGCAATTTTTTGCAGTACTCAATATCTGTACCGAGTTGGTTCAAAGACAGTTTTTTAGGCGGTTAATTTGACATATTCATGAAAGCAACTTTTTATTTGGTTGTTTTAAGCATCTTGGAAAAAATATATTTTAAGGCGGTGCTACAGAAGTGAACTTTTTTCGTCAAACTTTCAAAATAAAAAAAATCATTTCCAATCGCTTTGTAATAGCTATCCATTGATTCTTACTATACACTGTGTTTCCATTCCAAAAACGTTCCATAATTTATTCTACAGATATCGAGCGGCATGGTTTAGTGCTCTAGATCATTGCTTTAGTATTTGGGAGGTTACCGGTTCGAATCCGGATCCGGCTGCTCTAGTCCAAGTTTTCTGTGGTTTCCTTGGATCATTTAGGCAAATGCTGGGGCAGTAATATTCCATAGATTATCTTTCACTTCTCTTCTGTCTTCATTTCGTCCGTTTCATCTTTCTCTCCCTAACCACAGCACCCACCCATTCCCACGATTCCTGCAAGGAGGCTGAAGAGAGCCTTACGCCCTACCCTTCGACTTTGCGCCACAGTGTAGATCGAAGAGACTGCCCGCCCACTAGCACGAGTAGCTGGTGGGAACGAAACACCTAAAATTTAAAGCTATCGTATAGATAAACTGACCTTAAAAGTAAATTCTCACTAAAAGTTTCAATTCCGTAAATTATTGTATAAACATAGTTATGCACATTATCTGTGTATGTAGTGTACCTTCTATTCGGTTAACATTGATTTTAGATGAAGAGGCTGACAACTGACGGAAAGGCCAGGACTAGTGAACGGAAAAACGTTCCATATAAGTTCATTTTTGTTAAGATTAAAATCGTAGGACTACAATGAATAGCATATGTATTTAGGAGAAAATTCTATACTGTACAATTTAGATGATTATATGTCATCATCCATTAATTTATAAAATATAATAAGTAACATTCTCTGTCAACATTTCTTTTCTTCAATATAAGTATTTTGAATCTAAAAACGTTTTCTCCATTTTCTTTGAGAACGCTCTTCCTCGTCCAGAGTAATAACAGCGAAAACCATTAAATTTCCTTTAGACTACATATTTGCAATTACATTCACATTACCTGCATATATGGTGTACTGATAACGAAAGGAAACGTTATCAAATTGTATAATATATTTACAGAATGGATATGGATATGGAATGTACAGTCAGAATCGACCTTAACCCTAACACAGATTCTTAGATACCTAAGCAGCATCTAAAATACTGCAATTGTGTAAGATTTAATCTTTTCTAACGGGAAATCACGTGAGAGAGTGGAATATAATAAATACTTACACCAAAGGATTTTGTAATTACAAATAAAAATCATTAAGTGTTCTTCCAATACAAAAAAATTAAAGCACCTGTCTCAAAATATAGTGCAGAAAGAACACAACAACAAAACTATTTTTGTACCAAACAAAATGCAATTATTTCGCTTTCCGATTAAAAATTTGGTTTTACAGCTTGACGTTTCATGCTTTTAATTTTTACATTCAGTTACCACCTTCGCTTTTAATCCAACGGAGAGAAATTAATTTTTAGTTGATGCAGTGGTTTAACAATATCTCTTCTATATTTTATTTCTTTTACAAGAATAACATGTTATGTTAATTATAAATATAAGTGGACTAGAATAAAAATGTCTTCAAGACTATCGAAGACAACTGATGACCATCAGCTAAATGCAAATGCAAACTAGGGAATTCTACTCGAATGTCTGAAATTATCGCCTACATTTTATTAAACAAAGGCATGATTAATTTAACATTCAATGGTTATCAGTCAAAATGTGACAATACTACGCGCTTCTACTCAACGCACCTGTCCAAACCAAATAGAATAACTCATTTACTAATGATACTGTAGTGCAAAGCCGCAGTGTAGGGCGAAAGGCCCTCTTCAGCCTCCTTGCAGGAATCGTGGGAATGGGTGGGTGGTGTGGTTAGGGAGAGAAAGATG
Organism: Agrilus biguttatus; assembly: GCA_963921985.1. NCBI lineage: Eukaryota > Metazoa > Arthropoda > Insecta > Coleoptera > Buprestidae > Agrilus > Agrilus biguttatus. The sequence goes on from OY998117.1 coordinate 34,558,055, forward strand.
AGACGGACGAAATGAAGACAGAAGGGAAGTGAAAGATTATCTGTGGAATATAACTGCCCACAGAAAACTTGGACCAGAGCAGCCAGATCCGGGTTCGAACTGGTGACCTTCCGAATGCACGAACGAGAGGGGTTTGTAGTTGTCGCGATGAGCTTGTCTTGCCATGCAGGGTAACCCTTTTACTCCCTAGGTGCGGCTAAATATGTTTCATACCAAAAAGTTATTATAATCCATTTTAAACTGACATGAATCATGACGGTACGGAGAAGACGTGCCTACTGAAATCACGCACGTGTTAAATAAAATCAATTGTCATCTTTTACCGTATGGATGTCAATTACAATGTAGTTCTTAAAATCCGTTTCTTAAACAGCACAAGTGGTACACATTGCCATACCCAAGCTTAAAAATGAATTATGACTCTTAATGACATATTAATTGAAGTATCGCACACAAGAATGCGCAAAAAAGAATAAAATGACAGGATGTTGTGTCACAACTAATAGCAAGTGTATTATACGCAGCAGGAATTTTGTACACATTGCGTGTCGACAGGAAATTTTGCATTAAATGATGCAATTCCATGCGGAGACGACGAGAAGGGAATCCAAACTCATGCCGATGACAATTTTAAACGAAAATGGTTTATTCTGTCAGGTAACGTTTCCTCAATTAAGCGCTTTATTTGTTTACTTCAGTTCCGTTGCCCACGGTAACGTATGCACAATTTTAGTTAGAGATATATATATATGTGTAGGTAGTTAGCTATGTATAGCTTATTTATTGTTCGCATAATTGAAAACCACAACAAAGCCAGTGAGTCGTTCATGCGAACAGCGCTCTTTATACGAGCATTTCAAAAATTATTTCTCTTTGTCTAAATAGCGTGATTTTCGAAGTTTCCATTAGCAACTCAACGAATAACTAGTTCTGAAAATGGAAATGTATACATATATACGTCAAGATCGATAAGCTATAGTAGATTTTATTTTAATTTCAACTGAAATTACATTACTGGTACAATTAGTAAATTTTTTAACTTTTAACTGATTGTTACCCATGACTTTGTCCACATTAATAATCGATCGAGGAAGTTTTCAAATACTTCTTCTGAAGATGCCCTGGTAGGATGAAACAATTGTCAAGAATTAAATAAAATTATAAGTGGAAATTTGTGTTTTATTTTATTTTACTATTCAAGTTTAATGTTTTAGGTTGTTGAATTTTTAATTTTGCGGGAGTTTGGGGGAAGCCACGTCTCTGGATCCGCCCCTGATTAAATCCAAGACTTATTAATTTGCGAGATCAGCGCCAAAAATAAGACTACGTCTGCAAAATTTGATTAACACTGCCGTAAGACAACTGCAACAAGGCTATTGCTATAAAACATTGCGCACGTCATATCTATTATATTAATCCGTGTGTGACATCCCATAGTAGAATTATGATTCGGGTTTAAGGACCGTAATGTAATGAACAGGTCCAGACGTTTTCAATAGACGAAGATTATACCTCGAAGTTTTGGCAGCGACTGAGCGTTTGTTCTTATATAACATCCCATGTTAAAAAGAATATTGTGGAATGGCACTTTTTCATATCATTATTTTTTCTGTAGCAATTGTTTTTTTTTTATTTTGCCTTAAAAATTACAAGCAAAATAGGGTGGTACAAGTTTGAATTAACGAAGTCACAGTAAAGTGCAACTAAAACTCTATTTCTTTTGTGTTATATTTATGTTACGTTCATATTTGTGGTTCATACCTGATCCCTTTATTTTGAGCCCACTTTCTAAATTATACGCTTTTACTAATAAACATAAATTCAAAAATAGGTAAAAATATTTTCTATAACTTTAGCGATATTATAAGGCATACAAATTTTATATATTTCGAAAAGATTGTACAAATACAAGTAAGATATACATATAAAAAAGTCTTATAATTATCCGGATTTAATATAACAAATAAAGATTGTGATGATAAAATAACCTCAAATCAATGGGAGTTGTGATCCGTTCATTGGGCTACTATCCACTATCCTGGTAAAGGAGAGTTTAAAATGTACACTGATGAAATGGAAAAAGGTGAAAATGATAATATAGAGTTGGAAATTTTTGTACGAGTGGTTGCAACTCGGGTTTTTGAATACGAATAAAAAATGTGCAAATATATCCTCCAAGATGTGAGATTTAAGATAAGTTCTGGACTTGGTTTGAAATAAGGTGAGTGGCGGACTTGTTCTGCGTCCGTTATTTTAAAGCTATAACGAAGACATAAAATGAAAATTTTGAAATAGGATAGCAACACTGTAACTCCTCTAGAGTGACTGTATGTAACACTCTTATGAGGAACACAAGTTACCAGCAAATAATAAATAAATAAATAATATTTGACGACGATTTAGTAGTTCTATCGTAATATCCAAAATTTATATCTGTATTAAATAATAAATGTACATTGATGAGATTTACTGTACATCTCGTAGATGTTTTTATGAAGTCTTCAATTTAATATAAATTATCTTCTGAACACAGTATTCTATTAAGCGTCTATTTTTCAAATTGAAATTGGGACGCAAATGTCATAAGGTTAAAATCAATACATAAACAATGAAGATTATTTATACCCTACAGGAAAAATGTCGATATCAACCACTGCGGTAGGTTAATACAATATGTGTTCTATTTCAAGAAATTGCAACCATATTTGATAATAAGCGAAAGATTAATGGTCGACGATTTACTTACAATCGAAGACAAATATATCGCTATGTAACAGAGGTCGAAACTTTTTTAATGGCTGTTCCCCGTGAAGTCAAAAAAACCAAGGTCTCACTTCACTTCAAATTGTTCCTGTTCTACTTTTTTTATTTGGAGTATATCTATAGGCTAGAACATAATGAAACTCTTTGACCTTTCATTTATAATGAATCTAATGAATCAATTTTTAAATTATGTGCCCACTTGTAAACAGCGTTTATATTTTACATTCAACTAGTCAGGAACGCACACGAAATCACGGCCAATTATTGTTTTTTACGTTCGAAATTATTTAATTACTACTTCGAACTTTTTATACAATTGTACTACATATTATACTCGAAGGATCATATAAAACGCCGTGTTGTAAATATAACGAATTTATTAACTACGAACTGTTCTAAACTTATTATAATGAAAATTACGAATTAAATTCTATTCGTGTCTTATGAAAATAACCAATTTCACGTTACTCTCAGCGAGTCTACAAAGAACTGCAAACTAAAATTAAAATTTTTGTAAAGTAGGCTCTGAACTCAACAAATTATCCCTCCCAACAACAAGGTTATTGATTGTAATACGTGCACAATAACAATGGGACAAACCCTCATCTGTTCTTCGAAGAATTTGCCTACTTGACAGTAGATTTCGGAAATATTTCTATTACTAGATACAAAAACATAATGAACCAATAACCATAAAACTTACACTAAAATTATAATAAAGTACCACAATGTTTGTGGCACAAAATTCCTGTCGGCATATCACAATATAAGGTCCGTGTTTCTTAAAAATTATAGTAAACAACAGTAAAATTGTTCACTTATTTCATCAATATTACATGTAATACTTAATATATATTCTAAAAGTAGCGACAGAAAAGTAATGTTATGGTGTTCTGAGTAGGTACACTTCGGATTTTTGGACATTTAGAATATTTTTTGTTTTTTAATCTATCCAGGAGAGCTCTAGTCCTCTCCCCTGTATGTGGGCTTTGTGTTGTTGGTTCGTGAATTTAAATTACACAATTTCAAAGATTTGCATTTTCATAAAATTAAATTATTATTTACATATTATATTATTCATCATTAGTTTTAAATTTCTAATGTTTAGTATTATCTATAATTACAGTTTCAATGATAAATTGAAAAAGTTCTTTGATCATCCAATTTGAACGAGTTCGGCTGTATACAAACATGTAAATATAAATCTACCGCTATATACCCTATTCGACCTAAATTTTACTGCCGATTCCCTTTCGAGTTTTCATGTTTATATTTAATAAGTGGCACTTGATCATGAAACGTTCTAATAAAGCCTTTCATCGCACGGTACCTGCTCTACCTTGATACAGTGATATCTCATCTGAGAGATAAACTTTCTAGGACTTGATAAATTCATACATTCGAACATAAATAAGCTGATGCTCAGAAAAACTGAAACTAACAATTTTTAATTTAAATGGGGATGTTGATAGCAGTACAAGTGAATTAATTGTAATTAGTGCCAACATTAATTGATATACTTATAGTCAAAGCAAATTTTCGGAAATATGTAAAGTTTGCATTCGTCTTCTGCTTACTTCAAAGTTGTTAAAAATGATGTACAAATAAATGTAAATAATTTCTAAAATATTTATAAACTTTTCTTTAAAATAAAAAAATTGAAATTTGTCATGATTGAAATTTCTTACTATATGTATCTATACTTTTTAAGGTTTCCACAATACGAAAACTCAACTCACACTTGAGGAGTCTTTTAAAGATTAGAAATGAATTTGTTTTATAAAGTAATGAAGAGTGGGGGTATGCTTAGTAAATTTGTTTTCATTATTTAACACCCTACTACTATCTACTGTAGACAATTATTTATTGTAGTACCTATTTTGTAATAGTAAATGTGCATATAAGTGTTTTAATAATCCATAAAAAAATATTTACCCTTCGTATGTTCTAAAAAATATTCCACATATGTCTCTAAAAGAACATCTGAGGGTTAACAAAAGAGAACTACCAGAACAGTTTGTTTTGAAATATACGTAACTAGGTACGTGTGTGTGGCATCTGTTTCTCGTAAAAATCTTATCAGATAAATATTAACGCAAAACTTCCCGCGAGGCAGATGGACTTTTTGTAGTTCACATGCGTGATAATGCAGGACTATCATGACTGACAGTCTCGAACAAAGAGACTCAGGGGAATTACGAATTGCACCCCCCAATTTTTCCATTAATAAATACCTTTTTATCACCATAAAATTAGTTTGTCATGTGATACTTGATACAGTACCTAAAATTTCAAAAACATGTTATACAATTATTTGATAGTAACTAACATTGTCTTTTATTCATAATTATTGTAAGCGCATAATAATGTTTTGTTTATTCATCAGTCAACACCATCAGTTCGGTTAAAATTAGAAAGTTTTCGATCTATGGCCTTCCACCTTTGAACTATCTAGTATCTATTTTATTTTTCATTTCTCTTCATCTCCGTAAGATAAACAAATTTCTAAAACAAAAAACATCTTCGGTTACCTTTATGTTTTTAACTTTAGAACTTTTGGTGCGTCTAATTAATTTTAAAGTTAGAAAGAACTGTTTCGGAGAACCCATAACTTCGATTTTTTCCCAGTAAAAGAAAGAGAAGCTTAAAATTATCATAAATTTAAAGTTTATTACCATAGTTTATGTATTGCGAGCAAGGATTTTGAATAAATGAATTTTAACTAGCTAGTTAGTTATCTAACTTGTAACAAAGCATATAATTCAGAGGCTTCCTAAGCCAGATATTATCCTACTGTCAAAATTCGCAGGATGGTAAAAATTGGTTTTGTCTAATCGTAAGGTATGTATGCAGCTGTGTTGTTTAAAGTGTAAATAATAAAAGAAAAATTGCTGTAACTGTCAGTATGCTATATTACACCCTTAACTGAGAGTATTTCTAAAGTGTAAATAATAAAAGAAAAATTGCTGTAACTGTCAGTATACTATATAACAACTTTGCACCCTTAACTGAGTGCATTTCTATAGTGTAAATAATAAAAGAACAATTGCTGTAACTGTCAGTATGCTATATTACAACTTTGCACCCTTAACTGAGTGCATTTCTAAAGTGTAAATAATAAAAGAAAAATTGCTGTAACTGTCAGTATACTATATAACAACTTTGCACCCTTAACTGAGTGCATTTCTAAAGTGTAAATAATAAAAGAAAAATTGCTGTAACTGTCAGTATACTATATAACAACTTTGCATCCTTAACTGAGTGCATTTCTATAGTGTAAATAATAAAAGAACAATTGCTGTAACTGTCAGTATGCTATATTACAACTTTGCACCCTTAATTGAGTGCATTTCTAAAGTGTAAATAATAAAAGAAAAGTTGCTGTAACTGTCAGTATACTATATCACAACTTTGCACCCTTAAGTGAGTGCATTTCTAAAGTGTAAATAATAAAAGAACAATTGCTGTAACTGTCAGTATGCTATATTACAACTTTGCACCCTTAACTGAGTGCATTTCTAAAGTGTAAATAATAAAAGAAAAATTGCTGTAACTGTCAGTATACTATATAACAACTTTGTACCCTTAACTGAGTGCATTTCTAAAGTATAAATAATAAAAGAACAATTGCTGTAACTGTCAGTATGCTATATTACAACTTTGCACCCTTAACTGAGTGCATTTCTAAAGTGTAAATAATAAAAGAAAAATTGCTGTAACTGTCAGTATGCTATATTACAACTTTGCACCCTTAACTGAGTGCATTTATAAAGTGTAAATAATAAAAGAACAATTGCTGTAACTGTCAGTATGCTATATTACAACTTTGCACCCTTAACTGAGTGCATTTCTAAAGTGTAAATAATAAAAGAAAAATTGCTGTAACTGTCAGTATGCTATATTACAACTTTGCACCCTTAAGTGAGTGCATTTCTTCCATTCTGTACAATGTTTGAAGGGGGGCCTTCGAATCCTCTACTATTATTAAATACTCTTTTCGTGATGGAGATAGGTACATTTTCTGTTAGGACTAATTTTCTGACATGAACCCTCGTGTTGTGTGACGTGGTGCTACTTATAGGGGAACCGAATGGGTGCGGTGCGTCTTTTAATTGGTAAAGTGCTCTGACAGCGCGTCACACTAATAACGTATTGTGATTGATACTGTATTGGAAAACGGTATTCCTATTGATTTTGGTACGATACCATTTAAGTAAATTAAAACAAAGTTAATATCAATCATTTTATTTGTTTGTGGTATCTATTATTATTGTAAATTATACACAATGGTCTATATAATGTGGTCAATATTTTCTCATGATTATCTAACGTATTTCTATTTATGTAATTCTATAGGAACCAATCGGTATATAAATATTTAAAAAAAATCATGAATTCTTTCACGCTAGTCTAAAACATTTAGCCTTAGTGTCCAACCCCCATTAAAATCTGATTTTACAATATATCTAATTATCCTTTGAAGTTATGACTTTGAAATGTAACTTACAATCATACGGATATAGTGCTCTACATTACAGTGGAAACCGCATCACAATTCGTTCAAATATTCTCGAGTATTACAAGAACATACAGGAACAGTACCACCTGTTAGTGAAAGTTGTTGTGGTTATATTTAAACTTAAGTAGCAAAAGAAAAATAACATTGTTTTCCCTAAAACAAACACAGAAAAGTTACAATGTTTTCTTTAAAAACCATAATAATTATTTCGATACACTGTATGTTTTTCAGGTAAATGATTTTATTTATTACATCTGTTTAAATGGAAATGCTTGACATTGTTGATTCGATTAAATATTGTGGGGATTTGTGATCCTTGGTAGCTGGACGAATAAGGATTTTTATTCCTTCTTTTTTTGGATATCATTTGGAAATGCTTTCTTAAGGTGGAGACGCCAATATAAAGAAAATTAACTTCTTCACCAGTATAAAAGCTAATAAAAATTACACTAACGGAGAAACCATTAACTATTTATTTTTAAAGTAACGTATTATTTATTGTATGACTGGTTGCAACTCGACTAGAAATAATTATTGTTTTTATTGATAAAGAATATATTTTTCCTTATGCATAAAAATGTTTTATATGACATTCATAAATTTAGATTTTTATAGCAGATGTGGCATGCATTGTAATTAACTTTGTATGTCTTCCAGTGAATATACTTTTCTGTATTAAACTGTATAAAAGTAGCCTATTTTTACATCAATTAACAGCAATAAAAACGTTACATAGGTATATCGTATTTCGGTTTATAAACAGTTTTTTAAGTTAGGGAATGTTGCGACGGTAAAGTTTTTAAAATAGATGTAGCCATCTCCGTTAAAATTCCATATAAAAAGAAGACATTTGGATTTCGTTTACCTCATCACATTCTTCTCTGTTTTGCTCATGCTTTTGTTTACACGATTTCACAAAAAGATAGGACTGTTGTCCTGTTGTCAAAACATTTGATTCTTGATCACAAGTTTCCAAGTCTGAACAATGAGATGGTTATCAAACATACTAAATTCTTGCTTAGGATTGGATCTAATTGATGCTATTTATCTTGCAGCATGAAAATTTGAATTGTTTATGTAATCTTCACAGTATATATTTAAGGTTATTTATAGGTAATATTTAATACAAATTGTAATTGTTTTTAACATCAACGTCTGTAATGTAATATAATCTAATGTTAGTATACCTTATCGTTCATTATTTTTTATATTTGTCTCATTGGTGGAAACATAATTATTGTCTTAATAGTCAACAGAAAATCAACCGAATTCATTTTTAAATGTTAAACTGTAAAAGGACAACTATTGAAAATACTTTATAATAGTACTACTGTCGTTGAGAACGAAATAATAAGTAAATCAATAAAATTAAAGAGTTGGCGATTAGATCTACACATTAACAGAGTAATCAATTTTTACAACTGTAATCAGCCAAACTTTCATAATTTTATACTTAAACTGCCAACTATACATATATATATATATATATATATATATATATATATATATATATATCGTCGAGGTCTCGTAATTTTATTGCGATATACATTGAACATCCCACAAGTTTGCATCTGATATACTTACATATTAATGTACTTATCAAAATTTTAACGTCATTGTTTTACTAAATTACCTAAAAACAAATAACTCTTCCCTATTACAAAAATATCAGGTCACTCTGGCCTCTGAATTTCCTCAATATATCAGGCTTTTGAGATATCCTAAGCTTAAAATCCCAACAATGCAATTTTTTGTCATTTTGCTAATATTACAACTAATAATATTAGTTTGGTTTGTTTAGTTTCGCATTAGGATATCTCGAAATTTCAATGTGCCAGGGAAATTTTAAAGACAAATTCAAGTTCGTCTTCGAAAAATATATCAACAGTTATCCCCCTTCTACTTTCTCTTTTCAATGTGTCACAGGAATGCTCTCTTTTTTGAAAGTCCTCTCTTTATAGAGAGGTAAAACAAAGATTTAGAATAAATAATAATTTTCGATGGTGAAATACAACTGGACTCCAAAAACGACTTATATTTATTAATAATTTATAAAATTTATAAAAAAATTGATAATTTCAAGATATCGTAATCTTAAAACTAGAAAATTAAATTAAAATCATTTGAATTTTGGGATTAATGTATTTTAAAATCATGTTCAATGGCACTCCTGATTCCAGATTGTAATTCAGCGATATAGGATACCTCATCATGTATCATTGACATTTCTACTTTTCGTAGCAATGCTCACAATAAGGCAAAAAAATTAATTTTTTGAGTTTAGATTAGGATATCTCAAAATCTTGAAGTGCTGAGGCCAGATTCTCAACGTCTCAAACTATCTCGGAAATTACAACTCTGATCTTACGATCAATTTGCTGGTGTATGTTGACCTGATAACGTGCCCCCGTGACCTTCAGACCAGCAGCCACTGCTCTACCGTACGTTAACACGTATCAATTAATTTGTTTTAATTCCTTTTTTCTATTCCTTTTTAGGCCCTAGGATATGCAATCAATGTCATTTAAATTTATCATTATTTTGCTACTTAATTCAGAACGTACAAATTTCTTCCCGTAATAACGCTTTTTGTTTTGCTATTGGGTTATTGCAGAGGAAAATATTTTTTCCACTTCCAATTTTAAACTACATTTTTTATAGACACTATTTTCAACGTATGTGCAAAAAAATAAACTGGAAACACAACGGACGTGTCATAAATAAAGCGGAAAATATCGACTTTATTGTTCGAAACTAAAAGTTATGAACTGTAGCAGATGGTCAAAATTTTATGTGGACATAGGCAGACATAAAGTGATTTTATGGTTTTCATGAACTTTTCCTATTTCCAATTGTTCTGCAGCAATAAATATTCAACTCTATTAATGAAAGATATCACGTTTCGCGCAATCAATAGCGTAAAATATAATGGCTAAGGCTTTCACGGACGGAGCTTGTAGTCGGTGAAGATTCCTGGCCGGTAGGCCGTGGTCCTAGCGATGTCTTCTTCGCTGACGTTTCGCTCACTGCTGTGGTGAGTTTAATTTGCTTTCTAGGTCGTAGCTGTCTCGATCCAAACTGAAGATGCTTACCACAGCAACGAGCGAAAATGTTTTTACAAAAAAAACAAACATACAAGTACTTAACTACTAAAAACTTTCATTTAGTAAAATTGTACATTTAAATATATAACGTTGACGTTTTCCAAAGCCTCGAAATAGTTCACAAGTAGAAAAGTGTAATTCATTTTCATGTTTCCTTTATTCTTAAATATAATTTGAATAAAAAATGACAAAGTTTAATTGTGACCACTGAGAAATCGTTAAGTAGAAATAAAGTTAAATTAGACGAAGTCTTGGACGTTTCAGTATTAATAAATAAACTAGTAATTACCTCTTTTACTGTAAACGTTGCTTAAACATGCAAATTCAACATACACTGTTTAGTTTGTGGTAGGTATTTATTAAGCCACAAATATTTTCTTTATTATACTGGCAAATAGAGTCTATATTATGTAGCTATAAATTTCGTCTAATCTTACAGTTTAAATTCCATAACAAAATCGTATCAGAAATGGAGTTTAAATAGCCTTTGGTTTAGCGTTCCTTGTCTATTTAAGTTGTTTTTATGTGCTATTTATACGGTAACTATGAAATTTTATTAGCCTTAACGTCTCTTCACACTATCTACCGATAGCATTTATTCGGTTTTACTGTCAGATATAAATATTTTTAATCGTTTGCTTCATAACACCTCCATTCAAAAATGTTAAATAGAATTGATTACAAGGGATCAAATACATTTTTTACCTCCTTTATAAACATACAATGATCACAACTATTAATTTTTTAGCACTATAAATCAATAATTTGATTTGAATAATTATTTCATCACTGTCACAAAATATGACAGATTTTCAGTTAATTTTTAAATAGAACAATTTATGTTATTAGTAAAGGATTGAGAAGGTGATGACTTGTAGGATTGGTATTTGGTTGTATCTTAGAAAAAAGATTTTGTAAGAACGATTTAAGTTCTTGATCTCATCAATAAACCATACACAGTCTTCAGTCTTTCGGGGTAGAGGGGAAATCTTCGAAAGACACCCAGCCGTCCGTACGACTGGGTAGTGTCGGACTCCTGAGGAAGATGTCCTCCGACCTACCGACTAAAACCTCTCTATCTCATTCCGTTATAGGACCTTTTAGTGTAGGTGCTCTTCAGCCGAAGCAGTCTTCATAAATAACCGACCAACACTATAGAAGCAAGTTGATGTAATATCTAGTTATGGCAGTATATCGCCATCTACTGGTATCTCCTACCAACTGGAGCATCTAGTATGTTAGACAAGGACCTTACTAAGATATGTACTTGTTGATTGAGTTGGACAAATAGATACCATTGTAAGACCTTTCTCTAACATAAAATATTTAAGTTAGCAGCAGATATCAGTAGATAGAGATATCTTCCCATAACTATGTACGTATATTCGAGGATGAATCAAATATAAACGAGCTTTTGTGCATAAAACATTTATTTTGAAAAGTTTCACAAAAAGACAAACTTATCTATCCATTGGTAGTTTTTTCATCCCGTTTTCATAAAAAGAAGCAGGATGGGTGTCTATCTAGTTGCACACAAACGCCTCCACCTGTTCATCGGTCTGAAATCGCTCGCCTCCTAATAATTCTTTGAGGGGCCTAAACAACAAGTCAGTAGTACAGATAGTAGTAGACTGCATTAATGGTTCTTCGCTCGTGCAACAATCGACCAACAGCACCCCTCTCCAGTCCCAAAAAACTGTGGCTAAAACTTTGCCTGCAGGCAGACGTGTTTTCGGCTTCACTGAGTTTGATTTATCTTTGCTCCGCCACTCCATGCTTACTCGTTTTGATGTTTGAATTTAATGGTAACTTAATAATAATTCGTTGCACAACGCTGCTATGCACTTCTTCTCACTTATTGTGAGAGCTATTAATCAAGTGAACGCAGCAATACGACGCGTCGTTTCCTTGTCACCTAATATCCCCACTTCAAGTTCTTCACGCCCGGATGCGCCTTAAACAACTATCTGCCGTGCAATTTAAGAAGGCTCGTTTATATTTGATCCACCCACGTATATTACACTCCTTCTGATTCTAGCTTCAGATATAGTATTAAGTAAAACACAATGAAACTTTTCACAAATTTTTATTCTTCACAACTATAGTTTCGCTACACTGTACTAGTAGTAGTATTATAGAATTACTCTCTTGAAAAAACTACAGTGTAGCGAAACTATAGTTCTGAAGAATAAAAATTTGTGAAAAGTTTGATTGTGTTTTACTTAATATAGATTGAAACTTTCACCAAGTAACAGTTATCTAATATAGTAGTTCTATACCGTCAACTGGTAAAACATATAAGAAGAATAATGATAGTATCTGTTAAAATGTCATTAATAAATTTTAATACTTGTTTCTTAGGCTACCGCTGTTTGTATTATTTCGGTTCCGAACTGGCATACCACTTGCTGAACAATTAAACTTTATTCTTGCATTACTCTCTCGTAAAATTTTAATGTGGTAGTAAATTCCTGGTCAAGAATTCTAGAGGTTATCGCCAATTAAGAGTTGTTTCTCTAACTATTAACTTACCAAGCGATATAGCTTATCGTTTAAGTTTTAAGAATGAATGTGTATCGTCAAAGCGATAAGGGTCTATTAAAAAGTTAACAGTAATTTACATTAATAAAACGTACACACAATTAACCACAATTTAACACTATTTACAAATTTAATTGTTAGTCATTTTAATGAAGGCGTAATAGCAATATTTTTGAAATAAACGGAGCTGAACTTATCAAATATCTTCGTAAACACATTTATTAGAAATTTTATTTATCTCGCGAAGACAAGTTAATTTTTTTTCTTATTAGAAAACATTTTTAGTAGGTATATGTATTTGAAAAGCTATAGCTTATCATCATAATCTTCAGGATTCAAAACGAGTTGTACATGTGTTTGTTCGTTGTCAAAGTAAAAGTTCAATTTTTGGTAAGTATTCATTTAGAGCTTGATAATGTTTCATAATAATTGTTTAAAAGCTACAAGTATCATTTTAAATAAAAAATAATTGTTACTCCATTAATCGTTGCTTAATTTATTGATAATTAACATCTTTTGATTAACGGTTGCTAAAACGTAATAAAACGGTGTGATTTTCTAATACTTCACCGTTCACTTCATCAATAAGAACATAATTATCATAGCCACAAATGGCTAACATTAATTAGTCGTTTCTCATTTTTGATTTACGAATGTAAGAGAAGGTTAAGGAATTTTTAAATTGACAAATCGGATTAAACCAGTCAATGAAGTAATATATGTTTTTTGTAGTTCGTAAATGCTTTTTGTATAAGTTGGTCTGGAAATATTTAAAATGTGAATGTAAACAGTAGTGGTGCGTCCAATTTTTATTTCAATCTGCTTATTAAGTAACAATAAAAACTTAAATAATTTTAAAGGTTTATTGTTTGTCAAACGTGTGAAAAATGATTTCCATTGGTAACCAAAAACATTCGATGACCATTCTCACTCCTATATGTATATGTTACCCGCCAAACCTAATTTCAGAATAAGCTAGTTTCCCTAAGCCAAACTGGTTTGTCCTGAATTACAGATAAGGCACATCCAGGACAAACTGATTTTTCCTAGTCTATTCTTCATTTTGTCAGTTTTGCCTATACAGGTGAACTTATATATTAAACGTAAGAAAACTATTAATTGAAGCGATCAAAACGTTGAAGTACATACATGGCAAATTGGGATGACATTTTGAGTTATAAAGTACAGATTTTTTCTTGGTTTGGACAAACATCTGTTCGATACAAACTTTTTAGTGCAATTGCATTTAAAGAAACCTTAGCCTGTTCTGACTGAATGTTTGATTGTAAAGTTCTTAACCAAATTTCGTTGCTTTGTTTTACTTCCTTTTTGGATAAAAAGTTCTGCAGGATGGAACCTGCTAGAACTACTTTTTGCTAATATAATAAACTATGGTGTATTAACGAAACAATACACAGTAATAAATGGGCATCATGCTCGAGCGCAACTTGAAGGAATGAAGGGTCTAATACTGTTTAATTATTATTGTCTATTATCTCATGAACACACATTTATCCTTCAGAGTAAGATACAATAGTAGACTTAGAGATTTTTACTTAAGACAAATCGATTTGTCTTGGCTCCTAAATCTGGATTTCAAGACAAACCTGTTTAGACTAGGCTGAAATGGTTCATCCTATTACTCTTAGGATAAACTTCTCTGGCCTTATTAGTTGTGGTTTATCCTGAAACCGGATTTGACGAGTAAAATACACATACAACACAAAAGAGATCTTTAAGCTCATTATGTTTCCATCATCTGCCAACACATAATTAATACATTCTAAACTTTTATTTTATAAAAAGATTCGGATTAACCAAAATTTTAATTAATCGAAATACGTCGTTGAACTGAATATGGCCTCGGTTAAAATAATTAAAAGTAAGAGAAGAAATTAAACATTGATAAAGTTGTAAACCATTTAGAGGTAATCTTGCTTGTTAAAAGCAGTTAAAAACAACGAAGGACAATATATCATCTGTTTCAAAAAAAGGTATTTCATTTTTTTTTTCAAATATTTACATCGATGTTTACTGTTTCAAGTAATATATATTCATAAATTTTCTAACCATCCTAGAACAATAGCGATAAACATATTTTCGTACTTTGCTACCCACTGATACTGATAGCAAGGTACTGTTAAAAACACGATAACTTTCAGAAATACGTAGTAAAACAACACACTTATTTCTAAAATGAGTGTTTAAATAACAGGTACTTACAGTTACGTAGAAATACGAAGCTGTTGTACTTAATAGTTGGATAAACCTTTTTTAAAATGTAGAGTATACACATGAGCTGAAAAGTCCCGGGCCTAACGAAGAAAACATGTTTATTTTTGTTCAAAATTGGCTTTATTCATCGACGTAATCTCCATCAAGAGCAACACAATCATTCCAGCGCCGCTCTAACATTTCAATACCACTTTTGTAGAACAATTTATCTTTTGCCTCAGCTTCAGCGATAACCTCTTCATTCGAGCGAAATTTCTTTCCGGCGAGCATTTCTTTTAAGATTTGCGAACAGCCAGTAGTCGCTGGGAGTCAAATCTGAAGAATACGCTGGATATGGGAGCAATTCGAAGTTGTTGATGGTATTTCTCTACTTAAGATAGTCAATAATTATTACACCACGCACAGCCCAAAATATCGAGGCCTTTGTAGCCAATTGTTGTGCTTTCGATGAGCTTTTGCGCTTTGGACGAGCTTCACCAGTTGCTGTCCAATCAGATAACGATGGTTTTGATTCCGGAGTGAAGTGATGGATCCATGATTCATCCATTGTCATATATCAACGCAAAAATTCCGGTTTGTTATGTTTAAACATGGCCCAACATTGCTCAGAATCATCAACACGTTCTTGTTTTTGGTAAACAGTGAACAAACGCGGTACCCACTTTGAACAGAGCATTAGATTTCTCTGTCTATGTTGAAGCTAACACTTTTTTTGATAACTTTACGATGTCAGCTAACTCATGAAATTTCACTTTTCGATCCTTCAAAACGATTTTGTGGATTTTTTATGTTATCTGGTGTTACCGCCTCATTTGGCTGTTGAGGTCTACTGCGTTCCGCAACATCAGTGTCTACAACCACGTTTGAAGCAACGTTTCAGCAAACCAACGTTTTATTTTGTTTCGGTTGTTTCAAATGGAACGGAATCTCCATAACACTTGTCCCCTTTTAAAGCCATTGCTTCGCTTAAACGGCATTTTTTCCCATCAAGAAGCAGTATAAAATTAAAACATGAAATTGCTTTCGATCCATTGGTTTGAAAATAACAAAAGTAGCTAGATAAAGTCACTTTTAGCACAATAACTCACAAACTAATGAATAGAATATCATGAAATTTTAACAGCTGTCTTTTTAAGGTTAGTGTCGGATGTGACGGTATCTCGTCTTTCGTTCTTTTGGTTAAATGAATTTGGTCTTAGCAGACTACTGTTTTTCTGGTTTTTGTTTTATACGAATATTTTCACACAGAATATTTACACTTGTTAAACTTCAACTTATAACTATTGGTATTTTAACTTATTGTATTAATTTTAATTTGTTATTTAATTTAATTTATTTTGAATATTATTTGTGACGTTTATTCGATACTTTTTGGTACCTTGCCACGATCGGTCTGTCCAACTGTTGTAAATTTTAGTATTTATGTTGTAAAAAGTGCGACACCCCCTCAGCATGCATCTGCTGGGGTAGGTAGATGACCTGACTGGTCTTACAACTGTTTAGTCTCCAAGTAAACGTTTGAGCAGGTTATAAATTTGTCACTTTATGATGTTAATTTTTGAATGTGAATCCTAATGCTGTCGAGACGAACTGTTTTGTGTCTTTAGGAGACATGTGCGTGAGAACGGCAAGGGCTCTCAATACGAATACTTTATCACAATTATTCAACAACTACAACCTAAGTCTATCTACATAATAAACTAAAAAACTATAAATCTATTGAAATATTTATAACTATATACAAAGACACCGAACAGTTAGTACTAACTGAAAAAGAGGCGAATGAGATAGAACTAGCGCCATCTATGTGTTAGGATCACTTGGAGCAGCCAAAAACATTGAACAAAGTTTTTAAAAAAAGGGTTAACTTAAACAGCCATTTCTGATAGGAACTAAAATTGATTTTCTTTAAGTTTATATGGAATATTTATGACTAATTAAAATGGCATAGAAAAAAATAAACCTTTATTTTACTACTTTTTAAACTTCTATAGCAATAACTTGGCACCTTTTAGGTCTTGCCAATTTTCTAAAGAATAATAAATTCTACAAAAACAATGCGTTGTTTTTGACTGGGTACACCTAAAGTTGTTGCTACTGATTCGTTTACAATTTCAGTAATTTTCAAACGATGTTACCGTAATAGCAAATCTAACAATAGTAACAAAGGAAAAATATGTTAAATATTAATGCGGAAAAGTATAAATATTTAAATTGACATTGTAGTATAACAAAGTGTCCTTAATAATACCAGCGAATAAATCTGTAATATCTGATCCTTTTCCTTCTATAGCATTAACACAGACTATTATTTTCATACGTGGCAACATTAATATTCTGCATAACATTGAATTCGTTACTATTCAAAACCGTTTTCCATACAATTGCAAATTTATTTAAGATGCGTACAGAAATAGTGAATAAATGCACGATTATTTATACATGCCTATTTTGAACAACTTTACGGTTATACATAAGTAAAAAATAGGCGAAATTTATGTTATAGGACATGAATATAACAGCTTCCTATACTAAATGCGATACTTTATTTTATAAATCTGACATTTATAACGGCGGTTTTAAAGTTAATATTACCTAACTGCATACATAAATTTAACAATGAATGACACAGTTGGAAAATTATCGATTCTGTTATTGAAATTGGCCACATATGTTGGCAACTCATGTGAAGATTCTTGTTTTTCAGGATACAGGATACCAATTGAAAATATCATTTTTAATTAGTTTATCAATTTTGACCAGATACTGACATTTAGATCCAAAAATTAATATAATTTTACTTGATAACCAATGCACAAAAATAAAAATATGTTCTTGGTCAGTATTCTGTCGAAGTCATTGTTTTTCATCAGTAGACTGTAAACAGTGTTACGGTCTGATTTTATTTAGTAGTTATTACGATTAGAATTAAGTATATAATGTTAAGTGTAGTTTCTTTGTCATGATTACAAGAATTCCTATAAGACTTAACATAGTTGCTATAGTTATCAAATGTTTATTATTACTAATATCACCGTATTGGTGTCTCTCAAAGTATTTACAATGCCGACATAGTCACAACAGAGAAATTCAACGAAGGCTTCGTCGGTCACAGTTAAGTTAATTACGTTTTGTCGTTCACCTTATCCATTTGCATTTTTCTGTCATTATTTTTTTTATCATTCCGTCATTGTACCGTTTTTCATGTCCATTCATTCTCATTTTTGTAAGTGTTATAAATAAAATTTGTACATAGTTTTCTTATTCGGAGTTTTATTCACTTCGATCATACAAAAAATATTTCTGAGAAAATACTACTCGTGAAACACGGGCGAACAAACAGTTCCGACAGAACACTGACGGTTTTTTTATCCTCGAGGAGGGGAAATCTTCAAAAGACACCCCCCGAAGAGAGGGATAGTGTCGGATTCGCCGAGGCGTCTACTGACTAAAACCTCTCCTCGAGAAGGGAGATCAACCCGAAGGTTATGCATCCCTGGATTAGTTGGGAACGGGAAATGGATTTGTTGTCGTGGGAGGGGTGGGGATTTTGGGGAGAAGGGTGACGGTGATCCACCTCAGATGGGTTGGGTGGACATTCGCGGTAAAAAAGCGAATAGGATTGAGCGAAGTATGGCAGCTCAGAGTAGAGGGTGACAAGGCCTTCTAAAACGGTCGTTCTGTTTAGGGACCAAGTCGGAAAGTGCCAAAATAGACGGATTTAAGTGACCTGACACTGAGGCCCGGAATGTTGAGAACACTGACAAATAACCTACTTGCTGCCATACTTCAGCGTTCGATGAATAAATACTGGCAGCGTATTGAATGCCATCTGTTCCCACTTTCATATCTTACTATTTCGACAGAATATCGACTAAAAACATATTTAGTAGTTAGCTGCATCGTGGGGTTCAGTTTAACAAGTCGATATCCTTATTAGAAATGGACCTTGTTGGACATTACTGGTTCCCACAATAGGTAGCATATCTCTATAGGTATCGTTCACTAATCTATCTGTATTTATTTAATGCTAGGCAATATACCTATACATTTTTAATGTAACTCTTTTCTTAAAAAGTCGATGAAAGTTAAGTTAAAATGTAAATAAATAATGGCAACATAGTAAGCTTTTTACTAACCTAAACCATTGTAAAATCCAGCTTTTGATGATGTCACCGAGATAACCGCTTTGGTTATCTCGGTGACATCATCAAAAGCTGGATTTTACAATGGTTTAGGTTTCAAACCACCTAACAATTGCTTTTACAACCACCGTCGTCTATTTCGTTAAACGTCACAGCCAACTAACAAATATAAAAGTCCGTAATGTTACTTCACTTTCTTGGTTTTTGTTAAACAAATTTGGTCGACATATTTGAAAGTGTTAATAGAAGTAGGTACCATCTAGTTCTGTGATACGTATAACAGGTGCAAATTGCACGCCATAAAAAAGAAAAGTGACAAAGGAACCGCTCGATGTTTAATAAGCCTCCTCTTCCTGTAAACTGAATTACGTTCATTTAAGGATAAACACGGTTTGAATGTGATAATAGGAAAGGCCAAGGTCAACCAACGAATCATCGTACGGTCCTTCCAAGTATTGTACCACAGAGTTGTAAAATGCAAACATAATAGGCAATGAGGTAAATAACATGTTCTTTTCGGGCTTTTGCACCTCACACATTTATGTATGCACGAATTTAGCGGAACAAGCCTTTGAGGCACTGAAAATGTAAATTTGGGCGTGTTCGGAATGTCTTTAATCTTTTATACGTGACGGCCAGTTGGATGGCTTGTTTTCGACAGTTTAAATTTGAATAATAAGAGGACGCTAGTTTCGTAAGGCAGTCGATAGAGTCGCGTTTAAAAAGGAAAATAAATAACGACGGATATTTTCAGTAGATACAGTACAAATTCAAAACCAGAATAAGAGGAAAGATAAGGTTCTTTTCTTAACCAACTTCAACGTTTCACGTAAAGGGTTTATCAAGTTAACATCTTTAATTGATTAAAAGTTGTCCTTAAGTACTTATACGAAAATTTGTACCTGTATTTGTCATAATTTTATAAGTAAATTAAATAAATAAGTTGCCTGAAAACCCTGATAGCTGTCACAAATCCAGTTTCAGAAAATGGGATCAAAGGACAATTCAACATTCATAATTATAACAATATCGGTGGGATCGAAGTTGCCACTAAAAATATAGATCTACCTGCTACAAAATTGGCGTTTTAAAAGTAAACAACCAATCTTGCCACCATAGAAAACGGTGTTCACCTACCTGATAAGGTAGTGATAAGGAGTTTGGTCCTTGTGTTACGAAAACGACAAACGCGTATGAATCATTTCACTCAAAATTTAACGAATCTTTTTACACAGCTCATCCATCAATATATATATTTGTTGAGAAGTTAAAAGAATTTCAAATTGACACTTATGTCAAGATTCAAAGTTTAAAAACACCTTTCAAGTAAAGTGAAAACTATCATGGAATTGTGTGAAAAATATAAAAACAAAACAATATCGAACATCGACTATAAAAATGAGTATCATATTTACGTTGAAAAAATTGTTGACTGATATATGTATAAGTATTTATTTATAATGCCTTATTAATTACTGTTAAATAAATGCCATAAAATATCAATAAAGTATTTTCCTTTCTCATTAGAATAATTTCTACCAATTAGGTGTTAGTGGCACAATCGGTGGTACCTTTTCAAAGACCCTTTTTGATCAATGGCAAGATCGGTTGTACCTTCTTTGGTCAGTTATAATTTGGTGGCACCTTCGGCTACGCCCAACAATATAATTGGTTAATTCTACTCATACTTGATCGAGGTGTATTTTAATTTTTATATTATAACAATAGTTTTGTCTAATTTATTTTTTAGTAGGCTCTAGATTAAAAATAGTTACGAGTAATAACTTTGTAAATACGATTTGAATTACTGTAGTTATAAAATACGAATATGTATAAATCTTTTTGTTGTTTTCTTGCCCAAAAAAAGGCAAAAAAAGAATTCGTGTAGGTACGATGTACGTATAAAAACAGAAAGTTATTCAAGGTACCATAAGTAGCACACCGAATGAAAAATTGTTAATAACTGTCTCATTGTTTATATTTGCGTACTTGTTAATCCAACTCTCGTATCAAAGCGTGCCCATTACTCATCTGTAAAACTTCAGCATGTAAAACCGACATACAAGAGAAGAATTAATTAATATTTAATGATTCAACTACGATAATAAGTGAACATACATTTTCATACTTACAGAAGTATCCGCTTTGAACTTGAAAGTTCCTGCGTATTGATTAGAGAAAGAAAGGAAAAAGAAGAAAAACGTCATATTACTTGTACATAGTTAGAAATCAGATTTACTAAATAGGATTTATTAAAAAAGAAAAGAAAGAACGGTATTGCTTGTTAAAATCCGCTCAAATTATTGAGAATAACATGAGAAATAAAAGTATTTACTACATTTTGAAAATAATGATGTTGTCATTCTTCGGGTCTACAGGCCGTCGTCGGTTGGAATTGCTTCCTAACGTTTCGCTAGCACGAGTGGCGAGCTTCTTCAGAGGTCTGTAGTCTACAACCAACAGCGAAAATGGATAGACCTCTGAAGAAGCTCGCCACTCGTGCTAGCGAAACGTTAGGAAGCAATTCCAACCGACGACGGCCTGTAGACCCGAAGAATGACAACATCATTTCATCAACTGGCCGCGAAAGCCTTAATCATTTTGAAAATATTTCCAAACTTCATGTATGTAATTTAAATGTACATACTGATTTATTAATTAACATTAATTCAAAACAATACTTCATTAACGACTACTTAAGAAGTTGAATGATGAGAAACTAGATTTTTCTCAGTAAATCATAAGCTAAGTATAAGTAATACATAGTACCCAATAAAAGAAAATTTATCCTAAAAAATTTAAACTACCTAGTCGATGGACGGGAATTTCTTCCTTGAAAATAGATTTTTTAGTTAAATTAGATGTCATATTCGCTTTTCAATTGTGTATCATTAGTTGTTTGACAAATCAGTAAAAATTAATGAAAATTGGAGAATGGACATATTTTTATTTAAAACATGTATTATATTGTGTTTTCGCATTTTCCATAAATAATATTATTTAATAAACGAAAAATAAATAAAAACTTAAAAATAAAATGCTAAAAATGTTTGTGTTCACCATAATGAAATTGTAATAATTCTGAAAGAAATATTTGAAAAAGGATTAATATTTTATGAAAGGCAGATATTACACGTTTTCAAGCTTCCAAGTGTTTGTTTTGTCAACAACTCAATGCCAGTCATGCAATAACACCATTTAAACATGAAGTGAATATGTTTCCTATATCTACAAAAAGTAAACTATTAAAAAGCGAGATAGTTTATTTAAAAGCGATAATAGTGGCTATTACATCGCGAATAAAGCCACAGTGGTTGATTATTCAGGCCCAATTTGCGCACATCCGTACTGTGAGAGTGTTGCATCCGTGAAAATGGAATGGGCCCGGACCTCCCGGATGTTAAGCAATAATCTAGAGCACTAGACCTACACTAGAATTATTATTATTATTTTGTTTTCGGGAAAGAGAGCAAATCTTCGAACGACACCCAGTCCGTACGACTGGGTAGTGTTGTTTTCCCTCTGAGCGAGGACCTACCAACTAAAACCCCTCTACCTCAAGCGGTTATAGGACCGTTTTATTAGGTCCTCTTCAGCCGTATGTGGTACGACTTGTAATGTGGTTTTAATTCTTGTTTTGAACGGGTGGTAAAATTACAATGTTACAAGCTTTTATATTTAGGTAATATCGTAATATTTAGTAGTTCTTTGTTTGGAAGGTCGTTGTTTCCAAAATAAAGTTGGTTAATGGTTAGTATTATTGATGATAACTATTAACTGATACAATACGGTATATAAAATGACTTCTGTTTGTGTATCTGTGGGATGTAATTCATAAATTCATTTTTTATGGAAAATTATAACGGTTTTGAAATTGGACAGGTTATCACACAGTCCTGTAGGTACATACTGATGTATTTGACCTGGAATTTGCAATTTGATTAATTTATAACGACATTATTAACCACAACGATCGTTACGTTTTGACATTCAGGTAACACAAAATGAATTAGAAATAGTCAGTCGATTGACTGTGATAGATTCATAATTTATTGAAGCTGTCCACATAAAACATTAATCTCAGTAACTGGATGTATTGTAACTGTTCAAGTCTATGATCGATTATTTATTATTATCATTCCGCAACAGAAGCATGCTTGCATTCGTTTCAATGACGTCTTTACTTGTTTCTTCCTTTTTTTCATCTCAATTACTAGTTACATCATACTACGCTATACAGATAAAGTAAAATGCTTTCGAGACATACCAGGAAGTTTTTGCTAATCTTGTGACAAGCGGTTCCGTGTAAAATTCGCTTAATGGTTCGTGTGATTAAAATAAATAAGTAATTATTCGAAAAGAAAGGTAGCGATCAACATCCACGAGAACACCCTGCATAAAACTGTTGCGAGTTTTGTTTGTGTTTCCTACTCAGTAATGCGATTAATTTTAAAACAAAAGTAAAGGTTATTGTTATTGTTTTAACAGTAATAAATGACTCACTCGTAAACAATTGATTTTTCAGTAAGTCAAGGCTAGATTTTTGAGTTAAAGGTATAATTATATATATATATATATATATATATGTTTAAAGTAAACACTCTGAAGTCTAGACTAAGAAAGCAAAAACGTAGAAAACAAACGAAAACTTCGGTTCGCTTTAGTTTAGTGTAAACGACAATCAAACAGATTGTCATTGAACTGTTTTACTAAGCGAATAATTGAATTGAAAGACGCTGAACGGATGTCGAATGTTGAAAGCAAAACAATTTTGATACAGTGAAAAGACGAAAAAAAGTATTCACGCAGGTTTACTGGGCCCCACTCAAACCTTATGAGAAATGAAACCCTGCGAAAAATGACCTTTTGATTAAAAATTGTTCTATGTTGACCGATTAGCCCTAAACAGCGAACTAAATTAAGAGATTGTGCATACTGATAATACAACCTCTCGATCTTAGAGCCCCATAATTTTCTAAGCCCCATAATCTCATAACCTAAGCTCTTAACCCCTATAACCCAATATACAAATAACATAGAGACAATTGTTGCCATCTATTGGATTTTTGCTGCTACAAAAGATATTAAACTGGACAAGGCCTCACTGAGGTATTTGTGCCTATGGCACGCTGATGAGCTTCCAATAAAAGCGAAATGGCGATCCGTGTCTGGTGGTCTCGATAAATTTCTGACCAAAAACATTATGATCTCACATTGATAGGACGCGTTCAAAATGTGAGATCTTTGATCTTAAAATTTAGACGAATAAGGATTTTAATTCCTTCTTTTTTGAATATGTAATATTTTCGTCCAGGGGTCCATCGGAATCAATGCCGGTAGGGGTATTAGCCCTCGGAGTAGTTGTTTCTGTTGATTCTATATTTATATTTATATTGTTTATTTAATTAACGCTAAAACCATTATGATTGTTTTTGATATATACAAAGTTTACATAAAACAAGACGCATTTATACATTTTGTTAAAACTAATGTTCTTTTGTTGTATTTGTTCTAAAAATAGACAAGCATTGGTACATATGACGTCACACACAAAACATTTTCACGGTAACGAAGACATAAGTAACTTACGTCATGGGGCAAAAGGGGTTAAAATTTTTTAGGGTATTTTAGGGTGACGGGGGTTGAGGAGCTTACGTTGTAAGTCAAAATCGGTTAATTTAAAAGCTTATGGGATATGGCTATTTAGGTGGTTAGAAAAATTAAGTTATAAGGATTTGTGGGTTTAATAATTCACGTTATGGGCCAACGGTAGTTTAAATGCTTAATTCTAACTCTATAAATCCATAACGTAGTCAATAATATAAGCAAGAGCTTATATTATCAACATGCATGGTCTGTTTCATCTTTTGCTGTGACAGACATTTTCAATGTCAAAACTTTTTTGGTGATGGTTCAGCACCAGAGTCATTCGGTAGATTTTCAAAGACTCTTAGAATAAAATCACGACATTAAAATAACCTTCGACTATAATAACTTTTAATCAGCATACAATAAATATCATTTTATTAGAATACATTTTGAGAAAAATCCGCAGGGACCCTTTTCCCAAGAATGATGTTTCAGAAATTGTTCTGTAGTATGTAAAGTATGTATATATATATAAGATCAGTAATAAGCATATGTTGCACAATTCTCAATAGGCAAAAAAGATCATTGTTTATTTATTCAAAAAAGAAGGAATTAAAATCCTTGTTCGTCTAAATTTTAAGATCAAAGATCTCACATTTTAAACGCGTCCTACCAAGTAGGCACAACGAACCGAAAGCCACATCCCACGACCGGATTCGACCTATCGGGTCTCATCAGGTGGGCGCTGGCAGAAAGGCCTTTACAGACTATATTATAAATAAACAATATAAATATGGAATCAACAGAAACAACTACTCCGAGGGCTAATACCCCTACCGGCATTGAATTACACTGTTGATTCCGATGGACTCCTAGACGAATATATAACATATTCAAAAAAGAAGGAATTAAAATCATTATTCGTCTAAATTTTAAGATCAAAGATCTCACATTGATAGGACGCGTTCAAAATGTGAGATCTTTGATCTTAAAATTTAGACGAATAAGAATTTTAATTCCTTCTTTTTTGAATATGTAATATTTTCGTCCAGGGGTCCATCGGAATCAATGCCGGTAGGGGTATTAGCCCTCGGAGTAGTTGTTTCTGTTGATTCTATATTTATATTTATATTGTTTATTTAATTAACGCTAAAAATTATGTTGGCTTTACTACTTCCCACGAAGATGGTTAACTGACTAGGGGAATACAAGCTACTTATAGATATCCAGAAAATGCGGCAGAAAACCACGAACCATGCAGTTTGCTGTTTTGAAACAGATGTTACATAGACGTCGTAAAGTTTTACGGTTACGGTTACGTTTTAGCCTTGATTTTTTTCCCAACCGCAATCAAGCACAGTTTTCTATTGAAATCTTAGCATAAAATTGCAAAAAGCGCTAAAAATAAAATAAAACATTAAATCATACAAATAGACAGAACCGTTATTTACTTTACAAATCCAAGGCTCCTCATTCTAAATATTTATCTCTTTTGTCTAATTGAAACGAATAAAACAAGTGCAATAATAAAAGTTAGCCTATAAAAAGAAATGATGCAATTTTTAATGGTTTTTAATATTTTATAAAAAAGGAATAGATGTTTTTAACATTTAATTTTATCTTATTTAACGAAAAATACAACCAAATATTAATGTAACTTATAATGTACATATATTATGGTTCATTAAATTTTATGGCCTGTAAAAATGTTAAGAAACATTAGTTTAATTTGATCATTAGTTTTTAGTACAGAAATAGTAGCTGCGTGTATATATTTATAAATTCTATTTTTTCAGCCCGAAAATGCTCATGGACCTAACCACGCATTTCGCTGTAAGGTCTTCAAGAAACCTCGTCCATGCCACTTATGTCATCAACCCATTCTTAACCAAGGCTCCTGTTGTAGAGGTTAGTAATCTAATTATTTGTATAGCTTTTATACTTTTTATTTTTCTGTTCGATACCTTAAATACATTTATAAAATTACTACTTTATTGCAACAGACGTAATGTCTATTAAGCTAGCAAACCATAAGTCCACACAACAAACAATACCATAATTTATTGCTAATTTGTTAGAAATAAACTGACTTTATTGCTCCGACCGTTTTCGAAAAACAATGGATATAAAACTGTTATATCAATATAGCGTAGCCCGCGATTGTTTGGTATACCTACTAAATCTAATATATATTAACATCTGATTTAAACCATAAATGAACCATGTATAATAAATACACGTGAAACGCTTGCATCTAAGAAATTTAAAATGGGCTTGCTGACACTGACCATTAATAAAATTAAATTTATTTATAAAGAACAAGAAATATTTATAGATCGTCGGCCTAAGTACGGCCCTTATATTTGACGTCTGCTTTCTATTAAAAACATTGGTCATGTATTAATATTTGTTGTACTTGTACTTGAGAGTGTCTAATAAAAAAATTTACCACTTAAAGTGTAATGGACTTGGATAGATAATAATATAAGTAACAAAGCTAAGTAAATTTATCGTTTCTGTACTTATTACCTACAATAAAAAAGTATATGACCTTTCACCGTGAGAATATAGTCTTTGTCTGCCAATTAACTATCATTTACTAGTCTGGTGCATCACTAATCACAGTTGAATGATCACTAAATTACAAACTTTCCCTTTATTACACAGGAAACTTCTCTCCATAACGAAGCCCCTGTCTCTCTCTCTATCTCTCTTTAAAAGCACCATACATCAGCCTAAATCGGTTAACTGTTCCCTGCTATTATCCTTGCAACAACATGAAATATAACCCATTCGATTTCATAATCGTGGGAGTAATATAAATTGCGCACTTACAATTATGCAGTTTATATTGAATGTGAAACCAAATGACACGTGCAGTTACACGCCTACAGTTTAAACAAAAAGAAGTTGAAAAGACATATTTCAATCACTTTAAACGTAAAATAAAATAGTAGATACTTGATTAAGAACATACATGTTCTTACGAAATAGTCATACAGACAGCCAAACCACATCATGAACAAAAACAAACTGATGTGGAGAATTCCTCATCTAAGTACACATGCCCATTTCTTTTAAATTCTTCCTCTGTGTTGGATATTTTATTCGCAATGATAAACGTAAATGATGTTCTTCAATTTTTCAGTATTACGTTATCAGTCTCAAGACTGGTTGGACTCACCTCAACTCCTTATCTTGAGCCAATCTTCGAATTTCTCTAATACTAGAACATTTTCAATATGTAACAGTAATCTAATCTACTCTTATTTCCGCCTCTAATATGCCTCTGACTATCCCTACATATCTCAAAATATGTCCTACTAATCTATCCCTCCTCTTCCTTATTTCTTTGTTCTCCTACACTTTCCAATAACTATTCATTTCAAACCTTTTCTAACTACGGTATATTCAACTTCCGCCTATAATACCACACCTCAAACGTTTCTAACCTTTTATTTTCCGCCATTCCCACCGTCCACGTTTCGCACCTGTACAGAGCCTTGCTCTAAACTTACACTTTTAATAGTTTTTTTCGAGTATCTAAATTAATCGATCCTGCACTATCCATTGTTTTATGAGTCCATCCTTACTTATTTTACTTCCTAGATATCAAATATCGGCAATCTTTCCTAGTTTTTCTTTTCCAATTTTTAAATTAGTTTTAAATCTACTTTCACATTTCTTACAAATCAAAATTTTTGTTTCATTTTCATTCCATGCTCTTTTATTTAAGGCTGTCACCAACTCCTCCCTAGTATATTCTTATACTGTTATATCATCCGCAAATCTAAGCTTGCTAATATTTTACCCTAGTATATCTATCCCTGAAGTTGTCATGTCTTTAATAATATTAACCGCATCTTCAATACATAGATTCAAAAGTAACGGTGACGGTGTGCATCCCTGTCTAATTCCCTTCCTAATATTTACTTCTTAAATTCATTAACTACCTGTTGTTTTTTATACAAATTATATATCAGCCTTTTATCTCTGTAACAATTAAAAATACGAAAGCACTGATTTTAATTGTAATACTCTTATTTGCTAAGTTAGCTAGTTAATAAATATTTTTCTATTTAGAATGAGTTGTAATTATAAATATAAATATGGAATCAACAGAAACAACTACTCCGACGGCTAATACCCCTACCGGCATTGAATTACACTGTTGATTCCGATTGATTCTTAGACGAAGATATAACATATCCAAAAAAGAAGTAATTAAAATCCTTATTCGTCTGAATATTGAGATCAAAGATCTCAAATTCTGAACGCGTCCTACCAAGTAGGCACAACGAACTGAAAGCCATATCCCACGACCGGTTTCGACCTACCGGGTCTCATCACGTGGGCGCTAGCAGAAAGGCTTTTACAAGCTATATAATAAATATAAATTAATATCTTATAAACTTAATTTCTTTTCTCGAGAATGACCTATAAGGGTTGAAACAATATTATATTAATTTTATCAAGTTATTTAGTCTAATGTTTAAAGGCTACGTTTATTAGTTCTTTTCCTCCATATTTTGCATGATGAGCAAAAAAGTTAACATTGAAATCTGTTTATGTTTAGAGTAATTTGATGCTTGACATAAATTTATGTAGAATACTCTGTGTAGCTTACTGAATTTCCAAAACAATTTATTTTAAAGGAGTACCAAATTTTTAGGAGCTTATTAGGTTTCACGTAAAATAATACAAGGGAGTTTTAATTTCCCTTATCGTTTTACCTGTCAAAAGAAAAACAATTTAATTTATTCTGTTTCAAATCTGCTTTTGAGATTTCAGTTACACATCGTTTCCTGGTTCTTCGTATTCGTACATATGTTATTTCATGTAAGTACAGCTGTATATACGTGTTCGTTGTACGTGGATGTTTGTCGGTCTGTATATATGCGTACTTGTAGTCGCATACACACACATGCATACATATGAACTGAGTGAGTCGAGATCACGGTTAAACAGCATAAATTATTAATCATTCGTTTACATTGCAACAGCAGCATAATTGTACGTGGTAAATGGAATACGAAAATGTCCCTCCTTCAGTAATGATGCCCAGCTAATTCGAGAACACTCCTTCGATTGTTGTTGTACTCAAATTCCTCGTCTATTATTTTCTTTTATATCTTTATATCATCGCACGAACATATTTCTTTCTGTTCATGGACATCAATGTAAAATCATCTCCAGCATTTATGACAATTCAACTGTGAAAAGATGGTAATGAATGCATATTATTATAGTTTTACGAATTAAAGTGTAAACCGATGCGAAGGTGTGGTGAAGGGGTTGATTGTCTTCCAGATTTAATGTGTTTAGTAAGTAGAAGGTCGTACTTTTTTTTATTTGTAATGAAATGCACTTTACAATACATTATTTAAATAATAAGCCGTCAGAGGTAACGAAATATAAAAAATGTACAATAAAACAAAGTCACTAACGAATTCTAATGTTAAATTGTAGCTATGTTGATGTACATGCCGCTAATACACTACTATGTTATTTAGCAATTTGGTTCCAATAACACGATTTAACAGTCAATGATAATAAAAAGAAGTACCATAATAAATTACTATTAAGCAGGATTTTTTTCGATTTACTTAAGATTTTGTTAAAGCTTCATTAATTATTTATTATGTGGTTGCAATTATCTTTTCATGTAATGATCATAAAAAAGGTTTCATAATGTCTATATCTGTAACATTCTTGATATTTTTATAATGCTAAATTGAAATCCTTGTCACCAATGTCAATATTCATCAAACCTTTCAAAAGAGAAAACGTAGCGAGAAAAGCTTAATTACGAGATGGGAAAAATTATTACAGTAATACCGATAAATACATAGACGTTGACGAAAAAATGGGGTTAAAAGCGTTTTCATTTTTATTTTCCTATGAGTCTTCTTTATTTAAGATCATTGTAAGTTACCTTAAATTTTTTTCTTTAAAATGGTGGAGGTACTTACCACATGAAATACGCTATAGATTCCTTTCAGTTCTTTAAAAAATTTAGTAAATCGAATTTTGGGCAATTTTATTTGAAGGTCAGTTCGATACAGAAAATAAAAATGAATAGAATATACCTAGTATATGATTCAAACTTCCATCTATATACTTTTTATGGTAGTAGCTAGTACTTGATGAAACTTATCCATACTTTTACGAAAATAAAACAACAAAAAAGTTTCACTACAATATTGTTTCACCACACAGTGACATCATCAGCTGATGAATATAACAAACTAGACTTAATTTATCCTATTTATATACAATAGGGGGGGTGGGGTAAATTCTACAATTTATTACAATTTAAATTAAGTAAAAGGGAACTATTGCCTTCTAACTGATCATTTGAAATTATTCCTTTTTTCTGAAATCTATTTATTTCCAGTTGTTCTAGTAAATTTAATTTGAAAGATTTGTTTTGCCTATGTAAAATTTTATAATCTAAGTTAAAGTTGTGGTTATTTTCTATAAGATGTTGTGCATAGGTAGAATCTACTTTTTTATTATTGACGCTACTAAAATGTTCATTTATGCGGGTCTCAAATTTCCTATCAGTCTAACCGACGTACAGTTTAGGACATTCTTTACAAGTCAATAAATAAACTCCTGAACATAAATTTTTAGGAGTATTCCACAGCGGGATGTCCTCAGTATAATTAACAACAAGCTAATTGAGGGGAATACCGACCCAGTAATAAACAATGATTTAATGGGATTATTAGAAATGTGTATCAACCAAAACCACCTACAATTTGATAATAAATTTTACTTCCAAGAAGAAGGCCTAGCCATGGGTAATCCTCTAAGCCCAATTTTAGCAGAATTTTTCTTTAACAACTTAGAAAATAAAATCAAAGTTCATCCCTTATTCAAAAACTGCATATATTATTTCAGATATGTCAATGACATATTAGTCTGTTTCAACGGTACTAATAGACAGTTATCAACTTTTCATAATTATTTAAACAGTTTGCATAAAAACATTAAATTTACTATAGAATTAGAGATTAACAATTCCCTAGACTTTCTAGATCTAACTATCACTCGTGTTAACTCTCAACATAAATTTAACATATTTCACAAACCTACCCATACAGACACCATCATACATGCACATTCCTTTCATCCTATATCCCATAAGCTAGCTGCCTTTAACTCTTTTATACATCGTTTAGTAAAAGTACCAATGTCTAATAATGATTTCCAAACAGAATTTATAAAATTGTAGTTAACAACGGATACAGAATTTCACTAGTAAATCAAATATTAAACAAGAAAGTTAATCTAGAAACTACAAAAAGTATTTACCCCATAATAAGAACTAAACTGAATAGTTTCGATTGTTATTCTAATTTTGGTTATATTTCACTAAAAGTGAGTAATATTGTTAAAATATCAACAATAATTAATTAGCTTCAGAACTAATAACACTTATATAATATATATAATAAACAATAAATGTAAAACTCCTAAATTTTTATGTTTAGAAGTTTATTTATTGACTTGTAAAGAATGTCCTAAAGTGTACGTCGGTTAGACTGATAGGAAATTTGAGACCCGCCTAAATGAACATTTTAGTAGCTTCACTAATAAAAAAGTAGATTCTACATATGAACAACATCTTATAGAAAATAACCACAACTTTAACTTAGATTATAAAATTTTACATAGGCAAAACAAATCTTTCAAATTAAATTTACTAGAACAACTGGAAATAAATAGATTTCAGAAAAAAGGAATAATTTTAAATGATCAGTTAGAAGGCAATAGTTCCCCTTTACTTAATTTAAATTGTAATAAATTGTAGAATTAACTCCACCCCCCTATTGTATATAAATAGGATAAATTAAGTCTAGTTTGTTATATTCATCAGCTGATGATGGCCACTGTGTGGTTAAACAATATTGTAGTGAAGCAATACAATTGTCGTGAAACTTTTTTGTTGTTTTATTTTCGTAATTCTATCTATATGTTTTTTGTTTTATTATTAAAAATGCAATAATATTGAAGGAATCTCTGAAAATATGCATTTTATATATGTGCGACGGCGTTGGACTAAATTTAAAATTCAGTCACGAAAGCGCTTTGATAAACTCGAAATAGCTTCGTATATCAGACAATCGCATCATGTTTGAACGTAGAAGAGTTGGAAATCATTTGTAGCGATGACCCAGAAATTTCACTGGCAAAACGATAAAACGATTGTGGGGGTATATAAGGATCCGAGAAGCTTCGGAATCTCGAGTGATATACCAAACGCAATCGATTTCTTATACGACCAATAAGATAAGAAAATACCTCAACTTTAATCTTTATACCTACATAAATTTATTAAATTAAATTGTTAATTTGACTGTGTTACTGTTCTTATTAAAAACAAATACAGACTATACTTTATGGTTACAATAAATAATACAAATTTAAAAAATATATTAAGGTAGAAGGGCAAGGAACACATTTTTTGTGGAAGAAGAAATCGATGTAAACTCCTGCCGATAAGAATTATCTCCAGATGTATTGACGCTATATACCGCAAAATAATCAATTTTTTGGAGTTCAGTAGGAACAGACAGATAAAATTTTCCCTTCAATTTAAGTACTAAATCAACTATAAAATAAAAATTATTACAATTTGACTAAAAATGTTTTAAATTCCTTTAATTAATGCATTCAATTTAGTACAATTCTCAATAGGGTTTCCCGATAAAAAGTATCCTTTGCGATTTCATCGGTCGTTACGAACATTACCTTCGCTTTATTGGCTTTACCGTAGCCTGATAATTTATAACAAAATCGAATTTTAATTAGAGAAATTTTTAGATTTCAAGTTAATTAAGTCAGAAGACGAGTATCAAGGACTTATCAATTGTTTCGAGAAAATTACTTATCAATAAAAACTTTGAATTTTAATTGCTGAATATTTATTATATATTATATTATTTATTATTACAATAATCATTACAGCGGCAGTCCTATAAAGTTGTTTTTTCTATGTGATTGAAATAAAATTAATGTAAATTGAATCACAATTGTTGGTGACTATAATTGTATTGTATTGTTGGAGATTTAACGCTAATTGTTTTGTTTCAGTGTGCAAGTACGTCTGCCACAAAGTCTGTGAGAGTAAGGTAAGCGTCAACAATAGTCATTATAATCGTATTCAACCTTGTCTGTATGTTTGCCTGTTCGTAATTGCATGTCGCACTTCATTAAAGTTTCATCGGGTCCGTTCATACATGCAAATTGCACGAATGTTATTCCTGCTTACATTTAGTTATATTATTTAGTCACTTTGGTACTGAATCTGTACAATCGGATAAGATCTTTTATATACATAGTGCGATCAAAAAGTTAGCAGACGACTTCAATCAATAGTGCAGCCTGTTGATAGTATAAAGTTAGCAGGGTGGCTACGAATTAGGAGGATCACACTCGGTAACTCTGGTCCTGGCGGTCCTCGCTGTTCGGTGGTTGGGTGAGTCCGCTGCCTGACCAGTATGGGCAGCACTTCACGGTGGTGGTATTGTTTAAGTACGTAATCAAAAATATCGTTTAAATTACATACAATTTTTAAATCGTATACATATGTGCACACCATCTTTTTTTAATTAATTAATAGAGTTTATTAGTTGATGAAAAAGATTAGTTCACCGGTGCACAGATGTGCCACTTCTTTTGATTCCTATGGGGGAATCGATGCAATAAATAAATAGATTATGATTTATTATATGAAACTATATGTTATGAAATACTATATGTTTAGAGAGATCTTGACGTGATTGGTGCTATATGTTAAATGTACTAAAATGATCTCTGCAAAAAAATTTTGATGTTTTAATTGTTTGAATCTAATATGATTGAATGATGAAATTGGTTCTGCTATTGAATGTAAAAGTACTTACGTTAACATGAATTTAAGAACCACCCCCAGAGCAGGGGGTGGTTCCGATGCACCGACACTTGAAACAACAAAAAAAAAAAAGGAAAGCAAACGTAAACATACAAAAATGCAACATTGCATGCCATGTGTCAGTGCATCATCTACGTCCTGGAAATGGACCGATGGGTCAAAAAATTACTCCCAATTAATCTATCGACTAACTTAACTCTAAAAGAACATTTGGAAACAATGAAAATATAATACAATAGAGTTAAACGGCACTACCAAGAAGGGAAAAAATATAACACATACAAAAACCATAAATTGCAAAAAAAAGGAACAGACAGCAAATGCACATGACAATACAAAAATTACAAAAATCAGAGAAGTAAAAAATGCATGACTAATAAGGCTAATATATTATAAAGACAAAAAATAAAAAGATGAATGAATATATGCGAACGAATAGTATTTTTACATAATGTTTATGTCGTAGTCGACCACAAATAAATTTGTAGAATTAGTTTATATAAATGTATTATACACATTTTCGTTATAGTTTACCTTTAAACTTTCCGAAAACGTTTTTAAAAATATAAGCACATAAAATGTGGCAAGTATTTTTCCAAAAAATGCCTGCCTCAATGTCTTATATAATTTAGAATTAGGAATAAATAGCTTAATATTTCTTATAGCTATAGTTTCTTTGTAGAAATTGTCAAAATGTGTTGTTTTTGTAAAAATAGTCTTAAAACTTTTTGATTACACCTTGCACATTTATGTACCTATACCTGTTTGTATGTGACTGCGTGTGTGGTACACGACAAAGTATTTACTGTAAGCTTGTTCTGTTTATGAAGAAGAAATTCAATTAACGTAAAATTTGTGCTGATAAGCACATCTTTATGAATATAAAACCATGACATAGCCGAGCATTTAAATTTGCATTTCCATTATGCTTTTAAGCCCCACACACCCTTTTTACTAAGTGTCTTTTTGAATTTAAATTGTCCTTTTTCTAGTGCTTAATATACTTCTTAACTTAATAGTTCACACAATTTCATAGTGTGTAACTGCTTTTGCTAATATCAGGCCTTTATTATGAAAATATCAGGATCTAACGTAAGATTATTTTTTTTAATTTAATTTTTGACAAAATAGGATGTTAATAAGTGATAAGCAGCGTTGTAAATTTGTTATTAATGAATAAATCGCAAATCGATCTTAGAATGTCTTAAAAATTAGAAAATAGGAATGAGCGCGTACATAAGATTCGTAGATTTAGAAGAAGCTTTTGACAATGTTGATTGGGAAAAGGTGCTAAATAGAGTTAAATATATAGCTATGGGATACAGGGATAGAAGAGTGGTATATATATAGTCTATATAAAGAACACCAGGTAGTTATAGAACTTGGGCAACAACGTAGGGAAGTAGATATTAGGATGGGAATTAAACAGGGATGCATACTGTCATCGCTACCTTTTAATCAATGTTCGGTCGTTTGGGTGTTTTATAAACGACACAATAAAAATAATGCGATCGGCTGCAAATAAAGTTTAATATGTGTACACTATGAACAATTATATAGACAGATGAAGAATGAAGAAAAACAAGTAGAAAAGAAGATCTAGTAATTAGGACTTGATGATTAAGTAAGTTTTGGTGTGTTGGCGGAGTTAAAGTGATTCTGAGTGACTGTTAATGACTGACTAACTATGACTGGCCTCTAATCTCCTGTTTAAAGGGTTTTTATAAATGGTATGCTAAAAGAATGAAAGAAGTAGAGGAACCGTTTCTAAGGATTTTAGTTTGGCATTATTCGAAGTAAGTATATCAGAAATTTAGGGAAAGTGACCGTGACGAAGGTAATTTGCGTAAAAAAGTGAAATTTGGACCGGATGCATAAATGGGCCACTTTCTACTGGCGGGGGTAAATAGTTGAGACCTTGAAAATTCGAATGACACCAACTAAGGGTACAATAGGAAAGGTTCGAAAGGGATTTGTAAAGAAGTTAGAAAGAATAGTATAAAATTGAATGAAAAAACTAATATATTAAAAACACAAAGAAAATAGAAATTATAAATTCAAGAAATAGAAATGTCAAGGATTATACATGTGAACATGCAAAGAAACAGAAATAATTATTTTCGCAATATACAAAATTGATAATTTAAATTTACAATCCTGGAAGAGGCTAGAGTGGCAATAAACGCCACAAATCTGTTAAAGATGCAATTAATATTATTAAAGACGAGACAACTTTAAGGATGGATATACACGGATAAAAGATTAGCAAACTCAGTTTCGTGGATGATATAGCAGTATTATCATCTAGTAAGCGGGAGTTAGAGACAGCCTTAAAAAAAAGTTAGAAGCTTTTAACATGTGCTGTTAGACGGTTAATAAAAATAGCATTGATAGAAAGAGGTTTTGGAAGTAGTAGTAAAACAAAGGGTGCTACGGAAGTGAATAAGGAAAAGGAGAGATAGGACGGTGGGACATCTTCTGAGACATGAAGGGCTAGTTACATACATATTAAAAAGAAAAATATAATTTAAAGGAGGTCTATCTCTTTTGTGTTTCATTCCCATTAGCTACTCGTGCTGGTGAGCGGACAGTCCCTCCGACCTACACTGTAGTGCAAAGCCGAAGGGTAGAGCGTAAGGTCCTCTTCAGCCTCCTTGCAGGAATCGTGGGAATGGGTGGGTAGTGTAGTTAGGGAGAGAAGATGATACGGACGAAATGAAGACAGAAGAGAAGTGAAAGATTATCTGTGGAAAATTACTGCTCCAGCATTTGCCTAAATGATCCAAGGAAACCACAGATAACTTGGACCAGAGCAGCCGGACCCAGATTCGAACCGGTGACCTCCCGAATGCTAAGCAATAATCTAGAGCACTAGAAGACGCCGCTCGGTTCATAAATAGTTAGGATTGTAAGTTATTATAGTTTTAGAAAAATGCGTTGGTTGGTTCATGATAGAAAGGTGTAGAGTGAAGGTACTAATGGGTATTCAACCAGTCTTCTGGCTAGCGATCCCATTATGATGACTAACACTTGTTAGAATAAGCGTTTCTCCTAAGTTCACGTGAAAGGGGCTGGGCTAATTGTGAGCCGTTTTTGGTCCATTCTGAGCTCCAAACACGAATAAAAATTTAAAGAGACTTCATGTAATATTTACTTCAAGATATTTAGTTTCCTTTTTTATCGACGCTCATAATGTTTTTGATATATAAGTAAAATATTAATAGATCATATAAACGCAGGTCTGGATGTAATTTTTGACGATGTACGTATTACCATTTATAGACTGAATTTTTATGATACGAAATGCTTAACGATAACTAACTAGTAACTATTCTTTCAACTAGAAAAAAATTGAAACTTTTATATGAAAAGTATGATCTCTTGGGTGGGAATAAGAAACAATATCTATATAAAGAATTATTATAAAAAATAGTCAGTGCAGCTTTACAATAAATATTTTTTCGAACCCAGAATGGGTCAGAAAAGACCTTTTTTATCCCAGTTCGTTTACAGTGTTGAGTAAGTATATTTTCTTTTAATATGAGTTTAAATGTATCGCATAATAGATAGATTACTACAATTTTGGTGGAGGCGTCGGGTCAAACAAAACATTTCAGATTGATATAAATAAAAATATGGAATCAACAGAAACAACTACTCCGAGGGCTAATACCCCTACCGGCATTGAATTACACTGTTGATTCCGATGGATTCTTAGACGAAGATATAACATATTCAAAAACAGGTGGCATTAAAATCCTTTTTCGTCTAAATTTTAAGGATCACAGATCCCACCTGATGATCCCCGATAGGTCGAAACCGGTCGTGGGATATGACTTTCGGTACGCTGTGTCTACTGTGTAGGACGCATTCGAAGTGTGGGATCTGTAATCCTTAAAATTTAGACAAAAAAGGATTTTAATGCCTCCTTTTTTTGAATATCTTTTCAGATTGATATACTTATGCACACCAAAGATGCTTACTATGAATTACAACATTTTCTTAAGTAAATATTATAGTGATTATTTTTGTATTTTACCGTGTAATTAATTAAATATTAATTACCCAAAAATTGAATTTAATTAAACTTAATCGTACTTTATATGTTATTATTAATTTACTATTTGAATTTAAATAAGTCAGATTCACATTAAAGTTGCTTTTATTATTATGAACATTTTATCTTTTTGATATATGTATTGAATTAAATTCATTTGAAATTAAAGCAGAACAACCAACATTTGTAATCAAGAAGGCTGATGATAGTTGTGACAGAAAATTCGTTGTTACCATTTTTTAAGGTACTTTCGTTTAAAACATTCTTATCTGCTCTTTATATAAACTTAATAGTTTACTAATGCTTGGTTGAAATTCATTATAAACAAATGATAACACATATACAACAAATTTCATGTAAAACTTCTGACGAAGACCAAGTTTTTCTCGAAACAATTGTCAAGTTAGATAAACTTGTTGAAATTTATGTGTTATTATTTGTTTCTCTTTATATATTTATATCAAATTCCTCAATTAAGAATTCATATCAGGTAAACGTCCGTTGTTTTTAATTTCACATTTAGTAAACTGAATTAATGAAGCAGCTAATGTAGGTCAAGTTTGAGATTGAATTAAAGGTCACTGGCGAGTGTCAATGCTAAATTGCGCTATAGTGCTGTACCGCTTTTTATTACATTAGTCTACGGCGAGTCGCTCTCTTTTATCGGTGCGATCCCAGCCGACTTGCTTCGACTCTATAGTTAACTGCTTGGAGTATAATATTCATAGACAGAATACATCAGTGATGTAATGAAAAACTTCGACTTGGTTCGGCTAGATGCCAGTAGCAGGACGATCGTACATTATTTAATACCGTCTAAAGGTACATGCTGGCATCCACGCAATCTTCTTTTAGTTTACGTCGATAATATGCTAGCATTTAGCCGAAAAGAAAGGCTAAGTAGAAAATGGGAAACTCACTCTTATGCTTTACTATTTTATAATAAAATTGATAAAATTATCTTCCAATTATTTAAAAATCGTTAATTAAATAGGTACATAAATTTAAGCGCAGTTCTTATCATAGCATTTTTTTTCAAATTACAATAAAACTAAAAGTTC
Organism: Agrilus biguttatus; assembly: GCA_963921985.1. NCBI lineage: Eukaryota > Metazoa > Arthropoda > Insecta > Coleoptera > Buprestidae > Agrilus > Agrilus biguttatus. Next base: position 34,597,991 of record OY998117.1, read on the forward strand.
TTGGTCTCCCTTTAAGGATTTCGGGGAAAAATTCGTATTTTCGTAGGTTTTGTCCAAACCCTATTGTCTCCGTTTTTGTTACTCTATTATCAATGTTTTATATGATAAACAGTTACTATAATACGTGATAGTTTTTGAAAGACACCAATGCAGCTATAAACGACAATACATTGATTGGATTTTTGTTTTAATACTACAATGGCTGGGCCGTTTTAATTGGTAATTGTTTGTTAGGAACAAATACCTTCTTATAATTAAACTATGGATAATTATATTCAATAAATAACATTAAGTGATTGATCAATAATTTATCGAAACTGGACTTTTTAAATTGTCACCCCTAATCATTAGTCTTATGCGTACCACAATCACAAATGAAGGTTTTTTTTTAATTTTCTTGAATTATATTTTTGAATAGTAGTGTTATAATACGTATTTTAGAATGTAGCTATTATTTTTGTTTGAAAAATCCTTAAATTTAAATACCACATAATTTCATCAAAAACGTATGTGCATAATTGTAAATATGAGAAACCAGAGTAGCTGCTCTTGAATTCTAAAGCACAACTATGTAATACAAAAATAAAATTAAAAATTTCTTTATTTTTTGTGGTTACATTTAAAATTTAAACTAACTATGTAATAGGGATGTCAATTTAAAGAAGTCTGAACTGCTATAAAACATTTACTAAACATTACATTCAATTTTCTGGATTGTCTTTGAGTCCTTCTACACTCTTTTGAAAGATTAACCACCATTATACCTTGTAGGTATATTTTCTGAGGAATAAGTCTTTCTTTGATATTACCTTTTAAAGTGGTTCTGTTTTAAAATAGTCCTTTTATAATTAAAATTATACTCGCTGTCTTAAAAATAATAACCAATTTTTCTTCTTCATAATTAATTGTAGTAGGTGTTCTTGTTGAAACACAACAATTGTTTCACCAATACATTGGCTTCTTCAGATGAAGATGAGTCTAATAAACAGTTACAAATATCAGCTTATATATAATAAGTAAAGACTAAATAAAGTGGGGACATTAAATTTTTGAAAATAAATTTAACAATGGAAACCTATTAACTTCAATTTTGGTCGTTAAGTAAAACATTTAATTTATTATGTTTATTAATATACAAACTTTCTGTTAGATTGAGCTTAATACTTTTGGGTAATTCTTTTAAAATTTTTAAATTATCATTGAAAGAGGGTTTTTCTAGCAACAAATGTTCCGCGTAGGTAGAATCCGTATTTTCATTGGTGTAGCTACGTTTATGTTCACGAATTCTATGCACGAATGATCTTTAAGTTTGTCCTACGTAGACTTGGTTACAGTCACCACATTCAAGCAAATAAACTTCAGATTTTCAAGATTTATCAGAATTCTCTTTGTTTTGTTTAATAAATTTAGATAAAGTATTACTGGTTTTGAAGAAGTAACTAGATTATGTGATTTAAACAGTATATGTCTTCATTTTAAAGAAATATCTCCTAAGTATGTGATAGAGCAATACTTATTTGAATTTGAAGGAATAACCGGATAGATAAGATTTAATGTTTTTTTCTTCTTCAATCGTAACTTGTTTTTTATTTAAGAACGGTTGGTTTTTTACTGTAAATAAATTACGTAGTTCAAAGGATATGCTTAGATACATGTATTCTAGGATAGCAGGTCAGATCGGCCAAGAATTATGGCGCCAAGAATAATTTTTTAAAAGAATACACTCGGTTGACTTTACCATTGTGATTATCTATAGCCTGCTATATCTATATCTATACTATACTATACTATGCAGCGTAACTTGACGTGATTCGGCATATAAGGCAACGTCATTATTTTTAAAAAGCAGCTATGCCGCCGCCAAATCACATCTGTCTTTCATTAAAACCAAACCCTTCATTGTTTCATTGTAAAAGTTCCGTAAACTGTCAGTCGAAGCGAATTGGTGGTGAACCATTCTTCTTCTAAGTACTTTTTCTTTTTCTCTTAACCAATTTAGGTAACAGATATCCAATAAATTATGTACACCTAATGTTTTAAGACCTTATTAGGCACAAATGCTCTGTGCTCTATAGTTAGTAAATGCGTTCACTTCATTCTTCCAGTTAATCGTGAAAACGCACATTTACTGTTATACAAAGTGGAAATTACGTCAGTAGGTACTTGTTGAACCCGTCTAAATTTGAACGGATGGATACCGTTACCGATTGTGCACACAGCACTTACATTTTAATCATGCCGAGATTCCGCCGGCGGGTGTTTATAACCGCTTTAACTGAAAATTGGCACCCCAAAATTTTTTAATTTTTGATTTTTAATTAAAAATTTGTATTAATCGATAACGTCCGGGATATCGAAAGTAGACGCGTTCGTTAGTTACATCCTATAACTAATTTAAATAGCCAGCTAATTACAGAATATTGTGTCTTCGGAGGAGATAGCTCCACCGATCTGCTTTACAAATCAACCTACGTTAGCACTGTAGATATTAGCACGTTACTACATAGTGAAATAATGATAATTATGATTGATCTAATCTAGATACCCGACTAGAACTTACTTCGGGCACAGCCTGAGAATATTACAAGATCCGACTCCTTTAGGTGTTTGTAAGGCATAGCACTAAAAGCATTTTAAGATCGGGCCAAGCATTCCTATGTCGCATCCTAGGAGTTATAAACTGATATCTTATGAATGCTCACAACTATAACTTCTAAAAATTGAATCGATTAAGCTTTTAAGTAGTGTAACTCCATATTTAAAATTAAAATAAAAATCCGAATAGAGTTTACAAAATTGTTTATTGTTGCCACAATAATTATTTCGGCACAATGTGCCTTCTTCAGGTGGAGAATTACATTTCGCTTAAATACTAAATAATGAACTAAGAGGAAGGGGAAATTACAGAACAATCTTAAAATTAAATGTTTAGTAAGGGAGAGTTTACAATGTCAATTTGGTCATTAAGAATTAAGCATAATTTATTTAATTTGTTAATTTCCATAGATTCAAGGAGATTTAGTTTCATACCTTTTTTCTCTATATGTAAAATTTTAAAATCATTATTAAAACTATGGTTATTTTGGAGTAAATGTTCAGAATAGGTTGAGTTTCCTTTTTTATTTTCAAAACATTTTACATGTTCGTTTATTCTCTCCTTAAAACTCCTGCCTGTCTGACCAATGTATGCTTTGTTGCAATTAAGCTGATATATACCTGATTTAAGGTCTTTTTTTGTGGGATATTTATTATTTTTAATGAACATACCTAACTAATTATTGTGGCAACAATAAACAATTTTATAAACTCTATTCGTATTTTTATTTTAATTTTTATAACTTCTAAGTCAAATATATCGTTTATCATACAAATGACCTATTTGTTTTTGTTTGTAATTTTTGCATTTTACGACAAACAATTTTTCAGCAAAATCATAGAGCAAACATTATTTTGTAATTTTTTGACGTATCGTATTTCGACAAGCATTTTAAAAAAAAATATTTCCCGATTTACAAAAAAATAGATCGTTTGTATTGTAAACTAGATATTTGACTTAGAAGTTATTGTTATCCATTTTGTGGAGGTTCGGAATTTCAATTTAGTCAATTATTTATCGATGGATGGATGATAGGATCTAGCAAGATCGAAATCGTGATTCACCTCTGGTAATTTCGACAAACTTTTCAGCAAGACCTAGATGTTCTTTATTTCCAAATGATTGAACTTAATACAACTGCTAATGTGGTAAAAGAGGTAGCACGGAACGATGAAACCTTGTGGCTCTTCAATTTCGTAGAAAACAAAAGACGTTTGTTTGCAATGACAAATATTACTTGTATTTAAACCGCAATTTTTATGACATTAATTATTAGGTCATTCAACTCTCATCTTCTGCTGTAATGATGCTTATCGGGGTTTGTTCGGTGAACAAAAGAACAAAAATAACACAAAAAAATAGTTAAAATTTAAAAAAGGTATAATTTGGATCACACAAAACAACAGGTACAAAAACAAAAGTAAAGAACAATAAGATCACTAGAAGATACAACACAAATAAAACACACAGTAAACAATAATCGGCCAGTAACAATAAACGTAACTCAATAGCATAAATGTAACAAAAGAAAGGTAAAGTCTTAATAACTAACCCATTTTTTTAAATGTTTTCGTGGAAGAGGGGAAATCTTCGAAAGACACCCAGCCGTCCGTACGACTGGGTAGTGTCGGATTTCCGACGGAGGTGTCCTCGGACCTACCGACTAAAACCCCTCTACCTCAGGACCGTTTGATTAGGTCCTCTTCAGCCGGACGTAGAGTATTTTATCGTGTGTTTTTAGTAATTTAGTTGGGGTAGATGTGTGCGTATGTATTTGTGTGTGTGATTGGTTATTGTTTATTTGAGGGAAGCAGGGAGTTCCTCGAGGTACTTGTCAGGGAGGTCGGAGGAAATTGCCAATAGTTTGGTAGGTGGGAAGGGAATTTTTCGTTTGGGTTTTCTTGAAATTTGGAGGGGTATGTGGGTGAGGGTTTGTGTTGAGATAGGGTTGTTGTTATCGATGGTTCTTTTAACGAATTTTGATTGTAGGTTGATGAACTAACCCATTACAAATTCTGACTTTATATAGTTCTTTTCCCTGTACAATTAAGCCATTTTAACCCATAACGACATTGTCACCCTAATTGCAGTACCTAATTTCGTTTGGGAACCACGCTAATGAGGTTCTTTGAATTTGAATGCAAGTGGTACTGTTAGGTATTTACTGCTAATGATATTCTCAGAATGCAACTAGTAGTTATATTTTAATTTTCAAAAGATTTTGATAATATTTATAAGTTTAAAATATTAAATTTAACTAACGGCTATATGCTTATTGCCACCGTTTATTATTTCGCAGTTCCTTAGGGAGGTACATTTAAATTCGATAAAATTAGTTTAGAAAGGTAGAAATCTAACCAAAATTCTAACCTACATTCATTCAAGACTTTTATTTATTTTTATAAACAGTTTAGTTATTCATTAAAATGGTATGTAAAAATTAGAAATGGCTTATCTAGCTTAAATCATAAGACTTATCTGGTTGAGAATCCTTAGAAAATGTGGAGTAGGTATGAACTCTGTAACATTTTGATTTGTCTCCAGTGCATTCGTGAATTAAGCGTATCCATTTCTTATAATATATTTCGCTGCCACTGTAAAAGTTGAAGTAGGTAAGTTGGAACAACTTTTTATTAAATGATTTAACGCTTGAAATCGTAAACGGTGACGCTTGAAAATGTGCAACCTGAAAGAATACTAATCGTAGGAACTGTAACTTCAGGTTTTATGTCCATAATAATAGACGACCTTCCATTGTACAAAGTAACATGCGAGAAACTGCTACTATGAAAAGCCACGCCACGCCACTCCGCGCCGTACTATATGGCGTACCGTGCCGCGCCGCATCTCATAAATATCCGCGCACCCGGCTCGAATCGCGTTGAAAAAGTAGAAAATTCCTCTTACTTCCTAATATGTACTATTCTACGTAACTACCCGTTTTACCACAGAGTGGAATGTCTCCATCACGCACTTTAATTATTTCCTTAAACGAAACGGATTTTCTTCCCTGCTTTATAAACGGACAGAGGCGTAGGGTCGTAACTGTAAACCGATTTAAATTAAAACAAAATTTTTATTGTTTTTCTGTGTACTTTTATCAAAAATAACTATCTTTCGTATGTTGTGAAAGCATTTTGAACTGTTTTATCGTAAAGTAAGCACAGCAGCGTACGTACCCTACCATTATCTTATTCTTTCTCTGGCCGCAACTTCAAAGTCGTATTGAGGACAATATGTCGCCATCTACTGATATTAAATTCTAACTGTGGTATTTTATCTTCTCGACTTCTTTTTACGGAATATCTAGTTTGGTTTGGTCAGTAATTTATCGATGTTACCTATGGGTATGGTGTGCTGATGACAACTAATAAGATCGAAATCGCTATCCACATTTGATAAATTTTTGCCTAAGAACTAAATGTTCTTTATGCAGCTTTAAAGGTAATGGGTGATACCAAATCTAATAATTTAAATATCTATAAACTTAAAAAAAATGTAAATTATAATCGTAAGTCTACAATTTGGCAGTCGCAAAATACAAAAAGTTCTTTTTACTGTAGAAGCTTGTACAGGTTGAACTGGGTAGTGTCGAATTCTCCAGGGAGGTGTCCTCATACCTACTGACTAAAATCTACCCCCCTCAGGCCGTAGGCCGTTATAGGACCATCAGATTAAGTTTTATGAAAGTTATGTGATTGTGTTGTTTAGTTGAGGGGTCAAAGGTAGATGGGGTGTTAATATTTTAACTCTAAACTAATTTAAAAGTGGTGAACTGCTCACTTTCAGTTGATCATTTAGGATCAATTCACGTTTATTGTACTATTAATTTCTAACATTTCTAATTAATTTAATTTTGGACCTTTATCCTGTATATGTAAAATTTTGAAATCAGAATTAAATTTATGATTATTATTTAACAGGTTTTACATAACTCCGAAACAAGAAAGTTGAGGTGTATTTATTAAATTGTGATAGCTGCAATAATGTGTATATAGTGCAAACTGGAAGGATGTTCCAAACATTAATCAACGAACATTTTAAAAGATTAATTAAAAGTAAGAAATCTGAATCATAAATCATAAAGTTAATTCTGAATTCAAAATTTTACATATACAGGATAAAGGCCCAAAATTAAATTTATTAGAAATATAAGAAATCAATTGGTTCAATAAACGTGGATTAATCTTAAATGATCAATTGGAAGTCAACAGTTTACCTCTTTTAAATTAAGAGTTAACATGTTAACACCCCACCCTCTCCTATTATTATAAATAGTTGTAATTTGGTTGAATGTTTGTCGAATCATCACATGATGATGCCACAATGTGGTAATACAATATTGAAGTGAATTTAGAATTAAATATTCTTGAAACGTTACTTGTGTTTGTTTGGTTACGAAGAAAGGTCTATTTTTGTGTTTCATGGTCTGAAAACATTCAAAAAATTGAGTAGGTCACTGCAATAACTACCCCTCTCTGAGATTCTTATAGTACCCATTCTGGAGTGCCGAACTATTTTACGATAAAAAACATTAAAAATGTTGATTATCTTATTTCCTGATTTTACGTGACGCCTATGTATACCCAATTATGCTTTTTTGCTAAAAAAATTGTAATAAATACTAAAACATTAAAATGCAGCTATTCAACAGATCGATCCTTATTTAAACGTAATCCTTCTCAAGAACTGCAGAGAACAAAATGTTGTCTGCTTCTGAAGTTTGCCGCCACGATTGAGAGCAAACTTTTTAACCAACAACTATGTAGCTAACGTAGTTTCTCTTTTTACAAGGAAATCATCTCCTGCAACGGGATTTTGTACATGACAAAAACATCGGCATTGAATCGATTTACCTACTACACTATTATCAAACTGCTTCCTTTAGAAATTTTCGTACAAAAGAGCCCAAAGAAGTCGCTTAAAGTGGTCGGTTTTTGTGATTTGGAGATAGTCGAATAAGAATTTAATCCAAAAAAAGGTATTAAAATCATTTTTCGTCTAATTACAAAGGATCACAGATCCGACATTTCCAACGCGTCCTACACACAGTAGACACAGCGCACCGAAAGCCATACCCACAACCGGTTTCGACCTATCGGGTGTCATCAGCTGGGCGCTGGCAGAAAGGCTTTTACAAGCTATATAATAAACATAATTTTGGAATCAACAGAAACAAATACTCCGAGGGCTAATAACCCTACCAACATTGAATTACACTGTTGATTCCGATGGATTCTTAGACGAAGATAATAATTCAAAAAAGAACGTATTAAAATCATTTTTCGACTAATTATAAAGTATCATAGATCCCACATTTAGAACGCGTCGTGGAATATGGCTTTCGATGCGCTGTGCCTACTGTGTAGGATGCGTTCCAAATGTGGGATCTGTGATCCTTTGTAATTATTCGAAAAAGGACTTTATTACCTTCTTTTGTTGGATTGTTATCTTCGTCTAAGAATTCATCGGAAGCAACAGTGTAATTCGACGTCGGTAGGGGTAGTTGTTTGTGTTGATTCCAAATTTATATTTATTAAAAATTTAATGTCACACAATTCAAAGGCATGTTGGGCTTTTCCTACTTTTTTAATAATGTTATCAACCCTTTACTCCGATTTTGTTTACATTTCTTGATGTTTAAGTGTAATCTCATTAAAATGTTAATTATTTATTAATGATTTTATTTTAATCTATTTTATCTTCCAAATAAATAAATAATGGCTCGTCATCAAGCACTGAAATAAATCCTTACGGCTTTTACAACAGATGCTGTAATATTTTTAACGTTTGAGGTTTCTAATATTTCTTTATAAACTTTGAGATGTAAAAGTCTTTCTTACTAAATAATTTTCCTGTGTCTTACTATGTTATGAGTCAGTTTTCTAAAATAAAATAGTGAAACTCTATTATTTGATGGCGTACGTTATATGAGGAGCTCTCAGAGCTAATTGCAAACTCTCGAGTGAAAATTAGCATTATGCTCTTGACATTTAAAAGTTGCGAACTACCTCCTTTGAAACAACCGCTTTAAGAAAAGTACCGCCAAGTAAGGACTACCATTTTAAAATATACACATATAAAAGTGGATTCATCCATTAACTATACTTCGCTTATTTATTTGCAAATATCTTCACAGTTTACATTTATAAATATTTACATATTCTTCACATGATTATAGTAACTACGGATATCTGATGTGAGAGAGAAATCTTTTAGTATTTTTGAATTGTTATTATAATAATACAAGATAACTAGTAATATAAATAATGGATTCTAGAATTTTAGTAACAACAACGGTATTGGGAATTAACGATAAAAATACGTGTAGTAAGGAAGATGCTTTATAAAATAATATATTTTCGTCAATATTATTAATAGCTGCTGCTCAGACTGCATCACGCTTTTGACTTTTTTAAGTAATTTTTGCACATAATATTCTGTACCTTGATGGGTGTGGTTTATAGATTAAACATACGAATTACAATTAGCATTTCGGAGGTGATAAATTTTTCAGTTAAATTTTGCTGTTGCTACTGCAGCTCGTTAAAATTCCGTAATCGATAATAAATAAAGAACGCAAAAGAGTTGAACACAATTGAACAAATGTGCCTACTGTGTAGGACGCGTTCCAAATATGGGATCAGTGATCCTTTATAATTAGACGAGAAAGGATTTTAATACCTTTTTTTTGGATTGTTATCTTCATCTAATAATCGTTCGGAATCAACAGTGTAATTCGATACTGGTAGGGGCTTAGCCCTCGGAGTAGTTGTTTCTGTTGATTCCATTTTTATATTTATTATATAGCTTATATTCCAATTTTTGTATCTTTATTGATGGTAGCACTTGTTGTTTTGGATAAGAAACTTTATTGGTCAATGTACTTATAGATACTTCCATAATTTAGTCACCGTTTTAAATTAGCATCCTATTGCTAATAAATAATAACGAAATTTACGTACAGAGAAAGTTGTTTACAGTGAAAACAGTGTAATAAGTATTTCGAAAACAGGAAAATACCGAAATCTAACTCGAGAATCGGAATTAATTCTGTTTAATAATGTTGAAAAGCTAAATACTCATTGCAAAAAGATAAACAGCATCAAAAGAACTTGAATTCGGAGTTTGAAGGTATGTTTTATTACCACATGCCCTTTAACCAATCAAAATTTGCAATAAGTATATGCAGGAATGGTAACAGAAATTAAGTTAGTTCCAATCATACAACATGGTCATGGGAAAATCGTATAGTATGGTTATTTCAAGTTCAATGCACATACGTACATAAGTTGGCATTGCAGTTTACGATTATTTTCATTGATTTACTGCAAATTCATGCCAACAGGTAAAACAAGTTTACGTGTGATCGTATTTCACTTCATAAAATCTCATAAAACCTTATTATATAATGATTTGCTTTACCAATATTGTTACATTAACTCACTCCTGTTTTCTTTGGGATTAGTTTAGTTTTTTTTTCTGCTGTTTGTAATCTATTGAATGTTATTGTATTCGATTGAGCTTCATTGCTCTTTTCATCAATAGCTGTCTACTAAAAACTTATAAATCTAATAGCACAAAAAGGTCATTACTTACAAAAAGGACAAAACCGATATAATTTTCTACTTTTGCATATAGCCATAAATTTCCAGCTCAATGAGGAAAGATGTAAGGCTCTATAATAAGTTTCATATATTTGCTTAAATTAAATATTTAATGATTTCATAAAAATGGTTTCTATGATAAAATTAAACATTGTTGTTGTCCTCTGATAAATTGTGCAATATTGTGGAGAACTGAATCGTAGAGAAATGGAGAAGAAGTATACTGGCATTACAATTTTTTTTATAATTGTAACGAATTTTCTAGATCAACTTATTTATTTAACGAATATTTATTTCCAATAATTTATTTAACACTTACACGCTACCTAACACTTAAACACTAATGCAACAACTTATTTATATGACAATAAAAATGTGTTATTTATATCACTCGGTATATCGTATTTATATTACCATTCTACTATCAACTCTAAACTGTAACTAAACTCTAAACTAAACTGTTCTTGACCGTCGACAACATAATATTTATAGAGGTATCGAAGGTTCTGGAGTAATCAGGAACGACCTTCTAGTATTTTCTCGGACTCCTATTATTTTGTTGTTTACTTATTGCTATCAAAGCGCCGACCGACGACCGTATTCGAGGAACCCGTCTTATCTGTTTCCGGAACTCGTCGCCGCTCTTGTACACACACATACAGGCTCGTTATATAATAAAAAGAGTGAGTTAAAATTAATTTAATTTAAAAAATTTAAACTTTTTTCTAATATCATATGTTTAATAATTATAGGAAAAGGAAAACAGGTGCCTGTTACAATTCGATCCCTTAATATTAATATTTAGTGGTTCCTGAACGCCATTCTCCATTGTCAGTTAGACTGTAACTGAGGACGGCGCTTTGGGCACCCAAACGCGTTTTAGGTATTTACGCGTATTTATGTGGAATTTGGGGTTTTAGTATTTTATGGATTTAGTGTTTGCACCATGTTTTAAGGGAGGACTTAATGCTACACGAATAAAACTAGTTAACGAAAACAACAACACATATTTACTAGTAAACTTAACGAATAATTCTACGGCGAACTTGATTTAGAGTTTCGAGAAACTAGAGCGGAACTGAAGAGATACTTTTAAAAATTTTTAAATGTTTTGACAATTATTAGGAAGAGAGAGGGCCGTAGGTGAGAGTAGGGTGGCTATAGGGAGGTACTAAGGTAAGGAAATTTTTAAGACAGGAAATACTGAGAAGAAGACTACAGTACCAACTAAGAAACCCATCGTAAAATTGCCATTACAAGAAATGCGAAGTAGAGATGTCATGCGGTTAGTAAGCGAAGCTGAAATGTTAGAGGGAAGTACAAGTAATAATGCCTTTTACACAGATGGCAGAATACAATAGATTACATATAGAGATGCGTTTACACAGATACAAAAGAATACGAAATATTTACAGCAAGATATATAAAATAAATGAAATACAATATGAAAGAATTTTGGTGCAATAATTGAAACAGAAAAAGAAATATTTGAAAGAGTATTTACACATATTTTAACACAACAAATTTGAAATAGCACTAATAAATCAAATTATAAAATAAACAGAATGAGTTTATGAAATTTATTTCTTGTGAATTATGTAGTGGTATCCGCCACATGGGCTATCCTGTATATTTCATTATCGGGGTTTGTTTGGCGAACAAATGAACAAAAATAACACAAAAAAGAATAGTCCGATAAAATTTAAAACAGATTTAATTTGGATCACACAAAAAACAGACACAAAAACAAAAGCATAAAACAATAAGATCACGTAATTCAATAGCATAAATGTAACAAAAGAAAGGTAAAGACTTACTAACTAACCCATTTTTTTTGTTTATATTATTCTCGAGGAGGGGAATCTTCAAAGGACACCCCCGAGAGGGTAGTGTCGGATTCACCGTAGTGCCTACCGACTAAAACCCCTCCTCGAGATGGGAGCTCAACCCGAAGGTTATACATTACCGGGGGAAAAGGGGAGGGAATAGGATTAGGTTGGATAGGTGGGGAGGGAGGAATCGTTGATAAATCGGTGGCCCACCACAGATGGTTGGGTGGGCACTCGCACTGAAAAGCGAAACTAGATGGCTGGCGGTGTGCAGGAGGAGTGACTTTAACCCTTAACGACCTTGTTGGAGTGCAACGATTTTGTATCGATATTGTACACTGTTTATTAATTTTGTTTTTTGTTTAGTCTCGTTCATTTAGACCTATATTTTTTCGTTCGTTGGTTTGTTAACATAAAATAGTAGTTATATTTTAATCTTCCAAAGATCCTGATAATATTTATACGTTTACAATATTAAATTTAACTAATCGCTACATCATGTTCAAAAATTGAACGGATTCAACTAGTCTTTTAGACGTCAGATAGATAGCAGGATCTCTCTCTCTCTCTTTATTTCCCTCCGTCTCTCGCGCGCGAAAAGCAAACAGGAAGAATAATAATAGAGCTTATCAGTTCGTGGCGAACCGTATGTGGCAACTTATCATGGGTACAGATAAAAGGTAAATAGATGTGTGTATGCGTGTGTGTGCAATAAGTGACCAAGGAACGAGTCTCCAGGTACCACCCGCTTAGTTCGTTGCGGTTTTTACCGGTGATAAGTTTTAATGCTGTTCAGCGTTGTAACCCGAGAATATCCGACTTGGTGTTTGTCGTTGTATTTGGTGTTTATGGAACGCTTGCTTGCTTGCATGTGAGATGAACAACAACGGTACTTGTGTAATTTTTTATGTGGTGTGATAATAATAATATACGGAGTACAGAGTGCTGGATAATAGCGAAAACAATTTGGAAATGCAAACGGTTTGTATACCACATAATATCAACCGAAGTTTTACCTTCTAAGTACGACTGGCCCTGTATTAAGGGATGAAACGCCTCAATTTAAGAAGTTCGTGCCCTGTGTCTCGAATAAGGGACAATGGGAGCGCTATTTGAGCTGAAATTAAATGAAAATATCCATGCGGCCTGTTTTAATATGTAATTTGAAAATGTTAAATTTAAATTGAATTAAATCGTTTTAAGTAAATATAAGATTTTAGTGATGCTATGCTACTGCTTATAAATATACATTGACATTACTTTATTCAAAGGAAATTATTAAAAACGGCTGATTTCTTAAAGGTCTTGGATTTTTAATATTTCTTATGCTTTTTTAAAATGTAATTCTGATTTAATTGCGGAGTTCAAAAATGATTAAATTGTGACGAAGTTTTTTTTTCAATAAGTGCATATACCTTATCATATTTATCAATCAATAGTAATTATTTTAAAATAATTATTGAGTACATCATTATACCTATCACCCCCGTCTTGTAAAACTACTTTTGATAAATTAGAAATTCATGGTTTACTATACGTATCTAAGGCATTTTCAACTCATTGAAAACAACAGATGTTTGTAGTTTTTGGTTTCTATTTATGTAAAAACACTTATTTTAGTTTAGATTAATAACCCATGTTGCTTGATTTACTTCAGTTTGTGATAATATGAAGTATGTATGTTATACTATATTAGCAACTCCACTTCGTAGAAAGATTAGGAACTAATAATTAAGAACAAGGTTGCATTATCTATTTATATCGGTCAAGAAGTCGCATGGATTCTTCTTATCCTTGTTCTCAATACAATTAATAAAATTGTATAAAGTAATAGTCCTTATTTTTACTTCAAATAATCTAAACGGAAGTCCCAATTCAAAATAAATAGTTATATCGTCACTTGTTGTACTATGAACCTCGCACCAAATTCTGGATTTTTTTACAATGTTCTTGAAAGTTCTACCACTTTCTACATTTCCAAATCTTGCGAAATTTCCTCAGTGTTGATGTAGTCTTACCTGGGCAAATCTTCAGCTCTAATCGATTTCCAAAGTTTGTGTATGTGTTGTATTCTACTTTGATACCCATCATATGGGATTGGGTACGAACAACCCCTGCATTTTTAAATCGAAATCTTCATGGGTGAGGGATGGGGAGCCTCCATTCTATAGGATGCAGAGAGTCGATTACGGCACCCACCGACAAACGACGTTTACATTTGATTGATATATAAATTGATTAGTATAAAATGAAATAGCAGTTGTGTTCAAATTTATGCACCAATGTATGATTATCTTGTTTAATAACAATTGCAGATAATGTGCTACTTTTACGCCCAATGAAACGTAATTAATTGATTTGATCATCTTTTAATAGATTAGAATAAATTCATACGATTATTTTTAAGCATCATTTGTTGTTTTGTTAGTTTATTGTACTCCAGATGTTGAGAACAAGAAAAAAATTGTTTATTGATGTAATTGGTAAATTTTTGCCAACTTGCAGCAAGGGCAGGAAGCGAGAGATATATAATGTTAGCAAAATAAACAAATAAGTTTAAAGTTGCTGATTTATGAAAGAAATACTTCATAAATAAAGCAGATTTTCGCAGAATCGCTAGTTGGTTATCCTGTGCAGGAGCAAAGTTTGTGTGATTTACATACTTACATATATTAAATTTATGACTCACGAAGGAATTTGCAAGTTTTAATTTAATATTTTGTTTCTATTTAAACTTTTTATTATCTCATACTTAGCAGATATTGACATAAAAATGCTGCTACAACAAAAATGGTTAATAAGTGAAATGATTAAAAAGCAGTTTTTGTATAACCCTATTACATGTTGTCACGGAACGAGTTTGTTCTGGTTGTAGTTTCCAAACTGTTCCAAAGAAATTTGCTGTGGCAAAAAATTAATTTTTAATTAGTATGCATTTATTGTCAGCGGCACTACTAAAATGTACCAGAATCTATTCTTGAACTCAGTTTAAGTCTTAGCGATGTTGGATAGAATTTTAATTATCAGCTCATTTCCAGTGGTTAACCTAGATATAAACAATAATTTAATTAATAGATGATTTTACAAAAGCACAAAGTTTGGTTTTATTGTTAAATGCAAATAGTGTTAAAGAAGGAATTTTATTTGTTATTTTACTCGGCCTCTTTTCTATCTGGAAAGTTAGGAAAGCTCAAAGTGGTCAGGGGCAGTTAGTGAAATCGAAAAATTATCTGAGAAGTCCGAGACTTCAACCGAATATTCAATAAAAAGCGTGGAATTTAAAAGTACGAAAATGAAGTACATTAAATCTAAAATTTATTAAACCATATGTTTGAGAGAAATATATTTTGTATATATGTATAATTTGAATTTGTTGTTCTATTTTTAAATCATTTTAGTATAAGTTAAGAACTCCGATTGTTTTATAAGGTTAATGTTAACCCAACGCAAGACTAGGTACCTGTTTGTACGACCTCGCTATCTTTCTGAGAATAGCATCCCTGGACTTTCTAAACGTCCAAGAAAGGGAAACACCGGAGGACAAAATATATATAGTAGTATTCCAGCAGCAATCGGGGTCGATACCAGACCGAACCAATTTTTATAACCTAATACCGATTCGTGTATATATCATAGTTAAAATAAATAGTGATTATCTTTAATTAGAGACATCACATTCCGTTGATTATTTAAAGTGATCCACCCTTTTTCATAAGTTCTACTCTTTGAATAATCACGTAAAACCAAATATATCACATCCAAGTTGTACAAACGTCCTAACACTATTCTCTTTGCATAATTGTAGTTTGTTGATCAAATTCTAACCGGTACATTATTTTGTATGAAACAAATCTTAATTTATATTTTCGATCCTCATGTGAAGCGAAAGAGAAACGTTATGTTAAACAAATCGGGTTCGTTTCATAAAGGAAAATCTTTAATGCTGATTTTACGTAAATCTACCACAAATATTCAATTTTTTCAGTGAGACAAACGAGAAAAATATAAAATTTGTGAAATTATTCATTAATTTTTAGAAAAATGAAAAAAACAGTTGGTCAGGAAAATTTGGTGATATGTTCATGGGGAAAAGTCTGGGATTTTTTTTCATTTGCAGTAGACTGTTTGGCTAGTTATGAATTCTACTTATTAAATGAAATAATTATTTAAATCTTGTCTGCTGCATAAGTAGGAGGAAAATAACTAAATGGTCGAGGCGGAGGAGAAATTATTAGAATTCTCATTTTGTTAGTCCATAAATCGTGTATTCTAGACAAATATCTCATATTTTTCTGACCAGTAGCAAAATTTATAGCACAACCGTTAGCGTTCAGTCGTGCATTGAAAGGATAAAACGTGAACAAGTAACTAAATAGTTTACTCATGTTGATGTTCGCAAATTAAAATTTAAGTCACGTAAATGTGAAAACCGGCTCACTTTTGCTTTCAACGTCTTAAGCGAAGATTTTATTTAAAAAATAATAATAATTTCTATAAGTACCTAGATAGGTAAATTGTGTAATATTTTATAACTACTAATAAAATTTGGAATTTGTAGCTAAAGAAACAGCTTTAATCAAATTATACTTTTAAAGTAGTGTAGCGTTCAATAAGGGTAAGTTTGGGGTAAACTGTTAGGTTAGGTTAAGTTAGCTAAGGTGGCTATGATTCGTAACCTACAAATAGGTCTGATTGTAACGTAAAATGTTGAGGAAGCATTTCACGGTCGCTGTTTGTATGCGATTATTTAACTTGTCAGACTTTTATTCGTTCTAATGTAACGATGGATTTTATGGTTTCGAAATAAATCAAGTTGTTTGCATTAACTGCAAATTTTCCTGATATTTCTGGCAAATTTTGTCTAAATCAAGAACACATTATACACAGGTCATTTTATTTTAAAAATCTATGTCAATAATTATATAGGTTTTAAAATTGTTTCTAGCAAACTGTGGGATGGCCATCTCAGAAATTCAAATATAGATATACTAAAAGTAGCATTAAAATGAAGTATATTGACTAAGGATAATGTGGTAATGCTACTGCGGAAGTTAGAAACGGTTCTGTTAAAAATACATCTTGAACATAGCATATTATATGAAACGGAATCTGACTTACAGAGTATTGTATTTGGAAAAAATTACGAAGGAATGCTTGATTTCCATATAAAATATATACAAAATGGAAGGCTCTCTCTAACACGAGATGATGTGTGTTTTACTACAAATCAATTCAGAATTAATAAAAATTTTGGAATAGATATTTTGTCACAAATAAAACAATTACAGTTCCACTTTAAATCACTTGCTTATGTTTAAGTGAAATTGTAAAGAATAAAAGTGATTTAAAGTGGAACTGTAATTGTTTTATTTGTGACAAGATATCTATGATAATGAAGTTCCATAAAGTAGATGTCGATACAATTCAATATTTGAAAATTTTAGAAAACGTGATTTTTGTAAATATGATTGTTGGCTAACATTATTTATGTTGGGAAACACTGTTTTGTCTCTTCGCAAACCTCAAGAATGCTTGAAATCATGAATAATGTTTGTTATCTTTATGTTTATTTCGTGTTCTAAATTCATGCAAAGCTTCGTAACGAATGTTGCTACCATAATTTCAGATTTCAGCGTACAATTGTATTTTGTTTTAGCAATAGTATGTCTTAAACAATAAAGCAAAACACTGTCAATGGCAACTTAACCTTTATTACGAAGGCCAACTCTCCCATAGTATTTGGGTGAGATGTCAGTATCATTGTTTTTAATTTGTTTTTGGAATTACAAAAACCTTGCTGCCATGGCTTACTTCAATAGTTTTTCCTTTATGTGTAAATTAAACCATCTGCCCTAAATTTATCTTATATGTATATGTCATTCGCATTAAGGGTAAGGTTTTAGTACCTATACTAGTTAAATGTTACCCAGACAATACTCCTTAATCTTCTTCGTACAATTAATTGTTAATAGCTTGAATAATATCAGCAGTTGTTTTTTTGTGAAAGATTTTATGAATAAAGCAAGGAAATAAATAATACTGCTTTTTTATTTCACACTTGAAATTTTATTAAATCTCGACAATTGTTTCGGCTGATTTGAGCTTTGGGCTAGGTATCTAAGAATACATTTTACGTTTTTAAAAATTTATTTTAATTTACAATGGCTGACATCTTTCGTACATTTATTAAAACGCAAAATGAAGCTTTTATTTGTCCCTCTATTTACGTTTTTCCTGGATCAAAAGGAGCCCCTTAGGCCCGACCCTGGTTTAACTAATTAATGGCACGTTTCAATCGGTAAATCTCGTTGAAATATGGTATGTACTCGGGCAGGTATAATGTATCTACATTATATTTATAAACGAGAACAGAATGTGAAAAACGAAATCAGATTATTGGCAATAATAGCTCAGTCAACGAATGCTTTAACGTCCCATGAATGAGTTCAGCCGCTATTCCATATTTGATCCCTGTGTGTATTTAGCCGTAGTGTACTGTAATTATTTATCCTGGCTTATATCGCAAGTCGTGACCGGCTACACAACATTCCAGGTACCCAATCTCTGATAAATGTAACTAAATGTGAATATGATATTATGTATGGTAGCTGGCTAATCGCTACGTCAAAACAAGACATTTTTATCTTCGCGTGAAAGTAGATGTTTATAAGAAAGAGAAACGGAGAAACAGAACATACTTTCAAGAATATGTTTTTGCATGTCTGTTCACATATCATTACTGTTATCAAAAGGTAAATGTTTAGGTGTTTGTAATTCAACAGTTACTTGTTAGTGGTTGGGAGTGGTCTTCAAAATTTTTCAGTATACGCAAATATGCAAATATGAACTGCTCTGAAGATGTTAAAAAAAATTATAGGTTTAGGTACAAAGGAACCGTGTAAAGAAAATATTGGAAATAAGCAAAATACGTGATAGATAGATAACATAGGGAATTCTTTCAAAAACTGCAGTACTTAGTTAATAAAAATTTATGGTTATAAAAACAATATTTTTAATTAAGTAAAAGTTTTATTATACAATATTTATATTTATGATTGCTACCTCTTGATACGATTAATCTGAAACACAAAAAAAAACTAATTTTATATCATTTTTAAAAAAGAAGGAATTAAAATCCTTATTCTTCTAAATTTTAAGATCAAAGATCTCACATTTTGAGCGCGTCCTAGCAAGTAGGCACAACGAACCGAAAACCACATCCCACGACCGGTTTCGACCTATCGGGTCTCATCAGGTGGGCGCTGGCAGAAAGGTCTTTACAGGCTATATTATAAATATAATATCCTTAAATTTAGACGAATAAGGATTTTAATTCCTTCTTTTTTGAATATGTTATATTTTCGTCTAGAAGTCCATCGGAACCAACAGTGTAATTCAATGCCGGTAGGGGTATTAGCCCTCGGAGTAGTTGTTTCTGTTGATTTCATATTTATAATTTTATATCGATTGCTTGAAGTTTTATTTTCCAATTGAAATAATCTTCGGATAGGTAACTGTACCAGGAACATATATCTGTAGGAAAAAATAAATAAAAACATGGAAAAAACTTGGTTAATACAGAATTAAAAAATAAATCGCCAAGAAATATATTGGTGAACAATAATATTTCAAACCCTCCACATAAAAGAGTGAAAAATCTTCGATCATCTACTTGATTGTTTCAAATTTACCCCCTGCGTATGCTTCATTAATCATTAGGAATTGATTCAAAAATAAAAAATTACACCTGTCTTTCCGGATTTAATGTATTCAAAACGTTTATAGATTGGTTCAAGGCTGGTACTCGTTTGGTTAAGTCAATTATTAAAGTACACAATTTACCTACTATATTTTGTCATTTTTATTTCTAACGTTTCAAAATTTGTTTGAAAAAGGTACAAACAAAATAGATTTCCGAGATTCCAATCTCCTTCGTAGTAATGAATCGGGGAGGAATTTTCTTTATTTGTTCTAATCCTAATTGCCTTTACATTTAATATTTTCTAACTCCTTTTTTTTTGTTTTATAATTATCAAACAGTGATAGCAATTGTTTTTCTTCACGATTATTTTGGAGCAAAAATGTCGCTGTTTGAAACCTCTACAAGATTCGAAAGTTACCAATTTTGTTTTGCACAATACATTTTCTACGTTCGTAAATTAAAAGGGTGTGAAGAAATAGGAAAGGATTCAGGACACTTAAATTACCTAACATAAAGGACATTTGTATAATGAAATCTTACCATCAAAACAGCAAAATTTTTTTATAACGAAGAATCCTCCATTCCAAAAAGGGTCAAAATATTGTTTATTCTTGATTCTTTACTACTGTTTACCAAAATTTTAATTAAACAATGAAGTAAAAACAACTCATCTGGCAAATTAATATCTTACCAAGAATTCATTTTGTGTAGAACAAACCATAGCTAATGATTGACAACTGAAACGTTCGTTAACTTTCTAATAATTTACTGTGAAGAAGAAAAACATGAAGAATGAAGGAATGGGACGTGATTGATGTTAATTCAGAAAACGCGGAACTTTTCAAATATTTTAATGTTACGTAAAAGCTTGCTGGTTATTGTTGCTTTTTAAATTTATTCGACGAACAGTTTAACGGAATTTAAAATAGTCGAAACAGAATTGAATTCTTTCGCTCGAGTAATCAATTAGGCCATCCAATTGAATTATTTTTTTGAAATTGGTAATCAATGCAGCTTACAATATCACAGTTAGTAAAGTAATTATTATTGTAAAGCTAGTAATATAATTACAAATTTCTAAACTGTATTATATTTTCGACAGATATCTTTTTTTCTTTCTGTTACAATCAATCTATTTTTAATACCTTACTACAGTATTATTGCACATAGTATTCACACTACTTTTATTATATTGTAACTATGAATTTTAAGTATATCCTGACTATATCACTTAACTATATAATAATGTTTTATGTACTGGTATAGGCAGGTTTGTAATGTAATTTTGTGCTGTACTTATCTATCCAATCTTGGATGGATTCAACTGGTTACTGCTACCATAGGTACATGGTGGTAGTGCAGGTAAGATTATAAAGTAATTTTATAGAGCTATCTCCTGTCATAATACAAATTTTATGGAATCACCTGGCTATTAGCCGAACGGCTCGGTCTAGTGGTTTAAATCATTGCTTAGCTTTCGGGAGGTTATTGGTTTGATTCCGGTCCGTCTGCTTTGCTGCAAGTTTTCTGTGGTTTCCTTCGATTATTCAACAAAATATTAGGGCAGTAACATTCCACAGATAATCTTTCACTTCTCTCCTGTCTTCATTTCGTCCGTCTTATCTTTATCTCCCTAATCACACCACCCACACATTCCCACGATTCCTTAAAAAAGAGGCTAAAGAGGGCCTTACGCCCTACACTCCGGCTTTGCACTAGAGTATAGGTCGGGGGACTGTTTTTTTTCTGACTATTAACAATACACCATCGATTATGGATCCATCCTTCCAAATTTGAACGGGTTCAACCGGTTATAATGATAATTTGATAAAATACATCAAAGGTTCTCTGTTGTTCATATCGATGTGAAAATTCATTTTGTCCAAATGTATATATGAAAATTTTATTTGTTTAAAATCGTCAGTTTTCATAATTTCGATAATCGAACTGCTATGTTTATTAACTAAATAAAAAATAAACCTATCATAGGTTTGATACATTATCGACTGATACGGGCGATTTGATATTTTTGAACTATTACCATTGCATATAATGTAATAATCTTTTTAATAAGTTACTGTCAATATAATTTAATTATTATTGTACATTCCTCACATACAGAACAATATCCAAATTTAACAACGTTATCTTATCACAATGTTGTAAAGGTATTGTTATGTTATCATGCTCAGCGATAAAATTCTCCTGTGCTCTAAATAAAAATTGTTTTTGTTTATGCCTACTATGAAGCTGTTTAAAAATTTTTTAAAATTTAAAACCAGAAGAGACTTACCGCAATTAACCATAACACTTGATAAAACGTCGACACGTGTAATGTACAATTGTTTCAATTATTTCTATCGCCACTGTACACAGTATTCTTTTCCTTTTTGCCCAATATCGTTTCTATTTGATTTTCTTACCTACCTTTAATTGTTTTTTAAATATGCAGAAATTGGATTGAAAGGTATTTTACAAGTTATCACATTTCAAGTTTCAATTTTTTTATTTACACCTAGAAGAATTGGCCTTCAATGTTCTTAAAATTCAATTCAAATATAAATATAAATATGGAATCAACAGAAAAAACTACTCCGAGGACTAATACCCTTACCTGCATTGAATTACACTGTTGATTCCGATGGATTCTTAGACGAAAATATAACATATTAAAAAAATAAGGAATTAAAATCCTTATTCGTCTAAATATTAAGATCGATGATCTCACATTTGGAACGCGTCTTACCAAGTAGGCACAACGAACCGAAAGCCTACCTGATGAGACGCGTTCCAAATGTGAGATCTTTGATCTTAATATTTAGACGAATAAGGATTTTAATTCCTTCTTTTTTTAATATATTCTTGATATTCTATTATTCTTATAAATTTGACACTGCAGAATTAATTCAGATTTCAATTATATCTTTATAACGAAGAAGAATGTTAGAATACTTTCTTCGGGACGTAATACATGTACTTTTTGTGAAATTTTTAACTATGAGAAATTATAATAATTTGCCTTGCCAAAATTATTTTTAACGTTTTGGTAATTTTTGAACGCATCCTGTACGTAATAAATCATTATTTACGTAGAAAACGTGAATTGTCACTTCTAAAAAAATTAACGTTTCTCAACACTAAACTCTAATTAGCTAAGGACCTTGAAGTAATGCAAATATTTAGATTTAAGCAAAAGGTTAAACGAGCTTTGCCTGACACCATTGACTCTTTTTAGAGTGTACGTAGATACCTCATATGTACAAGTTTGCACACATATCCATTCTTGCGTATTAATTCTTAGCAGCTAGTAGGTACATAACATTGCATTATTCTAATAAAAATAGAATTGGTAATCTGTTGTACTATTGTAGTCTTTCTTAGGCAATGACCCTTGCCATAATTTTCGAGCATTTCTTAGTAACTGAACCTATAAGTGTTACCACTATCTATTTTTAACTAATTTTATTGATAAGGCGCTAATATGTTACACAACCGTAAAGAACAGACAGTTTACAGGTTTTTAATTGCGTACTACACATTCTCTTTTTAACCTGATAGGTTAGTTCAAAATATGTGATTATGTTATATTCAAAGGGATTGGATAATTTAAAAAGATCAGATCACCCCTGAGAATGTCCTTCGAAATTGGTTAGCCAAGGTTGGCATCATTCAAATTTTAAAGTTATAATCCAGAAAACCAAATACTTTTTTAATTAGTTAATTACTTGCGACTTTTAATTAATTATTAATTTGTAGTAGTAGCGTTTTAAGGTGTTAATGTCGCCAATTAAAAAGTACGTTGCAATTTGCATTAATAAGTTGCCTGTGACAACGTCGCACCGAAACGATATGTAGATGAAAATATTATTTTATCATTTAAAAGCAAAAATTGGAATTCGATATTTCTCGGAATATTCAAAATCTCGAATCGAATCGGACTATGCGAACACTATTTATATACATTTGTGTATTGTAATAAGGAGTTACTTACACGGTCTTAAATAACTCGTTTAGCGACGCTACTGAATGTAGAGTTTATAGCATTCGGGGGTCACGGGTTCGAACCTAGGAAAATGCTGGGTTAGTAATTATTATATTTCACAGATAATCTTACTTCTTTTCTGTCTTCATTTCGTCCGTCTCATCTTTCTATCCCTAACCACACCACCCACCCATTCCCACGATTCCTGCAAGGAGGCTGAAGAGGGCCTTACGCCCTACCCTCCGGCTTTGCACTACAGTGTAGGTCGGAAGGACTGCCCGCCCACCAGCATGAGTAGCTGGTGGCAATGAAACACAAAAAAGTTTTTTCTAGAGTTTAGATAAAGGTTCTCTTAAATTGCGAGAGAACCAGAAGATTAGTAATTGTACCGAATGTGCGAGTCGAGCTATTTTATTATTTTCAGTCTAGTGATACAAATCGCACCAATTGTTTACCATTGAATATGACGGTATTATACTTAACTAAGTACTTCTTTTAACATACACATGAACTTAAAAATGTCAATTTAATAATTTTCTTTATATTTTTCAACAAGGAATTCAGTTATTTTAGGATCAGTATATATTTGCCAGGCAATGAAAGCAATAAAGTTGCACGTTCACAATTTTAACGTTTTCATTTTCTGCTGGCTACCCTATTAAGGTACAACAGGATGTACATCTTGCACGGCGCACGTGCTACAACGTACACACTACACATGCTTTTATGAAAATAAACTTATTTTTATCGACTTGCAGCCTGTTATTTTCTCTACTGTATGAGTACATACACACGCAAACACACACACAGACACACAATGCATTCATTCGGATGAAATTAGGAGCGCGTGAACTGCTTTATTTCTGAGGGAGCAACCAAAACGTATATTTTCATTAAATGACTGTAAAACCGAATAGCTCTTGACAATGATTCAGAGCTATGAATAAGGACCTTCGGTCACGCTTAAACATTGCACTTGTGCATGTATTTTTAGTACATATATATAATACATACATAAAGCTAATATAGTTAAACGCTTAACAAGGAAATCAAGTTCAGAAATATCTGTATATGTATGTAACTTTTAATTGAAATATAAAAATAAACGTATGAAAACATATGTATAGTTACGTTATTAGGCATTAGTAGTATATCCTTGTAACAACCGTTTATGCATTTATTTTAATAGAATAAGGAAAAAAGCACGTGCAGTTCATAAACGATTAGTTCAAAGATTCGTTTAGGTAAAAATGTATTTTTCAATCTAGAAAAACATACAAAACCAATAACATTATTTAAATTCACTTAAAGAAAACACAATATGGATAGTTTAACGTCCTACACAGTAGGCACAGTGCACCGAAAGCCATATCCCACGACCGGTTTCGACCTATCGGGTCGGGCAGAAAGGCTTTTTCGGAATTAACAGTGTAATTCAATGCCGGTAAGGGTATTAGCCCTCGAAGTAGTTGTTTCACAATCAGTATACCAAAGAAAGTCTTATTAGCAATATTTCAAGTAGCAGTCATTTATGACGTACTTTTCATAAGAGAGTCAAAATCTGACCTCACAATTGCGTCAAAATTTCAGTGTGTGCAAATATCCCAGCTTCATAACTTAAAAAATGCAATTTGTGGTCTTCTTGTGAAGATTATTACTAGGTGAAACAAAAAGACGAAACAGCCTTAGCGAGAGTAGCTAGCTACTTCCAAAGTAGTTGCTAAATTAGAAGTTGGCCTCAGAATTGCCTACCAGAATTTCGAAATACTTTAAATCCAAAATTCAAATGTTACTAATTTGGCTTGTTTGGATTTTAGATTAGGGTATCATAACGTTTCAATCTTTTAGTCTCTTGTGTTTTTTCTTTTCAACCCGATACAGTATATAGTATTGTCCTGTTTTTTGAGTGCCCTCTCTTTTTCGAGGACATCACTACGGAGAGTTGAAAATACAATTGGAAAAGAAAGTAAGTAATCATTTTCGACATATTCTTCAATAGCGAACTGTGTTTTGTGTGTCGATGGGCAATTCCAAAGTGAGATTCTAATCCAACGATAAAAGATAACTAACTCTAAGTTAACTTAACTACTCTCTCTTGAACAAGCAAAAAATTAACGAAAATGTAGTCACAGTGTAACATAAAAATTATACAAAGTATGTTATATATTTTGTAAATTTACATATCACAGACAATTATACAGATGTATCTATAACAAATTTATTAATATGAAATTCACATACAGGAGTAATAAAAAATGTTCCCATAGTTACATTTATTTATCTTGTAGGTTTTAATGTCAATATCAATATGTAAATGCAATTTTATGAAAGTAAAAGTACTCATACAGATTGGTATGTAGGCGATATTGACCGACATCGTCCTTCATTTTTAATTTACTGCATCGATTTTAAACGTTGCAATAAAAATACAGAGTGTAGTAATTCAATGAAAGTAAGTAACTCCCTTTTTGTAGCAGGAGTGTTAAATTAAAACAAGAAATTAATGACTTATTTACTTAGAACAAACTGGATAGCTGAAACCCCAACGTCTAAACACGACACAAAATGTCCAAAGCACTTTTCGGTTACAAAGTTACCTTCTTCAGGAACTGAAGAGAACGAAAACTAAGGGCAACATAAATATTATATATACTAACTAATTATATGGTCTACTGACTGCAATATAATGGACCTTACAAAAACAATAACAAAAGAATTAAATTAAACTAAAAAGCGGAGAGACAGGAATAATAATACCCTTGTCACTATTAAGAGAACTTAATCTATTTTTATAAATAAACATGCTAATAAAATATAAAAATTAAACATAATTATTTACTAAATAGTTTTGAAAGCATGTTTATTTATAAGAATAGATTAAGTACTCTTGTTTTTGTTGTAGCTCCTATACGAAGAATAGGCAGGCCGCCTACGTATTTTGCTGCAGTTCGTGAAACCAGTAGCTACATCACTGTTAATTCTGTAAGAAACTGGCATGAAATTATGTTTCCGAAATTAAAGATGATGCGATAAGTACGTCTGGCATACTAATAATGACGCGAGAAAGTCCAACCCAACCTTTCATTCGCAATAGCAAATTCCCGTTACTTATTATTAGTAGGTATATTAGACACCTTTGTATACAATACGAGTACATATTTTTTTTAACTTAATACCTAAATTTTAAGAGGCGTCACCGATATCTCATCTGCCTCGGCTGCTGTTGTTGAAAACCTAAATACCAACCGATGATGTTAATTAACGAAATATAAACATTACTGCACGTGACTTATCTGTTAGTTTGAAAGCAGGATAAACATCGAATGGTGTTGGTTCATTGGTTGGTGCGCCTGTACACGATACCGCACTAGCTAGCTACAGGCGAATGTTGAAGTTGAAGCATTATTAACAGGCCGGCTTGTAGTAAGTACTACGTGGTTAATACAGAATGCGCGCGGACAATTTCAACTTACTTTTACGCCGGTCTTATTAATTTCATTAATTACTTAACTAATGAATTGAATTAATATAAAGTACGTAACTTATTAGTTATAATACTGTTGTCGGTGATGTCTGTAGTTTGATGCGGTCAAGTGACAGTGCGGTAATTGTTGGTCACGGTGTGCGGCGTATCTTGATAAAGTTGACAGATTGTTATCGTGTTTTTTATTGAACTGTTATGATCGAGACTGTTGTTGTCATTTATGCAGTTTGAACAATGCTCTGGCGTCGTTTTATAAAATGTGCTACTGTCGCATCTACTATGGCTTTCGAATTGGTCGACGAAGCGCAAAGTTTTTTGCTTAATTATCACCTTTAGAAGTATTATTTACACTTATATATATCACACGTAATATTTATACCAGGTACGACGATGACGCTCATTTATAGCTGCTAAGAATAATTGAAATTGCCTGTGCGAGTTTTTTTAATTAAAGAATTATTATCTTTCTAGTGGAATAGTTCAATTAAAATACCAATTACTGCAATATGTAATTGCGTGTTTATTAGTTTTCTACCGTTATTAAATCTTGAATCATAAAAATGCACAATTAACAACTTTTGAATTTTAATTAAACTCCAATGGCTTTGTAGAAAAATAACTTTTGTTGAAATCGACACGTTTTATTACTAAATTTTAACTCATATACAAATAAGAGAATATTTAATTTATTTTTATTACTATGTGCTTATTTTAGTTTCGATTTATGAGATATTTTAATAAGAACGTTTAATATAATACAGAAATATAATACTGAAAAGAAACAACCTTTAAAAGTGCTATATCATTCAGCGTATTATAGAAGTAAGTTTAACTCAATTTATGCAGTGTATTTTAAATAAAAGTGCACAATGTACAGATTACATAAATTTGAAAAGCAACAAAACATTTTTTTAGCTTCAAATGTTTCTTGTAACCTAGTTTTGTTGAAGTATTTATAACTAACAGTAACGACCTAACTTTAACTGATTAAATGAAATTGATTTCAATTGTTCGTTCACTATATTTTTTTACTCAACAAGTTTTTTTTTTCTACCGTTCACATTTTCAATTGTTAATATCTTATACAGTAGATTTTCATTATTACTAGTTTTACTGTATTACTGTCTGTATGGATACACAACAAATGTTATTGTTAAGTTTTTCTACCCGATTAAATAAAATAATGAGCAATAAAACTAATTATTACATGCATAATTATGGACAATGCCTTCCTAGAAATAACAAATATTGAGAAATAAAATTCTTGCGTTCTTACAAATTAAAAGATATCTTTCTATCATTGCCGACAAAAGCGTGGAAGACTTATAAATAGTTTGCATTCAATATGTAAATACTTATTATACGTACAATTGTAAACAAAATTATTAATTAATTGCAAAGAATTTAATCTTGTCCCTCATCAGTCACGTTATTTCAAAGGCGGTTTCTTTGAATCTTCCATCAATTAATCAATCGTTAGCAGCTGCTGTTGCATGCATTGATTCTTGCTTGCATCAAGTCAGTTGTCCGTCGTTATGCCTGATATAAATCATTACGCATGATTTTAATATTGTTAGGAACTACTATTTATTAGATGTTGACAATTCCGACAGTGGCAATACAAGGAAAAACAAATTAATTATTCAAATCTCCGCGTAAGTTTATTGAAATGTAGTATGTGCTACAATTGCGCTTAAGTGAATGATTTGGTTTAATCAGGATGAGCCCTCTTAAATTGCTTAAGCCGTTCAAGCCAGATGATGGCAAAGATGAGATGGAACTAATAAAGGAGGTAATTAGTCATGAAAATCGTTTTTATAATGAATGCTATACGTTCATTTTACTACGTACTACAAAAGTACCTAATTGTATAATCAATTACTTGATGTTCTATGCTTAAGTACTATTATGCATGCTTTACCAACTGAAAATAGTTTTCGTTTCACATCAGCTTCGAATAATATTTAATTATGATGATAATTGTCTTCACATAACTTTAATAATTCATAATGATTCTGATTGTTTCAATTTTAATTATTATTTTTAAATTATAAATAAGCTTCTTCAATATAGAATGATATTAATTAATCACTCAGAATCTACGTTTTGATTAATGTTATATGAATTCTTAAAACAACGAAATCGTGATGGTTTTTTGATTTTGGTCTTGTATTGTCGAGAGGCGTGGTCTAGTGCTATGGATCATTGCTTAGCATTCGGGAGGTCACCGGTTTGAACCAGTGTCCGGTTGCTCTGGTCCAAGTTTTCTGTGGTTTCCCTGGATCATTTAGACAAATGCTGGGGCAGTAATATTCCACAGATAACTTCTCTTCTGTCTTCATTTCGTCCGTCTTATCTTTCTCTCTCTAACCACACCATACGCCCACTCCCACAATTTCTGAAAAGAGGCTGAAGAGGGCCTTACGCCCTACCTTCCGGCTTTGCACTACAGTGTAGGTCGGAGGGACTGCCCGCCCATCAGTACGAGTAGCTGGTGGGAATGAAACACAAAAAAGTTTTTTTTATTGTCGAGGCTTTATCTGAAATTTTTGCTGTAATGTATTTGAACTTTTTGAAACATACGTAGGTACCAATAAATTAAATAACTATTATTGACAAAGTTTATTAAATTATTTTTAATGAAATTAAAAAAGTGAATTCTTTTAAACATTATCAGTACCTACAGTAAACCTAAGAATAGTTTCTTATGAACGTGTTAAACATGTTGTTTTAAAGAAGTTTACTGTAAAAGTACTAAAAATATTTATTTGTTGTTACGATTCTTCATTGCTGTTGTACCACGAAAGCGTGCTTCGATTGGTTAATTATTTCAATTACCTATTCATTTATAGAGATTAACGCGCCTAATTATTATTATCTTTTTAACATATTTTTACCCTTTCCCCCTCTTCTTGATTTTCTTTATCGAAACAAAAATATCAGGGAGTTATAATCGTTGACATCTGTGTACTTATAATAATTTAAAGATTTGTAGGTTTATCACGCAGTTATTAAATTTTTTTAATTATAATACATAAACATAATATATGTATACTATTACCAACCATTGTCACGATCAGCAGCTAACTTTTTAAATTGTTACAATTATAGATAGGTACACACCTAATTAAAATTAGTTGTTTGTATAATTCTGTTTTTATATCACCACAACGTATCATAGTTGATTATGTATTAGTTTTGAACTCTTGGTAACTAATTTTAATTGTAATTTATTTCTCATATTTTGCTTGTCATAGTCGTTTTTTCGTACGGAGATTCAGTGTCGTCTTTAAAATTGCATTATCTAATTATTTAAACGTCGTTAAGTCAAAAAAGTTGCCATAAACGATAACGATTGCGTAATTAAGACGAATGTTAAATGAAATAATTTATGCTGTTCATTACACAGCCGGTCGCGAACGAACATAACAAAAATAATGATTAGCCAAGGTCGCGCAATTCCCTTGTTAAAAATGTACGCTAATTTAGATATGAATATGACCTGGGTACCTAAATAAATAATTACATACTCGATACTCGTATTACATTTTTTTAAACAGACGCTGTGTGTTGTTGTTTTATACACGTTCTGGACTGACGCTGTCTAGGATGTTAATGGACCAATAGAAAAATTAATGTCCATGGAAGAACATCACACAAAATTTTATTATCTTCAGCAAAAGAAAAATAAAATTTGGAAGATGTTGTTATTCAGAAAATGTTCATTGTCGTTATAATAGGTACATCATTTGTCTTTTACAATTATGTCGAATAAAAAGTAACATTAGTTGTTTCCACTTTTATAAAAATTGTTGAGGAGCATAATAATATATACACCTGTCTCTGTTCCCCTTTTCTAAAAAAAGCAATTTGATTGTATATAGGTTACAATCCATTTGGTAGTACATTATGGTGGTGGTAGATGATGTAGATGTTATGGATTGACTAAAATGGTTAAAAAACGGTACTAAATACCACAAATAATAAAAAAATAATGGTATATTTTTACAACCTTTGTGAATAGCATAATAGCCGAAACATTTATGAAAAATACATATAAAACTAGGTTTCCACTGGAGAAACATTGAGGAACATTAGGTGTTCTTGCATGTTCCTGAAAATGTTCCATAGAGTTTCTAAAAATGTCCATGTTTCGGTAACAAATATCGACGGTTTCTACTTGTCGCCAGTTTCTGTTGTGAGTGGTAAACTTCAAAAGAAAATCGGCAACGATGATAAACAATTGCATGTAACTACCCTAATGGAAACAGATGATGAAATTTGAAATAGCTTGTCCATTAATTATAATTTGTGACCTCCTTTGCAATTATGGGAGCAACTTGACTCAACGCTCATTCCATTTTAGAGCTGTTCATTTATACATAATTGTGGACATTACCATTACCTAATAAATCATAAAACAGGAACTATTGTTTTACACTTTATTATTAGAAGACTCTAACAATTGTTTCGACAATTTAGAAGTGGGTACAATTTATACTAATGTTCTGGTTGCTATTTATTTGGGAAACTGGTTACCTGTTTGTGATATCACTTTCAGAATAGGCCTGTTCAAGTTTTCCGTGTTCTCGTTTGTAATATTTAGATTGACATTAATGGCTTTTTGTATTTCAAGTTTTTCTAAATAATTAAGTTTTTGTCCTTTATTTTCTATGTGAATGATAGAGAGGCTATCATCATTAATTGAATGGTTTGATGTGATATAGTGTTGTGCTAAACCTGTAGATATTTTTTTTATTAGAAGTAGATTTTTTGTGCTCTTTTAGTCTTATCTCAAAATTATGCCCAGTTTGTCCCAAAAATATAGCATCACAATCACAATCCTTACAAGTTATTTTGTAAACCACAGATCTTCGGTTTTTGCTTTCTTTATCAGTTTTATTGTTCATGAGTAATTTCATTATGGTGTTTTAATTGCTACTTACAGTGGTTATACGGAGTTTCTTTAAGTTGTTACAAATTTGCGGGCTGACATTTTTATAATAAGGAATGGAGTACTAGCTTCCGTTTTTTATGGAATTAGAATTATATAGCTGTTTAAGAATTTGTTTTCTTTGTTTTTTACCTAGTAATTTGTCTATTAATGCTGGATTATAGCCATTATTAGTTGCTAACAATTTAATAAAATTAAGTTCTTCATCAGAATTTTTTGGATTAAAGGAAAACTGATTAATATGTGTAGTAAACTCTGAAATGTTCATGATTTAATATGTGTACCTTGATTTGAATTATAAGGTATGATGACATCCGAAAATATGTATTTTCTAAAAATATCGTATTCTAAACTGTTATTTGTATTTTTAATATTTGTATCTAAGAAATTTACAAGTACTGTTCTTTTCCAATTCCATAGTGAATTGGATCTTTTTGTTAAATAAATAAGCAACTCTCTGATGATGACAGTAATGTCGAAACAATTGTTAGAGTATTCTAATAAGAAAGTATAAAACAACAGTTTGCGTTTTATTTATTAGTAATCATGTTTTGCAATTATCCCACCGCATGTAAATCATCTTTATTTAGTAGGCATCGTACTGTGTCTGTTCCTGAAGACTTGTGGCTTGGCTTAACTTCCGGTACTTACATTTTTTACTTTGCTTTCTTGAATATATCACTGCTGTTAATTCTAGTTATTCGTCTTCTGTTTGTTGCGACTACTGACAATTTTAGTTGTTTGAGTGGAAACTAGAAGTTTATGTACGTTATTGCCCAAAAGTTATTTATTACTCATTGTAACAAGGAGAAACATCATGCAACAAGGGAAAAAGTAGAAAAAAAAGAATGGGTTAGTTGAGAACATCGGGTAATTGCAATTCATTGCTTTCTATTGACTTCCATATATGCCCCTCTGTTCTCCTAGTTTTTCTATTTGTAATCCTTATTTTTATTTTCATCAGTCGCCTGTAACACTTTTGCTCAGGGAGTTTAGCAAAATTCAATAACAGTTTTTCAAATATTGAATTGTATCGGCATCTACTTTATGGAACTTCATTATCATAGATATTTTGTCACAAATAAAACAATTAGTCAATCAGTTCCACTTTAAATCACTTTTATTATTTACAATTGTTTCACACATTGTCTCACAATTAATACTTCTTCTGAAGATGCTTATGTTTAAGTGAAACAATTGTATAGAATAAAAGTGATTTAAACTGGAACTCTAATCGTTTTATTTGTGACAAAATATCCATTAAAAAACAGATCACAAATAACGAAATTGTGATATTTCTTTACTGTTAAACCCCAAAAGTATTTACCTTCTTCTCTGTCATCCCTATCTGATGCTCTGATCTTCTTGGGCCTTTTCTTAGATGGTGGACACTCCTCCTTATATCTCCCGTATCGCTGGTACTGAACTTCTCGGAAATACTCAGAGCTAGAAAACAAAAAAACAGATCGACCACTGAAGAACACGTCTCAAAGACGACCGAAACATAACTAATGACATAATAACTCGTGAATCTCTCATCCTGTATTTGTTGCTGTTATTCGATTCTGTTGCGAGATTTCAAGCGAATTTACGATTAAATAAAAAAAGAAGTTAAAACAAAGAGAAGATCGAAAACAAAAAAAAAAACAATAAACGTGTTTTGTTTTGATAAATTAAGCGAAGTATTTTATATTTGAGGAATTATTATCAAGTTATGTGGGAGGTGGTATGACAAAGAAAGAGAAAGGAGAGGGGGGGCAAAGATACCATTCTTAAAACAAAAGTTCCACAAACGTAATGGGGTATCGGGGGTTGACAACTGCCGTTACAGCTGCTGGGAAAAACAAGTAAAAAGTGCTTCAGAACAAACAACTATTATATAAAATTGTAGAAGCACATAAGAACCATTACGGTAACGGTTAGCGCGCACGCAACGGACCTCAAGATAAATAAACAAAAAACCTGACATCTAGAGAAACAAAAGAACTACGAGAAAAGGATAACATCAGACAACACACAGTTATGATTGTTATGTGTACAATAATAATACATAATATTTATTTGTGTGCTGGTTGTAGGCAGGTATTGTCGAAAAAATCACCCAATAATCCATTTTTGGCGTTTTCTCTTTAATACCCTACCACAACATCCTAGTACTTAAGTAAACAGAACAGAGCTAGAAGGGGGAGGGTGATATTCATAACTTGCTTTGATATTTTTATATTACAGTAGTAGGTAGAAATTGTAAAATTCATTTTAAAATGAAAAGCTGGAAGGAGGTAAACCGTCAGCCCCAATTTATCTATGTTTATCACTAAAACTATTTACAAGTATGGTGTTTTTGAAATTAAAATTATCTTTATGATCAATTTTTAAATCGAACTGTTTTCAGTGTGCTATTTATGTAGGTATAAGTAAATATGGAAATCCAAATTTGCTTAGTTATCATTAGAATAACAAGACTGATAGGAAAACAAATAAAAAATATTTATTAAACCCCTTTGTATTTTTTAAAAATTGTCAACTTACGCAACTAGGTAAATATACTTATTACAATTGGACTATGGACAATGATCGACGAACGAAATCATGTACCTAATTGGGTTTTCCATGCTGTTTGGCTACTTTTGATAAGAAATTATTTTGTTTACTAATACGCCACAAATTTGCATGTGAATAATACAAACAAACCCCAACTATATTATTTACACACAAAATTGAATTATAATTATCTGTTAGCCTGAAGTTGACCTTTGAAAGATTAATGAGTTTGGAAGTGGGTTACCTTTTTTAAATATATGACAATGAACGTAGTGAATCATAAAAATACACCCTGATTGGCGGTTAAATTGAAACAAGTGAACTTGAATGAATACGTGCTATATTAAGAAGACGAAGCTTTGTCAAAGATTTTTTTTAATGTGTCCGTCAATTGTAATAAAACAACAAAAAATTTGATTGGTGATTATAAACGCCTTTCCCTTCAATTCGTGCACAATTATGGCGTAGGTAATTTTCGAACAATGGAGCAGTTGACTAGGCATCTCTCCGTATCGCTTGCTCGCTTATGAGCGATAAAAATCTGCCTTGTAATATACTGTATTACCATATTGTTTTAACAAGGTACAAAAGGTGAGGCCCGTTGTACTACGTACCATTGCAATTTATAACCCAGCACTGATTTATTGCTGAGAAAGTGTTTTTGATACACATGTAAAAACTGCTGTGCAATTTCTATGCATGGCGTTTTGTGTTCTTGTTTGTATATCTATGCCATTGTGGATTGTGGTGTTGCAGGAAAGAAAAGCGGACAGGTTGGCGCGTCTGCATTTTGAGCACGCAAGGTCGCGCAAATTTATTAACCCAAACGACTTCTTCGTCTATGTATATTTATTTATACATGTATATGTATATATAATTACGTGTGTGTGAAAGTATGTATGTAAAGTTGGCCCAGGTAGAACATAAAATTGCAAGAAATCTTTATATACGTTATATGTACATAGAACGAGGTACTATCCTTGTGCTATAAAGTCAAAAATGTTTCTTTCAACAGACAACAAAGGTCGCTCTAGTATTTTGTCTGTTACGACATACATTTGTTCTTCACAAAGTTGAAATTAACACTTCAAATAATTCATCATTAAAGAATATATAAAAAATTAATTATTTCTGTTTATGTAAAAAGCTGGAAAATATGAATTACTCTAGTCAAACCCTAATAAGTCGAATTCGACAAAATTTCAGTTAGAGAAGTAGGAAAAGGTATTAAAAAAATATTTTGTAATTTTGGTGTATACTGAATGTATTTTTTTTTTATTTCTTTTATGTTGTTTAAAAATTGTTCATCAAACACTATCTGATGCTTTTAATCAAGGGTATAACTTTGTATATAATGGGATCTTGAAAGCTACGAAATATGTTCGAGTTATAGAGAGAAAATTTTCAATATACAGGCTATCATTGGAGTAATATGGGTTGGAGGGAAATTGGACGTACGTTTAGAGAGAATCGACAGTACTACTTCTACGTAATAGTTACGAAAACAGTTAAAAGATTTGTATCTTTATTTCAACACTAAACAGCACTTGTACTTTTTAGTTAAAGTTCAGTCTTATCTTTGTTTAAAAAAGTAAAATTTCCTTAGATAATAATAATACTCCTTCAAATTATAAATCAAATTTTATGAAAAGTGTCTGTACAACACGTATTGTGATTGATTTACTATAGACTCTATTTTGAAGTTAATAATTTCTTTTAACGCCCAAAACGTCTTCTAGATTTTCATACGATTCTGTTCTTTGAAAAACAATAGTTTGCGATAATAATTCGAATAGCGTGAATAATAATTGTCTTAAGAACGTAAAATAATGTGCATAATTTAAGTTAATTTATGTGTTATGTGTACTCCTTAAGACATTAAGTAAATTTTAGACAAGGAATTTCTGGAATAATGCGTTCTGAATTAGATTTAGTAATTTAGTAATCCTAAAAACTCATAACTGTCGTTTGATGTCATCAACCGTGATATTTATAGGCATTCTCAGAGACATAAACATTTTAGTCTCGCATTACAAATTATGCATCGATTTCCAGTAAATATATTTCAAAGAAACAAAACAGGAAACCTAGAAATTTATTGAAATTTAAATTTAAATATTTGTTTTCAAACGGACATTGTTTGTATTTATTTAATGAAACCTACTGTTTGTTTCATGT
This sequence comes from Agrilus biguttatus, assembly GCA_963921985.1. Classification (NCBI taxonomy): domain Eukaryota; kingdom Metazoa; phylum Arthropoda; class Insecta; order Coleoptera; family Buprestidae; genus Agrilus; species Agrilus biguttatus. The sequence continues at coordinate 34,634,864 of OY998117.1, forward strand.
TAAACAATATTAATTAGGACTTTGTTATTGGTACTCAGTATTACAAGTAGGTATCGTAAATAGTTGAACTAAATTATTGTGTTCTAATTTTTTTTTTCTTGGTTTCGATTTCGTTTTATTCAACATTATACCTATACCAATAATTTTTGCAAGAAAGCTAATCCATTTTCAGTGAGATAATTTAGATTCATTAAGGGCAACACTAAATAGACTTGACTTTAATAGTGTTAACATCCATTTCACGCTGTCGTCTTGCAAAACATTAAAAGTAAATTTACGATCTTCTCAAGAACTTTATTGTGTCTACAGTTTGTTTTTACTTTTCTATTTTATATGAAAATCATTAAAAACAATTTTCCTACCCCATGCCTTTCCTACGTTTGCAAATTATTTGTAAAATACATCAAAAATATTACCATCACAGTTTTCTCTCTTCATTCGTCGGTGTATCATTTGCCTTCTAACAGGCGGGCTGAAAAGTTCGTAGGCTAGCTTAGATAGAATTTGATTTTATTAACGATTATAGCGGTCATTCAATTTTTCGATACCATTTTTATAATACGATTTGTCTTTAGCTTCAAAACAGGCTTCAGTTTCGGCGATTACCTCTTCATCGGCGCGAAATTTCTGTCCAGCGAGCATCCTCTGAGGTTTGAGAATAGAAAAAAGTCGCTGAGTGCCAGATCTGGACAGTACGGTGGATGCGGAAGCCTTTCGAAGCCTAATTCATGGAATTTTGCAATCGATTTCATTGTTTCGTTGATTTGTGACACGGTGCATTGTCTTGATGAAACAGCACTTTCTTTTTCTTCAAATGAGGCCGCTTTTCCGCTACGTAATAGTCGCTGTTTATGGTTCACCCTTTTTTAAGATAGTCAATGAAAATTATACCATGAACATCCCACAATACTGACGCCATAACCTTTCCAGCCGATTAGACTTTTCCGTCTTTCCACGCTTTGGAGTTTTATCCAGAAATAGTCAGGCAAATGAGTCATCTTGTTATACAACAGGCTTCTGTGAATACTTTTTTATCCTTTAGGTCGTGCTGTTTAAAAGCTTCAAAGCAACGTTTAATACCACCCTCATATTATAATAAACACAATGCTCCTGCTTCTAACTGCCCTTCTGAATAAGGCATTTCTTGTCCAGTAATACTTACTTCCGCTCTTTCAACTATTAATATGTGCCATCGAAATCGTTAATCACCTTTTACTCTTCTTGGTGCGACATCGAATATTGTGTTTCCTTTTATCATAGTACCACCCAGATCTAGCGGAACAAATAGGGCCGGATACCGAGAAGGGAATAGGGTCAGTCGGATCGTTTATCAACAGAAGAAAAAACAGACCCTCGTTAACTTCATTAATAACGAACAATATTTTTCTTTGTTTATGTAAAAGTAAATCAGTTTTTATTAATGTTAAAATATTATATGACTAAACTGCTTTTTATTTTTTTAATGGAAATCTCCACCTACCTGTGATGATTGTTGAAATTAACCGAATACGATGTATTTCTTATTTTATTTGGTTGTCTTGATATTGATTACATAGATCGAAATAATACTATCAACCAATTTAATTAATGTGGTGAAACTTCATCCCTGTTTTATTATTTATTAAATGAATTTAATCTTTAAATTATATTTAATGAAAAGGACATTTTTAAAAGTTTGTGTTTCGAACAAAAAATTGATTATAATTTTTGATACAAAAACAGAATAAAACCCATTTTGATTAGTATATTAGTAAACCCTTATTTCATGTCTACGGTAATCATACTTTGACTGATGAAAAAGTTGAATTCAAATAAAGCATTTTTTGTTTGATTTAATTGTCCTAATAATCAATTGAATTAAGTACTTTCATTCATTCATTCATTTAACTGTAGTCGCAATTGATAAAAAGTTGACTTTCAATAGCAACATATTTTATTAAACGAAATAAAGAAACTCTTATTTCTCTTTTTAAAAACTGGATTCAAATTAAAGCATATGAATTAATAAAATATTGTATCATCTTGCTTTTTGGTGATCTATCGAAACTTCGAAACCACCCATGTTGTACTGATGAAAATTAAAAACCATGGTATGAATTTTGTAGATTTACAAATTAAATAATTTTCAATTAAATCAAGAAAAAAGTGGTTATAATTTACAAAAAAATATTTGTTTGGAATAATTTTACATTTTGTGTGATTATAAATACTTTGCACTTAAGACCGATTATTTGCTAAAGATAATACATAATTAGGTATATTGGTATGTGTGTATTATGATAAAAGGATTTGCGTCCATAGTCCATTTACAGTAAAAGGTTACTGTTATGTTGAACTTCTCTCTTTGAATTGTTTGGGAGCTTCTTAATAAAAAAGGCATTATACTAAACGAAATTGCACAATTTGCGGAAACATGTAATTTGCGTTGGCGAGCATTTTATTCACGAAACATTTCCGTATGTGGTTAATTGCCTGGAAATTCAAAGGCGTAGCCTGAATGCGCAGGACGATTTATCCTGACTTGTTATCCACCTTAAACTCATACGTTAATCGGTTGGATGACATGCAACACTTACCTTTCAACCGTTAGCATTCTTAGTTTTTTTTCTTAAATCCATTCTTGTGTACAATGTGTATTTATAAAAGAATCAATAAGTACAATAAGATATATAAGATGGAACTTAAAGTCATTTTTGGTACAATTTTTATGAAACTGAAAGCGAGACGTCTTTTATTTCAAAATAAACAGATGCATTTAAAATTAAAATTCGATTTGTAACTAAAAGATTTATGCACGACATCGTCATATTTAGGCACGTACTACGTTGTTTATTGTGTAATGTGTCTTTAAGCGTATCTTTGCGAAATGTTTCCGTTTTGTAGATATTTTATAAGCATTGTTGTTTAATAACTCGGATTAAGACAAAATTAAAACAATTGAAGTATAAAGGGGAAAGTTTCACTATATAATTTAATCACAACTCGACAAATTTGTCTCGGTCGATTCGAAAATATACAGAAACAGTCTAAAACTAACAGGTACTATTTATGGAATTACAATTAGAGCTTTTTAAAGAAAATTGTCTCTTTTAGAGAATTTGGAAATTAAAAAAGCTCTAGAAGAGAAAGATAATTTGGTTAACAACAAATTAATAGTTAAAGAGTATGGATTGGAAAGGTTAAATAGAATTTTCTCACAAATGTTTTTAATATTATTTTGAATTGTATGTAGTTACAATTACTAGTAAACCATTTATATATTTTCTTCTATTCATAGCAGGCCTTTAGAAATCTAAAGATTGTTCCCATTTAGTTTATTAAGGAAATTATTTACTTTTGACATAGTTCTACTTAAAGTTACACCCTACAAAATATGATTAGAAAAGTAATGATGATTCAAATGTATCATGTTTGGTAGGGACTCATTCTGTTCGGGCGAACCAAGACAATATACAACCAAGTTGAAAGCGAAAATTTATGGAATAGCTATGTAATGAACATTAACTACAGTGTGGAAGTAATCTATTAAAAAAATTGAGTTAGAATGTTTGGAAGTTAATTTCAATTAAAATTAGATCGGTTTTAGCCTACTTTTAGAATTATTTAGATATCTAATTGATTTAAATTGGCAATTTTTAAAAAGCTAACTACATGAAGCAAAAGGTCAAAACAATTAAAGGGAGTAGTCAAAAAAGCTCTATCACATTCAAATTTCGAAGAATCCTAATCTTAAAACTATAAAAAAAAAGTCAAATTAGTGATACTTATTTGAATTCAATTAATTAACAATGTATAAGGGCAATTCTGAAACTAAATTCCAATTCAACCATACTACGGAAATGAAGCTACTTTATTAATTGTTTTGACCTTTTATTTCACGCAGTAATGCACAAAAAAAAACAAAAAATTGCAAATTTGAGGTTAACATATCTCAAAATCTTGGCGTGTTGATGCATTTCTTATGCTAGGTTTGAACTACCTCGAAAATGACATTATATTGTTTCATGTCTATCTGTATAATTTGCATTTTTATATTTGGACTTACTTAAACCACGTATGTACAAAGTACATTTATACAAAATCCATTTAGATGATATTTTTATGTGTATAATTATGTTAGCCAGCCATAATGGTTATGTTTTCCAATCTTAATTATAGTCGGTTACTAGTAAATACACGCTTGCTTTAACGACGTTCGTGATATATTACAATGTTGATGCGGCATAAAATAATATTCTTGCACTACATCAACTTGTTAGCATTATAACACGAGTTAATGGACCTGTTTTCTTCGTAATTGATGCCTTTTATGGATTACTTTAAGATTTGAAGCTTGGTTAGAAATTCTGTAGCACTGTGAGATGAGCACGTAATTGAATGTTTCTTTTAACTACATATTTTGCAAAACCTAGTAGGTATATATATATGACAAAAGGTCCCAGAAAATACTTGGTGTAAAGTGATTGAAAGAAGGAAGGTGGAGAACCTCAAGAATCAGTAGTTTATAAATTTTTTTTTCGTGTAGTTCCATATGATCGAGAACGGAAAACATCTCAAAACAAGAGTCTTGAGGAGAGCGTCATACTACATACTAATATATATGTATATAAATTTATATATTATTTTATTAATAGATAATATAAACTAATATTATTATTAATAATGTAAACATTTATATGAAAACACTTTTTTTAAAACTTTCAATCAGCCATTTTCCCAACTTTGAAAATACGAATAGTTAATTTTTCATATGTTCAATTTTTAAAATTATGAATGCATCAAAAAACACTACTAAAAACTATTAATTTTTAATACAAAATTTTTATTAATAGTAGTAATTTGCTAAAAATAATTATGAGGGCCTTGAAGTATTTAATTATAAATTAAAGTTTTTAATGAAGTGCCTGAGAAAAGGGTTATTTTGATAGAATAAAGAAGAATGATATAAAATACCTTATAGATATCGACATAAAACTTACTCTATATTTGTCTTTCAAATAAACTGTTTATATTCAGATTTTATATTTAAAAAATTCTTTAGTGGGATAACATGGATTCACTTTTAATATTTTCGATCAGAAATGTTTATTTCTAGAATTCTTATTTTCTTTTGTAATTAATTAACTTAATTTGTCACGTGAAATGAAACTTATTCCTTTATTCAAAATGCAAATGTTTTTTTCTTAGCAACGTTGTGTAGCCTTTTATAATAAATAAATAAGTAATTCATTAATAAGGAAATACAGTTTTATGCAAATGTCTGACAAGATATACGGATTATTCAATTTTCAGTTTAATATGATGACAGCTGGTTTCACCGGTAATTTCAATTATAATAAATAAAAGGTCCAACATCCATTCACTAAATGATTATTACAGTACATAATAACATATATAAATACATACATACATATACATTTATTGAAATGTCGTCTTAACGTGAATAATAAATAAAAACCTTAATGTCAGAATAATGGGAAGTCTCAAAGTCCTGAACAGCATGATATTATTGCCTTATCAGCTACCAATAATCGTTTATATTGTATGTTTGTACCTATTGAATAATCAAACCAATCAATCGGTTGAATGTAAATTTTACAAAAAAGTTACTCTGTAATTCTCATACTCACTTATCTTGTTAAAAAAGTGTTTTTCCACATCTAAAGGATTAAGTCTAACAGAATGTCATCCATCTGCACCAACTAACTAATCTTCGAATCGTCACTGCATGAGTTGCATCCAGCTCTAAAGGATCTTTTAATTTGGTTTCTGACATGCATCTACAAAGTATATCACGACGATCTTATCAATCTTTTTGTGATAACTATATAAATCATACGTCCCCCATTCGAGGAGGTATGATTTTATCATCCACATAATATATTTTTATTTTTCTTCTTTTGGGGTTTAAAAGATGCTGATTTATAGTCCACAAATAGTGGTTTTTGATTTTTTATTTAATGTAACAATTACAGAACAAACAAAACTATCTGTTACTGTTAATAATATTGCGACCCCAAGAATTTTTTTTTGTTTTGTTTAATTTCGGTAAGGTCAGCTATGTAAAAACAAGAAAATATATAAAATGTTTCAACGATTTTATTAGTCAAAAGCTCGACAATTGTTTCGACCAGTCGGTCTTTATCAAGAGTATTCTAATTTATCAAAAACAATGATTATGTTTTTGGTCAGAAATTTATCGAGACCACCAGACACGGATCGCGATATCGCTCTTATTAGAATCTCATCAGCGTGCCATAGGCAGTTTCGATAAATTACTGACCAAGCTGTAATGTTCCGTAAAGAACAGTTAATATAATAGCAACATACAGGCAATTGTTGCCATCTAGTGGATTTTTGCTGCTACAGAAGATATTAAATTATAGTATTGTAGTTACTACCTGAGGAACAGTAATTCAAACCTTAAATAGATAACAAATAAGTATAAAGTTACAGATGTATATAAGCCTAAATAGGGGGGAAAACCATCATAAATTGGTTAACAGAAGTGGACTATTGTAAGTATTAGTAACTACAATACTCTTGATAAAGACCGACTGGTCGAAACAATTGTCGAACTTTTTACTAATAAAATCGTTGAAACATTTTGTATATTTTCTTGTTTTTACATAGCTATTCTATAATGTTTCATCAATAATGCACTATTAATAGTTTTTTTAAGTATTCGATAAGGTCGTCGTATAATGATGTAAAAAGACACATAAATTAAAAGGTTGTCAGAATGAGAAGGGGAAAAAGTATCGATTGATAGTGTTTTACAGTGAAAACTATTTCAGGAAGCTGCCGATCGTTTTATGGATACAAGTTGGCAAATTCATCGTCAATGGTTCAAGGATATAAGAAAAGCTTTCCCGACTGCGAAAACAGTTAAAAAAGATTCAGACAACCAAATAACCGACAATGCTCCGAAGCAAAACGGATTGAAACTAACACAAAAAAATATAGAAAAATACGATGCTTATGCCACTATCAATGGAACACGTAAAAACTTGAAGATAGTAAAAGCGGAAGTGGCAAATGAAGAGAATTCGAAATCAGAAAAGCAGAAAAATAATACTTTATCGGTAAGAATTACTGTTTGAGTGAAAATTAACACAGAAATTACTAACAAATCGAGTGCATTTATTTTTAGTTTATTTAGTTTTACCTAACGCACCACTGATAATGTTTTACTATGTTTTTATATTCGTTTCAATTATCGGAAAATGATTTATTGATTATCATTTATTTTAAATATGGTAAATACTACTTCAAACAAATCGTGTAACTTTTAAAATGATGGCATTATTTAATTAATCAGAGCCATTAACAATTAAAATAAGTAAATATTTGTAAAAACAATATTTTTTATAGAATAACCATATAATAAATGAAGAATATTTCAAAGTACTTATCTTCGCATACAAATTATAAAGGCTTCCGAATGAAGAATTTACAATCGTGAGTATTACAGATGCACGTACGTTATAAAAATATTTGTGTTGTCTACAATTTATAATTACCAAATGTGTTTCATCGCTAAAATTTGAACACCATATCGCGTCAATAATATCTTAATGATGTTTTTTGCAAATTTTGTAGGATTTTGCATTGTTATATTTCTGTCCCAATTTCCTGTAATGTGGATACTTTACTTCCTGTTGTATCCGCTAGGATGTAATAAAACTTTATAAGGTAAGTTAAGGGCTATAAAACTGCGGTAAACATAATAAGAGGAGTGAAGGTTCCATAAAAAGGATGATTGATTCTGATAGATATTCACGGTGTTGTTACATTGTTAACATGTATGCATTAATATATACACAAAATTTGGTTTTTAATGACAAAATTTAAATTTCACAGTAATTTTAAAGAAAGGTGGTAATTACACCAGATGGACTCTTAAGCAAATTGTAATCTTTTATAGAAGTATTAGGTATGTTGAAAAATTAAATAATTTAAAAAACTCACCCTAATCACTACTGATAATGCCCACAAAAGAAGTGGATGAAACACGTTTCTGCCTAAATGTGTTATAGTAGTGATTAGGGTGAGCATCTTTGTAATTTATTTATTCTTTTACCACAGTTTCCAATTTCTATTTTGCATATTTAAATATTGTTTATTAAGGATAAGCGAAACTCACAATGACTACAAGGTTGTTTGCGAAAGAAACACTTGTCTGCAAATTAGATTCTCTGTTGTGAGGTTCGAAGGGGGTGATTCCTTTATTATTTTATTTATTTCTTAGTTCTTCTATTTTGTTTTTCTTATTTAGACTGTGATCGACTGTTAATGTAATTTGTCCTTCATTTCATCATCGTAGTCATAATCCAAAAGACTGAGTTGATCTTCGCATTTCTCTGAAACTAGAACATCTTACATCCTTAATTATTTGCGAACAGTAATTTTCTTTTAATTACAAAAGGCTAATGGTACTGCGATTATTTTAGATAGAATAACTACGAACACCATGGTGAACGCTATCTGTAGAAATTTGTTACTAATTGTGTGTATTGCTGTTTGACAAGGTCCTTTTTAATTACTTAAGGAAATCGACTAGTCAGATGTCACTGACCGATAATGTTGAATCAAATTGGGCAAACAATATTCTTTTTTGATAAAACAAAAGTAGTATACAGTAATTTTACACGGACCTTTCTATAAAATACTCTTCAGACTTAATTAAGTAGTGCTTTCAGTTTATGAATTTAAACACACTTAATAAATATTCATATTTAAGAATTGATGTATGATAGTTGGTACTTGTGTATTTCTTTTCTATTATATAACACGTTCATGCGACACATTTTCATCTAGATCAACATTTGCCCAAAAACCTTACAAGAAAATTTTAATGACAATGAAGTTGAGAATGAAGGTTATTTAATATTGTTCATTAGTTTAGACTTCCCCTCAGTATCAAAACATTGTTTTCGATTTCACTCGAAAATAATTTGACTTTGAACCACTCAGGAAATTCTACCTTCATGAACTATATACATAATAAAAAACATGATTTTAATTCAAACGATAATTTTAAAATTTTACACTGCCTGGAAAAAGGTAAAAAACTTAACATCTTAGAATCATTAGAAATTAAAAAACAGATAAAACAAAATAATGATTCTTCCTTCAACGAAATTGAAAATGTTTTTGATTCAATAATTTTAAACAAAATTATACAATGTACCCCTTCCACAACCCCCTAATCAAACGTAGCAATTGTTAAGTTGTTAAATAAATCAATGGAAAATTGAACTTCGAATTTTATTTTATTTTTGTTTGAATTTTTTTTTCCATAATGTAATGGCTAAATCAATTAATCCTTACATTCTGCCATAAATACCAAGAAGTCTGGTTTCGAACACTACATATTTTAAACTAAGGAATTTTATACAGTTTCCACACATTAGTAATAATTTTGTACATGATATCTATTATTATACACCCACGAAAGTTTTTGGTTGTTTGTTTCGACATCAGCTGCAAAGCATTTTTATTGCATCCTACAAGTATGAGTTCTATAACAACGGTTTCATTTTAAAACGGTTTATTTCGAAAGACAACTAACTAACTGTACCTAATGGTCAGGTAAGGTAACGCTGTTCTTTTTTTTGTGTTTTGCATCATTAAATATTATCCGAGAAAATTCTTTACCGGGTGACTTTTATAGTGTAGGAGGCTAGTATGGTATGACATCTCTGTCTGCAATCATGGTTCATATTCATATCAATTATTACATTTGTTCACTTAATTTGTATTAATTAATAATATAATAGTTGTTATACGATTTTTTTAATACTTGTTTTAGTCGAGTTTTTATCAATTTTAGTTAATAAAGTTTAAAAGAATCTAAATATGGAATCAACAGAAACAACTACTCCGAGGGCTAATACCCCTACCTAGTTGTTTCTGTTGATTCCATATTTATATTTATAATATAGCCTGTAAAGGCCTTTCTGTTAGAGCCCACCTGATGAGACCTGAGGTCGAAACCGGTCGTGAGATGTGGCTTTCGGTTCGTTGTGCCTACTTGTTAGGACGCGTTCAAAACGTGAGATCTTTGATCTTAAAATTTAGGCGAATAAGGATTTTAATTCCTTCTTTTTTGAATATTTAAAGGAATCATCTATAAAAAATATAGCAGAACCGTGAATTCTTATTCACTTCGTGTAACTGCACATTTATTGTAAATTTTTAATGGACCATTAGTTAAAAAAGTAAAACAGCAAACATGATTTTGAAAAAAGGAATTGATTTGAATGTATACATTGACAATATATTCTCTTTCTAGAATGTAGAGTACTAACCTTTTGCCGGTATTCGTATTTATACAGAGTTATGCTGTCCATATTTTAATTTATTGTCCTACTCTTACTTAGTTTCCAAAATAACCACTCCTCCCATGGCCCCATTGATTTATAAGTGAAGCCCTTACATTTTTTAAATAATGGGTCATTATGCACAGTTAATAAATGTTTCTCTCTAGTATTACTAACGTGCTTTATTAATAATTTTAATAATTCAAATACATGAATTTAAGAATAAATAATATATAGGTCATTAAACACCCACGATCAGACATACGTGTAATATGTAAATGGATACTTACATGTTTTACACCTGTATTGTCATAGTTCAATATAAATGATTATGTAGTTCAGTGACTTATTCAAAATAATGTACAACATTTTTTGTTTAGTGGTAGTATTTGTTAAATGATTGTATGCATCACGTTTTAATGCGTATCTCATTACTTATTCTTGTTCGTGTGTTGTGTAGGTATCTTCAACAAGTATCAAATTAAGACATTGGGGAGTGTTAGCAACCTACAATAACGCGTCTTTTGTTGGTTTAGTGCGCGGTATGGTCGCATCGTAACCCAATTTCCTCGCGACCTGACCTAAATAAAATTAGGTGTGGTCCTTGATGTATTCTGCACTGCGCCGCTGGAGAATATCCCTGTTTGTTCGAGTGGGTGCATGATTTATTACTGTTTTACTGCAAATCGACCCGTTAACCATTTCTCAAACGATTTATTATACACATTTGTAAATTAAAGCATAATCACTGGGCCATGGCTCTCGTAAAACACTTCTTATTTAAACGTCTCGAGAGGTGAAAAAATCACGATTTAAACTGACTGCCATTAAAGTGCACTATTTTATTTTATTGTCTTATGCAACGAACAACAGATGTCAATAAAGCGATTTACTGACAATAAATCGTTTTAGCACCACGTGAAATTGAGCAGGAATGAATTTCTTCGAACGTATATGTATTTCCCGTCGATAGACACTATGATACGTTTGACGGATTATAAATCCTTGTTGTTTTAACGACAAGCCATCTCCCGCGGTTTTGTCTGTCTGAAAATCTTGATTGTTTTGATTCATGTTTTATGTTAATCGTTTTACGGAAGAAAATAATCATTTCAGTCGTAACGCGTCTGTATATTTGGAACTTTATAAATTTTAGAAATCAAGTCGTACTTGACATCTGATTGGTGATTGGCCCGTTTTAAGTCCCCGCCATGATACTTTACTACGAAAAAGTAACTGTAGGACCTAACAATTGTTTTACAAGCATTTCAAAGTAAGTTCCATGTCGCTCTTAAATTCCGTCGAGCACTCTAACATTCTATATGCCTATGTTAGCCCTTGTAAATCGTATATTATGTATATATAATATACTATATTATATAAAATTTTAACTAAAAGACGAGTGGATATTTCTGATTAAAGAAAAATATTTAACAAATACAATTTATTTTGGTATTCATTAATCTTCAAGATAAAATAATATTCTTTTTGGCAGTAAAATATTCTTCTCATTTAAAAAGTTACAATTAATCCTTTAAGATTGTGTTTAGAGTATACGGCTGCACTCGAATTCATCCCCACAAAGTAGGTACTGCTGGGAACGGTTGCTAATTATGAAAAGTAAATACACGAATTCGTACCCGCGACAGTTTTATTGGAAATTCCCAGAAAAGCACAAAATAAAGCAGAATAACGTACATGGTTGCCATGTATCATCGAAGTATATTTCTTGTAATACTTTTGTAAGTTTGAATAAAACATAGTGGTAAAAATTATATATGAATCTTCTTTTGTCAAAATGTAAAAATGAGGCAACAATAATATTAAATAAATGTCAGAAATCACAGCATACAGCCACAATTAAACCTTACCAAGCCTTACAGTTTTAAGTAGGTAAGTTTCTTCTATTCGTGTCCTCTTCATGATCAGAACACAATCCCATATTAAAGGAACTCCGTCAAGTTCGCCCTTAGTTTTTAAAAATGCTTTACAATTATGCTGCTTAAATTTCCACCGCGAACTTTCATCTGTTAACTTTTTATGAAAATTGAATTTAAAATTATTTACAACTATTGACACATTATTTCTTACCGTAAACCCCTTCCTGAAACCGGTTCCTGTTACCGATAAGGCATATCAATAATCGACTATTATAATTATCCAATAAAATGTTGTTATTTATTATACCCCTTCTTAAGTAGGGCAACAGCAACAAATGTATAAATAATTTTATTTTTTGTCAAACTTCTAACAACATTTTTAAGTAAATGCAGTTTATTTTATAAAAGTATCTTTCTAAAAATCGTTCAGAACTTGAAAAAATTGGAAAATGTTAGGGTGGGCCGAATAAACTTAAATTCAGATATGGCAACGCTGCCATCGTTTTCTGGGTAATAGCGCGTAAACCATAGGAGCCAATTCGTGTATAATTAAGAAAGGATTGCTTTTCGAACGGGGACGAATTCGTGTTGCTGATAAGCGCTAATGACCTTTTGGGGACGAATCCGTGTGCACAGTTTGTAACTACTATTTGGAATTCCCTCTGAAATTAATTTAACATTCAAATGTTTTCACTTTTAGCTAAAAACCAAACATGTCATCAAAACCAAAGTAAATACCCATAAAATTGTTTATCCGTAGCATTAATTTCTTACTCACATGTAAAATAATGTATTTTTTATTTTATATTCACGCATGTAATAAAGATTATTTCAGTATGATGGGTAAAGTTTGTGTCATCCGTAACAATACTTTACGACTGGCAACATTAAAAATTTCGGTGGTATTAAATGTTTAAGATTCCGGAATTCATTTTAGCCTTCGTATTCTTAATACAATCTTTATTTTTAGATAACGGAAGTATTTTCTTAATTCGACTTCGAGAAAAAGATTAAATCGTTAATAGCAAGTTGTAGATAAGTAAAGTAAACCAGTTTGTGTATTGTCGACTTTCCATCTAGGGAATTATATCCATGTAAGGTTCGGGTGTTGATTGATGAACCGTTTTCGAATTATTGTTCTCCTTTCTAAATTTCTAACATCAGGTCGTGTTACAGAAATGCAGTGTTAGAGAACCAGCCATTATTACAATAAAAACAGAATTATGTATTCTTCTGTTATATTCATGTGATTTTATTTAGTTGGGTCTGTGTAAAAATTGAAATGATATAGGTACCCCACATAAAATATTCATTTTATTTTAATTTCACATGTTTATATGTAAAGTAAGAAATTGTCAAAACGAAAAATGTTAGAAGTATGATAATTACAACAGATTTTATTAATGTGATTGAACATACTTAAATTTATCAGTGGCGCCTATTCAGATGAACTAGGTTTCTGGATAAGATCGGAATTTGTTTCTCTCACAAAATAAATATGATTTCTGTTATAATAATTGTTTTTACAATAAATGAAGAAGGTTCATGTAAAAAACTATATTAAATTATAAAATTTACTTATAGCGCTTTCTAGTGTATTAAATAACGATAATAAATATCTAAGTGAATAGTTAGGCGCGTGGTCATCGCACCTCTGCCAGCGTGTGGGGATTTGTATGCCAAAGGTGACACCAGCTGCAAAATTTAAATATTTACCCTCGTACACATATAGTAAACATGTCCTACTGAAATGTTTCCTTATTCGGTTAGTCAAATACAAATCCCATATATTTTATAATTAAACTGTAAAGGTAATTTAGTTACTGAACAAATCTTCTATTGTAACAACTACTTTCTAAATTTTAAATCAATTTCAATCCTGCAGAAACTTAGAAACGTTGAATTTGTTTGGAACTTTCTTGGTGAAAATCCATTAAGAATTTTAATAAATATTCTGTCGTGATGACGGTTTACTCTTCGCGGTAATCATTTAAATAAATAACCATGTATACAGGTAATGCTATCGAGCTAATTCTGTCTAATGCATCCCCAATAAACTAGACGTGTGTTTCAACACTTCCTGTTCTAGGATCGCCCACCAATTCTACTTACAAACATGTACCTTACATCATTGTCCGATACATTCTTCCTTGTCTCTCGAAGCGAAGCATTTACAGTTTGACTTGTAGACTTCCTATCGACATAGTTTATTTACAATTCACATTGTAGGAGGTAGACGAACAGCCATATGCAAACTCTAATGTATGCAGTAAATTGCGAGGATGTATAACGGATCAGGCAATAAAAATACTTATATGTGTAATGGCGTTTTTCATTTAAATATGTATATGTCGTATGTGTGTGTGTGTATGTGTGTGCATACTGTTTTAAGGAACGATACATATTTTAAACATAACTTTTATTATATTATGTTTACGACCCAACGTGACGCGGTTTTACAAACCACACACAACGACTTAAATGTAACCACAGCAATAAACTGAACGGTTGTGTTTTACATTATAATTGTTATGGTAATTATTAGAAATAAGAAATATGCGGGACCGTTTGATTAAAGTGTAAGTGATTGTGACTTTTGAGCGGAATCTGTATCATCCTGGTCTATGGTTGTAAAAAGAGGGTTTAGAGTATACAACCGAAAACTAAACATTTCCCCTGTGCGACCATGTTCCTTTTTAGTAAACAGAGTAAGGAATAAACACCATTGAGTAATAGTTTGCTAATATAACATCTTATTTCTTTATTACCATCTACTTTTTGAATTAGTCGAAAAATGGAATGCAATTCTTACGAGAGTAACAGAGTCATGTTTTAGTTTGTCGCTGGTCTTATAAGACATTGTCTTGTTCATTATTAGTTAGTAAAAGTTCTACATTTATAAAGTAAAGATTGACTCTAATAAAAAATAAATTCAATAAAATTGCCAATTTTCACTACGTCCAAACCGATGTGCGTGTTAAGACGGGTAGTTTTTTCGTGTACACAACAGCAATATTACAGTCTTCTTACAGTAAGATGTATAAAGAATTTATGCCAGGACCTAATGGCGCAGAATATTTGAATAAAAAAGGGTTTAAAAAACGGAATATTAGGAAATGTGAGCTAGAATTAGATGTGGGGAGAGGCTATAAGAAAGGATTTAAAAACTGGGAATGTAGATTATGTAGCGGAACCGAAGGAACATTAACTCACCTATTTTGTTGTGGAGTAGCAATGGAAAATCAAAAGAAGGAAGTAAAAGAATTTATGTTGGAATGGAAAGCCGGCAGGTTAGAAAATGAAATGTGAGAACTAACGGTAGCGGCGTTGAAGGGCGAAGTATGTGAGGAATTTGTGAACATGTAAGAGTTGTAAATAAAATTAGGAAAAATGAACGAAAATTGTAATAGATAGTCATAAGTAAGATTGTTTAACAGGATGTAAAATGGAGGCAACATATAAATACTCTATTAGAGCATACACGTTTACATTAATTAATTATCATCTACTTTTTGAAGTTCCTATAGTTACGTTAAAGAAGTTATAGGTATTGGTTTTCTTAAATTTATTGGGATCCCTTAAATGAGAGGAGCTATTGATGTGGGTCTTTTAAAACGATATATAAATTATTAATATTGACACAATATGTGATTGGACTTGCACAAACCACCCAAATAGGAACTTTGCTAAAGGTTAATGCGTTGTTAATGCCGGTTATCCTATAGAATTTGGAAAAAAACAAATCTGAAAGTCTCGCTGAATGAATCACGTGTTAGATAAGAAAAGTTCTTTGTTATAAATTGGGGTGAGACTTAAATGCGAAACAATGCATAGTAAGTCGTCAAATGTAGTTTATTTTCACTAGAGAGAATATCAAACCAAAAGAGTAAATAACTATATCGTAGCGATTTAATTTACATAAAATGCTTCTGGGTATTCTATTTTTCCAAATTTTCTTCCATTTGTTTTTTATGCTTAGTTAGATATCATCTTAACATAATGCAGATTAAATAAAATTTCAATGGGGAAAGGTTTGAATAATAATGGGCTTTGAAACTATTCTCGTTTTGAATCGATCTTTTTTACGATATACAAATCTGCTCACCAAAAATTAAAGATCAGTAATACAAAAGAATATTTCTAGCATTCTATATCGTAATATGAGAATATACTTTAATGTATTCTATTGCTCTATTAGCCATTATTGTTAAAATTTGAGGTCTATTTTCGTTAGTATATTCATTGCCGTTTATTTTTCAATCGCTCAGGGTTGCTTAAAATTATTCATTTCGTGGTATAAGCGTACAGAAAACCGCATGACACAACGAAATTTATTTTTAAAATGATTAATTGTCTGTTTTGTGAATATGTTTGACAACTAATTTAATGTTTACGAATGGATGTGCCAGTATCTAAATTTCTGAATTCAATTGCTTTTGACAAATCTCCGTTAACAACATCTCTTTTCAACTTGATCCTGAGTGACGTAATTTATAAAAAGTTTCGTGTAGTCAGATGTAGTAAATTATCTGCCGAATTTCAACTAATAACATCAGTAATAAGCTTTAATTGTTTAATTTAATTTAATTATTTAAACAGAACACTCCCTTGCCACTTCTACATATTATTGTTTGTTTGAACTCCTTGTTAATGGCATTTTAGTACCTTCCGCACTTAGACCACCTTAAATTTTATAGTTGTAGAATTATACAAAATGAACTTCTTAGAAACGATGTAAAAGAGAAAAACGGAATCGGATACTTGGCTCAACATTTATTCCAAGTCACTACTGCGCTGCTGCTAGGGTGCAGTTAGCAATAAGCTTACTTATTTTTATATACTCGAAACGCGCGTGGAATTAACCATGAGCTAACTAATTGTTAGACTTGACTTGTAAGTAGATTTTCAATACCAAATACTATAGTCTATACGTACGTATACGACATTTATATAACAAAAGGTAAAATAAACAATAAGTAGTATAATGAACTCTAATAATTGTAAACTTGTTACACTCGTAAAAATTAAATGTTGAGTGGGATTGCTGCCAGTAGAAATGAGATTGCCTTATTAGCTACAGCCTAATATAATCCTTAAAAAAAACAAAGAAAATTGAAACTATGGAGAATTGACGTTTACGTAAAGTACATATAAATTATTCAATTAATATTTAATATAAACAATACTGCAAAGTAATTCTTCACATAGGTGATTGAGTTGGCCTGTACTTGATGAATGATGATCTTCATAATGAATTATTAAAACACGTTTAAACTTTCACGAAACTTTATTAAACTTGCTTAACAATACTGTTTCACCTCACAGAGGCATCTTCAGAAGCTGAATTGTGTGTTAAATGAGTTTTTACATCAAGTGCTTATATTACCTATCCTATTTATTATTATCTTGTGGGGTGTGTACATGTTCGATTGTGCGACTTACAGATTATTGTTTAAACATATAGAAATTATCTTGTTGTTAAGTTGATGTACAAGCATTTACTATTGGTGAATTGTGGACATTCTCTATTTCATTTAAAAACAATTTCATTTTTTAAATTCAAATGTGATTTTATTTCTATTGCTTCTAAGTTGTTCAGTATTTTACTTTTTTCTTTTGTATGTAAAATTTTGACATTATCTATATTAAAATCATGTTTATTTTCAGTCAAGTGGTTCTTAAACGCTGAATTTTGGTTCTAATTCTTAACTTATTCGTTTATTCTATTTTTGAAAGTTCTTCCCGTTTGTCCTATATAATATGTTGTAATAATTGTAATTCAGTATATAGACACACTAGATAATAAGAAATAGGATAGGTAATATAAGCTGTTGCTGTAAAACCTCAGTTTAAACACACTTCAGCTTCTGAAGATGCCTCTGTGAGGTGAAACAGTATTGTTAAGCAAGTTTAATAAAGTTTCGTGAAAGTTTAAACGTGTTTTATTGTTTTAATAATTCATCACTGCAAAGTAAATTTAAGAAGAAAGTTGAACAGGGTTTATTCTCGATAGACTAGACATTCCCTATGCTTTGCTACGTGAGTCACTTAATGATTTGACTCAATATACATCTTTACTTTAGTAATGTGGACTGTGTCACGATTAACTTTTTCGATGTTTTTGAGTTTGCTGTACATATACACATGAACCTTTTACACGATCTTCGGTCGTCTACAAGAACTCACAAATTTCGACGCAAATTTTTCATGAAATACATGTATCAATACCGCGCGATTTGATCACGAACCGTGTGACCAGTCGTTCGGCACTATATTTTTAAAAATTGTAGAATTTCCAGGCCTTTAATTTGATATATGGTATGGTACATGTACATGTACAGATTATGACCTACAAAATTTATACGATGATGTAAATTATCTCTTTGGTACATATTTTCATTTTAGTAGATGAGAACTTAACTGAAAGATTCAATGTTTCCTATAGTAGTTTAACGTTGAATTTAACACGTTATTTTATTTGTATGTATATCTTCCGGTTCGAATGGTGCTGTTAATGGTCGTCTCCGGCTTTCCTTACGACCGTAACTCGAGTAGACACATTTTGAATCCGGACAGCCGATACTGCCACACAGGCCCATAAAAATATTCGGCAGCAGCTTCCGGAGCCTCGACGTTTCAAAACGGCCGACCGCATCCGTAGCCGCAATAATCTTAGTTAGATAATCCCGATGGCAGGGCACCTTGCGTGCTTGCCGTGTCGCCGTTAAGGTCGCATCGAAATATTCATTTCCCGAGCTTTAAATAAATATCCTGCCCGTCCTGTGCCACCACACCACGTTCCGTTCTCTCGCATGCGACGACGGAATTGTTTTTGTTAATGTATGTGTGTACCGAAAGTATTTATCGTTCGTTCGACATTTAAATGACAAACTTGCAGTGGATGGTTTTTTGATGCGGCTCTCGGTATAGTTACTATTCGTCATGTGGATTAATTATTAGGTACTGCATAAAACATAACTGTAGAATGTGATAAAAAAGGATTAAATACAATAAGGATGTAAGGTAAGGAACAAGTATTCAGGATTCAGTATGTGATCCTTTTATTTTACAAATAGTTTTGCATAGGTGTATGTCGAAAGATTGATGCTTTCTATAGGGCGAATTTTACTTTGTTGTATGCATCTTTTACTACCTCTGTATGTTATTTTGTTGTATAAATATAAAAAAATGGTAGATTTGTCACCTGTTAAAGTTAATGATTTATTTTCCTGTAATTATCTGTATTTGTTGTTGACCACATGAACAAAGCAAAACTACTTACTGTGTGGGTCATTTGACGTTATCTTAAATACTAGAACTACTATACTACACTAATTTTGTCTATCTATACATTTTAATACTGTTTTGAAATATGATTTTAATATTTTTTACGTATAATTCAATTTTTTATTTATTTATTCAGCAATTGTGAGTGTTATATTCCTCATAATTTTTTAAATCGTATCCTTATTTTTGCGTCGGTTAAAATAAAATACCTTGCAGCTTCCACATATTTTCATGACAGCTATTACACAAATATTTTCACGTTAAGAGCATGATGAATGGTTTTCGTTTTTAAGTAGGTTTTTTTAGACATTAAAAAGTGCGGCTCGTTGTCTCGGCAAATGTTTTTTTTTCCGTTTGGCTGACATTCTAAAAGTAGCTTCAATGTCACACAACAAGCAGTTTTCTGACTTGAGTAATCTGATCCACCCCATATACCATACGTACATGGAAATGCATACCATACATAAAGTCAACATCTACAATAAGCATATTACATCGTTGTTCGTAAAAGAGAAGAAAACATTAACTAACCAGAGCAAGTACAAGTGGAGTGCAGAGTCGTAGTGCGTCCCCGTCTTCGCCGTCTCTCGCGTCCGTCCAGCGACGGCAGAGAGCCGTTTGAGGTCGTGCCGTAGACAGAATAGCAGAGCCGCAGAAGTCTTTTGCCAGGCAAGTTGCTTGCCAGCTTGGAGTCAGTGACTTTCCGCGGTCGGTAGGCATCTGCAACTTCGGTTTTACGATCATTGGTTGTGGCTATACGAAACTATACTGGACTGGATCAACAACAACTGGTCAGCAGACCTGCAAACCAACCCTCTTGTGGTAGGTAGTGAACAGTATCGTGTGTCTAAGGAAAAGAAAGAATGCATCATCGTCATCATCATCACCATCATCATCTTCATCATTCTTCTCGACGTCTTTCACTTCAGTATTCGTTGTGACGCGGTACCGCAAGCGCTTTCGTTGTATTTTTTGTCGACCTGTTCCTTCATACGTTTGAATTGTGGAAACGTGATCCTCGTGTTCATGATTTATTTATCTGCAACGGTTCAGGGTGCGAACCATCGTTTACAAGGTAAATTAATCCAATTATTGTTGTTTAACAGGTATAATAGAACGTAAAACACGTTCTTGTGGCGTTTTATTTTTATTCTTGGAGACCGAAACCGTATTAGTTAAGTGGTCTATACAGGAAACAGAGAGCCTTAGATTATTATGAAAATACATTTTTACTTTCATAGTAAATATAAACAATTTAAATACACTATAATAACAATACGAATAGAAGATTATAATTTAATAAAATGATTAAAAATAATCGATACGGTGTAATGTTTTATAAAATGATGTTACAATTGCTTTGAGTTACTTGGCTATTCTCAAAATTTGAGAATGGTTAAGGAACTCTAAATAATTGTAAGCCATTCTTATATGAATTTATTATAAGACATTACATTTTAATGCACTATTCGTGTCAGATTATTTTATTCTTTATCATCTATAATTTGTAAAAATGCGTTATTAATTGCACATATGCTATTTAAAAATTTAAAAAAATGTACACATACCGAATGTTGACTGGAAATGTCATATTTTTGGTGGATGGAATGAGACTTCTATTTTATTGTACAGTCTTACATTTCATCTGTTTATCGACGAAAATAATTGATCCATATTTCATCGTTATCACTTGTATTGCATTACTTAATTAAAAGATAGAGAGTAATGGAAACAATAACTCCTTTGAAGACATCAGACTTATTCTCAACTTGTATCGTAATGTTACTTTATTGTTACAAATGCGTCGTTTAATTATTATTAAAAGAAAAAAAAAACAACAGGCAGAGCTTTACATAATATTCAAAAATAACTAGTACACATGTTTGAATATGTACCTATGTGTTTATACATAACTGTGTGTTTGTTTATAACATAATTTCCTGTCTATAACGTAAATACATGTAGGTATGCATGTATTTGTTTAAAGTGATAATAATTATAGGCTTAATTCGAAATTTTATCAATAATTGCCTTGTTTTCGTTATTACTGTATTATTTTTTATTTATCTGTCTGATGACATGATTTAGTGCTTGGTTAAAATGCTTTTTCCAAATTTACTGTTTGTTACACGTTTATTGTTAGTAATCAAGTATTAGAAAAAGAAATACATTGTTATACTTTATTACTCAAAATTTTGCATTTACGTTTAAAAACTCGTTCAGTTTCAATTAAGGTTTTTAAACGTATATGCAAGCGTTTAAAAGCGAAAACTAATAATTGACAAAAAATTTTTTTTCGGAGGATTAGACAGAAATATATTCGGCAAGAAAAATTGATTTTCTTAATCTGTTGAACACATATGTTTAAAAAACAATAGAGTGTAAATGTTGTAGAAAGGAATACTACTAAAAAATAACTCTTTATAACGCAGGAATAACGTAATTGATTTGGCTCAGAATCCTTTCAATCTGCCATATTTGAACAGTGAAATGACCAGAAATAAAACTGTGTGAACAAATAAGTTGCATCAATATGTGCCATAGAAAAATTTAAAAAAAAGTTTTGTAAAATTTTCATTTAGTTTTTGTACTGTAATTATTTCGAATGAAAATGCTCGGTCCCTTAAATTGCTTTACGTAGACTATTAAAAGTTTATTCTGTAACAAAAAATTTTTTGTTTCTCTTTTATTCAAAGAAAGGAAGGATTTTTCATACGTTTTTGGTCTTAACCTCAGGTAAATTCTTCAAATTTTGGTCCGTTCTTAAACACATTTCAACATTTAGAACCAACCATCAACATAATTGTTTAATTTGTTTTTGGACTTTTTGTAATTGAAGGAAGCTTATCATATGAAAACCCCTAAAATGTAAACTATTCAAATGAAAACCTTTCCTTTTCCTTTCATTTGTTGAATTTGAAAAATACGTTTAGAAATAAGTTAATTAAGAAACCTTTCAAAGACGGTCTGCACGCCATACCTGCAAAATAAATTAAGGAATCGTCTATTTTTTAGCGACTTTGAACTATACATTTATTTAATCAGATTAAAATGTTTCAGCCAAAGAGGATTATGTATAGATTTGTGGGAAATAATTCAATGTGAATTATAAAGTAGGACAAGCAGCTTTTACTACCATTTTTGTAAAGTAAATATTCTTCTACCATTAACACTTATATACCATGATACTATTTTGTATCATTGCAGGTTCAAAAATTTTTTCGTGTTTTCCTTTTGTTTATTTGTATTTTGTATATCCTAAATTTTCCACCTTGTTTCCTAGCAAATATTTGACATGAATAAGCGGAATAGTAAATTAAAGAGCGGCAATGTATGTTAAGAAAATTTCCATGAAATCCAATGCGCGAAAGCAGATAAGTCTGTATAATTTGTATTAAATAGATGAGAGTTTAAATAAAAAAGTATTAATAACGGCAATGATCGAACGAGTTTATAACAACATAAATTGTGTACTTAGGAGTGACGTCCATATGAATTACGTGTATCTTAATGTGTTCCTAGCTATAATCTCTCCATAAAATGGTAATTTTCTAAGATTAAATGCGTTAACTTATCAGCCAAGCCCCTGGCAAATCTTACATCTTTAATCACGAAATCCATGCCTAAGATATTCATACAGCATATGCGTATTATATGCAAATTGAAAGGCAAAACTTTAATTATAAACAAACATAGGGAAGTTATGTACACATTTGGTAATAATGTAGTGCGAAGCATACCTATTAACAAGATGTGTTCAGACTTTCTTCAAATATGTATAAATATGTTTTTAACGCTTTTCTATTACAATGTTGAAATTGAAAAGGTAAAAGTTTAGTTACCATTTGTATACCAATGAACATTATCAGCATTATCCGTGTTGATTATAGTTTTTACAACAAGTTTGTATAATTCCAATTTCAGTTGTTGGTATGAGTATTTGATTATAAATTTGAAATATCGTCAAAATTTGTATTGCTATATTCTGATTTTATTTAATTAAAAATAATCGTAAACATGATTTATGTTGCATGTTGTATTACATTGACGAGCTACACCGTAAATAGTGAATCGATTCATAATATTCTTTTTTTAAAGTCCTTCAATCATTGCACACCTCAACTCTGTATTATTGACTTTAATTTGGAAAATATCGAAACAGACGTAATTTTCATTCGATTGTATGTTAGAGCTTTTTGAACGTGTCGAATTTTGCCAAAAACTCGAGTACTTTATACAAGTCAACGTTGATCTGGACGTACTTTGCCATGCTTATTCCGGATCGAAAATTTCAAGTTTTTACTCTCTTGTAAATATTACTATGTGAAATAAAAGTACAAAACAGCTAGCGGAGTAACCATTTCTTTGTCCCGGCATATTCAAGTTTTGATATATCTCAATTTAAAAATTGGAATTATGCTAAATTGGTTTGTTTGGTTTTGAGACTAGTATTTCATGAAACTGCAAAGCTCTAAAGCTTTTCTAAGGCTACATTTGAGTTTGTCATTAAAGAATACATCGAAATTGATTATTTCATTTTCCGATTGTTTTTTAACTCTCTTATCTATATTTTGTAATTGTTAAATTAATCTAGTAATGTGTGTACTTATTATACTATTTAGACTAGAAATCTCTTTTGGGATACGTAGTAAAGGTGTTAAATATTTCTAAAGCAACGTTAACGTGTTTCGTACTTTTATGTACAGTTTATAGGGTCGTAGTTTCACTCAGCCAGCACCCATTGTGTGAAGGGTAGTTATAAAATGGTCGTTTATTTCTAGTGTTAATAGGGTTTCACAGCTAGGCGGTATTATGTAAATAGATGCTTTATCCCATTCCTTTCGGTCATTTTAGTTGGCATTTCCATTATAAGCTAATATTTGCTTTTCGGCCGCAAAGGTAAAACAGGTTTGTTCGTTTACATTCCGAAATACGCAGTGCCCCAAAAAGTCACTAAGCAAATCATTTGGTTGCTTACTTAAGGTGAATCACCAGAAAAAATTGGTTTGTCAAATATCTAGTTTCTGGTCGGTAATATAATTAGCACGTTTACTTTGAACATTAATATCTCCCATACCTAACAACTTTACTTGAAAACTGTATTAAACGATTTCGTCTTTATGTTAACGTATTATTTGACACCATTTGTCACTCCCTATTTGTTAAAATAAAAGGTAAGGTAAAGAAAAAAGAGTGGGGTTTACCAAAAATCTTGTAAAAATTGCCCAGCTATTTACATAGGACAGACTGGTAGAGCTCTAGGAGTTAGAATGAAAAAACATCTTAAATCAATTTCACAAAAAAATCTTTGTAGCGGCTTCGCAGAACATTGTATTGTAAATAATCATACGTTAAACCAAGATAATATCAAATTAATTCACAACACATATAAGGGCAGATTGTTAAATTTACTAGAAATGGTCGAAATTAATAATGCACTGTTTAATAATAAATTAGTAACAAATATCCAAATTTTAAAAATTTAAAAAATATTTAAAACCAAGATGTAGTAATTAATAGTTAGTATATATTGGTACTCTTTTGAGAATGGTGTAACAACCGAAACGACTGTCGTCAAGTACTCAATTTGAATAAATATTCTGAAACTACCGAGTGTTTTCTTTATTTTGAAAATGTTTCACCAAGTGGCCAACAACCGCAGTATCTCGATTACCCTATTTGTTGTTCAGAAGAAAATCTTCTTCCTTTTTTAGGTATTTTAATTATATAAGTATAACAAATAAAATCAATCGAACGTAACCTTTATTATATCGATTCTTAAAATACCTGCGTGTATTGTTTGTGAATGTTTTTAATATAGGGGCAAAATGATTTCGATGATGAATTACAGCCTACATTGAAAAATTATAGTTGTTATATACAGATCGGTGATATAACAAGGAATTCCACACGCAAAAAATATTTCGCCGGCCCTGGCAACATTTGAGAGGTTTGCTACTTATTGTAGGTTTTATTAATGTTCAACAAAGTCCTTTTCTAATAAGTATATTGACTTATTAAACTGAACAAGTTCGATATATATATTTTCGTAATTGAAACAAATAAAAATCTTTTTCGATAGTATTCTTTAATTGGCTTTATAACTGTGATTGTAGACAAATAAATTTTCTTGCTGCTGTCGACACTGATATTGATGATAAATGGATAAGACATACATCCATACATATTTATTAACTAATTGTAAAGATGTACTTGTATTATTAACATACTCATTAAAACCTGATAGGCTTCTTGTGAATAAGTTTATCGATAGACGTTTTACTTCTGCGGTTTTTATGATCTTATCCGTTGACCGTAAATTTTATTTATAAGCGAGATCTCTGTTGAAATAAACACTCTAGACCTTAAAGGTTTATATTTAGAAGCCAAGTTTAAGACTTGACCGCTGATTCTGTTCGCTTTCATCCACAGAAAGCAAATTCACGGATCGGCAAATAAATACAATTGACAAGTAGTAATAAGTAGTGTAAAACCGACATACAAAAAATATTCTAAGGACGTTGAATCGTCCAAGAGAATTATTCGAAATGATTTGATTGATTACTTTATAAAACTGGTTCATCAAATGTTAAATTTAATAGGTCGATTCCAACTACCGAATGAATGAATGCAGCTTGTCGATTGCTTCAAATAAAAAAAGACTAACAGTTCAAAGGGTATTTCTCATAATAATTTATGGTAACAACAATAATAAATAAGTTGTTAAAAATAATGTTTGAGAATTTACTTCTCACAATATCCACAACAAGTGGGTAGTACATATGGTAATTTCGATAAATTTTTGATCAAGAACTAAACGTTCTTTATAAATAAAATCAAGACAGCAAATGATCCGCCCAAACTCCTGTTAAGTTTTTAAAACAGTTCAGCTTAATGTGAGCTTTGGTATGATACTTTCTCGGTATTGCAAGATCTGTTTTAAACTGAGAGGGTTTATTAAGATAAGCTACGAGTATCAAACACTACATGCTACTTACACTTTATTTATGACCTCTTGAACAACACCATGTGAATTGAAGCATAAAATGTTTAATGGTTATGTCTACTTCAGTCTATACATATGCTAGATATGTTAGTAATAAAACTAATTTTTGCTAATACTCCATTACTGCAATTATTTCTACATAGGTATGTCAAATTTGGGAATAAAGAAATTGTGTTAGTATTTAAAATTTAAAAGGAATAATGAAATAGGAAACATATTGTTCCGTACAGATGTATATGTTACGGATAGAGTTAGATAAGCGAGCAAACCTAGGTTTACCCGGTTAAACTGCGTAATACCCAAGACTTTTGGGTAAAGTCAAAATATATTTGGAATTGTACACGTTTTCGGCTTTACCCGGGTAAACCGCGTTTTATCCGCTTTCGCTTGGTTAAAGTTGGATCTACCTTACATGACCCATATAACTCAAGATGTTATTAAGCTATATCTGCGCTTGTGTGAAGGGTGTCAAAAAAACTGAAATCTGTCAAAAAAGGACTTCTGGTTAGGTTAGGTTAGATTAGGTTAGGTAAAGGTATTGGAAATCTTTGCAACTCGGAATGTCACAGAAGCTTGTCTTGTTTGAACAAATAAGTACTCGTGAGTCGATTACCTTTAAGAGAATACAATTTTAGAATTCTAATTTTTATTTGTAAAATGTGTTTTTTTAATTAAATATATTTTTCAAACATTAATGGCCTTGTCATTTATGGTACATCCACCTTTAACCAAACGAAAGCGGATAAAACGCAGTTTACCCGGATAAAGCCCGAAACGTGTACAATTCCAAATATATTTTGGACTTTATCCAAAAGTCTTGGGTATTACGCAGTTTACCCGGGTAAACCTAGGTTAACTTGCTTATCTAACTTTACCCGTAACATATACACCATTGTAATAAGATTCTCGCGTTGATAATGCCCACAGACAAAGTAGGCGAAACATGTGTCCGGCTTAAGAAAAAAGTTTGTGGTAATTAAGAGCGAGTCTCTGTTAACACTTTTGGTTAATATCTTATGGTTTGTGGTACTGGACCGTCCGACGTTTACAGAAATAAATGGAAAGACGCATTGCAGTAACTAACTACTTAATTATTGGAAATAATTAATAGAAATATTTAATCAATTTTAAACAGTCTTTAACTAACAAATGAGCCAGTACATAAATAGATTATCTAACTATTGATTTTAAGAAGTAATCAATCTCAATTAAACTTGTGAATGATTGTTAATTACTTTTGGTGTTAACTAGGATTCTTGGTACTTTTATTCATGTCAAAAGAATAATTAATTATATTTACGGTTTGAATAAAAATAGTAGCAGTATGTTATTAAATACCTTTTCTAATTTAGGCAAATATACTAAGTACTAAGTACATATTTGTTTTAATAATTTAATTTACATTTGCGCACTGTTGGTTTTCCGGCCGCGGAAGCTTTTCCCATTTTAATTGACGTTTAATGCAAAAACAAGGTATAATTGTTAAAATTTTGGGATTTGTATTATTAGAACTACTGAATTTGCAAAAGAAAAAATATTGAACTCCCATATCACATACTAACAAGTTAAAAACAACTATATCTTCAAAAACTTTAATTATACCTTAGAAATAGATCAACTATGGAATTTCATGTCTTATTTTAATCAGCATCTGTTAAAAATCAATCAACAATCCTTGTACACGCCAAAATTTGGATAACAATTCCTTTCTACATATCACTGTTTAAAATGCTTATACATTATTTTCCTATCATACGGTTATAATATATGTATTATTGTTACCTGATGTGCATGATGCATTTGACATGTGTATTCTACATGAGAATAATAACTGGATTCTACAATTCATTGCTGTCTATTCGTCCATCAAGTGTTTACTTCTATCATACCATGATCGACAGCTTTATAGACCACTGTTAAATTCAAATGCTCGCGCTTGTTTGTTTTGTAGATTTCTCATGAGACATGATAAAAGAGACCCATTTGGAAAAGTGTGGCAACGAAATAAAGGGATGTCAATAGATCCATTGTGAAAAATGTAAATTAACGCCTCGATCTGTCGACGAGTAAATGCTATGAATAGGAACATTATAGCGGTGTTAAACGTACCGGTGATAGACGTTAGTATTTAATTATTTACTTATTCCGAAAATCGACGCCAATTAATTGATATATATATATATATATATATATACCTACCGCGACTGTCCATATATTTTTTGGATTCACATTTTGAACGTCTTTTCTTTACTAATTTACTATCTTAAAGTGTCATGATATGAAAATATTTACGTCAATTGAACCTATATACTCTCCATTTTGCATAGAAAATAAAAATATTTTTGAAATGCCCGGAATGGATGCAACCAAGCAATTCTACAACTAAAACTTTAAAAAAACTTTTTTGTGTTTAATTCCCATTAGCAATTCCTGCTGATGGGCGGGTAGTCCCTCCGACCTAAACTGTAGTGTAAAGCCGGAGGGTAGGGCGTAAGGCCCTCTTCAGCCGCCTTTCAGGAATCATGGGAATGGGTGGGTGGTGTGGTTATTGAGAGATAGATAAGACGGACGAAATAAAGACAGAATAGAAGTGAAAGTTTATCTGTGAAATAGAATATTACTGCCCCAGCATTTGTCTAAGTGATCCACGGAAACCACAGAAAACTTGGACCAGAGTAGCCGGAGCGGATTAGAATCGGTGGCCACCCGAATGCTAAGCAATGATTTATAGTACTAGACCCCGCCGCTCCAGCGGCGTTCTTCAACAAATTCTAAATTTTGACTTTAATAATATAGTCGGTAGTTGTTGAGATAATAAACTGTGATATACATACTTGTTACCATCTTTGGCAAGAAAAAGGATCTCGAAAATAAAATAAAATGAAGATTCAGAGAAATTAATGTTGCATTTGTAGCAGTAACTTAATCAGTTAATACCATATAATTATCAACTTTTCAATGTTTCATCCTTTTTTTCCATTTTTGGTTGACTGTTCGGAAGATAATTGGTTTTTCATTATTGGACAGTAATAAACTGGCGGATGTTTATAATCAACTTTAAACTAATTCAATAAATTATGTAAGTTAATGAACCATGAAATTTTGGCCATTTCCCAATGTACTTCAGTTTCCCCCCTCCCCCCCCAAAAAAAAAGTCGAAAGTCCTTCGGTATTCAAAAAAGAAAAAGTAGAAATTCATCGTTTTCTTAACTCTATTAAACTTATCTATTTTGTTTTGTATGTTGTATGTATGTCTAAAGAATTGGAATTAAATCATTAACTACCAATTATATTCCGTTATGTTTTACGAAGTATCGATTCAAGTTTATCTAAGCCGCAATCGATCTTATCTGACGGATCAGAATTAGTATCAACGACGGAGTCAAAGTCGATTAATAAATATACATTCATCAGTAATTATTATCTACATACTAGCAGATAAACATCTTAAATAAATTTAATTATTATTATTTATTCATAAACGACGCTTCTGTCAGTCCATTTGCCCGTTGTAGCGGTTTTTCTCTGAAGAAATTGTTTGAGATATAATCTTTTTGTAGATTAGTAACACATATCTTTCAAAATAATTAGTACTCGACTTTGTAGGGGACCGATAACCGTTTTATTATTTTATCGGTCATATGGCATATTATTGTAATGAGAGAGAACATTAAGGAACTTATATATTTTTTAAATATTTATTTGGAAAATATTTGTTCCTGAAAATTGTTCTCCCAAGTTTTTGAACTATAGGAACTAAACTTGTGAAAAGGTTTAGGTTTTAAAAAGTTAGGAATATGAACAGTTAGTATAAGTTATTGGTCAGTAATTTAGCGAAACTATTAGACATACACTGCGATTTCGATTTTATCAGAACTCATCAACATGTCAGATTGGTAGTTTCGATAAATTACTGATCACGAATTTTTACCGCTCTTATTAATTTGATATTGCTGCCACAACGAGATTTTATAGAAATACTAATTTTATATTCTAATTGTTATGAGAAATGACAGAGTTCTATAATGATCGTGAATTACGTACTTTTACTACTACATTTATTGATATCACTCACACTTTAGTTATTTCTTAAATAAAGACATTAACAAGTTACAGAATTAATGAATGCAGAATAACCATTCGACCGACGATGTTAACCGCTTCGTATTGTATTGTATCTTAAATTCCTAGGTGGTCATTCTAGATATTCTACTAATCTGAAAGCTGCCAGTTATCTAGAAAAGGAAATGTCGATGCCAAACCTTGTCGAATGGTTCAATATCGAACAGTTGTCACGAACTACATAGATTAAAAGCTATTACATTAACATAATTTACATATCACTCGTTTTATTTCCGTACGTGCTTATATTGACACGATCAATCGGAACTACCACTGCGAAAGCAGGGATCTAAACAATATTTCATAATTGTAGTCGTGAGTAGAGAAATCGTATATATTGTTCTTTCTACCAACATTTTTAAAGCTTAAGTATCTGTCAATAAAGTTAGTACATATTGCGAATGCATTTGTTCATTTCAGAAAATTAATGAGGCAGAAAAATCAAATACTGAAAAAGTAATAAATAATACGTTACAATGGTGACATTTCTTGATTTTACTATTTATGGAAATTGATATTTGTACTTGTATATTTTCTCGACAAAAGAAATTTGGTTTTTAATATTGTCATCGTAATAAGGACATTCAAACATACAGCGTAGACTGTGACATCTGTAGAGTTACTAATTTTTGTTAGATTCAAAAAGGTCCTTTTCTAATAAGGATATTGACTAATTAAAGTGTGTAGGCTATTGGATATTGGATATTGACTTGTAAACTGAACTCATGGCGTAGCTACGTGATAGATATAAAAATAAAAATAAAACCAAAGAGTTTGAAATTGCGATCCAGATTCTATAGACTACTGGCCAAGAACATATTTTTATTCTTATTAAAACTTTGCTTATAAGCTGCACTTTATTATATACTGTTTCATAAAGAATAATACTTTTACTGGTATCTAATTAAACTTCGTTTATCATCATCACATTTCTGTATGACACGTCAATAAATATCGGATATATTTATTTTTAATGTGCTGTTTTTAATGCAGTATATGTAAGAATGAAGAGATTATATTAAATCTTCTGTAATGTTAAGTTTCTCTATAAAATACTTCGTACAGGGAGGAACAGTACTATGCAGTAGGTGAAAATACAAGGACGTTTGTTTGTTCGATAAATGTTGTGTAGACAGTAGAAAAACTCCGTGACTAAAACCCATTTTTTGAGTTTTAATAGCATTAGCTTCTTCGTTTAATAGACCGTAACCCATTTCAATAACGTTAACGTTGATCCTTAAAATAAATGCTTGTAATACAAAATTTTTCCTCAAAAAGTTTATACATCAGTTAATGGAGTAAGTAAGTATAAGGCGTAATATCAAGTATCAATTGGTACTTCTCTTGTTTTGAATATTTTCAAAGAGCAGATGTGAAAAGAAGTTTTTTCTCGAAAAACAGGTAGGAAATAATACTACATAGTATGCTTATTTACTTTACTATTGTTTGCGACTGGTAGTATCCATTGTATCGACTAGTTGATAAAAGTTATTAGATTTGCCATCCTATAAGCACGCTTAAACTTTTGTAAACCAATTTTGTTGTATTAAAGAGATATTACAAAGCTGTTGGTACATGCAAAGTGTTCATATTTAAGGAAGTTGTTGTATAACAACATGTTGGTGCAATAATTTTCTTTGAATATGGGATTACAATTTGTACCAAATCATTAATTGGTGTATATATAACCAATAAGAAATGAAGTTTTTGCTATTTATAAAATAGAAACATTTCAGAACTTGACAAATTGGTTTTGGCCGATTTGGCCTAGAGTCTACAATTATCAGATAATATTTATAGAAATTACAAGAGTATGTGGGATTTATAACATATGTTACCAATTATGTTTGGTTCTTAACCAAACTATTTTTCTTTTCTAAAGCTTTTTTAATTTCTAAATTCTCTAAGAGACAATTTTCTTAAAAAAGCTCAAATTGTAATTCCTATAAATAGTACCTGTTAATTTTAAACTCTTTCTGTATACTTTCGAATCGACCGAAACAAATTTGTCGAGTTGTGATTAAATTATATAGTGAAACTTTCTGTTTTATACTTGAATTGTTTGAATTTTGCCTTAATCCGAGTTATTAAACAACAATGCTTATAAAATATCTAAAAAGTGACAGGTATAATTTATTATCAAACGGAAACATTTCACAAAGATACGCTAAAAGACACATTACTCAATAAACAACGTAGTACGTGCTTAAATATGACGATGTCGTGCATAAATCTTTTAGTTATAAATCGAATTTTAATTTTAAATGCATCTGTTTATTTTGAAACAAAAGACGTCTCGCTCATAAGGTTGATTATTCCGATTATGAGCTGAAACTGCTAATCAAAAAGCCATCGTCAGGCACATCATACAGTATGTAGCGTATTTATGACTCGTTATTGTTAGTACGTGGAATATATTCGCATAATAGTCGTAAACACCGCCTATGACTGTGTATACCTGTATTTTATATACCATAAATAAATGCAAACTTGCAAGCGCCAAAATAACGATGACGTAAAGCCTTATTTGCTATTCTCAATAGTAGTTTCTAGGAGTAGTCCGGCAAGTCTCTGTTACCTGGTCACCGATAAATTAGACGCCCGCTTTGGCGATTCTAAAAACTTTGAAACCAGTGTCTCCCAAACTTTTGACCGATTTATGTTTACAAATCCATGAAGAAGATACCACAGAATACGAAGTTTTTAAAAATAGGAAAGATGCATTTATATTTTCTAATTGTGAAAGAAAATTGACATTTTTTTAATTATTTTTGATATCCTGACCATTTATTTTTATTTAAATTTTTGATTATTTTCCAGGCTGGCGGTCATTAATTAATACAATGTTGTTAATTCATTTTTAACGTTTCGATTTATTCAAC
Source organism: Agrilus biguttatus (assembly GCA_963921985.1). NCBI lineage: Eukaryota > Metazoa > Arthropoda > Insecta > Coleoptera > Buprestidae > Agrilus > Agrilus biguttatus. Next base: position 34,668,366 of record OY998117.1, read on the forward strand.
CATCATCAGATTAAAACTTTTCGAATATTTTTGCTCACAACAATTTTTAACTTATTTTGTTTGCATACACACTGTTTATATGATTAAGTTTATTTAACATTAATTAATTAATCAATTTAATTAAGTTGATGTTTATAGTTGGAACATTATTTCTCTGTTTTCAAGAGTTATCAACCTAAAATTAATACCAAATATTAAAGTGTAGAACTTCATAGTCCTGTAAAAAAAATTAAAGTTTCTGATTCAATGCCATAAAAATGTATTTTCATACTGTCAGATTAACTCACTAACTGATCATCAAAATGTGTAGGGTACGTCGCGCAGTTAACCTAGTCTTTGAAATTTTCCACCAAGGAAGGTCTCGTGGCAGAAGTAAGGGAGCAAAATCCGAAAATCATTAATTTCTAATTCCTTTGGAATTATTATTTGACAAACTTAATTTCAGGGTTTCTTTCTTCTGTACAGCGTTCAATGAAACTTATTGTCTGAATGTTCTTCAATTTTCGATACCGTGAATAGCCCTACAAAATTCTTACAGTAATTTATTTTTAATATCTTAATTAGTGGTAAGGAAACATTAGAGCGTGAGTCCTTCTTATACCTGTCCGCCTTTCTTAAGCATTTTGTCAATGTTTTGGAATAATGATACCAAAAAGAATATAAAAAAGTTCGTTCAATACGAAATAAAATGTCAGAATAATTTCATTTGATTATTTATATTTCATTATAATGATACTAATTTTTTTTCTAAAAGTGAGATCTGAATTATTCTCAATTTTATTTTTCCACTGTTTTTTTCAATCTTGGCAATTGTTTCACCCTACAAGGGCATCTTCAGTTGTCTTCAGAAGACAACAACAATTGAAAATAAACAGTGGAAAAATCAAATTAAGTTTTATTTAGTGTTTCCTTTAACATGTTTTTCCATAAAGTAAAGGCCGAAACAATAGATTATCTGAATTGATTCGTAGATATTAAGAGTAAAGCTACAAAAAATGTTTATTCAAATTTTAATATTCTAACGATGGATCAAAAATTAAAGTCGTTGATCTTTTATTTCAAAGATTTATCTTTTTTCAGTAAAAACATATATTATTTTCATCCGAAAAAGAATTACACATAACATAAAAGATGGGAAACTAATTGAGTAAATTCACCAGCGCAGTCTACAGCAGCTGCTCGTTTTCACTAGTTCACAATTATTAAAACGTCTGACAGGGGGTAAAAAAATTGTGATCAAAGATGGTAGTACCTATCACGTAATTGAAAATTGTTATCATTTCAAAATGGCTCCTTGATTTGTTATATCGATTTTATTGAAATACCAACTTATTATTGGAAAAATATTTTAAAAGGAAAATCGCGAAATATCTAGGATTGGGAAGTACCTACAAGATTCTACTGTAAGAAACGTTGATGTTTTGAACAAAACTTTCACGTTTCAATTTTTAACCCTTACCTACATCCATCGAGCATGATATCCCTTGAGGTATATGCAAAGTGATTGTTTGGTGTAAAATAATTCTATTATCTATTATAATTTTAACGCCAACGTTGTCATTATGCATTGTTTATTCTAACGCTAAAAGCAAAATGGTTAATAAATGCATACGTGAGGTGCAAATGAAGTGGTGTGACTTCAGGGATACATTCACTTTGTTCAATACACATGTTATTGTTTGGGAACCGCTGACGGCAGCATCGTTCGTTTCTACACACACATTTGTATATATTTTCCGCGGTCCGGCTTTTTACCTAGAGGAAAAAATCGCTACCAATTAGTTTTAAACAGTATCTGAGAAGGTAAAGGTGTGCGGCATATCCTATCCTCCGGCTTATGTGAATCCTGTAAAATCGATCCGAGTTTCGTCCGAAAACTTGTTGCTTAATTTAGACGCACGCACCACGCAGGCAAATATCGGTATCTCGCATCATGAATTTGCTGTATTATTAATAAGTTCATTCTATATTCATACTGTACTTAACGTGCTGGAGCTATCACTACTTTTTCCGGTAAAAAATAGTGTCTAGATTCCGAAATGGATTATTACCATATGATAGACAGTCAGTATTGGTTCTTCCATTTTTGGAACAACTTGGTAAGTTCCAAGTACTATTAACATCTTAACATACGCTTCTTCAGATTGCAAATTTATCATATTTACACTTACCAGTTTCATAGCAGAACAGTCATCAGAAATGATGGAGCAATTAATCTGACGAAACTGGCTTTTCCAGATTGTTTGTTATACCTTACAGAATAATAAAATACAATATATTATGGTAGCTACATTATTTTGGAATACTGGTCTTTTCTGAAATCATTTTTCTTGTACTTCTAGTACTTTTTGTATACGTTTTTCGTTAATTCAAGTATTTAAATTTTTTTTATTTAATGTATAAATTTAATATATAATGTGTTATTTCCATGTAGCAATGTATAACTTCGAATTTATACATACTCTGAATTGAATTCTATTTTATAAATACGTACAATAAAGTTTTCGATTAAACAAAGGAACAGACTGCTTTACATTCTTCTAATTTAAACCACATTTTTCTATTTTTTAGAAAACACGAATAAAACATATTGTTAATTAGATAAGTGTTGCATTAGATAATTTGTCCTATTGTCAACTCGTTCAAGGTAAATTAGCAAGGTCTTCTCAAAATTCTAAAATTCAGATCCGGTTCTGTGAAGATTTGATTACTGCTTGTGAATGCCAATGCTTTAGGACTGCTTATTTTGTTGATATCATTTATTATGTTTTATTTGCTTTAGTAGTATTTAGAGTAAATTTAGTAATATTTATCAATTTTTAATGAATCCTACACAATACCAAACATTATTTAAATTAATTAGTGTTAAAATTGATTGAGTACATAACCAACTGTTAACTTCATTTACTATTAAAATGTTTTTATGTTTTTGGCTAAGCGTCAGTACCGAGACTCCAGAATATACTTGTGCGTATGCCAATATCGTTGTTTTTGAATATTTTTTGTATGAGTGGGTTGGTAGCACTTCTTAATGGTACGCTACATATAATAGTACTTGCATTTTTGGTTCGGCGATGTTTACCGACACTATTATCACAAGAAGGCATTAATTATTACAGTTCTGTAAATATTTAAAATGTTCCCAAGTAAAATTTGCAAGAGACTATATTAAATTTTCATATTTAAAAGTTTAACTCTGAATTTTGCAAAATTACCAGAATACCATTTTGCCGCGTGTTATATTTTACAACTTTATAATAAATAACGCGCTGTAGTACTTCTAAGATAAATAGCATCAAGTTAACTACTACACTTACTTAAAGAAGCATTACTGCCTTGCAAGAATTCTTCCTATAATATAAACCATTTTAAAAATATTCAATGATGCATGCATATTTTTAGAAACTTAAGTTGTAAAGGTTATGTCACGTATCGCAAACACTTTTACTTATATACATAATGTGTTTGAGCCTCGTGTCAACGCAATTCATTTGAAATGTCGTTTTATTAACATATCTGCTACTTTTCTGAATACACATGTCACCGGCAAAAATAAATATGTTTTGTGAATTTCATTATTTTGCATGCATTTACGGCGACCTTGACTGAAATAAAAACCAAAGCCATAACATTTACAACTTTTACCTGTTCTTCGTGGTATTTCCACTATATCAATTCTATTTATCTCTTTATTTTAATAACGTACCAAACATTAAAGTATAGTAATTATTTTTTTATTCGCTTGTTTAAAAGTTATTTTGTTTCGAGTATCTTGTCACGTTTATAAAGCTATAAACCACTAGTTACCAGATCGATATATGGTGTTTTTGCAAATTATTTAGCTCATTTTACTACACATATGAGAGAGTAAGAAGAAATGCTCTGCTAATAGCAATAACATTTTTGATAGAATGGAGAAAGGTAAAGAATGCACACCTTTAACTATTAATATAGTTTTATTAATATAGCCTATAATTAATAATAGTTCTTATCTTATTGTGTTGTTATGTGTATGTTTAGCCTTTCACTGTTCTGAATAATCTTCTAACATATTTACTTAATTAAGAAAACAGCGTAACGGATAATTAATTGATCGATTAGATGTAAAATAATGTAGAGAGTAGATGAATCGATTAAGGGCGTTTTAATGGTTTGTTTGAATAAATCAATAGTTATTGTATCATTTTTAGTTTCTAACTAACTATTGAAGTACTTGGTTGAAGTACATATCGAATAATTAAATAATGAAAGACTCAACCTAATTACATTAACTGATACGTGTTTCGCCCACATATGTGGGCATTATCAACGCGAAACTACTTTACATATCGAATATTGTGTACCAATTAAATAAGTTAATTTACACTATAACTTAAACAAAGGGTGCAAAATGTGGACTGTGGATGCGGTGAAAAAGAAAAAGTTAGAAGCGTTTGAGATGTGGTGTTATAGGCGGCTATTGAGAGAAATGGGAAGGTATTAGAAAGAGTAGGATAAAGAAGGGTGCTCTGGAAGAAAGAGATAGGGTGGTAGGACACCTTGTGAGATAGGAAGGAACAGTTAGAGATATATTACTAGAAGCGGAAATAGAAGTAAAAAGAGTCAAAGGAAGGCATAGATTAGATTAGATTGCTGTTCGAGATTAGTTAAGGGTGTAAAATGTTTTAGTTTCAGAGAAATGTGACAATTCGGTCTATGACGATGACGCTAAAGTCAAGTGCAATACTAAAAAATTCATCTGAAGTTGTAGTTAGTTGCTTACTAAATTGTCGCTGCTTTTTTTAGTACCTTAGTCGTATTGTAAAATGTCAAATTCTGACATATTTGAATATGCATATCCATGTTTTTTTAATGTTGTAAATACCACTCAATTTTTAATTGTCCATAAACAATTTATTTTTCTATATTGAATGTAAAATAAATTCCAACTAAAGAAGTACATAGTACAAGGCTAACAAAATGTTTTAATAAGTGTCTATAAAGTTAGTTGGAATTTGCAAATTCAACCATCAATCAATTAAATTTTAATGATCCTAAAAAATAACTTAAAATAGATGCCTATTTATTAAATGTTTCCGCGAAATGTCTGGTTAACATTAATATCAATGTTGGCGCGATGGGTAACCACCATTGTTTATAAATAACTTTTATGGAATACCATGAACAAATCGTAAAAGTTTTTCATGAACCGCAGACTTATTGAAGTTTATTTTATACTGAAGCTGTAAAATAGTCTTCTTCTTTACTACCCAAGTTATTTACTCCTTGATATTTTATGTCATGACCTAATTGCAATTACAAATTTCTACCATTCGAAGTCAAATTTAGTTCTCATTAACACGCCGTAAACAGCTCCGACCAACCTAACCTAACCTCCCTGCTGCTATTAAACATTTTTGTTCTATCTGGGTATGTGCCTACCACGTAGAAAAGCTATGCCATGGGTTCTGTTACTAAATATTTTTTATAACTATGTAACATACTTCGTTGTTACGGACCTCCTGATATAAAGTACAAAAATTTTTGATACAAATGTTTACTTTTTATTAATATATTTTATAGAAAGTAGAAACAATTTAGAAAATCGTATTTTGAGCACATCAGTAGAAATAGAAATGTGCTTACAGTAAAGTATAATGATAAATCCCCAATGGTAAAAATGTCGTTTTTAAAAAAGTAATTTTTTAATTTTTCCAAAAACTCTGATTTATCAGCAGGGGGAACATTTGAAGTTGTTTTTAAACTTCAAAAACGAAATGTGATATTTTTTTACTTTTCTCTTAACATTTTTTTAACGAATTTCTGATTGAAGATAATTAGTTACTATAACTTGTTTTCGTCCTAATGTTTAAATTATGTTCTTCAACTTTTATAGTGATTAAAATGGGAAAATGTCGTTAATAATATTGCAGATTTGAAAATAAAATAAAAATTGCTAATTAAAATGATCAATTTCGTCTTTTATCTTGGTAGTTCACCCTGTCTCGGCTGTCGTGTCGTTCAGAATGTGTTTATTTTGTATTCGTTAATTATAAAGGGGTGAAGTAGCCATCTGCACACAGCACAGGGTGAATTCATCCCTATCGTGTCGCTTTTTTTCATTGACAGGAACAAGCTCCCTACGGCTCCTGCTTGTTCCTGAAGAACATCTCTCCGCTGTGCGGCGTTTTCGCGGGGTGGGGGAAAATCCGGATGCAGGGAGCCGACTCCGGGTTTGCAGACGGCGGGCGTGTCTGTTAGCCGCAATACCGGAATTTTATTTTATTTATCAGTGATAAAAAGTAATAAAACTCCAAATAAAACATGACCTTTACAACATCGGAAAGCTGTGATTTCGGCCGTCTTATTGTGAAGCGTCAATTGAAATTTCCAATGTAAACATTCGTTTATTTTTGAAACTCAGTGCAGCGTGAGGTTTTTATCAAGAGCGCTGTGGTAGATTTGTTTACATGTATGCGGGTGTATGTGTCTTCGTGTATATAGGCGTAGTGGTGGAAATTGCGCAGATAAAACGTTCCCGTAAACTGGCGGGTAAATTTTTAAGAAGAGTTTCGACGTTTTAAAAAATTTTTTTATAGTATTTTATACCTATTGTGAGCTGTGAGGTATTTATAAATAGTACTTTGCAATTTCGGAAAATAGTGGAAAAATTAAAGTTATGTACTGTCCCTTCTGATATGCTGATTAGATTTAATACGAAACATATTTAATATTGGCAAAAAACAATACAAAAAGATGGCTTACTGCTGTCACTGCAATTCAGAGATTAATACAACACCTGGTACTCAAATTACAACAAGAATGTTATACAGAATTGCTTTCACAGTTTGGCATGTTGGACTCTACTTAGAGCAACAGTTACAGGTAATGTTAACCTCTTGTTTGTTTTGATACTTATGACTTGCTTTTTAAAAATTGTCACTGAACATTTCAGAACATTTCCTTAAAATATTTTGATTTATGGTAATCGTTAAGGATACGGATAAAACAAAAATCGTTTTTCGTTATGAAATTTAATTATAGAAAGTTTTATATCGTACATAATGATGATACATTGTAGTTTTTGAAAATATGCATTCTATAGAATATCTCAAATAGAGGATTGTCAGTGATAAAAATAAAGTTTGCTTAATAGATATATTTAATTACATAAAAAACACTTAATGTTAAGATTAATAAATGCTTACTGAAATTATCGGAATTTGAATTAGAAGATAATTTGCAGATGTTTGAATGATCTATGTTGTCCATTTATCATCAAATATAATTAGCTGAGCCATTATTTATGAAGTTATATGAAATTACCAACATTTAATTAAAACTAGTATCGCTGTAGTTGATATTAGACCAATTTGATTTTATTTAATTTATTAAAGCGTTTTGTATAGAGAAATCAAAATGATACATATTTGAAGTTGATACGATTTAAGTGATTTAACCTCAACTTTTAAAACAATCAAACAAAATTGTTACAATCGGAACAGATCGTACGTATTCGAACGAGTTCGGATCTGTCTTGGGCAGCTTCTAGATATATGAAATGTTCGCACCCACGGAGGGTTTTTTATTTTTACCTGCCTTAACAGAAACATTCGCAAATGATTTTACCTTTCGAATGAAATTTCATTCACGTTCATGTATTAATATATTATGCAATTTGTTTTTATTGATAGACATTGTCAAAAAGTTTTTAATTTTATATATTACCCTGTGTAAAGCATGTATATGTTTGTACTAAAACATTTGAACACTAGTTTCGGCATGCCTCATAATCCCAATAAATAATTAGTAAAATAAAATGAAAATGGAATCGAAATATATAGGTACACTTGACAAAACCGGTGTACGTGTTGAAGACAATGTACCATTATTCCTATTTATGCATGTATTTGTAAGTGTATACGTCTTATCATTCAATCTAAGCAATTAAACCACTATTCAACTTTTAATGTGTGTTACTATTGTTTTACTTAAAAATGTATTTGCAATACACTATGATTATGTATTTGTATGTACCGCGCGAATTAAATTGCTTTGTAATTTCTTCGATGTTTTACATACATTAATCTCGCCAATTCGTATTACTTTCGATCAATGTTAAAGGTTATCTTAATTGAACTGTCAGCGGTTACTTATTCGAATATGCTATTTAAGATTTTTTTTCTCGATAAACCTGAAACATTACAGATCGAAAATTATATTACAATAGGCATATCGCTGTCGCTTAATAATGCTATTTGTTTCCTTTGTATTTTCTTTCGGGGTGTCGGGGTCTTTGTTCTTTAGATATCTTTCTTAATTACATGATATCATTGTTATTTTACTTATATTACGTTTTTATATAACTTATCAGGGCGCCGAAGTGGCTAGGCAGGGTGGTCTCTTCCCTCCGCCTAATTTTCAACGTGATGGTCAAGGAAATATTGATGAGAAAAAATGGATCGCATAAATGCCTAATCGATCCCTAGTCATCTTCATGGGCTTAACAACCAAATGACTCACCTTACTTTTAAAATATCTATGCGAAATAACAAGAAGTTATTTATTTCTGGTACAGCTAGATACTAATTGCATATGTTACCGGCTAAACCCGATTTCAGGACAAACTAGTTTTTCCTAGGCTAAACTAGTTCTTCCTATACTCGATAGGATTAACTAGTATAGCCTAGTCCAAACTAATTGGTGTTAAGCCCGATAAGATAAACCAGTTTATGTTAGTCCAAACTGATTTGTCCTGATATAAATACACACTGGTGTGGTCTCATGTAAACATTATAGTATATCTAGATAAACTAAATAAAAGACTCCCTAATTGGAAAAATAATCTTTTTTGTTAAAACCATAATGATTCGTCGTTAAAAGTTATGGATAATTGGTAACACAAACAATTATACTATAATAAATAATAAGTGTTTTTTTTAATAGAAGCAATAATCATATCTTAATTATTAAAATTGTTATTTATTTTTACATGGAGTGCTTTGGTGGCACTTAGAATTGCAGAGTATCATTCATTCATTGGCTTCTTGCACTGGCATCTGTTTGTGGAACAGTTTTTTTGCAGCTGCATCTTACAAAACCTAACCTATTTATATCAGGACAAATTAGTTTGGACTAGCCTAAACTGGTTTATCCTATCGGGCTTAGGGCAAATTAGTTTGTTCTAGGCTATATTAGTTAATCCTATCGCGTATAGGATGAAGTAGTTTAGCCTAGGCAAAACTAGTTTGTTCTGAAATCGGGTTTGATAAAAGAGGCGTTTATAAATTGTTTTGTAAAGATTGCACAGTGTTTTACCTAGGACAGACAGGTAGAGCCATAAAAACTCGGCTTAAAGAACATGTGCTTTCCATACGGAATAAAAAGAATAATACAGGAATAGCTCAACATTGCTTATATTTCAAACATAATTTAGACACTAATTCGATTGAACTTCTACATTCTGCACAAAATAATAAATTGAGTTTGCTCGAATCCTTGGAAATTAAGAAAGCCATCAATAATAAGCAAAATATTGTAAATAATCAAATTGAAATGTTCACTTTGGATTCTCCGCTGTTATTGGACCTTCCAAATAGATAACCGCTACCTGCAGTTTATTTGTCCCATTTCTTATTGTCATCCGTTTATATAAGTCTGTTACGTTATTTACATCTTTAGTAACACCATAGATAGCTCTTGATAATGACCCGCAATGGTTGAAACAATATTGTGAAGAAGAATAAATAAAATTTTCGTGAAACGTAACCCTGTTTTTGTTTGTTACTCAAAATACACATATTTCACGAAGAATGCGATACGCAATCTATTAACTTTAATAACATCTTTGTCACTTAGTTGCTTTAGTACATCTGCAGATTTATATTAAGGTGCAAAAATGTAAGTGTCGGAAGAGAACTCACTTAAAACACTTCTGTAGATGAAAATAAAATATTACAGTACAATGATGGCGACTGCCAAGACTTCGAGGTATAATCTTCGCCCACGTAGTCAACACAGCACCCACTGAAGATGTCAGCCGCAGTTGCCGACGAAACGTCTGGACGAAACTGTTCACATCGACCACGCCCTGCAATCCCGAACCATCATTCTACTATAAATTCCGACCGTGTTCTTATAAAATATTATCTTTCATTTTTTGCTTTAATCTTTCATGTTCAACATTCCATTGATAAAAATGGTAGTTTGTTTTAATGAAATTATTAATAGAGCTAATATATATGCTTTGGGAGGAAATTATCAAAGGTGATTCCTTTTTTATTAACCTCTTTAAATATAAACAGGTTTAATGGAGTATATTTTTAAGTTAATAACGATGAACGAGCACTTATATCATACGTAGCGTTAATATTACCAGCAATCGATCTTCGAGAAGCGTTAGGTTACTTGTACAAAATGGCAGTTTTATTGTGCCCATCGATTACATCTGAAGCTCAGTGAGATGCAACAACATATCCTACAGTTTCGAATATACATGCAACATTGCAACATGCACAAGATATACAAAATAAAAGTTTAACCGAAAACGTGAACCAAATTCCACATCCATTAAACATTCTTTACATCTATGGAGTAGATTGAATGCTGAAATTGTAAATTTCTATAATACTGGAATTATATTTAAGATATAATGGGAATTTAAATATTTTCGCTGTAGCGGAAGTAGATACGTAGAGGATTTTAAGGGCCTTCGAAAACAGACCATTAGATACCATGACATTTGTTTTCTAAAATAGCATGGAGAAAAGAAAATAGAAATTCATAATAAAAAATTAGGTAACTAAGGGAAAAAGGTGTGAAAACTTTAAAAGCACATATGAGAGTGTCTTGGATAGAATTCGAAGTTCTACTTTCTTCCTTTGACTTTCTTGCATATATTCATTAAGTTGGGTCCGCAAAAAAACTTTGTGAGCAATTTTAAATTCTTCTGGCACTTCGTTCATACATATGCTTTCGTAAAAATTTGAACTAGAAAAGTATACACCAGTCCTATTATATTCGTAAAATGTTTAATTTCGCCAAATGTTTTCAGATTACAATAAAAATAGAAGGTAATAAAATCCTTTTTCGTCTAATTATAAAGGATCACAGATTCCACATTTGAAACGCGACCTACACAGTAGGCACAACGCACCGAAAGCCATATCTCACGACCAGTTTCGACCTATCGGGTCTCATCAGGTGGGCAGAAAGGCTTTTATAAGCGATATAATAAATATAATCGATCGGAATCAGCAGTGTAATTCAATGCCGGTATGGGTATTAGCCCTCGGAGTAGTTGTTTCTGTTGATTCCATATTTATATTTGTTTGTCAGATTAATCGAGATAGTGCACTTGTTGGGCTTGGCTAGATATAAAGAAACCCTTAATATCAAGCAATTGGAATTGTATCGCACCATTTCGATTAAATTGAAGATTTATTCTAACAAGCATTGATTCATGTTTTAAGGATACTAAAATGGTTTTTCTAATTAATTAGAATGCTATTTGTGTTTTCTGAAACTCTGTTTAAGTAAGGTTCCTTTTGGCTGTTTGTATTGTTGAATGTGTTTTTAAGAGCTTAACCTCGTGAAGCTATTGCTAATTGTTTATAATAAATAAAATAATTTAAAAAAGTAGCGTGGATCACTCTCGACATCCTCACCCTCCTCTTTATGTATGTAAACTCCAATCTATATCAATTCAGCCGTTTTGAAGATTACCCCGTACAGACAGACATACTCTTCAACTTTATTTGTAGATATATTATATAGACGAGAGTTCCTAACGTTGAATATGAAGAAAATATGTAGGTACAATATCACAACTTCTGTGTACCTAATGAATAACTCAATTTTTATGTCTAGTTTACGCTTATTATTTACGTTTTTGAACAATGTTGCTTTCGATCAGTGAGTTCGTTATAAATCATTCTCGTTTTTATTTCTTTCATTTTTAAAAGTGGCGTACTAACTGAATCCTTTGGAAGTTTCAAACAGCGAATCTGTCCATTACATCTGTCGCCGAGCAAAGTCGAAATAGGTAGTACGAACATCTCTTACTATATGTTAAAAGGCTGTTTAACGAACTACAAAGTTTTAAAAGAGATTTAAGGATAAGGTGAAGTAAAATGCCTTTCACGTTTTTATACAGAACAATGTAACTGGTCGGAATAAAGTTGTTTTCAGAATTTAAGTGGTATTTGAACAATAAAAGAGTCTTCGAACAAAATGTTCTTGACATTATTGAAGCGGAAGACACAGATTTAAAAAGAATGCAATTTGTAGGTAATATCTATACGCCAATAAAAAGGAGCTGAAAACATTAGACAATTATTTCACTGATCATCGAGTATTAACAAATAATTGACAGTAATCAGATTTATGTACAAACTACTTACGATTAGATAATATTTTTTTTACACAATATGTTTAAACATCAAACATTACTTGTTACAATAATTAATGTAATTTTTAGAACACTTATTTACCTTATAATTTTGTTATGGTTTTAACAAAAAATAGTTTAAACAATTATATATTTTAGAGACACGTACAGTTACTGTTTAATTTCAAAAATCACCAATTCTAAAATTAACTACGCAAAAAGCGTGTTTATAATTTATTTGTTTTTAGCGTTGTACTACAAATATAATTGATTTCTTCTTTATTACTATCAATAGAAGTTGCGGTTGGAAAATTTTGAAACATATTTTGAATATGATAAGCGTTTTTTTGTGATTTCTTTTTTGCTTATACATTTAGATCAGTACAACTTTAACTTTTAGAAGTCGAAATTTAATTAGGTAATGTAAAGCTCTAACGAGTGGTTAGAAACTTGAAAGTTTAAAAAATCCACTAGACCACTAATGTCGAATTTGTATTGGTGTTATTGATTGCAGCTGATTTTCGTTTGACGATTTGGTGGAAATTTAACTCCTTCAAACTTCAATCTTTTTCACGATTATTACCTTTGTGTTAAGTACAAATGAGAATCAACACGCGATAACATATTGCAGGTTTTCCAGGATTCATGTTTTCAGAAGTAGTCCCATACCCTTGTTTCTTAGAAAGTTCTTTCAGCCTAAACTATTACACAAAGCGATGTTTAGAAACTGTTACTTTTCTTTAAAAGTGGGCACTGCATCTTTCTACGTATTAATTGGAAACTGCTGTGCTCTGCTTCCGTAGGCGTTCTACTACTCTCTTGTCCGATGTGACTGTGACCGAACGGTGTGGTCTAGTGCTGTAGATTATTGCTTAGCATTCGGGAGGTAACCGGTTCGAACCGAGGTCCGGCTGTTTTGATCCAAGTTTTCTCTGGTTTCCTTAGATCACTTAGGCAAATGTTGGGGCAGTAATATTCCACAGAGAATTTTCACTTCTCTTTTGTTTTCATTTCGTCCGTCTCATCTTTCTCTCCCTAACCACATTACCCATCCATTCCCACGATTCCTGAAAGGAGACTGAAGAGGGCCTTACGCCCTACCCTCCGGCTTTGCACTGCAGTGTAGGTCTGAGGGACTGCCCGTCCACCAGCACGAGTAGCTGGTGGGAATGAAACACAAAAAAATTAGTTTTGTGACTGAGACTTCCCACCGGGAATTGTGAGAATAAGTGATTTGCTTTAGTTTTTGTTTCATTGCTGCAGATTAGTCAGAAGTCTCCCGTTTACAATTCCACAATGTGCATATTATTATTATTATTAGCAGAAGTATTATTTAGAATGTTACGAATGTCATGGTGTGCATTTTTATTAAGTAACCGGAACCGAAGATGACAACGACTGTACAACTATATAAATACATACATACCTATCTATGCGTACATGGTTTTTGATCTCTCATGTGGAAAATTAAAGTTGCTGCTTGTGAAGTATAAAATCGATTAGATCAATTAGCATCAGAATGCACTTACGCATATCGGCTATCTCGCGTACTTACATATCGTGAATTCCTCTCTTTAGATTAAACATATGGACATTTGAAAAGGCAATAATTATTGTTGTTATCGTGATTTACTTTATTTATGTTTCCTTCTTAATATCTCAAGCTTTTGCATAGTGCATACCTAGGTTTTTTGCATATAGATAAGAGTAAATAATAGGTACGTACTTGTTACGCAATATTTATAAGAAAAACTGGTGTCAAGATTACGCGACAATAATTAATATATTACACGCTTCATTCGAACAAATTGGGCCTGTGTCGTTTCTTTTGTTCGTGGCATATTCAACTTAAAGTGTTCAAACATAAGGATCATTAATAAACTTGAAATAAATTACTGAATTATCTTTTGTATTCCACACTTTTTGATTCTTCAATTTAAACTAGTTTATATATTTATATTTCAGGATTTTAAATTGCTTTTCTGTAATTCTTGCAGCAGGAATGTATGTTTGTTATTATCGACAGTTAGTTTATTTATTATGAATCCCAATTTACATATAATAAACACTCCCTAGTTAGGAGAAAAGGACCAATTCTGATTTTCGATTTTTTTTTAGAGGATGATCAATTGTTTTTGGTAACTTACATTATATATAAGTAATGTCTGTGCTTATATTAGCCTTGCGTATATTTTGCACATTTTTATTTTTATAAAAAAAACACGTCATGTAGTTTTCTGCAAGGTAAATCTATCCTCGCTTTACCCTATATAACACATGGGCTGAAAAGTCCCGGGCCTTACAAAGAAACTTTTTTTTTGTTCACAATTAGCTTCATTCATCAACGTAATCTCCATCAACAGCAACACAATCATTCCAGCGCCGGTTTGACATTTCAATACTACGTTTGTAGAACATTTTATCTTTTGCCTCAAATAGGCCTTAGCATCAGCGATAATGTGATAACCTCTTCATTCGAGTGAAATTTCTTTCCGGCGAGCATTTTTAGTCCCTGGTAGTAGTTTCCAAATCTGGAGAATACGGTGGATGTGCAATGTGGGAGCAATTCGAAGTTTAATTCATGTAGTTTTGCCATTCTCTTGATGAAACAAAACTTTTTTCTTTGCCATATGCAGTCGTTTTTTTGCAATTTCAGTTCAATATAACATAAAGCCAACACGTTCTTTTGATATCTTTGCGATGTCAGTTAACTCACGTAATTTCACTTTTCGATCATTCAAAACGATTTTGTGGATTTTTTTTCTAGTATTACCGCCTCATTTGACTGCTGACGTCCACTGCGTTCTGCATCATCAGTGTCTCTACGACCACGTTTGAAGCAACGTTTCAGCAAACCAACGTTTTATTTTGTTTCGGTTGTTTCCGATGAAGCGGAGTCTCCATAACACTTTTCCACTTTTCAAGCCATTGCTTTGTTTGAATGGTATTTTTTTCCCATCAAGAAGCAGTATAAAATTAAAACACGAAATTGTTTTTGATCCATTGTTTCGAAAATAACAAAAGTAGCATAGAAAATATTGTATTACCAACGTTTATTTTCTTAAAATTTTGTAAAGTAAAATTATCTATATGTTTTTTATCTTGTATAGTCAAAGTATAAATGTTGTATCTGAAAAAGATGATTTTTGACGTGTTTATTGATAGCTTCCTCCGTAATTTAATTATCGTAGCGTTGTAATGTTTAGCACTACTCCATTAATTGCTTAGATACATTTTACTTTTTAAATAAAAGAATTAAGTCGGTTAGTTAATAGAATAAAACCACTCATAGTATTTCTCTTTTTGATTACAGCATACTCATCACGAACCAGTAAGACATGAACCGGTTGGAAATAAGGTAAGAAAATGTTTGAATATGTTGTCAACCGAAAAAAGTTATTTAGGTATTTGTACTGAAAATGCTTACGTCAGTATGATTTTAAATAAAGATTTACAAACACATTAATTTTATATTAAGAACTTTTTTATTTTGCAAGTGAATATTGGACTTTCATCTACAGTTTCAACAGCGAATTGTTTCTTGCTATAGTAGAAATATGGAAGTTTTTTTCGTTGTATAGAGGTTCCATTATATAGAACGTAAGAACACGAGAGGTCAATTTTATAAAAATATAATTGTACAGGATTGTCTGATCATTGCATGTCAAACAACCGTCATTTAGATACTGATAATTTCTAACTATTGCATAACATTAATAAAGGAAAAAATTAGACCTACTGGAAATGTTAGAGATTTCTAAATCTATAAATAAAAACACACAGTTACTAATGACCAAATTGATTTCACTCTGTCCCCCCCCCCCCCCTTTTAAATTCTACCTTCTAAGACTACTATTCAAGTATAAAAACTACAACACAGATTTAGTATTCACTGTACTCCTATCTTTTAATAATGGCGTAAATGCCGAAATGGTATAGTTAACTTAATAAATAATTTGTGAAATAAAACAGTGAAGTGTTTTCTTCTCGCAAACAGCTGTGCTACATCCAAAGGTACAGCAAGTCGCTAAAAGCTTGTAGGTGTCCTCAAATGCAGTTCGTTGGTTATAAATTTCAGCGAACATGTCACGCCACAGTATCTACAGATAAATGTAAATGTATTCATAATCCTACCTTTCTGTGATTGTTTTATTAATACATGACTCCTTCCTTGTCGAAGTAATATTCACGTCCATTGTCTCAGCTAATAATCGATCTCGTCGTAGTGACGATAGCTCCGATCGATTCCGTCCCGTTCGAGCCGAAAGCTAATGAAGATTGGGGTATTGGCGCAATGGCAAGTGTTATTACGTGTATTATGCAACAAAACCGGCGTAACCAGATCGGTTTGCATAGACAAACGGGAGGGGGGATGCGGCGACGGATCGACCTGCTTTTTTTTAAATATAAATTCGATATGGATATTTCTTAAATTTCCTATAAATGTCGGCTGGTGACTGAGATCCTTCTAGAGGGGGGATCAGCCCCATATTGTTTCGTTGAGGAAAATGGCCAGTCAGTTTTGGGGTCGTAAAACAAACCAACCAATGAACCAATCCTAAATGTCTGTTTTATTTCGTTACGGAGGGTTAATATGTGCCTTAATATTCAGTGATCAAAGAATAAAATACTGTGAAAATAGTAAGAAGTTTTAAAGCAAATATATATATGACGGTGTTTTCTGATTCAGTATTGGTTTCTTAATTAATGCAAAAAATGAGGTCAAAACAAGTTTTTTCAAAACGGTTAAATCCGGTCATGATCTATTTAATCTCATTGAGTACACGGTTTTAGATTTTAATTTATTTTCATTCCGGTGTGAAATTAAATATCGGGCGAAAAAACAAACGCTTTTATGAACCTGGTACATGTTAAAGCCAATATACAATATATTCAATCGTGATTGAAAACAGAAAATAAATTAGGTAACGCTTTAGACGTTAGAAAAGAAAAAATAATAATAAAAAACGATTTATTATAGGTTTATATAGTTACAGTCAAAAATAATTTTGCCTTTTAAAATATTATTAATAAATGTAAAGGTGATGTTATAATTGTTAATGTTTTGTTAAGTACTTTAGAGACCTAGTAGTTTTTAAATGTTGAATTGTATCGGCATCTACTTTATGGAACTTCATTGTCATAGATATTTTGTCACAAATAAAACAATTACAGTACCACATTAAATCACTTTTATTCTTTACAATTGTTTCGCTTAAACATAAGCATCTTCAGAAGAAGTATTGATTGTAACTTAACATAGTCTAGGTTGTTTTTCTATATTTATATCCGCATTTACCGGTGGGGGAAAAGTTTACAGGTTTTGTTGTTAAGGGGGATGAATGTATATTTTCTATTTAATTCAAAACTGGGTTGTTTTCGTTTTTTATATGTCTTTTTATTTCCAATTTTCCTTTTTCTTTTATATGTAATATTTCCAAATTGACTTCTATGTTAAATTTGTGTTTATTGTTGATTGATACTTTTTCTGAAAATGCTTATGTTTAAGTGAAACAATTGTGATTTAAAGTGGAATTGTAATTGTAAATTGTAAATATCAATATAAATATGGAATCAAAAGAAACAACTACTCCGAGGGCTAATACCCCTACCGGCATTGAATTACACTGTTGATTCCGATGGATTCTTAAACGAAGATATAACATATTCAAAAAAGAAGGAATTAAAATCCTTATTCGTCTAAATATTAAGATCAATGATCTCACATTTGGAACGCGTTCTACACAGTAGGTACAACGAACCGAAAGCCATATCCCACGACTGGTTTCGACCTATCGGGTCTCATCAGGTGGGCGCTGGCAGAACGGCCTTTACAGGCTATATTATATTTATACTTATATTTATATATGGAACTGTAATTGTTTTATTAGTAACAAAATATCTATCCTAGTACTTTTGTTTTTGATTCTCGTACACAGGTTTCATTTGTTGAGGTTTGTCGTTATTTGCGCATTTCACTTTTTAAATCTTCAATATTGTAAATATTGTTACAGACAAGCATTGCATTCAGTTTACGAAAGCAAATTGAGGATGTTCGTATATTTGCTCTTGACATTAAAGAGTGCCAGATAACCGTCACTGTTTGTGCAGAATCCTAAAAATAAACGTTGCTGTATCCGTTTTGCAAAAACGTGAGCTTTACATTCTCAACAGTCGCTTCACAATCTAAACATTAAAACAAAAAATGAACAAGAGACCCATTAGTGTGCTATGAAACTTCTGCTATATCTTTAATACACATGCATATTTGTTGCCTTCAGTAGTTAAAAATAGTACATTGCGGTTTTATGTTGCGCAAAATTGACATTTCATTAAAAAAAATCTGGTTTGTTGTGATCTGAATTTACAATGAACAATTTCCCTTATATCCCCTTAAAAAATATCAATACAGACGGAAGACAAAGCATCTAACGGAAAAGACCAGGCTTGATTGGGTTCCCTGGTTTTATTTCTGAAACTAGTGAATATGAAATAACAGATGGGTTGAAAAGTTCGTAGGCTAGCATAGAAAAAATTATTTTTTTTTTGATAGAATTTAATTTTATTATTCAATATTATACAATTTTTCGATACCATTTTTATAATACGATTTGTCTTTAGCCTCAAAATAGGCTTCAGTTTCGGCGATTAGGATTACCTCTTCATCGGCGCGAAATTTCTGTCCAGCGAGCATCCTCTTGAGGTCTGAGAACAGAAAAAAGTCGTTGGAGGCCAGATCTGTAGAGTACGGTGGATGTCGAAGCAATTCGAAGCCCAATTCATGGAATTTTGCCATAGATTTCATTGATTTGTGACACGGTGCATTGTCTTGATTAAACAGCAGTTTCTTTTTCTTCAAATGAGGCCGCTTTTCCGCGATTTCGTCTTTTAAACGCTCCAATAACGCTACGTAATAGTCGCTGTTAATGATTTTCCCCTTTTTAAGATAGTCAATGAATATTATACCATGATCATACCAGAATACTGATGGCATAATCTTGCCAGCCGAGTTGTACGTCTTTTCACGCTTTGAAGTCGGTTAATCACGTGCAGTTCACACGACTCGACTGACTGACTGTCTATTGGATTCCGGTGTGAAATGATGGAGCCATGTCACTATCGACGTAAACGAACAAATACGGATTTATTACGATTGAACAGCTCCAAATACTGCTTAAAATCATCCATCTGTTGTTGTTTTTGGTCCATTGTGACCATGGCCAACACATTGCTTTGATATCTTTAGAGTGGGGTCTCAGCTATCTAAATCAACTTCACTTTACGGTTATCAACAATTATTTTGTGGACATTTTTGATGTTTTGGTCGGTAACAGCCTCTGGGGCGTCCACTGCGTGTATCATCCACGGTGCTCATTTCGCCTCGTTTAAATTTAGCAAGCCACTTCGCTACGGTTGATTTTCCTGGTGCAAAGTCCGAATAATGTTTATCAAGCCAAGCCTTGGTTTCAACAGTATTTTTTTTCGCCAAAAAGCAATGCATTATTAACACACGAAATTCCTTTTTATCCATTTATTCAATGTACCAAAAGTTCTTTCACTAAAAATGCTATAACTCGCGAATGTTTCAGCCCGTCTGTTATAAAAGAAACAGATTTTTTAAATGCTGACTGAATTTGGTTATGTTTCTCTATCAAAACATGAAATAAAAGTTTGTAATTATGGTGTATTTAAGACTTGCCATAATTACTGATTATCTCGACTTATTTTTAACTACTAAATGTTTAGTGTTATCTTTATAAGATAATGAACAATATCGGTTTTGTTAGAGAAATAAAACGCTGTTTAGTTAAGCATGCTCGAAGTCCCACGCACGTAATATGAACGTAGAAATAATAAACTTACTTCATTGTAAAATACCTGTCTGGAACGAACAACACTGATCAATATTTTTATTAATGTTTATAGCTTTTATAGTTTTTAGTAAATTCGTGATATTGATATTATTATCTATCTACAAACCTAATTTTATGGTAAGTTCTGTTAATATTATTCTAATTCATTTTCAATAAAACTTTATTGTTATTGACTTTAATATTTTGGCGGTGTTGTAGAACACAGTAAATAGCTCAAACCTCAACGCCAAAACACGGCACTAAACGTTACCTTCCTTAGTTACTTGTTACCGAAAAGTACTTCGGACGTTTATTGTTGTCTTTTGGCGTTGAGGTTTTAAGCTATTTTACTGTGTTCTGGGCGTATTAGGCCCGGCGCAAAATGAGACGCAGCTTGGTGACGTAAAAAAAACTTTTGTGTGTTTCATTCCCACCAGTTACTCGTGATGGTGGGCGGGCAGTCCCATCGACCTACACTATAGTGCAAATCCGGAGGGTAGGGCGTAAGGCCCTCTTCAGCTTCCTTGCAGGAATCGTGGGAATGGGTGGATAGT
The DNA here is from genome assembly GCA_963921985.1 of Agrilus biguttatus. Lineage (NCBI taxonomy): Eukaryota > Metazoa > Arthropoda > Insecta > Coleoptera > Buprestidae > Agrilus > Agrilus biguttatus. The sequence goes on from OY998117.1 coordinate 34,689,140, forward strand.
GTGGTTAGGGAGACAAAGATGAGACGGACGAAATAAATACAGAAGAGAAGTGAAAGTTTATCTGTGAAATACAATATTACTGCCCCAGCATTTGCCTAAATGATCCAAGGAAACCACAGAAAACTTGGGCCAGAGCAACCGGTGACCTCCTGAATGCTAAACAATGATTTAGAGCACTAGACCACGCCGCTAGGTGGTTGGTGACGTGACTCAGGGGAGAATTTAAACCACAAAAAGAATAGTGATGTAGTTTATGCCCACCATGACCTGCGCGTTAGAGCTTTGTGCTTCATTGTTTTTTAGAAAATCATGGTGTTTATGTATAGTCTAGTCCATTTAGGATTTTTAGAAGAAAAGAATTATATATTTTTTTAAACTGGCAGTAATTTATTATATATAAAATTACTAATACATGTCAAAAAAGTTTCCACCCCTATCATGAATGGAACATCCCTTAATGCGAGAAGCCTCTCCTAAAGAGAACATTACTATATTTTCTTTATTTATCTCGTAAATAAAGGCTCCGGCGGAGAAATAATTATTTGATTTTGAGAAATGATTAATGAATGAAAACAGTGGAATAGACCTACAGGGGAAATCACAAAAAAACACCAAATAGAACTTGCACCGTGATTTACCCTGCGTTACGTTACCAAGTTGCGTTTCAGTTTACGCCGGTATTTAAAAATTTTTTGGACATATTGTGCATATCACTATGTCTGGTAAATGTTTAATGTGCATTATATATACATAAGTGATTCAATTAAACAAATGTAAAAATTAACGTACAGACTATAGTTCACGTAACGCTATGCGTGAGATTTTATTAACAACAAAAGGATGAGTTCGATTCTTCCTATGTTATGATGTTTTAATTTAAAATTTTGGCTACAATTTTATAATAAGGCAACAAATAATAATACGCCATGTATCAAAGGATTTCATTGCGCGCAGTAAATAACATTTAATAATAATTATTGATCTCTAATGTTTTTAAATTTGCAAGAATTTTCTTCATATGTAAAATCGGATACGAGGATGAAATGTTCTGAGAGGAGGACGGATACTATCCATAACATCTACATACACGTATAACAATTAATCTTACAAGTTAAAACGAAGAGAGGACAATCTATTGATGCGTGGCTTAAATGACTAGCCATGAATCATGTAAAGAACTTAATTTATCTACTACACTCAAAGGCGGGCTTTTCTCCCTTTAGATAAGAACCTTCATTACTCTTAGATCCGAACCGATCTATCTCTTCATCTAAAACTACTTTTTTCGTTTCCCTTTCCGTTGTTCGTTTTGATTGATTTGTACTCATTCTTTAACTATTCAATTCTGTAAACGTGATCGATCGGTCTTTTAATTATCTTATATAAAATAATTATTTGTGCAGTTATATCATACATTTTTCTGTTTTTAAAATTACTGCGTTTATAATGTAGCACTTTTTAAAAGTAAAATGCGACCATTACTTAACAAAAATCTAGGATAACAAGAAAAAAAAAATATTTTTTTTAGTAGGGTAAATTTGTTACTGCTATCACGCCCTCGCCGGGATCTTTAGCTTTACGCGCCAATGCTTTTGCCACTAAGCTACGAACTAACAATTTTTTCATCATTAATATGAGGTAATATGTAGTGGGTACAAATTAATTCGTAATTAATATCGCATTAATGTATTTAAAATTTACCCCTAATAAAAAAATCTTCAAATATTTCATTATTAATGACTAATAATAATATACATTGATTCCGACATTCTGTCACATAGTAAGTACGTTCGTCGTCATTAATGCAATCACCTCTGGTAGCTTAGTGGCAAAAGCATTGGCGCATAAAGCCAAAGACCCCGGGTTCGAGCCCGGCGAGGGCGTGATAACAGTAACAAAATTTTCCTCATCAATATGAGGTAATATGTAGTGGGTACAAATTAATTCAGTAATTAATATCACATCAATAAAAAAATACTACTTTAGAAGATTTTAATACAATTTACTGATTTGTTGTTTTATCTAACATTAGCTTTTTCAGGTAAGTTATTTAGTAGTTATTATAGCCAATATTTGGTAAAACGTCTGTAACAAACCAGTAAAAAAATCTTTAAATCTTCTGAAAATACAGAGCAAATTAGCTCGTTTGAACATTAGCTAAAAATGCATTGAGTGGTCGACAACTTGAACTTAAGCCAAGTGTTTAGTGAAGTACTGGATTCTTTTATTTAAGCGAATCTCGATTGTTAATTAAGATACAGTTATTTTTCGTTAAATCTGTATAGGATTATTCGACTATGTTAAATAATATATTTTTATAGGTTTATAAGAACATAGGCTTTCACGGCCGGAATCCATAGTAGACTTCAGATTCGGGCTAAAGAGCCATGGTCTATGTTACTAGTTTGTTCAAAAATTATACCTTGTTATGACTAATTATATATTATATTTGGTTTATGTTCAAAATATATATATATATATATATATAGATATATAAATCAAACATAATTTATTCATAAGCATTCTCCGAAACATATTTCCCGTAGATGTTTCCTGCCTCGTACCGAATGTTAAAAATTTGACTAAAAAGAAATTCACTAGAATTTAATTTATAACGTTCAGTTCCTGCTCAAAACATGCACGCCTGTTGCATGCAGAATCTATTTTTAAGACACTGCTTTAGGATTTATCCTCTTCTTTTTAAGTACGTGCCGTTTTCTAATTGGATACTTAAGACGTTAGGAAGGATCTTACACTTTTGCAGCTACTTATTATACACCTAAAAGTTGTGTATTATCTACTTACACGTTTAAGTACTCTTCATTCTCGCTAAATATGGAAATGAAAACGAGACAAACAATGCAATTAAAAATTGAGTGTTGTAAAGTACTTTTACGTGCACCTCCTTGAATTGCAATGATTAAAAACTAACGAGAGTATAATTATAAATTCGGGTAATTTGGCACAACTTTTTTTCGTGATTTGAAACGACAGATGAATGAATTTTTTCTCAATTCTCATGAATAAAACTCGCTTCGACACCCAAGTCGTCATCCTCAGTCAGACATTTTAGGTTTCTATACGTTTTGGGTGTTTATTTGTTTTGTGGTGATTTTAATTTTTATTCATTTTATCTTTACCGCGGCCAACAATTTTAATTCTTTTTGTATTGCAATATATTTCAGATGTATTAAGGTGTAATTTAGTTTATTGTATATTCAAATTTTATTGTATTGTATAGTGTATCATATTGTTATCATGTTAATATTCTTTTCTTACAATTTCATGTTGTTGACCTTTTCAAATTCATCCCTACTATGACTAACTTCTAGCTCCCCTCTTATCTATCTTTCTATAATCTTATTTTAAAAACAACAGACAGTTATCATACGATCTTCTTGCCAACCACTCAAATTCTTAGCTTCGTTCAATTTTATATTTATTTTAACTCCTAGTCTTCATTTAAATTTCTTAGTCAATTATATATTTATTTTGGTTCAGTGCTATTTTATTTTCTTCATTACCTATAACGTATAAACTCAAAGAGTCCAATGTTTTATTCAGTTAATACTCCACAGTATTCCTGTTATTTTCTTGTACTCAATTCTCATAGCGTCCATTCATCAGAAGCTTTAAGAGCGACATACTTTTTAGGTGAACCTTCTGTGGAACTTTGTAACGCTTGAATTAAGACAACTTAATTTGATTTAATTTAATTTAATTTAATTTGTCTAGATGACTTGGGATTGACATTTCATTGTTTTAATGTAAATGAAATATTTTGGAGAATTTTTTAGTACAGGCAAAATTTTCATATTTGCCTGTACTAAAAAATCTCCAAAATATTTCGTTATTAATGATTAAATGATATACCTTGATTCCGACGATTCTGTGCGATTTCAGGGCTTGATAACAGTAACGAATTTTTCCTTATTAATATGAGGCAATCTGTAGTAGGTACAAATTAATGAAGAAATTAATATCATATTGATGTATTTATTAATTTAAATGTCAAAATGCTAACAAAAAAGTATAATTATTTTCGACTATTTTAGATTGAGAAGTAGTAGTCGTTTAGTTTATAAAAATGTATCGCGATTTAAAACAATGAGCAAGTGGACATGAAAGCTTGCATTACACGGAAATGGTCCGAGTTGACAGTAAAAGATACGAGCACATAGGCACGGAAATGATCGATTTATTACGTATAAAGTTCTATGCAGGTATCCTGCAGGCGTGAAACAGCTTTAATTTACGTCCAATAAAGTTGCTTGCTTGTAAGACTGCGTAAATGTGCATGTCATCTACACACTTTACCCACATGTGATTAACAGTTTAAATCATGTTAGAGCATTATAATTTAACTTCGTCATGGATTTGAAAATGTTGTATCTAGAAGCTGGAACACGAAAGAAAAAATTAATACAGTTTGTATGTAGTTAATTACTAATTAAGTACCTACTTAAAACTATGATGTAATTATTTAGAATATCGTTAAACTTGACCAATAATTAACTTTAACTTGACTTTGTTTTATTAAAATTATATTTAAAATAATACAATTTATAAAACTTTCGGAATGGATATGAGATTTTTATTTAATGTGCGATGCTTGTAAGCACAGAAGTGAAAAAGCTGTATATTATAAATATACAGACCTCATCAATAAAATAAACAAAATGGTGGAGGTGCCAGGATGTACTTGAGAGAAGTAATAATTTGTCATAAAGTAAATTAATTAATAAATTTTAAGTATTGAGTCGGATTTTGACCATATCTTCAAAACTATGATTTAACAATAAAAATACCTTTAAAATTGAGTCACTTTTAGAAAATTACAACACTAATGTTAGTATCTATAGATTATTTCTTTCCTGAATGTGATTTTGGTTGTTAACTTTTGAAATACACAGTAGAATTGTATTGTGTTAACAAAAAAGGTGTACATGACGTTAGTTCATTTACGTAAACAAATAAATTTATTGTGCAATAAACATCTATATGTAATTAACAAAATAAACATACATAAAAGTATAATAATATAAATAGAATACACATAAAATAAAAATCTCGCCAACTTATTCGATTGGGGAAGTAATGTATTTTCTTTTATGTTTTCTAGAAATTGTAAAACCGAAATTACTACTGTAAAAACATGAGTTGGTTTTTCAAACAAACTTGCTAATTCTATATTACTTTAAATATCTAATATTAACTATAATTAATAAAAAAAAAATTACCACAAAATTTATTTGTGTTGTTGCAGATGTTAGCATCATATAGCGGGGTGAGTTATGGCGAGGCATTCACAACACAACCCCGTTCAGCAAAAAGTAGCATAAGGTGCAGCGGAACTGCAGGAATGGATTTGAGTTACGTCACCGAAAGGATAATAGCACTATGGTTCCCGTCTGCCGTCTCAAAGCAGACATACAAACAAGGACAACGACATGCTGCACATATGCTACGTAACAAACATGGAGACAATTATATGGTAAGTGTGGTCCTTATCATTTCGTTTATCCAAACTCCCACCAGTAGAGAACGCAATACGTTTTTTTATTTTTTATTATCCTTTATACACTCCTCAAAGTGGCTGTGCTTTATTGTCGGTCAAGAAGATTATCGTCGCGAATCATCTCTTTTTTGACGTTATGCATCAATAACTTTGTCATAATTCAAAATTTGATTTTTCCTTTTGATACGTCTAATAATATATACAGTATGCCCCAAATTTAATTATCACCATTGGTAACTTGAACAGCGTATGAGTTCCAGAGTTAATTAAATAGAGAAAGTTTTGGCAAATTTTATGCTACCCAGGTTACTAATTTCGTCTATTTAAAGGAATGTGTGTAAATACACAGCAATACGACGCGTCGTTTTCGTGCCACCTAGTATCTCCACTTCAAGTTCCTAACGGCCGGATGCGCCTTGAACAACTATCCGGCGCGCAATATAAAAAGGCTCGTTTATGTTTGATCCACCCTCGTATAATCCATTTTTAACGTTATACTCTAATAAAAAATCGAGATTATACAGTGAGTCCGAAACGTCTCGTGACAGTTGTCACATTTTTTGGCAAACCAACCAAATTCAAGTCAACATTATAAGTGTTTCATATAATTAATGGGTATCGTTAGAGAGAGAGAGAGTGAGAGAGAGAGAGAGGGGGGGGGAAAGAAAGAGAGAGGAAAGAGAGAGAGAGAGATAATACAAATACACAGTTACCTACTTGTAATAATTCTTATATAATAGCATTTTAGCCGACACATATGTCCGAATTTATACAAATTAAATTTTGAAATAAAACCAAGTGCTATTTTTATTCCATTATTTAAAAAAAAATGTTTCACCAACTCAATCACAATTATGCATATTTAGTCTAAACACACCTGTAAAATGTGCAAACTTAATTGTTTACACTACTAGTGTTATTGCTGACACTAGAGTAGTTCAAATTGATGCGAGTCAAACTGTTTTTTACTTTCATTTATTTAATAACAAGTAAAACTACAGTGGTAATTACAATAAACTACTGCTGAGAAAAAATACTGGTTGATTAATGTTTACGAATATGAAGTATTAATGAATTCTGATTGATATGATTATAATTTTTTGTTTCTGAATGTTTCTTAAAATGATGTTTGTATGAATGAATGATGAATGATTGAATATGAATGCTTGGTTTGTAAAAAAATATTTGGGTGTTTCATTTCCACCAGCTACTCGTGCTGGTGGGCGGACAGTCCCTCCGACCTACATTGTAGTGCAAAGTCGGAGGGTAGGGCGTAAGGCCCTCTTCAGCCTCCTAGCAGGAATAGGGAAAGGGTGGATGGTGTGGTTAGGGAGAGAAAGATGAGACGGACGAAATAAGGACAGAAGAGAAGTGAAAGTTTATATGTGAAATAGAATATTACTGCCTCAGCATTTGCCTAAATGGTCTGAGGAAACCACAGAAAACTTGGACCAGAGCAGCCAGACCCAGGTATGAACCGGTGACCTCACGAATGTTAAGCAATGAGCCATGATCTAGAGCACTAGACCACGCCGCTCGGTACGATTTTAATACAAAATTTAATACAATGGTGATAATTAGAGACCTACTTCTCTATACTCAACAAATTTACACAGTAAATTACAGCAGATCATTTGATCAATAAGACAGGTAGACGTGTAGTTTGTAGTGTTTTAAAGATATAAATACTGATGACGCTGAAGATCAGTAGGCGTTACTTAAAATTGCTAAACAAAATTATTGGATGTTTAATGGTATATACGAGGATGAAACGCCCCCTTGCTTCTATAAATGTTGATATCTTCTCTAGGTAATGTTATTGACATAGAGGGTAGAATCATATTTGGTGCTATTTATTTTTATGATAGACGGACTTTCCAAACTACCCTAAAGGTGTTCTAACAATAGGCTCAGTTTTCATGTAGCATCTTATAAACTTAATGGTACTCATAATAATTAGCTTAATATTAGGTTTGCTTAAGTGTTTATGAATATAACAGCTATTTATATGTTTGTGAAGTGTACAGAACAACATGTTTAAGTGGAGTAATATTTGTTCAATTTTATGTTGTAAAGTTTTTACCTTATGAACTTACGAATACTGCTCATGTATTTACTCTTTAATTGATAAATGTGCGCACTTATAGTGCAGTTTTATTATTTGCTATAAAGCATCAATCACATTCCAAGTATGTAACTAAATGGTTGGTTTTTCGCTTAACTGCTCATATTTACTCATGCATGTTCCAAGTTCCTATGTCTATAACTACTACCTATACTGGTACATAAATACATTTAGACTTATACGAACTGAAATATGAACGTGCAATTAAATTTTATTTGATCAATCTCTTGATGTACCGCTTCCACACAATCCGCTTGAAGATCTGTTGACTGGTCTCCGTCCGATGCTGCCGTTGTAAAGTAGTAGATGTAGATACTCACTCTCTATAGACGAGATAAGTTTACCTGATATAAACATAAAGATATGGTGTATTTGCGAAGGTATATTTAATACGTGTGCAAGAGGTCATGCCTGGGTTCACTCGACTTCCCATAGAAATTTAAATATTATGTACTTACACACTCAACTTGTTGTAAAATGTTGCTTACAAATCAGTCTTATATTGCTCTGCGTTCGTGTCTTGTTTTACTTGTGATATTACTTTACGGATTCTTCGAAACCAGCGACATGTTTTTAATTAAAGCTGTTTTGTTGGAATATGCCTACGTGTTACGACGAACTTCGACACTCGACTTCCTTCAGTTTTTCGTAGAATTAATCATTTTTATAACGAAATGCTGTCTGTACTCACACGATGAGGTGTGCTAGCTTTTCCGGCCATACTTAAGAATGTAACAAAAACAGTGCTGGACAACTGTGAGTTTAACTTGTTATGAGACGGTTTCTTTGTTACCATACATACGTGGTTAAGTATCTTGTATTATAACGAAACTCATAACATATGTAATCAACTTCATTAAAATACGCTATGGATCAACTATACTTTGGTCAAACAAAATATAATAAAAAACGCTTTTTAATGTTTCAAATGTATATTAGAAAAACATTAAATATGTTTCGGTGGATAACACCTTTATCAAGAGTATATAAGGTAATGCTATGATTTAAAACATGTTCAGGTCTTATATATCTACGGAGGGTTGTTAATATGGGAAATACCCAAATACAGGTCTAATAAAGGGGTTTGTTTAAAGTCTAGCTGGTCGTTTGTTATATTTAATTTTTGAAGTAATGCTCTTTTTATTTCCAATTGTTCTAGTAATGTTAATCTAGTGCCTTTGTTTTCTGAATGTAATAGTTTTAAATTGTCTATATTTAAATTATGATTGAAGTTTAAACAATGTGCGCTGATGCCTGTGGATCTTTTTAAGTTTTCTATACTTTTAACATGTTCTTTTGTTCTAGTCTCTAAATTCCTGCCCGTCTGCCCTATATAGAAAGCATCGCAATCCTTACAATTTATTTTGTAAACTCCACTCTTTTTGTACATGCAGTTTTTTGGTTTGTTATTGACTAATATTTTCCCAATGTTACATTTATTGACAGACACAGTGCTTATATCTAGTTTATTAAGGCTATTACATATTTTGTTACTAAATTTTCCACAATAATTAATTAAGTTATAATGAGTGGTTGCTTTATTGGATCCAGCATATATTTCTTTCACAATTAAGTTTCCTTTCGTCTTTTTTAAGATATTGTCTACGATTATAGGGTTGTAATCATTATTTATGGCGATTTGTTTTATTAAGTTGAGCTCTTTATTGAAGTTAGACTTATTTAAAGGGAATTTTAATAGTCTGTAGATGAAACTGCGGAAACTGTCTAATTTTATTTGTTGTGATTGGTTAGATTTCGAATTGATTATTGTGTCTGTGTTCGTTAGTTTTCTGTATATGTTAAAGTCTAATTTGTTCTTATTAATTGTAATTAATTTAAATTTTTTAGACGTAAATATCACAATAATTCAGTCACCGATCAAACTATTTCTCTTATATATTTTGGTCTATGACCTACAGAAATTTTTATTTCAGTTTTATCCTTCACCCTTATTTAATTTGTAAAGTGTTCTTTTTTACTACAAAGCCTGTGAAATAGAAATTTTTGAACGATTTTGTTTTCATTTGGTAATTTTAGTGAAGCTTTCTACTTTTTATAATACATAATACAATATATCATTTCTTTTAACTTTAATATCACTTTTTTTTAATCCTAATTCGAACTACTAGTTTTTCATATCTACTTTTTTCTGTTATTCAGCGTTTCAAGTTTTACGAAGTAATTTCTTTACTGCATTTTCTACTTTCATGTAGATACAATTCTATGTTTTTCCACTTTGTAGTTCTTATTTTCTATTTTTAAAGAATAATCATCCCTGTATGCGTTTCTCATCATACTTCCTTTTTTTGTAGTGTCAAAGGATTATCCTTTTGGATAGGTACTTTTGAGAACGCAGTGAACCCTTATCAGTAATCTAAATTCCTTTGTAAATTGAAACAAAGTTTGTGAGATTACATAATAATGCTATAAATTTATGACTGCGTATCGTTTCTCCTTCGCCTATTTATTGATTTAACCCCAATTTACTTGCTTCAGGAGAATATAGAAGATGGCGGGATGATTCATCAAAGCTATTTGCCCTAAGGATCACGTGTTTAATTGAAAATACTTCTTCATGTTATACGTATTTCGAGGTCTTTTGTATTAAATTTACGAGGTATTCTTGTAAATTCTTCTTGTTAGTAGAAACAATGGTTTTTTTACCTGGTTGAGTTACTTCATTCCTTAACTTAATTTCATAAAAACGTAATCTTCATTCCATCAATGTTACAAACTGTGAAGCAATAATAATAATAATAATTTGTTTTTGGAGATATCTTAATCGTGAAACCAAACAAGCCAAATCAGTATTAAATGGATTTTGGAGTTAATATATTCAAAATCTTGTTAATTATAAGGTCGGATTCTACAAAGGTACATTGAAATTAATTGTTTTTTTGATTATCTTGTCTTTTTATTTTACATTATAAAATTATAATTCTCACAAGATGGTCAAAAATTGCAATTTTTGGAATTTTTATTTAAGATATACCGAAATCCTTTTGCCAGATTCAAACCTTAGAAAAGAAGTACAATCAAATCCACCAAACAGACGGTATCAAGGAACTTTTAGAAACCCTTCCACAACAATCAGCAAATATATATTGATAGAAAAGTTCAAATCATAGAAAGCCCTTAAGATCAACTCATTATAAGTCTTAAATAATGTTTTATAAAATTACTAATTTTCTGATAAACAATAGTATTACTGATATCCAATGAATTGCTAAAGTCTTCATTGCTTATATTTTATATAGATTCCATCTAACTAAAGGAATCATGAAGGATTGTAGTTTGAACGTCATAACAAAAAGGCGTTGTATTAAAAAGCTTTGACCTTCTTTTGTGTTACTGCTTTTTGTTAATTTATTCCAGAGTTGAGCTTTCCTGATTATTATTTGTACAGTCAGCGTTATTGTCTTCATTTCAAATGAAGCCACTCGCCACAAAACAGAACACCAAAGTGAATATATCAACTGTATATATATATATATATATATATAAGTCTTGTCATATCTCTTTGTACAGCTTTATATAGATTTGATATTCATTTCTACTTTTGTTTCAGGTTTTTAATTTGTCCGAACCAAAGCGTATTCTGCGAAGTGAACACAAACATGTTAAGGAAATGGGATGGCCAGCTAAACTGGCACCTCCCCTAGAGAGAATTTGCAGTATTTGTAAGGAAATAGAGTCCTGGCTTTCCGGTGATAAGCACAGAATTGCAGTTCTACATGCGCGGTAAGTTATATTCAAAAGAAATATATCCCTTGCATACCTATTCAATAAAAGGTCAGGATTCGTGAATTATTTTGAATAAATATATGTATCTTATATAAAACAGGATATACGCAATCGCTACATGCTTTAGAAGGAAACATCTCCCAAATTATCCATTTTTGCAATCGTTACTCTTTTGACATGAACATTTCTGAGATAATGTCATCTTTTCACATTAATGAACATTAAAAAGTCTTATAAGGTAACATGTGGATATAGAACCTGAAGGATGTTTATTTGTAAATTGGAAAACCGTAGAAGGAAATACGTGGATGATAAGAGATTGTAGATATTTGATCGAGTTGTGTCGCAGTGCTTTGATAAATGTTTTCATAATAAGCCAGGAAAATTTTAATAAATAAAATGAACCCCGTAAAAATATTAAAAACACTAAACATAAAATAGAAGAGAACATATTATGTAGCTCTGCTCTACCACTAATAATGTTACAAATAAACATGAAGATAAAAACTTCTATTTTCGAAATTCAAAGTGTATTTATTTCGCTCTGAAATTTCTATCAAATTAAATATATATGCCCTTAAAATATTGAAAACTTGTCGTTTTTATGTCTAAAAGTGTTACTCCCTTTCAAGCTATCATATATACACGTATGTGCATGCATCTATATATTGGGTATTTAGCAGTAGATACCTTTACAGATGGTCACAAAATTAGCAGCACGTAATCTGCAGAATTCCTTTTACGTTCAATCATGAATTTGTAAAGAACGGAAATGATTTATTTCCGGCAAAGTTTCGACCATGTGCTGTCGATTTCAAAGAACCCTATTTCATTCGAACGAATGTGATGTATCACCCCAATCTGCAATTAATGTTCCGGCAATTTTTTACTGGGAAATTTTGTTTTGATTTCCATAATTCTTTCTCATTTTATGGCTGGCGACAACTTACAAAATGTTTTTGTTTTCGATCATAGGATCGTTTGATAATTTAAAAAAACACGATATGATTTAAGACAATTTGTTCGCATATATTTTTTGTCTTTGTAATATATTAGCCTTATTAGTCATGCATTTTTTACTTCTCGGATTTTTGTAACTTTTGTATTGTCATGTGCATTTGCTGTCAGTTCCTTTCTTTTGAAATTTATGGTTTTTGTGTGTCATATTTTTTCCCTTCTTGGTGTTGCCGTTTAGCCCTATTGTTGCATTTTTGTATGTTTACGTTTCCCTTTTTTTGTTGTTTCAAGTGTCGGTGCATCGGAATCACCCCCTCCTCTGGAGGGCGGTCCTTAAATTCATGTTAAAATAAATATTTTTACGTTCAATTGCAGAATCAATTCATCATTCAATTATATTAAATTCAAACCATTCAAACATCAAATATTTTTAGCAGAGATCATTTTAGTACATTAACATATAGCAATCACATCAAGATCTCTCCAAACATGTAGTTTTTAATAACATTTAGTTTCATATAATAAATCATAATCTACAGACATTTAGTATTTTCGTAAAAATAAGTAGCAATCACGGCGTACAATAAAATTAGTGTGTATATAGTTGTAAATAGTTTGGGTGTAATAAACTTTTAAAACACAAAGTCCGTTTATTGCATCGATTCCCCCATAGGAATCAAAAGATGTGGCATATCTGTGCACCGGTGAAATAATCCTATTTCATCAACTAATAAACACAATTTGTGACCAATATTTGATAAAGGCATTTTTTAAATTGAACTGCATAAAAAATTAAACACTTTTGAATACGATATTTATCATTTTCTTGTCGATATGTTTCAAATAATTCAGTAAATCATTATAGAAGAAATTAATAGCTACGATTATAAAATATTTTTATTAGAGAATCCTATGAAACAAAATGTTTCTTTCCAGTGGAAGCAAAGATAAACTGGGTGTCGTGGTAACTTCGTACATGCACTACTCTAACATATGCGGCACTGCTGACCAGGCATTGGACAGGTTTGCTATGAGAAAGTACTTGGAAGAGAACATAGGGCCATTCCATCTTCCGTCGAACAAAAGGTAACATACGCACCAGCCAATCGACGGTATAAGTTTCTTCGTACAGCATTTAAAAGTCAATATTTGCAGGTATGTGGAGTATTTTGCCGGGTTACTGTCCCACAACATTAAAATCAACACAGCACCTCTCTACCTCACTCACGTCACCGTTCTCGGTGCTCCTTCTTTTCAATACGGCGGATGTAGAGCGTTCTTGAAACTCTACGAAGGCCACACGCCGATATACACTTCAGGTAGGTCACACCGAATGAAAGAAATATTACTTTAGGCACTTAAGTATCGGTAAACTTGCAAAGGATCCTTTTCAAACGCTTTTGTAAAACAATAGGATTTGGGGACACAATTTTGCTTTTAAAAAGCTAAGGATTTATGTCGAATACGAGGACTGATAGATCCAACTAAAAGGTTACTAGTTTACTCAATAATTAGCTCGAGTATCAGTTAAAGAATGTCTAAAAGCTTTTGATAAAGAAAAACTAAAACACAAAGTGCTTGTTATGAGTACATTTTAATTTTCTAAATATCAGTTAATATTGATCTACAATCTTCATGTCTGGAAACCTTCAGTGTTTCTCCATGATCATTGATCGTGATCAGGAAAACAACTAAATAACTCAGCATTGTGTATGATGTCTGATTAATTAATCAAGTCTTAATCATCAAATCAAATCGTATATAATTATATCTTATATATATGATACGGCTAAAGTTAGATACCTATGTTTACCCGGGTAAACCGCGTACTCTTGGGTAAAGTCCAAAATATATTTGGAATTATACACGTTTCGGGCTTTACCCGGGTAAACCGCGTTTTATCCGCTTTCGCTTGGTTAAAGTTGGATGTACCATAAATGACGAAATTACAAATAAAAATTAGAATTCTAAAATTGTATTCTCTTAAAGGTAATCGACTCACGAGTACTTATTTGTTCAAACAAGACAAGCTGCTGTGATATTTTGAGTTGCAAAGATTTCCAATAGCTTTACCTAACCTAACCTAACCACAAGTCCTTTGACAGATTTCAGTTTTTTTGACATCCTTCACACAAGCGCAGATATAGCTTAATAATATCTCGAGTTATTTGAGTCATTTATGATACATTCAACTTTAACTAAGCGAAAGCGGATAAAACGCGGTTTACCCAGGTAAAGCCCGAAACGTGTATAATTCCAAATATATTTTGGACTTTACCCAAGAGTCTTGGGTATTACGCACTTTACCTTGATAAACCTAAGTTTACTCGCTTATCTAACTTTACCCGTGACATATATAAGTCTTATACAAACACGATTTTTTTAAGTGTTTTGTAACAACTAATGGTGTTAGCTTAAAATTCCAAATTTGCTTTATTTATTTATTTATTTATTTATTTTTTACTTGCAACCCGACAATAGGAAATAACATTCCAAAGGTACTTTTTTGTTACTTGTTAGTAAGTAATGACGTGAAGGAATTTTTCTTATTTGTACATGACACGTTCCCTCCTCTGTACCAATAGCATCTCTTCGGTTTTAAGAAAGGTACATCGACCTCGGTTTGTTTGCGTGGTAATTAGTCTGCTTATTAGCACTCTTTCTCTTAGGTACTCATACTCCCTTCGTATCCAGAAATAACCCGTGGACTGTCTGGTAGATGAAGCGAGTGTTCTGGGCATAGGTTGTCTGTTGTTTTAAAACTCCATAACATTCTCTTTCTTGTTTGTTTTTTCAACTAAGCGCTAGGTGAGGACTCACTACTTCACCTTGCTTTTAAATAACGTCAATAAATTTCATCACAATCAACATAACAGTTTGATTTAATCGTCGTATTGCCAATGTCTTATCTAAATATTCTGTTGTTACTTACGGTATGTCTTAGTTAAGTAAGCAGTTATTGCCATGATAAAAACATCAGCTATAAGCGTTACTAATTTTTAATACTTTTTGTTAAAACATTGAAAAATCATTTTTAAGATTACTAAATATTTTTCTATTGCTCGCCTTAGGAAATATAAGTAATAATAAGTATATAATTTGTCAGAGACTGAGAAAATGTAATATAAATTCAATCTGTGTAAATAAAAACAAGTTCACTTTTAGTCAGTAATAAATAAAAAAATAGGTGTAATTAAGAAAAAACGAAGTATTCCAAATTAATTGTAAAAACTGTAATGTTTGGTTTTTTTATATATTGGGCCAACTGAATTGACGAGCATATTAAATCTATTGAAAATAACAATACTTAAATATACAGGAATACATTAATGCGATATTAATTATTGAATTAATTTGTACCTACTACAGATTACCTCATGTTAATTAGGAAAAAATTATTACTGCTGTCATCCGTTCTCGCCTGGACTCGAACACGGGATCTTTGGCTTTACAAGACAAAGCTTTTTCCACTAAGCTACGAGCTAAAAATTTTTTCCTCATTAATATGAGGTATTGTGTTAGTTAATATCGCATTAATGTATTTAAAATTTACTCCTACTAAAAATTCATTCATTCAAATATTTCATTATTATTAATGATTAATAAATATACGTCATTGCATAACGAACAGGCATTTTTTAGATCCAAAAAAACGTCAATAAAACATATAAAGCACGTGGTTTTTATAATAAGTTTGGTTACTATAAAACTTCTTTAAGTGTAGTTATTTATTGTAATTTCTAATTGCTCATTAATAAATCATAATATCATTGAGGTCTTTAATTTGATATCAATTACTTTCTTTATTATTACTTTTTTGTCTTATAATTGAAGTTTTTGTTTATATCGAATGTTTTTATTGAAAAGTAGCAATTGTTTTTATATGTGTTTTCTTATTGCAGGAATATACAGTGTGTCGAATGGTATAAGACAGTTTACCGTAAACATTTCAACGGAGAGGCGGCATGGCTTGCAATTAAGAGGTGATATTCTGGTCAAATGTTATCATCGAGGAATTAATGGTCGGGAAACTATTTTCGCTTGTCAATTCCATACATGTGCTGTTGCCGACTACACGCTGAGTTTTACAAGACAGGAACTGGACAACGCATGCACTGGTATTTACATCTTTCATTATTCTTACCCGCTAGTACGCCAGCAACATGTTGCTCTTATTCTTTTATATTAAACCAGGTGTTCGTAAAGTTTGTAGTTTCTATTTCCAAATCCTTTTTTTACAAACGAATTTTTGTGTTTTGGAAAGTTTTTTTTTAATTCATTTTATTATATATATATATAGTCTTATATTTAATCGAAATAATTGTCGATTGCACTAAATTACGGAATTATAGTAAGAGATGGCAAAATTTCCAATGAATGATTGAAGATCAATGAAAATACATAAATACTTTTTTGGCGGTTTTGTAGCTTTGCAAAACCTATGCACCAGCCACCCTTGAATAGAATAAGCCATTGAACAGAAGACAATATTTCTTTAGTAATCGAAGAATTTCCAATCATAAACATTATCGATTACGTTTTGGACACAAGAAACAAGCAAATTGCTTCAAGTTTGGTTCATTTTACAGGGTAGAACGTAAGCTTTAAATGTTATTTAGCCGAAATTTATGCTTTAAACTTACAAAAACCATATATTTGTAAAGATTGTTAAGTACTTGTTCAGTAATTTATGGATACTATCGAACGTAGATTGCGATTTTGTTCTTATTATATCTCATCAGCACCCTAACCAAGAACCTATACTGTTCTTATTAATTTGATTTACGTGCCTATTATGTATGTGAGCTACATCGTCAATTCAGATGGGCAAATAGATGCCTTAGTAAGGCCTTTATCTTACATATGTTAACAACAGATGGCGATATACTGTCATAACTAGATATTATACAAAATTTGTTGCTTTTTAATGAATATTTCGAATTTAAATGAATATTTTATAAATATAAATATAAATATGGCTTTCGGTTCGTTGTGCCTACTTAGTAGGACGCGTTCCAAAGGTGAGATCTTTGATCTTAATATTTAGACGATTAAGGATTTTAATTCCTTCTTTTTTGAATATGAATATTTTATAAATTTAAATAAGAGAATAAAAGCTGAAAAATATATAGTGTAGTATCAAATCATACAAATTTTCCATAGCATTCAAATTGTCGAGAAATTGCTTGAGAAGCCTAATAAACAATAAAATATTTAAAAAAACACGTTCGTTATCGTGTCAATATGAGCGTATGAGGTCAGAAAGATGTTAGAAAATGGTATTTCTAGGTCCGGGATAAGGTTTATGAGTTGTCAAAACCTGAGCATATCAGGGTGATAACCTATTCTTAACCCACTACCCCCTCTTATCATACTAGAAGAACATTATGACAAGTAGTAATAATTTACATAATAAATATTTTTAAAGATGCTTTGCATATGTTAAAAAATAAAATTATAAACAGTAGAATTGTTCTTAATTTTCCTTTATTTTCGTATTATTCTATTTTAAATATGTAATGTTATGATACACGCCAAAGCTTTTTTGTGTAGAACTCTATATAGAAGAAAGGCCCTTTTAATTAGTTATAGACGTAGTGCTTTTAAAATTGTATACAAAATTTCCCCTTTATCTTTACAATAGCTAATTTTAATCGACCAACCTAGTTTGTAAATTTAGCTATGTCATTGTAAAGTATCTTTTCCATTAACATAATTAACCATAGCTTCTGTTTTTATTTTCTGTCTGACCTGATTAGCAAGAACGTTTTAAAATCAAATTATTCTAAAGACAATAAATCCAGTAAAAGCAGGGAACATTAAGATAAAAGCAATTCAATTCAGTACAGTCGTTGAAATGTTTATAAAAGTCTGCTACACAGCTTTTCTTAATTAAATATGGCTTTTACTTTTCAATTAACAAATATTTCTATAATAATAAGACAATATGTTTAAAACATACGTTACAATATTGACGGTGTGCAGCAAAAAGCACTATTTAAAAAAATCTTTGAAAATGTTAGAAAATAAATAATTTATGTGCGTAGCATAATTTTTGATTACATTTTTTATCATTTCATAGATAAATAAGAAAGATAACGCAGATAATTTTATAACAAAATCAAAACTTTGTTACTTTACCGAGTAGTCTCTAAAATGTATCTATCATTAATTATTCTTTTGTATATTTCGTTAATGTTTTATTATGATTGTTACTCTTCTTGTTGCTATTAGTGGATTACAAGTGTTCCTACGACTTCTTCTTCGAAGAATAGGTTTGTCATTATACCTAACTAAGCCGTTAATATTGCTTCCAACTTCTTTTATATGTTTATATATTTAAATGTTTGGTTTGGTGAAATAAAAGAAATCGTAATTAGAAAAGTATCGCTTAATGAATCCTATCGCAAATATTACTTTTATTAGCTGTAAAGAAAACTCACCTTTCAGATATAATAAACGTATACAGGGATAATAGACACCAGTGCACATTTTTTAAATTGTAAGAACAATTTTCTATCTTTTTTCAATAATTAATAATTAAAATAATTTAACAGTTGGAGTCGTGGTTACTCTAATTTGCAGTAAACAAATTTCTAGCAGTCGCTGATTGTCTACTACTTTTGCTTAAACTAAGAGCTCTAGGGCTTGCTATTTTTTTATGTTGATATAAACGTTTAAATGTTTTGAACTTTTGAGTATACAATTAGTGAAAGCATTTGTCTATGAATTTTGGATGGTTTGACATTTTATCAACACTTGGTAAATATTTTGACTACATTCCTTATATCACGTACGCTTCAAAATATTTCAAATGAAGAATGTACCTACATGTTGTTTATTAATATTTTATTAAAATTATTAGACATCAACTGTATATTAATATTGCTCCAACAATTTATTCCTTTTAATTTTAGAGGACATGAAAATGTTTAGATGGTAAAATATTACTATTATAAAATTAATTAATTAATAATAAAATAAATTAAATAACTTTGGAAATTTTACTAAACTTTTATTGACTCTATACGTAGTTCGCCTTATAAGGACATCATCAGGAGTAACGAATTATACATTCAAAGAATAAAAATTAATTTATGATAGCAGGTCTAGGAGGGGAGAGATAAAGAGTAATTACCAAATTCAATTTGATCGTTGGTAATTATTTTATTGATTTTATGGCTTTCTTACTTTTTATGAAATAGGACCTCCTTGTAAATTATGGCGTAATTTTATATTATCTTTACTTACTACGTATTTATCAATAAGATGACTCGAAGCATGTTTATTATATTTCACATAATTAACGTATTTGTTAAATGTAATTAAAATATCCCTTTTGTATTTTCCAAATGTGCATAGACTAAACTAGAAGTTATTTAATTTATGTTATGTACTCATGTTTCTCTAAGTGATAACGGCAGATACGTTAAAAGTTAATCAATTAATCTTCCAATCTTTCCCGTCATAGGGAAGTTATTGTAATGAGTTGAAAAATGAAAATTGTAATTTTCAACTAATTTTGCAATTTCAACATAATCTAAGAACGCACACTTGCGTAACATTCGGTCAAGCAGTTTTTTGTTTAAACAAAGACCGTAAAAAAGTAAAGTTTTGAATTTCTTGAAACATTTTTATTCAATTTAGATTGAATAACAATTAATTGTTCTCGACAATAATAGATTGTTAATAACAACAGAAAAAGAAAATAAATGTTTCAACAAAACTATTTATTTCTCGACAATTGTTTCGACTTCTAAAAGGTCATTTTCAGGAGTACAATAGTAACTAAGGCTATGATGTTAAACATGGGCTTTTATACATAAATAAATTATATTACCACGAGGGTCGTATATTGTTTATTTTATTTTATTTTATTTTTTTGTTCATGTTTATTTAAAAAGTTGGTTTTCTTCTTTTACAGATGCTCGTTTTCCTGCGGATGGGGCAGTTGAGCTACATTTTTCTCCTGGGCCCGAAGGTCGCCTGACAACAACACCTGCTCCAACTCCTGCTGTGCCTGTAACGTTAGCTGATGATCCAATAACAAGAGCCGACAGTCCATTAGATGCTCCTGATTCGGAGGAAGATTACAATTCGGAAGGTAAGCGAGCTTCAATAGAAATGTCAAACGCCAAGTAATTACAACTTTAATTAAAGTTTCTTACTCTTAATCAGTAGACGAGGATCTATACAAAATGACAACATGAAGTCGATATATGACGACCCTTTTTTTTCGTAGTAATTAATATTGACTAATTAAATTTAATATTTCACGTGTAAATCTACTTTTCTATATTTCTAAAAAAAAAAAACAAGCATTTCTGAGTAAGGTTTTAATGATAACTGAGTCGTCCGTTACGTAGGGTAAGATTGTCTGATTTCAAATCTGTTATCACCAAAAATTTCCCACTTGGCAAACCCTTGGGCTTCGAACGAGCCCTCGCTGGTGCGTTTAACGCGTCGCGTTATGGAGCTATGACTGTTTGTTAGTCAATAGCTCACAGGAATGTAGGACTTTTGACAAAACTCTTTACGGTTTGGAGGCACGTCTTTGCGCGAACGTTATAAGCGCAGATTAAAAATTTTTTTTACTCAAAATTAACTCTATTCCGTTCAAAAATGCACAGCCCAACTCTTTGGTGTAAGAATTTTTTCGTTACCTTCACTATTTCGCCAGGTATACATTTTAACATTCAAGTCCTGAATTTCAATTACAACACTCCTTCAAAGCTGTCAACAGCGGTATTTTTTTTTCTGTTTTCTGAAGTGTCTCTATATAAAATTTTAATAGCATTTTTATATTCTGCTGCAACATTTGTACCACAGAAGTTTCGAAAATTGATAAAAAAAATTATATGTAATACTTTAATGCTACTAATGCTACCTCCGTTAGTCGTTTCCAAGAGCTATTTTATTTTTCCACATTCTGCATCTTGGGTTGCCTAATCAAAGCGTTTGGGATCATGATACAGTAATCGATATTATTGATTCTTTTTATATTTCTACAGAAATGCTTTTATACGTGATTAAATACATTATTTTAAAATGATTAGTCTTCAAAACACAAAAACATAATTATTTTCTAATGCTGTAATAAGATTCGGACAATAAGCAAACATTATTTTGCATGAATAACTTGATTAAGATTGCTCTGATCTTTGATGTATAATTCATAAATTGAATTATGATTTTTCATCTTAAAATTTCGTGTTTTTATGTAATTTAACAAAAAATAGTTCGATAATTAACTAAATGGTCAAAACATTTTAACATATTATTAATTATTATTGTACCAAAGTTTAAAAAAAAACATTAACTGTGTGTTCTACTTTATTTTCAGAACTTCAATTATGATTTAATCCAGTTTTTTTAAGGACAAAAATAAGTGTAGAAACAATTAGGTATCCTATTTGTAGAAGTAATTTTCTTGCGCGCCTAGCAGTAGATAATTTAAGATTTAGAGAGCATTACAATATCCTTTAAGGAAAATTTAATATAATGTGTAATTACGTAGTGGAGCACAAGCTTGTGGGTCTTTCCTAGGTAACATTGCACTTTATGTCCTTGTCCCCTTTATTACTGTTTATTGTGTGATTGAAGCCAAATAAATATATAGAGCAATGTTATATATTATAATGATTTTATAGTATAATAAATCGTTTCTACAGTTTGTCAAGGATTTATTATCGACTATTCTTCAACATTGCAATTAAATTGAATTAGTTCGTAACTGCGCTAATGTTTTCTTATTATTTATTAAATGCTGATTGTAAAGTTAATTAATGCGGGTAATGATTTTTATAACCCTAAAATTCTATAAGTTATGTTTCTTTTTAAATAAGTCGTCGATTTGATCGATCATACTGATTAATCGATAAAAAATTTTTTTGAGTACATACGGCATATTTTTAGATTACATGTTCAATTACCTACTTTAAAAAAATAAAAATGCGATCTTAAAATGATAGCATACTAGGATCAATAATTGGTTCTACAAAAAACAAAAATACATTAAGACTTCCGGAAGAATAGTAGCATACCTTTTAAAAAAGGCATTATAATCATATTTATATGACATTAAGTTTATTGTTTTATGTAAGAAAAATTTTATGGTTTGTTTTGAACTTGAGTCTTTTCGAAGAACCAGAATGATATATGTATTAAAGTAGGACAGTAAGTAGCTAGGGCTGTACTTGTGTTGAAAAATAAATTATAAGTCTGTTTTCGTGTTCAAGTGACAAGGTTTTAACTTATCTGATTGAATTAAACGGTGTTAAAAGAACCGAGTTTGTGGTTAGAAAAGAAATACAGAAATAAATATACAGGCGAGACTGAAAACAACATTTTTTGCATTTGCAGTAGGTTTTTCAAGGTCCGGTGTTGATTTAAATTAGCATATTCAATCATCTAGATATATGTTACTTCATTTTATTTAATTACAATTTTTACTTATTTGTAAGTTCCGAACTTATTTGAAATATTATTTATCTAAGACAAAAAAATGTTCAATTCAACATTGAATGCAATTACTAGGGGGACAGGTAACGTAATAGTTCTTTTTAAATCCAAAATTATTAAAAAAAATCCAATAAATCAATAGGAAACATCCCAATGTATCGAAAGAGGATTAAAAAAGGAATCGAATCACAAAATATAATTTGAAAAAAAAAATGTAATTATTCCTGTTTTAAGTTTTTAAACGTTTTTTTTTTCCTGAACGCCCTGAATAAATTATGAAGCTTAATTATGGCATGACGGTTAAACTTAAGACTTGACTATAACTGGTAAAAAAGTCGGTTTTTATGGTGGTTACATTTTTATAGTTTGGGTTGCGCTAGCGATCTTTTTTCTAAAAATTAAATTTTCACAGAAATCCAAGTTGGTTACCAAAGTCACCTAAATATTTTATGCTTCATAGGAATTCGTTATGAAAAATATACCATTCCATTTAAAATAACAATGTTGACATTGTCTTCCGGTATAGCCGGAAGTGACAGACAGCTGAAATGATCTTAGATAAGAAGATAATCCTAATTTTAATTCACTTATTTTTCCTAAAACGTCTAATGTACTACTTAGGTTGAACAACCCTGTATAATCAGTTTTGTGCTGGACTAAACTATTTTCTTCTGCGATTATATATTCATTATAATATATATATATATATATATATATATATATATATTTGCATAATATGGTGTTCAATTCTGAATAAATAAAACCACGGGGCACTGTTTAGCAGATAATAAACTGCAATATCCTGCATTTTGGAATTCGTAATAAAACATGAGCTGCAGATATGATGACGGACGTATGCAACACATATTAAAAAAAAAACCAAGGTTGTTGAAGTTTTATGGCCTTACGCGTATGATAGTCGAATACCTATTAAATAAGTAAAAACACTCTTCGGAAATCGAAACAGGAGCAACTATTATAAAGCTTTTTACTGTTCTGTTTATTCGATCATTAAATTTAGAACTGACTCATTCACATTCGCAAAGTTAGTAAAACAATTGTAAAACGTTTTCGTTTCAAAAATAAAATTCAATCAAACATTACAAGCCTATTTTTTATATTACGAAATTGACTTCAGTCGTAAATATGTGGTACTAATGTAGTCATCTATCAAACTCATACTATACAATTTATAATTGTAATTAAGGTAAAATGATTAGGTGTCTATATCAAAAGTAAAAATGTCCTAATAATATTAGCATTTGAATGTTACTTTTAGTAAAGATGAGAATCTACAAGTTTAGGTGATTTGATAAAATAAACAATGTCAATGACTTTAGTAGTGTTTTTATTTTTGCACAGGAAATCTAATTTTACCTTTAAAGTTTTGCACATGAGTCAGAATTGTCGCTTAGAAATTTACTTACTTCCTTGTAGGTTGAAAACTTCTTGGTAACTAAATCAATAAACGCCCACTACCGTAGACGCTATATAATTTTGGATTTAGGGTAACCGAACCAAGCACAAAAGTTCCTGATTATTGTTAAAATCGTAGAAGGAAAACATTTAAGAATCGATATGTTATAATAACAATTGCACACAATTCAAAAAACAGTTAAAAAATTAGAATATTTTTCTTCTAATCATTCAATAAACGCATTCAATAAGGTATTCGTATGACTTCATATTGTTATATATAACATGGCCTAAAAATAGAAAAATCCTCTTATAATACCGTATAGTACAACACATTTTCTATATAACACAATGCAAAAAAAATTCTTTTGTCACAATTTCAACATTGCGGCAACAGCCATGTTATACAGCATTCTTAACATAGTTTTTGTATAATACGGTGTAAAAATGTAACAACCCTTTGTCACGGTATGTCTAAATAAAATTTTCGTATACATAACATACGAGGCATGTTCTTTAAGTAAGTACCGTTTTGAAATTAATAAAAAAACGTGCAAAGATATATTAATAATTTTATTTTTACATAAAAGCATGTACCTTAATCTACTTTTCTACATAATTTCCTTCAATATTGTGGTACTTGTCATAACGTTTGACCAGTTTTTGAATATCCTTCTCATAGAACTCTGCCGCTTGACTTGTTAACCACTGCATCACAACTGTTTTGACTTCGTCATCGTCTTGAAGACGCTAACCGCCCATGTTTCTTCAAGTGCAGAAACAAATGGTAGTCACTGGGCGCCAGATCAGGGTTGTACGGAGGATGATCTAGAGTTTCCCAGTGAAAAGATGTGACCAAAGAGATTTTTGGTCAGATTAGCCACATGCGGACAAGCATTATCATGCAGCAAAACGATGCCCTTGCTCAAATTGCCACCTCTTTTGTTCTGGATTGCACGGCGCAGATTGTTCATTGTCTCATAATAAGGTGCCGCATTGATTGTATAATTACGAGGCGGAAACTCCATAAGCAATACTCCTTTTCTGTCCCAAAAAACTGTGAACATGGTTTTCCGCGCAGAAATTGTTTGATTAAATTCACTTGTCCGGGTTAATCTGAATGCCGCCATTCCGTGGACTGTTGCTTTGATTCTGGTGTGACGTAGGCCACCCAGGTTTCATCATCCGTAACAATTTGGTTAACAAATCATCACCTTCGTTGTGGTACCCCTCAAGGAAATTCAATGCACTGCCTAAACGTTTGGTTTTGTGCACATACGTCAACATTTTCGGTACCCAACGTGCACACAACTTTCGTTAATTCAAGTGCCTGATCACAATGCCATACAACACACCGCGAGAAACGAGAAGTTTGAGTAATGTCATCATGTAAGGAGGAAATTGTGAAACGTCTGTTTTATCGCACCTTTCCGTCCACTTTCTGCACCAAATCTTCATCATGCACATTTGTGCGGCCATCTTTAAATGCTCTCACCCAATTCCTTACCATTCCATCATTCATAATGTTTTGTCCGTAAACTGCACAGATCTCGCGATGAATATCAATCGGTTTTAGTCCTTTAGCACTAAGGAATCGTATAACAGCCCGAACTTCACAGTTGACGGGACTCACGATTATCGGAGGCATCTTAAAGACTCAGTAAACATCGTAAACAAGGGCGAATCAGACTGTAATGTCGTCAGTCCGTAGGTGAGAGATGTAGGTACTCAGTGCGTATGCGCGGAATTTCAAAACGGTACTTAAAAAACATTCCTCGTATATGGGTACTTCCTCATATCTTATAGCATTGTTTTTCTTTGTATTGTATTATAACTCTTGTGTAATTTTACATCTCATAATAAGGTGTCACGCATTTTATGACTTAACATATATTGTTTTTTACTTTAACGATTTTAATAAATGTGACAACCCCTGCTATACGATTTGGGTAAAATATGAATTGTATGCTGATTCGTGTTAAGTACTCTCTCATGTACCTTCAACATACGTAAATGAATAACACTAAAAATTGGTAAAACAACAAATAGGGGATCTCTGTAGGAAGTTATTAATCTGTATTTGAAAATTGCTTTTCATTTTTTTTTACGCAAAATCATTGGGTTGCGTCTGTAAACAACTAAAAGTTAATTTCACTCTGTACCTTTGGATATTAGTCATCAATAAACATTAAGCAGTATTTTTTGAAAATTTGGCAGTTATACAAACAGGAAAATTAAAGCTAATTTTAAACATTTACCTGTGTAGAAGTTGCCAACATTTACCTAGTTATATACAAGGATAAATGAATGGAAGTACAGGGCTTAGATCTTTGCTTTAAACCATTGACTAAAGTAATAATTCTATTGTGACAACTAATAAAACACAAAAGTGTAATTGATTAAATCCTTTGACTAAGAATAGTTTATCCTGGATTGTTTTTGTTTCAAGAAGTACTCGAGATGATTGGTACGTAAACTTCAATTTTTACAAGTTTATTTTAATAACACATCACGCGGTTTAGGTAATTTTAATTTTATAAGGTATGAGTAAAACATTTGTTCTGAATAACAAAATAAATGATATAAATTTGTTGTGTTGTGGATTTCCTTGCCAAATGATTATATCGCGCTAGTATTATAATGGCCAACGTTTTGTCTCAATTAATTTAAGGAACGCATTGAGCTTAAAATATTTAGCCAGCTGTTTGTCGTACAATTACTGTGACAAATATTTGATTGATACACAGTTTAACTTAATTAAATATTAGGCAACGTAATCGGCAAGGAGTCGTGTCTTTAATCAGTTAAATACAATAAGCAAGTCAATGTTTTTGTATTAAGTGGTAGAATTCAGTTCGTCCTCTGTCTTTAAAGCAAGCAATTGATTAGGATTTACTTTTACTTTATTTATTGTTGTCATAAAAAGGGGGTACGAAATGAATTGGGAAGTTTTTGTCAAAGCAAACACAAAATAGTTATTGAAATTCGTTTAAATAAATATAAAAACTTAATAAATGTAATATCTTAAATTAACCTGAAACTTTTTCAAATTGACTTTTCTAATTTTAGACTTTAACTTTGATCTGTGATTTACATTATTTTGTTACTCTGCTGTAATGTTTCGTAAATAGTAATAGTATGCAAATACGTATATTTAACGAAAAACGTCACTCATAATGCCTATTTATTTCATACAAACTTTACATAGCTCATTCCTAATTTTATTCAAAAATTCATGATTAACATGATTAAAAAGTAATACACTTCTTTAACTTCAAAAATTTGACAGTTGCTACAGACCATTGTGAAAACATAGGGTTACAAAGTCAACTGTCGCCCATCAATGATGTCCAGTAGCTGTAATAATGATGCACTTCTGACAGAGATAAATAATTAACCTACTTTTTGATAAATCCTTGCTAATTAAAAGGTTCTTTTGTTGGTATGCAAAGTATTTCATCATTAATAAATGATTTACAACAAAAAATTGCATTAAATGAATATATTATTGGTGTTTTAGCAAATAACGAAATATTTGCCTATGTAAGAAATAGCGCGGATTGTGATTCTCTTCCGGTGTACTGCTGTGCCACATCAAATAAATATCAATTCTTCAAATTGTTTTAAGGAATTTAATTTGCTAATAAAAACAATATATGCAAATAATTACAAATTAACTTGTTGTGAAACTAAATACAAATAATTAAAACTAATGGAAGTAAAATATATACATTATGAGAAAGGACGAAAAAATGTGTAGATTGTAATTGAAGGATGAATCTTTGACAACTGGTTGAAATGTGTTTCTTAGCATTCGAGAGGTTACCGGTTTGAACCCGGGTCCGGCTGCTCTGGTCCAAGTTTTCTGTGGTTTCCTTGGATCACTTAGGCAAATTCTGGGGCAGTAATATTCCACAGATAATCTTTCACTTCTTATTCTGTCTTCATTTCATCCGTCTAATCCTTCCTTCCCTAACCACCACAATTCCCACGATTCCTACAAGAAGGCTGAAGAGGGCCTTATGCCCTACTTTTCGGCTTTGCACATCAGTGTAGGTCGGAGGCACTGCCCACCCACCAGCACGAGTAGCTGGTGGGAATGAAACACAAAAAAGTTTTGAAGGGGCACACAGTCATTGTGCCCATGCTGGTTATACAAATTTCCTGGAACTCAGACAGGGGTTGCAACCAGGTAAGGTTGTAAAGTGGCCGATCGTGACTTTGAATAACTTAAAAATCTAACAATTTATGAACGTGATAAATTACACTAAATTGAACATGATACAAAATTGCTATTCTAAAAAATAACCGTCTTTGAGTAACCGAACAGCCTGTTTGTTTTTTATTTCCGATAATAAAGCTTTGGAACTATCCACTTTGAATTAAATGTATTTTGATCGTGCTAGATGCTGGAAAAGTCGGCCTTACGAAAACGTGTTTGATAGATGTACTTGCTAGTTTTATATCGTTATTTTTTCATTCGTAATCGAGTAACTTACAGTCGACTCAACTAACCAACTAAAAATAATTTTGCTTTTCGAAACGCTATACGTCTGCGGTGGTAAACTATACACAGCGGCCAAGGAGCGTTTTATTTCTGGGCAGCGGGCGCGCCTATTTCAGTCTTGGAATTATTAAGTTCGAAGAAAGTACGGACGGACTGACAGACATTCTCGCTAGTGCTCGTCCGTCATTTTTTTTTGTTTTTTTACGAAAACGATATAATTATATGTTAGTGTAGTGTTCGTTTTAACTTTTAACAATTTAGAAGTGAACGATAATCGACAAACCTGAAACGGTGAGGAAAAAGAATACCGAGAAGTAGATTATTAACTAACTCGCTAAACTTTTAAAATGTTAATAAGGTGTTATGAAAAAGTACCTGCCAATGTTTGAACTAACTCGGAGAACTAAACTTATAATTAGAGATCAAATTCGAATATTATAAATGCACATAATAGTGTATTTGAAAAATAAAACAGTAACTCATTCAAAATGTTTTATGAACTAACGTGGTTCAATGATCATTTATTAAATGAAAAATATTTTATTAAATCACAAAAAAATTACAGGAAATACGGTATAAACAGCTAGGTACAATTTTTTATCAAATTTTCTATTATTGTTAATATGTTTAGCTTTTTAATACCATAGTAAAAAAACTCACTCTTCTACTGATTCCACACATTTTCCGCTTTTTATAGAAAATAGTATTTTGAAAATAAATTTGGACTTATTATAATACACTTGTGCTAAACTTCTGTTAAAAAAGACTTAAAAATAGACATTTTTTATATTATTTTGTTTATTAGTGATAGTATGAAGAAACTATGGTCTTTGTACCATAATTTTTATATTGTATTAATTTCCAATTTTTAGTTTCTCCGTTTATGAATTAGCTTCCTTTTAAACAAAGGATTATAGTTTTAACTTTTAATACTGCTTTATCGTTCCCGTTAGTTAATCTAGACCTTAAACTAATTAGTAGACATAGTACATGACTGAAAACACCTTGGCAAAGTAAGTAAATCAATATTGTAATTTAAACATTTTAATTTTTCATTTAGCTAGATTATAATTTTATGTGAAATATTTCCATAAAAAACACTTTCTTTTTAAAAGACATTCTAGATTTTGATATGGGTATTCGAAATTAAATTAGAATTGATTCAAATACTTATTTACAGTGATAATATGTTGCCAATTATTAGGTTAGTGCTTTTAAAGGTGTTTTCCAGTTTGTTGTTGTTTTGAAAATAAAAATCGCATTTAAAATAATATACAAGTTTATTTTAAAATTTAGACGAAAAAGGATTTTAATATCTTCCTTTTTTGAATGTTATATCTTCGTCTAAGAATCCTTCGGAATCAACAGTGTAATTCAATGCCGGTAGGGGTATTAGCCCTCGGAGTAGTTGTTTCTGTTGATTCCACATTTGTATTTATTTTAATGGGGTTAATACTTATTCGTGTTATAAACTGAAAATTGTAGAATATCGTTAAAAAATCGATTAAGAATGCCATTCAATTTGATGGATTTTCGTCATTTTTTGTCTACCTGGACGCTAACATTCAATGAGAAGCTGTTACTAATCATACTGTTATTTTAACTTACTAATGCTATATGAGGGCGCGGCGCAAAATAAAAAAATTAGAAGTGTTTGAGATGTGGTGTTCTAGGCGGGTGTTGAAAATACTATGGGTAGAAAAGGTTAGGGATGAAGCGGCATAAGAAAGAGTAGGAGAACAATAAGAAAAAGGAGAGACCGGTTGGTAGGACGCCTTCTGAAACATGAATGATTAGTTAGAGACATAGTAGAAGCAGAAACAGGTTTAAAAAGAGGCAGAGGAATGCCTAGGTAAATTACTGTCGTAAATAGTTATAGACATAAAATTTAAGATATAAGAATAAGGAATGGAGGCGCTTGTTCAACCAGTTTCGGAACTGACGACTAAATGATGATGAATCAGAAAAGTTAAATATAAAAGGATATCCAAAAAAAGAAAGAATAAAAATCCTTATTCGTTTAACTACCAAGGATCACAGATCCCCACATTTGGACCCGAAAGCAATATCCCACGACCGGTTTCTACCTATTGGGTCTCATCAGGTGGGCGGTGGCAGAAAAGCTTTTTCAAGCTTTTTATTATATTATATTTATTATATAACTTCATAAAAGAGTAATTTGAATTTTCTTTTTCATTGTAAACAATCTTCGGTGTGCATTCGGTTGATTTATTAACTTCAAATACCGCACTTTGTCATTATTTTGGTCATACACTTTATGATGTTTCATATTAGATACGTAATGTACATAGTGACGAAAGGAGGAAGTCTTCTATACCCTGTGAAGATCAGATATAATCTTTCTTAATTCATAGAGTTGATGAATGATGACAATATGAGTGATTCATTATGAAATTTGGCTCCCGATCATGTGCTACTTTAAAATCTTTAAATAGAATTCAACCCGACAGAGCCTAAAGCGTTGATGCGTTTAATGGGCTCTCGATACTATTAAAAAAACGTGTATAAGTACGATTGCACTAAATTAAATATTGTGCTGAAGGTAGTACTGCAGTAAAATATTCGTAGAAACAATATAAACATTCTAAATATCAATATAAATATGGAATCCACATAAACAACTACTCCTAGGGCTAATACCCCTACCGGCATTGAATTACACTGTCGATTCCGATGGATTCTTAGACGAAGATATAACATATTAAAAAAAAGAAGGCTTTAAAATCCTCTTTCATCTAAATTTTAAATGTTTACTTATCTGTCATTCTTGGTAGTTAGACGAGTAAGGATTTTTATTCCTACTTTTTTGAATATCTTTTGCATTTTCGTCTAGTAATATTCAATCGAATCAACAGTGTAATTCAATGCCGGTAGGGGTATTAGCCCTCGGAGTAGTTGTCTCTGTTGATTCCATGAAAAAGCCTTTCTGCCAGCGCCCACTTGATGAGACCTGATAGGTCGAAACCGGCCATGGGATATGACTTTTGGTACGCTGTGCCTACTGTGTTGGACGCGTTCGAAATGTGGGATCTGTGATCCTTAAAATTTAGACGAAAGAGGATTTTAAAGTCTTCTTTTTTTTGGAAATATTCTAAACTCTATTTTCATCTCCTTTACATACTAATATTTTTGATTGTTTTAAAAATAGAAATTCAGATCTTGGGGATGGTAATTTGTTTTTGGCTCCCAAGGTTTTCCGTTTCTTTCATTGAGGGAGGTGTCTACAGCGATTAAGCCCTTCGGTCACAAAATTTTTTTTTTCAAAAACGATATCAAAGTAAACCTTTCTAATTTATTTTTTCTAAAATATCAATGTAAACTATCTTACAAAAAAATAAGAATTTAGTATTGAATTAGCACACACTAACGCTGCAGCAAAAATTGTTAATGAAATAATGTTCTTTTTATATGTCACCCCCTACCATTATCACACAAGACTATCTAGACATTTAGGAAAAGTTTTTGGAATTACGTCTTGGTAAGGCCTTCAATTAAAACTGCTGGTTAGTATATTACATTAATTTTTAAAACGACTACTAAGCCCTACAGAAAACATCCGACACCATCATAATTTTTGTCTTTTGGAAAGAAGGTAACTTTAAGATATTCTATACTCCCATAATATTCCACAGGTAATCTTTCATTTCTCTTCTGTCTGCATTTCGTCCGTCTCATCGTTCTCTCCCTAACCACATCACCCACCCATTCCCACGATTCCTGCAAGGAGTCTGAAGAAGGCCTTACGCCCTGCCCTCCGGCTTTGCATTACAGTATAGGTCGGAGGGACTGACATAAAAAGGTTTTTTTTTATATTCCCATTTCATGAAAGAATGAGCTGTTTGAAGCAGAGAAATAACATAGATTCAAATGACCTAATATTAGTAATAGTAGTAATATTCCTAATTTTTCAAAATTATGAATGTTAAGATCTCTCCTCTCACCATTGTAAAAATTAAATTAACACGAGAAGTTTTAAAAAGAACTGTTTTTTATTTCAAAAACGTTAAACATTATTAAACAAATTCTTGATAATAGCTGTTGACTACAAATAACTCGTTAATAAGTTCAGTTTTTCAAACAAGTTTATGTTACATAGAGTACTATATAAGTACCAATCTAATTTCTCGGTTAACTTATATTTACTACTAGCTGGGTAATTAGTTAGTTACTAGTTTGGTATTAAGTCAATAGCGTTATAATTTTTCAATATGACTTTATCGAACTGTAGTTCTACTACACAGTCGGATGTGTTTTATTAGTTCACAATTTCATTATGGTCTATCCTTATTTTTATTACTTCATTTAAAAAGGAACGATAATTTACACCCATTTCGTAAATAGCTTCTCATACTCCTTTATTATTTCGTGGGTTAGACAATATGTGAAAAATATAACAATTTCTTCTTTATATTTATTTATAATTGTTTGTGTTGAGTTTTTTTTTGTTTAGAAAATAAATATATTTAGTACCAAATTTTCTTTTTTTTTACTTTTATAACTTGTTTGTGTACAAATAGGTATATGTGTATAGTAATACTGGATTATTGTAATATCAGATCATTTTTACACGAGACAGATAAAATTTTTATTTTGATAAGATAACTGTAGCATCTGGAGCGCGTTTACGTGACAGTCACCTCGAAGTTTACGCCGTGAAATTACATTTCTATTAAACCGACGATGAAAACGAAATTTACGTAATAATACATTAAGAGAGTGGTGATAATTAAAGTGGGGGAATAACTAGCCAAAGGAATCGTTAAAATTTTTCATTATGCAGTAAACTGTCTTCGTATACGATATGTAAGTTAATGTTAATAAATCATTAATCACCTTGTAGCGGAAATAATATTTGTTGACATAAATATACAGGAAGTCCAGAAAATCATTGATGATTCATTAGTCTTGAATCAAAGCAATAGTAATTTAGTAATTTAGTAATATACTTTTGGCAAATTAGAAATATTTTGCTTTGTTTATTGTCAGAAAACGTTTTTCTTGTTATCTTCATAAGCATTTATTTACAAAAATGAGTTTAAGATTAAGAAAACGAATAACTCAAATCTATTTTGACACTAGACGTTTTTATATTACCTTAAATTATATACTGATGTTGAAATTTAAAAAAAGATATTTCAGAGATAGGGTCAGTTATGTGTTGCTTTTGCATTGGAATATAACTAGACTAATCAAAAGTTTCTAGATTCCTTGTAATTGAAGTAACATTATTAAGGGATTGCGCCTGCGCCAAATATTCAACGACCTACGTCACATATCCTATCTTTCATACTACCTCATATTACAACGGGCAAATAAGCTGGAGCGTATGTTATGCAGCATACAAAGCTAGTTACTACTTACGTTAACCTTAATTGACTGCACTAAATATGATGTATTAAAAATTCTTTCTTCTCTTACAAGTAAATTCAATGTGCTAATTAGTTCATATAGACCAGGTATATCGATGACGTAGTAAATGTAATATTAATAATTCAACAGTTTATATCCTGCTTTAAAAGATAAGCAGCATACTCAATAATATAATCTTAACGTTATAAAATACGGCAATAGCAGCAAAAGTAGGTAGATGGCGACGTACTGCCATATCAAGGTGTTATTTAAATCCGCTTTACACCGAACTCCAGCGATTTGGTCAGTAATTTATCTAATCTGATATGCTAATGAGTTCTAATAAGATCGAAATCGCGAACCACGTCTGATAGCTTCGATAAATTACTTGACCAAGAACTTATTTTTGTTCTTATTAATTTGGTTTACGTGTCCTCTCATGTATATAAGCTGTGCCGCCGACAATAGCAACAAAAGCAGGGAGATGGTGACGTACTGCCATATCAACCTTTTAATATAATATTATTCTACCCTACCGCAATCTTTGGTCCTGTTTATTTTACCTTACAGGGTTTTAATTGTTATTGTTGTTGACAGAAATAAATAATTTGATTTGATTTTTTATATAAAGTTTCTTTGCATTTTTTGTCAAGTCTTAAACCAAACGGCATGCCAAAATTAAGCTTCATAATTTATAAAGGGCGTTTGTTATTGAAAACAATGTTTAAGAATTTTAAACACGAATAGCTTCATTTTTTCAAATGCCACTTACAAAATTTTATTTTATCAATCGATAAATTCGGATACTTTATTTATTTATTTTTAATAATTTTGGATTTTTTATTCAAATAAAACAATGGAAAACATTCGAATAGATCGAAAGAGTATAAAAAAGGAATCGAATGTTAACTAAAATATGGTAGGTGCCATTTAAAAAAATTAAGCTATTCGTGTTTGTTTTTCAAATCCCTAACACTCTCAATTTTCCTTAAACATCTAATATACCACTCAGTTTGAATAACCC
This sequence comes from Agrilus biguttatus, assembly GCA_963921985.1. NCBI lineage: Eukaryota > Metazoa > Arthropoda > Insecta > Coleoptera > Buprestidae > Agrilus > Agrilus biguttatus. Next base: position 34,724,262 of record OY998117.1, read on the forward strand.
TGTATAATATTGTTCTAATGTTAGCATATAAGTAGGATTATAAAGTAGATTTGTTTAGCTACCCCCTCTCATGATACAAAATAATGAACTGACTCTTAAAAGTCTAATTACAGTGTAACGACTTTTCTAGTTCACTTATTTAACAATTATTTATTTACAACTATTTATTTAATCACTTAATCACTACTAACAAACTCAAACTACTTATTTATCTGACAAACAATAATGCACTTATTTATATCACTTTGTATCTCATCGTTGAATATTTATATTACGCGTCCGGAAATCAACTGTCCCGCTAACCTAGAGACGAGGGTATATATTTACTGAAAGAAATTACTAGAAAACACGCAAAGATATTTCGATCGCTTTCCAGAGAAAACGACTTGTTATTTCAACAGAAGATTCTCGAGCGTCTATTGTCCGGTATCGATCGGTCTCAACATCAAACGTGCCGCCTTCAGGGTGAGTCAGCCCTAATCGATTCATCGCACACACGTATAAACGACTTGTTATTTCAACAAAAGATTCTCGAGCGTCTATTGTCCGGTATCGATCGGTCTCAACACCAAACGTGCCGCCTTCGGGGTGAGTCAGCGCTAATCGATCCATCGCACACGCCTATACGTTCGCTACAATAAGATGGCACTTACTAAAACACCTATCTTCGATATCCTAGATGTTATCGTTATATATTGCATGCGGCAGTGGCTGTGTCTAAATGCTCGCTGTCCAAGTTTAGATGGGTTCAACTAGTAGATGTATATTTCACTTTAAGTTATTGTAATTTTAGTTGTATATAGTGAACGTGACTCGAATTACTAAATTAACGGAGAAGATAACTTTCATTCACGGCCAAACACAAACTGAATTACAAGTTGGTCGATAATAAAATTAAGACGCTGTACGAAAAGATAACTCGGTGACATTAATTTTAATTATTCCATTAAATATTACAAAGGCTCTCTCTACAAAGGTATTCTTATTTCAGCGAGTTCGTCTTTAGACCTCGAGAGCAGCAGGTATTATTTTGTTAGTCATCAAAACAACCCGGTTACTAACACCTTATTTGGAAGAGTCTGAATCAACCACTTTTTTAATCCGAATGTGAACAAATAATCATAATAATAATAGTGAATATATATGTGTATATATTTATACATTTATATGTATATGTTATTTGTTACAATACGTACGATATGAGAATGACAAGAAGTGCCCTTGATAGGTAAATTTCATGCAACCATGAACTTAATTCTAGAAAAGCAGACGAGAACAACATCGTAATATGTTGAAGCAGGTGGCATGCCTGTACCTACTCTTTCTCATTAACGCCTACACATTTGTTCTATTGTTTGTTTTATTTAACGTACATTTTTGGTAGCGGATGGACTCACTAACCGCACCTTTCATTTTTCAAGTTAAAACCATTGCATATACGTAATAACATATAATATTATGAATAGTAGAGGCTATTACTTGTTGAAACGCCATATTTAAGTATAATAATAAAACGCACTGTTTTTGAGTTTCAAAAGTTATATTTATAGTTCCACAACTATAGTTTCACCAATCTGTGGCTTCATCAGGTGGATGAAGAAATGACATAATTACATTACAATATAGTCTTAAATACTATGCGTTAGAAAGAGAAGTAGTGGGGAAATTTAGGTTTAGTAAAGGTGAATAGTTTACTTCTATTTGAACATTTAATAGAATTTTTAATTTATTATGTTTATTTATTTCTAATGATTATAGCAAATTTAGTTTTTTGCTTTTGTTGATAACAATTAATTTTATGTTTGTAATCTATCAAATGTTCTGCATAACTGGAGTCTGCTTTTTCGGATTCGTAACTGTTTATATGTTTCTTTATTCGTTGTTTGAATGTTCTTCCAGTCTGACCAATATATCGTAATATATATATATAATATATATAGTTTATTGCAATCTCCACATTTTAACTTCTAGACCCCTGATTTTGATCCTTTATCTTTGTTATTTTTTATGAAAACTTCCTAGGGAGTTGTTCGTTTTAAAATATATTTGACTTTTATTAATTTTGTTTATTTCTTTAGGGTTAATTTTAGTGGTTTGGAAAAAAGATCAAATTCAACGTTATGTAGTCTAAAGGTTAGTTCCGAGTGGATTTACTTTTAAATACACGGAGATGATGTTTCTGTTCTTGTAGTAGTTTTTTAGAGATTCTGTTATCCAGATCTTCTTTGCCTTGGATAATGTTTTTTTCTGCTGCTGCCCTATTTTGGTTGATTTTAATAGATATGTGGTTCGGAATCAAATCTTCTTTCTTGCACTTTGTCATAAACCAGATGTTTTGTTCCATGATGCGATAACGTAGTTTGAGTTTGAAAAAATAGTTAGCCAGGTCACCAACATTGGATTCTGTTAAATTATGAATAGAATAGTAGAGGTTTAACATAACATATAATACTTTATCTAAAAATCATCTGTATATGTAATAATAATTGGCGTACACCAATATTGTTCATCGTAAATATAAATGAATTTAAAAAAGAAAACTTGTAAATAATAAAACTTCCATCTTATTCCTACTTATAAACATTCCCAAATTCATATTCTTGCGACGTTTTCAGAATTCTCAGAAAATCTGAAACACAAGAACTATTATTTTGAACTTTCACGTAGGGTATCTTTAAATTATGTGAAATTCTAATATTTGATTTTTTTTTTAATAACTACAGTATAAAAATCCTTTAGATCATTTAAATATCAAAATCATACCCCGTAGTAATAATGCATTCCCTCGGATCTTATATTTATATAATAAATATGTAAAAGAAGACGACAAATATTTGATAGGTGAATGGAAAATCCTCAGGCAAGTAACTAGAAATAGTTTTCTTTTTCAATGGGTGATATATAAATACAGCAAAAGGAGATAAGATAACAGTATTTACTTCTGGCGGAATTGTATGTCTATTTTCGTTCAATCTTACGATCCTGTTTAATGTATCTTTACTACATAGTGTGGAAAAAGTTTTTAGAACAAACACCAAGTTACAATAAAGCTTTGCATATTGCTTCTTACCGTGTCGTTAGTTGATTTTTTGTTAATGAATCACGCATCAAACCTCGAGAATACTATTCTATAATACTTTCAAAATGTTTAAATCTTTGAAATATTATGTTCTATTCGCGATTTTCTATAATTTTTTGTAGCTTTTCATTTCTTACAAAAATTTCTGATTTGAAAATACATCGTCGAAGTGCAGCGAATTTTTAAATAAATCCACGTATTACTGAAATGAAGGAATTTTATGATGTTGATCTGACCGTGAGCGTATGCTAAATTTATATGATTTAATGGATTCCATCAGTCGTCCACCCACATAAAATTGTAGCTTTAGTGCAATTTTTTGGCGTGATGCTACATAACGGTGGAAATATATATCCATAGTCCTATTAATCGAGTTTGATTTTAATGGGTTTTTTTGTCATTTAAAATTTGGTTCAGACAATAATATTGTTGGCTACTTTCAATGTTTAAAATAGGAGGGTCATCTGTGTTTCAATAACATACAAATAACCTTATGAATTTAAAAAAAGGCAATAATACGGACAGATATTTCAATTTTATAGACATATAAATTAAAAATGTACGATTTTCTATTTTATTTTGTCACGATTTGTGAAATAACAGGCGGGCTAAAAAGTTCTAGACTGACATAGAAAAAAATATTGTTTTTGATAGAATTTGATTTTATTATTCAATATAGTTCCCTTCGAGGGCGATACAACTATTATAGCGGTCATACAATTTTTAGATACCATTTTTATAATACGATTTGTCTTTAGCCTCAAAATAGGCTTCAGTTTCGGCGATTACCTCTTCATCGGTGTGAAATTTCTGTCCAGCGAGCATCCTCTTGAGGTCTGAGAACAGAAAAAGTCGCTGGGGGCCAGATCTGGGGAGTACGGTGGATGCGAAAGCAATTCGAAGCCCAATTCATGGAATTTTGCCATCGATTTCATTGATTTGTGATACGGTGCATTGTCTTAATAAAACAGCACTTTCTTTTTCTTCAAATGAGCCCGCTTTTCCACGATTTCGTCTTTTAAACGCTCCAATAATACTACGTAATAGTTGCTCTTTATGGTTTACCCTTTTTTAAGATAGTCAATGGATATTATACCATGAACATCCCAGAATACTGATGCCATAACCTTGCCAGCCGATTAAACTTTTCCGTCTTTCCACTCGTTGGAGTCGGTTCATCACGTGCAGGTGCAGTCCACTCGGCTGATTGTCGATTGGACTCCGGTCTGAAATGATGGACCCATGTTTCATCCATCGTCACACGACATCGTCGACGCAAAAATTCGGATTTATTACGATTGAACAGCTCCCAGCTCCAAACACTGCTTAGAATCATCGATCCGTTATTGTTTTTGGTCGATTGTCGATTGTGAGCTCGCGCGGCAGCCACTTTGTACAGAGCTTGAGCTTTCGCATATCCAAATATTCATCCACATTCACGATATGACCAACACGTTCCTTTGATATGTTTAGGGTCTCAGATATCTCAATCAACTTCACTTTACGGTTATCAAAAATTATTTTGTGAATTTTTTGATGCTTTCGTCGGTAACAGCCTTTCACACTCTTTTCGGGCGTCCACTGCGTGCAACGTCCTCGGTGCTCATTTCGCCTCGCTTAAATTTGGTAAACCATCAGCCACGTTTCTACGGTTGATTTTCCTGATGCAAAGTCCGAATAATGTTCATCAAGCCAAACCTTGGTTTAACAGTATTTTTTTTCGCCAAAAATCCAAAAAGCAATTCTTTGTTAACACACGAAATTCCTTTTTATTCATTTTTTCAATGTAACAAAAGTTGTTTCACTAAAAATGCATCATTTATTACACAAGATTCCCTAATTCTAATATTTCTAACGCTTGTCGTTAGGCAATTTTAACAAAGTTTAACAATCTTATATTGTTATCATACATTAAAGTGAACATTTATAAAACTTATGTTCTAAGGGTATTTTTTCTAAATTTTTATTTACAGCAAGATTGCTATTCCATTATGTTTCTATAAATAATCTAATCTTGATCGTCTTTTGGAAGTACTTATTTCATTCATATTCAGTATTTATAATTTAATCAATTCTTATGAATGAATGGATAGCCATGCACTTATTAATAGATATATGCTCCATTATTAATAACTCAATCACTGCATAATATATATTTACTTAATTAGATACAATTGTTTACACCTGTCTCACTTTGTTAATGACTTAATAAAATTATAACTTTATAAGTACATACGTAATCACTTGGGTTATTTCTTAAGAGTCTATAAATATGATGTCATTTTATGATTCGTCAATCTCTGCAGCCGATGCTTATAAAACCGCAGTTAACATAGTTTTAAAAATAGAAATTCCAGTAGAAATAAAAATTATTGTTAAACTAAAAATAATACCTACCTCAACATTAAGAATTATAGACAGATTTTTAATTTTTGGGATTCTATACCGGAAAAGATTAAGGGGAACCCTTCTACAGTCGATAATTTCGGAAACCATTTTACATATAAACTCGAAATTTGGCATAGTAATAAATTATACTGAACCATATAGGGTATGTATTATGTAATAAGAATTGGTTCTTAAAAATAATTAAAGGGGACATAAAAGGAATTTAATGTTTGTAGAGGTTATCTAATATACCGGGTATCAGATTTTGTCTTATTGTTTGTTGTTTATTATGCTATAAATGCTTAAATATATAATAGTGTTATTTAGTGATAATTTTAATTAATATTCTTTGTAGTGTAATAGGATTTACGTATGTCAGGAAAAGTATGAGATTTAGTTTTAATAGTTAGGATAGAATGTGGAATACCTAGTCCTTATAAAAGTTTTAATCAGGAATATTACATTGGGACCTATTCAATGTAAATATAAATTCTGTATTACGATTTAGATTAGCACATTGGATACGATCCTGACTCCAGTAACGTACTAGGGCTGTACTAATGTTTTTAGTATCAGATTCTGAAAAGGAACCGATGATAAATCGGGATTAAGGAATGCCGTAGATACCCATGATCAGGATCATACGGGAAACTAATTTCCAGTCGGGTACTTCCCAAAAGACGCGTAAAAATAAACATTCCGGCATAATAAAATTTTCATAAACGTTGCAGAAATTATTTTTGAAAACTTTTGCGATTTTTCATATTAGGATTTTAGTTGTTCATAGTTCAATTTAGAAAAATGTTCAGTAGATATGTATTTTTAATGTAAATTGTCGTATTTATTATTATTCCAGAAAATTAATCACAGAATATGTTATAGTTTTGCTGTTATTCTCGAATTTCAGGAGACAGATACAAATTGTTATGCCTACTTTATCAGTAATGTGTATGCAGAAACCTTTTAATTTATAGCGGTTGCACCATCCACATTAATTCTTTAATTTATAAACGTTTTCAAAAAGATAAATGAAACACGAAAGCAGAAAAATCAACTGGAACTAGTTAAAACATCAATATGCTCGTATTGTTTGTTATGATCAAGGATATTTCTAATGCGCAAAAGAACAAATAACTTACGCAATTGTTAAATATTTTATTACATTTAACTTGCTGAATATACAGGGTCATTCAAACTAAGTGGTACATTAGACGTTTTAAGGAAACTAAACTTGTTACAGATTTGAAAATTTGGAAATAAGGGTTATCAAAGATGATCTATTTAACTAAAATAATTTCAACTGTCTAGTAAAAATTTCAATATTCTAAGTCATTTTTTATTGATGTTATGATTTTTTATAGTTTGGGTTGCGATGCAATCTTTTTTCCAATAAATTAAATTATCTCAGAAGCTATTCATCGTAGGCATATTGGCATACAAGTTGGTTATCAAAGTCACCTTAATACGAATTTATCATAAAATTATACCATTCCATTTAAAATAAAAAAGTTGACTTAACTTTCGGTATAACCTGAAGTGCCCGACATTTGAAATTATTTTAGTTAAACAGATCATCCTTGTTAACCCAACCCCTACTCCCAAATTTTCAAATCTATAACATGCTTAGTTTCCCTAAAACGTCTAATGTACCACTCAGTTTGAATGACCCTGTATGTATTTTCAAATATTGTCAAGTACATTCCTAAAAATTATTTTTTATTTACAGAAGACGTAAATCACACATTCGGACCACTAGACGGAAGTATTTACGCAACCATAGCAAAGAAACCGGAGCTGTCGCCCGGTGCCGTTTCTAGTCCCTTGACTGTGTCCATGGACTCTGGTATTTCTTCTGCAGGTAATATTACACTTGTTATACAATTTTTGAATAGAAATGTTATACATTTTTATTTCAACAATGTTCATACTCAACCGGTTTTAAAGCAGTTTCATTCTACGTTTTCAAGTTGCTTTCAAAACGGATGTAGAATGTTTTATATACTTATTATACCTACCTATTTTTGTTGTTTAGTATTTTGAAAACAATAAGTGTAAGTAAAAACACTTTTTGCAAATGTTATTTCGTCATGTGTGTACTAAATTAAAATGTTATAACCTACAGAATTATGCAATGTTTTGTTTTCGAGAAAAATAATTTTAAGTGCAAGGTTTTATTAAAATTGGCGTTTTTCCAAACCGTAGTTGGTATTTACACATGTGTTTTAAAATGATTAATAGCCAGCATACACAGAAACGAAAAGTGTACTGCATTCAATTTACTCATGAGATTATTTTTTGCCTTTGCTTAAGTATAAACAATAATTAATAGAAATGCGCAACGTTGCATTTTAAAATAAAGCGACGATCGGAGTTGAAAAAATTCAATCTATTTCTTAGCCTACACAAATACCCTTTTAAGATAAACAAAAAAAAAAGAAGAAAATCATGCAAGAAACTAAACAATAAAATAAAAATAGTTTTTATCCAGAAACCTTGCATTCTTTCGTTCAAATTAAGAAAACCAAACCAATTAAGCATTCTACGTGAACTTGTAAACAAAACTAATTAGGTGCGCTTGTGGGGGCAGGTCACCAGCAAAACGCCAACACGAACGCCTCTACGAGTCCCCCTCCGACTGCACAACCGTCCCCTCTAACCCCCGAAGATCAGCATCGCGAATTGGACGAATTGCTATCGGATATGATGCTCACCGTTCAGAACATTCCCGACATTAAACCGCGGCAACAGCAAAACTCGGATTGCGATTCCTCTTCGGCGACGACATTTAACCTCGACAATGTCCGATACATAGACGAAGAAGAAGACAAGAATATTCCGTACCACGCTCGACAAGATAGCAAACCATTTACGTACGGTGTCAATTCAAACATGATCGGGGACTCTAAGAAACTATCAAGTCCTAGCCTGGTGCGAAAAGCGAGCTTTAATAAAAGCTCAGGGGATACTTTGAAAAAGGTTCAGACGCAAGTTTATCCGGACGCCACATATAAGAGCAGTAACTATTCGAGCCCTTCGAGCAACTACAATTCCTCCACTTACAATTCTTCCATTTACAACACTTCAGATTATTCAGATGTCGGTTCTAAATACAATTATTCTACTTTGCCATCTAAAAGGGATCCTATTGACAGTATTTTTACGCCCAGTGCGTTAAGTGCGAGTGATCCTTACAAGAAGGAGTTTCGGGAAGAATTTTACAAGGATGAAATTAAAAGGTACGATCCGCTGAAGAGGAGTCACACCGATGGGACTATCAAGAGAAGTCTGGATAATTACTCGGATTACAGGAGTATCGGGTCGCCTGTGTCAAGCCCATTATCGGACGAGAATTTGTCACCTCCTAGTGCCTTCAGGAGCTCACCAAGGCAAGATGGGTGAGTCTATTATCGAAAGCTTACTGTCCGTAGGTGCACGTAGTGTGTTTTATTTAAAAGGTTAAAATGCAGCATATTGTGCCTTTTAGGTGCGTTATTTTATTTATTTTGGAATATAAAAATTTGTATAAATATTACAAGAAATATTAAACATTGAAATGTGATAGCTGTAAAACGAGAAATTTAAATTACTAGAATCACTTAGTTTTCGTATAATAATTTATATTTTTATTGGTATATGTCGCTGTTTTTTCTACAAGAGGTATTAAGAAAACGACCTTTTCGTATAGTTCGATTTTCTCTTCTAAAAAAGGCGTTGACTTATTCTGCATATATTATAATTAAATTAGGATTCGAATTATGTAAATGTTTTAACGGGTTGTTACGTAAACAAAGCGTCTGTTACATGTAAAAGTTGTTGAGTATCCTTGAACTTGATTTTTTACATTGCGAGCGCCATATGTCCGCCGTTTCTACTCAACTTGCTAATACCGTCGCGCTTAAAGACTCTTTTAACTTTTTTCTTGACAAATCGTGTTATTTATGTCAACTATGAATCGAAGATAGCGATAAATGGACGCAGTACATCGAAGGTTTTTCTTAAAAAAGAAGTCGGCTAGCATTTGTTATTTAACCTACATACGCTACACATAACTACTTAACAATGTATAGCTGTATGTGGATAGTACCTACTCTTTGTCGGAAAGGAATATTATATGGTCTTATATGTAGTTTTAAAAGCTGACAATTCCTATTCCTAAAAGCAATCAATTTTGTTCTGCAGAAAACTATTTAAAATCAGCCTTCTACGTATGTTTAGTAACAGTTTAGGTATTTGTGGTGACAAATTCTGAGTTATGCAAGGATTGTTTTACACTCATTCTGGTTTTTAGAATGCAAATAAATAGATTCCTGTTCTTATACGACATTAATTCCATGCAATGAACATGCATCTTAAAGAAAGTGGATATATTCTATTTATATCTGTGAGGTCAGTATTCACATTAGTACAGTATTATGCACTGTTTGTGATATATTTATTACATTTATAGATGGAAAATTGAATCTTCCATCAACAATATCAGGATTGTTTTCATCGTAGATTAGACTGTTCACAAGATATTTAGTGAAATACGAGTTTCAATATTTTACAATAAATATTTTGGATATACCCACTAAGGCTATTTCCTAAAAGAAATTAGTTACCCAATGTTATATGCATTTGGGATTATCATACAGGCATTGGCCCAAATTTTTTTGTAGATATGTTACCGGCCAAATCCGATTTCAGGACAAACTAGTTTTGCCTAGGCTAAACTAGTTCTTCCTATACGCGATAAGATTAACTAGTATAGCCTAGTATAAACTAATTTGTCCTGAGCCCGATAGGATAAACCAATTTAGGCAAACTGATTTGTCCTGATATAAATACGCACGCTCTACGATAAACTGGTGTGGCCTAGTGTAAACATTATAGTATATCTAGATAAACTGAATAAAATACTCCGTAATTGGAAAAATAATCATTTTTATTAAAACCATAACGATTCGTCGTTAAGAGAGTTATGGATAATTGGTAATACAAACAATCATACTATAACAAATAATAAGTGTTTTTTTAATAGAAGCAATAATCATATCTTAATTATTAAAATTGTTATTTATTTTTACATGGAGTGCTTTGGTGGCACTTAGAATTTCAGAGTATCATTGCCTTCTTGCACTGGCATCTATTTGTGGAACAGTTTTTTTTGCAGCCGCATCTCACAAAACGTATCTATCATAACCTAACCTAACCTATTTATATCAGGACAAATCAGTTTGGATTAGCCTAAACTGGTTTGTCCTATCGCGCTTAGGACAAATTAGTTTGGACTAGGCTACACTAGTTAATCCTATCGCGTATAGGAAGAACTAGTTTAGCCTAGGCAAAATTAGTTAGTTCTGAAATCGGGTTTGACCGGTAACGATACATGAACAAATAAGAAATGTAAACAGATATTATGTATAAATGTAAAGTTTATTTAACATGTAACTTCTCCCTGAAGATTTTGTTGTTCGAAATAAATAAGCAGTAATTCTCGTTAACTGCGAGTTTATTGAGGATTGTCTTTGCTGTAGATCATGGTTATTACCTCTACAATTTTTATTGTTTGAAATTACAAAGGTAATGATCTTTGCAGCCAGCCATTAAACAATTGAATTAAATTATTAAATACGTTATTACACGAGTGAATGATGATTTTAGTAAAAATAACATATGACGAAATACATTCTATCGTTGTAATTTTTTAACGCTCCTTTAGTGATCGTGAAGAGTGGGTTGGTTGACTTGCCTTTGTCTAATGTTTTCGTGGTTGAATTATTAAAGTAAAATATGTTATAAACCTACCCGTTATTTTCAATGACTTATATTTATGTATGAAATTTAAACAATAATTCAAACATATCCAAACAACAACAATAATAATATGAAAATAAGAAAACAAAATTGAAATGTTGCTTATTCAATATTATTAGATATTTGTATGTCACTTTATAATAATCTATTGGTTATTTTCCTTAATTATTGGGTATCATAATTAAACAATTGTAGTGCGCCTTCTTTGCTGTAAGTAGAAGAAAAAGGTATAATTGAATACATTCCAATAATGTGTAATTTAAAAATGTTCTATATTCCTAAATATACTACAATAAAAAGAAAATAATAAAGGACTCCGTGAATTGATTTAAAAAAAAATTGAAATCAAGCAGGAAATTAATTCAAAAATTTAAACCTATTATTAAGCTAGTTATGTGAATACAAAGAAATTGACCGTTTAAATTTGCAGATCACCACAATTTTATATATATATATAATAGAGAAGATAAAATCAGCTACACTATTTCAAGATAGTGAATGAACAAAGTTAAAAATTTAAAAGAAAAATGAAATAACAACACATGACTTAATTTCACAAACTAGGTTTATTTATTTAATATATACAAAAACTCTGACAATGTTTCGGCTTTTATACCATTATCGAAGAAATTATAAATTTAAAGTTAAATCGTTAATTCGTAGAGAATGGTTTATAATTCCAGCTCGCTTAATATAGCCAAAATTTTAATTTTTTTTAATTACTTAATTTTTATTTGAACCTTTAAATGTTATGGCTATTTTTTGCAATTTCGCTTAACTTGTAAATATTTCTTAAAATAAAATATTCCAGCACTCATGCGTAAACAAACAATTCTAATTTACGTTTGCATATAAACGGATTTCCGGTGTGCACTGTATACTTTCATTTCATGTTTTGATTGTTTTCCTGTCTTTTAATAATCCTACAGTTTATCTGGCAATCGTTTGTTGCTGTGATGATACGTTGTTTCCAGATGAAACAGCCTTATGCATACAGGCGTGTCCAAGCAAATTCGTCGTCCCAATTCCCCACTGAAACGCCGCGGACTTATTCGATGCCAAGGCCATTGCAGTGGCAGATGTAGAATTTAGGATGAAATACGATCTTCTGCTAATGAACTATGAATTCGTATTTCGCGATTAGTCTCAGTATCGTTTCATGCATTTGTTAGAGCCATCCCAGACCGATACTTAACATTTATTGCCCTATACTCATTCGCATGTCGTCATCATTTAATGGTATGCAGTGTACAATTTTAACTTCAGTGAGTTCAAGGTGTTATATGTAGAGTTGCAGTATTAAAATTGCATCTAATCAGGACCCTTCTAAGATATTCGGTGCCAGTGGGCTATTAAAACAATGCACTTTTCTTTCTAAGACAATACACAGAGCGGGATGACAGTTATATAAAAAAAGATAAATAATAAAACTACTTGAAGATTTTCACTAAAACTGAAACAAATTCAATAACGCACGTTTCGCTAAACTATTCTTCTTCAGATGGTGGGTACTTACCATGTAAGACTAAGTATTCTATCCTTAAACAACAACACGAAAAGAAGATGATAGGGTGTGTTAGCTGAAAGCAATGTATATTATAATCAAGAATATGTTAACTAAGGGTGAGTTATATACTTCTATTGCAATCACTCATTTAATATTTGAAAAACGCTGAGAGAAGAAACACTAGGTTTGTTTCACTAAAAAGGTTTTATTTTGCCTCAGTAACAGAATTTTTCTCTTGAGAATGACCCGAGATGGTCGAAAAAAATATTATAGAGAAGGTAAGTTAAAACCTTTTTAGTGAAACTAACCTTGTGTTTCTGTTCTATGAATTCTTGCAATCTCAAATAAAAGTAAACAGTGAATGATCTTAATAGAAGTATATGATTCACCCTTAGTCGGCATATTTTAAACAATAACACATATTGCTTTCAGTGAACGACCACCCCCTACCACCTTGTTTTAATTTTGTTAGTTAAGGATAGGCAGGCACTAGCATTACTTAGTTTTACATAGAAAGCACTCACCATTTCATGTTATAGAATTTGTTTCAAGTAACAGATAAATGTTTTAATGAAAATCTTGAAGTAGTTTTATTATTCAATTTAAGATGGTTTTTCATAAGATCCGAGTCAATTATATATATATATATATATATATATATATATATATATATATAAGGGTCAGAACCAGAAAAGTCAATTTATTACTATTACACGTAAACAAAAACAAGCCTTCTAATAAACAAAAACAGTTTCCATATTTATTTTCCTACCTTTTCTTTTACAAATTGATTAATAATATAAACGTATCACGTATTGAAGTTAAATATAGGTTTAATATAGAGTTAAATATAAATTAAATAAGTCACCCTCTTTGGATAGAATGTTCAAATAATTAAATTTAATCCATCATAAAGAATCTATCTTTTCGGTGCTAAAAGAGATCCTTTATCGCTGCAATTTATAGTAGCAATGCGCAGTGCTGTGAACACGTTAGGAAACGTAGACTCAATTTTCGAGTCAATTATTGTTCTTAAACTAACCGGGAAAATTCTAAGAATACAGACATTTTTATTATCAAACTACAAAACAAATATGCATACATATAGTGCTTTATATTAATAATAACAAAACTATGCGCACCCGAAGCTAAAGCCTGTTTATCCCTATGGTTAAGATTGCCGTACATCTAACATTTTACCATTTCTGATTATAAATAAATAAATGGAACTAATAGAATGTTAATAAGTCGAATAAAACACACTTGGTATTTTGTTTCACAATTTATTGTTTAAAACTTAACGGTACCGTTTCGGCAATTATCTATTGTACTCCTATCTTTTGACAATGGCGTAATTGCCGAAACGGTATCGTTAAGTTTTAAACAATAAATTGTGAAACCAAATACCAAGTGTGTTTTATTCGACTTATTATTTAAAAATGTTTGACCATGAGATAAGCAACCACTCAACATCACTTATAATAGAATATTAGTATTATATAAAAGGAGTCTTTTTGGACTAAAAATAGATAAAAAAAATATAGAACAAAGGAGACGTGGTACAATCAATAAAGTAAAGTAAAATGAAATTGGAGACTCACCCCTAATACCACACACTGTTTAATAAATGGACACGTGTTTCGCCCACGAGACAGTCTCGCATTGATAATGCCCACAGTAGAAGTGGGCGAAACACGTGTCCGTTTATTAAAAAGTGTGTGGTATTAGGGGTGAGTCTCCAATATCATTTTACTTTACTTTAAAAATAGATACTTTTATATAGAACGAATATCTTTTGGCATCTTTCTAATATTTTAGTAATAATCAAATAAAAATAGAAATATGTGTTTCTATAAAATTATAGAGCACTATAGAGCTCTTACATCACGTTTTATTCGTTTGTCTTCTGAATCAGGTCAATTAGTACGTAGCAGTAGCGAGAAAGGTTAAGGTTGATAATAGTTACGCTGCCTATAACACCGATTGTTACTTTATAAAACACACTATGTATGTACCCGACCCTTACGGTAGTTATTTCTGTTGGTTGCAAAAGAACAACTAAACCAGTCAACACTACTTGACTGATTGATTGCTGCTTGCTCAGTTCGATTTTTAATGTTCTAAATAGGTATTCATCGACAATCAACGGTAACCTAACATGGCTTCAACGTCAACAATTAAAACTAAAGGAACGTCGAGAACAACAACTGAGGGAAGAGCGACAACCCCATGAGACACGACTTCTCTCGGAATTGAGACAAGTGCATAGTCGACATTTAAGACCATCGGCAAGTCATCGTGCAGACGGTTATACGAGTGACACGACAGCTTTCGCTGATGACGACGAGGATTTCACGGTGCCATTGCACATTAACACAACATCTTCAAAGAACATAATATCTTCTCCGAGCTCTCCACACAGTGGCAGCGCTTTGCGGAATTTCAGCTCTTCGCAAACCTCCATCTACTCGAACACCACCCCCAGAAACGAACGTCCTTTCATGGCAGTCAAACGAGCTCACGAAGTACAGAAGTATGCTGAAGTAAGTGAAGTCAAAATAACCTTTCCCTTTATTTAATTTATACCTCAAAACGTTCCAAAGAAGTAATAAATATATACAGCAACTATTCAAATGTTTGTAATAGTGTAAGCTGTTTCCAGAATTATTTCTTAAGTTGTCGGATTTTTCTTTGAATACTTGTAATCAGTTTAGTATATTTTGAAAATACTTATAATGAGAAGACATTTATTTTTGATGAATTCTAAGCGGACGTGAACCTATCATTTTGTTCGTGTTCTTCGTTGGTCTAAACTTAAAAATATCTTCTTTTTTTTTAATGTAGATATTGTACATCTTACCATGTAGATTATTTTTTTAACTAGTTACTAATGTAAACAGTTAATGGTTGGACAAATTTTAAACAAATCACTCACTTGTACAGTTACTTAACTTTTAATACCATTAGTTGGTATTAGATCTGGTAAGTAACATAATTAAATATCCTTTTAACGCACAGTCTGTAAATATATAGGTCCACGAGCGTCGTTTATGTATAGATTATATTAACATTAGTTAATCTTGTATATAAACCAAATGTATAGGGTTAATTAGCACGCCACATTAACCTTTTAGATATCGTCATCTCCAGCGTCAATCCTAGCTGCAAATCCATTGGGGAACGTGATTCGTTCTCCAAGTCGAGGAGTCGATTCCACTGACGCTGGACTACTGTCTCTTGTCGAGAAAGAAAGTTACGGCATGAAACAAGGGTCTACACCTACCATGGTGGGTACCATGCCTTCACAAAATTCTTTTAACTCATCTAATCAAAGCACACTTACCATCAATGAAACTGAACACAAAACCAATCCCATGCAGCATGATGCGCTTGCCGATTTAATCGCTAGCTTGTCTAATGGATCTGATACCTCTAATGATAGCCCTAATTCTGCAACTAATTGGCAGGTATCTACTAATATTTTTCTGCTCGTTTTTTGTCCTCTCGCACATTAACTATTATTAACTAAACGATCATAGACGGATGAAATCGACAAATTGGCTTCCACTTGATTAGTTGTAGTATCAAGCCGTTATGCTAACGATAAAATTTAAAAAATCTTTGAAAATATTTTTTATTATTTAAACAGCTACACCGATTTTTAATAAAAAACAATACAGTTGGAAATTTCAATGTAACGTGTCTGTAAAAAAGCTGAGAAATGTTTGTAAAAGGCTATTAATTTGTTTCTGGCTTTTTTATACTTTTAGAGTCAATAGCGTAGATAACAACTGTCTGTCAGGGGCGCATAAATAAAATTATTTTATTAAACATATTGTCAAAATGGACATCAAAGATAGAAAAATACGTAACATTTTTGAATTAGCCAAACATTTGTTTAGTGATTATCACATTAGTCATCGTCAACGACTAAAAAATTATTTTATTTATTAAAAATTATAAAAAAAAACTATTTAAGAATATGAGGATTCAACTTTGATTAGCCGGTTTATATCACTTATATCATGCATAGAGCATATTACGGAAAATTTTTGACTGGTGGAGAAAATGATGAATTTTAAAGAAGGCAAGAATATTTTAAAGCAATAGGTGAGATTCGAAACAATTTTTTTTTCTCGAAAACAAAATAAAGAGTTTGGTATCTTGTAAATATATATACATATATTTACAAAAAGAGAGTAGTGGGATTTTTGCGTGGATGGGAGGATGCAAGAAAATTAGTTATGCTACTATCTAACGCAATTATAATTTTTATAGTTTTCAGATAATTAATAAAAATTAAAAAAATAGAATTATTAAAAGTACATTTCATCGTTTTGGAAAAAAAATACAAAATGTTGATGATTACGTCAGAATTATAGAGGATTAAAAATTCAAGAATAGTTTATTTTCTTTTTTGTTTTGTATGTTCCCATCATCACAAACCATTCTCGTTGCTTTTATTTATACACCACAGTGATACTTTTAAATGTTTATCATAATGTTGCATCCGAAAATGGCTTGATATTAACACTTTGGGGAGAAAAATTGGTGATACTGGTAGCCCCAAAAAAACAAACAAAATATTGGTAAGAAAACCATTCTTGTGTAAACCAATTTGTCAGTTCTTAACGACTACGGATTTTAAATTAGTACATATTCGGGCAGTTTATTGCATGTTGTACCTACATTGTAAAAGAAAAGTTTATTTAATTCACTAACTATGTAAGTATCGTATTTTTTCTTCTTTTTTTTATAAGTATCGAGAAGAATCGGTTTCTTCATGGCGCACACAGTCCGCTAGTGAGGTTGAGACCAGTCCACCTAGGAGCGTATCTCCACGTCCACAAACCCCGGCCTTCCCCGTACATTCTCGAACTCCTTACATGAACTCTTCGACCCCCACGGTACAATTCGACTTACCAACCGAACGACTACCACCCAAGAGTCCTACAACCCAGCGGTAAGTTTAACAATATCAAATTTTTCATAGATAGTAATTAAACATATCACAAAATATTTCAAGTTCATTTAAATAATTGTTACTTACTGTTTTTAGAAGATTACTTAATTTATTTATTGCTGCTTTTATCTATTTCTTTTTTAATTTTATTTACTTCGCTTCTATAATGTAAAGTTCGTGGGAAAATTGCTTTCAATTTATATGACCGAATAATTTTTAATTCAAGGCCCTTTAAATTATTCATAGGTCTTAATTGTTACACTACCCATTAATGAACAGTGTATTTGTTAATCTCACAAAATAGAACTAGACAAAAATTAATATTTTAAATGCATACATGCAGTAAACAAAGCGTATCTTCTAATTAGGTATATATTACAATAAAAAGTAACTCCGCCCATCTTTTCCTGTGTTACTAATAATAATTGGTATTATTAATTAAATTAGAAAAATATTAACCATTGTCTTTGGTGGCGTTATTATCTTCTTTCATTATTTAATTCTTTATTTTGTTAATACTGTACTTCTATTTTTGTCATTAGGTAATTTTCGTTTTATACAAAATTTATTTTTTATTTGGTTAAACAAAAATGTACTTTTATAGACATATGAGTTATCCAACCACTGCAAGTCTTAAATATTATAGGCACGGAACCTATTCTACTGAGAGGTAATTTAGAATTTACTCATCAGCATGTTATCAAATGATTGAATCATTAGGGAGTAAATATCAACGTATGTCAACAGCATGATTTTGTTTTAACGAATGAATACTATGTATTTTTTTTTAAATTCATACAAATGGAGTTTCTTTATCATTTATTACTATTGTTAGTTTTCGAAATTTAAATTAAATAAACTTTTACCGATTTTTTCAGTTATGATATATGTAATTGAGAATCCACAAAATTATTTTACTATTATTATAAAAAATATATGACAATTATCATCATCATTATTAATTAGTTCAACTTGCATGTTTTGACCTATAAAAAATTCAATTGTATCGTAGCACGTAAGGGTGAAAATATATTTAACATTAGAATTCTACATTACTACTACTACTCTTACACTTCCTTTCTGTAGTTAATATTTACTAAAAAACTAGTAAATCGCACCGTATTTAGCTAACCAATAGTTTGTTATTATATAGTATAAAAGTTCCTTTTGAGCAGGTTTTAATTTATTGAACACTTGAGTAAATTAAAGATATTTAAAAAACCGCACTTTAAATAGATTTTTTTGTGGTTCATTAAGATATCAAATAAAAAAAACAGTATGAAACAGTTTTAAGTTATTAATTTTTCTGATAATAGCAAGGACCGTCCGACATCTCCTAACGATTTAGTCAATGGAGGTGAATCATACCATTACACTCAAAAAAGTCCGTTACAAAATGGTTCTGCATCGCCAACTATTTATTATGGCAGCTCTAGAAGAAGTTCTGTACAATCTGAATCTCCACATGAAGTGTCTCCCGCCCATGTTAAATTTGTACGCGACACCTCCAAGTTCTGGTACAAACCTACAATATCACGTGATCAAGGTACACACATCATGACATTTTAACGAAAATTGTTTTAATATAACTTCATTTTCTTTAGCAATTAACATGCTGCGTGACCAACCTCCTGGTACATTCGTGGTTCGCGATTCCAACTCTTTTCCGGGAGCTTTCGGATTAGCGTTGAAGGTGGCAACTTTGCCATCAAATGTCCAGTCGAAACCTCCCAATACCGACGAATATGTTCGCCACTTTTTAATTGAACCAACATCCAGAGGCGTCAGGCTCAAAGGTTGTGCAAATGAACCCGTTTTTAGTTCATTATCTGCGTTAATCTATCAGCATTCAGTCACACAAATGGCTCTTCCATGTCGACTAGTTCTGCCTGAGGGTGACATCAAACCTATGGAAATCGCGACCAACCCTGCACAACTGCTTTTCAATAGAGGGGCAGCTTGCAACGTTCTATATTTGTACTCTATCGATATGGAATCTTTAACTGGACCCCAAGCTGTCAGAAAAGCTGTATTGGATCTTTTTCAGAAATCGCCTCAACCAGTTGCTACTGTTGTTCATTTTAAAGTTAACGGACAAGGAATTACTTTGACTGACAGCAAAAGAAAATTGTTTTTCAGAAGACATTATCCAATCAATACCATATCCCACTGTGGTATAGATCCTGATGAACATAGATGGACGGTCACCGAAGATTCGAGAGTAGCAAATAGTCAAAAGTAAGTCAGAAAATTGATTACTAAATCTTGTATTTATGATTGGACAATTTTCGTACTACATTTTCAGTAATTGTTTAGTACTGTATTTTAAAAAATACGTTTCTTTTTCAGTCGAATATTTGGTTTTGTTGCAAGAAAACCTGCGAGAAGTGCAGATAATCAATGTCACCTATTTGCCGAATTGGAACCAGAACAACCAGCGTCAGCAATAGTAAATTTTGTGAACAAAATTTTAACATCAAGTGGAGCTAGACCTTCCATGTTATAAAAAAAGGCACACGTTTAATGTACAGGAAAATTTAACAGTGCTTATAAGAATTATTGGGAATATCTCAATGAATTTTTCAATGAATATATAAAAAAATACGTTTTAGAACTTGCACAAGTAAACCAAAAAATTTATTAATGTTATTATTTTTCAAACGCATTTATTGTTTCTGTTGTTTTAACATCTTTCCTTTAACATCGTTAGTCTTATGCACCTATTTGTCTAATTTCATTTGTTTGCTAGTCTTAATGTTAGTAGATGTCTCACTTTGTTTGCTTTCTTTTCAAAAAAATTAAAATTAATAATAGTATTTCTGTGAAATATAATGTTATGTAATTCATTGTAAATATATTGACACTTAGTGCCTAAAAACAATAAATAAGAATTTACAGTTAACATGTTTAAATGTTAGGATAAAAAATACAATACATATAGAAGATAATCATATAAATCTACATATACTGAGGGCATGATTTACATGTATGTATACAAATTTATTCATGCCATTGTCAAGCTTTGAAGTGCTTTAATAAATATAGATTTTATTTTATGTATTTTAAACATTAGTTGATTAATTAACAAATTTGTTTTTTTATCAACAACATGCCTATGTTTAAGAAGTTATGGAATATCATTACTGTAAGAGAACTATTTATTGTAGATAACGATAAAAAATATTAATTAGTGATGAATTATTATCACGTAGTGCATATAAAAATTATTTATTGTTTGTGTCTTTGTGTATTAACTACGCAAAAAAATGTATCTAAAACAACCCGTATTATTTCCTCAAGTACAAAAAATCAAAGTTCTATTCTATAATCAAAACAATATCTATTAATGAATATAATATTTACATTTCTGCATGAAACTAAAAGGTTTTATAGATTGTAAATTGTATACAAGCTGTAACTTCCACGTGAAATAAAAGTTATCTAATATTATAATTATCCTTTGTGTATTGCATTTTTAGTCAAAATTATTTGTTTTGTGGTAAAAACAAACATATAAACGAGACTCGCCCCTAAATACCACAAAGACACTAACTAGCGGATATGTGTTTCGCCCACTTTTCATGTGCGTATTATCAACGCGAGACAATGCCCTATTTTTTGTGTAAAATCCTAATATTTAATATACATTCTGTAATTGTCCTACTTTCCAATCAAGCATTGTATATGTTCAACTTCGAACAGATTCGTTTAGTAAGAGAGAGCGCATGTGCGCATGATGGCATTGCCTAAGTGTATTGGTTATCAATCTCGCAGAGTTGATTCAAGTTTAGAGTAAGTTGGTTCAAGTTAAGTCGGATGCGGTGTTGGTGTATGCGGACATTACTTATCGTTAATGGTGCGCTCTATCAATTAAGTTGATCCTCGAAACTGGACGTACCACTGAAAATGAAGGTAAAATTATTTTATATTACAAATATTTTTTAATACCTGTATTGATCTTCTATAAGCTATTGATTATGTGCCAAACAACTAATACGTTCAAGGATTTTAACGGATGAATCGTTCGATTAGTCATTAAGGATAATAAAACTGTGGAGTTATTTTAAATTACAGGATGCAATTTGTTACTAATTATTGTTGAAACCCTTTATTATAATACCTACTGCGAATGAAACATAAATCGTTAGGTTTCAATTATGTAATTAGTTTAATAAATTTCATTACAGTTGTTTGGCTACACAGTAGTAAAAAATAATAATTTGGAATATTCCATTCGTGTACCCACGTGTGAGTACAGTTTAATAAATAAAAAGTAATTTCAATTTTCAATAAAAGGCTAATGTTATATTAGCTTGCAGTTGAGAAAAACAAAGTAAACGAAATAAGGAAATTAAAATGTATGGTAATTGTTATAATTAAACTGATCTCAAAATTTTAACTTGATCATAAAAAAAATTGCTTCTTCAACAATAGGATGGCCAATAATTTTTCTTCCTTCGTTTTTTTTGTTAATTTAAATTAATAGAAATAATCAGTAACGTTTTAATTAAAAAAAATCAAAAATTTTCTTGAAATGTTATTTTTATTCTTAGTTAAAGTTTTACAATAATTGCATATTCTAAACTGCTGTACATTCACATTAATATGACATTGTTCGATATTGTATAGGTACTTATGTATAAATTTTGAACTTTACGGTTTAGTTACAATACATACAACTTCATTTATAAGGAGCAATGATCATATTTATTTCTACCAATTTATGCGTAGTTAATAGTTGCATATATCTTTTAATGTGAATATTTGTATAATATATTTTTGATTAATTTAATTGTGAAGGTGAATTTCAATAAAAAATGTATTTCGATAAAAGGCAAAAACGTTAGCTTCAAATCAAACAGAACAAAGTGATATTACCTATTTTAAAATATGGACGACATAATAAAATGCCTAATAAAGAAAAAACAATACTAATGTAAATTTGAACAGATTTATTAATTACACTTAACAATTATTTCGCCAAACATTGGCTTCATTAGAAGTTTACATTAAACTTAAAATTATACAATACATCCTTCTTTACATACTATTTGTAGGGGTCCAGGGTAGGGAACAAATTTAATCATACATATTGACTTAAATCTATTGGTAAGTTAATTAGTAATTGGCTATTTTTAAATTTGTAATAATAAAATCTGAATTTTGCTTCTTTTTCTAGTTATAATTAAAAAACTCAAAGGGGTTCATTTTTATCCCATTCACCAAATTGCACCCTCTAATTTAATAATACTCCGCGGTTTTATCATCTTTAGTGACAAATTCAATAAAGACCCTTAAACGTAGTAGTTTTTTAATGCACCATTTTTTAGGGCATAATCAACAGTCTGTAAAGAAAAGTGATTCCAATATTTTATCAATTTAAGTATTAAATAGTGTTTAATGAACTTGCTCATAAATTGTAAGTGCAGGTCTTATCACTAATGGATTTATACATAGATTTTGGAAATAACTAGCGCACAAATCAGAACATGTCTGAAAAAGAGTTTTGAGTAATTAAACACGCGATGATGGCCTTATTTTTTTATTACTAATTATTGTGGTACTTAATTTTTGAAACTCTTTATTATAATACCTACTACGAATGAAACATAAACCGCTAGGTTTCAATTATGTAATTAGTTTAATAAACTTCATTACAGTTGTTTGACTATACAGTAGCAAAAAATTAATATTCGTGTACCCACGTGTGAGTACAATTTTATAAATAAAGGTAATTTCAATTTTCAATAAAACACTAATGTTATACCATATTGGCTTGCAATTGAGCAAAGCAAAGTAAACGGAATATGGAAATTAAAATGTAAGGTAATTGTTGTAATTAAAACTGATTTTAAAATTTGAACTTGATCATAAAAAAAATTGCTTCTTCAACAATAGGATGGCCAATAATTTTTCTTCCTTCTACATTTTTAATCGGATCAATTTTTATGTACATCAAATTAAATCTAAGCTAACAAATACTCAGGAGCTTTTTAAATCACTTTTGGTATTTTTGACTTGAACAACTGTCTGTTATCGCGAGGACTTTTACCAACGCTGTACGGTACAAGGCGTACCATTACCATTCAAGGTTGACGAATGTTATCGCGATAACAGGCAGATGTTCAAGTTAAACTTATAAATTTAAACGTGGTTGAGAAAAACTAGTAAAAATCCGCACATGAATAAATCGTAGTTTTATGAGACACAGTATAAATTATATTTGTTCATATAAAATGTAAAGAAAATTTTATTTTTAGAAATTTTTAATCTTTGATCTAAAAATTCCTCTTTTATTTCACTTTCCAACTGATAATTGTGATAAGCATATGAAATAGTCTAGGATGTTAATACTAAACTCGAACATCAGTAAAAAATATTTCCTAAACGTTGCGTATTAAGTATTTGTTAATAATATATAAAGTGGTAGAAACCTTTCTGTAGTATAGTACATTTCCTGCTTTTAGAAATTTTCACATTTCTTTTTCCGTATCTTTAGAGCTAGAAAGAAATTAATTTGAGAACCTTTATTGGTTTCTATTTTTGAAAATTGAAAAGAGGAATAAATTCATTAGAACATGTTCTTGTGTGTTTGTGCATTTAATTACGAAAATGATTTCGTTTTCGTTAAAGTTGGCTTTATTGTATTTGGCATATCGACAATGAGGTAATAAGGCACCAATTAAAAAAGTGTAACGGCTGACAAAAACAACAATTAAAAGATATAATAGTCGATAGCAGAAATAATAATAGCTGACCATTTTTAATGAAGGTAATCAAAAATATCAAGTCTTGTTCATAGCCAAATATGATTTTACTTTGGAGCTTCGATGCTAGAAATAATATTACATGCAGATCTTTTAATCCTTAGAACGTTCAGAATAGTACTTTTATATGCCAATAATATACCTGCTCGTATTTAAGTTTATGATTATCACAGATTTTATAGAGCCTTTATTATATATCAAACCGCATCCAAACACTTTTATCATTGCTGAATTCTACATACCTTTTTACATTATTTTCATCCCTTTGGAGGTTCAAAATAATTGTTTAATGTGCCAAAAATATATGTGCGTATTTTTATGTTTGTAATTTTCATGGTTTTTGTTAATTAAAAATTATATATTATATATATAGATTCATTATTTGAAACGGCATCCAAAAACAGTTATTACCATTAAATTCTATATAAAATTTTAAATATGTTTTAGCCTTAATAATGTTGAAAATAATTATATAACATGCTAGAGCTACATTTGCGCGTTTCATGTTAATGCGTAGGCTTTTTTTGAAAAATACAAGTTTAAGAAGTTGAAATGGCCGAATTACAAAGTAAGACATTTTCTCAACTCCTATTTCGTTACGCTACTTACTCCTTTCTTGTACAACACCATTGAGAATAAAGTAAATAGTTAAAATTGGATACTGTAAGAAGTTCAACTTTGTTTCTGGAAACGCAATATTCGAAAAATTCCAATAAAATATATGACATTCGCTTTGATTCAACTAATCCTTTCGATTTCGAACAACAGATTTGGAGGACAACAAAAATGTCATCATAAAATATTGAATGGATCGATTACAGATACGCAGTATAAAGATTTTAAATAGCATTTGATAAAGTTAAGTTTTTTGGGGTTCTATACCCAAAAAAGGTAGAAAATGACATTAACATTAATGTAACGGTTGTATGGAGGTTCTAACAATATTAATATGAATTTGTAAATGTTTTGAAATACGCATGACGTACTAATTCCTACTTAAAATGAGCTAGTTTGATTTCTACAAAGTTACGTCTGTTTTGTCACATCTAAAGAAATTTAAATTTTCGTACAATATACATATCTGTACACCTAAAAATATACTTTTTGAAAATTATAAAATGAATTTTTAATAATATCAATACTTATTGCGATTGTAATTATTGTGAAACATGATAAAATCAATATTAACAAAAAAAACCAATAGGCTGCTTCACAAATTTATTGATTGAAACTCAACGATTGTTTCAATCCAGTCCTAGATCATTTTCAACAGTACAATTAAAATTAGTAAAATTTAAAACATACACAAATATAGATGTACTTTCTACATGATAGCTAGAAGGATAGGGGAAGGTTCAGATACTATTTCAAGTTGATTATTTACCAAATTATGAAGCACTAATACAGTCAAGGATTAAAATCCATTAAAATGGATGAATCGTTCGATTAGTCATTAAAAATAATAAAACTGTAGAGTTTTATTAAATTAGAGGGTGCAATTTGTTACTAATTATTGTGGTACTTAATTTTTGAAACCCTTTATTATAATACCTACTGCAAATGAAGGATAAACCGTTACATTTTATTTATAATATATATAATATATAATACAAATAATGTAAATGGTGACAGTGCAAAATTAAACGTCGTTTTATTTCAACATTAATATGGAATGTCACAAAATAAAAATCAAATCCATAGATTTTCTAAAAAGTGCATTACAGTTGTTTGGCTATACAGTAGTAAAAAATTAATAATTTAGAACATTCTATTCGTGTACCCATGTGTGAATGCAGTTTAATAAAAAAAAGTAATTTCAATTTTCAATAAAAGGCTAATGTTATACAATCTTGTCTTGCAATTGAGCAAAACAAAGTAAACGGAAGAGGGAAATTAAAATGTAAGGTAATTGTTGTAATTAAACTGGCCTTAAACTTAGGACTTGTTCATAAAAAAATTGCTTCTTCAATAATAGAATGGTCAATAATTTTTCTTCCCTCTATATTTTTAATCGGATCAATTTTTATGTACATCAAATTAAATTTAAGCTAACAAATAGTCACGAGCATTTTAAATCACTTTTCGTATTTTTGACTTGAACATCTGTCTGTTATCGCAACGACTTTAACCAACGTTGTACGGTACAAGGCGTACCATTCAAGGTTGGTGAATGTTATCGCGATAACAGGCAGATGTTCAAGTTAAACTTACAAATTTAAACGTGGTTGAGAAAAACTAGTAAAAATACGCATATGAATAAATCGTAGTTTTAAAAGACACAGTATAAATTATATTTGCTCATATAAAATTTAAAGAAAAATGCATTTTTAGAAACTTTGAAAATTATAATATATATTCTTAACAATATTGATACTTATTGCAGTTGTAATTATTGTGAAACATGACAAAATCAATATTAACAAAAAGACAACAATTTATTGATTCAAACTCAACGATTGTTTCAATCCAGTCCTAGATCATTTTCAACAGTACAATTAAAATTAGTAAAATTTAAAACTTACACAAATGTAGATATACTTTTTACATGTTAAATAGAAGGAGAGGGGAAGGTTCAGATACTATTTCAAATTGATTATTTACCAAATTATGTTTGTGAGCTAGGGCTTTCTTAATTTCTAAATTTTCCAGCAAATTTAATTTTTTACTTTTTGAAACGTTGCAATGTAAGATTTTGATATTATCCTGATCTAAATTGTGGCAGGAGTCGATGTAATGTTTTGAAAATCCCGTACTTTTAACATTTTCCTGATACTGTTAATAAGTTCCTTAATCCTAATCCCAAGAGCACTCCCGCTGTGTACCATGTAAGATGCATTACAGTTTTTACAAAATAGATGGTAAATACAGCTGTTTTGTAACATGTTCTTTTTAGGTTTGTTATTCACGAATAAATTTTTAAGATTGATGTAATAGGTTTCTATTGCGTGAATTCCTGTAGTTTTTAATTTTTTTTTTAATTTAATGGTAATTTTGTTAATAAAATTTACTGGGGTAAAAGAGTTGACGTAAAGACTTTGAAATATTCGTATAAATTAAGTTAGACATAATTGTGTTATTTTTTCGTGCAATTAGCCTATCTACAATTTTTGGGTTAAAACCGTTGTCTTTGATTATTACTTTTATTGTGTTTACTTCAGTATAATAATTTTTTTCTTTGAGAGGTATGTTTAATAAACGATTTATAAGGGAGTGAAAGACTGCATATTTTGCTTGTATTGGTTGGTATGAATCTGATGGAATAATTGAGCCTGTACTTGTTGGTTTCCTGTAGATGTTAAAATTGACTAGTTTGTCATTTATATTTATTTTATTTATATACATAACATTTTTAGCATACTGAGAATTTGTTTCGGAGTTTTGAGCAGGACCCTTTATATATTTTTTGTTTAAACGGACCTTATGTTGGACTTATAACAAATGAGCTACATCGTCGCAAACTAGTAAATAAACGGAATTTGATATAACTCTTCCTACTGCTAGTAAATTTCGATCTTAAGTTGCGTAATTATTTTCCGTCTTTTTAATATTTTCAAGAAACAATTAGTAGTCAGATTAATAAATTTATAAATACCTACCTGAAGAATTTATTTTTACTTTACTTAATTATTTCAACCTACAGTTTATCATAGAATAAAACTAACTAACTGAACATTTGTTTATTCAGTATAATGTCAGATTTAATTTTAAAATATTTTTTAACACTCTCGGTATATATTTCCACGCAAGATAAACAATTTTATTTCGTTGCTCACATCGAACAAAAAGTTCGAAATGTCTCGGCTTGAATTTAACCCAACAGAGCCTCAAAGATCTCCAAAAGGACGTCAAAGGTGAACAAGTTTTAGAACGGCACAAAGCTGATAGTGATAAGAAACTCGTTGTATCTGCCTATTATGTAGAAAAGTAAATGTGTTTGTATCAGTTATGTTCTTGGGATCTAACAAGTGAACGACTAATGCGGTAAAGCAACTATTCATTTCGCAAAGTTAAATAATATAAAGATAGCTGAAAAATTAATAACGTTGGTGTAAGAATTTATGGTGGGGGTTATGCAATTGTGGAAACGTTATCAATAAATATTATATATAATATATAATTGCGATGTAATTTTAGTTATTGCACAACTTATTTTTTCTTTGTATTTTCGTTAGTACTTTCTCTCTCGAATATTTATTAATAAAATTTCATTTAATCTGTCAAATACGAACGACTTTATACTTTTTTTAATGTTTGAATTAATTTATACCTACTATAGATTACCCCAAATTAATGAGTAAAATTTGAGGTAATCTGTACTGGGTACAAATTAATTCAAAAATTAAAATTATATTAATGTGTTTAAAAGTGTAAATGATTAATAATATAAATGGTAGTAATAAAGTTAGAATCACTAAAATTTGTAATTATCAACTTAGAAATGTAAAAGGTTTAAATTTAATTGAATTGCAGTTGAAGACAAATCGAAGAGACCAACCCCATCCTAAATACCAAGGAAGGATTCGTACCCGACAAATCATTAACACATGATGTCAGTTAACACCTACTTCTATCTCTGTGTTGAAAACATCTTTAATCAAGAATAATGGTATGTTTGTCTTTATAATAACAAAAAATATATAAAATTACCTATTAATAGTCCTGTGGTTTAATAGAGTAATAGCAAAATAACATGTTAAATTTTAACTTGTTTTTGTTAATTACTAATTACTATTTACTAATATCATTTTGAAATATTTCTTCGTCATTTTAAAAGAATTATTTATTACAAGAGAAGCTTAATTCGAATAGCCTTTATTAGAAACAGTTCATTTGCGAGTTTTATACTTTTTTGTGTGTATATTCGAAATAATGGATTAAATAATTAAAAGTCAATTTACAATACAGTCATTTACTATTTAAAATACAATAAGTTTGGCCCCTAATTATTATATTTTTTAACAATAACTTGTAGGGTGTGTTCGACATTACTTTAAAATTCTGTTATCACTTTTACAATAGGAGTAATAATCGCAAATTAATTATATTTGAATATCGTTTAATACAAAAAATCGTTTTACAGTCATATTTCGCAACCTCTGGATGCCATATGTCGTGAAGCATTTTTTGTAGCAGTCATGTTTCACTTCAAAACGTTGCTGTACCAAAGGAAGCGGAAAAGTACCTTTTTGCACTGGAAATAAACAACGTGGTCTCCATTGTCAAAGAAAAAATTTATGACAATGAATTAGTAAGTAAAACATTAATCAAAGGTAGTAGTAGTAAATTTTTTATTAAATTATCTCAGAAGCGTCGACTTGTTAGACATTTGTAACCAACATACTTTCAATAGTCAAATTTTAACTATCCCTTCAGAAATGTCGAAAGTAGAACAGCAGAAATAATGTTGAACTACAAGGTTCCTTACGTTCTTTCCAAAAATGTGAATGTTAGTATAAAATAAGTGATAAAGCATTTATTTTAATTGTTTTTGTATAATCCCTAATAGAAAATATGCGTATAGGTATTTTGACTTTAATATGGGAAGTAGAAGATTAAGGGAAAGAAGAAAACTACTTTTATTAAATATTTAATTTTGAACATATAACTGTTTGTTTATTTTGCTTATTAATTGTATCTATTATTTTGCTTTTATTTGTCTTTAAATTCACATGAAATAGAATGACATCACATCGTGGGTTTTTATTTTATTTTGTCTTATTTATTTAATGGTGTAGTTAATTCGTTTTTTGTCCGTTTCTATAGATTAGCCGACAAATGTGAGAGAATTGGAATTGAATTATTCTACTGAAACAACCAATGTCTACGGTGGTGTCGTTTTTCCTGGGCTTCGTCTACTGTTGACGTCTTCACCTTGCAACATAATGCAGTTTATTTTCGATAATAAGAGAGCAACTGGAAATTTATTTGGCAACCACTGAATCAACAAATTGTCTGCAATAGTATCGCTTTTCCTGGATTTGATTTGCTTTTCACACTTGCAATCTTTGGAACGTTACATTCTACAGTCAATTAAGGTGAGAATATATGACATTACTAATATTAATTACTCGTTATTAATCTATTACTACCCTATCTGTTTCAGATCGACGGTGGAGAAGACAAAGAAGACCCCGTAGTTAGATTATATCATTATTTTATTTCAATCGACTTTTTATTTTGCATGCTACATAACTCATTTTATTTGAATTAATTTTTTATTTGGTATGTTTTTTATTCGAATTAATCATTTTTTTTGTATGCTATTTAGTTCATTTTATTTGAATTTATTTATCATTTTACACGTTATTTTTTAATGAGAATTCATATTTTATTTTGCATGTTTTTATCACTTTTTTATTTGCACGTTTCTTGCTTACCTCTTCGCTTTGCTTACTGCATATTCTTACTATCTTGCTTCGCATTTACACTACGACGTCCACATGATTCAACGTTTCGTTATCGTGTTCAATTCTCTTCTCAGCTTTGTGGGCCGAGGGAGGGCCTCCCCGAACGAATCCCCTTAGCCTTAGCTATTTAGTTGTTCTTTGAAAGTACCTTAGGTGCTTTCCCGTGAGTCTACTCTAGCGTTATTTCATTTCAGACAGAGTACAGCGGAGTTATCTGGAATAGAAGGAATAGCCGACTGCCTGGCTTGCCTTGACGAAATCTGTCCGATCTTTTCTACCAATCTATTAGTTTTTGTCGTTAGTCCTGCTTAATGCTCTATTCGCTTTCAGATAATATGATATTTCCTAAGAAGACTGAAGACATCGTATTTATTTCATTTTATTGTATTTTCTTTGAAATTTTGTTCATTCGTTTTATTGTGTTTCTCTTGCAGGTATTTTGTCTTGTATTTTATAAACTGTTATATTAATACATTTGCAATTTAGGATAATAATTAACTCTTCTAAATTTATTTTTAGCATAATTGTTAAAACCAAATTGATTTTCATTAATAACTTTAATAATTAGAAGTAATTTGGGCGGATAGGGTGGCTATAAGGGGCGATGTGGAGGCCACAGATGGTTAGGAGTGCTTTTTGCTCCAAGCATAACGTTTAAATAATAATATAACAGTTTATTGAAACTTCTTTGAAATTTCGTTCGTTTTCATGTATTTCTTTTACAGGTATTTTGTTTTGTATTTTCTTTGAAATTCTGTTCATTCGTTTTATTGTGTTTCTCTTACAGGTATTTTGTCTTGTATTTTATAAACTGTTATATTAATACATTTGCAATTTAGGATAATAATTAACTCTTCTAAATTCATTTTTGGCATAATTGTTAAAACCAAATTGATTTTCATTAATAACTTTAATAATTAGAAGTAATTTGGGCGGATAGGGTGGCTATAAGGGGCGATGTGGAGGCCACAGATGGTTAGGAGTGCTTTTTGCTCCAAACATAACGTTTAAATAATAATATAACAGTTTATTGAAACTTCTTTGAAATTTCGTTCGTTTTCATGTATTTCTTTTACAGGTATTTTGTTTTGTATTTTAAACTGTTACTTTAATGTATTCGCAATTTAAACTAGTAATAAAACTTTTCTAAATTGAGTTTTTGAGTTAATCGTTAAAACTAAATTGAATTTAATTAGTAATTTTAATAATTGAAAACAATTTAGGCGAAGAAGGCGACCATAAGGGTCGATGTGGAGGCTACAGAGGGTTAGAGTGTCTTGTATGACCCTTAGGCTATTTAAATATTAACATAACAGTTTATAAAAAAAATAATATTGACCATGTAATTGTTTATAATTTATTTTATTACTTTATGTATGTTATAACTGTTAATTAATAGTTAATATGTATAGCAAATGTACTCACTTATTTATTATAATTATGAAATTTATTAATAAATATTATGAAAATTATCAGCAAAAATATTCTTCACGTTTTGTATTTTGCAGTGATTGGTAATAAATCTACTTGTTATAATACATTGCATTTTATTTGATAACTTAACATAAATAAAACGAAATATACAAATACACACAAGATTTTCCCAGACGAAAGTGCTAATTAAATAAAAAAATTGCCTTTAATATCTTTCCGCACCAGGCCATATGACGTCACAAATACGTTAAAACGTAATTGTTGGATATTTAACCACGACTTCTCATACACACCGATGACCTTTATCAACCTATGCTCTCCTAATACAAATGTAGAAAATTTAGAGAATTTTCAAATTTTGGTTTGTCACGTTATTTGTTGAACAGACCTTGTATACAATGCAAAACTGAAATTTTCTGTAAACTTTGAATATTTGTATCAGGAGAGCATAAGTGTCATTGTTTGTCAAAATATTTTTAGATAGGACCTCGTATGGTTCGCGCCTTTCAAAAGTTTAGATTCCTATCATTAGTTTTGCTATTCTCCGATAGATGCCGCTACAGATTTGTATAGTTAAAAATAAGTCGTTCCAAGTTAATTGTTTGGTGGACTTAACAATACTTTTGGTGTATGGAATTGAGATTAAACAGAATTAAAACCATTTCTAATGTTTATAAATTGATTTATTAAGATTCTTATTCAGACCAAATCATTTATTACATTATTTAATCATATTCATGTTACTAAAATGCTATCAATTAGGAATAAATACATTTCAACAGGAATTTATTACACTTACAACAAAATTATGTACAATATATTGTTTATAAGCTGTTACGTTAATTTTTAAAGTTCTTTCTATTCTTAAAATTACTAATTAAATTCAATTTAGTTTTAACAATTAACTCAAAAACTCAATTTAGAAAAGTTTTATTACTAGTTTATTTGCGATTACATTAAAATACCAGTTTAAAATACAAAACAAAATACCTGTAAAAGAAATACATGAAAACGAACGAAATTTCAAAGAAGTTTCAATAAACTGTTATATTATTATTTAAACGTTATGTTTGGAGCAAAAAGCACTCCTAACCATCTGTGGCCTCCACATCGCCCCTTATAGCCACCCTATCCGCCCAAATTACTTCTAATTATTAAAGTTATTAATGAAAATCAATTTGGTTTTAACAATTATGCCAAAAATAAATTTAGAAGAGTTAATTATTATCCTAAATTGCAAATGTATTAATATAACAGTTTATAAAATACAAGACAAAATACCTGTAAGAGAAACACAATAAAACGAATGAACAGAATTTCAAAGAAAATACAAAACAAAATACCTGTAAAAGAAATACATGAAAACGAACGAAATTTCAAAGAAGTTTCAATAAACTGTTATATTATTATTTAAACGTTATGCTTGGAGCAAAAAAGCACTCCTAACCATCTGTGGCCTCCACATCGCCCCTTATAGCCACCCTATCCGCCCAAATTACTTCTAATTATTAAAGTTATTAATGAAAATCAATTTGGTTTTAACAATTATGCCAAAAATAAATTTAGAAGAGTTAATTATTATCCTAAATTGCAAATGTATTAATATAACAGTTTATAAAATACAAGACAAAATACCTGCAAGAGAAACAATAAAACGAATGAACAAAATTTCAAAGAAAATACAATAAAATGAAATAAATACGATGTCTTCAGTCTTCTTAGGAAATATCATATTATCTGAAAGCGAATAGAGCATTAAGCAGGACTAACGACAAAAACTAATAGATTGGTAGAAAAGATCGGACAGATTTCGTCAAGGCAAGCCAGGCAGTCGGCTATTCCTTCTATTCCAGATAACTCCGCTGTACCCTGTCTGAAATGAAATAACGCTAGAGTAGACTCACGGGAAAGCACCTAAGGTACTTTCAAAGAACAACTAAATAGCTAAGGCTAAGGGGATTCGTTCGGGGAGGCCCTCCCTCGGCCCACAAAGCTGAGAAGAGAATTGAACACGATAACGAAACGTTGAATCATGTGGACGTCGTAGTGTAAATGCGAAGCAAGATAGTAAGAATATGCAGTAAGCAAAGCGAAGAGGTAAGCAAGAAACGTGCAAATAAAAAAGTGATAAAAACATGCAAAATAAAATATGAATTCTCATTAAAAAATAACGTGTAAAATGATAAATAAATTCAATTAAAATGAACTAAATAGCATACAAAATAAAAGATTAATTCGAATAAAAAACATATCAAATAAAAAATTAATTCAAATAAAATGAGTTATGTAGCATGCAAAATAAAAAGTCGATTGAAATAAAATAATGATATAATCTAACTACGGGGTCTTCTTTGTCTTCTCCACCGTCGATCTGAAACAGATAGGGTAGTAATAGATTAATAACGAGTAATTAATATTAGTAATGTCATATATTCTCACCTTAATTGACTGTAGAATGTAACGTTCCAAAGATTGCAAGTGTGAAAAGCAAATCAAATCCAGGAAAAGCGATACTATTGCAGACAATTTGTTGATTCAGTGGTTGCCAAATAAATTTCCAGTTGCTCTCTTATTATCGAAAATAAACTGCATTATGTTGCAAGGTGAAGACGTCAACAGTAGACGAAGCCCAGGAAAAACGACACCACCGTAGACATTGGTTGTTTCAGTAGAATAATTCAATTCCAATTCTCTCACATTTGTCGGCTAATCTATAGAAACGGACAAAAAACGAATTAACTACACCATTAAATAAATAAGACAAAATAAAATAAAAACCCACGATGTGATGTCATTCTATTTCATGTGAATTTAAAGACAAATAAAAGCAAAATAATAGATACAATTAATAAGCAAAATAAACAAACAGTTATATGTTCAAAATTAAATATTTAATAAAAGTAGTTTTCTTCTTTCCCTTAATCTTCTACTTCCCATATTAAAGTCAAAATACCTATACGCATATTTTCTATTAGGGATTATACAAAAACAATTAAAATAAATGCTTTATCACTTATTTTATACTAACATTCACATTTTTGGAAAGAACGTAAGGAACCTTGTAGTTCAACATTATTTCTGCTGTTCTACTTTCGACATTTCTGAAGGGATAGTTAAAATTTGACTATTGAAAGTATGTTGGTTACAAATGTCTAACAAGTCGACGCTTCTGAGATAATTTAATAAAAAATTTACTACTACTACCTTTGATTAATGTTTTACTTACTAATTCATTGTCATAAATTTTTTCTTTGACAATGGAGACCACGTTGTTTATTTCCAGTGCAAAAAGGTACTTTTCCGCTTCCTTTGGTACAGCAACGTTTTGAAGTGAAACATGACTGCTACAAAAAATGCTTCACGACATATGGCATCCAGAGGTTGCGAAATATGACTGTAAAACGATTTTTTGTATTAAACGATATTCAAATATAATTAATTTGCGATTATTACTCCTATTGTAAAAGTGATAACAGAATTTTAAAGTAATGTCGAACACACCCTACAAGTTATTGTTAAAAAATATAATAATTAGGGGCCAAACTTATTGTATTTTAAATAGTAAATGACTGTATTGTAAATTGACTTTTAATTATTTAATCCATTATTTCGAATATACACACAAAAAAGTATAAAACTCGCAAATGAACTGTTTCTAATAAAGGCTATTCGAATTAAGCTTCTCTTGTAATAAATAATTCTTTTAAAATGACGAAGAAATATTTCAAAATGATATTAGTAAATAGTAATTAGTAATTAACAAAAACAAGTTAAAATTTAACATGTTATTTTGCTATTACTCTATTAAACCACAGGACTATTAATAGGTAATTTTATATATTTTTTGTTATTATAAAGACAAACATACCATTATTCTTGATTAAAGATGTTTTCAACACAGAGATAGAAGTAGGTGTTAACTGACATCATGTGTTAATGATTTGTCGGGTACGAATCCTTCCTTGGTATTTAGGATGGGGTTGGTCTCTTCGATTTGTCTTCAACTGCAATTCAATTAAATTTAAACCTTTTACATTTCTAAGTTGATAATTACAAATTTTAGTGATTCTAACTTTATTACTACCATTTATTATTAGAATTTTTGAATTAATTTGTACCCAGTACAGATTACCTCAAATTTTACTCATTAATTTGGGGTAATCTATAGTAGGTATAAATTAATTCAAACATTAAAAAAAGTATAAAGTCGTTCGTATTTGACAGATTAAATGAAATTTTATTAATAAATATTCGAGAGAGAAAGTACTAACGAAAATACAAAGAAAAAATAAGTTGTGCAATAACTAAAATTACATCGCAATTATATATTATATATAATATTTATTGATAACGTTTCCACAATTGCATAACCCCCACCATAAATTCTTACACCAACGTTATTAATTTTTCAGCTATCTTTATATTATTTAACTTTGCGAAATGAATAGTTGCTTTACCGCATTAGTCGTTCACTTGTTAGATCCCAAGAACATAACTGATACAAACACATTTACTTTTCTACATAATAGGCAGATACAACGAGTTTCTTATCACTATCAGCTTTGTGCCGTTCTAAAACTTGTTCACCTTTGACGTCCTTTTGGAGATCTTTGAGGCTCTGTTGGGTTAAATTCAAGCCGAGACATTTCGAACTTTTTGTTCGATGTGAGCAACGAAATAAAATTGTTTATCTTGCGTGGAAATATATACCGAGAGTGTTAAAAAATATTTTAAAATTAAATCTGACATTATACTGAATAAACAAATGTTCAGTTAGTTAGTTTTATTCTATGATAAACTGTAGGTTGAAATAATTAAGTAAAGTAAAAATAAATTCTTCAGGTAGGTATTTATAAATTTATTAATCTGACTACTAATTGTTTCTTGAAAATATTAAAAAGACGGAAAATAATTACGCAACTTAAGATCGAAATTTACTAGCAGTAGGAAGAGTTATATCAAATTCCGTTTATTTACTAGTTTGCGACGATGTAGCTCATTTGTTATAAGTCCAACATAAGGTC
This sequence comes from Agrilus biguttatus, assembly GCA_963921985.1. Lineage (NCBI taxonomy): Eukaryota > Metazoa > Arthropoda > Insecta > Coleoptera > Buprestidae > Agrilus > Agrilus biguttatus. The sequence continues at coordinate 34,761,627 of OY998117.1, forward strand.
CGTTTAAACAAAAAATATATAAAGGGTCCTGCTCAAAACTCCGAAACAAATTCTCAGTATGCTAAAAATGTTATGTATATAAATAAAATAAATATAAATGACAAACTAGTCAATTTTAACATCTACAGGAAACCAACAAGTACAGGCTCAATTATTCCATCAGATTCATACCAACCAATACAAGCAAAATATGCAGTCTTTCACTCCCTTATAAATCGTTTATTAAACATACCTCTCAAAGAAAAAAATTATTATACTGAAGTAAACACAATAAAAGTAATAATCAAAGACAACGGTTTTAACCCAAAAATTGTAGATAGGCTAATTGCACGAAAAAATAACACAATTATGTCTAACTTAATTTATACGAATATTTCAAAGTCTTTACGTCAACTCTTTTACCCCAGTAAATTTTATTAACAAAATTACCATTAAATTAAAAAAAAAATTAAAAACTACAGGAATTCACGCAATAGAAACCTATTACATCAATCTTAAAAATTTATTCGTGAATAACAAACCTAAAAAGAACATGTTACAAAACAGCTGTATTTACCATCTATTTTGTAAAAACTGTAATGCATCTTACATGGTACACAGCGGGAGTGCTCTTGGGATTAGGATTAAGGAACTTATTAACAGTATCAGGAAAATGTTAAAAGTACGGGATTTTCAAAACATTACATCGACTCCTGCCACAATTTAGATCAGGATAATATCAAAATCTTACATTGCAACGTTTCAAAAAGTAAAAAATTAAATTTGCTGGAAAATTTAGAAATTAAGAAAGCCCTAGCTCACAAACATAATTTGGTAAATAATCAATTTGAAATAGTATCTGAACCTTCCCCTCTCCTTCTATTTAACATGTAAAAAGTATATCTACATTTGTGTAAGTTTTAAATTTTACTAATTTTAATTGTACTGTTGAAAATGATCTAGGACTGGATTGAAACAATCGTTGAGTTTGAATCAATAAATTGTTGTCTTTTTGTTAATATTGATTTTGTCATGTTTCACAATAATTACAACTGCAATAAGTATCAATATTGTTAAGAATATATATTATAATTTTCAAAGTTTCTAAAAATGCATTTTTCTTTAAATTTTATATGAGCAAATATAATTTATACTGTGTCTTTTAAAACTACGATTTATTCATATGCGTATTTTTACTAGTTTTTCTCAACCACGTTTAAATTTGTAAGTTTAACTTGAACATCTGCCTGTTATCGCGATAACATTCACCAACCTTGAATGGTACGCCTTGTACCGTACAACGTTGGTTAAAGTCGTTGCGATAACAGACAGATGTTCAAGTCAAAAATACGAAAAGTGATTTAAAATGCTCGTGACTATTTGTTAGCTTAAATTTAATTTGATGTACATAAAAATTGATCCGATTAAAAATATAGAGGGAAGAAAAATTATTGACCATTCTATTATTGAAGAAGCAATTTTTTTATGAACAAGTCCTAAGTTTAAGGCCAGTTTAATTACAACAATTACCTTACATTTTAATTTCCCTCTTCCGTTTACTTTGTTTTGCTCAATTGCAAGACAAGATTGTATAACATTAGCCTTTTATTGAAAATTGAAATTACTTTTTTTTATTAAACTGCATTCACACATGGGTACACGAATAGAATGTTCCAAATTATTAATTTTTTACTACTGTATAGCCAAACAACTGTAATGCACTTTTTAGAAAATCTATGGATTTGATTTTTATTTTGTGACATTCCATATTAATGTTGAAATAAAACGACGTTTAATTTTGCACTGTCACCATTTACATTATTTGTATTATATATTATATATATTATAAATAAAATGTAACGGTTTATCCTTCATTTGCAGTAGGTATTATAATAAAGGGTTTCAAAAATTAAGTACCACAATAATTAGTAACAAATTGCACCCTCTAATTTAATAAAACTCTACAGTTTTATTATTTTTAATGACTAATCGAACGATTCATCCATTTTAATGGATTTTAATCCTTGACTGTATTAGTGCTTCATAATTTGGTAAATAATCAACTTGAAATAGTATCTGAACCTTCCCCTATCCTTCTAGCTATCATGTAGAAAGTACATCTATATTTGTGTATGTTTTAAATTTTACTAATTTTAATTGTACTGTTGAAAATGATCTAGGACTGGATTGAAACAATCGTTGAGTTTCAATCAATAAATTTGTGAAGCAGCCTATTGGTTTTTTTTGTTAATATTGATTTTATCATGTTTCACAATAATTACAATCGCAATAAGTATTGATATTATTAAAAATTCATTTTATAATTTTCAAAAAGTATATTTTTAGGTGTACAGATATGTATATTGTACGAAAATTTAAATTTCTTTAGATGTGACAAAACAGACGTAACTTTGTAGAAATCAAACTAGCTCATTTTAAGTAGGAATTAGTACGTCATGCGTATTTCAAAACATTTACAAATTCATATTAATATTGTTAGAACCTCCATACAACCGTTACATTAATGTTAATGTCATTTTCTACCTTTTTTGGGTATAGAACCCCAAAAAACTTAACTTTATCAAATGCTATTTAAAATCTTTATACTGCGTATCTGTAATCGATCCATTCAATATTTTATGATGACATTTTTGTTGTCCTCCAAATCTGTTGTTCGAAATCGAAAGGATTAGTTGAATCAAAACGAATGTCATATATTTTATTGGAATTTTTCGAATATTGCGTTTCCAGAAACAAAGTTGAACTTCTTACAGTATCCAATTTTAACTATTTACTTTATTCTCAATGGTGTTGTACAAGAAAGGAGTAAGTAGCGTAACGAAATAGGAGTTGAGAAAATGTCTTACTTTGTAATTCGGCCATTTCAACTTCTTAAACTTGTATTTTTCAAAAAAAGCCTACGCATTAACATGAAACGCGCAAATGTAGCTCTAGCATGTTATATAATTATTTTCAACATTATTAAGGCTAAAACATATTTAAAATTTTATATAGAATTTAATGGTAATAACTGTTTTTGGATGCCGTTTCAAATAATGAATCTATATATATAATATATAATTTTTAATTAACAAAAACCATGAAAATTACAAACATAAAAATACGCACATATATTTTTGGCACATTAAACAATTATTTTGAACCTCCCAAGGGATGAAAATAATGTAAAAAGGTATGTAGAATTCAGCAATGATAAAAGTGTTTGGATGCGGTTTGATATATAATAAAGGCTCTATAAAATCTGTGATAATCATAAACTTAAATACGAGCAGGTATATTATTGGCATATAAAAGTACTATTCTGAACGTTCTAAGGATTAAAAGATCTGCATGTAATATTATTTCTAGCATCGAAGCTCCAAAGTAAAATCATATTTGGCTATGAACAAGACTTGATATTTTTGATTACCTTCATTAAAAATGGTCAGCTATTATTATTTCTGCTATCGACTATTATATCTTTTAATTGTTGTTTTTGTCAGCCGTTACACTTTTTTAATTGGTGCCTTATTACCTCATTGTCGATATGCCAAATACAATAAAGCCAACTTTAACGAAAACGAAATCATTTTCGTAATTAAATGCACAAACACACAAGAACATGTTCTAATGAATTTATTCCTCTTTTCAATTTTCAAAATTAGAAACCAATAAAGGTTCTCAAATTAATTTCTTTCTAGCTCTAAAGATACGGAAAAAGAAATGTGAAAATTTCTAAAAGCAGGAAATGTACTATACTACAGAAAGGTTTCTACCACTTTATATATTATTAACAAATACTTAATACGCAACGTTTAGGAAATATTTTTTACTGATGTTCGAGTTTAGTATTAACATCCTAGACTATTTCATATGCTTATCACAATTATCAGTTGGAAAGTGAAATAAAAGAGGAATTTTTAGATCAAAGATTAAAAATTTCTAAAAATAAAATTTTCTTTACATTTTATATGAACAAACATAATTTATACTGTGTCTCTTAAAACTACGATTTATTCATGTGCGGATTTTTACTAGTTTTTCTCAACCACGTTTAAATTTATAAGTTTAACTTGAACATCTGCCTGTTATCGCGATAACATTCGTCAACCTTGAATGGTAATGGTACGCCTTGTACCGTACAGCGTTGGTAAAAGTCCTCGCGATAACAGACAGTTGTTCAAGTCAAAAATACCAAAAGTGATTTAAAATGCTCCTGAGTATTTGTTAGCTTAAATTTAATTTGATGTACATAAAAATTGATCCGATTAAAAATGTAGAAGGAAGAAAAATTATTGGCCATCCTATTGTTGAAGAAGCAATTTTTTTTAAGATCAAGTTCAAATTTTAAAATCAGTTTAATTACAACAATTACCTTACATTTTAATTTCCATATTCCGTTTACTTTACTTTGCTCAATTGCAAGCCAATATGGTATAACATTAGTGTTTTATTGAAAATTGAAATTACCTTTATTTATAAAATTGTACTCACACGTGGGTACACGAATATTAATTTTTTGCTACTGTATAGTCAAACAACTGTAATGAAGTTTATTAAACTAATTACATAATTGAAACCTAGCGGTTTATGTTTCATTCGTAGTAGGTATTATAATAAAGAGTTTCAAAAATTAAGTACCACAATAATTAGTAATAAAAAAATAAGGCCATCAACGCGTGTTTAATTCCTTAAAACTCTTTTTCAATCATGTTCTGATTTATGCGCTAGCTATTTCCAAAATTTATGTATAAATCCATTAGTGATAAGACCTGCACTTACAATTTATGAGCAAGTTCAATTCTTAAATTGATAAAATATTGGAATCACTTTTCTTTACAGACTGTTGATTATGTCCTAAAAAGTGGTGGATTAAAAAACTACTACGTTTAAGGGTCTTTATTGAATTTGTCACTAAAGATAATAAAACCGCGGAGTATTATTAAATTAGAGGGTGCAATATGGTGAATGGGATAAAAATGAACCCCTTTTAGTTTTTTAATTATAACCAGAAAAAGAAGCAAAATTCAGATTTTATTATTACAAATTTAAAAATAGCCAATTACTAATTAACTTAGCAATAGATTTAAGTCAATATGTATGATTAAATTTGTTCCCTACCCTGGAGCCCTACAAATACTATGTAAAGAAGGATGTATTGTATAATTTTAAGTTTAATGTAAACTTCTAATGAAACCAATGTTTGGCGAAACAATTGTTATGTGTAATTAATAAATCTGTTCAAATTTACATTAGTATTGTTTTTTCTTTATTAGGCATTTTATTATTTTAAAATAGGTAATATTACTTTGTTCTGTTTGATTTGATGCTAACGTTTTTGCCTTTTATGGAAATACATTTTTTATTGAAATCCACCTTCACAATTAAATTAATCAAAAATGTATCATGCAAATAATAAAACGTTAAAAGATATGTGTATTAACTAAGTATAAATACGAATAAATAAATATGATCATTGATTCCTTATAAATGAAGTTGTATCTAAAGCTCAAAATTTATGCATAAGTACCTATACATATCGAACAAATAGTAGAATGATTATTTATATATTGCTTGTAGGCCGTGGTCGATGTGAACCGTTTCGTACAGACGTTTCGTCAGCAACTGCGGCTGATATCCTCAGTGGGTGCTACGTTGACTACGCGGGCGAAGATTATACCTCGAAGTCGAAGTAGCACCCACTGAGGATGTCTGCTGCAGTTGCTGACGAAACGTCTGGACGAAACCGTTCAAATCGACCACGGCCTACAAGCGATATATAAATAATCATTCTACTATGAATTCCGGCCGTGAAAGCTTATGTTCTTCTATATCGAACAAAGATATATTAATGTGAAGGTACAGCAATTTAGAATATTATTTCAAGTGCAATTGTTGTAAAATTTTAACTAAGAAAAACAATATTTCAAGAAAATTTTAGATTTTTTTTAATTAAAACGTTACTGAATATTTCTATTAATTTAAATGTACAAAAAACGTTAACAAAATATCGGTATTAACAGTAAAATAGTAGATAAAAATTCAAATCTACACACATCCAAAGGGAATAAATATAAAACATTAAAATAAAATTCAAAATCAAAGTAATTTAATTAAAGAAAAAATGTTTTATAATGTTCCAAAATGTTTAATAGTAAACTCTACAATACTCAGTATGATTCCGATGTATTCTTGAGAAATACTTAATAAGTTGAGACAACTACAGTCTTTACTATTACGCCTTTTGAAATATGAATCATTTTTGCTTTATTTATGCTTAATATTAAAAAAATTATTAAAGAAAATAATTTTACCTTATTCTCTAGTAGTGCTTCTGTAATAAGGATATTATTTTGTCTATTATAAACAATAAAACGTAGAGAAATAAAAGAACTATTAAAACCGGGCTCGTCTCTTATTTAACACAATACACGCTCGCAACTTGTGACCCGACTTGTTTATGAATAATACTGGTTCACTGGTAGTAACATTACGAGATGAACCAATGGCACATGCGGACATGCGCTGTGCATTTCTAATGGAATATGTTGGAATTTGAAACATACATAATTAGAAAGTAAAGCAAATAAAAGAAATATATTAATACTTATTTTTAAAGAATCTAGTGATGGTTGTATAATATTTAATAATAAAAACTTCTTAACAAATGTGAAACTTAGCGAAGTGTCTTCTTGTTTCTTGATTTCTAAGAAGTTTTTATTATTATTAATTATATTTCACTAAGTGCCGTGCGAACTTTCAACTTCCCACGTATATTTTACAGTTGATGTATTTTGTAATTAATTAAAAGCAAATGATATTTTGTATTATTATCATTTTTTTTGTTTGAAACGTGCAGTTTGCATACAATTTACAATCAAAAATATATATTTTCATTCCATGCATTAACGTAAACCTATATTCTTTCATTTTCGATTTTTGTACTTGAGGACTGCCTTATATTATTTTTTTTGTCTAGTTAATACAAGAAGGCATACCTAAACAATTAATGATATCGTTGTAGGAATATAAGCCAAGATGGAAATAATTTTATTTATCACAACCAACAACCTGGCTCTCCTCAATTGTAGGTACCTTAAAAAGGGGAAGAAATAGAAATTGAATATTGAATGATTTTTAATTATTTTACTTAGTCTGTTTTATTTATCATACCCAACATAAATAGTCGTTTGATTACTGAAAAGAAGGCAGCCTAAAGTGAATTAACTATGTAAGTTTCATAAAACTATACTTTAAATAAACAGAAGTACGTTAAAATTCAGTTTAGAAATAATAAATTAATACACTTATTTTATTTTAAATTAAATAATGTAGATATTGTGAATAAATTAAACACTTAATAAAATAGCTTAAATTTGATCTAATTGAGTACTTCTCTTTATAAATATCCCTACGCTAAATATATTACGTTATTATCTTAAGCTTTACTCATGATTTTAATATGTTAAGCTTTTTATTAAACAATACAAAACCTATAAATATTAAAAGCATGGGAAAGAAGACTTTACTAGACATTTTTCTCGTAAACAGATAAAATTGCACAAACGGTACTTCTTTTACAATAAAAATATTAGAAATCACGGTTTATATTAAAATTTTCCTCTTCTAGTAGTAGGAAAAAAATTACTTTTTTTAATCATAAATATATAATAAACAACGATGTGTTATTTTGATTAAAAAAATGCATAACTTTTATATAGAAAATTTTATGCCCTTCTCAATTGATTTAATCCCATTCGTATATTTTTTTTTGTTCTCGAGATATAGATGAAATTACCTGGTGGTTTTCTTTTAAACTGAAAAAAGAAACACTAAATATCAACATTATGAGCTCTGCTTGGACCAAAGTTCTTCTCATATGTATTTGCAACTATTAAACCTGTTTGAAAGAAAAAACAATTATGTCACCCTAATCTGCTTTCTTTAGGTAAAACTAAATATTTTATTATGTATAAGGTAATTAAAATTTACATAACAAAAATATATGATTTAACAATAAATATATGAATTTCTTATCAAATATACAATACAAAGGTAGTACAATATCATTGGGTTGCTTTTTGTGGTTCATTCAATTGTATTTATAGGGCTTTAGTTTACGTTTATATAACGTACTGGAACTAATCACTCAGTGAACACAAACAAGTTCACTCATATTTCTCTCATGTAACTACAATTTTATGTAAAGCTACTTTGCGTTAAAATCCTTGACCTGTCCTTAGATATAACATACGTAGCAAAAATAAAAAATTTTCAATTAAATATATAAAAATATTACAGTTCAAAAAATCCTTATTTCCATAAAACTAAAAGTATTAACATATAAAAAACCGTTGTATATTTAATTTAATAAAAATAGAATTCCTACTAAATAGTTTATGTTTGACCTGACGAGTAGACTGGAACTTTTGGACATGATTGTATCTAAAAATCCGCATTCTTTATTAAATTAAACTTCACGGAGAATTACTTCCGCTGCGTCCGTATAAAAATTTTACATGCAAGCTTTTCACTTCATTTTCCGTTTACTGCTAAAGTACATCATTATGGTGAAGTTTGAAAGTTCAGAAGAATGGTTGAAAGTTAAATTTGAAAAGTGGTTCCTCTCTCAAATGAGGGCAACCGCGTATACCTCTTCAACATCTACAAGAAGTCTTTATAGAATATCAGTAGATCGCACAAAAATAGAATGTAATAATTTTATAGAAAATGAAGCACATGAAAACGTCGAATTTCCAAATCCAGATGTTAAAACATCTACAATAGCAGCAAATGTTAATGCAAGTATTAACGAAGAAGAAATCGTTGGATATGCTATAGAAAATACAAGCAAGCGAAAATATTCAACTGTAGCCAGAACGATTTCTTATCACAGGAAAAAAGAGTCAATCGAGAAATGTTACAAGTCTTTTGAAAGACAATGGAATCATTGGAGTGTTAGGAGGAGCGAAAGAAAACGAAAACAAACTTTAGAAAAAGTTCAACCGCGATTTCCGGTAGTGTTGCATACATACGATAAAGGAATGGACAAAAACTTATCTTACGCCGTTGGAACATAACATAAGTGTAATTAAATAGTTATAGGTAAATTTATTGGCCTTTATAAAAGTTTCTTTTCTATGAAATCACATCACATTCGGAAAATAAAATGTACAGAGAAAGAGCTTTTATACAATCTTTCAATTTTATAAGTAAATATCAACCAAAGTATGTACAGTACAAATGGCAAATTCCTTTGACTTTATGAATTTATTCTACATGGGATCCTTCTAAAATTACCCCTTGTAGTTTCTTAAATTCATATTAAGCAAATATAAGCCTCAGGTAAAATGTAATATAAGTTTTTAAACAAGTTTCTATTAATTTAGATTATTTATTTCTTATTAGTATTAAACAATGTTAAATTTCCTAAATTGTGGTGGGAACTGCATTTGAATCGAATGAGAAATAACTGAGTTATCCCTTTTAAAAGTTTTCCTTCCTCCGTTTTTTTAAGTGGCGCCTAACATTGTTTACTTCCGCATAAGACACTCCTACCAGGGGCAACGTACTGAATTTGACCTAGTTGTTTTGAACAAAAAAATGGCCGCCCACGTAATAGCCAATCACATGCATCACAATAATAAAGTTTGCATATCTAAGCTACCTAAATTAGTCACCCCCGATACTATTGTAGTGTGTACTTGGTTCCCACAAATTTTAGGTTATAATTACGTAAATACATGTAATCATAATTTTGTTCGTTAAAATTACTGTTTTGTTAATAACAATTGTTTTAATGTGTCTAAAACATTATTTTGAAAAGTCATATACAAAAATATTTCAAAATTATAATAGATACAATTGGCAGGCAAAAAACAAAGCAGTAAAGACATCTGATTACAACAATCGCAAAAACCCCAACGTAAAACATCCGAATGTTTTTAAATAAAAAAGTCAGTCAACTGTGTTCTTAAAATTTCCATGAAAAATTAATTGCTATTGTATAATTTGATTTAAAGTAGTACCAAATAAAACGAAAGCAGTATAAAATGTCTTTTGGGCAAGTACTAGCATCTTTAAAAAGAATACAAGATTTGGATAAAGAAACGAATGATGTAGATATTGAATTATTTGAACGAAAATTTCGAGAAATTATTAACGAATTATCGACAAAAAAGGTAAAATGCCTAAAATATAGCCAATTATTGCATCAAGTACAGTATTTCTAATAATTAACATAAGTAATTACCATTGTAATAATAAAATTAATTATTTAATATCAAGCGATATTTTCATCAATTAGAAAGATAATTTTATAAAAATAAAGAATAATAAATTCTAGATTCAAGTTGAACAACTTAGAAAAGAATTAGATAATGCAAATTTACAAATACACGACCTTAAAAGAAACTTAGATTCGTCCAAAACGACAATTAGAGAAAAAGAATTCAATTTTGAAATAGCTTTACAAAATAATAAAAACCTTGGAGAAAAACTGCAGAATTATTTAAATTTTACAGCTAAAACAAAAATACAATACGAGTCAGCGGTAAATGATAAAAAATGATATACAAGATCAGTTTTGTTGTTTATTTTTTATTTAAGATTTCTGAAAATAAGCAACTTCGTGAATTACTTCAGCAATTGCAGTTAGAGAAATGCGAATTAACAAGGAAATTGAAAGATTTAGAAATGCAACACGACAGTGATATTTCTTATCAAAACGATTTAATCAACAAGAACTCTAAAATTGAATCAAAGATTCAAGAATTAACCAGGTAGGAAAATGTTTATGTAATCTTAAAAAGGTTTATATTCGGAAAAGTCCTAAGGTGTTGTTTCTTTTCAGAAATTTTGAGGAAATAAGAAAAAGTCAAATTAGTTTGAAAAATATTTCCGAAACAATTACCATGTGTGAAAATTTACAAAATAAAACGGAATATTACGAAAAAGAATTAAAAAGTTGTAAAGAAAGCAATTTAGAATTAGAAAAGCAATATATATGTGTCAAAGGTTGTTACCAAATTATATTTATCTTTAATGTAATACGTATAATACAAATGTTTTAGCAACCGCAGATAAACTAAGTCACTTCATAAGCGAATCTTCATTTTGTTTAAATTATGGAGATACAAAAAATATACTCGACGAGGTGATATACAACTAATGTAATCAATAAAATGTTATTTTTATTTTTTATATTGCAGTGGAAAAATAGTGAAAATAATCTGAGAAACGAAATCAAACAGGCAAACAAAATTGTTGCAAATCTTACCGAAAAATTAAAGTCTACTGAAGAAACCAACAAAAAATTTTGTAAATGGCAAACGGAATTAGAAGAACAAAATACAAATTTAAAAACCAAGCTTCAACGATTTGTCAACAAAAAATATGAGAACATTTCAACACAAACACATGATTTTCACGAAAATGAAATGTAACATAGAAATATTGAAAATATGTATACTGTTCTTTAAAAGAGTCCCTCTAATGTAATTTTAAGTTTAAATTTTCAAAATGTCTTTATCAAAATAAACGCTGTTTAATACAAGTACATGCAATTTTTGTCTGAAAGAAATGTTTAGTTTCGTTTAAATAATTTACTTATTTATGTATTGTATATTTGAAACTTTATAGATTAAATAAATTAATTAAGCATAACTGTAGGTCTCATATTTTTGTGCGAGTTACTACAGGCACTCATTTATTCCTGAAACTGAAAGTTCCGCTAATTTACAATTAACAAATAGTTAATAATAATTTACATTTAAAAAAATATTTAATATATATTTTTTAAAATTGTAAATCAGTGTGACATTCGGCACTTATACATTTATTTACCTGGCTATATTTGGGAGAACTGGTCTTACGTATTTTCCAAGTTATTAGAAAATACTTAAATATTATAAAGTATGTAATGATCAAATTATTCTATAATCTGTAATAAAATAGAGACAACCGTTGTAAGGAAACATTTAAAATTTTATTGCACCTTACTTAACATAACAAATCAATTACTATAATGAAATTAGCAAAATAATAATTAAACAAATAAATTATCCTATTTAGTTTTATACAATTTAACATGTGAGCTATCTATCTGTAATACTACAGTAGGAAACTCTAACAAAACCTGCCTGGTAACCACATGCAAAATAATTGTAAGAATGACAATTTGGGTTACATGAACACTTTGAAACAGACTTTAATGGATAAACTGTTAAGTTTGTCATTCTACAACAATCAGGCAATGGCTTCAAACTATTATAATTGGCCGGTTCTGCCTAAAAGAAAAAATAATTGTTTATGGAAAATATTTATTACTCTATTCGGATATTTCGTTAAAACGTAACTCCATTTTTTCTGAAAAACGTAAATCTAAGTTCGTGTTTAGAAAAATTGAATGCCTTTTCAAAATGTGTACATATTTTAAAATACCAAAAATTTTAAGACTTACTGTGGATACGAAATCGCAGAAAACCAATCCATATTTATCAGCTGCTTCATTGTAAGTCATTTGAAAATCTTCAACGAAATTTTCGTCTACCTGATTATCATCATCCACTAAATTAACTCGTTTTTCTTCTTCTCTATGCTTCTCTAACCGTTCTTCGATAGTACTATATTTATCGACCAGTCCAACGTAAGAAAGAGGCTTTAAAAAGAAAAGTGACTTTAATAGTGCAATTATTATTAAATTAAAAATTTAATAAATTCCTCACAAAGTTCTTCAGTTTCTTTTCTCTTTTATCCATATCCAACAAGTAAAGTAATTGTCCATGAAGGCTAATAGTCACTTCTCCTGATGTACATCCTTGGAGGAAACTGTTGTTCCAATCATTTGCTGATAAAGAATTTACTCGACTTAAGCTCCTGAAGAAGTTAACTTGACTAACACCAAAACTTCCAACTAAATTGATGCATGTTTGGGACAGTTCTGAAGATATTTAATAAATAATTATGATCGTAAACGTTAATTACATACAGGACAATAAATGGGTTGAAGGAATTTTATGATAATCAGTAAATTTAAGAACAAAAAAGTGAAAAAGCTCACTGTCAAATCCTCCATCATCAGGACCAGCTACTGAACAAAGCCAATTGGTTAACCAAACTGCATCCGTGAGCAAAAACTTTTTATATTCACAAACTGGCACAAGAGGACTCTCTAAATCCCAAAATTTGCATGCACGATCCAAAGAAGTTGTCATTAGCCAACGACGTCCATTGTTTAAATGGAAAAGAGCAATTCCTTAAAAATTGCACGATATAATCGAATTTTCCATACTGTTTATACTCATGTTTACCTGTTATTGCAAAACAATGAGCTTTTAAAGTCTGTAATGGGCGTATTACCTCTACAGTATCAGGTTCATTTGAATTTTTTAATAGTTCTGATGTAGTACACAAATCAAAAACGGCAGCCATGCCATTTGAATAGCCCACAGCTAAATATCGGTGACCTCGAGCCTGGAAATGAAAATTAATACAATACAGTTGTCACCAAGAACATACATACATTAATACGTTGTCTTAAAAAAATGAATTTTTAATATTTACTTTCGTCCAAGACAGTCTTGTTGGCACCACACTTTCGGTACTAAAAGCAAAAAATTCTAAAGAAACCATTTGCAACTTGCATACTGGCTTAGGTTTGTAAACCTTACTCCTGCAAATAAATGTTTTAATTATCGTATTATACATTACCATGAATACTATTACAGCGATTATTGATACTAAACATAAGATACTACGTATATATATATATATTAAAGGTAATTAGATGATTATATTAAATTCAAAGTAAAGAAAACAAGTTATTAAAATGAATAAATGTTTTACCTATTACATAATGAATGAGGTACACATATCGAGTATATATAAACACTTGAATCGCTGGATGCAACTGCAAGTAATCCAAGTCTTTTCAGTTTTTCTGAGTTATCATTTGACTGCTTACAATCAAAGTCGTAACAACCGGAGGGACACCATTCTATTGCTGCCAGAGTTCCGTAATTATGAGCAACACAAAGAACTAATTCAGGTTTAGCCTTTGGCAACTGTTTGTTAATCAATACACCATAGTTCCAAATTTGAATTAAACCAGGTCCATTGCTAATGGCACATTTCTTATTAGTTTCAACTGTATTTGCTACAGCTACAGCCAAATATTGCTCATAATCAGTTTCACCAGGAGGGGTGGGAGCCCAAGCAATAGCATGCACTGGACCACCACAGAAGATTGTAGAAGATCCTACAAAAAATATTACAGGATGTAGCATTTATAAAACATTTAACAATGCTATTGTAAACAAGTTAATTGTAGAAAAATATATATAGTGAATTTAATTAATATCATATTAATGCTCACCATCTTCAAATAATTGAGATTCAAAGAGAAGATAACTCTTCCACTCATAATCTTCTTCCAGAGGATTTTCAAAGGATTTAACTGTTTTTCTAGCAACAGAACAAGAATATCGCAAAGGTGGTAAATACTGTTTAATTAAAACTGGACTAACAGGAATCCAATTTGATTCTCTAGGAAAAAAAGCAGGAAATAAATTCTGCAAATCGTAATTTTCTTCGTAACTAAAAGAAAAAAAAATGGTGTTTATAAAATCACATACAAAAAGCACTAGTTATTTTCTTTAAATATGCAAAATTTACTCACAAACATTTTGTCCATTCTCGAGCAAGTGGAAAAACTTTAGCTTTTCCTTTGCCATAGGACAATGCTGTTGATTTAAGTAAAAACTTCACATTGCGAGCATCTGGAAAATCATTTTATTGTATATACAAATAATATAAACAATAAACGTTAAATACTATATACTTCTGAATGGGAACGCAGATGGGTATGTTTTTTCTTTTATCTGATCATCGTCACTTTCGCTATCACTTACACCAGCAGTTCCTTCAATTTTTGATTCTTTAAAAATGGGATCCGCAAAATGTTCATTAATATGCTCTACCACTTGTTCTTGCGATTCGAAATGTTTCGCACAAGTTTTGCAGAAGTATGCCTAAAGTTTAATAAGTACACAATTTATATAGCCTTAATATCGTACATAAAAAGAATTCAGTTCTGTTAAGCGTTACACTGATTATACTTACATCTTTCGGTTTAAAGGCACAACTTACAAAATGTTTCATAAATTCTTGAACACCTTCTGATGAAAATGTGCATCCTTCAAATTTGCACACTAAAATTCCTTTTTCTTTTAATTCAGTTTTGAACGGCTTGATACGTAAAATTGATGGTGTTAAATAGCTACTTTTAACATAATCGAATTTCTAGATAAATTACAAAATTTTAGTCAATAGTTGTACATTTTTAGTTTTTATTGTACCTTTCCTTTGCGGGCAGATGACACAATACCATTAATGATATATGGTGTTCCATCAGCATCATCATTGCTGCTTTCTCTTGAAAACTCTTCTATAAACTTTTGTGCTCTAAAACATAATAATTAGCAAGAAAAACGTAAAAATAAAAAAATATTAATATTCATGAACTTACTTAGCAGCTGCACTTCTCCTATTTTTACTAAAATTCTGAATATTTATTGTAGTATATTTTTTTTCATTAATTGCCCGACAGTATTTCAGGTGCATTGGCATACTAACAGGCATCACCCTTCTATCACAGTATTCACATTTTATTCTAAGATCTTGCTTTTCTTCTTCAGTTTTCTGGCATAAGGACTTGTGCGACAAATAACCCATTACAGATTTTCTTGGAATGTCACATTTTTCACAATAAAGTGGTTTTCTTTGCTTATAAATTCCATTGAGTATATAAACTACAGTTGAATGATCATTTAAATCCTAAAATAATTTATAACAAAGATAAAATACCAGGTACAGGTTTCCAAATGAGAAAAACAGAATGGACAATTTTAATAAAACGTAGATTTTATAACTTACAATCGGGGGATCTCCAACTTTCCAAGCCAAATTATTGTGTCTTCTCAGCTTGTGGTACAGCCAATTGGTTTGTTCTATTTTATTATTGCATATAGCACATTCAACAAGCGCTTTTGAATTACATTCGTTAACATTATTGATTATTTCATTTATAACTTTTGGTTGCCTGCCTCTACGTGGTGTACTAAAGAATATACATTAACATTAACTACAAAATACATCAACTAAAGTTTAAAAGAAATTTAATGATCCAAATTTACAAATACGTGACCTACAAAAGAAGTTAAGTCGCGTGCAAAATGATAATTATAGAAAAATAATTTAATTTTGAAATAATTTTACAAAACAAAATCTATTTTTTTAAATAAAGAAAGGAAGATAACTAACATGACCTCAAGGACAGTCTTTTTTTCTATCGCTGCAGAACTGCAACTGGAAGATTCTACTTCACCAATTTGTGCAAACAAGGATGTAAAGACCTTCTGTGTCTGATTTTCACTTCTTATTTTTTGTAGTATGGTTTCTTTTTTCGATATATCTTTAGAGCTATTATCATGTTCAAAACCAAAAAAATCATTATCATCTGCTTCATTTTTAACTTTAACAATTTTTTTTTCCAGTTTCTCTTTTCCATTACACATTTTATCTTCTAGACCAATTTTTGAACTTTCTTCAGAATCTACTTGTTTTCCCACATTATTTGTTTTGCATACTACAAAGTCAGGAAAATCTTTTTCCTGACTACCAATGATTTCATTTCTCAGACTGTTGTCTGCTTTTATGCTTATAACTTTATTTTTACTTAACTCTACTTTATCGTTATTTGCGTGAGTACTGTGATTATCACTTTCACTTTCTGTTTCGCTGAGTTTAGTACCTCTAGAAAATAATTGTCAATTATCATAGTTTGTTTAATTTTTTTTAAATCTTACTTTTCGTTGTCTTTTTTTACATTTCCATGGCAAAATTTCATATGGGTGGCTATACTAACAGGCAACACTTTTCGATCACAAAGGTCACATTTTATTTTAATACTTTCTTTTTCTTCTTCTGTCTTCAGGCACATTGATTTATGTGATAGAAAACCAACCACGGATTTTTTAGCTACACCACATTTTTCGCAATACAATGGTTTTCGCTTTTTATACAAATCTCCTAATATTCTTGTAATTAAAGCTTCGTCATTTAAATCCTAAAAACAAAATATTGTTAGATTTTAAAAATATTATAAACTTTTTAGGAGGCGCTGTATTAAAAAACGTACATTTAATAAATAAGTTTAACTTAATTTATAATAAGTAAATTAAAGTTTGATTTAATATTATAATTATCCGACAATTAATAGAAAAGTTATTTAAAATATTCTTAATGATATAACAGGTGCACAAGTTTTTTTTTTGACTGGCTGTCCCATTTGAACTCATCATCAGTTCCTTTATGGCTCCGTTAAAGTATGAGCTACAAATCTGTTTTAAACAAAAGTTGTCTAAGTTTACTTGCTGGGATTTTAAAATTAAATCCTGAGCCTGCTGATTTCTAGTTATATCCACCTTGATAAGCACATTTTAGGCTCAGGGTCCAAATGTAAAAAATACGAATTAATACAAATACGTAATACAAAACTTTGAAACGGAGAGATACACGGTTACGATTTTGATCAATGTATGTGGAATAGACTAGATTAGTTCACATTAAAACGAATACTTTAAATTGTTCTATATTCCATATGTGAACCCGTATTTAAATATTCTCATATATGGATACCTTTTTTTTAATGGAGCTATGTACTCATTTTTACAGCGTCCAATGTAAAATTTTATTCTCTTTCGATTTCATAAGTGTTGACTGTTATCATTAGTAGTTTTTAAAATATTATTATTAATTATATAAAAATTTTGTGATTTTTTTATTGAAATTATTACTCATATTTTTACACAGCTATGTAGAAACTGGGCTGGGATGAGACCTTGTAAAAATAAAGAAAATTGATAATTAGCAACCTTACCAATGGAGCTTCACCAACTCTCCAAGCCAAATTATTATGATGTCTTTGTTTGTGATAAGACCAAGATGTAAAGTCCAATGCCAAGTTACAAACTGCACAAGTTACTACTTTCTCAGGGTTGTCTTCACTGTCATCATTCTGGATCTCCTTTCTTTTTGTTTTCTTTCTCCTAATCCTTAAATAAATAAATTCCATTAGTTCAATTAAGAGAATTTTTTATTTATAAAAGCATAAAACCAGAAACTTGCCATTTTCCTTGAGTTGTTTGTGTAGGAGATGAAGGTATATTTGTTTCTAAGTTTGAATCATTCTGTTCACGTGTTTCACTTGATGAATTGTTGGCAGAAAATTCATCAGAATCTTTTGAACTAAGTTTTTGTTTTTTAATGGTAGGTGCTTCAAGTTCTTCAGAATACATCAGTCCATGGTCAAGGGTTACATAATCTACCCTTTTTCTTTTACGATTTGTTCTACTTGAAATATAATATTCTGTTCCATCATTTTCATACATTATCTCGGGTGGCTTGGTTTCTGTGGGCTTAATTTGAAGGTAATTTCGTTTTTTTACAGTCTTATATACATTGTTTGTTTTACTTATGTTCAAAGTCTTTAACAATTCGCTGTTTTCTTTGATTTTCAATAATTTTGACTCTTTACTACTATGATTTGAATCCAGTTCAGAGTCATCACAATGCTTTTTTTGCAGTTTTATTTTTCTAAGGAATATTTCTTGATCATTAATATTTATAACTGAATATTGATATTGCTTTAATAATGACTCTTCCTCAACAGTTTTTTGTGAATTACAAAGCGAGTCATTGCATGGAACTGTTAGAGTATTGCTATCAGGGTCTATTAATCCTACCTTAGCAATAACTGAAGAAACTGAATCCAGATGATTTTTTACGTTTAGTAAATGTTTTTTAAAGTCAGTAGAAATCCTTTGTAAACAACCATTCTTTCTCTTAAAACCACCTTTAAATTTTTAAAATAAGAACATTAATTATGACACACATTGTACATTAACATAAATGGCACAATTGCAAAATTTACATTAGGTACCTTGCTCATCTTGTTTCCCTAGGTTTCTTCGCAGTCTTGTGTACAACAAATGAGGCTTATTTGGTTTAATACGTTTAATATTTTGCTTTCTATACTTCTTTTTTAATTTACTAATAAAAATTTTCTGTGTTGGCGTGATAAAACATTTTCTAGCTAAAACACATGATTCCATAATTTACCTACAAAAACAAGACTTTCATGAAAGAAGAAAACAAAACAAAACGAAGTTTCAATTTGAACAATTCTATCTACTTTATCTCTGTTATCTCTTCCATTATTAATTTGCACATACAACTAACCAATACACAGAAAATATACACGTACATAGATACCCATCTTAAAAAATATTTAATGTTGGGTTTTCAATATAATTCATATATTTTTAATTAAACAAAATAAAATTGTAACCATAAAACATTAAGAAAATCTCCACGCTTCCATCTATAACCAGTAAATTAATATCTATGCAGTATGCAAACAAATATACAGCACGGTGTATATGGGGTAACATATCTTAAATGATGTATGTACAATGTACAAAAGGTCGATGAAAAGTATTTTTTTTTATATATTTTTAAAGATTATTTTTTAATAAATTTCTCACTAAAAATTAAAATTGTACTCAAATGGAAATATAACGAAAATATTATCAAAAAAGCTATATAAGAGCAAATTATGCCTATGAATTACTTATATGACATCACGAAGTTGTTACACAACACAATAACACAAATCGTTTAATAATTGTATTATAAATTGATTACTTATAAATTACCCATAATATGTAAATTTAACGAAAACAATATATGAAATATGAATGTTAACAAGAAAAAAATATAAATATAAGCAAAATAAATTGGAAAAATTTAATAGATAAAGATGATATTACAAAGGTATAAGCAACAAAAACAGTTAAATTTAGAATTAACCTTTTTTAACCAATTTCTTTTTTTAGTATACTTTTCATTTTGCATTTGTAAATTTATACTAAAAAAAATAACAGGTAGACAAAATTAATTGAAGCATTTTAAATGTAAAATTGTAACCTAAAATACTAATATTGCTGCAGACAAAACACAATATAATTTGGAATTAGTTATATTATGATTTTAATTATTTTTTTGATTTCAATTAAAAAAAAAATACGAAAATACCTTGAAAAAAGCTGCAATGTAGAAACGTCACAGATTTTAATATTTTTAGAATACGTGAACAAACACTTGACTAAACACGTAATTAAAAACTTTCATTTCATTCCAGCAGCTGCATTATATACGCAGTGCTGCCAAATTGATAGATATAATAAATATGTCTATACGTCAATTTTTATATCAAATTAATTAATTTTTAGAATTTACGACACTTTATTGTAAATTTAATAACTAAGTGGGAAAATCCTAACCTTTGTAGTATTTTTGTACATATTCACCAAGTTCTCAAAAATTTATTTTCTTTATAAAAAGCGACTTTCACCCTCAAATACCATCACTTTAAAAAACAAAAATTTTTGTGAAAGTATTTCAAAAAAGGAGGTATAACAATCAAATCATTACTATAAAGTAGCTATATTTTGAAGTGTCCTACCAACTATTTGAAAGAATGTTTAAGTATTAAATTAATAAATAAAACATTTTAAAGAATTTAAAATCTCTATTTAATTGTTACACTTTAAATATAAAAATACAATAATTATGTTATATTATGAATAATCCTCTTGGTCATCAGTAGCAGCAAGAGCTGAAGTTTGAGCTTGTTGCGCTGCAGCTTGTAATTGCTCCCACTGTTGCTGTTCAGCAAATGCTTGTTCCTGTCTTGCTTTTGCAAATAGTTCCTGTTGCTGGCGTAGCAGTTCTTCTTCTGGAATGCCCAAGTTTTCTAATCTTGTACTCTGTCTTCGCCTTTTTGCAGCTACAGCCTTGCAGTCTTTCAATACAGCTTCAGCTTCTGCAGTGTAATCAGCAAAACCTAATCTTTCTAATGCTAAAAATGACACATTATGTGCTGAAGCTAACATAATTTTACAAAGACTTACCCATAAGAACATGTTCTGCATTAATAGTTTTTTTTCGCAACTGATTACAAATTTCATTAGCTTCTGAACTAATTAAGTGTATAAATTCTGTACAACAATTTAAAACCAATTCTCTTGCTTCATTAGCAATTCTTACAGATGGTACTAATTCTTTTATCATTTTATTAATACTTGCTCGAGGTAAAGTCAATTCATCATCTTCGTTATTTCCTGTAGGACCCGAAGTTGGTTGATTACTCATAATTATAAGTTATCGTAATGTTTTTAAATTATTATTTAGATATATAATATAAAATAGAAAAATAATGTATTTTTATGCAACACAGAATAGGTTATGTTGTTGTTGATTATTCTTGGCACATAATTAAGTTGCGTTCATTCAAATGCAATGCAACTCATATTCAATTAATCTGTTAACCATTGTTTTTCATTTATTTAAAAACAAACTGTAATAAACTAATTAGTTTATTTGTTGGAGCTTATTTGTTTATCTAATTAATAAGAATTAAGTAAAATAATTTAAATAATATTTCAATTCTAAGGAATTTAATTAAAAATATAATTTTTTAAGTGAAAAAATTAATACCAAGAATGATTAAAATTAGAATTTACTAAACAACCATATTTAACTTTTATGTTTAATTTCAAGGTACTGTTTAATTAATATTATAATATATTAATATTCCAGACATATAAATAAACGTTTATAGTGAATTTGAATGAAAATTTGATGCTCTCTTTAGTTTTTTATTCATATTCCAATAAAATACTGGTTTAAATTTCAAAAAGGATGTTGATCTTGAACCAAGTGTTATTTTATGGTTTTTTTTATTAAAAATGTTTCATCGAGTGCCGACCTAACATTCTATTCAGTTTGTTCCTTTTTTTATCTATTAAACATATTATTTCATATTAAATATTCAAACGAAAGATGTATTTGTTTAATTTTATATATCTACTAAAATATATACCCAAAGCTAAGCAAATCAATAGAAGTTTTAATCTTTATTACAAATACACGCATATATACAAAATAGAAAACAATAATAATCTTTGGCTTACGAAGTAAAACTAAAAATCTATTTGCCAAACGATTGCACATATAAATGTAAATATTAGCCAAATTAACGCATTTATGATATTACATAAATGGTAAAATGGTACTGATTGAATTATTACACGAAAATAGCAAATATATGAAAAATTAGTTGTTAACTGCCTTAGAACTATGACACGAGTTTACAACCTAAGCTACTTATCGAACATACAATACACAAAAACTCAAAATTACGTACATTCATTAACACTCATACACAGACAGTTACATACAAACAGATAGTAACCTTTTTTAATGTTAAGAAGTGGTAATACAGTTACAGTTATTATGTTTCTTTGGTTTTAAATTTTGAATAAATGCAGTTCTATATTACAAAATGATAAATAAGTGTAATACTCCTTTTAGTCTTTTAGTTCTTGATGATTCGTTAAGTTCTAAATATAGAAATAATTTTCATAATCTGCATACGAAGGACTATTAGTTAACTTCGCAGAAGGTTGTTCTGTGCGTTTATTAACATCTTTTTCTTCGGAAACGTTCTTTTTCGTTGGTAACAGTGATGACTGTGATTTTGAAATTTGAGATCTGCAATGCAGTTGTTGCGAAGTTCTTGACTGAGGTATCGGTGGACGATCGTGAATCCAGAGCATCTTGAAAGTAATAAAAACAATGAATATTGCTACTAACATAAAAAAATTATTCGTTCTTATATGTAAATTCAATTATTTATTTCATAAAATGAGACCGAATAATCTTTACAATTCTACTTATCTCGTGCCTACATAAAAAGTCAAAGAAAAAACAAGATAGATTTGATAGAATAAAAATAAATCACCAAAATGTACTCATCGTAAGTTCTTTCTGGGCCCTGTTAATGAACAGCAAAAATAACAAATTAATTTACTTATTTTGAACTTTTAGAAAAATGATAAGTAAATATCCGATACCTTAACAGATTACCGACCACAATTTTAATTGCTGGAAAATAGTATCGATAACAACTTAACTAATTTAAATAAACAAGTTTAAATATTTAAGACCTTTGTTCATTGATAAAACAAAAGTTATCTACCAAATTTAGCGTCTCGTCTATAAAAGAAACATAGTCTAGTTTAGAAGAATTTACAATCAATCATAAAAAGTTTAAACGTATATGTTACCGGCCAAACCCGATTTCAGGATAAACTAGTTTTGCCTAGGCTAAACTAGTTCTTCCTATACTCGATAGGATTAACCAGTATAGCATAGTCCAAACTAATTTGTCCTAAGCCCGATAGGATAAACCAGTTTAGGCTAGTCCAAACTGTTTTGTCCTGATATAAATACGCACACTCTAGGATAAACTGGTGTGGCCTAGTGTAAACATTATAGTATATCTATAAAGTCAAAATAAACAGATAAATAGAATAAAATACCTTAACCTAATACCTAAAAACACTTATTATTTGTTATAGTATAATTGTTTGTATTACCAATTATCCATTACTTTTAACGACGAATAATTATGGTTTTAATAAAAATGATTATTTTTCCAATTACGGAGTATTTTATTAAGTTTATCTAGATATATTATAATGTTTACACTAGGCCACACCAGTTTATCCTAGAGTGTGCGTATTTATATCAAGAGAAATCAGTTTGGACCAGCCTAAACTGATGTATCCTATCGGGCTTAGGACAAATAAGTTTGGACTAGGCTGCACTAGTTAATCCTATAGCGTATAAGAAGAACTAGTTTAGCCTAGGCAAAACTAGTTTGTTCTAAAATCGGGTTTGGCCGGTAACATAAATAATAAACATATCTATAGATTTTCAGTAATTTAATCTAATGTTATAATAATATAAATAAAGATGCTATTTTGTAATAATTACCTTACGTCTTGAAAGAGGCATATTATATTCAGGGTTGCGTCTCACAAGAAAATGGCATTGTGTGGATGGTAACCACATCTGTTGTACTTGCAAGGGTCGGTCATCCGGATGAAGCTTCCTTTGTTGCTCTTTTTCTGGACATACTTCATAAAGAGAAAACTGTTCCACCCTCTCTTTGCTATTGTAACATGTCAGTAAAAGAGAAATGACTTCGTCCACTGTGGTTTGGGCACTTATCAGAAGGCTTTTGTATTGTGAATTAGTATTTAACACGGAGTCGTAAACTTTCACAAGGCCTCCTCTTTTAGTTTGCAGAGAAAATCTGGAAAAAATTATATTTTGAAACAAACTGAAGTAAAAATCGACCGAGTTTGAGTAAATAATAATTTAAAAAAATATATCAAAGATAATTTTTTTATTATAGGAATGACTGTGAAGGTTCACTAATAAGAAAAAGTAAAATTTTGTCAAACTTCACAAATATTTATTAATACTACTACATATGTACATTTGAACTACAATGTGGCCATCTTCAGTGTATTGAACATTGAGTAATAACAAGAAAACAAACTTAATCTAAAGAGAATATTTATCGGAGACTGTGTCAAATTACAAAAAATAATAATTAAAGAGACACGTGTTTCACCCACTTTGAATGTGGGCATTATCAACGCGTTGTTAGTTGTTAGTTTTTTTGTGGTAAAAGGCGTGAGTCTCTTTAATTATTAAACTTAATATAATTTATACATTCTTAGACACAAGAGAGATGAGGCGATTATTTAGGTGGTGTGTGTCGAAATTCATTAGTTTTTTCCTATTTTTATTGATGTAAACAGCTTCGCTAGTAACAAGTTCTAGGTAATTACTACAAGGCTTTAATAATTCTAAATTATTTATATCAAACGAATGATTACTATTTAAAAAATGTGTGGCTACGGCCAACTTTTCAGGGCTATTATTTTTTAAATGAGAAAAATGTATGAATAAAACGGGTATGAATATTTTTTTTTGTTAAACCGATATAAACTTTATCACAATTATTACAGCTGATCTTATATATACCAAATTTATTCTTAAAATCATCCTTGTCGTTAGGGTTTCCCAAGAGGTTGCTTAATTTATTTCTATTATTGGAAAAAACTGGTTCAATATTCAATTCTTTAGAGACATGTTTGACGAACTCTGTAAGGTTTGATGATATGTAAATTTTCTCCTAATTTTATTATCAGAAAGATGCGTTAACGTCGTGGTTTCTTTAATTTGTTTTTTAAGGTTCTGTTTCATAATAATTTCTATTATATCCTTTTTATTAAATCCGTGGTCTTTTGCTACTTTTAAAATATGGTCAAATTATTTTTGATATCTTTGTTTGTTTAACGGGATATTGACTAACGTATGTGCTAAACTATTAAAAGCAGCCAATTTGTGTTTTTTACATGTATGAGAATCTACTGGTATATAAATAATCGCCTCATCTCTCTTGTGTCCAAGAATGCATAAATTAGATTAAATTTGTTTTCTTGTTATTACTCAATATTCAATACACTGAAGATGACCACATTGTAGTTGAAATGTACATATTTAGCAGTTTTAATAAATATTTGTTAAGTTTGAGTATTTTATTAATATCACAATATATTACGAAAAAATTATACATAATCAACAAATGACAGACATAACGTACATAGAGAATTAAGTTAAATGTAATCTAATAGTAATAATAATAATAAAATTAAAATTGAGAAAAAATTAAAACACTGAGGGTTTCACTAAAACTTTATTGAATACTCGATACGTATTTCGCCTTATAAGGGCATCTTCAGGAGTAACGAAATTATACAGTATAATTATAAGGCGAAATACGTATCGAGTATTCAATAAAGATTTAGTGAAACCCTCAGTGTTTTAATTTTTTCTCAATTTTGAAAAATGTTTCACCAAGTGATAACGGCAGATACCCTTAAGTTAATAAAATTAAGTCTTAGCTACAACGTTCTTCTACCAACCCTGCCTTTTTCATAGTTTTAATTTCTGTAATTTTTGTTGTACTTACAAAAAAAATCTAGTCTCATATTAATATTTTTGGAAATCATGTAGAAAAATATGATTTATTATTGCACATTAAATTCTTACATTAAGAAAAAAGAAAACGGTTATTACAAATAGAAGAACGGACGTCTTGGTATATAGAACCCTAAAAATAAGGTAACCCGTAAAAGTAAGTAAGTACCAACTTCGTGCTAAAATGAAAAAGTAACTCAAAATTGTTTTATAACTTAATATCAGTTATAGTCTTTTATCAAAATGAAACTTTTATCGTTTTCGAAAACAAAAAGCTTGTGACGGCAAATTGATTTACACTTCTTACGTCTAATATGAACACAATTCCAATTACATCTTTTAATTAGTAACCTACTTTACGCTATGCACTTTCCATTCAGAGGCACGTTCATAAAAAGTGAAACAATTTACGAGCCTTGAAATATGACTTTTTTGCGCTTTAATTCGTTTGATTAAAACTCAACTTCCTTAAAATTAATATAATATACTAGTTGAAGCCTTTCAAATATGATTGACTACTTCCGTCATCAACTCTATGAATAACAATTAATTCATGAATAAAATGATTAAGTACTCTTGTAATAAAATTTACTTTTATCGGATATTTTTTTTACAAAATTATTAAGTAACTAAGAATATTGTTTCAGTGATGTCGACTACCAACAAAAACTGATAAAACTCTTAAAATTTTATTCTGGCTCACCTTATCAATATGTATTTGGAAATGATTTACGAATTTATTTTAATAATTATCATATTTTGTTCACTCACTTTGAATCTCCACGTGGATGGCAACTTTGTAGAACAGCAGGTTTTGCATCAGTGTCGAGAGCTAAGTGAGTCCTGATACCAGCTTTTCTTACCGTAACCTCCATACTTAAATAAAACAATTTCGGATCTCTGTGTTTCATTTTATACTTTCCCAAAAGCGTTGAAACTACTTCTCCACAGGTAGTTTGGTAAGTAATACCTAAAGTTTTGTATTCGATATCGGGGCGTAGACATTTTGCGTAAACTTTTATCGTTGTCTGTAAAAAAAAGAAAACATTTTAGGTTGGAACCAGCGGTAGAGACTTAAAACAAAAGATTGCGCAGGGTCGAATCGCCTTTAACAAAAGGAAATCACTTCTGTGCTATAGGTCAATTTAGAAATTCGAAAAAAAATGTTAACAGTGTATGTTTGGAACACCACGGCTTTGTATGGGCGAGAACGAAAGGAAGGAAATGTTAAAATCGTTTGAGGTGTGGTATTATAGGAGGATGATAAAAATACCGAGGATAACAAAGTGTAGCGATTTGATATACTTTTATTTTAAATAATTTATGTTTGTGTTGTTGTCATTGTATTGTATGTGTATCGTATTGTCTTCGTGTAAATATTCCTTTCTTGAAATTTTATTTCTATACTTGCTCTTTACCCGTTCTGTATCTATTCTGCACTTAATAATCCCTTTTAACAATTCAACTCTGTCTACTAACCCTATCACTCCATGGTTCTTACTTTAATTATGGATTAATTAAGGATTTTTAATGACGGGTTTCTTGGGTGATTTGGGACTGCCATCTATTACTTAATATTCCTATCTTGGAAAATTCTCAACTTGTCTATCATCCTATTGGCACCTTCATTAATTTTGATGCTTCTAGCTCTCCTTTTAACTATTTTTCTAAAATCTAATTTTCAAAACTACAGACAGTTCCAATTCAGCCTTCATTTAATTAACACTTCTTTATTCTCTGATAGTGTTCAATAAATATTTGCTTTATTCAATCTTAATATTATTATATCGAACACGCATAAAACCAAAAAAGGTTAGAAATGATGAGGTACTAGGAGGAGTGGGAGAATAAAGTCAATAAAGAAAAAGGGAGATGGGATGATTCGACACCTTCTGAGACATGAAAGCAGTAAAAAGAGACAGATGAAGGTCTAGATTAAATTGCTTTAGCAAATAGATACGGTTAAAGCATGTTATAGTTTCAGTGAAATGCGAAGATTGGATAATGAATAACTTGTATTCGGACTGACGTCCTTTATAATGATAATGAAATATGACTATGGAGATGAATAGCCAATAAATTTCAAAAATTACACATTTCAATGCAGTACCAAACAAGTAAAATAGTGTTGACGTCTATTCTAAAAACAAAACAACGAATTTGTACCAACTTTTTTGTACATTGTCCTATTAATATGTCTATTTCGAAAAGTTAATAAAATGTAAGGATTTGTATTTTAAAAATGTTGTAGTATATTTTAGGTTCACAGCCTCAAGTCTGTACAAATATAAATGAATAACAACGTTTGTTTTTGCTTTGCACACATTTTAGTGTTGACTGATGGTGGCTTAAGAACATTACAGTTTTTGCTGTCATGGGGGTCCTAAGTTTAGTAAAGAACATAATGAAATGGGGTAGTAGTAATATGATCTCCGACCGGAAACAATCGTTGAAGCGGAGCACGTGCAGGACGCACCTGAACACCGTATGTGACGAATTACTTTGCGGTTTTACGAACAATTAATTGCTCACTAAAATATATGTGTATGTATTTTGTACGATAGTGTTCGCGAACTAATTATATTTTCTATTAGAAATGTATATCTTGCAACAAATCAGGTTTTATTATCAAATATTTTGAAATGAATCCCGTTCATTCTCTTTCACAACAGTAGTAAATGAAACAAACTATTATTGTGTAAGTTAATAACGACTTTACGGAAACGAATAAAATACAAATTTCAAAAGATTTTCCATTATATGAACAACTGTTTCACCATACTTGGTGGCTTCTTCAGGTGGAAAAATAATTATCTACATCCTTATTTTTGTGATGAAGTTTCACCAGAAATAATTAAACGTCAGAAATAATAAGTGTTCGTAATAGTAAAGAAAACTAAAATATTTTAACGTGGGATGAGATCCCTTATTTATGAATTAAAGCAGAACTTATGAAATTTGCATCCTATAAAAGGATACCCACTTGTTATTCGCTTATACATAATTTAAGAAACCTTTCGTAAATAAAAAATATATATATATATATATATATATATATATATATATATATATAAACACTTTAGAAAAACCTCATTGTTTCTTAAGTAAAGTACATAAATATTTTATCTATTATCTAATACTGCAAACCTTTGCAAAATGACTTCACAATCTTTCGTAACAAAATCTGTTGTTTTTTTTCCTGTATTATTTGAACAAGCATAACGTCGTAGTATTTTCTGCCATAAAGAAAATGCATAAATTAGAATTCAGTTAAATGAAGGATTACAGAAGAATTACACTGTTTTGTACAAAATTACGTCACATAAAAGTAACATGTAGCTAGCCTAACAAAAACTGACTAGATTTTATAAAAAGATTCAATTCTGCTTCTGTAGGCGATAAATACGTTTCCGAATAATTCACACAAAATATGCATTGTATCTATAAAAAATAAAATAATCCTCTAAAATAATACAATAAAATAAAAAAAATCGTGTTAGACCCTAATCTATAGTATTAAAAATTACAATTTAACTTATATAATTTAATCCAAAAAAAGAAGGTATTAAAATCCTTTTTCGTCTAATTACAAAGGATCACAGATCTCACATTTGGAACGCGTCCTACACAGTAGGCACAGCGCATTGGAATCACATCGGAATCAATAGTGTAATTCAATTTCGGTAAAGGTATTAGCCCTCCAAGTAGTTGTTTCTGTTGATTCCAAAATTATATTTATTATGTAGCTTGTAAAAGTCTTTCTGCCAGCGCCCACCTGATGAGATCCGATAGGTCAAAACCGGTCGTGGGATATGGCTTTCGGTACGCTATGCCTACTGTGTAGGACGCGTTTCAAATGTGGGATCTGTGATCCTTTGTAATTAGATGAAGAAGGATTTTAATACTTTTTTTTTGAATATCTTCGTCTAAGAATCCATCGGAATCAACAGTGTAATTCAATGTCGGTAGGGGTATTAGCCCTCGGAGTAGTTGTTTCTGTTGATTCCAAAATTATATTTATTATATAATTTATATTATGTCCACATATAATAACTTTTATCTACGTGAAACATGTGAAAGCGGGATTGGATATGAGACAAGTGTGATCCAAAATAAACATCGAACTGTTTCGTAATGTCAAAGAATTCGAATGAAAGTGAATTTTACTTTTTAATAAAAGTAAAAAAGTTCGTGTGAAGTTAGTATTGTTAAATTTACTAGATAAGTATACGGTTTAATATTGTGTTTAGATTTATAGTTTAGTATTTTTCTTGGTTCAAATAAACGGCAAGTACAAGATAGTGTGAAAGGGTCGTATTGCCTGGCCGACCTTGCCTACCAGGTAATATTTTATTATTAGGTTTAAGAATATGCGGCACATTCTTTTTTAAGTTCAGTTGTTTTGTAACTCTCAAGGAACACAGATTTCAATTCATTTCAATTTTTAATTCATTGTATTTTATAAGTAAATATATAGAAGCATCTCTGTTATTTAGAAATGCTAATAAGTATTGATTGTTGTATACTTTCGTTTATTTGCTATACTACAGATACTGTTTAAATTTCATTCTGTAGCAAAAATTAGTTTTTTCGTCATTGAAGATTTTGAAACTTTTTTATACTGAACATTTTATGTAAGTAACTACCCAATATGTATAGTATATACATTTATGTCAATGTAAAGGATAGTGCACGAGTTATAATAAAAAGGGGGTAGATCCCTCTTGTTGGTTATAGGGAACAACGAAGGTGTTTACATACTGTCTTGTGTCTGAAAGCCTTGTTCAGGTTCAGCTGCTGTCTTATATAATTTTTAACACGTGTCTCAACTAAATTATGCCTGTAAACATGCAGGTATCCATCTATACCTAGCGCAACTTTATCATCTTCATACCAGTCGCAGACGTCAAAGACTCTTAAGAAATGAACCAGTAGGTGCACCTTCTGTTTGACTTAATTAGTGCTTTACTACTATACATTCCCGAACGTACATGTCACATCTGCCACTGGCATTTGGTTTTGTAAAACATGGATCAAAAAGCCGTAAGATATAAATATTGCTGAAAGCTAAAATCAATGACGCTTCAACAACAATACAGGCCCTAAGACCGATACTTAAAGACCTGTAAAGCATCATTAGTAATACTTTACATCCTGTATGTAATTAATAAAGTCATTGCGTTGATAATTTGGAAAAATTAATCTACTTTATTATTTTATTACTTTACATGTCAGTACTTACCTCCTACAGTCCTACACAAGGTACGTAGTTAGGTCTGTAGAGGTTTAATTATTTTTTTTATTTGTAGACTTACAACTTCTTATCTTGTGCATTTCTTTGTTTCCTTTTTACCTAAATTCTATTGTTCTACACCTGCATGCAGAAACATGCGGAGGTACGTGTCCAATCAATCTTCGTACTGTGATGATAACGCTTTTTTTATTTTTAATTAATTGTTGGTCTTAAAATGTAAATTTTGTAAACATAGATTAATTTTTACGTCAATCTTCTGATGAAGTGTGTGTGAAACATATGTTAAGTTAAATATATTTTTATGGATTTATATCAAATGGGTGTTTTATTGATGTAGGAATTGACAGTCTTCAAAACCTAGCTCTACCTATTGCTTTATTGCTTTACATTTAAACTAAAGACATGGACAGACATTTTAGCTAATTGGGGTAACAAATTTTGTCTTTAAGGGAAATGTTAGCATTTATGTCTTAAACTTTAATGATAGAAATAGAACTCGGTTCCGGAACTTTTATAATCTTATCTTAAACGTCCAATTACCGTTGTTTCAATTTGTTCGAATTGTATCTTGTTAGAGAGCTATTTGACGTTTCCTTTTTAACGTGCATATCACAGGAACAGGCGGAATATGCGTAGGTATAAAATGTACAGAAATATTAAATTTCTGACTACGAATTGATAAACAAATGCAAAAATAAAACAATACACTATCATTGCATTCTCAGTTCAATTTTTTTTATTATAAGAATATATTTCAACAAAAAAAGGCTTTATCTGCGATGCGAATCATTTCTAAGTTTCAGGTTTGGTGGTAGATTTAAATACAGTTAAATTGAGGGGCGGACTCATAAGTCTTCTTTAGGAGGAGGGGTGATGGTGAAAGGAGGATATAAAGACATTTAAAAGACTAATAACCCAAAACATTAAAACCAAACGATTTAATCGCCATAACCTAAACCTACCCTTATATGCCCATAACCTAAACTTTTTAAATTCCACGACATTAGCTTAGTGTATTTAAATATTTAACTGATATGTAAATAATCACGGTGGTATAAATTGCTTAACACGTTGACTCGTTGCTTCCTGGGTTATGAGGTTTCAAAAGTTTACGTTATAGGGTCATTTATTT
Organism: Agrilus biguttatus; assembly: GCA_963921985.1. NCBI lineage: Eukaryota > Metazoa > Arthropoda > Insecta > Coleoptera > Buprestidae > Agrilus > Agrilus biguttatus. The sequence continues at coordinate 34,794,014 of OY998117.1, forward strand.
GTGGTTTAGATTAAGAGATTTAACGCTTATACTATAATGGGGTTACGGGATTTGTTTCGCTTGGGATTAATGTTTTGGGTTAATGGATTTTGCAGGAGTTTGGGAGCTACAATCGAGAGCACTACTCCGGAGTCAAGTCACCCCCCCCCCCACCCGGAATCCACTACTGATTAAATTGAATTTTAAAGTGTTTCAACTAATTTGTTACTAAAGAGGTTAATATCGTTTTCAAATGTGTGCATTTTAAAAGAGTTCATTTTATTTACAATATTCATATCATATAATTTACAATAAATAAAATTCTTATCTTATAAGAAGATCATTTTATTTATGGTGAACAGCAGTCAAGTAAATAAATGGCAGGTAACTATTTTATTATAGTTCGTAAATGAACCTACTGTAAAATGTTAACAAATGTTTAACGAATTAGACAATAGAATTGCTCTGATATTTATAGCGCCATGTTGTAAAGCAATTAAAAGCATGTTTCAGTGCATCGTCGAAACGACAGACGCACAGCCGTTCGAATTTAAGCTCAGCTCAATGAGCACTTAAGTTCTTAGAGATGGGGTCAGTCATGAGACGACAGGACATAATTGACACGCGTCGTTTGGCAGACTTCATCCTGATGGCGAAAAACGCGCTGATGTATGTTAGATATCTTGTGGAAGATACAGGGTGTCTTAAATTTGTGGCGGCCAGAAGACGGGGTCACATAAGAAGTTCATTCCTATTTAGTTTTTGAAGGGACAGATAGATATATATCCGCTTCTAATTAATTTTATAAAAGATTTTATTCACAATGTTAAAATTGTTAGACCAAGTCGGATAAAGACATTCACTTATTAGATCGTGACGACTGTACCTATACCCATTAGATGTTCTGTGATTTTATTACTGTGTTTACCTATCATTTTGTGCGTATGGTAGCAGTAATATTATGTTTGTCGAGAGTCATTTTAGTACACTAAAATTCTTTAATACGAACCAATACTGTCAATGTGATTCATTGTCTTTCCAATAGGCAAGTAAATGAGTATTGTTTGCGATCATTCATTGATTAAAAGTACAATTTATTGATAAATGAAAGGCATTATTGACAGTATCTGTTACTTCACACAATAAAACGGAAGCAGTTAATAGATTCATTTCCAAATGAAATTATGTAATGTGTAGCCCCATAGAGTCAAGTATTTCTATAGCTTCTTTAATTACGAAGTAGGTTCTGATTTATTAAAATCATTTCTTTCAAAACATTGCTAGGTTGAAGTGGTAATAACAATAATGGATATATTTATGTATGTATAATACTTAAATTATTTTCTATGGAACTATACATAAGCATATGTATTTATACCGACAAAACTATTGATAATTAAACATTAAAAAAATTGTGGAATGTGTGTTTCTATTATATTATGTATATGGAAATAAAAACAGCTTTTAAAGTAAAGCTGAATTTGACTTCCTTGAAGTTAAAAAAATATGACATCTGGTGTGTACAGTAATATTTAGAATCATTATGACGTCAATAGAGCAATTTTGTCTGTACCTAACAAAGGAATACAATATTCCCGTTATTTTTTGAACGCTTCAACTATGTTGTAAAAAAACATTTGGTACTGTTGCATAAAATTCCTGTTTAAGAAATGAGACAAACTAAAACAATTATTTCAGTTGCTGAAGGTAATTAATTTGATTAATTCTTTCTATATTCATTTGATGGAAACTCATTTTAATACTTAGTAAGAAATAAAACACTAGAAATTTTCAGAAAATTTGTTTAATGAACTTAAAAATTGTTTCGCTTCTTCAGAAGTAATACATTTAAACTAAATTAAGCTACTTATATATAGTTTAAGAATTAAGGCGGAGGGCGAATAAATTTATGTTCATTTATGCGTTTTTTTTTTAAATTCTATGATAATAATAAATTAAACTCAAACTACGCCAAACACCTTAATGAAGAACATATTTTTAATGATAATTTTGAAGTCTTAGACTATCCTTATTAGAATCTCTAGAAATTAAAAAGTTTAAAAATACCAATATTCTTCTGAACGATCAAATTGATCTCAATAATTCACCACTACTTAACCTCTTTATTCACCCCCGGCCTTAATTCTTAAACTATATGTAAATAGCTTAGCTCAGTTTAGTTTAAATGTATTACTTCTGAAGAAGCCTAAGTTAGGCGAAACAATTGTTAAATTTATTAAACAAATTTTGTGGAAATTTCTAGTATTTTATTTCTCACTAAGTATGGTTATTAATTTTTCTGTGAAATTGTTTTCTTTTTTATGTAAGAAAGCGCTAGGTTATCGGAGAAGTTCTATTATAGACGGATCCGTAATATCCGACATATTATATTATATATGAGTGAAATAACCAAAATCAAAAACAGATTTGTATATAAACTAAAAATAATCAGTATTTTTAGTTCAATTATAAAAAATAACAGATAGTTTAAAAGTTGCATCTAAGAACTGTTTGCTTTCACCAGGTATCGTACTACTTGGTTAGCAATCGCATTTTTTCATCATTAACTTCTTCCTCTTTTGAAGTACCTATTGTTTTACATAAGGTTGCCGACAGCTGCGCATGGAGTTATTTTACACACTGTTCTAAATTTGACCCTTTTACAGAAGACGTTTACCATCTGCTTTTTCACAAATGTTTGCTTATCTTTACAAATTTCCTAAATTACTTAGGTTTTAGCCACTAGTTCTCAGAAATGCCGCTTTAGAGATTTATTATTGTTAAGGAGATATTCACAGCAATAATTTGTAATTTAAGTATGTAACAAAAAAAAGAAGAAGAAGAAATAACGAAAACCTTAAAACTAAAAAAACAATACTTAAATCATTCTTTCTCTCTATAATAATATCATTTTTTTTAATTATTATACTGTTACAACTAATTTGCAAAAATGTTTATTACAAAATTCGTTTCTACTATGTTGTCGGAATGAATACCCTGAAAAATTGTTATAAAATAAATATGGCATACCTATAATACAAGTATTAAATACAAATGATGATATTAACTTTTGCAGGTACCTAGTTCGACTACCAAAAATTGCTGCTTCTAAAACGTGTGAGTAAAAATATTAACAACAAAACATATAAAACGATTAGGTACTGCGGAAATGAGAAATTTACGTGTCTCGCATTTTTAAACACAAAACTTTTATATTCTTTCAGTGGTTTCTTTATTATCATTATAACTGTGTTCTAACATATTGTACTCGTCTGATATATTTTGTTGCTCTTATAATTATTATTGTTTAATGATATTATGGATATACATTATTGCAATATTATCTGTGTATATACTGTAAAATTATTTTTTATCTGTTAATCCATCTACAAATACTCTAGTTAAATATCGTATTTTATATAAAACGCAATCTTCCATGTTACAAATACGTTTTGTTTTCTACATAATTCTATTATCCCTGGTTTTGTGTCGTTATATAAACTATAGAGATATTATATTATATTGTTACACTTTTATCTACATAGAGATTATAGAATGAGTATCATAAAAAGGTGCGGAAACACTGCAGTTTATTGTACCCACATCCGCGATTCATTGCCTGCCCTGTTCCCTCGTACCAACAGAGGGTCCTTGCCCTTCCGTCAAGGACTCGACGGACCGCACATGTTAAGCACCACATTATAAATACTGAATTCTATTTAATATTCTTACAAACATAATGCAGTAAGCAACACCTTTTACACTGACAACAGAGAGTTGAATAGTTTAAAAAAAAACTACTACATGTGTACTTGCTTGTATTTACGACGAAACATATTTGAATGAACCTACTTTTCCATTTGTTATTTTTAATGTCTTTATTTTCTTTAAATAGAACATAATTTGGTATAGGTAGGTACCTTCTGAAAATTTCATATTTCTTTAACTTAAAAAAAAAAAAAACTTTTTTGTGTTTCATTCCTACCAGCTACTCGTGCTAGTGGGCGGGCAGTCCCTCCGACCTACACTGTAGTGCAAAGCCGGACGGTAGGGCGTAAGGCCCTCTTCAGCATCCTTTCAGGAGGACGAAATGAAGACAGGAGAGAAGTGAAAGATTATCTGTGGAATATTACTGCTCCAGCATTTGCCTAAATGAGACTTTTTTAGCGTCCTGTACATAAGAGGCATTTACAAGATAAGTGAATTTTGAATAGATTTTGATTTTTATTAAAAATGAAGTCCAAAGTTGGAGACTGAAATTTAAAACAAAAAAAAAAGATAATGTCACGTGGGGTATTACATGAAAGTGTTCAATTTGTAAATATTTGAACTATTTTTTTCACTTTTTCTTTTATAAAATTCCTTAATTCTATCAAGACTTCTACCATTACGCTAATTTTTATTTTTTTGTACATAGTGCATTTACGCGAATTCCCTGACAATTATGTTTTAGAAACATAAAATTAAAATAAATTTTTTCCACATTTCATGGTTATAATTAACTGACAAAGTTTTGTAATAGAATCGTATTTAGCTACATAATAAAACATTAGTGTTGCTCATCAGCCATCATCTTCAGTATGTAAGCACTTTTACGTGAACATTTTTGTAACAGTATACCTACTGGACAAAACCTATGGTAGAAACATTTCCTTCTGAGAATTAAACACACGGGAATGCTACAAGAACTATTTACAGTACAGTTACAATAACAACAAAATGTGAAGTTACTACGTTTTAATGTGCAACAGTTTTAAAAGACACTAACACCTATACGCAATAGTGTAATAATCATTGTGTTCCAGTTGGTAATATAACATATTATTTTCATTTTGAAAACAATTAATTAAATACCTTTGTTATTTCTTGCAGCAATAAGTAAATAATAATAATAAGTACGGCTGGGTAAATTACATATAAATCGATTATTTATTATTATTTATCCAAAAATAATCGATTAATCGCAAATAGGTAATACAGAGTAACTCGAACAATAAGAAGTCGACTGTTAATCCAATAAAAGCGAAGCAACATTGAGACCGATTGGATTTTGTTTTTGAGGCAATGACACTTACTTTTTTGTTATATAGAAATGTAATTTCCTAAAATTTAATTAATTGTGTATTTTGATTAATCGATTATTCTGATTAATCACAATGATCGATTAAGTACATTCTAACAATTAACAATTAATTGTTAAATTTAATCATCACACAGCCCTCCTTATTAATTAACAAAATAGAAACAAAAATGTATTTTATTAATCAAATTTTTAATTAAAATAAGCATTGCTTAAAAATTTGCAAATTTATATATTTAGTTAAAGTTAAATATAAAAAGCGTTATCATTGAAGGTTGAAAATGTTTGCTGACCATTATTTTCTTCATTCTTTGTTTGAATTGTACACTAATCGCATAGAGCTTATCTTAGCGATTTAAGTTTTCCACGGAAAATGAAGTATAAACATGACTAGTTTCACAATTGTACTTACTTGTGTGCTTTTAACGACAATATTAAATAGGGGGAATTGAAATTTCCCTTATTACATCAACATTTTTAACAAAAAAAAAATCATTTTGTGAAACAAAACCAAATGCGTTTTCTTTCTCGTTTATCTTATTATTAAAATGTTTCACCAAGAGTCAAACAACCGTATAATCTCAAGTATCAACATTTTTTTATTTAACAGTTCACATACATAAATATATTAAAAGAAATAATTAAAATAAGATAGCAGACGTTTAATTTTTAATTCATTATCTACTTATAATACACAAATAACATAAGCCTTCTTGATGCTACGCACATTTAGAGTATTCTGTAAACATTTGCGTAAGTAACACAGAAAATGTCTTACAAGATTCCAACATTTCAGTGCTATTAATTACATGTTTATTCCTGACATTTTCATTGAAAATAATTTCCGGCTTTATCAAAATGTCGCAGATGTAGAACTGCAATTTATTAGTTCAAAAATATACTAGATTATTTTAAGGTCCCAGATATAGAACATTATTCAGTTACTATTCGTATATTTATAATTTGTTGGATGCAAACGGTAATATAAAACATTCAGTTTTAAACTAGACAAACTTACACTTAGTTAAACAATCAATTTTATTACTTATACTTCCATCTTTTTTACGATTTCCGCAATAATAAGGCCAAAATTCCTATACAAACTGGGATGAGAATTGAGGACTCTGGAAAGGTCTAAACCCATTTACATTAATATGGATAATAACTGTCTTGTAAACTCCAACTTTCATTGAATATAAATGCAACCCTTTAGAGATCCAACCGTTCAGGACCTAGAAAGTCCGGTCGGTAAAGGGTTGAAGTTCATGATAATCCTGTTTTTACTTCGAAACTTATTAACGATAGAGAAAGGCAGAGATAGCCATAGACCAAAATAAAGTAAATAAACTTATTAAATGTTGCTTCTAGGTGATTGCAGGTACCTTTTTGTATGAAAGAGTGATGACCGTTTAAAGTAACTGGTTATGAAAAACTAACTTATTTTAACATCTGGTTATTCAAGTTAACATTTCTTAACACTAAACATTTTTTATACGGAACGCATGTCAACAGTAGCATATCTGACAAGTGTTTGTATCTAAAGCACTTTTTATGTCGTCATGCTAGACTGTGTAAAAGATATGCCGTTGTATGTAAGTCATAATACGTAATACCCATATGCTAGAATTACTCTTCACATACATACATACATAACATACTTATAGATGACTTCAGAACTACAGAATTCCCATTATTCGGACAACTATTATCCGAATAGGATTGATCTCTTCAAAGAACAATCGCAAACTGAATGTATTTTTTCGATTATTTCTATTAGATTTTTTTAGAATTTTTAATGTAATTTAGCGCTAAATGATTTGCTACAATGAAACAATGATCAACCATACCTATTATATAGAATATTTTTGATGTCACAAATATAGAGCCACAGTTATCATCCCCCAGCCTTGAATTTCAAAGAGGTTTGTATGATCGTAGATTTATTGTGTCTGAATTTAAGTCTTACCATTTATTGTAACCTTTGAGAAATAATAAATGGCAGATAATTCAAATTGAAATTTTAATTATTTTTAACACAAACTTAAATACTTCAATTTAAAGCGACCACAACTTCTCGGGTTATAATTTACTTACACGAAAAGAAAATTTATTAATTCTCTTACTACATTTTTAGGGATACTTCAGATTGGCGAATAGGTAAATCATGTAAGTAATTTTCTAATAAAAACAATAAGAGTGCTACAATGGCAAAAGAAAATTTGATATTAAATTTACAGCATGGCAAGGTTTAATTACTAATAAACGGTTCTTCTGTTTTATACTACAAACAATTTAATTGGATATAAATTTAATATCAAAGAAAGTATATTTTTTAAATCAATTGAAGATCGTTACTAACTGGGCTGGCTCATTTTGATTTCTTAAACATTTTCGCTTTTGATCTAAAACACCATACAAGTATCTATATTATTCAGTGACCAATTGATCAATTATTTTATTCAAGCAAATTAAGTGATGAATTTTAAATTTCACTTTTCACACCTTTCAGAAATAATAATAAAGTAAGAACTGCTGTTAAAAATTGTTAAATTAATCAAATTAGTTACATTTAAATTAGGAGTAGGTACTATAAATAAAATTAAACGACGAAGTGTAATCGTAATCGTTATAAAATTTTTTCAACGAATTTATCATTTCCGAATAGTAACGCCGTTTTTTATTGGATAACTTTCACTAATAAATTAGTATCTCCGTTTAAGTGAATAGGTAACTCATGTAAATAATTTTCAAATAAAAACGATAAGAGTGCTATAATTAATAAAAATTTTGAATCTTCACTCAGGTGACCAGCCTTATTGTTTACAGGTAATAAACACTAACTATTTGGTTCGTACGGCAATGAATTAAAAATTACGTAACCCTTCATTAAATTCCTTTACGAGGAGATGTGTGAGGACAGCACTTGAACTAAATCATTCTTAACGAGCTTTCGCGAATGTTTAAATAAGAGAGTTAATTTTGCGCTTTATCAGATCCTGGAGCAGTGTCACGATTGCGAGGATTCTCAATGTACATAATAACTGCATTTCTTCACGTTTGCAAGTGCGTTAACAACTGTGTAAACTGACTAAAATATGCCTTTTTACAGAGGCAACATTGTACATATCTCTTATACCTACAACACTTCGGCGTTAATATACACACTGAATAACTAACTGACGATGAGTATAACTAATAATACATATACTTAGATACTTATTTTAAGGTACATACCAACACATATATACTTAATACTTACATAAAATCGGGACATACGTAAATATATTATCTTTGATTGTTCGAGAACCTGCTTTGAATTACAATTTGTACACTTCACGACTCATGAACTGCGAACAAGATGGCACTTCTTTTTAAATTTGTATAACGTGTATCTACTATCTGTTCTGTACTTTAAAAAAGTCGTAACATGTGCTACAAGATATGTAAGATGTTTGGCATTGTGTATATGATGAAGACATAAAATGCATAAGCACATATAAACATGTGTAAGGCAAATAAACATCAACTACTGACTTGATCAGTAGGTGTTTTGCAAATTAAATCAATTTGAGAATTCAAATAAAACAGAAATGGAAGGCTATGTCTATTTTTATACTTTAACGTATCATCTACAGGATCTCTAGAAGGATTTTAAAAGTTATAACTCTTTTGGTTTAAGATATTAATGGACTCTGGACGAATATTAAACTGATAATATGAAAGTAAGATACCTCTCAAAAATCAAAATCTTTAGGGAGTTTTAGAGGAGGTATACTGTACATAAAAATTGTTTGTTGCGTTTATTCTGATCTAGACCTGAACATCTTCGAAATTTCAGAATATAACAATTAAGTTCAAAATCAACAAACAGCCAATATTGTTCTCTAATAATAAAAACAACTTGAAATATAGGTACTTATCTAAAAATAAAACGTTATAAGATTATAAAAATCAATTAGAGACCCCTGATTTTTATTGTCAGATAAATCCGTGTTTCAATAAACATAATCTCTTCTGTCGAATTTGCCAGTGGTGGATCGCGATTTCTAACTCATTGGTTCTCATCAGCACAGTTTTTTTGCTTTTAGTTTATACTCAAGGAAGAGAACCCTTTAAAAAACACCCCCCGAAGAGGGGTAGTAGTGTCGGATTCGCTAGAAGCGCCTACACACCGAAACCCCTCTACGAGAAGGGAGGTCAACCCGTGGGGTAGTTGGGAATAGGAAATGGATTAATTGTGGGGGGGGGGAGTTTGGGTGGGTGCTCGCACTAAAAAAGCGAAACTAGGAATGAGCGGGATGACAGCTCAGAGTAAAAGGTGACAAAGTCTTCTAGAGTGGTCGTTTGGTTTAGGGGCGAAGTCATAAAGTGCCAAGATAGACGAATTCGGCGGATCGAACTGAGCAAGCTGATGGGCCTGTAGTTGGACGGTTAGGTTAGTTACGTGCTTTCGTGGCAGGACTTTTAGGACGTCGTTGGGAATAAATCTCTTTTTCAGATATCGGATGATAAGGGCGATTTTGCGGGGCGACGTTTGTCTAAAGGCAGAGACAGAAGGGACGAAGTTATGGGAGATAGCATTGGTGCGCTCATGAATGTCGGCTAGATACACAGGGCTGGGAAGTGGGGAGCACTTGAGCAGAGGGATTAGCACATTGTAGACAGCTCCAAAAACATTAAACAGCATTAGATTAATAAATACAGAAAGCGTAGTGATCGCCACCTGTAGAAAATTTCTAATGTTTAATGGCAGGAGGTAGGTTGGTCAGTATTCTGTCGGATCTGTCTACGACCTGCTGTTTTAATCTTCAATCATTACTCAATATTGTATTTAAGAACTAAAAACAAGTGTATCTATTGAGGTTTTATAAACAATTGAGAGATGTGCTTGTGAGAACACTTCATGAAAATTCATAACAAACAAAATTTTTCACTAGGCATTTATTTCAATAGAACATATAACAACAATAACTATTCATTACTAGAGATTTATTTGTAACTTTCATGAAGTCCACCACTTACATAAAGAAGATAAGATGTTACGTACTATTCAAACAACGGAACTCGTTGTGTCTAAAAATAACTCTTAAAGACCATTTATTTATACCAGCTTATTTATTTTTTAGTGGCGGGCATTCAATTTAAACGTTCATATTTACATTTTTTTAATGGAAACAAAAGGGTAGTTTGTGTAGAAGTTATCTTAGTCATAAACCCAACAACAATGTACGAGTTTCGCTGTAAAAGTAATCAGCGAGGAAACTAATTAGATGAAAATTCATGTACAATTGTAATTACTACGATATTAATTGTACGCAGTTGATAATGCACACATAATTGATTTAATATCAATTGAAATTAAAAGAAATGGGGTTAATACTACGAAGTAGTATCCATTTACATAAAACTTATTAAATAATTTAATTATTTAGTTGTTATTTTTTGTATAAATAAACAATTGCGCTTTAATTATTATTGATTTGCTAAACAATTTTATAACAGCTGCACTATTGATTACATACTGTTTATCTTCACCATAAAAGGTGTGACTTTTAAAAAAGGATATCCTTTAACACACCTTAGAAAGAGGACGTATTTATTACGGGGATACACTCATGTAGATAATATATGTTACTATCTGAACAAAATTTAAATGTGGAAAGGGGGCCATGATCGGTACAATCGACGTTCGGCGATAAAAGAATTGAGAACTGAACGGGTGCCAAGTTTTATAGGAACTTACAACAAGAATGTACAACGTTTTTCAATTGATGAAAAAATACTCAAGTTTCAAGAAATATATTAATAACATTTAAATAAGATTCACTTGAAGAAGCTAAGGTTTAGTGAAACAAATTTCTAGTATATATATTGTATAAGTTTTAACATGTAACTGCTTCCACAATTGAATGTTTTTTAATTGATTTAAAATAATATTTATTACGTTTTTTGACATCGAATTTATAGGTTGGCAAATTTTAATAATCAATTAATTACGTTTAACATAATTATATTTAATACAAATTTAAAATTTTACTTTGCTAGTTCTTCTATTTTATACTACAAACACTTGAGTTAGATATAAAAGTTATAAATCCAATTTTAAGAAGGTAACGAATCTTTTAAATCAATTGAAGAACGTTCCGAATTGGACTGACACATTTTTTTTTCTTGAATATTTTCTTTTTAAACGACATTTACGAAATATTGTACGAGTACCTACATCATTCAATCAATGATTGATTCATGCAAATTAAGAGACGAAATTTAAATTTCACTTTTCACACCTTTCAGTAATAATAAATAAAGAACTGCTGTTAAAAATAAATCAAATTAGTTACATTTAAATTAGGAGTATCTAGGTACTATAAATAAAATGTTAAACGGCAAAGTGTAATCGTAATCGTTATAAAATTCTTTCAACGAATTTATCATTTCCGAATAGTAACGTGGTTTTTTATTTGATAACTTTCACTAGACCGAATTTTTCGCGACTACTTTACATTTGCCAACGATAACTTTCTAATTTTATCAATTTTAATTTTGTTGTTGTTAATATTCCCTTCTTAGATGTAAGTATAACTATGATTTGCTCCGTTATGTATGTGCAAAGTCAATAAATACTATTTCACTCCGTCGTTATTATTTAAATGAATTTTAAATAAACATATTCACATAACAAAGGTAAGTCAAGGGCATTACACGGTTTAAATTAGAATGTATACGTAATTACTGACATTCCAGTGTATTGTTTGTCCCTACAGATTCTTTATTAGGTTATTATTTAAAAAAATCAGTTCTTTGTATTTTGACCGTCCTTTCCCGGATTGACGGTTGTATGGATCGAGCGGTCCTGTAATTTGCGGTAAAACGTAAAAATTGTAGATTGAGCGGTCACTTTTTCCATATCATTTAAATATGTCATATTTGTGATCAAGGTAACATAAGACTGTGGAATATGCGGTCATAAATTCGAATACCAATAAAACACAACTAACATCAACTTAACCTAACCTAACCTAACGCTTGCTTGCCTTTCTCAGTGGTAAAAACTAATAAGCGGTTTTTATCACCATTATCGGCTAACAAAAACTATTCACCATTCTTTGTAACAAGTAAATCTTACTAATGACAGTAAATATCTAATAATTAATATTTATTAAGAGCAAATGAGAAAAATCATAACATCACAAGTAACCAATTTGTTTTCAAAAATAAAGGTGTATACATTATACACGTGAAACGCTTTTTTGACCGCAAAATCGACAGGTAAATTTTACCCTTCCTCTATTTTTACATTCAAGAAAGATTTGACCGAAAAATCCCCTGACCGCTTGACGACACCCGGATTGACAGACATTTTATTTTATTCTCTGATAAAACGTTAATTCGTATTTATTTTTGAATTAACCAGGTACAAAATACTGAAATGAATTGTAGCAGGTTCAAAACATCGAATAAAGGTGCGAAAGGGCTTAAAGGTGTACCTACTCAATATTTTGGACACCAATAGAATTTTGTGTAGATTTTAGAATTAGTTTCGTAATTTGGTAATTATTTATTACATTGTCGGTTAATAAGAGAAAGTTTAGTCAAAAGTGCGTAATACTACATTTTATATTTTTAATTTTTACCTTCGTTAATAAAATTATTTAATGATATAACAATAACTAACGGAAACTAATGACTGCTAACGTTAGTTTATTAAACAGAAAATACGAAGAAAAAACACCTTCGAATTATATTATTTCTTCTTATCTCCCACTAAACAATGTGTTACAAAGTGGGTCGGTCGATTGTCGTTATGGTGTGTGAACGTTTAATAATAATTGCACATGCAAAGTTCTCTTTATGGCAGAAGGACGTCCCTTTCCCAGCAGCAAACATTCCCATGGTGTCATGTTGCTACAACGTCCTATGATCCACCATTTACGCATTTATTCTTTTGTTCATCTCAAAGTTAGCAAGATATCGTATGTTCCTTTGTTTTTTTTTTTTACTTAAAAGTAACTTTGTTCTCTGTGGCTTTAAAAATATCAATACTACACATTAGTTGTTGGAATATACGTTGACTTTAGTTTAATTAAACAGAAAGTTTGAAATTTTCTTTGACAACAGTTTGGTCATTTTTTTTTAACTTTTTCATTTTTATTTTAAATCTTTACGTAGGTAGTATTTATAAAATAAACATTTTTATAGGCCAATGTTTAAACAATAATTTTACCTTTTAAATACATCAATGTAATATCAATTATTGAATTAATTTATACCCACTACAGATTACTTCATACAATAATGGAAAATTTTTGCTACTGCTGTCACGCCCTGCCAGAAATCGAACCCGGGATCTTTGGCTTTACGTGCCAATGCTCTTACCACGAAGTTTAACGTCATTAATTTGAGGTAATTCTGTATGGGTACAAATTAATTCAATAATTGATTTCACATTGATGTATTCAAAATTTATCTCTACTAAAAATTCTTCAAAATATTTCATTATTAATTTTACGTTTTACCCAAAAGACCACATACTAATAGAATTACTACTACAAGACAAATTCTACAATTGTATGAATTAAAATGGAACAGCATAGTATATCACAACATGTGAGAAATTTTAAAGTTCAGACAGAATACAAAGCAACCTTTGTATCTTGTGCCACCTCAAGTTATCATAAAAGTAAATAAACTTGTATCTGATAAACGATATAAACGTGAACTTCTCTATATGTAGGTAATAATAGGCCTGGAGTTGAAACTGGTAGAGAGTATAGGAGGTACCTACCAATTTAAAATTTTACAGGTAGTAAATACATATTACATAGACAGAATATTTCAGTTTGTTCAGCAAACACTGATAATACTATTTTATTGGTTCAAGTAAAAAAATTCTAACTATTAATAATTTTGTACTTGTATTAAGTAGATACAATAAAAATTCACAATTTGTTTATACATCTACTTTGTCCAAAAATTCTAATATTCAACTAGTATTCAAATTACCAAATTATAAAACTATATATTCGAAATGACCAATAATATATGGGAATGAATCCAACTTCTTTATAATTTTTGATTATTGATGAGAAAAATGTTTCATTTACATATTATTTTAATTTTTAATATTCAACTGTTCGATTGAAAATTTATTGAGAAAAATGTTTCACGATTTTTAAGGAACTAAAGCAAAATATGTTTCTACACAGGTAGGGCATTTTTGAAATACAATGTAGATATCGGTAGGAGTTTAACGGAAAAGAATTTTAATAGGTTATGCGGTCTAACTATCGAAAAGACATTCTTGAAAATAAGATTGACTTTTTAAATAAGTACTAATATAATAGGTACTAACCGAGCGCAACGGGACTCACTGAGGAGAAGGTATTGCAATATCATTATAACGTCAATTACGATCTAGGGTATATTAAATTAAGCAACAGATGTTCTTTATTGATGAGATCTAAAAATAGATCGTTATAGGATAAGGCAAAAAAGGCAGAAGATTTGGTACAACCAACCACTACCCATGTGGTGCGTTTATTCTTATAAATTTTCTAAATACTTTTTAATTTGACTATTTCTTCATTAACAAAAATTTACTTATAATATATACATATATATAGTGTAATTTATGTCAACGTCATAATTCAAGTTCGAAGCGGAAAACTGCGAATTGCGACTAATGAACCCGGTTTTCTATAAAGAAACCTAATTAATAATTACCGTTTAAATTCTAAAATAGGAATCTCACCTACAACTACGTTGTCTTTTAATCATGTTTTGCTCTATTTCCCACGGAATAGGAGCAAAAGCTAGATTTAATTGGCTCGGATACATGATGGTATAATTTATACTCAAAGCTTTATAAGTAACTAAAAAAATCTAAAATTAAAAATCGCAATCTTGAAATTAAATGAAATCCGGTCGGAATTATTGTAAACACCAGAAGAAGAAGGAAGAAAAACTAGTTTAAATATGTACAATATAATAAACAATTCCATAATATATAAAAGAAAAATATACTGAAGCCTAGCCTCAACCATTATATTTGTTCAAGCAATACGAAACAAAAAAGCAATATGTACTTCTAATGTGTTTATTATAGAGACATTAACGGTATGAATTTGTTTAATGATCAAAGAGTGCAATGAATGTTCATAGCTTATATAAAACAGAAATGATGGACACCAAACGGAGGTACATAGATTACAGGGTATATAAAAAAAATAACTTTAAAGTGGTGTAAAAAAGAAGGGAGTTTTAAGAACGATGATGTGTAAAAAACAATCTGCCTTTGAGGCTTCAGCAGGAAAAATAACTAAATAAGTAAAGGCACGGGATCTTCTATGCTTTTCAGACCTGAATCTACTACTAATCACGCGGCCAGGCTTTTGTAACGGCAATTTTGTTTGAATTTTATATTGTGAAACTTTTGTAAAATTTCACTGCTCTTCGGTAGCGCTTTTTGTAATGAGGGGTGCATTATTTTTAGGAGCGAACAGGTGGCAAATATTGTAGGACGTTCCTAAGTATAAGCTTTCAGTCTCAACTTCGAATTGCCTAAAAAACCTTTAACAAAGTTTCTTTCATAACCACGAAAATTCAAATATGAACTCAATTAATTAAACTGGAATTCGGCGTGAACAACATCACGGACAAAAGCTTGTAATCTATATTTAGCAAAACTATTTTCTATTAATTTTATATAGTCACTTCCTCTGTGATATCTAACAAAATTTTAGTTAGTACGAAGTTTGTGTGTAACTGTTATCAATAGCTAAATAAAATTTTTAGATAAGAAAGGTTACTGTCAAAGAAAAGATGTAACGAATAAAGAGTAATTGTTTATACCTTAAAATAAAAATCAGAGGAATACTTCCGATGAAGCACTAAATTGTGCGAAACAATTGTCAAGTGACTAAAATAAATTGTGAAAATTAACGTTTTCAGTTTTATTTTAAAGTGAAAATGAATTTCTATCAAGTAAATGTAGAAATTATCAATCTTAGTTTTTTATATTCAGTGTTGTAAAGTTTCCATAAATGAACAATTAGCAAACGTAGGTTCTTATTTACTTAATGATGATACATAAAAGTATTCTGGTGTTATTTACATAAATTCCAGTGTCAACTGATTCATAAAATTAAAAAAAAAAATACAAATTATCATAATTATACCATGCTGATTATTGAGTGAGTCAATTCGAAACTTACAGTTGGTCCAGACTCATTCAGGGATGAGTAACTGGATGATCTGCTTCCGAGCGGTTCTGGACTCAGACTTCCATAGGACGTTGTGGACGTTAAGGACACTGTATCAGCTCTACTCCTATAAGGAGAAAGCTGCACGTGTTTCATCATCTACAAAAATTAATCTTCATTACAAAAATACACCTACACATTATACAAATGTAGAAAAATTTCCTCAACACATGGAACGAGAATGAGTCAAAATGAAGTAAATGTTTTTAAGATACTAAACAAACTTAATTAGTAGTCTCCGTCTAAAATAAAATCGCACTGAAAGAAAATGGGAATGTGTTTTTTTGTACCGTAGTTATACCGAGGCTTGCAGATGTTAGCTGTTTTTGCAAATGTTATTACCATAATATTTATGTGATAGAAATAATCCAGAATTTCTCTGGTACATGTCGCTTGAAATAAACAAACGAGTAAGCATTGGATAAACTTGAATATGACAATGGCTATTAACAACGGCAAGAAAAACGTTCAGACATAATAAATAGCATTGATAATGCCTGCAAATACATCGTTCGATATGCACCTATTCTAATAAACAAGCTTGTTCAAGGATTTTTTAATCTACAGAAGTATAATAAGAAATGCAAGAACATGTATACAAGTGATAGAAAAGACAAAAGCAAGGTTTTCGATTTTTTGAGGATTCTTAATTTTTAATATTCCAAAATATTATGAATAACGCGTATAGCTTTGAGAAGGAAAGATGACAATATTCGCAAGGAAGATTCCTTAACTAGTTGATTGATACTGAATCCTTAAAATCTGAATAGGCACTAGTATTAGTAAACATTCACCAATTAAACGTGAATTGAAAGGTCCAAAAAAATATTAAATAAATATGGACATTTTGTTTTTGCCAACATAACTGATTAGCTACTACATATTTATTTATGTTAATTATTGTTTCATCAAATTTTCCAATATTTGTCATCATCGAAGCCATACAAAAAATTGAATCAGCACTGGGATTTGTTGACTTTTTTAATGTCTAATATTATGCAAACTTGTTTTTTACCATTGGTTACTGAAGTACTTTGTACATATATACTACTTATACCAACAAATAGAAATCTACAACAGGAAATTGGTTGCAATTTACGGTTGTTTCATTTACTTCGTAGCAGGTGCAAGTTCTTTAGAAACTAAATTATCCGGAGAGGACCTTGGCATATTAAGGAAATGGAAAAGCAAATTAAATTTTGAACGGAAACAAACAGGAACTAAATTTAAACCTTAAAATAAACTCAACACTAAACTCCTGCCTATTATTTCATGTAAACAGAAGCACACGTAAAATATGTATGTACCTAATACTTATTCTTGAATATAAATAGATACAAGATTCAGAATAATCATATAAGTAAATTATATTTATGTACGTTTATTTTCAGTGTAATTGGAATTTTAAACGATAAGCAAAACTGAAAATTTTAGATAACATAGCTGGCTTTTGGAACTTGTCCAGTTTGTGAACGAAACATTAAAAAGAAAAAACAAAATATTTGTCGGCAGAATAAAGTATGCCAGCAAGATTGTCGTAAACCATCCATGAAGTAATAATTAGATACATTAGGCTTATACAGGATGACATCTAGTAAAAAAGGTTAATTACAGTACACTACCTCAGAGACTGACCGAGCACAATTATTTTCAAGTCGTTACTATTGCGTTGAAGATACGGGCAATTTTGAATAAAGGTAAGACACAATAATTGAAAAATAATTGGAGCAACGTCACCGAAAATAATTGTATGTAGTTGGACTTATTTATTAAGGAACCACTTGATACCAGCCACGAAAATTATTGATATATACAATAAATTTATCTAGGTATAGATACGTAAGGATTTATTTGAAATACGATTTATTAACTTCATATTTTAAACGCAAACTTTTAAATTTTCCAGACAGGATGTGGACATAAATCTAATTATTGAATTCCCTGCTTTCCATAACCTTTTCGTGTATGAAAATTAAAATATTCCCTAACAATCCAGTTTTTCTAGGTTTATCGTATGTCAGTATAATTTATACAAGGCATAGGTCATAACAAAACATTGTGTGCGAGGTTTTCGTGAAGGGCTTCCTGAACAGTCGATTTCATGAGCTAATAGTAATATAAATATTCTTAAATATCTGCTTTAGTAAATACAGGATTAATGACCATCAAATTTATTCTAAATTTTCATGTACTTTACTTAAAATATGTAGATATATATACCATATTAATGAATTTCTCTGAAAGTAGATTATGAACATAAAACAACATGCTGATTGTCAACTATAAATAATCAGGCACAGGTCAGAGACAAAACCTCATAAATGAGCAAGAATGTTGAGGGCTGATAATTGGTTTCTAAAACATAAACACGGTATATGTATATGCAAGTGCATATTTCCAAAACCGCAACTACTGCATGCACAACCGATTAGGCACTTCACTTGAGTAATTCCCACAAAGTTATTTAATACATACGTGTTGATTACAATTTTAAACATAGTTACGTGTGACTAAGGAATTAATGGATGTAATTCGCAAGAGAATATACGTCATATGAATGGCATTACACGATGTGATAAGCAGATTCGTGTTATATACGAGGGTGGATCAAATATAATCGGGCCTGTTTAAATTGCGCGCCGGATAGTTGTTCAAGGCGCATCCGGGGATTTTTAGGTGGCACGGAAACGACGCGTCGTATTGCTCCGTTCGCTTGGTTAATAGCTATCATAATGAGTGAGAAAGAGATTTATAGCAGCGTTGCGCAACGAATTATATAAGTTACTTTATACACGTGAAACCAGCTGAAATTTTGCGCAGATTGCAAACACAAAGTTTGGTGCAAAGAATTTAACGAATTGTGTTGAAAATGTAAATCATCTTCGTGATCCGCGCACCAGCATTTCATCGGTTAACATAGCACGCGTTAGAAACCTTATAGAAGGGGACCGCCACACCACTGTGTTCAGATATCTGGTGAACTCGGTATCAGCTATGGTATCAAATCCAGTGAAGCCTGAAACACGTCTGTCTGCAGGCAAAGTTTTAGCTACTGTTTTTTGGGTCTGGAGAGAGGTGCTGTTGGTCGATTTTTTGCACGAGCGAAGAATCATTAATGCATCCTACTACTGTAACCTTTTCAGTGAGGCAAAACTTGCTTATCGCCGTAAAAGGAGAACGCACCCCATTCGTGACGTGTTACTCTTGCAGGATAACACTAGGCCTCATGCCGCAGCTTTAAAGCAGGCCAAATCGATGAACTCAACTGGAACACCCTCCATATATCTCAGACCTATCCCCTTGTGATTTCCACATGTTTGGGTCCCTCAAAGAATCACTAGAAGGCTCGATTATATTTGATCCATCCTCGTACGTTATTCTAATTTAAACTAATTAATTATCAAGATTATGGAACATATGTTTCTTTTAAATTTAGAACAATCGAAAGTTATAAATGACTAAATAAACATATTTAGAAATCAGTATTTCTAATAATTATAAATTTAAAATTATATATATATATATATAAGATCAAGAACAAGGCTCCCTGCAACGAAAGACAAATGAAATTAATTTTTTCGTTCACAGGGAATGACCGTTTCGCTACAAAGAGTTAGTCAGTAAGTATAGTAAGTATATATATATATGAGCTATAATCAAGCACATAAAGCATTGTCTGCATTTTAGGGAATTATTCGTTGTACCTATAGACGTTGTAGAGTATTTAAACTGCAATTGTATATATTATCGGTTTAAAATTCTATTTAAGTTTATCTATTGTGAAGTTTCCTTGAAAACTTTAGAATTGTCTTTATTGACAGATAAAATCATTTAATTTATTTGTTATGAACAGTTTTAATCTTTGGCAGCATTATCGAATTGCTGCAATCAGTTGATTTAAAATATTTCATTGCGGGAGAAACCAAGAAAACAAATCAATGCATTGAGCCAGATTTTCACTTTAAATGATTTATTATCACAATGCAGTCAGTAAAAGTGACTTTCTATTTATTGATTTTCTCTTCAGATTTTCAATTTCCATATTTACTATCTCAATATTGTCAATTAATCATGGTAATGGTATCATTAGTTAAAACAAACATTGACGAACAGGTGTTCTACCTACGCCGAAATTGGTTATAAATTATACAAAATCTTTAACATACCCACACACATCGTTTTTATTTTGATAATGTATTTATTAATTTTTAAAATTGATAAACTATTGCAAAACAACGAAAATTTTTAAGGTTACATTATCATTTTGTTTTCCACATGCAAATTTCAACATCTGGACGTAGGAAGTTGTTGAAGATTCTAAAAATCTCACCTGCATATGGAATTTCGCCCACTATAGTACCATTAGCTGGTCGGTTTGGACCATTTAAGGTGATTGTGTTTAAATTTATACCGTGAGTGGAGGTGTTTGTTTCAGTGTAGGTATTGAAATGCTACAAATATTTTACAAATTAATGGCCACAGTTTACATTCACAATATCATAAACGTAGGTTTATACAACGAATTAATTTATAAACGAAATAACACACGTATGCGAACTAGGACACTAATTAGCACCATTATCTTATTTTTAAAGAATTTGTAGGAAAGATGGAACAAATTTTTACATTTAAGAAAGATTTCCCAATTAAGGTGATTACCTTACGACTTTTCTTGAGACACAGCTATTCGTTTTTGGACAGTTTCTATGTTTTTCCCATGATATTTAAAATACAAAGTAAATGAAAAAGTAGGTATAGCAACTTCCGGTGTAATTAGTAGGAAAAATGGAACAAATTTTTACATTTAAGAAATATTTCCCAATTAAATCACCTTACGACTTTTCTTGAGACACAGCCATTCGTTTTTGGACAGTTTCTATGTTTTTCCCATGATATTTAAAATACAAAGTAAATGAAAAAGTAGGTATAGCAACTTCCGGTGTAATAAAAATTGTGTTGCCATTACCAACTTCAGGAGTTATCATTTAAAATTTCAAAAATCAGCGACTATTACTAAATTCTAACTGACAATTCTTGTAAATATCGAACAATTTCTTAATGCAAATTTATAACTAACGACATTTACGAGATTTGCAATACATTTAAGTTTTTTTCAGTTGCTACTGAAAAATGTTTTTACTTATAAGTTAAGTGTTTCCGTAATCTAGAGTTTATATAGGGTTATAATAATATATCTTCCGTATTATGTGTTTGTACGAGTGTTTACGATTATACATACATACGTCGATAAATACTCTTATTTACTCGCCTTGACCCAGCACTACCGTAATAATTGCCGTCTGTATCACGATTAAAGAATGTGACGTCTTGCAGAAAGGATATCATCACCACGATCATCATTACGTCAATGACCGTGATATATATTTATATATATATACCGATAGAAAAATACCTTTATGCAGCAATAAGGAAAACTAAGAACGCAATAAAAATAACACATGAAAAACAAAGATTAAATCCACTACCTAAATGAGGTACCGATTTTATGAGTATTCTATTTTAATTTAAGAGAACAAATACACTAGGTTTCAAAAATATAATTAATATTCCACAAGCAATTGTTTCGCCATACAATAGCTTCTTCAGGTGGAAGAATGATACTAAGATAAGTGACATCTGTACCATATATAGTCACAATGGATATAAATGTAATTCTTAAGGATAGGGGGAACATTAAAATTTGAAATTAAGGTTTAATAGAGGAGAATTATATTTAATGTAGTGTATTTATTAACGAACATGCTCTCCATTAGGTTTAGTTTACCACCTTTGTTTAACGTGCTTGATATTTTGAATTGTTCGTCAAATTGATATTTTTCGGCTATTAGTTGTTCAGCATAGGTAGAGTCAGTCTTTTTCAGGTTGTAACTTCTTAGGTGTTCGTTTATACGTTGTGTAAAGGATCTTACCGTTTGCTCTATGTACACTTTTTTACAATCTCCACATTCTATTAGGTACACTCCTGATTTGGATGTTTTATCAGTTTTGTCTTTGTTGTTTTTGATAAAATTTGAAATACTATTATTTGATTTGAAGGAAGCAGTGATATTTGTTTTTTTTTTTAATTTTACTATTTTTTTTTAAATTCAATTAAATGTATTTTTGAAACCTAGTGTACTTTTTTCTTGTTAAACTATAATGGAGTATCAACATGTAATGCCTACTACTATCAAATATTCTATTTTAGCTTGTCCATTCTTTGGATTATTGTGTTTCATATAAATAACCCTCTCATTAAGTAGGTAGTCCATTTCTTCATTATCGAATTGCAACCCTACCAGGTTCACTTAACTTTATATTGCAAAGAAGAGGCTACAAAATGCATGCTTACCCTAAATGATAAAAATAATATCTTTACCTGATTTGCAAGAACTAGTAGGTAAAAAGAAAAAAAGCGGACTTAAGACAAATCGTTTGTAACGTAAGAAAAGGCTTTTAATGATAATGAGGACGCTATTTTATTCTTTTGTTGGCAACATGCGGTCCTCTAGCTATGGTTTTAACGAGGGAAAAACTGTGACTACAAGATGCTGACCCGATTTCTTAGAACATCCTACATCCAAGACAGAACAAGCCGACGACACTCCCACAGACGGTAACGTTATGAGTTTACAACTATCAACTTATAACATTGTTGCACTCAAAGAACATCATGTACGAACCAACCATATACAGTCCCTTTGCGATAAGAACGTTGTTACATATTCCGACATCCAAAAGATTAAAATGGAAATAATTGTCTTCACAAATAAAACATCAAATTATATGATCAGAGTTCTGTTATAAAAAACGGTATATCGTTGAAGTAACAAATTAATAATATGTGATTTTTCTTAAATATTTTCACAGTCTTTCATGCTTGAGCTGTTGAACTATTATTTATTCTTCTCTACAATATTGCTTCAACCCTTGGGGGTTATTATCAATGGTGTACCATAGCTCTTGATAATGACCCGCAAGGGTTGAAACAATATTGTAGAGAAGAATAAATAAAATTTTCGTGAAACGTAACCCAGTGTTTGTTTGATACTCAAAATATACATATTTAATTTGATAAAATATATTACAATATAGTTCAACAATTTTATGTAAAATGTTTCACAAAGAATGCGATGCGCAATCTATCAACTTTATATTACTGGTTATGTAAACAAAACACCCACCATGTGCCACATTAATTGAATTCATTTGATAAAACAGCTGATATATAAATTCTATAATTTTATATTGATAACAACCGTTCTGAAACTCTAAAAGCTTTGAAAAGCTCAGGTGACGACAAATGTACTTTTACGTAAGAGAAATTACTTTAGTTTAAGTAAGTGATAAGATACTTTTATACTTTACGTTCCTAACAGTATCAACGACTAAATTAATCCCACATAATGTTTTTAACCTTGTCCTATTCCTTAAAGAATTTTTATATTTGTGGTCGATTCAATACGATATTCAATTCACCCACTTGCAATGTTGAAATGTTCATAATATATTGAAATCTCTCTACAGAGTCTTCAGAAAATCGCTTTAATGAGTTGACTTGAAATTACGTTACTATCTAAGCTACTAAGATCGGCATTAAGTATGCAACTTTCGGATGATGAATAATTAATAATCACGAACGTACCTACATGCTCTGTAATTTTATTATTAATCTTAGAGAATGGGATTGCTGTTTCCGTAGTAGAATATAAAATTACCATCGTATGACTTTCACTGCTGTAGTAAGTGTATATATATATAGTTTGAATAAGAGGAAATGACGTAGAAATCAATTTTTAATAAATACCTATAATAACTAATAAACACTTAGGTGGGTAAAAGTATACTTAATTGAATTATTATTACATTTTTTGAAGATATGACCAGTGGCGCACGGAGAAAAAGCTTGTGGGGGGGTTTACCTAGGACTCGTGAGTTTTAAAAGAAATATATTAAAAACGGGTAGGTATATAACGAATGTCTTGCCAAATTATAAATGATATGAATTTAAATAATAAGTTTCAAGGGTGAGATTAATAGAAAAAACTTTTTATTTAAAAAAATACAATAATTTATAATACCATAAAGCAATTTCCAGCCGACGTGGTTTCAGAGCTAATTCATTTAATACGGTTCGCACTATCGTGATTCCGCGATTGGTCGGGTTTAAATGGAATTTAAATTAACAGAAAAATAACACATAATTACCGTTTTTACCATCTTGGGAATTAGTTTAAACGGATATAAAATTAAAATATTGGTGAAATATCGATACATCGCTGAATATTATATTCTAATTAAAGGCTCTGGGGGGGTTAATCCCCCAACCCCCCCCCCACACCTTGCGCCACAGGATATGACAAACAACAGAATTTAATATACCAAGAAAAGAAAGAGGCCAAACAAGAACATAGTTTTTAATAAGAGCGAAGTTCAGAAGTAGTTTATCTTTTTGATGTGAAATATTAATTAAAAATTGATTCCATCCTTTTGAATGCATTACAAATATGAAAATAGTGAAAACGAGTTTTGATAATTAAAGTTTTTTCAGTAACAAAGTTGCAATAGCCAATTTTTATTAATGTTTCTAAACACTAAAGTTTCTTTTACTAAAAAATATCTTAACAACGAAAAAATTTACTTTGAGGTAATCTGTAGTAGGTTAAAGGTAATTCAAAAATTAATATCTCTTATCACATTAATGTATTAAAAAATATCTATTATTTTTTTTTGTACTTGTTAGATCTCTGTAGAGAAATTTAAATTAATTTTATATAGAAACTTCAACCATTTCTACACAGTTATATTTTACTATTAATAAAATGCATAATAAATAAATTCCAGTATCGTTCAGTTTTGTAATGATTTGTATGAATCACAGATTTGTATTTGAAGTACAATTTACACATTTACTACATTGTATTAAATCGATAACTCATCATCATGATGCAAAGTACAGCAATAATGAATAACTAATGTACGTACAACAATCAGTACAATACATCAAATAAGATTCAATTCGATAAACTCAAATGAAAATATTATCTATATTCTTATAAACTATTCATTCTTTTGGGCTACAATTAGCAATACTAAATTAACTTTGTAATTTATGTATGTCTGTTTATTTGACACAAATAGTACAATTACGTAAAAAAACTAGTCGTTTAATAGTTCGGAGTACAAAAAAAAACATTCTGAAAAACTTTATTTTATCTAAATACAATGTTTGTCAAATTGTGCGCTTGAGATACACATTTAGGCAATTATAGTTTTTTTTGTAAGGATCGGCTTCGTTTGACAAACGTTGTCATACCAAAGGCCGAAAAGGGCTCATAAGGGTATCAAGTTTCTGATAACCTTAAACAAACCTTATGCAACTGCTACTAATTTCCTGAAGAAACAAACAACTTCTTCCTCACAGTATAGTAAGACAGGCAATAAAACCGGTGTTACGATTATGCTAGAACAAAAGATTTAGTAGCGAATGTTAGCCGTTTACCGAAATAAATTGTAAACGTAAATTTATTTAAAAGCATTTACACAGTTTTTTAACAAAGAAAAGTTTTATAACTTGCAGGTAAGAAGTAGAAACAAAAAATGAATTTTTGAAACAGTGTATACATATACACAATGTCACTACATATCCAAATAAAATTTATTGAATGAATATACATTGGTGCTCTCACGGGATTTAGCAATAAGGGAAGTAAAACTCCTCCAGGGATACATTTAGTAGTAAATATATTTTGCAAAAATATATAAATCATATTTTAGTTAGCCAATATTAATTTTACTACATAAAAGAATTATAAATTTCAATAACAGAGTAAATTATTGTATAAATAAAAAACGTATCAACAAATTTTAATCAAATTCTCTGTCACATTTCTTTGAAAAGCCTTGTCATGTTTCTCCTAATATTATCATCACAATCTCTGGTAGTTTTATGGTGTTAACCTCCTTATGCTTTTACTGTGCCTCTTCTATATGAGCCTTTTTTTATTCTCGATCACAATATGAAAAAAATCCAATCATTTATGCTCTTGATTCTGTTAACAGATTCGTTTTTTTTGTTACCTGTGCGTTATTGTTAAGAAATTTTAATCGCCGTTAAACAATGACTGTAAGGTTAATAGAACTAATTTATTTTTTATTTCCGTAATTGTTGTTAAAGTTACTTGTCGTCTGATTCATTGCATTTCTCATTTGTAGAGACCTTGCAATTTTATAGCAAGAAGGTATTACACATGTTTGAATAAAGGAAAAACGGATATTATATGAATTAATCGACCTCTCGAAAAATAAACGTATGGGAGAATTAAGACTTTAAAATCGTACGTTATTACACTCACAATTGATAACAAAATAGACAAGTTTGATGTCGAAATATTAACCAAAAAGCTACTATCACTTAACCTTGCTTTTTATCAGATGAATTATGTTTCTAAAATATTATTATAGAATGTAGGTTTTCTGCATATTAAATAATGTTTAAGAGTTTTTTGTCAATTATTATACTGTTAAATAACACAATAAAATTAATTTTTTTTAGACTTAATTACAAATTATTTAACAATCTCGTCTATTTTAAGAAGAAATAGCCCATAAGTGCAACACGATTTAGTATTTGTAGATATATAGGTACATTTATATTTTATACATTTAACAAAAAAGTGTGTTTAAGTGGTTTGTCAGAATATTACTCAGATACACGCTATTATTTTTACGTTAATAAAAAACATAATCTAATTAATTGACACGACGATACCGTAATTATTAGTGTTGTGTTGCTGCTAATTAATTTCTGTTGATATGGCGATATAAAATGACATTCTGTTTTACAAATTAATATGAGGGGGCTGCAGGACATTGACTCGAAACCATAAATAGGTAGGGCATTTAATTCATTTTTAGCAAAACGCGCACCCAACCTTCCCTTTGTTTACATCGGTCACGCCTAAAAATTCCCCCTGGCTTTTATCTCTTAAGAAATTAACGGTTAGGTATCTATCTACCTCCTTGCGTTTTTGCTACCCCCAATCAACATTTACCCCATGACAAGCAATCCCCTTGCGCTAAACCTAAAGGTGTGGAAATTTTACTTATAAACGATATTACTTACTTATTACTTCGTTTTAATGAAATGACTAAGCAGTTACTGGACTCATGTATGAATAATATACAATAAAAAATAAAATCTTCATTCGATGTGCGCGCATAACGCAAAAACTACTTGATAAATTTTAATAAAACAATTGCAGTTTTATACCTTAGCCTCTTGTTCTTTATCCCCAATAAAAAATTATCGCGATATTCCTATTTAATATGAAATTATTAAAGTTATCATACGACAACTATGGTTTCAGCGGCAGAAACTATGCCTCATTGTAAAATACACGATAACCGCGCATCATTTGCGGGGGCGATCTGATATTGTGTAGTCGTAGTACAAATATCCACAGGGTTACTATATTATTATAAATGAATAACGAAAAACTGATATATAAATGAAAAATTTTAGACTTAGTGTTAAATTGTAATGAGAAAATTTCTACCATTATAGTAGCAGTAACATTTATGTGATCATATTCAAATTTATTTATATTTTTGTGTGCCTATAGGATATGTTCTACGGACCCACAGAGTAAAATATAGGGGTCTTTATAATTTCAATGAATACTGTTTACACTCCACACATAATTCTTAAATTTATCGAAATTTATTCCACATTTTTTAAATAGTAATGGACACTATTCCTTGTAATTTTGTGAACTATCAACTTTCAAATTAAGAATAGCCTACAGAAGTTGATCCATTCGTTTTAAATTGCATTATTATGCAGGAATTGCAATTTTTTTTAGCAAATTCCAATTCTACTAATATATGTATCCCAATACTGTATAATGTATAAATTTCTGTCACAAAACGAAATACAGGTAATTTTGCAATAGTCCTGGCAATCAGAAAAACGTTGATCTAGTTGCTGATAGAGCTAGTAAGCCATGAGAAATATGTAAATAGCGAATTCACTAGTATCATTTATTACGAAACTCCGTTATTAAATGTGCTTTAAAGTTGATTATGCATGCGTACAAATCTAAACATTAAAATAAGCTATAATTGGATGAAATTTAGGATTTCCTGTACAGCCTCCATCGTATAGAATCGGCTTGCGTGTACGTTTGTGTATCGAATACTTCAGTTTTAAGTAAGCGACCACCGGAAATTGAATCAGAAGTCGTTTCCGGGATCTATAGAAGCAAATGTTCAGCTTTTGAGGATATTTCACTAAAACATACGTTTTTCATCGGGTTCTTTGTCGTAAACTCGAGGAGTACAGCAAGAAATAAAATTTTATTACTATGTCAACGGACGAGCAAAAGGCAAAGCTTTGGACCATTCTGTTCCATCCTGGTGACATACTGGTTCGTCGCATGGTCAAAAAAAGTGTGTATACAAATTTAGTACAGGTATACATACAGGGTGTCTCAAAAAACTAATATAAAAAATACGCCTATTGATTCTTTAGGAAAGTAGAAGACAACAGCGACAGTAATCAACAGTTACAAAGGTCTTATTTGCTACTTGATTATGAATTCGTAAAACCAAAAATAAAAATGTTTTTTACCTTCATTCGGTGGGCATTATCAATGCGAGACTGACCACATCAGAAGTGGGCGAAACACTGGTCCGCTTGTTAAAGTATTTGTGTGGTGAATAGGGGGAGTCTCTTTTGATATTATTTTATTTAGTTACCACAGTTTCAATTTTTCTACTTTTTTATTTCTAGCTAAGCTCTATTCCTCTCTCAATCACCTCTACCTATAATTTCATCTTCAACCGTACCTGCATGCATCCCTTACTAATAACTGGTTTTACCCTTAATTACTTCACCTTAAATTCTATGCTACTCTAACTGTTCATTTCCATGTATTTCTATAAATATATAAATATAATCAATTAATATTAAAAATTATCTGATAATAAAGACATAAATAGTGTGTCTGCTAACAATAATGTAGAAAAAAGGTAAATATTAAAAGGTTTCTTAACAAAAGCAACTCAGTGGTTGTATTGCACTGACAAATTCCTTTGTGTGACCGACAATTTAAATAATCACTACTGTCGGTCATCGGCAACGCTAGTTACGCATTACACGCATATTCAAGTAATTATAAAAAGTTTGAGGCTAATTTAATTTAATAAATAATGGGAACAAACAATATTTAATTTCCTGTTATGACTTCAGCTATGTCTACTACATCCGTTTTGGTCTAAATCGAGCAATGTTGACCTATGCTGGCTTTAATAATATCCTCTTAAAATATATCAATATTTTAATGAAATATATATTTTTGATCACAGTGGTTACTTGTTATTTGCCAGTACCAGTTTGAAAGTAATTATAAAAAAAATAGGTACTTATGAGACTTTAACGATTCTTTACTTACAGTGTCAACTATTTTTGTTTTAACGCGAAAGTGGAAGAAAGAGTTAATACGAGCAAAACTGGTACACTTAACGAGAAATATAAATGAAAATGTTTTCAGGTTTGTCCTAAAGAAGAAAGGTGAAAGTTTACGAATTATCAGCAGTCAACAGAGTACGGAAGTCCAAATACTATTTAATTATTAGAGAACTAAAATCTAAATTAAGAAAAATAATCATTAAGGAACTCAAAACACAATCGAACTTCTACAAATATATTCAAAAATTATTGAGTAATTTTTAAATATATTTGTTGAAGTTCGATTGTATTTTGAGTTCCTTAATTATTAAAACTTGCTTCATCATTCGTGCACCATCCAAAGTTTAAATTCTATTGAAACACAATTAAAAAAACAATTTTGTGAAAGGTTCCTTTATAGAGTATGGTATTAAATACAAATACAGATACCATAATGAAATAAATTTAAACTAGTACCTATTGCGAAGTTTATTTAATATTATATACATTAGGATTAAGTAATAATAATTTAAGCAGGAAAGTATGGAGGAAACATTTTTGATAGTTTTGAAGTGGTTTTTCGGTTTTTCTCACCTATTTTGAAATTTTTTAAAAATAAAAATGTGTGGCACCGCTAAAGAATCAAATCGTTCATTTCAGAATTCATTAAAATGGAGTAATTATAGGCAAATAAACAAAACAATAATGATTAACTTGAAATATGAAATAAATTATTCAAGGGTAAATATACCACAAAAAAAACTTCGTTAAAAAAACAGTAGGAAAGCAAGAAAAGGAATCTCAACTTCGAAACTATCAAAAACCGCATAAACTAGAGTTTCGAATAGCCTACGATGTCTTCTACCTTCCTGCTTCTTCCTAGGAAAACAATTGAATAGCAAATTTGTACATTATTTTACATTAATACTATTTATTGAAGCAAATGAGCAAGCAATGCAAATTTTTAATAATATGATGACGGATCGATATCACTATTCATTTTAATTTTAATTGATTGGTTACCCTTTAACATATACGTCGTAAAGTTGTTTTAAGCAGTGATGTATCGCAAGTATTTTCAGAGAGAGAATCTGAAGCAACCTGATCCTCATCGAAAAAGCGAATCTCACGGCGAGCCGCGATGGGAATTGCAAATCGGGAATGCAGTAATCCATCTGTAAGTAAACTGCTACCGCTGCACTCCGCATACACATATGGATGGACAGACGCACATACACATATAAAAGTAAACATCGACCAATACCCGTGGAAACGGAAGTTGCGTTACGCGGAAATAAGCACCGCATCCCCAGGAGACAAACGTACGACCGAGTAGATTCGACGTCTATTGTGCTTTATTATTTCCGACAGAGGTGCGTACGTATATGATTACTGATTAGCTCGGTTACGGTGTTTTGTTTACATTCTTTTAAAACAACCTGCATATCCTGACATCTCATGTTCACTGATTTCGGGTCAGGAAATTGTAACCAAAACAACATTATTTAAATTATTTCCCATGTTATTATCAAATCCAGTTAGTAGGTATTATAAAATAACCAAGCAAAGCAAAATATTAGTACCTACTGCTCTATGAACTTTATGGTTTTAGAGACCCTGTGCCTGATTAAAGGGTCGCATTTTCCACATGATGTGCTCGAAAAGAAAAACGTAAAATACTGAAAAATCTCGAAAAATAATTTCGCTCGATAATTAATCGTCTTCAGACCTATTTCTTAGAGTATACTTGTATACGAAAAGTACTTCTCAGTTCAATCAGCTTCTTCGAAAGTAAAGAATATAAATATTTTGATATGTCATATAGTCAGTAATTCTCATAAGACTTTAAAAATATATATTTTGTATTCAAGTTCAATTTGAAATATAATTGAAATACTAGGTGAAGATAACAATTATGTAATGAATCATGTTCTTTTAGCAAATAGGGAATGCTAATTGTTATTTAACTCTTCGTAAATACATAAATACATTCAAGTCTAATTAAATGAGTCAGAACAAACAAGTAGCCATACTAATTAGCATTCTTAATTGAACTAAAGAACAACAGAAGCCTGCCAAAGCTACAAACTTGCACAACTAACGTCAATGCGGCAAATTCATTGTCTCTCAATACGTGTAAGCAAAGCAATATTTCAAACATTTAGATTGTTGTATTTAATCTACAACGAAATAAAATATTGTGTTTTATAAAATATATTAAGATGGCTTTTAATTCCCTTGGGTTACATAATCGATTTATAAAAATACGAAGATGAGTTAAAAAAATCTCTCGCTATTAAAATGTATTTGTAATTTATGGTTGATAATCTAATTCATCTTCTAATTAGAAGCATGTTTGTAATAACAAAATTGTAACTAGTATTATATTATTATATGGTGTGTACCTACATAAACACTGATATGTATAGATATTATTACATTATGTACCAACCATTAAGCGCTACTCCTTACCGGATATCCATGTTCCACATGAGAGATTTGATCTGTGATGCCGGAGGCACGGGACATTCCATTTGCACTGTTTTTTTGTTTGCTCCTGTTTCCAATTCACCTTTACTTAACGTAAGGCATAGATTTTAATTCAAGCGCAGTTCTAATATTCGCGCGAACAACTTCTTTAATCGTTTCTCTTTTAATTAGTTACCTAATTATAGTTGTTTACCTGATATTGACGCCTTACAATGTGAAATCTTATTACTTAGCAACTATGTACCTTAATACGGAGAGTGGTAAATAAAATTGATTTTTTCCTTGAAAAACTTTTTAAAATGAGATTCTTAACATGATAACAATATAATTTTTTATTATACAGAGTAAATAATATACCTACTTAAAAATTGGAATAGCAGTTCTCATTTATTTATCACAGAATTATGACGAATAAAGTTTAGGTTGATATTAGCTGCATGTTTTAGCATTAGAAACAGACAATGCTGAACTTTCGTGAAATTTTTATGAAAATGCCAAGTCATTATAAAAAGTGTCAAAAAGCGTTTTAAGTTTTGCTGTATTACATTAATCAGAGAAATGTACAAGTCCATATCAGCTCGTTTATATTCTGTTAAGTATCTTGTTACACTGGTTGTTGTGTTTGAGTAGGTGACTATAACCTGGTACTTTTATTATTTATTAGTGATGTAATTGAATTCAATTTTAACTGGAGTGTTGATACATGTAAAAGTAAACGAATTCTTTTGGACGGTGTTTTTACTGTGCTTCTGTCGAAAGGTTTCTTCTGAGATACGTAACACAAAAAAAATGGACGGCTGCCAAATTACTAAAAAAACATGACACTTAAAGTCGTAATCAGTGTGTATTTAAGTAAACGGGTGGTCGCCGACAAACAAATTATTATTATCTACTTCTATGAGTGAGTGTCTAAAAGAATTCCATAAGCAACTCATTATGAGAAGAAAATTAGGAAAATTAAAATGTAAAAATACCAAGTGTGGATCGTGATGGGTTCTCATCAATACACTCTAAATAGTTTTGACACCCAACATAACCAATCAACCCAAGCAGATTTACAGTAACTTATAGGAAGAATTATTGCCCTGATTAAATTCGTAAATGATATTTTCACTTAATAACCCTAACTAATGTATGTACCTACAACTGAATGGCATTAAAGCTTCAGGTGCATTTCTTGACCGCTCATTGAACTCTCTTATCAGTATCGATAATTACTAATTGAATTATTGGCGATAAGCGTGGGAAGATTCGCAAAAAGTTGATGTTTTTTAATCGTACAGTAGCAAGAGAATGTTAACGGTTAACACTTTTTATAGTTATTGTTTTCTTGTTATAAGACAATTACTTTTTATTAAGGTTACAAAGTCACTGCTAATAAACCATTGGTTTTCTTAATAAATCTTAATAAAAAAATATCCTTTCCAAGAATATGCTTAGCATTACTCATTAGTCATTTAACTACTAAACAGTAGTTGTTAAGAAATTCCTTTCTGATGATAACCGAACCACTGTGTGATATGTTAAATGAGTAAGTTTTCCTTTCTCCGTGAGTACAAGGGGATATTAACCTTGGGAGAGTGAAATTGCGGCGTTTATACGGTTACAATGCCAAAATTCCACCATGCAGTGTGTTAATTTCTAGGTAAGTGATCACATAAAAAAGTGGCACCACGTCTCATTATGTCGGAGTGAAGAGACATGTTCAGAACTCGTAGAGATGTTAAAGTGTTCACCGTAACAAACAATTGTAACAGTCCTGTGAGACGTCACAAAACTATTTTAAAAATTTCAAGGAAAACTCTCTCATGCGCAACGGCCCCTGAAGCATGAAGATGGCTCAACAACTGCTTTTTTAGATGATGCATGTTTTTGATTACGTACCGATGCAGATCACCAGAAGAAAAAGTGTCTGAGACTGGAGTTAAAAACGTTATGAAAATAAACTCCTCATGAGCAAACTCGAACAATAACCTCTTAAAAATAAACCATTCTATTAACTTCCTACTTAAACATGTAAGCAATTATAAAATCAAAGACCGTTCATGTTCATATCATTCATGCGAATTAAAAAAACCTAGGAAGTTACTATAGGCATTGATTATGCCTTAACTGTGGACTATTTTCAATTCAGGGAGACATTACTATTTTATTATATTGATAAGATAACTGTAGTCATTATAAGTACCAAATATTAGTGTAGGTAAATGTCGGGTATCATAAAAATTACATTTGAGAAGATCAAATCCTGTATAAAGTAAATATAAGAGATAAACATATTTACAAAACAAGTTTGCTGATGGAAACGAAATTTACAGTGTAATACATTAGAAAAACCTATATAAGTGAATGAATGATCGGTTTATGTAGCTCCTGCACATATAGGTACGTTTATTATTTGTAATAGGATATAAATGACATTGAACTTTTATTAGTAGGTAACATAGATCCTTGTAAATAGTCATTTCTTTACTACAAAAACTCTTATTGAAATCAAACAGTTATTTAGTGATCAAAAAACCAAATGTTCGTCTAAGAAATTTATTAACTAAAATTATAATAACAATAACAATGTGTACTGACCTATGTAGTTATTGTTTTCTGCCCTCTGGAGAATTGCAAAGAACATATCATGTTATTATAAAAACCGGAATTTTATAATATCCGAAGGAAAATAAAAGGCTGACTCAGAATAGAAATGTGGAAAAAATATACTTCGTTAAATGACTATTATGTTCACCTACGTAGTTACTAATACGGTATTTACCAAAAATGTTATTTTATATTCATTTTTACGAGTTAATTATGATTTCCGACGTTTTTGAATCTACTTATCGACGAAGATATTTAATATTAATTAATGAAAGGTCGATACATTATAACGACAAACGTCTATAGCTATTTCTGATAAAATACACATTGTACAATATATGAGCACCGTGTTTATTATTTTTTAAATTATGACAAGAATTAAGTACTACTTGCTCAATTGCTTTTGACAGACATTGTGTGTAACCCCTATAGAATATATTAGAAATGATTTAAGATAAATAAAGGCGCTGCACAATATCAATAACAATTTGCACAGTTATAATATACAACCTTAATTAAATTACTGGCCAAGTAACTAAACTAAATGGAAGGAGGTCCAAAAAAGTGGCAAGAATTAGGAAGAGGGCATAAAAGGGTGCATAATGTATTATCACGATTTATTTACATTGGTCTGCGATTCCATTAAAGTACTTTTATATACGTAATGTATCCTTCTATTTGAAATGTTTAATGATACATTCTGATTAATAAAAGTATGTATTATTAAATTTCAAAATACCCAAACTAAAAGTTAAAATCCATCTGTCCCGAAAAATATAATAGAAAAAATGTGTATCCTTTCTGTTTTTGTGGGTTATAAATACAAAATACATTAATAGGTTGACAAGAATAGATGTAGCATAAAGCTAGTAATTTATCCACAACATCAAGCAAAAATAAAGTCAATTAATTTTAGTTTATAATTTCCTTTCATAGCTTTTTTAGAATGATATTCGAGTTTAAATGAAATAGCGAAATCATCCGGTATTTAAATTTACATCTTACGTAATACACAATGACGTATTTCTTTTTATCGGGCTTCATATCTCTTTTATCTAGATACACAAATTTGTATTGTATATGCATATATGTATAAGTGTCTCTATATATGAACATACATATTTGACTATTATAGGTATCAAATGATAAGTATTGTTGTAGATACAACCTGAAAGTTGATTTTTACATCCGCTATTTGTTTTAAACGCATTCTAACGAGAACAGAAGTCGATTACCTTGTGAAATATGCAGTAAGAAGGTCGTCGAATAGTAAGAAACAATAAGGTTCACGTACGTGTATCTGAATCTTGCGGAAGTTTTATTAGGTTTCCCAGAATTATAAAATCAATAAAATTAGCGATTTCCAATTTGTAGGTATAATTATAGTGTCATTTGGCATCGTAATGAGTCGATAAATAACGATGATTTCTCTAAAAGGTCGTCCCTAAGAAATAATTACTAAGATATCGGCTAAAATACTTCCCAGGCTGTTGTATAGTGGTAGTCGTTTGGTTGCCACAGACATTTGCGTTGGTTGTTGGTTTTAGCAAAACCGTTTCAGGAAGTCGTCAACCTAGTGCTTACAGGTGACGCTTGTAGACCTGCCTCTAAAAGCACATCGGTGCCACTCGAAGAATTTTTGCTTTATTTAATATGCCATTCGCGACTGTCGGTCGCTGAGATAAATGTAATTACACTTTGACATAAAATAATATTGAAAAACGGAATGATACTTTGTAATCGGAAGTGTTTGAAAGTATTTTAAAACTAATGCTGATTTTGAAGTAAAAACTGTTTTTCTTGTTAGACACGCCAGTAACAGTTCTTCCGGAACAAACCAGTAATGAAGACTATTTATTTTGTAAAATTTCAAGTGATTTTGACAATTTTGTTATATTTAAGCTACTCATTTTCTGTCCTTGTTAATCCAGATTTTTTTTGTTTTTTAGTCCTGATAGTCATTAAGTTTATGTACAAAATAAAAACTTTTTCGAAGATTGTCATTTTTTGAAAGCATTCACAATTGAAATAGAGTCAGAAAAATAATTAAATTTCCATGATTTAAAATTTTTCCATAATAAAAACAAACTCGGCTATAAAGTTTTCCGAAAACCTACAACGACAGACATAATAATACCAGCAAATTCATATCAATCTTGTAATATCAAACATTCCACTTTTCACTGCATGTTACATAGGTTAGTAAACATTCCATTCGAAGAACAAGACTACCTTTCAGAACTAAATATAATAAAACACATCGCTGTAAATAATCACCAAAACATAGTTGAAAAATTACTGTCGAGTAAAATACGCAAACCAATACAAAATATGATTTATAAAACTGACAAACAGTTTCTACACTATTAGAATCTAATGAAATTAACAAATATAAAAATACAGACAGATTACTCAATGACCAAGTAAATATAAACCCCTCGCCACTATTAAATCTTTTCCCTCACTCTAATGAAGATGCACCACCTTATTTATAAACATCTACTCTTAGGTAGTTTTAAGTAAATTTTGTACTTCTGAAGAAGCCACAGTTTTGGCGAAACACGTATTAAGTTTATTTAATAAATTGTGGAAGTTATTTCAAAATTTGTGTCATAAAAATGAATTATTTAAAGTGTTTGTACTGAAAGAACACCTTGTATAAGTTGGAATTTTTAATGGAAAACTGTAAAGTCCTGTTTGCGGTTTGGTATTAATTATACACTTCGAATGGTTGCTTCAACGTAAGGTAAAAATTACCAGAACAGCTGCTAACCGAGATATAAACACCCTCAACTGAAGTATACCTTTAGCATTACGTATAGAAGACAACATCCACATTGAGGCATTATGTAGGATATTCTGGTACCTTTTT
This sequence comes from Agrilus biguttatus, assembly GCA_963921985.1. NCBI lineage: Eukaryota > Metazoa > Arthropoda > Insecta > Coleoptera > Buprestidae > Agrilus > Agrilus biguttatus. The sequence goes on from OY998117.1 coordinate 34,831,738, forward strand.
ATAATAATACTCGGTGATAAATTTGAGCCTCGTGGTTTATTACAACCATACCTATGTGGTTTACTACGTGCTGTTGTATGGTCGGATATCCCTTACCCACGCACTACTTTGCTGCTATACGACTATTCAGAATCCGAGAATGATAACACAATGTACCTACCTACGTACATAAATATGGTATAGTGAATGGATTTACGTTAAAATGTATATGAGCAGAATTTTCCCAATTATTTACATATTATCGTTCCTATGGAGATTTTGGTTGACTCACTGGAATCAAATTAATATGCAAAGCATATTCATTCCGCTAACTTCGATGTACAGCTATAGCAACACAACTGATTAGATGTGCATTCATGTATGTTAAACATTACATTAGATTACATAACCATAAGGCACATATTCCAAGTGATGAAAACATTAGAAAATAAAATATTGTACAGTACTGTGGAGGTAACAAAAGATTAAAAATAAAAACGTTCATGCAAATCTTCTCCATTTAACTAATTAATAGACCAGATTTTCTCTTAATTTTCATGCAGCCAACAGATTGTTTTTGGTTGTAGAGCTGCTAATAATCTTTTTCCATTAAACAAAAAACAAAACGAAAACTAAAATACCACAAATATGACCAACTCTCTTATTAAGAATGAACATCTTTAGTGTTGAAATGCAATTTAGATCCTTAAAGATATTTGTGGAATTATGGGAAACAATGTATCACTTAAGATAAACTAAAAAAAAAACCGGCTAAACACGAGTCGGACTTGCGCGCGAAGGGTTCCGTACCATTAAGGAGCCCCCTTAAATATTTATTTCATTCTGTTTTTAGTATTTGTTGTTTTAGCGGCAATAGAAATACGTACACCATCTGCGAAAATTTCAATCACGGTTATGATATATAGCCTGGTGACAGACGAACAGACGGACAGCGGAGTATTACTAATAGGGTCCCGTTTTACCCTTTGGGTACGGAACCCTAAAAAAGAAATGTGAAATAATTATTTTTTGTTTTTTTTTTTACTAATATTGTAACGTTAACGCTACCCATAGAATATTTTTCCTTATTTGTTATGCCTTTTTTGCTCGTTAATTTTAAATGACGAAATAAATGCATAAATATGATTTGATTAAATTTCATATTCGCTACCCCACTTAATCATGTGTAGTATGATAAATGTGATGAACACTTTTTCGTGTAAAATTTTAAAAACCCATTTGAATTATATATATACAATATAAAGGTCAGAAAATGGAGTAGGCACTACCATTATAAAATACAATTTTGATAAGAACCAACGTTTCTATGAAGACGTATTTTTGCATAATATATAAAAAATAGTTGGCCCCATTTAGAGCACATGCACAAGTGTGTTTTAAATACCTACAATCTATACATTGTTATTCTTATCTAAATTACAAAACTTAACCGGGTTAACGACCAGTAATACTTTAAAACCCATTTAAAATTAAAAAACAATAATAACTATTGTCATATATACGTGTTAGTTCCAATATACGGTTGTTTTTATCAATTTGTTAAATTGAGTGGGTACCTACGTATTGTTTGAAGTTAACAGCAATTTAATTTCGCTATTTTAATCTTTATCTCTCTGTTCTAGTTTTGTTTTTAACGTAAAAGGAATCGTTTACAAGTACTTAATGATGACGTTTGAACAATACACGCATATGAGATATAACATATATTATTAATTTAAATTTAAGAAAACGCAATCTTAATTGTTACGAATTAATCCTATTGTTAATCCGATAAAAGTTTTTTTCCAATAATAGAAATAAATTAAGCAACCTCTTGGGAAACCCTAAAGACAAGGATGATTTTAAGAATAAATCTGGGATATATAAGATCAGCTGTAATAATTGTGATAAAGTTTATATCGGTTTAACAAAAAGAAATATTCATACGCGTTTTAAAGAACATTTTTCTCATTTAAAAAATAATAACCCTGAAAAGTCGGCCGTAGCCACACATTTTTTAAATAGTAATAATTCGTTTGATATAAATAATTTAGAATTATTAAAGCCTTGTAGTAATTACCTAGAACTTGTTACTAGCGAAGCTGTTTACATCAATAAATATAGGGAAAACGTAATTACTTTCGACACACACCACCTAAATAATCTCTTGTGTCTAAGATAGTATAAATTAGGTTAATTTTGTTTTCTTGTTATTACTCAATGTTCAATACACTGAATATGACCACATTGTGGCTAAGATGTACATATGTAGCAGTTTTAATAAATATTTGTGAAGTTTGACGAAATTTTATTTTTTCTCATTAGACAGCTAATATTGAACCTACTTTATTTCTCAGTAAAAGTTAAGTAAACTGGGAAATACAAACAAAATAAACCTTTTTATGTATAGTCTGGATTATTTTGGTATTTCTTATGTTGAACTAGAATTTTTTTCTGGATATAAACGAAAAACGATAAAAAATATAGATCATTCATGTCGGAAGCGAGATATTTGAATTTATTTTATCTTCATTCATTTTGCAGAGGTTTGGAAAAAATATTCATTGAGTATTGCGGTTTAAAGTGAGCCTTCACAAGATATCAGTCTATGACTATTCGGATACGAAATAAGAATGCTTATTCGAATATTATATTATCTCTTCAAAGTCAAAGATTTGTAGGTGTTTTCTTTGAATAACAGTTTTCGAAAGAGATAATTCCTGTATAAATTTTCACCATCACCACACTTAAAGAAGAATTATGGATCCGTCCCTGTATGACAACAATCAAATATAAGAACATAAGCTTTTACGGCTGGAATTCAGTAGAATGATGGTTCGGGCTTGTAGGCCGTGGTCGATTTGAACGGTTACGTCCAGACGTTTCGTCAGCAACTGCGGCTGACATCCTCAGTGGGTGCTGCGTTGATTATGCGGGCGAAGATTATACCTCGAAGTCTCGGCAGCGACTGAGGTATAATCTTCGCCCGTTGTCGACGAAACGTTTGGACGAAACCGTTCAAATCGACCACGGCTTACAAGCCCGAACCATCATTCTTACTTTATCTAAAAATAACTGAATATTTAAATGTTATTTAAAGATTATATGTGGGATTTGTAGTACCTAAACTATTGTTAAGTGGATCCTAAACCTTGTTTGCTGTTTATTTTATTTACCTTTATCAAGTTTGTTGGACTATATCTGTGGCTATTAAAAGTTGTGGGATTCTAAATTGTGAAATAACTTGCTGATTTCTGCGTTAAAGTGAAATGAATGTATTGGTCAACCCGGATTTTGCAAACCGTTTACGTATGCATACACGTAATAATACAAAGCAGAAAATAGGCAGTCAGAATTTCGTCTAATTAATTATACAATTTTTACACTTATCAATATACGTGTGACACGGTTATTTATTTAAAGGTAAAACCGGCAATGAAAGTAAATACGAGTTAAAGTCATAGGTACATAAACCCAATTAAGAAATACTGGTTTTACCGATATTGTTAATTTCATACGCAACCTTAAAACACATAATTATTTCGTTTGTACAATAAGTAGGTGGGTATATATAAATATAATTGTGCAGGGAGAATCATAAAGATTGAGTTCCTTAAATGATAATTACTAATACATATAGTGCAATCAATAGGTAACAAAATCGTTAATAATATGCATGCTCAATATATTTCATTGTTACTTAACTATGCAATATTTACTTATTAACATTTTATAGACCAAATATTGAAATAAAATCAGTCAAGTGTTATGAGTTAAGTTAGTTATAATCTTTTGTGTAATAAACTGCTTCTGGTATTTGTTGTTTAAGTATAAGGTATGATAGTAATATTATACATAAATTTCAGCTTCTTATGTAAAGCTTTTTTTGTCATAGACCTGATAATGAAATATGTTCCAAAACCATGATTTTTATGGCCCCTGCCCTCAAAGGGTTAATTAAAATGGAAAAGTCAAAAAAACATATAATTGTGCCCTACTTAAAATGTTTCAACAATAACTTACTTACGATAAATAAATAAACACTACTTTGTTTATTATCACTTTTTATTTACAAATCCTTTTGACTATAGTTTCGACAAAAAAGCTTGTCATTGTCGAAACTATAGTCAAAAGTAGTGTTTATTCATTTATCGTAAAGATGAATTATCACAGAGTAACGGCTGAATCAATCCAATTTTTAATAACTTACTTGCATAGGTAGAAGTATTTTTTTGTCTTTGAGCTTTCGGAGACTTGTTCACCTATAATTTTGGCTATAACATATTTAATTGGAGGAAATGGAAATTTTGATCTTGTTTGATTTTTACAAATTACTACTAATATAATATTTTTCAGAAAGAACACCTCTTAGGTCACCTTGCACTTCAAATTATTTGTAATTTGTGTCATAATTAAAATAAAAATTTCCACTGGCATATATCTAATCAATAGTAAGTATATTTCATCGATCGTTTTAATGAAAGAAAAATAGTTTATAAAAGTCTAACAGTCATAATGTAGGAAAATAATAAGTCATCCAAATATGATAAGGAATTTAATTGATGATACTGTATAGCATTCCAATTAATTAGAGTTCTACGAGACTAATAAAATAAGGAAGGATGCTAAATCTTCGATGGATAAATGGTTCATCAGCTTACATTGTAATAACTAATAAATATGTTATTTATTTATCCTTGATATTATTTAATGTTGTTATGCAGTTTATTGTAAACCGTAGTAGAAAAAGTGATATTAAGAAATGCGACGCTAGTAAATACAATTAAGGATTTATGTTATGTGTTATTTGTCTGATGCTTACTCTTCATTTACAGTGTAAAGTGTGTTGTTTGTGTATTGTAAAATATATTTTGCGGTTGTTTGTCATAGTTATTTTTATTTGAAGTCTAATAGACGGACGTGAAGTATTACAAATAACGCGGATCGCGAATGGCGCCAAACAATCGTCGTCGTCTTCTACATAATAGCTGATAAAAATTGCAATGATTGCTTCATTTAATACAAGTTCCGCGAAATAACTCGTCGACAATCTAAATATTAAAAAAAAAAACTTAGACATAAGATGAGAATGAAACGCATAAGATTAAAGTCAAACTTTTAAAAACAGAAAGAAGTTTTAAAAATTAAAAGTCAGACCAAAATTTAACATGTAGTTATAAAAACAAAATAAGAAATTGTTTTTTGTTTGTTATTGAGTTTTAAAAGTTGGACTTATACATTCTATAAATAAATAATAAAGTAAAAAAGTTTTTCTTATTACCTTAACAGGATTTAATTATATTAATCCAAGCCACTAAATGAAAAGTCAAAGTTCAGTTCAGTAATAAAAAACTGACAAAGTTATAAGGGCACAAGTCGAACGTACGACATGACTGAAGATTAAGTACGGCGCACTGCGGTGTGAATACGCGTTAAAACTGCACCTCCTTCGAGCGCACGAAAACGACTAACATTGACGGCGGCTAGCACGACGTTAAGCTAAAGCGCTAAAAGTTCCTCCAGCTCTTGAGCTTTCACACATCATTCCTATTACCACATTGGCTGGTTGGTTGATTGGGTGCTAGGAAAAGGATAGATCTGATATATAATTATTGTAGAGCCAGGAGCTGCTGCTACCGGAATGTGTTGTCTTGTAAATTATAACAGGACTTTCATTTTCGTTTTATTACATGCATTGGACACTATTTATTACACATAAAACCACAGTAAATACGTATCAATTGTGGTACTTAATTTTGTTATGGTTGAATTGTGAGCTATTAATTGAGGAATAAAAGGTGGCGCCTGCATAAAAGAAAATAAATGATAACTAAAGTGTTTCTGTTTGTCTTTTGTAAAGTGTAAATTAATAAGAAAATAAAAAAGATAAATCAGGGTATTTTTCTCAAGACGTCAAAGAGAGAAATAATTTTATATGTAGAATTTTTTGTTTTCAAGATTTAGGTACTTCCCCTTAACGTGACAACACATTTTTTGCATACTCCTGTGTATGGGGTATCGTTAGAAAGCCCTCCAAAAATTGATTTTGGAAATTTAAAAGTAAGAACTAAAGAACACTCTAAAGGCGTGGTGCACAAAAAAAAAACAGTACTGATATAGATGAACATTGTGCAATTTTACAAAGAAATTATTTGTTAGAACAACTAGAAATTAATAAATATTTGTTAAATAATCACTAATGACCAAAAAGAGTTCAAGTACACTCCGATTATTGACTTTTATCTAAGATTTTCCAGTAATTATAATAAATTTGATTGTTTTATAGTGCAATTATTTTAGTGTAGTATTTTGTAAAATTCTATTTGTTTTGTGTTGATCTGTACAACAACTTAATGTAACCCAGGTGTGTATATGAATCTTACTTGATTAAATTCGATTGTTAAGATACAGAACTCGGGATGAACTTTGATATATATTTAAAATTAGATGATATATGTGTTTGATGATAGCTGCGGGATATTTATTGAACTACACAACTTCTAATTTTGTTAGATATACATGTACCATTTTGATAGACACTTGTTGATAGAGGATGATGAACCTTGATAGTTAGTTGTTGATAGATGTACTTGATACTTGAACTAAATTGTAAAGATTTATTGATAGTCGCCAGGGAAGCAACACAGTTTATATAGAATTGTTCGAATAGCATCTTTTAATTTTGAACAATTATACAGCGAAAAAATGGTAAGACAATAGAAAAGAAAATAACACAAAGTCCAATGGAAACGAAACTGTCAGTCATTGCTTCATTCTATAAGCAATACTTTTAAATAAACCTCATATAAATATAAATATGGAATCAACAGAAACAACTACTCCGAGGGCTAATACTCCAACCGGCTTTGAATTACATTGTTGATTCTGATGGATTCATAGACGAAGATATAACATATTCAAAAAAGAAGGAATTAAAATTCTTATTCGTCTAAATATTAAAATCAAAGATCTCACATTTGGAACGCGTCCTACCTGATGAGACCCGATAGGTCGAAACCGGTCGTGGGATATGGCTTTCGATTCGTTGTGCCTACTTGGTGGGATGCGTTCCAAATGTGAGATATTTAATCTTAATATTTAGACGAACAAATATTTTAATTCCTTCTTTTTTGAATTTGTTAAACCTCATATAGTTAAACTTTTGATTTTTACGATAAAAAAAATTATCTGCTCAGTACAAAAATTTTACTATTATAGAAGAACATAGTCAAGTTACAAAATAAAATTTATTAGTACCACTATGTACATTTCCCCACACTGTGGCTTGCTCAGGTGGAAGAAGTAAAGGTTGTTTAATGAGCTTCTACAAAAAAAATAAATAAAGTAAATTATACATAAGGTAACTGACAATAAGGATACATTTCAGTATTTTATCCTCAATTTGGGCCACTTCTACACCGGAAATAAATTGTGTATAAATCATCTCATTGCATCTCCAATCTTATTCTAACAATAATAAGTCGTATTTATTTTCATTATTCTAATTGGTTTAATTATTTGAAAGTCATCATTAGATACAAACAATACGTATATTTCTACAGTCAGATATGGATTTCTACTGGCTAATTTTGCATTAGAAGAATGTGAGAATGGTGACGAAGTTGAATTTGCAACATTTTTCCTTCTCAGAATGATTAAAACAATGAATGGGATGGGAACAGAGCAACAAGAGCTAGTTATAGGTAAACAATAAGTAAAGTTGCTGTAGAAAGTGTGTAAATACCTAGAAAATGCACCCGCAATTTCATTTTATTTTGAAGGAGCTTGTTTTCATTCGTCTAATGAGCAAAGCAGAAGTCTAACAATGAGAAGAAATAGAAATTTTCCCATGTTAGGTTGGGACAATCACTAGGTATTAAGTGTTGACTCTGAATTTTTTGTCAGCATTGACATGCGAAAACTTCGGAAAAAAAGAAACTTTTCTTATTCCTGTTAAAAGGAGCACACAGTATTTAGGATTGAGGATTAAAGAACGATAATAAAAACTGCAAATATACATTGGAACTTTAACGATTATAGATGGTAAGTTAAGGCTAATAAATAAAATTTTCTAATTAGCTGGAAAAAGGTAAACGTAAACAAAACAAAAACGCAATAAAAAAATGCATTTACCGATCACATGTTCATATTATTTATACTATACATGCAGAATTTCCACTGCAAATGCTAGAAAGACTAGACTTTCCCTTATTATTTCATCAGACTAAGTCCATTTTAAAGTTCTAGTTTCTTGTTTTTTTTTATTTAACATATTTCGTAAAGTTTTGAGGTGGGTCCACGCAAAAATTAAGACTTGTTTTTTACAAAATAAGGTAACAGTTACAATGTGATCAACAAACTATATTTAAGTTGTTTAAAATTAATCCAGAATCGTTTTCACAAAATTTATTAACAATTTCTTACACCTGTTTCAACCTTTCGGTCATTCTCAAAGAGAACTACAAGAGTACTAAATTTATTTATAGATGGTTAAATTATTTATTGCATGTCTACTCAGAAACGCCGGCAATTGGTACATGCACGAAATAAGGAGTTGTTAGATAAATTTTTGAAAAATAAACGTAAAAAACTAATATTAAATGAATTTCGTAATGTAAAGAAAAAACAACAGCAAAAATATATAATATCTGATATGTTAATAATATAAGTCAAAAAATCTGTAATTATTTAAAACAGGGATTAGAATTAAATATAATAAGCTCAAATAAAACCAACTTAAAAACCCTATTGGTAAATAATAAGTTAGACAATAAGGATATTTTCAAGAAATCTGGTGTTTATAGGATTAAATGTAATGATTGCAATAGTATATATGTAGGAAAAACGGGGCGAAATTTCGACATTAGGTATAATGAACATGTGAAATCCATTAGAAATAGTAAAAAATATACGGGCTTATTAATTCAAATTATTAAAAACTACAATGTTATGGGGTTATGACGTTGAATTTGATGAATTCGGTTTTCGTACTTTTAAATTCCGTGCTTCTTATAGAATATTCGGTTAAATCTCCAGATAAACCTTTGATTTCACAGACTGTCCTAGACTACCTTGAGTTTCTATATCTTTTATCTGACTTTCCCTGACTTTTCAGATGATAAACACCCTGTTATAGGTAGGTTACAATTAGAATAGCAATAAAAAATAGATTAAATTCATCATATGAAATTTTAATTGTACACGTTCACCTACTCATTAAAATCAATTGAATCCTTCCAGGATCTAGAAAAATTCTTAAATATTAATATTTATAAGTCCGTTATTAAGTTAAATAATTTCTAATAACTTCATAATTTCAGCATTTTAGTCCCCCTCGTGGATCCCATTGACTCCCCTAAGCGTTATTAAAACTCTACTAATTATTTTCATAAAAATTTGCAAATAATATCAAAAACATTAACAAATAATTTATCTACCATAAATACCACTTCTCTTATTTATTTTATAGTTTGATAAAAATCCTTTCTTTTTTTATAATGTTCATATACATTAGAATAGAAATAATTTTCTATTTGCCTATTTACATACATATGTATGTTATATTATTTACAATCACAAATTCACTAATCAATACACGGTCGGTCATCAAATTCGTAGAAAACCATTTCGCTTTTTGCTGTAGGATATTATTGACGAATTAATTTTAGAAAGGTGACCGTAGGCAAATGTAGAGTTTTTACTATTCAATTTCACTTTGTTCTTTTGATTAAGTATTTGAAAAACAAATTATTTATCATAATCCTTGAGGCTGCAGGGTCAAAGACTTCCACCTGTTCGTCTTTTAAGAAATTTAAATGTATCTTTATGCAACGAAGGTGACATGAGGCGGGACATAATACGATTCGACCTTCCATTATTGACGTTTATACATATGTGTGTGTGGTCGTCTGAACCACGAATTTTTAACAGTTGAAATGTGAGGTCACAATAAGAATTTCTAAACTGGTGCAAACTTATGTTTAAGGTATTATTATTATTATTATGTAATTAGAAGGAACAAACAGTATAAAAAAGATTAAATAAAAGTACTGAAAGATTTGTATCGATTGTTAATCTACGTATGTATTAAGACTTGGTTTTAAAAAAAAAACACATTAAATAAGGAAAAGTAGTTAAAGCGATTTTATTTAAATGACAATGGTGCAGAAATGATATGATCATTAATTCGATTTATTATGACTATGTTTGAAAATAAAATCGTTGGACACTTCTACATTTTGTAGAACGGCAAAGTTCGATGTCTAACAAATTCAGTTTTCAGTTTTGGATAATGGAAAGTTTATGTATGAGAAATAGAACATGACTTCATTATTAGACAGATGTGAAACTAAAAACTAAGTCATTAGAAAAAAGTTTATTTGTCCACCCCACCCACCACATCAAACACATTACACAGATGTTTACATTTGAAAATTGTAGAAATTATTCATCAGTTAATAATAGGTTTTGATTTCGTCATTATTAATTAAATACCATTAACTTTAATTACTCACATATAATATGCGGTAGTTTTGAAGTGCCTTAAAAGAATTTTTGTGTAGCTAGATATTAAAAAGTCACAATTAAGTAGCAATTTTCTCATTATTTTCAACATTTACAATATTTATAGTAAAGTTTTCTTAAATTCAATGTGGCACTAAAAAGTTAAAAATAATTAAGTCAGAATAAGTTCTACAAAGTAGAAGCTAATTGATTTTAAATTTCTGTTTATTTTTATATTTTCAGGGCCATCTTGAAGGCGTTTCAGTTTTGTTTAAAAATGTCATTTTTCACTTTTCTTTTGCGTTATCTGTAATATAAAAATATACTTACTAAACAACTAAAATGAATTGCCAATTAAAGTAAATAAGATATGACGGAGGTGCTAAGCGTTACAGTAATTAAAGATAAAGACAAACTGTGTAGGGATGGAAAGTGAGCACTACAACCATTCTAGAAATATGGCTGTATAAATGAAATAATTATTAAAATCGATTCAAAAGTTTAGGAGAAAATAACGATCTTATAAAGGCATAAGGGCAGAATATAGATGAAAGTTCTTTTTAATAAGTCGCTTAAAATAGATGAGCGTCTGTCTAAAACGTAGACACAGGGTCATTCAAACCTTTTAGGGTAACTAAGCAACCAACTGAACAGATTTGAAAATTTGGGAGTAGAGGTTATCTCAGAAACTATTCATCGTAGGCATACAAGTTGGTTATCAAAATCATCTTAAAATTTTCTGTTTCATACGAATTCATCCTAAAAAATACACCATTCCGTTTAAAATAAGAAAGTTGGCATCAACTTCCGGTATAGCCGGAAGTGTCCCACTGTTGAAATTATTTTAGTTAAATAGATCATCCATACTCCCAACTCCCAAATTTTGAAATCTATAACATGCTTAGTTTCCCTAAATCATCTAATGTACCACTCAGTTTGAATGACACTGTATGTTCATAAACTAAACTATCATAATTTGGAGTCAATATGGTAGATAACATATTATACGTATGGTGGTAAAAAGGACATTATAGGATGATATGTGAAAACCAAATTTACGTGGAATACACAGATTTAATAGTTGAAGTGTGATTATTGTGTTTGTGATGCTAAGTGGTGTATCGGTGTTAATAAAGCAAAATTAATACAGGTGAGTGCAGTTTTCTTATAATATATAATAATTAAAAAATGGTTAAATCTCGTTGGGCGTATGGTTGTACAAAACGATTTATCAAACATTCCTCAGTTTAATTTTATACGTTAGTAGTCAAGTAATAAATTAAAAATTTTGTTTTATGAACAAACTGTATTGTTTTCTACGAGTTCAGAAATTCGAAAAAAAAATGAATAAAGCGATCAGGCACGAAAACTTTATTTCTTTAACAAGTGCAGTAGTTTGTAGGAAAGAAATTTCAGGTACTGATTTTCTGTATTTAATGTAATGGTTGAAATTATATGGAATATTATGCTAAGTATTATTAAAATTTTATCAAAATGTGTGTTTGTTATAATCAAAGGATTTCACTACTTGTAATTAATTCATAAACTCTCAGTGGCTCAAAACTTTTTAGACGAAACTAAGATCTTTTGCCACTATCGGTACTGTTGGTTGCGTACCATGTTGGCTTCATTTACGTTCGAGCTCACTGTGGTTTATGCACAGTTTATATAATACTTACGTTTCTCCATTTTTCACATCACCATTTTGTTTTATAATAAAGTGGCATTTTTAACCTTCTGTCAAAATTTTAAGTCATAAAATATCGTAAAACTATGAAACGAACTAATTGCGAAGCTTTTTCTGGAGATAACTATGAAAAACAGTACGTAGCAAAGAAACAAAAAGAATCGCCTGATTTAATAAGGAGCCACCACATAAACTCTTTAAATTTCAATGACATGCCTGACGAAGTAATGGTTAAAATATTTTCGTATTTGTCGATATCCGAATTATATTACGGCGTTAGATTGGTGTGCGAACGATGGTATCGATTAGCAATGGATTATAAACTGTGGAAGGCAATAACTATAACGGATGATATACCTTTTGACGATATTAAACTGTGGTTAAAATCGGCATTAATTTTGAAACACTTAACAATTCATTACAGATCTGACATTGAAAAAATATTACGACAGGTAATAAACCAATATAACCAAAGATATGATTGCCCTTTTACTTTTTCATTATTTTGTTATCTTTGCGCAAATTTTTATCAAAATTAAGTGTGAAATCTTTTCAGAAGTTCAGCGCTATTTTTATTCTTATTTATAATTTTTAACTTAATAATCGGGTAGTTAAAAATTAAAAATATTCGACGAATCACTTCTTTTCGTTTTGCAAGCAGAAGTAAACACCCGTCAAAAGTGTTACCTTTTAACACCTCCATGAAGGACTATAAAATAAAAGTCATTGTTTAGTTAGTATTGACCACCAGCTTTCATAGTTCAATCTATTAATAAAAAAAAATATTTTTTCCATCATATTTCGCTATAAAATTATGTTAATTTACTGCTTTTAAGTGGGAAAATAATCAGATTAAAAGTCTATAACAATGGTGGAATTGAAGGGTAGACTTTTGTACATATAAAATGAATATGAATTGAAACTTTTGCTTGTAGCACAAAAAAATTAGTTTCTCATTCGTTAATTGGGGTAAACGTTTGTTTAGCCGAAATGAGTTAGAAACTAAAAAAAATAAAATTTACGTTATAAGAGCCTTTGCGAGCAGTGAATCATAAAAAATTTCCTGCGGAGATTTGTCATTTTCATTTTCCTGACTTTAGAATAACCGAAATCAGTTACATAATTTTTGTTTTTTAATTTGAATTGTAAACGTTCCTCTGAACAAAAAATAAGAAAATTACCCTGTGAAATAATACCGTTTTCGTTTTACGAGCAAATTTAATTAACTTAACCTAACCTAACCTAACCCTCTATTTTAGTTATTGTCTCTAAAATACCCATATTCTAATCTAATAATTCGTAAAAGTTCCTGAAATGGATCTAAGTTTTTTTTTTTACAAAACCGTCTCCACAAATATTCGCACAGTTTGTCGGCAAATTCCTCTTCTGGAACCTACTGACCTCTTGAATATTTTTTGGCAGCATTCCTTTGAGATTCAATCCTCTGCGTATGGGTACCATTATGAGCAACAAACTCAACGCTGTGGTTAACAGTTTGATGAACGTAACCATTGGCAGAAAGTTGACTGTACCCTCTCCATAAGTCCATATGTATGGATCGCGGCTCAACATTACCTTTAATTATATCAATTAAAGTGGTTGAATCCGTATTATTATTCGGACTCACAAACAACCTTAAATCTTCGGAATTTCCCGCAATCAAACCCAATACCCAATGACCTTCAAATATTCGCCCCCGATTATATTTGCCTGGAATATGAAAATTATGTACTTCCGCAACAAAACGAGCGGGCTATTGCTAACGGTTATGTCATAACGACTTGAAAAAAAATAACTTTTTCGTTAAATTCCACGCGGGCACATCTAGTATAATATATAAAGGTGATATGATGAACAGGAAGGCCACAACCATTGGATACTCTTTAGTGCAATCCTAAAATGTAAATGTTGCCCAATTTTGATTCATCACTATTACCTACTGATAGAAATTTAATTGTATTTTAAAGAAATTTTAATTACACCTTTTCGTTGTGTGCAAACACAGTCTTTCTTTTTCTAGTCATTAACGTGGTTAATGATTATAAATTGATTGACGCAGTACTTTTAAGCTACCGAAGAATAAATATAGTAGAATGAAAGCATTGCATCTCCATTTTATTCTAATGTATCTAACATAACGAATGTATTCGTGATTAGATACCACAGAGGAAAGTATTAGAAAAATTATCTTTTCATAAACAACAATTTTATCATATATAGTTATCAGTCTGAAGAGAAGATTGGAGTGCATGGTGCATCACTCCTTCCTATCTTGAGCCAATCTTTGCATTTATCTAACACTAAAACATCTTACTCCCTTAACTATTTGCAAACAGTAATCTAATCTAGGCGTATAAATACAATTCATCTTGTTTAAATAACATTATCTAATTGACACAGCAGATATTTTCTTCAAAATCATTTAAAGGAGTACAGTTGTTTAATTTTGGATATTGCATTATCTCAAAATCCGTTAACAGTTTTTGGTAACTAAAACCATAAAAAAAGCTTTTTAATAAAAAGTTATTCCAGCTGATTTTTTTGTATAAGATATCCGCTTTTAGAAACCCTTTTCTAAAATTTGAAGTACAATTTTTCACATTTGTCTATTGTTTTATATCGTTTTTAAACTTTTCGTGTTTGCAGTAGGCACAAAATAATCATTAAAAAAATAAATAATTTATAAAATTGAATAATTTCTTATGTATAATATTTTAGGTGCGAATAAATTGTGTGGAGTTACAAACATTAGAAATAATTAACTTTAAAGTTCCACATCAAAAGAAAATAAGTCCCAATGTTTTGCGCAAATTCCTACTGAAATGTCGAAAGTTGAAAATAATATCACTCTTTGGAGCAGGGTAAGTGCAAGAAAAGCTAAAATAAGAAAGATTTTATATACAAATTCATATATAGAATTTAGTTAAAGAATTGATGGTTTTGCTTGTATTAATCATATGCAATTTATAATTTTAGTTCGACATCCCAATTTTTCTTTTGTGTATTAGCACGCAGTCATTATAAAGGAAACATCA
Source organism: Agrilus biguttatus (assembly GCA_963921985.1). Taxonomy (NCBI): domain Eukaryota; kingdom Metazoa; phylum Arthropoda; class Insecta; order Coleoptera; family Buprestidae; genus Agrilus; species Agrilus biguttatus. The sequence goes on from OY998117.1 coordinate 34,846,942, forward strand.
AAAAACGCATATACACTAAACCTCTAAACATAAAGCATTTACTAGGATTGCTAGGTACACTGCAAGGCCACTACACTGCAGCTTATAGACATTTTGAAGACACACGAAAGTTCAATTTTCAATTCAATCAAATATGTAAATGGAAAGTCAACAGTTATCCTGAAAGTTACTTAAATACACTCAGAAACCTAATAAAGTTTGCAGTACTGTAATTCTCTTAATATGTCTAATTTATTTTTAATATTGTGAAACTTATTATATATCACACGTTCTAGAGAATAAAATGTTAATTACTTGAAAGTTTGTAAGTTTCTTGGCCCTCTTTTATCGATTAATCACCATTTATAATATTTAGTCTTATTTTATTAATATAATAATGTTTTAATAATAATATTTAAATTTTTGAAACTCTCTATCCTAATTAATCTAATTAATTCTCATTATTTGTGTTTTTGTTGTGAGACAAAAACTGTTGTTAAGCAAAAATCAGTTAATTCAACGTTTCTTTGTGTTAACTATCATCAATGCGACACGTGCATTGCACAAACAGTAAAAAAAGTTTTAAATTCGAATTATTTGAACGAAAACAGGAAACATTTGTAGTGGTAACAGAATACCAGCTAGTTCTTAAAATGTGGAATTCATAAAATAAGCAAAAAAAGGCTCAGAAACCCGTTACCCAATTCGTGAATGGCATATTTTAAGATCAGACCAAGCATTCTTATTTCGCATCCTAGGAGTTATAGACTGATATGTTAAAAAAACACATACTTTTTAATTCAAAAAATACAACTGACAAATTTAAAAAAACTGGAGTCTATAAGCTAGAATGTACAGAATGTGATTCCTTTTACTTAGGCGAAACTGGAAGGTCATTTAGAACTCGTTATAATGAACACTTTAGATCATTTAGATTAGGAAAAGATAATTCCAATTTTGCAAATCATATTTTAGAAACAGGCCATCAGTTTTCTACTATAGAAAATCTTAAAATTATTCATAATATAAATAAAGGCTTTAAACTTAATATTTTAGAATCCTTAGAAGTATATAAAGCATCAAAAATTTCGGAAAATAACCTGTTAAACCACCAGGTAGATTTTTAGCACTCAGTACTATTCAATACATTTAATAATTAATGGTATTTCCAAAAAATATATATAAACACTACTGTACATCTGTTTATATTCATTCAATTTGTAATCATTTGTTTTGACAAATCTGTTTATATTCATTCAATTTGAATTATTTGTTTGACAATGGCAAACTTTTTTGTCAAAACTATAGTCAAAAGGATTTGTAAATAAAAAAGTGATAATAAACAAAGTAGTGTTTATTCATTTATCGTTAAGATGAATTATCACAGAGTAACGGCAGAATCAATCCAATTTTTTTTTTTGATATGTTCTGTTTTACATGGTTTAGATTTAATGAATATTTTCCAAAATCTCTGCAAAATGAATAACAATAAAAAACTTTCAAGTCAATTTTCTTCCTATTACCCCAAATTAGCCTAGAAGTAACTATTTAGCAAAATCATGAAGCACAAATCGTAGAATTCAGAATGAGAACGATTTCATTTTGCTAGGTAAATTTGTTAAATGAAACCAATCGTGTAATTACTATCTAACACAGGTTCATTTAACTGATTTGATTTATTCGAATAATAATTATCAGTTATTTCAACTATAAAATAAATATTAAATAGAATAGGAGCAACATTAAATGAAGCAATCTTAACATTATGTTAACTAAACTAAAAAAGTGCAAAATTTGTTGTTTAACCGAATTCCTATTTATTGGTGTATACTAGACTCTTTCAACAAAACCAACTATTGTTTCAGAGTTGTAGGAAGAGAATATAAGAGACATTTTTCGACGTTTGCGAAGAAATTACTGTTACTAAACTCCTCCTTATTTTCGCTAATTATTTTAATGAACGTGACAATTAGTTTCACTTTAAAAGCACCTTTTATGCAATACTCAATCTGATCTTTTGAAAATTAGATGTTTGCAATGTTTGTAGCGTTCCGTCCCCTTAAACAAAAAACAAAACCCTTAAAAGCGTATTTATGTTCATGATATATTGCTCTGTTCGTTATCACATCCATTTTTTAAAAGATTTTAAAAGAGTCAATATTAAGTAAAAACTTTAATTATTTTTGAAATTCAAAGACTGACAAAAAATAAAACTGCTAGTTTTTATCTATTTGTGTGACTTAAAAGCTAAAATTGTGCAATTTATTTTAATGCCATAAGTTTCTAAAATCATATATTTAATAAAGCATTTGATTACTGAATTATCGACGTACGAGTCAAACACGGGCTCTACCAAATGGGTCAACTGTTCGTTTTTTTTTTGAGGTTCTTAATCCTCCCCCTCCTCCTTTTACATCCGGGCTTGGGACCGGCATTGGCGGAGTTACCCCATTATATTTAAAGATGAAGCAATTTTAAATCAAAGCCTTCCGAGCGGTATAGTTTAGATCGTTGCTTAGCATTCGAGAAATTATCGGTTCGAAAGCGGATCCGGCTGCTCTGGTTCAAGTTTTTCTGTGGTTTCCTTCGCAAATGTTGGGACAGTAATATTCCACAGATAATCTTTCACTTCTCTTCTGCCTTCATTTCTCTCTCTAACCACACCACCCACCCATTCCCACGATTCCTGAAAGGAGGTTGAAGAGGGCCTTACGCCCTACTCTCCGGCTTTGCAGTACAGTGTAGGTCGGAGGGACTGCCCGCCCACCAGCACGAGCAACTGGTGGGAATGAAACACAAAAAACAAACAATAATGTATAAGTACATAAGTACATTGTTTTGAAGTGGCCTGTACGGTTGCGTCTATAGTGGTAGGTTTCCTGTATATTTTGAATTTTAATGAGTTATCGATTAATCTAAAAAGTTTAGTTTTTTGTTAATCTCATTTTCCATAGTGAATTGTATGTTGTTGTTCAAAGAATTTCGAAAAGTTTTAAAAAGGTTTGGATCATCTAAGGAACCGTCCCAAATGCAAATGACGTCGTCTACGTACCTCCTCCAATAGACAGCATGGTTAACAAGCTAACGTTTTTTATTAACTAATTTATTTACAAAATCAGCCATGAATATATCAGATAAATAAATGATAAATTTCCTTAGATGATCTAAACCTTTTTAAAACAACACCAAAAGTACGAGTATAGCTACACTTTGCCTAGAATTTAGTCATAATCTAGATGAAAATGTTACCCATATACACAATGAATCTAAAGGCCAAAGGTTAGATTTATTAGAAATATTTGAAATCAAAAAAATTCCTAAAATCTAATATAAATACCACAAATGAACAACAGGATTTTCTAAACAAACTTTTGAGAATTATATGACTCCTGTTTATAACTGAACCTATTAAGACCACATAAATAGACACACTGCTAGTAGTAAGAATTCGTACCTACGATACTGTTGAAAAAGGCTAATGAGGACGAAATAATTGTAGAGGAAAATCTACATTAAAGTGAACATTTAAAAGCAAAATTGGTTGTTTTATTTATATATTTAAATAATGTTTCACAACGAGCCAACGCTTGATTCTTTAAATATTATTCTAAAATTACTAGCTAGCTCTATTCAGTCGAATTGCTTTGAAATAAACGAAGTTGCAATTAACAAGATTGGTAAATGATTACACTGTTAGACGATACTAATACAAACGGTTCATTTTAAACAGTCTTTCGTGAAGCAATTAAATAATAATTACAAGTTATTGCTCTGTGTAAGAAATTTCCGGTTAAAAACTATCAAATTCTTTCAACAGAACATCAGAGAAAAATGTGTGGATTATTCCGCATTCTAATGACAAGAGTAAGAGAAAAAGTAATTAAACACTGTAGTATTTTTTATTTATTGACACTACATCTAACATAAAAAACTTAAACATTTAGAATTTCTTTCAATTTCTGCGTCAATTTGTAGAGAGGTAAACCAATGACATTATTGAAATCACCGTCTATTCTCTCAACGAAAGAGCTTGCTAATCCTTGAATAGCGTAACCGCCGGCTTTTCCGCTGAAAAAAAAAATAATTAAAATAAATGATCTTAAATAATTTTAAATTGAAAAATACACTTACTGAGGTTCTCCAGTGTCTATATAGGCTTGAATTTCCTTTTCTGAAAGTTTTCCCATATATACTGTTGTTACTTCTGTAAATTTGAAATACTTATCGTGATACAAAATTACCACACCTGAGTAAACCATGTGAGGTATATTTAGAGTAGTCAATCTGAAAATATCAAAAGTTAATTTGGGTTGAAACATTTCTCTGATATAGGTAATTAGCCTATGATAGACCATTCAAGTTAATGCAGGAAAATCAAATAGAATTCTGCGAAATGAGACACAATTGATTGTGTTGGACTTTAATTCATGGAATTTAATTTCCCTAATTACTTAGAACTTTTACGAATTTATTTGATACGATGCAGTGTTAAATAAGGAGTTTTTTTATGAATTATGAATATACTTCTTACAAATGTTAAGCTGAATTAAATTTTAAAAAATTAAATAAAACACTTGGAAATTTTGTTTCATTATAGTTGAATAGTTGAATTAAAGAAGACACTAAGAATTTAATAGACCATTAGACACCCGTCATCTTCAGTTAGTTGTTGGACTGTTTTATCTTGTATGTGGAGGCATGTATTAAGTTCTTACACGTTTTATGTGCAATTTTGGGTTGTAGGGTCTTATTTAATTCAATTTAATAATATGTTCGTAATTTCATACCGTATATAGAAAACTCCTTATGTAATCTACAAACAAAGTAGAAAATAGGAGACTGTGGTAAAAGAATAATTAAATAAAGAAAGGCTCACCCTAATTACCACTAACTAAAATTTTTTTAGTTTTAGTTTTAGATTTAGTTAGTGGTAATTAGGGTGAGTCTTTCTTTATTTAATTAATCTACAAACAATTTAAAAAATATTCAACCGATTAAATAAATATGTATATATAGATGATTGTAGGTAGTTATTTCATGAATATTATATATAAACTATTTATGATAATAAATAGTTGTTTATAACAAAAGTACTTTGTCACTATGTCAAGTGCGTCCATTTTGCTTGTTGGTTTTCCATACACTTTTCCATTAAACGATATTACTGTATCGACTCCAATTATAATGTCAGGTTTCGGATTTTCGAGCTTGAGTTTCTCATAGACGTCCTGAACTTTTCCCAACGCTGTTTGCTCAACAAAATCAGAAACTGACAATTCGCTAGGATTTAAATCTTCCTTAAAATTCGATGGAATAATTTCAAATTTTAACCCCTACAAAATGTATTTAGCTATGAAGGGAAATTGTAAGTAGTTTCTATTAATATTATAATATATTAATGAACTTCATTTCAATTTTTAAATTTTGGAAAACAAATAAAAATATAAATGATCATAAAACTTATATGATAATTATACGTTAATTTTATTCTGTAATAAGTAATTATTAATTATCTTCCAACTGGGATCTTAATGGATCTAACTAATCCTTATACAAAAGACTAGATATTCTAAAACCAGTATAAATTATTAGTCAAAATGTAAGTAATGGATAAATAAGGACTACATAATTTACTTAGCAAATAACAATTAGTTAATAAAATTTTAATTTATTTGAATAAGATTGTGGAGAAATGACTAGATTTTTAAAATGTGGGTATATTTATAAACGTTAAGTGTTTGTTTATAAGGAATAAACAATTGAATAAGTTTATTCAGTTTGAAGAATTACGAAAGTAACGATAAATATACAAAAATAAAATTTTAGAAATCTGGAATTTAAAAAAAAATTAATTTGATTTTATGTAGTTTTATTCTTATAATAGCAATAAATATATAAAATAGAAACCATTTCTGCCATCTATCGGTGCAGATTAGGAAATTAATATCGAAATACAGCTAACTATTGAGAATTATTTCGTAGGTATAATAATTGCTGGCTGGATCAAGGTTACGGTATGCTGACGTCAATCATTAGATTGAAGTTGATAATTACTTCTAATGAAATATAGTAAGTAATAAATATCAGTGCTTACCGTATCCTGTAATATTTTGATTCGCTGTTTTGAACTCGTCGCGAGAATTATCCTGAGTCCATCGAGTTTTTGAAGCAACGGTTTTAACATTATTCTTTTTAAAATAATTGACCTAATTTATGTATCAGTTGATTAATGTGTATTTTATTTATTAGGAAGGTGCAATTGGTTATTAAATAATTGTAGAACCAGAAGGCGCTATGGTGTCCTAAAACGATTATTAAGAATACTGTAATAATACTAAGTAGGTATACGGTAAAGAAGGAAACGCGCGCAATACTTTTGAACCAATTAATAAATCCAAATGTCTTTCTTGTCTACGGATTTGTCAAATTCGATTTCGAAAGAAAAAATTAATAAATGGAAGGAGTAATTTTTAATCTGCTGAATCTTCTTTCATTTCCTATCTTATCTATTTCGGGGTTAGAGGGGCCAACAATAATATTTTATTAAATTAGTTGCTAAAATAATAAAAATTGTTCTTTTGTACATGTTCAAATTTATCGATCTTTATAATATTAATCTCGATAAATTATAAAAGTCAGCTTCCATGTAAATTGTTAGAGAAAAACGAATTTGAATTAAAAGATTTGTTATTAATTAATATCATGAAATTTACCATATTATTATTAGTCTTTCTATTAAATACTTCATATTTTGATAGTATTTTGGACAACTACAAATTTGATTTTAGTTTTGTATTAAAATTCCTATTTCGTAGTATATATGCAAAATTTAAATTTTTAAAGTCAACTTACGAACAGATATTTTAATATCTGGATAAAAAAAATATTCTGCGGTTTCTAATCGATATATAGGTAACAGTTTTTAGAGAATTAACTTATATAGTAATAGTTTATTTTTTGTTGCGTTTTTAATGGATTCAAGTTTTTTTCAAATACAAGAACGTTTTTTTCTATTCTTTTCTGAAAAACTGTTTTGTAACCATTAATTGTAGTAAATCTGCTAAAGTTGTTTTTTGAATAAACGAATTAAAACAACGAATTAAGTGTGTCTTAAAAGTGCTTTAGTCAAAACTGTAATTTTGTTGAAAACTATCTACTTATAAATTTTTTAACAACTATGATCATACACAAATAGGATGACTGTAAAAATAAATGGAAACTCAATAAACTAAACAATAAGATGTAATATTTGAAAACTGAAACTTTATTTAGGTACAGAATCTTATTATTATTTGCATCTATTTGATCGATTCTTTTTACTATTTTGATTTTCACAACATTTATTAAAACACGAATGTTATCTTAGAGATTTCTACGTTTTATATAAATCTTTACAAGTTTTAATAACATGTAGGGCGTAATATCTACCATTTATATATATAATATATTAATATTTATAAATACGATTTTAATACTTAGGCGGACACAGTTTCCACCATTGTCTTTTTAATAATTTCTCCGAAATTTTCATCACAGTTTTCGCTTGCCGTATTAGTACTTGCGCCAGACTCGCCCTTTTCTCTTAAAGCTTTTTGTCCATCTGGTGGTCCATCAGATAAATTCGAATTGCCTAATACCGAATAATTATTAGACTCTTCAAATGTTGAATAATTATATCGTCCGTTTAATAGATCGGAAAATGATTCTATTTTATTGTTTGTTCCCACAGGATTTAGACTGGTGTATTGATTTTCTTTAGATTCGACATTAGCAGGAAAACTTTCTGTGTTATTAGAAGGGAAATTTTCGAGATTACCGCTTTGTAAGAAGCCATTTTCGAAAGGCTTATTTCCAAATTCTGGGCTGTACATTCCTGCATATGGGCTGAAAACAGGGGAAAACTCGGGGAAATTGGATTGGTAAGGTTGCGCATATTGATTAGATGTTGTTGGGTAAGACGAGCCGCTCGTTGTAAAACCGGTTTCGGGGAAGCGAGGATCAGGAAAGTGGAATCCTTGGTTAGAAGGGAACGACTGTTTTCGTTCCAAAGACGTAGAGTCCTTTCCTACATTGTGGTAGCAGTCTTCTCTAAAGGTATACAAGTCTAGGGAATCTTCACGAGCAGGGAGATCAGCAAAAGACGAATTATGAGCAGGTATATTCCCTGGTCCTTCTCCTGGAGCTCCATAGTGGAGATTGGTAAAGTTTCCATTGTGCACACACGATTCCATTTCCATGTTAGAATTTAAATTGACATCTCTGATAAAATTCCCGTTGTACTTGTTGTTTTGATTCCTTTCAGATTGTTCCGCGTATCCAACAAGCCTCTCGTTTTGCATCCAAGCTAAATTAGGATTTTTGTTAACTCGTTCCATATTTTGTTCCGCTTCTTTCTGTTTCTTTTCCAATTCTAGTCTCATAAGAGTGTGGATGAAATGGGTCCGAACTCTAACAGGATTAAATTCGATTCTACCGCTAGAATTGCCGCAATTGTCCCGGGAACATCCGCACGGGAAGTTAAGCCGATCGACTTGACATTTGATGCCTGCTTGACTGCAAGAACATGTATCTGGATCACAGTATCCTTTGCAACCACAACCGCAAAATTCGCGAGAAGTGCGGATATCTCGACATTCGTCTTTTTCCATCGAATCAATTTTTCTAACACCTGCAGCACGTAAAAGGGCCCTTCTTTGACGAGTGGGCACGGGCTGAAGGAAGTAATAGTTATCCAAGTCCATTTCCGAATCGGAGCCGTCTGTGATGTCTTCTTCGCTTTCGCTTTCGTCGCTGGATGTGCCTGTTATAGAAGTAGAATTTCTTTCAGAACGTAACCTTTGAAGGAGTTGTCGATGAAGTCTTCGTTGCTCGTTTGCGTGTTCTAGAATTGAAAATCGACGAACGTGAGTATGTTGAGCACTCATTCCCAGAGTTGAACCTCCTTGTGAAGGCACGCAAGTGAACCCTTGAGCTCTAGGGAAGTAGTACACCGTAACGGAATCAAAAGTGATTCCTTTCTTCTTTTTGCATTTCGGTTGACTTTCGTCACTACCTTGTGATAGTTTTCTTTTTAAATTACTTTTAAGAGGTACGGGAATGCTAGAAATTGGTTTCGGTTCGGCAAATGTAGCGTTATCTTGTAAACATAAATTTATGCCGACATCCGTATTTTCTGGTGCAACTTCAATATTTTCTTGCTGGTCTTCTTCAGAATGGTCTAGAAAGCAGTTTTCGCAATCACTTTCTGTAGCAGTTGAATTTCTTGTTTCTGCCGATTTTTCTTCGCATATTTCGGAGCCCATACCGGAATCGGATCCGTCCGAGCGGTCATGTGGTTCTTCTGAATTTTCCTCAAGTGTTACTAAACTTTCCGTGGCTGAATCTTCGCCATCATTGAAATCATCCGTTATTCCTTCGCTTAATAACGTTTCGGAGATACAGTTGCTTAAGAATTTTAAATCTGATTGGCCACTCTCAGGTGTAGGAGCTTTTGCTTCTTCTTGTCCGTCTCTTCCTTCTTCCTCTTCTTGAACATAGGTGCTCGATTGTGTAGAATCAGTACTGCTCACATCAGCAGTGTTAAAAGTTTTACTAAAGTCAACACCCATTATTGAGGTTGTACAGTTTGATTCTTCATTGTGGAATTCTGAGGAATCAGTTTCTTTTGTTGGATCATTTAACGAGTTTTCACCAGCTTTGGTGCTCCCCGTTAACATCCTGGTTCTGAAAAAAAAAATAATAACTATATTTTTATTAGTAGCCATTATACTGATGAGATGAAAATAATTGTGAGTTTCATTGTAAATTCCCGATCGTGTCTGTAGTAACTGATAACTAGTTAATTCCATAAAATGTTATCATATTACGTGTTTAGCGATTACCAATCCAAAGTCTGTATCAGTTTCCTTTATATCCATAATAGTGCTGTTAATAACCATGTAGCTATAATAATTTACAGATAACAAAAACAAAAATACTTTATATGCAATAAATGTGTTTTTCCAAGCACTTTCTTGTTCTGAGGAAAGTGAAATAATTGCATATACTGATATCAAAATGTATTCGAACATACAGCGTCGTTGTCAACAAATACGGAAATAATCGCGAATTAGAATAACTAGGTGACTTGTTGCCATGCTGAAACGTCAGCAATGAATACTCGAACATTCCTGAATCAATTTTAGTGACGTTTATAGTTACAACGAGAATTTTCAAGGATTTCATAACGAAGTAAGTGCATCATTTTACCAAAAACAAACATTCCTAAATATAACTTGATACAAGCGAATTCTCGACTTGATTGGGACTCATACCGGTCCTAAGATTCGAATGAAGAAAACACAGGGTTGTTAATTAAAGTATTTTTGTACATTATTTAAAGTCAATGACATTACGCAAGGCGCTTTAGTCATGCAGACGTACAAAATACGTAATATGTATACCCACACTCATATCATGACAAAACTGAACTTATATTATAAAGCTAAAATACAACATAAACGTTTGGGCTATTATTATATTATACCGAGTACGCCTAGAAATTAGCATATGTGCTCAAGACGGGGATTCAGCTTCATAGGACTGTTTACTTCGTTAGATGTACGTCATGAAATTTTAAATTTCAAAACTTTACCCATCACTAATTAATAAACTAAAAAAAAAAAAAAAACGGAAGAAATATTCTGACAATACACTGCAATATAATAAAAAATAGAAAGATAGTAAATCTGTCATTTACCCAATTCATTGAAGAACTAATAACGTTGAAAAATTAAAACGTCTTCATGGCATTTACAAAAAACCATTATTTTCCTTGTCCGAAGAAGCCGCTATATTTAATATCAAATAAATTCATATTGAGTACCTAGTAACTTCTTCTCATTTTTTATACCTTTTATTAGGTATAACAACAGAGAGGAGGCATTCTACTAATTTCCCATTTCAGGAAACTCGGGAAGTATACAATTATTTATATAGTGTGTATACATAATATGTATGTGTACTATTGACTTTAATTCCTTATTTTTTAGCCACGGTGTCAACAAATACTGAACTCTGACGAAGCGCTGATTCTGACAAAAAGAAAATTAAAGCGGACCAGCCTTTCGAGGAAATAATAGTTTGTTTAAATGTATATTTTAGTAAAACTAGTCTCTTTTATAAACGTAAGTAAGTACAAGACAAGACAAGAGTCAAGAGTCCTTGAAATTTATAACAATAAATAATTATATTGCAAAATTTCCAGAGAAGGTCTAATAATGGTTGACTACTTTTGCTGTTTGCAACATCGTTGTCTGTTGATTGCTGTGGCAGACAAAACCAGTTTGTTGCATGTACATGTTGGGTTTGTGAGTGAGTATCTTGATGGGTACCTACCTGTGGATAAACATATACAACATAACCATCAGCACCCACCATTCGCACTCCTACCTTCTTTAGAAATCGAGAAATTCAACTGAGAAAGGCGAATCGGCATCAACAATATTTTTATAAAACAGAAATTTTAAAAGATATCATTGTACATGATGCAATCGCCAACAAGTAACAGCTAGAAATTCTTCCAAGAAGTTATTCTTCTACCACCATTATGGTTTTTTGTATTAATGCGGCGGTATGAACCCAATTCGATGACTATGCAATGGAAATGTGTAAAGGAAAATGTCGACATTCAACTTTGAACAGTTGCTATGCGATTTGAAGATTTGGAGTTATGAACAATTTTCATGAAATCATGAGTTAGGTTGGGAAATATGTTCTTTTTTGGAAATCTCTGATATTTCAAACTAAATTTCAATCAGTAAAAAGAAAAGAACTTTGAAGGAATACCTAATAAATTAACGTTATAGCGGATTAACGGAAATGATTTTCACTTCGAATATAGGTGAATTATTACTTTTCTCGTTTCATTAGAACCAGCTTTACTTAACATCAAGAAATGATTAAATAATGTATGAAATGTCACTAGCGTCTTACCTGCAACGTCAAATACTATTTTGTGTCGAAAAAGCTAATAGGAATAGTTCATAATAAACAATTAACTTGATGAATGTATAATGAATTACCAAAACAGAACTTAACCTCACAGTGTAAACAGATGGAGACAGCATTTAATACTACAGCAGTCATCCTGAAATAGGAAATAATAGTCGTTCGACTTTCTCGCTCTAATGCTCCCTGATTGTGAGACAGAAAGAAACACGGCTAGAGAAAAGACAGCCAATCAGGCCACGTCAAAGCGAGAAAGTCGAACCACAATTATTTGCTATTTCGTATCACTGCTATGATATTAATTGCTGTTTTCATGTTTTTATGCATTAAGCATCTACCAGATTCATTTTCAAAATATATAACAAATAAATACCTCAAATCCCTAGCACACTACTGTTTATTTCCAGATTCTTGATTTGATTATTATTATTATTATTATTATTATTATTATTATTATAAAATAAAGAAATTATTTAGTTGATAGAATGGACCGTGAAGAACAGAAAACGATTTGTATTTTTGATCAATATATTCATTCCAATTCCAAAAAAATGTTTTCGATCTAGTACCTACATGTCAAAAGTTCTTATTTGTTGATTTTTTGCAGTTATTTTGACGCTTTTTTGTATAGCATGATTGAATAATTGAACAAACCCCTTCCATAATAATCCATCCAGGGATTCGATTTTACCCCAACACGTTTTCAGAATTAGGAAAATAGAAATCCCTGGGCAAAGCTCAACGAGCTAAAACTTTTAGGAGCAAAAATATCCTACTTGAAATTAGTTAAATCTTCGGATAATCGGTAGGTACTTATATACACAGGATATCTTCTTTTGATTTTTATAAAACAAAGTGTGGATCATACTAGATTTGATAAATACAAACAATTGACAAAAAGATTTTAATCTATAAAATGTTACATCGTTCTTTATTTCGTTTTGTACGGATTTGAGAAAATAACATTCACCACACCTTAAAAGTTTCTAGACAATTGTAAGTATAAAAATATAGAAAACAGTAACGAATAATTGTGTAGGGTCATCACATCATCAATATATTACTTATTTATATTACCGTGAGGTTTTGATTGATCGATCTGAAAGAGGAAAAGTAAAATCGTGTTGAAACGAATGTGACTGACTCTAACGATAAGTCATTTTATGACCACATAGCGAATATTTTTATGTCGTTTTCTCAAATTAATCTAACGCACCATTTCTTCATTATTTTTTAAAAACCAGAAAATGAATTTCAAGTACGCACAATAAATTTCAGGACAAATGTACGTGATCTCTTCGAACTATTAGTTTATTTAAAATCATAAATTTCCTTTGATTCGGTGTACTGTCCATACTCATTTCTGAGGTATGACATATTGATATATACCAACACTATTGAAATATATCGTGTAACATAAACATTAATTTTACAGTTGTGTTTAGTATTATAAATGACGTGCGATTTTGAAAATGCGGGGGTTTTATGATTTAAACCATTGTAACGGACGATAAAATAATAATGTAATCGTTTTTCTTTTTCTAAGGGAAACTAGCGTCAGTTCCTAACAAAATTAAATCATTAAAGATGTGCTTACAGTATGGAAATTACATGAAAACATCTATCTGTTGATAACATGTAAAACATATCTATATAAAAAATATAGAATTTATAGCAATCAAATTGTCTTTTAGTTACGCAACATTGAAATAAAGAGAAAATATATAATCATTTAGAAAAATGAATTCATGTTATTGATTCTACGTCACTAACAGAGTTTATTTTACTCTTTAGGTATTCAAGAAGAAAACTAATTGAAGTGAAATTTCAATACCATCATTACGCGAGAGGGCAACAAGGAAAACAATTGTTGCATTACACCACTCTGGTACTTTTCTTTTACTACCGCCATCTACTACAATTTCTTCGCGTTTAAGAGATACAGTGTAAGCTCTCTACAACACTATTTACAATGGAATTGATTGCCTTATAACTCATATACTGATATCTTTCTTTAATAATACGGCTGTTCTCTATAGTAAAAAATATGCCACATTAGAACGATGAATATAGCCAGTGAAAAAAACAATATTAATGCGTGCGATGGAAAGGGTAAATAGAACACTAGTTTGGGAGATGTTCGTCATTATTTTGTTTGGGGATCAAGCATTAAAAGTTTTAAGTGTAAAATTTTGCTGTTTTTCTATATTTATTGCAAGATTTCAGTCTGTTGATTTTGAATATCATTAGATATCAAACTTTCCATTTTTGATATATAATAGTGTAAAGGGTAGGTCAATAAATTTAAATTTTTAAAAGTGTTTTACCTTGAATTGTTAGATATCTGCTAGAATATATAGATCAAATACAAAAGTTTTATTTATTCGTCTTCTTTTAAGACATTCTATGACAGAATGAGCTACTGGAGAACAGGATGGTACCTAGAACGATAAAATAACAAAGAAATGTGTAATCTAAATGATAACATGTAGGACTGAAGCTAGTATGAAGTAATTTCGAAATGAAATTAGCCCACTAGTTGAACCCGTCCAAATTTGGGCGGAAGGGTAACGTTATCGTAGGCGCATAGCATTTACATTTTGATCATGCTGATATTTAATTGGTAAGACTTTAGAAACACTACCACACAAATTACCATATACCGATGACGATATGTACTAATATCTGTAACTGATAACTGTATTATCAAATTCTGATATACATAAATAGGTACATTAAAAATTCATATTTACTGATGTAGCTGTTTGAAATAATTTCTAGTGAATTTTAAATACAGTAGATTTATATCTATCTATCTAGGCTTATGCCTTCTATAATAAAACTTAAGCGACCGAGCATCTCCTTTCATTATACAGAGTTTTCGTTAAATACATTATAAAAAACAGAATTTTACAAATCAAATTTTTAAATAAATTGGAGTGAAACAACGTCTCCTGATTTTCCAACTTTTTTAACAATGTTTATCTTTTACTGGCCATATTCACCTTTAAATGTGGCGTATTGTTTCGTTACAGAGAGTTAAGTAATGTATGAACCACATCTACGTCATACAGAATTTTCGTTATAGAGGAATTGTACTGTATTAAAAGAACTAAAAAATCAAGTAACTCTTAAGGAAGTGGATAGACAGAAGTACCTAAGTGGTTACTGTTTTGGAACTAAATTTTTTATTTAACCAGTAACATTTTAATTGTGTAAACGGATTACATAAAATTCTTACGAAATAGAAGTTAAAAATTAATTTCGTTGTAGTTCAAAAACAGCAAGCGAGTTACCTCTATTTATCATTAATTTTGTTAATGTCAAAATAGAACAAATACGTATTATTATCATTAGTAAGTTAAACAATCTATTTAACTACAATAAATACACTTTAATTAGTGTTGTACGTGATTTAAATTTAATAAGCAATAGTAAGCAAGGAAAATTAAACGAGTTCCGTAGCTATAAATATAAAAAGTTTAATTTTCTTTTGGGATTTCTGATTAAATTTAAACTCATAAGATGAACAAATGGTTTAGAATCATCTGACTGAATCTATATATATCTATCGTTTTCGATATCTGTGTATTATTTTGTAAATACAGTACAAGGATAAAAATTGCAATGGAGAACGTGTAGTAGCTACATATTTCCTACACACAGACCTACTTTCAATTCAACTCTGAAAAGTCTGTAAAACGTTTGTTTGTAACTGAGTTGCCGAACATTTTTAACAACTAAAAGACTGCTACACGTCCACGATTGAATTTGAATGTGAGAAAACTTACAAATGTACAGTTAGAAAGTTTTCTATGTTATACCCAATCAGAAATTACCGTTTATACCAACTCCTATGCTGTAAAATAAGAATAAACCAATAGAATTAGAACAATTAATAAAATTAATAAGTACAATATTTAAATAATTTTACCAATGTATACGAAAACACACCTATATGGTTGGGATTGGAAAAAAAAATTGAAAATGGGAAGAAAAAGTAAATATTTTTTATAGGATGGATAAAACCCCCTAGAGGTAGTAATTCGTTATATGTACATATTAGAATAAAGGAAGGCATATTTAAGGATTGGTCGGTTGTAGGTTCGTTAACGAAATTTTCTTTAATTACTTTATTATTATTATTTTCTGTTTATTGTGTTAATATTCTTAACAAACCTTGTTATGGTATTTTTCCTTAGAAATCACAACCACTGTAATTTTTCCCATTAACAGCGTGAGTCACGAAAGACCACATAGGTACGTAAAAACGTAAATACGTGTGCTTATGTCCAAACACGAAAATGTTAATAATAGTAACGAATGCCGTTTCAAATTTTACCGCCAACCTATCACTCAAAGGTTTTCACTACGATTGTGCGACGATTTTTAGAAAATTTCCAACACTCGCTTTTCGCAACGATACCACGATAGAAATGTTTGTTCGTTAAATTTTTAAACAAAGAAAATTTATCGATATACGTTGCTTTCCGACTGTATAAAGAACGATAAAGCAGATGGAAGGAACACTATCTAGACTTGTTCAGCGATATACATGAAACATACAATAACCAGCTTCTAGTCGCGCGCATGACCGAGCTGAATTTCTGTTGATGACGTAGTTTGTGCCAAGGAATCCGGTATAAAGATGTGTACGTTATAAGCAAAACAACTGCAAGGCAACATAAAATATACAAAGAACGTGCAGTAATTTTAATATCATTCATTTACTACCGGAGCAATCATTATACGTATTTATATGATGTATAATTTAAAACTATTTCAATCAATTTGTTTATTCTATAAAATTCTTGTAGCAATAAATATCTTTATAAAATTAATATAAATAATTATTGTAGTATATGTCTATAGTAAGTAGTTCTTCGAGGATGGCTTCATAGCCGAAATAATTTAGCATAAGATTTTTTTCAGTAACTTTATGAAACAATCCAACAGTTTTTATCTTTCACTAAATATATTACATTATAACGAAAACTACATTACGAATCATATATGTAAGTAGCTTTTGAGCGATCCCCAACATTATCAGTTAATTAAATATAATCAGTTCTCAACAAAGATACGGATATTACAATACATTAAAAATAAGAAAAGCGAAAATTCATTACTTTACTCGTTATTGTTCCCACTTAATTAACAAGAATGGAAATAAACATTAAAATAATTGAACGTGCAAATTGATGCTCGACACTGACACAAAATTATGACGATGGACTGACGTGAATTCGAAACGTTTCCAAACAACACTTATCTCTATTTTGAAGTTATACTTGTTTTGGGGCATTGAAAGGAAAATTTTAGCAAGAAACGGAAGTTTTGCGCTCACAACTAACGAATATTTAATAATATAAAGTTAGCAACGGGCGTGTGGTGGCTTTGGTCTTGGCAGTCGCCGCTGTTCGCTGACTAGGGCGAGTTCGCACCACGTTTAGTAGGGGCAGTCCTGCATTTATTTTCTTAATAACACTTATTATAAACAATTTTTTTCCTTTTACTCATTGAACTCTAATTGGACGAATAAGTGGCCGATGTGATATCCAATATAACATTTCAAATTGTTGCTAGTTGCTGGTTGAAACATTCTCAAAGCCATGTAACCGATGCTTACGTTTACAAAAACAAAATTTGATATGCACAATGGTAGTTATAAAACAGGTCTATTGAAAATATTCTAAACGATCTTTCAAACTCTTTGGATTCATAATAAGGGATTCGTAACTACTGATCCAATACCACTAATTTACCACTACTCGTTTGATAAACCCTATATTTATAGATAAAATATATGTACGCACATTACATTATGTATTATCAGTAGCAGTTTATTACTTAAACTATCCACGGCAGTTGTAAAATTATTTACAAAATTTGTAGAATATTATCTTGTATGACATATCTACCGTAATTTTTTGTCTTTTTATTTTTTATCTTCAGTGTTCAATTTGTTAATAAATAAATAGTTATCCGCAAACTAAATAAACCAATTAATTACTTAATTATTTAGCGAATGTGTTGCCCGACAACAAGGGTTATCAGTTTGTGTAGACAACTGAAGAATTTTTTTACTTTCTAAAAAAGTCCTTAGTTTATCAATTTAAAAAGTTGGTTTCGTATTTTTTTCTTCTGTAAAACCGATTTTATTTATTGATATATTATGAAATATAAAGGTTCTAAAACAATTTGTCTACGTCAGATTGAAAAAAGGGCTGAGGGTTTACAAATTATAACGACTATACATAATATAATTCGAAATAAGAGAGAAGTTATTGTCGGAAAAAGCTCTCGCGGTTGTGCTACAAACTGAACCAATCTCTCCGAGTTGCAGGTACCCACGACAGCCAAAAGGTCTGTGTTCTAACGGTTTTAAGGTCCCCAATATTGTAGCCAGCCAGCCAAGCCAAGCTATCGTTGGAGTTAATGTTAACGTCAGCGTCTCTATGCCTGGTTATATTTACCGTTCGCTGGCTGAATCCGTTCGACCTAAAATATTTTTACTGACTAGTATTCTAAGTAAACTTTCCACTTATGAAAATGCGCTGGACCGTATCTAATTTTTCTGTTCTTTCTAATTTTCATTAAATTAATATTATTTGCACACTACGTTCTCCTAGTAGGGGAGTGGGTGTCTCATTTCACAGTCTCCGTTTTCAAAGGGTTTTCAAACGTAATATACCTCTACCTACCTCCTGTATCCCGTATCCTGTATATACTTCGATCAATATCCTCACGAACAAGACCGAAACGAATCGGAAGGAGCCGATCCTCCGAAACCATTGTGGCCTTTCGACAGAAGCAACAGATAGAAACTTTTATGAATTCACTAGACTAGATATTATCCTTCTTTTATTGTATCCAGATCACGATAATCTAATTGATGGTTAGCAAATAAGATCTTTTAAAATACTGCGATAGAAGACCGTTTCCAACATGAGAAATAAAAAAATTAACAATATTTTCGAAAGTAGTTGATTAATAAATTAGTGAGATACTGAAAATGCATTTGGTACATTTCGGTCAGCCAAAATGGTAACAAATCATGTTTAGGTATAATAGATAAATTTACGGTTTGCAACTATTGAAATTTTATATTACTTGAAAGGTTTTTAAATTACAAATTGATAGTTACGGTATAACATTATTAATAAGTTAAGAAGAATAATCAAACGATTTATTACTTAACGAAAACAGTGTGAACTAAAAACTCCCACTAAAATTATTGTCTTATAAGTACGGAATTACCGGTGCTAGCTCATAGGGCCCACATCTTGTAAGTGCCCCTTGGAAAGGATTAAAATTATTTTAACCTAATTTTAACACAACATCACATCCAAGCGTTCACAAATTGCAACTAAAAGTAGTTTCAATATTATTTTGTTATAAAACAGCGAAACTTGTATAATTAACAATGACGTGAGATAAACATCGATAAGAGTTAATTATTATTTAATACAAATAATACTAAACTAATACTTACCTAACTAAATACGCATTTTATATAAAATTTTAGTTGCATTATATAACTTTTACACAACAAAGGCGTAAGTGTACGTATCAATATTTAAACAGTTCATTTGGTTCATTAAAATTGTCCGTTAATAAATATTAGAAGGTAATCTGCGGAGGGAAAATTTAAAATTTTAATTAAGTTTAATTACAGTACGTTGTACTGCCGTTCCTACTGCAATATTTTCTGTAAGTAGTCTATATACCATTCTAATGACGGTAATATTTTGCTAGGGTTAACACATTTGTACATTTACTCCAAATTTCCTGGATGGATTCCCTATTATGAGGGAAGTCTCAATCGTACATATACTTTTTGACAGTAGAAGCACATGTACCGTTCATATTTGACAAAAAAGTTCGGATTAACTCATAATTTAACTAACAGGTAAATTGTAAATTTGTGTTTGTTTCATTTTTATTGACAACTAGTTGATTCCCGCGATTTCGCCCGCATGGTCAACTAAAATACGGTTCGATAAACAGCTAGTCGATTTTACACAGAATCAGGTCGCTCGTGCAAATGGTACGCGACTGTCATTTGTTTTACAATGAAGTAGAAGTAGAAACTTCCTTTCTCTCTCGAGCAAGCGCACAGGGTCGGTTGCCCCGCTTCTCAGTGGCAAGAGAACAGCATAATTGCGACCGCTGAGGCTGTTAAGGATATCATTATCATCTACGTGTATGAAAACTTTAATATGAGGCATGTTTTTTAAGTAAGTACCGTTATGAAATTCTGCGGCGAAAGCGCACTGAATACCTATATTTCTCACCTACGCACTGAGTGTTTAAGATGCTTTCGATAATCGTGAGTCCCGCCGACTGTGAAGTCCGGCCTGTTATAGATTACTTAGTGCTAAAGGACTAAAACCGATTGATATTCATCGTGAGATCTGTGCAGTTTACGGACAAAACATTATGAGTGATGGAATGGTAAGGAAGTGGGTGAGACCATTTAAAGATGGCCGCACAAATGTGCATGACAATGCCCGTCCGTATGTGGCTAATCGGACCAAAGATCTCATCACATCTTTTCACTGGGAAACTCTAGATCATCCTCCGCACAGCCCTGATCTGGCGCCCAGTGACTATCATTTGTTCCTGCACTTGAAGAAACATCTAGGCGGTCAGCGTCGTCAAGACGATGACGAAGTCAAAACGGTTGTGATGCAGTGGTTAACAGTTAACAAGTCAGGCGGCAGAACTCTATGAGAAGGGTATTCAAAAACTGGTCAAACGTTATGACAAGTGCCTCAATCCTGAAGGAAATTATGTAGAAAAGTAGATTAAGGTACAGGTTTTCATGTAAAAATAAATTTATTAAGATATTTTTGCACGTTTTTTTATTAATTTCAAAACGGTATTTACTTAAAAAACATGCCTTTCCTTTGTTGGAGATAAAGACCAAGCGTCTAAGGAATAAAAATTAAAAACAAAATATATCCAGTAGTTTTTGCGTGATACGTTCACATTGACGGACCTGGTATTAAAATATCACTTTACTTGTTTCAACCATTATTATGTAAATTTAACTTTTTAGCGATAAAATAAGAAATTATGCTAAAAAATGACTACACTTAAAGAACAACTTTGTATTGTTTTAATAGTTTGATACACATATCTAAATTCTGCGTCCTATCTGTATTAGCTTAGTAGCTAAGTGTATTTTTTGCTATATTTATGTACTGAAAAAACTGTACTAAATATTTGAACGTTTGAAATACTTTCGTTGGTCTGTTCGTGATTCAAACACGAAAGGTTTCAAATATGAAATAGCGAACCACTTATTTCACAATATTCAATCATCTGCTTTTATTTTGTAAATCAAGAGAAAACTAAACGGACCTACTTATTTTATTATAAAGTTTAATTTAACAACGAAAACATTTATTTAATTATCTAAATTATTTTGTCTGCAATTATAAAATGTTTGTATTAACGCATTATTTAAGGATTAGTGTAAATTCTTGCGACCTATGTTTGGATTACTTTAATTAATTACAAAAAGAGTATAAAAATGTTAGTACTAAAAAGGTGGTAGCTCATTGTTTTTAACATTTTAATAAATATTAACACCATGGATTTGTTACACGTATAACATATCTTTTATGGACTATACCGAATAATAATTGGTTTATATTACGAAAGTTACTGTAATAACATAAAGTTTCCCCATGGGATTTTTTAAATAGAAACTTTAAGCAGGTTCTACATACAATCGTTTAGTATTGCTGTATTAATTACTTTAGTTAAATTCTAGAATAATATTGAAATGCTTTATCTAATTCAAGTTGGAGTTTATGACATAAAAAAAGGTTTAAAATGATGATTAAACATTTAAAAATCCTTAAAATATATTTTGTAGGTATGGTGCGATGTATAATTTGTCTACAAAATATATGATACAATGCCAAACCTTTCTAAATCCGTGCTACCTTTTCTCTTCTAAAAAGAACCGACGTAAGCAAGGCTAACTGGATGTTGATCAGGAAAGAATAGAGCTCAAGTTCAAACAATACTTGATATAAAACATCTAGATACCATTTAATATATACGATATTTGCACATATTTGCAATATATTAAATAATTTTAATATCTGTGTGTATACTTATAAATTTTCTAAAGACAAAATCATAGAAAGAATTAAATTAAGATTGAAAACTAAAAATAATCATTGTTTGTTTGGGTATAAAAAAGATATTTCAGGCTTTCATCAAATAAGAATAATCATAATATTTATAAACGTACGTTCAGAAATCGCTACAAATAATTATAGATGATGGGATGTAAATGTTTAAATTAAATAAATTAAATTAAATATTTTTGTGTTCTCAATAGTTTATTTAGCCAATGCAGATGTTTAATCATGTTTTTTTTATACTTTTTGAGTCTATATATCGCAAAATGTATAGAGCTCAGTAAACATTACTCTGAAAATAATTTAATCCCTATTTGGTAAGCAAAATATTTTAAGAAATCTAGAAAAGTTAATTATTTGAATGAAACATTATTTTCCATCATACTATTCTTATGGGAAGTTTTAAGATGAGATGAGACACGTATCAATTTTTGAATTAAGAACTCGTATTTAGGAATAATTATTTTTTTAACATTTTGACACATAGAGACATGGTGTTAATGTTACAGAATGATTATTGATCACAATAATTACTTCGGCACAATACGCCTTCTTAGGGTCATCAAACTGAGTGGCACATTAGACGTTTTAGGGAAACTAAGAATGCTACAGATTTGAAAATATGGAAGTTGAGAGTAGGGGTTATCAAGGATGATCTATTTAACTAAAATAATTCCAACTGTTGGGAACTTCCGGTTATACCGGTAGTTGATGTCAACTTTCTTATTTTTAATGGAATAGTATATTTTTTACGATGAATTCGTATGAAATTTTAGGGTGACTTTTTCATAAAAGATGACTTAGAATGTTGAAATTAGTTATTTACTAGTTATAGCCAAGTCATAAGGCAAAGTCATAAGTCAAAACTAAGCTTTATAATTTGTGCAGGGCGTTTATATAAAAAATCCAAACTTTAAAAGCTTCCAACACGAATAACTTCATTTTTTTAAATGGCAACTAGCATATTTTATTTTGTCATTCGATTCCATTTTTATCCTCTTTCGATCCATCTGTATATTTCCTACTGTATTATTTGAAAATTTTTGAATAATTTTCGATTTTTGTAACTTCTGTAACTTTAATGTTGTGAACTATTTTTTTAAATATGATTAATGTATTTATCGATATGTTATGAGCTAAGAAACAGAAGTTGTTTTTCTTCCACAAACACTAGCCTATTTATGGTTGTACTTTATATCGTTGTCACCCCATCACTGGCGTTACACAAATAAATCGTTCAAATAAAAACTTGGGATAGTAGGTACATTATACGGATGACAATGAATGTTAATTGAGAAATTGATCGTTGAAGTATCATTCAGTTAATTCGAATATGTGATTACGCAGGTCAATACGGATCAGGACACTAAGACCAGAGATGTTTAGTCCAAATCTGGATTTAGAATTTACTCAGCACATTATATGTCTGTCAACCTCAAAACTTTTTACTTCACGTCGTAATGATCATAAAGCATAAAATTTTGAGGTTTGAGTGTAGGATACCTCGAAATCCTGAGGTGTATACCAAATCAAAATGAGATACGAGGGTTGCTATTTATATTTTGAGGCTTGGCAATTATAGGTATTTACAGGCGCCATCTTACGTTTCTAATAGAAAGTATGACATTTTTAACCATAACCTTCTTCAGAACCTTTGTCATTTGAGCACAACTTGTATTGTTTAGGTACAGTGACATGAAAATTTTGTCTCGGCGAAAAAATGGAATTAATTCTTGAACATTTTCGTGGGATGATTTTTTACGACTTTCGACGTGGATTATCGAGATAGGAATGCATCGATCAACTTACTTAGACTTTTGGCGATGAATCCTCATCTTTGACCACTGTGAAACGCTGATATAAAAAATTTAATCGTGGTTGCAGTTCGCTTAGGGACGAATATCGGCAAGGTCGTCCAAAATCAGTTGTTAGTTGTTGTGCCAGAAAACATTGATGATGTGCACGAACTGATATTACAAGATCGTCATGTGACTTATCGTGAGATTGAGTCATCCTTGGGCATTAGTATGATGAACATCAATAATATATTGCATGAACATTTATCTGTGAAAAAGATTTGTTCGCGTTGGTACTCGCATAATTTGATAGAAGCTCAAAAGGATGCTCGTGTCAATTAGTACACAAAAAAGCTCAAGAGATACAATCGCGGGGCATCAAAAGCTATGTATAACATCTACACAGGCGACACATCTTAGATCTATGCATACGAGCTTAAAACAAAACAGCAATCCACCGTATGGGTCTTCCAAGACGAGCCAAATCCGACAAAAGTAATTCGTGCGCGAAGCATATGATCGGCTGTTTCTTCGGAACAATTGGACATGTGGCAACCGTGCCATTAGAACAACGTAGAACGGTGAATTCTTAATGGTACACAACCGTTTGTTTGTCAGAAGTGCTTGGTTAAATAGGAAAAAAGAAGCAGCAACAAAGGATTGTTCTTCATTATGACAATACAAGCTCTCACACATCGGCTGAAACAACCACCTATTTGATCATTTGACTGGCCAAAACGTCGAATTGATGGACCATGCTCCGTACAGCCCGGATTTGTCGCCAAATGACTTCTTCTTATTTCTACATATCAAGAATAATTTGCGTGACCAACATTATTCGGCGCCTGAAGCAGTCGTTGATGCATTCAAAAACAATGGTTTGGCGGTATCTTAATCGGAGCGGAAAAATGTTCCAGCGTATGCAATAGTGTATTGATTATCATTGAGAATATTTCAAAAAACAATAATGCCATTTTCGATAATAAATTAGTGTCTTTTCATTATTAGGCTCAAAATATAAATAGTAACCCTCGTATTTCATTAATGGGTAATTTATGACTTTGGAAAAACAGGAACTTTAAAAATATACCGGTAGGGAAATTTTTATTATGATTGGCCAACTAAAAAAAATTAAACTATTTCTAGACTTTAATTTATTTTTTGTAAAAAAAGTTTTGTAAATTTCATATGCTTACATATCTATTCTACGATTTCAAAATCATTGTCATACATCTTTGCATACTATTTCCACGTTAATTAAAATTATATGATTGATTATAAATTAAATTGATATGTTGACAGCAAAAGATATGGAAGGTAAACATGAAAGTTTTGTAGATTAAGCATTTTCTTTTATTAAAACGTTATTGTATTCCATACTTGTGAAATGGTACACTTCAAGATTATCTGATTGTTTGTGAAATCAAATAAAATGCAAAATAAGGAATTATACATTAGTCTAGTATCTAATGGGGGAAATAGTAGGTCACAAAATTAAAAACAAAAAGAAAAACAAAGGCTGCTATAGAACGATTTCAACCGAAAGTTGTCGAAGAATTAATTAGTATTTCCACCAACTGCAGCGCTGGCGTTGTTATGAAACTTGACTGTACGGTTTGGTTGCTAAGCAACCTGCCGAACACATTGATTTCACGTACTGAGTAGATGTATCACTGCCGTTTTAACACAAGTAGAAGGTAAATAAATATGAAAAACAGTTAAAACAAGAATATTTAAAAAAATTCCATATTGCAGTTTTTTAATTCCCGAATACAGAAATCTTAGTTGACTTTTGCATTATTCGACATTCCCTCATTTTAATTTTCCTCATTGGTAATTTTCTTTTGAACCTGTCAAGTCGACCACATATATATAAAAAACGAATTGTTACTCAGGGTATATTAAGCTAAGGACAAACAACTTATCTTTTGAATGAAGTGAAAGTAAAAAAGCTTTCTTTGGGTTCGTTAAATGTTTACGGTGGCCTCAGTAGTTTATGGGTCATAAAAAAATAATGGCTCACACAATCACCATTCAAATTAGGTATATAGACATACAACTGATCGTGAGTGCAAAGCTTCAATTCATAGATCACAATGACTATGATTTTAAACTTTTTTTGAAAACAAATAGAAGTATGCTGTTATAAATAGTATATTAATGAATGAATGAAATATTGAATACATGCAGCAATACTAATTAATTAGTAATTTAACGAGGTATTTTTAGAGTTACGTAAAAATTTTTATTAATAATTAACATTTAAAATAAAGAACTAATTTTACCTAACAAATTGAACAGTGATTTGTTCCGGTCCTCCCGATTATGAAGATTAAAAAGCTTGCGTTATAGGGCCATGTGGTTTAAAAAGTTTAGAATATGGGTTTTTTATGGGCTTAGCGGGGATTAAAAAAATTAAGTTATAGTGTTGCGAGGTTTAAATTTCTTGATTATTCGATTTATTAATTTCGTGAGAGCTTGGGACCTGTATTCCAGAGCACTACTCTGGAAAAGTCGAGGGGGGGGGGTTGCCTCTAATCTGGACCCGCGTCTGCTTACAATGGAAAATTTGTTTTCAAGTTGTTCGCGATTTATTGCATAGTATTTCAATAAGTTAATTTTCAAAATTTATTGTCTTTAACGGCAGTAATTTTATACAAGAAGTTAGTGTAAGGGTTACTAAGTTATCAGTTAGTGTAAAAGCTCCATTGGATATAACAAATAGTTAAATTTTCAGACAAAATTTAACGTTGTTGGTCATTATGCTTGTTATCAAAAAAAGTAGATACTAAGGGGCATAATATGTTTTGGGTTCATAAAATATAAAAGCAAGAAAAAAGTCCGCCACCAAATACATTGCGATTAAAAAAGAAACTGCGATAAAAGTTTTACGACCTTGTCTGCTCTAGCAGAAGAAACTTTTTTATAAATCATGTAGTCATTATCAGGTTTATAAGAAACATATCCATTTGAGTCTAATAAAAAGAACGGCTACGATTTTGCAATAGTTTCTAAGGCTGTGTTCTTATGAATCCGTGTATAAATAAAAATAGTAATAGACTAAACCCTTGTTACCTAAATAACACGATCGTGCAACCCCTTAAATGAAATAAATAGATGCAGAAACGAAAGAAACATACGACGAAACTCATTTAACCGAAATTAAATCTATTTTTAATAGGATAGAAATAGCCTATTTTATGGGGGTAAATGTATGTATTAGTATTATTATTATTATGGAATTTAGAGTTAAAGGGGCTGTTTATTAAGGAATGTGTTCCAATGATACTTAGTTGGAGGGAAAAACCAAATTATGAAACTAATATCTATATAAAAATCATTGGATGGTATGCATAAAACGAAGTAGATGCTAATACTGTATTTACTTTTAGATATATGTATATTTCCCAAGAAAATACTTTGCAGGCGAATTGCAGAATTGCAAATTCGTATAAATACCTGAACAACTTTCGATACACATCTTAGGAACAATATCGACTTTTGGTTCACAAATTCATAAAAGCAGTCATATCAACAGCACTGGGACACCAAAGATGTTTCCCAAAAAGTTTCACTTAACCCAAAATAAATCCTACTAGGCACTCTAAATTTCTAACAGTGACCACGAAATTTGTAGTAGATACTTCTAAGGCGAACTAAAAACTTTTATGTGTTAAGTAGATAGTTAGTAGTATTTACTTTTGTTTTGGTGAAATAAGTATCCACTTAGGCAAATATTCCACAGACAGTCCTCCACTTCTCTTCTATTTTCATTTTTTCCATCTAATCTGTCTCTTTACAACCACCACCTACCCACTCTCACGATGAAGAGGACCTTCCTCCCTATCCTTTGGCTTTGTACTAGTAGCTAGTGGAAATGATACACTCCGATGTAGGTATTCGAGCTTTAGTACATACACCCTTCATTTTTCACACATCACCTATTGACATCTTTAACTAAGTTCAGTAAAGGAAATTGTTCCTGAATTCGATCCGTGTATATTTTTATATATGTTACCGGCCAAACCCGATTTCAGGACAAACTAGTTTTGCCTAGGATAAACTAGTTCTTCCTATACGCGATAGGATTAACTAGTATAGCCCAGTCCAAACTAATTTGCCCTAAGCCCGATAGGGTAAACCAGTTTAGGTTAATATAAATAGGTTAGGTTATGATAGATAGGTTTTGTGAGATACAGCTGCAAAAAAACTGTTCCACAAACAGATGCCAGTGCAAGAAGGCAATGATACTCTGCAATTCTATGTGCCATCAAAGCACTCCATGTATAAATAAATAACAATTTTAATAATTGAGATATTATTATTGCTTCCATTAAAAAAACACTTATTATTTGTTATAGTATGATTGTTTGTGTTACCAATTATCCATAACTTTTAACGACGAATCATTATGGTTTTAATAAAAATGATTATTTTTCCAATTACTGAGTATTTTATTCAGTTTATATAAATTATAATGTTTACACTAGGCCACAGCAGTTTATCCTAGAGTGTGCGTATTTATATCAGGACAAATCAGTTTGGACTAGCCTAAACTGGTTTATCCTATGGGGCTTATGACAAATTAGTTTTGACTAGGCTATACTAGTTAATCCTATCGCGTATAGGAAGAACTAGTTTAGCCTAGGCAAAACCAATCGTCCTGAAATCGGGTTTGGCCGGTAACAAATATGTACACCGAATATTCCAAGATTCGGCGCTCGAGTTGGGTGATTATTTTTCATTTGAAACGGTTACATTCGATTTGACCATTAAATATCAACAAAATTGGTTGTTCAGTAATTTCTTCTTACAAATTAATTAAAGTAAATTTAGTTAGTCTTTCGTGAATTATATTTGTCATACGGGCAAATCTATGATAATCTTATACAGATTGTTTGTTCTGCAATAGTTTTGTGGACATTATTATGTAGGTATAATATTGTAACAAATAACCATTCAAACATTATGATTATGATGTGATTATTTATAAAAGAAAAGGCTTAAGAAACCTTCGAGTATTAAAAGTTAAAATTATATATTATTTTCCTTTAGTGTCTATAAAATAATTAATTATCTTGGATGCAGCGCAGTCTTAATACAAGCATCACCTCCAAAAAAATTTAGGAATTATTAAATTTACTGCAGGCAGTCGAAAATAATATATATAATAACACTCATCAAATTTTATGAATTTAATAAACGTACAATAAATTAGTAGCAAGGATTTATAGCTGAATTACATAATTAATTGCTACTTTAAGTGGATAATAAAGTTTTTAAGAAGCTATAAAACCAGCTCATAATTATCTTTCTGTGGTGTATACAATGAGAAAATTGTGTGGTTAATCAATGAATAGTGTGATAAGCAATTGTTTTCTTGTTATCACGGTAAGAAATTGTAAAGGTAATTGTAGCATCACAATAATCACCGAATATTTTATTGAATTAATGTTTTACAAGAGTAATGTACTCATTATTTTGATTCAAAATTAACGAATCATTGCACCGATTTTAAAGATTTCCCGATTACAGAATTTTTTAAGATAATCCAAATTTTCCTTTAAGATATATAATCTAGTCAAAAATCGATACAAGACAATTCCACTGGAATTAGATAGATAGGAAACTTATAAAATCATAAAGTTACTAGACTTATTTTGAAGGGGGCATATGATTAATAATTTAGTGTGTTAGACCCTGATATTATAACCCCTTCCTAAAACCATCCACTATAAACAGAAATGTACATTAGAATATTATTTAGTATAATTGATACTCCTGACGATGCCCTTATAAGGCGAAATACGTATAGAGTTTAGATAATAAATCACAGTTAACATATTCAAAAAAGAAGGAATTAAAATCCTTATTCGTCTAAATTTTAAGATCAAATATCTCACATTTTGAACGCGTCCTACCAAGTAGGTACAACGAACCGAAAGCCACATCCCACGACCGGTTTCGGGTCTCATCAGGTGAGCGCTAGCATAAAAGCCTTTACAGGCTATATTATAAATATACATATAAACATGGAATCAACAGAAACAACTACTCCGAGGGCTAATACCCCTACCGGCATTGAATTACACTGTTGATTCCGATGGACTTCTATACGTAACATATTCAAAAAAGAAGGAATTAAAATAAGAGATAAGAATAATATTAATAATAATAATATTATTAAGGACGCTTTCAAAATGTGACATCTTTGATCTTAAAATTTAGACGAATAAGGATTTGAATTCCTTCTTTTTTGAATATGTTATATTTTCGTCTAGAAGTCCATCGGAATCAACAGTGTAATTCAATGCCGGTAGGGGTATTAGCCCTCGGAGTAGTAGAGTAGAAGAGATGTTCTTTGTAAAGAGTTCAATTCGTTACAATATGTTGGACATTCATGTACATTGTTTTGTTACTGAGGTACAAAATTCAGAAACAATTAAAAAATGTTTATTGATAATTGATATTAATTAAATTCAAAATGGAAGATTGAGTTCAGGAACCATTAAATATTAACGATAAATGAATAAACACTACTTCGTTTATTATCACTTTATTTACAAATCCTTTTGACTATAGTTTCGACAAATAGGATATGTAAATAAAAAAGTGATAATAAACAAAGTAGTGTTTATTTTTTTCAGTTGAATTATCACAAAGTAACGGCTGAATCAATCCAATTATTAAATATTAATATTAAGGGCTCAAATTATAACAGGTGTCTTATTGTCTTTTTATAAAACCATGTAATACTGCAAAATAAAAAATAGTTGATTTGTTTGAACCTGTCTACGGTGTACCTGCACCTCCTTCCACGTCTCTGGCGACGAATAAATCGAAATAATTCACCAATGTTATAATCCTACACTCAATTGAAACAAACTAAGCAATATTTTAATCGAAAACCACATACAGTAAGCTAAATCCTACTTTGAATAAAGAAGAAAAAGCTTTAATAATGTTTTTCATTTGGTCGTTAATGAATTACCCCAATTGATATAAGGATAGTTATATAGATGTCTTTTAAAATTTGGTCTAAGTGGTTTAGTTTACTAATTTGATTTACACAAATCATCGTAAGGGTATAATTAGTTTCATATGTTTCTGCAGGTAGATTCAGTAAAAATCACAAAAAAAATGTGTTAGAATGGAAGTGTAGTACAAATGTTTCAAAATAATAAATAAATAATAAATGAATAGTACAAACAATTTAAGCAGTGTAACAAAATGCGTCTTTAACTTTTAATGATAACAAATGTAAATGAGTTATTATATATTTTATTCGTTGTATTAAATGAAGAACTCAATGTTCTTTATTCGCTTATTCCTTTTTCCAAGGACGTACCAGCGCAGTGTCCTCCGGGGTCTAAATCCCAATTGACATACCCACAAATTATATTTTATTTCGATATGTTGAATATTAGACACATAGACAATTGGCAATTGAATGAATTTGATTTAATTCACATATAACTTTTCTTAAATATCAATTCAATTAAATTAACATGCGAATACATAGCCTTTATTGTTAAACCATGAAGAAGGATGTGTGCGATGTGAGTAACGTGAATTGTCATTATTTAACTAATTAATACAATCTTTGAATATTTTCACAATCTATTTTATTCATGTTTGCCCGAAAGACTGACTTACTCAGTCATGAGTATTCATTGACGAGTTATAATCGAAACGTTATGACACTAATAATGTACCTTTGCGTTTTATGCATAACTATTCGCATTTCTAATAAGAAAACTTGTAGGCGTATTGGAAAAGTTTATATGCATAGCTTCTCATTAGTTATATGCATAAATTCATTAAATATTTTTTTTCAATACGTTTATATTTAATTTACAATATGTGCATACACAATTCCGTACTATTTATGTAAAAAAGTAATTTGTACAATACATGTATTTCCTCTTAGTGGTAAGAGTAATAAATTTGCAACAGTAACATTATGTTTTTGAAAAGTAATATACTAAAATGTTTCTGTAATTATTCTGTAACGTTGTTTAAAAATCTTTTTAAGTTTTCCTAAGTGAAATAACCAAGTCATTTATTGAGTGTGTTCAAACAAGAATGTATTTAAATAAAATAACGACGAAAAATTCGTTTTGTTTTAACTGTTTATTATAATAAACTCTTACAATTGTTTCAATCAACAGATTATTATCAAAGAGACATTTTTAACTTCATCAAGACTGCACCATGAATAGCCTTTCTTATTATTATTTATTTTATTTGTTTCAATTTCAAGGAATTTTAAGATTCCTGAACACGTGAATTTTTTACAACACATTATTACATATCAAGTTATATAAAAACCATTACCAATAAATTAAAACTTCCCAGTTAATTACTCTTGGACTTAAAAGATAATAATTAAAGATAATTTTCTTTCTATCGTTTCACGACTGCCAAAGTAACGCTAATGATAACGTAAAATCGACTTGTGGGACGGTGTAGATGGTGTTGTTTCAAGTTTTCTTTATTAGTAAATTAAGCAATCTATAACTTACTTTTTCGAATAAATGGGGAAGAAGGAAAGCCGCAGTGGCAAAGGACACGATGTCGACTGCAGATCTGCAACTTGGAGATTCAGACGACTGAGCAAAATCCGTTGGCGGCATGCTACATATCTGATAGTGATTACCGATCCTGCAGAGCTTTGCGCAAAAGCACTGGACACCTGCTGGAGCTCTAACAAAAGCTTTGTCTACGAACCTGTCACGTCATTCTTTAATTTTATAAATGTTCTATACATGAACAAACACAACGTACACAGACCTACATACATATATAGGCAATACACACACATGCTCAATACCTGTGTTACTCTCAGGTTGGCACTTAGTTGATAGGACCCGGAAATTAACCGATTTTCTTTTTTATAAATGCGCCCGGCTCATCTGTGAAACGATTCCTCGAACCGAAATAATTCATTAGTCAATAATTGATACATCGATGTCATCAAATAAAAGATCCATTAAGAAATTTGCTTTACGAATATTGATTTGATAGTATTTATCCATATTTTCGCGATAAACTTTATGATGAGTTTTTATCAAAAGTGTTTGGGTTTTTCAACTTCTAAAAAGAGCATCATCCATAACAAGAGAACCAAGTATGAAAACAATACGAAAAGGCGTCTATATTTTGTGTAAACTTTGGAAGAGGTTCCTTGACATAATTTTTACATTGGAAAAGGGAGGTTATACGTAATTATAAAGAAATGATTTTGTAGAAATTTCTTATTTTTAAATGTTACACCTTTATATTCTATCCATAATTAAAAAAAGTAGGTAGCTTTACGTCATTTCGGGAAGTTTCTGAGCAAATCTTGAAAAATTATCACCTGGTTGTCACAGAGCAGCAAATGTTTTGGTAAAACCAGTTAAAAAATAATTTCTTAGAATCATTTGAGTTTAAAATACATATGTAGATTTTATGTAGAAATATATATAAGCGTGTTCAACAAATTTATTTCATTTTAATCCATTATTCTCCTAAGAAACACTCGTTTAAAGATATTTTAAAAACAATATTGTGTTTATCTTGTAATTCTATTGTATAATTAAAATATAATAAATATGTGGATATACTTGAACTAAAAATGATGAAATAGAATAGTTAAAACGTATAAATAATTAGCCCAGCATTAATTTTCTTCCGAGATCAAAATGATTAAAAACTACGAATGGCTTTAGTAACGTTTTGAAATCAAAGCTTACGTACACGTGTTCGAATAAATAATAATATATATATATGTATAATATGAACTATTGAAACTTTGTTATCCATGTTTTACTGTTTCTAAAACCAACCAAAACCATAATTTTATTGAACAGATTGAGTTTCTGTACTCTTAACGTTAAAATTGATTGGGAATGGATTGGAGTCAGAAAATAGAAAATATGATAAGTTTAAGTACATTTTATCGGTTTTTTGGATTTTTGATAAAAGCCAGTAGAATATTTGTCGTATTTTATTGACTAATATTCATTAATATAAGAAAGGCTGTTCATGGTGCAGTCTTGATGAAACATGTTAAATAAATAAAATAACGACGAAAAATTGGTTTTGTTTCAACTATTTACTATAAGAAACTCTTACAATGAAGAAATGCAATTCTACCTAAAACTGTCTCTTTGATAATGATCTGTTGATCGAAACAATTGTAAGAGTTTCTTATAATAAACAGTTGAAATAAAACGATTTTTTCGTCGTTATTTTATTTATTAATATTCATTGTTAATTTACTATTTACATAATTTTTGAGAAGTACAACTGACATTGCGTTTACTGGTTTGCTGGTTTATTCGCACATTTAAATGATTTACCTGCAGAGCATGAAAGAATTTAGAAAGAATGAAAAGTATTGGAGCGTAACAAAATCGTCTTTGGTAATTGTTAACTGGCTTTCTTCTTACTTCTTGTCAGAATGTAAGTATGTACCTATATATAATGATAACCTCGTTTTTCCGAAACCTCATCCTGTTTAATTGCCTTGTTAAATTAGATTAATTGTTAAAAATGCTGACACACTTTTGCTAAGCAATTAGTTTAACAAGACTGTCAAATGATTAATGTTCATATAAAAGTAAAACGATCCGGTGTCTTTATAGTAATCTATGTGATGACAAAAATCAATCAATCTTTAAATTCATAAATCTTTCATGCAGCTAATTCCAATGCGAAGATTTACTAGATAACTATAAATAATAATTTTAAAGGTGATACCGTTCAATTCTCATAGTGTTTTAAGGACCAATAAAATGATTTGATTTGCCTGTGGCACAAGATCTCATTAAAGTGAATTGAAAATTGATAGTTAAATACTAGGGTAATGTAATAAAGCTTTTACCATTTTATTCGAATTGAGAGAACAAACAAACATTTGTTTGATTTCAGAAATAATTATCAAACGAATTAACTTTTTGTCAAATAACGTGTCTAACATGTAATATGAAGTTTTGGAATAGTGATGCACCGTTAATCGTTCACATAGAATATTTCTCCTCTATATTAAGAACAAGTTAGTTTTCTACTTGATACTTTTTAATATTATCAAAACTATAGAAACACAAAGTTAATGTTATACACTTTTTATTAGAAACTCTAACAATTGTTTCGACTCATGCAGTCATCTTCAGTTGTAATAATACTCTCTGAAGATGACTGCATAAGTCGAAACAATTGTTAGAGTTTCTAATAAAAAGTGTATAACATTAACTTTCTGTTTCTATAGTTTTGATAATATTAAAAAATGTTTTACAATCATCCCACCGCTGAATCGATCAACATTATTGATACTTTATGTTGTTCTAATTTTCCACTAATGATAAGTTTGGTGTTTTAAAATGAAAGGTCCATAATTCTGCATCTCCTGCATTTGGTGCATTGCAGAAGTAATTCATTCTTTGTCTATCTTTTAATAAACCTTATTTGTAATAGTTTATGTTTATGAATTATTTTTTTGATTCTGTTCAACGCACGACTCATTTACTTTTGTTTGAAACACGCTCCTAAGTAAAATAAAGTACGTTCCTGTAAGTCGATGGATATTTAAAAACTAAAAGCAGAAATAAAACTGTTTTACCGTCAAATTTATTCCTTTACTAGAGATAGTTAAAAATTAACTTTAATCTATGCTCTACACGAAGAAAAGGTCATAAAAATAAAACGTCATTTAATATGATTCTATATCTTTAAATTAAATTATCCATTATTGCTTTAAAACCTCAAAATGACTAGAAGTATTCAAAGTACATGCATTCCAACAACTTTAAAATCAAACACACAGACTAAAGCTAGAATGCAAGTTATTCGTTATAGAGTTCCTTCGGTGCCTCCACTATTGTCTCGCCCTCCACCAACTCCTTCTCTTTGTAAGGAATGGTGTTGCTGAAGGAACTTGGCAGCTGCTGGAAATCCTTGCAAATCAAATCCTGGTGGAATGACAATTCCAGCACCTGTTGTCGTTCCTTGAATATACGAAATAAGTCTTATCATTTCTTCCAGAGCATTTGCTTGCATTAGAATATAGTTTCTCGCCAGAAGGAGGGTAGCAATTTTTGATAACTTTCTCACTGATGGACTATGGGCATATGGAATGACGGCTCTTAATTCGTCTAGAGCGTCATTTAAATCGTGCATTCTTTTTCTTTCTCGTGCGTTTATATTAAGACGTACTGCTTTTCCTTGGCGATTTTTTGACTTCCCTGGACCAGCGTTTTGAGAAGATGAATGACCTCCAGGCTGATGGGACCTAAAATACAATAGTATTATGCATAAAATTGTTTTTAATAGAGGACGTTTGATTTATAATTACATATTCTTACACTAAATTAAAAGTAATCTCTTTATTAACGTAGTTTTGTATTTATAAAAATCATTTCGAAATAATAAATGCAATTAAATTATGCTGCCACAGTAGCACTAATTTTATTTGAAATTATACATTTCTTTTTGTTGGTGGCATACAGAAATTTTGATAATTTACTTATAAATGTAAATGTAAGGAATATCTACTAATATGTGTACGTCGTTATATTTTGTTAAACATCTATCAGAATGCATTATAAAAAAGTATTTCTAGAGTAATTGTTACTATACAAATAGACTAAACTATTTAATTTATTTTTGGTTTGATCAACACAATTTGTTAAGGTTACCTATTGCTTCCGCCAGGTTCAGGACTATTTTCGTCCGAGGGTCCTGAAGGGCCACCAACATTATTGGAGTTTTGAAAATAAAAAAAACCACCCACCCCAACGGTTCCCAAAGGGGTTCTTCGACCGGGTACTTCCTCATTTGAATGATGAGAAAAGGAGTTGAAAGGTTGGTCATTTGGTAATCCTCCTGACGATTGATTGACAGTTGTAGAAGATGAAGAGCACTGGATAAATGATGATTTATTTATTTACATATATTCGAATCGTGGAATATAATTTATTGGAAGAATGAAAAAATTGCTTAAATTGCTTTTAATTAAACATTATCTAGGGTGCGAGTATTAAGAGCTTCAAGTTATGGTATGGAAAATAATCATGAATTTGATTGATGATTTTAATGTTTCTAAAAGGACACAAGTTAATTCAAAATTAACAACTCTAAGAACATATTACGATTTATCTTCTGAATTTATTTAAAA
Organism: Agrilus biguttatus; assembly: GCA_963921985.1. Taxonomy (NCBI): domain Eukaryota; kingdom Metazoa; phylum Arthropoda; class Insecta; order Coleoptera; family Buprestidae; genus Agrilus; species Agrilus biguttatus. The sequence continues at coordinate 34,884,027 of OY998117.1, forward strand.
AAAACCGTCTTGTATTTCAATTGTTTCTAACCCACCGATAAATTTTTAAATAAATATCTTAAATGTTTGGTCAGTCATAAGAAGTCATTATTATTATTATTTACTTACAATTCCTTGCCATCCCCATGCAGGTGTATTTCCTAAAGTATTAGTCGTAAGCCACTGATGTGTTTCAGGTATTTTTTTTGAAATAGCGAACGATGATGAATCATCACCCTCAGAAGAAGATTCACAATCGAAGGACTTCATTTGTTATAATTTTAACAATAATTTTAATAAAACAAAACTTTTACATCACAAAATCATTGAATAGCAAAAAAATCACTTGATATTCTCGACACAACTTTTCGAAATTGTTATGGGTAGACATGAAAATTGTAGCACCTAATTTTCCATTTGTTTCTTTTTGAAATTGTTTATCAATTAGGTGCGACACACATTTACACACCGACAATATTAGTCAGTAAAATCTTGGTTCCAAAAATCGCAGATGCGACCCTCTATCGTACAATAAGGGATGAAAGTCAGGGGCGGCGTTTGTCCTTTATTTAGGTATAAGAATAAGCCTTTTTAATTAAATTAATCCAAATTAAACTGCCAGTATTGTGTGCACATTAATTAAAATACACTTATAATAATTTTTCGAAAATTTATATGAATATCTGCACTAATATTAGAAGAAAATATGTTAATATGCAGGAGGTCATAAGTAAAATAAATAACAACTGTTTATAATCTTTATATAAATAGAGGAATTATTATACTTAAGTTTTAATCGGAAGAAAGGTACATTTTTAAAAATTTAAAACTTCGTTTCTTAAAACAGAGGAAAAGCCATATCATTGCCTTCATACCAAGCCATGTCGAAATACAAAACTTTCACAGTGTGTTTAGGTACATATCGCTAATTATAACATTTGTAATAACAAATATAAGTTATTTTCGATTAGTTAGGATAACCTACAGTTAAAAGGGATTATGAGTTTCTGTTGGTGTTCAACTTTCTGCAGGATTTATATATATCAATTCTTTTATGCATTCCCTGAAGAACCACCACTGGTTAAATTATTGAGAGCAACCCCTCTCTTAGTGTTCCCTTACAAAATATAACGTAGGGGAAACTGTCACCATGGTAACCGTCCTAAAGCATTATACGATATCCTTACCGCGCTCTGTGAGAGCTTTCGCAAAGTATAATGTTGGAAAAGATACAGCAACCTTTACTTCTATCTAAATGAACAGCTTAAAATTTTTCAATTCTTAATTACAGAAAAAACAAAACATTAATTTTTGATAATTTTGTAGTTATTTTTGAATATTGTGTTCCAACATAAAAGATTTTTTAGCAAAAAAGAATTTGTCAGAAGTGGGATTCGAACCCACGCCCTCAGAGAGGACCAGAACGCCCAAAGCCCGTACATATGCGAGCAAGGTACACCTTGAGTCTGGCGCCTTAGACCGCTCGGCCATCCTGACAACTGAGAAACGTGTACTTTAAATAGCTATTACAACTATATATTGCTATTTTTAATTACTTTTTTAGTTATATTATATAATTGATAATAATACTATTAATCAATACGTTAATTATTATATTAAAGAAAATAACAATTGTAAAATTTTTAATTCTAATTCAAAAGAATTATTGAAAATCTAGTTTTAAGCTAAAATTAGTCATATAGTTATACTTATAACAGTAAATATTTTAAATATAATTAAATAAAAATTAATTACACATTTTCTGTTGAAGACTACTGTAAATATCAACTGAGTTTGTAGTCCGGTATGGTCTAGTGGCTAGGATACCTGGCTTTCACCCAGGAGGCTCGGGTTCGATTCCCGGTACCGGAAAGCTTTTTGCGTTTTTTTTTGTAATTAGAATTTTTTGATTGTTAGCTATTGCAATTTCTTTCGTAAGGGATTATCTTTTGTGCGAGTATTATCTAAAATATTTTTGAAACTAAACCAAATATTTTATTAATTATTTACCTTTTCAACTATTTAATAAAAACATCTTTTGAGAAGTATCTGTTACATGCCAATTACAAAGTTATAATAATTGTCACTGATTTCGAGACTCTAAATCACATTGCTTTTTCAGGTACGAGTAGGGTTTTTGAAAACTAGTTTTTGGGGATTTTATCGAAGAAAAAAGACTTCAGAGTGACATGAATATCTCGGGACAAAGAAACATAATTTTGATAATGTACTAATATAAACAATGTTAACCAATTAAAGAAAGAAACATAATAAAGTTGATAAACTACAAAATATAATAAGAGATCGTTTAAGAACTATTCATAGTAATGCTTATAAAATGTTGCTTTTTGAAATGAATGTTTATTTTGATTTATTTATTGTTAATGAACTGTTGATAAATTCACTACACGATTGAGTAAAATTGATTTTTATTTACAACTAAAACATCATTAGGGGATAGGCTGTTCCTGTCGTTAGGACACAAAATCTGTTTCTTCGGACTGGGATTGATCCAATGAGTTGAAATATTTTAAGTAAATTAACCAAGTTTACATTCTTAGTGAAGAGTTTGTCCGGAGATACACACCTCCACTTCTTTCTATGCTGAGTCAATCTTCGTATTTCATTGAAACTAGAACATCATTCAACCCGAACTAATTTCAAAAATAATTTAATCTAGTCGTTCCTCTACTACTACCTACCTACTTCTGATTCTAATTAGCCCTTTATGTCTTAGAAGATGTTCGTATTGTATTAAAAGTCTCTGAATTTAACATATAATATTATAGTGGCTATTTACGTCTTGCCGGGCCTTTCAGGATTATAATAGATGTTACCAAGTTACCATTTTTGTTTTGTTTGGTAAACATAAAAATGTTCAAGTCTTGTTCAAGCTTTCAATGAATAAACTATTACTTCAGATACTCATACATTTTTGGACTTCGTTTATCATCATTTAACTTTAAATTTGGATCTTAGTGAAACAAACCCGAACTTGATTTGAATATTGAAATCCTCCTCAACGTGGAGAATTTAAACAGGTCTTCTACCAACCTATCTTTTCTTTTCGTTCTTATTAACTTCTATAGCGCCCTTTTCCTTTGTTGATCGTACAGAATACTTTTTGTTCTGAAGCGCTCTTCATTTTTTTGGTTATTGAACGAATTAAAAACGATTTGATGATAAAAATGGGGATGAAAACTTTTTCATCGGTGGCAAGAACGTTTGAAATTGGAACAGTTATTAATCCTACCTATGAGCGTTTGTATGAAATGATAGACACTCATATTGTTTAGATGATTTTTCAAATTAAAATATGATGTACTTCCAGGATTTCTTTCGTGCTTTTTTAAACACATATCTCCATCCATGTATTTTCTACTAGGATAAAATTATAGGCGTAATTAAAAAGGAACGTGTTTGTCTACTGAAGCGGACTATTTTGAAAAACACATACTTATATTTTTTGAAATTACTGAATGTTGTAATAATGAGGTACCTAACTGCTGAAGGGAACCTTCATAAATGTTTAGGGTACGGCTGTTTGATTAATGTACGAATTACTGGTAAAATCCAAATAGAAGGACCCTTGAAAACATCTAAATAATTATATTTCGCATACGCCTATATGTAAAATACATTTTATGTATAGGTACGTTTAATACGATACACATTCATTCCGAATTAATGGGTATTATATTTCACAGAGCATCAGCAGTTGGTTTTCCGTAAACAAAAGAGCACCTGGTTGCTACTGGGAGAGATTCTGTGTAGTCCTTGGCAACGCGAGATCAATAACCATCGAATGGCTACGCCCTTGTCTTTCACTACTTTTTATCCGGCAAACTGACGTAAACGAATTACCACCACCCCTTCAACCTACTAACGAAAATTTTCTTTGATTCCATTCATTACATTGTCATATTATAAGATAAACTATTTAAAATTAACGATGGACGGGGTGGTGGGGTAGAATGCTGCTACAAAATCGAAATGAAGATATTTAACGACGCAAAATGTATTAGGTATGAGCCTTTTCAGATTCAATATAAGTAGGTACTTGATGTTATTATTATCTTAAGGAAACAGCGCACTTAGAAGGGATAAACTGCAATTATTTAACGAATGAATAAAAATTCTAATAATGTTTATTTTTTAAAACATACCATTACACTACAATGTCTTCTTCAGAAGAGATATGATACTTAAATTTAGAAAATTTTATTTTTGTGATAACAGTCTTTGGTGATGTGTTGGGGACAATTTTTACCAGTTTATTTACAATTATTGCATCGTATATATATTCTATTTCATTCAATGTGAATTCATTATTTTGTTTATTGCATTTTTTGATTTCCAATGATTGTAACATATTTTTTATTTTTTCTCGAACAATGTAAAATTTTAAAATCGTTATTTATGTTAAATTCATGGTTATTGTTTTTTGTGTGCTTCATAAAGGTTGATTTGCCATTATAGTTTTTAATGTGTTCATTTACTTTTTCTTTAAAAGTTCTCCTAGTTTGCCCAATATAAATTGCTCTGCAAGCATTAAGATACTGCATTTGTTTATTTTATCTACTTTTTATTTTTTACTACTTATATATTTCGATAATTTTTTCCCGTATTAAAAGTTACTTTTAATTTATTGTTTTTAAGTTCATTTGAGATTTTATTTGAAATATTTCCTATATATTATTATTATGTATTTATAAACTTTTAACGTTATTTGTATATAGATATCGGTGACAATTTATTTATTTTTTGAAATTACAATTATTAAAAAAATAAAATAAACGACGACTTTGGTTCAACATTGTTCTATGTCATTTTTTAGGATTTTGGCTCGACAAAACTTTGTTCGGACATTCTTGTATAATTTTTGAGAATGCTGTTTCGATAAATCAACAAATTGTTTCAACTTGCTTTATTGTTTCTGCCAAAATTGTTTCGGATGTATTACAAAAACCAATCCTATTGGAGAATAAAAGCGTGGTGTTTCTACTCACTTGTTAATTATTTATGGCTCTTCGTAATATTTATCTTTATTATATCAACTAACATCTTGATGAATAAATTGCCTAATAACTTTTTTCCTTTGAGACCTATGAATATATTAAAGTTGTATGTTATCTACACACATAAACTGAATCAATGTCTTCGGCTAATGATCCCGTAAATTTCGGTTTTAATTTATGGAGTAAGTTTATCCCTTAAAACAGATTGGTGAGGATCAGCTAGTCTAATTCCTATGAAAGGTAGTCTAATCATTCCCATGGGATTTTCTACCGTATTTAATCCAACAGCTAATACGAAGAGGAAAGAAAATAAGTTGAAATCATTATGTACAGCATCCGTATATTGATTCAATATTGATACAGTGTCAGTAATAAGTAGGAGTAACAAGTAGTTATCGTAGTGTATTTTCCACAATTGTTTAATTGTATAACGCAAAACTGATTAGAATATTTAATCTGCAAAACTGAGGAAATCTTCAGGGATGCCTGTTTTTTCAATGATAAATGGAAATAGTAGTTAAATAGCTATAACATCCTACAAATATTTATTGAAAACGTACGCACATAAATCCATAATTATTAAGGAACATGATTTTGGAATGTGTTCAATGTTAATATTATTCATTTGCACATTAGTGACGTTATCTTTTTGTTGTTGCACTCATGTTATGTATTTGGTATAGATTTACTCTAGCCTTTAATAATGGTCGCGTGACCGAAACTGGTTGTTTATTAAATTTTGGTGAAACTTTCTACTTTGTTATATTATTAAATTTTTACATTGTAAGTAGATAATACGAATCTTATTTCACTATTTTTAATTAATAGTCGTTGGAGTTGCAGTAATTGAAACTTTCATAACCCGACAGTGTTTAACTTTAATCTTTAATCTTTTATGTGGATATAGAGTGAAGTAATTTGATAAAATATATTGAACCCACTTAAGATACTGGCGATTTCTGAACTGAATTTTGTATTTAGCATGTTCGAATGGAAATGCTTTCCATTAAAGGGTTCGCTTAATTTTTTATGTGGATATAGAGTGAAGTAATTTGATGAAATATATTGAACCGACTTAAGATATTGGCGATTTCTGAATTGAATTTTGTACTTAGCATGTTCGAATGGAAATGCTTTCCATTAAAGGGTTCACTTCCCGTGAATAAGTACGCTAAATTTTCGCATAGTGTCTGTTGTATTATTAAATCGAAAACGAGAACTGGTGATGTAAAATGTGCCAAAAGGGTGAAAGAGACGGGAAGAGCTTAAATAAATTACAGGAAGAGTAGCGAAATTGAGGAGGAAAGAGATGGAAAACGACATCCCTAGATTGTTTCCATAGCTACGGTGCAGGCTTTTAGAGAACGACTACAGCCCGTTACTGTGCTATTTGTATCATATTCGAAAATAAAATGGAATGTAAACTACTTCTGCGCAAAACTTGATGGACTCCGTTTACATAAAGGAAACATTTACAGATCGAAAATTTATATGAAACATTGACTTCACAAAAACCCCATGCCAGCAAACGACCTAAGCCATTTCCTTTTAGCAGAAATACTAAAAGAAAGGCAATTTTAAAAATAATTTGAAAATGACAGGTGATCAGTATCGAGACAAGAACACGCCTTTGAACTTATATAATATTTACTATGTGTTATGACATTCACAACAAAATTCAAGAGAATTTATAAAAAAGATATTTGTAACTTATATTGCATTATGCCACTGTGTAGTCGTATTGCATATGAACACGATTGTGTTATCCACTTTTACTAATGGAATAGAAAACATTTGAGTAATTTTGATGTGAATTTTAGATTAAATGGTAAATTGCAGTATTTAGTTTTTATATTTGAAACTGCATATTGTTTTTTAATGTACAGTTTTCAACTTAAAAATTAATAGAACGAAATACTGCTATTTACCATTCAGCTAATCTTAAATATAAACGGCTACAGTTAATTCCTGTAACCAATACTGATATATCCTTGTTGGTCCTTGATAGGTAATCAATATGCAACTTTGGAAAATCATGAGCATAAATGACATAAACTATCAGGCAGCATATTTTCAGCACGCACGAGTAAAATATCTATTACATATAAATCTATAACATCTAGTAGTAACAAAAACAATTATTATATTTTTGGTCAGAAATTTATCGAAACCACCAGACACGGATCGCGATTTCGCTCTGGTGGTTTCGATAAATTTCGGACCAAAAAGATAATAATTGTTTTTGGTAAGCTTTACGTGAATTCACATATGTAGGCTGCGTTGTTGATTCCACTGGAGAAGTTTAAATTCCTCAGTGAGGATTTGTCCAGCTTAATATCTTATGTAGCAGCTAAAATCCACTAGATGGCAACAATTGCCTCTATGTTGTTATTAGATCTATTATTTTTGTATCGTATAATACGTGTTAAATAATATTTTCATGTGACCTTTTTCTATCCTGAAACTTTCTCTATTCTTTTGCTTAAACTTTACAACGAAGCTAATGTTCTTACCAGATTACTAATGCTAGAAGTTCTGGAGCTTAGAACATTTCTTCGAAACATTAAAGAGATAATGAAATTTAAATAACATTCCTGTTGGTAAACCTTCGTTTCTGCTGGCATACTTCCTTGAGGTTTGAATATTCCTAATAACTACGAGAATTTTTCTCCTTTAATTAATAACACAATTTCTATTTGAAGGAATTATGTATCTTTGTACTTTATAAGCACCTACTTTAGAAGAAAAAAAATTGATGAATATTTCTCGACGGTTAACATAATATACAATCTACCATAAGAAGATTTTTAACTTATGAACAACTTCCAATGCTTCTTTTTCCAGAAAAATAATTTTCATAGATAATACAAGGAATGAAGTATTTCAGAGCTTTAGATATGTATCATAGATCTGTTTAAAACTGTATCAAATGAAAAAGGTATTTCAAGTTCTGAAACTGGAATGTTGATTAAAAAGAATTTCACTTTTCTCGTATTTTCCCTGAATAGGATATCAGAATTGTTTTGTATTTGAACACTCAAACTGGAAAACGTAAAACAGGAAATATATGTTTTTATGCGACTTCACTATTCCAAGTATTCGTTTTTAACGCATCAATGCTCCTGTTTAGATTGTAATTTTGCCATTTTTTAAAGTAAATACGACTTTTAAAGCTTGCTTCAATAAGCTTAATTTTGGCATAAAGATCGCACTTTTGGTATCTATTAGTTGTTGAAAATGTCGTCCTAAATCTATTCAGTATGTTTCAAATTGTGAAGATACTTAATATCAAAAGTGAATATTCAAGGTACATTCTGTACAAAAAAATTGTGTACATTCACAAATTGGTGGAGAGAGTATTAGTAAATTCTTCTACAATTTTTATATGCTTTGTGAAAAAGGGTTAAAATAGTATCATCAATTGTATTAAAACGAAGTTCATTGCGGCCATGTTATAGCGATCTTGTATTATTATTAATATCGAAGAGAAATTTCAGATATAAATTACTAAAAGGGCTGCCTATATACAGTCAAAGCATTTTATAATTATTGTAACAATATAACAAAATACTTCATTCCATTGATTCATTTGTATTTAAAAATTAATACAATATTGAGGAAATCGTAATGCGTGCTTGATTTTTTATTCCTGAAATAACATTAAAGTAATGCCCAACATACTAAATGTTTATACATACAAAACAATTTTATTGTTTTGAAAGCTAATATGATAATTTATCACAATCACTACCACTTGAAAATTATTATTTCATTGGGTACCATATACAACTAGACTTTTAGTGAAATAATAAATATTAGAATTGAAAGGTTTAAAATACGTTTAATCAGCGAAATTGGCCAATATTTGGCACTGTAAACCTTTAAATTTTTAGAATGCAACAGTTACATTATTTTTGAAATCTATATAATTTATGAAAATGCCTCACTAACGTCGTCCAGCCTGATTCCGTACATTCTTGAATAAAACAGATAACTAATATATTTTGTAGCTGTTAAATATTGTTTTTATTTTAATTTTATTAAACTTGCATATGTTAAAACACACATCGTATTAGCATGTAACACAATTTAAAGTTCAAGTGGTTATCAGAAACGTTACTTGTACGATTTGAGATAATATGTGCTACAAATACTAATCATTTACATTCAATGTTTATTACAGTAGAAGACTAATGGCCTTTACTTCAGTTTTTTAGTAAAAATTCTTCAATTAGCTGAGATTATTTGGTCGAGTGAAATTAGACAGTATCCGAATATCAACGTGACAATGTTTTCGATAGTTGAAGAATATAAAAATAATGGAAACTCATGATAAATATGGGTACCTAAATTAACTGAATAAAAAAAATGGAATTGTTTGAAAAGGCTGAGAAATGGGCTTCAAGTTTCGATGGTTAGAGATCAATATTATGACATATTATTTCATAATCCGGAAAGTTCTTGATTTTATATATACATAAATATAAACACAAACAATGTAATAAATTTCCATTTACAATAATGTTTGTTGGTTTCCATTTGTTTCCAAACTTTCCTCCATTCCAACAACTTTCTTGTTTTATCTCTAATCAATACATCCAGTAAACGGTACAAATATTTCAGCACACGATCTCAATTTTTTTGTACTAGGCATTCCCGATAAAGGGTGTTTTAATAAAATACCGAAAAGATGAAGTACCTACGTAGGTTATACACTAGAAACAGAAGAAAAGGATTGACAGACGTATTTACATACACCTGCCATACACGTATTTTGTTGCTGCTCGCTGCTCTCTTCTCTCTTTAGCCGCTTGCTCACAAGCATCATTAGTATTTCCTCATTAAGCTGGCCGGTCCTCTATAAGCACGCATTTTAGGGTCCTGTGCCGTCTCGTTGATGCTGCTGCCATAGAAATGCTGTCGGTGTGGTGGTGGTGATCTGGAATAATGGTGGGAGAAGCGGCGCGCCGCGGCGCGTCGCTTAGCAACGAAGCTTCCGTCGTCGGTCGGCTCGTCAACACCCTGAGCAACAGCGATCAAGGTTAGCGTTGCTGGCAGGAGCGCTTCTTTTCTACGTCGTCGTCGAGGACACGACCGGAGTTACAACAGTAGTTTACAAATTCATCAGGACGAACAGGAGAATGAAAAAGGGATGCTACGCGATACGAGGCCACACGCGCGACAGGATGCGTCGCGACGCTGCGATGCTACGTTATTAGTGACAGCGGAGGCAGCAGATGCGACTTCGGTCCTATATCGTAGCGGTGGCAACAGCGGTACATGAACCACCGTCGACCGGCTCCGAAATCGATGGGTGGGAGTCGTTTCTCGCATTTAAAAAGACTTCCATTGTTACTACGTGTCTCCACGTGATCTATGTAGGTACAGGACGATTAATTTTGAAAGCAGATGGGCGTTTCTTGGAGAAAAAGAGTTGAAACAGCTACGGAAAATTGATCATACAGACTGACGCCAAACCTAGAAACTTGAATTTATAGACATAGATCGTGTTTCGATTTATACGTAACAATGTCTTTTAAAACTTTATTTCTAGATAATTGGTTGGTTTAACTTACTATCTTTACTGTAACTGGTTCACCCATAAGTAATTATATCAAATAAGAAAAACCCAAAGCTCATTAAAACTGTGACGAGTAAACTCAGAACGAATGAGAACACCATAGCAATCTTGATGCTCTTGCATTGAATCATGATCATTTGGTTGATATTGATTTAATTTTTGTAGTACGTGACTTGATTTGGGTCTTTGTCTTCCATAGTTTGGACTTTTTCTTGTCAAAATGGGCCTGGATTTAAGAAGACGTGTTATTTTCAATCAGAAATAAAAAAAAGTAATGTTAATGTCATTACGTGTATAAGTCCATTTGCTATTTAATGTGCAAGTTAATTTTCGCAAATTGAGATTTTCAATATCACTGCAAAACGTATTCGAATTTATTCATCTACACCTTACGTTAGATCAATCACTCATCAGGCTTCAATTTTGGAAATGGAATTTTCTAATAAATGCTACCAAAGAAAATCTATAATTTGAAGGGTATCACAGGTCAGAGAACGGTAGAGGCAATTACTCTAAGCTCTTATATTCATTGATATTTTTAACTTAATCTAATTGTCATAAAGAAGATTGAAATTTTTGGTTTGTCATTATAGTTTAAATAATTGAATGTGAGAGAAATGACGATTCAAGTTTAATGCCTATACGGAAATAAAATTTACATAAGTCGGAAGTACATGTACCGTATATCAAATTAAAGGTCTTAGTATTCCAACGTTCTTTAAAAAGAAGTGCGGGACGACCGGTCACACGGTTCACGCGTAGGTACGTGACTAAAACGGACGCCATAAGAAGATATACTTTTTCAGGAATTCGAGATTATGGTCATGAGTAGTATCAAATGAAAAGTACAACTGTCTATACGTAAAGGAAACTAAAGACATCGAAAAAGTTCATCGTGACACTGTACATATTTTAAAATTCATTATCCTTTCTTTCTTCACATTATAATTTCTGTTTCTTTCAGTAGTATATACTTTTAATCGATGTTTGATTTATCATTTCGATTTTAAAATGCGCTGGTAATAAAAACTTCAGAGGCTTCAAAAAGTTACATCTCTAGCAATTATTTTGGTTTCGTGCCAAGATTGGAAAAAACTAACACTTAGGTATTATATATAACAACGGATAAAAATTCCACTACTATTTTTATTCGTACTTAGATATTGCCTCACTTTTTATCACCTAATTTGTGATTTTTCCAAAACACTTTTTAATCTAACAGTTTTATCAACAGAGTATCTTTTATTTAACTTTGATATCGTTAAGATAATATGCATATACAAGGGGTGTAACAAATAATACGTATAGACTCAATAAATGGTTTTTCTTTTGTAGATGATATTCAACGATTTTAAATTTAATCAATAAAATTTTTAAATTATTCGGATTTAATATAACAAATACAGATTGTGTTGGTAAAATAACCTCAAAGTAATGGGAGTTGTGATCCGTTCATTGGGCTACTATCCATTATCCACTATCCTGGTGAAGGAGAGTTTAAAATGTATGCTGATAAAATGGGAAAAGGTGAAAATGATAATATAGAGTTCGAAGAGTTTGTGCGAGTGGTTGCATCTCGGGTTTTTGAATACGAATAAAAAATGTACAAATATATCCGCCAAGATGTTAGATTTAAGATAAGTTCTAGGCTTGGTTTGAAATAAGGTGGGTGGCAGTCCGTTATTTTGAAGCTATAACGAAGACATAAAATGAAAATTTTGAAATAGGATAGCAACACTGTAACTCCTCTAGAGTTAGTGTGTGTAACACTCTTATGAAGAACACAAATTAACAGCAGATAATAAATAATAAATAGTTAACAGATAATTATCAGTTTCAACTGATTAAGTAAATGTTTTGGAATTAAGAAGATTGTCAAAAAAAAAAAACTAAATATGCGCAAGAATATCGAGAACAGTGACGAAAATACAAAGCCATGTTACAGCATTTTCAATAACAACATATTTCAAACATTGTAAGGGGTAACCAATTGTCTGCTTTCAACTTTTTAACTTATAATAATTATGATGTACCGGATGTTTATTGTTTTAACAAGTTAATCTTTATTTTTTTTGTAAATTACTTTCCAGTATTTATTATAAACCAACTACTTTTCGGACTGACGATTCTGTTATGATTTTAAATCTACGAAAAATGGTAGAAAGTGTTCGTAGATGTTATTTTATTTCGTGTTTTATTTTAATATAATCTCATTTCTTCAAATTCTGCTGAATAAATTTGAATACTTATTGTAAAAGAAGTTAAAAATGTCAATTAATAATTTATTTAGTCTTTGTAATTATTTTGTTGAATAGGAATTTTCTGAATAACTTCATTGTTTCAAAGTTTGCTGATGGATCAGAAACTTTTATAAATAATATCTAAGGTATAGGCTTACTTGAAAAATTAAAAAAGTTATTCGAGTGTATTTTTCAATATTTGGGCAATTTACTGGAAAGTTAAGTGTAACATGAGAAACACTTCGTAAGTCTGAAAAGTTGGTAGAATAAATTCTGAAGAGGGCAAGGTCTAATGTTTGCCTTTAGTACTTCTCACTTTTTAAATTCAGTCGACAAATGGAAAGTAAAAATAGCCCTCTTGAAGAGTTGCCCTGCAAACACAACTTTCCGAATGCGCCCAGGAATTACCATTTAGTTTCGTTTCATCAGCATCGGTTTTGATCTGTACTTTAGGGACCGTTTGAAAAACCCGGCTCTTGCGGTCGAGCGCATGCGTCTATTAAATAATCAATGTACGCAGCTGACAAGGGCGAAAGTGCAAACCCACCCTATTTCGAAGTTCAAACTATTAGAGTACCCTAAAGAAGTTCACAATGAGGTGATATTAATATTTTACACAATCTTTCGAGTAATTATCTTCGTTGTGTGATCCAAAATAATATTGTTTTTGGATAGTGATTTATTTATATACTATATATGTATATGTTCGATTCTTATTTTCTTTCTTCTATTTTGCGCAGGTTTATGCCTGATAAAAAATTGCGGCTCATCATTACCTTTATCAGTCAGTATGTGTATTTAATATGGTTGTAGGTAAATTTACGCGTCTGTATAGCGTATTGTTTGTTACGTTATGCTCTAAAGAATTATATAGTGACTGCAGCTGTGTTGGATTTTAAATTCCGGTTGAGGAGAATGATGGGGATTAATTGATAATTTTCGCTGACAACAAGTAAACAGCAATATCAAGCTGAATAGGGAGTCGTATATTCATATCTACGATTCGAATGCGTAGATAAATTGATTCGAAATAATTAATTAGCATGTAGCGGACCTGTCAGGATATTGAAATAAAATGGTGTATATATAACCAAAAAAAAGTTTGAGTTGCCAAAAATCTCTGTAAAACAAAGTTTGCACATCCAATCGCATTTGGCTACCAAGGGTGATAAAGGAGGTAGGGATGGATTTGTGAACCGATAAGGAGGGGTAAAGCGTGCGCATGGGGTGCAGACTATTGCGACGCCCGTCGCGGCGCTACAGATAGTAAGTAGACTAACTGGCGTCATCAAGTCTGCAACGGAAGACATTGTGCAGGGTAAGTCACTTTGTTACTGATAAAACATAAAGGCCTTTTAAGGTCTCCCTTGCGTAGGTGAATCCCGTATTGTCCCTTTTACTTATCTATCCACTTTCGCAAGTGCTTTTATGACCAGTCAGTGAATGTCGGACTTAAGAAAACTCCGTCGTCCGAAACAAAAAATTTGTGGTGCGAGGGTGCAAATACGAACGCGTTATATCGGATCGTAGTTTTTTTTTGTTGTAACATTTGTGAATTAAATTGAACCGAAAACAATTGCCATTGCTCGCGTTTGCTTTTATACCGTTTTTATCTTGTATCTAACAATTGTGTGTATGATGTACGAACGGGCGATTTTATAACATCGATGATAAGATAATTTCGATTTAACACCTCGTGTGTGGTGATAGACGTCAGCTGGTCGAACATGTAGCAACTATAGACGTACATTTTTGTTTGCTGTACAACTCAATGCGATGTAAATGACGGTACGCCCTTCTTTTAAGGGAGTAGAGGTATATTGGAGTTTAATTAATCAATATCAACAGAAAGGTTTTGTTTGCGGGCCAGATATTCAAGCTTTAGTACTAAGTATACCTACATACGTATGTACACTCATCCAAATGACCCGATGACGAGGTTAGGAACAAAAAGTCACGTGACCAGAACTGGTAATTTTTTACAAAAAAACTTTTTCATTTCATTATCATTTGTAACTAACTGTACGCATCAAATTTCGTAATAAGTATCGCATGTAATTGTTTAGCGAAAGAACTGTATTAAAAATTGCAACAAACTCATTATAAAAATTTCCCGTAGATAAACAATTAAGCACCTATGCATATGCCAATATCACAAAACTTGATAATATTTTAGTTTAATTTAACTTTTTCTTGAAACTGTATATTTGTTATTATTATTTCATTGTTAATTTGAATGCAGTCAATTAAAATGACCCTATTTTGGTGCGGTGTATATTGTTTTATGTTGTCAGTCGAGACTTTTAGATTACAAACACGCTGATTCCACCCTAACGTACTTTGCTTTGCTATGGTTTCTGTGTGTTCTCCGATACAATCATGCATGACAAGTTAAGTGACGTCACACGATGCACAAAATAACTGCGACCTTAGATTATTATTATTTAGAATTTAAGCACTCCCTTGAACTAGTTCTAGTTTTATCAATAGGCTGTACGAGGGGGGTAGTATAAGGGACTAGATTCAACGGTAGCTGCTCAATGTTTTGTAGTTAGAATTTATAGCGAATTTAAATGTTAACATGCAATATAATTCATGTAGTATATCAAGGAAAAAATATAAAAGCTATTTCTTTTTATGCAGAAACTAAATGTATACTATATAAACTAACTACACGTTATGTATTTAATTGTTTATCAAATTTCACTAAAATTAAAAAATCACAAAGTAGAGTAGTATATAATAGGTTTAGTAAATAATACAAAAATTTACAACAGAAAGTAAACATGTAATGTGATGTTAAAGGATTGGGTAGGCCATTTTCTTTTAAGAAGACAAAATAGTTATGATACGTATAATTCAATAACGTTTGTGAAATAAGAAAATACGTATATGGCATTTATTTACAAAAATGGTTGATAATTGGTTTTACAAGAAGGAAATTAAATGTAACTAATGGCCGAAGTAACTACGAAGGAAACTTTGATTTCAATTTGAAAAAGCTGTATATAATTAGTACTGTTTAAATATTATTTACTCATTAATCAAGTTTTTAACGGCGATATCCACCAATATATATAGCAGTAAAGTGAATTTTTAATTAGAAAAATGAAAAGAATAGTTCTACTTCTTATTTCCTTAAGAATGTAAGTCCGATTGTTAATTCTTAGATAGCAGGCATTCCGGTAACATTTAGTATTTGATCTTTTTTTAAGTTTCGTAGACCAAGTTTTTGATCATTAAAATCAGTGTATTTCATTTTTTTGTGTATTTAGGAAAAGGTGATGCCTATTTCATTAATATCATATTCCCCGTTTTCGTATTAATAACTTTCTGTGATAGCTTTACAAATTTCCATTGTGATAAACAATGCTATTACCTACGAATTCTAAACTTATTAAAACAAATTGAGGAATTGAGAAGATCCCTCTATTGTTTTACGTGATTTATACCTAAACGAATTACTTGAACTTAATTTAAAAAGGCCCATCTGTCTTTCCCTCAATGGCGTGTGCCCAGTGGCAAGAAGAGCAATTTCTTTGCTAGATTTCCATATCTGTTTGGATCGCGTGCAAGGTAAAGTAGTTCTGTAGACGATTAACTTATCCAATGTCTGTTCACCTCAAAACATGTATCTTGAATTTCTTATTGTGTATCCCTTAATTATCCATAATGATTTCCTATTGGGTCCTGTACTGCAGAGTTTATTGGCAAATTCATAGCTTTTATGAAGCGTCGATGTATCTAGTACATTCTTGAAATCTGTTGAGTTTCGAACCTTTATTATGCTTAGTGTTAGTGTTAATATCACGGGAAAACCACAGTGTTCAATTCTTTGCGAAAGTCTGTTTTATCATTGACCCTGTATTTGTGATGGACTTCCCTAAAGATCAAAAAAGATAATAATTATGGTTAAATGAGTACAAAACACGTTGGGTAAATTTCACAAATTTTATTCAAGTATTTTTAAGGAAATCGTTTTGGCTCTAAGGCTATAATCATAAGACACAGTTGTGTACTAATTGCTAACATTATAAATTAGAAAATGGTTTACGTATGAGTTCACCGTTATCCCCTACTCTGGCAGACATCTTATGTCACATTTCGAATACGCCCTTTTTCTGAATACTAATTATTCGCTTATAAAACAAATTTCATTTTGGTGTAGATATGTCGATGACATCTTTTGTATTTGGCAAGGCAGTCTTAGACAATTTAATTATTTTTTAAATCTATTAGATTCTTTCTATCCAAACATACAATTCACTATAGAAATTTAAAGTAATAATTGCCTTAATTTTTTAGATCTAAAAGTATTAAAAATTGAGGACCCTTTAAGCTTTGACATATATAGGAAACCTACAACTACAGATATAATAATTCCGACCAATCATTCACTATAAAAATGGCCGCCTTTAATAGTTTGGTCCACAGACTATTTAACATACCTCTTTCTAATAATGGTAATTGTAATTTAGAATTGAGTACCCTGACAATACTAATTAAAAAAAAAAAACGGTTATGTTTCCTCATTAATTGACCCATCGGTAAGACGTAAAATGAGCTTTATGATTCAAAACTTCCTTTATAGTCCAATTGTTAAAGACAAATCAAGTAAAAAATACCGTATAATTAATTATATAAAAAATAAAAGTGACAAAGTAAGTTACAAACTTTCCAAACTAGATTTAAACTGCATATAGTTCACTAAATTAAATTTACATAAATTATTGGTAAACAATAAAAGAAAAATGAACCGTTAGACTACAAAATCAATTGTAATAACTGTGATGAAGTGTGCTAGAATGAAAGAATATTTATATGCAGTGGAAAAAAGTAATAATAGTACTGGCATCTCTGAACATTGTTCTACTAAAAAACATAAAATTACTAAAGATTCTGTTAAACTAATGCATGCGATTCCCAAAACCAAAATGTTATACTTATATGAAACATTAGAAATTAAAAAACACATTAAAAACAATATTGCCCACAATCAAACAGAAATGAACATACACAACTCCCCGCACTTATAGTTAAATTTCCTAATTTATAGGTATAAATAGCTTTAGATAACATGTTAGCAATTAGTACACAACTAAATCTTATGATTATGGCCTTATAGTCGAAAAGATTTCCTTAAAAATGCTTGAATAGGATTTGTGAAATTTACCAACGTGTTTTGTACTCATTTAATCTTAGTTCAACATATTTAACAACGAATGCACTTCAAAAAGCATTGATTTAATAATAATTATGAGTTAAATCCTGGAACTTGTACACATTCTATTTATTGAATAATTAAAATTTCGGTTTACCCTAAATTAGGCGGATAAAGTCTAGGTCGAATTGTATAATCGGAAAAACTTGGATACTGGCCAAACGGTATCCAAGTTAGGCATCGATAGCTTTGGTTTCTACTTGAATGGTTGGCCAATTTTAATTGGCATACAGACAACCGTGTATCGGGGACACGTTAATAAACTGATGGTCCAATTACCTAGGCACTTCATGACAACTGGTGTAAAAAAAACACGATCGTGAAAGGGAGGCAAAGCCACACAGTAAACCCCAAAGTTCATTAGTACTGATTAATTTATGATGGCGACGGTTGAACCGTTTAATAATTTTGTTCTGTATCTTTTGCTTTTATCCCGAATGGGATACGGTGTCCTAAGAGAAAATATCCAGTGCCACGTCTGAAACCGTCTCCAACGGTTTTTTCAAAATTTTTGAATACTGATTTGGGTTCTTGACCAACGAGAATCAATAAAAGATATTGCGGCATAAGTAATAGTAGAATAGTAAAAAGAACTTCAATTTTCAATCTATTACCGTTTATACATGTTTGCGTAGTAAATTTTAATTGGTATACTTTATATGTATATGCTAGATACAAGTACATAGTGCGCATCTTATAAATTCAATGTATGCTGATCTGCATTTCCCAACAAACATTATTACCTTTTTCTATTCTATTTTCCTTTAAAATAAATACGCAATTTTCAGGTAGATCGTTAGGTAATGCCTAAAATTAGGTTTATATTGTACTCCTGGAATATGAAGGGAGAAGTGTCAAATCGTGAATGTATGAAGCATCTCCCTTTTGTTAATCTACCTCTTCTACTTAATAACTTTGATACAAAAGTATAATGAAACAAATTGATTAATTTAATAGTAGAAAATGATGAGTGCTAATTGTAAGCGGACGTGCATATTTCAAAATTAAGTTTAATGTTAGTGAGCTGGTTTATTGCTTCTTATATTATAATCCAATTCTCTGGTAGTGAAGTTATTTGAATAGGTGTGTTGTATGTGTTTTGATAATAAACTATTTCTACTGTTACATTTCTTTAAAAATTATCATATCATATCGTATTTCTTTTTTGATGCTTTTGTCTTCTGTAGCTATGTTTTCTACTTGGCTGATTTTATTTCTTTTCGCCGATGAAAGGAAAATATTTTCTCAAAATATTCTTCTCTTATAAATACATTTTATCACTGTTTCCATTACACTACCCACATGATTTTGCTAATCCATAAGAAGGGGCTTTAACGCTTCCCACACATCTGAAGTAAATGGGAATGTTGGTGTTTGTGACAATATCCGCCCACATTTTGAGAAATGTATTTATGTGGTCATATTTTAAAATAATTACTAACTTGAAACTCATAATGGTACGTTCATTGAATAATTTATTCAATAACGTCCTTTTGTGTTAGGAATTCGAGTTTTTTTGTTTGTGATAGATAAATACATATTTGTTTTTAATAGCGTCTGCTTTTGCTGTAGATATTAAAATCGCTTATATTGGAAAATAATAAAATATTTATTAATATAACATTGTAAATGGAGTTCTAATGTTACCAAGAAAAATTAATATTACAACTGCAAATTTAAATATTAACATTTATCTTCTCGTTTATAAATTGTAGTTGGTATCATCTGTAGTTATTGTTACTACTTCCTCACAAATACAATTTTTCTGTTAAGTATTGTTAAAAAAGTAACAAAAAGATTCGTGTAATAATTATTGTAATTGCAGTATTTATTTTCTTAAATAAAATGAATAATATTTATTAAAAAATCATTATTAAAAATGAATTTCCATAAAGTAACGGCGGATACAATTAATTATTTAGTTTCTTCTTTAGGACGTGTAGGATAAAATTAAGGAAAAAATGGTTAAGTAGGAGTAGAGTAATAAATTACCCTTGATATATTTCAAAAAGGTTTTTGTCACACGATAAATTTTATATTTTAAAGTTGTACTTAAGGTTTCACGGGGACTTGTCTTGTCTGGAGATCTCATCGTATATTATCTTCTTTTTAAAGAGAACATCTTTGTGAGTTAAACAAATTGTAATATCTTGGTGTGAGGCTTTTTGAAGGTAGGTAGCCTCGCACTAATGGGCGAAACGTCGTTGTTAGTTGCTTATTATATGTTACTGAAGTTTTACTTCTAATTTCTTCTTCTTTCTAGAAGAGTAGTTATCGAATATGTGCCTGAATAGTAAATGAATATTTTCTTTTTCGAAAACCATACAATCCACATTTAATAATTGAAGGAATGAAAATCATTTCTAAATGTTTCAAATTATTTTATTGTAAACTCTACAATATTGTTTCGACATAACAATGTCTTTCCCAAGAGTAATAGATTTACTGAGTAAATCAATAAAATAACATTAATCATGTAAATATAAATCATTAAAATTACAATAAAATAATTTGAAACATTTAAATGTGATTTTCATTCCTTCAATTATTAAAATAACGTTTCACAAGGATCCGACCAGTTCAACTATAGATTATAAATCCATATTTAATTTTTACAAAATACAGAAACGAAAAATAAATTATTCAATGTTCAGTCTTCTATCAAAGTACCTAATAAAAACAAAGATAAACAATTCTTATTAGCGGATTTTACCCGAGGAAAAGTGGTTCTTATGATTCTGAAAGCTTCTCTAATCAATAGTATACATTCGTGGTGTCACATTATATTATTTTTAGCATTTGCTTTCATCATAAATGCACTTTACATGTCTATTTATACATTTATCGTATAAAATATTAGTTTTCTACTGGAAATATTACATTGTATTTGTTTTACACTACATTTGATATTCAAAATACATGAAGATCGAATTTTGTCGTTGGTTTTTGTTTTAGAATTTATTACAAAAGCATGGAAGTGAAACTTATATTAAGGGTACTGTATAGAAAAAAAACATCCACTGTGCATGTAGCTATTATTGCAGGTAAAATTAAATTTAAGTTAATTAATTGCCTAAAATTAAACTTTACGTTTTCATTGACGTAATCCGTTACATTAATGATTGTAATGATTGCATCAAATATTTAGTCCCTTCCTTCTCAAATGTAATATTTAGAATTTAGTTTGGTAATTCGCTTAGAAATAGTTTAGGCTGGAAAGTTATACATAAATATCTAAAATTATTACAAGTAATTTTCTTTAATGTTATTAAGATTGTTTTAAAATTTTAAATTTAACAATAATAATATTAACATATACATTAAAGAAGATATTGGTGGATGTGCAAGGCAGCTATATACAGATGTAATAACATATGTAAGTTAAAAGAAAACCACATTCTCGTGTTAAAACATTACCTACCAACTTATCTTCATTAAAAGTAATATATATCAGCAAGCTCGTAGGAAGAAATCTGTGCCTCCCTTTCGTTTTTAACGAATGTTTCTCTGAATTACGAAAAGTATTAAAAAAATAATTTTTTGTAAGCAATTTTGGATTTAAAATAAATCAATGAGTAGTGTGTATATATGTATAAAACAATTAAGACCAAATGTAAATGCAAATCTGCATTATAAAAAAATAGTTATGTGTACCTAATACATATGAAATAACAAACATAGTTAATGGACGAATTGTAGGAACAAATTCCTTGTGTTACTTCTTAAATTATTATATTGACCTTAGTGGAATTAAATTAAATACGTATATTACAATTTTCTAACCATTCTCTTACTAGTTCTCTTTAGTCCCTTTGTTAGCGAGAAATATGAAAAAGACAGTATCGTGTTTTGGCGTTGGGGCGTTGAGCAATTTTCTGTATTCTACAATACTGCTAAACTTTCTAGTTTTCTTAATTCTTGATTCTATCTTCCCTATCTCAAACAAATTGTTTCAAATTGAATTATTTGTTATTCTTTTAAATTGTAGCTTCAAATTACATTCTAATGCAATAACCATGCAGGAAAAATTCGAGTCTGGGAGGAGACAATCCACCCTCCGTTCATATGAGACCTGTCGGTACTTTAGGTATTCTTTGTTTTTCCATCTATGTCACATGTTTAGTACGTCATATGGCAAATGTTAAAATGAAATAAAAGTACAAGAATTTTTTTTAAATGTAAATTATCATTCTAATATCTTACTGACCTCATCAGTAGTGCGAGGGAGGTATTATGTACCAAAGGTGTAAAAGATTTGGAAATAAACAGTAATTTGTCATTTGTATTGACTTTTAGATGTATCAGTCAATAAATTGTGTTGTTTAGTAAGTACATTTCAAGTGGCGGTTGCAAGTTTCCTAATTTTTTATTTCGTATCATATCCTTCAAGAGGAGTTCTACCGAAAGGTTCAAAAGATTTAAAAATTGCGGTATTCTTTTGTTTATAATGTGTAACTTCCGAACCGAATCCGAACATTTCTTAATTTTTTACATTTTATGAAAATATTGAGGGAGATCCTCATCTAAAAGCGTAAAATATTGAAAAATTACAATTTTCTTTTGGTTTATATATGCAATAAATAAGAAACCATATTTTGTTCAGTAAGTAGTTTCCAATAGATTTTATTTTTATTTTTTTACTTTGCGATAAAAGCCCGAATAAAATTCTTAATGGAAGCTATAAAATATTTAAAAATCGCTAAATGTTTTTGCAGTTTTCATATGCATAAATGATGTAATTATGTTGTTTAGTGAAAGTATCTTGTTAATGATTTTTGAAATTGAATTTCTGTTCAAAAGCTTTAGGGTTATTCTCATAAATCGAAAGGTCTAAATGATTTAATAGTAAAAAATAAATTGCAATCATCAATTCTTTTTATATGGATCCGTTAATGAGTTGTATCTATGAGCTTTTAATTCATTTACGTCTCGTTAAAGTTTGAAGTACAGTCCCACTTATAGGTGTACAAGATTAAAAAATTGTGATATTATTATGGTTTTTATATGTATCATAGAAGTAATTGTTTGCTTTTCAAAATGTATCTATAATTTTAATTAACTTTTTATCTAGTAGCAAAAGACCGAGGAAGATTTCTAAGCACCGAAAGTGTAAAAGAATACTGCAATTTCATTGCTTTTTATATGTATCTATAAAGGAAGTCCAGCGAGTACCTATCTACCTACCTACCTAACTAGCTACCTACGTCGTTCACTTTTACTACTCTAGGTAAACATAATAGGAAGTAGTGATTAGGTATTAGCTGGTGGTTTGTATGGGGACGTTGATTGCTTATAGAAGTCTTCCAACAAGCGGACTGTAAATAAATTACAGCGAGTTTATTGGTACAAAGAATGGCTAAACCTCTGCGAACGTCTATAAAAAGCATTTTATCGATCACTCCACACAACATCCGCCAGTTATTTACGTATATATACATGTCTATATACGTAGACATCGTAGAAACGTAAAAGTACATACAATGTATGTATGTGTGCATCGTTTAGGGCCGTCGCGGCGGGGATGACGTCATAAGGCACACTGGTACACGGTATAGTCACGTGTTACTACAGCTGATAACGCACCCTTCCTATATTAATACACCCTCCATTCTACACACTGCCGAATCAACGTCTCTTCCTTTTGCCAATGACAAAATTGTTATTAATAACCATACTAATTTTTTTGTGAACCACAATTCAAAAAAGAAGTACAAATTATTAAAAATACTATTTCAGATATTAAACCATTCTTTAATTATCCTTCTTTACATACTGACGGTTGGAACAAAATTATTATTCTTAATTTACATTTTTTTTTAGGGTTACTAATTTAAGTATTGTGAAACCACATTATTTTAGCTCCCAACCCCACCCCTCGTCGACGTTTTTATATGTAAGTACATCCATTTTTTAAGTATAATTATTCAGAAAAGTTCATTTTAATAAATACGAACTCTATTGATTTTCGGTAAGTACCTAATCGCAATGTATAATATAATAAATCAAAAAGTTAAAATTATATCGATTATTGTAATCGGTTAAACTATAGAGGTGCTTGTACGGTCATATTAAAATTATATGTAATATATAATTTGGTTGGCTTGTGGATATGGATAAATGTCTAAAAATATTTCCATTTCATTCTATTAATTGCCTTTAATGAAAAAATCACAGTAATAGTTTTTTGTTTTCCTTTCTTTTCCTTTCATCTTAACAAATGTTAGAAAACTTCGAGCAACCTCCTCTAAACATTAAACTAAACAAAATTAAATTTGATATGTTAAATCATGTATGTCAAATCAGTAGTTACATACCATGCCTTAACACGGGACATTGTATAAACCACAATATTGAACTATTATAATCTTGTCACAATTACATCCACCTAAAAATTTACGAGAGTAGTTACATTCATAAATTCAGGGATTCATTGGTGAATTTTGACCTGCCGTTCACCAACAACCCCCTGTTCAATAGTCTTCAATAAGTTACAGGTCGTTTTTTAGAATATATTTAGGTATAATCTTTTCTTAATCTTAGTTTACTATTACCATTGAAAATGACTACTTCGTAGTCGAAATGTATACATTTGGTTGTACCAATAAACATTGTTTGTAGTGTTATCAGGCGTTTTAATCTATTTTTTATATGTATATCATTTATCTCCGACTTAGTTCATGTAAAATTCAGGTGTCATCATGATGGTTTTTATGAGATGTTTTAGCAACCTTGTCTATGTATTGATCGTGAGATCAAAAGAGCCATGAAGTAGAAGTACGTAACTTATTGTCATGGTAGGTTACCCGAATTACATGAAAATTCTACCCTGCTACAATTCTAAAACTCCATTGAATTCAAAACAAAATATTTAATGGTATGTGCATATACTTCGCCGAATCCAATTTCAGGATAAACTGGTCTCGTCTATGCCAGACTAGATTAATTTAAATGTTTCCATAATTCAGATGGTCAATAGTTATTATTGGTTGCCTAATCGATAACCCAAACATGGTTATGATTATTAATTTTGGTTAATGTATGTAACGTTATAGGATGATGATGACTGTTTTTCTTAACAGTTTTCAATAATCATTTTTCTAGTCTATTGTACAGGCAACATTACGACTTTAGTATAACTCAAATCGACACTCTCGCGAATTCGAACTCCTTGGTAGTGAATCCCATGTGCAGAAAATTTGCTCCTAATGTTTGAGAAGGTCCTTTACAAATCAAAATTTATATGTCCTTAAATCTGGTTTGACCAGTAACATGTGCACAGAATTCTACTTATCACTTTATTATATTTAGTATTTCTAACTTTTACGGAATATAAAAATATGTATTCGGAGTTGCAGTTTAGAAAGCTTTGTACATATTGGGTTCTAAACTTTTTTCCCGGTTATTCTGCTGTGGTCTAGGGAATTTTGCTTTTTCATATATACAGTATCGCCCTTATTGGTGGCTGATGACTTCTTCAGTCGGCACTTGACTGTAAAGGGCTCATCAGTTAGCAAAAAATACTGAAAGAAGTTCCGAACTCATCTACGCTGGGCTCGAATTCCTAAGAACTATTATTGAGGTAATCTGAAGTGGGCATAAATTAATTTAAAAATGAATATCATATTAATGTATTTAAATTTGTCTCTACTAAAACATTCTCCAAAATTTTTCATTATTAATGAAATTATATATTAAACAGGTTTTCTTTTAAATCAGTAATTATTTTAAAGCTGTTGTGTAGTTATATACTATAAATATTTTTCGTTTATTATTCACATTAAAATAAAAAATCAATTCTTTAACGTAAATTTGCATTGAGTAAAAATGTAAAAAGAACAAGATTAAAAGATAATTACACAAGTTTAAATTTCTAAAACAAGAAATTTACATCTTATAATTGATTTTTTTAGAAATGCTTTTTTTAGTTTAAAATTGCAACATGCTATAACACTAACGTGAAGTGTGTGTTCTTTCGTATGAAATTGTAACCTGTCAACTTGTCATGTCAAGTACTGTTTGTAAAAGCTTTGCAATCAATACCTATTTACAAATATTGACAACTTCAGTATCAGCATTTAGTTTACAATCCACAATTACAATACCAAGCAAAAAGTAAAACTGCTGATTTCTGAGTTTAAAATAAAACTTATGTTTAATGTTTGACATAAGTGTGATCCAAATAGTGTGTGATTCCGAAAATGATTAAATATTCCAAAAATACTAAAGCGGACCTTTTTATCTGTAATTTTAAACATCTCAAATTCTACAAAACTGGTTTTCATTTAAATATATTATAAAACGTTTAGTGATCCGTCGGATAAAAACTTTTGGGTGCTTCGTTCCCGCCAGTTACAAATACTGGTGAGCGGACAGTCACTTTGACTTACACTGTAGTGAAAATTCGGGAGGGGGGTAGAGCGTAATGCCTTTTTAAGCCTTGTTTTATGGATCGTAGGAGTAGTTGGGTGGTGGTAGTTAGGCAGAGACAGATGACGAATCAAAAATAGAAGAGAAGTAAATAATATGACCTGTGGAATATAACTGTCCGTGCATTTACTGAAATGATTCAAGAAAACTATTGAAAACTTGGACCAGGGCAGGCGGATCTGGAAACGAATTGGTGACTCCTCCAATGCTAAGGATTGATCTGAACCACTAGAGATTAGACCACTCCACTAGGTATCTGTCGGATGATTTATCCGAATGATTTTTGGGAAATCTCTCAACATCTCTTTGATTTGTCAAAATACAGTTATTTTTCCTACTTAGAAGCAACTTTTAAGAACGGAATGTTCCCATAATGGAGTGTATAACAATATATTCTCTTCTCTTAGGACATTTTCACGTTTTCTTTAACAACCATATATTAGGTGATGGCTTTTTTATTATCGACTAGTAACAAGTTTGTATCAGTTATAGCACTTTTGCTTTGTTAGTATTATTCTGTTAAACTGAAAAAGAAAGCAGGATATCTGTTGAGTAAAAAGCAATTTTATTAGAAGTCTCTGGAATGATAAATGCTAATGTAGTCACTGTGGGCATTAATAAAAACATTGCGTGGGATGCAAACCAAATAAGAAATTGTTTGAAATGTATACGCAAAACCAATTCCTATTGGTTACCATAAATTGTATATTTCCGCATACAAATAACATTAAGTTCCTTTGAATTAAATAACGAGATCGATACGTATTTTTATTATTAAGTTTACTGAATATTTGACTACCTCGGGAATAAAACATTTCGTAATTTAAAAACCAATCAAACGCAAATTGAACATACAGGATAGAGGAATTTTCTACTTACATTTTAAAATTATGTAGGCGCTTAATTGATTAGCCCTTTTTTAATTATAAATCTACTACTATTTGTCCATATCTCTTGCAGGTGATAATACAACGTTAACAATCTTCAGTGACGAACATTGCCGTTCGTTTAAATAAGTGTTTCTGATGTATAATGTAGGCATTAAAAAATGCGCTAAAGCCCAAGAAAGAAAATACACTTTTATCAACTCAACAAATTTGTTTCGGCTTAATAAGGCCATTTACAATAGAAATACAAAATTACTACTAAATTACTGATTATTCAGTAGTTATTTTGTATTTCTCTTGTAAATGGCC
The DNA here is from genome assembly GCA_963921985.1 of Agrilus biguttatus. Classification (NCBI taxonomy): domain Eukaryota; kingdom Metazoa; phylum Arthropoda; class Insecta; order Coleoptera; family Buprestidae; genus Agrilus; species Agrilus biguttatus. Next base: position 34,911,689 of record OY998117.1, read on the forward strand.
TTATTAGGCCGAAACAAATTTGTCGAGTTGATAAATAAACTAGTGAAACTTGTCCTTTTATTTCCTTTTCTTGTGCTTCGTAAAAATGCAGTTTCACAAAATATGCACCTCTTCTATCTTAAATGTGCTGAACTTGTATATTGCTTTCAGCAAAACTAATAGATGTCGAGTCATGTTACGGTATGGTATATTAACCATGGCAGATATCTGCCATCAATTATACTGATTCTAGAGTAAAATTTAATCCCAATATTCGGTTAAATCCATCAAAAGTGATCGTGGGCTAATACTGAATTTGAAGGATTCTTCTTATTTTTAATTAGACCAGATTATAAATAGAATTTGACAACATTTTTAATAATGCTACAAATTACTTTAGTTTTTTTCTGTTACGGTATCTTGAACCTATTAAAGTTTTGCTACAGGCTCGTACGATGATTCAGAAGCATTGAAATTTAACAATTCAAATAATTCAATAGAAAACCAGATGTTTCAACGTGGTAAAGAAGAGCTCATTGGACACAATATTTTCCTTCGATAAAATTACTTTGCTTCTATTTTTTTTTTATTATGTGACTGCATGTTTTGTATACTCCTATTCTTACTTACAATTAGTAATTAGATTTAACCAAATGAAATAATTTTAATAGTTGGTAGTAGCAGAGGGAATTATTACCATCATCATCTATCAACTTTTGGTATTTTTAATCGTTACTGTGTTTCAAAAGTAGTCGTTTGTACAGGTAAGTAATATTTTATCAAACTGGAATTTTTTTTGTCGTTCTCCTAGTGTTCACTGTTGGCCTCTATGTTCCATTTTACCATAAGGCACGCGGTGAATGCCAAGAGCCGACTTATTACAACTTTCATACATTTATTAACGCATCCAGTGTCCTTTTAGAGCAATTGGTAAGTTTAGTAGTATGGATTTCATTGGGTTACATTTTAGCACGACAAAGCAGATGGAGGAATGCGCTGTCACGCAAATTAATGTGTATTGTCTTATTTAAATTATTACATCACAAATATAATATCTGATGTCATTTATTTTTATATCTGTACTTGTTATTTTGCACTAAACTATGTGAATCAGTTTTCAGTCGTCAAATTATCCGAATATGTTATTGGACTCAAAAAGTGGAATTTAATTGCTAATGAATGCATGTGGGATTGACATTGTTTTCTTTTAATTTACTAACCTTGTAACCTTAATATTATTATTATTATTAATGAGATTCTGCTGTTTCGTGGCGGGAGTTTTAGGGACATTACCGATGAGGGTTTTTAATTAATCAGTCGCAGAATAACGATAGAAAAGACGAAAGACGAAAAGACGGAAGATGTGTGGTCGAGAATGTGGCTTGTACCAATAATTAAGTGTACATAAAGATTAATTAAAACAATAGTGGTATTAAGTTTGTGACAGCTTTATATATAAGTGTTACTGTTAAAACCTGAACTATGTATATATATATATATATATATATATATATATTTTCATAATTTAAAAATATTTATCAGCATCAGTATGGAATATTCAACTATAATTGTAAATACATTGTCATAGCTCGTTGCCTGAGGCAAAGAAAGCTCGGCTGTCCATGGTCAAATGTAACGAGTTTTATTGTACACCCCCGTCACCCAAAGCCCTAATATAGCAACTTTTATCTTCAAGCAAGTCTAACGTTGTCGGTCTTAGACAAAACACACGTTTCTCTTAATCCATCCTGTTGTCGTTTAATGTTAAGTTTATTGTTATTTGTCTTTTCCTTGTATTTATAATTTAATAAACTATTCCAGTAGTGAGTATAAACTTTTTTGATAGTCGCTCTAAGAAAAATGTACACTTTGCGCAATTAATTTTTCGCGAAGAGTGATTACGTGTTCCTTAAGTGGTAATACTTAATCCAGTAGCACTTAATCAAATATCAACAGTTACTTTTTTTTTATTATTAAAATTTTAAGGAATAAATAAAAAGCCTACATATATTACATTGTTTCTTTTTATAAACATAAGTGAAAAATTAATGTGTTTTTTCCACGCAAATCTGAAAGGAGAATGCAGTTCAGTAAATGATTAACCTGAAATCGTTAGGTTGCTTCACCGCATCCCTAATCCGTTTTAATTATAAATAGCTGAGTTGGTTTCGGGTCAATAGTTGAATTAGTCCCAAGTACCTTCGTTACAACTTTGCAAGGACATAGTTTCAGCATTCAGCAAATACAACTATAGGCAACAGTAAATGTTTATCCTGTCAAAGTCGATTCGTTTAGTTAAAATTAGGATTTCCGTATTTGATGCTCGTATCTATAAGATTTTTACTGTAAAAATATTGTAGAAATTTTGTAAACTTGTGCTAGTATATATTTACAATTATATTAAAGAAACTTGGTTGGAGACAAAAGAAGATTTTCGTGCTTTAAGCAATTCATATTTTCCTGAAAGCTATTTTTGGAAACGAGCTATCTATTTAATCCATTCTTAGGTACTTCGAATTTCGATTTTCTCTTGCTTGTTCGTAGGGGAGGAAACATGGGTTGAAAAGTACGTATAATAATATTAGATATAGCTAAGGATCATTCATCACTCAAGAGCTTTCTAGTTGTCAATGATAAGTACTTTATTTCTAGTAGTCATAAAATTAGTTTTGTTTTTTCTGTCTTTTCCAATATAAATGTAGCGTGTTAATATTATTTTGAAATATAGGACAGTAGCTGCTAGAGTACGGTGGGACTAATTTTAATTGTATGTGTTAGTGGCTGCCCATAAATTAAAATAAACTATATAATCAATATCTTAACTTGTATTTAATGTAGAAGTCAGTAAATATCTTATTAATGCACAAAATGTTTAGAAAAAAAATCGATTATTTTCAATTTTTAATTTTTTTAAATTAAACAAATAATTAAATTAATCAAGTAATCGATTAATCAAATAAAATTATATTTCTGACAATTAGCCAAGGATATACGTTTCTATGTAAAAAAAATATGGATTTTTATGAGGCAACAACTATTACCTTTTTGTATTATGAAAATGTTTATTTTGGTGTTGTTGTGCTTCATACATATAATGAATAAAATTGTACGAATGTTCCTGTAAATCTGGAATACCTTTATGTTTACTTTCAATGAAAATATATTACCGTTAAGTTCAAATTTCATTAATAGATTATTCTGATTAATTTAAATAATCGATTATTTGGATTAATTGTTTTTTTATTACTTATTTATTTTTATTAATCACAATAATCGATTATTAAATTTACTAATCGCCCAGACTTACCCATAACAACTAGTTTTAAAATAAATAAAATTTTGTATAAATCTGGTAAATTTATTTCTCAAAAGATATATTTCAAAATAACTGAGTAACTCTTAACCAACTTTAAAAATTCTGATTTTGAAAAGAAAAAGTAACAGTTTATTTTAAAATAATGTCAGTTAATTATTAATTTTTATATATTCTGTGGGGTCTAAAGGGTTTATGGAAACCCGGTGTAAATTTTAACTGGATCACCTGTTCCCATAATAATAGCTGACAATTTTTCGTATGAAATTCTAACATTAAAAGTTTGTTTCACAATTATATTAAAATAATAAACCAATAAACTAACGCTAATATCTATTTTTTTTATTCCAAATAAAATGTGAATAAGGTCGTAATGAGATGAATACACCTAATTAATATAAATATATGTGTAAAGGTAAAAATTAGTTCACAAAACGCGATATTAAACGAAATCATTTTTACTGGATTTACAGTTGATATTTGAAGAGAATTATTGACGTTTACGAGAGCTAGTTTGAAATAATAAAGCATTTGTGGACTCAAGATGTGGATAACTGTACACGTAAATTATATATGTACACGACGAGGCGAGGGTCGTCGCAAGGGTGTCAGAATGGGGTGCATGTTTTATCTTCGTTGACCCTTGCATTCGGTAGGGTGTTTGATTACGACTCCGCGGCATTACAAAGTGACTGCAATATCCAGTGGCGCTACCTCAAAAACCCTAAACAAATATGCAATTTAAATAAAGGCTAATGTAAAAAAGTGAATGTTCGGGTGAAAATATTTTTACAGTTTTTTCAGAACTTTAAGGAATATACTTATTTGAAATTTAGGGTAGTTGTTTCACTACACTGAATACAATTACATTTTCAAGGGCCGACCGTCATCCTTCCCCCTGTCATGGAAAAATAAAATTTTATACCTTAACTTGCATCAAACAACGACCTAAGATGCCTAGTTTTATTTTGTTAATTTAAACTATTCGTTGTTATAGAATATAAAATAAATGAGTGTAGGTGAATAAACATATAATTAAAAATGGATTATTTACCCCTGCATATCCCTAAATAAAATCCTGGCTGCGCCCCTGTATGTATTATAATTGTTAAATGTAATTTTAAAAGAGGGAATTGGAAAATTCATGTGTAGGTAATAATTGTGTGTTATTAATGGGAAACAGGTCATTTACATGTAATGTAATTAGTTTATTTATGTTTTTTTGAATTTATAATTTTGGTAACAAATTATCGTATATAAATCTTCGAAATTGTTATTGAAACTGAAACCAATTTTTGTATGTACATATTCGAAGCATTCTGAATTAGTTCTTTGAAATGAGTGTTGTATATTTATTTATTTTTTTGGGTAATTTAAAATGTTTTTTGGTCCATTTTTCTATGATCTTTCTGTTTGTCTAAAAGTAACTTTGTTGTAAATACTATAAATTAGTAAATTTCACATTTCAACTTTATTTATTTATTATGTTTTCAATGTAGTAAAAATACTATTTGATTTGGCAAAATCAGATAACAAAGTTTCTGTTGTTGGTGTACAAATTATGTATTATCCCATTTATTTGAATAATAATAGTTAATTATTAATTATTAAACATATTTGTTATAAATCCAAAAAAGGAAGGTATTAAAGTCCTTTTTCGTCTAACAATGCCGGCAGGGGTATTAGCCCTCGGAGTAGTTTGTTTTCTGTTGATTCCATATTTATATTTTTTATAATTGTTATAGTTTATTACGTTTATTCAGAATTGTACAACACAAGATCTTTAAAAAAATAATAGAAACATATTTTTACATCTGGTAACGCCCATGCTTTAGAATCAGTTGTCTGTGTATAAGGGTTGGGGGTGTACTCGGAAGCATGACACATACAAAAGGGAGATTAAAGCACCCTCAGCATCCAGACGGCCTTGATATTGTTACTCGTTGATAATATTTCGATACAAAAATAAATTAATATGCAAGATTGATGACGAATTTTTTAATTCAACGAAAGAAATATGTGATACGGTAGGTTATACGTGACATAATTTAATAATTATTATATTTTTAAAACTTTACAGGTTCATATTTCATTTATATATAGTACTTTACGGAGTAGATATTTAATATACCCTCAGAAACTATTTAACCATTTGTTATATTTACTATAAAAATTCTTTTTTAACTAGACTTTAAAGTAGTGATGATAAAGACCGAGACCCTTTATAGCTCTGCTATAAAGCAATTTGTTCGAACACGATGTACTAATAATAATGCTGATCAAGTATTAAAAGAGGTATCCTTGCAATGTAACGAAGTGTTTTTTCCAATTATAAAGACAAGGTGCCTAGTACTATGGATATTTTGCTGTAACCACTCCACACGCGTTAATTAGTACACCCATAGTATATGCTCGATATTCTACCCTTAATGTATTTTAATAAATTCAAAAAATCTTTTGTTTTGTGAACCGTTTTTTAACCAGAATAGGCTAGTAAGATAACATAACATGCATTCCAAATATCATTATTTCGCAGAACTGTAAGCACAGTTCAACAGACACACAAAAATGTACTCATATATTGCCTTCTGAAAAATTATTGTTACGAAAAAATTGTTTCTATCCGGTCAGTTTCCGGTTTGTAACAAACTGTATATATGTATTTATATATTAATTGGTTATACTTTTATCTTTAGGAGTTGTTTGCGTGAACTAGGCAATAGAACCTTTCAACATTTGACAAAATTAGCTAGAATATTTGTAGCATTTCAAGCAATAGTTTCTCGGAAATTTTAAATTTGGTACGAACTCGTGCTTATTTTATTTTGCATTATATTCATTTCTTTTGTTAAACGTAAATATCTTCAAAATTAGATTCTCTTTTATTATCTTACTGTTATATTCATCCTCCAAATTTAGGCTTTAGTGCAAACAACTATTTATTATATTTACTTCTTTTAAGCGTAAAATGGCATTCAATATTTTCAAAATCATTTTATTTTATTATCATATTGTTATGTTCATCCTGAAACTTTCATTGTATTGTGACGTTTAAGGTATTAGTAAAATAATCAAATTAACCAGGGTGTTTATCTGAAGGAGTGAAATGATTTATGGGGTTGTTGCTGTGGTCGTTTTGCCATACTGTGCCCTTTGGCTAGCAACAGCTTTTGTCAACCCCCACTTCGTTATAGTTTATTTAAGCTGAAAACCAAAGATTAATTGCCAGATTCTTAAGAGCATTCTTAAAGTCATTCAAAAACAGATTCTTTGTGTCATTCAAATTTAATACATACAATTATTCAATAGTCAAACAAGTAAAAGAGCTTACTTCCTTCGACATGTGTTACCTTGTTATAAATATAAATAGTGTAAGTGTTGTTATTAAATATTTGAAACAAATCTTCATCGTTTCTTTCGTCAACAAGTTAATTAGATTACTCGCAATTAATTTTGGCGTGTAACTGTGGGAATTCAAGAAAGACATCTTTCAATAAAAATATTTTCTCATACATCAAAACAATATTTATAAATCCGTTTGTGGTATTTATTACCTCTTGTTGTGAAAAACTATCGTGTTCGTTTGTTGCTTTCACTTAGTATGCAACATCTGCAAATATTATTGGTAATTTTGCAAAAGTTCTGGTTCCTAGAAATTCGCCACCTTGGAGCATCTTTTGGATTTTCCTATAATTTAGTTTTATGTCTGTTTATAACATTTGTAGGCGTTTCCTTTTTTGAATCTGTCATTATCATTGGGCCACTACAGGGTGGCAGAGAACCATTGGGACAAATTCATAGTTTACGTTTTTCAATTTGTATTCTTTTAGTTTTAGTTATGATTAAGCCATCCACGTGTAAATAATTTGTACAAAATATATTCTGGACTCTTGGCATTCATTCTTGTTTCTAACTTTATCCAATATTGCGTTTTATTGGCCAACCCTTCGTGATTGAATTTGTTCAATTTTACGAGAAAAATCATCACAAATTATATGTTAAGTTGGGTAGTGCGTTATTACCAAAACAATTGCCATTTTGATTTTTTTAACAGTACCTTACAAAGTCAATTCCTATAAGGATTAATTTTTATGGTGGTGATGAGGTTGATGTAGCTAATATTATCTCAAAGTTATCAATTTTGTATTTATGATATTACTCATTTTGATTTGTGATACTTTTAAGTATTTATATCAAATGTAATTTATTTGAAATTGTAGACTCGCTTGGCACTTGGTGAAACATTTTTAAAAAAATTAAAGTAAATGAATTAACGCACTTGTCAAGTTTCACAATGTTAAGTTATTTCTCTGACGATCGTTTCGGTGTTAAAACCATTTTCAAAGAGTATACAAAAGTGTAAAATGTATTTATAAAATCGGATATTATTAAGAAATGAGAACGGCTATCGTTATTAAATTGGAGATGTATAATCAGAAACCAGTTAGTTTAAATAGATTCAACTACATATAAAGGGATTTATAGACATTAATATGGTTTCTTCATTATTTAACCTGCAGATTGTAATAATCAACGTGTTCATTTCCTATAAGTCTTTTATATTAATATTTTTATATTTAATTAAATACTACTAGGGATGATAAAAATATTGTTTTAAAAAAGTTTAAATCAAGCTACAGCTGTTAATTTTAATAGACGATTTTGTAAAGTTTAGTGCTCAGTAATGAAAAATGTTTTACTGACATTTACATTTAACCGTGTTTAATTTTGATCCATGAAAATATATAGAACCGGTAAAATCAAATTTCAAACGTTTTCGCAAATACCACAACAATAAATTATTTCTTTAGACTTTTAATAAAATTAGTTATATAAAACCGCAAAAAAAGAATGTATATAATTTATATTAGAAATTTAAGCAATTCACTTCAACTGTTTAACACAAAATACAATCTTTGTCTAGTTGCATATTTAAAATAATTTACTTTACTCTTACAAAAAATGGCATTCAAGGAATGTTGGATAAATTTGAAAATGTTCCTAATTATATTGTAAAATATTGTGTATTTATTGTATTTTATAATGCATGATATTCTAAGTTTTTCAGCATATAATATACAACCGTTTTAGAAGTAAAAATAAAGGAATTATGTTTTAATATTTCATTATTGCGTGACTTAGCGTGCCTCATTAAGTCATGGAATGAACCTTCGAAGATTTGATTTAAAATCTGGAAAATACAAACTTTTGCAGTTGCTATTTCATTATTGATTAAATTAGCGAGTTTAACATCACTACTACTACATAAAAACTTAAAAACGTTTTTCCGTTTTTTACATTCAAATCAAAGTCTTATGTTTAATTTCTTTTGCGTGAGACAACTGTTTAAAAAACCAAAAATAAATAAAAAACACTAAATTTTTGACCAAGAATTATGGTAATATTTTTTATTAATGTCCATCACCTAATATAAGTTGCGTCGTAGATTCAGTTTGCTAAGTAGATACCTTCGTAAGCATTTTACAAACATATGAAACACCACAGTAAGCAGTAAATATCAGTAGATGGCGACACACTGGTTGTAATAAGATGATATACTATTAAGTATATTCGACACACGTCGATTGTGATAGACGCAAAAATAATTTAAAGTTAAAAAGGCTACTGTCTAAAAAATATCATTATCATACTATTTAAAAATGGACGAACTTTAGGTGGTTACTTGAAGCCGATTTTCACCAATTATAGAGGATACTTGTGGGGTAGCTTCTGTTATCGGTGTTTCATATTTCAACGTGTTGATACTGATTTTCTGAATATATAAGAATTTATTTTTATTCTTTTCCTTAGTTTTTTTTACGTAAATTAGTGGTCTACAACTGTATAATAGGTACGGATTTATTAATATTTAAATAAAAAATATTTAAAAAATGCTAGATTTCAAGAAAACGTAATACCACAATAGATTAATAAAGAAACGTAATATAAATTAAAATAACTTATTATGTAACAGTATTTAATACTAAATAGTATTCTAAATAAATTACTGACTGAACTTAATAGCTTAAGTTGTAATGACTCTTCGGCCAAAACAAATTTAAGAGTGATATTTTAAATATACAGTGTGTCTACTTAAATTGGTAGCATTTACTGGTTTATTTTTCAAAAGTAACAGCATTTATCTGCAGAATTAAAAAAATAAATATGTTCACAAAAATTGCTGGCACACTGTCCTAAATTAATAACAGAAATAAATAAAATAAAGGTGTAATAGATAAACATTATCAATTATAAAAACAAGTAGAGCAAGACAGTGAGAGTGCAAGTGAGTGAAACACCTGTCCGCGTTTTAAAAACGTGTTGAGATAAGGTTGGGGCAAGTCTTTTCTTGTTTTTATTATTTCCATCATCACAGTTTCCTCGTTTATTATATTTATTATACATTAACAATAATGATTTATCAGACATTCGTGAAATTCATATTATTAGTATACTCGTGGAAAATAAATCAAATAGTTCCGTGAAAATTCCTACTTTACTACAACTTTATATATTTATGTCATCGCAACTTGTTGTATGTAGCGGTATGTATCTGTATGGAAAATAAAAACAAAATTGCAAAGTAATTAGTAGGCGTGATAGCAGGAGCTAAGAGCAAATTGCAATTTCCATCACCAATTTCCCTAAAAATAATTTTGATCTGAAGAGGCAGTTTGGTGGAACCTGCAACAATTTTTTTCTTAATTAACGTGATTTATTGCATTCAACGAAATCATTTGGAAGGCCATTAATTTATTTATGGCAACGAGTATCTGATGGTTGAAAGCCCTTTTCAACTTTAATAAAGGGTTTAATAACGATATAGTGACACTTACGGAAATTACACCTGACGAACTTAACATTGAAGGCATCCAAATGTATGTGGACTCCAGTGGTTGTTTGATAATGTAATATAACTTAATTAATATGTAACTATGGTGATCATGTACTTTTTGTAATAATAAAAATCATTAGAACCGAGTACTCATTCAAAAGTTTGAAACAATTCTACCGAATACTATTTGTAAAATCCATTTTCTATGGTTTACTTTGCCTGAGTACACATTGAAGTTATTACCAACTGCAATTTAAAATTGCTGATGAGTAAGAGGGAAATTTTGTCAGGAATATTCAGATAATAGACAAAGACTAACGAGCTCCATCATATTAATCATCATTATATTAGTATGTGAACGTAGCTGGTACGTTTTTTCGATTCTAGTAATTAAACAAGGAGAATAAAATTTTCAAACACAAAAAAAGAAGGTATTAAAATCATTTTTCGTCTAATTATAAAGGATCACAGATCCCACATTGGGAACAGGTCCTACACAGTAAGCACAGCGTACCGAAAGACACATCCCACGACCGGTTTCGACCTATCGGGTCTCAAAATTTATATTATTCGAACGATAGTGTGCAATAGATGTGCAAAAAAAAATAATTTCCGTATTGTATATGTTCATCGTATACAGTAATGAGAATAGAAGCCGCACTGTTCTTATTGTATCAATTTTATGTTCATAATTGTTTTATAGTGTCAAATTAATTCGCATGAGCGTGAATGTATTATATTATTTTGATATCTTATATAAAACGCGTTAACCAATTAAATTAATGTAAACTGGTCGAATTTCGACCACACGTGATACTAGTCATAAAATAATTCTTTCGATCAAAAAATTCTGCTGGGACTGTCTACGACGTGCTGATGAGTACCAATGTGTTCAAAATCGTGATACATGTCGACAATTTTCAACAGAATTCTGGCCAAGAGCATATCATTATTTCTGTTCGATCTGGCTATGTGCCTTCCACGTAGTTAACTACGCTGTGGTTTCAGTTTAACAAGTCGATATCCTTATTATAAAAGGACCTTGTTGAACATTACTGAATCCCACAATAAACAGAAAATATCTGCAGATAGCGTTCACTACGCTGTCTGCATTTATTTTTTAATTCCTTCAATACTTAATAGCATGTTCAAGATTTTCGCTACCCGTAATTAAGAATAAAAAGAATTTTTCTAACTTACAAACAATAGCATATCCAGTTTAACTTCCTATAACATACGATAATTCAGTAAATATAAATTAGTTGAGTAAGTTTGCTATTCCTAGATCTACTTATTATACAATAGAAAACAAAAAATTATGAATACCGGTGGCAAATATTTTATAACTGAGAAATGAGAAATAGGAACAGAATGTTAAGTTGATGTGTAAATGATTTACCAAAAACTTTTCTAAAATATTCAATTTAACCAAGAGAGGTAAGAAGTTTCATTTTCAGTTTAGAATTAGATTAATCGCTAGAGAATTAAGATCATTATCTATATTGATTTTGATTGCTACATGAGCTTCTCTTTAAATATTTCTCATTGTTACAATATTCCATCGATAAAAGGAAAAAAATAAATATTTTGCTTTGTATTCAAAAAAGAAGGAATTAAAATCCTTATTCGTGTAAATATTAAGATCAAAGATCTCACATTTGGAACGCGTCCTACCAATGTGAGATCTTTGATCTTAATATTTAGACGAATAAGGATTTTAATACCTTCTTTTTTGAATATGTTATATCTTCGTCTAAGAATACATCCGAATCAACAGTGTAATTCAATGCAGGTAGGCGTATTAGCCCTCAGAGTAGTTGTTTCTGTTGATTCCATATTTATATTTATATTTATTTTGTTTTGGATAGAAAAGTAAAATTTGAAAGCTTCTGGTAAGAAAATAAGCTATTTATTTAAATTATCAACTCTTTTGTACCAATTTCGTTGAAACTATATACATTTACGACTTTCAGTAAACTTAACAGCTTTTTAATTCGAATTATACTAATAAGTTCAATAATATTTATAATTTTTATACTATTTACACTCCTCTTTATATTTATTTAATAAAGGACCATTTTGTTTTAGTTCCGCAATATTGTGTATTAGCTTTTCTTGTGTTGCTTAATCAACTTAAGAGTTGCTATGACACGAATTTGAAGTTTAATTGATTGTTTTTAGAATCCACGTTGTATAGACGTCATTTGGCAGCGACGGTTGCCCGCGCCCGGCTTGCAGCGTCGGGCCGCGTCGCGTCGCGTCGCACAGTCTCTCATGCTACTCCCAACCCGGCCGGCCCGGCCCTGGGAATGATAGAAAGCTTGAGAGGTTAGCTGATCGATCGCGTTGCCATAGAAACGCGCACAGATTTCATCTTTTATAACAACACAGCAATGCCATTTATTACGTATGTATGTACAAAATGTACACATGTACTCAACATTAAAATGACGAACGTATTCCTAGGTGGCGATAGGTTTTTAAGTTGCTCTAAAAGCACTCCTAAAAATTTCCCAGAATTAATCTCCATTCCCAGAACGGATAAAAGAAGAAATGATGTTTTAGAAACATCAAAAGCATTAATAAATAGATAAAGAGTGATACAATATGTAGCATCATCGTCAAGGAAATTGAACCGAAAGTTCCCATCAGTTTAAGGACGATGTTGTCAAGATCAACTATTAGATAACTAATCTCGAACCTAATGAAATTGAATAAATAACTACAGTACGAATATGTGACCACCATATATGTATATTGTTTTCATAATTTGCAACCATCGATAGGTTCAACTGAAACCACTAGACGAACAGTGACTGATGCTTGTGGTTTGTACTACATAAAATGCAATAAAATTATGTTATGGTTCCATAATAAATTGATTTATTAATATATAATTTCCAGAACAAAAGTCCTTAATTTTAAAAACAGATTTACGTGGTTGTTGATATTTCATTTCCTCAAACAAAGACCACGAGACAATGTGATGTAAAATAGTATGTTGTTGTTTTAAAACATTTTAGTTAGTCAATACTTGCAAAACGTTATTTTTCCTTTTAAATACGTAACTAATTAATTGATTGAACAGAAAATGTTACAGATTCTTTTCGAAAAAATTAGTTCTTTCTTTTAAGTAAAACGACATTTCTCGAGAACATCGAAATTTTGCTTCATTTGATTTAAAGATGTATATATGGCAGAGCTGGGCAGAGTTGTCATCAAAAGAACTCTAAGCCCTAAGTCTTTACTAAAAGTGCTTTAGTCAACAATGGCATTTTAAAATACAAAGACTTCGAATTACTAATTACATTGAGTAGTAATTATGTTCAAAGGGTCTCGAGCATACTTTGATGTCTTTGAATACATCAAATGACTTGACGCCCTTTTAATGTTTTTACTATATCTTACATTGTTTTTAAGTTTCTATTACTTATTTTTGAATTTGAAGTGATAGGGCTTCAAGCACTTTGAAAAGGCTTCAAGCAAATCATTTATGTTTGACGTAATTCGCTTATCAAGCACAAACTACTTGTTCACGAAAGAGCTTGAAGTACAGTGCTTCTATGCCCTAAAAGGACTACAAGCACATTTTCAAGTAAAAAGCACGTAAGCTTTTCCCAGGGCTTATGTATAATAGTGGTTAGGCTAAGATTTTAAAGCCATGAGTAAGCGTTCTTAAGCCTTTGTTCCCCCTAAAAAATTTTTACTCGAATAATTTTTTTTTTAATAGTCAGAAAATAATGCTGAAACTTGAATAACGCTTTTTGGGTTTTCAAAAAAAAATTTAATGCTTGCAGTTTTAAACACGGGAATCACATATAAGTATCTTTTTAGTTTAACGTTAGACATAAATTCTATACAACAATGTTAATTATGTAAACACGTAAAATAATGATAAACTAGAACCACAGTTAGCAGTAACTCTCAGTAAATGGTAAATTGTAGAATACTAAATCAACTTTTATGCAACTAAAGAAGAACTAAAGATAAACTAGGCCAAAATATTACTTTGCAGTTTTCACTAACAGTTATAAATTACTGGTATGCTACTAGATTTAAACTCTTACTCTTCCTTAATAAAGAAAATCGAAAACGCAATAACAATTAGGTATTTGTTGTCTAAGAATATTTTCCACTCCAGTATGAACTTAAAAATAATTATACTTTCTTCCAAGCTTTTTTTGGATAAGAACTATTTTGTAATCCTGAAATAATTTAATGAGTAGGCTAACTCTGATTCTATTTCGATCATAGCTAATCCAATAAGCTTCCTATCCCATTGTATTTCTCAAACAATTCTTAACTTTTGTAAGAAACGATCCTGTAGGCTCAGTGAAGGACCCTTCATTCTATATTATAGGTGCAGATTTTAAAACTTACGTTTGATTTCTATTTATAAAAAAGTTCTCACCTGAGTCGACGGGAACCCTCTGGAGGCTAAAGCCTGTGGTACTCTTCCCCGCTTACCCCATCCACCTAACGCCGGCCATGTTTTGCCGTTATTTTGAAATACGTAAGAAATAATGATGATGTATTCTTTTGCTAAAAATGGATCATATTTCTCTATTTTATATTAATCTTACGACCATTTGGCAACAGAAAGAAAGTTTAAAGGTCGTTTCGATACATGCGAATGTGGATGACATTTTTATGAATGTCTGTATTTTTTTGAATTAACAAGCGTATCACATTGAAGGAATTTCTGAGAGTTTGAAAAAAAAATACTTAAGCAGGTGGTATTAAATAGCGATAATGAATTTATATAAAATGATAACGATGCAAATGTGAGGTAGACAGAAGTATGTAAATCTTGATCACATTTGTTTGCTTCATAAAACAGAGCTTACTTGAATTATGGGGATGTCCAGAACTGCGTTGAAGTGCTAAATTCCCCTCTTTGAAATAAATAAGTAGTAGTGTTATGTATAAGTACATATTTGTACAGTTTTTTCGTTTTACAAATTAATTACTAATTATATTATTTCTCAAACCTATCTCGCTTATCTCCGAAACCAATTCCTAGAAACATCTAGGACTTAAATTAAACAAAAACCAATATTTTTCTAACGTAACTAAAAGTAAACTTTTTTGTGTTTCATTTCCCACCAGGTACTCGTGGTGGGTAGTCCCTCCAACCTACACGGCAGTGCAAAGCCGGAGAGTAGGGCGTGAGGCCCTCTTCAGCCCACCTTTCAAGAATCCTGGGAATAGGTGGGTGGTGTGGTTAGGGAGAGAAAGATCAGACGGACGAAATGAAGATAGAAGAGAAGTGAAAGGTTATCTATGGAATATTACTGCTCCAGCATTTGCCTAAATGATCCAAGGAAACCACAGAAAGCTTGGACCAGAGCAGCCGGATCCGGGTAACTATGAGATGTTCAACCCTAAGAGAAATTCAGCATTCGGGTAACATAAAACAAAGACAAACATTTATAAAAACACATAATAATGTATATACACACAAATTATTACACATTACATAAAAGTAGTGTAATTGAATCTAGCTACTGACCGCTTTAAAGTCTCTCAGATTATCTTCAGTTAGCATATACTACATCTTTATTTATTAAAAATATAAATAAAGTGAGTAGTTTGAGAGCTATACGGTAAATTCCATTATTCTTTTTGTTGAATCGTTTCATCTCGACATTCATTATCCTTTAGAAGTCCAAGTTATTATACGAATAATTAGCTCATTTTTCAGTCCTTTTGAATATTACCCATGTAATTTTTCACGTAGGTAGCTTAAACGAACTGGAAGCTATGGAGTCGCGAAACCGCGAACATGAAAGAAGCTAAGAAGTCGGTGCTGAGACATAGAATAAGATCCTTTCAGGAATTATGCTTTGCAAAACGAAGTAAACTGCATTTGGGATAATTTTTTGGACGCCAGTGTGCTCTCTCTGCATCCCTAACCGAGAAGGGGTTTCCTCACAAAGATCAATATCTGTCAGGTTGAGAGCCAGGAACGTAACCATAGTAACCAGCTGCTGCGAGACTGTGTGACGCCCACGCCCGGGGTAGGTCACGCCTCCTGTCCAACTACCCCCGACACGAGAATTCTAGCCTCCAGCTTTGGAAATGTGTTTAATCACTTTTCGAGTTACCGTTCAAAATTAATTACCAACACTCCACGATTCTTTTTATACCTGCCCACACAAGGACCTTTCCAATCGTCAAAAATTTCTTGAATCTAATCGCTTTATTTTTCATTCGTACTGTTTCCGCCTGTTTGCTTATATTTTTACAATTTCATATCAATTCTCTGGTTGCTGTCTGAGCCAATCGATGTTCATAAAGTGACAGGGAAGGAAATTCCATTTAGTTTTATTTTAAAAAATTAGTACCAGTGGGATACCATTTTAAGCCAGAGATGACAGGCGCATTGGGACCGGTGCTCTGTTTTTAGGTGTTTATATCTATATCTATATGAAATGGTTCGATAATAACTGAACTTATGTACACGTATTTAAAAAAAAGCCTAAAACACAGAAACTTTTGTAGAGTTTGATAAAGTAAAATTGAAATTTATTTAATAAAAATTTGATGCGTTCATATCTAACTAGAGATTTATAGTTTGGTAAGGTCCATAACTGAATTTTGACACTACAAAATGATGATGAAGTCCAAAACGTCTCGTCACATCACTATTCCTTTTCCTTTTCCATTTTACTTATTGAAGCACACACACAAAGCTTTTACTGTTTATTGAAAAAATTGATAGGGTTAGCCTCTACTATATGAAAGTTAATCATAATGATATCAGGTAAAGAAAATACTTTTTGAAAACTTTCAACTTTCATTAATGATCATTAACCCTTCTCCTAAAGATAGCCTTATAGGTTGAAGCTTGTTAAGAATTTTAATAAAAATTAAATGAAAGTTTTCAAAAAGTGCTTTCTCTACCTAATATAATTCTTTACTGTTTAATTGTGGAGTATTGTTTCGCTACGTTAGTCAGTATGTAGGTTATAATAAATTACACAAATTAACTCAAATAATGTTTTCTTCATAGTGAGTTTTTCCTTATACCTAAAAAGTTTCGTTATAGAGGACTTATATTGTACAACCTTCAGTGTAATTTTTGATTTAGATACCAGAAGTAGTTATATAAGTTTTCAATTTTGGGTATTTTTTCCTGGAAAGTCCTAATTTAGTTGTGAAGTATAATGTAAAAAATTATGTACAAAGCTAACAAACGTATAGCAAAGAAATCATGTGTTCACCGCGAGTTAGCCTTTTTATGAAATGTTACTGTTAAGAATGAAAGCGATCATCAGATACCAAAATCATATTTTTATTTACTATTTTTGAACTTTTAGAATAAAGATTTTCAAGTCACTGACAATCCGCTTTTGAAAGCTAATGTATTCATTAAAAGCATTACAGAAAATTTAAAGAGGAAGCGGAAACTACCCAAATTGAGTATGGCGTTTTAATATACCTAATAAGACATTTTTAAAAGTATTTTATAAAAGTAGTTAACAATACCACTTTTCTATTGCGAGTGTGACTAATTTTCGTCTAAAAAGCTGAAGGAGTTTAGTAAAAGTTCTCAAAGGAAAGTTGATGTCGCCATATAGATTAACTTTTATGGTGTGTTCTTGAAAGCTTGTTTGAAGTTCAAAATATAGTAAGAACAAAAGAAAATAAGTTCGGGAAATTCTAGGAAGCTTAAACTTTTAGGTGAGGTAGCTTGATTTGTTTTTGTTTATTGCGTTAGCTTTAATAAGAAACGAAAGGCCAGTTATTCCTATGAAGACAAATCGAAAATATAGATTGTATATAGGTATATGTCAAAGATAGTTTTAGAAAGTTAATCAAATGAGTTATTTGGATTATGTTCACCTTTTATCAACCAATGGTAACGAGATCCAGTCATACTCTTAAGTATCTGAAAAATAACATTTATAAAACTTCCATCATTATATTTCTTGTAATATATCCAAATTAAAAATCAGTTAATCACAGATAAATTTTTTTTCTTGACAAAGCGAAACCGAAACTGCAAAACTCAATTTATGTCAATGACAATATGTGACAAAACCTGCATTGTAAACGGTTGAAAACCAATTAACTCCAACTTTAGTTCAAGTTATTTAACCAATTGGATTTTCATTTGAAACTTAAACAAAAATGGAACATAACATTTAAAATACGCTCTAATACTACAACACAATTTGATTTAAAATTGTTAAAGAAAAATATGGGTAAAAATTATTTACTAACTACACAGTTCATATAGTTAACAATAATAATGGTTTTTGTATATGCATAATCCACACGTAGTCAAGCGCGGATAAAGTATTTCGTTTGGCCGGGTTGGGGGGGGGGGGAGGATTTTTGTGTGATTGGCTGGAGTTCAATTTTTAAACCGTTCAATCAAACTTCCCGGTGTTATTTTTATCAGTAATTTTGAGTGAAACCCATTTGATCGATCGATGTAAGTTAACGACATGTCTCCATAACGATTTGAAATTTTTGAAATTGGTTAAAATAAAGTGCTTCGGTCGAGAGTGTGGTGATTGTAACTATTGATACAAAACAAGCATATTATTGTAAAAACTATTTCGAAAATACCTATTTTTAATTTTGTATTTCTAGTAGTATTTAAGCCACAATTTGTGAATTTACATTCAGTGCTTATATTACTATTTTAAATTTAGGAATAAATAAAGAAGGTAACCGTTTTTATTAAACTATTGTAAATGGACGTTCAAAAATTGTATAAGGAACCTGCTTAAGTAATGTTATTAAAAAGGGACCTTACTAAAATTGAAAAGATAAGAGGAAAAGTTAATGAATTTTGAAATAAATAAGGTTAATATGAAAAGGTAATCTCAAGTTTGTAAGGTATAAAACTGAAATAAGGAATGAAAATTGAGTAAATTCTTCCATCTAAAGAACGTTTAAAATCAGCTGTATAAGTTTCATTTAAGACATCTAACAGCCTCGAGTAGCTCCACTGCTCCAAATACAGACAAAAAGGGAACGGACTTCTACTGATTGAAAAAAGAAAATTAAAACTTAAAAACGTTTCAATCTAATTTTTGAACTCTACTAGTTAATAACCAACTTAATGTGCTTGTTATTACAATTAAAATACATTTAAAACATAAATAAGAACATGCAGAGTAGGTAATTGTATGTTAAAATAAAAAGGAACCCTAGGTTTAGCTTTAATTGTTAACTAATTGTAAGATGGAATATCTGGGACAGGTGGCAAATAGGAGAATTATAGGATAGATAAACAAACACTTAATAAAAATGAATGTATGAGGTTGTAGCGGAACAGTACATTATTTTCTTATAATTTTGTCAAATGTGTAAATATTATTTTTGCAAATTTTAAATATTCTAAATTTCATTTCTATTTCAATGTAAATACTTTCACTTCCTATCTTGTGCATGCCTTTGTTTCCTTTCAAACCAAATACTATTGTTCAGTCACGTAGCCTCTTCGTAGAAATCTATCTCCACCTTTACCTGCATGCACCCTGTACTAATAGCTGGTTTTATCTTCAATTACTTCAACCAAACTTTTCCATTGCTTATTTCCAGGTGTTTACCGTCTGTAGACTCGTACCACTCTTACTATCACTATTTCTCCCTCTATAGAACAGCCTCTCTTTCTACTAACAACCCTGTATATAAATTCTCAAAATTATTCTATAAAAGTTAGTCTACTGCATTCTACTGCTCTCGACCTTTCTGTGATGACGCTTCTGTAAGTTACTTTGTTATTTTGTGCTTTTGATTCAATTACGTGTTTTCAACTTTTGTGTATTCTTCTTCTTGTGTATATATATATTTTCTATTCGTGGTTTTCTTGTTACGTGTACATAAACTTTTGAGTTTCATTAGTGTTTTATTTCTCTTGATTATTTCATATAAATTTATCAAAACGCTAAAAGGTAAATAATCTTAATTCTTATAGTCGAATTAGCTTTCACAAATTATAGGTATTATTTGTAGTTGCTCACTATTATTAAAATACTGACTTAATATTTTCATTAAACAACAAACATTTTAATATATTCTTAATATTGAAGGGATGCTTCCGAAATATATTGCAATATGTAACCTGTATAATAAGTTTAATAATCTAATAATAATAATAATAATGGTTAACAGAATTTGTACTTTTTCTTTAAAGTTAAATAATATTTGTATATTTTTCTTGCATATAATTCCGCAATGTGATCATTATCCCCTTAGGACCGGAGGGTGAAGCATCGATCTCGAAAGCGTAACCCTGGTAACCGTGGGCGTATCAGCCCAAAAGATGTAAGATTACACAACTCTAACTTATCGTCTGGTGGTTTTTTCGTCTCAGATGACCATGATATACACCTATTGACGATCACATTTAGAACACTTAAGAAAACCGCAACAATTAATAACACCAAAGGGTAGATTCTCATTTTGAAAATCATTTAGTCAGATCTTTCATGAAAATCATTATAAAAATTAAATTAGAAAACACAGGGCCTTATTACTTCTTACGATTGTATTTTTTGTTTTAAGTGAATGCTTAATAAGTTAAATTTAGATACCTTAGGAGGGTTTCTTCCTTTAATAGGGAGGGTAATAATCTCAACTTGATGTCAAACTGAAATTGGTGATTCTGTGACGAGGGTGAAACTGTCAAAAGCTCCTTATATTAAATTTGGAATGATGATTACCTATATCATAAGAGCAAAGAAATTTTATTTTGTAAAGGGATCTTTCGGAACGTGATGGTTTAGATTAAAATGGATAGATTCATGTTTGGTAGTTTAATTAACCAGGTTAACAAAGTCGAGGGTTGAAAATGAATAAAAAGCAGTGGAATACATGTTTCTGACGTAATTGTCTACTCTATCCTCAGAGTTGCATTAGTATGTCAAGAGTTTGAGATACCCTGATCCCAAAACACAAAAATATAATTATTGGGTTTTTTGAGAGCTTTCTATGTGAAATGATCAATGCAGTTAAATATTGACAAAAGTAAATGAGTTTTTGTAAAATACAATACACTTTTTAATAAGCGATTAAGGGTAGGGATGGTATAAATGCGAAAAGCATTAGGCTACTTCAAAAAAGTAATTTAGCAAATTCTTTGCTGTTTCCAAGAGTCAAATTGACCTTCAAACGTCGAACAAACTTTTTTTATTTTTATAAATGTCCAAATAACACCAAGCATAAATGTATTGTTTCATTCAATTGATACAAACTGCTGGTATTCTACAGGGTGCCATTAAAGTTTGAAAGTTTTACGGGAAGAGTCAATTAATTTTATTAGATTCTTAACTTCCGTTTTACCATAGGTGTTTGATTATATAACGCGAGGTCATAAAAAGAAAGTAACTAAAGGAAAACAGCATTTACTACGGAAAGGTACAGTGTTTTTGCAGTTAAAGGTTAGTTTAATACTTACATATAAGTTAGTTCACTTGAATGTTACTTTTTTCGATTTTGTAGAATCACAAAAAAAGCATTTTCAAAACAATAAATATAAATATGGAATTAACAGAAACAACTACTCTGAGGGCTAATACCCCTACCGGCATTGAATTACACTGTTGATTCTGATGGATTCTTAGACGAAGATATGACATATTCAAAAAAAGAAAAAAATATTGTGGACAGTATTCTCTTTCTTTTAAAAAACACATCCTTTATTTCTCCACGTAATATTTACATTACATTATTATATTATATTCAAAAAGAAGGAGGAATTAAAATCCTTATTCGTCTAAATATTAAGATGAAAGTTCTCACATTTGGAACGGGTCCTACCAAGTAGGTACAACGAACCGAAAGAATAAGGATTTTAGTTCTTTCTTTTTTTTAATATTTTCAATATAATTAATTCGTATTGAACGGGAAAATAGTAATATATTTACAAAATACCTTAGTAGCTAGTATGCCAGTTCATTTAGCGTTACCCGGGGCGCACCACGAGGAGGCGAACCAGCTTTACACCCCAATAATAGGAATAAGAATGATGACTACCAAAATTCGTTAAATTTAAAATTTAATGTACACTTGATTGAAACCAATAATTATATAAAATTCCTTTTATCAAAATTCAAACCTAACGTAGAGCTTTTAGAAAATACTGGTTTTCATTGAATTATTGGTAATCCTTTTGATGCTTTCTTCGTTGGACAGAATGGGAGAGACATTAATGTGTGGATAAAAGAACACGTAAATATTATTCATAAAAAAGTTAACAAAACGGGGTTCTCTGAGCATTGCATCATTTTAAATTAAAAAAATTGTAGTGCTTCACTGTGAAGTCAATAAAAGCAGAAAGCTCTCTCTCTTGGAAAGCTTGGAAATCAAAAAAGGTATTTCGCGAAATAAAGACATTGTAAATAATCAACAATAATTAAGTTCCATAAGCTTCTCTGTTATGATTGATTGAGATTAAATTTTACATACATATTTGTCATAGCTTTAGAAACATTATTGTGTAGTTCTCGGTATTTGCCCCTCTGGCTCTAACAAAATTGTATTTAAGTATTTAAATCCGTTGTTGAAACAGTTCTACTGTAGACTCTCTGGGTAAACAGTCCCATACTAACTTCATTAAATATAGTGTAAATAAGTTACAATAAAATAATAAAAATTTACACAGTTTTCAATTCATTGGTCCTTCGAGCATAATAATAAATTTATTAATGTGGTACATCAGTAGAACCGTTCGAAATAAGTTTTAAAAAACCTACTGCGGTAAAAACAGAGCTGTATTACTTTTAGGAACCTAGTTCTTCTATAATAGTCGCGTTCCCGAAACATTGTCAGGAATAAATAAAATTTTGGCGATTGGTGTTTGATTTTATTTGATTAGTGAGATATATACCAAATTATTATTATTATACTCCGCGTTTCTTGGATTTCACTGGTTAACTGGTTATTATACTTCTTCAATAGGTATGTGTGTGTTAAGAGACATTTCTGAAAGAGACGTTTTTGTCAGTTTTTTACATTTTTGCAGTCATATTATCAATCTTTTTGTGATCCTCGATGTAAGGCAAAATAAATCCATGGGATTTAGATACGCCATGCTTAAGCAAGATTAGTCGTTTTAGGTATATGTTATATTTTAGTGGTGTCTCTCCGTATAACTTTCGTCGTCATATCCATTGTTTAAACATGAGCATCAAGGACAATTCATCATTCAAATTCATGTTGTGTTTTGAGTTAATTATTTTTCAATTTTGACAACTTAAAGTAAGAATGATTGAAATCACTAAAGTTTTATTGTATACCTTTATCATTACAACTACATGAAATAAACGTAAGTTTAATCACAATATTTTGATGTGATATTGGATTAAAATGCTGAAATTACGACTATAATATTATTCCGTCTTTTAAACCGCAATTAATAAAAATAAATGTTGCCTAAAAAAGAAATTATCTAATATAATCATTATTGTATTGTCCATCAGAAAAGAAATAAAAAATTATAATACTCTACAATAGAATCATATCAGACATTTTGTTTATAATAGCTGAATTAGAATGGTAATTTTGTGCGTCAAATGATGGAATTATTCATCAGTGGAAAATAATCATTCTAATGTTAGGTGTTTTGTATATTAACCAGTTCCAACGAATTATTAGAGTTTTACCGTCGGAAATATTCAATTCGAGAATTTGTTTGCAAGAGAAACTAGAAAATCACCCTCTTCGAGGATGACACCGCGTTTGAGGGTTCTAAATGTTTTTATATGGAGTTTTTGGTTATAGTGATTTATTAAAAAGTTATCGTAGAAAATTTTCACAAAAATTATAGCCCAAAGATGTACTTATTTTAGAAAATAATTGGAAGTAAAGATATGTAAAAAAAAGAGTTTGAAAGAGGAAAAATATAAATATAAATATATATAAAATAAATTTTTATTATAAAATAATAGCATGTTACACCGTCTCTTAGAATTCCCTTTGAATCAGGATAATTACAATAAGGAACTTTCGATCATTAAACTAATAGCCACAAACAATGGTTACAAAACAAAACTAATAGATGACCTAATAAGAACAAAAAACAATAGGAAAATTAAAAAACAATTATATGCAGGATCAAATTTAAGTAACGAAACAAATTTTAAATTCATTAATTATATGCCCAATATAAGTAGTAGGATTTGTAATCAACTTAGCAAATTAGGAACTAAAACAATTCATGTAAATAAAAATAATCTAGGGAAAATGTTAGTAAACAACAAAACCAAAATTGACATACTACATAAAAATGGAGTTTATAAATTGAAATGTGATAATTGTGACGCATATTATATAGGCCAAACGGGTAGAAACCTAAGAACCAGATTTGACGAACACAAAAAGGCTATTTTAAAAAACATTTGTAACACAGAATTAAGTACACATTGTATCGACCTCAATCATTCTGTAGATATTAATAACATTACTTTGTTACACTTTGAAAACAAAGGAAAAAGACTTAATCTTTTGGAACAGATGGAAATTAAAAAAGCCTTTTTAAGAAAAGATCATATCACTAACGATCAACTAGA
The DNA here is from genome assembly GCA_963921985.1 of Agrilus biguttatus. NCBI lineage: Eukaryota > Metazoa > Arthropoda > Insecta > Coleoptera > Buprestidae > Agrilus > Agrilus biguttatus. The sequence continues at coordinate 34,936,347 of OY998117.1, forward strand.
CTTTCAAAATAATTTAATTATAGATAAGTACTTAGGTTTCCACCCCCCCTACCTTGTACTAGTATTTAAGGCAATATTATAGATTGTAACTTTAGTGTAATATCTTACTCTCTTGATAAAGACTTCAGCAGCCGAAACAACTGTCGAGCATTAAACTCTCAGTGTGAAACAAAAAAGCAGTATTTTTCTTTTCCTTTCCTTTTTTTAAAATGTTTCACAAAAAACCACCTGCTTATACTATTCAAACTATAAAATAATGTTAACTAATGAAAATGCCATGCAGACATAACAGATAAATAATTAAAATGTACTAAAAACATCCTTTGTAGTGATATAGACTTAGTAATCATGGGCATGAAGATATAAGCTTTTCCTAAGTGGATATATTGAAAATATATTAATGTCATGGGAATAATATTAACCGTTAATAGTCATCAAATTCGATATTACATTCCGAGCACGAGCACTTTCAATCCGTCTATTAGTATTTAATTAAATGCTTGTGTATATTACAATACTAGGAAATAGAGTGATACCTAGATGTATATAATTATGTTGGCATATATCACTTATTGGATTTAACAAGATTGATCGTTACTTTAAAAAAATAATAAAATAAATATTACTATTGTAGGTTCTTTTTTGTTTTACGATTCAAGCCTTACGGATATAAAATCATCTCTGAAAGCGACAAACATTTCCGCTCCAAATTTAACGTTTCAAAATGATTTATAATTTAATAATACATAGCGTTTCAAAAAAGTTTTAGAATATTGTTATTTAAAAAAATTAAAATGTATAGAATTTATATTTCATTTTTTTCTGGCGCAACCATTAAAGAAAAAGAAATTTATTAAAGTATTAAAGTCTCCTTGCCTACATTATTTATTTAAAAACATTAGAACGTTTCATTTGTTAAATACCCAAAATAATAAACGATAAATGAATAAACACTACTTTGTGTATTATCACTTTTTCATTTACAAATCCTTTTGACTATAGTTTCGACAAATAGCTTGTCATTGTCAAACAAATGATTCAAATGAATGAATATAAATAAATGTACAGTGGTGTTTATATATATTTTGGAAATACCATTAATTATTAAGTGTACTGAATAATACTGAGAGGTATAAATCTACCTGGTCGTTTAATAGGTTATTTTCGGAAATTTATTTTTTGCATTTGGTTTTGATCCAAGAACAATTCAAAATTTAATACGTAAAAACAATTTAAAATAGCATGCTAGTCTATATACCCATACATAGAAAACAAAGAATGCAAATATATATCATTGACGTACTTCGGTAATATTTCAATAAAAATCGCTAATGTTCTATCTGCAAACAACCTAACAGTTAGTTTTAAGACAAACACATATTTAAAACACATACTTTTTAATTCAAAAGATAAAACTGACAAATTTGAAAAAACTGGAGTCTATAAGCTAGAATGAACAGAATGTGATTCGTTTTATTTAGGCCAAACTGGAAGGTCATATATAACTCGTTATAATGAACACTTTAGATCGTTTAGATTAGGAAAAGATATTTCCAATTTTGCAAACCATATCTTAGAAACAGGCCATCAGTTTCCTACTATAGAAAATCTTAAAATTATTCATAATCTAAATAAAGGCTTTAAACTTAATATTTTAGAATCCTTAGAAGTATATAAAGCTTCAAAAATTTCCGAAAATAACCTGTTAAACGACCAGGTAGATTTGTACCACTCAGTATTATTCAGTACATTTAATAATTAATGGAATTTCCAAAATATATATGAACATCATGTATATCTGTTTATATTCATTTAATTTGAATCAATGACAAGCTATTTGTCGAAACTATAGTCAAAAGGATTTGTAAATATAAAAGTGATAATAAACAAAGTAGTGTTTATTCATTTATCGTTAAGATGAATTATCACAAAGTAACGGCTGAATCAATCCAATCTTTTCAAAATAATAAACTTCGAGAAGAAAAAAACGACAATAGCAGTTAAAATAAAAACTAAAAAGTTTATTAAAAAACTAACCTAAAGTTCGATTAAAAACATAATATTTGCTAAAAGAACAGCATAAAATAACAGAAAATTGTAATCATTATGTTATTGTGATAACTGACACAGCATGGCAACACCACGTAGAATCCAATGCTGAGGTGCTTCTTCCGTCGGCAATCTTATAGGAATTACGAAATTAGTTGAATGACCAGTGGTAGACAGGACCCCTCGCCTTTCTGCTGTCTTATAAACAGGACAATCGTAGGTCTTCTTAGGCACCAAATCAGATCGTTTAATAGGTATCAGCAGAAGCTATAAAACATTTATTAAGATTGGGATGAAACAAGAAAACAATGATATTAGGAAATATATAAAATAACAACTTTTTGAAACTATAGTCAATGTATAATACATATTCTTTTTTAAAATATAACTATAATCCAGAATATTTGATTAATTAAAAATTAATTGTCAGGTTAAACTAACTACTTAAAAGAATATATAATTAATGATGTCCATATAATCCGTTGAATTTATCAAAAAGGTGGATATATATAACGATTGCTACAGTTAATTCTAGTAGTATATAATACTGTTGATCAATATTGTTTATTGACAAACTATGTAAACAGATCTGGATAAGAAAATGTTTAGTTCTACACCTACAACAGTGATAAGAAATACAGTAATAACATACTATTGGAACAGGGGAGAACAACACTTTAGGAAGAGATTCGTCAATAATCATCTTTTGCATATTCCACCTTGCACCTTCTAAAAACAGTCCGTAAACATAAACTCCGTCTGGGGGAGGTTTGGTAAATGTCTTCTCCTTTTTAGGCTAAAATATCAATTTTAGTATCTACGTGACATAACACTTATTGGTATAAAAGACCTCGAACTCAAAAGCTAACAAATCAATAGCAATGGTATATTTTCTAGCATAATTTTGTTGGGCACCCGTAAGGAAAGCCTGGGTGAAGAAAAATCCTGCAATCCAAAAAGTGGGAGGTGGGCCTTCATTGAACCATTTCTGGAAACACATAAACATAACTTTCACCTGTATAAAAAGAAGAATAAATAATTATTTTCTTCGAGTACCTGAAGAAATTCAAGTCTTGAAAGAAAATCGTTAATGTAACTTCCAAGAGGTTTTAGGGAAGGATATGAGTTTCGAGCCCACATTCCTGGTATTTTTCCTGTCAACATACTAACTACAACTTCTTCGAGATCATTAGACATGACAATTATGCCTAATAAAAGTAGTGAGCGTCAATGTTTGTTTAAAAAATTAACGCAGTTCTATATGTCAAGTTTAATTATACCTCTGATTGCCTTCTGAACATTCTTTAGGCTTTCTCTGATTGTTGTCAACAGTCTATTGAAACGATGCATTTCTTGCACAAGGACAGTGTTCATACTTTGTGTGTATGAAGTTGGATATTTGCGCATTGCTTCGTCAATGTCGTAATTTTTCGGTAATTTTGACAAAATATCTGATGCTATGTCAAAGATAACGTCTTCTGGTGATTTTTCTGAACTTTCACTTGAAGTAGCGTCCTAGAAAGAGAACATCCTTGAATACAGAAAATCATTCCTAAATTACATTTTGTTATTATTGAAATTTCTAAGATATTATATACCTGTTAATTCTCATATTTAAGCCCAGTCATATTGGGAATTTTTAAAAAATATCACATTTGTATACCCCACAACTATTGACTCAGTTCACGTTGAAAGAATAAATAAACAGTAAATTTTAACAAAAGGCGTTAAAATAAAACTTGCTAACTACTCATATACGGAATTTATTAGGCATAAAAACTGGTCATTATAAGAGTAATAGGTAATATTTGTATACGTGAAGACAGTTGTAGAGGTTTATCAATATATTCTGCGGACAAGTAGCGTAAGCGGTTATAATGATAATTTTTCGTTACAAACAAATGTAAAATTCTTTAAAACTTGTTTTCCCTTTTTAGTTTTATAATATTATGTACTAAATATTAATTTATATATATATATATATATATATATATATATATATATATATATATATACAAATAATCAACATTACAGTCATTAAATAGTATCATTAATTTGTTTATTGGTTCTGGACAACACTTACCATGAAATGACGAATATCCTTGTATGTTTAAAATTAAAAAAAAAATATATTATATACCTTTGGACATTTATGAGTACCTACATATACTTACAATTTGTTCCTAACATAAGTAAATATACGAAGAGACATGAAATGAATTAAAACGAATATTTTTTAAACCCTCCTTGAACATATTGAATAAACAGAAACTACTTAAGTTTACCTGGGTCAATAAAATACTTGAGAAAAGTAAATTCGTTTCATTCTGATCTTTTGTAATATCTGCGTTTGCATGCATTCCAAACACTTCGGGATGGGTAAGCAATGGTAGAGACTTTGTATATGTCATAAATTCTTCGTATTCTTCTACATCAGGACAATAGTACTGTCCTATGAAAATATGTAGAAATTACAAAGCATAATTTCATTTCTTTTACTTTTTAATAAGAACATATAAAGTACGTGTCCAGTACTTAAGCTATGAATAATTTTTAATGCTTTATCTAATTAACACCGTGGTTTAGCTTTTAACATAGGATATAATAAAATAGTTAACTAAATAAACCAACAGTTAAAATTACCCTGTAGATTAAAGGAAAAATGTATTTTGAAATTGAAATAAACACACAGTTGATAACTTCCACAATGTATTAAATTCAGAAGTACAAATCCACTTAAAACTATCTAAGAGTAGTAATTGAGTGGTGCATCTTCATTAGAGTGAGGAAAAAGATTTAATAGTGGTGAGAGGTTTATATCTACCTGGTCATTAAGTAATATGTCTGTATTTTTATATTTGTTAATTTCTTTAGATTCTAATAGTGTATGTTTTAAACTTTTATTTTCAATGTTTAGATCTAAATTAAATATATGGTTATATTCTAACACATGTTTGGCATAGTTAGAATCGGTTCTTTTGTTTCTGTAGGATCTAAAATGTTCGTTCAAACGAATCCTAAAATTTCTACCCGTCTGACCTATATAAATTTTTGAATAAGAACCGCAATTGAGTTGATATATGCCTGGTTTTGATAATTTCTCTACTTTGTCTTTATTATTCCTTATGTGTGTGCTAAGGTTATTATTCGTTTTGTATGATACATTTTTATTGTTGTCTCTGAGAAATTTATTAATTGTTACTGATGGTTTCTCTATATAAGTAGAATTTTTTATTTGTGTTATCTTTAGTGAGTGGGAAGATGTTTGAAATATTTTGAGTGTATGAAATTTTTTGTAAAAGAGTGTCAATTATGAGCTGGTTGTAATTATTGTTTATGGAAATTTGTTTAATTAGATCCAATTCTTTATTATAGTCTGTTTCTGACAAGGGAACTTTGATAAGTATTTAATAAATTGTGGAAGTTATCAACTGTGTATTTATTTAAATATGTTAAACTTCCATCAAGTATCCGCTAACTCAATACAATTTATTGATTTTTGATAATAAACTTTACCTGTTGGATCGAATGCATAGTGACGCATTTCAACGATTTCTTTACAATAGAACCTCCGCAAAATTGTATTCAATGTCCTTCTGTCCCAATCGTCTGTAACCCTACCTCCATAGTTACATTCACCGGTCAGATACCTCAATGCAACAAACTGAACATCCTGTATAATAACAGAGCGAGATAATACGTTTTTGTTACATTATATTTTTCACTAAAAACATACTGAGTATTGATTTAGAAACATTTGGAGTTGTAATACGCTAATCCTTAAATCGGTTTCGTTAAATTCGTATGGAATATTCCAACCTAGTGGTCCGAATTTCCTTCTCTCTTGAATTAAGGCGTGGAAGAAGCACAATCCATATAATAATCTTTTAAATGCTAATGGTTGTTTGCAATTATCAAACCATTCGGGGTCGGATATTGGATCACTTAGATACGATCTGGTAATATTGGCCTTTAAACCTTTTGGTGGTTCGTTTGTCATTTTTACCCCGTTCTGTAATACCGAAACGGGAAAATGTTCAGCCGGATAAGAGGTCAACCACAGTCTGAAATCGGGATGAGTGTTGTCTATCGTCAAACCTTCACAAAGCTAAAACAAAATTAAAAAAATTGTGTTTCCATTTTCAGATAAGATAATAAAGTAATTACTCTTTCTAAAGTTGGCATAAAACTTTTTGCTAGATGGCAATTTTGAAGTACGATCCAATTTCCGTTTTTCACGCCGTCGTCGATAAGTTTCACTGCTATAGGACCTTGGCCTTGCCCTAAGGACAATGAGAACAGTCTGGCGCCAAAGCCCTGATCTTCGGCAAATTTTAATAGAATAGCTGTTGGATCAGCACCAGGTGTTAAGACAAAAATTAAAGGAATACAGCAATGGGAATCGGAATATGACGATGCCAAATCGAATGGAGGCGGTTCGACAAATTGTTTACCAAGTTTTTCTACAAGAAACATACTTTCTCAGTAAAATTTCTGTAGTTTCCTTTTGGAAAATAAATATTTATACCTTGAACAAAACCTTGTACTGCTGGAACAATTTTATCTGGTCGAATGCAACGTAAAATTAACATTTTTTGAAATTGACTTAGTGACTTCTGATAAGGATCCGGTAAAACAAAATTTTGGGGTTCAGGATCATCAAACATTTTTCTCCAAGACTCCGAATTGTTTTCAAAATGTTTGCGTATACCCCTACATATTAAATTTCAGTTTAAGTGCTATAGAAAAACTAGTCTAGGGAGGAACTAAAGCTATACAAAAACGGTGGTATTAATTTCAAATTTAGAATGTAAAAAAAAACTGAAGATACATAATCTGTTAAATTTACACCACTTTTACATTGCCTGAAATTATGAACAAAATAACACAATTAAAGAAGTAGAATACATTTTCATGTTAAATTAATGTTTTTTCGTGGTGCAATCATTGTGAAAAATGTTTGATAATTAATTAATGTATAATGAGTACAAAAACACGTTGGTAAATTTTTTTATTAAATATTCTTAACGAAATCGTTTCGGCTGTTAAGCCATAATCATAAGATACAATAATGGTACTAAATATTACAATGTGCTCTATGGCCTTTATGCTCTCTAAATTGGGAAATTGTGTGATGAGTAGGGGTGAGTTGTGATTGTTCATCTTTGTTGGATTGTTGACAATATTGACGCTGTTCTTTATACATTTTTTGATTTCTAATGTTTCATATAAATATAACATTTTACTTTTCGGAATGGAGTGAATTAATTTAATGATGTTTATTGAAATTTTATGTTGTTTAGATATGCCAGTACAATTGTTAGATTTTTCTATTGCAAATATATATGTTCTTTTAGTCTGATAGTGACAGATCTTCCTGTCTGTCCTATGTAAACTGCATCGCAGTTATTACATTTTATTTTATAAACTCCGCTTTTTTGTAACGGGTCGATTTTAGTTTTATTATTTACTAACAATTTTTATAAGTTTAATTTGTTCACTTGTATACAATTTAAATTTAACTTTGATAGTACATAACTAATCTTATTGCTAACATTTTTTATGTAGTTGATTGTACAATATTTGTTTGATTTGTCTTTGATGAATGGTTTATGTAGCATTTTTTGTATAATAAAGCGTTCTTTACGTTTTACCAAGCGATCAATAAAAGAAGGATCATATCCGTTATTTAAAGCTAAAGAATGTAGAAGACTTAATTCTGAAATTTTACTAAACGTGTTTTTGTACTCATTATACCTTAATTAATTTTCATGTATTTTGTTTTTTTCTTTTTAATTATTACCTATTCAGAATAAAATAGAGCTCTGCTCGGGTTATAATGATGTAGTAATTTGTTCTGAATTTAGTTGAATTTATTTGTTAACTAATAGTTACTTATTACAATCCGATCAAAAAAATTAAAAGTCAATTTGAAATAGGATCGAGTGATGTACATATAGGGTTATTAAAACCGAGTTTTAGGAAAACGTGTTAAATATTTGAAAATTGGGATGTAAGAGATATTATGCATCAGGAGTTTGAATAACTCAGTATATACAAAAAATGTATTGAAACATACGTTATACCTAAAACTAGTAAGTTCATCGAGACGACACAATTCGTCCCATTGTTTGGAAACTAGCCATACCGATGGATTTTTATAAGGATTATCCAGGCCAACACCTCCTGTTAATAAAAACATCCACTGCGCTTGGTCTATCAAATTTTTGCTTTTAAGTAAATTTATACATAGTATCAGTGAAAACAGCAACTTATCCTGCAATTGCATTCAAAACATTAGGTGTTTCTGATTCATAAGTTTTACAAGTTTATACAAATTTGTGCATATATGGATAGTGTTCTTCAGTTCGTATGGATTTTTTTGTAGTTGTAAGCTTTTATGTTTGCTGTAAGCTATAAGCATTTTTAGTAAAATAGTAAAATACCGAAAGTTCATAAAAATTTTAATAACGCTTGGCTTACAGGATGTCAACAAAGGCCTATGTTGATTTTTAAGTATTAATCAAATCTAAACTTCGTCCTTATAAAAGTTTCAAGGTTTGTGGATTATTTATCTCATTTTTAGATTTGTAAAATACGAAAAATTAGTGATGTCTATAGTTCCATTGACATTTGGCAGATAAGTCGTCCATAACTGCGTCGGTAGCAGATCTTACAGTTATGTATTGTTATACATACGTAGTTATGAATAGAAATTCCAATGGTCATAGAAATGGTAAATAATCCTTATTTTTTACTTTTAAATTGTCCTTGAGATTCCTGAAAGTCCTGTTGTTTATTTCGTGCGACTATTAAGGATCAATTTTAATAAAATATTCAACTTTGTTATTTAAGAATTTTGAAATTAAAAAAATCTTTCCTAAAGTCGTAAATATTATTTTTTATTATTAAGTTTTGGAATTCTAATGAGTAAGAAGTTTATTTCATTAATATAATACTAGGCAAATAAAAATTGAAATAACCGGTTTAGGTGCTGTGTTATTCACCATTACATATAAAGAAATGTTCATAAGATTTCGAAAACGTGGGGTTTCTATTAGGGTCATAAATATGTTTCGTTATTTTTTTGGTACTATAGTATAAGTAGTTATTGAACAAAACTGATCCATGATTAAAGGGTTGTTGATAGTTCTGTTACTTTTCAGTATAGCATTATAAAAAAAATTGAATTGATAACACAAGAGAAACCAAAGACGATTTATCCTGTTTATAGAAGATAAATAAATATTATGTTTACGAGAAATATATAAAAAACAATTAACTGAAACTGAAATAAAAATTATTTTTGATTTTTACAGAAAACAAAAATCCTTATAGTATACATACCTATTGCATTGTTTTGTAATATTGAAAACTTACCTTTTCGAATAAACTACGGCAAATGTTAACATACAATGAATACGTGAAATAGTTTTTTAATATTGTCAAACGTTCTTCTACATTTTCAGTTCTCTCGGTATTGTCGATGGCGGACTTGAATAAATTCATGAACCAAACCAGAGAATACTGATACATTGGATCAATATTTGCCAGATCGGCTGGAAATGGTATCTTGTGATTAACCTATGCGTAAAATTTAATGTGATTCGGTTAATTACTTGTACTGAAGAATAAAATAGCCGAATGAACTGCGATCGGAATGTATCCAAGTCTAGCTTTATCAATCATCTTTTCAGTTTCTTCAGCAACTGCTTGCTTAGAAGAGATTTCGTTAGACAACACCTTAGAAGAACTCAAAATTTGCACAGCTGTTTCATCTTCCAAAATGTTTCCTTGAGACGAGCTCAAAACTTCCAAAATTTTATCTTCGATTTCTTTCAACATTCTGTAAACCCGCAAATCAAAAATTGTATCAAAGGCAGGCTTTTACGTATTTTTGCGAATTTTTTAATTACTAATATTTATTAATATAGAGAACCGCATTTTATTGGCCTTCCTGAGGGATCGGTAGGTTCTCTCATCGCGTATATTGTTAGTATAAAATAGCGAATTAGACGGCTATCTGTGCTGCATTCAAATAAATTGTTGGTTTGTTATTATTTCTTGTAGAGATTAGCCAACGTTGACATTATTAAAACTTCCCCAATTAATTAATTAATGAAATGAGCCGTCAAATGAAATCTGTAGAAATTTTTCAATTTTTTTAAATGCTTTTCAACAACATATTTGGTTATATATATATATATATATATATGATCCCTCAGGAAGGCCAATAAAAAATATATATATAAAACGGAAAGTTATATATATATAAGCGTTAAAAAGGCAAACTCTACAATTGTTTCAACTGATTCATCAGGCTTTTTCAAGAGTACATAGAAACAATGCACAGTTTGCTAGCAAAACTTTCCGTTTTTTTATTTATTTATGCTTATATAAATTAAAGTTAAGTTTAAATATAAATATAAATATGGAATCAACAGAAACAACTACTCCGAGGGCTAATACCCCTACCGGAAAAATGTGAGATCTTTGATCTTAAAATTTAGATGAATGAGGATTTGAATTCCTTCTTTTTTGAATAAAGTTAAGTTTCCGAAAAAGCCATAATTATGTATATTTAGACCGTGATTGGACCGAAATGCGTACATATATTCGGTTTATTGCCAACGGTATAGTCACGGTAAGATCAAAATATCGGTGTAGTCCTATTTGCGGTCAGTCCATCAAGCGGTTAGTGGATTTTTCGGTCAAATCTTTCTTGAATGTAAAAATGGAGGAAGGGTAAAATTTACCTGTTGATTTTGCGGTCAAAAAAGCGTTTCACGTGTATAACGTATAAACCTTTATTTTTGAAAACAAATTGGTTAGGTTTTGTTAGGTTGTGTTTTATTGGTATTCGAATTTATGACCGCATATTCCACAGTCTTATGTTATCTTGACCGCAAAATCGACATATTTAAATGAGATAGAAGAAGTGACCGCTCAATCTACAGTTTTTACGTTTTACCGCATATTACACGACTGCTCGATCCATACAACCAAAATATCGTTGGAGAGAAATACGGCGGTCAATTGATTCAACCGTGATCTGATTCTGCTGTAGTCAATTGACCGCTGTATTTGACCGTATCTGAGCCGTGATCATACCGTGACTTGACCTATTGTATGAATCAGCCTTTACTCTTAAGAAGTCTGTTTAAAGTAGTCGTTCAGTTGTGTTGTCATAAGTTTATCCGTTGTATACTGTAACGAATTTTATAGTTTACTTATTTATTTGTAACTATTTATTTAATTACTTAAACACTGCTAACAAACTTAAACTCTTATTTATCTGACAAAACATATAATGCACTTTATTTATTCACTTTGTATCAGGCCGTTGAGTATTTATATTACGCGTGTAGAAATCAACTGTCTCGCTGACCCAGAGACGAGGGTATACATTTACTGAAGGAAATGACTATAAAACACCCGAAGATATTTCGACCATTTTACAGAGAAAACGACTTTTTTGTTATTTCAACAGAAGATTCTCGAGCGTCTATTGTCCGGTATCGATCGATCTCAACATCAAACATACCGCCTTTGAGGTGAGTCAGCGCTAATCGATTCATGCACACACGTATCCATTCACTACAATACAATAGTGACAATGGACATACATGAAGTTTACAGTTCGCTTCATGTGAAGAGAAAATATATTTGAGTGAATATTTGTAGGGCACGCGCTTTATTTAATTGAATTAAATTGATATGTCATTAATTAAATATTTAGGAATATATTATCATACAGTACTTATGTACGAATCACAAATAACCACGAGCTTTTTTGTCAAACTGCAACTCGATTTTTCTAAGAATAAAAAATAATTAATAATTAAATTATTTTTTTACCGTTTATTTTCCGCTCCTTGAAGAATCAATTGATTCTTTTCTGCTTCTAAATCGGGCCTTTCTTTGGCCACTGTAACTGCCAATAACTGATCTTCCAGTCCTACTGAAGTAATCATGAAATTTACCAAAGTAACTTTAACTGCCACTTCGGGTAAATAATGAGGATTTCTAAGCTTTGTAGTTATGAATAATCTAAAAGTTTTTGGTTTCATTTTTAGTTGAACTGTATTAGAAGATTAATCAGAAATTATACTTAAAATCGGGGTTGTATTCTATAACGGAGTCCCCAAGCTTTAAACACCAAGCACCACCGTGTTTAAATACTGTCTTTGACAAAACTGGCTCCAATATTGGATCCAATTCTTCCAATACATTCTCTAAAAGAACCTATAAAGATATAAAAAATACGAGTTCGTTGTAGTATCTAATAATAATTGGATAGTCTTACTGGTTGACCAAATTGGATAGCATTTTCTAAAACTCGAAGATAGTCAGGTTGGGCAAGTCTTATCGTCGCTAAGCTATTAGCCTTTTCCATATTTTTCACCCATTTGTTCGCCTGACCCTGCGGATCTATCATAAGGGGCCAACGTCGAGTATTCCTAAATTAAAATGCCTACATTTATTGCACATCGAAAATATTTAGAAATAGTACAGTAATTTATTCTTCATTCATAATTATACAAAAAATTATAACTTATACGGGGAAGTTAAAACGTTCTCGACTAAAAGTACTTTTGAGTAGTGGTATGCTCTCGTTGGTAATTCAATAGTTACTCCTCTGTTACTATATAGACGAAATTACAACAAGTAGGATCAGTATATTCTGAGAATGAAATGGACGGTAAAATAGAAATGAAAACATACCTCACAATGTAACAAAAACACTGACTGTTACATTCTTTCTACAGAACTCCTGAACTTCTGAAATATATACAATGTTTACACTAAGCAGAGGTTCCGATTGGACATAAATTTGTTGTAAAAATTTCAGCTACGAATACTATTCGAACTTACGCAACAATTATACCATTATCTATACTGTATAGGTCGCTGGGTAAGCCGAATATATTCCATTGTCTAATAATAACCGCCTCACCCAGAACAGCAGTTAACTGGAAGTCTTTTGTACAAGTAATACCATATTGAATTAGTTTAGTTATCCAAATTTCTGTTTGTTTTTGCCTAAATGGTAAAGTAAATGGTCCCAAATAGGCAACAACGGCAGAGCTGATGAGAACATCACCTGTAACAGGACTTTGTCATTAATAAAGACCGGATTATTGCATAACATAAAACGTTTCAAATATACATACATAATCCATGAAAAATGTTTAGAATATGCATGAAAAGTGTCAAAATAGGCACAAAAATTAATAAAGTGTGCAACATTAAATAATAAAAAATTGTAATTTTTAGTTTTTTAACTCAAAATTAGCATACAATTAATATGATACATTACCGACAATAATTAACAATTATTTAGTATTTTGTTACTCTTGTAAAAGAAACCAATCAAATTTCTTTATAAGTGAGGCAACAGGGTAGTATTTGAATTTTGGTGTTATGTTAACACTTATTGTTTCTGATAAAAGTTCACCTGTTCCATTAATTTGATATAAAGGTTCAAGATTAATTTATTGTTCAAAATGTTTTAAAACTTTTTTTTAGGTTTACGTGCACTACCTCTATCAAAGGTATACGGGCCGTGCGATTAGAAGGTTTGGCTTAAGATTTTATAGTAATATAAAATCTTTAGGCTCTCGTGTCGGGTAATTAGAAAATAGGTAAATAAAACTAAATAACAATAACAATTACAAACAAAAATATATTTTATAACAAAAACTCGAAGACAGATGAAAATGATTTTAACAGGCGAAAGATTCAGATCGAACTGATTACTCAGAGGGACAAAAAGAATTAAATCGAAATTGTGAAGTAAGAGAAAGGGTAGTAGACAATAGTAGGGCACTAATAGGGAAGTATGAAAGCTTGGAAATTTTTGAGATCAGAAATATGACGAAATAGAAACGACCCAAATCATCGAAGAAACTGATTATAAAATAACAATTAGGGAGGAAAGCAAGGTACAGACGTCATGCGGTTAGTATGCGAAGTTTGGATCTTAGCAGGGGTTATAGGAAAGTACATTAATAAAAGTTATTGGCACAGATAGATAGAATACAAAAGCTTTAGAAGATAACAAAAAAAAAAAGAAAGTTAAGAAATATTTACTTAGACACACAAATAAATGTGATACAAAAGATTTAAAATATAATGTTACATTATAGAACTGAAATAAATACGTTGTATTGACCGCCACATGTCTATACAAAATTTTATAAACTTGCCCTGCTAAAGGTGTAAAATCTAATGTGCCATTTTTTCGTCTATAGATGGGTATTTTATTTCACAAAAATGTCGGCTTTCAAATGAACCGTTAATATTAATACCTTCAGCTTTTGCTATTTTTGCCATGAAAGATGTGCCGTTTTTGCTGTTAAATTAATTATTCTACCGAAAAATATAAGTAATATAAGTATAGCAAAAATATATAATCTTCTTCCATAATATTGCGAAGGGTTGTGATGTTCTGTACGTACCTCTGTTTTTGTTGTACCCACCTGTAATAATAAAATATTGTATGCCAAGCTGTTTTGCCGTTGCCAACCATCTTGCGCCTTCGCTTCCTAGCCCACCAATTAACGTTTGAGCCCTGTCGAGCTTCTTTTGGCACATATCCACTTCATCGTTAAGTGCTTGCAGTTTAGTTTTTTCAATTTCTAGCGCAGCCTCTAACGCAGCCAATTTTTCTCGTGTTAATCGAAGAATTTCTCGTTTCTCTTCGAGTGCAGTCATGGCAGTTCTGTACACTGCTTCTGCTGCTGCCAATGCTAACTTTTTAGGAGCCACTACTTTTGCCACCCTGTCGTATTTTGAAATAGCGATTACCCATTTACACAAACCTGAGTAATTAAGACAAAATTTATAACTAATGTTTGACAGAAAAGAGAATGCACTTCAACAAAATATCATATCAATTATGACCATACTCTATTCTTATTTCCTTGTGGATATAAGAACAGAGCGGGTTATTCCTATATAAAACTGTGCCTTATGTTGTGGCGCCAGGAGTGAGAGAAAACTCTCGTTATAAGCCTCTAGAGTCCCTAGAAATACAGAGTCTGGCCACTATCCCTGACGTGTCAACCAAACGGCTGTCGTTATTGCTATCTCTGTTGTTACTCGTCCTCACTTCTTTTCATGGCAGTAATGACATGCTTCGTGGTTTTCGCGATTTGTTTTCAAGTATCATTTTTGAACTAAAGCGTGCCAATCAAAGCAACTCCGATTGAGATTGATCAGTTCGCGGTAACTTGTAGATTGTGTTTTTTGTTGTACTCCTTTTGTTTTGTTGTGCTGTCAACGAGATTACGTAACTAGAGTAGGACAGCAATAAGGGGCCCTACGACAGCCTTCCCTCTCGCTCCTAGCATTACGCTGGTATATAGTATTACATATCGCGCGCTCCATTCGTATTTTTCTATGCATGTAACTCTATGTTTGTAATATATACTTCTCTATTTACAGCTTACAATAACTATAAAATCTTTTATTTATTATGATTTATTACCAATAATATAAAGAGACAAAATTTGTTTGTTTGTTTATTAGCAACCGTGGAATTACAAGTCAGATATTTAAAATTCTGATTCAAGGGTAATGCCGTCACGGTAACGAACCTGAATAGTAAAGACTAAAAGTGGGTGGTGGTTTCGATGAAATTATGGTAAATGTCAGATTTTCGTATAAATAATACCTTTGGGGACACTATCATTGATTGTTACTAAATAGAAAGAAAAAATAAATACCTTCTGCAGCAGTCGACGCTACTTTAATTTTATCAGGATCAAAATTTTCGTCATTCAGAATTTTCTTTTTAAGCATATCCATAATTTGTGGAGGGATGTTATCCTTATCATAATTCATTAAACTATCTAAGAATTTCATATCACCAAGGACTTTTTTACTGGGGCCCCAGTAATCTTCAACTGTGCCTATACCACTGGGAGCTGGAACCTTGTCCGGTTTTACTCCCTTAAATTGTATTTTAAGATTAAACAACAATGTTAATCTTTCATTTAAAGTAATCCTAAATATACTAGATTCATGGGATATTTTAATTTTACTCCTTACTTTTAGTATACACACAGCCTCCATGACTAATCGGACACCTTTTGGAGGACTTTTCATGGTTTTTACAATTGTGATATCTGCAGGTGTTAGTGTATTCAGAGCTGCTAATGCAGCTTCCAAAATGGGCATGGCCTCCGCTAAATCGGCATCGCATTCATCTTTAATTGCCTGGGCTGCTTTTGCCTATTACCAAAATAATTAGAACGTCTTCTTAAACAGTAAATATTAATTTATAACCACCTGTTCGTTGGCAGCTTCCTCATCAACCATTACTAGTTTTTCCACATCTGCGACATCCAGTGATTCCTTTTCGACTTTTTTCATTGTAATTGCCACCTTTTCCCTGGCAACAACCAATTGTGGTTGAAGTGCTTCTAAACTTTTTTGCATAATTGCTACTTGTGATCCAGCGAATTCTAACTTTTCTAGACCAACTTCGTACCTCTCTTTGGCTGTTAACACCGCCCTAATTAATGTATTTATGCATCATGAACAAGTAATAAAAAATCTATTAAATCAGAAAGAAACGGCGTTACTTAAACTAACTTAAAAAAAGTTGTTGTATATTTGAATAGAATATTTCAGCCCATATTTCGTAAAATTATAAGATATACTGTCAAAATCTGTTATAAAGACATTTATGGGACCACTCATATTTGGTCGTAAAAGCCGATAGTCGCAAAAACCAGTGATGCCTTGATAGAGCTTCCTTAATCTTCGTTTGCTTCGTTGTCCTTGAACATTTCATTCTCAAAAAATTGCTTTTAAACGGTTGAAATTGTCGACTGTGATACACCATTTTCTTTTGCCAGGTCTTTGTTTGGAATTTCGCTCTATAGCTTTGATACAATACGCGATTTTTCTTCGATATTAAATTGTTTCTTTTTTTTGAGACAAGTTTCACAAATAACTACGCAATAATAATGAAATATTTGAAGAATTCTTAGTAGGGGTAAATTTTATATACATTAATGAGATATTACTTATTGAATTAATTTGTACCCACTACAGATTACCTCATACGATGAGGGAAAAATTTGTTACTGCTGTTACGCCCTCGCCGGGTCTCGAACCCGGGATCTTTAGCTTTACGCTTTGTCACCTCTCATAGAATAGTAGCAAAAGTATATAATGACTAGTGGGTACAAATTAATTCAATAATTAATATCGCATTAATGTAACTTCACAAAATGCGTGGGTTCTGTGTATAGATAAATAACAAACTGACTAAAGAGATATGACAAAGCGGGCTTTGATTATATTGCATGCATGTGTATTTTATTTCTGAGAATTAACAAAACATAGTAAATTCGACATGTTTTTGTTTACTTTTGCGATCTTAATATTTTTTGACAATTATACTGTGTCAGGATGTGGATACTATTACCTATTCAGTTTGTTTATACTATTCTAACAAATATACGAGGGCGGTTCAATAAATACTTGTGTTAGAAATGAAGACACTATTTAAAAAAAATAATAATAATTTTTCAACATAGTCCCCTTTTAGTAAGATACACTTCTCCCAACGTTCCTGTCATTTTTTTAACCCCTTCAAAAAATAGGATTTATCGAACTCTCCAAAATGTGCCCCTGTCTCGGCGATGACTTCCTCGTTTGAGCTATTTTTTTCCGCGAGCGATTTATTCATGTTAGGGAACAACAAGAAGTCACAGGGCTCCAGACCGGGTGAATACGGAGGGTGCGGCAGCAATTCATAACGAAATTTATTCCGTTTGGCGGCGACAACGCTGGATGAATGTGCTAGTGCGTTATCTTGTTCTGTTTTGCCAAATGCGGCTGTGTCTCCTTCAATTTTTTGTCGAAGCGGTCCAATAACTCATTGTAGTATTGTCCAGTGAAATTGTCTGAAATTTGTTTTGGTATCGTTTGCAAACGACGATAACACCCTTCCTTCAGGAACGTCCTCTGTCTCCAAACATGGGTACTTATTGAACCACGCTCGTAATTCTTCGAAGATTTTAATTAAATGATGTTGCTTTATGAGGTATGTCGTAATAAGCAATATAGTAAGATCGTTAAACAAAATTAATTACCAAATAGAATTAAATAGAATACTTCATATAGTTAGATTAATATATTCTCTGTTAAACAAAAAACTCCTCAATTTACCCGGTTATTAAAGTCAAATCCAACAAGTACTGTTCGATCACATACGTAGGTGATATTTATTTTAAAATAGCGCGTGAATTGAAAAAATCAAATAATATCGTCCTTTAAAACCAGTAATACATTATCTAAATACATAAAATATAATAAAGATAAATCTAATAATGAATCAAAATCTGGAGTTTATTTACTGGAATGCGGAGACTGTGATTAAGTTTAAGTAGGACAAACTGGCAGATCCTTCAAATAAAGGATTATTGAACATAGGAGATGCTACACCAATGGGAATGTTGATTCTACATACACAGTACATTTAATAAACGAAAAATATACTTTTAATGATAATTTTATGATTTTAATGGAATTGCCAGAAAGTCATAAACTAAATTTAACTGAAAGTTTCTATATTAATAAATACAATAAATTAAAAATTTTACTTAACGATCAAACTGATGTTAATAATTCTCCGTTATTAAATTTAAATCTTTCTCCAAAAACTTAGTGTTTAACCCACCCCCTCCTTTCGATGTTACCCTCCCCATTAAATTTAGCATCTAGTATTTAAGCTTATTTTGTAAGGACTTTTTTCAGAACATATTCACCTGAAGAAGCCAGTGTTTTGGTGAAACAATTGTTGTGAACAATTAAAAATATTTTTGAAACTTTTCTCTCGTTTTCTTTATTGTAAGAAGCAGTGTCTTTTAAGGGGCGATCATATAGCATTCAGCCAGGACCTGCGGTTTTGGTCAATATAACCGCTATGTTGTTCTAAACGATGCCGTTGTAATCGGATTCGACTGTATATCTCTTTTACTATTTTTCGATCAAATTACCGAATAATTGATAATTATGTAGGTACATCATTCCTATGATATATTGTGCACAGATACGGTAAAACATACTACTCTATTAGATACTGTAAATAAATGTTTACTTTCGTTTTTTTCCTAAAAATTCCTTGAAGGTATTAATTAATTCCAGATAGGACGTTGGAGTAACATAATTGTGTCTTCCAAGTCTGGCAAAGAATTCGTCTGATAAAGTTTGTGTGCTAGTATGAAACAATTGACACATATCTATGCAGACATTCTTTTCTTTTTCAGTTAACTCTATTTCTCCTAAGAACTTCGTAGCTACGGCCAAGAGAGCATCTTCCGGCCAAGCCTAACATGCGAATGAAACCACTTGTAAATAAAGAGAAATTGATTAATGTAATTTGTGATTAGAACCTGAAACCAGTCGATTGTACAGCAATTAACTATTGCAGGAAACTTCCGTATCCTAATCCTGAATCCATCGCCAATGGGACTCATTGCTAGGACGACATGCAATTGTTCACGTACAATTTGTATAAACAAGTTGAACAGAGCCGCAGGACTTCCATCGGTTTGCATTGATTTCTCTCTTTGTCTATCCAATTGGCGCATTTTTTCGCAAATTTCCACTTTCTCTTCAGGTGTAAATATGTTAGGTACTTCGCCTGAATTCAATAAATTGCTTAGATCCTCCAAGAAGGACTCTTCCTTTATCTTTAGCAAACAAAAAATGAGGAACCAAGTTGTTTATTAATACTTAGGTTATGTGTACTGAAATTGAACCTGAGTGTCAGTGAAAAGGAAAACAGCATGTTGATCGCTTGAACTGGTCCTTCGTAAAATTAATTTTATGTCTTCGTGCCACTCATTCATACCATATAGTCGAGTAATTTCCACTTGTGCCACATCATATTCTGATATATGAGCAGCCAGTCTGGTAAGGGATTGTCTTCCTGAACCACCAACACCTACCAAGAGACAATGACTTCTGGGTTGTTTTATTACGCGACATATTCGGGACAAGTGTTCTATTGCAAACCTAAAAAAATATCCATAAATAGTAAACCATTTAAAGAACTATCTATTTAGATTATTTCTACCTGAAAAGAACAAGATTCATTGGTTTCTTTGATATACTGTTGTACTCTGCAAGGTAATTTTCAACGACTTTTCGTAAGAATGCTAAATCCGTCACCTCTGCATAATATCGTTGATCTGCTTTTGGATTAGCGAAATCGCAGTAAATTAGTTTTCTTAATTCTGCTTCCCCAATCTTGAATATTGAAATATCTTTACAGATTTTTTTGTAGATATTTAAAAAAGTATTTATTAAATAGGATAATTTTATTTTGGTCTAAAATACTTGGAAATAATAAGTGACCGGATATCTACAAGAATTAATTTAAAATTTTTTGGTCTGCATGTCTCGGAAAAAAGAAGGGGCGAGGGTTGGAATGCGACCCATGAGGTCCTTTTTCAATATAATGAATAAAAGGCATAATTAATAAGAAATACTTAAAAGTATCGGTTGCCAGAACAAGTTCTGATAAATTCTAAAATTAGCGTTTTTGTTCTTTATTGTATATTACATATATATATTCAAAGAGGGACGTGTTTTCTTTTTAACTAAAGCATAATGAAACTATGATTACTATTTAAAAATACAACTTTGTTTTAAAACTGGAAAGTGCATGAATATTTTTTAATTTTTCCGACATCACTGTTTTCTATACAAAAAGCGCCTCAAGAATGTAAAAGTTACTTTTTATAATTTTACAAACAACCAAGATATAGACACCTATCCAAACTCGAAATTTACAATATTTGTTTATAACTTGAAAACAAAAGACGACAGCAAGTTTTTGAATACGGCAATACATTTGCCTCAAAATATAGATCAAGGGGGTGCTGCTCATTTTTTTTGTATATTTTACAGTTACCGGGTTGTCCAATACAAACATCGAAATTTTCCCACCCTGTAGGTACGTACTCATATATAATACATATTTAGTTTGAAAAATAATGTAAAATTACTGTAACGATTTTGAAACGTAAATACGTTTTGCAACTCTTGATTTCTGTTTTCACACCCTTTATAATAACTTCTCCATATTGGAAAGTTAAAAATATCTGGACTTTTTAAATAATCTCGCATTCATTTCTAGTTTCCAACTTTTAATTTAAATTTTACGGGTCATATCACTTCGATAATGAAAATATTTTTTTTTTGTGTTTTACAACTGTGCCAAGGAATTCGTAAATCAATAATATCTGTATGGGTTCTATATATATCCTAACCTTTTATTGCAAAAATAAAGCAATTTTTGAGCCTTTTTTAAGCATTACTATGTGAAATGAAAGGACAAAGCAACCAAGACGCAGTCATTTCCGAGGTATGTATTGTCGTTTAATTAAAATATGGAATCAGAATTTCCCTAGAACACTGTGATTTTCACATATCATAGTTTAAAGATTCGAATGGTGCTAAGGCAATTTTTCGGCTATATTTTGACCAACTACGTAGCGAATGAATACCCTTTTTTTGAAACAACCGTAAAAGCAAAAATGTTTTCATAAAAGACCGACGTACATTCCTTCCAACAGAGATTGCAAGCCTCTCCAACAGTTTGTTCATATCTGCTGTCAATTTATATTCACAAACGTAATGAAGTGTTTCTATCAGCCAAAGTCGATCCGCATCATCGACCAATCTATCATAATATACACGCAACACTTCGTGTATCCATAATCTTTTTATTGCATTAGTATTTTCCATTGCGATCGGAAGAGACAGTAATACTCCCTGAAAATTGTTTGATACAGAGGAATAGTTTTTTTTGCAAAAATCAAGATGTATTACGAACTCATTGATAACACAGGAATACAAAAATAATATTAATAAAATTTGAGTTCCTACTTTTAAATTTATACTAAATACATATTATGAAGGTCACTTAAATTTTCACTAATTTTATTGACTATCTCTGTAACAATTGTTTGGCTAAACATTGACCCCTTTAGACTGGTAATTTGGTACTGGAAATTTGATTGAAATATGATTCTATAAATACGAACGTTAAAACCGGGTGGTGGGGACAGATTTCAATTAAAAAGTATGCTAGAATCTCACTAATAGGGCGCTGCCAGTAATTCGGTGTTTTTTTACCTGGGTAAACTACGTAATACCCAAGACTAAAGTAAAGTCCAAAATATATTTGGAATTATACACGTTTTGGACTTTACCCAGGTAAACTGCGTTTTATCCGCTTTCACTTGGTTAAAGTTGGATGTACCATAAATGACTCATATAACTCAAGATGTCATTATATTGTAACGAATTTTCTAGTTCAACTTATTTATTTAACAAATATTTATTTCCAATAATTTATTTAACACTTACACGCTACTTAAAACACTTAAACACTAACAACTTATTTATATGACAAGGTAAATGCGCTATTTATATCACTCGGTATATCGTATTTATATTACCATTCGGAAGCTAATTGTAAACTGTTCTACTATCAACCGTAAACTGTCAACTGTAAACTGTGAACTCTAAACTGTTGCTGACCGTCGACAACATAGTATTTATAGAGGTATCGAAGGTTCTGGAGTAATCAGGAACGACCTTCTGGTATTTTCTCGAACTCCTATTATGTTGTTGTTTATTTATTGCTATCAAAGCGCCGACCGACGTCCGTATTCGAGGAACCCGTCTTATCTGTTTCCGGAACACATACAGGCTCGTTACAATATTAAGCTATATCTGCGCTTGTGTGAAGGGTATCAAAAAAAAACTGAAATCTGTCATAAAAGGACTTGTGGTTAGGTTAGGTTAGGTGAGGTAAAGCTATTGTAAATCTTTGCATTTCGGAATGTCACAGCAGCTTGTCTTGTTTGAACAAATAAGTGCTCGTGTGTAGATTACCTTTAAGAGAATACAGTTTTAGAATTCTAATTTTTATTTGTAAAGTATGTTTTTTGAATTAAATATGTTTTTCAAACATTAATGGTCTTGTCTTTTATGATACATCCAACTTTAACCAAGCGAAAGCGGATGAAATGCGATTTACCCGGGTAAAGCCCGAACGTGTACAATTCCAAATATATTTTGGACTTTACCCAAGAGTCTTGGGTATTACGCAGTTGACCCGGGTCAACCTAGGTTTACCCGCTTATCTAACTTTACCCGTAACACATATATACATGCTCCCGTCACCCGTTGCTAAAATTAATATTTAATAAAATATGCTAAACCACTGAAAATCAGTCTCTGAAGTAGCCAAAGTTCGGTGAAACAACTGTTGCCGAGATGATCAATAAAGTTTGTGAAAGTTTATGTATTTTTCATTTTATTATTATTTAAATATGTTCTGTATTTGCAGTACTCGAACTTACTTGTATAACACGAGAAAAATCTCTCAAATTGAACAAATAATGTGATTTAGAAGGCGTGGGTAGTAGATTTTGTCTGCTTAATTTGTAAACTTCTAAGGTAGAAAGAACCACTTCTTCTACCACTGACTCAAAATTTTTCGAGAATCCCCTGAAATAATTTTAAATCAATGAAATCGTTATCTACATTAAGTAATATAAATATTTCGTAGTAGCTACCTGACATCCAAATGCCAGTACATTATTTTGCTGAAAATATTTATCATAATGTCATCACTGAATTCGTCAATGCATAAGTGATTAAAATGTCTGGAGAACCTCGGGGTGACAGTTTTACCACCACCTATTGGGGGATTCATAGCACACATGAACTAAAAATATATAAATTTTAAAAAAACTATGGCAATTATTTTGCAATAATTATTTACAAGTGTTGAACGATTTAATTTATTTGTGGAATCGTAGGATAATGAAATAAGCCCATAAGAGAGCTTATGCAATAGGTTGTAAGATTTAGATTGTTCTTTTTTAACACTTTACCATAATAAAATACTTCCACATCATTCTGTCTATACAGTTGGAATTATGAGAAGAACGTGTTTATAATATTTTATTTAATTATAAAGCAACGTGTATATGAATGAAATAATAAATAAGAAACGGTTAAAAATAGTATTGATAAGGCTTTAACTTGTTATAAGAATACACAAAGACAAGTAAGTAAATGTTACAGATAGAATGAAGAAGAAGCAACAGTGTGGCGAAACAACTACTCCGAAGGCTAATACTTCTACCGGCATTGAATTGCACTGTTGATTTCGATGGATTCTTAGACGAAGATATAACATATTCAAAAAAGGAAGGCATTAAAATCCTTTTTCATCTAAATTTTACACACAGTAGACACAGTAGACACAGCGTACCGAAAGATATATCCCACGACCTGTTTCGACGTATCGGGTCTATATATATATTAATTTTCATAATTGTTTTCTTTTTCGTTTGTTTGTAGTAACCAGAGTGCTGTATATATATATATATATAAGTTACCTGTATATCGATTAATTTCATTGGCACAATGTCTTTTAAATCGTACCACATAAAATGATCAAACCATTGCCGTAATATTTCGATAGGAGGTTGTGCTCCGTATACTTCTTTCTGTGGCATACTGACATCATCTACGAAAATAACGCACTTCTTTCCAATGGGAGGACCAAAAACACCTACAATCGTTGACTTCAACTTTAATTGAATCGTTCACTTTATTTAGACGGTACCCATTTACCTTTTCGTCTTTTATCTAATTTTCCCATAATGATACTCTGTGTTTGATTAGCAGAAGTTTGAGCGGAGAAATTTATAAAAAGTGGTATGAAAAGTTTCTTTTCAATTCTTTTCAGAAGAAACTCCTGAAAAGTACTGGCGTTATATTTGATGTATAATTTGGTACATGTGTGGATTTTGTACCGTCACGTATACAGATTTTCCAGTACCTGTTGGCCCAACTACCATCACTGCTTTCCTGTGAGTCACCAATAGTTTCATTATAGCAATATTTCGAATAGTTTCAACAGTTGTGACCATTATTTGATTGACCGGAATATCTCTTGGAATTGGAGGAGCTGTTTGCAATTCAGACGACCAAAATTTCCAAATTCCTTTGCCCTAATGATTAGTTTATTTACATACCTAAATGTAGCATTTTTCAAAAATTGATTAAAACAAACACAAACATTCACAGAAATTTATTAATATCAACAATTGTTTCGCTAACACATTAGCTTCTTCAGGATATAAATTTATATAAATATATTATATATCCTGAAGAAGCTACTGTGTTAGCGAAACAATTGTTGATATTAATAAATTTCTGTGAATGTTTGTGTTTGTTTTAATCAATTATGAATAACTTTCACCAAGTAAAAGCCAATTCCATTGCATATTTTTCAAAAATATCGTCAAGGGTGATTAAAACTTAGTATGTGTTTTTTTATTATTTATATTTATGTACTTAAATGTGACACCAAATAAATGGTGAATATAATATAATATGATAAGTTGAACAACACCTTGAGGTTTTTTATTTCATATATAGCAACCAATAATTATGTGGTTTATACTATTTAGGTACATAATTATATTGTTTATATAAAAGAAGTCTTTGCATACAGCTGACTTTTCAGTTATTAGTTGTATACTTCTGCTTGCAACAACGAAAATGTTTTACTTAGTTACTTATTACAATTTTTATTTTTCATATCAATTACATGATAATATAAAACAAAACATTTAGTTTACGAACTTTTGATGAGCTTTTTCTGTTCAAGTAAATATAAACATTAATTGAGAAAAAATCGGTTGAAATTCTTATGAAGCAACATTTAATAACAAATAATGTAAATGGCACAAGTTTCAAGAAATTTTATTTGTTCCACTACAATATTGTTGTTATAAGATAATTATCTTCACCTGAAGAAGACATAATACAGCGAAACATTATTGCACGTAGTAATACAAATAGAATTTCTTTATATTTTTATCAATTATAGTATTTGTTATTATGTATAAGTTTCAACCTTAGAGCATACAATCAGACGTCATTTATTTAATATTGTAGCAGTGATGCTGAAATAGCAATTGTGGTTCATCTTTCTCGTTCTAACGCGACCTGGTTGGCTGTCCTTTCCCTAGTTCGTATCTCTCATTACCGACCAAGCTGCATTCAGGTCGCGTCAAAGCAAGAAAGTCAGACCACAGATATTTCTTATTTCAGGTCATTGCTATAGTAGTAAATGCTGTCTCCATCTTTATCTTCTTAATATATTTGGTTGAATTAAATATTGCAGTAATTATTCATAATTCACAACGTATTTCGAATATAATAAATGCAATATGAATTTTAAACAATAAAGAAAATTTATTTCATGGTTAAAAATTTATTGAATTACTAAATCTCATCAGCATACCTTACGCAGAATCGATAAATTACTGACCAAAACGAAGTTGTTTCATAAAAGATTGATGAAGTTTATTTAATATCGTATTATAGCAAGTATGTCGCCATCTACTAATATTTACTGCTTCCTGTGCATTTCTTAAGTTTAATAATGCCCTACATATCAGTAGTTGTCGACATATTGGCTGTGATATGCTTATAAAATGTTCGGATAAGAAGAAATACCTCTTTAACGTAATAATAGTCAAATACGGAATCGGTTGCTGGTAAGACAAACATGTAGGGTTTCTCTGCTTTCGGAATTTCAAAAGGTATTCCTGTTGCCTCATACAAAACTTTAGGAAATTCACGATCAAGAAGACCTCTGAATACTACATTGAATTTTGGTCGGCTTGCAGAATCGATTGTAGCTCCCAAAGCCCAAATACAGGAAAAGAAAAACGTCCCTTCCAGCTGTGCCCGAGCGTCCAAGTCAGACAATTGTTCCACATATTCCTCGTTATAGAAATCATCCATAAAACAATCGAATAAATTCATTACACCTTTCACTAAATTGGTGTCTGAAGTTGGAGACAGTTCCTATAAGGACGACCAAGAGATTTGATTAAATAGATTTGCACTAAATATTTATTAAAAAACTCGACAAATTTGTTTCCACCTTTTCAAGTCATTTTCAAGAAAGAAATTCTACTACTAAAATTAATACTGTTTACAATGATGATATATAGTGTTATTGGTATTATACCGAGCGACGTGGTCTAGTGCTCTAGATCACTGTTAGCATTCGGAAGGTCACCGCTTCGAACGCGGGTTCGGTTGCTCTGGTCCAAGTTTTCTGTGGTTTCCTTGGTTCACTTAGGCAAATGCTGGGGCAGTAGTAATATTCCACAGATAATCTTTCACTTCTCTTCTGTCTTCATTTTGTCAGTCTCATCTTTCTCTCCCTAACCACACCATCCACCCATTCCCACGATTCCTGAATGGATGTTGAAGAAGACCTTAGGACTGCCCGCCCACCAGCACGAGTAGCTGATTAGAGTAGTTGATTAAATTTAATCATGTATTAAACACTAACTTAGAAATATTATTACATAATGTACAAAAAAGCTTTAATTTAAATTTATTAGAAGCCTTAAAGATTAAGAAAGCAATTAAAAATAAAAATACATAGCTAACATTCAAGTAGAAATGGTCACAGTAAATTCACCGCTGTTATTGTTGGATTTTCCCAGTACCAAACCACCCCTTTGTAATACCGAAATTTATAATACCAATAATACTATATAAACATTATTGTAAACAGTTTTAATTTTAGTAGTAGAATTTCTCTCTTGGGAATGACCTGAAAAGATGGAAACAAATTTGTCGAGTTTTTTAACAAATATTTAGTGCAACAAAACCCAGTGTTTTTCTTCTACTCATCTTATTTTATAATTTATAAATGACGAATGCGATATACATTCAATCAATTGTATAAATATACTTGTACGATGCTTCGGCACCTTTACTGAGACCTCAATATGTACTCACAAAGCAGTATAATACGTAAACAATAAATCAAAACACAAATTTAATTGAAAATGTTCAAAGACATTATACCAATTTATAAGCAGTATAAGATTGTCCCCATAGAAGCGACAGAAGTCGTACACATCTAAAATATGTTATGTAGTTATAGTTTTTTAAATATCCAGTGTCAACTATATTGGGTCTTTCCAAGAGATTGTTTCCGATAGTGAATTATTAGATTTTTGTTTCTAATATTTTTGCGATTTTGATCTATTCCTAAACATTTTATTTAATTTATTTGTTTGATTGTATGGTAATAGTAATGGTAGGTACCTATTAATTTCTTAGTGAATAAAGAAAGAATAAATTTTAAATATCAATAAATTTGATCTTTTATGCGTGTTCAACAATGAGTAAATGAATAGCATTTGAGCCGTTGCTAGACAACTGTAAATAACAACGATTAGTTTGTTGTACAGCTCGTGGAAGGTGTATTTGGTAGGCAAAAACATTCGAACGAAAAACGAATATTCAGTTCGATTCTATTCGAATGCTTTTCGCTTCTCACTATTAATATTTACCCGTAAACCGCCTTTTCGGACAAGCCATAGAAGAGGCGTACAAATACGTAAATACATCTGTTGTACTATATTCTTGTGAAAATCTTCCAATAATGGCGGCAGTGTTGCTAACCAGGATTCTAAAACAGGTTCCCACCCTAAAGCTGCAGGTTCCATATAAATCATACCACACCTGGAGACCTAAACGTGCAAAAGTCCAAAAGTGAATAATTATAAACAGAGAGAAGATTTTGATAATTACTGTTGCAGGGGAAGCTACATCAAGGTCCATTGGTTCAAAAATCAGATTAGTTGTGTTAGATAATTGTATAATCTCTCCAGACATTAGACACAATTTTTTGTTATCATCTAGGACGGTGTTCATATTTTCAATCCAGACTGCATCAACTGGACCGTCAAATATTAAC
The DNA here is from genome assembly GCA_963921985.1 of Agrilus biguttatus. Lineage (NCBI taxonomy): Eukaryota > Metazoa > Arthropoda > Insecta > Coleoptera > Buprestidae > Agrilus > Agrilus biguttatus. The sequence goes on from OY998117.1 coordinate 34,965,250, forward strand.
CATTTTCTAGAAGTAAAAACATTTTTTCACGGCCATCGGATCCGAAAACTTATAAGTTATAACATACTCAAAAAAGAAAGAATTAAAATCCTTATTCGTCTAAATATTAAGATCAAAGATCTCACCTACCAAGTAGGCACAACGAACCGAAAGCCATATCCCACGATCTACTTGGTAGGACGCGTTCCAAATGTGAGATCTTTGATCTTAATATTTAGACGAATAAGGATTCTAATACCTTCTTTCTTTTTTGAATATGTTATATCTTCGTCTAAGAATCCATCGGAATCAACAGTGTAATTCAATGCCGGTAGGGGTATTAGCCCTCGGAGTAGATGTTTCTATTGATTCCATATTTATATTTATATTTATATTCATAATTTATAGTTGCGTCAACCAAAAAAAGTATAATTTATTACCTATCATCTGTAGTTGACATAGCGAATTGTCGAAAACTGACCGCCAAAACCCCATCTGACCATTCGTGAGATACAGGATCAAACTGTCCATACAGCTGGCCCATTGTTATTGATTTTGGATTCATCACAGTGTAAACAGCTCTGTGTTCATCCATACCTCCCTATGAACAAGGTACTATTAGTACTAAAGTTCTCAAGAAGTTTCCGTAAATTAAAAATTAGAATGGATATCACAATTACACAACGGCATTACCCTTTCTTCTATTAAACCGAGAGCATCTGCAAGTGTGCGATAGTTGCAAGTTTTTCCAGCAAAAGGAAAACCAACAATCATAAGGCCATGTCGTACGATAATCATTTCGTACAACTGTTGCACTTTTTCGAGAAAGAACGGTGTACATTGAAGATTGCGAACCTTGCAGGCATCTTCGACTGCTTTATTAAAAATCTCGTAGTCCGGAGGGGGTAGTACAACACCGGGAAACAAATCAGATGTTATACCCTGTAAGAAGTTAATAAAAACAAGGAAGATAATAATGAAAGGACGAATGGCAGATGTTTTACAAAGACGAAGTAAAGTGGAGTTATTAATACCTTTTTATAAAAGGTAAACAAAAGCCTGTAATCCTTAAAGAGCAGTTTTACCGAGAAAAATGCTGTTCATGTAAAATATCTTTATTACCTGAAACAAAGGAACGTCAGGTTCCAGAAACTTTGCTAAATTAACTTCTTTGATGGATCTCAAGACCAGTATGTCTTCTTGTTCATCTGGATATCGTAATTTTAGCTGAGCAGCAGCTCTTAGAACAGATTTTACTGCTCTCATCCCTACAATGTAATAAATGATCGCTATTGCACCATCTACCTAAATTGTATACTAATTAAAACGTACCATAGTCGTAATGGTGTTGGGATGATAATTGTTCCGAACACAACCTATAGGTGGCCACAATTTTTACGGATAGAGGCTTGGCTTCTAGGAAACCACAAGAGTACAATTCAATTTCTGATATGAGGGCGTAATCTGGTACCATCATTGCTACAGAACGGAAAAGTGCCTGGAAAGGAAAGTGTAAGTTTCTGTTGAACCTAATTTTCAACTGGTACAACTTTTAGATTATCCGGTAATTCTGATCTGCCGGCATATCCTGGATTCATGGTGATGAAAACAGCGCAAGTTGGATCCAGTTTCAAATGGGTACCTTCAAATAATAAATCTTCAACGCCCGCATTGACGGCTCTTTGAATGGTTAAAATTTGCTGAGCAACGACAGAAAGTACTTCCAAGTCGATTCTATTAAATTCGTCAAAACATGACCAAGCTCCACAAGAAGCTAAACCCTAAATAACAGGAAAGTATGTTATTTTTCAGGTTTTATAGATTATTGCGGATTTTATAGATTGTATTCGTGCAACAAAATTGTCATTCCCATTTGCTTGTATCATCTTACTAATATTTAAAATAGTCTAACAAACTACAACAACAACCTGTCATCATTAAGAATTAAAATAAAGTGATACTAAGAGTGAAGCTAAAATTATTTATGGTGTATTTTATGACCTGTAATACGTAAATACCAAAAGAAGTGTTTGGTACAAAAGTAGATTTCATAGCACAAGTAAACGAAAAAATCCAATAATCATTAATTTCCAATTAAACGCGGAATTAATATATGATGTTTGATCTTGGTATTTTCTATTTAATTTTGTTTAACTGTGGGAGGATTTAATATTTGCTTAATTTCCTTCTTAATTAATTATTTTCCTAAATTCAATAGTGTGTTTTGTGCAGCTATTATGAAACATTGTTAATAATTAATCAAATAAATAAAACACTTGGTGTAAGTGTAACTAATTTAATATCACTTCTGACATATATGTTTCGACCTAAGTATAAGTCATTATCAAAGAGTATCTACAAACTATACTAAAACTACCTGTATTTTTAATGTTCAGTTTTCCCTTAATACATCACCTTTAAATACAGATAGTTGTAACCATTTACTTTTAGTATAATTTGTAGATAATGACCTATGCTTAGTTCGAAACATATATGTCAGAAGTGATATTAAATTGATTAAACTTACACAAATTGTTTTATTTATTTAATTAATAATTATTTTCCTCCTTTCATTCAATCTTTGTCTTTCATATCCATCTGATAAGTCCAGGGATTCCCACAAAATACTGACTGTATATGCTCGATCAGAGAACACAACATATTCGCAAATTTTCCACAATAGAACACGCGTTGTGTACTGTGCATTAGTAGTTACCCTGAAACCCGGACGGATTGACATTCTGTACAGTCCTAATATGTGTTACCTGGCCAGGTGGTAAGCGAACTAATGAGTTTTATCTCCTCCGCGGTACGCAAACACATGATAAACTTAATTTATTTGACTTTGATATGTATAATGTTCAATAATTACCAGCAAATACGTCTAAAGTGTGATACACAATTATAAAGTAACTGCTTACTAAGCTTTAGGCTAATATAACGAACGCTACGGAACCCTCGCAGTGAATGTTTTATTAATTCTCATACCTTGAAGAATTTTCCCAGAGCAATGTAGTCTAATCCATCTGAACAGTTAAAAACAACACACTGTTTGGCAACTGCTTTTGCAAGATCTTTTGTGGTTTCAGTTTTCCCTGTTCCTGCAGGACCCTCTGGAGCTCCTCCTTAAAATAATCGTGGAAACAACATTACATTTAAATTTCACTTTGATAAAATAAATTGTTACCCAAATGCAGATGTAAAGCACCAAAAAGTGTTCGATAACATCTATCCGTCAAAGGTGTTATCACCAATCTTGTTGTGTTCCCAAGATATTCGTACCCGTACATTAAAGTTGAATTTATCATTCGTGTTGCTAGTTGTTTATTCTAAGAAAATAGTTGATTTATATGTCATATTTACTAGAAAAACGTTCGTCTTACTTCCCAATAATATCTCAGATTAGATAACCATTGGAAATCATCAACACTTTTCACTTCAGTCTCTATTATTTCTCCCAAGACGTCTCTTGCATGGACATCCAAAACAATTAAAGCACCTGAAGATTGAAATAATATACTGAATGCAAATTTAATTTCCATTTATTCCCCTTATTATAATACAATAATCTCAGAATCAAAGCCAGGGTGAAGGCAGAAGGCAGTTCAATATTTAAATGTGAAGTCTGTTAGTTCCACCTGGTTTTAAACATTTATTTTGTTTATTATTTTTTCATATATTGGGTTGTACAAATTAAAGTTTTAGATCTTTATAATTACTACAAAATTATATACCATTATCACATACCACACCATCTGCAGGAAGAGGATCATTGTCTCTGAAATCTACTTTGACAAAATTTTTTACTAAAAGGTGGAACATCGGTGCTGGTTTGATTGATAGATAATCTGCCTATTGGTTTCGATTTTCACATATTTTATTTATTTATTTTGTAATATTCACCTAAGGTTATACGGTTTTGTAAATTCAATCTTCCTCTAACCAAATCGACAATTTTGGATATTTGGAAATTACATGTTTCAAGATATTTTTTCATCGCAATCATGCTTATTAGTATGGCTCCATGTACTTCAGATGTCCAGTACGTCATTGCTATACATTGTATCTAAATATATATAAATTATTGAAAAAAAGAAGACACAATGATCAAGAAATGTTATTGCATTACATCAATATTTCAATTATTTTCGTTAGTTAGAATTATGAAAATTAAATTTCAAAATCTTTAAAATGTGATGTAATGTATGGTACGAAATGTTAATGTTGCATTTGACTGTAATTTTTATTATTAGTGTTGGTTCGTACCGTTTGACCGGGCCATGCAAGAACCCAGACATCACGTGGTTTCTTAGTATAGTCGGCAATCGCCAGGGCAACCATTTTATGAACTGACTTTTTCATATCTACCTCTAATTCAACCAGCCATTTTTCAACTTGTCCTCTTGCCAATGCAGTTTGGATAACGTCTACTAGTGGTACAATTTCACCTTCAGAAGATTTCATATGTGTTACATCCATTTCAGATGTAAACGTTAATTTAGCAATGCCTTCGAAGCATTTCTTCAAATGAGGCTGAACTCTATAAATAATAAACCATTTTTAAGTAAACGGAGAAATGAATGTCGAAATAATCATTATTTCTATTGGTATTGAAATAAAATAATTATATTTATTTGCATTTTCTAATACTTTCTTTTATTCTATATACTGGAAATTACCTTGTGGGATCCTTGGTTTCGGAGAGGATTTCTAATAATTCGTCATTCGACAAAAAGAAGAACCGAGGGAAGTATAATCGTTTCACTTCCAGATAATTGTTCAAACCACGCTGTACTGCATCTAGTAAACTATTGCATTTGACTAATCTTTCAAGCATTTTATCAATTTCCACAACGATCAAAACTTTTGGTTCAGTGAAAACGGTTTTCATTAATTCCCTCCAAATCTAAAGCAAACGAAATCGAACAGGAGTGTCATTCGTATTAATAGGAATTCACAAAATAACAACATGTATTTATGCTATTATGTTCGTCCAGTAGCCCTCAGTATTACCTTGTCCATGGCAGTAAATTTTCGTCCCTCTTCTGGCATTTGCTGCTGAATATCTGGCGAAGAGAAAATTGGCTCCAAATACATCCACGTGCTCTGAACTTTCAACCACTCGTCGATAATTACCTGAAGTAAATGCAACCTACGTTCCCAGTCTCTGCAAAGCAAATATTTGATATTCATTTTTATAAGTTAGTTACATTATTATCTTACAGAATTTCAGCTTCGAATGGCTTGATGTAAGGTGAATTCTTCATTGTTTGGGCTTTAATTATATGGTCATCCAGTTGCACTTGGATGTCATCAATTGCAGATATAACGTAAGTGCCGGTATCTCTAGTTAAATTAAATTGTTTATTAAATATCAAAATATTCATTGGCACATTGTAATGCTTACTTGTAGTCCAAAACAGTGAAAAACACATCTTCCCATTCTGCTTTCATTTTTTTAATATTCTTTTCGAGATTATTTTCTTTTGAAGCAGCCTCAGATATTGATTCAAACTTCTCAATGAAATCTTGTAAACCGTAATCGATTACTTTAGCTAATGTTAATTCGTCGTCAGGTACTATAGGGAAGCCTACAATTTCAGAAATCATTTCCCAATGTCTCTCTTTTAATCCAGGATTTCCTAAAGTGTGAATAATCGGCAAATTTTCTTTGAAATCTTCTATTTCTTCTCGGACCTGTACAAATTTAATAGCACGATGTATTCTATAGGAAATTTATTTGCTTCTTTGAATTTTGTTATACCATTCCTGCCAAATCGCATGTAGCGGGCTTGTCAGAGAAACTTTTCTCTAGTTTGTAAACATTCCTGTAATAGGTGGTTACTTCAGTTTCTATTTCATCGGGATCATATGTCCCCACCTTGGAATTCAACCATTTATTGCGATTTTCCATATAATCGACGGCATTGTCGTATAACTTTTTGAAAGGAGTTAATTTGTCGTGAGTTTTTTTCCTCAGCGGATACTGGGTTTCTTCGAAGCCATAAGCCCTTTCTTCTGCATTAAATTCATCTATCAAGACAATAGCATGAACCAATCTAAAATAATTCATTTTATTGACATTAGTGTAAACTTATGTCAACAGATTCATAAAAAGTTTTATCGCTAATTTCAAAAAATTTTTTAAAAAAAAATCCAATATTCATACTTTTCATCTAATTTCTGAGCTTTTTTGTGATATTTGTCCAAATCTTCAATATCTCCGTTATATTGTAACTCATCTACCAATTTTGCGTAAATTTCAAGATCTTCAATAAATTTCTCGATACGAATCGCAAGGTTCTCTTTAAATTCTTCAGTTTTTCGATCAATCATTTCCCTACTTTCTTCTATTTTTTTTGGGATCATACGGTACCTGGAATTACAGTTTTTATAGCATTTGTGGTACATAAGCATTTTGTGCTATATTTTACTGTACAACTAAATTTATGTCTAGATAGAACCATATTATCTGACATTACCATGCAAATGTGTAACTGTTTTGTTTTATTTCCTGGGGTGTTAAGGCCCAAAAATTGCACAGTATGAGGATATATCTCATGATTTCTCTTAAAGTATCTTCCATCTGGGGTAAATCAAATTCTTCCACACGATTCACGTAAGCAATCAAATCCATCAGAGCTTGCGTACCTTCCGGAACTGTAAGTACTTTATCAGATATCTTCCTATATGTATCTCCCAACCTAGAAACATGTCAAATATGTTTCTTAAAGTTGCAAAAGCAAAATAAACATTCTTCCAGATGATTAATGATGCTTATGCGTTTTTAACTCACGTTTTGCACATTTTTTGATAATCGGATACAAGACGATTAATAAACTGATATTTAAGTTGGTCAGCAGCGTCAACAAAATTTTGTATCAGTTCTTCTCTATGCATTTCGTACATGCCAACTGTGATTACATACTCTAAATCTAATGGTATGCTTTCGGAAAGATTTTTATATATGGTGATTTGTTCAACGTATTCTTCAATTGTATGTTCTTCAGACAGGAAAAGAAGAACTTCACTTTCAGCCTAGAGAGAAATATTTTACGACGATTGCAACAATCCTTACTCTGGATCGAAGATAACAAAAATAGTTTTTTATGCAGATAGATAATATAGTTGATTCTAATAACAACTAAGGTAAAGAGTTGTTGTTTGATATTTAAAAACTAAAGTTGCGCTCTTGTTGCGATTTGCAGAATTCTAAGACAAATATCTTTATGAACACGAACAATATAAGTAGAAGTTTAACAATGAGAGAGCGGAAACGAGCTGGAAACTCTTTCACATTAATTTTTATCGTCTCGAACTTGATCATACAGTTTTATGTGCTGTTCTTGTCAACTATTTCGTTTCCACAAAATTCTATTTTCAGCGATTTCAAGAAAACCACACTCTTCGATTTTTAGAAATTGATTGACTGATATTTGATGTGACTTTAAATGCATCATTTATTTTCATTAAAAGATATATTATGTATTCCACTAATTCCTGTATTAAATAAAGAATTACCCTACCATGCTGCATTTTTTCTATTCGTATGACAATTATCGGTATACCGAGAAAAACGAGTTCATTTAAAGAAATGATTGGTTGGATCTTAAAATACGGCATTCCTAAAATGGATAATGCTTTTTAAGACATTTTTTGTTTATTTTCTGAATGCCGCATTTTAGGAACTGACTAATATACCAACGCATATGGAATTAATAGTGTTAATTAATTTCATGTATTTAGTATGTAGTCTACTGTTGATAGTTTGTTGGTCCTGCCAATTTTTCCTATTTTCGTTCTGTAATTCTAATTTAAAACATTTGTACAGTTCGTTTAATGCACTTGTCACATTTATAATAGTTAACACAAAAAAAGTTGAATAAACTGATTTTTGGTTAATTTAACTTTTCTTTCTCAGTGTATGTATTGCTATATTACTTCTAGTATAACCTTCGTAATTGTCTAATAATAATGAACGTAGGTTATTAAATAATGTAACGAACATGTACGTGTGTGTGATGTATCGATTAGCGCTGATCGATGCCGAACGATAGACGCTCGAGAATATTCTGTTGTCCTAACCAAGTGGTTTTCTTTGGAAAGTTGTCGAAATATCTTCGCGCGTTTCTTAGTAATTTTATTCGGTAAATATTTACTGTCGTCTCTGGGTCAGCGAAATAGCTGATTTCCGGATGGGTAATATAAATATTCAACGGCGAGATACAAAGTGATATAAATAAAGTGCATTATTGTTTGTCGTATATTGTTATAGTTTAAGTTTGTATGTACTGTTTAAGTGATTAAATAAACAATTGTAAATAAATAAGTGAACTAGAAAATTCTTTACAATAAATTAAACCACAAGGAATATTTTGGGTGGTTTTTGAATCAAGTGGGGCACATACCTCGCCGTTAAGCAAATGAAGGTAGGGGTCAAAGTCATGAACTCTGTTTTCTGGACCAAGTCGTTGTTCTTGTAACATATTGTAAATATCGTTTTTATAATTATCTACGATTTCACTAAGAATAACTGGCTAAAAAGTTTGTGAGCTTTAGATAGACATAATGAAAATTAAAGACAAATTTCATACTGCGAGCTTTCCCACTGATCCTTCATAATCCAAGTATAACAGTGTTTCTAATCTAGGTACTACCATGACTGCATTAATCATTGCATCAATTGTATTAATAATTTCCGTGGAAAATTCCTCGAAAGACGGTTCAAAAATTAATTCTAATTCGTTTTTTAATTCACTTTGTTCTTCCTCTTCTCCCTCTTCGGCTTTCTGTTCTTCTTCTTGTTTCTCCTCTTCTTCGGTATATTCACTTTCAGCAATTGTTTCCTCGTCCGCTTCTTCTTCTTCCTCTGTTGTAACAGCAAGAGCTTTCTTCTTCAAGAAGATTTTAAAACCTTTATTGGAATACTACAACAGACAACAATAATGTACAGACATATGTAGGCTATGGGGCGTGCTACGGTGGATTTATTACTTTTATATCTGTAATGTACTGATGGTAATCATAAAGCGATTTTAAGCAAAGTGTCTGCAACTGATACGTCATTAACGAAGCAACACAGTCATAAAATTTTTTTAACTGCTTCAAATTCCTGGAATCGACCAATTGTCTCCTTTTGTGAGCAATAATAAATATGTCGACCACTGTTTTAAAATAATCCTCCAAGAGGACTGTATTAGATTTTTCTAATTGTTTTTGAATCGTTTTCTGAAATTTCTTTAAGTGAAACGATTCTATGTTGTTTTTGATATCCGTCATATTTATAAGCCGCAGTTTTCTGAAAAGATGATGTTTCAATAGGTTAGCTGCTTCAACTGTGTGATATTTTATTATAAAAAATAATATGAAATTGAAGCTTTTAGCTCACTTATGTTCACTAAATCAGATAATGAAAAACGTAATTTGTATTTGAATTAATTTAACATTTAAAGATGGAAGTCAATTATACCAAATTTATAAGGAACTGTAAAATATTTATAACGACACATGCCTTCGGATGAATGTTTAACTATTCTTCAAATAAAAAGAAATTTATTTGAATATACTTTTACTCGATGGTAATTCATTGTAAAATTAAGAATCAAAACACTTGTGATTTCCACCAATTTTATTGTTCACTCTTAACATATGTTTCGCCACTTTGTATCTTCCTCAGATGATACACAATTTGCTATGTTAAATGAACAATAAAATTCCTGTAATTCTCAATTCATTTATGTTAAAATACCTGTAGTGTGTATACCATCGATTTAAGACATTTGCAGGTGCAGGATTAACGACAAACAACCATCGCAACATTTTCGATTTACTTAACTCGATGCTGTTGTGCCACTTCGGACATTCCTCAGCTACTTCTCGTCTGTCAGGTGAATCATACATTGTTATGAAGGGTTCGTTACTATTGGGATCTTTGAGAGCGAAATCGACAATAGCTCGCTTGTTTGATAACATAAAATCTTTCTGTAATTCTTCCACTGTTTCATTCAAAACTGTACGCCATTTTTTTAACTTCGGAGGAATTAAAAACAAAATCTACAAAATAGTTGCACTAAACCATCAAAACACTTTTCTACTGGTGAGATTCTTTAGTAGGTTCTATGTTATTTTCTAAATTTGATTAAATAAAGGCCACAAAATTATGATGAAATTTTGCTCTTAAAAAAGAATAATACTTTTAACAAAAAGTTCAATAAACCTGTCTTAAAACTGCGTCATCAAGGGGCGATACATGTATGGTATCAACCCCGTAATTGATATAGTAACAATATCTAAGCAAGTCCTTTTCATTTGTGATTGGAATTTCATCCAAGTCAACGTCCATTTGATCGGCATCACTTGTCATCAGTTCAACTATCCGTTTGTGAAACGTTTCTTTTTCCTTTCGCATCTGTGAATACGAAGGCTTCTTTTGTGTGCGACGTTTCTTTTTCTTTTCTTTTTCTAACGGAGATTTGCTAAATTCTTCCGGTAATTTAAACAAATCTTCACTTCTCTGACCGTAATCATAAGGTGTTACAAGTCGTGGTACTTTTACTTTTGTTTCTCTGTTATCTATGAACGCTCGTTTTTCCAAAATGTTATTTATAAGCCTTTGCCGTTCTTTTTTGTGCTTTGATGATTGCGACATTTTTCTAAAATTACCGAAATTTAACGCAGAAAATTTGCAATAATTGTAAATTTAAGTGAGAATGTTAAGACGGATCTTACCTGGATAATTATATCTAATAATTACAGAAATAATGTAATTTCTGAAAATACGATACAATTAAAGCTTAAATATACTGTAAGCATTAATTAACATTTTTATCAAGAAAAGACAAGTATTTCTGACATTAACATTTTGTTTACTTTTACTATGGTAACGAATTGTAATTCTGTCAATAACAGAAATTTATGGCAACCATAATGCGCATATGGAAGAGCTGTCGTAAGATGAAAAAATAAAAAATATCGCCGTAACACTTGATAAATTAATAAAATACGTAACTAACTTTTACACTTTACAATTGTTTCACCCAACATGGGCATCTTCAGAAGACTAAAATTAAGTACAAAGTTCTTATATGTATATATATATATATATATATATATATATATATGCATTTGTAAAATAATCTAAGGTGTTGTGGAGGGGGGTTGAACATTTTATAATTTTATTTAAAATAATTGATTCGTAAGTATTTTCTATTTCATTTAATGTTACAATATTATTTTGTTGAATATGTCTTTTAATTTCTAGTGTCAAGTTTTTTACTTTATTTGGACTGGCACTGAAAGGCAAATAGGGCAATTTTTAGACATTCTTAATAAAATAAATCAAATAATAAAATTTACAGTAGAATTAGGCGGAAAAAGTATAAATTTTCTCGATCTAAAAATTTGTATAAATAAGGACAATAAATTATATTTCAGTATATTCAGGAAAAATACATATACAGACTGCATCATACCAAAAGAATCTAATCACCCTAACAATATAAAGTTTGCTGCCTTCCACTCAATGTTAAATAGATTAGTGAATATTCATATTAAAACACGAAGCATTCATTCAAGAACTTCAAACTATTAAAACTATCGCAAAAAATAATGGTTATAATTCAATATTTATAGATAAAATGTTAAATAAAAAATTAAAAAGATCTAGTAATAATATATTTTCCCGATGCAAAAGTCTGACAATAAAAATAACACATGGCGAAAAATTCCATATTATGGTACTATTAGCGAAAAGTTAGGTAGGACACTCAGGCAGTTCAATATTAATGCAGCTTATTTTAATAACTTTACTGTAGGTAAATTTCTGGATAACAATAAGATGACTGGAAGAACCGACACCCTCCATAAAAGCGGTGTATACAAAATCAATTGTTCAGATTGCTCAGCTATTTACATAGGAAAGACCAAAAGAGATATTATAACAAGATATAATGAACACGTAAATTACGTAAAATTCAATAACCATGCTTCAGGTTTAGCCACTCATCTTATTGAAAATAACCACAGCATAAATATAAATAATTTAGAATTATTACACCATTTAAAATGAGGTCCAATACTAGATAGATACGAAATCATCGAAATAAAAAAAGCAAAAATAGAAAATAAAAATATTACTAACGACCAAATAGAATTTGGTAACAATCCCTTATTGAACCCAAACATTGTTCATCCCCCACCCTCTTAGTATGTACTATAAATTAATGTATTTCTGTTTGGTACTTAGTATAATTTCGTTACTCCCGAAGATGCCCTTATAAGGCGAAATGCGTATCGAGTATTCAATAAAGTTTTAGTGAAACCCTCAGTGTTTTACTTTTTTCTCAATTTTTTTACTTTTATCTAAACAATGTATGATTTTAAAATTATTTGTTTCATCAATTCCGTATCGTATCAATTAAATGTTCATTGAGTCTTTCTTTGAAAGACGTCCCCGTTTGTCCTATGTATGTTGCTTTGCATGTATTACAATTTAGTTTTATTTTACAAATATATAAATATATATAAGAACTTTGTACTTAATTTTAGTCATATGTCTTCTGAAGATGCCCATGTTGGGCGAAACAATTGTAAAGGATTTGAATAAACAGCGAAAAAGTTAGTTATGTATTTTATTATTTTATCAAGTGTTAATTATGTTTCTCCATAAAGTAACGGCAGAAACAATCAATTTTTTAAGTATCGCCTTGTTATCGAAAAATTGTGAAACTTCGAGTTTTGCTATTTTTTTGTTTTATTCTTGTACATATACCTGATGTTGATATTCTCTTGATTTTGTTTAGTATTACCTCAAGAGATTTTCATCTCGTCTTTGAATAAGTAAAGCATCAATACCTTATGCGTAAATAATATTCAAATATAAAGGTTATATGATTAGTAATGGGTATATGAATAAATTACCTGTTATACAATGCATACAATTTAGAATTATTTAACTTTCTTAAATTAATAATTTTAGTACTTGGATTCGATGGTTTCAACTTTCTATTCTCTAGATTACAATATATTTTAAGGAACTATAGATTACCTATACAAAAAGATATTCCGGATTATATTTTTAATGGAGTATGAGATTTTGCAACTTCAATCTTGATTCATGTAAAAGCAAGAAGATGTTGCGGTACACATTGGGACTTTATTTTGCATCGCCGGAAGCTCTAGCTTGAGAGCTACATATACCCAATATATAGAAAGCGGTCTTTACAAGATTTGAAATGAGCATCTTGTTATTGATAAAAAGTGCAAAAATTATGAACAGTGGTCTAATTTCACTTCAAATGAATCTCTATGAAGTAAAAGTAGATGCAATCAATTAGATTTAAATAGTAACGCTTAAAATTTTTAAGAACGTAACTTTTTTCATGTTTTTATTCCTATGAGGATTCCCTCCATCAGTGGCGGATGCAGGATTTTGGGAAGGGGCGGTTCACAAATATTTCTGCCCTTTTTTAAATTCTGCTTATCACCGATGCACCATATAGTGCAATACTTGGATTGATTCGATTATTCATAAATACAATAATTTCACTGAAGATGAAATTCTGCAAGATTTTTTTTTCAAAAAGCTTCGAAAATATAAAAACGGGTGAGTTTGAAATAAAACTGTTAACAATATTTTCTACTAATACGATTAAATACACCATTTATCTTCATCTCAATTAAACTCAGAATTGAATTGCATATGTCAAATTTCAATGACATATGCTTCCTAAATCTATCTAATATATTCATTACCGAAATACATTTATGTAATATCATTTTGGAAATATTTTACAAATGTACGGAACTTATTTTTCATTTGTTGACACATTTGTTTCATTTTTATTTTAATATGATGAGTAATTAGAACAAAAGATAAAATCAGTTACTGAAACTATATTTCTACATTTGAAAACTAGAAACTTTGCACATTTTAATTCCTAGGTATATTATTCTTCATATATTTTTAAAGATAGGACGAGAAGATTAATGGAGGTATTTTTAATTTTTATTAGGTAAGCGTTTTATTAATGTACATACTGAAAAATTTACAATACATTAATTTATTGCGATAGTTGACAAATCATAGCAACCCCTCGTAAAATCCAATGCTCCGGGGGTTTTTCTGTGGGCATGCGAATAGGAATGACGAAATTTGTCGAGTGTCCTGTGGTCGAAAGGACTCCTCTTCGTTCTGATGTTTTATATACCGGACAGTCATATGTTTTTCGTATAACCAATTGGGACCTTTCGATTGGCGTGAATAGGAGCTAAAAGACACATTTATAGATTGCTTTATCAATTATAAAAACTAACTGCCATTATAGTGAACTAAATTAATTACATGATTTAATAAAAAACCTACAATTGGAACAGTGTCGAATAAAACTTTCGGATAGGATTCTTCCAGTCTCATCGTGTTCATACCCCATCTGGCTCCTTCTAAAAATAATCCATAAACATAAACACCATCTGCTGGTGGCTCAGTAAAAGTGGGAGCCTTCATAACCTATGAAAATAAAATTTAAGGACGGAATCGGTTTTTTTTACGTATTTTAGAATAGGTTAATTGTTATTTTCCTGCAACTCAATTTATTTTAAAAAGATTAAATACCTCATAGTCAAATGTCAATAAATCTATAGCAATTGTATATTTCCTTGCAAAGTTTTGTTGGGCACCAGTTAGAAATGCTTGCGTGAAAAAGAAACCTGACAACCAAAATGTGGGAGGGGGACCTTCATCGAACCATTTCTGCAAATAAACGTTAATTCGAAAAAATAAATATAGGTGTAAAGATTTTAAACATAAGTTAGTTGATTAAGGCTTTCGCGGCCAGTTGACGAATTGATGTAGTCCTTCTTCGGGTGTACAGGCCGTCGTCGGTTGGAATTGCTTCCTAACGTTTCGCTAGCACGAGTGGCGAGCTTCTTCAGAGGTCTATCCATTTTCGCTGTTGGTTGTAGATTGTTCCTTTCTCCTACGCAGATGGTATTTATGCCTGTGGGTAGGGGGCGCAGCTTGTTCCGCTTCAGTAGATTTTGATGTGTCGATTGGTATGGTTCGTGCGTTCCTAGGAATTGGGTTCCAGATCTGATTCAGTCTAAGGGTCTCCTCTTTCCTGTTGAAATTATCCGGGTGTTTGTGGATTTCTATGGCTTCTCTGGTCAGTCTGTTGTAATAGCCGTTGACTGATGCCAGACTGACCAGAGAAGCCATAGAAATCCACAAACACCCGGATAATTTCAACAGGAAGGAGGAGACCCTTAGACTGAATCAGATCTGGAACCCAATTCTTAGGAACGCACGAACCATACCAATCGACACATCAAAATCTACTCCGCCCCCTACCCACAGGCATAAATACCATCTGCGTAGGAGAAAGGAACAGTCTACAACCAACAGCGAAAATGGATAGACCTCTGAAGAAGCTCGCCACTCGTGCTAGCGAAACATTAGGAAGCAATTCCAACCGACGACGGCCTGTACACCCGAAGAAGGACTACATCAATAAGTTAGTTGTAAATTACTTTCAAAAATGCCAATCTTGCTAAAAAATCGTTTACATAACTTCCCAAGGGTTTCATAGAAGGATACGAAGTCTTAGCCCACTTCCCTGGAATTTTTCCTCTTAGCATGCTCACTAAAACTTCCTCTAGGTCTATAGACATGACGATTAATCCTTAAAAAAACACTTTTTCATTTTTTATTTACTTGTCTCTATTATCATTCTCAAAGGACTGAGCAGTGAATAAACAAATAAATGATTAGTACTATTTAATTCTAAAATAAGTTACAGACCATAACTCCTTAAATACTTAATGAATAAAAAACCCCTTTTCGAATTTCACAGTTGATTGTTTACCACTTGACAATATTGTTTCGCTACACTGTAGCTTCTTCGGAGGTTGTATCTAAACAAATATTCGTTGCTTATATTCTAACCGTTCCAGGAGGGGGTGGGAAATAAAATAACTTTATTAATGGAGAATTGTTGACTTCAGTCTGTTCATTAATATATTAATATCTGGGCTGTATTTCTTTTTGTTTATTTCTAATTCTTTTAATAATTTTATTCTATATTAATTATTTTCTACATGCAATATTTTAAAATCTTTGTTGAAATTATGTTTATTGTCGTTTAAGTGATTCGCATAATTGGAATCTACTTTAATGTTATTATAAGATTAAGATTATAAGACACTTAAACGACAATAAACATAATGTCAATAAATATTTTAGAATACATGCTGAAAATAAATCATATAGAATAAAATTATTAGAAGAATTAGAAATAAACAAAAATAAATACAGGCCAGATATTATTAATGAACAAACCGAAGTCAACAATTCTCCATTAATAAATTTATTTCATTTCCCACCCTCTCCTGAAACGGTTAGTATATAAACAACGAATAGTTGTAATAGCATAAGATTAGATATAACTTCCGAAGAAGCTACAGTGTAGCGAAACAATATTGTCAAGTGATAAACAATAATCTATGAAATTCGAGAAAGTGTTTTTTATTCATTAAAAATATAATGGAATTTCATCAAGTCTCAGTAGACAAAATCAAATATATGTATAACTCCTTATTTATTGATTATACTGAATAATGGTGAATATTAAATATTCGGTTTGGTTATATAATTAATATTTTAGAAGGATATACAGGACTGAAATATTTCCAAAATGATAAATTTGAACCACTTCAATGATTCATTCAAATATAGCGTTTCTTAATTTTTAGTTTGGGAAATTATAGTTAAATTTTAATGGTTAATGTCATGTTTTCAAATAAAAACTCAGTATTAAAAGACTATTAAATGAATATAAGATATATTAGTGGCAATTTTTACCGAAAGGCAAGTTAAACATATACTTTTTGGATTTTTATCACTTATGTTGATAAGGTGATTTTCGAATAAAGAACATATTTGCTTTGTTATTAATATTAGATTATTATTATATAATTTATAGATCTACTCGAAAAATTTGTTTGGGTATTGCTATGTATATATCGTCTAAAGAAACATGTTATTAGAGGTGCAACTTCTACGGCATGTGCCTAAGTACAGACCTCCTTTTTATATATTATTGAATACAAATATAGCTCTTGGTGGGATTAAATGGTAAATTATGGTTATCATACCTTTAATAGCTTTTTTAATGTTTAGCAAACTATCCCTTACGGTACTAAGCAATCGATTAAATCGGTGCATTTCTTGCACCAGCACTGTGTTCATGCTTTGATGATAAACTGTCGGATATTTTCTCATTGCATCATCAATATCGAAGTTTTTAGGCAGTTTTGCCAGAATGTCAGTAGCTACATCATAAATTAGGTCTTCTGGAGATTTCGCCGCACTTTCTGATGAAGTAGCATCCTAGCAGTTTAAAATAAACTTATATTTGCATGTTTAAAAATAAACGTCCAAACTAAACGTTTATCAATTCCAAATATAGTACTTTGTAATAAGATAGATAATACATATTAAAAAAAAAATACGTTAAAAGTTACTATAAACGTGTAGTGATGTTTATGTCGTCTATACACTTGGTCATGAACATTTAATTGAAATAATTGTTCAGTAATTAATTAATTTTTTGTGACATAGTTAAAAATTGCTTTAATGTAAATTTTATAAAAAAAAAGTACACATACCTTTATTTTCTTTAGTCCCATGTTATAAGAGTGGATTAATTAAAAAAATAATAATTAAATACGTAGGTATTGGAAATATATTACGTATGATACTATTAACTTACTTGAAATTGGTAAAGATCCTGAGACGCAAAAGAGGAAGTAAATAATGAAATATTTGTAATTAAAAATATAATCAATTTTAAATTAATGAAATAAACACGTGCACTAATAAGTTTCCACAAGTTATTGACAACATTGATCTTCATTAGAAGATACATATATAAGTATATATTAGACTATTTTAATAAAACCGACCATGTTTTTTCAATGTCACATGTTTAATAATTGTTAGAGGGGTTTTATTTATTTAATGGTTAATGAACGGAATTTTCCATTTTACATTTAACTAAGATGAGAACTATAAAATAGTTATATATGAATATACTGGACTTAGCACGAAATATTGTGTGTCCTTTCAAAAGCATTTCAACCATTATAAAAAAATGTTATTTAATTTATTTTCAACTTAAGCTAATTTACTTTATACTATACGTTAGTTACAAGAAGTTATAATGGTTTATCAGTTAAGTGTAGTATAATAGTATACTACTACTCTCATAATCATTAGTTTCTGAAATAGTAATAAAATACAATTTTACATTACTGTGGGCCATGGAAAATATATATTTGAAACAAACAAACTATTGCTATTGTTTTAAAATAAGCATTTTGTATATTTTGATGAAGTCACAATGTGACGAAACAATAAGTTGTTTTTTGATAATAAACTGCGGAATGTGCTTGTACTTATGCTCTGAATTTACATCGTGTAAATGCAGTCTCTATTAATTAATTCGATATATTTACAAAATTTTATTTAAAACAGAGAAACACAGACACAATGTTTCTGATAAAAGCTTTTTATTGATTATCTGTAATAATTATTTCACCACACTGCACTGCGGATTCTTCAGATGAATGTTTAAGTTTAATATATAGAGTAATGAATGACTTATTGTGAATAATGAATTAAATTTTTGTGTAAAAGCTACTGTGTCTGTTGTCTTCTGTTTTAAATAATATGATTAGGAATTAAGAAATCTGTGGCCTTAATGGTTCGTTGCAGTTTCAAAAATATTAAAAGTGGATCGAAAATTTTAACAACAAATTTACAAAAGATTTAGTAGCTCGACATTGTTTGTGCATATATTAAAACTAGCTGTGCCCGCGTGGAATTTAACAAAAAAGTCATTTTAAAAATTTTAAACAAATTCGTTGAGACATAACCGTTAGCAATAGCCTGCTCGCGCGTTTTGAGCCCGCGCGATAGGCAGCCTTTGTGATATTAAGTGGCGTGAAGCGCTTTTATAGTTTTTGTCTGTCTGTCTGTCCAGGCTAATCTCTGAAACGGCTGGATCGATTTTAACGGAACTTTCACTGGCAGATAGCTAATTTAATAAGGAGTAACTTGGGCTACTTTTATTTTAGCAATAATTATTATTATTAATAAATAGTTATTAATTTCTAAAATGAATTATAAATTTCTAAAATAAAAGTAGCCTGAGTTACTCCTAATTACATTAGCTATCTGCCAGTGAATGTCCCGTCAAAATCGGTCAAGCCCTTTCAGAAATTAGCCGGAACAAACAGACAGACAGACAGACAGACAGGCAGAATTTTTTTTAAAAAAATGTTATTTCGGTATATGTACCGCGGATACATCTATATGCATTCAATAAAAAGTGGTTATTTTAATATTACAAACACACTCCAATTTTATTTATATGGATTTGTAGATGTATAGAAGAGACCCAACCCTAATAATTAAAACAAAATTGTATGTTTTTTTCATGGGAGAACAACCCTTAACAGTTTCGTTGTAATAACTAGGGAGCAAGTCCTTTCGTTCTTTTATGTCCTTGCCACAGTCACCTATATTATATTTGTTTATATTTATTTTATTAATTTATATCATCATAATAACTTACCAATCGGTCCTTAAATGTAGCAAAAAGCATAATAACTATAATTTAATACAATTGCATACATATTTATATCGGTTTAATTGAAAAATTTAAATAAAAATTACCTGTGTAAGTAAAGTACTTGTAAACAATAAGTTCGTTTCGAATTGATCTTTCATTATGTCTGCATTAGCATGCATTCCGAATACTTCAGGATGGGTGAGCAATGGTAAGGATCTTGTGTATTTAACAAAGAAGTCATAATCCTCCGAATCAGGACAAAAATACTGTTCTGAAAGTAATAGGCTAATATAATTAGAAATCTACAGAGTTGCCAAAAAAAGTTTTGATGATACTAGTACAAGGGTTCTAATAAAATAGTTTAGGATCAGGAAAACGAAAAGGAAAAATTAATTTTTCGAAATATAACATGGGGATAGTTTCTTACTAGTAGGATCAAACGGGTACTCCGATTCTTCAACAAGTTCTTTACAATAAAATCTTCTTAAAATGGTGTTAAGTGTTCTGCGATCCCAGTCGTCAGTTACCCTACCTCCATAGTTACATTCGCCTGTTAGATATCTCAAAGCAACAAATTGAACGTCCTAAAAAGTGTACGAAAATAATTATTGATACCATTTAGATAATCGCCCAAATATATAGTTACGCTATATTCGTTTAGAAACATTTGCAGTTGCATGACGCTTATTCGCAAATCAGTTTCGTTGAATTCATAAGGAATGTTCCAACCGAGGGGTCCAAATTTTCTTCTTTCTTGTATTAATGCGTGAAAGAAGCATAATCCGTAGAGCAGTTTCTTGAACGCAGGTCCCTGTTTACAATTTTCGAACCATTCTGAATCAGATATAGGATCACTTAAGTATGATCTGATTATATTGGCCCGTAGTCCTTTTGGAGGCTCATTGGTCATTTTAACTCCATTTTGTAAAACTGAGACTGGGAAATGTTCAGCAGGATATGAAGTTAACCATAGACGAAAATCAGAGTGTGTAGTATCAGGTACAAATGACTCACAAATCTGAAATATGTATTAGCAAATAGCACCCATACTATCAAAACCAGAAATACTGGTTACTAGGATGAAACCTTTATTGGACTTAAAGATAAAATTAACAATAAATCATAATGTTCTTCCCCAACAAATTATTTAATTCTGATTGCATTCGTTTATATCAGATAACACAATTTTTATAAAATCCCTATCGATATTTAATCCTTGCATGAATCTTTCAGGAAAGGCAGGTTATTATGATGAGAACCAATACGTTTGAAATCGCGATACTCGTTTGGCAGTTTGGTGTCAATCTTTTCTTTCTTTCTTCACATTCATGTCTATCACAGGGTTAGTCTACTTAAGTTAAGTAACCTCCCGCTGTTTGGGTACTCGACGGCTACCAAGGGCGGTGGCTCAAAATAGTACACATTTATGGCAATCAGCAATAAACTGACTTGTCACTGTTAAAAGTTTATCTCACTCCGTCTTAATGTTAGTTGTACTAGTATAATAGTTTTATGCATTTTTGTTCAAGACTACCGAGGCAGTAAAATTTTGGTTTGTTAGCTTTAAGTTAGAACATTAAGAACCGTAAAACAAGAAGGTCGATTTCATTCATTTCGTTTAAATATTCAAATATTTTTTACGTCACTTATTAGCCAGTTAGACTTTTCACATGTAAATACTTGTATAGTTGATTTTAAATTAAATGTAGATATTTTCCAAGCGTGAGTTATTCAACAATTTCATTAACTGGGCGTTTTATACTTAATTACTATAACGCAGTGTAGCTGAGTCTACACAGTAAACATTAACCAAGAGCTTATTTTTATTTTTGTTTGATCTCGCTACGTGCTCACCACGTAGTTAGCTACGCCATTGGTTCAGTTTAACAAATAGATATCCATATTAGGAAATCACTTTATTTAACATTATTAAATTATGAATAATGTCTGGCTGATTGCGAATTTGTTTGGGGAAGAACAATAATAATAGTACGTGAAAAATTGTCAAAAACAGAAATTTTTGAGGTCAACATAATTTTTACTGTTGTATTCTATAATGAAACCTGCTTTATCGTGATTGTAAAAGTGATTACCCTTTCTAATGTTGGCATGAAGCTTTTTGCCAAGTGGCAATTTTGAAGTACGATCCAATACCCACTTTTCATTCCGTCGTCTATAAGTTTAACTGCAATCGGGCCTTGTCCTTGTCCCAAAGACAATGAAAACAATCGGTTTAAACCATATCCTTGATCGTCAGCAAATTTAAGCAAAACAACAGTAGGATCAGCTCCAGGCGTTAAAACAAAAATCAGTGGAATACAACAATGGGAATCTGCATAGGATGATGCTAAATCAAATGGAGGAGGTTCCACAAACTGTTTGCCCAAATTCTCTTTAAAATAATGCACACTTTTGTCATTAAAGCGATGGAAAAATTTTATAAATCACCTTCTACAAAATTTTGTACTGAGGGAACCATTTTATCCGATCGTATGCATCTCAATACTAACATTCTTTGAAACTGCGATAGCTTATCATGCCATGGGGCTGGAAGTGGGTAATTATGGGGTTCTGAACTATCGAACATTTTTCTCCACGAAGCATCATTGTCCTTGAAATGATTTCTAATACCGCTGCAAGAAAAATTCCGCTTTCAAATATAAGTTACTTTTTCTTATAGTTATTCAATTATATATTGCCGACAACTTTGTCCGTTATAAGCATTGAAAAGAAAGTTGTTTAATTTTAAAGGTAGAAACATATTGCCGCGATATTGTCAAAAAGGAAAGTTGTAAGTCATCGTAGTTTAGTATAATTCAGGTTCAGGATAAAGAGCCGAAATTTTCAGTGGTACTGCAATGACAACGTGGGTGAAGGTTGTACTTCGAAGTAGCTGCCAAGACTTTAACGTATCATCTTTGCTCACGTTGTCACCTCAGTTACTATTGACGATGACAGCTATAGTTACCGGCGAAACTTCTGTACGTAATCGTACATTTAGACCACGGCACCTTAGACCTAGTCTGAATTCTAGCTAGGATTCCGGCCATGAAATCCTATGTTCTTACATCATAGTTTAGTTTTCGAACATCATTATTAATCTTTACCTTTTTAGTCTACTAACTATAAAAAAATTTTAGAAGAATTCGCTATTCGTCAGAGTCCTATGAGCATTCCGTAAGATAATCTGCTTTTGAAGTAAAAAAATTCTGGCAGATACATAAAATCACTATGAGGATGTTTCATTACAGCGCAGTATATGAAAAGATGTTAAAAATGTAATGATTGATAACATCTGCTTTTCGTTAATGCTATTAGCAACTCCCCCAACGTTAAAGGGCTTATTTTTAAGTAAGTTTACAATACAACATTGGAACCGTATGTGTGCATATTGTAATGTTTTAATTCAAGTTTCAACAAATAGTGAATTTTATTTTTGTTGCAAAGGTTGAAAATTTAATACGCCTTTTCAATTTTGAAAATAGATATTAAAGATACCTACTAAAATTATAACAATCACTAAAAAATACTTACTTAAATGCTGGTATTTCATCGAGTCGACAAAGTTCATCCCATGACTTATCCACTAACCAAGTTGAAGGATTTTTGTGGGGATTATCTAGACCCACCCCACCAGTTAAAAGAAACATCCACTGCGATACGTCGATTTTATTTTCCGATTTTAATAAATTAATGGTTAACAACAGAGAAAACAACAATTTATCCTGAAATGGCAATAAAATATTTAACAAAAAAATAAATAACTTGCTATTATTGGCACCTTTTCAAACAAACTCCGACATATGTTTGCGTATAATGAGTAGGTAAAGTATGTTTTTAAGATTTGAAGTCTCTCTGCAACTTCTTCAGCTCTTTCCGTATTATCAATTGCTGTTTTAAATAAATTCATAAACCAGACCAGCGAATATTGATACATTGGATCGATATTCGCGAGATCCGCTAAAAGAAATAAAGAACAAACCTTTTCGGACGACCAAAAAATTTACAGAAGGCGATTCTCTAAAAGTAAGTAAGTAAAAGGTTGTGATACCTGTAGTGAAAAACAGAACTGCAGAATGGACAGCGATGGGAGTGTAACCCAATCTTGTTTTGTCAATAATTTTTTCCGTTTCTTCAGCAATCGCTTGCTTAGAAGAAATTTCGTTTGATAAAACTTTCGAGGAACTCAAAATTTGCACAGCAGTTTCATCTTCTAAAATGTTACCCTCTGAAGTGCTGAGCACTTCCAGAATTTTTCCTTCAATTTCTTTCAGCATTCTGAAAAAATGTAGATTGAGTATCAACTTTGATGATTGTTAGATTAAAATTAAACCGTTTGTTTTCGGCCCCTTGGACAATTAAAGAATTTTTTTCAGCTTCTAAATCGGGTCGTTCTTTAGCCACAGTGACTGCTAAAAGTTGGTCTTCTAATCCCACAGATGTAATCATGAAATTCACCAGTGTAACCTTTACAGCCACTTCTGGCAAATAATGGGGATTTCTCAGCTTCGTCGTAATATAAAGTCTATTAATAAAATAAATCTATAGATAATATTAATTAGAAAAAAAAAATGAGTATAACATTCATTTTTTACTTAAAGTCAAAATTGTATTCAATAACCGAATCTCCTAGCTTTAGGCACCAAGCTCCACTTTGTTTGAAAATTGTTTTTGACAAAACAGGTTCCAGAATTGGATCCAATTCTTCTAATACATTCTCCAATAATACCTACGATTTTATATGTTTTATATTAATTTAATTACTGAGAAACACAGAAGCAATAATTTACCGGTTGTCCAAATTGAATAGCATTTTCCAAAATTCTCGTGTAATCTGGCTGAGACAGCTTTATCGTGAATAAATTGTTTTTCTTCTCCATGTTTTTCACCCATTTGTTTGCCTGTCCTTGAGGATCTATCATTAGTGGCCAACGTCGTGTGTTTCTAATCAGAGTAAAGTAATTAAATCTTGTTTCAAGACATTCAATGTTTACTTACGTAACAATAATACCGTTGTCTATACTGTATAAATCGCTAGGCAGTCCAAAAATATTCCATTCTCTGATAACGACAGGTTCCCCCAGGATAGCAGTTAATTGAAAGTTTTTACTACACACAATCCCGTATTTAACAAGATTTGCCACCCATTCCTCGATTTGCTTTTGTCGAAATTGCATGGTAAATGGACCCAAATACGCCACTACAGCAGAACTGATAAGAACGTCACCTAAAACGGAATTTGATAATAATAAAAATAGATCAAATAGTTATATATTATTTTTCAGTCATTAATGGATTCATAAATTTAACGTTCAAATAGAAAAATGTAGCACTCGACTTTTGTCAAATCCTAAGATATTTTTTTTTTAGTATTGCATTTAATTATCGAGATATTAGCAATTAAAAATAGAAACTTCTTAATTGCCAGAAATAATTAAAAAGGAAGCAGGGTGATATCATTTCCTTTTGTTTTTAGAACAACCACTGCATTTATATACAATTTACGATGTAGAAAAACAAAATGTTCGTATACCAAACTTGTATCCTTAAATATACATTTTTTTCTAAATTAAGTATAGATGTAGAATAGTACCGGTTAACATAAAATATTGTTCTCCTAGTGATTTGGCTGTAGATGACCATCTGGCACCTTCACTTCCTAACCCATTTATAAGTTCTTGAGCTCTAGTGAGCTTTTTCTGACATTTATCCACTTCCTCATTCAACTGTTCCAGCTTTTTCTTTTCAGTTTCGAGAGTAGCCTCCAATTTTGCTAGTCTCTCTCTTGTTTGGCGTAAAATTTCTCTTTTCTGTTCCAAAGCTGCCATTGCAGTATTGTAAACACCTTCGGCTTCAGCTAAGGCAGCTTTTTTCGGTGCTACCACTTTAGCAACCTTATCGTATTTTGAGATGGCAATCACCCATTTGCACAATCCTGTAGGGGAGGAAAATTCGAATATACCATTCAATCCAAATATAGAATAATACTTTTTTTTAATAATACGTCATCTTTTTGTAAATTTATGTTTCTTTATCCTTATGTATTTGTTTGGAATGAAAATAAATAATAATAATGGTACGCAGTGATAGAAGTAGGATAAAAACTGCTAGCCTTTTGTAAATATTTTGTATATATCTATAATTTGTATTTTGGATGTTTTATTTTTAAATCTTTTTAGTATAGTTAAAAACTCCGATGTTTTCTAACATTAATATTAACCCAACAAAACAACAAGTTGTTTTATTTATAATGAATTAAAAGAGTAGGTACCTGTTTGCTATCCTTCTAAGAATAGCATCCCTGGACTTTCTAAACATCCAAGAAAGGGAAACATCGGAGGACAAAAAGTATATAGTAATATTGTAGCAGCAATCGGGGTCGACACCAGACCTATTCTACACCGAACCAATTTTTATAAACCTAATACCGATTCGTGTAATAAGTGTATATATCATAGTTAAAATAAATAGTGATTATCTTTAATTAGGGACACCACATTCCGTTGATTATTTGTAATGTACCGACTTGAATTTCAATAATATATAGTTATTAATCTTAGTTTTAGCAATAAAAAAATGAAATATTCTGTATAACAAAATAATGTACAATAGGAATTAACCGAAATCATTATCTAAATGGTTAACGCCAGTAGCTATGGTACATTTTGGTAGTTATTCAGCAGCCGTAAAGAAATGCTTTCCTTTAACTTTCTCTAAATACTCGTACTTTTGTAAACAAACTATTCATTTACTTAATGTTATTTTTCCACTCTATTAATGTATTACGTCAAAAATTTATAACCTAAGGTATTATTCTTTTGTATAAAAACTTACAAAATTTAGAATTAAGTTAGTACTGAAAATATTCGAACTCTACGTCCAACTCCAAGTCTCTAGCCGAAATCCTACGTAAGTCATATTAATTTGTTTAAATTGTTTAATGTCTATATTTCTAGTGCTCTGCAAGTGTTATTTTGTATATAAACTTTAAAACTATCCTATATTTTAATAAATAATATAAGTGAAAAAGTGCAACATTATTTCTTAAAACTTCCTGGTTGAATTCCATCAAATATTTAAAGTAACCTACCCTTTTTCATAAGTACTACTCTTTTAATAATCGCAAAAAACAACTAGTCTTGATTTTGGTTTTATTTTTGCTCATCAGTGATATATTTAACACAACCAACCTTCTGCAGCAGTTGAAGCGACCTTAATTTTGTCAGGATCAAAATTCTCGTCATTTAGAATTCTTCCTTTTAACATGGCCATTATCTTAGGATCAATATTGTCTTTGTCAAAATTTATTAAACTGTCCAAAAAATGCATGTCACCAAGTACTTTTTTACTTGGACCCCAATAATCTTCAACGGTTCCAATTCCACTTGGCGCAGGTACTTTGTCAGGTTTAACACCCTGGCAAAAAAAATAAATAAGTAACTAAAGACTTTGTGCATTGTGAAACAAGTTATTTGTTATACTCATCAGATGGTCCCACCCCCATTGCTTTATTTACCTTTAATATACATACAGCCTCCATTACAAGTCTAACGCCCTTTGGAGGACTCTTCATTGTTTTGACAATTGTAATGTCGGCAGGTGTCAGTGTGTTTAAAGCTGCTAACGCAGCTTCTAAAATTGGCATTGCTTCGGCTAAATCAGCATCGCACTCATCTTTTATTGCTTGCGCCGCTTTTGCCTGCATTTTTGAAATAGAATCGTTATTTACATAAATTATTTATCACATGTACTAAAACAAATTGTAAGTGAACAGCGTCGATGAAGCGCCTAAAGTACGTAAAACTACTAAATAAAGGGAAATAAATGTACTTCTGTATTTGCTACTGTATCGAAGATGGATTCCCACGGTACCATAGATTGAGGGTAGCTTGACTAACGAGAGGTTAATCAACAAAACATTGATTTTTCCTTTATGTAACGTGTATTTATAAACAACTAATTAACAAAATGACTAAACCAAATAAACAAGTAAAACTAAATGAAATATTAAAAGTCAAGAGCCAAGAATTAAACTGGAAGATTAAGTCCTGCTTGGTTTTGTCTGCAGCTTGATGGAGTATATCTGTCTCTGGAAATTACGGATAGAGTTACACTTAACGCCGGTACTCCTGGTATACGACGATTCCCGAATTAGAAAAAAAAAACTCTTTTGTGTTTCATTCCCACCAGATACTCGTGTTGGTGGGCGGGCAGTCCCTCCGACCTACACTGTAGTGCAAAGCCGGAGAGTAGGGCGTAAAGCCCTCTTCAGCCTCCTTGCAGGAATTGTGAGAATTGGTGGGTGGTGTGGTTAGGGAGAAAAAAAAAATGAGACGGACGAAATGAAGACAGAAGAGAAGTGAAAGATAATATGTGCAATATTACTGCTCCAGCATTTGCCTAAATGATCCAAGAAAATCACAGAAAACTTGGACCGGAGCAGCCGGACCCGAGTTCGAACCGGTGACCTCCCGGATGCTAAGCAATTATCTAGAGCACTAGACACGTCGTTCGGTCCAAATTAGACGGACCCCTGAACCTCTTTACGCAGGCTTGTTTATGGCTTCGCCGACTTACTTAATCTGCCTGATAATGATTTAGCCTGGCTCTTTATAGGACCCCACATAGTGATTAATTGCATTTTCAGCAACTAGGACGTAATCACGACTCACATTCGTTGTGGTATAATAAATAAATATAATGAAATTTTGAATAAAATTTCCGTGTTTCGTTTACTAACCCGAATCTATCTTAGAATAAATGAATAAATAATATAATTGTATAACTTATAAGCACTATGTGACCCTACATATATATTTTTCTAATATTACTTTTTTAATTTCTCTTCTCTACTCGTAGCATTATTTAAAATCCACAAATAATATTGACCTGCTCGTTGGCTACTTCCTCGTCGGCAACAACAATCGTTTCAAATTCTGCAACTTCCAGCGATTCCTTTTCCACTTTCGCCATAGTTATCGCTACAGCTTCTGCAGCAACCACAAGTTGAGGTTGCAAAGCTTCCAATACGCCTTGCATTATAGCTACTTGGCTTCCGGCAAACTCCAATTTACCAATTCCTCCTTCATATCTTTCTTTGGCCAAACGGATTGCCCTTTAATATCGATAAATTATGGATGATAAACAGTGATGATAAACATAGATGAATGATCTTACTTCCTTTTCTTAGATAAGAATTCCTTGAATGTATTAATTAGTTCCAGATATGATGTGGGTGTAACGTAATTATATCGCCTTAATCTGGCATAGAATTCATCAGAAAGTGTTTGGGTTGTAACATGGAATAGTTGGCACATATCAATGCAGACAACTTTTTCTTTCTGGATGAGATCGATTTCTCCCAAAAAGCGCGTTGCGACGGCTAGCAAAGCATCTTCGGGCCACGCCTGTCGATGTAATAAATTATTTCGCAAATCGAATTAAAAATAGTTTGTATAGACGTAGAAATAGATATTTCTGGTGAGAAATCACCATCACAATTTTAAACTGATTGGTTATCTCAACTAATTACGGTGCAACTTTTGTGAAACTGCATACTAAATATCAACATAAGAAAACTATAGAAAAGTTTCACAGATTATTCGAAAAATCGATATATAACAAAATTGATAAAATAGATAACAACAAAAAATCAGGTATTATAAAATAAAATGTAATGACTGTGATGCTATATATTTAGCGCAAACAGGAGGAAAATTTGAAGTCAGGCTCAAAGAACACATAAAATCAGTAAGCGACAAAAAACATTCGACTGGATTATCACAACACTGTTACGATGAACCACTCAATTAACAATTACAGTCTTTCAATTATCCGTCTTGAAAATAAACGATTCAAACTCAACTTTTTAGAAAAACTTGAAATCCAAAAAGCAATTTATAGGAAATTGAATTTGACCAATGAATACACGGAAGGTCTAAATAGCCCTATATTTGAAGCTATTAGTGATGTATCTAACGAAGGGGGTGTGCCCAACATTAGCACTTATACATAAACAGATGTACGACTTTATCTTTAAGCTAGTTTCTATATACTTTCTCTCTGAAGATAACCAAAAGGTTGAAACAATATTATTAGAGATTTCTGAATAAAGTGCAAAACATCATCATTGTGTTTATTTTTTTATTATATTTATGTTTCTGCCATTTACTAGAGTAAATACATAAAGATTAACAACATTTAAAGCTTGGGGTTTACTATACATAATAGTTTGCAATAAATTAAACAGGTGGAGGTATGAGTTGTAGGTGAACACTTCCATTTGGTGATTTACTTTATTCTGTTTATGATATTTGGCGTTTTTAATATCAACCGTTTTCAATAGGGAACTTTCCTGCTTTTCAGTATGTTGGAATGTAAAACTTTAATGTTTCCGAATAAAACCTGTGAAATTTTTCTATTGTTTTCTTATGTTGATAATTGATTGGTTGGTTTTGTAATTTCGTCAAATTTATAATCAAAACATCGATATTACAACCTACCAGACGTAGATGGCGATTTGGGGTTTATTAGTTCTCATCAGCACGTTACAGGCAGTTTAGTTAAATCACCGATCAAACCGAAATTGCTCCATAAAAGCAAGTTGATGTAGTATTAAGTTATAGCCAGTATATCGCCATCTACTTCTAATGTTCACTATTAATTCGGTTTACGTACCTATCACATATAGATAAATATAAACACTGCGTAGTAGATTCAGTTTGACCCGTAGATACTTTCGTAACACCCGAGCCAAACACTTTAAATACTTCAATTAGCAGGAAATATTAGTATATGACGATATAATGGCCATAGTTATATACTACAATTATTAATTACTGTTCTATATTAAAAGTTTTAATGTTGCGTAGGTATGTGTACTAGTTTTGGGAATCAATGTTACGGTTAGAAGATGTGGGATTATGTAGATTCTGCACTCTTGGTAACCATTCTATTAGAGTTTACAGCGTATGGCTCGAGGGAGTATGTAGGTGAACATCGTTACAGAAATCGATTAGCGTGGTGTATCATAAAGTATTAAGTAATTGTTCTAGTTGAAATTGTGAATGATTGTGGGTAAACTCAAGAAAAAGGTGAGATAGGGCGGTAAGACAAGTTCTGAAATATGAAGAGTTAGTTAGTGACACATTAGAAGAAGAAATAGTAGTAAAAAGTGGCAGAGGAAGATCTAGATTAGATAAATGTTCGTAAACAGTTAGGGATGTGGTATGTTCTAGCTTTCGGGAAATGCTTATATTTTCTTTGGATAGGAAGGAATCAAGGTGCTTGTCTATACAGACTTACATACTTCGTATTGACGACCTTATGGCGATGAAAAAAAAATATTTTTTTGTGTTTCACTCCCACCAGCTACTCGTGCTGGTGCCGGAGGGTAGGGCGTAAGGCCCTCTTCAGCCTCCTTTCAAGAATCGTGGGAATGGGTGGGTGGGTGGTGTGGTTAAGGAGACAAAGATGAGACGGACGAAATGAAGACAGAGAGAAGTGAAAGATTTATTTGTGGAATATTACAGCCCGAGCATTTGCCTAAGTGATCCAAGAAAACCACAGAAAACTTAGACCAGAGCAATCGGACCCGGATTCGAACCGGTGACCTCCCGAATGCTAAGCAATGATCTAGAGTACTAGACCACGCCGCTCGGTATGGCAATGAGTTCGCATTTACCTTAACTGTATATCTCTAATATTACGATTGTAAACTTTTATTTGGAAAAAAATTAGAGGCCAGTTGAAACTTCAGATTTTTGAATGAGTTGTTAAAGTTGTAAATGTGTACTTCCTGGCATCATTATTTTTGCTTTGTTAACTTTAATCAAAAATTATGCTTAATGATAGCCTACTATTATAATAAAATTAATAATTAACGCTATGATTATTTAAAATTGACTGAAAATCTTGTTCTACTTTTTCCTTTTACAGACGTCATGTGATATTTTCGTTAAAAACTTTAAAGAATTATTTATAAAAGTTCAATTGATAAAGTGATATGTCACTTGAGAATTTATTTTGCTAGTACTTATGAGGCATACCCAGTTATTGCCTGCCATTTATATTTTCTTATAGTTTTCGATTTTCATCTTCCTTTCATGGTCACTAAATTATAAATTAGTTCTGTAATTATTTACCTGAAACCAGTCGATTGTACAACAGTTTACAATAGCCGGAAACTTTCTTATTCTAATCCTGAAGCTATCGCCGATTGGACTCATAGTTAACGAAACGTGAAGTTGTTCGCGTACAATTTGAATGAACAAATTAAACAAAGCAGCTGGGCTGCCGTCCGTTTGTAGCGATCTGTCTCTCTGTCGGTCAATTTGACGCATTTTTTCGCATACTTCTATCTTCTCTTCGGTAGTAAATATGTTTGGTACTTCACCGGCGTTAAGAATATTACTTAAATCTTCAAGAAACCCTTCTTCCTTTATCTGCAATTATTGTTTCTTTAGCTTACGAGAAATAGTAGTTTATTACTTTTTCGATTGGCATAGTCAAATACGTATGGTGCTATTTAAAAACAAATACTTCTTAACATTTTTATGAAGCTATTCGTATCAGTATACAACACTGCAACTTCAAGATTTAGAAAAAGTAAATTTGCAAAAGAGAAGGAGCTCCGGAGTCTTTACATCCTTTTATTTTTGTTTTCTTTTCCCGAAATAATAATTTCTTTGTCACTGATATTTGTACTAAATTTTTTACTTTGAATTAATTATAATTCGAAATGTATTAGTTTAAGGGTTATATCATCCTTATAAAAGTTACTTTTAAATTCAAATAGGTATTAAAACTTTAAAGAATATTAGGCTACCCCATTGAAAATGACGAGCTTTAGGTAGAACTGGAAATGCTACAGTTTCAAAAGTTTACCTCTTATCATCTCCTGTAACCTTCTAAGGATTGGTTTAGATCAACTACTTTATATATGTACTTATATGGATCATTAAATTTAATATGTATATTATCAACAATCAACGTACCTGACTGTCAGTAAAAAGGAAAACAACGTGCTGATCGCTGCTGCTTGCCTTTCGCAATATTCCTTTAACGTCTTCGTGCCATTCAACAACACCATACTGACGAGTGATTTCTACTTGACATACATCATATTCTGATATATGAGCAGCCAATCTTGTTAATGATTGTCTACCAGAACCACCTACACCTACTAAAAGAGCATGGCATCTTGGCTGCTTAATAATTCGGCATACTTTCGTTAGATGTTCGATAGCAAACCTTGAATTATTTGAATTATTATAATAATGTACACTTATCAGATGATGATCAATCTTTAATAACCGAACCTGAATAACACAAGATTCATTGGTTTTTTGGACATATTGTTATATTCAGCAAGGTATCCTTCGACTATAGTTCTTAATTCAGTTAAATCTAAAACTTCAGCGTAATGTCTAGTGTCAGCTTTGGTATTAGCAAAGTCGCAATAAACTAATTTTCGAAGTTCCGTTTCTCCAATCTATATAAAAATTGAATTTAAGAAATTAGATAAGAATGGCTGTGAAAGTTTGTACATAAGTGCTTCCAGGAGATGCGAGTCTTTGCAACATTTTATCAAAATCGTGATCCAGTTTGTCTGCAGTCACTTCATGAAGTGCGCCTACCAACCAACTTCTGTCATTATCATCCACTAAACGATCGTAATATACACGCAAAACTTCATGAACCCACAATCGCTTCATTGCTTCTAAATTTTCCATTACTTCAGGTACAGACAATAGAACTCCCTAGTTAAAGATTGCTCGTAAAAAATAAAGAAAGGAACTTTAATAATCAAACGAAATTACGTTTAACAAATTCTACCACATTATATTAAATTGTTAAGGATCTAGATACGTCTAGGTTTAGAGAAAAGAGAAGATTAGCTACAGATTAGCGTGTCCAAACAGTCTTTGAGAAATTACTAATAAAAAGTTTACTTTTGTATGTATTAATATTAGAGTTTATTAGAAACTTATCTTACTTGTCTTAGTGGAATACTTTGAAGTTATAAACAAAGAAAATTTGGTAAATAACCAATAAATTTTTACAAATACTCTATAGTTGATGCAACTTTTGCAATAAGCAGTTTGTAATTTGCTGTAACTAGTACCTGTTTAAGTTTTCTCATTCTAAGTAGATTATAAGAACCTTCTAAATGTAATACTGTATAATATATAGTGAGTAGCCTTTAAGTAGATAATTATGTCAAAACAATTGTAAATGTTATAATAACCTATATTATTGAAACATTTAAAAGTAAATTTGTTATTTGCAATAAGCTTTGTTTCACAAAATTTCGATTAATGTTCAAGTTAGTATATTGCAGTTTAAAAAAAAATCGTATCTAATAGTTAAGTTTATGCATAATAATAATAAAATACCTGAATCACTCTGGAGAAGTCTCTTAAATTAAACAAATAGTGAGACTTAGATGGGGTAGGTAGTAAGTTTTGTCTACTTAGTTTGTAAACATCTAGAGTTGCTGCTACAATTTGCCCTATAACGGGATCAAAATCTTTTGAAAACCCTCTAAAAATTACAACAAAGGCTTATTACAAATAAATTATCTATTGTTGATTGTAGTAATCGTAACATGTTGAAACCTATTCATAATGAATAAAACACAAATTGATGTAAATTTCAAGAAATTTAATATATTAATGTTTCTTTTCTTCAGGTGACGATAATACAAACTAAAGCAAGGACTACAACAATTTATACTTATATAATCATTATCTTATCTATCTATTAACCTGTAAAGATTGTGATATAGTTTATGTGGGTCAGACAGGTAGAGCATTTGACACTCGTATTACAGAGCATTATAAATCTTTTATTAACAAAAGACTAACTCTATCTACGCAGAACATGTAATTATCTCCTAACATAGTTTTAACAAAGATTTCAAAATTCTACATATACAAAATAAAGGTATCAAATTAAACATGTTGGAACAATTAGAAATAAACAAATACAATAAACAAAAAATTATTCTAAATGACCAATTACAAGTTAATCACTATCCACTTCTAAATATAAATTTGAACAACCTGATCCCCACCACCAACTAATATTAGTTTAAGATTACAGCTATTTATACTTTGCTTTAGTTTGTATTATCTTCACCTGTAGAAGCTATTGTTATAGCGAAACATTAATGTAGTGATACATATGTTATATATTAAATTTCTCGAAATTCACATCAATTTGTGCTTTATTCATTTTAAATTATCTATTTGTTCTAGTAACAATGTGTTACCTTGTGTCGAGATGCCATAACATTATTTTAGAAAATATATTAATCATAACCTCGTCCTCGAATTCATCAATACACAGGTGATTAAAATGTCTAGAAAATCGAGGGGTAACTGTTTTTCCACCGCCAATAGGCGGATTCATGGCACACATGAACTGAAATTTCAATGAGTAAATCCATTATTATATTATTAATATTATTTTACCTGGATATCAATCAATTTCATTGGTACAATTTCTTTTAAATCATACCACATTTCGTGGTCAAACCATTGACGCAATAATTCAATAGGGGGTTGAGCACCATACTCCTCTTTTTGAGGCATACTGACGTCATCAACGAATATCACACAACGTTTTCCAATAGGAGGAGCAAATACTCCTGATATTATGAAAAGACAGATAAAAGAAATTGAAGTAATTAATTGCTTAGTTTGTAGAATCTTTAGACTCGTTCAGTAGTGAATGCAGCAAGTTTCACAAAAACTGTTTATTTTCTCTTTTGAGTTATTTCGTCAAACAATGGCTAATACTTTACATAGAAATTCCTAAGTACCAGAGACAGACTGATCGAGAAAAATCGAAACAACTCTAATGTAGAAATAGTGTACATAACATCTTTTTTTTAATCATTTGCGTTTTCTTACTTATTGTTAAGAAATTAAGGGTGTAGGAGTATTATGTTACTGTATATTGGTAACTAAAAAAGGGTAAGTCGGAAAAGGGTATTCCCAATATGTTATAGAAAAGACATAGTTTATTTATCCTGAAGCTGTGAAAAGGTATATTAAATGATAAATTGTTAAACCTAGTAGTTATTCAACATAAAGTTTTAATTGGATTGAAATAATAAAACTGATTCAAAAAAAGAAGGTATATAAATCCTTTTTTGTCTAATTATAAAGGATCACAGATCTCACATTCGGAACGCGTCCTACACAGTAGGCACAACACACCGAAAGCCATATTCCACGACCGGTTTCGACCTATCGGGTCTCATCACCTTCTTTTTTTGTATTGTTATCTTCGTCCGATAATCGTTTGGAATCAACAGTGTATTTCAATGCCGGTAGGAGTATTATCCCTCGGAGTAGTTGTTTCTGTTGATTCCATATTTATATTAAATAAAAATGATGTTTCATGGAACTTCTCAAAGACCTAATTAATAAATTCTTTGTTATTGCATTTTTCAAATAAAATAACTGCATTATTTCATAGAAGCATGTACTCACTCCAATATTTTTATTTTAAATAGTTTACTAAACGATACGAGAAGAGTAAAAACCTATGTTTCTTATAGAAAGCCACAGTTTGCGTTACTTATAGTTTTAAAATTTCTTATGAGTTTATCATTAAATATACCTTAATATTGATTTTTATATACTTTTTAAATATAATTTTGTTTTTTTCTTTATAAAATTGGCATGCTACTTAATTACCTTTACGTCGTTTGTCTAATTTGGACATTACTATACTCTGAGTCTGGTTTGCAGATGTCTGCGCAGAAAAGTTAATAAACAGTGGTGTGAAAGCTTCCTTGTTCATTTTTTTTAAAAGGTATTCCTGAAATACAATTATTTTAAAAATTGTCTTTTTCTGAAATAATAAATGACAATTTTTACAGTTACGTATACAGATTTCCCCGTTCCGGTTGGTCCAACGACCATCATTGCTTTGTGATGCGAAACTAATAACTGCATAAGAGCCATATTTCTTATTGTTTCTACTGTTATCACAATAATTTGATTCACTGGAAGATCCCTGGGTATGGGTGGTGCAGCTAATAACTCGTCTGTCCAAAGTTTCCATTTTCCTTTACCCTTGGATAAAAAGACGTGTATTCAAAAAATAATTTTAGTTTTATGATGGTATGGTTTAAGGATTCAAAATATCAATAATGAATAATAAATCTGTAGAATTTGGAATTGGTTTTTTTCACTTAAGTTTTACTCGCTGTATGAAAATTAGAATCTTATAGTGACTCACTTCCTTTATGTATCTGAAGTCAAAGACGGTGCTATTTTGAGGAATTGTAAAAATGTATGGTTTATCAGGTTTGTCAATGCTATATGGATAGCCCATTTGTTCGATGAGGGGTTTAGGAAAATCCTTTTCCAGAAGTGCTCTGAATACAACGCTAAATTTTCCACGACTCGCACTATCTATGGTGCCACCCATGGCCCAAATGCAAGAAAAGAAAAATAGACCTTCAACTTGAGCTCTAAAATCTATGTCTGATATTTGTTCCATGAATTTCTCGTCCTTAAAATCATCCATAAAACAATCGCACAAATTCATTGTTCCCTTAACCAGGTTTGAATCCGATGTCGGTGAAAGTTCCTTCACAACAAAGTGATTTTTAATAAAACATTAAAAATTGAATAAACTTCTTCTTACCCGTAAGCTTTTTCGTAGTAAAAATATTAGTGGTTTACAAAAGCGAATAAACATATTGCGTAACAAATTTTTAATGGAATTGTCAAACGATGGAGGTAAAGTTAGCAACCAGGAGTCTAAAAGTGGTTGCCATCCTAATTGTGATGGCTCCATGTAGATCATTCCACAACGGGACACCTAAATTGGTATAAGTTAAATGTAAAAACAGTATTTGCCAATTAAGATTGAAGAAATCGAATGTTAGAGCCTTTACTATATAGAAATTGGGATTAATAATAAATAAACTAATTCAAAAAAGAAGGAATTAAAATCCTTATTCGTCTAAATTGTAAGATCAAAGATCTCATATTTGGAACGCGTCCTACCAAGTAGGCACAACGAACCAAAAGCCATATCTCATGAGACCCGATAGGTCGAAACCGGTCGTGGGATATGGCTTTCGGTTCGTTGTGCCTACTTGGTAGGACGCGTTCCAAATGTGAGATATTTGATTTTAAAATTTAGACGAATAAGGATTTTAATTCCTTCTTTTTTGAATATGTTATATATCTTCGTCTAAGAATCCATCGGAATCAACAGTGTATTTCAATGCCGGTAGGGGTATTAGCCCTCGGAGTAGTTGTTTCTGGTGAATCCATATTTATATTTAAATTTTGATATTAATAAACTAATTGTCGATTGTATCAAACACACGAAATTTCATTAATACATTTCATTTTCTTAACAATAGTTTCATACTACAAGGGAATCCTCAAAAGAAGGATATTACAATTTCAACCAGACCAGCAAATGAAATTAAAAATGTATATAGTTCCATTATTACACATGACTTAGTCGGAAAATCGCCACCCTTACATTATGCTTCAATTTAGTATAAATAGTTATAGTCTGAATGAAATTGTAATATCCCTTCTTCTGAGGTCGCCGTTGTAGAGGGAACAATTATTAAGGAAAATAAATGTATTAGTGGAAATTTTGTGTTTCTTATTAACAGCAGGTACCGAATTCATTAAAATTAATATATGTGCGGAAATTTTCATTTGGAAATTTTTACCGTGGCAGGGGAAGCTACATCCAAATCCATGGGTTCGAAAATCAAATTGGTTGTATTTGATAATTGGATAATTTCTCCAGACATGAGACATAACTTCTTATTATCGTCCAGAACTGTATTCATGTTTTCAATCCACACTGCATCAACTGGGCCATCAAAAAGTAACCATTTTCTGAAGACGAAGGCCAATAAAAATTAACATAAAATTGAAATTTTGCAACAGTAGATATACCTATCAT
Source organism: Agrilus biguttatus (assembly GCA_963921985.1). NCBI lineage: Eukaryota > Metazoa > Arthropoda > Insecta > Coleoptera > Buprestidae > Agrilus > Agrilus biguttatus. The sequence goes on from OY998117.1 coordinate 35,003,817, forward strand.
CTGTAGCTGACATTGCAAACTGACGAAAACTGACTGCTAAGACCCCATCTGACCATTCATGTGAAACAGGATCGAATTGTCCGTACAACTGACCCATCGTTATCGATTTAGGATTCATAATAGTATAAACAGCTCTATGTTCATCCATTCCACCCTAGTAATCACAATTTTAAATAAAATAAAATTAACAATACTTAAACTCTCGTTAGATAGGCACACTTTTCTCTGATTAAAAATGCTACAAAATAAGATAGCGATATCTGTGCCAGCTTGGAAATTAAATTTAACCAATTTATTATAATTTTAATCGTAACTTTATGACATTTTTGTATTTTTCACACTTGAATAGTTTATACACGTAATCTGAGGAATTAGAGGTATTAGGTCATGAGGTCACGAGTTACTGAATTTTATGAAATGGGCATGGTGAGTTGAAAGTATTATACCATAACAATTTTATGCGACTTCTTAAGTAAAAATCAAATAACTTTCGAATAGTAGGCCGAGGTTTAATATCCAGAACTTAACTTACAACTAGAAATACATTAAATAGGTTAATTTTAGTCTTTAGGCTAGTCAAGAAATAACTAACTTGTTCTGAATTTTCATTTTCAAATCGGTGAGAGAAGAGATATATAGTGGTAAATATAAAGTTATGAATTACAAAAGAGAGAATCAAAAGAGTTACCCTCTTTTCAATGAGTTCGAGAGCGTCTGCTAGAACCCTGTAGTTGGTAGTTTTACCCGCAAATGGTAATCCAACGATCATTAGACCATGTCTCACAACAATCATTTCATAAAGCTGTTGGACCTTCTCCAAGAAATGAGCAGTACATTGTAAACCTTTAGCTTTACAAGTGTCTTTTACTGCTTTATTAAATATAACATAATCTGGAGGAGGCAGTACAACACCCGGAAACAAATCGGACGTTATACCCTAAAACGTTTCACAATGAAAAGAACAAGTTACTAACTTTGCATTTCTTGTTTAAAAAGTGAATCATTTGAGATAGCAGAGTATATTTATCAATAAAGGTAGCGATATAAACTTCCTAGTGGGTAGCAGTTACATTTGCTTAACATTAAATAGAGTAGCAACATTGGAAAAAGTAACTATGCCCATTGTCAACTTTCTATAGGAATAAAATGGTGTTGTTTCGATTTTTAAGTGTTTAGTTAAACTCCACAACTCACTTTTTGTTTAATAGAATTTTTTGATGGCGACGAAGAACCAAAATGTCTAACTGCTTATTCTTTCCCGCAATACAGGACGCAAATTGAGTAAATTTTCAAAAAATATGAACACTATATTATTTACTCCTTAAGAACTTAATTTAAACTTTGTGAAGCTGAATTTCGTTTATATAATAGTGCTTATTGTCCTAATATTTATATTATACTAAGTAAGAAGGTGCGTGAATTTGACTTAAATATTACAAGGATTATATGTAGTTAGCATATTTTACCTGAAAAAGTGGCACATCGTGTTCTAAGAATTTTGCCAAATTAACATCTTTGATTGATCTCAAAACCAATATATCTTCCTGCTCATCAGGATATCTCAATTTCAATTGAGCAGCTGCTCTTAGTACAGATTTAACAGCTCTCATCCCTATAATGTTGTAAAAATTACAAAAAAAGTACAGACTCAAGAAAATAAAACAATAAATTAATGAAATGAAAACACACTATATTAACTCTCAATATACTATTTATTCACTTGACATCTGTTTCGTCACCTTGTGACTTCTTACATTAATAAGAAAAGTGACTCAATAATGAAAATCACAACTTCAATGGAGATTTTGAAATTGTACATTATGAAAATAAACAGTATAAAATATTAATGTTAGAAAAATTAACAATACACACATTTAAAAATAGTAGTCTGTTAATTAGCGAACAAATAGATGTAGGCTATTCCCCTCTATTAAACATCTTCCCCGTTCCTACCCTTCCCCCTAAGCTAGTACTTAAAGAAAACATTTTGTAATAATTTTATGTAATTTGTATACTTCCGAAGAAGTCAGAAGGTGACGAAACAGCTGTCAAGTGAATATATAGTATATTGAGAGTAGTGTGTTTTCATTTCATTATCATGAATCTCAATCAAGTATCAGTAGACAACATCTTATATACAATAAATTAATTCGTACCATAATCATAATGATGCTGAGATGACAATTGTTCAGAACACAAACGATAAGTTGCAACTATTTTTACAGATAATGGTTTTGCTTCTAAGAAACCACATGAGTATAATTCAATTTCTGAAATTAGAGCATAATCTGGCACCATCATTGCAACTGAGCGGAAAAGTGCCTAAAAATGTCTATATGAAAATCACACTTTTTTCACTTTAACTAACATATATATATATATATATATATATATATATATATATATATATTAGTTTACCTTTAGATTGTCAGGTAATTCAGATCTACCTGCATAGCCTGGATTCATAGTTATAAATACGGCACAGGTAGGATCCAAACTTAATAATGTACCCTCGAAAAGTAACTCATTTGAACCTGAGTTAATGGCTCTTTGAATAGTTAAAATCTGTTGTGCAACAACCGACAGTACTTCCAGATCAATCCTGTTAAATTCATCAAAACACGACCACGCCCCGCATGATGCCAAACCCTATCGTTCAAGAATGTTGTAACAAAATAGATAATGGAGTATACTGGACATTTTGATTATTAACATGTACTTAATTAGAATTCCAATAAATGCTGAAGCATGACATCAAACTTTAATGGGTAAGGGGGTATTATTAGCGGTACTTGTTTGTATACATTTAGGGACAAGTATTCCCTTATGATTAGAAAAATACGCCATGATAGTATTATTAATTTTACTCGACAGGATCGTTTCGGAAAACACGGAAACGAACAAAATTTTTGTTCAATCTCGACAATTGTTTCAATCTAATTGATCATATTACAAAGTTTATAACTCAGACTAAAATAATGAATACAGGAATGTTCCCATTTAATGTTTCATATTTATTAGCATTGTGTTGTGTATATTGTTTCTCTTTTTGAATATTAAGCAGAGAGTAATTTGTTAAGTCAAGGTATGTGTATGTTTATATGAATATAAAGAAGTATTTTTCAAAAAAATGAAGGACATATCGATCTTTTTGTAACGAGTGTGATACAACCTACAGGAAAAAGTGGAAGAGCCTTAAAAACTAGAAATAATGAACACATTCACTCAATTAATAAGAAACCCAAAAATATAGATAATAAACATGGAAAAATTAAAAAATCACATTATAGCAAAAAAGTTTTAGTCAACAATAACATTCAAACATATTCTGAAACCATCCCACTTCTCCTATATAAACTTTAGTTAAAAATATTGATATTAAACACAAAACAGTTGATTACAAAACTTTTTATTGTTATCCATAATAATATTATTTCACCACACAGTGACTTCCTCAAATAGAAATATAATAACTTAAAACTAAATACAAAATCCTTAAATACTAAATGAAACAGCAGGGGGTGGTGGTATATGAACAAATTATGGGAACTAGAGATTCAGTAGAGAATAATTATTTATATCTTTTAAAATATTCCCATAACTTTGATGGCAATTTAAAATTATTACATGTAGAAAAGAAGGGTCTAAAATTAAATTTGTTGGAATGTATGGAAATTAATAAATTAAATAAATCAGGCTTATTATTAAATGATCAAACTAATATAAATAATTCTCCTCTACTCAATCTCTAGTTCCCATAATTTGTTCACCTACCTCCACCCCCTCCTGTTTCATTTAGTATTTAAGGATTTTGTATTTAGTTTTAAGTTATTATATTTCCACCTGAGGAAGTCACTGGGTGGTGAAATAATATTATTGTGGATAACAATAAAAAGTTTTGTGTTAAATTTTAATATGGAGTTACAAGAATTAAAATTAAACCGAAACGATATTGCCGAGTAAAATTAATAAATTGGAAAAACTAGCCATACTGGGGTTTTATAAATTGAATTTACGTCATGTTGTATAAACCGTGCCCAAAAGAAAGTCTTAATATTATATACATAGTATGAAACATAATTAATAATAATAAAACTTCATAAAAGGAGAGAAAAACTTTTGTGAAACTTAGCCAAGTGTTCTCTTGTTTCTTTCTTTTTAAGAAGTTTTTATTTTATTTATTATACATGTATGTTTACTTGTGACAATAATTAAACATTTTTCCATTTAATATTTAAACAAAAAAAGCATGAAATTAATATTTTCTGCTTTTTTGCGCAAAATAAACTAAACTAATAATAAATGTGAAAAATTATGTCTAACAAATTATTCAGCACAAATTAATTAAAAATCAATTTAGATTATCGGATGATAAACATGCCAACCTTAAAGAATTTTCCTAAGGCAATATAATCTAAGCCATCTGAACAGTTAAAAACCACACATTGTTTTGCAACTGCCTTTGCAAGATCTTTAGTGGTTTCTGTTTTTCCAGTTCCTGCAGGACCTTCTGGTGCCCCACCTAAATGAAATGATTAGCATAACAACGAAAAAGCTTAAGTTTTATTAATTTAATACGTACGTAACATAATTACATAAAAAAGGCATTACATAAATAAAAAAGTGATACAGAATTCAAAAAGGAAAAAACATATTCATTTATAAAATAATTATTGTGGATTGCATAAATATACAGAAATAAAGTTAGGAATTTAAATAATTAGTGGCTTTCGATTCTTTTCACATTCACTTGCAATGCATTTTAGTTTAAAGAAGTAAAACTATTTTAATAGATACTTAAAAACAACCTTTCTAGTAATTATTTTTGAACGAAAAACACAATCATAAAGGTAAAGTTAAAATAATAATAATTACCCAAATGTAGATGTAGAGCACCAAACAGTGTCCTGTAGCATCTATCGGTTAATGGTGTTATTACAAGCCTCGCAATATTTCCCAGATATTCGTACCCATATTTCAGTGTGGAGTTTATCATTCGGGTTACAATTTGCTTTTTCTAATAATGGTTACCAGAAACAAAATGACATTATGTTATAACTTTTCAATAAATTAGAAGAATTTCTCAAAAGTAGGTTCTAAAATTATTACCTCCCAATAATACCGTAAATTGGATAACCATTGAAAATCATCGATACTTTTAACTTGTAATTCCACCATTTGTCCCAATACATCTCTTGCATGAACATCCAACACAATTAGAGCACCTATAAGCAACGATAGAAACAATAATTATTTAGGTAAAACCAAAAAATGATCCAACAGTAAACCTAAAGTAATACGGTTCTGCGTATTCAGTTTTCCTCTCACTAAATCAACCACTTTAGATATTTGGTAGTTGCAGGTATCGTAATATTTGCGCATATTAGCTATACTTTGTTGAATGGCTACATTAACTTCGGAAGTCCAGAATGTCATTGCGATGGATTGAACCTGAAAAGAAGGAAATTGTAGTTGTTCATTTTGAGTTAATGTCCATCACATTACCGCTTGGCCAGGCCATAGAAGGACCCAAACGTCTCTTAATCTTTTAGGGTAATCAGCGATTGCCAATTCCACTATTTTATGGACTGATTTTTTCATATCCACTTCCAGTTCGACCAGCCATTTTTCTACTTGACCTTTGGCCAGAGAAGTTTGAATTACGTCAACAAGTGGTACCACTTCTCCCTCAGAAGATTTCATATGAGTAACGTCCATGTCCTCTGTGAATGTAAGTTTCGCTATTCCTTCGAAACATTTCTTTAGATGAGGCTGCACTCTATAAGATGAACAAACGCATTTTCAAAATTATCTACACATATAGTTAATTAAAGTTTTTTTTATATAAGCATACAAGAAAGGCTAGGATAAAATTAATTAGAGTCCATAGGGCTGCTACTTACAAGGAGTGGCGTATCTTCAAGCACGATAGTTAAAATCTAACTGCAAATGTGTTATAACAACAATATTGTAGAAATTTTCAAATCGTATTTTGAGGAGTTTTGAAATAATAAATTGTTGCCATTTTGATAATATGAATAATACGTAACTGTGATAAATAAAGAGCTTATACTGTCTACTATGTTCGTTTTATTTTTAATAATTTATCTTGAGATTTCGTTTCCTGAATTCCCACGTAATTAAAAAAAAAATGCTTGTCCATGAATATTTTCTCGTTAGCCCTTCTAACCTAAAATTTTCTCAAAACCACTAATAAGTACCTTGTAGGATCCTTAGTTTCTGATAATATTTCTAGTAGTTCATCATTAGACAAGAAGAAGAATCTTGGGAAGTAAAGACGTTTCTTTTCCAAATAGTTGTTTAGACCACGTTGAACTGCATCCAACAAGGCGGTACTCTTCTGTAATTTTTCCAACATTTTATCAATTTCAACCACTTCCATTACTTTTGGATCGCTTTCAACAGCTTTCATCACTTCCCTCCAAATCTAGGAATAACAATAATAATATGTTAAGTATGGTAAGAGTTCGACAATCCTGGAGTAAACTATTCACACCTAAAAACAAATTTTTTGTTTCACACCCACCAGCTACCCGTGCTGGTAGGCGGGCAGCCCCTCCAACCTACACTGTGGTGAAAAGCCGAAGAATAGGGCGTAAGGCCCTCTTCAGCCTCCTTTCAGGAATCATTGGAATGGGTGGGTGGTGTGGTTAGGGAGAAAAAAAAATGAGACGGACGAAATGAACACAGAAGAAAAGTGAAATATTACTGCCCCAGAATCTGCCTATGTGATCCAAGGAAACCACAGAAAACTTGGACCAGAGTAGGCGTAGCGGAATTCGAACCGGTAACCTCCCGAATGCTACCTAGGAATTGTATCTATATAGAAAAGTTCACATTTATAGTAAAATATATCTATCGGATTTTAATACTTTGGTCAGTAGCTCAAGAAACAAAAAGGTACAAAATGCTTCTCCAACCCTTGAGCCACTATCGCATTAAAATTTCCAAGAACCACAAGCAGTCAGGCACATTATTCTGAAATATAAGGAGTACTTCTTATTATACCTTATCCATAGCACTGAATCTTCGTCCTTCTTCTGGCATTTGTTGTTGAATATCGGGTGAAGAGAAAATAGGTTCCAAATACATCCAGGTACTTTGCACTTTTAACCATTCGTCAATTATTTCCTGAAGAAGAACGAGTTTCGCTTCCCATTCTCTGTGAACAATTACAAAACATTATCTAGAGATCAATATTATCATTAACAGTTTTTGCGCCATTTCAAGTGATGGTAAAGTAATAATTACTGCATTTCTTTCTCAAACGGCTTTATGTAGGGAGAGTTCTTCATTGTTTGGGTCTTAATAAGATGATCATCGAGTTGTACTTGAATGTCATCAATTGCTGATATTATATATGTTCCAGTATCCCTATAAATTGCAAAAGGTTTAATTGATAGCTAATTACAAAACTCAATATTCGGACTTGTATTCGAGAACACTGAAGCTAATGTCTGCCCATTCCGTTTTCATTTTCTTAAGTCCTTTTTCAAGATTATTTTCCTTAGTTGCAGCTTCAGAAATAGCTTCAAACTTATCTATATAATCTTCCAATCCGTAATCCAAAACTTTTCCTAATGTAAGATCATCATCAAGTATAATGGGAAATCCGACTATTTCGGAAATTTTCTCCCAATGTCTTGGTTTTAGGCCTGGGTTTCCTAAAGATTGTATGATGGGCATATATTCCTTGAATTTTTCAATTTGCATTCGTACCTACACATAAGAATATTTAAATTTATCAAGCATTTATAATTAATTTTTTAAATAAAATATTACCGTGACTGCAAGTTCATAAGTAGCGGGTCTGTCTTGAAAATTCTTCTCCAGTTTATAAATATTTCTATAAATCTGAGTCACTTCCAACTCAATTTCTTCCGGATCATTAGTTCCAATCTTTGAATTCATCCAGTGGTCATACTTCTTAAAATAATCCACTGAATTATCATACAGCTTTTTATACGGACCTAATTTGTCATGTGTTATTTTCCTTATTGGATAAAACGATTCTTCAAATCCGTAAGCCCTCTCTTCAGCGTTAAACTCATCTATTGTTGCCATAGCTTTAATTAATCTGGCGACAAAACAAAAACAGGTAAAGTGGCGATTTTTCTTTTGAAATTATTGGGTAAAGTTACCTTTCATCTAATTTTGTAGCTTTTTTGTGATACTTGTAGATATTATTCACATCGCCTTTGTATTGCAGAGCATTCACTAACTTAGAATATAAGTCAAGATCTTGAACAAATAATTGTATGCGTCGCGCTAAAGATTCTTTAAATTCTTCAGTCTTTCTTTTTATTAAATTTCTACTTTCTCTAATAACGGAAGGCATTCGCAAATACCTAATGGAGAAACGTCGGTTTTAAACAGATATAATGCAAAAGAAAAACAAATGTAAAACAAATTTGTGCCAATAAAATAATATTTCCATAATTATAGTTTATTAGTTAGTTATTTGCAATTATGCGGTTTTATTATTTTTTTGCTAATATGGACCTTATAAAAAATAATTCGTTTTGATTATGACTTCGCTTTTTCAGGAACTTTCCAAAATAGAGTCTTGATCATTACTTAATGAAAATCTGCAATTAAACAAAAAACACAAATCTACTTTGTTTACATAACGATTGTTTCGCCAAAGTTTGGTTTTCACAAATACGACTATTTCGGTTCGCTGTGCCTTTTTAGGCGTTCCAAATGTGGGATCTTCGATCTTAACATTTAGACAAATAAGGATTATTAGACGAAGATTGCTGTTGTTGTTGATTCCATATTTATATTTGTTATATAGCTTGTAAAAGCCTTTATGCCTGCACCCACCTGATGAGACCTGATAGGTTGAAACCGGTCGTGGGATATGGCTATCGGTGCGCTATGCCTACTGTGTAGGACGCGTTCCAAATGTGGGATCTGTTATCATTTATAATTAGACGAAAAAGGATTTTATTACCTTATTTTTTGGATTATTGTGTTCGTCTTATAATCATTCGGAATCAACAGTGTAATTCAATGTCGGTAGGGGTATTAGCCCTTGGAGTAGTTGTTTCTGTTGGTTCTATATTTATCTTTAAAATATTATTATCCTGATTTTTAGGCGTTATATTTTTAAAAACCCATTTATTACAAAAAATAAATAGTTATGCCTTAGTTTAACTTTTAACGCCCTATTCCATTCAATTCTAATCATGCAAAAGAAAATAATTTGTAATATGAAGTGATATAGGTACCAGAGAAAAGTGGTGCAATTCTGCTTTATTTCTATCACATGGTATGGATGGTAGGTGGGTAAAATTAACATATATCGCATAATTTCTCTTAGACGATCCTCCATTTCAAATAACTGGACTTGTTCAACATCGTTTACATAAGCAATTAATTCCATTAGTTTATGTGTGTTCGCAGGTTCCTTCAGTACTGTATCAGACGTTAATTGATAATCATCCCCCAATCTAAACATTAAACAAACTTAACAACCTTTCGTGTAAGACAATTTTCAAATTATTTATTGCGTTATAAACGATACTAAAACTGACTTTTACTTAATGCAGACACTTTTACAAGGTTTAGAATCGTTTTGGTTATAATTTATGAATTAATGCCAACTGAATTTTTTTCCAATACAGTAAAACTGTATATTTGTTGAGTTGAGTCATTTTAATTAGTCAATATATTTTGCAATGATATTTAAAAGTCAATTTTCCTACACTTCAATTTACTACAGGTAATATACGACTTACTGTTTACAAAGCGTTTGATAATCTTGAACGACCCGGGCTAGTAATTGTTCTTTACATTGGTCTGCACTCATTGCAATTGATTTTATCAAATCATACCTATGAACATCATACATCTCCATACGAACGGTATGTTCCATACTTACGGGTATTGTATCATAAATGGCTATGTAATATTGCACCTTTTCTATATATTCTTCCAATGTATGCTCTTCGGCCATAAAATCTGCCACATTTTTCTCTGCCTAAAATTTAATTACACACTGTTTAGACTGTTGAAACAGTGGAAATGTGTATTATAAATAGAAATAAGTACAGTTGAAAAAAGACATGACAAAAACATCGAAATCGCGATTCACGTCTGATAGTTTCGATAAATTCTTGACCAAAAACGTTCTTTATTGTTCAATCTGTTTAAAACTTTTTTGTTGCTAGTAGAATTTAATCAATCGTTGCTACCAATGGAGCTTGTGTTTGAAGTATCCAAAGTGTCCATGTGTTTATTAAATTGGGAAAAACTAAACAAAAAAATCTTAGAACTTCTTGAAAATAAAAGGAAATCGTCTCATCAGACTTTATTAAGAACACGACTGTACAGTACTTGTTTACTGTTGAGAATGACCAGTTTATTGACCAAAACAATTTGTTCTAATTGTTTTTAATAATATACGCTGACACAATTTTAATTCGTTTATCGAGGTATAGTTTAAACAGATATAACTATATTCTCTACATATATTTTCGAAAAACTATGAAGTTGCATGGTGTAGGTATATAAATTTTTCGTACTTGTCCGTCAATCAGATGAAGATGTTCATCAAAATCCTGAAGACGCAATTCGGGACAGATTCGTTGCTCATCTAAAAGATTGCGAAAGCTATCCTTATATCTCGTTTGAATCTCTGGAAGAATGATAGGCTGTAAGAAATTGAAAGCTAATTAGAATCTTAACAAAAAAGAACTCTATAAAAGGACGAAAACGCCACTGTTTATCTGCGCGTTTAGTGTATTATTAAATAACAGAAATAAGCGTAACTAACATAACAAAGATAATTCGGAAAACTTTTATCGAATTTAGTTGGACAAAATATGAAAAAACACTCGGTGAAAATATTCCATAAATTTATTTAGAAACTCTATACGTATTTCAGTTGTTACTGTACTCCTGTCGATGTGTTTTTTCATCTTTTGTCCTATTAAATATGTTCCATCTAGTGCCGACACAGTCCTCCGTTAATCTTATTAGTTGGAATCATTAGATAGGTATTTGTAAAATTGTTAATTGTTATTAGTGTTCGTTGAACACTTTTACTAGCTGAAGAAGATGAAACAAAATAACGGGACTCACAGTAAGGAATTCTTTTTCGTATGTGTATTCTGGAAATAACTGCGTTTCAATTCTTGGGACAATCATCACTGCTTGTTCCAGTGCAGCTAATATCTTTTTAAGCACATCACCAAAATTTTTAAATTGTGGTTCAAAATTTAAACCGTCAATTTTCTGTACTATATTTATCGAAAATCCTGTATTAGAATACTGGAAAATAAAATTTAATTACGTACATATTAATAATATCCATAAAAATTTGCCAGTATTCGTGAGTTCATTGATAAAATTAATTAAAATACTTTATGAAAGTTGATCATCTTGATTTTTGGAATAAAACACTTAAAGAAGTTCCACTTATTTTTTTTTTCTTAACAAATTTCTTTCGACCTCCAAGGTCATCTTCAGAAGGAAGAATCATAACTAAGTTTTACAATTCTGTCTTAAATACTAAATTTTAATGCTAAGGTGGGGAAAGTAGATGTTTGATACATATGTTAACAATAGGGGAATCGTATACATTTTCAATTTCATTTAAAACATTTTCTAAGTTTGCTCTTAAATGGCTTTTAATTTCAATAGCCTCCAGTATTGTTAATTTTTTGCCTTTATCTTTTACATGTAATACTTTTACATTTTCTTTATTATTGAAATTGTGGTCTTGTTCTATTACATGGTTCATGAATGCGGAATTTTTGCTATAGTTTTTATAGTGTTCAAAAATACGATCTTTAAAGGTTCGGCCTGTCTGGCCTATATAAATTGAATTACAAGAATTACAAAATAATTTATACACCCCACATTTAAGAAGTAGATCAGTTTGATCTTTTCTATTGTTTAAATATTTAAATACATTATTTATTTGTCGTGGTTGGTTTTTGGGCTATCTGGCCGTCGTTGGTTGAGACTTGTAGTTCTCGACGTTTCGTCACCTCGCGTAGGTAACATCTTCACCGCTCTCCACCGGTCTCCATCGACTGTCCAGCGAACAAGATCTCCTGAAGATGTTATCCACGCGAGGTGACGAAACGTGGAGAACTAAAAGTCTCAACCAACGACGGCTAGATAGCCCGAAAACCAACCACGACATTCTTGTTGGCCGCGAAAGCTTGAACCAAATTATTTATTGTTCTAAAGGCTACTTTATTATTTTCATTTTTTATTTCATTGGCAATTTTGTAGAAGAGGGACCTAAATAAGTTAGTGTATTAAATTTACATTGTTTGGATGGTATATTTGGGTAAATAGAATTAAAACAAAGTTTTTGTTGTTTTTTGCTTATTAAGTTATCTGTAAGTTTTTCCTTATATCCATTACTATAAGCTATCTGTTTTATACCTTTAGCCTCTTTGTCAAAGTTAATTCTGTTTAATGGTAGTTTACATAATCTGTCTATCATACTATTGTAGGTTACTAGTTAATATTGTATGGGGTGGCAAGATTTGTTGTGTATTGTAGTATATGTATGTGTGGGTTTTCAGTATACTAAAAACTCAATCTTGTCTACTTGATTTTTTAAAGTTAAATCTAAGAAATTTAGTGTATTGTTTTCTTCAATTTCTGTTGTAAATTTTATTCTTTTGTGTAAGCTATTTAAATATTCCAGAAATTTAAACAAACAAAAAAAAAACATTTAAATATTTAAACAATAAAAAAGATCAAACTGATCTACTTCTCAAATGTGGGGTGTATAGATTATTTTGTAATTCTTGTAATTCAATTTATATAGGCCAGACAGGCAGAACCTTTAAAGATCGTATTAAGAATACTGGAGGCTATTGAAATTAAAAGCCATTTAAGAGCAAACTCAGAAAATGTTTTAAATGAGATTGAAAATGTATACGATTCCCCCATTGTTAACATATGTACCAAACATTTACTTCCCCACCTTAGCATTAAAATTTAGAATTTAAGACAGAATTGTAAAACTTAGTTATGATTTCTTCTTCTGAAGATGACCGTGCAGGTCGAAACAAATTTGTTAAGAAATAAAATACAAATAAGTGAAACTTCTTTAAGTGTTTTATTCCAAAAATCGAGTTCATTGATGTTTGACAACGTATATCGACTTGACAAGCTGGCACGTAGACCGAACAGAACATAAATTTTTGGCCAGTAATCTCTCTAAATGGTAAAACGTGAATCGCGATTTCGGACTTTTGTTTGTCATCAGCACGCCATGACGTCATGTAAGGCAGGAAGTAAATTGTCTGATGTTCTGTGGGAACCAAGGTATTCAAAATCGCAATCCACGTCTGACGGTTTATACAAATTACTGACGAAGAACTTATGTTACCTGCATATAAATTATCACCCTTTGTTAGTAAATGAAATATCCAGTAATAATAATAATAATATTTACTTGCCCAGTAATATTTCAAGTTCTCAGCAAATGTGATGGTCGCTATCGACCGAAACTGATAAATCTCTTTATGAATATATAATTATATTAATATAATAAGATTAAATGTTCACACAGAGCTTACTATTAATTTGTGAAACAATCTAAGTGCTTGATTTAATTGATTTTATTTCATAGTATTACTGACCAAAAACTTAATGTCGTTTATCTACTTAATTAAAATAGTTTCACTTACTTCCACATCGGTGATATACCCGTGAAAATCGTACAGCGATTTTAGACACAGTGATTGTAATTGATTTTCCATTAAAGTGGCGATACATGCGAAGAATTTTCTTCTTTTTTTCGGATTGGTAATGTCAACCAGCTGATTTTTTCTTTTACATGTTTTCAATATTTCCAATACTTCGTTATAATACGATTCAAGTAATATCTTTTGAGCACTGGTTATATGCTTCTCAACGATCCATTGAAAGTTTGCTAATTCATATGGTACTTGGTAACTTTTTAATTTGTCCACATCTACCAGACGCAATCTCCTGAGGCAATAATTTAAGATAAATAAATGTTTTTGAGTTTCTAGTTTATATTAACTCCATTAACGACTTAATACATTCAATGCTTTATACGAGGCAGAGTATCAATTGTTATCATAGTTTTTTATATTACAGTAACGAATTATAGATATTTAAGAGAACAAAAAGAAAATTAGCTTTTTAATATTTCAAAACTTCTTAAAATAAGTATTTACATATGTTTCGAAATCTTACACCTTTTTCAAGAGTACAAATCATAATGACACCTTTTAAGAACACTCTTAATGTTAGAATGGTTTCTACTTTTGAAAAAGTCTTAAGATTTAATAAAAATCTTATGAAATATTAAAAAGATAATGTTTATATTTGTTCACTTAATTATTAAATAATGTCCGTCCATTTCATTAGTATTAATCATTAAAAATAAGTTTTTAAGCAACTTTTCGTTAATATATTCCTTCCAGAACCTGAGTTTTCTTTAATATAGTTGTAGTTACAATTAAATAAATAATTGACACATTTGATTAAAAAGAAAATAGGTATCATGTTGCTACATATAGGATGTCCCAGAAAAATGTCGTTTGACGATGGTGATGTGAATAACTGCAATGCCTTTTTTCAGATTAGTTAATTGGTTGATGCTATAACATTAACTTGTACAGACCAACAGTGTAAAAAAATGAGAAACGAATTGTGTAAAAAATAATCAAAGCAATGCATCAAATGAACAAAAACCGAATGAAATAAATCAAGTATACGTCAATCAAATTAATACTTCAGGCGAACAAAACATTATCTTGACGCTACCAGTTGAACAATTTCTAGGGATATTTGTTCATATTATTGGTTTTGTATCATGTTATTTTTAACAATTTTGAATTATTTTATTGTTTGTTAAATACCTCTTAATTAGCATAAAGCATCAATTATATCTAAGGCTCAGCAGCATTTCATAAAGTTAAGATGCTTTTGGAATTCTCTATTTAATTTAAATAATAGTAAAAATTGAGGGTTTAGTGAAGCCCAACGTGTAGTGCAATTCTGATTAAATCTATAATTATCGAAAGTAACAAAAGTTAATTTTAAAATAAGAAAAAATCTTGATAAAATCCTTGTTTATTAGGGGTAGTAGGTATAAGGAAATGAGTAAAAACAAATAAATTAAAAATACGAAATTGAAAATTTCACAAAAAAGGGAAATAAAAAAAGAATAAATAATAAAATAATGTTTATTACATAAACAATAAAAGTACAAAAAAAGAAAACAAACTTAATAACAATGCAAAAGGGTAAACATAAATTTTGGATATACAAAATTAAAAAATATGTATAACTTGGTATATGGATGTGTATTAGGATAAAAAAATATGCTAGGGTCAATAAAAGACCGCAATAAATCATTAAACTGAAAACGAAATATAATGTAATACAAATAAAGCTACCTATCACGAATTTCAAACTTAAATAATTTCAACAATAAATCTACATGAGATATTTCTCTTGGGCTTAAAATATTAAAGACATTAATTAACGGATATATACACAAGATGAGTATAAATATCGAAACCCCTGGATAACTTTAGAGGATCACAAAAGTCTTCTAGAGGAAAACATGATAAATTTAAACAGAACAGTATTTTGTAGCAACAAATTTGTAAATAGTGACAAATTTTACGACATGTATGGGATCAAGGGAGTAAAACCAAGGTCAAATTTTACTGTTAGTGGTTTCTGATTTGCTCTTACGAATAATACTAAATCGGTTAGTCTAATGGTTAACAGGAAGAGTAGAACACTTTTCGATTAATCTAATCAACTATTAAATCAAATAGTAAAATCGAAAATTCCACATAAAAACATTTATAAATATAAAACGCGTTTCGACGCCCATCGTCAGTTACAGTCTCTAACTATCAGACGTGGATCGCGATTTTGATCACACACTAGGTCTCATCAGTACGTCATAGACAATCTCGATAAATCACTGACCACATCGAAGAAGCTTTTTAAAAGAAATTTAGTATAACATATGGTTATAGCAGTATTTCGCACTCTACTAAAGTGTTTTATATATTAGACAAGAGCCTTACTAAGGTATCTACTTGTCGAACTTAACCGACGACGCAACTTAGGTATTCACGTAATAGCACGTAAACCGGATTAATAAGACCAGTATAAGTCTATGGTCAGTAATTTATCGAAGTTACTGGATTTAGATCGCAATTTCGATCATATTAGATTTCATCAGCACGCCAGTTAGTAGCAGATATCAGTAAATGACGATACACTGCAATAATTATATCAACTTGCCTTTAAAGAGCTCCTTGGGTGATTTATCGAGACTGCCTTTGGACTGTTGATGAGATCTGATAAGATCTAAATCTAAATTACTGACGAATAACTTATACTGTTATTAATTTGGTTTACTTGCCTATCACGTATATAGCTGCATCGTCTATTCAGATGGAGATGTAGATACCTTAGTACGGTAACATATGAAATAATTTATTTAGCAGCATCAGTAATAACTGAATATTATAAAAGTTTTTATGTTGAATTTTGGGTTTTAATGTTTCATTCAATTGAGTTCTACAACAACAGTTTATTACGAATTTCTTCTATTTAATGTTTCTCTTTTGTAATAAAATTTACTATTTTATTATTGTTTCTTACCGATATTTCGTATACCATAAGACAAGTATCTGTTGCATGCATGGGTTTACAATATATAGCCATCGATTAATTTGTAATTTGTTAAAATCGTACGACTTTTGCCACGTCGGACCCAATGCAACAACCTCCCTTCTCTCAGCCGAATCAAATTCTGCAGAAATTGATTCTATAACAGTGGGATCTTTCAGGACATAATCGACAATTGCTTTTTTGTTAGCACTCATAAAATCCTCCCTTAAATCTTGAATGCAAATGTCAAGCATGTCGGTCCATCTCTTCCACCTTTCAGGAATTAATTTTAATATCTAAAATTTCCTCAATCATAACACGAAATAAATAATTAAATTTATGAAGGAATACAAAATTTTAAACACGAGTTAATAGTCTGCAATATATGCTAGCAATTCCTTTGATGACAGATGGTTCCTCTGTTTAATTTCGTTAATCATTTCAAAAGGATTTTCGTATACCTAATCAATTTAGTGTTTCTAAATAATCATGTTTATATGAATGCACTGATTTCTTGTAATCATAGCAGACTAAAAAAAGTTAAATAAAAATATAAATATGGAATCGGCAGAAACAACTACCCCGAGGGCTAATACCTCTGCCGGCATTGAATTACACTTTTGATTCTGTTGGATTCTTAGACGAAGATATAACATATTCAACAAGAGAAGGCATTAAATCCCCACTCGTCTAACTATAAAGTATCACAGATTCCACATTTCGAACGCGTCCTACACAGTGGGCACAGCGTACCGAAAGCCATATCTTACGACCGGTTTCGACCTATCGGGTCTCATCAGGTGGGCGCTGGCAGAAAAGGTTTTACAAGCTATATAATAAATATAAATATGGAATCAACAGAAACAACTACTCCGAGGGCTAATACCCCTCCGGCATTGAATTACACTGTTCATTCCGATGGATTCTTAGGGTATCCAATGGGGTATTAGCCCTAGGAGTAGTTGTTTCTGTTGATTCCATTTTTATGTTTTTATTTAACATATAGCCTGTAAAGGCTTTTTGCCAGCGCCCACCTGATGATACCCGTTAGGTCAAAACCGGTCGTGGGATATGGCTTTCGGTAAGCTGTGTCTACTGTGTAGGACGCGTTCGAAATGTGGGATCTGTGATCCTTTATGGTTAGACGAGTTGAGATTTAATGTCTTCCCTTTTTAAATATATAAAAAAAAGTTATTTTTTGTAGAATGATTCTTTTGATTTCGTTCCTTCTTCTAATTCTAAGAATTAGACACTTTTTGGAACAATTCAATTTTTTTATTAAATCGTTCGTTATTGTAATAATAATTTAATATTTTTAAGCGTCTTGCTATGATGCGATATTACTCCAATTTGTTTAAAACCCTTTCATCATATTCATTATTAATTTTAATAAAATATACCTATTAAATGTACGTTTAATCAACAAAATTTTGAATACCTGCTTTGAAAAATCCGAAAGATAAAACAATAATTAAATTATTTCGACACCACTCATAAATAAGTAGATAAGCAAGGAAAGCTAATATTACGTTGAAACTGTTATACCTAGTAGAAAGAAAAAATTAAAGGAATGATCTATTTGCCTCGTCTAAAATTTTGTCATCAATAGGAGCAACGTGAATTGTATCTACACCATATCTGATATAATAATAATATCGAAGTATTTCTCTTTCTTCCGGTGTAGGAATTTCCTCTGGATCCACATCCATATTATCATCATCCTGTCTATTATTTATTAATTCGACCAATTTTTGGCGAAATTCCTCCCTTCTCTTACGCAATATTGTATAATTCTTCATTTTTTCTTTACGCGCAGCAACTATAACCGAATTAAAATTTAAATTCTCAAAAAAAATAAATGAAATAAAAAAGAAACAATTGAATACTTTTTTGTTTTTCCTGTTTTAAATATTTGTGATATCTAGGATATGCGGATGCCAAAATGGGTCTAAGTTTTTCTGGAGGAAGTTTAAAAAGTGGTTGATTTTGAACGTTATAATCACAGGGTAAGAGAACTTTTGGGACTTTTATTTTTAAATCTGGCCTACTTTCTAAATAAGCCATTTTTTCAGCTAATTTGCGTTTGAGTTTTTCTCTTTCCACTTGCTGTTTGAAAGACATATTTTTTCTGGAATAGAAAATGTGAATTAATAAAAAGAAACATTTTACCTACTGATGTTTATGTTAGGGTTGGGAAAATTATCCGAACAATCGAATTATTTTATTATAATAATTACATATAATAGGTAATCCCTTAGTCCTAATTTATAAACTATACTTCTCATAAGTCTACTTGACTTTCATCTTAATATTAAAAATTTAAAAAGGGAAATAATTTGGGCTCAACTTTCGTTTAGCCGAAATGAGTTATATAAAAGACATTGTATTTTTTTGCTTTGAAGGACTTCTCTTAATACAGAAAAATAAAAGTTTTGCTGCGGAAATACATAATTTTCATTTTCCAAGCAATTATAATCGGGGGCGAATTCTTAAAGGTCATTGGGTATTGGGTTTCATTGCGGGTTTTAAGGTTGATTGTGTGTTCGAATAATAATAGGGATTCAACCACTTTAATTGATATAATTAAAGCTAGTATTGAGCCGGGATCCATAATACATACGGATTTATGGAGGATACAGTCAATTTTCTGCGAATGGTTACGTTCATCAAACGTTAACTACAGCATTGAGTTTGTTGCTGATATGGTACCCATACGCAGAGAATTGAATCTCAATGGAATGCTTCCAAAAAATATTTAAGAGGTCAGCATGTTCCAGAAGAGGAATTTGCCTACAAACCGTGAGAATATTTTTGGAGACGATTTTGTAAAAGAAAAACTTAAATCCGTTTCAGGAACTTTTACGAGTTATTTAGATTAGAATATGGGGATTTTAGAGACAAACAGTAAAATAATGGGTTAGGTTAGGTTAAGTTAATTAAATTTTCGTGTTTTTGTGTTTAACGTTTAAATTCAAAAGGAAAAAAGTTTTAATTTAACTGACTTCCGTTATTCTAAAGTCGACTAAATTTTGTCGTAAAACGAAAACGGTATATTTCTAAAAAGAAATTTTACTATTTTTAATGCTTAAAATCTAACGCAAAAAACAAGAATTATGTAACTGATTGCAGTTATTTTAAAGTCGACAAAATTTGCTCGTAAAACCAAAACGGTATATTTCCGCAGGGTAATTTTCGTATTTTTTTGTTCGTAGGACCGTTTAAAATCCAAATTAAACAACAAAAATTATGTAACTGATTTCGGTTATTCTAAAGTCCGGAAAATGAAAATGACGAATTTCCGCAGGAAATTTTTTGTGATGTACTGTTCGCAAAGGCTCTTAGAACACAAAATTTTATTCTTTTAGTTTATAACTCATTTCGGCTAAACGAAAGTTTACCCATAATTTGAACTTCTTCTTTTTGTTCTTACCTAAGAAAAATGGCCGATAACAAAAATTTTTAATTTCTGCCGCTTTAAAAATTAATAATAACTAGTGCAATAAGCCTGTATTTTAAAAGAAAAGAAAAAGAAAAAATCCTGGTATTGTATTGCTGTAACTAACGAACTACAACAAATTATTAAAGTTCAATATAATTGCGGCAAATTCAAATGTTAGAAGGATAGTGCCACTTTTATAAAAATAATTGTATCTCACTTACTATTTAACTTTCAATCCTTTCCTTTTCATGAAAACAATATTAAACTAATCAAATAGTTTAGAAAAAAGCTTTATACAATATTAAGCCAAAGGCTTTTAATATTTATAAATAAGCACGTTGCTATGGAAACAGTTGACATGATGATGACACAAGAAATACTCATAGAATTCAATCAATGTGGTTATCATATGAACTTGTTTCTGACATGCGTGCCTTGAAACTCCTTGATGTTGGATCAATAAATTCTATAGTGCTATAGGTGCTATCCATAATCTATGGGTGCTACATAACCTATACAGCATCCAACCTAAAAATTTTACCGAGTTACTTCATTTGGTTTTACCTACTACTTTTCTGTTTAAAATGTATTCCCAGTTTATATTTAAACGACTTTTTTCTAACAGCAATTCATTATTTGCTGCAGAGAAGTCCCTGTTGGCCGCTCTTCGAAAAAAGACAGGTTACACATTTTCAAATTGCAAAAAAGCTTTGGAGTTAAACAACAATGATCTCACAAAGGTTTTAATGAACATTATACTATCATTGTATTAATTTAACTTCATATTATTAAGGCAGAGTCCTGGTTACATGAACAAGCGCAAGCCATGGGTTGGTCAAAAGCAACCAAACTAGAAGGACGGAAGACAAATCAAGGTTTAATTGCAGCAACTGTACAAAATCAAAATGCTGTACTGGTGGAAATTAATTGTGAGACTGATTTTGTTGCAAGAAATACCAATTTCCAAGAAATGGCAGAAGCTGCAGCAAAGTCTTGTATAGAATTCTCAAAGAAGTATGCTCTTGGTGAAAATCCTTTAATAAAGGTATTATTAGAATTAAAATGCCTCCACAGTTGTTTTTATTGGTATTATACATTTTAGATTGACTTAGAATCAAGACAGTTAAATGAGCTTCCGACTGCAGATGGTAAATTACTATCAGATCAACTAGCACTTATGATTGGTCTGGTTGGAGAGAATGCTTCCCTTAAAAGAGGAATTTGCTTGAAAGCTGCTGAACAAATACATCTTGCTGTATACACACATCCCTTTGGAAATGAAAGGAATGGGATTTTGCTGGGAAAATTTGGAGGTGTTGTAGCCTTTCAACAAATCAGACCAAGTGATGTTGATATTAAAAAACTAGGGAAAGATCTGTGTCAACATATCGTTGGTATGAATCCTGATAAGATTGGAACAGTGTTTGACAAACCAGCTGGAAACACTGATGAAGAGAAATGTTTAATTTATCAAGAATTTCTGTTAGACAATGAGTGGACTGTTGGTAACTTGTTGAAAGAAAATGGAATTGAGATAATAGACTTTAAGAGATTTGAATGTGGTGAAGTAGATAAACAAATTGAAGAAGATACTCCAGAAAAAATAACAACCTGTCAGTAATTGTAGATATAATGATATAAGAATAAATTCCTGTTACATTTAAATTGTTTTTCTTTGCTTTAGTATATTCAATAAAAAAAAACGAGTTACAAAGAAATATGGTATTAAAAAGGTTCTTTATCTGTTGCAGTCATATTATTAGTTTTGCTTTCTTAATCCTAAATTGGACTTAATTAATTTATATTTTTTGAAATTACAATAACATTAGTGTTCTTTGAGTAGCATATTAAAAATAATTTATGCTAGTTACACTTCTACTTGTTATTTACTGGATGATAAGTGTTTTAATTGAACTGTTTCCTTATTTTATAATAACTTTCTATTAAAAACAACATGATTAAAACTGATTTAAAAATTAACACCTTGTTTCTATCATAAGGATAATTACTAAGCAAAAACGTATCAAAAGTATTTTATATTTGATATGTGGTCAAATATTTACTTATTTACGTTTAAACTTATTAAAATAAATAGGAAAAGAACAAAAAAGTTACAATAAAATTTTCGTATAATGTTTGTAATTAGTAAAGTTTTGTTTTTGGAAATGCAAAGATTACCTCAATATAGGAGGAAGTAGAGGTGCGTGTCCAGTTTTCAGATTCACGACCTAATGATGAAAAGTTTTTTTTTTATATAAAACAATACCTAACCACGGAATTTTCAAAATAATATGAATTCCATGTTATTTTCTAAAGAGAACTTTGAAATGAACATTTAGTTACTGTTATTAAATATGCTTGAACAATAAATTAATAATTGAATGTATATGTTAAATCCTACATTAATATTTGCTGGTCCTAAACAAATAACAAAGTAGAAAGTGGTAACCTTGTTGTAAACTAGTACAACTCATATATTCATAAAATATTTATCTAACAAAAATTTTTGTTTACAGTTCTTTTCCTTGTACTTTATTATTTGCTTAAATAAAAAGGATTTACTTACTGCGTTTCATGAGGAATGAAAAGTTATAAGTTTTGTTTTATGAATGATTTTTTTAACTAGATCTTATTTAGACTTTATTTGGTTGTAAATGTAAATGTATTTGTAATTATTATTATGTAGATAACTTATTCTGTTCTACGTCTGTAAACGGGAACTTATACACTCCCATAGGACTTACTTTTTCTATCTAGTTAAATACATAAATACTGTGACCTCATTAAAACAAAAGTAGGTAACTTGTGCCTTTTTTATTATTATCCTATTTGGTTATTTATTCTAGACAAACTTTATCAAAATAAAAATAATGCTTCCTTCAAGTGAAAAAAATAAAAAAGGATAAGATAAAAAAGATAATGTTTTCCATTTCTGTCACAGATATTGATTTATATTGCCATTTTAAAAAGCTATGACCATTGACGTTATTTTTTTCGGCGTTGTGATTTAAATACATATCTAATTCCGAAAAGATTAAGAAGGCTCCACGGGGTGAAGAATAATGGAATTGATTATAAATAAGTAATTATCAGACCGTAAAATAAGTGTATACAGTAAACTCAAAACTATATTCAATTCTATTTTATTAAATTTATAACTATTATAAGAACTTTTTTAACAAATAAACGTTAAATGGATATTTTTATAAAAGGCACCTTTACAGTTTTTTCGACTGATTGATCGTTATTGAATTTTAATAATTTCTTTCATACTATTTCTAAAAAACATATTCTTTATTTTTATCCAAACAAGTGCTCAAATAAAAATATTTTATACGAGAATTATGTTAAATAAAAACATAGTTTAAAGAAATGAATATTTTTAAAGAAACGACAAGGTAACATATGATATTGCACCATTCTGAAAGGAAATTTTGCTGTCAATTCATATTTTATATCTTCGAAATTTTCTACACTGTACGTATATTAATAAACTGGCCAATATTTCACCATACTAATAACTAAATTAGAAGCACTCGAAAAATTAGCACTGAGCTAATTCCATAAGCGTTATTGTAGTAATGATTTTTTTTCGGAATATTATAAATAAAAAAAGGTTTTCTGATTTTATTCATACATAATCAAAGGTGCGTATCGGTATCAACGGAATAATAAAAAGCTCTATTGTATTAAAATTAATGCTGCATTTTAAAGGTCCCACTATTTTATCAAATAGGAACATTACGATAAGTAGTTGTGTACAAAATAATTATATAAATAGCGTGTATTTATCAATGGCAATCCTTCAGTTACAATAAAAATGATAGTCAAACAGGTACTACTAGTGGTACTATCAGTAAGTGGTAGTTTGTTGAAAGATGTGTCAAATCCGCTAGTACTTGAATCGGTTAGTGAAGGTGAGAATAAAAATCAAACAGGTAACAACGCCATGAACGTATAGACAATTCTTGAATGTTCCCAAAAAGCACTCATAGATTTTAAATTTGACCAAACAACTTTTTTATATCCATACATAATACTATATATACATTACATGCATATATATGTATGTATTTGACTTTTAGGTATAGCATCTGATATAAACGTTTCATAATTGATTCTGTTTTACTTGAAAACGTCGGATAATAAATTAATTTACTGATGCTGGTAGATTTTTTGAATTTGAAATGTTTACAAAAAAAGTAAGGAACTTCATTGCGGAAATGCTATTCGCCTTTTGACTTACATTTCCGACAGATATAGGTATACTTTCATCAATCAAAATTCTTTCCGTAATTATTCCCGTACTTAAAAAGAAACATGCCCATACACATTATGTACTTTTTATCTTATCTCCTTTACGACTGACGACATAACAAAGCGAAAAAGAACAACGAGGAAGTTAGATAAAGACCAAAAAATGTTAAACTGCATCATTTACGATTCATCGATAATAAAAATATTTACTCTTTTATTAACAATTGCATCTATTAATCGTTTTACAAATAAATTTGATTTTATGACTGGCAAAATAGTTATTTCTTTAACATAAGAAGAGGTGCTCATTTATTTGCTCTGAATATGTAATTTCATTTTCCCTCTGATAAACTCAGTTATATCATTAATAAAATTGAATATGGATATTTTGAGTAACAAACAAACACTGGGTTACGTTTAACGAAAAAAAAAATATATTCTTCTCTAAAATATTGTTTCAACCATTGCGGGTCATTATCAAAAGCTATGGTGTTACTAAAGATGTAAATAATGTAACAGACTTATATAAACGGGTGACAATAAGCAATGGGACGAATTAATTGCAGGTAGTTTTGTAAGGTCCAATAACAGCGGAGCATCCAAAGTGAACATTTCAATTTGATTATTTGCAATATTTTGCTTATTATTAATGGCTTTCTTAATTTCCAAAGTTTCGAGCAAACTCAATTTACGAGCCTTTTATGCAGAAGTGTCTAAATTATATTTGAAATCTAAGCAATGTTGAGCTATTCCTGTATTATTCATTGTATTCCGGATGGAAAGCACATGTTCTTTAAGCCGAGTTTTTATGTCACTACCTGTCTGTCCTAGGTAAAAGGCTGTGTAATCTTTATAGTACAATTGGTAAACGCCGCTTTTATCTATTAAATTTGTTTTATTTTTGTTGTTAACTAACAGACTTTTTAAATTAATTTTGTTTACTAGAATTGGTGTATTAACTTTATATCATTAATGTTGAACATTTTCTTTGGAAATTGTCACTTTTTCATAAGTATGTTACTGCAAAATATTTGTATATCTTATGTTTTAATCGTAAATCTTAATAGTTACCAACATGAACTGGTACATGTAAGGATGAAACGATTTTTCAGTTTGGCACAAATTCTTTGGTTTATGCTAGGTTTTACCAATAACGATTAGTAAATGTTGGTTTTGGGAATAAAAAAATGTAATATACGTATACTTACTAGAACTTATTCATTAAACATTACAATTATGAGTAAAGTAAAATATGGTAAAATAAATTGTAGGAATTGAATAGTTTCGACCACTACTACTTAATGGAAATCCATTCTAACTAGTGAAACACAAGCTAAAATTTTTTAAAAACTTTAATTCTTCATGACATGTATCGCCAAACATACACTAGGTAGTATTACTAAGTAGTATGTACTCTCGTCCGATGAAGCCAATATTTGGCGAAACAAATGTCACGAAGAAATAAAGTTTTGTGAAAATATTTTCCTTCTGTTTTACTAGTAATAAATTGTAGGGTCTGCATCTAAATAGGAGAATTTGATTCATTATTTCTTACAATTTCTTCAAATTTTTGAAGAACATGAAACAAAAATATTTAATAAAAATGATAATAAAAATAATATAAAAAGTTTCAACAATGTATTTAAAGAAAACCTCTTATAATTGTTTCGACGAGACCGTCATTATCAAAGAGTAGGTAAATAAACTAAATTAAAAGTTAAAAACAACCGGTTAAATACTTATTGACAAGATGAACAAATATTCATACATAAACGTATTTGTAACAACTAATTAGCCGATATGGGATTCTGGAAATATACATAAACATATTTATAACGACTAACTAGCCTACATGGAATTTTCGAACACCCTAATATCAACTCACAATAAAGCTATTGTATTCTAGGTAACAGTAAGGGTGTATTATTTGAGCACAATTCTTTCTGGTTATTTACTACATTTTTTCCATCCGATGAAGCTTTTTCAATTTCAAGATTTTCGAGTAAATTTAATCTTTTGCATTTTTGTCCGACGCGAATTAATTTAATTTTATCTAAGTTTAATGTATGTCCGTTGATATTACAATGTTCGGAAAAGCCCGTAGAATTTACATGGTTCTTTACGCTATTTACATGTTCTTTTATTCTATGTTTTAAGGCTCTGCCACACTGGCCTATTTATATAGCATCGCACTGGTTACAATTTAGTTCGTAGACACCACATTTACAATTAAAATCTGTTTTATCTTTATTGTGTACTAGTAAAGTTTTTAAATTAGTTTTATTAACTTCTACTGTTTTTATATACAATGTTATTAACCTAAGTTTAATTTTATTACTTAAAATTTTTATGAAATTAATGGATTTAATTGGTTCAAATCCTATCTAAAGATATTAAATTCGATATGATTGTTGGAGTTTGTGATTGTTAGGTCCAGGAAATTGAGACTTCTATTACATTCCATTTCCATAGTAAATTGAATTGACTTATTGAGGGAATTAAGTAAATTTAAAAAGCTATGTAGTTGTCGGGAAGTACCCGTCCATATTCAAAAGACATCATCTATATTTCGACACCAAAAGAAGATATTTTTTATTAGATTTAACTTATTAGTAAATAGGCTATTTTCAAAATTATCTAAAAACATTTCCGCTAAAACTGGAGATAGTAGGGAACCCACAGGAAGGCCCCCTTTTTGGATATAAAATTTATTGTTAAATTTAAAATAGCTCTGATTTAAACAAACTTCTAAAATGTTATAAAATTGTACTTTTTATTCACTTGAAAGGATGCTGATATCTATTTTGCTTTTGATAATAGTTTTTAGTTCAGGGATTGGTATTTAAGTGAAAAGGCTACATACGTCGAATGATACAACTATTGAGTTCCTAGGTAGATTTAATTCTTGTTTTTTTGGGGAATTATAGTGAATTTTTAATACTGAATTTCGATTTATAGTCAACATAAGATAAGATAATTTTGTTAGCGAATTTACAGAGATTATAACTGGGAACATTGATGTGGGTCTTAGGTCTTAGTGGTATATTTTCTTTGTGTAATTTAGGTAAGTTGTAAAGTAAAGGTGGGCTATTTAATAAAAAAAAATATACATAGTCAAGACTCTGCCATCACCAATCATATAGGCGAAGTGAAACATAAAGTAAATATAAAAAAATAACGTCAAAATTTTACAAACAAAACAAAAAGGTTAAAAGATTAATGTATTAGAAGCCGTAGAAACAAATAATGTCACATTTAAAGTCCAAAAAGGAAATAGTGTCTTAAACGAAGTTAAACAGTTCACCAATAATAAATGCATGTATGTATATACACTGTTAAGCATTACTTCAAACACCCTTAAGCTTATGAAGATGCCTCTGTGATGTGAAATAATTTTATGCAGTGTATTTTCAAAACAAATTGTGAAAGTTTAAATTCTTGTTTGATTTTAATTAAGTGTGAGAGTTAACTTTCATCAAATAAAGCCCAACTCAATCAATACTTACTGCTTTAGTATTGGCTAAGTTTTATAGTTTTAAATGGAAAAATAGAAATGGATTTTTTTTTGGTAGTTACGTATTAAATTAAACTTATTTTACAGATTCTATAGAAGACCAATTGCAGAAAGAGTTTGACAATTATTTTAAAAATGGTTACACAGAAGAGTTTACTAAAACTTTGGCACAAATTCCTATGCCTCGTATATTTCGGAAAGGTATACTAAAGTCGATAGGGCAGACAATAATTTGTACGGCGTGTAAGACATCAACAACAGCTCTTATAAATGCTCGAAGATTAGGAACCTCTAGATCTAGAGCTTTTAGGTTCCTTTCTGCCGTATGTGTAGGTTTAAGAATCGAAAGTAAACCCGTGTGTGATGGAGTTATCGATAGATTATTGGTTAGTAATATTTAACAGGCGGGCTGAAAAGTTCGTAGGCTGACCCATGGATGGCGCTACTAGTATCAAACCCATATGATTTTTAGTTAGCCCTAACCTTCAAAAGACGCGTGTATAAATTTGACAGCTGTTGTAGCATTAGTGTCTGAGTTACAGCAATTTTAGTGAAACAACTTCTCTAACATTGAAAAATTGGATAAAAAGGAATTTCGTGTGTTAATAAATCATTGCTTTCTGACGAAAAAAAAAATACTGTTGAAACCAAGGCTTGGCTTGATAAACATTATTCGGACTTTGCACTATGAGAATCAACCGCAGAAAAGTGGTTTGATAAATTTAAACTAGGCGAAATGAGCACCGAGGACGATGCACGCAGTGGACGCCCCAAAGAGGCTGTTGGCTGTTACCGATGAAAACATTAAAAAAGTCCACAAAAGCTGCGGGCTCACAATCGACCAAAAACAATAACGGATTGATGATTCTAAGCAGTGTTTGGAGCTGTTCAAATGTAATAAATCCAAATTTTTGCGTTTGCGTCGATATGTGACGATGGATAAAACATGGCTCCATCATTTCACACCGGAGTCCAATTGACAGTCAGTCGAGTCGAATGGACTGCACGTGATGAACCGACTCCAAAGCGTGGAAAGACGCAAATGTCGGCTGGCAAGGTTGTGGCATCAGTATTCTGAGATGCTCATGGTATAATATTCATTGACTATCGACTATCTTAAAAAGGATAAAACCATAAACGGCGACTATACTATTACGTAGTGTGATTGGAGCGTTTAAAAGCCTTATTTGAAGAAAAAGAAAGTGTTGTTTCATCAAGACAATGCACCGTGTCACAAATCAATGAAACCGATGGCGAAATTCCATGAATTGGGCTTCGAATTGCTTCCGTATCCGCCGTACTCTCCAGATCTGGCCCCAGCGACTTTTTTCTGCTCTCTCACCTCAAGAGGATGATCGCTGGACAGAAATTTCGCGCCGATGAAGAGATAATCATAATCGCCGAAACTGAAGCCTATTTTGAGGCTAAAGACAAATCATAAATATCGTTATAAAAATGGTATCGAAAAATTATATAACCGCTATAATCGTTAATCGTTGTATCGCCCTCGAAGGAAACTATATTGAATAATAAAATCAAATTCCATCAAGAAGGTTATTTTTTCTATGCTAGCCTACGAACTTTTCAGCCTGCCTGTTATAAGGTAATATTAGAAACCGGACTCTATTTTTGAGAACTTATCTTCCAGGATACTATTTTATACATTATTGACAATGACAAGACTATAACAGGGACGTGGGTATGCTCAGTAATACTTCAGAGTCAAGGATGTAGGCAACCCTCAAACAAAGATTGGATAGTACAACTTGATAATTATTGCAGTCCAACAGATCCCCAAAAGGTTCGTAAAATAATAGAAGGGAAAATAAATTGTAGGAGTGCAAATAGAATTTTGAATTGTGGGAGCGCTGACAAACAAATACATATTTTGTATATATACACTACACAGAATTTCGTCTTATAAGCGGTTCTAAAAAAGTTTTAATACAATATTATTGAGAGACTGCATGTGGATCAATTGTTCAACGACATACGACAAGTTATCTATCTTTTATTATCTCATATTGTAACAGGCAAATACGCTGGAACGTATGTTATATATTTGACTGCACTTGCGCAATATGGCGTACAATTCTCGGGCATAGCCAATATCGTATTTTCAGTGACGGATCTAGGATTTAGAATTGGGAGCTGCAGTAAAAAAAATTAACGTTGCTTTTCATGTCATCAATATATAAGTAAAAAGATACACAATCAATTCCGTCTGATCTTATAACGACTGTCGTTAAATATAAAAAGAGTGAAGTTATTTATTTTTACTTATTTTTTGAAATATTATATTATATTGTCACTGGCAACGACGATTGACTGGTTGTCAAAATAATTGTCAAAAATTCAACTAAAGTTTTGAGACGTCGATATAACATAAGTTTATTCAAAGTTTCAATGTTTAAGTTTATAAAACGCATCCACTATTCCTTTTACTGAAATATTGATTCTCTAACATATCCACTGCATATCTTTTAAGACGTTTTTGCAATGACAAAGTCTGCTCCTCTATGACCACTGTATCAATTTTCTTAAACAAAACTAGTTTTTTTTTTGGAGAAAAACCTTGATATCCTCTTCATAAGTTTACACGTTTCCGATTTATTTTATTTAGTAATGAATGGAAAAAGCACGACTTAGCGAAGGCATGTTTTTAATTTTATACCATTCTCAGAAAATTCAATAAAGGTCCACACAATTTTAACTCCCAAAAAATAAACTCCTCATAATCTGGCAACCGAACAACTTTTTTCATGGAGGAAACGTTTATATCACGAGACCAAGCACCCGGTTAACTTTTGTGAGAACGAAAATAATGGGGGGTTAATCTAGTATTGTGTATCCTATTGTGACAAAACCTGAACTTTGTTTACAAGCTCTTAAATTTGAATGGAATGTATAAACAAACATTCAGCGAAGTTGAGAATGGAGTCTAGAATGGAACAACATTAATTAAAATAAAGTTGTATGCTTTAATAAAATTCTCTAACGTATCCTATGCAGTTTTAGGTCGTCCGTATTTACAGAAAATTGCGAATACCTTCATTTTAGGAAGTCAGAGTTTCGATCACTTCTGTTTAATGATAAAAATTAGAAAAACGTTGGATTATAAAATTTGGACAGCAATATTTAAAAAATAACATTATGAAATATTCATTGACAGTTCATACCTACGCACTTCGCCTCCCCTAATAGTTATTTTTTTCTATTTGTTTAATCATTTGATGTTCTACTGATTACATTACATTTCAAAAAAATTCCAGTTCTCTGAGTCTAACACTAGTAAGATACTTCACATAACAGATTTTCATTTCGACCAGCATTATTTGCCTGGAAGTAACACAGAATGTGAATTTCCCATATGCTGCAGCAGTGATGCAGGAACTCCGTCAAATGCAGGTGCTGAAGCTGGTTACTGGGGCGATTATAGAAACTGCGATACACCAATGTATACCATTATTAATGCCCTGAACCATGCTCGGGAGAATAACGTACGTACATATATAAAAAATATATAACTTTAAGAAATTTAAAAATTAACTTAATTTTGTTATATTTAGAAATATGTGTAGTATCATCGCTACATAATAGGGTGCCCCATTTTCCCGGCTATTTTATTTTTCGATTTTGTATAAAAATCTGTTTATTCTTCAATATATAAATAGCAGCATGATTAAAAAAAATTAAAGTTGATTCAAATATTTTTAAAACCTAAAAATGCAAAGCAACCAATACTGTTGTTTCTTCCACCTTAGTATATTCAACATTAAAAATGATGGATTCTTCTGCTTCCAGATCAAAATATTCGCGTTTAGAAGTAGCTCAAAAAAATATATTTTACATGTAACATATAATAAATATTATTAAATAAAAATTAAAGGAAAGGAATTAGTCAAATTACACCTTTTGCGACTTCTATTAATATGTCCAAAACAAACACATTTTCATATAGATTCAAAAAAGGGCAGCCTACTATTATTATTAATTATTATTAATAAATTCCATGAAAATATTTGTTTAAATGCTTACAGAAGTTAGATTACGTTTATTTCACTGGAGATATTATAGATCATCGAGTTTGGAAAACAGAAAAACAAAATAACATAGACGTTATACGACAAAATTTTGCTGTTATTGATAGAGCATTTCCCAATATTTCTGTTTATCCTATATTGGGAAATCATGAACCCCATCCCATAAATCTGTAAGTACACCTACAAATATTTAACAACAAATACAACATTTAAAAAATTATAATTAACGTTTTTAATAATCAATAATTAGCGAGTTTCAAATTTACTTCGGCGAATAGTTGTTAATTTTTAGTTTTACATTTTTTTTTTAGTTATTCGCCTAGTTCAGTAGATCCAAAGCTTAGCATTCAATGGCTTTTTGAATTAATTGCCGAGGAGTGGAGTAGATGGCTACCTCCAAGCACCAAAGAAACAATTTTAAAAGGCGGCTACTATACTGTCAAAGTAAACGAGAAATTTAGAATTGTGGCACTCAACAGTAATGTATGTTATACGCTAAATTTGTAAGTAAATAAGATTTAATTTATACTGGTAAACAATTTATAATTATCCATGCTAAGAAAGTGATTGTTCTGAAAATCACTCGATTCTCAAAAATTTCTATGAGTCCAAAACTCATATTCAAAAAATTGAATTGGGGCCCAACTGAGGACAAAAATTATTTTAGCTCTTACGTGATATAGAATTAGAAGTGAAAATATAACATTAGACCGAACAATAAATTAATATTAAAAATATTCACGACAAATACAAAATACCTACCCTAAACAAAATAGCCAAGTACCATTGATAAAATGAAATCAATAATTAAGTTTAAGTTTAAGTTTAATTCGAATTTTTTAGGGATACATTATAGATACTTAATTCTATAAATTAAATGTCGGTGTTAAAAATTGGTTGTCTTAAAAAAGAAAAAATATTATAATTTCTTAATTGAGAGATTTTAAAAAGTACCCCTACATCAATTTTCGTATGTCATTTTTCTTGTGTGAATATGAATGGATTTTGAATATTTTAACAATTAAAAGTTGTGTAGACACTTTGTATTTCAAACTATCAATACTATTATACAAACAATTGGTTGAAAAGTTGAATTAGTAGAAGTACGTCATTGGTTTTGTCTTTTTGTTTACTGCTAGCAGTAACGCATTTAATTTGTTAGCTGAACAGCCAACGATTTTAAACAATTTTGGATGTATTCCAACATTTACTTTCAAATAAATGCGTTCTAGACTGAATATTACACTGTCATTATTTTTTCACACTTCATTCTTACGTAGTTTTTAATACGTAAGTATGCAATATTTGTAATTTTCGGAAATAATAAACATTTTTTTTAACAAAATTCCTTACAAACATCACTTTTTCTTACTTTACCCTTTTTGTTAAATTTAAAAGATTGGGATTTAAGGGTTAATGTTAACTCTAAGATATATACAAAATCTACTTGATGCCTTCATAATATTAATATTATTTTGTATATTTCGTTCTAAAGGCCTACGTATTTCAAATGATTTTCTGTATTGCCTCCTTGATAACTACCTGATAAATAGTATAATTGAGTGGTAAATTAATTAAACTGGGTTTCTAGATGGCTACTGTACGATCATGTAGACATGTATGGTCAATTACAGTGGCTAAGGGATGTTCTTGATGAGGCTGAAATTAATGGCGAGAAAGTACATATACTCAGCCATGTACCAACAGGTTCTGCCGAATGTTATTCGACATGGGCAAGAGAATACAGAAAAATTATTAATAGGTAAATTAATTATTGTCTTATAATAAATAGTAATTTTTCTAGTTGTAATATCATCGCCCGCGTATCAAAAACTAATAGCCTACATTACTCTCGACAACTTCTTCTTCATGTCTGTAAATTTCCATCATAATCAGTTCAGCCGTTTCGATAATTAACACGCTCAAACAGACAGACAGATTCATAAATTTATATATTAGTAATGAAAGGCTTTAAAGGTTCTAATAACCTAATATTAAAAATTTTGATTGTAAGGACCGTCAATGAATATGCTCTCTTTATAACCAAAAGGATTAAATTTTGTTGATCATGTTGAACTTTAATGAAAAATCAGTTTTAAAAATATTTTATTTTGTAGACACTACAATATTGTTTCGTCAAATATTGGTTTCATCAGGTGATGATTTGACAAACTTCGTTCTGTACAGGATATAACCTAAAAGGGGGGGGGGATGTTATAGAAAAATAATTAGTAAAGGTTAATTTTTACTCTATTTGATCGTTTAATGCTAGGTCGTTTTTATGATATCTGTTAACTTCTAGGCTTTCCAAATAATTTAATTTTGAAATTTTGTTTTGTATATGTAAAATTTTATATTTTAAATTGAAATTATGATTTTTATTAATTAAGTGTTCTGCGTATGTAGAATCTATTTTTTTATTAGCAAAACTATACAGAAATTCTTTAATGCGTATTTTGAAGGACCTACCAGTCTGACCTACGTAAACTTTATCACAGTGTAAATTTTATTGTTTTAAATCGAAAGTTTACGTTTTTATTGAATCGGTAAAAACAGTATCGTGGAAGCAATAGAATACATTGTGAAAACGTTTTAATGCTTCTTATTTTACATTTATTAATAATTTTTGGCAATTGTTTCACTGTTAAGTTTGAACTTTTATTAGCGATTTCATTTTTTAATCAACCCCATTTTGAGACATTTTACTTATGTGAAAGCTTTTGGCTAGACCAAAAATATATGTATGATTTCGCCCTTTGATACTATTTCCAATAACAGGCACATTTATACGTTACCGGAAGAAATATCGCCATCATACCCATTAATATCAATACTTTTGTTTATGCGCCAATATGTATAGGAGGTGAGTTAGCCCCTAATATAAATAATATTAAAATAAAAAGCATTAGGTTCTTGGTTATAAATCTATCGAAACTGTTACATGTGGAACATGATTTCGAATCTATTAATTCTCATAAGCACGCCATAATTAAAATAGCCACAAATCACTATCTAAATGGCTGTCTTGTAGGCGAATGAAGTGACTAAATATCAAAAATGTAGCAATCTGTTGCCATCTGTAACATTTGCTGCTTATTGTGGTGTTACGTAATGTACAACTAGTATTGACTATTTAATTCGGAACTGCGCTTCTCATATTATTTTAGATATGCAAATTCAATTAAAGGAATTTTTAATGGACATACCCACACCAACGAATTTCAATTGTTTTACAATCTTTCAAATCCAGATCATGCTATAGCGATAGCTTTCAATGGAGGAAGCATAACTTCATACAATTATTTAAATTCAAATTATATTATCTATAAAGCTGATGCTGAAACGAATGTAAGTTAAAAATTTCGTTGTATTATTGTTTTTGTTTTAATATTAAATGTAAATATTATCTGAACAAAAACATACATGTGAATAGGGGACAAGTTTGGAGTTTGGAGTTCGGAGTTCGGCTTCGGCAATAAAAGTATTGAAATCTGAACGAGTGCCAAGTTCCGCAGGAACATACAAGAAGAATTTACAACGTTTTTCAATTCATTTAAAGAAAAATTGTTACGTTCTTTTATTTACTCGGCTACAAAACTTGCCAAATTAAAATTCAATTTCAAGTAACGCAAAAAATTATTTTAAATCGACTGGGGAACATTGTATATTCCTATTGTAAGTTCTTCATGTAAATTCTTATCGAAATTCGCACTTGTTCAGATCTCTTTTTTATGAATATGACTGACACACTGTCTAGGTAAATGTCTTAATCAGTTTACTGCTTTAATTTTTAATTTTTTGGCATTTAAGTGAACAAAAACAATAAACATATTTGATTGATTCCTGTATCGTGCCTGTTACAGACCATAATCGATTATGAGCATTACACTTACAATTTAACGGAAGCAAATATAGCTGGAGCAAGTGTTGAACCAAAATGGTATAAATTGTATTCCTTTAAGGATGTTTATAATTTAGATGATATGAATTTGGATACCATAGATGATCTGGTAAAAAGAATGGCAGGTGATAGATCGTTGGCTCAATTGTACTACCGGTGAGTTAAAAATTTATAATAGTTAAAGAAACAATAGAGACAAATGAACTTTTAATGTTACTCGGAAAAACGTTTGTAATTGAAAATATCTTAAAATTGATTCTTGGAAACCTTACTTTTAATAAAATAATAACACAAAAGCGAATGTTAAAGTGTACCCAATGATGGTGAGCTTGAGGTGCATTCAATCAGGGGGGGAGTGTTTAGGAATCAGTAATGTGAAAAGAAAATTTACTGCATGTGTGAAAAGTTATAAAAATTATAAACATTAATTTTTGTAAAATTTGAATACATCTTTTGTTCGGAGATAATTGCTTTATACGCAGAAAATCTAATTCTTAAATTACAGTAAAAGTACAAGTAAAGTTTTTTTACCACTTTTCACAAAACAGTAAGTAAACAAACATACAACGAAACTTTATGAATTTTCAACGTCTTCTGTCATCTGCAAATTATACGTGTGTCCAGTTTTTGAGGACTTTCTGAAAAAACTACTGTGCTAACCTACAGCGATGTACCATAAACCACTTACAGTTTCGAGTTTCGTCAATTAATAAAGAAAAAGAAACGTAAATCTAAACACAACCAAATAATTCATCTTCCTTTTTGGATTTGCACTCTTAGTAAATACCATACATCGCGAGTCTCAGAATTATCTATAGGTACTTTATAGCTCCACTAGTATAAAATAATGCATTTTATCCACATCCATAGTGCAGAGTGTGTAAAATATAGGGATGTTTATCATAAGAATAAAAAACTAATAGAAAACAATGACTGAGTATGGACGCGTTGGGTTAAAATAAATAATTACTTTATTAATCGACACGTATATTTTTAAGTTATTTAGTGGGTTATCATAATGCAGTTATTATTCTTTTTCTTTTTGCTCGTACGGATTGATAACCCGTTAAATATAACTTGTTTATTAAATTGCAAGTTAAATGAAATTATTGACTTTAATTATAGATAACAACATAAATATTTTCGAAAAGAGATAATCCTATTTATCATTAATAGGTACGAAAACAAATAAAGCATTTGCAATGTAGGTATCCACATGTAAGATATACTTATATGTCTCACGTGTTTTTACAAAACAGTAAACAACAAACGAAAATTTTACGATGGTTGGTCAGCAATGTAGGCGTAGTAAATGATACATTAGATCACAGACCTAAATCTAAAATTTCGTTAATACAGATTACTACGTCCAGTCATCAATCACAACAAAAGTAAACATATACTGTGTCCCGAATAGGTAATAAACTCATTTTATTGATTATTTCACTTTATAGTCAATATTGCCAAACCTATAAAAAACAAATTTCATGGAATAAAAATTAAATTATCACTCTGATTCTCGAAAAGAGATGATATTATGTTAACATTTACGACCGCAAAATTGAATATCAAAACATAGGCTTTCGCTACCGGAATTCAGATTCGGGCTAAAGGGCCGTGGACGAAATGACTTGTTGCGTCTAGACGTTTCGTCGGCAACTACAGTTGACATCTTCAGTGATATTGCGGTTACAACGTGCGCGAAGGTTATACCTCAAAGAAATACTTCAGTAACTGCCAAAACTTTTTTTTTAAAAGCTTTTAAACAATTTTCTAATTGACAGCTTAATTTTTACTTCTTGTTTGACATCAAATCGTAAAATTCTACATTCTGAAACAGGAATGTCCTTCGTCACTATAGGAATATTTCTGATTATATTTTACTGTTTAGATATTTATTAACTATGAATTGAACTATTTGAAAAAATATCTAAAAACGCTGAATACCATCATTGAAGAAATGAATTTAATACCAAGTAATCGGTCTCATCGCTCAACCATAGACCAGGTACATAGAATTACAGATGTGATTAAAAAGACGTAAGAAAACAAACAGGCTTCAGTTTCGGCGATTATCTCTTTATCGGCGCGAAATTTCTGTCCAACGAGCATCCTCTTGAGGTCTGAGAACAGAAAAAGATCGCTGGGGCCAGATCTGGAGAGTACGTTGGATGCGGAATCAACTCGAAGCCCAATTCATGGAATTTTGCTATCGATTTCATTGATTTGTGAAACGGTGCATTGTCTTAATGAAACAGCACTTTCTTTTTCTTCAAATGAGGCCGCTTTTCCGCGATTTCGTCTTTTAACCGCTTCAATAACGCTACGTAATAGTTGTCTAATATTTCTTTTGCGTACGATTGTTAAAGAATTGTTTCCAACAAGTGCGGGTAGCTACTTTGATTTTTTCGTTTGTTGTTGCCGCACTCTTTTTTGTTTGCACGTGCATCCACAAGGTGTGTTGTTCGAGGCAGTCTTGATAGAGACATTGAGTGTGAAGGAGCGCTCTCCAATAAATAGAAACCAATTTTATTTCTCAATGTATTATGTTGAAAATATTTTAGTTGTGCTAAAATTGTGTTATTTAATATACAGTCCACTCAAGACGAATTATGATTTAAATTAGTAAATTATCCCAACATCGAAGTTCAGTTTCCGACCAGCAAGAAGGGAATCCATCGACCGAATCAATACAATAGTCGCTGTTTATGGTTTTCCCGTTTTTAAGATAGTCAATGAATATTATACCATGAGCATCCCAGATCCCAGAATACTGATGCCATAACCTTGCCAGCCGACTTTTGGTCTTTCCACGCATTGGAGTCGGTTCATCACGTGCAGACCATTCGACTCGACTGACTATCGACAGGGCTCCGGTGTGAAATGATGGAGCCATGTTTTATCCATCGAAACATGGTTCTTTCATCCATCGTCACAAATCGACGCAAACGCAAAAATTCGGATTTATTACGTTTGAACAGCTCCAAACACTGCTTAGAATCATGGATTCGATCCGTTTTTGTTTTTGGTCGATTATGAGCTCGTGCGACACCCACTTTGTACAGAGCTTTCGCATATCCAAATATTCATTCACATTCACGATATGACCAACACGTTTCATTGATATCTTGAGGGTCGGGTCTCAGCTATCTCAATCAACTTCACTTTACGGTTATAAAAAATTATTTTACGGACTTTTTTGATGTTTTCGTCGGTAACAGCCAACAGCCTCTTTGGGGCGTTCACTGCGTGCTTCGTCCTCGGTGCTCATTTCGCCTCGTTTAAATTTATCAAACCACTTTTCTACGTTTGATTTTCCTGGTGCAAAGTCCGAATAATGTTTATCAAACCAAGCCTTGGTTTCAACAGTATTTTTTTCGCCAAAAAGCAATTCTTTATTAACACACAAAATTCCTTTTTGTCCATTTTTTCAAAGTAACAAAAGTTCTTTCACTAAAAATGCTATAACTCAGATACTAATAGTGCAACAGCTGTCAAATTTATACACGCGTCTTTTGAAGGTTAGGGCTAACTAAAAATCATATGGATTTAATACTCGTAGCGCCATTTATGGGCCAGTCTACGAACTTTTCAGCTCGCCAAAGGAGTGACCTCCACTTTTCATACAAAAATTCTAAGTTAATACTACTATGAATTTGGAAAGAGCTCAAAATTGTACGCTAAATATTAAATTGAGGGTTAATTTTTCTCTGACATTGGATCTGGTTAAAGATCAAGTACAGCTCTATTAAATAACTCTTGAGAAGTCTATATTTTTGTAGCATGTACAAAGTTTATTTCGTACTAATGATAATTTTTTTTTCTAATTCATTCCTATAGTAAGCAAACGATTGACCATTAAAAGCTTGGTTTCCGTTTTCTAAAAGCAAAACTATATAAATAATTTCCACGTAACTGGCAGAGACCGCAATATTATTCTCAAACTAATTTATGAGGAAACATGCGGACGTTTTAGACAACTCAATTTTAGACGTAGGTAGTTAATATTAGTCAAAATTTTGAAAAATTATGAACATGTAGGAACTTGCCATTCACATTAGACAGCTTTGTGGAGAAGTGTAATTTACACTAATTTGTTTGGCTAGTTTTGGAATATGCACCAACTCGTAGGTTTTATAACAAATTCTCTAGGTAGCTGTTGTAATTACTTAGTTTCACAATCAGTAATTGATCTGTTTGAAAGCAAAGCGAAAATATAAATTACAATACCGTGAAAATACTAATTTAGTACTCAAATCCCATTTCTTTCTTTGCCGTTTTAAATTATTATAAGATAAGAATAAAACATTTTTCTTAAGACCGATTTGTTTTTTGTTTAGTTAAAATGACATTCTAGAAATACGAGTCTACTTTTATGTTATTTATTAAAATTGTTAACTACTGTCTAACAAGTAAATATGAATACATTAATGCGATATTAATTATGGAATTAATTCGTACCCACTACAGATTACCTCATATTAATAAGGAAAATTTTTGTTACTGTTGTCACGCCCTCGCTGAGACACGAACCCGGGATCTTTGGCTTTACGCGCCAATGCTTTTGACACTAAGCTACGAGAGATGGCAGCAGTAACAACGACCTCATTAATAAGGTAATCTGTAGTGAGTAACAATTAATTCAATAATTAATATCGCATTAATCTATTTAAAATTTACCCCTACTAAAAATTCTCCAAATATTTCAAGTAAATTTTCACGAAATTGCTAAATTTGCTCGTTATATGCAAGTGCTCTTTAAACAATGATTACATTAAGGTATAGTAGCAGTTATATATATTTATTATTTATATACAATGAACAAAGGTAGTCAAAAGTCTTATTAGTAAATTATCTTCAGGAAATGATGGTTATATATATAATTTCCTAACAATGACCACCGGCCGTGATAACCTTACCTATTTCATTTAACGTTTTTAATTTTCTAAAAAGTATAATTAACATGTATTACCATAAATATTCCCAAATATTGTAGCAATTGTAAATTATAGTTTTTTAAGGAAATATTGCAATGGGTGTAATATTTTTAATATCTAGAGTACATTTTATTTTCTACAGTTAAAGATGTTTATATTTTGTTTTCTAAAATACGATTATCGGGATAATCACGACCCGTATAGACAAACAATCTTTTTAAAGTTCGTTATAGCTGTAATTGTGACCAAACATTTGTAAGAGTTGTTTAAAGACAATTTGTTACAGTCGTACAAAAACGTATGCATAATTGGGGACTTTTAAGTTTGTCTTGCACCAGATTTCTTCCAATACTTCTTGTTCGTTATAGGGTAATCCCAATTACATGTATTTAAGACAAATAACTGATCAACGACTTCTTCTGCTTCTGTTGTGCCTGAGATTGTTCTGTTAAAATTAGGGCTGCCCAAGTCGAGGCATTTTTCAAAATATCGTCTTGTTCAGGAAAAGATGGAAATAATGTAAACAATAGAAGACAACATCGATAAATTCCTCAGTCTTGTGTCAGCCCTAATTAAAATAGCTATTAGAAATTACAATTACCAAATAACCGTCTGTAAAACCTTCTCAAAAATTTCTTTCAGAAACAAGTACAAAAATTCAGATCCTTTCATTCAACAAGAATGTGATAAGGAATGTATGGCTGAGAATATCTGTGAAACCGTCACTTCTTTGTATTTGGACGACACTCAGTGTAGTGTGCTCGAAGATATTATGAGAAATTCTTAAATGTAAAGATCATCATCAACAAATAAAACTAAAGAGCGGAGTTACTTCTTCAACTTTTCCTTTACTGTGATTTTTCATTTAAGTATATTTATATAATAAATAATAATTACATGTGTATCGTATCGTCTACTGTAAATCATTTAATTGAATGTAATATTTTATCACTTGTTTTGTATAATTGCCCCTTTATTTAAATGTATTGCTGAAAGTTACGATTATAGTTATTAAATAAGTTTTGCAATAGAATATACAAATAATTTACATTAATTAATTATTCATGCAAAGTTCAACGTAACATTGATTCCAGAAGCAATTTAAGAGCTGAGAAGTGCTTTCATTGAATTGTTTTTATTGCGTCGGTTGTACTATTTTCCTAGAATTAATAATTATTGCGACAGTTTGTTGACCTCAGAAAGATCTCTTTTTAATGCTGCAAATACTTGATACTTCCTATTGGTGAGAAGAAGAATTGCTTTAATATCAAATTACAAAGGAAAGCGAAATAATATTAGTAGCCTTTAATATTTATCAATCATTTTGTCAGCATTCACAACGGTGAAACTTAATTTATCGAATGAATTCAATTAATAATATTTTATTATTACTATATTCAACATAATATTAATACTAAGTAAAGTTTTTTCGGTACACTGTTGTTGAAACATAATTAATTAAAGGTAAGAATATGTTTCGATCGGGCGGTCTTTATCATTATTATTATTATATTATTAGTATTAATCTACTCTTGATAAAGACCGCCTGGTCGAAACATATGTCGAGTTTTTCGAAATAGATTCGTTGAAACATTCTCTTGTCTTTTATTCTCTTATCTTTAACATAACATTATCTTAAAAAGTATTTAGATTTCACATGAGAACAATTCAAAAACGGTTATCTAAATCAAAAGTAAAACAACATGGACATTTTAGAACCAAAATCGAAATTGTTCAAAAATTACTTTGTTTCTGATGACGATATTATAGTAAATGATTATAATACTATTCTGCTCCCAGTCTGGTTACAATGCTTAACTTAACTCTGAACAAAATTCCTGAAAATAGCTTCTTGGTCAGTTTAGTGCTCCTCATCATGCCGACAGAGCACCGATCAATTTACATACTACCTTGAAACAGTATTCAACAAATTACTATAGGCCGGGGTTCAATTTGACAAGTCGAATTCCTTAATCAACGGAGGGGCCTTGTCAAACATCATGAACTTATTTGAGCAAATTTCTTTATTAATGTTTTTGAAAATTAACCCTGTCAAAGCTTATAATATTGTTAATTAATAACTAATTAGTAACTAGTATTTATAAATATAAATATGGAATCAACAGAAACAACTACTCCGTGGGCTCATACCCCAACCGGCATTGAATTACAGTGTTGATTCGGGAAGATTCTAAAACGAAGATACGAAAGATATCTAAAAAAAGAAGGATTTAAGATCCTTACTCGTCTAAATATTAAGATCAAAGGTTCCACATTTGGAACGACTAAAGAGGCACAGCAAACCGAAAGCCATATCCCACAACCGGTTTCGAACTATTGGGTCTCTTTTAATTCCTTCTTTTTTTTATATCTGTCGTACCTTCGTATTAGAATCTTCCCGAATAAACACTGTAATTCAGTGCCGGTAGGGGTATTAGCCCTCGGAGTAGTTGTTTCTGTTGGTTCCATAATTATATTTATCATATAGCTTGTAAAAGCCTTTCTGCCAGCGCCCACCTGATGAGACCCGATAGGTCGAAACCGGTCGTGGGATGTGGCTTTCGGTGCGCTGTGCCTACTGTGTAGGACGCGTTCCAAATGTAGGATCTTTGATCTTAATAGTTAGACGAATAAGGATTTTAATTCCTTCTTTTTTGGATATCACTAGTATTTATGTTAAAAAGATTAAATAAGTTAAGGTTGTTAGTGCCCTTTTTATTCAAATGGTTACAAGAAGTTCAAAGAATCGATTAAGGTGAAACAGTTAAACTCAAAGTTTTGTAACTACAGTTTCTACTTCCATAGTTTTGCTTGTTTTTTTTTAAGAACACACTATAGATAAATTGCGTGTAAACCTATTCTGGATTCAGAAAAATTTAAACTAAACGTCTGGTTGAAGTTAAGATAAGCAATTTGTGAATATTTTAAATCAGCCAGTTTAATCGAATAGACTTCGAATAGAAAGCGAGATTTTTTTTAAACAAAAGTGATAGGTATAGGGGCAGTAAATAGCAATAGAACGATGTTAAATCTGTTCATATTAGATTTGAAATTCAAGTAGTTATTCGTTCTGTTAATGGAAGCTATTTTGAAGAATGATTCCTTTTTGTTCATTTGACAATGTAAGGTAATTTGGACTAAAGACTTATACTCGACACCATTAATCTAAACCAATTTGATTTCTGCCAACTCTATACAACTTCCGATCTGGTCAGTTTGTCAAGCACTTAGAAGCTACTAATGGGATCTACCATGAATGTTTTCATTTGATGACGAGAAGGGAAAAGACGATTGAAGAAATTATTACTGATTTCTTAAATACAAAAAAAAATGTTGTTTTAAAATCCTCCATTATCTGGAATTTCACCTGAAATTTGAAATGTAGACAAATGATATATACTGATCTTGTATGAATTTTGGTTTTACCGGTTTGGAGTCTTTGGGTTTATATGTTATAAGTGACGAATAAAATCAAATAGCACTGAACCAAAAGTAAATATATAATTGACTAATAAATTTTAAATGTGGCCTAGGTGTAAAAATGAATATAAAATTGAATGAAGTGAAGAATTTATGTTGTTGCCAGGAAGATCGAAAGAGAACTGATTGTAGTTATTAAAATAATATTGTAGAAAGATAGATAAGAGGGGAGCTAGAAGTTTGTTAGTCATAGTAGGGATGAAATTGAAAAGGTCGATAACATACAATGCAGAAAACCAAAATCACCGAAGAAACTCATTGTAAAATTGTTATTAGGAAAGGTAAGAATTATAGACGGCATGCTGTTAGTACACAGAGTTGAATTGTTAAGAGGAATTATAGGAAAGTACTGAAGCAATTAAATTATCGTTAAGCGAAGATACAGAGCAGGCAAAGAGCAGGTATAGTAATAGAATTGTAAGAAAAGAATATTTACATGTTAACAATATGATACACTATACAATAGAATAAAAATTGAATATACCATAACTACATTACATCTTAACACCCTTGAAATAAATTGCAATATAAACAGTTAAAATTGTTGGCTGCAACAAAGATAAAATGACAAAAAATAAACGTAAATTAAAAATCGCCACACCGTTTTACATAATGATCTTGAATTCTTTAGTATTGATAAAAAAAATAATATGCGTTAATATAATTAAGCTCAAAACAGTAAAACTGATTTAATGATACATAGAAATTAACAAATTTCCTTGACAGTACAGTAATATAA
This sequence comes from Agrilus biguttatus, assembly GCA_963921985.1. Lineage (NCBI taxonomy): Eukaryota > Metazoa > Arthropoda > Insecta > Coleoptera > Buprestidae > Agrilus > Agrilus biguttatus. The sequence continues at coordinate 35,048,795 of OY998117.1, forward strand.
ATAAAAGAAATAAGTAAAAAGAAGGTCCTTATCTCACTATTATCTGTTTGTGGTAAGCGGTTTGCGGTGTTGAAGTAAAAAATAATGCGGCGGTACATGCGAAAATAAGTTTTATCATGTTTATTTGCGGAATAAAAGATGACAGTTGGCGACCAACTGTCAACTATCGGTGAACGTTCTGTCCGTTGCTCCTGTTTCACCGAGATTTAATAATAATAACAACATAAAACATTACTACGGATTGGATTGGGTACAATAATTATTATCGTCGAAAGTGTGGGCTTGGAAAAAGGGAGAGAGAGAGAGAGAGACAGTAGACGTACGTACATTCATATAGCCAACATATCGAGTTGACTGACGCAAGCCCGCGCCTTTCAAACGCACTTTAATCTCACTTTGGATTAGTTGCCATCAATTAGTTGTCTTGGTTGGACGAGCGGCTTCTATAAGTTAACACGGACAATCTTGAAAAAGAAGCGCGTTTTACAGTTCTAACGCGTCGATAGTTGTAACAAAGCAAATAAGTAGTAGACGTATACGGTGGGAAAGTTGTGTGACAGACTCTTGTCAGTGTTAACGCGGCTATGTGTTAGCACATAAAAATAACTTTTTCTTTGGTGAGAGTTTTAAACGGTAGTATGGCAGAGGAGAAGATGAGAAGTAGACAAGAAAGTACCGAAAGCTTGGAATCAGCACAAACTTCCGCATCATCCACCACAAGCACGTCCGAAGAGTTTTCCGACGACGATAAGGAAAACAATGAACTTGATATTGACGACTTTCAGATCATCAAGACTGTCGGTAGGTATTTATTTATAAGTCAAAGTCATTACACAAATATATCTGGTGTCTCATTTAAAATTAACAGCGTGAAAAAAATATACAAAATTTGCATAAATCATTCAGGAAAATGTAATACTGGCTAACTTGCCTCTACCTCGCAGTTTCATTGGAAGATCCTCAGGTAGATGCTTATACATTAGTATCAGATCTCTGTTAAATAGACAATCATTCGAATGTGTAAACAATAAATCGTTCTTCATTCTTAATTAGTATTTCATCTACTTTCAATTTTTAACTTAACCGTTAAATATACGGTGGGTATATAGCTAGTCGATCATTTTAAATTCAGCTTAATGTGATGATTATTATAATATGTGCATGATACCTGAAGAATTCCCAGTAAAGACGACGAAAAATCGCTGAAGTAATTTAACTCACCCTGACTCTCCTATTTTAATTAAAATGAAAACCAGTGATATGCAGCAGCTGCCTCTAAATTAATTAAAGAAGTAAAACAACAAACAAAAGGAAAGTTTCACCAAATTTTATTAGAAAAATCCTAACAAGTTTCAGTCAACGCGACAGAGTATTTGTTGTACTCTACTCCTTTGAAAATGGTCGCGTTGACCGAAACTTGTTAGGATTTGTCTAATAAAATAAAAAGTGAAACTTTCCATTTGTTTGTTTTTTTACTTCATTAAGTATGTTTTACAACAGTTGCACCCCACAAAGTGTTAAGTCTAAATTAATTTATGAAAGTTTATGTAAAAAAAGAAAAACAGTATTTAACTAGCATTAGCATGCAACTTGTCACACCTTAATGTTTCTGTCAAAAAGTAATTGTATTGTTATGTTATAACGCTACTCACCAATTTAAAAACAATTTAAAATACTTACTGAAAAGAAATAGTCTGAAGGTTACTGATATTTAATTTTTATGTATATTTTCGTCAGCCTTTAGATATTTACTATTATCTACTGTCTAGGCATGTTAAAAAATGGAAAAAATACCGCTAGTCATTAAGAAAATATGGTGACAAACTCTAATGTTAAACTACACTGTTATTTGTTCTTAAATGCAATTTTATTGCTTGACTCCTTTTCTTAATACATGTCAAGGTAATAAAAATTATTTCTTTACTCCGTTCAAAGTTAACGTAGAAAGCAGCTAATTTCAAAAGCTATTAAAGTACCTACTCAAAGACAATATTGTAAAATGATTAATACTTCTTAACTTTTTGTTTGTAAACATTACTTTCCCGAACCATTTGCAATCGATCAGGTAGTAGCAGAAATTTGAATTGCAAAGTAATATGCTATAAAGATAATGGTACACCTGTAGCCACATTCGGTAAATCATTTAATCCAACAATAACTACGTAAAATACGCGGTTATGGCGTTGAGAGATAGTTAAGTTAATTCCACATCGTAATGAAACTATTTTAATTCATAAAAATAACAATCAATATATTGCTGATGAATGTGTCATTGAATTTTGAGAAAAAAGATATAGCATTGATAAATAATAAATGACACTGTAGACTACAATTTTCTGTCACCATTTCAATTGTTGAAATTTTCTTCTAAATGTAATTGTGCACTTATTATTGTAACCTTCTGGATATTTATAATATTGCAATGACACAATAGTACTGATTATTTTATGTTTGTGTATGTAAAACAGCGAATTTGATTTGAAATACTATTTAATGTTGAATTCTATTTGCATATCAAATTCACAATTTGAAGGAAACAATCTGCTGTGTTATCAATAATGTGAATACATCCTTATATTAATAAAAAACTGCGGCAAATAGCCTCATAACTTGAAAAGCAACAGTTTCTTGATAACGTTATCTTGTCCTTTGACTTGTAATTACAGAAAATTAAAAATGGAATTATCAGTACATCATCGCAAAATAATTATTAGTTATCAAAGAAAAAAGATTGCTCCTTATCTGAGCTGAGTAATGAAATTTATTTTACATTTTTAGAGAAATTATAGCTTACAATTAGTTCGATTTAAATTCTCTACCAATAAACCTAGTCAATATTATAGAAGAAAGCGGAACAAACAAGTTGCCCCATTTTTGACTGCGTCGTCAAAAAGTGTACATTCTCGAACTTAGCAGTTATTATTTGTGTAACAGCAAATGTTTTGCCTGTGTAGCTTACGAAGTATGTTTTTCAAAAAAGTATTTGATAATTATTTTTGATTCATTTCTGCGAATCTTTTAACATACCGTTTGTTGTGTAACACCTTATTTATTAATAATTAAAAATACTAAAAAATGGAATAAAAAACACTAACTCGACTTTAAGAACTACAAATTTGATTTGGTTAAACATTATGTAAATTCCAATTAACAAATATACGTATTTTGATTTCAAAAAATCATTATCGTACGTAATATATTGTTAATGTGTCCTAAAAATTGACTTTGTCAGCAACTGCTGTACAGCACATTTAATGCAGGAGCTGTTAATATAATTTCATCATTTAACATTACTCCCACTATAATGGACTAGAATATTAGACTGGCTATGTTTGGTTTTATACTTTTTTAATTACTATTTCTTTTCATTTTCGTTGTTGTTTACAATAATCTATAAACCTTCAAAAAAGTTTCACGTTTAAGTATCACTTTAGATCGTTAAATTAGTTATTTTTTTTTCTTTTCAATTGCTTTAAACGAGTTGAAATTGAGGTTTAATCAAATAGTTGTTTTCAATTAAATACAATCTCTTAATCTAAATATATTGTTGGTAATTTTCGGTGTTTTGTGTTGTGGTTCGCTGAACCCAATTTTCGTCAAGTCAATCACCTTTCTTTAACCATCCAACTCTCTTTGAAATTGATGCTTTTTTGTCAAACGAATAGCGAAAATGTTGCAAAATGTTCCTTCTTAGTTACGTAATACTTTTTTTTCGAAGAACGGTTGAAAACTTATCACGTTTTTTTTTTATAGATCAACTGGATTTCTACATACCTAATATACTTTAGAATACTAATTAGTAGTAATGTTTCCCCATAATAGATAAGTAGTACGAAATTGTAGATAAACTATTTCTTATTGCATTGGATTGTATAGCAAATTATTTTTTATTGCATGAGTAAGGTTTGGGAGTTTATGTTTCCCGAAAATATTTGCTATAGGGTGAAAGCAAACTACAAACTAGAAGTCTATTAAGTAGAAATAAAATTAGTGATCTAAAGCACGTTAAAATAATGATAGATTCATATAAAAAAAGAACACACATAGTGAATTTTCCAATGTCTACTGTTATTTTAGCTTAGACAATCTCATTAACGAAAACCTTAATTAACTCAGAATATTGTAGTGGTAATAAACAAGGTCACGTAAACATTATAATGTCAATATTGTTTTGGTCCAATTTTTGAACTTGACAAATGGACAAAATTGACTGAGCAGAATCAAACAATTAAAAAACTAATTAAGAGCATTAGTACAATAATATAAAAAGAACCTTGTCAATCTAAATACTGACAAGGTAATTCATAATTACATCAATTAAAAACTATGAATAATGAAGATGAGCCAAACAGTTTCTATTTATCGGAATAAACATGTGCCAATAGATTGATATGGATAATTTTATACACAAAACAAGAATTACTTATTGAACGTTTTAGATTTAAAATTATGCTTCGTGATTCTGACCTATGACTATTTATATAAATAAAACAAAAATTCCTTTTCTATGGACTATAAAGATCTACAGATGTTTTATTCTTCTTTCTGGAAATTAACTGTTACTTAAATAGTTTGTTTTACAGTTAAGATTATTATCAAAAAGTGTTTATTATGTATTTTCAAAAGATATAAAGTGTAATTTAAAATGTAAAAGATAATGTTTCAATTACAACTAAAATAATGCAGTTTAACTTACGCATATGTGTTACTTAATAGTAATAATACAGAGAACATAATAGTGTTGCAGTTTCACTTTACAGGCTACAAGTTTCTTTTCCGGTTTCTATCTTGTGCATATTCATTTCTGTAATTACTTTAATCACAAAGATAAGACACTCATGCAAAATTCATGAACTTGTAGATAAATTCTGTCAAATATTAGTTTAAAAATACTGATTCGTTATACTTTCCTGCAGTTTACATAACTTATTCCTATCAGTAGGGGAGAAATCGTCCGTACATGACATAATTGCTAGAAACGTATTTAGACTGCTAAGCTAAACCAATTGAAGGGCAAACAAATACAAAAAGTGAAAATCAACATCTCACTTTGTACTGGTGATTTATAATATCCAAAATGATTCATTAATTGTAAAGTTAGTAATTTGAAAAACATCGTAGGTATGTTTATCTCAGAAATGATTTTTGTTTTAACTTCATCGACTACCCTTAGAAGATTGATGAACATGATCTATAATACACATTTGACGTTTACATGTAAAGTAAGTGGGGAACTGTATATTTTAGGTAAATAAATGGGCTTTTATACACTTCAGCTGACACTGGCCACGAATAAAATTTAAATTATCTTTAATAAGTATTTAACCATACAATGTATATAAAACAATGCATCATAATTTCGTCGTAAAAGAAACTGTTCCTTTTATTAAAAATTATTAACTATTACCATTTATGAAATTTTGCCTAAATAAGAAGATATATAATCACATACAAAACCGTTGCATACATATTCATCCATTCATAAAACTTTTTATGACTTTCCATTGAACGAATGGGAATCGCAATATTTTTTTTTATGAGAACTTAATTTGCAGTTTGATGGACAATTGAATTTCTTGAATTAAATCGAATTGTATCATTTATTAATTCTACTAATAGAAAAAAACATGAAGTATAAAAAAAAAATTGAACAAGTCGATATTATTATTGCTGTTATATGATTCCTTAGTGATAAAGAACTAAAACCGATTGATATTCATCGTGAGATATGTGCAGTTTACGGACAAAACATTATGAGTGATGGAATGGTAAGGAATCTGCACCGTGCAATCCAGAACAAAAGACGTGGCAAGTTGAGCAAGGAAATCGTTTTGCTGCATGACAATGCACGTCCGCATGTGGGTAGTCGGACCAAAGATCTCATCGCATCTTTTCACTGGGAAACTCTAGATCATCTTCCGTACAGCCCTCATCTGGCGCCCACTGACTACAGTTTGTTTCTGCACTTGAAGAAACATCTGGGCGGTCAGCGTCTTCAAGACGATGACGAAGTCAAAACAGTTGTGATGCAGTGGTTAACAAGTAAGGCGGCAGATTTCGATGAGAAGGGAATTCAAAAAATGGTCAAACATTATGACAAGTGCCTCAATATTGAAGGAAATTATGTAGAAAAGTAGATTAAGGTATAGACTTTCATGTAAAAATAAAATTATTAAGATGTCTTTGCACGTTTTTTATTAATTTCAAAACGGTACTTACTTAAAAAACATGCCTTGTATCTACAGATGCCGTTCACTACGCTACCTGTATTTATTTATAACATATACAACATACTTCCCTTATTTATTAATTTAAGTTTCATGTTTACATGCACAGTACAAATTACTGTGAGAACTGGTGACAGACAGATAAAATAACACAACCGTTGAATACACAATGAAATAAATAATAATTGATAATAATAACTTATTTGTGTCAATGTGTTCAATAATATAATGATAATAAAGAGATTAAGGAAATTTCCAATCCCTGTTCTCTCATTAAATATTATCTATCATACATACAAAATCCGTGTAAGGTTAACTGTTTTTATTTTATTATTAGTTCATCGTATGTGCGTGTTATAATAATAAAATCAACAACTATATATCACTGAAATGTTTCCATATTTACTAATGATTACGTGTTAATAAATTTATTATTTTGAAGAATAAAAATACTATATAAATAGAGTCTTTTACTCTGGACTCTATAGTAGAATTCAGACTCGGGTTAAATGTTTAAATCTTAAAAGATCTAAATTTATTTTTATTTAATATAGATAATAGAGTTTGTTGAAGTGGACGATTCTCGAAACTGTTGTTTTAACTAACATGCTAGTTTTTGAGTAAATATTGTTATTTGTATCAGATGTTGGATAATATTTTTTTATTAAAAATATTAGTTAGCAAATACTAAAGGGTAAAAATATTCCATTGGAGTGGCTAAAATTTTGAATAAAGAGGTGACTATCATGTGCAGAAGCTAATATTAATCGAAATTCACTATTTAGCATGAAGAGGTTATAAGTGAAAGAATTGTATCACAAATCCGTTCAACATATGTAAGCTGTTACATTTTGAGCAGTGTTTATAAGTAGGACAAAATTTCTATTTTAATATTTGATTTTTTTACATGGGCGCAACTCTGTCTGCAACATCTATGAAGCTATTTTTATCCTACGGACCATACGCACGAAGTTAATTTTGTTCACTGTATTTACTCATATACATACGTATATAAGCATTAATGGGAATATGTAACAGTTGAAAATGGAAAATTCATGCCGTTTTGGAAAATAATCGATAATTAAACAAGGCATCTACAGTTTTATTTATGTAGTAGCATATTTTCGGCCTAATTTGTATTTTTCGTAGACCACAACATTGAAAGGCAATTAGCGTGAAGTTGACGACCGGAAACTTTCAGTTAATTATTTTTAAAGGCAATTTTATTTTCCCGCTTTTAAAGTAGCCATTCGAATGTAACGGGTAAATGATAATGGGACTGCAGTTCTATAATTTCATTATTATTTTGTTTTGACCAGGGGCGTCGTTAAAGCCATGGTAGACGTATGACAGTCCAGGGTTCACTACAATCTACTAGTGGATTTCCATATCTTGGAAGTCATAATTACTTTTCCTGTGTATCGCCCAATAACCCCCATTGTCTAGAATTAATATTAATTCCAAATTAATACAAAAAATAGCCTCAGTGCGCTAGGCTATTGAGGAGTTCCCGGGGTAGGGATAATGTAATCTGAGAATGACTCGGAAAAACTCAATAATCCCTTGATATGAACTCATTTGCTTATTCCGTGTTATGGAACACAGCTATTTCCTTATAAACAAGAACAAACTAAAACACAGTAAATGGGGACTGAAGAGGGTAACTTTGTTATCGAAAATCTCTTCGGACGTTTAGTGTAGTATTTTGGTGATGATTGAGCTATTTACTGTGTTCTACAATACAACTAAAGTTTGAAGTCTTCTTGATTAAAAACAAACTATTACTGAATTACAAAAAATTAAAATGTCAGGTCACAAAAAATCCCTGGCTATATAAATATGCATATAATAATAATTGCCCAGTAAAATGAAATTTCAAATCAGAGCAACTTAAACATGAGTTTCTTTTTATCATTTTATTATTTAAGAGATTTGTTGCCTATTTCTAATTTGAAATTCATCAAAAAATCAGTTTCGGATTTAAAGTTAAAAAATATAAATTTTCCACATACCCTGTAGGTCCCTAATATGAAACCATATTAATGATTGCAGACAGTGTGTGAACACCATCTTATTTATTTGTATTCAATAAAGTTTAACAAGATCATTTTCTAATTAAGAGATTGAAATCGCGCTCCACGTTTGACAGTTTGGATAAAATACTGATCAAGAACATATTTTTGTTCAAATTAATATTAAACATGTAATTTGCATAATTGAATAAGTTCTCAGTAGTTGTAAAGTGTGAAGTCACTTTAGTAAAAGTTAAATGAATTAAACTTTCAGAATTGGCAAAGTTGCTGAAGTTATATTTCAAAATTTGTATTTTTGGTGCATAAGCTTTCAGCGACTTTACGTTTGGCGTTCGTCCATGTTCTATGATAAGATTTTCTTCATATAACAAATTTGATATTTCAACAGTGCAAATTTAGATGTACATTATTAATTCAACTTCGTTTGGGTTATACTTTACGGTTAAAATAATGTAGGATTCAATAATTATTTACGATTTTTTGTTGAAGTCTTTGAAACCGTAATGCACAGATTGCTTTTAATGCTACAAGCGGAAGTGAGCGAATTACTATCCTAGTTTGTATTGCATTTGTGTACTCGTGAACAAGGCTTAATAAGCCGAAACATATGTAGAGTTTCTAATATAAACTGTTTGAGACTTTAATTTGCAATTTCATTTGTTTATTATTATTTTATAAAATGTTTCATAAAAAACCGAGCTTTGAATCTATTAATAGTATTACATTTGTATGAATGTAGCAGTAAAGAGTTTATTTTATTTAAATAATAATTTGTATTTTAAAGTTATTTAATACCTGATCATATATTGTTTAGAAACAATGATTTTAGAATTTTCCGAATTATTCTTGGGACACCATAGTTTTTAGGTCATTAGCAAACATATAAACAACTTTAGTTTTTACAAAAAGTAAGTATTTAAAGAACATATTGTTTCTGTATGTAAAAAGTAAATACATTTAAAATATTCGCCGTTATCACTTGGTGAAACATTACAAAATTTGAAATAAAACAACTTCGAAAACATTCACTGTAATTTATTAACTAAACTCTATACGTATTTCGCCTTATAATATATAATTGATACTCCTGAAGATACCCTTATAAGGCGAAATACGTACAGAGTTTAGTTAATTAATTACAGTGAATGTTTTCGAAGTTGTTTTATTTCAAATTTTAATAAATAAAATAAATAATTTAGAGTTAAAGAAGATATAAATTGAAATACCCTTTTTTGTGGGAAATATTTCTCAATATCCTTAATAGTTATTTAATATAGAAACCTCAGATAATTAATTAGTTGAACTATTGTCGAGTATAATTTAATAAATTTTGTTAAAAGCTCTTAATGGTTTTACTGCTATTCGTTTCTACTATTACTTTTGCTAATGTTGCTTTGAAAATCTCTATTTAATGCATTCTGATACTTAAGTTATTTTCTGTTTTCTCTTCATCTTTTTATACTTTCAAAAGCTAAATTCTCAATTTGTTTAATTCTTTAAAAATAGTTTTAAGCATGGCACACTTCACTTTATTTTTGTTTTGGTCTAACGTACAAGTAACTAGGTGCTTCAATTATCCATGACAAATTAACCAATAGAATATCCTTGCTTTAATTGTTATTACCAAATCAATGACGCTTATTTAGTGTAACTGTATAACATGCAGTTAAATTGAAAGGAAGAACCTCTATAGAGTTATTACGTTATTAATAACGAAAAAGTTAATAATAACTAATTTATTGCAAATATTGCGGTGTGATAATTAAGGAAATATCGTCTTCAACAGTTATGTTACCTTCAAACGAAAACACATAGAAGTAAAAAGAGGTTCTACCGAATAACCTTCGAACGTAGTGTGGAGTCATTAATAAATCTGAAGTGTAAAATATTTGTATTTAACTGTTCTTCGATTGTTTCCTGAATTACCCATGCGTTTTACTAGTATATAACATAATAAGGGTCTCATTTAATAAATAATATTATGTACTTATAGATGCTGATAGACGAATTTGACCAAGAACTTATACTGTTTTTATTAATTTAGTTTACTTATCTATCACGTATATAAGCTACGTCGTCGATTCAATTGCACAAGTAGATACCTTAGTAAGGAACTTGTCTAACATATGGAATATACAGGGTCATTCAAACTGAGTGGTACATTAGAAGTTTTAGGGAAACTAAGAATGTTACAGATTTGAAAATTTGAGAGTAGCGGTTATGGGATTATTAAGGATGATCTAACTAAAATAATTTCAACTGTCGGGCACTTCCGGTTATACTTTTATATTTATATTATTTATATATTTTACGATGAATTAGTATGAAACATAAATTTTTAAGGTGACTTTGATAACCAACTTGTATACCTACGATGAATAGTTTCTGAGATGATTTAATTTATTGGAAAAAAGATTGCACCGCAACCGAAAGTATAAAATATCACATCCATAAAAAATGAAATGACTTATAATGTTGAAATTTTTACTAGTTATAGTCAAGTCTAATAAGGCTAACGTCATGCCAAAACTAAGGTTTATAATTTGTACAGGGCGTTCAGAAAAAAATCCAAATTTTAAAAACACGAATAACTTCATTTTCTCAAACGGCACCTAGCTTTTCTTATTTTGTAATTCGATTCCTTTGTTTATCCTCTTTCGATACATATTGATATTTAAAATGAGAAAAAATTAAATCAAAATAAAAATTATGGTAGCCTTGGTCTTGCATATTTAGTTTTGCTCCTGATATTGTGTACTCTTGCTCTTTCTTTAATCCCATAGCTAGTTTTGTAAGTACGATCGCACTTTTAAAACTTGTAAATAAACCTTCAAGACTATTTACATATCCATAATTCTTAGTTGTCTTATTCTGTATACTTTTCGAAATTTATATTCTTACGTAATAAAAAGAAAGTATTGAATATTAGCTGAAAGGTTTTTGTTGAAATCTCTCTAGTAACATTTCATTTTAAAGGTTTTTTGATACATAATATACAAAACTGATCCATATTAATTAGACATTTAGACTAAATCGTCCTAAAAGCAGTTACTGATAACTCGAAGTGTAAAAAAGTTTGGAACTTTTATCGTCAATAGTTATTATGTTTAAGAAAGAAGTAAAAGAAGACGGTAACCTTTATAAAGGTGCGATAGTTCTGCAGAATTTCATGGTTTAATAAGCAACGCCATAGTTAAGTAAAAAGTTGAAACCATGAGTTTTTTTTAACTTTTGTAACACCAATATTGCACAAGAACCGTTTACGTAAAACATTAGTTCTCTACGTAGATATAAAGAGATATGGGTTTTATATAGAAAAAGACTCGAAAAGACAATATTAGGTAAGATTTTGTGCAAACCGCAATAAGTACAGATAAAAAAACAAACAAAACAAATAGGCAACCTACTAATCTGCAGTTACTGTGCCTTTTTCTGAAACGAATGTCTCGAAAATGGATTTTTACTCTCTAATATTGTTAAAAGTTACTTAGACAATTTATATTAAATTATGGTAAAGGTTGCACAATGAAGTTAATTTACCTACTTACCTACAAAACGTTTATAGCAATGTATAGGAATAAATTATTATTTCTATGAATTTAATTTTGCTTAAATAAACATAAGATATACTCATCATTTTTTACTAACAAAATCTATTTTTAATTTCAGTAGCAGTAAACCAAATTTATAGATTTTAAACGGTGTGCTTAATCTATTTACAAGGAAGTTTATACATAAATGACTTTATCTTACGATAGGTAGTAAAATATAAACTTGAAGCTTCAAGGTTTGCGCAATTTTATGTTTCATAATAAGTAAAATCCTAAAATTGAGCCTGAACTAAAATGACGTAATCTCGAAACAGACTCAGAATAGCCTCATTTTACAATGAATCTCAGTAGCTCCAAGGTAGACCACTGGACTGTCTCTCGGGTAAAAATATTGGCTACTTCCAAGTGGGGTGGAGCCGCAGTACTACTCAAATCTCCAATTCAGAAGATTTTCGCAAACTTTATTAAATCGTATCGGTAAACGTTGTCTTCTCCAGAAAATTCATTATATATTTTTGTCACGTTTCAGTTCTTGTTCTGTTGACCTAAGCAGAATTTTAAACTGTACAACACGAAATATTATAAAGATGTCATTCATTGCTCTAGTTCTTTGTAAAATTTGTCGTCATTGCTCTTTGCGGCTCTTCTGGTAATTTAATCCAGCCTTTTCTCCTGGTACCCGTTTTCGGAATCTTTGCCTTCCTCTACTTCCAACCTTCGCGTTTTTTAAAGGTGTTACCCCTTGGTGTTTGGCACCTGGGGCGAACCCTCTCCCACCGAGTTAGAGAAGATCTTTACGTAGGTAAGTAACTCAATCCGGTATTTTTACTGAAGGTTTTTATGGCCAGTTCTTTAATTATTTTATGAGTAATAAAAATCAGGGTTTCTTCTTCATTTGTTCCATTTGTTAAAGAACGTGAGAGTCCAAATGCCCAATTTATTACCGAATGTATTAATATTTCATTCCGGCACTGTTAGATTCTGGTTAAAATGAATTATTAATACAATTTTTTATTTAGAACAACATTCAATGTTTGAATCAGTTTTATTTATAATTTTTTTAAATTTAATTGACTAGACTCAAAATCGTAGGCGGATTTAATGACCATTCAAAAATAACGAATTACAGAGATTCGTTTTTTGGTTCATTGATAAATGATGCGTACATAGAGGTAACTGATATATTTTACGTCACTGTCATTTATGGTTCAACATAAATTGCTTATTTGGCACTTGTTCTACTAACGATTATCAAAAAATATTTCCGTACACGATTTTTTTCCACCCACAGAAGTGTCTATAAATAATTTTTTATTCAGTTATTATTTTTAAAATTACAATTTTATTACAGTCAGTTTTATTATATTTATTCACTGTTAAAGGAAACGTTTAGTAACAATATTCTAGAGATACATGAAAACATCATAAATTATAAGCTTAAATTTAAAAAGAATAGCAGACCTACATAATTGTTGCAGAAAATTTAAAAGTTAAACAAGAAAAGAAGTCTGTCTGATGTAACCATTAACTTTCAAAACACTTTTACAAATACCTCGGCCTGTTTTCAACCACTATTTTATATATTTTATGCCTTTCTAAAAATCTGACTTTATGCGATTTTGTTTCCAATTTATCAAGCTCTTATCTTACCAAATATTGACCTACAATAGATTTTGTGTACATTTATAAACACTACTTCTCCTTGCACTACATATATTCTCTTTATTAGGATTGGTAAAACGTATAAAGAAACAAATAACCAAATATGACCAAAGAATGCAGTATTTACGTTATTTATGCCAAAAAATTCTTTAAATTCTTGGCGTAAATCATTGAATCTTTTATTGTCTTGTTATGTTTGCTAATGTTCGTTGTACCAATCAACTGAAACATATGTTTAGGAAACTTTACATGTTTAAATAAGTTAAACCTTGTGATAATTGTACAACTATAACTAACGATTTGAACTTGAAGAAATCTGAATTCCACGATATTTACTTTATTAAAACAATTTTTCTTTGAAATCCAAACCTCAAAGTAGAAATGATAATTTAACAATCCTTAGCTATAAGTAAAATTTAATAGCTTTACCTATTTCACGAGTTTTTGTTAGTTCTTTAGCGTTACATAGGCTGTACCACCCAGAGGCGAAGTAGCATTGGACCCCATTAAATACAAATGTATAGAATGAGTTTTAACTTTTACGTTAACAAGTTTATACAATGATGATTTCTAAAATTTTAGAATCTTTTGACTGTTTATCAAAAGAGAATATCGTATTACAATCTTTTAAACAGAAACGCTGTTTAAATTTTTTGTGTTTTTGTGACATTATTTTTTTAATTAAACATATGCTTCAGCATTCCTACACCGCTGAAAGCTTAAATGTTACATTCAATATCGAAATAGTAACCTGGTCAATTTTCATGTAATATTTACAGCATTTACATTTGATGTTTCCCCCAGTAAAAAAACTGTGAAAATATTTTTTTTATTTTCTTTTGCATCTCAAAATCGAATAATAAAACATTTTAATAGATTGAAAAGAGATGAGACTTATATTTAATGTTTCGCTCAATTCAAATATTTTGCAAAGTCCAAAAATGAGTTTAAATTTACTGCATATACTTTTAAATATGTCGTGGGGGATTTAATGTTAATCCAAAAATAATCTGTAAATGATAATGCAGAGTAAAATATTTCTGTTCCTTTTTTAATAGTAGTTCAGTTTGATTTATTTTAAAATAAACGAAAGAAATAAATCATTATGTCTAAACCAATTTGAATTTCATCAGGCCTAAAAATGCTAAAATAAACAACGTAACATTATCCTCTGTTTGTTTTGGCAAATTTTTATTTGAAAAAATGAACGCTCATACCACACCATGTGGAAGATGTAAGAATTGCAATTAAAATTCTGTTAGACAACAAATTTACAAATGATCAAAGAAACAAGATGAATGTTCCCACTATATAAACAGTTAACTATGATTGATATAAAGTGAGAAAATATTGAATAAATTTAAGTAAAGGCTCGCAGTTCCTTACATCTATAAACATAAAATGTCTTTCAGATTTTTGTACTTTCCAAATCATTCACGTTCAATTATTAGATTCTTTTCATAAAAGACTTCCACTTATCCTTCAGTCATCATGTCCATTTGAATAAATCAGACGATGGTTTAACAAAATTTTCAAAATTGTAGTACTACCTATACTTCAGATTTTAATATTTTCTTTTTTTAGTAATACTATACCTTTATTTAATAAATGTCTACTTATTTACTTCATGTAATATATTAAAATTTAGTGACACGTTAGAGTAAGACTGGCGCTCTGAGGGTTCCGAATCATTAAATTATCGTACGGCATTACAACGGTATCTACTTGTCCAACTGAATCGACGATACAGCATATATACATGATAGGCACGTAAACCATTCTAATAAGAACAATATAAGTTACTTAGATCAGTAATTCAACGAAACCACCAGACGTGGAATGCGCTTTCGATCATATTGAACCTCCCTCTTCAGCATGCCATAAGCAGTCTGTTCTTATTAATTTGGTTCATGTGCGTATCATGTATGCAAGTTGCGTAGCGAATCGGTTGCACAAGTAGAAACCTTAGTACGGCCCTTCTATAACGGAGGAAATACTTCAGGTAGCAGCAGATATCAGTACAGTGGTCGATGATTTATCTAAACTGTCTATGGCATGCTGATGAGATTTAGTAGGATAGAAATCGCGATCCACGTCCGATTATTTTGATACATGCCCAATAACCTATACTGTATCTAAAACAGTGTTAAAAATTCTCCCAAAAAGACTATTTATCTTCTTGTTGTTTTACTTTCCATTTCATTTTCAAAATGAATGGTGTGTTTACCCAAATGTGTTTTGATTTTTTCTACTTATCGTTAGTTTTTATTATGACCATAATCTTTAGACGTTTGACTGTTTAAATTGTAATAGCCCTTCAAAATAAAAACAAAATGATGAGCATCATTACTTCCACACGCCCGCCACGAAGTAAATATATTATTTTAATTTTAGTTTCATTAATTAGATCATTAAATATTTACTCCTCAGATAACGTATAAGTACAACTTAAACTTTCGATAGTGCTACGTTTATGAAACATTTTATAAACTGTTAAAAATAACGTAGAATAAAACACAATGTTATTTCACTAATTTTTATTGAACTCAACAATATTGTTTCGATCGTCAGCGATCATTCTCGAGAGTACCTAAAGTTTAAGTTTTAATATTGTCGAGTTCAATAAAAATTAGTAAAATAACATTGTGTTTTATTCTACGTTATTTTTAATAGTGTATAAGTACAAGCTTTATATTCTCTTATTTGTAATGTGATATTTAAAATGTAGTGGGTACAAATTAATATTGCATTAATGTATTTAAAATTTACCCCTCTAATACTTCTTGAAATATTTAATTATTAATGATTAATAATAATATACATTGATTCCGACGTTCTCTGACTTAGTAAGCAGGTTCATCGTTGTTATTGCTGTCACCTCTCGTAGCTTAGTGGCAAAACCATTGGCACGTAAAGCCAAAGATCCCGGGTTCGTGTCCCGGCGAGGGCGGGACAACAGTAACAAATTCTAAACTAAAAATTCTTAAAATATTTTACTAAGAATTCATTACGTTAGGAAATCGGCCATTTTTAATTCATTATCTAGATAATTTAAGAGGCCATACGAAACTGACCAATTTATTTTAGATTAGTAACATGAAAGGTATAGAATATTATGCATATATATTACACACGTTCAATGCCCTATTCACAATTCGTTCTAGATTATCTTTACTCTTTGGCGGTTACTGACATTATCATACATAAAGTGTAAGTATTTTTGTCTCTATAAATAAATACATGCATTGCAAGCGTGTGTGTGATTAAATATACAACTATTACTTTACTGTAAAACTTAGCTGTCCACCAAACAATAGAAGGTATTAAGAGACAAATAAAATTTACACAAACCTTAAATAATAGATGATTTTTGCCGCCTCTTGAACTGTTACAAGCAATTTTATTTTGAAATAAGCTTCAAATAATTTATGACCTTTTTACTGCTAATAGTATCTACAATATTTTATTGCGAATGATAAAATTTATACAATTTCTTTACAAAGAGAAAAACATATTAAATAAATAGTTATTTAAGCAACAAGTGAAAATAAATTTCAATATTGTGTGTCGACAGAGGAGTGATTGTTTCTCATGGTTAATGAATCTATTTAATTAATATTCTACCTACTTTAATAATAAATATACATAAAGAGGTTCTTCTTATGAGACATGGGTGTTCGTTCTCTTGTCTGTAAGTCTGATTAAGCTGATTACTTCATGAGTTCAGAACGTTTATGTTCGCTAGGGCCCAAATAAAGCTCAATTTACACATTTCTTTTCTCATTCTATTTTAAGTAACATGATTTTTGATTTATACTTAAAATTTGCAGGTCGAAAATTATAAACTAATTACGGTAAATAGAGTTTTGTAAATATTACAGGAAAAACAAAATTGGGTCTAGATATTTATGATTCCGAAGAAAAACAATAAAATTGTTTTTGTCCCTATTTATTTCCCAGGAATGTGGGCGTAATCTTGTTTGTTACGACGTTGGCGAAAATGCTAACTGTTTCTAGAATTACAGAATGTTATGTAAAAACACAAATAGACATTGAAGTATATAATAGTTGCAAAAAAGATTTACAGACAGAATAACCAAATGATAGAACAATTACAGCATAGCAATAGATCAGTTTAAACAAAAAAGTAAAGCATGTAAATGATGACATTTGTTTACTTTGGCCCATTACTATATTACAAATCTTCCAAAGGTCGTAAATTAGATTTTAGTGACCAAAACACCAGATAAACCGATAATACTGCTTGTAAAATAGATCATTTGCTTATTTCTATCATTTGCGTCATTAATTGATACTAACTATTGTCGAGACTATTGAGACAGTTTATTTACGTTTTACTTCTAATTTTAGGGACTGGAACTTTTGGAAGAGTAGTACTGTGCAGAAACAAGCATTCAAATATATTCGGAGCGATGAAAATTTTGGCACTTGCTGACGTCATAAGGTTAAAACAGGTGGAGCATGTCAAAAATGAAAAAAATATCCTTCAGGAAGTGATGCATCCCTTTATAGTAAACATGTAAGTAGGAAATTGGGTTAAACACGTTTGTACAGTTGTATAAACACCAAAAAGAAAAACAGAAATGATAGTTTAGGATTAGGTTAATTGGCAATAAGATAAAGAAATAATTAATTTCTAAAATAACTGAAACAATCTAATGCAGTAACAAACGTTGTTGATTATATAGTGTGGTATATTATTGTTAATTGTTCAACGAAACCGTGTTTAGAAATTCAGACATATTCTGAAATTAATCTGCCCGAGAAAATTTTGATCAAATAATAATTACAAAAAGTCGATCTCCCAGAATGTGTAAACCTTGTCAAGCGAAGCATTTCTTCTTCTTTTTAATAATGTTAATTGTTCAATAGAACATCAAAATGAGAATTTTTATTGCTTTTATAGAGTCAGAATTCTCTAATGATTCATTAATGTGAAGCTTTGATACCGAACTGATTGAATTGGTTGGAATATCAAGCATAAATTGTATTTGATGTTTCACTTCATTTACGAATTAAACATCAAAATACAGTTATTAGTAATCATTCTGAATGGTCTTATGAAACGATTATATTCCAGCCAAGTGAAAGTTGCATTATCTTCCCCGAAGCACAAGTCGAGAAAGTCTCTTCAATTTTTGTAGGAACTTGGTTGTTGACCTTCAATATTGAACTTGCTTTTCAACATCTTATACAACATTATCTTCACGAACTTAAATTAATAAAAAATATCAACCGAGTAACTGAGTCTAGTAATACATGAGTAAAACTTAATAAATCGACAAAATTATAAATTTAACAGTGTACCAAATATCATTAAAAAAATAGTTAAGTGATTTAGACACCAAACTAAATAGTAAGTCCTCACTTAGATATTTTTTTTCATTTACGTTCTAAATGTTTTCTTATCTTATAATAAATTGCAATGATATCAATCAAGAAAGACATAAAAATTAATAAGTAAAAGTGTTTTAAATGTAAGTGGGATGGAAAATTAACTTTACTTTCAACAAATTTTTAATGTTATTTTGTTTAGACACCTACAATTTATGTGGAACGTTCAATTTTGGGAACATTAAATAATTCTACTTCCGTCTCCACTAAAAAAAATGAATCAATTAAAAGCAGGTTAATTATTATTTATTTTGTAGTAAAAAATTGTCAATATGGTAAACAGCGCCATTAAACTTATCATTTGTTTAACATTTAACCTTCTACTCTTGACCTAATGTGAAATGTTACTTCGGAGTTTAGCTACTGATAAGGAAAACATCTCTATTTTGATAAAAAATATATAGAACGTGACTTTTCGATATTGTTTCAAATTTTCCGTTAAATAAAGTTAATATTACGTTACTTCGATAAGTAGCTACAATATTTACATGATATGTCCTTACTGTAAATAAAAATGCCGAAATTAATAAGTTATTAAACACAATTTACTTGCTTTCATACGCTATCATAGTCACGTAAATAGAAATAATACGAATAATAGTATGATTTATAAATAGTTTCTGTATCCTACCAAAATGCTTCTGAAATGTATCTTTTCATTGGATATATCTTATAATTAGTAACTTAGTATAATATCTATTAAGTACGTCATAACAGCAGGAGTAAGTTTGCTGGTATGGAAGAAGATAATAAAAACTCGTTTCACATAAATTCTAATGAAAGATAAGAATATAATGTAATATTTTATATTAGAAGAAGTACTGATTGTATCTATTGAAAATCTTAAGGTAATGTAAGAGGTCATCAAATTAGCCCTACTTAGATTACCTTTAAATAAAATTCATGAGATGAGATTCCCAAAGGAAGCGACAAATAGGCGTCTTTTTGAGTTGCCCCTTTTAATGTGTTAAAGGCATTTTGAGGCCAGATTTGACTTCATCATCGAATAAATACATTGCAAGAGATTATCATGAACTTATTTTTTAAGCTCCTCTCAAAAGTGAGAAAGAGCTGCCTATGACGCATTGAACAAAAAGATACGAAAGGGAGGATCATTTTTGATGTATTTTTGAAAGCAAACTTAAATCTAGCTCTAGCACCTTGTAATTTCGACATATCTTGATCTTAAAACTAATAATGCAAAATTTGCATTATTTGAATTTTAGGGTTAATATTTTTCAAAAACTGATGTATACAGGCAATTTCAAGGCCAGATTCTAATTCACCTATAAAATATATTTCGGAAATGACTATTTTCTTAATAATTTTAACTGTTTACTTCACGACAACATCTCAAAAAAAATTGTTATTGAGTTTTAAGGTTAGTATATCTCCAAATCCAAACGTTTTGAGGCAATTCTCCTTAACCGATGATTTTTTTGACTTGTGATATTAGACCGTAGTACGAAAGAATATTTAGTCTTATTACAATAAATATAAATATGGAATCAACAGAAACAACTACTCTGAAGACTAATATCCCTACCGGCATTGAATTACACTGTTGATTCTGATGGATTCTTGAGACCGTCGTGAGATATGGCTTTCCGTACGTTGTGCCTACTGTGTAGGATGCGTTCGAAATGTGGGATCTGTGATCCTTAAAATTTAGACGGAAAAGGATTTTCTTTTATGAAAATGTTACAATATTTACTTCTACTACATTTTTGGAAACCAGTATATATAGCACTGTGACGTAGCTATTCGTAGTCCTATTGTTGCTTGTTAAACATTGACTTTAAATTCATCTAATTAATTTTCATAATTGGATGTTTTTTTTTTAATATTCGTTAATACACGCATCTAGTTAGAAAAATAAGTAAATTGCTAACTGGTGTCTTGCTGTAATACACATATCATTAATAGTAAGTGTAATATCAGTTTAATGATGTGCAGATTACATTTATCTTGTGATATACATTTATAAAACAGTTTAAAAATAGTGTTTATAAAATTGCAGCTGCTTTTGTTGGCACATTTTCAAATTACAATGTATCTACGTTGAAATAGATACACGTACCCTATTTTGGAATAAATAAATAAAATCAAAATTAAAATAATGAAATGTGGTGATTTTCCACAAAAAATAAATTTTAGCATGTAAAGTTGAAATCTATTCGACGCTTTTTAAAATAGCAACATCAATCCTTTTTCTACTGCAAATATCCTATTATTAATTTAAATACACATACATATTAACAATTAATAATGAGGACGACCCAATCAATAGCAGTTTATTTATATAAGAAGATTCAAATATTATTATGGAGTCCGTTCATTGGATTTTCGACTTTATCTTTAATCATTTGGATTTACCATTTATAATTACTTCCTACATACTTCATTTCGTTTGATATATTTGGATTATCCTGTCTGGTTTCTTCGAAAAATGAATATTTGAATGCCGAAAGAATTTTTAACATTGTTTCATCTACTACTACAGAAAATATTTTGCACTTTTTTTAAGGATTTTATTATTAAACTGTAGATTGAATTGAAAATAATTGTAGTGTAAGAAAAACGGAAAATTAAATAAACGTTTTATACTTCTCTTGTAATTCGTTGATATCTGTGTTTACAGTAGAAACTTCTATCACGAAGAAATTCCTTAATATACTCAACTATTGCCATTAAAAAGTATAATATATAAAAAATTATACACAAATTGGTTCCATATTTAATTGGGAAATAATTGTTTTTTTTTAGTACAATGGAGCCGACAGAGGATAATAATTTTATTATAGATTGTAGTTTATATTTTCAATGATTTATTTTATTAACAAGTTGATTCGTATAAATAATGGAAAAAACTTACTAAAATCAATTGAAGAACTCTATCAGCCATATAAAATATAGCTAACGACTTATCATAAATCAGTGAGGTTTACATTAAAACATATAGTTCAGTCAGCTCTAAGATTTTATTTTTAATTATTGTTTACGTCGCTGTAATATATTCGTAAAAAAGCTAATAAGTTTTTTTAATTTTAATTTTTAAAATGAGGAAGAAGTGTCGCTCAATCGAAAATGGAAAAAATTGAACATTGAAATAAGGATATCGACTAAACCTACAGCTCAGTCATCTACAAGATAGTCGCACCGATTTTGATTGCTTTTCTTTGTTTTAATTCGCAGATATCGCTTAGTAAAGTCGGATCGTCAGGATTCTATCGAAATTGTCAGACGTGTATCGCGATTTCGAACTCTTTGGTTCTCATCAACACGCCGAGGTTTTTATTAATAAACAACGTTTGTATTCAAAAAAAGAAGGTTCATTCGTCTAAATTTTAAGGATCACAGATCCCACATTTCGAACGCATCCTACACAGTAGGCACAGCGTACCAAGAGCCATATCTTCGTCTAAGAATCCATCGGAATCAACAGTGTAATTCGATGCCCTCGGAGTAGTTGTTTCTGTTGATTCCATATTTATATCTATAATTAAACAACGTTTAGTTATTGGTCAAAAATTTATCGAAATTACGATTTTAAATAGGCTGCGTTGTGGATTTAGTTTAACAAATTGATATCCGTATTAGAAAAGGACCTTGTTAATAAGTAACAATCTTCTATACAGATGGCGTTCATTACTTTATCTGTCTTTCATATTATTATAAGAGCACATATAAATTGGGTTACACTGTTAAATATTTTCTCTCTGTTGCAGGTTATGGTCTAAGAAGAGTAATACATGTATTTATATGTTGTTCGAGTATGTGTGTGGTGGTGAACTGTTTTCTTATTTAAGAAATGCGGGTAGATTTAGTCCGCCGACCGGTATATTTTATACGGCTGAAATAGTGTGTGCTTTAGAATACCTACATTTAAAGAATATCGTTTATCGCGATCTCAAACCTGAAAATTTACTTTTGGATAGGGATGGACATTTGAAAATAACCGACTTCGGATTCGCTAAAAAATTAACCGATAGGACATGGACACTTTGCGGGACACCGGAATATTTAGCTCCAGAAATCATACAAAGCAAAGGACACAACAAAGCCGTTGATTGGTGGGCATTAGGTATGTTACTTTTTGAACTTTTTTAACATTTTTAAGCAAATGTTCTCTATATCAAATTGAATATGTGTATTTTGAGTAACAAACAAACACTGGGTTACGTATCACGAAAAATTTATTTATTCTTTTCTACAATATTGTAGTAACACCATAGCTCTTGATAATGACCCGCAAGGGTTGAAACAATATTGTAGAGAAGAATAAATTTTTTTTTTCATGAAACGTAGCCCAGTGTTTGTTTGTTACTCAAAATACACATATTCAATTTTATTTAAAATGTTTCACAAAGAATGCGATACGTAATCTATCAAGTTTATTGTTCTCCATATCGTTTGGGCCGTCAACCTTTATAAGGAAATTATTTACTTTAGTAATGTTTGGAGCGATTGGGAAAAATACAATTTAATGTTTTCGTTTCCATTCTGTCCTAGATCTTCTAAAATGCAAATTTAAGAAAACGATCTTTTTCAGATAAACGAAAATTAAAGTAGTGTTTAAAGTTAATATGACATTTACATTATTATTATGCGTAGCAGTAAAATAGTAATGTGTAACACTAGAAATAATTATGTGTAATACTAGTGAAAATAGTTATGTATTATTTTATAGCATATTATTACAAAATTATAGAATACAAAGGTAGAAGTAGTCGAGTTGGTGTTCTGGTTTTTCATTTTACAGATTTTGTTATCTTATGAGTATAAAAGGTGTTACCTCAATTATCTTCAACCCCTGACCAGGGATCCATATAATTTTATAACCATACAATAAAAAGATCAAGGCTTTAATGGTTCTACAATTGAAAAAGACAAATAAAACTGTTTTTTGGTTGATGATTGGTTAAATAGTAGTTACCGTTACTACTTGTTGCTCTGAATAATTTTACCTCCTTTTTTGGAACTATCTCAACTACTTTTAGGACTTTATAATTTCAGAGAACATTCATTCCATCATCCACTATTATAAATGGTTTTTATAGATGAAAATACATACATAATACGTATGTAAATAATAAAATGTCATCTATTACCTACCTTCAAAATAAGGAATCAAGTGTTTTAATTACCAACCAATCAAGAACCCTAATATTTCTTCCATTGGCCATTCAAACTAATATTTTTTTGATAGCAACTCAACTAAATACCTGAAATGTCAGAACTCGTTTTTATTTAGGTATTTGTTTACGTAGTTTTTCCCATTGTGTTATTAAGTTATATATCACAAAAACGTATATCCTTTTCGTTATTTCTTATTTTCAATTCATCACCAACAATTTTACGAATTACTATGTCCCAAATTTCATGCAGCTACATCTAGTAAAATTGTTCGTAAATAAGCACAAAATTCTAATTTGTTCTTTCAACGTCTGTACCCATTTATTTTATTTCTTCCGAATATATTTTCCACTACAGCAAACGATTTGTAAAGCGTTTCCATCTGAACAAATACAATTAATAATTTATGAGCGTACTGTTCAAGAGTCTCATCCTGTGATGGTAATTAGTTGTTTTATGCCAAGTGTGCCTCTATATCCGTATTTACAAACGATGTTTAAGTGTCAACGTTGTTTCGATGTAACTTGATTTCATTGACCGACCTTGTCTGGACAATCATCATCACATCACCATCACCATCTCCACCACATCTTGGCTCGTCGTGAAAGTTGTGCTTTTCATCTTTCGTCTTCTAATCGTTTAGGTCAGTAGCATCAAAAGTAATTCTAGGAAAAGTACTATTATTGGTATCGAGTGCGTACACATTCACTCTATAAAAATAGGTCAATGCGACTGCACTTGCGGATGACCTCTTCCGTGTGTAAATCTTTAAAATATTTTACATTAATGAACTAATTTGTTCGAATACACCAATAGAAGATTTAATAAAATTGGTCGTCTTTAAATAAAAACTGAAGGAAACACTAAATAAAACTCAATACATGCAACGAAATATATATAGGACAGACAGGGAGGACATTCAAAGAAAGATTGAACGAACATATAAAAAACTATATAAATCGGTTTTTATGAACCATATAAATAACAAAAAACACGAATTCAATACACACGATAGTTTTTAAATTTTACATTGCTCAAATAAAGGCAAAAAATTAGACATACTAGAACCCTTTGAGATCAAAAAGCAGATAAACCAAAATGGAGAATTAACTTTAAATGAAATAGAAAACGTTTATGAATCCACAATACTAAATAAAATATTTGAATGTACCCCCTCCAATTAACCCTAAGACTAGTATAAATTTAGAATAGTTATCTAACGTAACCAGTTGTCTTCTGAAGATGCCCTTGTAGGCTTAAAAAATTGTCAAGATTGAAAATAAACACTGGAAAAATCAAATTCAGTTTTATTTGGTGTTTCCTTTAACATGTTTTTCCATAAACTACAGGCCGAAACAATAGATTATAAAAACTGAAAAGGAACTTAGATGTGGTATTCATAACCAACCTGAACTTTTGAAAATGCTACTACTAAAATTGGTAATTTATCAACTTATGATGTTTTTACGTTAAATATATCTTAGTGATTATTATATAAAACGATTAGATTAACATATAATTTTTGTTACAGGCATCCTAGTTTACGAAATGTTAGCAGGTTATCCGCCTTTCTATGATGATAATCCCTTCGGGATTTATGAAAAAATACTAAGTGGTAAGATTGAATGGCCTAAACACTTAGACCCCATAGCGAAAGATCTCATCAAAAAATTACTAGTTCAAGACCGAACAAAACGTTTGGGCAATATGAAGGTACGTGACGTAATCTAGTAAGTTATACTTACTATTAATTGTTGACTTTGTGTCCATTTAGTACATATATCAAAAATGTGACTACCTTTTTTTTATGTAATTAATTTTTAATTTCTATTTTTGATTACAGAGTGGCGCAGATGACATTAAACGTCATAGGTGGTTTAAGGGAATAGACTGGCATGAAGTTGAAGACAGAAAATTAACTGTAAGTTATACAATATTCTTTAATTAAAAATTACGTTTATCGCCATAACCATGTTCTACGTATATGTATATTATACTAGTGCATTGATAGATTTGTAAAGTAATTTTGTGGAACTATCTCCCCTTATGATACAATAATAGGGAACTATTAAAACGTCTAATTAAAGTATGGAACTAAGTAACGTACCTTCTTTCGATATCCAGTATGTTGTCGTTTACAAGTTACAAACGTGTTGTAGTGCCAGGCATGCTTAAATGTCAATATTTGGTCGTAGCAGTCAAAATTTGGACGGGTTCAAGTAGTTCTTTACAAATAACTAGAGCTAAGCAAGAGCTTAAGGGCAATTGAGAGCATTCACAAAAGGGAGTAAATTAGCCTTGAATAGTAAACAACGCCAAACAATAAGTTTAATTTCACTGGTAGTGCAAAATGATTTTTAATTTTTTAAATCTATTCATAAGTCAATCTAATGTTTTGTAAGCCTGTTCTACTCCGTTATAAATTAAAATTATATGTGATATAAACGAAGTGCATACCTATTTAAGTACAGAAATAGTAGACTACAAGCTTTGTTAGCTCTGACCTAGGTATCTACCTGTGTGGTAACATGATTTTAACCATGATTTCTAAAATAGAAATATAATTTATAAAATCTTTCATTAACTGAATTTGTTAGGCTAATATTATTTTTAACTCTGCATATTTTGGACAAGACTCCTCTCTATCTGGAAAATATCTGTTTGAAATTACCTGTAATAGTTTTGCAATAATGTGTCTCATTAAGCCTATATGATTTAATAATAAACAAATAACTAACGGATGTGGAACTATACAGCGCGTACAAAAAAAATCAAATTATACCTTACTTTCCAGGATTAAAAAAAAAAAAAAACAAAAAACAAATTATTTTATTTTAAATGCGATGAAACGGTAATAAAGTTGACAGGGTGTTAAAAGTTGCTAAAGCAGAATTTAACGAATAGCCAAAAATGGATTATAAAAGCACCTAGTTAACACTTATTTCGGCACCTTTTTATGTATCGGTATAATTTAAAGGTTACACTGGTCAACAAAATTAATTAAAAAAATAATTTTGTGTGACACGGACAAAACAAGGTGTTTATTATGTAAAACGTACCCATAAAGCAGGAAATAACATTCGCTCACGGTTTTCATGCAATAAGGCATTATTTGCTTCTTATACTCGTAAAATATAAGTGTAAGTGTACTAATAAACATTAATCTCAAAATGTTGTTGTTGATGTTTTACGGCGACATCAACATGCTTCTGAAGTATAGTATTAGCAAGCAAATTGACACTCCATTTGCCTTGATACCGTCTTTCCATGGCAGAAATACCTTGGTGGAACCTTTCACCATATTCATCACCTACCGCACCTAAATTTTCTGAAAAAAAGTCAAGATGAGAATCCAAAAAGTGAATTTTTAGAGACATGTTACATTTCATTCCTTTGTAAGCATTAATTAGTTCAGTCACAATAACTTTATAATGGTCCGCCTTCACAATTGTCTAAAAAAATTTGCAGCAACTGATTTAAAAGCATTTCAAGCTCGTAATTCAATTTCATTTAGAGCACTGTCATTATACATACATCATCCTTCATGAGTTTCCTTATTTGTGGATCGACAAATATGCCCTCTTTAATTTTTGCCTCACTAAGTCTCGGAAATGTTTATTTTAAAGGCATAAACCCTCTTCCATTTCCGTCCATAGCTTCCACAAAATTCTTCATCAGTCCCAACTTAATATGCAATGTAATCGGCCACTATTAGTCCACTAATAAACGCAATATGCTCTCTAAACATAGAGCTCACATCTAATAAACAGGAATAGACAGGTCTTAACATGATATATTTACGTCATCGCATAAACGCCAAGAAATGCAGAAATATGAGATGTTACGTGTTGTAATTCAAAAAAGTACATGTTACCCAATATCTGTGGGTGAATTTGATTTTAGGTTCTCAAAATACATAAGATAGACCCAAAAATTGTCATGTCATTAATCACACGATCTTACAATTCCGTCATAATTTATACGTCCACTTTTCACTATTGCATTCATACCTGTAGATACCAATTTTGCGTAATGGTATAATACTTTCTTTCATTCTTGCTTTCGACAGTCTAGAGACTTTTTGAACGTACTGTATATTGTTCAATAGAAGTAATTTTCGTCGTTTTCTTTTTTTTTTATTTCCTGCCTTACAAGTCTTTTTTTGAGAGGTAGATGTTTGGCGCCTGTTAAAAATATAACATAAGTATGTATACGTAGCCAATTTGTGTTTATTGATTTGATATTATTAATTTCAGCCCCCCATCGTTCCTGAAGTATCGCATCCTGGAGATTCAAGCAATTTTGATGATTATCCCGAAGTAGACTGGAAATCAACGAAAAGTATTGATGAATCAGATTTAAAGTTGTTTGCAGATTTTTGACGTTGTATTTCGAGTGTTGTAAGGCGAGTGAAAAATATAGTCATGATGCTCTGTTTTGTTTGTTTTGGTAAAAATTTATTTATTAAAGCAATTTTTGTGATATGTTAGGATACCTACTCCAATAAGAATTTTAAGTTGTTGTATGTGTAAAACAGAAATGTTTTGTAGATAGGCATTTACTTTATAGGAAATATATTTTTATGTACAATTTTCATCTTTTGTGTTTTACTTTCAGTCCTTCAGAAAATTAGCTATGAATAGTTAAATAAATAAATCAAAAATAATTAAAAAGCACACTTGGTAACGTTTTCACGAATTTATTGAAAAACTCTACAGTTGTTTCGACAGTAGCCTGTCATTATCAAGAGTAAAAGTTTACTGAAGAAAATCAAAACCTTAAAACTTTTTTGTGTTTCATTCCCACCACCTACTCATGCTGGTAGGCGGGCAGTCTCTCCGATCTACACTGTAGTGCAAAGCCGGAGGGTAGGGCGTGTGGCCCTCTTTAGCCTCCTTGCAGGAGTCGTGGGAATGGGTGGGTGGTGTGGTTAGGGAGAGAAAGATGAGACGGACGAAATGAAGACGGAATAGAAGTGAAAGATTATCTGTGGAATATTACTGCCCCAGCATTTGCCTAAATGATCCATGGAAACCACAGCCGGACCCGCGTTTGAACCGGTAACCTTCGGAATGCTAAGCAATGATCTGGAGCACTAGACTATTTATACCTGGAAATTATAACTATCCTAAGATTAGATGTGCACAAGATATTTACAAACCGGCAAAATTGAACAATATCTATTATATATTATTAATGGATGTCCCTAAGCGGTGTAATAATGAAGGTGAATTGTTAGCAAATATATTTTTACATTTTCGTTTACCT
The DNA here is from genome assembly GCA_963921985.1 of Agrilus biguttatus. Taxonomy (NCBI): domain Eukaryota; kingdom Metazoa; phylum Arthropoda; class Insecta; order Coleoptera; family Buprestidae; genus Agrilus; species Agrilus biguttatus. The sequence goes on from OY998117.1 coordinate 35,078,087, forward strand.
TGTGATTATTGATAATAAAATGATTAGAGGGCCCCGTACATGTGTTCTCTAACCATTGTATTATCAATAATTACAAGATAAACGAAAATGTAAAAATATTACACCGTAATAATAAAGAGTACAGATTAAATCTCCTTGAGAGCTTAGAAATAAGCAAAGCAATACATTTAAAATTAATATTATGAACAAGCAAACCCAAACGTTTGCTACAATTAACATTTATTATTACACCCCTTAGGGATATAGATTAATAATATATAATAAAGATTATTCAATTTTGCCAGTTTGTAAACATCTTGTGCACATCTAGTCTTAGGGTATTTATAATTTCTAGGTATAAATAAGGTCAACAACCATTTTTCTTCAGTAAACTTTCAATCTTGATAATGACAGGTTACTGTCGAAACAATTGTTGAGTTTTTCAATAAATTCGTGAAAAAGTTACCAAGTGTATTTTTTAATTATTTTTGGTTTTAATCATGTGTTTTCACAACAATTGCACAGTTGAAACTTTAGATAGTAAATAAATAAATAAATAAATAGTAATCTGGCAATCGAAATTTCATACAAGTATTTAAAAAAAAATCATCATCTCCTCTGTGAACTCGGAACAATAACATAATTCCAGGAAATGTAGAAAAGTTAAAGAGTGTTTAGTGGTTTTGAAGTTTTTATTCACTTTTTTATCATTCACTATCAACATTAAAAAAATAATCATCCTATTCAAAGTTATCTTAGTTGTAATCTATGCGCTTCAGAATGTTTTTTTTTATAATATTGTTTTACAAATTTCAGTTACAATAAAAAGATTAAAGGGGAGAGATTTATCTTTCTTTTTTTTTAACCTGAAACCACAACAACAAAACCGCATTTCCTACATGTTATGGGTGAAGTTAAGAAATCTTATGAATCCTTATATTTTCTAAAATGGTAGACAACATTAGAACTATCTTAGGAAGGTAATGGACATTTAGATTGCATGTGACCTTTCTAACTTTTATCTCTCAACTAATTTAAATATTCAATAAAAAATAAAACTAAATGTTGATTTTCACAAATTGTATTAACGAATACTTAACAATTGTCTTGCCTTACTAAGGCTTTATCAGAAGTATAACTGATAAAACTTAACAGGACTTTACAAACAGGTTAAACAGAGGTGAGCTGTTGGTGTCAATTTGATCGTTTAATAATAGTGTAGAATTTTTGTATTTATTTATTTCTGTTGTTTCGAATATAATTTGTGGAAATCAGCGTTTAGTTTTATTTTTTATTGAACTATGAGTTTTCATCAAGTAAAATTAGATATGATTAAGCGATTTTAAATATCGTTGAAAAAACTTATAATGTATAAATAAATAAATGACCAACTTTAATCTAAAACTTTCAATTCCATAGGCAACCCAAACCCCAGATTTAATGTGATGTTCTTATCGAGATCAAGAAATAAAATTTAGCATAAAGTATACATAATTTACAAATTTTTACATTTTTCCAAGTTGTATTTAATTTTCGTTTTCAAATTTGATCATACTAGAAAAGGTTACTGTGTTATATGTAGACATCCACACTAAATGTGTAACAACAAGCAAGATTAACTTTTTTCAAAACTTTTCCAGACTACCACTGTTATTTTTAATACAAAATACCTACAGTTAAGAGTAAGTACTTAATAACTAAATTATATTTTAAGTAGTTAACAAAATCAGAAACAGAATATCAAGGTATGTAAATATACTGTTGTGTATATTCACATTTCTGCAATAAGAAAATGACAGCTTACAGTCAACCTCATCAATTATTTGTTGTTTTAGATAAATTTAATTTGTTTGAGCGTTTATTATTTTTTTATGTTTATATGCATTACAATATTAAATTTATAAACAATCAAGTCTGCCTAATTTACATGAGGCATTGTCTAATATTGGCCACAAAATTTTACAAAAAAATATTCCGTTTTGTAACTTCTTGTTACTCATTACAATTAGTGTTATTTCTCCCCACTTATTTTTATCAAACTGTTTTTCCTTGAACGCGGGCATTGTTTTACCTTCAGAATGTTTGGCAGATAGTAAGCGATCAAAAACACAACAAGTTGTAAATTTATTTGAGTTTCTTCGTTTAATATATTGGGAACATTTTAATTATTTTTTGTATGCGAATACGCTGTATACACTTGAACCGGTTTTATATTTCAGTATCTAATCTTATCTATACGTGTGGAGATGATTTTTACCAGAACCTATAACTTTTATTCATCAATATCAAAAAGTAACGTTACATTATTACACATTTCAGTATTAGGTTTAGACCAGTATAGGCCTAGAAAGTGAAGTTAATTTTATAAATTATTATCAAAATGCGTGCCCTACCTAAAGACTTACAGAAGATTGTAGTCGAAGAACTGAATGAGGATAACAACAGAATACAAGAAGATTTAAAGCATATTAAAGATTGGATAGCTAAACAACCCTATTTGAACGCAAGAACGGGTTAGTTTATTATAATATTTAAATTAAATAATTACTTTATTTACAATTAAACTGAACTATAATTATACAACATTTTTCTGTTAAACTTATTTGTTTATTTGTTCACAACAGTGTGTTCTGATAACGGTTTCAGTTATTAGTTAGAGAAAGACACTATATTCAAATTTGGTTTAAATTCTTTACTACCTGTTGAACAAATTTTTGGCACTTAAAATGATTTGCAGTTTCGTATTCAGTTCACTTCAGCACTTGCATGACAACGTCATTTTGTGTACATAATTATGTATAATAGAAAAGATATCCTAATAATAAATTAAAATTATATGGAAATAGAACTGAATCTTCTAAAATGTTTTTTTGAATGGTATCATTGCAGATGACCAATGGTTGTTAACATTTCTTAGAGGATGTAAGTTTAGTCTTCAAAAAACCAAAGAAAAAATAGATTTCTATTATACTGTTAGAGGACTATGTCCTGAGCTTTATAGTAATCGTGATCCTTTTTTACCAGAAATACAAGAAGTATTAAAAATGGGGTAAGTCTGTTAACAAAAAATTAGTTTATTTTTTACTAAAAGTAACATTTTGTATTGATTGATGGTAAATCGATAAATCAGTAGTAGACTGAAGTTTCTGTTTTTTTACTTCTAAAAGTATATAGGTACCTTATCATATGTATCCTGTTTATAAAAGTCTGACAATTGGAATTAAAAATTTCAAATTATGCATACAATGCTGGCTGAAAAGAAAAGATAGGCATTTCATTGCCAATAAACATTCAATTCTCTACAGAATTTAGACAAACTTCTTCATATAAATTGTGCTTTATTTTAATTTAGTTTTTGTATCTTCTGTTTGCTTATACTCTTTACAAAGTAATGTTTGAAGTTTCTTTTGCAGCACTTGAATAGGTTTTTATTGTTTAACGAACAATAGTTTTTAATCGATTTCCCTCGTCTCTTACTTTAGTTTAAATTTTTGAAATAAAATATAAGAATTATTATCTATATTTTAGTTTATTTCTGCCTTTACCAAAGACAACATCAAACTCAGAACGTGTAGTTCTATTGAAACACAAAAATCATGATCCCGACAAAACAAAGTTAGTAAATATTCTCAAAGTCAATCTAATGATTCTGGATATTATTTTAAACGAAGATGACAATTTTACTATAGCAGGAAGTGTTATAGTGCAAGATGTGAAAGAAGCAAGTTTGTCATATCTAGCTCATTCTCCGATTGAAGTAATAAAGAAGTTTATGACTGCTGCACAAAAGGGATATCCAATGAGGACCAAGGTTTTGTACTTTTTAAACATTCCATCCTTTTTTGAGTCAATGATGTCAGTTTTCCGAGTATTTTTAACAGAGAAGAACAAGAAAAGGGTAGGAAATTAAACAATATAGAAGTATATATATTATGTATCTTTTTAACTTTATATGTTCGGAACAAATTAATAACATAAGTGTTACAGATTAAGATTTTTAATGAAAAGGATATAGATAAGTTTTATGATGAGTTTCCAAGATCAATTATGCCTAACGAATATGGAGGCGATGCAGGTCCTTTTGAGGATTTGGCAGGTACGTCTAAAGAATATTTCCAAAAATACTATCTAAAGTTTCAACAGTGCATTTGTTTTTAAAAGACCTGATTAAAACCAAAAATAATTAAAGAACAAGGTCAGCAACTCTTCACAAATTTATTGAAAAACTCGACAATTGTTTAGACAGTAGCCTGTCATTATCAAGAGTAAAAGTTTACTGTAGAAAAATGGTTCTTGACATTACTTTTACTCTTAATAATAACAGACTACTGTCGAAACAATTGCGAGTTTTTCAATAAATTTGTGAAAAGTTGCTGACCTTGTTCTTTAATTATTTTTGGTTTTATTTCCAAAAGGATGATTTAAAATTTGCAACAGTGGATTTTAATTCCAATTAATTATCGGGAATGGATAGCAATCTTTTAACTAAAAATTTTAATTTTGTTATTAATGGTTTATTGCCCATACGAAACAGTTGCAGACGCTTTGTGTTAATTAAATACTACTATACATTAGCAATTTATTATCTTCTTCGCTAAAACATCGAAGTATCACTAATTTTCAGACTAAATAAACTGTAAAAGAAGTATGTATATAGTAAAGAAGTGATTCTTAAAATGGTGGTTTTTACTTCTGTAAGTTGTACATAGAAATAATAGAAACAATGTGAATTTTTAATACAACATATACATAAATTTCAAAGATTTGTCCACTATTGGGGAATCCGTCGACCTATATTAGACCCAGGTTCAATTTTTGGTTAAAAATAAGCAGGCTTGTCAATCATATTAAATTTAGTTTAATATATGTTTAGTAAACTCAATTAATTATTTATGTTAATCTAAGTTGTACCAAAGATTATTCATTAGAAATTATCCAGCTCTGATTTAAATAACCCCCCCCCCCCACCGGAATGCTTTTCTACCCATACCCATTATTCGGAGGGGTCTTTTGGAATTTTGAGATGTAATAGAGGCCAAAAGACCAAAAAGTTGAGAAACATTAGTACATACTGCTATGCGGTTTGTTACCTCTAAGCTTTAAAAGTTAAACTTTTTCAGCTGAATGGAAAAAGAAAGTCGAGAGTTACCGGGATTGGTTTATTGAAGATCAGAAATTCTGTACCAACGAAAAGAAAAGGCCAGGCAAGCCTAAAACATCGGATGAACTATTTGGTGTTGATGGATCGTTTCGAAAATTAAATATAGATTAAATCAAACTAGGCACTGATTTTATATTTTGTAATTAATGCACCTTTTTAAATAAATTCCTAAGATTTGTAATAATTTTAATAGGCTTTAATGGATTTTATATTGCCTTTTATGTCCAATTAAACTGAAAGACATCAATCACCAAACTGAATAATAAACAAATGTTGAAACAGTTTTGTAGTGTTTCTGTTCAATTACCTGTAAAAATAAACAATTACATAAAGTGTACTTTATCGATTTTGTTTATACGGTGATATTTCAACAAAGTTTTTTAAATACAGTTTAATCTTATCTGGTTATCAAACATCTTTAGAAAATTGTATACATCTATCTATTATAAGCTACTGCATAACAAAGTAAGTCTGGACATTTTGTTTGTGCATACGTCTGGTACCTTAGAGTAATTAATTTCAATCACTTTTAAATGAAAATGCGTAAACTGTCTGACGATCTCCAAAAAATTGCCTGTGAACAACTTAATGAGGTTGTCGACAGAATACCAGAAGATTTACAACATATAAAGAATTGGTTAGCAAAACAACCTCATATTAGTGCAAGAACAGGTAAGTAGTATCATATAAAAGAAAACTATATTATTATAAACTATATATTGTTATTAGGTAAATCTTGACGTTTATTTTTTACATTATGGAAAATAAGAATCATGAAATTTTTTCTATAAATTTAATTTAAAAAATTGAAGACAAAACGGGATGAAATTTTCTCATAAATATGTTGATGGAAGTATTTTTCTTCCCTTTTTTATTATGTTTAATAATATATTTATCCATATATTTTCCGGCTAATTAAACTTACCTTACTTAAAAAATAAGTTGGCTTAATAGTAAAATTGTATTTTTAAAATTTTCTGTGAATAATTATTAGGATATTTTTTTGATTGATCACCCTTGTAAATATTCTATGAATAAAGTAATGTATAATTGGAAAAGTCTGGCTATCATTATATTCATATGAAAAATATTGCATGTTATCTTCACTCTTTATATTGATTATTTTATGATAACACCTTCGCAATTCATATATCTAAAGTTTATTTATGGGAACCGATTAATTTATGACGGCAAAGATAATCATAAGATATTATTATTATTAACAAACTGAAAACGTCCATATATACTCATTTATTAATACCACTGATATTAAATTTTGATATATGTATTATATTACGTCAATTTTGATACACAGTTCTCGTCTGTTTTTCTGTAACTTTGCTAAAAATAAGGACTACTTAACGTAATATTTAGTTATGACAGTATATGACCAACAACAACTTTATATGATATCTTTTAAGAATTGAAGTATTTCGTATGTCAAACAAAGGCCTTACTATTCCAACAATACATATGGTGTGCTAATGAGATCGAAACATTTGATAGTTAAATTACTAATCATGAAGTTATACTGTTCTTACTGATTTAGTTTACATGCCTAGCACCTACACAGGCTGTGTCGTCGATTCAGTTGTATAAGTAGATACCATAGTAAGAATCTTGTATGAAATATGAAATACACTAGCTGGTAGTGGAAATCAGCAAATGACGGTATATTGCCGGTACTGGTTATTATACGAGGCATGTTTTTTAAGTAAGTACCGCAGCACTGTGGTCAGCGTTCCGCGCATGCGCATTGAGTACCTACATCCTTTAAGATGCCCCCGATAATCGTGAGTCCCGCCGACTGTAAAGTCCGGACTGTTATACGATACCTTAGTGCTAAAGGACTAAAACCGATTGATATTTATCGTGAGATCTGTGCAATTTACGGACAAAACATTAGGAGTGATGGAATGGTAAGGAATCTGCGCCGTGCAATCCAGAATAAAAGACGTGGCAAGTTGAGCAAGGGAATCGTTTCGTTGCATGATAGTGCCCGTCAGCATGTGGCTAATCAGACCAAATATCTCATCACATCTTTTCACTGTTCACTGGGAAACTGTAGATCATACTCTGTACAGCCCTGATCTGGTGCCCAGTGACTACTATTTGTCCCTGCACTTGAAACAAAGTCAAAACAATTGTGATGCAGTGGTTAACAGTTAACGAGTCAGGCGGCAGAGTTCTATGAGAAGGGTATTCAAAAACTGGTCAAACTTTATGACAAGTGCCTCAATATTGAAGGAGATTATGTAGAAAAGTAGATTAAGGTACAGACTAATTAATGCACGAATAACTGCTATGTGGTTTTTGTTATTGTTTGAAACGTTTATCCTAGAATGTATTGGTCGGTAATATCGTAGCATATTCTAAAGCAAACAAATAAATAAAGATAATAACAAGTAATCAACCACCGTCATTCACCGTACCCTATCGCTCCTTTCTCCATACTCCCTGCACATCTTCGTACCTTCGCTGTTAGCTTTTGCGCCCTTATAAAACATAATAATAATAATTAATGCATCATTCAGTACATATATGTGATTGTATAATAATTTTTGAATCCATCTTAGATGACCAATGGTTACTATCCTTTCTACGAGGATGTAAATACAGCCTCGAAAGAACAAAAGAAAAGATTGATTACTTCTACACAATTCGAGGATTATGTCCTGAATTATTCAATAACCGAGACCCATTTCTTCCCGAAATTCAAGAAGTTTTAAAATCAGGGTAAGATAACTTTCAGTTATTTTAACAAATATCAAAATAAACCTGTTTTGATTTCAAACTGTTTATATTGTAATGAAAATTTATCGTACTCATACAAAAAAATCGATGAACATTCTCCGACAATTTAGACATATCACTAATCAAAAACTTATGAAACCTATAATTATTTTCCAGAACGTTTCTTCCTCTACCAACACCTCTTCCTACAGGCGAGCGAGTTTTTCTGATGAGAGATAAAGGAGAAAAAGTTAATATTACTGATCATTTCAAAACTAGCTTGATGATAACAGATGTTCTTTTGAATGAAGATGATAACTTCACTACAGCCGGCGTAGTAACAGTGCACGATTTGAAAAAATCATTATTGTCGAATATAGTTCAAGCACCTCCAGATATTATTAAAAAGTTCATGACTACCAACCAAAAAGCCTATCCATTAAGACAAAAGACAATGCATTTTCTCAATATACCCTCATTTTTCCACACCATTTTACCACTGTTTAATGTATTTATGCCTGAGAAGATACAAAAGAGGGTGAGTAATCTGCCCAAAATAACACTTATACTGTACGTATAAATTACTATTAATTGAAAATTTCAGATGAAATTGTATACCGAAAATGATTTAGAAAGATTTCATGAAGTATTTCCAAAATCTATTTTACCAGAAGAATATGGTGGCGATGCAGGTCCTTTGCAACAGATAGCTGGTAAGAAGTAAAACTTTCTAATTTTTTGTAACATCTACATAGTTTTAAAAACTATTGCTATTAATAACGGATTTCCTACTACAATCGTAGACAATATTTTAAAAAATAAATTAAAGAAAAATATCTTAATATCAATATACCCTATACAAAAAGAGGTACAGAATTATTCTAGTTTTACATATTTTGATAAACTTACAGAAGAAATTTCAAAAAAACTTAAGAAACATTCTTCGATTGTATAATTGTATATATAACTGTAATTTTCTTATTTTTGTACATTTCATCTCCTGATGAAACCTTTGTAAGGCGAAACGGTTCGTCGTGATATATTAAAAGTTTTTTGTTAAACTCTTAAACACTTGGGTTTTATTTCGATTTTTTTTTAAAATTGCGTCACGTTTTTAAGCTGAATGGAGGAAGAAAGTGGAGAGCTATAAAGACTGGTTTGCCGAGGATGAAAAGCATGGTACCAACGAGCAGAAAAGACCTGGAAAACCGAAAACTTCTGATGATATATTCGGACTCGACGGATCATTTCGCAAATTGAATATAGATTAATCAATAATATAATTAAAATGCAACAAATATGTTTAACCAAATTAATTGTAATTTGAGAACAATATTATGATTATTTATCTGCAATTTTATAAATCTTAAACCTGAAAATGAATAATATTCGAAAATATATAAGATAAAGGAAAAGCTGCTTTTTTATGTTTCAAAGGTTTTTATTAAAATTAGTATTAGTATTTGTTTTGTACTCTTGAAAAAGGCTTCACTAGCCGAAACGATCGTCGAGTTTTAATAAAAACTTTTAAAACATAAAAAAGCAGCTTTTTCTTTGTCTTATATACGTTTGAAGAATATGTTTCATAATTATCCGACCGAACAATCCTTACAAATAATATTCGAAACCATTAATTTGTAGAGGAACTGAAGTAAAACACATTTATCCTCTAGAAATTATTATAACTATAAAACAAACAGGCGAATTTTTATTTAAAAAAATAGTCATTCAAAATTTTGTACATATATTCACCTAAGTATAAAGTAAAAGCAATGTAAAGGTATCTACCTGCCAGGTGAGGTGAAAAGTCAAATAAAATAAGTTACCTACAGAAGCTTCGGTGTCTCTTTGATAAACCTAAATAATATGTAGCAATATTAAGGATAAATAAATAAATATATAAATAAATAAATAAATAAAGAAGGGTAACTAATTATTTGCAAATATACATAGTAAATTATAAAATTTCAAATTTCTTAAGGCTTACTGTAAATCAGTTTAACGTGCCATAGCCGAGATAAACAATAAACTGATATCAATAAATTTATATATGACAAATTCTGACTAATTACTAAACTAAAAATCCTATTTCTCATGAAGGAGCATATGACCAACAGTCTATTGCAGATACTTCATATTTAACAATTTTGTTTTAAATAACTAGTGGCATTTTGAGATATTTCTTTAGGTAAGTATAAAAATTTCAAGCAAAAATTTTTGGTATCCGTTAAATTACAGGAAACGCGACGTGCACAGCTCAAATAATAAGCGTTTTGTTAGCGATATGGCGCCTATAATAATTTTGTTATCTTATTATCAAGTTTATCTACACCTTTGTTTGTAATACTCAGACGATAATTCACGAACCATGTTAGTAGCAAATTCTGCGATGTTTCGGGCGAATGTGAAAATAAAAGAAGATATACCACAAACAACATTAAGTAACGAAAACCAACATGACGGAGTAGTGAGAACACGAATAGTTATATACGAAAGAATCGGTCCAGTTTGTGGAAATCAGGATGATAGAATACAAACAAATGAAAGTGAATCGAAGATTTCAAGGGCAGATCGAAGCACAAAGTCCAATTTTGCTAATAATGTGAACGTGCAAGTTCCACAATTTTTAAATGAAAATATTAATGATAACAATCATAGTGACGGTGGAAATATGTATAAAGTAAAACAAACAACAGAAAAAGTAAAAAAAGATAGTCATAATTATAAAAGGAGAGAAGAAACTTCAACCAGACTTCATACTTACCAAACTAAAGATAAAAACACCAAGTACGCAAGTATTAGAAGTCAGTTAAAATTGAAGAATCGATTTTCAAATTCGAATGTAGACATTCCAAACATGATAAACACCGAAGAAACCAACGAACGATCAAAAAAAGTTACTTCAGACTATGTGAAACGTATGTCGAGGCAGTTCGAACAAAAAATCGAAGAAAACAATAAACCAGTGAAGAAAACATTACAACGAAACAGCGCTGACTGCAGAAACAACACGTGGAAGTCGAAGGATGACTCTAACATTAAGACATTTCAATCCGCAGACAATAACAATGAAGGAACAAATAACAAGACTGACATGATAGAGATGCTTCGAAATAATATCGTTGCTGACATTTCAAAATCATTCCAAACAGGTCAATATTACGAAAATGAAATTAATAACACTTACAACGAAGAAGAATTTGATAAAATCGAAAGCACTTTTCATGAAATGGAAAGTACAATCTTGGAAATGCAAGCGGCACATCGCTTACAACAGAAAGAACAACGAACACAAGACAATAATAGGAATAGTAAGTTTAATACTATAGAAGAAGACATTTCATCGTTCCGGGGGTCATTCAAAATTAACAGAAATGAAAATGATGAAAAGGATAGGGATTCACTATCAGAGGACAACATGTACTATGTCATTATAGATGAAAGTTGTCAAGATAGAGACGAAGAATTCGGTAAAAGTAACTTCGAAAGTCTAGAAGACATAAATTTCGTAGAGGCTTACAATAGACGCGGTTCGGAATTGATACTGACGCAAGTGGGGCAAATTCTACGTCGCAGTATATCACAGGATCGAAGAAATAGTACTTTAAATTTCTTACACAAGAAATTTCCAGAAGAAACTTTTGATAAAGAGAATGAAAACGAACAATTTAGTCAAACCATTTCGAAAACTGAATACCTACCAGGTGAAGTTAAAGTACATAGCGGTACGGAAATTACAAATTACTTTTCTGGGCACGATGTTATTGCCATTAATAATAATAGTAAAAAGAGTGGAAGTGAATCCACCGAAAGTGAAGCGTCGTCAAATAGATCAACTTTATATGCAGTTTCTGAGTACAACGACGACGACATTCTTCCTAGTTTTGATTCTGGAAACATCGACGTACGGGAAAAAGTTGTTACTTTTGACCAGGGTATCAGAAGAGAAACCTATTACAATAGTCAAAAGAATCCCGTTATAGAGAAAATTTGTAACTTGGAATCCTGTCACATGAACCATGGAGAATCGCACTACGATATTGACTGTTTAGGAAGAGAAAGGCAGAAGTCAAAAGAAAAACGCAAGTAGGTAAACTCCTTTAACTCTTCATTCATAAACTTAAAAAAAAAACAGTTAATTGCAGTTTTGACTACAATATTCTTAGTGACTCGTCTTGTTTAAAAATTATTGAATTATGATCAAAGATCGTTAAAGGTTGTCCAAGTCTTGATATTAGGTATACAATTCATTTAGTAATTAATTTTGTATTTGTGATAACTAGAATGCACAATCAATAGAATTATTCGTGTAGGCTTTATCATTCTCATTTGTGAATAAAAAATTAACCAGAAAGGACAGAAATCTTTAGAACCTGATTCTTCTCAATATTCTGAAGCCGCCTCTGAATCTTTTGTATCTGCAAGGATTATGTTGCTATCATAAAATGGCAAACAAACAGAATTACTAAAGAATGCTGTGGTTAGTTCAATATCAAACGAAATCCTACAGAAGTATTTTTTAATGACTGCTTCTAAAATGACTACATTCACTTAATAAATGATAAATGCAGTTAGTACTGAAGAATAGATATTTTTAAGTATTAAACGGAAATCTAATACTAAAACTATTTGAAATAGGTATAGTGTAGTAAACCTGCATATAAATTGCTTTTAAGAAAAAATAATAACCGTAATTGTGCAATAAAGATGCTGTTATTTTTGTTTTATGATTTTTAATACTTGAAGTTATATACTCTCCTTATTTTTTGAAACCAATAGGATAGATTATCTAGCAGAGGAGTTGCTTTACAGTGAGGAAAAGTACATATCAGACCTTGAGAAAATTATTATGGTAAGAATAATACAACATTTTAAAAATATATTATCAAAAAACCAATATTTATTTAAACAAGAATAATATAAGTTTTTTCTTCTTTCACAGGATTATATGCCATTTTTGATAAACGAAGAAACTATTCCACATCACCTAATTGCAAAAGCACACATAGTATTCGGAAACATAAAAAACATTTACAATAGAACTAAAGACTTCTATGATGACCTAAAGGGCTGCGCTGAAATCCCTGAATTAATAGCAGATACGTTTTTGAAACACGTAAGTTTACAAAAACATTCATGTTATGTTCACTTATAGTTATGATTAAACGTCTAAAGATATATAGCAAGCTCAGTAACTGGGAAATTGTACAGGCAGAGTCATCTTGCCAAGTTAAGATAAAGTTGTAATAGGATTTAATCAATATTTGCTTTATCAACAGAAATCTGCAAAAAATTGTATCCTTTTTAAAAAATTAAATTATTCTGTAAAGTTTATTTTATAATGGTTATGCAAGTCTACGGGTACTCAAAATATTACTCTTTTGAACGCTGTTGTAGTGATAATTTATTTGTGAGAGGAAAATATTGTATACAATTTCCCATAGATGACCTTACAACCTGCAAACGTTGGAAAATTTATAATAAGTAAAATAGAAAATCAACAATGTTGTAATTTTTAAATTTAAACTTTCCTACATTTATTTTAAAGAAGTGACCCAAACTATTCAGTAAAATAGGTTTAGTTATTCATTATTTTTATGAACGAGCAACGACGAAGAAGTTAAAATTTTTATATTTTATTTTTATTTCTAGGTAAATCTTTTCCAAATGTACCCTATTTATTATAAGAATAAACCGACCGCTGATTATTATTTAACGAAAGAGTTTAGAAGTGATATCATTGTAAGTATTAACAACTAATAGTTTTTTTTTTATTTTAACGTTTGAACAAAATATAAAAAAGGATTTGTCCGTCACTTCGTACCACAAGAATTGTTACGTATTTTTAACAGTTTTCTTAGACATAAATATACGGGGTGTCTCAAAACTGCGTATACATTGACCAACCACATGATCAAAACAAGTCGATTGGATCAAATTGATTCGTTTGTCCGTGAAAATGTGTTAAGAGTACCAAACAAAATTGCTTTCCTTGAATTACTCAATAATGCTTACTATGACTTCAATAAAATTTGATACTTAGATATACCTACGAAAATTGTAATTTCTGATGTACACATCAATTAATTAAAACAAGACAAGGATGAAAATTAACCCGACTCTCAGATATAATTGTTCAAAACTTTATTGAAGGATGGAATTAACATGTCAACTATTTGTTTCTAAAAGGATGCATGCCTTTTTAATTTTTGCTTGATATTTGAAGATCATATTTGCATTTTCATCGACAATTTCCGACAACAATTCATAAAAAATAGAGTTCCTTGAAATAACTCGAAGACGTTTTGTACGATTTGAATAAACTTTGATATGTAAATAGTCCCACAAAGGGTACTCTTTTCTGATTTGCTTATCAATTTTATTAAAATACAGAAAGGTCAAAAACTACTACCACCCTTAAATAAGTTTGACAGTAATTTATTTTTAAGGTCAACGCATACCCCCAATATTCTTTTTCTAGAAAGGTACTTTTCTTAGGTACATTTTTGTCTCTAACGATTAATAGAAAATCGTGGCTGCATTACATTAACCTTACCAAAAATGACAAAAATTGTGCTAAAATTCGCCCAACGAGTTTATAAATTAGACTTCAATGAATGTAAAGGAAAACATAGATAATGAATACTCATTGTATCTACGCTACTAGTTTGAGGGTTGTATGGATCGAGCGGTTGTGTAATTTGCGGTAAAACGTAAAAACTGTAGATTGAGCGGTCAGTTTTTCCATTTCATTTAAATATGTTGATTTTGCGGTCAAGGTAACATAGGACTGTGAAATATGCGGTCATAAATTCGAATACCACTAAATCACAACTAACATCATGGAGCTTATTTTGTCAATATTTATTTACAAAAAAATATACATATATAAATACATTGTTATAAGAAATATAAGAAAAATAAAGAAGTATACATTATACACGTGAAACGCTTTTATAAATACATTGTTATTCTTAATCTACTCTAATAATATAAGACACCTTCTTTAGAAATAATAATAACTTTTCATCTTTTGAACCGTTCATCTTCATATCACTTTGTCACCTTTTCAATCCTCTCATCCAGGTGGATGTATCTTCATTTTTGCTTTTTTCCGTCTAAATTTAATTCCAACCTTATTATTTTTTTTATCAGCTCAGCTACCTAACCTAACCTAACCTAAACAATTTGTTTTCAAAAATAAAGGTGTATATATTATACACGTGAAACGTATTTTTGACCACAAAATCGACAGATAAATTTTACCCTTCCTCCATTTTTACATTCAAGAAAGATTTGACCGAAAAATCCACTGACCGCTCGATAGACTGACCGCAAATAGGACGACATTTAGTTTGAATAATTGACTTTTATGTTCAAATCACATGAAATTAACTCCAAGTTAATAGTCAATAGAGAATTATACTACTGATAACAGAAAAACCAAACATACAAGCATGAATGTATTTTATGTTTATAATAGATCAATTTATAGTAAAAAGAGCAGGTTAGTGACATCTCATAAATAGTTAGAAGGCGAAATTTAATATTTGACAAGAAAAACGTAAATTTATAACACTTAATGGAATAAGAAATATTGTTAAAATGTACCTAAATATTTTGGCTTAATGTTTATCGAAATTTACTTAAATTCAAATCAAATTTTTTGGGATAGAAAAGAAGAGTCTACCTGGGAGGGAAGGAAAGGAATGAATCGCCTTGTATTACAAAGCAGACTTTATCGCGTTAATAATTATGTACAAGTAAGATACAGACAAGTCACATGTTCTCTTATTACAATTTTTCGGTAGATGGATCATATGAATGTATATTAAATAGACTATAAAGACGAACACATTGCTTTTTCAAATAGTTTATAAAAAGGACATACATCATTTAAATATCGTACCGTTTGGATGGATTTTAAAAGGTCTCTCTTTGACTACGACGTGACTTATAAATTCTCAAATCGTTTTCCTTTTCGTATCATGATTTTAAATGAGCGAATCCGTCCGTTACCGCAACGTTCTTTAAACAAAATGACTCGATTTATCTTGGCAAATGGCAGTTTCTTAACTTTGAAAGATAGTGTAGGATTTCAATGGAAAATGTTTTGCCGAAGGAAGTAAACTATGCCGCTCCCTTTTAAAGCAGGCACAAAGAAATTTATCTTGTTTCAAAAGCAGATCTAGTACCTATTTAGTGAAGTAGTAGATGGTGGTAACCATAAAAACTTTTCTCGGAAATTGGACGTTTTAGGCCCGACAAAAACACCTCGGAGATCGATTAGGTTTGGCCAGCTATTTGCTAACGCCTGTTCAGAGGCTGGGCAAATACATCCTTCTCCTAGAACAGATACAAAAGGAGTTAACTCAGGAGGGTACTCCTTCTAACAAAATTCGCAGGGCCATCGAAATGATTAGGAAGCAAATGTCTAGGGGAAACGATTTCCTTGCCATCGATTCGATCAAAGAGTGCCCCGTTAACCTCACTCAACAAGGAAGCTTTATTATGCGGGAGAAGTTTAATATCATCAAACCGAGAAAATTCGAAGCGATGCTTTTCCTCTTCGAAGAAATTGTAGTCATTACATCACCTGATACGGTAAGTACTTTTATGTATTGAGGTAGCTCTTCACCCTTTATAACATTCTAACGCAAACAAATCAATACAATTGCGGCTTCTTCCATTACCTATTTCTAAAAACTTATAATCATATTAACGCGTAGCTTAATATCATATGAAGTTAAATAATACTAATTCACATAATCTTTACATTAAAAAGTTAAGTAAGTATCTAATCTAACTAACTAAAGCAACATATATTCTGAGTTTTTATAATTTCTTGATGTAATATTACTTGAAGTATATAATAGTATGAAGGTTTCACGATCGGCGTCAATAGAATTATGATAACTTACCGGGATTTTGGGTCATGGTCTATATGCTTTTTTGTTGCCTGACGTTTCGTCCGGTAAGCTATCATAATTCTACTTGAATTATTGTTTCGTTATTGTGAAAATTAATTTTCTGTGGTATTATAGATTTAAGTACCATTCGGAAAATGTTGTTCAAAAGTATGGTAGTAGATAACAAACTTCATATTTTATTAAAAGCTTTTGCATTTCTTACAGTAAAGTGTCATTTTTGCATTTTTGCATAAACTGTCATAAAATGGTAATTTTGCCTTTTAAAGTTTTGTTTTCATACATGCATCTACAAGAGTTTTTTTGGTCGATTCGGCAAGTCGTTACTTTTACAACAAACATCCAATGATTAAATTTTCCTATGGGCCGCTTAAAAACCTGTCAAATATTGTTATGTGTAATTGTTTAATGCAACATGTAATTATTAAAACATTAACCGTTACTAACTAAAAAGAAATATAAATTACTCGTACTTCACCTTGAATCAAAGATGTTGACCTCTAATCTTTTGCTATTTATTGTTATTATTGGTAATCAAAAACAGGTTAAAAAAATAGAAAGTAGATCGTACCGTAAAATGAAAATGTGTGATACACGTTCCTCAAAACCTACATTCATGCTCTTATCATAAGTACTACATATAAGATTGTATTTAATAAAAGATAACAGAGTAGGACAACATATCAAATACAATTTTGCCGTGAAAGTTAAGTCCCAATTAAGAATAAAAAGCGAATTATGAAATTTGGTAGGTAATTACGATAAATTTAATTTATGCAGAATCCAAGGTGTCATTATATTGTAAACATTTTCATTAAATATAAGAATCAGGATAAGCGGAAGGGATAAATATACTTCATAAATAAGATGATTAATCACATCACTGCTTGATGGAGACTCATAGTTTAACAAAAAATATAGGTTTCAATAAATTATATAAAAAACACTTAACAATCGTTTCGCCTTACTAAGACTTCATCAGAAGTATAAATGATCCAAATTTTAGAAAAATTATTTTGAAAAAACAATTTAAAAATAGCTTTCTATACGATAAATACTTTAAGTAAAAGTATTAAGAATAATAATGACAAAGGAAATCTATCAGGGGTTTAAAAATTACATTGCAAATCATGCAGTAAAGTTTATATTGGACAAACTGGTCGCACCTTTAAAAAACGAATTAATGACAATAAAAAGTCATTTGAGTGTAAGAAACTTAATTCAAATTATGCTAAACACTTGATAGATAAAAACATAACTTTAACTATGATTTTGACATTTTATAGTTGGAAAAAAAACAATGGAAATAAATAAATACAAAATACTACACTACTATTAAACGATCAAATTGACATAAATAATTCGACTTTACTTAACGTGTTGGTAAAATCACTACCAAACCCCCCCCTCTATAACCATAAATATATTTTAGTTCCGTATCCTAGTTAAGTTCTATGAGTTACACTTCTGATAAAGCCTTAGTAAGGCGAAACAATTTCTAAGTGTTTTTAAACATAATTTATGGAAATCAACATTTATTTTCTTTATAAATATGTCAAACTGAATAATAAAGAACAAATAGAAATACGGAAGAAATTTATATTTCATTGTACCCCCTGATATAAATTTTACATGACGAATATCAATACGGAATACACTAATTTGCAAATTTCACCACATTTTGTCTATTAACGTTATACGTTCAATAGCTTGAACAGTTTTCGCAGTTTGTTTTTTGTGAAACATTTTATAAATAAAGAAAAGAAATAAATAATACTGCTTTTTTGTTTCACACTTGAAATTTTATTAAATCTCGACAATTGTTTCGGCTAAAACTAGTTTCGGCACTAGTGTAACATAGTGTAACATCTTACTCTCTTGAGAAGGGCATAAATCAGCCGAAACAATTGTCGAGATTTAATAAAATTTCAAGTGTGAAACAAAAAAGCAGTCTAATTTATTTCCTTTCTTTAGTTATACGTTCATATTATAAACGTAGTTACAGTGTAATTAAAGAAAACAATAGTTCGTTTGATCATTATAGAAAAAAGTAAATTAGATGCCTGAAACATAAAACTGTAGTAAATTAAGGTAAAATAACATCAAAAATGTTACTAAAGTTTCCAGTTTACCTTTAGGAGAAAACAATCTCGTTGGAAATTTATATTTTCCGAGTTTTTCGTTGTCCCGTTTAAAAAAACCGCACAACGGCTGTTCACCTAAATTTGATTTGCGTGTGTAATGAATACGAACAACGTTCAACAAAAGGCTTCTAAATTTGTGCTCCAATACACGTATAGATGTCTATTAAAAATCCATTTTAAATTTCAATAAATCGAGACGACAGCGTTGTCGCGGCATAGTGGGCGAAATTTAATAATCTGAAATAATGGCGATTCAATACAGCAAAAATGAGAATTACGAGAGAATGAAACCAATCGTAACCCCCTTGATGCTAAAACGGAGAAGCGATAAATTACTAAGATTACCGCTCACAACTTTCAATAAAAGTATTTAGCTGCCTTTTTACAAGATTCTTCGATTCTATTTTATTTTTTCTTCAAATATCTGTTAACGAACTGAATAAGAATTGGCACATACTTCGTCGAGCTCTATAAAAAGATTAATTTTTCAAATGGAAAACGATGCGGTCTCTAAATAAATGAAACAAACATCCATCTAAAAACTATCTAAAATTGCCAGTTACATTTCATTTCTCTGAAATTAATGTGTTAAGATTTAAATAGATGACGAAAAAGACGACCCCGCTACAAAATCCATGTTCAAACGATTTTTCATTTAAACTTAAAACGAAAACAATGAACTGTTTCTTCCACCTATTTGCTTAAACACAACGATGACGTTGAGATGATATATTTACTTCATGGATGATTGCTTTATATAACAACGAGAGAGAGAAAGCGATTAAATTAATAAACTCTAATTCGACAATACAAATAGATACAATTGGATGTAATAAAATCAAAGAAACTCACCCCTGTATACCACAAACATTTTCTAAAAATACGGACACGTGTTGCGCCCACTTCTATTGAGGGTATTATAACGCGTTATAGAGGACGAAGTCTCTTTGAATTTATTCTGTTTAATTACTACTGTCTCCTCTACTTTTCAATTTTCTTTATAAAATTGGATGTATTAATATATATTTATAGACCTACAGCTATTATAGAAAATATTTTGGGTTCCTGCTTGTAAGCCTTTGTAGGTCATTGTCATTCTAAAAATGTCTTATTTCCATATAAGAGTGACAGTAGGCCACCCCTTTCACCCTTATACTAGAAATACGTTTATGCGTTTAAATTTATTGTACTATCGGTCAAATTAAATTTTTTAATCATCTCGTTGAAAAATATAAAAATACGTCTACAAAAATAACAGATTTTTGGAAAGATCATGAAGGTGTACTCATTTTCGTGGTAAATTGGATATCATTAATAGAAGTATAATAACTTTTAGTTATTTCGAATTCCATTCACAAAAACTAACTTGCTTCCTATAAAAAAAGGATTATTTCAAAATTACTATAAATTAGATAACTAGTACATCTTCTTAATAGATCTTGATGAAACATTTTGATAAATTATGAATAAAAGATTACTTGGTATTTAAGGAATGAAAATTATTTTTAACATATTCAAAAAACAAGGAATTAAAATCCTTATTCGTCTAAATATTATGATCAAAGATCTTACATTTGGAACGCGTCCTACCAAGTAGGCACAACGAACCGAAAGCCATATCCCACGACGGGTATTATAAATATTATATCTTCGTCGAAGAATACATCGGAATCAACAGTGTAATTCAATGACGGTAGGGATATTAGCCCTTGGAGTAGTTGTTTCTGTTGATTTCATATTTATATTTATATTTAATTATTTTTAATTTTAATATTTCTAACTACTCTTTGTTAGTAATCGCCAGGTCGAACCAATTGTCACAATATTGATAAATCAATGATTGAAACTTAGTCATAAATACTCTTTTATTCAGAATTTAGTATCTTATCCTAAGTTATATATCATTGATGAAATTTAAAGGATTCATGTATTCCCCATTCAATTTTTACTTCAGTTAGGCCTATGAATTATAAATTTATTTGAAATAAATAAATAGAGTTTGTTATGGTTTAAGATGTTAAAATACGGCTTTTGATCTCTTAATATCTTAAGGATCAGCAATGTATAACACTCTTCGCGAAACTTAATTTGGCGAAGTCCATTTCCTTTTGACTTAGCAACAAACTACGATTTGTATTTTAATTTTAACTTTAATTTTTAAATTTCATGTGCAATATTAATGAAACTACTGGCTATGAATTATATCTATAAATGTGACGATGCTTAGAGCAGATAGATTGCAGCGGGTATAGGGGTAGCTACAAGGGTTAAAAAGGGCAAAAATAGCTGCTTTGCAGAAACTAACAATACTATAGTGCAGTTGACAACAAGCTTTGGTGGGTCTATCGTATACAAACATAAAAGTACAGGATAATAATAATAATAATACTATCCTGATACATTTCCAAGAAATGGTTACCCAAATTTTTCGTAGCCGCAGATTTAAAGATATATTTCTGCACACTGCGCCTTCTTCAGGTGTAGAAGTAATATAAACTAAAACTAAAACATTTTGACCTATATACTAAACTTAATAGCTAAAATGAGAAGGGGTTGAAAAACTAAATATTTAATAGTGGGGTATTTACAACGTCTGTTTGATCATTTAGAATAACTCCTAATTTACTAAATTTGTTTATTTCCATTGACTCTAGTAAAGTTAATTATATTCCTTTCTTTTCTAAGTGTAAAATTTTGAAACTATCACTAAAACTATGTTTATTAACTAACAAATGTTCCGCATACATTGAATTAGAGTTCTTATTTTCATAACTTTTTTTTTGTTCTTTAAGCCTTTCACTAAAACATCTCCCTATCTACCTATGTAAACTTTATTACATGTGCCGAAATTTAATTGATAAATTCCTGATTTAGCATCCTTATTAGTAGGGTCTTTGTTATTTTTGATAAAACTTCCTAACGTATTATTAGTCTTAAACGATACAAATGTATTTGTAAATTGAGAAATAAATTAACCTTTTGTTAATGAAATATTGCCTAGAAGTGAAATTAAACAAAATTTTAAGGGTTTTCTTCTGTTAAGTGAGTATACTAAGTTTAAAGTTTTGCTTTTTAGTTTTTTGTTTAAGATTAACGTAACTGAAGAGGGTTTATAACCATTATTGACTGCAATAATGTAAATCCTATGTAGTTCTTTGTTATAATTATCTACTGACATCGGTACTGATAATAGTCCAAAAAGACTAGAGTGGAAAAAAGCTAATTTATGACTTATCGGATGGTATGAGCTAGCATTTATAATGGTAACTGTCTGTGATTCTTTATGAAAAATAGCAAAGGAGTGTTTATTATTCACATTTTGGATAGCTAAGTCTAAACAATTTATAGATTTGTCTACTTCTTCTTCTTCTATACGTGTTTGTTTTACTTTTTTACAATTTATGGTTTAAGGTGTTGTATAAGTTGTATAATATCTGCACAATTTCCATCATCAGTTTTAACAAATTTTCGCACATTTAAACTTAATTAAGCCGGTTACAACAGAAACACATTTTATGAGAATAATCTGAGCTCTTTTAAGTATCGGAGAGTTTTACTTTCCGTAGCTATTTCTTCTGCGCTTGATAGCGTTATCTATGAGTTAGAATATAATTAGTTGTTTTCCTGATGTCCAATTTCGCATTGAATTTTCAGCGTGATCTTGAAAAGTTCATCTACAGGGATAGCATCAGGTTAGTAGAAATGGGAATCGTAACGTTCGAAAATCAGCCCCTCGTTTTTCACCTAAAGTGTTTCCCTTCGTACAATAGTCCCACTAAAGAGCACGTCGAGTTTGTAATAGAAGCTAAAAGGAAAAAGGATAAAAAAGTTTGGACTGAACAAATTGAGAAGCGGTTGTGGGAACAACTCTTCAAGTGTAAGGGTGAGTAACTTTTGGCATGTTTTCTTTTTCTATTCTGACGGTTAATAGGAAAAAAGACAATCAATACTCAAGCTCCAAGTGTTCTTTCTAAATACAATCTCACAGTTTGTAACTTAAAAAATAACCTTTTTCTCTTTCTTACAAAATAATATTATTAGCCTTACTTCGTTAGACGTAAAAGTATATTTTTTACGTTTTAAAACATTTAATGAAGAAAACAAATATTTAGAGAATATTTCTGTTTGAATTTTTTTAGAAGAAAATACGAAAATTCACGGTACTTATAAAAATAAACCTAAAAAACTTGTCGTTACTGAATCCGAAGAATCAGCTGCAAGAACAGAACAAGGAAATAACAAAAACATTAGTGAGTATTTGTATTAACTAATCTAATTATTCACGATCATAAATACAATACCTTTTTACAGATACATCAGCCACTCTACCACATTCTAAGAAAAGTGCAAAGAAATCAGTATTTTATTATACTTTAGAAAATTCTCGAAAAATTAAATAAATTACAATTTGTGTTCACATGTCTTTTAGTTATTTGGCGCAACCAAAAGAAGATATATATTTTTAAATTTGAATTCGTTAGCCTAATATAAACTACAAAAAATAAAATTGTTAACATATTCCTTTAATGCTGTCATAGGACAGTTAAATATCAAATAATTCATTAGTGGACTATCCCCGAACTTAATGGAATTAGTAGATCGTAGCAAAGGAATATTGCTTTTCTTTATAGGATGCTATCGTTGTTTGGTGTTCAATATTAGCAATAATTATATTTTATAAAACAAACATTTATTTAACATTGGACCGTAAAGAAGAAATAAGTTGATGGAATGAAAGTTGCATCAGAACTGTTAGTATTTTGAGTTTAAAATAATTTAGGAAATTTATGAAGGCGAAGCTAAGGGTTCTTAAATAAAAGTAGGGTATTATTAGTAAGAAAGCATACATTGAAAAGAGAGATAGAATTTCTAGCTTGAAGACGTTCAACACAAAGCACCGAAGAAACTCACTATTTGAAAGTAATTAGGACAGATATAGAATCACAGGCGTTTTGCAGTTAATAAATAGAATAGAAATATTGCAAGGGATTACAGAAGAATAGATGCCGAAGTAATATTGTTAGCTGTAAAGAGAAGAATAGATGCAGATGTTTAAGTAAGAATAAAAGACATTTTATACATATTTACATAAAGAAATTACATACAGGGTGTTCTTATTCTATTGATATTGGTCGCTACAGTTGAATCATAATTTTTAAACGTCTAAACAAGCAAACTAACTAAAGCCTGCTTTCGATATCCAGGATGTTGTCATTTGTTGACCAGTATTTAATAAAAGTATAATGAAAATGAAACCTCAATTTCATTTTAAAAGACTTGTTCAATGAAAGACAAATCCTTTATTTGGCAAAGGAAGAAGTACCTGTTTCTCTATAACTGCAGCCACAGTAGAGTTAACGAATAAATGCATGAATGTTCTATTTTTACCTTGCTGTCATAAAACTGTACAAGGTATAGTTACTATAAATTCCTTCCTTTCACGTTTCATTAAAAACATTATATTTTCCTAATCAGGATTACGTACGTCAGAAAGAAGCCCTAAGAAGAAGAAGAAGTTTGGGACTTTGCTGTAAAACTAACAGCGTTACGGATGACTACAGTCGTAAGTTCGTTCTTCGTAAAGGAATATCGTAGATATACATACATACGTGGTCTCGTATTTTCGTGCGCGAAGGCAAAAAGAACGAGTAAGGAACGAAGTAATAAGGAGTCGAACAAGTGAAGTCGACTTATGGGAGAATCGTAAAAAGGCGTAAGTGTATGAAAGAAATAAATGACTGAAGGACTCCACCTGACATTGGTCTGCAAATAACTATTCTCAGAGGGAAAGGCATGCTCTAAGGTCGACGGTGTCTGCTTCGTTGTAAATAACTCACACTGTTTTATGGCAGAGACTCAGCACAGGCCAAATAAAAATAATGCAATAGCCATGTCTGACGTGAAATTTACTTTCGCGCCTATTACACACACACACGCCAAGATCGTGCCTCCTTTATCCTCTTTGTATTTGACAGACCGGAACGAAATAGAATTTTGTTAAAATATTAGGCGTTATCGAGTTAGCAACCTTCTTCGTTCGCTTTTTTCCCTGTTCGTTTTCCTAAATAAATTCAATTTGTACAGCCTTCAAGAAGCTAAACGTCACCGTTAACATGAGATTAAATTACCTTTTTATAAATGACAAGTATGCCGTATTAGTTAATATTTTAACTGACAATTCCGATTTCCAAAAATTATCCGATTACTTTCTAATATTTACCACGAACAAGATTATATTTGCGTCAACGAAACCGTGATGCAGATGGAATTTACTGTAACGAATTTTCTAGTTCACTTCTTTATTTAACAATTATTTATTTAATCACTTAAACACCACTAACAAACTTAAACTACTTATTTATCTGGCAAACAATAATTCACTTTATTTATATCACTTTGTATCTCACCCTTGAATATTTATATTACGCGTTCGGAAATCAACTGTCTCGCTGACCCGGAGACGAGGGTCATTACTAAAAACACGCGAATATATTTCGACCGCTTTCCAAAGAAAACGACTTGTTAAGGCAACAGAATATTCTCGAGCGTCTCTTATTCGGCATCGATCGGTCGAGATTAAATGCGCCACCTTCGGAATGCGTCAGCAATAATCGATACACCGCACACACGTACACGTTCGTTACACTATAAGATCGTGCTCAGATAAGATACATCTATTCATGTAGGATTTGGCTAAACTTACCAACATACTAGTTGAAAAATGTCAGGCATTTTTAGTGTACATATTCAATTTCAATACAGAAATAATAAAAGAACGATAAAAGTAAAAACGAAAATGTCAAATAAACAGTATAGTCAAATTAGAAATCAAGAGATTGAATTATCGTAATTATAGGGTAATCACTTCTTCCTATCCTGAACCAATTTTCGCCTTTCTCTGAAACTGCAACATATTATATCTTTCACTATTTGTGAACAGCAATATATATAACTTAGGCTTTCTTTTGTCTCTTTTTACTTGTATTTATGCTTCTAGTATGTCTTTAGTCTTTTATATCTCGGAAGGTGTTCTACCATTCTATCTCTTCCTTTCCTTATTGACTTCCATAGCATAGCTCCTTTTGTTCTCATATTCCTTTTAACATCTCCTAATGGAATGTATTGGAGAAACTAATTTTATACTTTTGAAAATTTGGAACTAACGTCTTAAAAGCATTGCCAATTCAAGCCAAAGAAGTTCCCAACCCTATCGTGGATGGAACATCTTTTTAAACGCGAAAATATGGTCCCAAAGTACGTTGCATGTTTAACGTTTTTCTAGAAGCAACCAATCAGTTCTCCACTATTCTCGCACTTTATTTGTTCTGCATCTTGTTATGTGTCATGTACAGAAGGATTTACGACACCAACAATCAAGATTATCAAGGTTTCCGACTATTGATTGTTCCCCTGGGCTCTTGCTCACTACAATATTCAAGTGTATATATTATTTTTTTGGTTTAAAATTCTTAAGTAATGAAAATGTAGATGTTTAATAAAGTTTTCAAACAAATTGTGTACATTTAATTCCTACTTTTAATCTTTGTCTGGATCGGACTTTTATTAGAGTGACAACGACTTCGTTCGCGATGCCAAAGGTGCAATATAAATTTTATTAAGATACCGCTCTGTCAGTATCGAACATTTAATAGTGTTTGCTCCATGTTAATCAAGAAGGTAATTTGAAAGTAATGGAGGGTAAAACGTGGAACATTGCAGGACCAAATCCGATTAATATGTTGATTGAAACAAATGATTGCGTCTTCATTCCAGCTTGCCTCGCGCAGACTTGCTTTGCCCTGGTTTATCACATTACGGGGACGTGACTTGAAACAGTTTGTTCATCAATCGGCTGTAATTTTACGAAAATACTGCTTTCCTTTGCTTATCTAAGACGGTCGGTCCGTATCCCTAGTAGATGTTATTTTACAGATTTCACTTTAAGAACTGCTAGAAAGTCAATTTCGTTTTCAAATTCTAAGCAGTTCACAACAACATAAACATTTCCGAAACTTTCTATAAAATATTTATCGCAATTTCATTTAATGAACTTAATATGGAGTGTAATGTTTGACCATTTCAAGATAAAATATTTAATTATTCATTATTCCTAGTTCTAAGCCATCGTTTGGCAATCATATTAAAAGTAACAATAATATGTAATTTTCATTACAAACCATTTTATTAATCACAACGAACGTTTTAGCGTGAAGGCACACGTGCCATCTTGGTTTCATGATATTATGTTGGTAAACGTTCAACCTGTTAGAAACATGATGGATTTAGACAATAAACTGTTTCTTCCACCTCTCTGCTTAAACATGACGTTGAGATTAACATATTTACTTCATGGATTACTGATTGCTTTATAAAACAACAACAGAGAGAGAATGAATGAATGTATAAATTTCAATAGTTTTGAGAATTAAAGTACGTAAAATTAAACTGTGCTTCAATGGAACTTTTAATAAAATCTAAAAAAAAATCTGTCTAAGGGCATCTTAATGAACTGGAATTTTCAATTGTAATTTTGCTTTCTTTCCAAGCTTCATATATTCAAGGTATTTATTTTATTTCCTTGAAATTAGCACTACAACAAATTTTCGAAACTAGCCGATATTCTTTGTATTAAGTATAAGAATACTGTAATCTAGCGTCATCAAGCTCCAATATAAATAACCTAATACTTCCCTATATAAATACAGACAGTGGAGTGAACTCCATCTGTAGATATTTGCTACATACTAATTTGTGAGATTCAGTAATTTAAACAAGGTTCTTTTTCAAATAATGATATCGACTTATTCAACTGAATCTACTGCGTAGCTACAATTACGTGGTAGGCACGTAATCAGACCGAACAAAAATACAAAAAAATCTGTTTAATACTTCCCTAATTACTACATATTATTTTTTTAAGAGGATAAGTTAAGTATGAGATGCTGTTCTATGCCACGAAGGTGGCGAAGTGTTGCTTTTCCCTTTTATTGTTTTACTATTATTTGCATTATTTGAATTATTTTACTTTTGTGTCTTTATTTAATGTTTTTGTACCGTACTTATACCATCTAATGAAATGTTATTATTATATGACGTTCTTTATATTATATTTAAGAATAATATGATGAAACAAAGGCTGAATTAGAACTGAAGATTTTTGAATTTAAATAATTTAGGAATACTATTAAGGTGGAGCTAAGGGTTGTAGATAAAAGCAGGGAACCATTAGTAAGAGAACATAATTTTTCTAGCGATCTTAACATACCGTTTAGTTCTACATTACTTTCAGCAATTATTGCAATATCGTCTGCGAATTATATATTTATTTTATATTTACTTTATTGAATTTTTTATTATTGTTTTATAATGTGAGGCCCAGATTGTGGTCTAAAATTTCAACTTTTGGCTGGGTTGCTTAGTGTATAGGATCTCGGTTCAAAATAGAGAAAAGGTGACTGTTGTAAATTAATCAATAAATAAGATAGGAGACTCACCCCACGTTTGAAGTAAAGTGAATCGAAACACGTGTTCGTTTAGTAAAATTGTGTTAGTGGTAATTGGGGTAAGTCTCCCGTTTTATTTATTTACTACTTCAGTTCTTTTGTGTTACTGGCTAACTAAACCAACGATTCTTCAGTTTTAAATTATTGTTTAAATGTGTCAGTGTATCTGATTCGTGTAAGGTAGATGTTCACAGAATTTGAAATTCAGCATTGGTAAATTTTAGAGGCAAATTATACCACACTTCTTTGATTTGCAGGACTAAGAAAGGGGGTTTCTCTGCCATGCATTTTTCCCACATGAGTCCTAGGCTGAGCCTGGCACTTTTATTTATTTCTTTAGAAACATCTTAATTTACTGGGATTTTCCTGATACTTTTCAAGACTTATTTAATGAAGTTTGGTTTGGTTTTATTTAAATAAAAATTTACATCAGTAGCCAGTGTATTCATTAAATCATCAAATTTAGAAGATATGAATAGTTTTTCCTTTATAGTAAGAACTTTATAATGCAAATATCTTGACACTTTTGTGATGTTGTGTACGTATATATATCAGTATTTTTGATATAAGTATTTGATCGAAATACCGATTCGCACGTTCCACCCTAAAAGCTTTGGTTCTTCGTGGTCATCTATATGCAGATTCAACAGCGTCTTCTGGGACCTGTGTGTAAGATTTATTAATTTACATATTCGTCTGTATTGAATTCGCAGACGGCAATGTCGTTTGAAGTAACTAAGAACATCTCTTGAATAATTCATGACATTGATACTTCAGTCAAAGCTAGTTTTCCATACCCGTTTGATAAGCTACCTGACGATGTTCAAATACCTCGTACCATGGATCTTCTTCGCTTTGATAACAGTCAACACTTAGGTACACTTCAATTCCATTCTACAATTGATTTTAAAGTCAAAACTAGGTACGAAACTATTAAGTCTTTGGGATGGGCTGCAGTGAGACATCAAGAGTTGAAATCTGCTACGAATTGGAAGTTTAAAGTTAATTTACCACGCTAGTTTTGGAATTATGTAACTTTTTACTTGCTTGATTTTATGACGGAGCTTGTCATTTTTTAACCGATTAAATTATTTAGTTTTTGTTATGTTATGCGATAAAGTGGCTTCAATATTTAAAAACAATTCTCTTAATCATCGATTCTGATTATTTAGCAAACGTTTTTTACAATAAAATAAAAAAACATATACACTTACTAAAAACTAAGAAATAAATATAATACATCACGACCCTACTGCTCCCTATAAGCTCCTTAAGTAAACATTAAAACCTATAGGACCCCCTGTTAAGTGTACAATACCACGACTTAACGGAATCTAGGTGGTTTTCTATTGTTGGTTGATATTTGGCATGTTTGTGAATTTTTTTGATAAGATGATATTCACGATTGGTTATGAAAATATTTAGCAACACTATATAAACTTTATTTAAAAGATAAAATTATTTACACACATTGACAAATACTGTTGGAATCAGAGAAATTTGAGATGAGAGGAGCGAAGTGTACGTTTGATTAAATCGTTAGGAATACTCCTTGAAGATTGATTTGTGATTACTTGGTTTTGATACTTGATTTTTTATTTGATGATAATTCGGTTGTTAAGTGACGGTTTTTTCACTCGGTCTTTTGATAACTCGTACTGGTATTTTTTGATACAGAAATTTTGATTTTGAAAATGTATATTGTTAAGATAGAATAAAAAAGAAAAAAGTTTGTGATATGATACGGTAATTGATTGGTTGTTAGATTTGCGAGGAAAGTACAGATAGCGGACGTCGTTTTCAAAAATTTTAACTGTCGTCGACGGCAAGGATCTTAGATAATACAGCAATAAATAAGAAATTTTGAAAATGTTTGATAGGAAGTTTGTGATAATGGAATGAGATATTTACCTTCACAATAGCAATAGATATTTTTAGTACACAGTAACAGAACTAAATAATTGGCCATGAAAAATAAAACAAAGTTTATGAAAAACGTATCGGGCGCAACACATTTCTCGTAGTACAAGAAAAACAAAAAAATATGAAAATCATTTATATCAAATTCTATGTAGAATTATAACTCGACGTACTACCTAATTTCATTGATTTTACTATCCAGTGAAGCATGTATGTGTAGTTACTCCTATGTTATAAAAAAATTTAAACTACTACAAACAATATTTTTGTTTATTATTAAAATAGAGTATAAAGGAGTAATAATTTTACAATCATCGGTAGTTATAAATGATTTCAGTTGAGAAAAGCGTGCTCTATAGAAAATAAAATCATTTCTGTAA
This sequence comes from Agrilus biguttatus, assembly GCA_963921985.1. Lineage (NCBI taxonomy): Eukaryota > Metazoa > Arthropoda > Insecta > Coleoptera > Buprestidae > Agrilus > Agrilus biguttatus. The sequence goes on from OY998117.1 coordinate 35,108,834, forward strand.
GAGCCTCTACCTCTGCGGTTTCATTATACACTATATCTGAAGACTTTGTTTCAAAAAGGAAGCAAAACAAATTGTATGTTCGGAATTAATTGTTCCATTTCACCTACAACCTTAAAAACTAGAGATGTCTTATAAGCCACCAGTAATTTTATTTTTATTTCACTTTGAGTGGCGCTTTCTGGTATAATTTTCCTACTTTGATATTTTTGTCAACTACCGTCCTAACTGAAGAGCAATCATCGTCAGATGATAAACTCGGTGCAGGTGAAATTGGAATCTTAGTATCGTCTTCGAGTTCTTTCAAAAGTTTCCGAATGGATGTTGTGCTACCCGTTCTATCCCTCGCAGATTGGAGCTTTTTCTTCTGTTTAACACGATTGTTGAAATTCTCATTTAGGTCGTAGTACGACTCTAAAATATCACTGCCATCGTCTTTTTCCGACTCTTCTCTTTCCGAATCCGTTGTGTATAGAAACTTTTCTAAAATACTTTGGGGAGCCTCACTACTCGACGTTACCGCTCCACTATCAGTCCCATCAGATATTCTTAATGCTTGCGGTTGGCTGCAGATCTTTATTTTTTTCGAAATATCAATATTATGTGTATGCTCATTTACAATTCTTCGTTGAAAGCCATTACGATTACCTTCGGTGTGTTTGATATGGTCCATCACAATCGTTTTGATGTTAATACTGTTTTCTTTTAAAATTTTATTTATATTTGCAAGTGTTCCGTTGTCTTCATTTTCAACGTTTATTCCTAAATTTTCCAGCATTTCCATAAGTTTCCCAATTTTTTTCATTGTCTGAGGTTTCTGTTTCACTTGAGAGTGATTAAGTTTCATGATTTTTTCCATTTTCTTTTGCAGATTTTTGTTTGCCTTTTCCGCTTCAATTCTCTTTCGAATTTCTTCTTTAAGACGGTTACTTAGGACCGTTACCTGCTTATGAAGATCAGAGAATCCAACGTGAGGCTGGGAGGGTTTGGGCAAAACCGGCTTCATTTGGTTATGTAAATCAGACGAAGTTTTTGCCTTACGCAAATTTGTTGTACTCCTTAACGCCGGATTAAAGTTATGCAGCGGTGCTGACTGAGACTTGTGAAATAAATTCGCTGACGTTGGATAGCCACTGCTCGCAGCATCGGTTTGATCTAGCGTCGTAGAGGTTAAACACCAATGAAATTCACCTTCTAGATCTAATCTTTCTCGCAGCATCTCGAAAATTTTGTTGAGGGTATTGTAACTTAAATCATTTCTTCTGAAATCTGCAATATCCAATGTTTGATTATAATGCAAAGTCTCGATTAGTCTCTCCGCCATGTCTTCTGTTATTCCACAGTTTTGCATGTCGATAGCTTTAATCCACAAATCGTCTCCAAGTTCGTGCAGAATTGCTTCTAAGCCTTCGTTCCCGATCAACGGGTTGTTGTTTAATGTAATTCTTCGAAGTCCGGCAATTTTTTCGGTTGGAGGGTCGGCATATCGCAGCGAATTATTCCATGTCTCGCAGTATCGATTTAATTGTTGATACTTGATTAATTTACCAATATATTGACCACTCAAGTGCGTCAAATCACAGCTACTTAAAATTAAAACCTCTATATGGGGAAGGTACTGCAAACTGGTGCACAGTTCTTCACACCCAGTGTCTTTTATCGGTGCCCGTTTTAAAGATAACATCTTCAAGTATCGGTTCCTTCTAATCGCTTCTGTCAAGCGACAAAAGTAGTTGGTATACAAAGGTAAACCGTCCAACTCCAACGTAGACAAAACCTCCGATTTAAGTAAACAATTACTTACGCTACTTATAATGGCTTGCATGACATAGTCGGTCCATAAGCATCCGACACTTTTCTTCAGTGATTGGAGTTTATCTTCGGTGTCTACGTCGAAATTAAATACACGTCCGCTTAAGCGACTTCTTATTGCTATGACGTGGAGGCTTTGGTCCAAAAACAGGGCGTTTAAAATCGGCTTCCATTCATCTATTTTCAACCTGTCACCCACAAAGTCCAAAACTGTACCGTTTTTTACTTTGGGTGCCTTAATGTTAATCAGGGGATTAATATTCTTACGTCTACACAGCTCAGGATACCATACAAAGAATACAGTTGATGGTTTTGGTGTGGTAGTTGTACAGGTCTTGTCACTTACTGACATACTCGTTATCAATTTGGCAAAATCCACTATGAATGTGGCTTCCTTTTAGTACCTTGGTCTTAAAAATAAAACATAGATATTCGATTTTTAATTGGGAATTCAAAACTGACGGCTGTTTTGATACGTGACATTACCTTCAGAAAAATTAATAGCCAGCTGTGATTAAACTAAATATATCAGCTTCGGTTAATTTCACTTACACCAATGTAAATTATTTAAGAAGAAATTTAATCCGTAAAGACACTTACAATTATGTGTACAAACACATAATATCAAATGCATTCTTCATTCAATATGAATTGTTAAAATAGACAAACAAAAAGCGCAAATTTAAAATGACACTATCAGAAATAAACCTATTAGTTAATACTTTATTTAAAAGTTCTCTTAAACGTAAAATAAACTAAAACTATTATTAAACGAATTTCACATGAGATTGTTGTCAACATCATATTAATGCTAGACAATAATTCTGATTCCTATTCTATAATGTATTCTATAATAGTGCCGTTTTTCAAAAATTACCGGATATCGTAAATCTTAAAAGATAACTTCACTAGGTCTTTAACTTGTCAATACTTAATTTTAGGAACACCTGGAAATAGTTTATTGTTAGATATATTTTTTGTCTTACAGGAAAAGAATATTGCTGCATGATGGTAATACGAATCCTACATATAAGCGATAAGACTACAATGATTAGGTTGACAATTTATTATTTCGTTTTGTTTATCCTATTTTAACTATTTGCAATTGATATTAAAAGTTTAGATGATTTATAAACTATATATTTATTCAGTTCACAATAAAACTTTGGGAAACCTCTCCCCGAATTTTTATATTTTTAACTTTAGCAACCAACGTGTGGTATCAATAACGAAATTCTTTGGAATAACATAATTTTTCTAACATCCATACAATACATTGCAATCATATATTTGTATTTATATTTATAAGTTTTAATAAGTAAAAGTAACTATATAGATTGACGAGTTTTTCGTAAGTTGTATTTCCGGAATAAGTTTTAAGGACCCCTAAACCAAAAATTCTCTGTTCATCCCACTCATATAGAAATCTCTGACAATGATCATCATTATCATAACTATATAATGATGTTCTATGTATCGATGGTGCTAGCCCATAGGTAGGTTTGTAAGCTAATTTTATGGAGCTAACTCCTCTCCTGATACAAAATTTTGGAATTACCTGACATTGAAACGTATAAATAAATAACGGAACTTTGTAACGCGCCTACCTTCAATATCCCGGATATTGTTTGTAATGGGAATTATTAATTAAAAATAGAGAATTATTGACGTGTCGGGGGTGTTTAATCATAGAAATGCCATGGCAGTGGCTGTGACTAAATGCCCGCAGGCTGAATCTCGCCATTATTAAAACGTAAGTAAGCCAACGATAACGTTACGCATTCCCTCAAGTTTGGACGAGTTAAACAAGTTTATATTATAAATATGACGGTAATTTAATAGAAACAATGACTCCATTTCTGTTTAAACTGGAATTAGTTTTACAACAAACAAATATATTAATACCGTACAAAAAATGTGTCCATTAACTTATTTAAAAAAAAAGAAACGTACTAGATTATGCTCTGATTAAATCGTGTTATATCATAATGTTAACGGAAAGTTGTCGGAGTAATATTATCCATTAAATTAATATTCTAAGAATAAGAAGCTAAATAGGTCTCGTTGGCTTGTAGAGAGGAAAAGCATGTCCATTTTTTATTTACTGCTTCAACTTTAGCGAAAAAAAAAATAATTTACTCACGCGGTTATCTTAAAGGAGAAAGTTGCATTCGTACCGATAAAGGATCCCATACCTGATGAAAATTTTTAATTAGTTTTTATAAGTTTTTGAATAATGGTAGAATACTGAGTGCCGAGTTTAAAAGTTTATGGATGTATTCGCTACGTGAGTGGTTTTCATAAAGTTATTAATACCGGATAATAACTTAGCTATTGCTGAAAACTTAGTTGACGAGACGTGCGACTTTTTAAGTGAAATGAAAATTCCATTTTATCTTTTCATCAAAGAGTACTTAACGCACAATTTTATACTGCTCAATCCAATCTAAAAGCGAAAGCATGGAACAAATAAATAGATGGTGTTATAACGGCTGCGCGTGTGTCATGTATAAAAACATCATCAGTTTCTCAAAATAATTAAGAAAATATTAGATATATGACAGGCGGGCTGAAAAGTTCGTAGGCTAATATAGAAAAAATTTTTTTTTGATAGAATTTGATTTTATTATTCAATATAGTTCCCTTGAGGGCAATTGTAGCGGTCATACAATTTTTCGATTCCATTTTTATAATATGATTTGTCTTTAGCCTCAAAATAGGCTTCAGTTTCGGCGATTACATATTCATCGGCGCAAAATTTCTGTTCAGCGAGCATCCTCTTAAGGTCTGAGAATAGAAGAAAGTCTCTGGGGGCCAGATCTGGAGAGTACGGTGGACGCGGAAGTAATTCGAAGCCCAATTCATGGAATTTTGCCATCGATTTCGTTGATTTGTGCATTGTCTTGATGAAACAGAACTTTCTTTTTCTTCAAATGAGGCCGCTTTTCCACGATTTCGTCTTTTAAACGCTCCAATAACGTTACGTAATAGTCGCTGTTTATGTTTTTCCGCTTTTTAAGATATTCAATGAATATTAGGTATACCATGAGCATCCCAGAATACTTATACCAAAACCTTGCCAGCCGACTTTTCACATTTGCATCTTTCCACGCTTTGGAGTCGGTTCATCACGTGCAGTCCACTCGACTGACTGTCGATTGGACTCCGGCGTGAAATGATGGAGCCATGTTTCATCCATCGTTATATATCGATCCGTTGTTGTTTTTGGTGTTTTTAGTCGATTGTCAATTGTGAGCTCGCGCGGCACCCACTTTGTACAAAGCTTTCGCATATCCAAATTTTCATTCACGATATGACTAACACGTTCCTATGATATCTTTAAGGTTTCAACTATCTCAATCAACTTCACATTACGGTTATAAAATATTATTTTGTGGACTTTTTTGATGTTTTCGTCGGTAACAGCCTCTTTGAGGCGTCCACTGCGTCCTTGATGCTCATTTCGCCACGTTTAAATTTAGTAAACCATCAGCCACTTTTCTACGGTTGATTTTCCTGGTGCAAAGTCCGCATAATGTTTATCAAGCCAAGCCTTGGTGTCAACAGTATTTTTTTTCGGCAAAAAGCAATGCTTTATGAACACACAAAATTCCTTTTTATCCATTTTTTCAAAGTAACAAAAGTTCTTTCTCTAAAAATGCTATAACTCAGATACTAACAGTGCAACAGCTGTCAAATTTATATACGAGCCTTTTGAAGGTTAGAACTAACTAAAAATCATATGGATTTGATACTAGTAGCGCCATCTATGGGTCAGCCTACGTACTTTTCAGCCCGCGTGTTAAATAGCTAACGCTGATAAAATTTATGTCTTTACCAAAACACCTTATATTTTCTACAGATATTACTAAATATGTTAGGTAGTGTAAATACAAATACTTGAATAATAGTAAATATTGTAAACAAAATTTTAAATTAAGTTCTTTGTCCGAAATTTATTTAAACCCCCAGATCAATGCTCGTTTGTGTTTTATTTTTTTAATCATTGTAAATCATCGCAGAGACATGCATCTCCATCCTTCCCATCTTAAACAAAACTAGAACATTTTATATCCCAAACTATTTCGACGATTCTGTTACTGTGTAAGTACATGCATCGTAGTGTAAGTACTGTCATCTTCTGTAGCTTTGATTCTCGGACGAGGACGCGACAGCAGCAACAAGTTTTCCTCATTAATTTGAGGTAATCTGTAGTTGATAAAAAATTAATTCACCTTAATATTTTAAAATTAACCTCTACAAAATACTCCTCAAATATTTCATTATTAAAATGTAGTGTTAGCCATATTATTGCCTATACAAACGTAATTAATTCATATGGGATAATCCATATAAGTAGTTTTAGGGAGGGATATATGTTTTTGTAGTAGTAGCGTAATCGATGTGTGGCAGAACAAGTTTGTATCCGTTATTTTAATGCCTGCTGACCTAGCGTTTAGCACGTTGCAGACTTTGCCAAAGCTTAGAAGTCGTTCGAGATACACTTAACTAAACCTTAGACTACAACACCCTAGCACGTTCTAAAACCACTCACTACATCGGCCATAAACCAAATACATTAGGAGAAATACATAAAATAAAATTACGTATAAAATCTAGATACTTAAGAGACCAAATTAAATAAGTAAATCCACAAATGTAGAAAAAGCACGCGTGAATTCTAATTAACGCAGATAAAGCGTAAAATTAGCATAATATTTGATTAGGTATGGACTTTTTCACTGTTTCTTTATCGTTTACATGCGTAACTTTGCTGTAGTTTGTTTATTATATATACGCACTTTTCGACAAAATTCCTTATAAGTCTTTAAATTGACGCCACAACACGTTATGAAATAATTGAAAATAAAAGATAAACAATGTGAACTAACTAAAACGCTATCAAATGAGGAAAAGTGTGTATTAATTGCTATCGATGCTTTCGCATATTGCAAACAACATTAACATTAGAAACAATTAAGGCGATAGATAAGATTTTTGGGCTAATTGATAACTACAATAAAAACTTGCTTGAGTTCATTATTCAAACAGTTAATTATTTTTTATCTATAACTATGTTAGAAGTTTATAAAATAACTATTCTAATTACAGTCCCAATAAAAAGAGATTTCATCGTAACAGCAAAATGAATGCTTACAAATAAATCTACAAATATTTAAGCTTTTATTGTATTGGGCCCCATTAAGATTTATTGATTAAGTTATATATTTATAAAAACTCGCGAAGTCATACGTTCGAGTGGCTTTCTAAGAAAAAACGCATATCTAGTTGGGAGTTCACACAACTTGTTAGAAATCAATAAGTCTACCCTAAATACGATCGCCTGTAAACGATTGCTTGCATATTTCATATCGGCTTGCTGTTATTTTACGATTAGGCAATTAAAATTATATTCTGTCAATTTTATACTAATTAATGAATCTTATAATTGATAGATCGATTATTAATCGATTATTTTCAATTTCTAAAAATAATCGATTCATTAAATGATAGATTAAACAAACAATTGATTTTCGTATTAATGAGAACAATCAAAAATTAATTCTTAGTACAATAGGGTGGCGATATTGTGACCAATTTTCACTCGTCTCTGATAGGCGAGCCTACCAGGAAAAATGTTTATCTTTGTTTTATTATGCTTCAACCAAATTAATAATAAAAGCACGAGCGTTCGTTAAGTTTAGAATAACTTTATACTTGCTTTCAAATAAAAGGTTTGCACCCAATCACGTCAGAAATTGATTACGTTCCATTCGTTCAATAATTTCCTTTAAAACGAACAACAGGCTTGGTAAATACATAAAAAACAATAAATATTTTTCTAAGAGAGACACAAAATCAGGGGTTTATAAATTAAATTGCGGTAGTTGCAATAACTCTTATATCGGCAAAACTGGTAGGTGCTTTAAAGATCGTATTAAAGAGCACAAAAAGAGTTTTAAAAATAAAAACGATAATTCTACTTATGCACTACATCTAATCGAAAATAATCACAGTTTCGATGAAAATTTCAAAATTTTACATATAGAAAAGGAAGGTCTTGAATTAAATTTACATGAAAGTGTGGAAATCAATAAACTAAATAAAAAAGGTATGATCATTAATGACCAATTAGACACCAACAATTCTCCCCCCTTTTGTAATTAGTATTTAAGCGAATTGTTACTTAGTTTAAGTTGTATTTCTTTCTTCCACCTGAAGAAGCCACTGTGTGGCGAAATGTGCATTGTGGTACAATAAATTGTGTTTGTAACTTGTGTTATTTTATTTCTACGATATTACGATTTTCTACAATATTTAAAAGCTTCCTCGATACGATTACGTTCCTAATAAATTATTTGATTAATCGAATATTTCTATCATTTTCTAACAATCTATAATCGATTATAATATAAATAAAGGGACATTCAACTTTTTAAAGAAGTAATTTAGTCATGAAAAAGGTTGAAAAGATTGATAATAAAGTGTATTATTAATATTTGATTATTGTAATTGATTGTGGTATTTATATTTTTGTATTAAAAAAAAAACACTTAGTATATGTTCCACAATTTTTATTAAATACTGACAATATTGTTTCGGCGTCAACAAAATGTAACTAATAAACAAACAAATAATCAATCTTTGTAAGAACTTTCCATGTACGACCGGTTTTCATGAAAACATAAATCACTGTACAAAAGTGGTAGTAAGTAAAATGGCCATTGTTGGTGGAACCCAATAAAACCGGACATTAGTTGGAAACAAAAAAAGAATTGATTAGCACGTGTTCGTGATTGGAAGCCGTGAAGTAGTTGCTACGTGGAGGCTAATGAATGTATATAGGTCAGTTTTCAGCGCTTTTGATAAATGAATTCAGCAGTTTCAATCCGAAATATCAATGTTAAATAATCATTTATTTGGAAGAGCGATCCGCTTTAACATACAACGACTAATTAGTAAAGTTAAATCGTATACAAACGGATAATTGTTTAGGGACTTTTTCGCACAGAACAATTGCTAGCTATCAGACGTAGATAATAGAACGAACTGGTTGAAGTACTCACTACCCTTTGAAACAACAACCATTCTATTAACTAAAAATAAATGTATAGGATACAGGTGATGGAAGCGAAATTGGAAGCAATAGTGTAAAACTGATAAAACGGTTTCCTTTTCACACAAGAAATACAAATACATAGATATACAGGGTGTACGTTTTCAACCTGACCCCTAGACTATGTTCGGACTGAATTGGAATATCGTTTTGAAATTTTGGTTAAATGAGTTTTCACAGAAGACCTACCATTTCAAAATATTTTCGAACTTCTATCACTTCCGGTTATATCGGAAGTTGACTTCAACTTTGTTATTTTTAATGGAACCCCCCTATTTGTTTTACATTTCTGGATTCCCTATCAGAAATAAAGGTACATTTGATAATACAACCCCACCTTTATTCTAAACGTTTTTTGAGTTATTCCATTTTTTTTTAGAATTATTCCGTTTGCCGCTTTTACTTTTATCGCGGTTATAATGTTTTAGTAAGGTAATAATTAGTCCAGAAATTTAAAAAAACATGTGTTGAATATCATAAACTGGAAATAAAAAAACTCTTTTTTTTAATAGCAGCCCATATTTTTTTATACAGTTACATCAACCGCTTAATCCTCAATAAAAATGTATAAGACACTATGCATCTAAAATTGATATCTTGCGAGAAAATTTAAACAAACTGATTTAATACATTTTTTTTTATTTTTACAAATAAGTTTATTTAACCAATGACAAAATTATTCTACAACAATTGTTCGAATTGTTGTCCATTAACTTCTAAACATTTTAAAACTGTTTTCTTCTACAGCCGATACAGCATTAAGGATTTGTTCAGGACGAATCTCTCCCATTGCTGTAGTGTAGTGAATATTGAACATTTGTAAGAACGACAGCAATATGAGAGATTCCTGAACAAATCCTTAGTGCTGTGTTTGGTGTAGAAAAAAAGAGTTTTAAACTGTTAGTGGAATTAAAATTCTGGTTAATGGGCCGTGGTATAAATGAATAGTTAGGCCCAGACGTTTCGTCGACAACTGCGGCTTACATCATCAGTAGTACCAAGGTGACATTTGTCCCTACGAAGACTTCAAGGTATTACCTTCACCCATGCTGTCACCGCAATAGCACTGACAATGTCAGCCACAATTACTAACAAAACTTATCGACCTAATCATTTATTCAGATCACGGCCTTTTAGCCCGCATCTCAATTCTACTATATATAAAATAATTATTATGGGCATAATTCGATAACTTAACTTCCTAATATGTACGTGTATAGTTACGTAAACAATGCATGAAAACAAAAAATGCATTTGTCATTTACGAAATTAATGATTTTCAGGTTCTCCCTTTTCGCAATTCTAAAGATTGTACCTAGATATGGTACGTTTTAACCATTGTCAATTGAATGAAGTAACGCATACCAAAACTCGTATAATTTCAATTGAATTTACGGTGGAAAACTTTTGAAACATCGTTTAAAATTATATTAAATACATAAAAAACACTTTTAGTTGTTTCATTTTTTTCTTCAATTTGAAATATCTAAAAATCTTAGGGGTCCTTTTCTACTCTAGTGAACATCCTGTTTATTTTTTTTTATCTTAAAGGGTCTATTAAAGAAGATGTTATGCAAAACGATTACTTGAAATCGAACAACAATGATAAAAAGAACAACTTCTCTTTCTATGGGAATATTTAATAATGGCTGTATACAACAATTTGCAATTAAATCTTCATCATTTGTGTTTAATTTTACATTACTTTTAATTTACTTTGTCATATTTTTATCATCTCTAAAAGGTGTTATACAAAAATATTGATAAGAAAAGTTGTTGTAAAGGGGGTGGATTATAGTATCCGAAATTATTATTGTTTTCTTAGTCATGAGAAAAACATTTTATATTAAATTTTCGCAAAAAATACGTTCCATGTGTTCGTATATATCTAAAATTGTTGGGAGTATATAAAACTAAGCAACGGACTGAGTTTCTAAATGATTGTTCCAACTTTTAATAAACCTGCTGTAGATACCCTAAATTTTATGATTTTGAGAAGTTTGGAATTTTCTGTAGATCCACGATTTGAATTTATACACTACAGTTATTGTATAAGATACAATGAAATTGATTTTAAGAGATAACCTAAGATCAACGTATAAAATCCAACAAGTCATTCTGTATGCGAAAACCCCACGTGAACTACCCACAAGATAATTATTGTAAGGTTAAATTTGCGTATGGATATTGTTGCTATATAAAGCAATTCTTATATTATTTCGATTGGAACATTTTTGAAAATGTATATGCGTATGACACATTTTTTATTTTATTTTATTAAACATTGAACAGCAAAATTGACTCGACTTTTTCTACTAATTAGTTGAACAGATTTAAGATATGAAACGTACTGGGTGACGACCCAAATTCAACAGTTACTTCATAATAATCTCAGCACAATTATGCAATTTGAATTTTAGCAGAGTTAGACTTCTAATGCTGTTCTGACTGCTAACAATTTCGCAATTTCATTAAAATTCTAATCGAACACCAGATAGCTAGCTCATCCATTATTCGCTTAAAAATTGTTGTAAAATGAGAAATAAAAACCTGACGACACTATTAAGTAAGTAGTCTTAGGGCTTTTAAGACCAAATTGTTATTTGATATTAAAATATGATAAATAGGGAATGTTTACACCAGTACGAAATTATAAATTAGTAATTTCAAGGTAATGTAAATAATAACACTTGTGAAAGCAAAACAAAGCATCGTCATTATTAAACTAATTTTCACAAAAGTTGCATGGAATTAAAGCTAATTATTAATAAAATACACTTGGATACATTTACTCTAATTTCTAATACTCTCTGTTATAAGTACTCTTGATAATGATTAATGACGAGCTATTATTGAAACAATTGTACGTAATTCTCTCAATAATTAGTGTAAAGGTGTCCAAGTTTTTTATTTATAATTTCAATTTAATTATATCCTTTCGCAACTAGTTCACCATAGAAGTTTTGAATATAAATAAATGTAATTGTCATTTCCACCCAAATGTTGCCTGGCAAAGTTCTTTCTCGTCAATTTTATACGATTATGGCTAGCTTGCTGTTGACATATATCCTAAAAGTTTAATCAAAATTAGTTACATATAATAATAATACAAGTACCTACACAGGTGCAAGGTACATACTTACATATTTACTCTCATCCGAGAACGGTCGTTTCTAAAAAAAAATGTAATTTGTCTAAAAAGGCGAAATGTGGGTAACATCCCCTACAACATATTTAATATAAAATAATAAGGTAATTGCATAATTAAATAACAAGATATCTAAAAAGAGTAAGAAAACGCATTAATTGTATAGTAAATATCTTTATTTAAACATAGTCTTTTACATAAATGCTAGTTCTTTAGCGTTACCCAGGGTTCACCACGAGGAGGCGAACTAGCTTTGAACCCCACTTTAGTACATTCTACCCTGTTAAAAAAAAGAAAACTTTTTTGTGTTTCATTCCCACCAGCTACTCATGCTGGTGGACGGGCAGTCCCTCCGACCTACACTATAGTGCAAAACCGGAGGGTAGGGCGTAAGGCCCTCTTCAGCCTACTTGCAGGAATCATGAGAATGGGCGGATGGTGTGGTTAGGGAGAGAAGGATGAGATGGACGAAATGAAGACAGAAGAGAAGTGAAAGATTATCTGTGGAATATTACTGTCCCAGCATTTGCCTACGTAATTCAAGGAAACACAGAAAACTTGGACCAGAGCAGCCAGACCCGGGTTCAAACCGGTGACCTACCGAATACTAAGCAATGATCTAGAGCACTAGACCACGCCGCTCGGTATTCTACCCTGTTCGTTTCACTTGCTTTATATACTTATACGAGCCGAAGCACAAGGCACTTCACTATCAGTATATCTGAGAAGTGTAAGCAGTTTAATAAATTATTTCAAAAAGTTCGAAATTGCGATCCGCATCTGGTAGTTTCGATAAATTACTGTAATAAATAAATCTATAAAATCGATATTTCAATCAAATATTAAGGAAATTTCATTAGTATAAAAATCGATTATAAATTGTAAATACTAATTGCAAATACGTGAAGTAATACCAAAAATTAGCGTATTTACATTTTTTATATATGTTAGATATAAATATTTTACAGATAAGTATTTCATAAACTAGAAACAACATTACGTGATACCGTTCTCACGCACTTATCTCCTAAAGATACAAAACAGATCATCTCGACAACATTAGGATTCGCATTTTAAAACTAACATCATAAGGTGACAAATTTATGACCTAGTCAAATGTCTACTTGGAGACTAAACAGTTGCAAAACCAACCAGGTCATTTACTTACCCCAATAGATGTATGCTGAGGGGGTGTCACATTCTTTAAATATATATGTTAGATATAAATATTGATACAAGGGGCATTCATCCCTCAGATGTGCTTCGACTCTTAAGTAATAAACTTATTATCTTCAGTTTGGTTGTTTTATTCAAAAGTTAATGGTATTAACTTAAATAAGTTGAATTGCAACTAAACAAAGAAACACTCTCCAAGACGATAGTTGTATTTAAGGGTGTTTTATTAACATTCATATATTGCAACGTATCGACCAATTAGCCCGCGACTACAGAAATTACGGAGATTATTAGTTCGGCATAATAAATTTATGTTATCTTCAAATTAATAAAATCGAGATATAACATATACCTATGGTGTTTTGTCCCAAACCTTACCATTGCTCTCCGAATTAAATATTCCATTAAAGTTTTCGGAGCCCTTTGCTTTGTACATTTCTAATTTTATGACTATGGCAATTTACTACCTTCGTTGTTTTGGTCAGATCTGTCGAGATTTAAGAACTTCAACAATTTACTCCGGTTCTTTGCGGATTTTACTGGTGTAGACATTGTAGGTACCTTACTTTATCCATATAAATTTATAATCTTACAACATTCGTTTACGGTCAGAATAACCTGCTAAGCCAGAAGGGTGAGCGGAGGTTATGTCCATTTTCACAATCCTTGTAAATCTGCCTTGCAACGGATTTTATATCTTTATGGTTGTTTTGTGTTCTTATCGTAATCCGCCGGTCTCGTAAACCACATATTGCCAAATTAAACAATAAAATTCTACTCGGCTTTTTCATTACGAATACATAGAGAGCAGCCAGAGCATGGCAAGGCAAGGCTAAGTGGATTTTATTCGGAATAAAAGGACTCTCTCTCCTCTATATTGACCGAAACAAGGAGAAAGAAATGAGCCAGGAAAACGCTCATAAAGAAGATCATAAGACATGTTTACGACACCTGAACACCGTGAAGGTAAAGCAGCCGACGTGGAATTGGTTTTATTCCGGCCGCCATGGACGGTGAATTATTCTCAGGGAACGTTCCGCCTTTGCTAAATTTGACACAATTAAAGGCATGGGCAGCTGTTCCTTCTTGACTGATGAGATTTTTTTTCCGCGAAAACACGATTATGATTTTACCGGAGGAACTTTTTACCGACGAATTTACTTTTTAACGATACGTTCTTCTGTTACGGTTTTAGACGATAAGCCGTGCGAAGCTTACGAGACAAATTTTTGTTCAAACTTTTCTTACGAATAACCATATAATATCTAATCGTGCTATACTTTCAATTTAGGGGCTAATATTTTAACAACGGATCTATGATTTAAGTGTTTTTTATACATTTCTGGCGAATAAATAAATGTATTCTAAACAATTAAAAACAAACGTAAATTACATTGTTTTATCACTTTCGATACAACAAGTATCATTATCAAGTGATTCTTAATGAATAGCTACAGGTACCTATTGAAGGGTTTATATACATAAATGGACTAAGGGTAACTACTAATATTATAAACAATGCTTAAAATTTTTTACAGAGGTGTTTGGTATAAATCTATTTGTTCGTTTAAGATGATTTTGTTTGGGGTTTTTGTTGACTTATGAATTTCTATTGCTTCTAACATATTTAATTTAAATCCTTTGCAATTTGAATTTTAGCAGGGTTAGACTTCTAAAGCTGTTCTCACTACTAACAATTTCACAATTTCATTAAAATTCTAATCGGACACCAGATAGCTCATCCATTAGTTCCTTAAAAATTGTCGTAAAATGTGAAATAAAAACCTAACGACACTATTAAGTAAGTAATTTAAGGGCTTTTAAGACAACATTGTTATTTGATATTAAAATATGATAAAGAGGGAATCTGAGAATCTGCGGAATTTCGCTAACCACTGCATCAATAGTAAACACCGCTTTCCAGAAATCGAAAATCTTGAAGTTCTACATTTTACAGAAATAGGATTTAAATTAAATATGTTAGAAGCAATAGAAATTCATAAGTCAACAAAAACCCCAAACAAAATCATCTTAAACGAACATATAGATTTATACCTAACACCTCTGTAAAAAATTTTATAACATTATTTATAATATTACTAGTTATCCTTAGTCCATTTATGTATATAAACCCTTCAACAGGTACCTGTATCCATTAATTAAGAATCGCTTGATAATGATACTCGTTGTATCGAAACTACTGTAGCGTAGATAGCAACTGAATAAAATGATAAAACAAAGTAATTTGCGTTTGTTTTAGTTGTTTAAAAATGAATTATCACAAAGTAGAGCTAGAATCTATCCAATTTTTGAAGTATATTCTACATCTACGGAACTTTGAAATTCATCAAAACTTACAACAAAGTTGCAACATCCTCAAAAAAATTATTTAATAACCATAAAATAAATTACCGCTTAATTATTATTTAAAATTATAACCATAAAATGCGTAGTTTTCATCACTAGAAAATACCTTTAAAGAGGATAGAAAATTCCAAGTTTCTGTATAGTTTTAAATGCAAAAGAAAGGTTAAAAATAAATATTATTAAGATCCAAGTTTTAAAATCCTATTATTACCATTTTTTTAATTAAAAACGCTATTTAGATGTTGCATAAATATTAATTTACACGTGTGTACAAGAATTTTAACAAATTGATATTATTGATATAGGTAATAAGCATGTTATTAATTGGGCAAAATGAAAAACAGGTTGGGTGGAGGATCACTACTGCTTGACTATTAAATTTGTTTAAATAAAAATATTCGTACGATTAAACTAAATATTTTTTACATTCAAACAATTGTTCTTGAACTGAATATTCCTTCAAGAGAGTTCATTATTATTTCCAAAATGATAACATCCTTATTATATTTTAGGTTACTGCTTTTAAGTAGGTACACAATGGCCTCAAATTATGGGTTAGAAGAGCATGATTACACATGATTTGTCTTCATTTACATATACAATATGTATTATTATAAAATTAGGACATACATACGTACGACATTATTATACAAAACGTATCGCAGATCCACAATTTCGTGTCCTAAGCGTTTATGTCTTAGACCACATTCGGTTGGAGGATATAAAGCGGCTGTTTAAAGCAAAGTACAACAACACAAGGCAGTTGGAAGAGGAGACTGATGAGATTGGCAGGCATAAAGGCGTCTCAAAGCAACCGAGAACTAGTGCTCTTTCTCCTTCTCGAGGAGTATTGTGCAAAACGTGCTCGGACTGCTAGTAAGTGTCGTCAGGCTTCTCTGCAAATCTCATTTGCGACGATAATTTATATGTAAATACATCCCCCCGTACGTGATATATTGCAAAAATACAAACAATATGCTTTCCTGTAATCCATTTCATGATATACACTAATAATAATAATATAGAAATCACATGGAGCCAACGCACCCCAAATACCTAATATAAATACGAATTTAAATTAATGGAATATTAAAATAAAAAACAAGGTATGTTAAAATATTTGCAGCAACATTTCTGAAAAAATATATTAACAGTTATAAAACGTCCAAAAACCAAACGCCACGGACAACATTTCAAAATATAAATTACTCAAAAAAAAAATGGGCATAAATGTGAGATGATAATGCATATTCCAAGATTTTCAATGCGAACAACAATAACTAAAATTACTTGCCAACAAGGCTAATTCAGTTTAAAAAATGTTCATGAATTGTAAGCTAAGTACAAAAAGTAAATCCATTTTATTTTTGGAAAAGGTTGTAGTTTACACACTACATATCGATAGACTTTCGTTTATGCATAATAGGTGTAATAATTATGAATGCAACGTTTATTCGCATTTACATTATTATAAACTAGTTGAACCCGTTCAAGTATGGACAGATAAGTACCGTTATCGATGGCGCATAGCACTTATACCTTAATCAAGACGAGTTCCCTTGGCGGACGTTTAGCCACAACCTATATATGACTATTATTGAACGAATAATATTCTTCAATTTATTCAAAAAAGAAGGAATTAAAATCCTTATTCGTCTAATATAGCAGGTAAAGGCATTTCTGCCAGCGCCCACCTGATAAGACCCGATAGGTCGAAACCGGTCGTGGGATACGACTTTCGGCTCGTTGTGCCTACTTAGTAGGACGCGTTCCA
This sequence comes from Agrilus biguttatus, assembly GCA_963921985.1. NCBI lineage: Eukaryota > Metazoa > Arthropoda > Insecta > Coleoptera > Buprestidae > Agrilus > Agrilus biguttatus. Next base: position 35,126,225 of record OY998117.1, read on the forward strand.
AATGTGAGATCTTTGGTCTTAATATTTAGACGAATAAGGATTTTAATTCCTTCTTTTTTGAATATGAATCCATCGGAATCAACAGTGTAATTCAATGCCGGTAGGGGTATTAGCCCTCGGAGTAGTTGTTTCTGTTGATTCCATATTTATATTTATGTTCCTTAATTTAATTCTTTAACTATTTTTTTTTACAAACTCATACAATTTTTAAAGAATAGCTTATGAACTTACTTTTATTTCATACGAATAAAAACCCTGTATCTCATATGGAATATCGAACCATTACGTACGTCATGATTCCAAATATTCGCCCACGCAAAGAAGGTCCTATAAAAGAAAAAAATTGTGAAATGTACCTACAAACAACAAGTCTTTTAGTTTGCCTTAGTTAAAAGGTGTGGTAATAAATTGAGTTATCTATACATTATTGCAATGAACAGTTCTGAAAAACATATAATAAAATGTAGAATATTAAGTAAAAGTAAGACAGAAATAGTTATTGACTTTATTTTAACCAGTACGTAATATATTCAAGTTTTCGTTTTCTTCACCACTCACATATTTTATATAAAAAAAATAAGAAATTAATGAAAGATATTATAGATTACACTTTTTCTCCTAATCTGTAAACATGCTATTGTTCTTTCGGTTTCGTATAAAATATAATGTCATTACAAAAACTAATTTTTGCCCATCAAAACAGACAATTCAAACATTCCTGTTAATATTGAAAGCAATACTGCAATTGTGGTCAAATTTTAAAGAAACAATCAAATTGGAACGAATGTTTTAAATGATGTTATGTAGATAGATACATTTCAAAGAAGCTTCCGTTAGTTTGGGAAATGAATTCATACGTTTATGTAGTCGATGATGATTTGCATTGCACGACAAAATTTCCATAAATTACTCCGTTCGGTTAAGCAGCTTCCCGTACTTAATCTGAGCTTTTAAATTCAGTGGCGTAGCGCAATACCCAAGAAGACCGCGAGTGCAAACGATATTTGCGTTATGTATACTGATGATTGAAGTAGCAGTCGACCTTTCATGCATACCAATTGATTTCGTGAAAGAGATTTAAAACTGCAGCTCCATTAACGGTATGATATGACCCTCCACTCGGAATATTGATACCGCACACCAACAAACTTCTTCATCTTAATTTAAATAATCCTACAGTTCTAAGAAATTTAAATTACCAAAGGCTTAAGAAGAAAAGTTGAAAACCAGTAACTCAAAAGGCTGACTACTTAATATTTTGTTTAATATTTAGTGCTTCTAGACATGCTCCAAATTATAAAACGCAAAAGCCTATCTTTACAACAAAAATGACATATCAAAATACATAGTTGAAATTCAAGTTACGCCTATTTTACTTAAATTAAAAATTATTGAACGAAATAAAAAAAATTAAAAGACGATTCTGTATTCAATATTTATTAAAAGATGGCTGCTTTTACTTTAATATGGTTTACGATACATGTTTCGTCACCTCTTAGCATCTTGAGGTCCCTGAAGATGTCGAGAGGCGAAACACGTATCGTTAATCGTGAACTTGGAAAAAAGAAACTTATTTAAACTTAAACAATAAGGATTTATTTACTGATATTGAAAATTATTATAAAACTCACGAGTAGTACATGCCTGTAATAGTGCTCACAGGTACATGATATATAAATACAACAATTTCAACTAAGTGTATACAAAAGTACATAATTAACAAGTGATTTACAAGAAAAGTATAGACACATTGTTTTTTTAATTAAATATAAAATCTAGAGCTGCCCGTTAAGTACAATAAATAAGCTTTTTAACTGCAAGATATTAATAAGTTTTTAATATTGTTAAAGAAATAAAAGATAGTGCACATTGCTTTTTGTTAAAAATGAATAATAGATTTGGAATACCAAATGATACCCGGAATCAAGATACATAGGTAGACATACCTAATGTATGTAATTTAGATTTCAAATTGTCACAGCATAATTTTGTTCACTTATAGTATGTTTGCAAATAAGGACATATCTGTAATAAAAGCCGATTTTTAACAGGACTATCCGTTAGAAAGGCATCGATTATATAAAACATCATTTTGAGGCGAAACGTTGAAAATTTAATTTAACAGAAATAGAGTTCTTCAACCATCAAAGCATTATAACGTTGAGAATAAAACACCACGTAACCAATAATGTTGCAATATTCATTGTTATTTGAGACGGTATTATTGATTAACTGATTTAAACAACTGAATTGAAAAAAAATCACACGTTTTGAAATGTGTAAAGGAATCATTTCTTTAAATGTATCTCAAGTTTACTTCAACAACTTTAGTTAAATATAAATAAAAATTATTAAAACTTATGATAATCCTTAAGATTGTTGATCTCCACGAACGGCCACTCCAGAACTTTCAATATTCTTCTTATTTGGGCCTCCACAAGCTCCTCCACATTGTGGTTTGGCAAGAGCAACCTAAAATACATTTTACGGATCGTAAATAAATTTGTATTTTTTTAAATACTTTTTTAGAATAAATAAAATAAAAAAGAAGATTGGACAACGAATGCAAATGTAAGATTGCTTTTTTAATTAAAATTATTTTATTTAGTGGTATCTATGTAACTCAATAACTTTAATCAGTTAAATCAATAATACCAATACAAGTAAAGATACTGATTTCCGAAAAACACTTGGAAATCAATTCAAAAATATAATTTTTATAATATCAATAGATTTTGCGGTTGGTTCCTTGTAAAAAATGTAATAATATATTAAAGAAAACACTTATTAAAATTCACAAACGTGTACAGTCTGATTGTCTCTTTGATAATGAACAAAAGGTCGAAACGCATGTGAGAGTTTTCTAATAAATAATTGTGAATTTTAATAAGTGTTTTCTTTAATATATTATTACAATTTTTATACATGTTTAAAGGTAAATGTTCCTAAATCATTCCTAGTCGAACGTTCTTATGGCAAAATGAAGCATTTTACTATTTTTGTTGATTTAACTTTTCTTTTCTTGAATCAATTCTTAGCGCTTTAGTGAATCAACTTTAAAACACAAAAAAAATAATTGGTTATATGCTCAACTAAATAATGTGTGACTTGTTGTACTCAATTCATAGTTATTTTATCATTAAAAAAAAATAACGAAAACTAACAAATAATTAAAAAAATAACGTAGAAATATACTTACCGATATGAAGTTACCCACGAGGAAAACAATGAACAGGAAACCAAAAACTTTCATTTTAACTGTTCAAGCAAGCAGACCGGCTCAAATTCGATTTGCCAATCATGACATTTTATAATACGCTAATGTTTAGATTTTAGAATCAACAAAATAGAATTGACAAGCTTGGTTGCACGTTGAATACATATTTTATTTATATTTTAGCAATTTATTATTATGGTTATTATTATTTGTACGTGCTGTTTAGACAAAAAATCGTTGACCTTTTCAGTTTCCATTTCCATTTTTTTTATTTTTAATATTAGCTAGTATGTATATCGTATTTCCAATAATAGGTACGCCTTAAGCTTAATAATTGTGTATCTTATCTACTTTATTAATAAAGATAATTAGGCAAATCGAAAAACAAAATGTTCGAAAAAGATGGTAGATCCCAGCTGATTTAACCGTAGCTTTTCACAGGATAATGAAAATTTCAGGTAAAAAAAAAACTCATTATCATTATTCGTACACTTTGTATATGACTAAAACCAAAATTTAAAAAATCATTTCAGAATTTCAAATTTACATTGACATGTCATTTTATATAAAACAAATACCTTAGTAAGAATTGTTGTAACCAACCTTATGTACATTTATAAATTTTACTGCTTAAATAAATAAATAAATAAATATAACTAGTACTATATTTTAAGAGACTTGTCTTAAATGACAAAAGTCAACTTATGGTGCAATGTAAATTTTCATACTGACATAACTTTATCAACATATAGAATAGTAGTAAAACACTTTCATATTTTCCCATATTTGTCTTGTATTTCTACTCAAATTTGCACATGTAGAATATAGTGTGTTCGGATTTATCTTTTCATTTTTGTTTGTAATTTATTGGCCTTGTCGGTCACGCATTTTTTACGTCTCAAATTTTTGTTGTATTGTCATGTGCATTTGCTGTCCGTTTCTTTCTTCTGCCATTTATGGTTTTATAATAGTATGTATCGTATTTTTTCCCTTTTTAGTATTGCCGTCTCCCATTGTATTATTTTTTCTTTGTGCTCAAATGTGCATATAGAGTTTAAGTTAGTTAATAGATTTATTGGGGGTAATTTGTTGACCCATCGGTCCATTTCGAGGACGTAGATGATGCACCGACACATAGATTACAATGTTGCATTTTTTGTATTTACGGTTTTCCATCCTTTTTGTTTGTTTTGTTGTTTCAAGTGTCGGTGCATCGGAACCACCTCTCCTCTAGGGGCGGTTCTTAAATTCATATATAGTATAGATAACACAGATAGTTAACTTAATACAGTTAGATCAGTTCCAACAATTCATTCATTCAAGAACAGTTCATTCATTCAAATACAGTAAATACAGTAAAATCAATTCATTCAATTCAACATAGTAGATAAAAATATCAAACGTTTATAAGAGATCATTTTTAGTACGTTTTAACATATAGCAACAATTACAGCAAGATCTCTATAAACGTATAGTATAAATAACATATAGTTCAATCAATCCATCATAATCAATTAATCTTCGTAAATAAGTAGGCTTCACGACGTTCCATAAAATTAGTGTATATAGTTTGTAAATAGTTGGGTGTAATAAACAATTAAAACACGTAGTCCGTTTGTTGCACCGATTCCCCCATAGGAATCAAAAGAAGTGGCACATCTGTGCACCGATGAAATAATTCATTTCATCCATCTAATAAAACATAGTGAGACATTTGAAAACAAAGCATTAACCAAAAACAACACCTCATCAACAAAATTAACAACTAGTATTATAAATAAAGAAAGGAAATAAATAATACTGCCTTTTTGTTTCACATTTGAAATTTTATTAAATCTCTACAATTGTTTCGGCTGATTTAAGCCTTTCTCAAGAGAGTAAGATGTTACACTAGTATTATATTACAATTAATAATTAACTGAATGGTAAGTAAAACCAGAAAACATTTTTCCGTTTATTTCGCATTTTTATAAAAAAAGGGATGATATTTTATAGGTTTATTGTTCAATGTAGCAGGCTGTATTTTCTAATGTACCTTTAATGAAATGTCCTAAAACTAAATAATAACTTTGGAAATAATTGAGGACTTAGCATACGGAGAGTTCCCAAGGAGATTGTAAGTCTCCTATTTACATTAGATCACAACTGTGCCCCAAATTAATTTGACACAGTAATTTCTGTAGATTGTAAGTAAATAAAAAACTGAATAACTGAATTTACTATTGCATTTAATGAAACACTAAAAACTTGAATTACAACAACGAAATACAAAAGGGGAATATTGATAAAACAAGACATTGTGAGTTCGACAAAGGTCGCTACCCGAATGTTTAGTAATAAAATGGCAACAACATTTTAAAAGTATTTGATTCTCGTTACCAGCTAATACATACGCAAGCGAATTCAAATAGTAGGTACCTAAAAAGTAGAAATTTCCCATAGTCAAACTACCGATCGGATGGGACCGGACAAAGAACCATAACTCCGACCCGATCGGTCAATTTTATAACTTGCCTACGTGCAAAATGCGATATTATAACATAGTTAACAGAAAGCTGGTTACAAGAATCGAATGAATGTTGTCTTATTATCTACTAGGTATAATACCAATACCGACTAGTTTTTGCCGGTTTATTTGAAATAATGTAAATATGTTAAAAATATATATAATTGAAGTCACTGCAACTTCCTTTATTATACTTACATATCATCTTCTACTTTGAAATGCAAAAATTCAAAATTTTCCTGATAATGTAGTCCTCAATAATGTATTAAAGACTTTAGGTAAGTATTTAATTATAAACAGCGAAATTATAATTGAATGAATATTAATTAATAATTATATAAACTAAAGCTAATAACCATCTTATTGTAAAATACTTTTCCAATAAGGAATAAAACTATAATTAATTAATATATTTATCATAATTTGTTTTTTATAGTAAGTATTTATATTTATTCATTATTGCCTTTCTATCTCATTGCAGAACTAACTTCAAAATATACATTTAATACAAAATTTTAAATTTCCATGGTAAAAAGGAGTTTATATGTTTGTGGAGAACAACAAGATATATTACTAAAAATTAAATGGAGACAATAAATAAATATACAAACAAATATAATTAAAATTATAAAACAATTACGTTAATAAAAAAAGAGATATTTATAAAGTACTCAATACTTACGCTTTATCAGCAGAATAAATCCAACCATTACCACATTCACTGCATATTTTATTAACAACATATTTTCTAAGACTTTATCGGACGATAGCTCGCACAAGAATGACTAGAATGACTATAATGTTTTCTATGTAATCGAAGAACATCTGCCTTCACGGCCGTGATAAAATCGGGCAAGTTTTTGTGAAGGTGAAGCGGTCAAGCGATAACGCAAGTTAATATGAGCAAAAACGTCCACAAAAAAGCTGAACAAACAAGATATCAAGATCTCTTATTACTACACAAGGCAATATTACACAAATTTAAAACATGTGTTTCTTTCTAAAAACTATTCAGAAAACACATATTTTACATTTGTATTACGAATGTATTTTTCAGAACAATTTTATAGATATTTAGTTACTATTAATTATTATGAAACCACATTAGTTTATTGAATAAAAAAAACTGGGTTTTAACTTTTTAGTGTTTTTGTATTATATTAAATATGTTAGACTTCCATCAAGAATACGCTAATTGAATACAAATTATTTAATATTTGTAACATAATCTTTACCGTTTCTTGTTTGTTATTTCATATAGAGTAAAAATTTGATAACTTTATCATAGTTCATTCCACTAATTTTGTTTTGAGTTTAAACTAGACTAGACAAAAATACTATACTATATAAATAACATTTGAAAAATAAAACACACTATGTTAACTCTCAATATACTATTTCTTCACTTGACAGCTGTTTCGTCACCTTGTGACTTCTTCGGAAGTATACAAATTAGTTAAAATTATTATTATTATTCTTTTTTTGTTTATATTATTATCGAGGAGGGGAAATCTTCAAAAGACACCCCTGAGAGGATAGTGTCGGATTCACCGTAGTGCCTACTGACTAAAACCCCTCCTCGGGGTTAGGTTAGGTAGGGAATAGGATTAGGTTTGGTGGTGGGGAGGGAGGAATCGTAGAATTTTCGGTGGCCCACCACAGATGGTTGGGTGGGCATTCGCGCTAAAAAGCGAAACTAAATTGCTGGCGGTGAGCGGGTGGGGGTGGCTGCTCATTCTAGAAGGTGACAGGGCCTCCTAAAACGGTTGTTAGGTTTGGGGGCAATGGCAGAAAGTGCCGAGACGGACGGGAGAGAAGGGTGACCGATTTCTTTCAGTATTTGGGAATTTCTGACGAACCAGGGATAGATTAATGCGGAGCGAAGAATCCGCATGTATGTGCCTTGTAGAATTTGAAGGCGGCGGGGGGTGGCGCAGCCCCAGATAGGAATGGCCTTAAAATTATTACAAAATGTTTTCCTTAAGTACTAGCTTAGGGGGGGGGGTAGGAACGGGGAAGATGTTTAATAAAGGGGAATAGCCTACATCTATTTGTTCGTTAATCAACAGGTTATTATTTTTAAATTTGTTTATTGTTAATTTTTCTAACATTGGTATTTTATACGGTTTATTTTTATAATGTACTATTTTAAAATCTTCATTATTTAAGTAATTTGCATAATTTGAGTTTATTTTTTGTTTTGGTGATTGTAAGGTCCAGAAAATTAATTTGATTATTTATTTCAATTTCATGAGTGAATTTAGTGTAATGTAAACTAGCCTAAAAAACAACAAAGATCACTTAAATAATGAAAATCACAACTTCAATGAAGATTTTGAAATAGTACATTATGAAAATAAACCGTATAAAATAGAAAAATTACCAATAAACAAATTTAAAGATAATAACCTCTTAATTAACGAACAAATAGGTGTAGGCTATTCCCCTCTATTAAACTTCTTCCCCGTTCCTACCCCTCCCCGTAAGCTAGTACTTAAGGAAAACATTTTGTAATAATTTTAAGTAATTTGTATACTTCCGAAGAAGTCACAAGGTGACGAAACAGCTGTCAAGTGAATAAATAGTATATTGAGAGTTAACATAGTGTGTTTTCATTTCATTATCATGAATCTCAATCAAGTATCAGTAAACAACATCTTATATATTTAAAAAATACAAGTACGAAGAATTGGCTAAAACTTTTGGTTAGTTTCTAAACTAGAAACGCCCAAATAATAAGCAGGCAGGGATAAATTACATTTCGGAAGAAGAAGTAGAAGTATTGAAAATATTTCGAAGGTAGGTTGCTAGCGACAACGACAACAGAGCTTTGTAGAAATCTAGTGCAACGTAAACATACGTATAGTACATAACTTCACACATAGATACATACGTTCTTCAAACACATGTAAGAAGTTACATGTATACATGAAGAAAGAAAGAAAGCCATGTCGTCGTTTTAAATAAGTCGTACGTGCTGCGCAGATGACGCTGACGAAAGGAAATGTGTACGTGATACTTCCGGACACAAATGCAATTGTTCCTTGGAAATGCTTGGTAACATAAGTATATTACGTTTGTGAAAATTTATCTTAGAGGCGAAAACGAGCTCTTTTTCAATATGAAACTTCAGAATTCTTCTATCTTTTCCCTCTTCTAAAATTCTAACAAATAAACGAACGACCGACAAGTTTTCTTAAGTTCCCTTCTTGCTAAAATGATTACCAGGAAAACTTTTATCCCGTAGACACTCGGAGTTGGAAAGTGACACAGGAGATATTTGTTGAGGCACTCGGCTCTGATAACACGTATTGTGACTCATAATCCTTAACGATTTTATACTCTAAAGTTAATTAATTATAATGAATGAGCCTCTGAATAATTCAAACCGATTTTGTTTATTTTCCCCAACAATAATTTACTACTACTGTTAGGGTAGTTCTGCTTGAAGTAGTTGAATTTGTAATGATGTTGAAATATAGTGTTTGATTGAATACACATATTTACAACACTTGGGTAATTATTTTAACGTTATTGACTAATTGATAATTAAGAAAGATAGTTATTGTTTATTTTGTAGTAACCAGGGTCTGTCGTTCTCTATCGTCTATTTCAATAATTTCACACTTCCCTAAATTATTACCTACTACTCATAAATCAGGAACTGTTTAGTTATCTTAGATGCGAACGAACGATAAAAATTCTTGATGATGGATATGTCGCTCACGAGGTCGGAGATTTACCAGAGCTCAGCGTCGCGTTCTTGGTTGTGGAAGGTCGTATGGTTATTCTTGGGGTTGTCAGTGTGGTGAAGTGTCGCGTTTGTTGTTTCTTTGTTTTTTTTATTTCTATTTTTGTGTGTTTTTCTAGTTACATCCACAGGTAATAAACTATTGTATTTGCATGTATTTTTCAATGAGGTTTTAATATTTATTATGTTGTTTTTCACTGTTATAAAATTTACACAAAAGTTGTCAATTTTGATTGTTCTTTCAATACATTTTATAATGACACAATAATTTGTATCTTGCATATTTTGTGACGTTTTGTTTAATTTGAAGTTTTATTTTATTAATTTGAACAAAACGGTGATGTGTAACAATTATTTTATTATTTTTCTTGGTTCCTAATTTTTATGATTTTACTCTTTGTTGATCTACCTAGTGCGTTCAGAATGTTTCGAGCTTTGTTGAATTTCCTATTTAAGGCGCCATACATCGAAAACTGTTCACCCCCTCCTAATAAGAAATGTCGGACCTCCCCAAATTAGGAAACCTCACCAAATTAGGAAACTTTCCTCTATTGATCTGGGAGTATTCACAAATGTGTGTTTTGGTATCTATTCGTCGTATTTATTTACATGTTTATTTGTCTGTTTATTTTGGTATTTATTTACTACAATCTATTTTTATGTGAGGCCCAGATTGTGCTCTAAAATCTCAACTTATAGCTGGGTTGCCTCCCATTTCATACTTTACGTATGGTACACATCTCTGATTTGTAGAGCTATGATCGTGGGTTTCTCTGCCATACTCTTTCCCCGCGCTAGCCCTAGGCCGAGTCTGGCATTTGTATTTGTTTTGTTCAAAATTTTAATTTCTGATATTTCCCTGGTATTTTATCATTTTATTCATAATAAAGTTAGGATGTCACACATTTGTTGTCTTTAATTTAACAACTATAAACAACCCTTCCTAACTACGTTAATAGCCAGTGTATCGAACCGACAACAGCTAATATCCATAAACAACGTAGGTGAGTTATATAACGATCGAATAGACCTGGGTAGGTTACACTACAATTTGAATGAAAGAAGTGATTAACTGAATAAAAAGATTGACTGATTGAAGTTGATTGAAAAGACCTGCTCTCGATATTGTCTACGTATCATTTTATGTTAATATATATTTGGGTTGATTTCGGAAAAAAGAAACTGGAAATAGTGTAAATTGGTAATAAGTGCAAAATAGTACACAGTGTAGTGTTCTTAGACTATACAAAAACCAAACAAAAATTGCATCATACATTAATGTGAAAATTCAAAAATATTTCTTTAAATGACATTTTCTTTTTTCTCTAACTCGAACTGTTTTCAAGTCGAACAGCTGAACAGGAAGGTACAACCCTCATTACTCTACCAATTTTTCTTACGTGTGTAGGACATTGCTCCAGATTTATTTGTCAAATGTAAATTTAGTACATACAGGTGTATTCTAATGGTATCAGCTTATTTTTAAATTAATAATAGCAAAAGCAGCACTTTTTCTCATTTCTTCGGATTTAAATTAAATGTTTGAATTTTACAGCTTTATATCTACGTTTCATTACCGTAACATCACAAATTGGCAAATATTAATTCGTCTTAAAGGGTAGATTAGAGTGTAACAATTTAGATTATTGGAACGAAAAAGATATTAGATGTAGGTGGTATAGTTGCAAAATTTGTATTCATCACAAGTGTGGTGGGTAATTCTTCTGTGGCTTGAGAGCCCCGAACAAATGTATACAGTATGCGGTAGTTTATATTGTGGTCGAACAGTTTCCTGGTTTGACAATGTAATATACATTCGTGGTGCGAGAATAATGTGAGGTTATTTGGCGAAGCCGATTCAGCTGATTGTGCGAAACCGTGCTATTCATTCTCGATCTATTCTCGCATTCCGACCAAAATACCACCAACATTGTCCATTTGAACATATCACTGACAATTTCTCGTTTATGAGTTTACGCTTAAAGAAGGTATAGAATAACGGGTTTACGTGACAAAATTTCACCTCTGTAACATAATATTCGAAACATTTTTAGTCCCATAACCACCGTTTCAGAATCCTTTAGGTAATATTACGTTTGGTCAATCGTCCGCTTCTATATCAAAATTGCTATTACCGAAATTAAACCCAAAGTAACTATTATAATATTTAAATGCCACAATATTGTTATTTATTTTCAGGAGCACCCTAGTAAGTTGAATGTAATGGCGGGAAATGCCATTTATTCTTCAGAAATCTCATATGTGCGGGTAGGAGTGTTCCGTTGTATAGGCTGTTAAAAAATTATCTTCAAGATTTTTGTTAAGAACTTTTATAGAATAACTTTTGTTGTTGAAAAACTCTCTAAATTAAGTTTGTCAACTAATAATTCGAAACACAATTCCTTCAATTGTGCTACGATATCATACTTCATGCTCAATTTTAAGATTCTAGGTCAATTAAGTACGCACCCTGTTTTTTCAGTAACCCATGAGACGATTCGAAGGACCAGTGTTTTTTATATGTATAAAAAAACACACTTTTTGATTTTGTTTTTTGGTTTTATTAAGTAAATACACATATAACTTAACAATAGCGAAAAGTATTTAAACTTCGATTGTATTATAAAACTTGATTTGAGATTCGTTGATCATGATTATGTTATAAACCTTTTCTTGTTAACGTTCCGTAGAATCTCCTCTTACGACACTGATACATAAAATCTTGTTTCTTACAATTTTAAACTACATCTGGTACCTAATATTAGGTAGAGAAGAGGGGCTTGTTGACCGAGGGTAAGTGTTACCACCCGTACTCGACCGAAGGCCCTTCTTGGAATTACCTGATAGCCAAAAGTACGACCAACACTTACTACTAATAAAATAAAACCATTCTAAAAATTACGAATTCTCAACACCCTATAGGTTTTAATATGTTGAACAGTTAATGGGTTGACCTGTCAGTATGAAACTGTACTTTCTGATCGTCTTTTTATTGCGTTTAATTATAATCTAGAATTTTTTTAAAGGACCGTGAGGTTGTAAATTTTGGTGTTAATTTTTATTAATTTCGACTCGATACCTCTTGCTGTTTCTGAGAAAAATAATCTTGATGGACAGACAGACGTACAACAAGGTGAAATCCTATGGGTTTATTTTTTTCATTTGGAGGAACGGAACCCTAAAAACAGATATCGTTAAAAATATCCAAAAATTTAAACGACATTAAATACTTAGTAAGATATTAATCGACTTCTGTGAAATAATCTGTTACTATCTGTTTTCTATTGTACTTATAGAAACATGGTTTCCAATAAACTGGCCACAATGCCTAATAGCTAATAAGATACCTTCAACTTATCAACGAATGTCTTGTTTATCTAAATAAAAATGTTTTTTATTAGCTTAGATAAAGCAATTTCAAGTTAAGAGTAAAAAGTTCAGGTTTAAATATTACTTACAACATTTTAGATGTTTGTTTTATGCTTTTTAAAGTATTAAAACCAGAATGGACTTGCCCCAATTAACCACAACAGTCTCGCCTTGATAATGTCCACATTAAAAGTGGCCGAAACACGTGCCTGTTTTTCTTTCAAAAATTTTTGTGGTATATAGGGGTGAACCTCTTTGATATTTGCTTATCACAGTCTCCTTTAGTATTCTTTTTTTTATTTAATTTATATTAGTATTGGAATTAGTCCCTGTTACATTAGACAAAGTGATTAAAATTATGATTAGCTTAATACTTACTTATCTCATTTTATAGGATCGTGGAAGGGACTGACTCATGAATAATTCTCTACTGGCCGCTTGAGTGTTGTATATTAATCCTCTGGCACAAACATTTGATTGTATTAAGTAGCAGAGCACCATCATTGCAATATGAAATAGCCATATTATATACAATTCTTCATTGCGATCAATATGCTTTAAAAGATTTTCTGATAATAATGAAGATGTTTACACGTTCATGCAAGATACTAACTAGTCCCTTCTTTAGAAAACACATGTCATTACTGCGTATATACTTGCTATAAGGTTACATTTACAGTAATAGTTTTGTAGAAGTTCACAAATTACATTCTGTCTACGTTAAGATTTTTTATTTTATAAACGAGTCCAAATAAACCACAAATCCTCTGTTTCAGTGAAATTATTTCAATTGCATAATAAAGAAAATATATATTTATTCAAAAAAGAAGGAATTAAAATCCTTATTCGTCTAAATATTAAGATCAAAGGTCTCACATTTGGAACATGTCCTACCAAGTAGGCACAACGAACCGAAAGCCATATTCCACGACCGGTATCGACCTATCGGGTCTCATCAGGTGGGCGCTGGCAGAAAGCCTTTACAGGCTATATTATAGATATTATATCTTCGTCTAAGAATACAGTGTAACAGTGTAATTCAATGTCGGTAGTGTAAAAGCCTCTCTGCCAGCACCCACCTGATGAGACCCGATAGGTCGAAACCGGTCATGGGATATGGCTTTCGGTTCCATGTGGCTACTTGGTAGGGCACATTCCAAATGTGAGATTTTTGATCTTAATATTTAGACGAATAAGGATTTTAATTCCTTCTTTTTTGAATATGTTATATCTTCGTCTAAGAATCCATCGGAATCAACAGTGTAATTCAATGCCGATGGGGGTATTAGCCCTCGGAGTATAGTTGTTTCTGTTGATTCCATATTTATATTTAAAATATATTTAGTTCAATGTCAACTGTTTAGTACAATAATTTGTTTTTAACATGATATACGATCAAAACATTGGAAATGTGCAAGCCACTGTTTCGAAATTGAATGTATTGTTAAAAAAAAAGTATTTCATGTTGTTAATAATTAATAATGCCTGGGCGTAAATTTGTTTCCGAAGAAACAAGAAAACTAACAATTCACTAACATTCGAAAGGAATATCTGCTTCGCAAAATATTGGTAATGTTAATTTATTTGGCATTTAGTTAAGGTTTTCTTATTTTCATTAATTTATTATTTAGTTAATTATGTTAGATGTCAGTAAATAATAGTATTTATTAAGAAATTTCCAAAATTATCATATAAAAATACTAAGAACGGTGTAACATCTTATACGATTTTGTTTAATTTTAGACGTAATTTGTATTATTTCATAACGAATTTAATTCATACCATTAAAGTATGGAGTTTCAGAAGTTAAGTGCCGCAAGGTTCAATGACGCAAAATTAAATTCTGAACACTAAAACAACGTCTATATGCAACAGTAAGTAATAAATTCGGGTAATGTCGTTTTTAATTAGAGCGAATGAAAAACTTCTGTTTGTTGTGTTAATTAAGAGGAAAATTTTCTAATACATTGTAGTGTTTACGTGCTAGCAATCTTTAACTCGTTTCGATCATGAGTAATTTTCTCAAGAGGCTTTCAAGTTGCCAATTGGATTTTATTTGACACATTCTGACCTTACACGCTCCTTTCTTCATCATAGCCAAAAGTGAGATTCGTGACGGGCAGGACAATACATTTATTTCCTGTCGATTTTTTTTATCTCAAACGCCTCTTGAATTTGAAGATAGACCGTTGGTTCTATTGAAGTACAAAGCGGACAAAAAGGCACCTCGTTTTTCATCTCTCAAGACTTTTACAAATAAAAAGACAAAGAAATTCAAAAAGAATTATGTCATTTTTCCTGAAATTTTTCTCAAACAGCACACAATAATTTATATAAAGTATGTACAAATGTTTGTTTTCATAAACCTTTTCTACAACATAGGAATTGTTAATTGCCCCGCTAAAACTGAATTTAGAGTAATAACTGTATTATATGGTTTGTAAGTCCTATTTATTTATTTGTGTTATTTGGTATTACTAAGGACCGTGGTTAGGCCGACAATGTAACTAGTTAAGTATTCCTTATTCCTATTAAAAATTGCACCTGGAAGCTCTTACATACGCGTGAAAGTATTACGACCCATATGCATTATCAGTGAAAATGAACTGTGTATTGACATCAAAAATATAGCCGGAACATAAGGCAGAGCATATGCTTATCTGAAAAAAATGCATTGAATGCAACTAAATTACTAGCCAAAATTAGCTGCTTTATAAAATAAATATGGGCACGGCTCCAGTGGTGCACACCCATCGTCGTGGTCTAGTGCTCTAGTTCATTGCTTTCCATTAGGAAAGTCACCGGTTCGATGACTTGATCCAAGTTTCCTGTGGTGTCCTTGCATCATACTCCCAATTCCGAGACAGGAATATTCCACTTCTCTTCTGTCTTCATTTCGTCCGTCTCATCTTTCTCTCCCTAACCACACCACCAATCCGGCTGAAGAGGACCCAATCAACCGATCCTATAATGGCCTGAGGGGGAGAGGTTTTAGTCGTTAGAAATCCGACACTACCCAGTCGCACGGGCGGCAGGGTGTCGTTTGAAAATTTCCTCTCCTCCACGAAAACAAACAAAAAAATACCCATCCATTCCCATGATACCTGAGAGGAGGCTGAAGAGGACCTTAACACCCTACCCTCGAGCTTTGCACTACAGTGTAGGCAGGAGGGATTGACCGCCCACCAGCACGAGTAGCTGGTGGGAATGTAACACAAAAAAGTTTTAAAAAAATTTAAGTGGTGCACAGAATCGCCCTGCTGGTCCAACTAATCATTCCGCGACCCGCTTGACCAATGACGATTTTCAATAAGCACATCAGCGTCGGATCTGAAGTATATATATGTTATGAATATAATAAATAAAAAGGATACTTTCACTAACTAAAATTAGAATCTAGTATAAAAGGGTCTATTCCATTATAGTAGTAGTTAATATATTTTTGCCAACAAGCGAACGTACAACGAAGCAATCCTTGTCTCATTACTTAAATAAGTGTTATCGATTGTCAAGTCTGCTAACTCGTTCAACGAAGCAACTTGGGACGCTAAAGTAAGTGTTCAAGTAAAATAGATCTACTCAATGGATAAATCTGCTTTCCATTTAATTACATTAAATTGGATTGTCATATAATACATATAATATATAAAATTATATTATTTTTTCATTTATTCTAAAATAGATTCGCGTTAATTTACGAAACACAGAACCGTTATTCAAAAATTGATTATATTTTTTGTCAAACATTCAGTGGAATTTGCGTGCTACGGATCTACAAAGTATGTGGGTCATGACCATGTTCTAGTTGTTGAAAATGCGAATAAGCATTATGTGGGGTCCTATAAAGAGGCAGGGTAAATCATTATCAAGGAAATTAAGTATGTCAGCGAAACCATGAAAAAGTCTGCGTGAAGAGGAAGTCCAGGGGTCCGTCGATTTCGGGAAATTGTCGTATGCGAGGAATACACCTAACAAGGTGTGTCCCTATATCGAATTCTCAGAAACGGATATACTCCGTCAAGCCGCAGACAAAACCAGGTAGAACTCAATCTCCGAGTTTTACTCTTGCCTCTTGATTTATAATATTTCACTTAATTTAATTTGTTCATTTGGTTTAGTCATTAAGTTAGTTAGTTGTTTATAAATATACCTTTATGAAAAGAGAAAATAGCTGTTTTATTTAGCAAACTTTTGCATGCAAGCGACTCCCAATTAACCATTTATTAAAGCGGCATATTCGATAAAGGATTTACATCTAAATATTGTGAGTGGGTGATAAGACTGTGGACAGTATTCTCTTTCTTTTAAAAAACGCATCCTTTATTTCTCCACGTAATATTTACATTCCATTATTATATTATATTCAAAAAGAAGAAGGAATTAAAATCCTTATTCGTCTAAATAATAAGATCAAAGATCTCACGTTTGTAACACGTCCTACCAAGCAGGCACAACGTACCGAAAGCCATATCCCACGACCGGTTTCGACCTATCGGGTCTCATCAGGTGGGCGCTGGCAGAAAGGCCTTTACAGGCTGTATTATAAATATTATACCTTCGTCTAAGAATACATCGGAATCAACAGTGTAATTCAATGGCGGTAGGGGTATTAGCCCTCGGAGTAGTTGTTTCTGTTGATTCCATGTTTACATTTATATTTATTATTATATTAATTAATTTCAGCAATTGAGTCGTCCGCTTCCTAATTATTAACAATAAATTCTAAATCGTAATAATGTCTGAAGGTATGAGTAGTGTTGCTATTGTGAAAAAAACATTAAAATTTGCACGTTCTTAATAATTACAAACTGAATTTATCAGTGACGTTGTATCAAGCAATAAGTGACCAATGTTTGAATCATATACCCGCCACTGTTTAATTTGATCTTATATATTGCATTTATAAGCTAATTGCTGCGACGACGTTCGCTTATTTATTTAAAGAAACCCGCAGGTGTAACCCCCATAATTCTAACCACTTTTGTACATTGCTAAATATTTTTCCTTGAAATCTTAATTTGTTCGAGAAAAGCACTGTAATGGTATTAAGTTAATTTGTTTTATATATAGTATGAACGCAAGTAAGCGTTCAGTGAACCCATTGTAAATTAAGGTTTTGGATTCTATCCCTCATTATTCTGACTTACAGCTCGACGAATTCCATAACGAAAATATAACCAGTTTTAATTAAGAATAGCAAAAGCATCAGTAGCACTTTTTCTCATTTCCTTGGGATTCCAATTAAATATTTAAGTTTTATGACTTTATAACTATGTTTCATTAGCGGAAAATCGAAAATTAATTAACTCGAAATTCGATAACGATTCCAGAGCAAAAGCAAACCGCTCCCTTTATCCTTAATTGCTAGTTACACAAAGCCAACTTTTAAATTTTCTATTCGTTCTGTAGACATAAACCTTTTTTTGTTGCTAACTACCGACGGCCGCAAACATTTGCGTACGTATGGTATAAAATGCAGTTCAGCTGGTGTACAATATCGCAAAGATACGCGCCCACAACTATTTTTAGAAGTAAGAAATTTTCTGTTTGTATTAGTTTTGCAATAGTAGAATATTACAATTGCAATTGCTACATAATAGTGAAAATTATGAAATTACGAGACCATTGAAACGTCTAATTAAAGTATAATAAAATAAAAAGTTTCAGTTTTTTTAAATTTAATTATACGACTACATATTCAAAAAAGAAGGAATTAAAATCCTTATTCGTCTAAATATTAAGATCAAAGATCTCACTTTTGGAACGCGGCCTACCAAGTAGGTACAACGAACCGAAAGCCATATCCCACGACCGGTTTCGACCTATCGGGTCTCATCAGGTGGGTGCTGACAGAAAGGCCTTCACAGGCTATATTATAAATATAAATATAAATATAAATACAAATATGTAATTAACAGAAACAACTACTCCGAGGGCTAATACCCCTACCGGCATTGAATTACACCGTTGATTATTCAATTCAATTTTCAATAACAATTCAAGACGAAATAGTACCAAATTAGTTATTAAGTTGTTCATAAACAGTGTATAAATTATAATTAAAACAAAAGCAACAAAAAAGTGATTGTGTACTTTAATCAGATAAAAACCAAATTACACCACACAACCACACCCGACAGTCTTTTGCGCGGATTTCAAAAGCTGTTACACAATCTTAAATTAGTTAAGAAAATTAGACATAGTTGATAGTTTTGAAAGTATGTATATTTGCAAGAATAGGTTAAGCTCTCTTAACAGTGATAAACGTCTTGTCTCTAGTTCTCCGCTATTTTTTTAACTTGGTTATTGTTTTGTAAGGTCCATTGTAACGTTGCAGATTAGACTATACCATGTTCACTAGACCATGACATTAGTCAGTATTTATATTTATTACACTGCCTTTAGCTTTTAGTTCTCTTCCTTCCCTGAAGAAGGCAACCTTTTTACCGAAAAGTACCTCGAACGCTTAGTGTCATAATTTGACGTTTAGCTATTTACTGTGTGTCCTGCATTAATGTATAGCACAAATCTAAAAATTACATTTAAACTGTTATGATTTGTGTTCTTTAAATTAAAAGAATTAGTTAGTATAGCTCAATTTGGAACCATCTGAGCGTATTTGAACATATACTAAGTTTTCTAATTTAATAATTTTTTGTTTTTTCATTTGCAGCAGTTACTCAGAAAGTTAATAATGTATCGTATCTATGTATATCACGTCACTATGTAAACCACCTACGTTTAAATAAAACATTAATAAAGTACTGACAAATTGAATTCTGAGACGTACACTATTACTGAATTACACACATGATTAGAGTCCAATTGAGTGCGTCGTCGCCAACGTTTCGCCGTAGTTCTACAGAGAAATGGAATGTCAGTGACAAGTCGATTTCTTTCTGTTTACTATGCACATTCAAACAATTTGAAATTTCAAGAAAGAATTCCATTACCTCTAACACTCACAGGGTATTGAATTTTCGAAGCAAAACAAATCTTCAACAGAAGCGAAGCACAGCATTTTATACGATTCGCTTTTCTTATCATAAATATTATATTATACTACGTCATCAAATATTCTTTATTCATAATTTCAATGTTTAATTTCACGATAGCAATTCAAAGAGTTCAATCCCGATCGTTTATTTAATTTAACATATTCACATATGTTTATACGAAGAGTGGTAAGTAGAAATAGTAATAGGAACTTACAATATATATAAAGGTAA
The DNA here is from genome assembly GCA_963921985.1 of Agrilus biguttatus. Lineage (NCBI taxonomy): Eukaryota > Metazoa > Arthropoda > Insecta > Coleoptera > Buprestidae > Agrilus > Agrilus biguttatus. The sequence goes on from OY998117.1 coordinate 35,146,297, forward strand.
ATTCTAATGGCTTGAAACAAGAAATCATAATTGCTAAATTTGATAGAAGTTCTTAAATAATCTTCCTCTTTGACAGAGGGAACAGTCTGCCTTTAAATGATTGATTGTTTCGATTTTGAAAAAACCGCTATGCTTCACTAATTAAAAAAAAAAATAAAAAATTGCACTAATAACATAACAGAAAAGTAAATAGAGTTGATAACAAAATTACAGTTTGTTGCAATAATATTTAACAATGATAACATTTTAGAGGAATTTATAGATTGGTAATTCGCAAATGTTTCATAATTCTTTTTTGTAATTTTTTTCTTTTGTACTTTTAATATTTTATAGCAAATAACATATGTTTTCTTTATTGACATTAGTCAAATTAATATTATTTTTGTAGATCGTTGAATAGTATTTAGTTTTACCAATCTGTTACCATATTAACTTTGATATTTACTAAGAACCGCATCAATAGCTGGTGATAGACAGTGTCGAAAGCTTTCGTCAAATCTAAGAAAGTGGAAATTGTAAAGGAACCCTTGTCTAAATTTTCTAGTAGCGTCTCATACAAATGCTAAAGCTTCATCAACGCCCACACCTTCCCCTATTCCGTATTGTTTAGAATTAATGATGTTATGTTTATTTAAAAATCAACAATTCTCGTTTATAACACCTTCCCAAATGTTGTCGTGGTTGTTCGGGCTTCTGGCCGTCGTCTTTCAAGATTTATCCTCGACGTTTCGTCGATCTCTACTGACTACAGCAGCAGTAATATCTCCTGAAACGTCGAGGATAAACCTTGAAAGGTTCGCCCAGAAAGCCCGAACAACCACGACAACATTAACGATGGCCGCGAAAGCTTGAGTCAAATACCTTAATACCAAATATTTTCGTGAAATCTAACACTAGTGATATAAGTCTGTAATTAGATACTAAGTGTTTACTACCTGATTTGAACACAGAAAGAGCTTCTGCAATTTTAAAATGATTGGGAAATTTTCTCTGAAATATACAAGAGTTAATAACATGTGCCAACGGATTACAAATAATGTACGTCACTTTCTTGAGTTGACACCGTCGACTCCGTCTGCTGTATTTTTTCTCCCTATTTTCTTTCTAGCCTTTCTATCTTTATCTATTTTTTATTAATATATTGCTATAGTTTTTTTTTAAATTATTTACTATTCTATTTATTAAAAAAAACACACGTAATGTTTAAGTTACAAAACTTTATTGTAAAAAACCACAATAATTATTTCGCGTTTTGGTTTCCAACATTCAACATATGCTGAACACTTAATAACTAACAACCGTAATTTTAACGACGATTATAAAATCTTACATATTAAAAACAAATGTCGGAAATTAAATCTTTTATAAAGCATAGAAATAAATAAATTAAACAAAAAAGGCACTATATTAAATCATCAATTAGAATTAAATAAATCACCCCTATTAAACATTAATTTTTAGTATCTTCCCTTAAACTGATACTTCTATTCTTATCTATTTTTTTTAGTATATAAGTCTGTTTGTATCCTAGTTTTAAGTTATATTATTCTTCCACCTGAAGAAGCCGCTGTGTCGGTGAAATAATTATTGTGGTTTTTTACAATATAGTTTTGTAACTTAAACATTACGTGTGTGCTTTTTCATTATTATGGAGTTACAAGAAATTAAAGCCTCGTCGATTCTATTCTATTTATATTCTCCTGTTCCTTTTTTAATTGAATGTATTGGGTTTTTTATATGGCGTCGTTCTTTTAATTGAGTAGGTAATTAATAAAATGGAAATTTTGCAAAATAACGCACTTTTGTATAATAATAAAGTAAATTCGTGGAAATCGACGTCTTAAAAGAAAATTTTAGGAATGAGAAGCGCTCATCTGCAAAAACAAACTGTGTCATAAAGAAGACCAAAAAGGGTTCATTACGGATACTTTGAGCAACATTATATCAGAATCCAATTTATTTTTAAAGTAAGAACGATATCAGACCGGTATTCTGGAAGAATACGAAAACAACGGTGCGAGAGGCTGCGCACGTTCTTCTCGGATTTACTTTTATATAACAACTAACAGGCTTCTCCAGGAACCTCTTGGCGAATACTGAATACTTCCTTAATGGAAATATACATGAGCTCGTAAAGCGTCATCTCCTATATAACACCATCTCACCAACCAACACCGTATAGCCACAATCCCAACCGACGATGCTACGCGTCGCGACGTCGATGCCGCCCAACTTTCGTGCAGAGATTTTTCCAAATTACTCTTCGTTCTATGTTTTCACTGGTTCCACCTTCATTACATAAACTTATTTCAAAAACGACAACGCGTCCGCCCTCCTTACTGTTTCAGAAACCTTCCTTCCTTCGTGATGATGAACTTTTCTAGATAAAAACTTTTCAATGGGACCAATTCACGCTTTTGATGTTCGGGAGGAGTATATTATTTTACCATAAAATATATGTAGTGAATTTTTTATTTAATTCCTACATATCTGGGTTTACAGCAATCAGGAGATCACAGGAATAAAACTTTAATTGACTTTATTAAGGAAAAAAAAAAGAAAAAGTGAACAAACAAAATAACAACGTCTTTTCTTTATTAAATCTCCAGAAACTCTGGTATTCTAAACTTAAAACTAGCCACAGGGGGGTATGCCACCTTTACCACCCCGCACTTCTACATCCCTAACCTACGTCTTTTCTCATGTATCCATCTCACTCTCGTACACTCTCTTCCTCGCTCATACTTCAACACAGCTCTTTCATACATTCTATGACATGTACTAATCATCATTCTCACAAACAGTACTTGACACGCTCAACTTAAAATTAGAAACTTAAATCTACCTACCCTAATCTCTAAATTTATGACTTAAGTCTACACAAACACAAAAAGTTGTGTCCATTATTTCCGATACCACATATATTTAAAAAGCGATCGATCCAAATCATTGTTACTTTTTTGGTTAACTTAAATGATAAAATTGTTACTCGAATTACCAATAATAATCATTAATTGCTAATTATTGGAATAAACAGGGAAACGTCTAAATGTTAATCATTGCTAAGCTCTCTTCCTGTGTGGAGAACTTAACCACCAAGAAGTTCAAATGAAGAAAACACCTATTTGTACCAGACTTCCCAAGGGTATACAAAGCTTTCTCATTTTTACTGTTTCTGTTTTTAATCAGAATAATCGTGATGAAATATTCCGTCATTTAGCTTGATGGCAATTAAGAGTTTCAACAATTTTTGATGCGCCATAAAAAAATTAAATTAGGGCTAATATTTGATGGCACATCATACCTAAAAATGACACGTCAACTGTCATAAAAAGGACAAACCCTAAATTAATTATCAGTAGCGGAGGGTTTGAAAAAAATTTAGTTTTTTTCAATCTGGATCTGATAATTGAGCGCAAATGAAAATGTGCTAGGCTTGGACAATGATAACGTTATTTTATATAACGAATGGGGTAAGAGTGGCGTAATTTTAATTCATTAACTAATTAAGTTAATACACTGCTTAGAAGAAATATTTAAGAACATTGATAATATTATTTTGTTTGATTAAACTATTGACATTTTATTTTAACGAAAGCATTTTCACTATTTTATTTTATTATTTTAATGCTGTTTTTTTTAATTCGTCTACTAATGTATATCAAAACACGTTATTAATTTACTGTTTGCATGGAATTCAGTCAAGTTTTACCTCTGAAATTTTAGGTTTCCATGTCATTCGGATCTCGAGGGAAATAAGGGAAGCAAGTCACCATATGCAAACTTCTCCTCAGTCCCACACTGCACTCGGAACTGATTCTTTCTTTTATAACCTGGTTTCTATTTAAAAAAGATAACTAGACATATCTCATCAGAAGCGAATGCTAAAAACTCAGAGAAAAATATAATTTAAAAAAGCAATGAGATTTGTTCATGCAATCTCTGTATAAATTATCGCATAGTCGGCTATTATGTTTTATATTTCTTACCCTGTTGTTGCAATTGTCGACCATTACATTTGCTTTGTTGTTGTAAAATTGTTGCTGTAAGCAGCTACTATGCTGTCGTAACTGTTATAATAGTGTTGCTTATTACATAGATAGTAAATACGATAATTACCAGTGGCTTGTAAAATTCCAACAACCGCAATTCCGACAGCCAAAACCTCGACAGACTAAAATCTGGACGGGCCAAAATATCAAAAATCACTCCAAACGGTTTTTCATTATGTTAGATTAGGTTGGGTTAGGCTACGTTAGTTCTGTTTCCTACATTCGGTTTTATGGCTGTCGAGATTGCAGTTGTCGGGATTTTGGAGTGGACTCCTTGACGTTCTGACCCTGCGAATCCACCAAAAAAGGCTATACTTAATGAATAAAAAACACTTTTTCCAATTATATCTAAACTGTTTAGATATAACTTCCGAAAAAGCTACAGTGTAGCGAAACAATATTGTCAAGTGATAAACATAAACTGAGAAATTCGAAAAAGTGTTTTTTATTCATTAAGTATATAATGGAATTTCATGAAGTATCAGTAGATAAAATCAATTATAAAAAAGGCTATTCTAAATAAATAATAAAAAGGAAAAAAGGATTGTTTATTAGTTGATGAAAAAATATTATTTCACCGGTGCACAGATGTGCCACTTCTTTTGATTCCTATGGGGGAATCGATGCAATAAACGTACTTTGTGTTTTAAAAGTTTATTACACCCAAACTACTTATAACTATATATACACTAATTTTATTGTACGGCGTGATTGCTACTTATTTTTACGAAGATAAATGACTATAGATTATGATTTATTATATGAAACTATATGTTATTAAATACTGTATGTTTAGAGAGATCTTGATGTGATTAGTGCTATATGTTAATGTACTAAAATCAGAGAGATCGAACATATAGTATTTAATAACATATAGTTTTATATAATAAATTAGAATCCATAGTCATTGAGTATTTTCGTAAAAATAAGTAGCAATCACGGCGTACAATAAAATTAGTGTGTATATAGTTATAAATAGTTTGGGTGTAATAAACTTTTAAAACACAAAGTCCGTTTATTGCATCGATTCCCCCATAGGAATCAAAAGAAGTGGCACATCTGTGCACCGGTGAAATAATATTATTTCATCAACTAATAAACAGGGATATATCAATATTGGAAATATAAATATGGAATCAATAGAAACAACTACTCCTAGGGCTAATACCCGTACCGGCATTGAATTACACTGTTGATTCCGAATGATTTTTAGACGAAGATAACATACCCAAAAAAAGAAGGCATTAAAATCCTTTTTCGTCTCTGATCTTTAATATATAAATATTAATATCTATATAAATAATATCTAAATATTGAGAATCATAGGCGAACAAGGATTTTAAAGCCTTCTTTTCTGGCTATCAATATTTGTTTGAAATAATTCGTATAAAGTATGAGGTTGTATCCGTTATTATGGGCATAAAGTGATTGAGATTATGATGACCTTAAAATTTATCTACATGATCATCTTATCCGAACAATAACGAGACTATTTCATCTTAGTACATGAATATTTGTGTATTAGCCGCTTGGGTATTCTAAATTGATCCTTTGACACAGAAATCTAATTGTATTACCCAGCAATGCGCAACTTGAAACATACTCCTTCATTGCGTTCAGAATTCTATGGGAGTTCTTGTAATTTAGTAAAGAAATTTACGTTTGGATCAGTAAATATAATGTTCAATCCATTATAAAATACATACCTTCACATAAATCTACCGCCCCCACATTAAACGCGAAGGAATATAACTTACAGGAATATATAAATACTATTTTAGTAAATCAGAATATGTTATTCTATTAAACTATCTAATGTGTGAAGACGGTGCTCTCTTAACGCCTTCGCCAAACACATTCACATCATTTAAATAACTAATAATTTTGTACTAAGGTTAAACGACTACAAAACACATTGAGTAAATTTCACAAATTTTATTCAAGTACGAAATCGATTCGGCTATGAGGCCATAATCATAAAATACAGTTGTGTACTAATTGCTAACATGTTATCTAAAGCTATTTATACCTATAAATTAGGAAATTTAACTATAATGCAGTTGAGTTTTCAATACTGAATTTGGAATAACAATCGAATCAATGAGTTTAATTCCGACCCGCTACTTGTGCTGGTGGGCGGGTAGTCTCTGCGACCAACACTGTAGTGCAAAGCCGCAGGGTAGAGCGCAAGGCCCTCCTCAGCCTCCTCTCAGGAATCATGGGAATGGGTGAGTGATGGTGCGGTTAGGAAGAGAACTGAAGACAGAAGAGAAGTGAAAGATTATCGGTGGAGTATTACTGTCCCAGCATTTGCCTAAGTGATCCAAGGAAACCACAGAAAATTTGGACCAGAGCAGCAGGACACGGATTCGAACCGGTGACCTCCCACACACCGCTCGGTAAAAAAAAATAATTAATTAGTAACAAGTTGTTTTTATACCTAAACTAAGGGTAGGGGTTCTATATTCTTATTCAGCTCTGGACGTTTTATATACTATACTTGTCATGGTTTTGTGCAATATACGACTAAATACAAAAAGGTATGAAAAATAATGTATAATCCTGAGAATCATAATCAACTTAAAAAGTAAATAAAAATTTTAATTGACTTCTAGAGAAAATATCAGTGTAGATATAAATATATTATGTGAAAAGCGATTATTTGTGGATATATTATTGTAGCAATAGTAGTAGTAGTAGTAACAATACTGTTAGATTAGGGTTGTTCGTGTTCTCAGTGCCGAGTGGTTTGCTTTCCTGTTAAGAAGCATTTGCAGAGAGTCGATGCAGGCAGTGTCAACGATGACACCATAGGAACGGGAGTCGACGAATAAATAATGACTCGACAGGCTGAAACGCGTGTTTATTGAGAAGAACGCATCGGTAGTTCGACCACGTCGCATGCGACATCGCAGCTTCCCGCAGCAGCAGGGCTACGCTCCGCTCCCTGCGCGTCTTTATTGGGAACTTTCCGCATTTTTCCTAGTCGACTAAACATTTTTCACATTTCTTTCAGCGCCCAGCGTTTTACGTATTCAGCGAAAAAGATATAACAAAATTGCTCGGGCTGTACAATTTTATTTTAAAGCGTGTCCTGACTCGCAAATATCGCAAATTCAAAAATTAAATGGACAGATAATTTTGTAAGTACGAACAACCGGAAAATCCTATTAATTTTCCCGCTGCATTAAACATTTGTGACATTTTCAGTTTCAATCTCATTTAGAAGTTCATTTAACAGCAATTCATGAAACGATAATTTTGCTGCAGCTCGCTCTTGTCAGGGAATATTTCGATAATATTTCTGGTACTTAACCTAGGTAAATTTGGGTAGATGACAATTAAGAAATGTTAATTATGTCTTTGTACGGAAACCAACCACTATATAATTTATATGAGAATGTATTGAATTGGCGGATACTTGATGGAAGTCTAACAAATTGAAATAAACACACAGTTGATGACTTCCACAATTTATTAAATAAACTTGACACGTGTTTCGCCAACACTGTGGCTTCTTCATAAGTACAAGATCACTTAAAACTACCTAAGAGTAGATTAGGTATATAGATCTATAAAAAGGGTGGTGCATCTTCATTAGAGTGAGGGAAAAGATTTGTTAATTTCTTTAGATTCTAATAGTGTAAGTTTTAACCTTTTATTTTCAATGTGTAAAATTTTCAGATCTAAATTAAATATACGGTTATCTTCTAACACATGTTTGGCATAGTTAGAATAGTTTTTTGTTCTATATAATCTAAAATGTTCGTTCAAACGAATTTCAAAATTTCTTCCCGTCTGACCTACATAAATTTTTGAACAAGAACCGTAATTGAGTTGATATATACCTGGTTTTGATAATTTCTCTACTTTGTCTTTATTATTCTTTATATGTATGCCAAAGTTATTATTCGTTTTGTATGATACAATTCTATTGCTATCTCTGAGAAATCTATTATTTGTTAGTGATGGTTTCCCTATATATGTTAAAAGTTTCAATTTTTTATTTGTGTTATCTTTAGTGAGTGGGAAGATGTTTGAAACATTTCGAATGTATGAAATTTTTTGTAAAAGAGTGTCAATAATGAGCGGGTTGTAATTATTGTTTATGGCAATTTGTTTAATTAGATCCAATTCTTTATTATAGTCTGTTTCTGATAAGGGAACTTTGATAAGTCTGTGTAACATCTTATAAAATGCTATGTTGGTAAGGGTGACAAAATGAATTGTGTATAATAATACCTGTGTATGAAGGTTTATGGAAGATGGAAAAATTATGTTTATTATCTTGTTTGGAAATAGTTAAGTCTACAAAGTTTATTTTATTATTATTTTCAATTTCGATTGTAAAAATGATATTTTTATGTATATTATTAATTTGGTCAAAAAACATGTGTAATTGTCTATCTGAACCGGTGAAATAGACTATAATATCATCACCGTACCTGAAGTAATAAAGACAACATTTAAATAGAGGTAATTTTTGAATAGGAGATTCAACAATGTGGTACAAGAATATTTCTGCCAACAACGGGCTTAAGGGATTTCCCATTATTAAACCTGTGTTACCTGAGTAAATATTTGATTTGAACTGAAAATAATTTTGCTTTATACAAGTTTCAAGTAATAATATAATCTCATCATTAATAATGGGATTGGTATGTTTTCCTTCTAGGAGATTTTGAATAATATTAATTGTTTCTAAGGGAGATTTGTTATTTGTAGGTTACTTATAAAAGCGAGGATTGAATATATTATGATTAGGAGAATAGTACATTACGTATTACCAATTATTTGTTTGCTCAAGTTGCTGAAATATTTAGAACCGTTCGTGTTTATAAACAAATAGCAATTAATAAAGGTCGTTTCAGTAATGAAGCATTAATTCCTCCACGATACCCTCAGTACCAAAGAACTGTTCAAATCATTTCTAATGGGATTTGATCGAGTGAGAATTTGATCACATGAATTAAACAAAATTCATAAATATCTCTCATACAATTGTGGATTAAGCTCCAGTTTTAGTTATTACAATACGTTTAGTTCACTTCTAGAGTGGAATATTAAAGTTTTTCCGGAAACGCGAGGGACTCTTTCGACCGTGGTATATTCTCTTCTAATATTTAATACCAAAATGTGTCTGCGGTATAAGTTCCACTGTGTAGCTAGACTACATAATTCAGAATTTATGGGGAAATTAAATACCTACGTAAATAAGGATAAGTGTCAGAAGAAGTCTTACATTCGAGGTCTTACTTAGAAATGCGAGTAGATTCTGTTATATATCATCACTCCTTTCCAAATGTACTTTGAATATATTATAAGGAAAAGGCATGTCTAAGAACAATAATTTACCAACAAGATTCTACACGATGCATTTACTTTTACAACTTTTTTACTGCTCTTTTCGTGATATCGCCAGGTAAATTAATTGCAACTTGTGGGTACGTAATCAAATATTGCATTACGTTCACGTGTAAGAAGAATATAAGCAAACTGAAAATTATGAGACCGTTCCATGGCAGTAAAGTTGCTTGAACCAACTGCATCACATTTCTTTTGTTTTCTACTAAACAAGCATGCTCTAAAAACAATATTTGTCAAGATAATTACCTAGTGTAAATAATATTAAAAATAGATTCAAACGAATTATAACACTGTAGCGATTAGTTAATATTTTAAACTTATAAATATTGTCAAAATCTTTGGAAAATTAAAATATAACTACTAATTGCTTACCGAGAATATCATTAGCAGTAAGTACCTAACAGTACCACTTGCATTCAAATTCGAAGAACCTCATTAGTGTGGTTCCCAAACGAAATTAGGTACTGCAAATTTCACAATAAAAGCAATTAGGGTGACAATATCGTTAAGGGTTAAAATGGCTTAAGAGTATAGAGAAAAGAACTATATAAAGTCAGAATTTGTAATGGCTGAAGAGGACCTAATCAAACGGTCCTATAACAGCCTGAGGTAGAGGGGCTTTAGTCGGTAGGTCCAAGGACACCTTCCTCGGAAATCCGACACTACCCAGTCGTACGGACGGCTGGGTGTCTTTCGAAGATTTCCCCTCTTCCACGAAAACATTAAAAAAAATGGGTTGGTTAGTCTTTACCTTTCTTTTGTTACATTTATGCTATTGAATTACGTTTATTTTTACTGGCCGAATGTTGCTTACTGTGTGTGTTTTTTGTGTTGTATCTTCTAGTGATCTTATTATTCTTTGCTTTTGTTTTTGTGTCTGTTGTTTTGTGTGATCCAAATTATACCTTTTTTAAATTTTATCAGACTATTCTTTTTGTGTTATTTTGTTCACCGAGCAAACCCCGATAACACTACAAACAATGTTTATTGGTACTACCAAATGTATACATTTCGACTACGAAGTAGCTATTGTCAATGGTAATAGTAAACTGTAAATAATTTGTAAAGATTATTAAACAAGTATTGATTAAAGTTTCCCGACCTCACGATCTCTAACTTTAGAAACACTGGTCAAATTATAGGTAACACACCTCTTTATTTTACAACTGTATACAAATAGTCTTATGCGTTCTCTAACACAAAGGTACCAGGTAATTAATGTCTGTTACAATGTCTCAGTAGTGGTATGAGATAACCTGTAAAAGTTGTCATAAATAACATTTTGTTCATCAGCACATCATAGCTAGCGTCGCTAAACAACTGCCCAAACCGTATTTTGACATAATGTCATATGCAGGGTGAAATTAAAATAGTCAGGAAAATTAAATGAAATTTAATTAAAAAATGTATAAAAATATATGAATTAAAACATGAATTAAGTAATTGTTAAATAATTATAATTAAAAAAATAACTAACAATACTAAATTAGGAATTTATGGCCTGACTGGTCCGAGATGACTTATCTGAAATAAATAAACAAAAACAATATGTGAGCAACCAATTAACCAAAGTTACAACATAAATATAAATAATAATTCATGAATTTGCAATTTAATCATTTTCAGATCACAGGTATTAAAGGTCAACTGGTGAAATACCTCAACGGAAATACAATAAGCTAGTAGAGTTATCTACCATGGTAAACAGTGCATGCCTTAACTTCAGGTATTAAGGGTCAACTCTGTAACAACTAGGAGAGTATGAATGGTTAATTCGTATCATACTCATAAACAAAGCACTAAGGGTCAACTCGCATAGAATAAATAAATTATAAATAATTTAATAGTAAAATTGGTCACCCAGTCAATCAACTCACCTATTATTTGAAAACACTGACACTTTAGAAAATTAAAGCACAGATGAACAATATCACACAATTTTTAAATATCGATATTGATAGCTTACGAAAGACTGACTTAACATATATGGGATAGTTCTCCCGAAAGCAAAGCCCGTGTTTATGAAAGAGCTGCATATTCGGGACTTATCGCACTGTTCATATAAACAAAGTCTAGAGAATTCGAGTTAGCGTTAGACTAAATGGTAACAGCCAAAAGTTGGATCTGAATATTACAGTGTCAATAGAAAAATTCCTTTATAGAAATTACTTACTTCCTACATTCGTAACCTTCTGCATTCTTAACAGTCCAATTTTAATAGCAGAATCTCATTAATAATAACAATAATAATAATATTAAGGTTAGAAGGGCCGTAAAATAAAAGAAAACAATGTCAAGCCCATATTACTAAATATTTTTGTACTCATTATTCATATTTGAAGGATTTTCACTATTCACTCCAAACCACCTCTTTCGAGTCGTATAGTTTATCCTGTCTTTTATACTATGCGTGACCTATTCCAACTTGATTAGTATGTCCTTGTCAGAGACGTGATTATAACTAGCACTGCGCCTTGCGTTTATAAAGTGATACCATTTGGATAGGCAACACATTTTGCGAATTATGGGACATAAACGCGAGAATTATTAAGAACACTCGTCAATAGAAAAATTCCTTTATAGAAATTGCTTACTTCTTACAATTATTACTCGTAGTATATTATATATATATATATATATATATATATGATACTTTAGCTTGCTTGATAAATTTCAATAGTCAGTAAATATCAGCCTATTATACGATATTATCAAAGTAAATCTGAATCTTATAAGATAAATACACGGAGACAGCACATAATACTACAGCAGCGTAATAAGGCCCAATTGGTAGAGAGATACACGGCTGGGAATGAGATCCAATCAGACTCCGTTGGAACAAGAAAGCAGATCCAGATACATTTTCTATCTCAAGCACGCTGCTATGGTATTTTTTTTCTGTTTTGCGGTCTGCCTATAGTTTATAACTACTTCATAGATAAATAACAAATGCCGAATACAGAAACATTAGCGTGATACGAAATCCTCAGTGGGAGTATCCATGCGTCATGTCGCAGTTGGCTGGTTTTATATTTTACTATGTACTTTGCATTTTGAATGATGGAAGTTTGAAAATGAAAAGGATTTTAGAAACATATGTTGGTCGCTTGTAGAGGAAGTCGGATGGTGAGAGCAATAATAATTTGATAATAGCTTCCTGTGTTAACCGGAATTGCAGGATTGTGAATAAATGTCAAGAAATCTGAATTTAGTGCATACATTGTGGCATGGTTGCGAGAAGCGAAAGCGTGAAGGTGCAATAAAGTCGGCAATTTATGTGTAAGGCGATATACACATTGCAATATAAATGAAGCTGTGGTAAAACACAGACCTCTTCGATCGTTTATTTGAACAACACGTACTAATTTATATGAAACCTAATACGTAGAAACTTGGACAATTAAATTGCCTCTAAATCCCTTATCTTAACACGAAATCCATCTTTACTTTTCACAACCATTTGTTTGCTCCCACACATGTTTCAAGTCAGTCTGAAATCTTTGTTGTACTTCGTTACCCAAAAACATTTTATCGAATACTTTAAAAATGTATCTACTTATTTTTATCGAGTAACTTAATTTGTTAACAGTTATATAATAATTCAAAAAATAAAATAATGTAAATATCTGTTACAACTGCTTCCTTTTTTTATGTACCTATATGTCGAGGCTAACATACACAAATGGACAAATTCGCGTAATAACCGGACAATGCGAGTATTACATGTATTTTTTTCTCTTCTTGATGGTAAGGTTATAGTTAGGACACTTCCTCTAAGTACAAATTTAATATACAAATATTGTTTTCCTTCCAAGTGCACTTTTTTATTGTTATATTTTTTTATTTATGTTTTACCCACTAGGGGCAGCCATAAATTATAACTGTGTTACGCCACTGATTTTAATCCAGCAGACTTATCACTTGCCATCGGTTTACTTGTTTCGACGTAAGATTCAGAAATTACCATACAAATTAGGTAGTCGTCGATGATTGGAGGCCTCGGTATCACGGCGACAAAAACCAATCAAACTGATGTCGAGACCTTACAGACACAACCCGCCGAAGAACTCGACTTATTTGTTGAGAACTCTTGATTTAGAAAATTTGAATATTTCTCATTTGATAAATTAATATTCCTGTTTTATTTAACTTGAAAATATCTATTTTATTTTACACAAAAATGGAAATTCTTGTTGAATGTAAAATTTTCAACATGAGAATATTTATTTTTTGATAATTTTTCACGAATTAAAATTAATGCTAAAGTTTCATAGTTATATCTCCAGTATTATTAATTTTAAAAAACAATTATACTTTCTAATTTATAGTTCTTCAGCATTAATAGTATTTTTTCTTTAGACAAAAGTTATATGGTAATATCAGCTAGTCGAAGTTAGGAAACATCTACAACAATATGATAAATATCCACAGATAAACAACGGACTTTCAAGGGAATCGAAACAACGAACTGAAAAGGACAGACCCTCCTATATTCAGTAGAAAAACAGTTCTGAACTGATTTATTCTATTCCGACGTTTTTCTTTTCACTGCGAAAATATACTCATTAATAAATAGTCTCAATGCCAGAACGATCCTAGCCTTGCCAAAATAATAATTCAAGAATCTTCTTGATCTGAGTGTACATTTTACACAAAACACATTTTAATTATTAACCTAAGATTCTTAACAATTAATTTGTCAAACTCATAGCTGTTAGCAAAATCACATAATTAGTAATAAGAAATATATTAATGACTCTAAACATATATTCGTTCAAGACAATTACTTTATGGGTTTGTAAAACTGATTTTAATATAGATTATAAAATATTTTAAGTAAAACAGATCATGTCATTAAAAAACCTGTACCCAGCAGTGATTTCCTTCTTTCTTTCTGATTTAGTGCAATTGTCGACTACTTCTTAAGTTAAACAAACCGTAGAAGATGGATTTCCGAAAATATAACAGAAAGTAACACGATCCAATTCTTTACGAAATTCTAATTTTTATTTTTCATTATTCGAAGGAATTTATGTACTTATTTGTTTTATTATATGGTCCTATATTTATTCACTTTATGTAATATACCTGGGAAATAATGTATTTTAGTATTTTTGTGTTCTGTCGATGGAGATGATATGGAATTAAATAACATAAAACGGGAAAAATATACAATTGAATAAAAACTGAATTGTTAATCAACTTTATAATGACAAGAATACATACAGAGCAGGTAGAGATACATTAGAAATGGTACTGTACAGAAAATAGTAATACGATATATACAAGAAAATACATACTAGATACAATTACATTTTAATATAAAAATAACAGAAAATTACAAAATATAAACAATTTTTACAAATATGGAAATTGAATCGCCACACTATTAAACACGCGAAATTAGAGCAAAACGGTATTAAAAGACTAAACGTATTATGGATATTAGGTATTGTTTATTAGTTGATAAAATAAGATTATTTCACCGGTGCACAGATGTGCCACTTCTTTTGATTTCAATGGGGGAATCGATGCAATAAACGGACTTTGTGTTTTAAAAGTTTATTACACCCAAACTATTTACAACTATATACACACTAATTTTATTGTACGCCGCAATTGCTACTTATTTTTACGAAAATACTAAATGAGACTATAGATTATGATTTATTATATGAAACATTATGTTATTAAATAATATATGTTTAGAGAGATCTTGATGTGATTAGTGCTATATATATGTTAATGTACTAAAATGATCTCTGCTAAAAATGTTTGATATTTGAATGGTTTGAATCTAATATGATTGAATGATGAATTGATTCTCCAATTGAAATATAAAAGTGCTTATTTTAGCATGAATTTAAGAATCGCCGCCAGAGGAAAGGGTGGTTCCTTTGCACCGACACTTGAAACAACGAAAATATAATACAATAGGGCTAAATGGCAATACCAAGAAGGGAAAAAGTATGACACATACAAAAACCATAAATTGCAAAAGAAAGGAACAGACAGCAACTGCACATGACAATACAAAAATTACAAAAATCCGAGAAGTATAAAATGCATGACTAATAAGGCTAATATATTACAAAGCCAAAAAATAAAAAGATGAATATATGCGAACAGGTTTATTGTGGATGAATTGACACAAATAATATATATATATATATAGGTATTAGATATTTCTCAAAGTTGCTTTAACGGGACATTATGAGTACTTTACACGGTGTCCTTCCAGCGCTCGTGACGTTTCATGCAAATCCTGTTCTAGCTAAAATTTACATTTTTATCGTGCTCACCTCCTTTATCCATAGTAATAATATGAAGCTGACTAAAACCCTGCGATTACTTCGACCCCATCATCCGAATAATCTTTGCAAATTGCACATTTCCGTTTAAAAGAGCAAAGTCTTTACGTCAGGTTTTCCGGAATCGTCTCTAATCTTGAAAGATCCGCGTACCTGCTTACTCTTTGCGCGTTTTTCTGCAAATTTTTCGTCATTGTCCAATTTCGTTAGGGCACGCAGACTATGTCTCCCTTCGTAGAGAGAGATGATGTGACGGAAGAGACATCTTTACACACACATTTGCGGTTTTATAGCAGGCCTGATGACAACAAGCGGTCCCAGCTTAACTCAGACTCGAGCTCATTAGCATCGAAACGTCTCCCAATCCATGCTATGTATTTTCGCAGACCGTACTTTGTTGTCGACACGTTCTCCCTGCTTAACAACATGTTTTGCCCTTTTTCCACGTTTTCTCTTATTTCCTTTTCTACTTTACATTCATTAACAGCCAATTATTTGATAACAATGTTCGAAAAGGACTAAACGTAAATGTTGTTATTGTTTGAATATTTATTGCATGATTTAGAATAAATTAGCGGAGACAATAAACCTTTGAAACCACAAAATGGTATATAATATATGTTACAATGCGGTTACCACTAATGTTAGGTTTGTTTTATATCGAATGTAATTACGGTTATAGCGCAACATATCAAGTTTATTTTTGTGGTAACAGTAAGGGCCTCTATGGTAGAGTACCAAAAGTTCATATTTGATCCAAATAACTTATATATAACAGTTGAACCGTGCAAATTTGAATATTGACAAAAAATTACAATTGCTCTATGATTTTGCTGAAAAGCTGTTTCTAGACTAATTTGGAGTCATAGAAACCAAAAATGACAGAAAACATTAAACATTTCTTTATGTCGAAAGCGAGATATTTGGTTTGATTTGATTAACTAATTTTTGGTTAACTTAACATTTTTCTCTTAGTGTAAACATCGATCGGTTTCACCAACAGGAACAAAGATGCATAACGTACCCCGCCATATGTAATTTCATTTATTTGTGAGCCTTTTTATATTTCTCTTCACTTTTACTATAAGGGCGGATATAAAATTATTATACGGATACATTTAATAAAAAGAATATATATATAACGTGTTCTTAGAAGGTGTTGTAAAATGTCGTGTAGAAATGGATGAAGACATGCTGCAGAGGCTACGTAAAAGTGAACATATCCATAAATAAAGTAATTCATAATGGATTTTTTATTGGCTTTTTACTATTAGTGTTTGGGTGAATAGTTTATGAAGAGACATTTCACGCTCTTACGGTTTATAAAAAAATGTTCAATTTCAATAAAACTGGTCTTATTAGAAATAAAAATAGTAAATAAAATATACAAAAAGTAATTACGTGCTCTGGAATAATGTTCTTTGTCGTATAAGAAAGGACTACAACTTGATGAAGTCCAGGTATTTGTGTTGAATCTTGATTGAAGTAGCGTTTGTAAGTCATTTGAATTAAAGTCTTTGAGCAGGTTAACTTGTTGATGAAAGAAACGATGAAGATTGGTTTTAAATATTTAATAACAGCACTTACACTATTTATATTTATAACAAGGTAACTAACTTAACACATATCGAAGAAAGTAAGCTCTTTTACTTGTTTGACTATTGAATAATTGTATGTATTAAATTTGAATGATACAAATAATATTTTTTTGAATGACTTTAAGAATGCTCTTAAGAATCTGGCAATTAATCTCTGGTTTTCAGCTTAAATAAACTATAATGAAGTGGGGATTGACAGGAGCTGTTTCTAGCCAAAGGGCACAGTATTTCAAGACGACCACAGCAACAACCCCACAAATCATTTCACTCCTTCAGGTAAACACCCTGGTTAATTTGGTAATTTTACTAATACCTTAAACGTGACAATACAATGAAAGTTTGACGATGAACATAACAATATGATAAGAAAATAAAATGATTTTGAAAATTTTGATGCCAGTTTACGCTTAAAGGAAATAAATATAATAAATGGTTGTTTGCACTAAAACCGAAATTTGGAGAATGAATATAACAATAAGATAATAAAGTGAATGTAATTTTGAAGATATTTACGTTTAACAAAAGAAATGAATGTAATGCAAAATAAAATTAACACGAGTTCGTACCAAATTTAAAATTTCCGAGAAACATTGCTTGAAGTACTACAGTGTGATTGAACAATGTTCTGCAAGAATAATGATACTAATTGTCAAACTGAGTCCACATTGGAACTATCTATTTGATGAGCGCGTAACAAATAGAACAAAAAATGATACAATTTGATTCCGACGTATTCTTCAAAATTGTAGAGTGTACTATTAAACTTTTTGAAACTTATAAAGCATTTTTCTTTATTTACGCTTATTAAAAAAATAATTTTTTTAATACAAGGTTGATACTATAATTGAAATGTGTGGTAGCTGTTTGAATTTTTTTTTACTGCAAATAAAAAAAGTGTGTCGTATTAGTAAGATAATCAGCTGCCTTGCTGTGTGTGTATGTATACGCATGTGTCTGCATGTGTACGGTTCGCCAAAACTTCCCCTCGAACCATTCCCCATTTCGCAGACAGATAGGGTTGCGATGATTCATAGAGTTCGAAAAGTTTAGTGAATCATTGCGTCATTTCTCAAGCAAATTTAATGCATTTTTCATTGGTCTGCCAGATCGGCAGTTGAGAACATTTGTTTCTGCGAAATGTTTTCGAAACAAATATTAGTCACTTTTAATGCACATCGATTTGATTCGGAAGTTTCGTACTGAATTTGCTGAATTTCACAGCCTACTTGAGACGTAACCGTGTGTAAACGGAACATAATTTCGAAAATAAATCAGTCTTTCAGGCGTCTACAGGATCTTGTTAAAAATTACGTGCTCTATTAAGTTTTAAACAAGTGTACAAACCGCAACACAAATACATATATATATATATATTGTAAACTCTTTATAACGAAAAGCTATCGAACTTGATCTTTCGTCATTAGGACAACGTCATCTTTTTATCGTCTGTACGAAACCATTTTTTTTTTTATAAACATACAATGTTTTTCTTTTACTAGCTACGTTTGTGATTACTTAGGTATTAAATATGGCTTTACAAGAAGTCAGTCAATCAAAACTTAACGTGTTTGTGTTGCATTCATTGTGAAACATTTTTAATTAAGAATTAACTAAGAGTAATAGTAATGTAACAGTATGTAATTCTTTGTTGAAATTCAAAGAGGTAAAACTAATCCCTTAGAAAAAAGTGGAGTTTATAAAGTTTTTTGTAAGGACTGCAATTTTCCTTAATTGGCCAATCGGGCAGATATATTCAATATTGTATAAACGATCATGTGAATAAATATAATAAATAGTAAAAATCTGTGGAAATTTCGGTGCACTACGTCAACTATACGTACAATATCAATGTTTACTCTGTTAAAGAATTACATTCTGCTAACAAAAGTCTGAAACTAAATTTACAAGAAAATTTAGAAATTAAGAAAACTGTTTATCAAAATTTATCCTTAGCTAATAATAATACTGAGTAATAATACACCCCCCTTAATTATGGGATTTTCAGATAATAACTATAAATAGATTTAACACTTTGTGGGGTGCAACTGTTGTGAAACATACTTAATGTAGTAAAAAAAAACAAACAAAAAGGAAGTTTCACCAAATTTTATTAGAAAAATCCTAAGAAGTTTCGGTCAAGGCGATCATTTTCAAAGGAGTAGTGTACAATAAATACTAAAGTTTAGTATTTGTTGTACTGTACTCCTTTGAAAATGGTCGATTATTAACCTTATTTAACTAAGTACAATTTCATGACGTAAATGCCGAACAATATTGTTAAGAATTTATATTAATCAATGTGAAACCTTGAAATAGTATTTTCGTGCACTTTTATAATTTTATTTATTTAAGTTATTCAGTATTACTATATATTTGGCGAACCAATCAAGCTGAAGTAATGTCTACGTTATAAGGAGTTTCTTGTAATAAGTATACCTGTTTTATAATTTACCCTATATCCATATCTGCCAAACAGTTATACTATAACATGCTTTGCGAATGGTCATAGTTGTAATTAACATATTTAGTTAAAACATCTAATTTTTGTTTTTTTTTATATATTTAAATAGAAACATTATATACTCGCTTTTCAAATACACTGTTTTATAACTCAAAATAAAATCTAAATACAGAATCAATATTTTTTATAAGGCTGATATAATTAACTATCACTCCTGTATTTCGTAATTAATAAAACCACAGGGAAGACGTTTTTTAGACTAAAATAAACAATACCAAGTTTTAAGATATAATTGACATCAGAACGTGGCAATATTTTTCTGACATTTCATTAAAATGATTATAAATATATTGAAGAGATATTTGTGTAGTACACCTATAATTGTACATTTGCTTACTCGCAATTTAATATAGAATTAGTCGAAAATTCAGCTGTATTTTAAGTTAAAAAGTGTAAGAGAGGTTGTTGTAGAAGAGCAAATCGGATTTTATAGTTATTTTAATAACAAATAATTGCCTACCAACATGTCGTCACGTCGTTAGCAAATAAATCTTGGTCGTATAATACAAATCTTGTTGCATTTTAAGTATTTTCAAGAATTATTATATTCAGTTGTACAAGTCATTTTGAATGTTTACATTTCCAGTTACTAGTTTTGTAAGATTTTCATTTGGTTATATGCGTGTAAAGAATCGAACTAAAGTAGGTATACAGTTTTTTTTTTTTTTTCGTTGAAAAGCTTTCCAATACCAAGAATGTTTTATTATGTAAAACTGTATTGTTACATTACTACTTCGTGATTTCTACGTAAATTGGCAAACAATCAAACTACAGAAATTATAGTTGCAAGTACATACAGTATAGTGCAAATATATTGTTGTAGAACATTTTTGTAACACTCTGTAAACTATGTTACAATTCGACGGATTGAGTTGCCTAAATATAGCTCTAAAAAAATACCAAAATGAAACAAATAATGGACCAAGATTCTACAGTACGAGTATTTACTCTCTGCCAGTGTTTACTCTCTTTTTTTGAGGGCCTAATACCCGGTTCTCGAGTACCGACACACATTTATGAATACTGTTAATTATCAGATTTATATCTACTATTATTTTTTTTTAAATTTAATGTGATTTAGTATTACCAAAACAACGGTTCATATTGTACTCGAACATCAAGCCAAGTTTTAAAAATGGTGGAGACGCAAAATAAATATGTTTTCCTATTGAGAAAAATGGAAAAACGAAAACCATTAATTTTTAATTCCATTTTGAATTAATAGGTACCTGTAGCAACTAGGTTCGCGATGCTTCACTACGTGATATAACTTCCTTGTATTTGTACCACCATCAAATTTCTTGATAATTTTGAATTCATTTAATATCTTTCACAAAAAATTATCAAAGATATCTAATATAAAATATATTGTGGTGTACTGGTCAAGGTAAAGAAGTACCTAATCGAGGATGTTTACGAATTTATGAATGGGGGTAGTGTATACATTAGAAATAGATGTAAATTTAATCTTCAAGAATATTGGTTGTAACGTAGTAGTTGTTGTGACATTTTGGTTATGTTCCTGTTCGGTTTCGTACAACAGTGAATCCGACAGTAGATTTACTTCATAGGTTGCTTTAAGTGAACATATTTTTCAATACTCATATAAAACAATTGATTTTAAAACTAAAAGTCGGCCATTGACTAAAATGATTTTTGATACTGCAAATGTTAGCAACGTAAAAGCAAATAAGCACCAATTTATTAGAAAAATTTATGGAGGAGCAATTGTATTTGTAGGTGCAGCAAAAAAATGCATAGTATTGTTTTCCTTTTCTACTTTTTCACAGTGATAAGGCATATACAAAAGTAGGCGTGACATACTTTTGCTTATAGGATCTTACAAAACCTAGCTATGGAAACTATTCAAATAATGATTCACTTTGTTTATAACTTAATATAATCACCCAAAGCAAAACTTAACTTAAATAAATAATCAATTAACTCTAGCAAACATTATATAGAGAATAATAGGAAAGCGAACACCGTAATGGTCACATTATTAATTGATTGATATCGGTATCCTTTATATCTTTATAGACAATAGATATATAATGTATATAGATATATATGTATACACATGCTGATCCAGTCAAAATTTCAGTCTCTTAGTGAGT
Source organism: Agrilus biguttatus (assembly GCA_963921985.1). Lineage (NCBI taxonomy): Eukaryota > Metazoa > Arthropoda > Insecta > Coleoptera > Buprestidae > Agrilus > Agrilus biguttatus. The sequence continues at coordinate 35,168,263 of OY998117.1, forward strand.
CGTTATTTTCTTGTTAACCTGAGGTTTATTTTGATTTATACCTAGTTAACTATGATTTATTGTTGATATTCGAAATTACCAAAACAACTATTAGTTCTAATTATAACCTCAAATTTATGTCTTTTTCGTCAGTCCTTTGTCAGGTATTGCACCAGAGGACTGACGTGTTTCCATAGTACAGATGGAGACTTTTCTCAAGATTTGTAACCAGAATGGCACTCTGTTTAAATTGGATAAAAGAGATGTATCAGATGTTCCGGTGGATCAAATAATAAAAAACAATACCTGTACCAAACCTTATTACAAAAGAGATTAGAGTTTTTTTTACCAATTTAAGGAAAAAATTGATGTTTTCGAAAATTAATTTTTTATTGTTGCACTATTTTGAAGCATTATTTTAATTTTTTTGTGGAGAAAAAGATCTCATTTTATTTTAATTATCACTATTTCTTGTTGACGCCTTTAAGACAAAATTCATTATATTTATTTGATTTATTAGAAAATACACACCGTTAAGTAAAATTACCTCAAAGTAATATTAAGGTTAAATAATATAACATTATAGAAAAGTCAAAAGGCTGTTATGAAGACTGGGACAGTTTATTTTCATTGTATTACATTGAAATTGTTCTTAATTTAATGATGATCATAATTAGTACTTTTAAGGTAAATATTTAAGATTTTTGTTTCTATTGTTTGTTGATCACTCAGAAAATATATACTGTTAAGTAAAACTAACTGAAAGTAGTACAAGTTAAGTGAATAACGTTACGTTAAATGTTAAAAGGCTGTTTTGAAGACTGAGATAGTATTTTCTCCCAGTATTATTAATAATTATTTTTGATTGTTACTAAGTGATTTTAATACTTAAAATACATGTGCAATTATTAAATCCTAAGAGATTTGTACTAAATTTTATAAAATTCCATTATAATTCTTATGAAATTGTGTATATTATCAGTACTATGGTATCCTCCAGTCAAATTTTGAAATTTTGAAATATTTCACAATCTACTTAAAAAAAATGACTGGCCCGATTTAGAAGAATATATTCATTACATTAGCTATCTTAAACATCCGAATTTGTAGAAATTTGATTTAATAACTTTTGTATAATCACCCACATATATATATATATAATAAAAATAAATACAAATCCAATAACAACTATATTTACCTTCAAATAAATTAATATTTCCGAAATATTAAAATATATATTCTAACAAAAAAATTTGCAGAACACCTGCCTCATTTTATGGCGAGTCGTCACTGCTGTTATTATTTTTTTTTATAGAAGGATAACTTAAGACTCCAGATCAAGTTTCCCAAGGATGTTTAAATTGGCTACCTTCTACTTAACTTCCTTAGGTTGCTGGGCTATTCATGATGTATGTTTACTGTTTCAGTTTATTATTTCATACGTTCGCCAAAAGCAATTTCTTTTTCACGTGAAAATTTTGGTACTTGTTATGTGCCACTAAGGAAAAGTGAACAAACAAGAAAGTAAAACGAACTGTGGTGAAAGTAGTCCAACATATTTAAATATGAAGCAAACTGAAACGATGCCTATCAATGTTGTACGCACGTATAAAGAAGAAGATACAAGTTAAAGTGTAAAGAGGAGAAAACAAGGTTGGAATGGGGCTGGTTATAAGTCAGGAAGATAGGTAGGTGGATACTATTATGGAATTTATACTAGCGACATTTTTACGAGGCTGTCAAGCGTCGCCTCTGTCTCCCTCCTCATGAAAAAATCATGAAAATTTCTCCATCTAATAAAACTTAAGTAATTTAGCTTCGAGACGTAGAAATGTTGTCCGTAATAAGACCCAGATTCCGCCGCATCATTGTGTATTAATAAAAATGTTGGCTTTGTTACAGTTTGTTATGGAGGCTTATGCCTCGGTGGTATTACAAGGACCTTCTTCTGTTTGTACTGTTTTTATCAACTTCCTCTTCGTAATGGACTCGTGTAATAAAAAGCTGAGTGACAACGATACGGATTAGAAGAAAGCCGCCATAAACTTCATTTTACGATTAACTTAACATTGTATCAAAATTAATTTCTGAATTAAGTAAGCAACATTTCAAGCAACCCTTACAAAATTTTTATTTGCTGTCTATATATATATATAAGTGCATCTCACAGTCTTATTAAAATATTTTAGAGAGCTAAGTGTTTATTTCTAAAATTATTACTATTAATGTAATAATCAAAAGGGATATTTAATGGTATGTTTAATAAAATAACTAGGTTGTAGGTATTAACAAAATTAAGCAAACAAATGAAGAATAATTAAATCGAAATTCTTTGTAATTAGCAGAAACATCAAAGGAAAATGAATTTAGTAAGTATTTAGGGAAAAATAAAAATAACAAAGTTTCAAGTAATGTATATTTTGTACACGACAATACTGTTTCACCATATAGTGGCATCATCAGGTGATGAATCTACAAATTTGTCTTAATTTAGATTATTAATACAAGATTAGGTTGGTGGGGGTTAGTAGTCAAATAAGTACATTTAATGGAGAATTATTACCTTCTAATTGGTCGTTTAAAATAATTCCTTTTTAAAATATCTATTGATTTCTAATTGTTCCATTAAATTTAATTTGAAACTCTTATTTTGTTTATGTAAAATTGGTTAATCTGAATTGAAATTATGGCTATTTTCTATTAGGTGTTGTGCATAGGATTGAAGATTATCAAATTTTACGTACACATAAACTTGAAACTTGTTGTTTGTATTTTTCGTTTGAATTTAGTAAGCAAATGTGTAAGTGGTTCAAAAACAACAACTACAATTAATAACCGAAGGGGTTTCACAAACAAAAACTATTAGAAAACAAAAGCCTATAACAAAATCGATCCCAACCGTTTACATTGGTGTAGTGTCCTACATTAGTTTAAATTACTGGTAGAATCTACAGAAATGTTACAAATTTAGTATGAGTTATTTTTTTGTTTTTGTTTCAATGAAAGCTTTTAACTCCTACCTGATTAAACCGTTTAAAAATAATTCAGATCCAAAATGGATTTAACCATGAGTAAGTATGTTTTCTTATATCAAATATTTAAAAGGCCAAAATTTTCATAAAAGCTTAAAACTGTTTATTGAAAACCCAAAACGTAATTTAAAATGTAGGACATACTTTTCCCGAAAAAATGCTACCTACGTGCCTTTTAAAGGGATTACTTTTTATTTCTTAAGGAACATTACGAATGAAAAACGAAAACAATGAAGAATTTCCACGATTTACCAGAAGGAACTTTTTATTGGAATCAAACAAACCCGTTGTACATAAAATATTCAGGAGCAATATATCACGAAACTGTTGGAAATTAAATTCCGTGGCAAGCTCCTTGTTTATTATATCGACAGATGTGTTCGACAACCTTATCTTTCTCCTGTAGTTCTCCAATTTTACTTCACGTGCCAATTCACTGGTGCATATAATTGATTTTGTCATCCTCAAAGCCGAGAGAAATCGGTACGGTTTTGTTTAGCTCGCCAGTTAATTAATTACCTAGTGATCTATTTGATTTCTGAAATTCTATATAACTCTACATCTACACACTGGCACTAATAACACTAAAAAGATGATATGCGAATACAATATGTTATACTAGATACATTAAGATTTATTTACTCCTCCAAAAGTATAGAAAAATATTTAAAATAGAAAACAAGAAGAAAATTTTCACAACTCAGCTGCATTCAAAGCATGGGGCCTTCATAAATACTTCACATTTGATGTTTTTTCTTTTGGGTTATAGGTTCCAAAAGTGTTCATTCGATTATAGATAAAATTCGGAAATATATCAGGTACTGTTCAATTTAATGCCGTTTACTGACTCAAAATATGAAGTCAACACATCGCTATGCAAAAATGATAAAGAACGTTTAGTTCTTGGTCAGAAGTTTATTATTATTAGATACTATAAACACAACAATTACTGACCAAACCGAAGTTGTCCCGTGAACGGAAGCTAAAATAATATCACAGACGGGCTGAAAAGTTTGTAGGCTGACTCATAGATGGCGCTACTAGTATCAAATCCATATGATTTTTAGTAAGCCTTAACCTTCAAAAGACGCGTGTATAAATTTGACAGCTGTTGAACTATTAGTATCTGAGTTAAAGCATTTTTAGTGAAAGAACTTTTGTTACTTTGAAAAAATGGATAAAAAGGAATTTCCTGTGTTAATAAAGCATTGAGTTTTGGCTTTTTGACGAAAAAAATACCGTTGAAACCAAGGCTTGGCTTGATAAACATTATTCGGACTTTGCACCAGGAAAATCAACCTTAGAAAAGTGGTTTGCTAAATTTAAACGAGACGAAATGAGCACCTAGGACGATGCAAGCAGTGGACGCCCCAAAGAGGCTGTTACCGACAAAAAAGTCCACAAATTAATTTTTGATAACCGTAAAGTGAAGTTGATTGACATAGCTGGGACCCTAAAATATCAAAGGAACGTGTTGGTCATATAGTGTATGAATATTTGGATATGCGAAAGATCTGCACAAAGTGGGTGCCGCGCGAGCGCGAGCTCACAATCGACCAAAAACAACAACGGATCGATGATTCTAAGCAGTGTTTGGAGCTGTTCAATTGTAACAAATCCTAATTTTTGCATTTACATCGATATGTGACGATGGATGAAACATGGCTCCATCATTTCACACTGGAGTACAATCGACAGTCAGCTGAGTGGACTGCACATGGAGAGGCGCAAAAGTCGGCTGGCAAGATTATGGCATTGTCATCAGTATTCTGGGATGCTCATGGTATAATATTCATTGACTGTCTTAAAAAGGGGAAAACCATAAACAAATCAATGAAATCGATGGCAAAATTCCATGAATTGGACTTCGAATTGCTTCCGTATCCACCGTACACTCCAGATCTGGCCTCCAGCGATTTTTTTTGCTGTTCTCAGACCTCAATAGGATGCTCACTGGACACAAATTGCGCGCCTATAAAGAGATAATCTCCGAAACTGAAGCCTACTTTGAGGCTAAAGACAAATCGTATTATAAAAATGGTATCGAAACATTGTATGGCCGCTATAATCGTTGTATCGCCCTCGAAGGGAACTACGATATATTGAACAATAAAATCAAATTCTATAAAAAAAAATTTCTATGCTAGCCTATGAATATTTCAGCCCGCCTGTTATTATCTACTTGGCAAACTGAATCTGAAGGTCCGATGAAATAAGATCGAATTGGGTTATTTCAATAATTTGCTGACTAAGAACTTACTGTTCTTTATTATTTCATTTTGTCGAGTAGATACCTTCGTAAGATATTGTAAAACATATGAAATACTACAGTTAGCAGTAAATATCAGTAGATGGCGATATATTGGCTTTAACATGATATAATAATTACAGTTAATTTCATTTTTGGAAATCATAAATGAATAATAGGTTATATATACCATTTCGTACAATTTTAGAAATATCATGTTCGACAACAAGAAAAGATCGTTATCATCCCCCTACGGCTTTTATATCTTAATATGTAAATCATAGAGCCATTTGCCAAGTCTATTGTGTACAATAAATAGTAAGTGGAGCGTACAGACTCAATGGCCAGAAAATGTTTCACATAAATTCTGACAATTGAAGTTCATTATAGAATGAATACATTCGAGTTGGCTTCGTTTTAGACTAGTTTTACGAAAGGCTTTGCAAAATTATGTTTGTTTCGCATTGTCGCTAGTGCAATGCAGTATGACAAAATATGTCGTCGAAATACAAGACCCAGCCAAAAACAATCTAATAAAATTGAATGGTAAACATGTTAACGACTTCTTTATCAACGAATAAATATTTGCTTTTCTAAAGCGACGAAATCAACTTTATGTACATATTTGTTAAGGCAATTTAGGAATATTAATTACCTATGTACTATTATTCGGAAAAAATAAATTGTAATAGGTTTATTGTGAAACAAAGGTACCAATTAATATTTTTAAGGGTACTGTAACTAAAATTTCGAACTACGGTCTTTAGGGTAAACTTCAGGAATTTGTTTGCATTGCGTCAATGCGCTTTCGGCAACGTTTCATCGTCGATTACACGGACATCGTCAGAGCTCTTCCGATGAAGATAGATTATCTGAACCAGACAGATTGACTCTGTATAAGCCCTAAATCCATAAAACTGTTTAGCGTTATAACAACTCATACAAGGGGAAGTCAGAATAGGCCTAACATCACATTGATTGAAGCAATAAATTCAATTTTAAAATATAATATAATATAAATATATAAAATATACAGTTGGGTCCGGCTGCTCTGGTCCAAGTTTTCTGTGGTTTTCTTGGATCACTTAATTAAACGCTGGAGCAGTAATATTCCACAGATAATCTTTCACTTCTCTTCTGTCGTCATTTCGTCCGTCTCATCTTTCTCTCCCTAACCACACCACCCACCCATTCCCACGAATCCTGAAAGGAGGCTGAAGAGGACTTTACGCCCTACCCTCCAGCTTTGCACTACAGTGTAGGTAGGAGGGACTGCCCGCCCACTAGCACGAGTATAACTAACTAACTGTCAAACTTAATTTATTGTTTAATTTAAAAGATCGTAAGTATTAGGAATGTCAAAATAACTTTAATTATATTTTTATGTGCATACTCCTATAATAGGAGTCGTACTTTTAAAGAATGCTGATATCAAAAAGAAACTATGATATCAATAGACAATGCGTGTTCAAGAAGGGTGGGGGGGGCTCAGGGATATCGTGACATATGACTAGGGAACTTTTTAAAATTAGAATGTAGTTTGAATGAGGTAAGTGAGTTTTAAAATTTCGCGTTGCATTTCTTATTGATGACCGTTTTGTATGTCTATTTACCAATAAATTTGATTTCACTATGGTCCTTTGACCGCTTGATTCAAAACAAAACGTTGTATCGTGCATGTATTATTACTGATATCCGGTATAAAATCCACTTGCACGTTTGTTATAACTTTATAAGCGAATTTATATACGTAGCCAGTTACGTTTGTTTTTTCCCAAACTCTTCTGTTATTCTTGTCCCTGAGAATGACTTGTACATTTCTTGTAGTTTAGTATGTATTGGCAATTTGTCGGGACTGCTTTTTCTGGCTAATTGAACAAGGCAGATGGACCGCACAGTTTGCAATAAAAATGTATTTATGAAGCTTCGCAAGCCATTGAAGAAATCCCTCTTATTTTAGAACAAGTATAAGGCAAGCTATCTTGATTGATTCATACAATCTACGGCTATAAGCTAGCGATTGGCCGGCGGGTTTTCGGAACGGCTGTAGTTTTCCTGATGAGACTATCAGAAAGTTATGACCCCTCGCTACATAGCTGAAATAAACCAATTCCGGCTATATTTGATAATGAACTTGCAGCCGTCTGAACATATAGGAAGCAATCCGCTCCATTATTATCTCTCCCGAATATATCCGCACGCTCCACTTGTTATTTATTGTATGCGTTAGATTGAAGAGGAAATGACGAAGAGAGACTGGAGCTATTTGAAGGCAACGGAAAGGAAAGCGAAAGTAATTTTTCTGGAGGCTCAACCAACGACTGCTCAAGAAGTATGCAAATATATCGACAAAAATAGAATCGAAAATCGTTTGTCGAACAGGGGTTTTCTAATTTCAACAAAACTCGGTAATGGCATTGCTTATTTGCTTTTCGTGTCTACGAAATCCAAGGGAAAAAAATGTACAATAACGAACGAAATCACTTTTTACGCTCTTTCACGAAGTCTAGTTTACTTGAGTTGTTTATATTATCATTGATAAATAATTTATTGATTATTAATTGTCATTAACCATACCTATACGTACCTACCCAATAAAACTAAAACATCACAGTACAACATGACAAATTTTCATGCATTAAACAATTTAGGAAATGAAACTTTATATCAAGAATCGATTTCGCAATTTAACAGTAAACGTTTGATTAATAAATGGATCCAAATCTGAGCACAATAATAAAAATCAAATCAAATTAAAGAAATCAAAACCACGAATTTAATATAAAAGATAATTTTTATATTTTATATTGTTTGGAAAAAATAAAAAGCTTGACATTTTGGAATACTACGAAATTAAAAAATACAATAAACAAAACAGTGAGCTTATTTTGAATGACATAGAAAACGTATACGAATCAACAATTTTAAATAAACTGGTAAAAATCACCCCTACCACACCAATTTTAGACTAAGTTACATACTGTACCTATATATAAAAATAATATAAACATTATCGCTTATAAGTTTTCTAAGATGTGTTTGTAGGGTGAAACAATTGTAATGACAAATATAAATATGGAATCAACAGAAACAACTACTCCGAGGGCTAATACCCCTACCGGCATTGAATTACAATGTTGATTCCGATGGACTTCTAGACGAAGATATAACATATTCAAAAAAGAAGGAAGTATAATTCTTATTCGTCTAAAGTTTATGATCTAAGATCTCACATTTTGAACGCGTCCTACCAAATAGCGCCCACCTGATGAGACCCGTTAGATCGATACCGGTCGTGAGTGTGGCTTTCGGTTCGTTGTGCCTACTTGGTAGGACGCGTTCAAAATGTGAGATCTTTGATCTTAAAATTTAGACAAATAAGGATTTTAATTCCTTCTTTTTGAATTGTAAAGACAATTAAAAATAAACCAGTGGAAATTTTACCAATTTGAAATTGTATTTTACTTAATTAATTAAATAAAATAATTTTCCATAAAGTAATACCAGATACAATCAATTAGTTAAATTATAATGTTAAAGAGGCATCTTGATTGTTAGAATTAAGCTCTTTTGAATTAAATTTAGTCTGTAAAAGAGGATATCAACATTGTTGTGGAAACACGTCTTATATTTCGATTAAATAGATATTTTGGCGTCAGTGTTATCGTTCTGAGCCGCTAAATATTTTCCAATTCTCTGTCAGCAATTGTTACCTAGGGTCTGTTTCATGCAGATAACTTCGCTGCCACCGTTCGTTCAACAAACACGAAATAACTTGGCCGATCACGAACTGTCATTGTTAGCACGCATTGTTTAAAAACTCGTGCACTTTCTTACTCGTATAATTACTAACTACCATGCCTATTAAAATAAAAACGAACTACGCAAAGGGACTACCTACTGATACTATTTGGATAAGACATTACATTTTAATAATTCCATTGGCAACGAGAATAATAATTCCAAAAAAGATAAGAACTTATGTCAATAGAAGGGAATTGTCATGTTTTGGTTACAAATTAAACTAAATAGAAACAAAGGCTCATATTAAGAAAAAGACGTTTTGATTACAAACTCCAGACTTAGTCATATAAAATTTATGCTTGTGGTTGCTGAGAGATTGAAAAACAAGTGAGTAATAAAAACAACCAACCGCTTTTTTGAACCTAATCAACTAAAATATTTAATAATGAACATCTACTTGTTGGTCAGTAGTTTGTTTATAATAATCTAACTTATTAATTAATTAATAATATAACAAGACTAAACCAAAGCTGCTGGGCAAATATATGAAGGAGTTGTAATCAAAGCTACAAATAGACTGACTTAACAAAAATTGTTTTTAAAATTATAAATAAAATACTAAACTGACTTCTACAAAACTTAAATTAGGTTTGAAAATCTAAATAGCTTTACGCATTGAAAACGTGGTTTATTATGGATAAAATAATATGATAAGTAATTCGCATTGACAAAATATAATCTCAATTATTGTAATATGGCAAATGACTATTATCGTTAGCTATCTTGTTTTCCTAAGGAACAAAATCACGGATTTGATCAATATGAACCCACAAGAAGAACTTTGTATTCTTTAAATTCTTTCAATTAATGTTAATATTGTCTGTTACATTTTATTAATTTGCGCATTTGATTTCATTTCATTTTTCAAAATCAACAAAAAGGTAAAGTACTAGTAGGAACATATATTTTAATTGTATTAAATTATAATTGCGATTTTTTCATATACAAATACGTATATACCATAAACATCTGTTAACACATTTGAAACATGGATTAAGTTCAGTTTATATATTACAAAATCTTTTTGATGCAAATTAAGCACCTATGTCATTGCTTAGAAGAATTGGTGCTTAATGGCGCTGAATAATTATGTTATCGAAATTCATTCATCATTTGGTAATATGCCATTTTATTTACTCATTAATTATTTAAGCTACCAAGAATTTACTTGGTTATGAATGTATATTGATTATCGATTACGAAAAGCTCCCAAAATACTGAATTGTGTATGTATTAACTCCAGTGTATTCTGATAAGCACAATTTGTTTTTTTTTTATTCAAGCAACCCTTATTGCTCTATACCTCGGTTAAATCCTTGTTTTTTTTTTTTTTAATTCAGAAATAATAGTTCAGTATTAACCATAGTGGAGAATTACTCCCTTATTACGAATGAGCCTTTTATTTTCGATTAAACGTACAATAAAATCTTTATGCCAATCGAAAACATTTTGTTAATTATTGTGATTATTACCATCTTAGTATGCAGTTAGGTATTTTGAGAATGAAACTATTACTCTACATAGATTTATCAATGAACCGTTTTGTCTAAAATTTTATTCTAAAAACGTAAGTTCTAGTACGGCATAAAATTAAAAAAATTGTAAAATGGTAATGTAAATTTAGATTAAGTTTCGTTTGTTGTTATAGTTTATAAAAGTTACACACTATCAACTCCCTTTACATAGACTTGATGTTCGAGATAAACAAGAAAAACTCATTTCTAAATTTTTATATTAACATATGATGTAACTGTTGTTTGGTTTTATGTTACCTAAAAATGATTTATTAAAATGTCAATTTAGCTCTTGCAAATTGTTGGGTGAAGTAAACCATTACCAAATAATCACTATTACCTACCATTCTTTCCCTTTTGTGCTTAATTAAAAATGATTAAAAACATAACAAATGTGTATTGAACAAGACAGAGCACGAAAGATTATAATTTAGTATATAAGATGTTGTCTGCTGGTACTTGATTGAGATCCATGATAAGGAAATGAAAACACACTATATTAACTCTCAATATACTATTTATTCACTTGAAAGCTGTTTCGTCACCTTGTGACTTCTTCGGAAGTATACAAATTACTTAAAATTATTACAAAATGTTTTCCTAAAGTACTAGCTTAGGAGAAGCTTCCGAAGAAGTCACAAGGTGACGAAACAGCTGTTAAGTGAATAAATAGTATATTGAGAGTTAACATAGTTTGTTTTCATTTCATGATTATAATTTAAACGGAACGTACATCACATGCCTTCTGCTAAGCATGGCGAAATATTCATAGTAAACAGCACAAGCCAAAAACTCAACTTTTTCTATTCTATGTACAAAATCAAACTAAAACAAAAACTTTAAACTTTCGGACAAACATCTGACGGAGACACAGCCCTTATGACTTACATCCTAGTGCAAGTGCCCTTTTAACTTTCTCTTAGGAATCATGGGGATGGATAATTGGTGGTTGGGAAAAGTAAAACCACACAGACTAAATGAAGATAACAATGAAATAAATGATTATATTAAATATCTGTGGAATATTTATTTATCTAAATGATTCAAAGAATCCACAGAAATACTTGTACCAGGGCAGTGTTGTTATCATTGAACTAATTTATGTTAGAGGGAAATTTGACTTACTAACCCGTAGTTTTTATAATTGCTATTGATAAAGTTTTCAGACACATAACACGGAGATGCAACCTCGTGAATAGATCCGGGGTGTCATTAGAGCAATGTGTTGTCCATAACATGTCTCGTTCATATCATGGCGGCTTACGGACATGTAGGGTGACTACATTTGACTAGCGGCAATCGAAACAGAAATTCGTATACTGCATTGCATATTAGATCATAATCATAAAGTACAATTGCACGTTGCAGTGGATTTAAACTTGGCATATTATGTAGAAGCTGCACGCTCGCGCTCGCGCTCGTCAACGTTTCAACGCCGCTTACTTCGTGACAAACAGCGCGATTGTTCTTCGGATTATAACCCTGACAAACTTGGCTGGTTCTACAACTTCGCGTGTGTACGAACATCTCGTTCACTTATGATTTTAATTAAAACTGTCAGACATGGAGTTTCACCGAATGGAAACATACTTACTTACGTAGGTACTAGTTGGGGAGCGACTTTTAAAACATAAACGACTTTGCGTGGTGAGTCATGAAATGCGATCTGTAAACCGAGTCATCTACCGTAGACCAAACTAATTACTGGAAAAGACATTTTTCAATATTACGACTATCCACTGGTAGTCACCCTTGTGATTCATATCTCTGATAGATATTTGTAAAGCTTATTAACGAATTCCTTTTTTCTAAATTGTAACGATTGAGTGATGGGGTAGTTATAAAACATTATAGAAATAAGTAAATCAAGGAAGAAAATGCCTTTTCAATGTTTTAAATAAGTTTAATAAAAACTCCACTTATGTTTCGGCCGGTCAGGGCCTTTATCAAGAGTACAACGATAAGTATATTTATTAAGTTTTTAAACTTTGGATTTTGTTTATGAACGCCAAATACGTACGAACAAATTATAAAGCTTAGTTTTAGCATGACGTTAGCCTTATGAAATGGCTATAACTAATTAAAATATCAACATTTAAGTCATTTTTTATGGAAGTTATGATTTTTTATAGTTTGGGTTGCGGTGCAATCTTTTTTCCAATAAATTAAAATCTCAGAAACTATTCATCGCAGGCATATAAGCATACAAGTTGGTTATCAAAGTCACTTCAAATTTTTATGTTTCATACGAATTCATTGTAGAAAATATAGAATTCCATTTAAAACAAGAAAGTTGGCATCAACGTCCGGTATAACCGGAATTGCCCGACAGTTGAAATTATTTTAGTTAAATAGATCATCCTTGATAACCCCTACTCCCATATTTTCAAATCTGTAACATGCTTATTTTCTCTAAAAACGTCTATTGTACCACTCAGTTTGAATGACCCTGTATATTTATATATATATATATATATATAATGGCAACATGATCTTGCTTATTTGTAATAAACATTGCGATATATATGTATATATACATATATCGATTACACTTAAAACAATACTGAAGTTAGTATTTATCTGTATACTCGTGAACAAGGCTTAACAAGCCGAAACATATGTAGAGTTTAAATAAAACTTGTTGAAACATTATTTGCATTTAAGTATTTTTTACTATTATTATTAGAAAGGTTTCATAAAAAACCGAGCTTAATTTCCATTAATATTATGGAAACATAATTGGTTTACATACAGTCCGATAATTTACAAACTAATTAAAGCCATGATTATCTTAATAGAAACTGCAGGCATCACTATATTAGTCAATTGAGGCACCCAAGACGTGATTGTTACATGTGCTAAGCAGTTAATTCGAAAACAAAGCAAGACAATAGATATAAATTGAAGATACGAAATTTTTTGGATATCTTTCGTATCTTCGTCTAAGAATCTTTCCGAATCAACAGTGTAATGCAATGCCAGTATGGGTATTAGCCCTCGGAGGAGTTGTTTCTGTTTATTCCATATTTAAACATGATAAAATGTGGTACAATTTAAGTATACGAATTTTATATAACATCTATCGATATATACTGAAGTATTTCATATCCCAGATTTACTAAAGTATCTACTTGTCCGACTGTCTACAGTTTCGTTGTCATCAAAAAGCAGGCAATACTACAGATACAAACATATATAGGTACAATTACAAAATCCAATATTAGGAAGCGAAACATCTGCCGGCAGTTGTGTATAATGAAGCTTAACACAGTAGATTGTGTAGACTTCAACACAGTTATCCGACTGGAATATCTGGAACATTGTCGATTAAATGTCGTATAGCCTTCAGACAACAGTAATGCCACCAGCATCTCTAAACAATGCTTTCACGATCCAATCTCATGGTCAATCATGCTTTCACTGCTTAATAGCTCGCTCGCACTTGTATATCCAGTATAACGTTCGTAATAGTTTTAGCCTATCTCAATTAGGTGAACTAATAATCTACGAAACTAGACGAAATCCATCAGTTTTGCATCAGGTCACGTTATCCCTCGAACAAACAACAACCAGAAATTTATTTACCGTTTTCAATAAAATGAAACTTTTTATATTCATTACAGATTGATTTCTCTACCAAATAGGTTTTAAAAATACAACTTAAATGAAAATGGATAACCTTCAGAGTTTATCCTTTTTATTTATTAACTCGGGGTCCAATTTTTGTAGTGAAAACCGCACTTGTATAGGCTAATATTTTCGTCATTGCTTAAAATCTCAACTGCTCCTAATGTGTCATTAACCAATAAATAATTTTGTATAAAACAAAAAAATATATTTGCCACTTTATACGTGTAGGTAACTTAGACCTTAGAGCATAAAAACATGCAGACAGCGTTAAATACTACTGCAGTATTCCTGAAATAGGAAATAATTGCGGTCCGACTTTCTTTCTCTTACGCGACTTGATTGGTTGAGTGAGATACAGCTAGGGAAGAGACAGCCAATCAGACTTCGTTAGAGCGCGCTATTTCCATGTTTTCATATTGGAATGTTGGCGAATTTTAATGTTTACATTTTCTTTTTCTTAAAATCACATTATATATGGCGTATCTCATTTTAACGAAATAAAGTAGGATACGTTCTAGAATGCGGCTCTTCTTTTAGTATTACATTAATTACTGTTTTACTGCAAATTTTTCTTTGACATGTCAACTGAGAAAAACAGAGAAGCTACTGAAAAGTACAGAAAAGGTACATCTTAGAATGATCTAATGAACGTAAGATTTTTGGGGACCCAGCGCATTCACCTAATTAGGCCAATCAGAAATTAACAAAGTTATTGATCAGTAAACATGTTTTACTTAATTTATCTTTTTTAAATCTGTACGATTTCAATCAAATAAAAGCTTTTGTTACATTTAGCTACCAATCAGCGTTAGCGATTTGAAACAGTAAACACAATTCACGTTTATACCTTCGTATATATTATGGTAGTTAAATTCAGGTTATAACTTCAATTTTTGACTTGACAGAATGCAACCACAACTGCAACAGCAACCTCATTATTTGGTTCTGCAATATCTGCATTTGTAGGAGTTGCTACGATGGTCATTTACATTCTAAAGCTCATCTCTTCCAAGTTTCGAACAACTACTTATCCAATCAGATGATTTTATTTAATCAAGTTAGATGGAGTAATGTCTAACCGTCAGATGCAGGTAACTTTACAACCTTTATTATAAAAACCTACTTCACAATATGTTGAATGTGTATATACTCCAGCAACTATAATTCCGGCTACAATACCTAAATAACACTCAATGTAATTATATACCCTGTTTAATGTAGAAGATATCGTATAATAAGTACTCAATCTGTTCGAAGAAGTCAATGTTGTGGTGAAACATATGTTACAAATAAAAAAGTAAATGATGAAAATCTTAATGTGTTAAATTTAAAAAAAAGCAAGTTATACCTATTGAATGAACCGTTTTGAAGTTAGGGACAGCTTGAGGCCCCTTCACGCCTACTGACTGGCTATACTACTGAGAGAATCTAACAAATTTTTCTTTAATTATTTTAATACCAAACGAAGATTGTCGATATCGTAAGCCCTAATCGAGTCTTACTGATCTTCGTTCATGGTTAACGAAGATTCTAACGTTTGTAATGAAGTTTGTGAGTAATATATAAATTCTGTGATTGAGACACAATTTGTTAAAGACTAATTTTGATTCTCAATCTGTATTCGACACCTTTTAAAGCTAGAAGGTACACAAGCATATTCTTCAGTTGCGTGTTAAAAAAGTTTCCTAGTAGTATCTGTGCGCGATTAAAAGTAGGTGGTATGTATATCTAAGATAAGGAGATGGGTATTTGTTTCTTTATATTAATAAGCGTGTGATATATTCTTACCCGGACATTACAACTAGTTTGAAATACAAAATAAAATAAAAACTGGCAATCGCGGCAATAAAAAATGATATATTATTTATTGCAACTATGAAAGTATACGGTCTATTATGGATTGAGGCAGGGGGGTTTTATAACTTCCTTATTACTTGGTAAATTGGTTAATCAACATTTTATGGTCACACGAAGTTTCCTGGCGCTAGTAATGACATGTACACACATTACAATTTTACGTTCAAGTAACAACCAAAACATAATTTCAAAAAATATTCATTTGTCTAGGCACAATTCATGGTATGTTATAAGCAAGCGCATTTTGTACAATATGTATACACATTGTTATGTTTATAATTAATTAAATCAATCACTATAATCAATTAATTTTCACATTTATGTTAACA
This sequence comes from Agrilus biguttatus, assembly GCA_963921985.1. Lineage (NCBI taxonomy): Eukaryota > Metazoa > Arthropoda > Insecta > Coleoptera > Buprestidae > Agrilus > Agrilus biguttatus. The sequence goes on from OY998117.1 coordinate 35,184,656, forward strand.
TTGATATTCTGCAGGCAATATTACCATATATATAATATATATAAACATATTGATTGGGTATAAAGCAGGTACGAAATGCATTATTACACGTTATCATTTTATTTCTTAATTAATTCTTCAAAAATAAAGTAATTACATTGCGAACAAAGGCTTCTGTATTTTAATTGTAGTTCACCACTATTTAATCAAACAATGTCGTATACTACTTCCAGGAATTAATATCAATTATGAGAGGGTATATGTGGTTGTTACAGTGAAATTCCTTTATAGAATTACTTATGATGTAAGGGCGAAAATTTATACTTTTTGTCAATTTTATATTTTAACTCAGGTAAAAACCTACGTATAACGCCTTCTCTTATAACGTCAAGTACAGTTTTAGTAGCCACGTAAATTTGACCTTTATAAATGTTTAAATGGGGATATAACGACAGAGTGGTGATCAAAGCGGGCTTTCGTTCGGGTTCGATATTCTGCACAAAGGTTACAGTAGTATTTACTATGTATAATAAACCAGTTTAATGACTGAGGATTTCCCTAATCAAAAGCTATCACCACCAATAACAGAATCTGATAATCGACGGGTTCGAAAATTATCACTAGTAAATATATCAACAGAGCCTGAATTTACATTTAGCTTTAGTTTCGTTTCATATTTTCATCGTTCGGTTATTACACTGAGAGGGTGTATCAATATCGAAAAAAATTGCATATTTTATCAATTAAATTATTATTTACACATTTGTCCATGTATTATATCGATATATTTACTACTACATAAATTGTTTATACTGTCCGTCGGTTATATTGTTTATATTTTAACAGTCCCTTCGCTGTTGTTTGTGTTTAACGGAGGATTGTCAATAAATAAATAAATACTGGAAGGCCCACGAAAAACTTTATTCTGTTTTCAAAATTTGCCGTCTATTTTGTTTAGGTACAATATTTGCACCTGACCCTTTTGTGAACGTCTATACCCTGTAATAAGGACGACGCGACGCGACGGTGTCGTTTGACTTTCGTCATGTCGGCGTCGCCTCGTCTAAAATGCAAATCAAGTGACTGAAAATAAATATGTACCCCACGTAGGTACATATGCATGCACGTGCTTTAACACTATATTTCGTGGCAAATTATACAAATCCGCCGCTTTTATTTCAAACTACGTAGAAATTCTGCGAGTGCAGTGTCCCTTGCATTTTATACTGCACTGCCTTATGCTTGTCTATCTATCTGTGCATGTGTGTTTGTATGTGTGTGTGGTTAATACTTAACGGCACAGAATTTGCGTCTAGGGATAAATAATTGCCGGCCTCAGTCAGCGGCGCTGCAGGTAGGACGTCGTGACGCCAGCCCGGTCGGCGCCAGCCTCAGCTGACGGGTCGATCGGGCCGCATTGTGCCTGGTATATAGCATGGATGGGACGACGGCAACTTTTACGTAGTAAAATGGAGAATATACACACACACACACACTAGTACACACACATACAAACACAAACACATACACAAGCAAATGAAGGGACGTCATTCGACGCCGCATTATTTTGCATTCGATAAGAATAAGAAGAAGGACGAGTGATCGGATCGCGAAGCGAAACGGGGGGAGATGTGGAGTAAAGGACGTCTGAAAAATGATTACGATGATGAACTAAAAATTTGCTTTCTCGTTGGCTTACTCAAGCTTCTCAGAGTCTATGATAAACGACCGAGAAGGAGGTTGAAGATATTTGTCTAAAAAATCAATTTGAATATAAATGTCTTTTTAATAAGAAGACTACCGCATCACGAAATGTATAGCGGTAAGGCGAGGCAGAGAAATTGGGAAAGGCCTTCGACACGAACTAATTCCGCGAAAATAACCAAAAGCCCAACGGATTTTATTATAATATAAATGTCTTGTCGCTGATTACAAGCTAATATCAAAGGAGTGTACTAAGTACATGAAATAAAACTACTAAACTTATGGCAATCCAAACTATGTTAATTATATTTTAACATCACTGAATTTAATGTAATAAATAATTCTAAATAGGAACTCATATAGGTTTAATGATTAAAAACGAATATGAATTAATTACTGTCTAATGGAATAGGTGTTTATTAAATTGAGTCTATAGTAGAATTGTTAAAAACCTTTTGGGTATTTCATTTACACAAGCTACTAGTGCTGGTGAGCCGGAAGTTTCTCTGACCTATACTGTAGTACAATTTCGAAGAGTAGGGCGGAAGGCCCTGTTCGATCTCCTTTTAGGAATCGCAGGAATCGGTGGGTAGTGGTTGAGAGGAGACAGATGAGATGGACGAAATGAAGAGAAAGGAAAAGTAAAAGATTACCTGTGGAATACGTATTACTGCCCCAACATTTACCTAAATGATCCAAGGAAATCACAGAAATACTTGACCAGGATTGGTGAGGCCGAAATCAAACCGGTGACCTACCGAATCTTAAACGAGCAACTTTAGTTACCCACTAATTAAACTAACTTTGCAATCCCCAAATAGACGACCATTATACCTAAAAGGGAGGAGCCCGGAGAAATTTTGGCCATTAAATTATAATAAACAGTACGTGACAAACAGTGAATATTAAGGAATATAGAATGTTTCCGACTGTCTATTTATTATGGTATCAATGAAAACAACAAAATATCTTACTTACCCACAATAGGAAAATGTTATAATGCTAAAAAAACATTAGCTTCGTTCTATTTATATTTTTTAATGAAATATTTTATTATCAAATATCTTAAATATAATTATGATCCTAATCTTGAGGTGATCATACTCCGAAGATAAAATATGAATTTAAATGGATACACTCACAACGTTATCCAATTTCATGATTTTATTAATGTTAGAAAGCAAGGGAGGTCCTTTTCATAATAATAATTATAATTAGATCAATAAACAAAAAAACGTTAGAATAGAGTAACTTTACCTTGCATTTTAAAATGCATAATAATGTGTGGTAACGAAAATACTGAATTTAAAAATTGGGCACGAACTACACTCTATGTATGTGTATACTCACCAAAACGTTTCAATAAGTCAAATTGAGCAAAATTGTGTAGTTGCAACACACGACCTGCAAAAAAAGTAAAAAGTTTTACTTCGAGTCACAAAGCAGTAAATACAAAAAATCTAATACAACCAATCGAAGTCAAGAACGCGAATTAAACTTTTCTTAAGCAAACTTTCTTGATCTAATCAACTAGCGAAATTGGATAGAAATAAATTAACTGGTAGAATGAGGGGTCTTTTAGGAAATCAAAATCTGTGGACTAAATAAAACGGATTAAAACAGGAAAAAAAAATAAGAATTAGAAAAAGTTGGTATTCAATTATTTGTAAAGTTTAACTTAAAACTTTATTGTTTGTACCATGATCTTACCATTCTTAAGATAGACATTCCCAAATTGTCTCAAAGTCTATCATACTTCACTCAAGTTTTAAAATGTTGTACAGGCCAGTCAAAAAGATCAATTTAAAAATCATAAACCTAATATTAATTACCTACAAGTAGTAGAATTACCATACAAAATAAAAAAACAAACATAAGACAACGGTAACATATGTACCTAATGGTATGTGGGTTTTTATAAAATAATTATTTAAAGAATGTACAAGTAACACTAGTTCTGCGTACCCGCTTAACACTAACTTTATCAGACTTAAAAATTACCATTCGTCAAGTTTCGATGAAATAATTAAAAGATTTAAGTGTATTTCAAATAAAAAATATTTTTTGTATACCTAAATCTATTTATGTTCGATAACAGATTTTCAACAGTCGAATATTACTTAAAACAAACCAAACAAGAACATTCAGTTATTGGTCAACAATTTTTGAAAACTACTAGATATGGATCGCGGATTCGATTTTATTTAGGTAGTTCCAATAAATCACTGACCAAACAGAAGGTGCTACATACACACGAAATGATCAAGGCAGATGTCACTATCTACAGATTTTTGGGGGGGTATTCAAATATTTTGTAAGCAGACCTTCAATTATTTTAGATCCCCCTTGTGTAAGCAAAAATAAAGGATTGTGAACACCCTCCCCAAATAATATTATTAGATATTAAAAATAAAACTTAAAAATTCTTCAGTAGATTTAGGTTCATCTTTATATATTTTTCACAAATAATTATTCCTTTTGTACATTTGCACCCGGTACACCTACATAAGAGTTTTCAAAGCAAAGCAATGAGTTTGTTATACAAAACTAGACTGCTAATTTTATTTTTTGATATTACTTCCATATTAAAAAGTTAAACAAAAACATCACAATGGTACTTTTCACTACACCCTTATTCACAGATCAGAAATTATTTAAATAACTTTTAAATTTTGCATTCAAGCCTCTTTCGTAAATCTGTTTCACTCAAAATTTAGTTTAATTCAATGTCAATTTCTGAAATATGTAATAAACTCTTTCAAGCATCAAAATCTTTTGTTTCGTTTTTTTAAGGAAAAAGTATTTAATGAATGACACTACAATAAATCCAATTGGGACAGAAAGTAAACAAAAATTGGTTATAACATCTTCTCTTATGTCTAGTGTATGTCCATCGAGGACTCAAACTGTGTTAAATTTATTATTATATTTTAATTTCTTCCGAAAGCGTATCCAATTGAAAAAAATCATTCTATTGTACAAACTGCAACCACCCCGTTCGTAATTACCAATTATAAATAGTCATCCATAATTAATATAATAATTATTCATATTCTTTTGAAAACAGTTTCATTACTTTTTCATTTTTTATCTTACATAAAATTTACAACTCCCCCCCCCCCCAAGCAATAAAGCATTGAACCCCCGGCCCTAAGTCAGCATACATAATTTATGAACGCCACCTAAAAACTGTAGATCAAAATATAGATATTAATTTTGGTACCTACTACATACAAAAAAAATGTCCCTTTGTTAGAATTTAGACAATTTTTCGCTTAAATCCTCAGTATGGTGAAATAATACTGGTAACATTACAACATTTTTTTTTTCGTAATCGTATACTTCCTATTTTCACCATTGAATAATGTGGATATGAATCATCCCTTACATTAAATAGTAAAGTTTCATTAGTTATCAGTTCAAGAATCACCCCGTATGTGATCATATAGGGAAAAAGGGACTGGTAGACGGCAAATCAATTGCGGACGTTCTAGAGTGGTATGTCGACCTTACACGCAAGCCTATAAAGCACAACTTTTGCGTCGCATGGGAGGAATTAGAGACCGCAAAGCCGTAAGGAAGGTCAAATTTACGACCGCGGCTTTCGACCATAGCTGAAGTTAACAGAAACTTTGATGAAAATCGGCGCACTCGAACTACATACGAATACTGACATTTCTTATGTTTTATCCTAGCAACAATTATAATCCTTCATTTGTAGTTATTATATAGGAATCAGTTCATTCTTCTCATTAAGATCGCTTTTGTCAAACCAACTTTTAACGAATCGGCATAACAATTAATTTTTGCAATTTCACACCTTCCATAAATTCCATACCTTGTTATTTAACATTTCATAACAGTGCAGTGAAATACACTTCAAACTAGATCTGGCAATTTTTACATTTCCTATAAATACATTAATTCGTTGTTTCCTTTGATAATATTAATATGTTACTTAGATACTAAGGAATTGGTCTGGCATTAAAATTAATGTTGGTAAATGTTCCGTTCCATTGAAATCCCATGAATATTGATTCGCAATTTTAAAAAAGAAAACTATGAATTTTAAGTTAAAAAGTCTACACATACTTTCCTTGGAAGTCAAAAATAAACATAAAATATATAACAAACTGTTATGTTTTTTATTAATGATCCACTTAAAATTTATAATTTACCATTACTTAATTTACTACCTCACTCACACTCCTGAAAACTAATAAAACAATATAAAATATCGCGTAACTTACGATTGCGTATAAGACAAGTTTAACTACAAAAAGAAAACGGAAATTGTTTTAAATTTTCCGTTAGATAGACGATAATTCGAGTTAACTATAATTTTATTAGTATAGTATAAATTCTAGTGCAGTAACTTAATTGTAGGAGTTTGGACGAACCAGAATGTTTGTTTCATTAAGAAAAGAAAACGCATTTGATTTTAATTTAACCTAGGTACCTATGTTCGAATATTTAATGTTTTTAATCAGTCACGAATTAATTAGTTAAAGTGAGCTATGGAGTAGCATCTTCAATTTGGAAACCGTCAAGCTGAAGATTTGTTTTGGAGTCACTACTTCTCTCCGTTGACTGTCATGACTTGTATGTTTGTTTTGTTAATGCTTAGTTCAAGTAGTTTCTCGAACAGACAACATGCCATAATGCATGAGTTGCTAAGCACCTTTAAATGCCAAATTTCGTGCTCCACTCACAGAGCTTTCTCTTTGCCGCCAATGAAACTTTGTCATAAGCATGCGACAACATGAAAGTCTATTTACTTCGAAAGCAGCTTCCTGCAAGTGAAAAATCTGACCTAACAAAGTACAAGGTTCATGACAGACCATCCATCTCTTGTTGAATAACTTACAGTAGAAATATTAAAGATCATTGTACATACATATAGTATATTATCTTCTGTTAATAAGGTTTATAGATGATGCAGTAGGATGATTGTGAAAAAACATTATAATAGATGTAAATGAAAACACTGGACGACAAATGAATAAACACTACTTTGTTTATTATCACTTTTTTATTTACAAATCCTTTTGACTATAGTTTCGACAAATAGCTTGTCATTGTCAAACAAATGATTCAAATTGAACGAATATAAACAGATGTACAGTAGTGTTTATATATATTTTATATTATTAAATGTACTGAATAGTACTGAGTGGTACAAATCTACCTGGTCGTTTAACAGGTTATTTTCGGAAATTTTTGGTGCTTTATATACTTCTAAGGATTCTAAAATATTAAGTTTAAAGCCTCTATTTACATTATGAATAATTTTAAGATTTTCTATAATAGGAAACTGACGGTCTGTTTCTAAAATATGGTTTGCAAAATTGGAATTATCTTTTCTTAATCTAAATGATCTAAAGTGTTCGTACTAATGTGGGTATGGATAATGAAATATCTTTACTTTCAATTTAGTTCGTGTATGATCTCTTCGAAAACGATTGAAAAATCGAAACAATTGTTAGAGTCTTCTAATAAAAAATTTGTGAAAATTAAACCCAGTGTCTTAATTTATATCTATTATAATCTTCGTTGTTGGTTTGTTTTTCCATTTTGTGAATTTTGTTGATGTTATCAGCGACGATCGTTTTGCCTCTCGGCATTATCAAGCTGTGTGATTTGTGGTTGTTTGTTGTGGCGTATTTATACTGTTTCGTGTGGTGAGTTTGAGTGGGGTGAAAATTGTATCTGTATTATTTATTTGTAATTTGATTTTATTGTTGTTTATGTTTTGTTTGAAAATTTCCATGTTTTCTAGGATGTTGAGTTTTTTGCTTTTTGGTGCATAGTGTAATATTTGTAGTGTTTCTTCTATAGGTCCTGGGTTGTGTTAGTTTTGGTGTAAATGTGTTGCGTTATTAGAGTCGTTTTTCTATTCTTTGTATGAATTTAAGTGTTCTTTGTTTCGCTAGGCTATTTTTCTGCCTATTTGTCCTATGTAGTTTTTGTCACAGGTATTACACTTGAGTTTGTAGACCCCTGATTTGTTATATTTATCTTCTTCTTCTATCTTGTTTTTTATTTTCTTCTTTATTGTATTGTTTGTTTTGTATGCTATTTTGGCGTATTTTTTGAAGTATTTTGTTATTCTGTATGTGTGGGGTCCGAAGTATGTGAATGTGGCTCATGTTGCTTTTTCTTTTTCTTCTGTTTTCTTTTTTGTTGATGTTTTTTTGTTTTTTTGGTGGATTTTTTGTACTGTTTTTCTATTATACCCGTTGTTTATGGCTATTTGGTGGATAATATTTAGCTCCGTGTTGTATTCTTGCTTGGGTAAAGGTGTTGTTTCTAGTCGGTGTAGCTTGATAATGTCAAGAGGCGAAACGATCGTCGCTGATAACATCAACAAAATTCACAAAATGGAAAAACAAACCAACAACGAAATTACCTAAGTGAATTTGGAAAAAACAAACATCCAAATATTATAATCTTCATTCTTTTTCATTTTTGACTGCTTATGGTTTTATTTAGTGTAGCGATACTTGTCTTGCCTCTCACCATTATCAAGCATCTGAGCTGTCGGAAAACCTAATAAAAGCTTTTCATTTCTACCAGCTGCCAATACTCCACTATAGCGCAAAGCCGGAGGATAGGGTGAAAGGAATCATGAAAGTGGATGAATGGTGGTCAGAGAAAGACAGATGAGAAGTGAAAGATTGTTTGTGGAATATTACTGTCCCAACATTCGTCTAAATGATTCAAGAAAATCATAGAAAAGTTGTACCAAGACATACGGACCAAGAATCGAATCGACGACCTCTATTATCTATAGACCACTAGATCATGCTGCTCGTAATAAACTGTTGAGATAATTTGCGAGATTATAAGATAAACTTGGACGCCAGGAATATGTTTGAATTTATAAACATTGTATATATTTAATATTTATCAATAAGTATTAGTATTACCTAGTTATTCTTTTTAGTTTCACAATCTTTCGAAAACGTAAGCAACTCAAGAAGTGTATGAGTGATTTAATATTACCACTTCATTGCGAACTACCTAGTTACATATACGACTAAAACTCTCTCTCTAGCAAAATACACTTTATTAAGTAAACCCTGATTTTATAAATATACAAGCATTATATATTGTTTATGCATTTTCATTGGTTTTCATAAGTATTATGACTTGGTGTTATGAAAACCGTATATTTTCACATCAAAAACTATTAATACAAATAACTACTGTTTACGTCCTAATATCGCACCTTAGAATAACTAGAAGATCGACATAAGTTAAACTCCTCTTTCATTGTTTGAAAACTGTAATTGTTTCTCTTACCTCATGATGGTGTCTTTAGACAGGTTTTCTGAACTTTTAATTTCAAATATCTGAAAAACATTTCTACTTATGTTCTAAGACAATTATAACGAACACTTTATCAAAAAATGTTTATGAATATTTTAAAAAGAACCAATCCAATCGTGCAAGCGTCTAATACAATCTTAATCAATTAATTTTTTTCCTTGCTGCTTTAGTATTTTGGACATTTCTCACGAAAACCCTTCATTGACGCGCAAAATCAATACATTATCTACCTGTACCTTAACGAACTTCGAACTTATCGTTAACATCATTACAGTATCGCGTACTGTTTCTGGTTGAGTTAGTGAACGGGCTGGTTTATGTTTCAATCTTTGTATTTCGTGTATTGGGTATCTAGCAAACAAATGCGTTCAGATTTACTATTGGAGTGGTTTGTGCAGTTAATTTCCAAAGTGGATCGATAGTGATCAGTACCTCTCGCTTCATCGAACTAACATTCATTGCAATTACATCGGATGAAGAAGTAAAGCACCTGATATATATTTTAATGGAGTTTCGACTGTGAATAGTAACTATTAAACACAATTTATTATTAACGTAAGTATTTTGATGAAATTTCTACCCCTCCGATCCGCTGCAATTCCATTTTCGCCGTTAATCGCGGATTTACTTTGAATTTTCATCTTCTCTCTTGTTTGACGTTCGTATTAAGTTCTCAAAGAGGCAAGAGACAACACAGATTAGCAATCACTCACGTGTTCGCGTGCTCGATTATAATACTTCACTATACTTCTCCATTGTAGGTACATCATCATCATAGACCTACTGTTTCTAACGTGGATGATTGCCTACCGAGACCCCTTTGAGAATAGAACATGAGCAAGTTATTATCTTCCCTTGACATTGTGTTTGTTTGTTTTTAGTGCACAAAAGGTATAAGAAAGATTGCGATTAATATTAAACTAGAATACATTGTAACCCATTTAAGCCACTCAGAGAAGCTTTAGAAAGCTTGATGTACCCACTTACTTTCCGATGGAAACAGAAAAATGAATCGTAAAGCTCTGCCATTGAATGATCAAATTTTCTTGTTTAAATACAACCCTACTTGTGGAAAAAATAGGTAATTAGTGTCATGCTAAACATTTATTCAATATTCATAACAAATTTACTTCAAATAATCATTATTCCAAAATATGAGTATTGTAGGGCTCTTTCAAGGCGAAACAATCTTGTCTTATATCAATGAATAATCAAAATTCGAATCTTACATACGTGATCTTGATCCTATCTTGTTTTTATTGTCAGTCTTATCTGAAAAAGTCTTGACCTCGTCTATGAATCTAAAGTATCAATTTTTAAAAGTAAATAATATTAAAATACACAAATTGGTAACCGTGTACTCAAACTTAAATGTGTTTCGTTTCGATTCGACCACAGTTGAGCGTCTCTCACCATTGTAATTTTGTTGCCTTTTTGCATTCCCGGAAAATCCTAATTCGAGAACAAGGCATATAATACATAATCATATTCTTAAGCAAGCGGTCTTGACAAGGTAAGTTTCTTGACTTGTTATTGTACTCATGTGAGTATGTTGTCTGTGTTGCTTTTCAAGATAGTGGACAACACTTATCTCCTATCCCTCAAATAATGCGCTTTCAATCGCTGAACGTGTATGGAGAGTGTTGTCGAGTAGCTGTTACCTCTTTCCTCCGAATGTGTTTTGTCTATCAATTCCAACTTATATGAAAGTGGCATTTCTATTTGAATGTGGTCTACCTGATTTTAAACTTACACATATAGGCTAGGCTAATGAACGCATTCTTTATGTTTTTTTACAAATTTCATTTATTGTAGTATAAGTGTTCCTTTGTTAAATACTTCCAATATTGGCTTATACCTGGATGGCAGTCCTAAATATTTATTTTCCATGTTTATTACATCTAGTTACCTTTAGCACCTTGGGTTGCGGTTTTATGTATTGATCGTCAGTTTTGCCCATTTTCCACCTTATTACCAAAAGCAACCGAAATATCTCTTAACGTAAAAAAATACATAAAGAGCACCTTTCACTTCCCTTCTGTCTTCATTTTGTCCGCCTCATCTTTCTCTGCCCAACTACCAACCACTCCCACGATTCCTGAAGGAGGCTCAAGAGAGCCTTACGCGCTACTGTCCGGCTTTACACTACAGTGTAGGTCGGATTGTCCACCCACCAGCATGCATTGCTGGTAGGAATAAAATACCCGAAATTTTAAGTTTATTATCTTGGCAGTAGGTCTTCTCAGTCAATCTTGTTATTAATCAATTACTATTATTTAATTGATCAATTCATTCATTCAAATATTCAATAACACTCCTTCTCAATTATCCAATGACATTAAAATAATTACCTAATTATTTACCCAATAAATTTAAGTGTTGTAAATAGTGTAAAGTGTGTCAGTTAATACGAGGGTTGATCAAATATAAACGAGTCTTTTTAAATTGCGCGCCGGAAATATGATGTTTAAGCCGCATTCGGGCGATAGGAACTTGATGTTGGCATTTTAGGTGGCACGGAAACGACGCGTCGTATTTCTGCGTTCGCTTGGTTAATACCTATCAAAATGAGTGAGAAAGAGATGCATAGCAGCGTTGCGCGACGAATTATTATTAACTTTCTTACACGTGAAAACGTGAAACGAGCTGAAATTTTGCGCAGTTTCCAAGCACAATTCGGAAATGAAACGCTGCGCGTGGCCACGTGTAACAGTTTGGTGCAAAGAATTTAACAATGGGCGTAATGGTGTAATCGTGTCGAAAACGTAAATCATCCTTGTCGTTCGCGTTAGAATCCTTATTGAAGGGGACCGCCACGCCACGCCACTCTGCTTCAGAATCTGGTAAACTCGGCATCAGCCATGGGAGTGTCCACACAATCATAACGAAAAACTTGGGATTCCGAGAAACTTCAGCTCATTGGGTTGAAAAATTGCTGAGTGAAGATCAAAAAGCTGCTCGAGTTCGCATCTCTCAGGCGCTATTTACTCGATTTAAGGAGAAGGTGAATTTTTTTTGGGCAAAATTGTAACCTGTGATGAGACGTGCGTACACCATTATACTCCAACATCAAAACGAGCAAGCATGGAATGGCGGCGAAAAGATGAATCAAACCCAGTGCAGCCGAAAACACGTCTGTCTGCAGGCAAAGCTTTAGCCACGGTTTTTTGGAACTGGAGAGGGGTGCTGTTGGCCAATTCTTTTCACGAACGAAAAACCATTAATGCAGCCTACTACTGTCTGTACTACTGACTTTTCAGTCAGGTAAAACGTTCTTATCGCCGAAAAAGGAGGACGCACCCCATTCGTGACGTGTTACTCTTGCACGATAACGATAGACCTCATACCACAGCTTTAACGCAGGCCCAAATCAGTGAAATGTACACCCTCCATATAACCCAGACCTATCCTCTTGTGATTTCCACATGTTTGGACCCCTCAAAGAATCACTAGGAGACGAGCGATTTTAGACAGATGAACAGATGGAAGCGTTTGTGTGGAACTGGATAAGCACCCGCCCTGCTTCTTTTTATGAAAACGGTATGATAAAACTACCAATGCATTGGGAAAAATGTATAGACAAACAAGGGGGATATGTAAAAAATAGAGAAATTTGTGTTTTTGTGAAACTTTTCCAAATAAATGTTTTATGAACAAAGGCTCGTTTATATTTGATCCATCCTCGTATATATGTATATTTAATCAAGAGACTATTTTTCAAAATTATTACAACTTCAGCTACTTCAAGCAGAACTACCCGAGTCGTAGTAAAATATTGTTAGGGACAATAACACAGGATGCGTTTTTCCTTTATTTAAGCGCAGGTTTTGTATTACGGTCAGAACTTTTCCTAAACTTGCCGACCTGTATTTGTAGTCATCGATGCAGCTTCAAGATTAACCTTCCCACTGAACACTGTCTCTTTCAGATTTTAAATTAAGTTTTGTATCATGTAAACTGAAAGAGAAATCGACAACCTGCTTCTCATTTAATTTGTTTTCAACCGTTGTCTTCATCAAAGCATAGTGTTCTCTCCCTCGCGAAGCGCTAGTCGAACACTTCTTTGTTCGTCGGATTCACATGCAAAATCTAAAATAAAATTTGCATACTTAATTACGTAGCGTCTATTGTGTGAGCGTGGTCCTTTTTTATTGTGCATTTCATGCGCTCATTGTGTTCTTGAATAGGTACGTCGGAAATTCAATTTGGAACCGCTTTGTTTCAAACAATTGCGTATGTCAAAATCGCCACCTCCAATATAAAAGAAAAACACTTATTCGATTTAATAAAATACTAAAATTACAATACCTAATTCCAGATGAAGTGCAGCTCAGCAGAGAACCTTTTTTCTTATAATACAGTACTTGAATAATATTGCAATGAATTTGGCTTTTACTTGGTGAATGTTATTCATAATTGATTAAAACAAACACAAACTTTCACAGAAATTTATTAATATCATCATTTGTTTCGCTAACACAGCAGCTTCTTTAGGATATATTAATAAATTTCTGTGAAAGTTTGTGTTTGTTTTAATCAATTCCGAATAATTTTATTCGAATCATACTTATATATTACAATTTAATTATGGCAAATATTGTACGATTAAATAGTAAATTGCAAAGACGATGAAACAACCACTCCAACAGGAAGCTTTTGGTCTCTACTCTTCAGGGTTGCCCCGGGAGTCAAGAATATATCGATCTTGTCTTTTCTTGCCTTAATACTTCCTGTTGCATGGGCCAGTACATTGTAACTCTTCATAATGATCGCGAACGATCGAAACAATATTGTCGAGTATGAAAAATAAATTATTTAGTAAAACTACATTGTTTTATTGAATTGTTCAAATAAATATTAATACGTTTCATAAAAGTAGCACTAATTTAGTTCCTAGTTCGAAATTCGTATTGAACTGATTTTCATTTAAGTATAATTGTTTTTTAGTCAATTAAATTTATTTATTGTATGACACACGATAGATATTAATTGTATAATAATTTACGACCACAGTGCAAATTATTATCTAGTATCTTTTACGGAGCCCAAGAATTTCAATTTCATCGCTTACGGAATGCAACTCGATGTCGTCTAGTATTTCAGCATCCCTAGAGAGATAAGGGAAGTTGTGGAGCAGTAGAAATTATTGCGTTTGAGAAGGCAATACGAAGGCCTCCGCGAATTCCACTGAAGTGATGACGTTAAATTAATATTACTCTAAATGTACACATTCTCAATGTTTGAACTAAGTAACGTTCAATTTTGTTTTTAATGCAATTATCACCTCAATTTGACTGCTAATTGAAGTATAAATATAGAAAATAATAATTATTAATTGGATAAAAGAAATTATCCATAATAGTATATTTGTTACAGAATACTAAAGCAGGTCAGGACTGTAATAATGTCAATGTTTGTAATAACGTACAAAGCTTGCAGTTACGAAAACTAACTGCAATTATCTAAAATTTGGAAAAAAGTAGTGTTCTTGAATTTTTATAGTCTGTCCATTTATCCTTTCTTAGAAAATATGTTTTTTTAGGTAAAAAATATGGTAAATACGTCAAATGTATAAAGATTGTTAACAATATACGTCTACATTTTCTTAGTCTAATATTTTATCCTTTGGTCTTATTTATACCTTTACTTTCAATGCCATATGCACAGTTTTGAAGGTATTGTTTTAAAAAGCAGCTGACTAGACGTTTAGCCAGATTGTTAATTGTGGCGTTTAGCATTAGGGTAACTGACGTTTAATTATTCCCGTAGTTTAAAAAAAATGATTTAACTTCGATTGTTATGGTGTGTACAAGATTAGTACACAGTACCTATTTGATATACACAACATTTATGGAATTTAATAAGAAAAGAACAAGGAGAGATAGATTGGTAGGAAACCTTCTGAGACATGAAGAGCTAGCTTCAGTCATAATAACAGCAGAAACAGGAGTAAAGGGAAATAGAAGAAGACCTATATAAGATTACTGTTGGCAAATAGTTAGCCATGTGGGTTATTGTAGTTTTAAAAGATTTGAATGGATTTAAACTTAAAAAATTTTTTTTGTGTTTCATTCCCACCAGCTACTCGTGCTTGTGGGTGGGCAGTCCCTCCGATCTACACTGTATTGCATGCAAAGCCGGAGAGTAGGGCCTAAGGCCCTCATCGGCCTCCTTTCAGGAATCGTGGGAATGGGTGGGTGGTATGGTTAGGGAGAGAACGTTGAGACGGACGAAATGAAGACAGAAGATAAGTGAAAGATTATCTGTGGAATATTACTGCCCCAGAATTTGCCTAAATGATCCAAGGAAACCACAGAAAACTTGGACCAGTAAAGGTGGACCCGTAATCGAACCAATGTCTTCCTGAATGGTAAGCAATGATCTAGAGCTAGACTATGCTGCTCGTTCTTTACACAGTATAGCATTTCTTCTTATATACTAATATTTTTCTGTTTAGACCAAAGTGGGATCTTGGAGAGGATTAACTACAAATTGTAGTTGATCATTAGCTAGAATCTTATTTTCAGGAATTGCTTTTTTATTTCTAGAGTTTCGTATCGATGTAAGATTTAGAGAAAGGTGAAGATTGACTTAGTACACGAGGGAGTGTACAGAGAAATTTGACTTAATTAATTCGGATGATATCCTGTCAACTTATAGTGCAGTTACTTTGAAAAAACAATAGAAATTAAACAATGTTTGAAAGTTAAAATACAACCAACATTATGTAATGTATTATTTCAGTTTTGGTTTGCTTACTGTGTCCTGTCTTGTAGTAACACAGCCGTTACTGATTTGAATTTTTATTTTGTAAAAAAAAGACTCGAAATTTAAATGTTGTAAAGTATGGTTCCCGATGGTTACATCAAAATTCATACAGATTTCTTATGTCAACATAAAAACAAAGTCGAATAGAGAAAATCCTTATTTTTATTGTGAAAGCGAAGCAGTTTTTTTAAAAAAAAAGCTTTACCTTTACCAAGTAGAGCCAATAAAAAGGCGCAACTAGACAAAAGCAAAAGAGTAGGTTCGTGGAAAACAAAAGGACGATTGCAATATAGCAAGAAATCGGGGAAATGTACGTTTCTTGATCCATAAAGGCAAGATGTCACACAATCGATTGAGCAAAGAAACACGCTAGTCCAATATTACACGAGAGCACAACGACTGAACCAGCTAAGTACACAAACATTGCAATTTAATCCACGTAGTATTGAACCACCTGAGAAAAGCCAAAAAGCCCATAACCAATATTCCTCATATTTCATAACGTACTTTATTAAACTAGAACTGCTCTGTCCTTGTGTATATTTCTAAGATTACTTCTTTATTATTTCATTCCTAGTGGAGGCATCTGATCTACGAATTTTCCATGGAAACATTCTTATTACATTACCACCAACCTTCTTAACCAATACATATACTTGCATTATACGAAATTTAAAACGAAATAGAATACAATTAAGCTTAACAAGCGATAATATCGTTAAAAAATAAAATATAGTATAAACATAAAAATGATGCGTCTAACCGAGAAATGTACTCTATATACATACTGACATTAAATTAGCATCCCCCAGAGAATATCAGCTTTGATGAGTGATTTCAATTCAAGTTGGTAATTTAAAATTACAAAACAGCTTTCGGTACCTTGTTAACGCAGATTGTAGTGCCCCCATTAACCGATTGCGTTTTGTTAGACTAATCGAGTTGGAATAGGTCAGGCACTTAACTTAAAACTTATATAACATCAGTCCCTAGCGGAGAAGTTGTAATAAAAACAGGTGTTACTACTAAAATTAAAAAAAACCTGCAAATTTCAAAGAGAAATGGTTATATTAGTTATTCCGCTGAACTATCAGCATTTTGCACAGCGCGCGTAAGTAGCAAACTTTCTGTACTTGTTCAAGTCATTTAACTTATAGGAATACTAAAACGATCATACTGCTGCTTCACATTCCTGTGAGACTTTCAGTTATCTTCTGAGGCAAAATGTTCTATTTAATAGGATAATGCAGTTCCTATTGTGTTTACATGGTGCTCGACATTAATATTGAATGAAAAGTGAGAAATTTGAGAAAATTAATTGTGTTGTAATGTACTTTAAGGAAAAATCTTTTACCACAATTTCTAAATTTTCTGACACTACTTTCATATCACGTTAACTTTTTAAACATGTTTATAATGAGCTGCTTCAGAACAAAGCTTCAATTATAAACATCTTGGTGAATAATGTTATTATTTTTTTTATTGTTACATAGCATATTTAACAAGTTCACCTTCGCCCGTTCTTGGGGTTTATTTACGAATAAACAATCATTTAGTAAAGAACAAATAAAACATGAAAAGACAACCAAAAATGTTCGTTAAACCACACAGTGGCTTCTTCAGATGGAACGTTTTACGACTTTAACTAATTTGTATATGTATACAGGGTGTACGTTTTCAACTTGACCCCTAGACTATCTTCGAACTGAATTAGAATATCGTTTTGAAATTTTAATTGAATATGTTTTCACAGAAGGCCTACCATTTTAAAATACATTAGAATCTATCACTTCCGGTTATACCAGAAGTTGACTTCAACTTTGTTATTTTAAATGGAACCCACCTATTTTTTTACATTTCTGGATTCCCCATCAGAAATAAGGGTACGTTTGATTATACAACCCTACCTTTATTCTGAACGGTTTTTGAGTTATTCCGTTTTTTTTTTTTTAATTATTCCGTTTGCCCCATTTACTTTTATTGCGGTTATCTTCAAAAGTAATTGATAGTATTTAATGATTTGTCGACATGTTCTTAATGGTTTAGTAAGGTATTAATTCGTCCAAAAATTTTTGAAAAAAAATCAAAAATGGAGTCAAAACGTGTTGAATATCATAAACTAGAAATAAAAAAAACTATTTTTTTAAGTAGCAGCCCATAATTTTTATACAGTTATATCAACCGCCTAATCCTCAATAAAAAAGTATAAGACACTATGCATCTAAAATTTAAAAAAACTAATTTAATAAAAAATTTTATTTCTACAAATAAGTTCTGGTATAACCGGAAGTGATACAAATTCGAAAATATTTTAAAAAGGTAGGCCTTCTGTGAAAACTCATTTAACCAAAATTTCAAAACAATATTCCAATTCAGTCCGAACATAGTCTAGAGGTCACGTTGAACACGTACATCCTGTATACAGTAGAACCGCGATAATTCAAACCTGGCTAATGTAATATTCTCTAGAATTAAAAAAAAGTTACTATTCCTTTCCCATCAGGCTATGAAAGCTTCTCTGTTTTTCTACGAAACGTCGGTAGGATGAACTACTACGTAATAAATTATTTCGACCTTAATAACAGTAGAATGTTGATTTGATTGTTATTTTGTGTGCTAAATAATGTAGTTGCTAATATAAATATGCACAGACCAACACATTAACAACAACTCAGTAAAGGATTACATAATCTGATTATAAATAATAATTTATATGTTGGTCGTTGGTTATCACCATGGTTTCTTTTCGATATTAAATGCTACATGTTGTATGTCATTTATTTTTTATTATTTAAAAATTTCAAAATTCTTCTTTTTGCAGCGAAAATTTTCGTATGATCAATTATATCATAATTGATATCTGCTTTTCTACTTACTTGAACTTCTGAAAAGTTATCTATGTGTTCATCGGTACAGTTGCTAGTATTTAATAAATTGTCAACATAACGAAAACCGCTGTGAATTTTATAAACACGATACCAGAAATCTTGCAGAAGATTCACTGTCGGTCACGGAGCTTCTTATTGTGAAAAGCTTTCTAAATTTCCGCGAACTTCACTCAAACGACTTTTCATTTCCAGAAATATATGTACATTGCTTAGAATGCTTTTCAATTCTATTCAGACTGTTACCAGAAAAGGATTAATGTGCCTTTCCCTTAATAGCAGTAGAAATTTGATGTTTTTCTTTTTATTCCTACCAGGTATTCAGTTTGTTATGGTTGTATTTCATAAAAACATAAACCATATTTTTCTAATAACTCTCACTCGTGTTTATAATATTTATTAATATATCACTAACATTATTTAAATTATTAACCTCTTATTCTTATTTTTGTTTTGCGGTAGGGATATTCCTTTTTGAATGTTTACGATCAAAATTGGTCAGCTCCGATACAATACCTTTAAGTTCATCAGGACTGACGAATGTCTTCAGGGTAGACTTATTATCTTCTGCAGGCTTACTGTTTATTTTGTCTTTTTCATGTCCTTTCAAACTGTTTTGCAAATTTCCCTTCAAGCTACTTGTAGAACCACTTGTGGCATGTTTTGAATAAAGCGTTCCAGAAAATATCATCTTAAATGATTTTGTATTTTAATTATTAAAAACAACTATGGTCAACATATTTTCAATAAATTAATTCACGAAGTTTGTTCTACTTGAACCATGTAAAGATCAAAGTAATAAAAATGATTATTTTATATAATGAAGTCTTTGGTAAATAAATTTGAAATGAACATGAATCGTCAACTAACAATAATCAATTATTAAAATTAGTTGTTCTAACGATAAGTAAATAAATACAGACATCGTAGTGAACGACATCTGTAGATATTTGCTACTAATTTGTGGGTTTCAGTAATGTTAAACAAGGTCCTTTCATAATAAGGATATCGATTTGTTCAAGTGAACCCACTGCGTAACTACAACTACGTGGTAGGCACGTAACCAGATCTAACAAAAATAAAAATTGCCTACGACGTGCTGATGAGAACCAATGAGTTCGAAATCGCGATAAACGTTTGGCAGTTTCGGCAAAATGCTAATCAAGAGCATATTTTTATTTTCGTTCTAACAATAAGTAAAAAAATATTATTCCAAACAATTCTAACGATGTAAAGTTCAATTATGTTTTTATAGTATAATAATTCTTTTAATTGATATTATTTATGCTTGTTAATTAATAATTGCAGAATTAGATAAAATAAATTTTAAGGTAAAAGCGTAATAAGAAGCATAGATACAGAAACTGAAATTTAAAATAAAAAAACTGATAGTTAGGCAGCATTAAAACATTAATTCCGTTTTTTATCCGAAATATCGAAATTATAAAAATTATCGACTTCATTATCATCCCTATGACATTTTTTTCCGTGTGTTTGCATGTACACATATTAAAATAATTATAGAAATCTAATTTACCCTAAAGCTTATTTTACCCGGTCTCCCCTGCCAGTTAACCAAAAATAAATGATGTTATTTTGGATTTTTTATGCTTTTTACACTAATTGTGTATTTAAAGATTGTGTGGCAATGATATAATTTATTTACCTTTGCTTGGGACGCTGCAGTTATAAGTTTTACATCACTTTCTCTCTTTGGCGGAATGCTAGGAGCTTTAGCGTTAAGATTAATTGTGTTTGAAACTCTTCGCAAACAATTTCCAGAAAGTACTGGATTCTCTTTCCTCCCCTTCACTTCCAGCGACCTTTTCTTATTACTTCTATCGACTTTATTTCTCTCATTACCATGTCTTTTCTTTTGAAGGTTCTAGTCAAATAAGATGCGTTTTTTTGATAACTATGATTTAAAGTTATTTAAAAAAAAGTAAATAAACCTACCATTTTTCTAATATTTTGTAATGATAATCCATCTGCATTACTTCTTTCTTAAAATAGTACTTATGTATTCATTATTTAATTATAAACAATAACGTGATGCGTGATTTACCTCTAGTAAGTGCCCTGCGATTGATTGAACCTTCTGTATGATCGATAATTCCACAACTGACATCTACTTTTCTACTTTCTCCGAAATTTGAACATTTATTTACGTGTCTATCGCTACTGCTATTGCTACTATTAGTGTTTAACGAATTAACATGATGAAAGTCGCCATGAGTGTTGTAATAAGGACTAGGAATGTTTCTAGAAAATTCCCTGTCGATCCTTGCGCCTCTTATTGTGAAAGGCTTTCTAAACTTCCGTGAACTTTGATCAAACGACACTCCTTTTCCAGAAATACTTTTTTTAGAACATCTTTTAGTTTTATTCAAGTTGTCACCAGAAGGGAGTTCTGTTGGTGTAATTACTGTAGCAGATCCAGTGTCCTTCAAAGGGTTAAACTTCATTATTTGGCACACAACAACGTTTCCATCTTTTTCTGTGATCCTCTTTTGTGTTTTGCTTCTGTTATCTATTTTCGGAATTAACGAACAGTTAGGCTTTGCATCCTGCAGAAAAGGGTCTACTGCACAAGGCACAGTACTCAATACGGACTCTAAGGACACAGACTGTTGTTTCTTGCAAGTTCTTTTAATTTTAATTGGATGTAAATCTGTAGGGTATGGTTTTGAGGCTATGCAATAGTCTTTAATTTCTGCAGAACAAGGTGTATCATCGGCGTGTCTTGCAACAAGTTTCGGTGCGCTAGTACTTTTATGGAAACATTTAGAATATACGCCTACATTGGGGCTTTTGCATCTACAACGGAATAAACTGGAGTACCATTTATTATAGGAACACAACGCTTGACGAAACTCGGGTTCCAGTTCTGTTTCGCAAAGTATGAATTCGTTCTCGAACGGAATTTTCAATTGTACTTGTATTTCGGCTTGTCGGACATAGTTTTTACGTGACGCGCTTCGTTTTGTCCGCTTCGACTTTATTTTTTTAATGTCTTCATTCCAATCAGTTATATCATCATACGAACTCAATCTCGTTTGCAATTTTATTAAATGATCGAGATCTGCGTGCAAACTTCCGTCAGTAAGTCTGGTCAAGAGAGCCCTGAAGTCGGTAATTTCTGTATCAATTTTTTCCACTGCTTTAAAAATAATCCCGTAGAAAGGAGCAAGGTTTTCAGATGCAGGAATTACATCAATGATTCGGTATGTTGTATAAGCCATCCTTTTAGGACAAGGTGTTTTTGACTGATACTTATTAAGACGTAAGTAAGGATGTTCGTAGGTTCTAAGGAATTCTTCGAAATACGCCTTTTTGACAACCGATTTAAAGTCAATACAATTTATTTCGTTTGTTGTGCTTTTCTTGTGCAATTCTACGGAATGGTCCGCGCAATCTTTGCTGCGCATCTTAAATTTAAGTAGCAATTTTGAATCCCAAAATTTACTTCCTGATAAATTTCTATTTACCACGAATAGCTTTCCCAATTCAGTGAAATCGTGTTTGCAGTGTTCATTGTCTTCGAGTCTTCCGCTTACGGCTTTACAAGTCCCGTCATAAGTCACTTTAAAAAGCTTACCATGACTGTCAAACATTCTCAGAAATGTTTTACTGGGAGTTGGAGGATGTTTTCCATTGTAAAAAGGATGTATATTGAGACTGCATTCGGATTTACACGGGCAAAGGGGGCACGGTTTCGTTTGAATATCTATAGTTTTCTCTGATATGCTTACATCAATCCCTTTGCTCAATGTAACAAAAACTACACCTGAATCATCGAATCGTATTGTAGATTTGTTGGGAAATTCAACAGTTGTTTCCTGAACATAACTGTTGCAGGAAACTTTGGCGTAACAAGGATGCTCATACTCATACATAATCATTATGAGGAGCCATCCTTCTATATTATCTAACGAATTGGCCACGCCAATCGCAGTTCTTTCACGTTCGAGGAACTTCTTTTCATCTGTTGGTATATAAATTATCAAATTTTCGTCGCATATAGTATATGATTTTATACGAGTGCCATCAGAAAACTGTGTAACTAAAGAACCGTCACTGTCGAGTAAGGAATGCGTTCCATCTTCTCTTTCAAAAATGATTTGTTCGGCATTGGAATCAACTTCACTTCCCATAACAAACACGTCCTTTTTTATTTGTTCATTTTGTTTCGCTCTTATTCTAACCCCGGTAGACGTCACAATATGAAAATCAATCAAGTTGTTAACATCGTTTTCTTCTAAATAGAACATTGGCCCTTTAAAATTTCTCTTCTCATTTCGAAGAAGCTTTCTTTGTCTTTCGAACAAAAATCTGTTCGGACCGTTTACGAGATGCTTTTCTCTACGGCATATAAATTTAGAAAGTTTGCGTTTTTGTCGTTGAGACCTCTTGTCTTTTAGCCCTAAGGGAACGTAATCGCAACGTTTGACATTACCGTACTTATCCTTTGGAATCGGTGGTCGTAGGTTAATTTTTTCATTTTTTCGAGAATGTGGCATTTCAAAATTAACAGTCGAACCATCGGCACAGAGTATTTTATAATTTCCATCGCCTTCTTTGATAATAACCATTCCATTACCGAAAATTCTAAACTCTTCGTTTATTATAATAGAACATGCAGGTCCTTTATCGACATAAAACTGTTTTATTTGAATAGAAGCATCTCCGAAGCCGGGAATGGTTACAATCATGAGTCCTGACTTCATCGACGACTGAAGTTCAAATTTATGTTCAGTCGTATTATTGGTGTTATTCGTAAGAAAAGTCGGATACCATTTAGTAGTTTTCACAACTTTTCGAGCTTTAGGATGTGCCGTTTTAATAAATAGTCTTTTTGTTTTTTCTCCAACTGGAATATCAACACATGACTTAATCCTCTTTATATACTCGTTTCTGTGCAACATACTAGATATAATTTTATACCTTGGATATTTCAATTGATTCTCTATTCCTAAAAACCTGAATATTTTACTTCTCTGCGAATTAAGCAACATCGGCTTTTTACTTGCATACATTTTTTGCTTTTTAATTCTTTGGTCAGAAGCACAAGTACTGTCAGACTTAACACTTGAAATAGTTGACTTAATTATGTCTGGTGAAAAATCAGACAATTCAAGAGGATTCAAGCCGACGTTTTCTTCATTTTCGATTCCACTAACCTCGTTCCCATTATTCCCTAGAGTGTTTTCAAGGAATTCTTCTTCAACATAATTTTCATATTGCATTTCTTCTTCGACAGCCGAGTTTTCAAATTCTAGTTCATCAAGTTTACAAGGGAAGTTGTTTATAATGTTTTCATTTAATGTTTGAAGATACTGAAGAAAACATCCAATAGGCGTTGGAGGGATGACGAGCTCTTCTTTTGCTACGAATGGAATATTAAGGGGATTTAATGGAGCGTCCTGTTTTTGAGAAAAACAATAAACATTTTTGTGTGGTGGTTTATAAGCTGAGGGGGTATTTTCTTTCTTGGATTTGTATTGGTAGGTATATCGTCTTTCATAAAGTGTAGCCAATGAACTTGATTGTCTTCTGGTTTTAGAAAAGGAAATTATGGTATCATCTGATAAACTAAAATGGAAACGTAATGTTTCGTCATTGTCGTTAGTATTAGTGTCGTCACTATTATTATTATTATTATTATTATTATTATTATTATTATTATTATTATTATTATTATTATTATTATTATTATTATTATTATTGTTATATTGATTTTTGGGCAGATGCATAATAAATGAATGATGTAATAATTTGATCTTTATGGTCATTTTCTTTTCGGCTCCTATCCAGGAGCTCTTGTCAACTATAATTGTAGTGCCATCGTTACTGTACAAAGTCGATGAAGAACCTGTTAACTGAACCCTAGCCGAACCCAAATCATAACCGTAAAAGTTATATGGTTCATCTGATGGCGCACACTGCGGAAGAAGTACTTTTTGAGGTGCAACTGGAGGCACTTCCGGTTCTATTAGTTTTGGTTCCATTTTTTTGCCCTTCTCAGATCGTTTTCCCTTAACTGATGCAACAGATGCAACCTCTTCTTCCACCTTCACGTTGCAAATTAAATCTTCACGTCTCTGTCGATCAATGTTATTGTCTTCTTGACTAGCTAAATATTCCTTTTCCTCTTTCTCCAACCATTCTGGAATGTCATGCATTACAAAACGACAAAAATCGCGAATGCATACAGGTGATGGCAAGCTTTGGTCGAACACTTCAGTTGATGTGCCATATTTATTAAAACTTTGATAAAAGTAAATCAATAGGGAATCAGTTAGAGGAACATATCTATATTGAAAATTTGGGTACTGGGTTTGGGTTAAATAGAGTTTTTGAAGTAAAACTGCAGCTTTTAAATTTTCTGAATACTTAATTCCATATAAGTCGATGTTAGGAATTTTTGGGACTCTGTCCATTTTACAGTCTGTTTGTGAACTAAAACTACTTTCCTGATTATTAATTCTGTCTGAAGTTCTCTTCGCTGTTTCAGTTCCTTCTATTCGAACAGATTCCAGCTTATATTGTTCACTAATACATTTTGTGGGAAACCTTTTATCAAAAACTTTACTAGTTTTTTGTAGTATTTCGGGGGAACTTTTGTTTCGAATTTGGGTACTAAACAACAATAAATGAATAACATTTATCAACTTATTAAGTGGCAAGTTCAATTGTTGACACCACCCTTGCAGGTCGCATTCATCCATTAGCTTCTTGATGTCATCAAGTTTTGTAAACTTATGTTTTAAAAGAAGCACAGGAAACAAAGATGATAATATCTTAATATTTGCATTAAATAAATCAGTAGAGACACTTTTCTTGTAGAAGTTTGCTGTCTTTTCAATACAATTATTTTCGTGAAGTTTAAACGGCATTAAAATTATTTTATTGCCACACTTCCTCTCATAATTCCTCGATTTGACTGTTGTTATCAATTGTAAATTATCACGTACACATTGGGGAATTTCTAGTACACCTATATGTTTGGTTATGACGTTAACTAGTTTTGGCTTAGATGACTTTTTTAAGAACATTTTTAGCGATAAAGGCATTTTTTCTTTACGTTTATCCAAAAATACAGATTCTCGCCGGATGTCGAATTGCCACTTATTAATTTCGAATTTATTGAACTCTTTTTCATTTCTATTATGGACCTCTTCAACTAGACAATGTAGCAGTAACGGTATAGTGAAACATTCAGGGGAAACCTTCTTCATCATATTTTTATAAGTCAATAAATCTTCTACACTAATGGCCTGGATCTGTCCTGACAGTCGATCGAGCCTCATAGATTTTATATAATTTATATATTGTCTTATAATAGTAGGCACCGAATTAAGGATGCTGCTCACCGTCTCGAATATATCGCAGCACTCGTTCACAAATTCTTCCATATTGGAAGTACTTGCTAAGACTTCTCTTTCAGGATCGTACCTCATATGAAAAGTATTTTCGACAAAATCTACTTGTGTATCGCTTTGAAATAGTTCATAAGCTCTGTCCCAAAAGCGCTTAAATAGAAACAAACAATCGTTAGGCGCAGGAGCCTCCAGAGTACTTTGGTTGCTGGTAATCATTTCAAAAGAGTCAGGAACCGGTAACTCAAAATTGGAGAAGTTATAAAATTCTTTGAATGATATTGAAATACTCAGTTTATTTCTTAAGGACCTACCCCTCATCCTACTGAAATCGTCGAAACTATGTTGTGTTAATTCCATTGTGTTCACAATTCTAGAAATGGATGTAATATTAGCCGATGATGGCTCTGTTTTCATATCAGTATCTTCATTCTTGGTAATTGCATAGTACTGAGTTAGCTGTTGGGGAATTAAGGAATAGTCCAACACGTTTTCTCGTTCGTTTGATGTAATTTCCAATAAACAGGCTATAGGGACACCGTTAGTAAACAAGTGCAAAAATAATTCAGGTTCCAGAAATCCGATCAATGTTATAATCAAATGCTTGTACGGGACTTCGATAGAGTCCAAGCAAAGTTTTAAGGCATTCAAATTAGCACTCAATATGTTTTCTGTTGCACAAGGTTCTTTAGCAGTATTTTTTTTCTTACTAGCTTTTGCTGTTTTAGTTTTTTTCGAAGAAATGGAAATAGGATTTTCTTGCAATTTTTCAGCTTCGGTAATTTTAGCTTCCAGAATTGCGTTCTTCTCTAACCAAACATCTTCTTCAATTATTTTCATTATTTGCAACTTTATAAATAATGACATGCCCTCGGGAGTAATCGTTTCTTCCAGTTCAGTTACACTCTTACCACGTATTTGTTTGGCAGCGTAATTGAACATTTGCTTAATTTGGGACTCCTCTGTGGATGATGAAACGTTCTTTGCATTTAGAATGTTTTCTAAAATCGAAGCGTACGTAACACATTTCACATTACTTACAGGTGTAATCGAAGCACCGTAAGTAAATCTTACCAGATGTTCTGTGTACTTTGGAATTCTTTCTGCTACAAAAATTACGTCACAACTTCTTGATCTCTCGACACAATTTAAGTCTGTAGAAATTACAAAATTCTCCCAATTTTCAATCTTTGGAGCTGATGGCTTACTTTTAGGCATGATAAATATATAGATTTTAATCAATACAACCTAACAAAATAAATAGCTCTTCCCTTTATAATTTTTATTAGTTTGTTGTCAATGTAAAATACAAAAAAATGACGCAACTGACATTGGTGGTTGTCAATTATTTTCCAGGTTTTTCAGTTCTAACTGGTGAAGTTTCAGTAAAATGAAGACAAACTGATACCAATGAAACAGTTTGTATCAATTTAACCTGTCATCATTTCTGAAATGTAGTATCTATGTGATGGTGGTACTAAGAAATATTTATACTACTCTACATATAGCGATAATTAATGATTTTTGAATATTTAGGTATATACATTTATGCAGTTTCAATCCAGCTAAACTTGTATGTAATTTAATTAACCTATCAAAGAAATGATTTATTATTGGGATAATTTGTAGCTACTGTATTTTGTTTCCACGTTTATTTTATTTTATAGATTCAACAACATACATATACTTCCATAGAATATTTAATAAAACACAACAATCGTTTCGCTAGCATAGTAGCTTCATCAGGTATACGGTATATTTATCTGAAGGCGGTTGGATTTATATTTAATTAATTAATATTAATTATCATAATGCTCACAGGATTGCAAAATTTAAAAGTTACAATTTAGAAAAACAATAATGTAACGTTAATCTTTTTTAATAGCTACTAACATAGACTTATAAACATTCCAATAAATACATAATATTTTAAATTAGAATTGAATTTGATAAAACAGATAGGCGTTAACAACTGTTACATTGCTAAATTAATCGATAATTTATTGAAACAGAAACATAATAGACAGGCTATGAACTTAATTTATACCTCCACAGTACAACAACAAAGAAAAACCTTTAAAACTTTAACTTTTGTTGGAAAATCAACTACAGATATTAAGAAACTTTTATGCAAATTTAATATTAAGATATCATTCAAAACTAACAATAATTGCTATCGAAACAATTGTTGTGTTTTATTAAATATTTTGTGAAAAGGTAATTGTTGTATTCCATTACATCCTTTCTTTTATTTCTTCAACCCCTGGTACATATTTTTAAATTTTCTTGATATTTTTCTTCGAGATGAGGCGTTTATTAATAAAATATTCATTAAGTAGGTTCTTTTTGGTTTCCTTGATGGTTAGTGTTATTGCAGGTTTATTATAATTACTTGTTCTGTCAGCAATTTTGATTATATCACAATAAAGTATTGCTAATGCGTTCTATAGTACATTTTTCAATTTATATTTATTGCAACATTCCATCTTATTTATAAGTTTATACTTTTTTGTACGGAGTGCCTAGATTTGTTACGCGTTAAGACTAAGAATTAGCAACCTCCTGTGATATGGTCAATAATTTCATGGGATCTACCACCTATGCTCGGCATCTAAAGTTACTTATGAATCTTTGATTTACATATATATATATATATATCTATATATTATCATATAGTGCTTATAGTTTAGAAAATTATATTATTCCTTCATTTATTCAAAAATAACAGGCGGGCTGAAAAATTCGTAGGCTGACCCGTCGATGGCGCTGCTAGTATCAAACCCATACGATTTTTAGTTAGCCCTAACCTTCAAAAGATGCGTGTATAAATTTGACAGCTGTTGCACTATTAGTATCTGAGTTATAGTAATTTTAGTGAAAGAAATTTTGTTACTAATGGATAAAAAGGAATTTCATGTGTTAATAAAGCATTGCTTTTTGGCGAAAAAAAATACTGTTGAAACCAAGGCTTGGCTTGATAAACATTATTCGGACATTGCACCAGGAGAATCAACCGTGGAAAAGTGGTTTGCTAAATATAAACGAGGCGAAATGAGCACCGAGGACGATGCATGCAGTGGACGCCCCAAAGAAGCTGAGAGGCCGTTACCGACGAAAATATCATGAAGGTCCACAAAATAATTTTTGGTAACTGTAAAGTAAGATAGCCGAGACCCTAAAGATATCAAAGGAACGTGTTGGTCATATCGTGAATGAATGTTTGGATATGCAAAAGCTCTGTACAAAGTAGGTGCCGCGCGAGCTCACAGTCGACCAAAAACAATAACGGATCGATGATTCTAAGCAGCGTAACATGGCTCCATCATTTCACACTGGAGTCCAATCGATAGTCAGCCGAGTGGACTGCACATGGAAAGACGCAAAAGTCGGCTGGCAAGATTATGGCATCAGGCATCAATATTCTGGGATGCTCATGGTATAATATTTATTGACTATCTTAAAAAGCGGAAAACCATAAACAGCGACTATTACGTAGCGTTATTGAGGAAAAGCGGCCTCATTTGAAGAAAAAGAAAGTGCTGTTTCATCAAGACAATGCACCGTGTCACAAATCAATGAAATCGATGGCAAAATTCCTTGAATTGTGCTTAGAATTGCTTCCGCATCCATTTCTGATTATTCAGTTAAGTACATACCTACAGGACACCTAAATTCAAACTTTATTCTAAAAAAGAAGAGATAAATAAACAGATTACCCTGCTTTTAAAAAATACAACTTTAAATTTAGTTTTACTACATGATAAACATTCTAGGTAGCTGTTTCCTAAGTCAACGGATATACTTAATCCGAACCTGCTTTTTGTACTGTATTTTCTAATTAAATATAACCAAATGAAAACAAAAACGAAAAGCCACACATGATAATCGGTTTCACCAATATCTCAAAATAAGTTCATTTTGTTCTGAATTTGAGTTAAAACTTTTCATATCACTGCATGTAAAAGGTTTTGGACCTTCTTTAATGAAGTAAAAATAATATCTGATTTGTAGTTCCACAAATTATCCTGTACGACTGCAAAAACTTTACCTCTTTTTAATACATATATAAACTTCATAAGATTACAACATGACTTGCATTATTTGATCTTTATATTGTATTTTGATATGTTTGTACATTTGTTAAGAATTTGGGACTTCGGCATCTTGTTTACCTAGTTGTGTCTGTGTTCCTAAACTTTCGCGTATATGTTGAAATTCACCTCTCTTGATTCTGGGACTTAAAATCCGATTTTCGCTCAATTTTCTCTTAATTCCCATGTCAAAATCAACTTCTTTATCGGTGATTTTGCCATGCACACCACCAATTTTCTTTATTAAATTGTTAGATTCCTTATTAGTAGTAGGTAGCACAACGTGAATCATATCGTCAAGACTTTCAAAGTCCAAAACACTTTCAGATGTTCTGTTGAAATATCCTTCATCAGTTGGAATGTTAACTTTCAAACTGCTTGAACGAAATTTAAACTGAGTTCTATCTCGAGCTTCACTGCTCTTTCTCTTCCCTACAGTATCCATACTGCTGGTATAGATCTGTTGGTTACTCGGAGACTTGTAGTCAATGAAATTCTGACAAATAAGTAAAATTAAAATTGTGATCAAACAATTACTATTAATTGATTAAAATAAACACAAACTTTCACAGAAATTTATTAATATCAACAATTGTTTCGCTAAAACAGTAGCTTCTGTGCTACTGCTAATAAATTTCTATGAAAGTTTGTGTTTGTTTTAATCGATTACGAATAACTGTCACCAAGGAAAAGCCAATTCCATTGCATCAATTACTATTATAATGTCATTATAAATGCATTTTTTACTTTAAAAAAATTGTTTAGATTCATTGTAAAATGTAAACTGCTAAACTCATTTAGATATAAAGAAGGTATGAATAGTAACATTATTAAGAAATTGCATGTGGACCAATTAAAAAACACCTTGTATAATGTTTCGCAGTGTCACATATTATAATGGGTACATAAGTCAAAACGTACTTCTAACAGCATGCAAACTTAGTTTCGACTTACATTTACTCTACTTGACTACATTTAAAACAAAGTGACCTCTGATCATTGGACGTAGCTTATGGTATTTTCTCATTTACAAATGAATACAGTGCGATTGTCGTCAGTTTTTGGGTTGGTTCGTACAGAATATAGCAATGACATAAATGTAATATCTCAATAATTTTACAATTCTGTAATACACTATAAACAAAATGGACCAATCGAAAATTAGAATAGTATTTAGAGGATGGCTAGACGGTATTAAGAGATTTGAGAGAATACCAACATGAGAAGTGGGTGAAACACGTGTTCGCCAATGATAATTACTTGCGATAATTCACAGAGAGTTCATTTTTATTTATTGGATACTATGTGACTTAATGAGATGTATTACCGTGCCAAGTTTCTGCATCACATAATTTATGAGAAAATCGGCTGTGTGGTTGGTTTGCTTGGGACCGTATTATATGTATTTTAATATTCAACTAATAGGGAGTAATAATAAAGGAGACTGTGGTGTGTAATAAATTACAAAAAGAGAGACTTACCCCTATATACCATAAACAATCACTAATGCGGGTACGTGTTTCGCCCACTTACAATGTGGGCATTTTTAACGCAAGACTGAAAGTTGAAAATGCCCACATTGTAAGTGGGCAAAACACGTGTCCGCATTAGTGATTGTTTATGGTATATAGGGGTAAGTCTCTCTTTTTCTAATTTATTAGGAAGATTTAATCGAATATACTAGAGTAGGTAGTATACCTTCGGTGTATGGGAGTCAGTTGGCTGAATTACAGTTTCATTTAATGTGGGGTAGTAATCCATTTTTTGTTCTTCTTCTTCTTCTTCTTCACCCGGCACTCCCTCGCCCGCTAGTATCATTTGCAGAATACTGGGTGATTTACTTAATACCTTAGTTAGGGGAATTTTGTTTGTCCTATAATCTCGCTGAGGTTTATCTTTGAACATATCACTTAAAAGCCTCAAGTTTTCGTACTGTCCTAAGTCTACGTCTGATACCAATCTTCCAAATAATGACATGTCGTGAAAAAGCTTCATACTTGGCGATATATCCATTTGAACACTCGAGCGAACCTTACCCAGTTGACTCTTGCTTTCCTTCTAATAATTTAAATGCAGAAAATAGATTCATGTTTCGTTTAAACAACGTAAGTAATTATATAGAATGTTTTATGATCTGATGCTTGCTCTATAACCCATTTAAATCAGCTCGAAATAACCGATTCAAGACCATTGTAAATTCCAAGTTAAATGGATTAAAAATAAATAAGTGAATTTATAAAATTTAAAATCATTAATATTAAATTATACAACAAAACGGCCTAGTTTACTAAAATTACAGCCAGTAAATCGCCATCTAGTGATATTTATTGCTAACTGTACTATTTCGTGTGTTTGACAATGCCATACGAAGGTATCTACTTAACAAACTGAATCTACCATGCAGCTTACAATAACTGATAGGCATGCACACTAAAAAAAAAAGGAATTAAAATCCTTATTCGTCTAAACTTTAAGATCAAAGATCTCACATTTTGAACGCGTCCTACCAAGTTGGCACAACGAACCGAAAGCCACATTATACGACCGGTTTCGACCTATATTTATAATATAACCTGTAAAGGCCTTTCTGCCAGCGCCCACCTGACGAGACCCGATAGGTCGAAACCGGTCGTAGGATGTGGCTTTCGGTTCGCTGTGCCTACTTGGTAGAATGCGTTCAAAATGTGAGATCTTTGATCTTAAAATTTAGACGAATAAGGATTTTAATTCCTTCTTTTTTGAATATGTTATATTTTCGTCTAGAAGTCCATCGGAATCAACAGTGTAATTCAATGCCGGTAAGGGTATTAGCCCTCGGAGTTGTTGTCCTATATCTTCTAAATATTTATCCAAGAATTCTCAATGTAATACATTTTGGTTAGTTTACCAATTTTCTATTAAGCTATTTATGCAAATTAATAGTTCCCTTCAGATAAATAAATTTTTTGTAAAGTCATTATCCTACTTTTCTGTTTTATTGAAAAAATTCTTAATAACAAAAACAAACCGAAAAAAACAATTTAGAAGGATATGTGCACAATTATTACTATCTGAATTAAGTAAAACCATATTACTTTATAAATAAAACACTTATTAATTTCCACAAATATTTAATTTAAAAACTTAACAGTCGTTTCACCTTCGTGAGGCTTCTTCAGAAAATTAAATATTTGTGGAAATTAATAAGTGTTTTATTTATAAAGTCATTAAGAATTTGCATCAAGCAAACGTGGATATTGTGAATAATAAAAACATTTTAAACATACTTACTACTGTAGATATACCATCTATTGCATCTACTGATATGCTTGATTGTAGTATACTCCTGTAATAGTCATCTGCAATAAAATAGGATAAATATCCATAAAAATGTACATTATATACTTAGTGCGTCACTAAAATTAACATAATATATTCGAATAATAAGTGGGGTTAATAAAAAAAATAGTTAATCATTCACCAAGAGATACTTTTATTATAAGTTGTAAGAACAGCAATTTAATAAGCTTTATTGTAACGCTTTACAGATTTTATCTTAAGGAAAATTATAAACATAACATTTAATCAGTCGCAAAAATCAGCAATACTATATTTTTCAATTACAAATATTACAGGTAAAAATGTCTTCTCAAATTACACCCATTTATACTTATTAATTGTATCATGCACTTGATGAATCTCAAGTAAACTTAAGGGTGCGGTGGTAGTACATGAAACGTCCTGACAAAACTAATTAAAGGGTTACAGGTTTTAAATTTTTAATTAATACACCAATGATTTTCTTGTAACGTCTATTTACAAAAATGTACAGTTGGTATTAATCAGGTGCGGGAAGAAGTTGAAAAAATAGCAATAGGAATTACAATCGGTGCAGGTTACAAAGTTACAATGTATGATGTGCTGGCGCGCGTAAACATTGTTTATTTGGCGGCGATATACTCAACACTAACTTAACTTAAGGGAGATAACAGGCAAAAGAAATAGAAAAAGAAAGACGCAGTAATAAGAGATAGAAATAGCTGTGACGATGATGAAAACATAGGGTTGTAGGCAGATGTAGGTCATAAATTGCAGGAGGTGATTACAAGGAACAAAGACAAATAATTTTGGTGAAGAGTATTAGAGAATGACAGCTTTAAAGCTTTTTGTGTTTCATTCCCACCAGCTACTCGTGCTGGTGGGCGGGCAGTTTCTCCGACCTACACTGCGGTGCAAAGCCGGAGGGTAAGGCGTAAGGCCCTCATCAATCTCTTTGCACTAATCGTGAGAATGGGTAGGTGGTGTGGTTAGGGAGAGAAAGATGAGACGGAAGAAACGAAGACAGATGAGAAGTGAAAGATTATCTGTGGAATATTGGAATATTACTGCCCCAGAATTTGCCTAAATGATCCAAAGAAACCACAGAAAACTTGGACCAGAGCAGCCGGACCCGAGTTCGAACCGGCGACCTCCCGAATGCTAAACAATGATCTAGAGCACTATATCACGCCGCTCGGTAGAGAATGACAGGAAAATATGCAGCAGTAAAGAATACAATATTTTACAACATTAATTTTAATTTGTTTTATAAGATTTTTTGAAAATATCCGCTTATGTCGAAACAACTCCGAATGTTAGCAATTTTTGTTATTTTATGAGAAAATACCTTGATAAACTGTAACCGTTTTTTCTGTTGAAGACGCAAATCCATAAGTTACTTGTTTTATGGAGTCACTCTCTATTGCCTTTTTTGATGAATTATCAATCCGAACATCAACTGAAGTTTCTTTAATATCTAATACTGATTTAAATTCTTCATCGATCGTACTAAGAAATATATCAAGTTCAGCATCAGTCATTTTTAGTTTACCAATTTCCATCAATAGTTCGTTCAACAAAGATGCCTTTGAATAGGATAGATTAACATCTTCTTTCATTTTTACTTGCTTCGATAGAAAACTGGTTATTATCTTTGGTATTTTGGATGCTCGTAGAAAAAAGTACTTGTCTGGATTCTTTGGATCACTGTTATGCAATTCCCTTCTTTCGTCTTCAATTGCGTTCCTCAACACTGTCATTATCTCACGTGCAACTACGTTATCGTGAAATTTCTTCTCGTTCGATGATATTGACGTTTGTTTGTCACATTTTTCATTAATTTTAGTTAAATAACTCACATCGCAAACATCTTCTACAAAGCACGGACGTTGATTTTCAGTAGGAGATTCTTCATACTGTTTATTCTCAGGGACTACCTTCGAATTTATACAGGGAGACAGAGGAAATTTCGGAGGGTCGACAGTAATCATGTTACAAATAATGACTTGCTGATTATTACTTGTACTGTAATTATACTTATTTCTAGGACTCCTTGTTTTCTGTTTACTTCTTATTTCTGGTGGTATTGTTTTTAATAGAAACGACTCAGATTTATATTTATTGGTGCCTGTGTTTACTTTAGATGTTTTCAAAATTTCCGATTTAGACTTTTTGACAACTTTAGGTAAACTGTTGATAGGTAAATTAAGATCAACGTCAAAATTTTGTTTAACACTTGCTTCTGTGTTAATCTCATAGACAGTCCTGACTTCTGCTTCCCTGAAGTATTTAGCCAGTAGTTTTGCTTGTCTCGGTTTGCACGGTTTTGGAGGAGGTGGATATGGGCAATTTTTGTAATGAAAATATCCAGGACACTTCAAATCTCTTATTTTTGACCAATAAGTCATATACCGATAATGCCACACGTACCATTTTTCATAGAGGGATGTTGCGTTATGAAAATATTTTCGATACTCATCATCGTACTTCTCAATATCTGGATCAAGTGGAGTATTAAAGTTCAACACATCAATGTATTGTTTTGAAGTAAATTTCTTTATTGCTTTAAATCGATTAAATACACTCGCTTCATTTGAATTTTTGATTCTTTCGTCTTCCTTTTTCTTCATTTCATTTTCTATCTTGCGTTTCACGTCTTCTAGATCTGCTAGATTGTCTTGGGTACTCATCATTCTAAGTCTTAAGATAATAAGTTTAAGACAGGGATCTTGCTCATAAAACTGGTCAATTACACTTTCGATTGTTGAATAAAGCGGTTCAACTTTTTCTAATGGTGGTAGAACATTAACAGTCCGGTAAGTAGCATATGTAAATTTTTCAATGTCTAGTTGAGGAGGACGATCCTTCGTAAGCCACAGTCGGGGTGTTGCATATGGTCTTAAAAACTTATCCATGTAATTTTCCTTCATTTGTGTGATAAATCTTAAACATCGAATGCTATTATTCTTATTATCGTTGTATATCATCATTTTCCTGTCTGAGTTCTTGTTCATCTTATATCTCATCAACAACTTGGAATTCCAAAACCTACATCCTGTCAAATTTTGTTTCAAAACGAATATTTTTTCCTTTTCAGTAAAATCATGCTCGCAATGCAACAGATTCGTTGCAGTCTCCGCTTTTCCGAATATTTTCATGTAATCTGCGTTAAATTTCACCACGAACTTCTTCCCATGACTGTCAAATAAACGAAGAATTTCCTGACCATTTTCAAAGTTTGTTGAATTGTACAGCGATTTGACGTTTACGGTACAAACAGATTCACAGGGGCACTGATTGCATGGCTTAGAACGAACTAGAAATCTTTTGTTAGAAAATTCGGTATTTACCTTACTGTTTATATCAACTGAAAATATTCCAAATTTATCGCAAGCAATTAACACGTCATTTGGAAGTTCGATGGTTGCGCTACTATCAGAATTGGTGTAGGTTACTTTAGCATAGCACGGATGTTCATACTCATACTTTAGACTAAGAAGCACCCATTTGGTGTTTTTATTTGTTACATTTTCCTTCATCTGTCGAGAGTTTCTTGAATCACAACCAACTACAGGAGGTGGTAAGCATTCCTCGTCATCAAAGGCACTGACTAATTTATCTTCAACAATAACGGTTGTTTTTATTCGTGTACCATCTGGAAATTGCGTGATAAGGACGGTATCTCTATTTAAGAAGGCAATCATGCCATCTTCTCGTTCCAATATCATCTCTTCAGTATTGTAATCAGTTTCGCGAAAAGAATGGAACTTTCTGCACTTAAAAATCTTCTTTAATTTTGCTTTGATTTGTTTGCCGTCTGGAGTTAAAATTTTAAAATCCGTAAAAGATTCCGCTTCGTCGTGAACGAAATAAAATTTGCTTTGTTGTATTTTGTGTTTTTCACTTCTAGCCAAAACCCTTCTACTTCTATAAAGCCGACTCTCGAAACTATCAATGAGGTGTTTTTGTCTTCGCAGAATTGACTTATATGTTAACTTTTGCATTTTTGATAAGCTTCGTGTGCAAGAGTGTAATGGTATTCGATAATTTTTGCAGGAAGGTTGTTTAGTTTTCCTGGGCAATAGGCGAACATTTTCCCGTTTCTTAAAATAAGGTACCTCAAAATCGGTAATTGTACCACTGACATTCAATACAACAAAATTTCCATCACATTTCTTTATAATTATGTTACCTTCATGAAATATTCTGTATTCTTCATGAATAACGCTTTTACATAAAGAACCTTTTTCAATATAATATTGTTTTATTTGAAATGGGGCTTGGTCAAAGCCGGGTATAGTGCTTACCATCAGCCCTGACAAGAGAGATAGTTTCATTTCATACTGACTTTTAATGCATCTATTATCATTTTCTGGCATAACGATAGGATAACATTTTGAAACTTCAATTGTAGCTCTAGGTTTAGGGCACGGGGAAGTTAGAAGTACTCGTCGAACAGCACTAGTTGTTGGAATCTGCACATAAGACTTGACCCTTTTTACATATTCGTACTTGTGCAGTGGACTTGAGCATATTTTGAACATGGGATAATTATTTTCGCTCGCCATTTGTATCTCCTTTAAAAACTGGTTGCTCTTTAAACGCGTCGGAAAAAAAATGTCTTCGTCATTTACAGGCCTTTTTAGCAGTTCATTTGCTCTTTCCTCTTCTTGTTCTTCTTCGGGGATTTCTAATGGTTCAGAACTGACGGGTTCGACGACTTTCAGGTGGGGAGTGTTTAATCTTTCAAATTTTCTACAAATATCAGAAGTTTCTACATCTTCCTCCTGTTCTTCTTCTTGTACTTGAGCATATGGAAATTCTTCTACAGCATTTACAATAGTTTCCTCCTCTTCTTCTTCTTCTTCTTCTTTTTCTTTGCCTTCTTCTTCTTCAATTTTATTTGTTGATGATTCATCTTCTATTATTTTATGCTTGATTTTCATAGAGCGAAGTTGATCAATAAAAGGTTTTAGAGACGATTCTGTCATTATTATATTTCGTTCCATTATTACGGGTACACTGATTGCTTTGGCTATTAGGTTATATTTTTCTGATACGCAGTAAATTTTTTGCCGTGGCTTTTTGATTCCGCTATTCTTTTGTTCGGCAATACTTCGATATATTCTTTCGCACAACGCTGTTTGCACGTTTACTTTCTCTTCGGGTTTCTGGAATGCTATGACTGTATGGTCTGATAAGTACATGTGAAAAAGTATTGGATCAAATATATGTTTTTCTCTTATGTGTAAAACCAGTAAATGACCTAAAGCATCAATTTTTATCGAGGTGTCCTTATTTCCTCCCAACCATCTGGTTTGATCGATGATTACTTTAAGTCCGTCTTCACTCTTTAGCGTAGTTACGGATCCAGTTAACTGAACTCTGGTCTTTGCTAAGTCGTAGCCTATAAACTCTGCTGGTTCATCTGGATAGGCCGTTCTTACTGATAGTCTTGGAGCAGGTGGAGGAGGTGGTCGAATTGCTTCCAATTGCTTAAAATATGGAAGAAGATTGTCCTTACCACCTTTTCCAGATTTACTACCTTTCCCTGATTTACTACCTTTTCCTGATTTACCACCTTTACTTCCTTTAGCACCTTTGCCTCCCTTAGCACCTTTGCCTCCCTTAGCACCTTTTTTACCACCCTTTTTATCGGTTTTAGTTTCGGTTTGTGATATTAGAAGCGCCTCCTTAAGAGATCTCGGCTGAATATACTCCAAGGTGGTAAGATCACCGGGAGCTTCATATATCGGTAGTTTCTGTTCTCTCAAAAGTCTCTGAACTGTCAACTCGTTCTGAAAAACGTTTTCTTTATCTCTAATCCATTTCGTATCTTCGTGCGTGATAAACCTACAGAAATCCCTTATGCAGAGAGGGGTACGAATACACTGATCAAATACTTGCGTATGTGAGCCAATGGTATCGAAGTTGTCGTGAAAATGTAATACCAGCGAATTGGTTAAATAAATGTACTCCTGATCCATACTTTGAAATTCATTACATGCTTCCAATATTTGTTGGAGGATCACGAAATTATTGTTGTATTCGAGATACCTTATGTCTAAAAAGTTACTGTCGATTTTTTCTTGACTTGTACTTGATTTTTGACTTTCATCATAAGCATCCCCAGCTCCATCTTCTTCCTCTTTTTCAATTGAATGTTTCGAACACTTTAC
Source organism: Agrilus biguttatus (assembly GCA_963921985.1). Classification (NCBI taxonomy): domain Eukaryota; kingdom Metazoa; phylum Arthropoda; class Insecta; order Coleoptera; family Buprestidae; genus Agrilus; species Agrilus biguttatus. The sequence goes on from OY998117.1 coordinate 35,224,270, forward strand.
GTGAACCTTTTGAATATTTAAGTATTCTTCGTTTGTCTTTTTGGGAAAATTCATTTGAAAATTCGTAATATACTTATCTATAATATCACGTTCCCGTTTTGTCTGTTTGTTTCTAATAAATATCCACATATTGATTATATTGGCTAAATCAGCCACAGAAATTTCTAATTCTTTACTCCAAATATTTATACAATTCTCGTATTCTTTATTCTTCTCGTTTATTATATTATTTAGTAGATTAACTGGCTGCAACGTAACCAATGGCTTTATATTAATATCGAATAAGATACGCGCTAGTTTTTTATTGTAACTATTAATCATAACCTCTAATGCGTTATCTTCGTGAACCCTAAAGGGCCTTAAATTTAATTCTACTGTTGTTTTTGGGAAGAAATTCTCATAATTAACTGATACTTCTTGTTTCGTTCCGTTTACTCTCGAATATTTGGTAATCACTGTCAACAGTTGATTCCTTGCCGAATCAGAATAAAAATACTTTGGAATCGGTATTGGTATAGAAGATTCTTTAAGAAGTGTCGATTCTGGTTTAATACTTCTTTCAGAAGTATAACTGGACGAACTACAACCGTCTAGCCGAACGCAGACTTCTTCAATTAAACAGTGTAACAAAAGAGGGATCGTAAAACATTCTGGAGGTAATCGGTCCAACATGTTCCTGTAGGTTGATAAACAAGAAATTATTAAACGAGTAGGTTCCGGGCCCAAATCCCATAATTTTATATGGCGATTGTAAGTAGCATATTGTCTGTATACGTCAGGAAGTTGCTTAATAAATGTCGATATATCTTGGAAGCATTTGATGCTCTCCTTTTCGAATTTATATTCTTCATTATCGGTTTTTGAGATTAAAACTAGTAAATCATCAGCGACAAATCGCATATGGAAAGTACTATCGAGGAAACTATACAGGCAATCACTTTGAAATAAACTATACATTTTGTTCCAAAAAACATATAAAGCTTCTTCGTAACTACTTTGGCTTATATTTTCAGTAGTCGTAGAAGTAGATTTACTACTTGAAGTTATATTTTGAGACTTGGTAGAATTTGTAGTTGTCGAAGGTGTTTCAGATTCAACATTGGTGGGTTCTGGTGCTGCTACCTTTTCTCCTACGTAAAACTGGGGTGATCTTTCAAATTCTGTTATAGATTTTGAAAATCTATAGACTTCATTATTTGGTGGTCCTATCTCCAAAACACACGTAATAGGAATATCAAGCGATATTAGTGCTTGAATGAGATCGGGTTCAAAGAAACTAATCAATACAATAAATAAATGTTTGCCAGGAACTTGAATTTTATCTAATTGTAGCTTTGTTGGTTCTGGTTTTCTTTTCTTTAAATTTGATCCATATTTCGTTTCAAGCCTTGTCCATTTTAAACACGGATCTTCCACTTCCTTGCCTTTCTTACCCTTCCCTTTCCCCTTTCCTTTATCTTTACCTTTCCCCTTTCCTTTGTCTTTACCTTTACCTTTTCCTTTTCCTTTATCTTTACCCTTGCCTTTTCCCTTGCCTTTTCCCTTGCCTTTTCCCTTATCACCTGCATCTTCAACCAAAGCCAAACGACTGGCAGCCAACTGTTGCAAGTGATAAATGTTACGTTTCTCTAAAAATACGTCGTATTCCATCGTCCTTAGAATCTGAATTTTAATTATACGAGAAATAGTAGAAACTGGAATGCCTTCATTGTTTTCAAATGCATTTAAATAATTAAGAGCTACAGTTCGAAATAATGTTTCTGCCACAGAAATTTTTGGAACAAGTGCTATCTGGCCAGTAGCTTTCTGAATGTCTTTCGTTAAATCTGCAAAAGTCAAACACTTTACTTCATTTCTGTCGTCAATAAGGGAACCGAAAGTAAAGCGCTCAATTATGGAACTGTATTCAGATGACTTCTCTGCACATATAAGTACATCGCAAGTTCTATTATTCAAATAAGAATTAATTTCAATAGTGCTCAAAACAGTTTGCCAATCGTCTCCTGTTTCGCTGGTCATATTTTATTATCCAAATACGTTCCTGAACTTTTATCTTAAAAAATATGTTACAAAATTGTCAACACATGACAGTTTTACAAAAGTCAAAAAATACCACGTTAAAATAAATGTTACGTAATGGTCCAGTTAAAATGTTTCATTTTTGTTTTATGTTATATTAGTAGTGAAATAATCAAAGAAGCTGCTGCTTTATATGAAAAATGTAGTTTTAGAAATGAGGCATTCAAGTCACGTTTCTTTTTTTATGTCTCAACATTCTGTTTTACTTACCAACATATGCTACTTCAGTTGGCGAATATCTCAGATCAGATTGAGCTATCCAAAAAAAAATTTAATATTGTTTGGGAGGGAAACATTTAGAAAACAGAAAGTAGCGATATTTACATCCAATTTCTGCAAACTTCTTTTGTTGTTTCCTTTCTTAACTTTTCTTTTTATTGAAACGTTCATTTTTATTGAGGTTAAGGCAAAATTCATATGCGTCGTTATTATGGTTCGTTTCAATTATATAATAAAAATAAAATTATGAAAGAGCTGATAATTCTTTTAAAGTTCCAAATTTTTTTAACCGGAACGCTTCAATTAAATTAAAATGCTTTAAATTGCTCTTGTTAGCAACTGAAAAAATCAAATTATACCGATGGTTAATAAAACACAAAACATGCTTTAGTACTACGGTCCTTTTAGGAAATTTCGAGATTGGTAATTAAAGAACTTAAACACTTGCTTACAAACAACCCCTTTGTACGATTTATGATTTAATTTCGAAGGTCGATTAGTCGAATGAAATTTATCGGCAAATTTAATTTTTATTCCGGTCTTGAGTGATTGCAAGAGCAATTGGTTTTATTAGGCAATTGAACGGGTAGTAAAGGAGTGAATACAACGAATGAAAGCAACGCAGACTTTAAAAAGGACACCCCTAGTAGACGCTATATTTCAAGTTGAGAGATGATGTTCGGTCGGATGACAACTTAGTACAACATTATTGAATTTTCTAACAAATGGTCCAAGTTCGAAAGTTGGCTAAAATTTCCCCATGACACATTTCCGTTCAGCTTTCTGGTCACGGAGCGGAGTATACGAACGAGATGAAAATTAAGAATCATTATTCTTTTCAGCTTTGTCGGCCCGTTCCTTAATACTTTACTCCTTCTTAAAACATTCGCAAAGGGGAATAAAAATGCATGACGACAAGACGCAAGCGTCTCCGTCTTGTTATTGGGCATCGCATCTGCGACTCGCCCGTCGACCGGACTGGAATGCGAATGACTCCCCTTGTCCTCAGCCTCAGCCTCAGCCTCAGCCTCAGCCTCAGTTTCAACCTCCTTCCCGCTTCCATTGCCGTCCGCCGCCACTTTTGCCTCGTGCTCTTATTACTCTTACTTCTTTTTTATCCTTTTTCCATTTTCTTTTTTCCAACATGCCGTCTTTCTTCCATTATCTCATTAAACAAAAACAATTCTATTTCTTCATTGTATTTGTTATCACAAATTATATAATACAGATATGTCTGTTTTAACCAACAATTTATAAACCGTTTAAGCAGAAATCGAATAAGCTCAAAATTATGTCAAAAAATAAACAAAAACTTTGATCTAACAGGGATGTAGAGATAGATATGTGATTATAGAACCTAATGTGGATCACGACTTCAAACTTATTATTCCTATCAGGACATTATAGATTGTTTCGAAATTTTAGCAAAATAATTAATAACAAGTCACTAACAGTATAAGGCAGAAACTTCTGCAAACTTGTAACCTTTTTCAGATTTGCAGTTAGAGGAGCCCTAACAAAAAAAATAATTCTTATAAATTTATATATAAAAACACTACCACTACCAATTAATTTGCCCAAATAGTGATATTTCCTTCAAATGTAGAAATATTCCAGTAAGGACCCTATAATATTTACCGTTTTTTCTTCTTCATTTTGGTGCTCACAAAAAACCTAAATAAATTTGTAGTCAGACTCATGAATTTATTATTTGCGGTTATAGGAAATCGTTGAAAATAACTTTCTGATTAGAGAACACATATGTTTTAGTTAAATAAAACAAAACAAACTCGACGTACGATTCGTAAATTTATCCAAAAGATGTGAAAATTACTTTGGCCTTAACGCCGCTTTCAAAGGATTATATCTTTATACTGTATACAATATAACATACACGAACCGTTTTTGTTTTATCTAACTAATTATCAATAATGCTTCATCAAGTACCAAGCAACTGTGGAAAACAAGTAATTTTAGAAATTCTGATTTTTGTAGATGTAATCAAGAAGCAGTGCTAAACAAAGAAAACATTAAAAAGTTTTGTGATTGACGTATTAGCATTTAGTGTATGATTATGAATACCTTAAATGCTAATATGTCAATCACAAAACGTTTCAATGTTTTTTTTTAGCACTGCTTCTTTATTACATCTACAAAAAAAATTTTCTAAAATTACTGTTTTGCCACATAACCAATCTATTCCAAATATATATTTTTTCTACTTATCTAAATTATATATTTTTTATTTGTTTTAATTTTAAAGAATACAAAATTAATTATTTTTACCCAAGGAGCGACACATTGTGTCTAAAGTATTAGTTGGATTTTGTAATTAAACAGCAAATAAGTACTAACAGGTTAACATTAAATATATACAATGGTAAGGAATCATCGGTACATGTGTCCACCGCAATTATTTCCTATTTCTGGATCACTGCAATAGTATTAAATGCTCCATGTTCTTAAGCTCTAAGATAAGTACAAATATCTCTTTTTTATTGACATCAACACTGTTGAAATCTTCCTGTCGACGCTTGCATCGATTCCTAAATCCGTCCCTGAGTTTTCTTTTCCACTTGACGGCTGATGTAGGTCAGGGATACATATTTAGTGAGAGTCAGTGAGTGTTACACGTGCTGGATATGTTCCCTTTTTATTTTCGTTTTCGTTCGGACAGCGTGAAATATTCACGTGAATGCCATGTTTACTTACCAATTTCGGAGGAGAGTTTTAAATCGCACTCATGTGCGCAGTTAGATATAAAAAATAGATAAAATTGACAGGTTAAGAGCGCCTTTATTTGGTCTCGGTAATGAAATTGCTACGTACCAGAGCCTAAAGGGGCTGTAAGAAAGCGGTAAATATTCCATCCCTATTTATATTTTACTTCTTTATTTGGCAATGGAGCGTATCCATTTAGTAACTGCTCGAATATGTATGCGGACGAATGCGAAATGAACACACTGCGAGCAAAAATTCGTTTCGGGAACATCACCCTCTAGCAATATTTCGAAAAATTGTCAATAAGGAAAAAAGAGACACTTTAAGCTCGCTCTTGTTTTTTTTCTGCTCTCCCACAAAACAAACGGTATTGTGAACGAAGAATGCTTACGATTAGTAAATAACTTATGTCATGAAAAAAGAAAAATGTGGATTATATTCCTTAAAGCAACGGAAAAAGTTCAAAAAGTAAAAAACTGAGAATTCCTTACCGTATCAACGTTTTTTACCCACACAATAGCAGATTCTAAATAAACTGAAATATTAAAATCACAATTTCAACTTAAATTAGAGTTTGTACATGACAGTTAAAAGGAACTACCGACTAAATACTCTACAAGGAATATTTATGAATAAATTACACTTTAAAAATTGCCTAGTTCTTCATAACATATATGAATGTGTGGAATAAATTATATATTTTTTAATTATATTATTAGATATATACCTTTCTAGCAACAACCACGCAGCAAATCTATATAAATTTACTGTGATTAATTATACAGGTAAAATCTTCCCTATTACGTTAGAACTAGTTTTAAGTGACATGGTTATTGATAAATAGTTTTTTACGAAACCTGTATATTTTTATTGAATTTCTTTATTATTATGCAATCTGCCGGTAATACAATGTACCACGAAGACAATATAAGTGGATATCTACAACTGCCTATAGCTATTTCGGCAATACCCCGAGCGTCTTAGTACTTCAACTACAAATGCCGAGAAGTGCTCTTACGCTTATTCGGTAGTATAAATGATCAGTAGACAACTGATCTCAAATTGTGTTCTCGTAAATAAGAAAATGTATCAAAAGACGTGTAATAGTAATAAACTATCAATCTGTTTTAAACTAGAATCACTTTGCTATTTAAATGTTACACATTAAAAGCATGTTTTCCCAGTAGCACTGCAGGCAAAAGGTCGTTTAATACATAACGAATTATTGTATTTTATACAGTTTATTTTTCGATCGCATCCTTTCAGGTCATTATCAACCACCATACATTTTTATTAAACATGTTTTCACTGGTTATTTTGACGATAATGTAACATTAAACGACTCTATCCAAATTTCGAGAAAAAATATTATAAGAGGCATATACCTTTCAAATATTTATTTGTTCACAGAAGTTTTCATAAATGACTATATCAGTTATAAGAAGAACAAGTTGCATAAGATATAGACTGGTATATGTACGTAACCAATATTAAAACTTACTTTATCTTAACCTTGGATTTGGTGTAGACTCAATCAATCGATTTTTTCCAAGAAAAAATAAATAAAGTTAGCTGCTCGTTACGAGTCCGTCGCAACCCCTTACAGAGTGGAGAAATTATGTCCCCAATGGCCAGACTCAATAAAACGAATAACCACTTGCACCCTAGGGTAAGAAAATACAATTATACGTCTAATGTTTATGAGAGATACGTTGAAGGTTCATCTCGAGAGTCGAAATCAAATTTATCGGACTTGTGAGTTCAGTAAATACGCGGAATTAGCTTGATTAGTTTCCGAGTTGCCGTTGTCGCTGTTGCTGTAGCTGCTGCTGCTTTTGCTGTCACTGGTTGACCACTACAACGTCGTGTCGCGTCGCGCAGCGTCACTTCGTTATACGACAGGACAATATTCGTCTAGACGTCGCCACTTGCATTCTATTTAAACTTTTCCAAACGAAATCGGTTTCTAAAAATATTTTTGACCTCCCAATTATCGGGAAGTTATTATAACCGGTCTGATATACAAATTCGTAAGTTCTGAACATATTTTGGAATTTGATGGCCACAACAGCATTACAACAAAATTTTGAGAAGTATGTGTCTGAAGAAAATTTCATAGTTATCCGATTGACCTTATTTTGTTTTTCATTCTATATACTAGGAAGTTCGCAGTGTGGATATCAAACATCGCAGTTTGTTCCATTACTATTTTAACCTCATGTAAAGGTTTTATCACCCTACCATAACCTCAGTTAATACAAATATAAATAGAGACAACGTAGTAAATATCATGTGTAGAATTCTGCCCCTAATTCCAATTAAGAATATCAACTTGTCAAACAGCGTACCAATCTACGTGAAAAGGCATTCATTACATTACATAATCTAAACTAACCTAGCAGAACTTTAAGCTGGTCAGCATTCTACGAAAATTGTAAAACGTGGATTGCTCATCAGCATGCCATAGATATTTCCGACCCTTTTAAACTTTAAAACTTTTTTCTGTTTCATTCCCACCAGCTACTTGTGCTGTTTGGGGGGCAGTCCCTCTGACCTACACTGTAGTGCAAAGCCGGAGGATAGGGCGTAAGGCCCTCTTCAGCATCCTTGCAGGAGTCGTTGGAATGGGTGTGTGGTGTGGTTAGGGAGAGAAAGATGAGACGGACGAAATGAAGACAGAAGAGAAGTTAAAGATTATCTGTTGAATATTACTGCCCCAGCATTTGCCTAAATGATCTAAGCAAATCACAGAAAACTTGGACCAGAGCAGCCGGTCTCGGGTTCGAATGATCTAGAGCACTAGACCACGCCGCTCGATATTTCCAATAGAATGCCATCTATCTAAGCTAAGAGGGTTCAATGAATAAAAAGAAATAGCGCAGTAAACGCCATCTGTACAGATTTACCACTAGTTTAGTTTGATTAGTTAAAAATCATTAAATAAAAAGAACCATGTTAAAAATTTAGGAGTCCCGAATTATTGGCAAACATCTACAAGTGTCGCTAATATGCTACGTGTAGTTATTTATTAAATGCAGCTTCGGCTAGTGGATATTGTCGAAAAACTTAATAAATAATATCTAATAAAAGTTTCCTTCTACTTTACCCTAACATCTATTAATAGCATGAATTAATTCTTGACACGCTTCAAGTATAGGTTTAGGCTAATTGTTGTGTGTGTTTAAGGTTTTCCTACCACAAACTAACAACGAATTATTAATTTTATCAATACTAATTGTTACATTAATTTTATATAACAAGTATAAATAAATTTGTGGTTGTCTAATAACGAGATGTGTTAATAAAATTCCATGTAACTCGACACCTGTGTGCCAATCATGTTCTCTAAAAAATATTGATTCTCGATTAATCATTCAACTGATGGAAATTGAAGAGGATAATTTGAAATTACAGTCTACTCATTCGTTATACAGGATAAAATGTAAAACTTTACCGCAGTTTATTTACTATTGATTTCCGATTAAAAGAATACTATGCGATTTGTTTATTTTATTTTCACATTAATTTAACAAGATACGTCCATCATGTCACGTTTCCTAACTCAACTGATATATAATGTAATCTCATGTCTCAAAGTGTATTTATACAAATTCTAATCCCTAATCGTAACCTCCACACCGTGGCTATTTCAAAGTATTAAATAGTAGAGTAAACCGACGTAAATTGAACAATGGAAACTCCAAAGTAATAAATCATTTATTTTATACAATTAATTAAATAATTTTGAGATGAACTTGACTCTTCCATAATCATAATTCGATTATTAAAAAGAGTTATCAGTAAGTAAAAATTATTATTACAAGCAATCATAATGAAGAATCCCCACAAAAGCGGCATAAATTAAATTTATGCAAGAAAAAACACTACAAAATTGCTATTAGTAATGTTCAAATTATGCCGCTTGAAATAGTACAATATTCTGGTACTACTTGGAGGGTACTACTGTCGATAGTGCATCACACTTTCAACCATGACGTTTCTTTATACCGTAACCTAATGATTATGACGGCGGCATTTAGCCACATCCACTGCTGGATCTTGTCTATGATACTATAACGACCAAATGTTGACATTTCGCAGGCTCAGCCATAGAGATAATAAAATTACAAGTAGACAAACCATCGGAAATGTGTTATATGTGCAGTAGATAATCAGCTGTCAGCTAGATAGAGTAAAACAACTATTGGATATTTCATTCCCACCAGCTACTCATGTTACTGGGCGGGCAGTCCCTCCGACCTACACTGTAGTGCAAAGCCGGAGGGTAGGGTATAAGGCCCTCTTCAGCCTCTTCAGGAATCGTGGGAATGGGTGGGTGGTGTGGTTAGGGAGAGAAAGATGAGACGGACGAAATGAAGACAGAAGAGAAGTGAAAGATTATCTGTGGAATATTACTACTCCACTATATGTTTAAATGGTCCAAGGAAACCACAGAAAATTTGGACTAAAGCAGGCGGAAGAATTGTACCGGTGATCTCCTGAATTCTAAGCAATCATGTAAACCACTAAACGACACCGCTACTTATAGAACTACAAGGGACTTACCTTCTCTATTCTATTATCTACCTATGTGCTCAACAAATCAAATAGTTGGTAATTTTTATTAAAATTATCCGACTAAACAGCAAAATCCTGGATGTCGAAAGTAGGCGTGTTAGTTCCAACCTTTAATTAGATATTCCTAATACTCAGATAATTCCATAATTTTGTATTATGAGAGAAAATTACGTTACAAATCTAGCTACAAGCTAACACCAATAATACATAAAACATTATTATACAGTGATGATAATTATTAAATATTCAAAATAGTACAAGATGTAAAAGAAATTTTATGCAATTAACTAATGAAAACAATCATCTTCTAGCGCAACAACCTCTTTCATACCACATCTGTTTGGCAGTGGTTCTGGGGCAACAGGAAGATTCAAATTATGTAAAAGCATAAAATAAAATGAAAAAGTGCTAGTCTTTTGAACAAATTAATGCTAATACGCTAACTCTTATATTTTGGTACCATTAATTAATTAATTTTTTATTTAATTTCATTTTTAATAAATTAAACTAAAATGAGTTACATATTATAACTGATAACAAAAGTAATGGAGGACGTTTTGGTTCATAGAATAATGTTCAGGAATATTGCTGTTGGTTACTTTTTGTAGAATGTGAAACAGATTCCATCCTTGATGCTCTTACAACAAGGAGCATAAGGTATTAAAGGATATATTTGGTAAAGTTAATAAAAGTACAATTATGACGCAAATCTGTTCACATCTTCATTTTTCGCTCGCTAAAAAACTTTCCTTGTAATACCACAGTGCAGATACTCATTTCGGCAAGAAGCTCTTACGAATTCTTTTTGGAGGACGGCTTGCGAATTTCTTTATTTAAAGGAGCTGTTTTCCGCGAATGTAGTAAATTATTCATGAGTAGGGAATTCATGTGCGCACTTTCCTAGTGGTACAACTGCACGAAACGGTATAATAAACAGCAGGACTTACGATACGACTGCAGCCATGTTTCGACTTGTATTCCATTGCAAGGCGTTAGAATAAATATTAAATTGCAATCTCCGAAATGAAATATTTTTTGGGGGTCGACTATGCCTGTATCGAGAGCTCTACTTATATCATTGTTCCCTTTACCAAGAACACTATTTTATCACTTATTTACTAAATAATAAACAGCCGAAGTTTGTTGGGCAAATGCAACTACGGGGCATGTTTTTTAAGTAAGTACCGTTTTGAAATTCTGCCGCTGCACCACATGCGCACCTATGCACTGACGTCATTACAGTCTGGTTCGCCCTTGTTTACTAAGTTTTTAAGATGCCTCCGATAATTGTGTGTCTCGCCGACTGTGAGGTCCGGGCTGTTATACGATTCCTTAGTGCTAAAGGACTAAAGCCGATTGATATTCATCGTGAGATCATGAGATCTGTGCAGTTTACGGACAACATATTATGAGTGATGGAATGGTAAGAAAGTGGGTGAGAGCATTTAAAAATGGCCGCACAAATGTGCATGATGAACAACGAAGTGGGCGTCCTTCAGTCGTTAATGAAGATTTGGTGCAGAAAGTGGACGAAAAGGTTCGAGAAAACAGACGCTTTACGATTTCCTCCATGTGTGATGACTTTCCTCAAGTTTCTCGTTTCTCGCAGTGTTTTGTATGGTATTGTGACCGAGCGCTTGCATTACCGATTGCGCACGTTGTGTACCGAAAATGTTGACGGATGTGCACAAAACCAAACGTTTAGGAAGTGCATTGACTTTCCTTGAGCGGTACCACAACGAAGGTGATGATTTCTTAAGCCAAATTGTTACGGGTGATGAAACAAGGGTGGCCTACGTCACACCAGAATCAAAACAACAGTTCATGGAATGGCGGCATTCAGATTCACCCAGTTTAAGCAAACAATTTCTGCCCGGAAAATCATGTTCACAGTTTATTGGGACAGAAAAGGAGGAAAAAGAGTATTGCTCGTCGTAATGAGACAATCAATGCGGCAGTTTATTGCGAGAGAATGAACAATCTGTGCCGTGCAATCCAGAACAAAAGACATGGCAAGTTGGGCAAGGGCATCGTTTTGCTGCATGACAATGCCCTTCCGCATGTGGCTAATCGGACCAAAGATCTCTTTGGTCACATCTTTTCACTGGGAAACTCTAGATCATCCTCCGTACAGCCCTAATATGGCGCCCAGTGACTACCATTGTTCCTGCACTTGATGAAACATCTGGGCAGTCAGCGGATTCAAGACGATGGCGAAGCCGAGACAGTTGTGATGCAGTGGTTAACAGTTAACAAGTCAGGCGGCAGAGTTTTATGAGAAGGGTATTCAAAAACTGGTCAAACGTTATGACAAGAGCCTCAATATTGAAAGAAATTAAGTAGAAAAGTACATTAAGGTTTAGGCTTTCATGTAAAAGTAAAATTATTAAGATATCTTTGACGTTTTTTATTAATTTTAAACGGTACTTACTTAAAAAACATACCTCGTATATCACCCTATTGTTCCTTTTATTTTATCAATTTTTACAGATAAACTGCACAATAGAAATGAAAAACCAATTTACTAATTATTTTATCAATTTTACAATTTAAACATTAATTTCAGTTTAATCATTCATTCTAATTTAATCTCGATTCATTTTTACAAAATTACAAGTCCCTCTTGAAATAAATGACGTATGATCATACAAACCATTAATTCAGTTCTGTAATAGGGACCAGATCTCTCTGTGCTCATAGGATCCTCAACTTCCAACGTAATTTTGAACAGAAACCACAAACGTCTTAACACCAAAGTAAACGTAAAAACATGTTAGCGCTCTCAGAACTTGTGACCGGATAGTGGAAAGGATGGAGGAAGAAGACGAAACAAACGATCATGCTTATTCCCACTGTATTACAATATTAGTTAGGGATGTAAAATGTTCTAGTTTTAGAGAAATGCAAAACATAAAATTAAAAAAAGATTGACTCAAGATAGGAAGGAGCAAAGGGTGGGTGTACAACCAGTCTTCGGAATGCGACTCTCTGAAAAAAAAAAACTAAAAAAACTTTTGGGTGTTTCGTTCCCACCAGCTACTCGTACTGGTGGGCGGACAGATTATCCTACCAACACTGTAATGCAAAGCCGAAGGGTAGGGCGTAAAGCCCTCTTCAGTCTCCTTTAAGAAATCGTGTATATAGGTTTAGTTATTTGTTACTTCGTTTCACGACAGTTTAAGATTGTAGTTATTTGTATATACAACCGCATTATAGTGAATTAAATTCTTTATACAATTTGAAGAGTTGATTTCATTTAATGTAGTGCAGCAGTACATGCCGAAGAGCAGCACAATACACGCTTTTGCTTACACCCTGCTTGCTGCTAGCCAGTACTCTCCCAATAAATTCAAAAACATATTCTGAAGATCTTCAGAAGGGTAGTGTTGTAAATTTTATTCCTCGTTAAAATTTGAAAGTGATGGGAACCCTATCACCTAGTAAAGGAGGAAATGCAAACAGTGTGTGGTCGTTGGTGATCATGTTCAGTAAATTTAACGTACAAAATGCTCTTACAAAATAAATTTGTGACTCCCCCGTGGATAATAAAATACGATAAAAATGCTTGTTACACTCACCAGGCTCTCGTACGCGAATGATGTGCAACCAGATATAGTTTAGTGCATTTTAAACAGGCAATACCCTTGTCAGTAATGCCAATTTGAATGATTTATTAAACAAACTTCAGCTCATTCCACCGTAAATACTCGGACAAAATTTATGTATTGAACAGGGTAAGTTGCCCATAAAACGTGAACTTTTGCGATTTTCACAGAAAGTATAAATTGAAAAAATCTTTAGGGAGATGGTTGACATATTAATAACTTTGTTCTTCAGCAAAGAAATCGAACACTTAGACATACATATGTATTTGAAAAACTAAAAGACAGAAGTCGATTTCGACTGAATAACTATTAACTATTAGCGATTATCAGCAACACGAATTCGTCCCCATTTGAAAAGCAATCCTTTCTTAATTATACACGGATTGGCCCCCATGGTTAACGCGCTATTACCCAGAAAACGATTGCAGCGTTGCCATATCTGAATTTAATTTTATTCGGCCCACCCTAACATTTTTCAATTCTTTGAAGTTCTGGAAAATTTTTAAAAAGATACTTTTATAAAATAAACTGCATTTACTTAAAAATTTTGTTAGAAGTTTGACAAAAATAAAGTTATTTATACATTTGTTGTTGTTGCCCTACTTAAGAAGGGGTAAAATAAGTAACAACATTTTATTGGATAATTATAATAATCGACTATTGATATGCCCTATCAGCAACAGGAACTGGTTTCAAGAAGGGGTTTATGGTAGAGTTTGGGGATGCAACAAATAAATATAAATACATTAAAAATTGTTTAATTATTTAGTGTACGTTTAGGTATAGGTATAGGTATAGGTATAGATATAGGTAGTATTTATGGCAACCATGTACGTTATTCTGCTTTATTTTGTGCTTTTCTGGGAATTTACAATAAAACTGTCGCGGGTACGAATTCGTGTATTTACTTTTCATCATTACCAACCGTTCCCAGCAGTACTTACTTTGTGGAGACGAATTCGAGTGCAGCCTAACATCTAGCCAAAACCTGTAGTCGCCTCTTTAATCGTTTCCCAATAATAAGAAAAAAATCATAAGTGTACCTTTCTCTCTTTTTTAAATGTTTTATGACCATAAAGCAATTTTAGCTCTCCCTGATCATTTCTTCAATATTCGTACCAGTCTTCAATTATTCTGGATCATATAAAATGAATGTCTTCAGTTAAACTCAAGTGAGAACAATACTACATAATAAATAATGTCAACGTAAAAGCTGAGCATCAGATTTCATTTGTCGTTTACTTCTGATAATATTTACACGTACGGTTTCGCTTTTTTTTTATCTTTGCCGAGAACACATTTTACTTCACGTTACTACCTCCAGTAGTTCGTTGTTTAGTAAGAAGTGGTCGCTTTCTATTTACCAACTTTTAATGAAGGTTCGAAAAACTTTTTTGCTTGACACTGGTTAAATTTCCGGTCACTGATAGAAAGTTAAAAGTTGTACGGCAAATAAAATTACTTTTTCTCTAATCGTAAGACTGCTTCTGTTTCCTTAAAAAAATCTTTCAAATTGCACGAACAACCTAGGCGAACTTATCTTTATACATCATAACTCATATTCATTTGAATTTGTACAGATAGCGTGTTGATTTTTAGTGACAGTAAAAGAAATAAGAAAAAAACACAAACTCGACATAATAATGTGAAAACTAATGCATAATAATTAAACTTATGCATGTAAAAAATATGATTCTTTTTAATTCGATTTGCCGACGTCTGATTTTTTCAATTTTTAATTTTATTCATCGTAAGACCTATTTAGGCTTTGCAACTAAAAAAATCATCTAGAGATACAGTAATTAATAGAGTGGTGTGATACTAACAAACAGATCCATACATGCCAAAAATCGTTATTTGCCTGAATGCAAGGATATATGACTTTAAAATATGAGGGTGGATCAAATATAAACGAGTCTTTTTAAATTGTGCGCCGGATATATGATGTTCAAGGCGCATCCGGGCGTTAGGAACTTGAAGTGGGGATATTAGGTGGCACGGAAACGACGCGTCGTATTGCTGCGTTCGCTTGGTTAATAGTCATCACAATGAGTGATAAAGAGGTGCATAGCATAGAGGTGTTGCCAACGAATTATTATTGAGTTTCTTACACGTGAAACCGGCTGAAATTTTGCGCAGATTGCAAGCACAATTCGGAAACGAAACGCTGCACGTGGCCATGTGTAAAAGTTTGGTGCAAAGAATTTAACAATGAGCGTAATCGTGTAATCGTATCGAAAATGTAAATCATCCTCGTCGTCCGGAATCGAGCCGGTGACCTCCCGAATGATAAGAAATTATCTAAACCACTGGACCACGCCTCTCGTTCTTTGCATAGTACATCATTTCTTCTTATATGCTAATATTCTTATGTTTAAACCAAAGTGGGATCTAGGAGGGGATTAATTACGAATTGTTGGTGGTCGTTAACTAGAATTTTATTTTCAGGGATTGCCTTTTTATTTCTAGTTTCGTATCTATCTAGGATAAAATACTCCCTTTTGTCGAGATAGCATATTTACGTTTTCTAAAGTAAATATATGATTTTTATTTATACAATGGGTAGATAGACCCGTAGTGTGATCATTATATTTAACACTGCGTATATATTTAAAGAACCGGGTCATAATATTCTGTTTAGTTTTCCGATATAAGTAGCAGTACAATTCGCACAAGATATTTTACAAACACCTTTTCATTTTAGATAATCTGTTTTATTATTTACTTTATTATTTACCAGAATCTTACTTAGGGTTCTATTGTTAAAATAAGCTGGGTTGATATTATTGCTATTTCTGTTAAGATAAGATATATTTCATTGTTCTATTACAATTAGATAAATCATCCTTTGGTGTCTTTGGTATAAGAAGCTTAGTTAATTTTCCGAATATCAAGTAACTCAGGAATTACTGGCAAAGAGATTAAATCTGCGAATACATACGAATACGGATAATTCATTGTGCGGATGTAGAGCATGTTAAAATTTCTCTCGGCTAAATGTATGTAAGTTAATCCAGGTTCAGCTTTAGATAGCAGGCGAACAAACGGACCTTTGAACGGAGGGGGTTGTGTGGCGTGTGTGTATGTGTGAGAGTGAACCCCTGATGTACACCGCGACCCTGATGATGAATGTGCTCCACGTTAACATATGCCGAATGATGTATGAGTTCCGTTCGAATCAACATCGGAGTATTACGTTCCAATTTGAAAACCATAAATTCACTGCAGCATTGCCGGCCTGTAATGCTGGCCCACTTAATTTCGAATTAAGGGCTTCATTTTACCTATCACACTGGTGTAATATGTTAGTCAGCAAAAATTTTCTGTCCATTTCTGCCACCATTATCCAAACTCGTTCATACTTAGTGTAAGTATCTTTTATAAAGCCAGTCTGACTGTCATTCGGAAATTTTTATTAAGTATTAGCTGATTCCTGCGGCTTCGCCCGTGTGGATTACTAAAATATATTAGACTATTATCGGGGCTGGAGACGTGAAAACAAGCGACGGACAGTTGTTGGTCATGCGCGAAGCAGCAGCTCCTTGTACTGCACAAGCGCATCGCGTTGTTTGCTGCCGTCTTTGACCATCGTTATCGTTTAATTAACGTGTATGAAAAATTCAATAATTTATAGTTTTATATAAAATTGGAATATAGTGTTAAATTTTTATTAAAGAAAACACTTATTAAAATTCACAATTATTTATTAGAAAACTCTAATACATGCGTTTCGACCTTTCGGTCATTATCAAAGAGACAATCAGAGTGTACTAAAATTAAAGAAGGCTGCGAAAGTATCTATTTGCAGGTATTATAGGCTGGAAATTACGATATTACCTGCAATCGCACGGAATATAGGGCTTTTATACTTTTCAAGACTTTTGAATTTCAAATTTTTCCAAGAAATTTAACTTTTTACTTTTGTTTTGAATATGGAGGATTGAAAAATTATTTTTGTTTATTGTGTGATTATTTTCTATGCAATGTTGGGATAAACCAGTATATTTTTTGTTATGTAAAATCGATTTTTCCTGCTCTTGCCATCTATTATCAAAATTTTGGCCAGTTTTTCCAATATAGACGCCATTACAATAAACACATTTTAATAAGTGTTTTCTTTAATATATTATTACAATGTTTCACAATGAATCAACCGCAAAATCTATTGATATTATTAAAAGTGTTAATTATTATTTGAGATAAAAGGCCAAACGCCTAGGGCTTAAAACTAAAAGAAGATTGATGAAAAAATTAAAAAATAGTTTTCGAGTGTCGCGCACACATCGACGAACCTAGCTATAATTTTATTTATAAAGATATTAAAATAATGTATCGTTCATTATATCTACGTTTTTCGCAGTCAATATACAGAATCAGGCATTCCCATCGGCTAGCTAAACAGTTAGAAAATTGTATATTTATATATTTGTAAACATAAATTAAATGTTCTTCTACAATTTATATACAAACAGTATTTATTGTATTAGTGTTTTCTTTATCTTTATTTTTAAAATCAGAAACGCTGACTATAAATATTTTATCACATCGAAAAAATGAGTTAAAGGCAATTATAAAGGTTTATAGAAACAAACCAATAGTTAATTATTATATGTATCTTCTAATTTAATAGAATACTTGAATGTGATATATACCAAATACTGTATACTAATTAAAGAACCTCAAACTCATAAATATATCAAAGTGGTAGGGAGAAAGACCCAAACAATTTGGCTGAACTTCGTTAGCCACCTTAAACAGAATTGTTCTTTAAGGCACCTCGCTGTAGTTGTGAACTGCTGATTCTGTAAAAGTGTAGAACATCCCCCCAGGCCTCCATTTTTGTACCGTTAACGAGTACAAAAACATTTCACAATCGAATGTAAAATAGAGCACGAGCAAGGTTATGACGTGAGAGTAATATAAACAGCCATTATAAATAAATACAGACTACAGATAGATTGGTTAAACGACTAGTAGAAGAACTAAATATACAACTAATTAAGTAAATCAAACTGTACCTCAAAAGAAAACATCCTGATGAAGAGAACTAAAATGACAATAAACGCTAAAAGAACTAAATAAAACATGCTCAATGAACCAATTAAAACATTAAACACCACAAAAAAAGGAGCATGTACAATTAAAGGGGCAATGGACTACAGTTCGGTCCCCTAATAAAACCAAGATCGAAGACTAAAAGATTGGTTGGTGTTCTGTCGTAACTGCCTTAGGCTTGCTGATGAGTACCGATAAGTTCGAAATCGCGATACACGTCTGGCAGTTTCAGCAGAACACTAACCACTCTCATAGTTGTATGTTTGTCAGATTTATTATACCTAAACATTTTATTATTTTGTATCATATAGCAACTGTTTAAGTACCAGCCTAGTTTTTCCAAATACGTTGACTTCTGTTTGTAGACCAGCTGAATAAACATCCCCATTCAAATTTCACTTTACATATAATAAAGTGTTTTTCTTTAGACTCGCTGGAAAATATTCCCATATAAATAACATTTTAATTAGTGTAATTGTTAGGTTAAAATAAACTTTGGAAATTACAAGATTTCTTATTGATCCTTCGAGTTATCATTATTAACGTGGTACATCATTACACCCGTTCGATATAAGTGATAAAACACAACGACAGTAAAAACAACCAATATATGTATAGGAAATCGCGCGAATTTGTAACACTAATGCTTTACACGGTCCTTTATTAGGAGATGCTTTGCCTTTATGGAAATTGCCATGTTATAATAAATTACATTTCATTGTAGATCTATAAACTCCATAGTGCCTGAGATTTCAAACTAGTAAAATTTATCCATTTAGCGTTCGCGTTAAAGATTCTGATTTAATTCAAATGCACTCATTTTCTCGATTATACTGCTTGCAAATTAAATATCCATTTGTGACTAAATTAGATACCAGTGTAAACACCGATTTTGACCGTTGAACGTGAGGATAGTTCTATATTAGGAGGTTTTGGCATTAAGTGTTTAATTTAATAATGACTTAACCGAATTCGACGTCCAGCAGAGAGGAAAGGAGCCTTTTGCAGTCCAAAATTTCGTTAATTGAGACAATTAAGACCGTCTTAGTGGCGGACGGCGCCGCGCCAGCAGAAACCCCAGCAACCCAGCATCGCTTCGCACGCTGCTGCTGCTGATACATGTATAAAGGATCCCGGCTCTCAGCTACGAAGACTGTCAATAAGACTGGCTCGGTCATAATCACATTATCGCAGTACGGTATCATCCTCAATATTAATTCCAAGGGTGTATTATAACACAGCCGAGAAACGGCTTTTGTTTTGTTGCTGTTTTTCCCTCCGTAATACGATTCCCATCGATTGCAGGGAGATCGCTCGAAATACGTTGGTAATCGTATCATTATTAATAGAGATTATTAGTTTGTTCATAAAGGCGGTACTAATCCACTTCCATTGTACTCGCCCCCAATGTTGCAAAATAAATGGAGTGTGTTACAAAAATTATCTTGATCCCAAACCGTCTATCGATCTAATAACCACCCAAATATACAGGGTGCATTATAGTAAAGTTTAAGTATCCCTCAGGGTTACAAGTAGCTTCTTAACGGAGTTGTAGCAATCAAAAATATTTTACACTGTAAGATCAAAATAGTAAAGGCAACTTAAACTAAAAATAAATGGATTTTGGTTTTCACACCCATCGAGCGGCTAGGTATAATGCTCTAGATCATTGTTTAGCATCCGGGAGGTCACCGGTTCGAACTCGGGTCCAGCTGCTCTGTTCCAAGTTTTCTGTGGTTTCCTTGGATCATTTAGGCAAAATTCAGTAATATTCCACAGATAACCTTTCACTTCTCTTCTGTGTTCATTTCGTCCGTCTCATTTTTCTCTCCCTAACCACACCACCCACCCATTCCCACGATTCCTGCAAGGAGGCTAAAAAGGGCCTTGCGCCCTACCCTCCAGCTTTACACTACAGTGTAGGTCGGACGGACTGCCCGTCCACCAGTACGAGTAGCACAATAAAGTTTAGTTTAACACACTGACAGTCAACAAATAAAATTCCTTTCACCTGCTAGAGAATGTGTGCAGCGCATCCACATATTTATTATTAATTCATTATGATGTTTTAAAATAGAATGTAATACTACCTCCAACTTTTCCATGGGTAAATCTTAAAGGTCACATCCCTATAATCAATGACTTCTATGTTACCTACAACCTGTCAGCTGATTAATGTAAATAACTAATTTAAAAACAAGAGTCACAGGTATCACTTTAGAGTATTATTTCCTGAAAAACAGATAAAAGTATCCGGTAGACGTTATAATCTGTACATTTCTCTAAAAACTGAAATTAAAAAACAGCGCTATAAACAATATATTGTTTGATATCTTATTAAGCTGTTGGACGGC
Organism: Agrilus biguttatus; assembly: GCA_963921985.1. Classification (NCBI taxonomy): domain Eukaryota; kingdom Metazoa; phylum Arthropoda; class Insecta; order Coleoptera; family Buprestidae; genus Agrilus; species Agrilus biguttatus. Next base: position 35,244,881 of record OY998117.1, read on the forward strand.
TTAAGGATAAAAAAAATTGAATTGAAGGCGACCTAAATCTAGAATTTCGATGGAAACTACGGCTGACATTTTTGTCATCTAAGAGGTCAGATCTTTTATCTTTCAAAAGTACCAGAAGATGGTTGTTTGTCCATCGCTGTTTTAATTTACAAGCCTTAGAATAGATAATGAGCATAATTGTTTCCAGGTAAACACCGCAAATCAACTATTCAAATACTATACTATTTTTCAAAATGTTAACGCTATTAATAATTTGTGGTTAATACGCGCCAGACGGCCACGCATATTAACTCGTTATAATACGAATTAGCCTAATTATATGCAATCATAATCATCACATCAAGTATCAAATAAGATAAAACTATAAAATATTTCAACGTTTTTTATAAAGCGACAATAACTTCATCACGTTGAAGTCATCATATTATCAAAAATAGATTGTAATGGTATAAACGCACAAACAAAAATAATTGACGCACATTCATGCAAAATGACCAATGTAAATCAGTAATACAGGAATCAAAGTTCAACGCGTTTATTATATATCATCGGGTTAACATTTATTTCTACACATTTCTATACAATGGGTACTCCTACAGGAGCAAGATGTGGAATAATCATTCATTGTTTTCCACGTAGAATGACGTGAGTATCTCATTATAAAATACTTGAACGTGGGAAGCGCGTAATTACACTTTATTGGAGACATAAATCTCTGTGAGAAGATATGCCATGATGTAGGCCATGTTCAGTTACTAAAGTCATTCGTTATACCGTTGGGGAAAATATTTAGCCGACCACGTAAAATGTTAACTGTAATCCCTTCTAGCAAAGTATTACGTACTACAATGCGAAGTTCTGCTAAAATGTACGTACCCCTCTACATTGGCGGAGCAAATCTTAGTAACAGCACACCCAACAAGTGATAGTATAGGTAGTACTGGAATCTATTAGTTCGATAATTACAGAGGAATACAAACCCCGCCTGTCGTAGCTATAGTCGTCATCAACATTTGAAACACATGTAATACAAGCTCCCTATGGTCGATTAAAGTTTTTCCTGTAGTGTATGTACGTATTGCCTACCTCAAAAATGTCTTCATTTCACATTTAATTTTTTTTTATTGGTTCTATTGGTCAAATAAGAATGTGCTTAAGAAATATGTTTATTGAACAAATGAAAAACAATTGAATTAATGATTGATGCCATCTGGCCCGCTATTATCTGTTTCTCAAAAAATGCAAATCCAGCAAGGCCATAACCGGTTTCGATCTATGTATAGTAGCCACCATAGCCCAAAAGCAAAATAATAAACTAGAACAGTAATGAACAGTATTTGTATAAAATTTCTTTTCTAATGAATAATTAAAAAAGAAACATCGAACCTAAAAATCTACGAACAAAGTAAAAAAATTTCTAATGCTTAGCACGTCTAGTTGCTTAAGATTCATTGCTGCAGCAGTAAATTGGTGTAAAAATTGTGGGACTATCGTAACAAATCTTACAGAATGGTACATGAAAATACTAAAGAATGTCGAAATGTATATTTGAGAGTCTGCAGCCGCAACATGCTGATAAGACCCTGCATTAGGGCTATCAAATTGCAGTTAGTTCTCCATCGTGCTTGCTAAATGTTTCTCGTATATCTTCGTTATTGGGATTGTGCTACTTGCTTGAAAAGGAATTTTTAAAATTAGGAGACATTGCAGTCTGAGCCAAACTTTTATCTTAAACGCGATGTACTTACAATGCCAGATTCTTTAAAATGTCTTTTAGTACACCCAAGCTTCAAATATACCCTATTAGATAGTTTTGGATGATTCAAAAGTACTAAAAATACCAAATTCGCCTTTAATACTGTCATATTGATAATTTTGACAATAATTAAAAATCAGACATAAATGCAGTATGTAACATTTTCATATAAACTGCAGTGGTGTTTGATGCATACAGTCACAACAGCATGTGCAATAATTTTGTTTAAGGAAAAGTATTTGTAAGTATTTATTATTTTTTTGTTTTTAGTTAATATAAGCAACAAATGCTTACTAAATATGTAAATGACCAATAAAAAAATGAAAAATGGCAAAGGTATTAGGCGTCATGTTCATTAAACAATTATATATGAAAAATTAAAATTCTATGCTGCCTGTACTTATTCAATGAACCGCTGCACTCGGTTTCGTCCCCAAGAGGTAATTAGCGCTTATCAGCAACACGAATTCGTCCCCGTTCGAAAAGCAATCCTTTCATAATTATACACTCCCATGGTTTACGCACTATTACCCAGAAAACGTTGGCAGCGTTGCCATATCTGAATTTAATTTTATTCGGCCCACCCTAACATTTTTCAATTCTTTGAAGTTCTGGAAGATTTTTAGAAAGATACTTTTATAAAATAAACTGCATTTACTTAAAAATGTTGTTAGAAGTTTGACAAAAATAAAGTTATTTATACATTTGTTGTTGTTGCCTTACTTAAGAAGGGGCAATATGAATAACAACATTTTATTAGATAATTATATTAGTCCATTATTGTTATGCCCTATCGGAAACAGGAACCGGTTTCAGGAAGGAGTTTACGGTAAGAAATAAGGTGTCAATAGTTGTAAATCATTTTAAATTCAATTTTCATAAAAAGTTAACAGATGAAAGTTCGCGATGGAAATGTAGGCAGCATAATTGTAAAGCATTTTTAAAAACTAAGGGCGAACTTGACGGAGTTCCTTTAATATGGGATTGTGTTCTGTTACATAGTCATGAAGAAGACACGAATAGAAGAAACTTAGCTACTTAAAACTGTAAGGCTTGGTAAGGCTTAATTGTGGCTGTATGCTGTGATTTCTGACATTTATTTAATATTATTGTTACGGCATTTTTATATTTCGACAAAATAAAATTCATATATAATATTTACTACTGTCTTTTATTCCAAATTACAAATTACAAGAAGAAATATACTTCGATGATACATGGCAACTATGTACGTTACTCTGCTTTGTTTTGTGCTTTTCTGGGAATTAGAACCAATAAGTTGCAAATCGCGATATACGTAGGGTATTTTCAACAGAATTTTGACCAATAATATAAGCTTATCCCAATAATAGTTTTATAAATTCATGAGATTGTCAAGTCTGTCTGTCGAATCCACAAATATAAGTAACACAACCCTTACTCCATACTGTTTCAACTCGGTTAACGAACCGCCACTGAATCCAAATAAAAATTACTATTTCGATGTCAAATAAGACATAATAAAATTTCAAAAATTCAAATAAGAAACCTAATTTACATTCCTTTAACTTATTTTTTACTTTTACCTGACTTGTTGGCCTAAATTCCTTAACATCATCCTCACAAAATATTAAAATTTAAATAAAAAGTTATAAAATAAATGTCAATCTAATGAGTTTCGTAATAGAGCTCCGAAATCCTTTTGATCTCTTTTTTAAAGGCAAATTAACAAAACAAAATGAGTAAAATTGCCTAATTGGGATTTGAGAAAAATATAGCTCGCTTTATCTTACAATTAAAGACCTCAATTTTAAAGTATACACAGAATTATTAAAGGTATCCACTTTTTATTAACAAAAAAAAAAACATTTTACGTCAAATTTTTAAAAGATGAAGCGACACTGTTTTGCTGGTTTTTTTACCTGAGTAAGTAACACAATAAAATCATAATTTCTTTAACTTATCTTCAAAAGAATAAGAAATGTATATGTTAATTCGTCAAAACATCTTCTATAATTTTATAATGTTACAAATTAAAGGGGTTTATGGTAAAAGTATCAAACGATATAAAATATTTTAGATATAAGCTTGTATAGGGGTTTTTTGGTATTAATCATAAAAGGGGGGGAATCGAAATTAAATCATTCGAAAGGTACTATGTCATAAGAAGTGCACAAAATATATATGTTACCGCTACGGTAAATAAAAAGTAAAAAAAAGGTATTACATCGGCCTGGAATCGAACACGAACCTCCTGGCAGGCAGAAATCTTATATATTAAGAAGTAGCCCAGGGCAAATCCTGAACACATCCAAATACTTACGAACTGGTCCGATTGTAACAATTTTATGTTTCTGATTGTTTAAATAGTCAAAAGTTGAAACTATTTAATTGGTATAATTTTAATTTTCCCCATACAAAACCCTTTAACCAACCAAATGAAGGCTGTTTATTTCGTGAGAATAAAAATACTTCTCAGCGTTTGTACTGCTGTACCACATAGAATTAAATTATACTTGAAGGACCAATGTTTACAGTTGAACACACAAAAAAACTATAGAAGTTGATAAGTGTATATTTACAATTATAAACATAAAAGTGATAATTGTTTATGAGGTTCTTTCCCTCAGCTAGTCTATATATGGACTCTGTCTTGAAATGTTATAAAATACCTCATATTAATTTTCTCCCCTTAAACTGGTTACAATAAGACATGATGATGAAGAGAGAATAAAAGAACAAGATAGTACAAAACAAATAACTGCAAATGGAATGTAGCAAGGTAATAAAATAATAATAAATGCAGTTCTGAAATAGAATATTACGGTACCATAACCCTAAATAACATGCGAAATAAGAAATATTATAATGGTTGGAATGTCCATTCCTAATGGGGTTTTTGCAATGTGTAAACTCCTGAATTTAGGTAGAATTTGACTGTTGAAATTGTATTAAGATTTACTAAAAGTGGAACTTAAATAAATGTACTAATTATAATAATGGTGGTTTAAGATATTGAAAAATATGCCTATGAAATATGAATATTAAATGATAAAACTTACAAAAAACATGAGTATATACAACACAACTATACGAATTTTAATATGTAGAAAAAAATGTTTACTGTACCGTAATAAAGGCAAATCGGTCGACATTCGACCAGACGCAATACTAGTATAAATTAAAGTACCTGAATAGAAAGCATTTCATTCTGATTTTAAATGAAAAGGCTTCTTCCGGTTTTCATGTCTAAAATCTACGAATAACATCTTTCGTTTATTACCTTTCTAACGGAATTAGAGAGTTAAAAAGTTTGATTTAACTTCAGTAATTCTATTTTTTGTGATTAAGTTAGCTAATAGAAGGAAAGTTTTCTCGTTGAGTCGCAAGAGTAAGCAATCGTTCTCCAAATGACAGGTAAATGTGCCTCGGACCGGCAAGTAACGACCTACTACCGTCGGTGGGACGGCGCGGCTTGGTGCGATGCGCCGGCAGACGCGACGCGACGCGCAGTTAATAGAGGCTGACGACAATGGTATTCAAAACGACCCACGCCGTTGACATCTTGGCCTGACATAATTTCTTGCTTGAGACTGTCGCGCAATTCCTTATAATTATCTTTGGCTCCGCTGCCACAAACCAGTTGCACGCTTTAATAAATGATAATCTTAAGTGAGTTTACAAATTTCGAACCGAGTACCAGCACAGATTTTGCCCAAGTTATACATCATTCCCCGCAACTGTCTGTTACAAGATAATACGATGGGGGTAGATATTACGATGGTTTGATAGCTCAAACTTTTGGAAGTAAAAATTACTTATCCGTAATCAATGTTAAACAGAGACAAATTAATTAAACTTCCGTTAAACTGTTTTATTAATCGTAACTTTTTTATAAACATGTAAAATAATATTGAACCATATATGTAAACATTTTTACACGTTCATAGGTAACAATTTAGGAAACTACACAGTTGATAACTTCCACAATTTATTAAATAAACTTAACACGTGTTTCGCCAACACTGTGGCTTCTTCAGAAGTACAAAATTTACTCAAAACTACCTAAGAGTAGATGTTTATAAGTAGGGTGGTGAGGGGTTAATACTTACACTATTAGAATCTAAAGAAATTAACAAATATAAAAATACAGACATATTACTCAATGACCAAGTAGATATAAACCCCTCACCACTATTAAATTAAATCTTGTTGATTAATTGTGATAAAGTTTACCTAGGTCAGACAGGTAGGACCTTCAAAACACGAATAGAAGGACATTTGTCAAGTTTTAATAATAAAAAAATGGATTCCACATACGCAGAACACCTCATTAATGAAAACCATAAATTTAATTTAAACTATAAAATTTTACATATTCAGAACAAAAGTTTAAAATTAAGTTTATTAGAGAGCCTAGAAATCAATAGATATTATAAAAAAGACCAAGCATTAAACTATTAAATATAATATAAAAATTCACCTCTATTTTTGGATAACATATATTATACAGCCCCTCCTATTGTTTGTAGATTTAGTCGTATAGGTATATAAATAGTGTGTAAGAACTGAAGTTTGACAAATCATCACCTGATGAAGCCAATGTTTGGCGAAACTATATTATAGTGCCTACAAAATAAAACTGTTTGAAACATTGTGTTTTTTAATTGAAATTTAACTTGACTATTAGATCTTTTCCCTCACTCTAATGAAGATGCACCACCCTACTTATAAACATCTACTCTTAGGTAGTTTTAAGTAAATTTTGTACTTCTGAAGAAGCCACAGTGTTGGCGAAACACGTGTTAAGTTTATTTAATAAATTGTGGAAGTTATCAACTGTGTATTTATTTCAATATGTTGGACTTCCATCAAGTATCCGCTAATTCAATACAATTAATTTAGGAAAAGAATAAGTAGTACCTACATACTGACATTCCACCGGTATTTTGAAAACAAAATAATAATATTGATTTAAATATAAATATGGAATCAACAGAAACAACTACTCCGAGGGCTAATATCCCTACCGGCATTGAATTACACTGTTGATTCCGATGGATTCTTAGACGAAAATATAACACATTCATAAAAGAAGGAATTAAAATCCTTACTCGTCAATACCGGTAGGAGTATTAGCCCTCGGAGTAGTTGTTTCTGTTGATTCCATTTTTATGTTTATATTGATATTTATAATATAGCCTGTAAAGGCCTTTCCGCCAGTGCCCACCTGATGAGACCCGATAAGTCGAAACCGGTCGTGGGATATAGCTTTCGGTTCGTTGTGCCTACTTGGTAGGACGCGTTCTAAATGGGAGATCTTTGATCTTAATATTTAGGCGAATAAGGATTTTAATTCCTTCTTTGTTGTAAATATCTCTGTAAACGAAACGAAATATTCCGAAGAATTAAATAAAATAAAAAAATTGGACAGCGTTGGCGACGAAAACAATAGGAGTTATAGATATCAGTTCGTATCTACTATCTCGTAAATCAAAATAATCACGACAGGATCGGCACGAAGACTTAAGATAAATAGGTTCACTGTCACTACTCCTAGAGAACAAGAAATACGTGCTTTGTTAAAATGTTCCTTTTGGCAGCTTTTTTGCACGTCGTCTGTTAAAGTCGCCGGAAGGTCTCTATCTCGATGGTCGCTCGTAAATTTCCGATGAAAATTAAAACTCCTAGTTTACTTTTACTTCGTGAATTTATTGGGACTGGCGATTTGCTCTGCTGAAATTTAAATTTTACGAGATCACGCATTATGTTAAATATCGTGCGAACATTTAATTTAAAAAGATAGTTAGCGGAAAAGTCTTGGTAACACATTTTTCAAAATAAAATAAAGAAAAACACTTGGAGAAGTTTCACATATATTTATTCAAAAACTCTATGCACATTTCGCCTTGTTAAGGGCATCATCAGGAGTATGATTAATTACTAAAGTTAATAATATATTGGTTAGTTAAATACTAGAACTTTAGGTGTTATAAGCTTTGGGTCTAGGAGGGGGTTGTTACCAAATTTTAACTGGTCGTTTGCTAGTTCTTTATTAACAAAATGGCTTTTTTGATTTCTAATATTTCATAGCGATCTAAGACTTTTCCTCCTTGTATGTGATGTAATAGTTTCAGAGTATTTTTATTACAAGTATGGTTATTTTCTATTAAATGAGAGGAGAGACCAGACCAATGATTATTGTGTATAGCGTTACGAATATGTTCATTACAGCGGGTGGCAATTGATCGTTTGGACATTCCAATGTATATTGTTGAACAGTCAGAGCAGGTTATTTCATATACACCACTTTTCTTAGAATTATCTGGCTTCGTATTTAATTTGTTGTTGACAAGGAGTTTGCTTAAGTTTGAGTTATTAAAATATGCCAGTTTGATTTTAAATTGTTTTAACTTATTTCCTATACATGTGCTTACATTGCCATAAAAGGGTATTTTTTTCCAAATATTATCATTACAACTTGAAATATTTTCGATAGGATAAATTAGTTTATTAAAATTTTGTTTTAATTTTTTCGATAACATCTTGTTAATAATACCCGGATCATATCCATTGGTATATGCTATAGTTTTTATTGTATTAATTTCTTTGATATAATTTTCTTTACTTAACGGTATACTAATGAGTCTGTGTAACATTGAATGAAAACTAGCTAATTTTATATTAATGGGGTGGTTACAACAAGATGGAATAAAGCAATCACTAAATGTTTCTTTCCTGTATATATGAAAATTAATTTTATCACTTATGCTAATGCTAAGATTTAAGAAGTTTAAACATTTATTACCTATTTCTAAAGTGAACTGGATGATTTTCAATTTAATCAACTACGTTATTTCTAAAATTCAAGACAATTTCGAACTAGTGCATTAAGGGTTTCGTGACTGACTTATAAAAACTTCTAAGTAAAATATCTCGCTTCCAAATTAGTTTAGAAACAACTTTTCAGTAAAATCACGGAGCAAAATATATTTTGTACTTTTTTGGAATTTCAATAAACTACATTTAGTCCCAGGCTATTCCGAAAAGTTGCTTCTAGTCTAATTTAGGGTCGTAAAATTCAAAAATGACAAAAAAATGGGTCGTATATGTCGAAACCGATATTCATTCATAAAATGTAAATCGTTTAAAATACCGCTTTATGGTGTGGAGTGAGTCTTCACTAGATATCAGTCTATAACTCCTAAAAAGCGCAATATGAAATATTGTCAAGTACTTAAAATACGACATTCAGAAGATATATATAGAAATCTAGATAATCCTTTTAAGGACAAAATGATGTTAGAGGTATTATTATCTACATAACACATGGGCTGAAAAGTTCTGGGCCTAACAAAACAAACACGTTTTTTTTCAAAATTGGCTTTATTCATCAACGTAATCTCCATCAAGAACAACACAATCATTCCAGCGCCGCTCTGACATTTCGACACCACTTTTGTAGAACAGTTTATCCTTTGCCTCAAAATAAGTCTCAGCTTCAGCGATAACCTCTTCATTCGAGCGAAATTTCTTGCCGGCGACCATTTTTTGGTTTGAGTCTGCGAATAGCTAGCAGTCGCTGGGAGCCAAACTCGGAGAATACGGTGGAATTGCTTCGCAAAATATCAATTCGAAGTTCCATTCATGTAGTTTTTCCATTGTTTTGATGATAAATGACTTGTGACACGGTACTTTGTCTTGATGAAACAAAACTTTTTTTTTCCATATGCGGTCGTTTCTTTGCAATTTCGGCTTTTAAATGCTTGGAGCGTTTAACGCTATATAATTAGTACGATTCACTGTTGATGGTATTTTCCTTCTCAAGATTGTCGATGTATATTACACCACGCACATCCCAAAATAATAAAACCTTAAACATAACCTTTCCAGCCGATTGTTGTGCTTTCGGGTGCTTTGGACGAGGTTCACTAGTTGGTGTCCAATCAGATGACGATCGTTTTGATTCCGGACTGAAGTGATGATTCCATGTTTCATATATTGTCACATATGTTATCGACGCAAAAATTCCGGTTTGTTACGTTTAAACATGGCCGAACACTGCACTTTGAACAGAGCTTTAGCACTCTCATAGTCAAATGCTCATGCAATTTATGTTAAAGCCAACACGTTCTTTTAATAAGATATCTTTATGATGTCAGCTAACTCACAAAATTTCACTTTTCGATCATTCAAAACGATTTTGTGGATTTTTTTTGATGTTTTCTGGTGTTCTGGTGTTCCTTACTTGGACGTCCACTGCGTTCTACATCACCAGTGTTTACGACCTCGTTTCAAGTCAGCAAACCAACGTTTTACTTTCTTTCAGTTGTTTCTGATGGAGCGGAGTCTCCATAACACTTTTCAAACCAATGCTCATTGCTTCGCTAAAACGGTATTTTTTCCCACCGAGAAGCAGTGTAAAATTAAAACACGAATTTTTTTTTCATCTATTGTTTTGAAAATAACAAAACTAGCTAGATAAAGTAACTTAGCACAATAACTCACAAACGAATGAATATAATATTATGAAATTTGAACAGCTGCCTTTTGAAGGTTAGTACTAACTGGAAGAGAGATGAATGCAATAATCCCATCGCCATCTATGTGTTAGGCCCAGGACTTTGCAGCCGATGTGTTATGTTATTCACGGCGTCGCTTATTCTGCTCTCAGACCGAAATTAAAACAAACATCCGGTTATCGAATTTATTGATAAGTGTTCTAAAAAATTAAACAATAGATTTGTCAATTCGTACTCTCAGATTGGTATTGCTAATACTGTAACTTTTGTGAGACAGAAATGAATTAGACATATTCCCAATCGATGAGTTCTTTGTACACATTTTCAACTTTTAAAATAATTATAATTAAATCTGTTAACACAGTGTCATTTTTATTTTGTTCGAAAATCCATACATAAAGCTTAACTCATATACTATGCAACGCAAAATATTGGGACGATCAGGTCCTTGGATTAAAAAAACTTTATATATTATGTTAGTAGGTAGTAATAAGTAATAAATGCAAATGCCATTGTATATAAATACATTTTTATATATTTGCAATTATGCTAAATCAGGAAATCCTGACCAGGACAACATTCAGTTCCACGTCAGTTGTTCCTTACTAGTTCCTGACATGACATGCCTGACCAGGTCCTGCCAAGTTTCTTTAGTCGGGATATATTTAACTATTCATAGAGTTGTAGGTGCCGTTTATGTACACACTATAAGTAGATAATCAATTGAGACGAAAAGATTTCTTTAGATAACTTAATACGGAACTTCGTTGATAATATATTGTTGTAACATTTTGTAAATTAAATCAAAAGCTGTAAAATTTAGGATGATCACCAACGTTTTCTTATAAACGTTAAGGTTTTATAATTTAGATTTTAGTTATTTCAGATATTCTAATTTTTGTTTTGGAAAGTCCTTACGGTCATAATAATAATTACTGTACGGATTATAACATTTTGAATATTCACTTGACATCCTTTTGCTTTACAATACGTAATAGAAATTTTTTTCACTTCATTCTGTAATTACGTTACTTCACAAAATTTGAGCGAATGTTTTAACGGAATGGAGGTAATTATAATTAGTCATAGTGGCAAATAGTGAGGGATGTACGATGTTCTAGTTTTAGGGAAATGTGAACATTGGCTCAGTACAGAAAGGAGTGGCGGTGCGTGTCCAACTGATCTTTGGATTGACGACCTTATAATGAAGTAATTGTTGTATCCAATTATACATGTATTACTTGTTTTAATGAACGTTTGTGGTCTCTTAAAGTTCGTTAAGATTGATTTCAATTGTAATCAGCTTGCCGTGCTTTTCCACTTTCAAATGACCTATCAGTCACATACATATCCGTTAAAAATGAGTTACTCTTTGAGAGTAAGGTTGTTTGCGACAATATTGCCTATTGCAATAATAATAAAAGTCTTTGCAGAATTGAAATAAATGATAACGTAAAATGTTCGAGAAATTTATACATTTGTCAAATGTGAGCATACGATTTATAACCCGCCAGGGCTTTATGGATGCTGACCCATCGCAATAAAATTCAATATCTTGGCAGTTAAAGTTGAAACAGAAAAATAAAACATAGATGTATTATCCACATTCGATGAATTTATAAAAAAAGGACACTTACCACGCCTTACATTAGCTATTATAGCTTCATTTCAAAACAACGGAAAATATAGAAGCTTCAACAAATGTATAGTAAACTCGTCAAGTAATACAATTACAAAATTACTTTTCCGGATTGAAGCTATTGTCTGTTTAGCCAGCAATGATGCATAAAATTGTAAAACATATTACAATCACGAAACAAAAACAGGTGCGATCTTTGAGATCCTTATAGCCAACTTCTGAAAAACAAAACAGGTAAATTCGGTGAGCATGTTGCAAGAAATCCTCAAATCTTCTTCATGCAGAATTTTCGCTTAAACAAAAAACCAAATTTATTATTATTTTATTTTGATTTTCAGATCCATTACAATAATTTCCCTATTACTGGGAAGTTAATAATAAGCAGATATCACAAATATCTTAAATATTATTTCAAATACTTCAATTTTTATAGTATTTCAAATAAAAAACAAATATGTATTTATTATTGTAAAATTAAACTGTTATATTAACTAAGAAATACTTTTTCTAATAGTAGTAACATTCAAATAATAATTAATTGAGACAACATCGATTAATCCATATAAATAAAATGATAGCGAGGTTGTCCATATGGGCGCATCACATAAAGACAACTGGATAAATTTCTGGTAATTTGTTTTTTGTTTTATTCCTGAGATGTTTAGTCTTTATGTCCAACAAAAATTATCACAATTTTTCTATACAATATCAAGTAATTAATTAGTAATATTTTCATGCATGTTAGATAGATTAAGCAATGTGATGCGCAAGTGCGGGAGAAGGAGCTGCTGTTTCTCGCACGGTCAACTGTCAACAGAAAGAATAAATCACGCGGACGAAATCGCGGGAATTAACGTGTCTATATTCAAATACGTTTCATTACATTCATGTATGTGACATTCATTTCCGACATGTCGACAACATATACAAAAAAAAAACTCTTTTGTGTTTCATTCCCACCAGCTACTGTGCTGGTAGGCGGGCAGTCCCTCCGACCTACACTGTAGTGCAAAGCCGGAGGGTAGGGCGTAAGGCTCTCTTCAGCCTCCTTGTAGGAATCGTGGGAATGGGTGGGTGGTGTGGTTAGGGATAGAAAGGTGAGACGGACGAAATGAAGACAGAAGAAAAGTAAAAAATTATCTGTGGAATATTACTGCCCCAGCATTTGTCTAAATGATCCAAGAAAACCACAAAAAACTTGGACCAGAGCAGCCGGCCCGGGTTCGAAACCGGTGACCTCCTGAAGACCACCCGGCTCGATCGACAACATATCTTCAACGTGTCGCTTTGTATGCAGCATGCTAGTTTGTTATGGCGAGGCCGTACACCAAGCTAATATGATTCAGGCATGATACGATATGTCGAATAAAAATTCAATGCGACATTGTTTGTTACAATTTCAAGCGACATATGTCTTTGATCGCTTGATCGGAACAGCGAATATGCATCCGCCAATTCTGATGTGCGTGAAAGAGTTTTTGTGGCCATTTTCTCGCCACTATTGTTTAGAACATGGCGAAAGCAAAATAGTTTGTGACATGTTGTATAAGTGTGCGACCAACCTTGTATATTTTGTGTAATAAACTTAAAAAAATAATGAGTCATGTGGTCTTAATTTAATTATGATCCTTTTGTTATAAATAAGAAAAGTTTTACTGAAATGTTGAACAACATTAATCACAAAATGTAAAGTGGAGGTTAAGAAAACAAGTGAAATCTGTTTTTCCCGGCGTAAAAATGAAAAGATGATTTGTTACCTTTTGTACCGTTTTTCAACTACGCCGAGGATAATTCAGATTCTTCACTGTTAGCTTTCGAGTACTTAACCACAAAGCATCATTATTGCTTTGAAGCTTTTGAGTACTTGTCTCTTGCCGGAAAGCAATTTCATTAGTGACGCCGACCGTAACAAGATTTGAAGTATTTTGCCGACGCTTAATTACATTAATTAATTTTACTGACGTTTAAGTTTAATTTTGCAGTGCTTGTTTGAAGAGAGCTTTGCTTTTTGTGATATCGATTTATGCTGTAGTTAGATAGTTGTTTTAGGACTGGTTTATCTAATCATTTTTTAGTTTTCGGGATAAAATTAACGATTTAAACAAATCAGTACTAATAGTTTCGACCTTTACTTGATTAAAATCCATAATACAAGGAATAAAAACACCAAACAAGTACATTTTCACAAATTTTATTAAATCATGTAACATGTTTCGCCAAACATTGGCTTCATCAAACATGCGAGTATTTACAGTAGTAAATTTGTAAAAATCTACTTGTTTAGTGTTTTTGTTCCTATAATTCAACAATTTTCACATTCGAAACATTTTATAAGCAATGGAATACCTTACGCAATGATGTTTTTAAATATTGTCCGTCGATCCATAAATAACAAAAAAAAAATGTACAGTTTAAGCCCTTTTCAAGGTCGATATGTACTTATTTCAAACGGACATCCCAAGTAATAAACAGTAAAGACGTATTTTCCCCTATTTAAACTCTGGATTTTTTTTTGTTTTTTGCGTTCGGTATGTTTACAGCTTAGGCGAAGAATACATCTGACAAATACTGACATTTGTTCGCGTTGCTAAGGATTTTCTGTTTACTTACAGGCGTTCGTCAAGTATATAAGGCCCTTTAAATGAATTAATTGTTGCACTAACAGCCAGCAGTACGAATGGACATTTACCATTACGTGTTGGTAGAAATAAGGACTCGATAGAAAATGCGAACCGCGAATGTCTTGAAATGTTGCTACGTGGAAGAATTGAAAACAATTTGCAGTAACGCGCTGCTTTTTGTCGAGAAAGATGCTATCCTTGTTGGTTTTAGCATAGTGAATGAAATTGAAACTAGAAAATATGAGTGAAAATTGTACCCAGTTCATCTTATATAATTATTAACACGAAAATAAAAAGAGAACATAGTAGAAAACGAAGAATTGTTGAATGAAAAATTTTTATTGTCTATTGGGAGAAACTTTTCAGGGTTGATTTTAGATAAAAGCCATTAATTCTCTGTACTTTGAAAAAGCTTTGTATCAAAAGGAAATGTCGGGTTTCTAATCTTTTGAAAACGGGAATAATGGAAATTGTAAACCATTATTAATTAAATCAATGCTTTTCGTGGTGCAATCACTGTGAAACATATTTGATAATTAATTAAGGTATAATGACAACAAAAACACTTGGAATAAAATTTTACAAACTTTTATTAAACGAAATCGTTTCGGCTGTTAAGCTATAATCATAAGATACAGTAATGGTACTAAATATTAGAATGTGCTCTATGGCTATTTATACTTTCCAAACTGGGAAATTGTGTGATGAGTAGGGGTAAGTTGTGATTATTCATCTCTGTTTGATTGTGGACAATATTGACGTTGTTCTCTATTCATTTTTTTAAATTTTCTAATGCTTTATATAAATATAACATCTTACTTTTCGGAATAGAGTGAATTAATTTAATGGAGTCTATTCAAATTTTATGTTGTTTAGAGGAGCAGTGTTCAGATATGCCAGTACAATTGTTAGATTTTTTATTGCATAAATATGTTCTTTTAGTCTGATAGTGACCGATCTCCCTGTCTGTCCTACGTAAACTGCATCGCAGTTATTACAATTTATTTTCAACATCAATCAACATGCCTCTTTCACAGAATAATTTTAATTCAGAATTAGGTCTTCTACATTCTTTAGCTCTAAATAACGGATATGACCCCTCTTGTATTGATCGCTTGGTAAAACGTAAAGAACGCTTTATTATACAAAAAATGCTATATAAACTATTCATAAAAGAAAAATCAAATAAATATTATACAATCAACTACATAAAAAATGTTAGCAGTTAGATTAGTTATATTATATCAAAGTTAGATCTAAATTGTATACAAGTGAACAAATTGAACTTATAAAAATTGTTAGTAAATAATAAAAATAAAATCGACCCATTACAAAAAAGCGGAGTTTATAAAATAAATTGTAATAACTGCGATGCAGTTTACATAGGACAGACAGGGAGATCTGTCACTATCAGACTAAAAGAACATATTTATGCAAAATCTAATGATTGTACTGATATTTCTGAACATTGCTCCTCTAAAAAACATAAAATTTCAATAGACTCCATTAAATTAATTCACTCCATTCCGAAAATAAAATGTTATATTTATATGAAACATTAGAAATCAAAAAATGTATAAATAACAACGTCAATATTGTCGACAATCAAACAGAGATGAACAATCACAACTCACCCCTACTCATCACACAATTTCCCAATTTAGAAAGTATAAATAGCCATAGAGCACATTCTAATATTTAGTACCATTACTGTATCTAATGATTATGGCTTAACAGCCGAAACGATTTCGTTCAGAATATTTAATAAAAGTTGTTAAATTTTACCCAACGTGTTTTGTACTCATTATAACTTAATTAAAACCATTATTGACTGAAAATTTTATTTCGTATAGTGGATCATCATGGCTCATGATGTAGCTCGTAGAAAATGTAATTCTATTCTCAGAAACGGAGAATAATATGATCAAAATGCACTGAAATAGCAAACTGTTAAACATAACTTCAAAGCGAAAAATATATTTAGAACGCGATATTGCGATTGCGATATTGTGTGGTGGTATTTTTATTACATTCATGTTACATAAAAAATATCGACGTTCAAATTACATTCAATATCAGGTTATAATTTTCAAAAATAAACAGAACTGCACACTACAAACTCATATTCCAATTTTACTTGTCAAATATAATTTTAAGAGCGGCTCTAATTTTGGTCAATAAATTTTAGAAAAATTATAACAGGGAAAAGAAATTATTTTTAAACGTTAAATCATACACCTGTTGGTGTTTATTCGCCTCAAAAAAATCGACAGGTAGTGACTGTTAATAAATTAGCTGTAATTAAATAATTAAATATTTAAGCACTTTTTTATTAGTACACTCTATGTACATTTCGCCTAATTAGGGCATCTTCAGGAGTATAAACAGTACACTAAACTAAATTTTAATGCTACGACAGTATATATCTAATTTTTCAGTCATGAACTAGTTCAGGATTTAAGAAGGGGTTGTCTCCAAAAACAAGCTGGTCATTGGCTAAAATTTTATGGCTTTTTATTTCTAATAATTATCTAAAATTTTTCCACCTCTTTGGCGATTTAATATTTTAAAATTATTTTTATTAAACATATGATTTAAATTTATATAATGAGTGGCCAAACCTGTGGTTTGTTTGTTGTATTTTATATTTCTTATATGTTCTGCGAAACCAGTGTCGATATCCGTTTTGGATTTTCCTATATAGATTGCCTGGCAGTCTGCACATAGACAATTAAACAATCTACCTGATTACCTAATTTGTTGTTGACAAGGGTTTTATCTAGAGTTGTATTATTAAAGTAAGCGGGATTTATATCAATATTTCTTAAATGGTTTTCTATATTATTGCTTAAATTTCCGTAGTATGGAATTTTTCTCCATATTTTAACTGGCTTATCTGAATTTGTTTTTATAGGAAAAATAAGATTATTTAAATTATGTTTTGGATTTTTTTGAAAGTATTTTATTGACCACTTCTTCTCTAAAACCGTTATTGACTACTATCGTTTTAATTGTGTTTAGTTCTCTATTAAAATATTCTTGTGATAACGGAATTTCTAAAAGTCTGTTAATCATGGAACGAAAACTAGCTAATTTTATGTTTTTTTTTTGGGTGATTAGAACCATAGGGAATAACGGTGTTGGTATAAGTTTCTTTTCTATAAATATCAAAAAAAAATCTATTTTTAAATTAAAGTCTAAAAAATTTAAAGGCGAGCATCCTATTTCTACTATGAATTGAATATTTTTATTTAAATTATTTAAGTGTTTTAGAAAAAAAATTACTTGTTGTTCAGTGCCAGTCCAAATACAGAATATCATCAACGTATCTTAGTCACAGGTGTATGTCTTATTTAAATGTAATTTAATATAAATTAGGTTCTATTATCAGCAATAAAGCATGTCGTAGATTTCAATGTAGAAATGTTTAATTTAAACTGAAACATACAATTAAGGATATAAATAAAATAAAATGAAAAATAGAAAATAGCAGTGGCTATGGCTAAACACCCACCGACCAAATCATTAGGTTACGGTATAGAGGAACGACCGCTCTGGTGCAAGTTTTCTGTGGTTTCTTTGGATCACTTAGGCAAATACTGGGGCAGTAATATTCTATTCCACAGATAATCTTTCACTTCTCTTCTGTCTTCATTTCGTCCGTTTCATCTTTCTCTCCCTAATCACACCACCCACCCATTCCCACGATTTTTGAAAGGAGGCTGAAGAGGGCCCTTTCGCCTTACCCTCCGGCTTTGCACTACAGTCTAGGTCGGAGGGACTGCCCACTCACCAGCACGAGTAGCTGGTGGGAATAAAACACAAAAAAGGTTTTTGTTTTTTAGGTTAAGATGTAAGTGCTATGCACCCTCGACAACGATATCTAGCCCTCCAAAATTAGATGGATTCAACTAATCTTTTCTAGTGGTAGATACAGTGCCGTTTTCTTTTGGTTCAGATTAAAAGTCCAAACGCTTTTTCGTTTCCCATTTTATCAACATTATATTAGTTTTAACGTTTAACGAAAATTTAATGTTCCCCAGGAATAAACAAACAAATTCCATGACGGTTTAGAAATCAGTTGGTGTGTCCTTACACCTTCGCAAAACCAAAACGGGACATACACATTTTACTAAGATAGGTGATGAATTCAACGAATTGTGTTTCCTACATCTAATCTTCGTACTCACTCGTATAAAATTAGTTTTTATTAAAGTAATTGAATAAGCTGAAATTCGGTTCGTACCGTTAATAAAATGAGATATTCCTTGAATGAATTAAACGACATCCAACAATTTTAAGGCTTCAATAAACAACATAATAACAAATTATAATAGCACTTGACTCTTGACTATACATTTTCTATGACTCATCGGTCACATATTTCGTGTATACTTCTAACATTTCATCGTTGAAATGTAGAGGCCACGCTTCAAATAAATATACCTCTAGCAATTCAAAACACTCCCTAGTTTTATATTTAACACCGCTGACAACAAGATTAAGATCCGTACTAGATAAATTTAAAAAATTTATTAAAGTGTGTCATTCGCAAAATACATTCTGCAGAATATTTGGTGCATTTGACGCAATTACGTTGCTAAACGTTTTCGGGGCAAATGGCTTTCAGCCAAGAAAAATAATATAAATAAAAGACACAATTTTCATATCTTTCACAGTTAACTCGAACGTGTTTACTTTTGCACTATTAGTAAATCTCACAAGTTCAATAAATCAAGTAAATTTCACTCATAATAGATGTTTACATACATCAAACCTATTATATTTCTGAAACTAGAACAATAAATTAATTAGACACTTGAAAGGCATATAGGTCACACAGGTTCATTCAAACTGAGTGGTACATTAGACGTTTTATGGAAACTAAGCATGTTATAGATTTGAAAATTTGGGAGTAGGGGTTATCAAGGATGGTCTATTTAACTAAAATAATTTCAACTGTCGGGCACTGACGTCAACTTTCTTATTTTAAATGAAATGGTATATTTTTTACGATGAATTCGTAAGAAACATAAAATTTTAAGGTGACTTTGATAACCAACTTGTATGCCTACGATGAATAGTATCTGAGATAATTTAATTTATTGGAAAAAAGTTGCACCGCAACCTAAACTATAAAAAATCATAACTTCCATAAAAAAATGACTTGGAATGTTGAAATTTTTACTAGTTATAGCCAAGTCATAAGGATAACGGCATGTAGAAACTAAGCTTTATAACCTGTCAAGGCGTTCAGAAAAAAAAAATCCCAACTTTAAGCACTTCAAACACGAATAACTTCATTTTTTCACATGATACCTAACATATTTTATTTTGTTATTCGATTCCTTTTTTATCCTCTTCGATACGTTGGATGTTTTACATTCTTTATTTAAAACAAAAACATATATATTTTTTTAAATTGATGATAAAATAATTACGATGGTCTTATTATGGTCGATGCCGTTCACTATAAGCATCTTCAAAGACGATTGTGCTGGAAGCATTGACACCATCGACCTCAGCAAAACAAATGCCTAAAAACCAAATGACACTTGCCAAACATTCTCAAATGGGGTAATCGTATACCTTCTACTCTACAAAAGTGACTGACTGTTTCTACTTCGTCACATGCTCATGCTTCACCAGAAACTGAACCAAATATAAAATGATCTATTCTAAGAATCCAGGTGTTGATGCGTTGTGAAACAGTCAGTAAAATAGGTAACTTATTTTGAAATGTAGCACCTTTTATATTTAAAAGCGTTTCCGGTTTTATTACTTTTATTTTAGGTATGTAAAAAGATATATCCCATTACACTAAGCTTCTCATTGTATGAAGCAATCTGTAGTGGGTACAAATTAATTCAAGAAGTGATTAAATTACTGTATTTAAAATTTACCCTTTTATATCAATATTCCCTGAAAATTAAGAAAATTGTTATAACACTCATTTATAACAGTGAACAATTAATGTTACCGATACTGCTTAATGTATATACAGGTGTTTCTTAAATGAATGAAATTCTAGTAGAATGGAGGTTGGATCGAAATTCGCTGCCTTGTACGAAACCTATCTTAATAATACGTTAGCCTCTAGGAATTTTCGGTTATCGGTTCTAACGAATACCACTAGAATTTTGTCCAGTAAAATCCATGTTTAACATAAACACGAGATTGAACCCGCTGACTAGAACTTTTGTCTGTTAGTTGACATGTTTAGGTTATTTATAGTGTTGTGTATTTTGTTGTTGGGACGTTCTTATCAACAGCGTTTTTCCTTTATTGTTGTCGGCTAACAACCGTCAAAAAGTCAATATCTTAAACATTGTGCCTTGAAAAAAGGTTCGGGTCAGATCCATCAATAACCTAAACGTTATTTCGGAAAAAGAGATCTAGGTCAAATCCGGACAACGTAGTGCTTTATGCGATACACTCGATTCCATTATACAGCATCCGGCTGCGGCTATAAAATGTAAATTGGTTTAAGCGCGTAAGCAAATTCACTCTACAACCTGACCCAAAAGACAAACAACCTGAAGCGAAAACTGTACAAAGTTTCGAAAACTCCATTGTTTACCAAATAAATATGGTGGTCGATGTTCAGGGAAACTCAACTTTTAAACTTTACTATGCCCATCTCTTTGTGCAACCGTGTTGTTTTCAACTGTTTACTACAAAATTAAACTGCTACATGTTGCTACTTAAATTTATATAAGAACTATCCACCTTCTTTTTTGTATGGAAGTTAATAAATCTTTCAAAATTCACTTTCTCTAAATAATAGTTAAAAATCTTCATTAAAGAAATTTGAGCAATACCGGTCCCCTTTATCTCAGCGAGCATCTTCATAAAATTAATGAATAGATTATGAAAGGGTTAGAAAATACATTATTCATGTAAAATAATAGCGTCCCCTGATAGCATTTATTTTTATACCTAATATAGTGAATCCTGCTAATATTTATCGGAAAACAAGGAAGAAAGGTTTATAGTAAGGCCAACGCTACGCAATGGAGTCGTTAAATGTAGACTGGCTGTTACCTATTTAATAATAAATAAAATAACATACAATAAGAATGGAACGCTCATCATCGATTTGTACCAAATTACAATAAAGTGTGCGCATTGCCAACCAATGAAACCAATATGACAAATATTTAATGATACTTAAGGATCTATTTCAACAAGAACATTAATTATTGTTCAGAAATTTGTTAAAATCACCAGATCGGAATGGCAACATAGAACTGTCCAAACCTAAGTTGCTCAATTCAAACAATCCAATTAATATCCAGTAGCTGAGAGTACATATATATATATATACATATCAACTACAAAACTAGCAGTAAATATCAATAGATGGCGGGATCTATTTTGTTAAACATATAACCCGTACAACCACTTAATATTAATTTAGAGTATAAATAATTATGTTAGTTTAAGTTTGTATTATCTTCATCTGATAATTTAATTTAATTTAATGATACAATTAAAAAATATTTGAATAGCTAAATAAATTTATACTCAATTTTTGTATTATGATCTATAAAGTAGAGACGCAATTATTACCTACTTCCAATTATTTTACATTTCAATGAAATCTATAATAATCATCTTTTACACCATGGGTCTGTAGTAAGCTCTAAAAATCGGATACGCATTAATGAATAGCTACAACTACTTAATACTCGCGTCAAATTTCCGAGAATTACTAGACAAACAGGATTTTAAAACCCTCACTTACACTTTGTAATATTTAGTACTACAGATACATCCCAATTAAATTTTTCAATTTCTAGCGCGACGGCTAGTTTCCGTTATTGAGAAATTTTACTGGGTAACTGTATCATAGCAAATTTTATTTCTTGTCGAACAAAGTAATTTTGGGGGGTAATAAAATTCTTTTATGAAAGCAGTTTTTAGGGTCTACTTCATACTTGTTTAATTGTTATTAAAACAGTCCTTTTTATCGTTTGCTTTCCCTGTTTGAAAGACCAGTAAATCTCACCCCTTTTATGTTTCGTTATAAAATTTATATGTATATTATATTTATACCCTTTATAAGACCCTTCCTCAGACAAGCAGACTCATATTATTCATAGAATATTCAACTCAAAATCGTTAGTTACTGGCTTTTAATCGTATGTTCAATAGTTAATTGTTAAAACGGAGTCCAAATAACGCTTTTAATAAAAGGCATACCAAAGTCTTTTTCGGCATTACAAATTAATCATTGTTTTACATTAAAAAGGGGCGTCTTAAGTAAATTAGAGATTGTCTTGTCTACTATGTATTTGCGGTAGATGATAAAAGATACATTATCCTCGAAGTCTAGACCCCATCACTAATAACACGATCCAAAATTGATGTCTAAGCTTCAGACCTATTATAAACGTCGTTAGAGTCGGTATTATAAAGTGTTAAAATTGGTTCTGACCCCTTTATAGGAGTAGCACAGAATTATTAAATTTCACGAAATCTGTAGCATAATATGCTAAGCAAAAATATCTCAGATGTAGGAGTAGCACGTGTACGACCATTAAACAACCACGTATGTATGCCACTCGTGTTTAATAAATAGCACATCAATTTTCTACTTTAGAGTCATAATGTATTTGAGAAAATAGTAGTTCAGACTAACGAAATGAACACCCAATACAAATACATCAATCGCTGTGGTCTAGTTCTTTAGACCAATCATTGCTTAGCATTCGGGAGATCACCGGTTCGAACGCGGGTCCGGCTGCTCTGCTCTAAGTTTTCTGTGGTTTCCTTAGATCATTTAGGCAAATGCTGGAGCAGTAATATTCCACAGATAATCTTTCACTTTTCTTCTGTCTTCATTTCGCCCGTCTCATCTTTCTCTTCCTAACCACACCACCCACCCATTCCCACGATTCCTGAAAGGAGGCTGAAGAGGGTCTTACGCCCTACCCTCCGGCTTTGCACTATAGTGTAGATCGGAGGGACTGCCTGCCCACTAGCACGAGTAACTGGTGGAAATGAAACACAAAAGAGTTTTAGTTTTTCTTCTCTAGTAGGTACACGACGATTTTGGAAGCCATCTCAGTGTTGTTGCTTTCCATTATCTTTCGTACTCCACATTTCTTGGTATTGGGCAGTAATGGCAGTATTTGCCATTTCCTCTTAACTCCTACAATCGATTACGTGTTTCTTCGATTTTATTTACAAATCCGTATTCTAGGACTGTTTGTAACAGACCACATCGCACTGTCTTTACTTTTGATGTATGCAAACTTAAATAAAATAATATAAGAAAAATGACATAATTCTAGGAATTCCTAGCACCATATGACAGTAATAAATGTTACCACCAAAAAGAAGTAAATCGTAAAATACGTTCAATCTTGAAAAGAAAGCGATCTATTAAAATTTCTTCTTCCATACTTGCATGTAAAGTATAATATGTTCCTATAACAGAGAAATGATTGATGTTACAAAGCATCGTTGCCTTTTTGTTAGTTTACCTTGTTGAATACATGAACGTTCAGTGTGTACATACATACATACACACATAAACACACACTCACTGGTTGGTTATAAATGGTTCACTTTCCTTGCCGAGCAAAAGGGCTGACACCGAAATATAGCGAAACGAGATTACATAGCTCCTTCACTTTCGTATCTTCACAAACTTTTCCAGCACACAAAGTTAAACATAATTTAGATTACTTTCTTGTACTCTGTATCAAAAGAACGAGAGCGTTGCATCGCATCGTCTACGTCTAGGACGATGTGCCAGCGACGCGACCGACGCTGACGTTCACAAAGACACGGCGACGGGATGCGCCAGTGCCGTCGGGAGCATTAGGTACTATGCTATTCCATTCGTATTCCCGTTAGATTGTCCTGGGATCCAATAGAACTCGTCAAACGTGAAACGTGTTGACAATATGGATAATACGATACCTACTATAATCTATATATCTCTGTCTTCGTACTATGAGATTGTTTTCACGACACCACACCATGAATTTGTTTTGTATTTATTGTTGTCAGTCTTTTTGTTTGAACATTATCATGTACTACTTATTTTTCCTTTGGAATTTGAAAAGTATTTCTTATTTTTCGACAGCCTAATTTTGAGCAATGAAATTCCCGCCCCCGTAATTGCCACTGAAGTATTAAAAGTAATAATTATCAATTAGTTATAATTTACAATACCAAGTTCTTCTTTTTCAGGGTTCACATTAGAGTGAAGATAATTTTTGGAGATTCTAGCAGAAAACTAATTTTACAAAGATCATATTTCATAGTTTTTAATGCACACAAAAAAAATATTTACAATAGTGTAAAAGCCGCATCAAAATTCGTCTAATAGCTCTGGAATATTACCACAACACAGATAAACAGAGTTTCATTAATAATATGCTGGGTCTTAGATGTGATAGAGACATTTATACAATAGACAGTAAATGTATTTTATTATCATCCAATCAAAGTGTATCATTGACAATTTCAATAATTCAACAGAATCTACAACATTAATTTTTCGTAGCAGATAATTAAGTTTGTTTATCTTCAATGATATGTACTTACGGATTTCAGCGACGAACTAGGCCGGCGACACCCGATTTCAGATCAGGTGTCAGCTGTCTCGAATTGCAAGTAAGCTTCATTGATTGTGTCGAGTTATGTCAGTGATTTTGTTAATTAATTATTGTTCTAACAGCACCATAACTAGAACACTAACGTATATACTAGAAACAATCACGGTACCGAACTCTTAACACAAATGTGTCCACAATAATTCTAGCAATCGGAATGGAGAGGCGCTTGGTTCTTTACTTTACACAACAAACCTTTCCGCTGTAGAAGAAACGACGGCTTCTCTACATTTCTTCACTTTCCCAGTTAGCCGGCCGTAAAGACTAGGACCACGTGTTCTTTCAATTGGATTTCTGTGATACTTGTTAGATGGAGGTACGCATGTCCTACTTTTAATTAGAGCTTGTACAATTATTTATTATAATTTTCAACTGTGTTCTGATTCGCTATGAATCGTCCTGGACGGCAACTTGAAGTCCAGGTATTTGTTTTGAATCTTGATTGAAGTAGTGTTTGTAGGTCGTTTGAATTAAAGTCTTTGAGCAGGTTTTATATACATCTATTTACACTTTTTACAGCGGATAAAACTGGTATCAACTACCGGGAAGCGTTGCGTCACGATTAAGTTGTCGTTTGAAAATTATTAATTGATTAGACTTGGAGGTTGATATAAGTTGCCTATAGCTGATAGATAGATAGTTTAATCTTAATTGATTTTGCTTGTTATGATCTCTTTTAAGAAAAAGGTTATTTATAGATTTTAGAATATGTTGGAAAGGGATGGCGATGTGGTTAAATTTGATGAGAACAAGTGAGGAAGATGGGATTTGAAATTTGTTGTAGCCTATTGGTTCATGGTTATAAATGTGACAGAAATTTGATACAAATTGACGGACGTTAGGATTAGGGAGTTGACAGTTACAGCTAGAAAAAATATTGAAATTTATGGGCGATTTATGGTAGTGCAATTAGGAAAAGATTCGAGATTAAATTGACAAAGGAAAGGAACTGGTAATAAATGAACAAAAGAGCTAAAAATCAGAATTTAAGTCAGCATGAAAACGTTACGCATCTTGCAATCATAATAAAGCAGTTGGTGGTCCAAGGGACGCAACAAACTGTATATGTATTTACAATTTTATTAACTATTCTTTCTCTAAAAAATATGGGAAAATAAGTTGAAAATGAAAATATCTAAAAGGACAAAATTGGTATAGTTTAATTTCCTTACGATTGTTTATCTAAAAACAAGGTGCGACCCCTGAGGTCTGCACAAACAACATCCCAATGTGATTTATCAAAATCAAAAAATGTCAACATATTTTTATGTTTAGGTATTACTACAGCATTTTTAAATTATTTTTGAGGATATGTGTGGGGTATTATTTGATTGTTAGTGTCAATGTTTAATTGTTATTAACAATATTAAATTGTTATTGAAGGTAAATCGAACAAACATGTCTCAAGAAATTCCCAAAACTAGTTTTTTGCAGTCTTTTAGTTAAAACAAAAGAAATATTTAACTGAATGTTATGGAAAAATCATATTGTTGTTAATACGTTTCGATCGGTAGGTACCACATTCATATTGTAAAGTTGAAAACTATCTCTATTATACTGCGCAAGAAAATAATCTTTTAGTGAGTAACAAATACTCTGAAGAATGTTACAATTCCATAATGAAATACTCCACAACTTCCAATGTAATTCTGGTTATCAATATTTGAAGAAATGATGACACTTTTTATATATACGTAAACAGTATTCATAAATAAATATAAATATAAATATAAATATAAATATAAATATAAATATAAATATAAATATAAATATAAATATAAATATAAATATAAATATAAATATAAATATAAATATAAATATAAATATAAATATAAATATAAATATAAATATAAATATAAATATAAATATAAATATAAATATAAATATAAATATAAATATAAATATAAATATAAATATAAATATGGAATCAACAGAAACAACTACTCCGAGGGCTAATACCCTTACCAGCATTGAATTACACTGTTGATTCCGATGGACTCCTAGACGAAGATATAACATTTTCAAAAAAGAAGGAATTAAAATCCTTATTCGTCTAAATATTAAGATCAAAGATTTCACATTTGGAACGCGTCCTACCAAGTCGAAACCGGTCGTAGGATATGGCTTTCGGTTCGTTGTGCCTATTTGGTAGGACGCGTTCCAAATGTGAGATCTTTGATCTTAAAATTTAGACGAATAAGGATTTTAATTCCTTCTTTTTTGAGAATTCATAAATGACTATACAACTAAAGTAACAATTAATTCAGATAAGGTATTCTCTCTTATCATCATTTACTCAATAGTTTTTGACATAAATTGCTAAATACTCTGTAGGCTTGTTATTTACTCCCTTAATAATAGTCTTTCATTCTTCTAATATGTAGACATTTGCTAGCTACGAACATGTTACCCTTGTCTTATAATGTCTAAATAAGGGTTCTACTTTAAGCAGGTTCTAACGAATGTGTATAACATTTCACATGTTATTCGAGCGAAATAAAGTACGAATTTATTCGCGTTCTGCTCTATCAACATTCGGACAGATTGCATGGAACTAAGACCTTAAATTAAAGTAATTGCTTCACCGTAATGCCCTTCTACCGGTGTTGATAAGTATTAAAGTTCAAAAGGTGTGAATGTCAGTGTAATCGAGTGGTGGGACGTTAGGGCTTTAAAAGAAAATTGCTGGCGCAAACAAGACAAAACATGCGAAAAACGAGTTGTATAGAGTTCGAATCCGGACACTTTCCGAATACTTAAACTAAACGTTGTTCGATCAAAATTCGGACCAAGTACCAAAATCTCATTTAGAAAGCTTAATCAGTAAGAGTTTCCCTCTCCCTTGTTAAAACATCACTGGATGCTTTTTTTATATAAAAGGAGAAATCAACTCAAGAGAACCAAAAAAAGTTTATATATTTATTACCAACCATACGTTTCTGTCACTACTCAATTCCAACCAGAAATACCTTTGTATTTTCAATAAGTTATTTTGGAGGCTTCTTGTCATAATCTTGGTTAAATTTTGTAGAAGAATTTATGAATTTTGAAAACAATGTAAATAAATTGTCAAATAAAAAAAAAGGATTTTCTGGATAAATAAATTGTCGTTTTCAGGCTTCAACAGCCGGTTTTATACTTTGACTTATACACTTTCCGGACTGTTGTGCAGTGGTCCGTCTCTTCGTTCTTCTTGATGCGTCAATATAAGTCAAAGCAAGATAAACAAAGTTTTGTCTTAATTAATAATTTATGTGGCTGATAAAAAACGATTAATTAGTGAACTATCCCATTTTACTGTCATTGATTTGTTACATTTTATTTTATATTAAGAGGACTAGAAAATAAATACATTAATGTGATATTAATTATTGAATTAATTTGTACCCACTACATATTACTTCATACAATGAGGAAAAATTTTGTTAGTGCTATCACGCCCTCGCCGGGAATCGAACCCGGGATCTTTGACCTTACGCGCCAATGCTTTTGCCACTAAACTACAAGAGGTGACAACAGTAACAACGACGAACGTACTTACTAAATCACAGAAAGTCAGAATGCGGAAGGGAGGCAATGGATTGATACTGATTCTGGGAAATTCTGGAAAATTCGGGAAGTTTATCGAAAGTTCAATAATAAGAATAAGAGTATGGTTTTGTGTGTATTTCGATACCATTTACTATCACCCATCATATCCTCATATCAAACCCCTGCATTTCCCAACCGAAACCGTCTTCACGGATAGAGGTAGAGAGCTACCATAACATACAGTTAATGGGGTTACGGGGGTCGATTGCGAAATTACAACGGCACGCACAGACAAATTACACTTTTACATTTATTATATATACCTGTTTTTCTTCACGATTATTTTGGAGCAAAAGGGAGTTCCTCAATAACCAGTAATGATTTGTTAATCAAAATTAATCGAGTAACAATATTTATTTTGCAGTTGAATATATACACAGTATTTACATTAATTTGTCCCTTGCTATCGTGATTTTACAAGATATGGTGTTAACAATGCCTGGCGAGCGGTTCAATATGATATGATATAATTTCAAATTGAAGACTTCTCTTCGGTAGACTAATGAATACTAATCTTGAAGTTAACTTTACATACATAAACTTACGAAAATATGAAGTAGGGAAAGGTACAAAGGAATGTGGGTGGAGTTCAGTAACAGGGGGTGAGAAGACATAGATAGCACATAAAAAGATTTTAGAAAGTCAGACGTCATGGTACAATTTGAGTGACTGGTCAATCGTGACGACGAAACTCTTGACAGTTAAAGTAATAAATTTGGGGCCAAAATGTTGCTGTTGGAAGCCTCTACAATATTCGACAGTTACCAATTTTGATTCGAACAATACATTTATCACGGTCGTAAATTAGAAGAATGTGAAGAAATAGGAAAGGATTCAGGACACTTAAATTACCTAACATAAAGCCCATTTACACAATGAAATCTTACCATCAAAACAATACATATATTGCTTAGGCCCAAGAAACATTTCAATAGAGAATTAAACTTTCGATTAAGAAGTGTATAAACATTTATTTTGTTTATATTTTTTATCAAACGGAAGATGCTGACAGAAAGTTTTTTATTTCGAACATCACGTTTTTACAATACAAAGAACATCGCAAAGTATTACTAGACTCATTTAAGACAAAGGGAATTTCAATCCATTTTAATAAAAGTAAATAGTATAATTAATAAATTAATAATAGAATAAAATTGCTTTTATATGTTTCCAGAAAATTTATTAAATGACTGTGGCATTGCGTGCCGAAACAGCATACAGTTATTAAAAAAAAAAAAAACATTTTGGAAACATATCAAAGCAGTTTTATTCTTTCATTAATTTGATAAAAGTGGATGCGTAAATTACATTTCATGTGCATTTAATTCATAATTTCCCTTACCTACACTAAATGATACGTATCAATAGTCTCCATTTTACACTATAAGTTTACCAAATTCCACACGCAAATGATGGCATGATCTTTCTGAATTTTTGTTGAGAAATACGTAACTTAACGATAAAACGTAGGC
Source organism: Agrilus biguttatus (assembly GCA_963921985.1). Classification (NCBI taxonomy): domain Eukaryota; kingdom Metazoa; phylum Arthropoda; class Insecta; order Coleoptera; family Buprestidae; genus Agrilus; species Agrilus biguttatus. Next base: position 35,275,092 of record OY998117.1, read on the forward strand.
AGTTTGATGTTCAAGTACCTATTCGTTCAGAAATCGATTTTTATTGAGGGATGCTATCTATATAATCGGCAGTTTGCATTCATGAAACATGAGAGTACGTCGTAGAAAATGGGTGGACACCCATATTCTTCGATGATAATTTTGAGGGAGATACGAAGGAGACGAATATAATAATGTGTAGCTCATACATGAGCGAGTCCGAAGCGTAGGCAGGTTGAAACCTCGAGCAGTAATTATATTGTCATTCCGCTAATTGGCTTGTCGAGAAACCCACATTGTCGCCTCGTGCTGTGCTAGGAATTAAGTGAGTAATTACCATAATTTAAATTTATATTTTGTACTTTAACGGCATGCCAGTGTAAGACCAAAGTTTTTTACGCCACGTCGTCGTAACGTCCCGTGTACTTCTTGAAGACGTTACAAAGCTACTCTAATTGGAAGGTTATGAACAGGAACAAATTACATACTAATCGTCTTGAAACGTACAAAAGCCACTCACTGAATGAAAGAAGGAAAACGAAATACTAATTCTAAATATTGCACTGCGACGCAATGTTTATTTAATTCATTTCTTTTATCTCATTAAAATTTAACGAATGGAATTATTTGAGAACAAAACAAAGCAAAAATAAAGGACACCTACCTAGTTATAGTATAAAGAAAATGCATAAATGTTTTTTAAAAGGACACTAATAACTGTAGTCCTTAATTATTTACAAATGTACTTCTGATCTCGAAAAAAGGCAATTATTGCTTGAAGTATCAACAAGAAAACACTTTTTCAACCTATTTGACCTATTTCTTAGTAAGACACATCAAATATATCCGATTAGAATTATTTCAAACACAGCCTGACAATATTCCACGACCTCTTCAGGCGTTGAGAAGGTATGTTTTTAGTGGCATGCCTTCTCAGAAACAAGTCAGGTCCAGAGTAGGATAACTTAATCTTATGCGTAACAAAGTTTTATGAAGTTTTCGTGTTTAGGTCCGAGAATGGACCAATGTAGGATGTCCAAACCGTTAAAAATGCTTACTAACATCAGGGTTTCCTGATTAGAAATACCCTACGACTAAACTAGTATATTTTGAAGGTTAAAAGAACTAAGTATCATCAGCTTTTCCTTATTTGTACCATATGTTAGAACTAAATCGTTAAATATCCAAACTGTAGATCTTTCACAAAATTGACAATATATATTTTTTTCTTTAATTAGCTATTAGCTAGTTCACATTTACAGAAAAGTTTACATAGCTAATATCACTTACATATAGTTTAGACAACATCACAATCACCATAACGTTGTACTACAAAGCGGGAGAGATTCCTAAGGTTAGTAATATTTTTTATATATCATTGGATAATATTATTCCATCATTAAACAATGATTTTTGTATTTTTTGTCCTAACAAATTCGATATTGTAGTCAAATTTGTTTGTTACATTATATGAATGGAACACGGATCTCGTTATTAATAAATTCTGAAAATATTTAATTGTATCAACCTCTACTTTATGGAAATTTAAATTACAATTACAATTGTTTCTCCCTACTAGGGCATCTTCGGGAGATTGTAGTGGAAATTGTGTTTTATAAATTTAAAATTTCAAAATTTCTGAAAATATAATGTTTCACACGAAGTGCACCATTGAAATTTTTAATGTAGAGAGATACAGATGAGACGGACGAACTGAAGACAGAAAAGAAGAAAAATATTATCTGCGAAATATTGCTTTTTACTTAAATGATCCAAGGAATCTTCAAAAAAATATGGACCAAAAGATAGGAGGACCCCGAATCGAACCGGTGACCTCCTGCATGCTGAACTGTCATCTAGATCACTAAAATACGCCGCTGGGTGAATATCGAACAATACTGGAACCAATTAAATATGTTGAATATACACATTTAAATTAGATTAAACGATGTATAGCAAAATATATTGCGTACATTGTAATGTTTTCATGCTCAACTCCATTGACATGAGTCATTGGAAATTCAAAGGGCTTAGATGCTTGGAAGTACCCGATGGTAAAGTTTGAATTGAATATTCTTTATTTTCAATAAACAAGACACACGAAACTTTTCACAGAATTTATTTGTTTAACACAACTATAGTTTCGCTACACTGTAGCTTTATCAAGTGATGAATGATTCATTCAATGATTCATAACTTGATGAAGCTACAGTGTAGCGAAACTATAGTTGTGTTAAGCAAATAAATTCTGTGAAAAGTTTTGTGTATCTTGTTTATTGAAAATGGGTAATAACTTTCACCAAGTATCAGCCAACTCCATTAAATATTGAATTGAATATATCGAACATACCGTTACAAGAGTATATATATATATAATGTACATAATACAGAAAGAAATAGTTTTGCTTAAGATTAACACATGAAATAATCATAATAATATTGCATGGTCAGAAGTTAATGTAAAAAATAATCATGTAACTCAATTGAAGTTGTGTGTAAGCAAACGACTAGTTTTGATAAAGTCAGTAATTATATTATAATATTCTTATACGTTACGTCACTAATTAGTAACATAGTGTTGCTTATACTGTTATAGTACCTAGAGAGTCTTTTTGAGTATAACTGAGTCCCTTCACATAAATTTAAACCTTCGTTGGGTATAAGTTTTGCTTCTTAGATTTCTGATAAACTTGCGCTACAGTTACTCTCGATTTTACTTACAGTTGAACGTATTATCGGTTCTCGATTTAGATATTTTCCATTGCAAATGAAGCAAAGTTTAGACCGAGTTCGCGGCTACGATCTTCACATTCCCATATCACTTTATCAAGATTTCAATAAGTTCGGTATAGCTGACTAGCATATTTTATATAAGACCATCTAAAAATGTTAAGTTGCACAAGTAAAGTAAATGGTGTTATGTTACATTCGTCCACGTTTTGCTGCTTGTAAAAGTACACTACAATTCCAAAAATAGTCTCAATGCATTCCATCAATCGTCCAATTATTTTTGAATAAATATTTTCAATGTTACTATTATTGCACGTATCAATTGATTATCTTATGCCCGAGTAATTTCATTAAAAAATAAATGGTACACTCAGATTAATCCTGAAAACATTTTTGGAAACGGTTGAGTAAAAACGGTAGTGGTTATTTTTATACTAACAAGAAAATTATAATTACTCCGAGGGCTAATACCCCTACCCGAATTGAATTACACTGTTGATTCCGATGGATTCTTAGACGAAGATATAACATATTTAAAAAAAGGTATTAAAATCCTTTTTCGTCTAAATTTTTAAGGATCACAGATGCCACATTTTTGAACGCGTCCTACACAGTAGGCACAGCGTACCGAAAGCCATATCCCACGATCGTTTTTGACCTATCGGATCTGATCAGGTGAGCGCTGGCAGAGAGACCTTTACAGACCATATAATAAATAAAAATATAAATATGAAATCAAGAGAAACAACTACTGAGAGGGCTAATACCCCTACTGAAGTTGAATTACACCGTTGATTCCGATGGATTCTTAGACGAAGATATAACATATTAAAGAAAACGAAGGCATTAAAATCCTTTTTCGTCTAAATTTTAAGGAGCCCACCTGATGAGACCCGTCTAAGAATCCATCGGAATCAACAGTGTAATTTAATGCCGGTAGGGGTATTAGCCCTCGGAGTAGTTGTTTTTGTTGATTACATATTTATATTTATATTGTGGAATATATACCAAGTGTTTTGATTTTTCTTAATATTAAACATGTTCCACCAAGAGCCAAGCCAGAATTCAATTTCGTTTCTCCGTTGAATTATTTATTCTGTCCACCAATTCCGCAATATTTATTCCAGCAAAATATACCAGGGAATATTAGAAAATATTGTTAGTACGCTTTTATTTCTAAGTTTTTCCGCTTCCACATGTATTGAATTTTATTATAGTTCTTTTTTTCGAAATTGGGATAAAAAGTTCAAGGAAATAACGGATTTGTTATTTGTAGAAGGTCTCAAACTCGTGGAATGATGAGTAATGCATCTTTAGGGTATCTTTTTATGATTATAGACGGTGCCTCTTTTGAATACGTATGGCCTTTTTCGTTTTTACGTAGATGCGACAGAATGTGTAACAGCCGAAAAATGTTTCTTAAAACTTATAGAGGTTTGCTTATAATACATACGTACGTACGCACAAGAGACGGGGCTGTTTGCCAATATTATTTTCCTCTCATATAGCAAAACCTTTTTAGCAATAAGGGAGGCGCAGCTCATAAATCTTTCATTAGCTCTGATTAAGCAAGAATCGCTTTTGTTAGATAAAGAAACTTTCCTTTTAGTTGAGTATACCGTGTGGGAAACTCAACTGACCGTAATAAAGTAGAAAAAGATTAATATTGCCGACGAAGACGCCTGTGGAAAATAAAATGTCTCGACATCGACCGCAAGGCGCACTTAGCACTGATGAAGGGAAAGGGATAAACCTAAAACTCCTTTCATCTGAAATCACGTTAAAACGGTACGACGCGACGGCTACGCCGATGGTTCCTAACTGTACCACAAATATTTATTTCGCTACTAGTCGTACCCGTTCAAATTTAGATGGGTAGGTACCGTTATTAATGGCGCATAGCACTTAAATTTTAATCATGGCTAGATTCTGTCGTTCCGTCGGGCATTTAGCCACAGCTACTACTGCAGCCTATTTGGGATCACTGTTACGATCATAATTCTCAAAAAGATTAGATATTTCAATAAGTAGTACAATATTATGTTTTTATTAGAATTGGTTGTTGAAATGTTACAAATAATTCATGCAAGTTCACCTGGTTTTCCTAAATAGACAATCTCGCCACCGCTATTGGTACAACGATCAGTGTACTTATATATACCATATTTTGCAAACAAGTAATGTATGTATTCGAAGTAAATAACATTTCAGTATCTTTATAGGCACTTCTTCACCTTCTCTGGAAGCACTCATTCATTGACATTCAATCGTAGACATTTCAATTCAGTTATATACATCCATTTATTCGCATTCGATTCAAATCAGGTATACAAGTTATTAAATTAGTAAAGTTTACCAGTGGTTATTTTTATTCGAATACCTTCACTTATTCGCCAATTGAAATATGAAGTCCCTTTAAAAAAGTTAAACTTGCAAGTGCGCGTTTAAACTTACCGCGTGCACGCCACTGAACGTGATTGTATATTGACATTTAAGCACGTCCGAAGCGCCTCAAATTCACAATTTTAACTAAAAATTCCAATTAAACGAGAACATCCTAGATGTCTAAAGTAGTTCCATTCCTTAGTTAGACTTTTAATAGTATTGTATCTTTAGACAATATAGCTCCATCTATTTGCGTTACAAACCTACCTACGCCATCACCTTAGGTATTAACACATGACAATTTATACACATACTTATTCAAAATTTCCAAAGTAAAGAATGAAGTAACTAATTATACCATTTCAACAAAAAAAAAATGCAAAATAACGTTCAAATTTAATTCCACACTTCTTTTACGGTTTTTTGGTATTTCTAAGATTTCAATATTATGTCGTGGTTAGAAAAAAACATATTTTAAAAATACCCTCGAGCATCTTGTGCGGTACACCTGTAGTAAGTCTCTTAAGTATGTCTTATTACACGTCCTTAAAAATTGTGCGCTATAAGTATACCTACTCATTGTATGGTAAATAGAAGTTACAGAGTATAGAGAATTTAAAATTTGTTTAACTTCATATTGTTCGCAGTGATACATATATAAATAGGGGTTTTTGTTTCTTGTTTAATGATCTGATAAACATAGGAACTCGTTTTTCATCTGTTTTACTTACGTCTCCGATTCGCTACCTCTTAAAAGGCGATTAAACAGTATTTGAATTACTGTTGACTTTAATGCAAATTTTTTACACGTAATTATGTTGAACGCTCTTAAGAACAATCATTTTAACTCAACTCACTAGGAGAAACCAGAGTCTTACTAGGTATATTGGAGCTTAAGGAAATCCTTGTATTCATGTAACTATGTGAGTTTGTGTGTTAACAGAATATATATATGTAATAAGAACTTAGGATGGTTCTCTTTTTCGAATGTTTGCAATTTGGCATTTTGTAAGCGGTAGTATGACTGACTTGTCCTTTTAGAAATAAAAATAATTTTGAAATCGTTCATTCGCAATAATAAATTTTAGAATTGGAAAATAGTTGACTTATTTAACCTACATTTATAATGTTTCCTGTTTGTATATTTTCAATTTATTTACTTAAAAATTATTATTATTACAAACTAGAACCATTATTTGTGTTATTACATATACTAGGTTGGACAATAGTCGCTAGAATACTTTAATGTTTAATAACTTTTTGCTATACAAATTTTCACACTGGTAATTTGAAGAAAATTATCTACAAACCGAACATTAACATTTTCTAAATATGGTATATTTTAAAAAAAAGTAACAATGGCTATTCAATTTTAAAATTTCATTGATGCGCCAGTTATTTGTCGAAAAGCAAACATAATTTAAAATTTAAATTTAATAAAACAAAAAGGTTTCGAAGAAATTATATATACACCTGATGAAGCCACAGTGTGGTGAAACAATATTGTAGTGTACAATACATAATTTCTTCGAAACCTTTTTGTTTTATTAAATTTAAATTTTAAATTAATTTTAAAATTGTCTGATTGGCTGTTGGCATACCGCATTAAATTACATAGATACCATATTACAGGAAATATATTACCATCTACTAATATTTACTGCTAATGTAGTATTTCTTATGTTTACTAAGGCCTTATGAAGGTATCACTATAGGTAGCTCCAATAAATCACTCACCAAACCGAAGTTGTTTCATAGAAGGCAGTAGATATAGTGTTATATTACAGGCAGTATATTGCCATCTGTTAATATTTACTGGTAGGTACTGTAGTATTTCATATATTTGACCGAGCGGCGTGGTCTAGTGCTCTAGATCATTGCTTACCATTCGGGAGATCACCGGTTCGAACCCGAGTCCGGCTGCTCTGGACCAAGTTTTCTGTGGTTTCTTGGATCATTTAGGCAAATGCTGGGGCAGTAATATTCCGCAGCTAATTTTTCACCTCTCTTCTGTATTCATTTCGTCCGTCTCATCTTTCTCTCCCTTACTACACCACCCACCCATTCCCACGATTCCTGCAAAAAGGCTGAAGAGGGCCTTACGACCTACCCTCCGACTTTGCACTACAGTGTAGGTCGGAGGGACTGTCCGCCCACCAGTACAATTAGCTGGTAGGAATGAAACACAAAAAAGTTTTTTTTTTCATATATTTGATAAGAGTCTTACGAAACTTCAGTTTGTCAGGTAAACTGAAATATAGGTATATTGCGATATACTGACTGTTGTTTGATATTCTAACAACTTTCTTTTACGGAACAACTTCGTTTATTGAAGCTACCAAAGTCACATACCACATCTGATAATTTCAATAAATTTCTGATAAAAAAACTAATTTCTTTTTATGTAGATATATTGTTAGTAATGATTGTGTTTAAAAATGTACAAAACAATACTCAGTTGTGTTCTATATTTGTTCGTGTGTCGGTCGAATAAATAAATAAAACGTTTTGCGAGAACTGTCAGAATAGCAGGTAGCAATTTGGGCAAACATAACTGATCTAAAATTCGTTTCCATTATGAAAAGTTTCGTTTTCCACCAGAGCCAGCGTAGCGCGATGTTCCGCCGTAAAAATTTTATTAATAAGCTAAAGGTCGGCAGAGTAATACAACTGTATATGGTACCTAATGCCCAACATTCGCTCGATTCCTGGATAGTGTATTACTGGAATGCGAAGAGAATGTGAACGTACCTATTATAGTATCTGTGTAGGGAAGCGACCTATGGCAAATTACACCTGAATAATGCACCCCCATGTTGCAAATTAAACTCGCCCTAACTTCCATATATATGTATATGTATATATGCATATATATTCTGCACATACAGATATATACATTACATACATACCTGCATGTCAGCAAATTGCTTTAACGTTGCAAAATTTGTTTATGACAGTAGCTTGTGTAATATCTGCGTATATATATATGTATACCTACCAAGACCGATTGCAATGAAACGTTAATAGCACTGCCAGTAAATTTACATAGAACCGAACAAAAGAAAAGAAGTGGTCCTACCCTAAACTGACCACAACACTTTTTGCAAATGCGTACACGTGTTTCGCTCACTTACTAATCATGAGCATTTTCAACGCAAGGCTAAATTTTGACCATTAAAGAGCTGAATTTATATGTTACTGTAAAGGGTGAGGGCGGGGGAAGATTTTAGGAAACATGAATACGTTCAGTGCCATAAGTCATCAACCAGGATAACCCAACTTGTTGGATTTTAGCTAAAAGCTATTGACCCAAGTATGCTTTAAAATAAAAACTCTGAACAATGTCGAACACGCAAGTGACCGGACTCCCAAGCGGTTTACCAGTTTCGACCTAATTACTCTAACGTCAATTGAAGTATCTCCTCATCAAAAGCTACGTCTAAGACAACTATTCGATCTCCTTAGTTAAAAAAAAAACTTTTTAAACACAAACAAACTAGTGGCAAATATAGGCAGATGGCGTTTACTATGTTGTTTGTGGTTATTTGGTAATTGTCTTTGAGAAATCAAAATGCAGGTTTGACACCTTCGACAGAATGTTACCAGAGAACTTATTGTAACACTACTTAAACTTTGTTCGGTGCATTTTTTCGGAAACATTCTTCTAAAGGAGTATGAAATTAAATTAAACACTGGAGGGTTTCACTTTTTAAAGACTTTATTTCTCAACAGTATTGTTTCTGCCAATCGACCATTCTCAAGAGTGAGTACAAGGATTACTAAATTTTAAAATATCTAACACTAAATTATAATACTTTAAGGGTAAATGGTGGTGTGGGTTACAATTTATGGAAGTTGAGCGAGGAGTTGTAGGTACAGAGTTCTTTCTGGTTGGTTACTATATTGACATGTTTATGAATGGCTCTAGGATTTCTAATAGCGATAATTTCCTACTTTTTTCTATATTCTTATGTAAAATGTTTGTTTGATTTATAATCATATTATGGTTATTTAAGGTGAAGTGTTCAGCTATACCTGTTTTGCAGTCTTTTTTGTTTATAGAATATGTATGTTCATTAATACGTTTTTAGAACGGCCCCTTTGACCTATGTAAGTTGCATCGCAGGTATCACAGAACACTTGATAAATCCCACTTGTCTCTAGAACGTCTGTATTTTCTTTGTTATTAATTAATACTGAGGCAAGAACTTATTGTAATTGCAAGATTATTCACAGGATTTTAGGAATATCTAAAAGAAGACCAAGTTTTATTGTAAAGAGGACTTTAAAATGAAAGCTATGGCAAAATAAACTCCATCCGTTTTTAGCAACTTTCTAACAGCACCCCACATTAAAGATTACGACAACACCCTTGATAATGTCTACCGTAGCTGTAGACGAAACGTGGGGGAAACAATTCTACGGACCACGACCTTTAAATCCGAAAAATGATTCATCTTCAATAGACGTCGGCCGTGAAAGCCTACACTCAACGAATACCCCCATTTGTTATAATACGCAATAAAACTTCATTCCCCCATATTATTCATTTGGTTCCAATGCCCTCATTCTTAGTCTTTTCTTTATATTATGGTATTTCTTTTCCACTTTCTATTCTTACTATTTAATTTTCCATTTATTCCAACGGAATAACAGCAAATGTAATGAAAACTAATTCTAATCTTGATCCATTTTACCATTTGCTAACTTTCTGCAGGATATATATAGGGTCATACAAACTGAGTGGTACATTAGACGTTTTAGGGAAACTAAGCATGTTACAGATTTGACAATTTGGGAGTAGAGGTTGTCAAGGATGATCTATTTAACTTAAATAATTGCAACTGTCGGGAACTTTCGGTTATACCGGAAGTTGATGTCAACTTTATTATAATAAATGGAATGGTATATTTTTTACGATGAATTAGTATGAAACATAAAATTGTAAGGTGACTTTGATAACCAAGTTGTATGCCTACGATGAATAGTTTCTGAGATAATTTAATTTATTGCACCGCAACCCAAACTATAAAAAACATAACTTCCATAAAAAATTACTCAAATTGTTGAAATTTTTACTAATTATAGCCAAGTCATAAGGCTACCGTCATGCCAAAACTAAGCTTTGTACAGGGCGTACAGAAAAAAAAAACAAAGTTTAAGAACTTCATACACCAATAACTTCATTTTTTCAAATGGCACCTAGCATATTTTATATTGTCATTCGATTCCATTTTTTAACCCCTTTCGATCCATCTGGATATTACCTACTGTTTTATGTGAAAATTTTTGAATAATTTTGGTTTTTTTTTAAATAAACAATGGAAAACTTCCAATGTATCAGAAGAGGATAAAAAATGGAATCGAATCACAAAATAAAATATGCTAGGTGCAATTTGAAAAACTGAACTGAAGTTCTGAACATTCTTTGTTTCCCTAAAACGTCTAATGTACCACTCAGTTTGAATGACCCTGTATAAATATATAATAGAGTGTCTTCATAAGACATGAAAGTTGCGGTTTTTTATGCACATTTGCATAAACTCTATTTCATCTAATCTTGAAATATCTTAAGTGAAGGTGAACACAATCGTACAATAATTTTAGGGAAATTAATTGTGTATTAGTATTAGTAAATGTATAATTGTGTATTAGTATTATTTAACAGGACAATTTTTGTCGTCTTTAGCCATATCGAATTTAAATAAGCCATTTGCCGCGTTTTTGCTACTTCAGCCTCGATGCACGCTTTTATAATTTAGATCGGTACGGTTTTAAATGGAATTCTCGTGTTACAAACGACAACGTCTCGACAGTGGAACAAAAAACCGCGTCCTCTATAAGTGTCACTGAACAAATAACGACCTTAAATTCACTGTTGCAAGTAATCGGAACAGCAATCATTCTATTAAAGTTGTACGTAACCATCACATCGACCGCTTAAAATAGCAACAAGCAAAAGTTAATTTATTAGGTGCAACGAGAGCCAGCGAGATCCATGGAATTAAACGTGTCACGTTCGATATTTGAACTTCCATTCCTTAGCAAATAGTATCAGCGACCTATGTACAAAACGACGCATACATTTTCAGTATGTTACAAATGCCAAGGCACAATTTTGCACTGTCGAACCATTCATCATTGTTTAAATAGTAATAAAAATAATGAAATAAAAAACGTCCTACAAATTATTACTGATAGACTAAGCACAGGAAAATACAATCCAATTATATCAGAAGATATTATTAACTTATTAGAAATCTGCTTAAAACAAAATTATATTCAATTTAACAATAGTTTTTATTTACAAGAAAAAGGTTTAGCTATGGATAATCCTTTGAGCCACCTGTCAGCAGAATTTTTCATGAATAATTTAGAAAATAAAATTAAAACACACCCTTTGTTTAAACACTGTATTTACTGGTTCTGGTATGTGGATGATATTTTAGTTTGTTTTAATGGCACAAATAGAAAATTACATACCTTCCACGAATTATTAAATAATTTACATCCTAATATTAAATTCACAATAGAAGAAGAAGAAAACAATTCAATTAACTTTCTAGATCTTACCATTTCCCGTATTGTTACTAAACATAAATTTAATATCTTTCGTAAGCCTACTCATACGGATACGTTAATACAGGCAAATTCGTATCACCCAATGCCTCACAAACTTGCTGCTTTTCATGCTTTTATTCATCGATTTATTAACGTACCTTTAAATACAGAACAGTTCAAATTAGAATTAAATAGAATCTATAACTTACCTAGAAATAACGGTTACTCGCAAACTATAATAGATGATTTTTTAGCCAAAAAAAAATCGAAAAACAAACTTTAAACAAAATCTATCCTCTAATAAAAACTGAAACAAAGAAATATAATACATTCATATACATATGTAATATTTCTTCTTTAGTCGTTAAACAGGTCAGTCAAATTAATAATATTCATAAAGCTTTTAGAACAAATAACTCATTAGGTAAACACATACTAAATAATAAATATAAAACTCCAAAAAACTTAAATTCAGGAGTTTATAAATTAAATTGTTTAGACTGTGACAAAGTATATTTAGGACAGACAGGTAGATCTTTTAAAGTTCGTATCAAAGAACATTGGGCTAGTTTTACATATAAAAAACCTGATTCTACGTATGCGGAACATTTATTAAAAGAAAACCATAATATTAATTAAGACTACAAAATTTTACACGTGCAAAATAAAAGTTTGAAATTAATCCTGTTAGAAGCATTAGAAATCAATAAATATTTTTGTAAAAACCAAGCATTAAACGACCAAAAATTCTCCTTTGCTAAATATATTCAATTAAATTACACCCCACCCGTTAGTTGCTAGTACAAATAGCTGTAACGATTCGTGGTTTGTTTAAATCATCACACGTGATGAAGGCAATGTTTGTTGAAACAATTGTAGTATCTACAAATATAATATTTTGAAACCAAGTGTATTTTTAATTTTTGAATTATGTTTTCTGTGTTTCAAAAAGTGAAAGCTTCCACCATCAATTAAAAAATTTTAAATCCAAATACAATTAATAATGTTTTGGTTTAAAATATTTACTCATAACTCTATGGATAGGTAGGTACCTCTTATGATATTCAACTTTTAAATAAACTAATTATCACACTAATTCAAAATTGTATTTATATAATACATTGGGCACGCAATGCGATCAACATTTCCAATTCCTAAATTCTCAATAAAATAAACTCTGATAACGACATATAACCTATAAACATAAGCGATTTATACTAATAACTATATTACCTAGACAATTTTTAGTGTTTTATTTCTTACTAAGTATTTCTTTTAATTCATAACCCAAGTCTCAATAATATAAAACATCTTCATCTAAAACATTGAAGTGCTGTAACCTGTGCAACCCTCTTTTATGCTAACGAAAATATATTTTTCTTTTTCACCTATCATAGGCAGAGTATATTATATAAGAACAAATGCTTTCACGGCCGGAATCCATAGTTGCGTTGACAATGTGAACGAAGGTTGTACCTCGAGATACAACCCACATTGTACGCAGCACTACCACTGAGGATCTCAGCCGCTGCAGCCGACGAAACGTCTGGACTTAATAGTTCACTTAGACCACGGCCTTACAGCCCGAATCTTTATTCAACTTAGCATATTATGTTTGTCTGCATCGATTGCAGCTCAATTACTATTACCTAAATTCACTATTTTATGCTTATAAATATGGAAAGCTGCACGACTCCAGTGGTTACCAGAACTACCCTACTGTCTCAGTTAAGCATTCCACATCGCGCCCGATCAAAGTTTCAAAGAATTCATTTGGTTTACTACTCTGCAGAGGACGTCCGGATATGACGTTGATACAATAAATTGCTATTTAAATAAGGTTTAGTAGGTAATTGGGTCACAAAATACATAAACATATAATTTTTTTGCAGTTCTATAGCTCTGCAGCACATATACAACAACCGCCCCTGTCTAAACCCTAAAACCTGGCACGTTCGTTTTCGTTTCTGATACATTTATTTTTGTTTATGGTAACTAAATATCATGTGGTAAAAACATTTCATAAGTCGACATTATTGTCTAGTAGGTAGGTAGATACTTGATCCAATGCGCCAAAAGAAATTCAATAAAACTCAGCTATCACGTCATTTTTTTCCATCACGCTCGTTTTAAATAAATCATACAATGCGCAATTAGTTCTTTTCTTTTCGGGTTCGCGTTGGCTGTAATTTCCCAAGGTCTTGCGAAAGTCGTCGTATTTGGTCGATATTCTGGCGAGCACAACACGGTAATGAATCTTTATCGCCTGCGAAAAACGTAACTATTCCCGTTCCAGAGCCCGAAATTGCTTTCTGGGAAGATTTGTGCGAAGAGCTGAAAACAAAGCTAGGTGTAATTTACGGAAATTGGTGCCGTATCCGTGAGCGCAAGGGTGCGTGCCGTGTATATTTACCGGAATAGAGGAACCCAGGGGTTAACCTTTTTATTTTGATTTCTGCCATTTCTTCTCCAACTTCTGATTTCATTGAACCCTTTCGTTGCTTTTTATACTATTCTCTTTTTTTCTTCCTCGTTCGAATTAACCTCGGCGTCGGCGGCGACGGATTAGTTCCACGCAATGACATCCGCACACTCTTGTAGCCTGCAGGCGTAACGTAAATATCGAATGCAGCAGCCATTTCCATTTTCAAACTGCATTACCTTAATTGCACGGAGGATTCAAGTTTTAATTGAAGCGCTATTGCCTTCCAGCTCTTCCAACCCAGGTAACTAAAGATTACCGATTCGAATAATCCATTCCCATATCGACAGCTACTTCCTTCTTATTTAGAATTGTTTACTTTTACGTAGAAGAAACAGAAGTATCCAGTATGGATCCGAATGTCTAATTTAAAAGTTCATTTTAAAAATCTGCTTTCGAATATTTCTAGTCATTGAGTCAGGCCGGCTGGCCAATACAAATAAATAGTTATCCATCTTTGTAACCTATTTACTAAAATTTGTTAATTTAATACCTTAGTGTATTTACACCACATCCGATGCTGATGTACTTGTGCAAAATCGCTTTATACGGGCCGACCTGTACTGAGTAGTAGACAGCCGAGTGCGTTGCAGTGTCTTTTGAATTAAGTTCGGCCGCACAAAGGGTTCTGTGCCCTACATCGTATCCGCACCCCTCCCCTCAGCACCCATATTTGCTAGCATAAAACAGCGAATGTAGACGGTAAGTGAACTGTATTCCACGCAGTTAATCTTCGCCTCCCGCATGCAAAAGTTCTTACAATAATACCATTCAATATCCAAAGAACTAATCTGGCTTAAATTTTAATTTCTTTTGTTTTTGTTATGTAACATATATTACATACATTATTTCTTAAATTTCTGACATAAGTTTAGTCTAAAGAAATCTGAATAAACATATAATTTCGATTTGAAGATGCAACAATCAATGTATTGTTTTGTTTTCCTTGTTGACCTTATGGTGACAATAAAGCATAGACAGAAATAGGAATGAGAAGATTATTAATAAGCTTGCTTCTATAAATGATCATAGGATTAAATTAATTTTAAACGATAAATGAATAAACAATTCCAGAACACCCCCTTCATTTCATCTCGATCCGCCATTGATCAGGCTACATTAAATATAAAATTTAAATATTTATAAATGTGACCTGTGCTCTTGGTAAAAATCATTAACAATTATTATATTACAACTTAAGAATGTTCCACCGCAAAAGCATCTTATATTGTTTTCACAAGCCTTATAAGGTTTTATTATTAGTAACCCTTAAATTAGTGATTTGTATGAGTCGTTAGCATTCGGAAACAAGTTTGATTTATTTATTTTTATGTTTAAGAACTACACGTAATGTACAAGAAATTGTATTTAATCTTATTATGGATATGTTGAATGCATCTTAATCTGAAAAAGAAAAATTATGTAGTATGTATAATCCACCGGCAACCCAAACATTATTATTGTTACCAGCAACTTCAATTAAAACGTTAGATGGATAGATCTTTTAATTCTGTCTAACACTGTCACTGCTGGGTCGCATGGTTTATGGGCTTTTTTGAAATACAGTGTCCAAAATTATAGTCTCAAAAGGTCCCTGTTAGAGGTCTAGATACGTAAACGCTTTTGGCCAAGGTAACCAATACAAATAATCTTTTAAATCCACGAATGTTGTAGAAATGTACGTTTTATAATTCTATAACAGATTTCATTGGATAAATTGCTAATGAAGAAACTCACACCATCAAGAATTCGTAGTTCTTGTTGGAACTATTTCTATTTAGTTCTCGTGAACGAATGAAGTTGTCTTCGACAAATCATAAACTAAGGTCTGAATTATCCTCTAGGAAGGAGATGGTGGAGAAACTGAATGCTTGAAATAGTTTTCCGGACTCTTAACACCCTAATTCATTCACACCATTATTTATAATGAGGAAGCAATGAAAACGGGTCCCTTTGCTCTCGTTATTCTCCCACATTGCTGCGAGAATTCTCGCAATTTATGGGTTAGTGACTCTGCTCTAGAAGCAAGACAAT
Organism: Agrilus biguttatus; assembly: GCA_963921985.1. NCBI lineage: Eukaryota > Metazoa > Arthropoda > Insecta > Coleoptera > Buprestidae > Agrilus > Agrilus biguttatus. The sequence continues at coordinate 35,291,263 of OY998117.1, forward strand.
TCTTGATACGTATCTAATTGTCTTCATCCACCAAAAGAGGGTGATCTCTCGCATTTCGACGGTTTCAACTATTCAAACTGTGGGGTGGACAATAATTATTTTGCGTACTGTGATGTTATTACAATGTATATTTTTATTTTCCTGCCCACTTACATTAAAAGAGGATTACCCCCATTATGTTTAAATTGAATTATTTGTTATATAGCACCCTTTACGATAATAAAAATCAAAGAGATTATTTATTATGTACTTCATAAAAAAATTTAATCAAGGGGAGTTCCCCTTCGTTTATATATTCAGATCTAAAATATAGCAGTGTTTGTAAATTATTCATTAAAACAACATTTTTCCGTGGTTTTGTAAATACCTTGTTTTTCACTAATAATTTACTACTGAGAATTTGTTTTACCAAAGGAGATGAAGAAGTATGCAACTGTTAGAACGCTAGTGTAGTGAAAGTTTGGATATGCGAGTGTCAGATCACAAATTAATTTTATTACTAAGTAACTATTATACAGTTTATGGCTAATATTGGAAATTACATTGTAAATAGCCGTCCTCAAAGATTTTAATTGATGTTTTTGACTGTGAAGAAGAATCTACTTTTCGTATTTTACTAGTCTTTAAGATTGAAAACTTCAAAAGATTTAAAAGATCAGTGAAGACTTTATAAACAAATTATATAGGATTATTCTATTATTCACTCTCTAAAATTTTAAACTTCTTAATACCGAGTAAATTTTCTAACGTATCTTCCCACGTAGGGTAATTTTGTATCTCATTCCGAATTTAGAGGTATTGTTCCATTATGAGTTTTATTTTTAGTATTTTGTACTTTTATTTAGGAAGTGAAATAAATGTGAAGTTAGATAACTTTAATAAGCTAAAATAATTTATTTTTTTATTTAATTCCTTCTTTTCTGAATATGTTATATCTTCGTCTAAGAATCCATCGGAATCAACAGTGTAATTCAATGCCGGTAGGGGTATTAGCCCTCGGAGTAGTTGTTTCTGAAGATTCCATATTTATATTTATATTTATAATATAGCCTGTAAAGGCCTTTCTGCTAGCGTCCACCTGATGAGACCCGATAGGTCGAAACCGGTTATGGGCTATGGCGTTCGGTTCGTTGTGCCTACTTGATAGGACGCGTTCCAAATGTGAGATATTTGATCGACGAATAAGGATTTTAATTCCTTCTTTTTTGAATATTTTTTTATTACTACAAAAACCTAACTGAAATCTTAATATAACTAACTACACTAAACTAATCCTGGCAATGATCACATTTTATGGTTTTCTTAGAAAGCTCCGCACACAAATAAACAAAATGCATTTCTTGCATTTTTGAAATTTCCAACCCTCCATGCGATAGTAACATCCAAAAGTTTTGAAGCCATATGGAAGTTCAAAGAATAGTACTGACCCCTGATATTAAACAAATCTCATGTTAGTTTTGATACCATCAGGTAGTCGTCGAAAATGTTCATACCTTCTAATCATATGGTTCGTAATAACAGCTTTCCAAAATTCAAGAGATATTTGCACCGCGCGTGTACCTCTTTATCATTCTAATTCGGAAACTTCATTGTCTACAATGTAAACGAATTAGTAGTTAGTAGCTCTACTAGGGACATGAACAGGAGCATTGGCTTCATTTACTGAGATCCCAAAAAAACCTTTTCGGTGTTTCATTCACACCAGCTAATTATACTAAATACTGATACGTGGGCAGTCCCTACTTTTGTAGAGTAGGGAAGACCATTTTCATCCTATTCTTAGGAATCTCTAAAATGGGTGGGAAGTGGTTAGGAATATAAAAATAAAACAGACGAAATGCAGACAAGAGAAATCTATGGAATATTATTGGCCCAGCATTTGTCTAAATGGTCCATAGAACTCGGAATCGAACCAACTGCTGAGCATTGATCCACAGCACTAGACCACGCCGTAATTCTCCTAAGCCCTACTTATACATCTTTCAGAACAAAACTTGCAAACTCTGCGTCTGCTACTGCCACACTGACAACCAAGTGGGGCACAATCCGACCCCAACTATTGTTTCACTGACATCTAAATGACATTGAATATTTATATAAAACAAAACATTGCAAATATTTCAGCTAAGGATTAATAAATATGATCCTTTCATTTAGATAGCTTATATTACTTCCAGTACTAATTGGAAATATCCAGTTTCATTGCCGTTAAAACAATCTAGTTTCAGTTGTAACTGGCGAGTAGGTATTAGAAATAATAGATAAGCCTATGCAATAAACTAATTCAAATTTAGAATGTAGTTGAATACGATATTTAGACGTCCTATGCGACGGTATTAATTTCAAGTTTACAAATTATTTAATTTCCTTATTTGACCTAGTCTAGTAAAGAGGTACAGGTATTACGTTGTCATTAAATTTAATACTTGAGCAGTACCTATAAAGGATTCTGTTACCAATAAAGCTGCAATAAATTGTATAGAGTCGGTTATAGAAGCCGCAAAAGGTAGTGCTTTACTGTAATTTACTGCTAATTAACGCAAACCTGGTCTCGCTTGAATTGAGGCCTTCGTATTGCCATTTTGCTCACCCCACGTGAATAAAACTGCTTGTTACCTGTGAATAGGGGTAATAGCTCTCTCTACCTCGCCCGCTGCTTTTCGGTATTTACAATTTTAACGAATAAACCAGCGCGGATAATAACTATCAAAAGATTCAATTCGTTTGAGAACCATTTAAAATCTGTCAATGGATTAATTTGTTTGCATGCTTTGAAAACATTGGAGGATAGGTATACATCGCCTAATTCTTTACAAAACTTTAAAGAAAATTCTACTATTAATTAATTATCAATTAATTATTGAGTGTCATAAATATGTTACTCAAAATTAAGGTACTCTGGTACTATTTATCTTTGCTATAAGTAGTAGCAGGCGAATTTTTAGTTGCAATTCTACTTCAACCCCCAACGGAAACAACGCCTTCTGATATATACATAGTGTTTTAGAATATTTCCATAATTAGTATATCGTAAGTATTGACATTAAACGTAATGAAATTAATTGGAAATTACTACATCTGTTAATTATTGTTAACCATATGTGATTTCCTGAAAAACAATTGTATTTTTTTATAGTGGCATTAGTTGAATCCGTCCTAATTGCGTTGTCGATGGTACATACCACTAAAATTTAAACTAAGATATTCCTCCATATTATCAAGAAGTTATCTCGTGTGATAAACAACATCCTGGTTATCGAAAGTAAGCGTTGGTTAGTTAGTTAGTTCTTTTAATTAAACCATCATTTAATTAAACGTTTCAATCGTCAGGTAACTCCATAATTTTGTATCACGATAGGAGATAGTTCCACAAACCTATTTATACGCTAGCACCATAAATACGTAGAACATTATTACATATATATAGTGAAGTGATATACAAACCACGAAAGGTATAGGGTTACATTTAAAGAAACAGAATTTGCTAAAAGTCTACAATTGAGTTATAACGATAACATTTAATTCCTATAGATATTTTAGCCCCACATGAACTAAATTTTTGTTATTTAGTAACAAAACAGTGAATCCTTTGTAGTATATACCTATAAGCAATACATACAAAAATTAGTTGTTATCAAATAATTTTGAAATTTATTTTTTGTCCTAATAATATAAATCGTCCATATGTATGACAGTTCCATATCGTGTAATTGTCGAGATAATCAGAGAATTTATTATGTCTACTACATTGTTTTTATGTATGAAGCATGTTTTTTAAAGTAAGTACCGTTTTGAAATTCTGGAGCCGCAGCGCTTCGGTCAGCGTTCCGCGCTTGCGCCCTGAGTACCTACATCTCTCACCTACGTCCTGACGCCATTACAGTCTGATTCGCCCTTTTTACGTTGTTTACTAAGTGTTTAAGATGCCTCCGAGTCCCGCCGACTGTGAAGTCCGAAGTTCGGGCTGTTATACAATTCCTTAGTGCTGAAAGGCTAAAACTGATTGATATTCATCGTGAGATCTGTACAGTTTACGGACAAAATATTATGGGTGATGGAATGATAAGGAAGTGGGTGAGAGCATTTAAAGATGTGGCTAATTAGACCAACGATCTCTTTGGTCACATCTTTTCACTGGGAAACTCTAGATCATCATCCGTACAGCCCTGATCTGGTGCCCAGTGACTACCATTTGTTCCTGCACTTGATGAAACATCTGGGCAGTCAGCGTCTTCGAGACGATGGCGAAGCCAAGACAGTTGTGATGCAGTGGTTAACAGTTAACAAGTCAGGCGGCAGAGTTCCATGAGAAGGGTATTCAAAAACTGGTCAAACATTATGACAAGTGCCTCATTATTGAAGAAAATTATGTAGAAAAGTAGATTAAGGTACATGCTTTCATGTAAAAATAAAACTATTAAGACATCTTTGCACGTTTTTTATTAATTTCAAAATGGTACTTACTTAAAAAACATGCTTCGTATTTTGTCTGATTGAAATTGGTCTCTTGTTAACCTGTTAACCTATCTTATGAATGTCTTGCCGCGCATTGCAAAACTTTAAATATATCCATCTGTGCATTTCAACCTGGAATCTTGCACAAAACCTTCACTTAAAATTTGCGTGATTTTACCGACTGTTAGAATTAGAGAGTACACTTGTATTAACTTTGATTCTTTTTTTGTTGAGCAATATTCATCCGCCAAACTCATTGTGAACTAAATAATGAGATACAGGCACTTTTCGTGAATATCATTAATTAACTGTATGGTTACCAAAGCAAAAAAATAACGTTTTGAATCAAACGTTAGTCTGATGCATATTTAGTTGCCTGAAATACCTTCGAATGGAATTAACTTTCAAATGACCTCATAATTTTTTTTTACATTTTTATTCTAATCATGTTTCTATTATTTACCTTTCTTTTTTGGAGCATTATTTTATTGGATTTCTGAAAACCTCAAATTTTATTCAGAAACCATTTTATGTAATTTTATTGAAAATATAAATCTTACTTGGATAAATTTTTAATAGTTTTTGTAGTGAGGCCTACATGAGTTTAATAATTTTATAGCAATAAGCTGTCTGGAAAATTCTAGTTTTTGGTTTAAGTTTTGCCTGCCCAAATTTCTGTCATTATTTATTTATTTTTGTTCACAAGGTCGCGTTATATTTCATCTTCTTTTTAACTGATTGTGATGAAACAATGTGCAGAGCAAATAAGAAAATCACTTAAAAAGAATAATAGCTAATTAATTACAAGTTTTATGCAAATTAATGCAATTCGGAAGCATAGCTAGCACAAATAAAACAATTAATTTCAAAACATTTAACTCCGCTCCTTTAATTCTGATATTACGTACATATATATAGTAGATACCTTCGTAAGACCTTGCCTTGTCAAGAATCTCAAATACTGCATTTAACAGTAAATATCGGTGGATGTCGATGTACAGTCTAAAACTTGATATTACACAACTTGGTTTTGTGGGATATAGTTAACTGTGCTTTTCTTTATTATCCTTGGAGGGGTATTCATAAAAAAAGTTTAGAACGTAATCAAGGTAAACAGATGAAATACGATTCGCGAGAAACGAAGCCACATATTTTGTAATATCCCTACTTAATTGTATATAAAAAAAAAATACAATGACCGGGGACACAGTTGCCTACTTCGTTACACTTCTATCGCTTCATGCCTAAAGGGCTAGTATTCAAAACTGCTTTCCTATAAGATTAAGGGATTATGTTTCAACTTTTGTGGGGAAAATAAATTAAGTCTAAATGAAATATGAAGTGTATATAGTTGTCATTATTATTATACAGATATTATTACTAATAAAATAAACAAAGGGAACGTCGTTCTTCTACAGTGTTTCTTGACTTATTATGATATTTGTGCACTATTTTAAGTTTCAAATTTAATGAGGTGAAATTACTTCCTTATAAAAAACTAAGGTTTTTTGAGTAATAAAACACTGGGATACGTTTCACTAAAAATTTCATTGATCTCGATAATATTGTAGGTCATTTTCCAGATAAAGTGATGATACTACTACTAACTAGCAATAAAAGACCCGCAAGGGTTCAAACAATATCGTCAAGATCAATAAAAGTTTTAGTGAAATGTAACCCAGTGCTTTGTTACTCAAAATAACTTGGTTTTTATCAAAATGTTTCACAGTGAATGCGATGCGGTTCCTATCAATTGTATAATTCCGTTTTATTTATTTAAACCTGTTAAAGGAAAGATTTTTGTAAAAAAAATGTAATCTATAGGATCAAAACTCTTTAACATATTTGCCTCTCAATATTTCATTTGTTTATCTCGGGGTTCGAACTTCACCCACTTAAATATTGGCTTATTGAAACGCTTTTTTTTAGTAAAGTGATTATTTTAACTTTTATACGTTTGTAAATTTAATTTCCAATGTAGCAACTTGTTTAATATTATATAGACAAGTAATCATTTAAACCATTGTAGAGTGGCCGGCACGTAAGGAGAGCCATAAATCATCGGATGCGCAGCGGCAAAGTCTAGCCCCTTTAGGCCGGGTTAATCGATCGGTAGGCAGAATTATAACTGCTCAGCAAAGTTCAGTAGCGTAGTGACAAATAGTTGCAAATTAACAGAGTAGAGAAGTGGTTGTTTGTAAAGAAATAATATACTTACAACTACTGACCACGATATTCTTTTACCGCCTCCAGCGAACCTGATACCCAGACTAAATAACATTATTTATGATATCTGGTACATGCACAAATCATACTATAAAAAACTACGAAATATAAAAATAACAAATATAAAGATCGATTGTACAAACTAAGTTTTCTAACAAATGCCTCAACAAATAGACCTGGGTAAGATACACTACATAATTCATATTATTAAATTTTGTTTATTCGATTTTATTTTGTTTGTCAACAACTTATTTCCACGCATACTTAATATTCTTTAAATTAGCTATTATTCCTATATTTATATAATTAGATACTTATAACCGTGATTTTCTCCTTATGTTGATGATGGTAGTGAAATTTTAATTGTTCACTTCGCATACATCATTAAAACCCCATTAGGGTAAGTAAATTAGTTGAATGAATTCACTTGTGTTCCGTGTTCAGTACTTTTTCTCTCAGTGATACGCGCCGCGGAACTACAAGTTGACGTTTCGGTCCAGTTATATTCCAACTGGCTCTTTCATTTATTGCTATGCTAAAAGTCTCCGCCTACCTACCTATCAATCTGACCGTCTCTGAATCTCCTTACGTGCCGGCCACTGTATGTATATATTTTTTATATTCGTTACGAAGTGGGTAAAAACCCACCCGAAGATACTAAATGATAAATTAGCTTTCTCTATAAGTTTATAAATGTGTAAACATTTTGCTTTTTCGTAAATTGGGCCAGGGCCGAATTTTGATTATCTTTTATACAAATATTAAGAGACGAAAATAAAGCACGAAATTCGATTAATGAGCAACAATCACGCAAGTATATATTTGTGTGTTAGCGTAAATCATGTTAATATAAATTTCAACTATCTAATGCCGATTAGAACGAAACTAGGGGTTAGTTAGCATAAAACAAATGAAACTATGATAGTGATAAAATGCGTTTATATTTGAGCAAATGTATATTGAATTGTTACTTTTAGAAAGGGTTGCCTAAAACTAACACTACATCAAGTAAATAATAACATATAATAAATAATTTTATTTTAATCATTATCTATATATAAATATATTCGGAATTTTGTTGGTCTAGAGGTCTAGACTGTAACTGTTTTTAACTTTGTGAAACCTCCCATTTACTTCAATTTTACTTATTTTGTTAGTGATAAAAGTTAAAATGCTATAACACGTATTTATTTATATAATTATGTTTTGAAATTTTTTTGTACTGTAAATTACTTATTTCGGTAACTGATAAAATTGATGAAATTTTAGGTTTATTTCAGCAGATTATGTTAACCATGTAATTGTTTTAATTGGCAACTTCTTACCTATATTTTGTTAATGAACTATTAATGATTGTTTCACCTGTATATAAATTCACAGTAGTTTAAACAATGCTTGCCATTTTTGTTGTACATAGCATTTGCAGTACAGATTTAGTCATGAAGTTGCCAGAACTCAACAAATTTTCGATATTGCTGTATCTAAAGTCAATTAATGTGTACTTCCGCATTGCTGTTCTATTTTTAATAAATTGATTTGGGATAGGATTGACCGCTATAATCGTTGTTTCGCCCTCGAAGGGCACTATATTGAATAATAAAATCAAATTCTATAAAAAAAATATTTTTTTCTATGCTAGCCTACGAACTTTTCAGCCAACCTGTTAAATACTTCGGAAGGAGCTACTCTCTTGGTTTTTTGTTCTTTTATTTCGCTTAGTAATGCTCATAAATGGGCCAAAAATTGAGGCTTTTGGGTAATCTCAAAATACAGACATGCTGTGCCAATTCTAAGGAATTGACATCTCTGGTTTTGGTTTCTTAATCCACGTTGACCTGTGTTATTAACATAATTTGCTTGTCTGTATCTATAAAAAATTTTATGATATTTTAGTTTTTACTGAAAAAGGTCCCCCAAATTGATGTCGAAATGTAATAATTATGCTAGAAAGTTAAATTTCTTAATTTGAATTTGTACAAGTTTTACATTACGATCAAAGATGTGCTAAAAGGGTCGATTCTCCCTTTTCTTCGAAGTTTGCAAAATGAAAATTCTGAAATTATTCATTCTGACAGATGGAAAGAAAAATAGTAATAACGTACCATTCATTTTAACAATGTTGAGTAAACAAAGTTTTTGAAATAATGTTCTAATTAATTACCTACATCATAATGTACGAAACTGTCACGTTGTTCATTTAATCGAACTACCGGTTTTAATACCGCAATTGATATTTTTTGACATTTTAAATTTTAACAAATCCGTTGATGTACTAAATAAACTTGTAAAATACCTCTATCGGTAAAGAACCTTTTGAAGTTATACCAGCAACGCATGATATAATAAGCAAAAAATAACTGAATTTTTGTTGGGATTGTACTGTATTCATAAATAAGTTAATTAATAAAGTACCTTTTCCTGTTTTATCATACATCTACCTCTAGGTAGCTAAATATTTTGTTTCTATATTCAATTTTCATATTTATCACATAATAAATATATTTTTTAATTATTTATATTTTATAATTGATAAATAATAATCTCAAAAAAGAAAGAAGGCATTAAAATCCTTTTTCGTCTAAATTTTAAGGATTACAGATCCCATATTTCAATGCCGGTAGGGGTATTAGCCCTCGGAGTAGTTGTTTCTGTTGATTACATATTTGTAAATAATCTCAAAGTTATTTACAAGTTTAGTAATAGTTATCACTCGTTTTTCATAAATTGCATATACGCAAGTAGGTATTTTGAAATAAAATTTAACTGAACAGGTGTTTTGATAAGAGATTTGCTTATCAGCTTTATTTAAAATACTGTATCTGTAATTATGTCAATTATTAATTTTTAATCCTTAGCAATTCAAAAACTTTGTGCAGAGATTTTGATGTCACCTGGCGTAGTAATACAGGGTATTATTACAAGTGTCATTATTTACTTTTATTTAAGCTCTTCCCTTGTTGAAATTAAAATTAAAAATAACAAAAGAAAGTAAAATATTTTTTGAATTAAGTAAGTATTTCAAAAATGCGAAACAAACAGGTTCAACTGTCAACTTTATTTTTTATGAAAATGTTTAATGTTTCCAAATAATTGGAATACTTCTTATCCCCCAAACCCCTATTTTTAATTGCGACTTTCAACTTATGACCCACGGGTTAGTATTTGAAAAAGAAATAAAAGTAATTGACCCACTGTTCAAAAAGATTGGCTATCACTGAACTAGGTACTATTGCACCCATAAAGCAATGCCGACTTCATTCGGTTGACTTTCTATTAAAGTAATTGATTATCAATTGTCGAATTGTTATTTAATTGAAAGTTGCTTAAAACCTTTGAAAACAATTCGTATTAATCCAAGGCCGAAAATACAATCAATAATTCAGTACATTCAAATTCCCCGCTCGAACCATTGCTCTTTTATGTTTGGGACACCCACACACGAAGTGAACCGACTACAGCCGAACGTGTAATGCGTGTTCCACACTTTCTGTCAGCTGCTTGCTTTCACAGTGGTGCAACGTACGCTTGCTTAGTAAAATTTAGTTCAAATTTTATTTGTTTGTGTGCCCTGCTGAGTGTGTTTCGTGTTCAGCCCTGTTCGTATCTTATTATACTATCACCCCTCCAAGTTCCAACTTTGGTCGAGTCCGATTAGCCAGGTAAAATACAATTATTCTTTTAGAATTCCGGGTCGACATTCGAGGTTAGAGAAGGGCATTAGGTTAAACACCCCGTCTAATGCAGGCACGCCCTCGACAATAACACTGTGCACTTGCATTTTTACGTCTGCTTAAACAATGCTTCGAAATTTAACGACTTAACCAGTTCAACAACGCAATGTTTTTGTTTCTGTTAGTAGGAATGTTCGCGCATTCTATCAAATTTAATCGCAGTCCGACGAATATACCCGACAACGAGCCGACGAGCTCGCTTGGTTTTAAATTAATTAATTTTCTACAATTTCTTGTGTTTTATTCACGTGGTTACTAACATACAAAATTATAACCTGAAATCATTGATTATTTCATATACCTACATGCCTACTACATGCAGGTACTTAGCAATCCAGTAATTTTTATTTAATTACCTATAATGGTTACCTTAACATCCTTATTTTTGTAAATAATTTAATAAATAATGTCATAGTTGTACGTGAGAAACTAATGTTGAAATTGTATCTATATAACTGACGTAATTATATTCATTTTATTAAAAACAATAACAGGGGTGAGGTCATACTAGATTAATTAGGACATGTCTCGTTAATATGTATTATCAAAAACATATTATAGTTCTGAATTTTAAATATCTCCTTATTTGATCAACTTAAAGGGTATTAAAAAAAAACTTCAGGTAGTACCTACCTATCTACAATGATAACGTTGACATGTGGTTACCTTAGCAACCGCAAAGGTAGTACTTATTCATTCAAACAGTTTTATGAATGATAATCCTTATAATATAATAATCGCAATGTACAGTTCAATTTATATTATTTACTTTTGATCGATATTATAGGTATCTTTGGTTAGTTCAATTTATGTAACATTATAGCTTTATATAAAGAAAGATTTCGTGGAATACTTATGCGCTATTAGAGGTGTGTAGGTAGACAAGAGGTATATTTGTATATTGGAGATGTTTCCAAGAATGACATTAATGTAGTATCTACCTATTTGTATGTGCTTTTATAATGCACTTGCTGACTATGTCATTTTTGTAAAAAATATTCGTTTCATTCAGAAAAGTAATGATAAACTTTATTTTGCATAGATAACGCGTTTCACAAAAGCGACAAAATCTAAAAATACTTTGATCTTTAACCCCGTGGTATAGATTTTTTCTACTACATATCCTGAAGTTTGTTTGACCGTATACTCGATTTTACGAAACATACTTTCACCTTATAACATTACAAACATAAAACATTTTGCTTAATTAACTAAAATTGTTATTTATTTATGAATTGATTTTACCTACATTAAGTAACTCCGTACTTATAAAAAATTATGTTTTCGAGTTTTATTTATGTGTTTATTTTTCTACAAGATTACATATCATTGTAATGAGCTTTAAATTTCACATGTAATCTATTGTTTATTTAAATTCAAGATATAAAACAAACGAAATTTGGAAGTGGTATCCCATGCAGAAGTTCCTTATTAAAACTGTTAAGGGTTTAAATTTATCAGTTATCGATTTCCAATAGTAAAAAAGTTTTTCTTGAAAATTTGCAGGAACGTCCTATTTTACTAGGTAATAAAGTGAAATAAGGGGTTGTGTATATAGTTTTCTCTAATTTAATTTATTTAGTAGCGGCTGATACATGTTAAAACCCCATATTAATAAAATGAATAAGACGCACTTTTTTTGGCTATTTAAAAATGCAACTTGTGATAATTGACCTCCATTTTTTTATATACGATTAATTTATTATTAAGAATTTTATTTAAATTTTCTTCACCCACGGGCTGGAGGCCTGGGGTGGAATAAGTGTCCTATTTGCCATCTCTTACATACGCCCGTAATTATAATTACAAATTATCTGATTGTTTTAATTATTTAAGGAAGTGTATAATATGTAAATAAATGTAGTAGAAAAAGTTTTTTTAAATTAGCAAATAAACTTTCAGTAATATTGATGAAGTGGAATGTCAAGCGTACGTTAATTTTGTGTAAAAATAATATACTACAATCTGATATAATTATAGCTACCTACCTTCTATTATTATATTAACAATGTTTAATAAAGAAATATAATTCAAAAGGTTAATATATATCCATTTAGATATGTGTGTTTGCAGACCGTCATTTTTGCCGGTGAAAGTACAATTTTATTTCTTTTATGACCTTTAGGCTTATGCATATTCGAGCGAGATTTGTAGATATATTGTGAGTCATACAGAGAACGTAAATTTTTATTCTGGTACACTACAACGTACTAAAATTTTGCAATAAATAATACATATTGTATAAAATATTTTATATTTATATATAAATATATTGTCTGGGGAAAATTAGACGCTATTTAAATGCGACAAGTATATATTTATGACTTTAGAAACCATCTAATAGAACTATAGTTAACAGTAGTTAAATTTATAAATATATAAAAAGGTTAACCGATTAATTTATGATAATTCACGTAATTAATTGATTTTTAAACAAGACGTATATTACGTTTCTACTTCTTTGATGGCAAAAAATTACAGACACAAGTGCAAGTAAGAATGAAAAGTTCTCTTCAGTCCCAGAAGAAAGTATCTTTGTTAGCGCAAAGTTTGGTGTTGCGGTTTGAGCTATTTACTGTGTTCTAAAAATAAAAATAAATTTGTCATATAATAATTCTACAAATTATTAAATTAAGCATGAAGGTATTGAAAGTCTCATGTCTGGTCCGAAGACTGGTTGGATACGCACCTCCGCCCCTTCCCATTCTAATTCAATCATCGTATTTCCCAAAAATTAATAGAACAACCGTCATCCTTAACTATTTGCGAACACTAATCTAATCTCGGTCTTCCCCTGCCATTCTTTACTCCTGTTGTACTTCTAATATGTCTGTAACTACCCTTTAATCTCCTTTAGAAGGTGCCTCTACTATCATATATCTCCTTTTCCTTAGTATGATACCTTAAAAATCACTTGTTTATTGTATACAATAACATTGAGCATAGTGGACTTTAACCAATGTGAAATCACTGCACTGGTTCTCTTATATCTCACAAATCTAATGCGCGTTTCGATATTAGACGTGTGTGTCATCGCCATTTTAATAGTTAATCGTTAGTAGATTGAAAATTCAATTTGAATTTATTAAATAAATAGTTCGTTGAAGATAGTGGCAAATAAAAATGTTCTAAAACTTTGCAAAAAAGAAATCGAATAGAGTACTTTCTAACATTAGTTTTGAAACGCCTTCTGGATATTCTGTTGGATGATTTCTGATGTTGTAGTCAATAGAAATTTAAAAAATCACTTGCTTTAATTTATTATATCATCAACTTTCCGAAAACAAACGACAACATTGACCGCCAATGTGAATAGAAAGCAAATTTTCGGTTTTTTATTTGTTGGTAACGGTTACCCAATTTAATGAGAAATGTCAGCAAACTGGAGGCTTTTTTCCAATTCCAAAATTCAAAAGAGAAGACGATGTCGCAGTGGACTAATCATCTACGTTTTACGAATCCACTGATCTTTAACATAGAAGTTAATACAATTACAAATTCTTGTAATGATCGACATTGACTTAGTTATAAGTAAAAAAAAAAAACGGAATGTCGGAAATACAAACGTTAAAATTGATTGTAAAAATTTTCAATTTAGTTTGCCTTCATGACTTTTAATAGGGTAAAATATGATTTATCATTCGGAAAGGTGTCAACTGTTTCTTATTAAAATAAAACTTTAATTAATTTAGTTCCGCATGTCGTTTGCAACAGAAAAAAGTGTCATTTGTAATTCAAATCTTTTGTTATATAATTTCATGTTGACCTTTTTTCTGTTGATTATTTTTTTAAAATATACATGCATAGAATATCAAAACAGCCGCATACTTACTTGTTATAATTTTACTAAAATATCATTAATTACATCTACATAATAATGTAGTTTTGTATAAACATATAAATTATCGTTAAAGCACGAATGTTGGTAAGTTTTGAAACTTGAAATTCTCCAAATTATTTTTTATCGCACTTTATTATTCTTAATTTATTTTTGACGTTTATCATTATGTCTTTCTAAATGTTACATTTTACATTTAAATCGTAGAATTATAGATTGAACAGGCAAAATTCCAATATTATTTGCTCATTTGCAATATGCATGTGTTTCAATTGAAGTTTCGTGTAAAATTGTATGGTGTATTTCCAAGAACATTCTCGAAACATTTAATAGTATATTAAGTTCTAAAGAAATAGGCAATTGTATATTCGGAAAATTCTAATTTAATGATTTAATTTACACGGTTGTTAAAATGTCTTATTGAGGACCATTTTGAACGTGTGAATAACGAGAGTAATGGAATGTTTTTGTTTCACTTTCCTTACACGTCATATTTTGTTAAGAAACATATAAAAGTAGGTTTGTTAACCTCTGAGTATGCTAAGAAATTGAAATAAATTATGTTTTATACCGTTGTTTTTTTTTTATACGAAGCTAATTTAATTGTTGGACAACAATTTCCTGCCTCGATTTCTTATAACGAGTTCTCCGTTACACTTTCTTTTCAAAAATAAATTTCCTATATTATAGCAACACAGGTCACGTAGGCCATTCTTTAAGCGTTATGAAAAAAATAAATAAAAATCCAATTTTACCACAAGGTCATATAATAATGATGGAAGAGTAACGCTAAATATCGTAACCTTTAAAAGTCATTATATTTACTCCATAGATTTGAAGAGAATATAGAAATTTTTATGATTTTTTTTTATTGAAACTGTTGCAAATGACTGAGATTCATCAAGCCGAAATAGTAAATTGATGTTGTTTTAAACGCAAATCATAAGATTTTCTTCTTGTTTTTGTGGACGAGATGAAATGTTCAAAAGATACCCAGTCTCCCGCGCGTCTGGGTAGTGTCGGATTCCCGAGGAAGATGTCCTCGGACCTACCGACTAATACCTCTCCCCCTCAGGCCGTTAGAGGACCTTTTACTTTAGGTCCTCTTCAGCCGATCATAAGATTTTTTTTTGTTTTCGGGGAGGAGAGGAAATTTTCGCCCGTCCAACTGGGTAGTGTCGGATTCTTACCGACTAAAACCTCTCCCCCTCAGGCCGTTATAGGACCGTTTGATTACGTCCTCTTCAGCCGGATCATAAGATAAATAATGCATCTAAATAATGACTCAAGCACGTTTTTATTTTACAAGTTTGGATAGTTGTCATGTATGGGTTAAGTGAACTTTGCATCGGTTAAAAGACACTAAATTTTACATACATGTCGGTAGCATTATGAATTTAAAGATAATGGGAATTAATGACACTGTTTAGTATCAATAGTGTTAAGTTTACGACCGGATGAGAATGTCGTACGGCGAGGAAGATAGCTAGCTAAATATCATATGAAAGATACGGTTATATATTTAGGTGTCTTCTGGTGGCCTACATTCTGATTTCTTATTAAGGATTTACGTGAATTGGAAATAAAATTCTAGAAGACAAAAGGCCAATTTGTATATACATAAATTGACAATTAATTTTGTCATAACTTCAATTATATGGTTAGTTTTATAAAATAGTGTTTTCGATTTTTCTCAATTTTAATCAAGTTCAAAAATTGTCGACAAAATAACAAATGGAATTAAGGGATGTAATTTCTATCCTTTTTTTACTTATCCCCTTTTCTCGTCTAAGCGAAACATTTTCCAAATATTTTATCAAGAGTCGCTCGATTTATGATTTAAACACTCATGTTTACCAATCAAAAATGCTGGAAACTTTGGCGGAGTTGTAGAACAAACTGGATAGCTGAAACCCCAACGCCAAAACACGACACAAAATGTCTAAAGCACCTTTCGGTAACAAAGTTACCTTCTTCAGTCTTGAAGAAAAGTGCTTCGGACATTTTGTGTCGAGTTTAATTTAAAATCAGTTTTGCCTACACTTAGAACAGTGTAAGTTCTTGGTCAGTAATTTATTCAAAGTGCCGAACGTGGATCATGATTTCGATTTTATTACATCCCATGAGCACACTATCGTCAGTTTGAAGCATATATCAGTAGATAGCGATGAAAAATGCAGTCATTGCTAAGAATTCCATTTAGAACAATTAATAACAGTGCAAATGACCTAATCGAGAAGTTTAAACATGGTTATACCCTTTATTTGCTTCCATGTAATGTAAGTCTTTTTATACTGAATTGTTCCCATTCTTTTGTAAATAATTTCCTCTTATTTAATTATCCTTCTTATCTAATTTAACCTATTCACGGTTGTTCTAATGTTCTAATGTTCCTGGAAAATCTGGAAATCAAGGAATTTCTTCTAGCAGGGAACTTTCTTGCAATTTCGAATTTTTCCGCAGAAAACCTGGTAATTTAAAATTTTGTTGTAATATCTTATTTGTCCGCGCGACTATCGGTTGTGTGAAGAATTTATGAAATGCGAATATTTTCAGTCCTTATTAGGCACCCTGCTAATGTTAAAAATGTGGTTGTATCCCTAAAATATGCATATGTGTTAATCTGTTCCTGTTATATCATTATTGGTCCATTAGATGGCAGCACTATTTAAATTATTTTATTTTAACTTCGGCTATAACAGGATCACAGGATGAATTTATGAAAGAATATTTTTATTTATGTTTCTTTATTATTTATGTAAATATTACACATACCGCGTAATTTTATCACTGGCTTATTTTTTATTAATTTTTTTTGTTGTAGGCAGGTATGTAATTACTATCTAAGTACATTTTCTTTATATATTTTTATTTTTTTAATTCCCTAACAAAAGTATTGACTTTTATTGTTTGCATATAAACAAATAAAATATTTATTTCCTTGGTTGTAAATAATGAACTCATTGTCGCTATAAAAAGAAACTAGCTATTAAAATTAATTTGCTAGAAGTGTAAGTAAGAACTTATCGCGAATAGCGATTATATAAGTTTATTTCAAGTACCCATATGTACAAGCGCATACATTTATAGCAAGTAGTTACTTACCTATATGTAATAGTTAAGCAGTAGGTCATGGTTTCTACAATACTTTTGTTTCCGTAATCTGTCAGTATGGAGGTTATTGTTCGATTATCTAGTTTCTTTATTACATAATTTTTAATCGAACGTTCATGTTATAAATATGTATCTAGTGTTTTAATTTAAATGGGTCATATGGGAACTGTTTCCTTTCAGATTAGAAGAAGCGACAAATTGACTTCGTCGATGATCGAAATTCTGGTAATTTGCTGCCAGTAATGAACGAGTAATTTAAAGGTAAAGATTTGTTTAATATTATCATTCTAAGAAATAGTAACATACCAAATAGACTTATTTTCAATGAGCTGTAAGAAATTATTAACTTTTTATCAAAACTAGCGCAGCCTGTCCAACGAGAAAAAAAATATATTTTTCACAATTTACTGTATCTGTATCTGAATCTTTCAGAATTGTAATATTTGGATATGCTTATTCTGTTATATCTAGTAATGATGTGTATATAGGGAATACCAGTTGGGAACCTTGAGACCTATCGAAATAACCCATTTAGTAGTTGTGAATTTTGACAAATTAATGTTAATCCATTTCGTTAGTTCATAACTCAAAAACTTTCTGTTGCTATATCGGTAGTGAATTGCGTAAGTTTCACCATAACAGTTCACGCGTGGATTATTTGGAAAAAATTGTATGTAAAACTTCGTAATTTGTTGAGTTAGGTTAGTTACGACTTGTTTAAAACACAGTTTCTTATTAGCATATATAATTATACATATATACTGTACGCGGCTATTATGCCATGTGGACCATCTAATCAGTTACGTTTGTTAAAAAATCGACACCCGCTGTTCATGGCAAGTGAAAAATACGAAACAACTGGACGGAATAATCACCCGAATCGTATAACATTTGCACATGAGGCTTATTTCTACGTATTGAAGTACCCAATCCCCATATTCTACATCGCTTGGGACATCCTGTATATATCGATATTCCCGTCTAAAACCTAACATTGACTAGTTGTAGGCAACTTTAATTGAGGTTAGCCTAACTTTAGCTCGTCTTTTGCCAAGTATCCCTATTTTAACTAACAGATTTCATTATTTCTTGGTCTATGTAAAGACTTCAAAGCAATGCTTACCATCTACCCAAATAGACTTCGTAAACGTACGTTGACTCTATGAATCTCTCTAAACACCTTTAGATATTTTATTTACACGCTTTAAAAATATATTCTCGCAAACAACGCCTAATTGCAAATGGATTATAATTTGCTATTTGCTTTGTTTTATCATGGTTCCATATGTACACAAATTATTAATTAATATTACATCAAAATCAAGTTTATGGTGTGCGAAACATAAACTAAACGTTTGTAGTAAGTTTTTGTTGATGCAATTTATGCTTAAACCATTTATTTAGAAGGATGCTGTGCATGTAAATGACTTCAGATAATTTTTGTTTTCAGTTCACAGTCATGTCGCTGTGTCCAAACGCAATACAAAGTGAAATAGCTCTATTTAACAACTAAATATTGTTTATCTAATTTTTTGTGTTTCATTAATAATTTATTATTATTAATCTGGTTCAAGTTGACATAATATTGGTTTTGGATTTTATTTATTATGCTCTTTGTTTGTTTCTATTGTCATTTCTTTATAAAAAGGTTTTATGCAATGATGTTTTTGTGACATTTCGGGCATCGGTTTTTTGATTTTGAATTCCTGTTATTGATCATGAGATGCCTACTTAAATCTAGCAAAATTCTCAGTAAATATTCAAGTACCATAAACACCGTCGTCATCATCATCATTGGCTTATTCGCAGTTGCTATGGGCAAAAGCAATGCATTCGTTTACAGTGCAGCTGCCGCCTTACCCCGCTAACCGCGATCGGTCATGGTAACCTAAAGAACTTGATTGTCCGCGTGTTTGGTCTTCTCGGCGGTTTCGGCGGTTTCAATTGCACTCCGCAACTCAAGCAACTTTCCAAGTAATTCGAGTAATTAAAACGGTCTCTTAAGGTTGGAGTTGTTTTGTGCATACTCGCCCCCCGCCCCTCCATCGTACTTCCTTCGCATGCACTGATAACGATAATTTGTCGAATTGACGTCAGTAGGTACATTTCGCCATTACGTATAATTACCATCAAATATACTGAAATAAATTGATGTTATGTTGCCATTCTTGCATAAGTGTTTATAAAAAAACTGACTATTTTGACAAAATCGCTCACAAATTGATTAAAATAACAGGAAAAGGGTAATGCGTAGTGTCATTACCAAAGAAACGTGTCTAATAAAATATTCCTCCAATCAAATCTAAAAGTATTATACGAGAAGTGGACATTCGATGGTTAATTAGATGGAAGGCTGTAGTTTCCACCCTTATATGCACTTTTATAATATGTAGGGGTCTGCACTATAAATTTCCAAATTTTGAACTTTTTAATAACCTCAGCAAATTTCTAATGATTAGAAGTTATATGGAGTTAGTATATCATTGACAATTACAGAGAAATTTCGGACTTACTCTAAAAAATAAAAGAAGTAATAAATTGTATAAATATTATACAAAATATGAGTATTTTTTGTTTATTAAAATTTTTTATTGATACTATATTTTTATGTACGACAGAATTTTTGATATTTTTTCCGGGAATACTATGAACGTGTTTAATTCCATAAAAACAAAAATAGCTACCATGTAGAAGTTTGCTTATCATATTCCTAATCGAATTAGTGAAATTTAGTTGCTGTATTAATTTCGTTTCCGTAGTATAACTGCCCCTTGTCCGTTGATGTTAGTTAAGTGGTCTTTGTTCGGTTGACGAGTGAGACGTGTTCTTCGAACCATCATCTCGGCTTATTGAAGTAACAATATCGCGTAGGTTGCAGGATGCAATTTTAAGCAGACAAGGCGTGGGTTAGATTTGTCCCGACCATATCAGATGTAGGTACTAATAAGTAATAGTGTCTTTGACCTCGATATAGATGCCATACACAATCAATATCGTTGCCACTTACTGAAACCGATTTCGAATTGATAGAAAGGTTTTGTTGATTATCCATACCAACGCTTAATTGTATTGTTCAATTGTACAATTAGATATCGGTTTTCCATTATTTACTTTTTTTACTGTACAAGTATAAGCGATGATCGTGTACAATGGAATTGAGGAAAACGTTATCAGTATCAATGAAAAAGAATTCCAATTTCTCTTGCGTCGTTGCAGTTGTGCTCCATGCCGAGTCGATATCATTGAAATAGGGCACAATCAAGCACTACCGGAATTTGAAAGCATTAAATTATCTCTCGTTGACTTGTTCATTACTGTGCTTTTAAAAATAACAAAAAATAATAATAACTGGGTGCTTCGCAGATGAAACTTCATTTTAAATTGAAATGAGTCAAAACCTAAATGCTAATGATAACAAAATGAATTACATGTTAAAAAGGCCATCTTGGAAATGAAAGCAACCGAAGAGGCGTCTGTCTGTCTTTCCGTGAGTTGTGATAAAATGCGAGAACCGCTGGAAATATTTTGTTGGGCTTTTCACTATCGCCCAGATCTAGACATCTACAGTATCCATATCTGGACAGTTGCAAACTATTTTCCAATATCATTCTTGTCAAAGGTGCTGAAATATTGTGAACAACAACAAAAGAAGGCGGAGTCCACTGCATTCGGAATTACATACTGATATAAATCAGAATGATATTTAAATTTTATTGATTTTATTAAAGATCGATTTGTAATTACTATAAAGTATTTATCAGTGCAAGCCAAAGCCAATATCTTCATTATAGCAGTAGTTTTCGTGCTATAATGCTTTATGTTTTAGTTTATAATGTTTCATTATTGAGAAAACATTTGCAGAACATCCGCTTCATTTCATCACGATCCGACACTTTCTAGAACACGAAGAATAATTTTCCTTATCAGTCGTTCAAATTAGTCATGTGAAGAGAACATAACATTGACAGTAATGTCTTGAAATAAAAATGTACAGTCTCCCTTCTTTTCTCAACTAGTTTGTATCGGCGGATGTAGTAAATCTTAGTGATACGGACCATTGATCGAATCCGGAACTTACAAAACTTTGCAAGGGGTGCATATCGATGATAGGAAAGTGCAGTCTCATAGCAATTTGCACAGACTTTATAACTGTAACTTCTAACAATAAACTACCCCGTATCTCGCCAGTTCGCTCTGAATATAATTCACCCTTAAGATAACGCTATCGGAACGATTTTGAACGACAAAATCGGTCCTATACTATGTTATGTTAACATCGAAACCCCGGTACATGGTTCGCTACTTATAAAAAATTACATTGTAAAATCAATTCTTTTAAAGAACTCATGATAGCCTTCGTTTTAAGGTTCCTGTATCTACTCTAGGAATTCTTTACTATCCTCGATTTAAAATGTGCGAAGAAAATGAAAGTGGATGAACATGTTGAATCAAATAATTGAGTGAAACACACTTAATTTCCACTTAATGCATTTATTAAACTCTTTACGATCGTTTCACCCTACAAGAGCATCTTCAGAAGAAGTATTGATACAAATTTGCTTACACTATGTCTTAAATTGATTAAACCGAATGTTTTGACACAAAATTCATACTTTTACACTTAATTTAAAAAACCACTTGGCTTGGTCTGCTACTCTTCTGAAGATGCCCTTGTAGGGTGAAACGATCGTAAAGAGTTTAATAAATGTATTAAGTGGAAATTAAGTGTGTTTCACTCAATTATTTGATTCAATATGACTTCTAATTTCCATAAAGTAAAGGCAGAAACAATTTGTTATTTGGATAAACATGCTTTATTTGTTTATCTTGTCAGCGTTTTCTACTCTTCACGGAACGCAACGCAAATATTCATTGACATATTTAGTTTTATTTATTTGTTTGTACAAAGTTCGTACACTGTATAATAATGGACCTTTTACATAATTAACGAATTTGTTTCTATGAGTGGCCGTAAAAATAATTCGCGGTTTTGCTATCTGCCAACATTATTAGAAATCCTAGCCACACGAATTACCGAATTTAAAACAAAAGAAATCATATTTTCTATTGTGCCTGTATGAAAGTAAAAAATGCGTAAAAATAAGGAATTCAAAAAATTCCATAAAATCTCATTTTTGTAGATTTCGCTAGCGTTTTACATCTAACAATGACCGTTGTTAATTTTCCATCATAAAATACGGTCGCGGTGAAATTTATGAAATTCGGTGTATTGTTAAATTTTATAGCTCTTTTTGTATGTTTGTACCTACACATAGAAACAATATTTTTGTCATGGAATTATCGATTGTAAATTTTGCTGGTCAAAAAGCAGTACGTGTTAATGACTAGTTGAACCCGTCCAAACATGGACTGATTTTCATAATAGCGAGATTGCGCCGGCGGACGTTTAGTCATGGCATATCAAAGACTCCTATAACCGAAAATTGACACTTAAACACGCCCAACACGTAAAAATTTCATAATTTTTAACTAAGAATTCTAAATAAACATCATTCAGGATATCGAAAACGTTTTGACAGTCACGTAAGTTTTTAATTTTCTAACATGAGAGGAGATAGCTCCATTAATTTCCCTTACAAACATACACTACCACCACAGATACGTAGTAAGTTATTATATGGTGAAAGTAGTCTCCAATTTACGCTGATTGTTTAAGGAAACGTATCTATTCAATATTTAATTTGGTCGCATCGTTTAAAGCCCTCTCAGTTCAATGCTAAAGTGATAATCGGTTTTAATTGATAGATGTAAACTTGTCTTAACTTACCTGCTGCCGAATGCGGTTTTAGGGAGCGGTAGCGATTATTTAATAAATTTATAATAGCTTTTTGTGTTGAACTCCGGTAAAACGTTGTAGCTACGACTAGCCTACATTGGAATAGAGGTTATGACTGGCCCAGGTACTGAATAATTTTTAAAATTGGTTCGGTAATTATACATTACAAGTTTACAAATATTGCTTTCTTATAAGTGTCAAGTGTGTTTTTAGAGGACGGCTTGTATGTTATTATAGTTTCCAAACTTTTGTTATGTGGTGGAAGCATGGATGTGCGTGGTGTAATATTCATCGACTATCTTAAGAATGGAAATACCATCAACAGTGAATATTATATAGCGTTATTGAAGCGTTTGAAGGCCGAAATTGCAAAGAAACGACCGCATGTGGCAAAGAAAAAAAAAAGTTGTTTCATCAAGACAACGCACCGTGTCACAAGTCAATCAAAACAATGACAAAAACTGGCAAAACATGAATTGAACTTCGAATTGCTCCCACATCCACCGTATTTTCCAGATTTGGAGACTACTACCAGCGAATGCTGGCTGTTTACAGACCTCAAAAAAATGAAGAGGTTATCGCTGAAGCCTATTTTGAGTAAAAGATAAATTTTTCTACAAACGTGGTATTGAAATGTTAGAGCGGCGCTAGAATGATTATGTTACTCTTTATGGAGATTACGTTGATGAATAAAGCCTATTTTGAACAAAAAAAGCCCGGGACTTTTCAGCCTATGTGTTACATATAACGCTTTAGAATTGACGCTGCTTTTCACAGCATATTATTTTATCGAATAACAAGTACCTATAAAATAAACTTTCATCATTTGTGGTTCTATTGTTTAACGTAACAAAGTTTGTTGGCTTAACACGTCTAATTTGAAAGCGAATATAGTGCGTCGTTGGGTTGTAGTTACACAGGGGTTGGATATTCTGTATCTTTCGATAACGTGAACACGTTTATTAAAGGTAATGAGTGATCCATTAATTATTGTGTATATATAGAGTAAATTAATTTCCTAGAGGACATTCTCTACGTTATACCTAGAAATTGACAAGCCGTGCCTCGTCAGTCTATCAATTTATATGGCCTATTTTGCTGAGTTGGACATTGGAATCCTAGAATGAAAAGTGAAAAATATGGCTACTAGTAATTAACTTAATAAGCATACACCAAACGGTGTAGGTACTACTTCTATCCGTAGTCAATCATAATCATCAACATCATACATTTGAAAATAAAATTACTGGTACGAATTTCATCCTGATGCGACGGTCATCTGTGTCTTTTATCAAAAACATTATGAAGTATACCAATTTGGAATATTTATAATGTCTTCAATACATTGCAGTAAAAAAGGTTTTGTATGGAAATTTGTATGGTAGTAATCCACACTTAGACCTCTGATTTTATTTAAGTTATAGTTTTTTTTGTAGCTTTACTTTTAGTAGAAGACGTAGTAGTTTCGGAAGTGAAAGGAGAATGGATATGTTCAGAATATATTTTAAAATATGCTATTTAAATTTATTCAAAGAAATGTCTTCAATTTTTCAGAGAGTACCTATCTGCTTTGTTTGGGTTCTTTTTAATTCCTAAATGAACATTAAAAAGTATTAACTAGCGGATTTATCAAATATGTATTAATTACAATGGCCACTTTAAATTTCTACGTCGCATGTGTTTTTCGAAAATAGACTCGTAAACGAACCGACGGACGGAAGTATGACTGATATTATAATAACAAGGGGTCTGTTTTCTATCTGAGGTGAACACTAATAAAAGGAACACACATAAATTCACAATTCCGTATCTAAAGTTTGTCTAGTTCCGGGATAGATAAAAGTCAGTTTCAAGGTAAAGATAAATACTATTTGTAAATGATAAAATATTTGGAAAATTATTTAGTAGAGGTTAATTTTAATACATTAGTTACAATACAAATTAATAAGGAAAAATTTGTTACTACTACTACTAAGTTACTGCTGTCACCTCTCGTAGCTTAAAAGTCCTGAATCCGATTCCCGGCAAGGGCGTGACAGTAGTAACAAAATTTTTCCTCATTAATTTGAGGTAATTTGTAGTAAGTAAAAAAATAATTTAAAAAATTAATATCACATTACCTCTACTAGAGAATTCTCCATATATTTCATTATTTACAAATTGGTATTTCTTTTACGTACAATCCGTACCTCCTATCTATCATCTTGCCTCCCCCCTTCCCTCATTAGCTGACTACGTTCTTGTCTATAGATCATTTATATTGTTTTCAAATGCTATAGATTACTGACTTACGATCTGAAGATGCCATCTGCCAAGTATGGCGAAACGTTTGCAATTAAGCAAAGGACACGGCAATACTACCCAGGAACTCAACCTGTTTCTGTTGTAACTATATTATAATAAGGGTTATGTTATGCCATAAGAAAAGGATTGTCCAAAATTAGACACCTAAAAAACGTTCCCAGGTTCCTCAGAACACGAGTTCGAAAGTGAGTTGAGTTTTAGGAAGCGGGGTTCATTTTATTCGGTGTAATAGTAATAATAATATAAGTTGGTTATGAAAAGCTCGTTACATACAATTTCCAGTTGTGCATGTGGCTGGATTTGCATCGCTATCACGTCTAGCCGTGAGCCGTTATGAATAATAATGCGGTTTATTTTGCCTGCGAATAATTCGTTGACATATGCTATTATGCATATAACGCAGGGGGTTGTAAAAAATTACACGTTCCGCACAAAAATTTCGTAGTCCGTTCACGATCTAATTTTCTTCAGCCTCCTCTTTTTTTCCATAAAATATCAATTAAATTGTATACAAAGCTGGTTTTTCTTTTTTGTATTAGTAACAAGTCTTATAGCAAGGAACTAACTGTTAGATAATTAATTCTATTTTCATTAAAAAAGGCTTAATAATAGTTGTTAATATGTACGTATTTAATAACGTAAACTTCATTATTAGTTTAACTTTTCAAAAAGCGCTCTACATACACACAGTTGATTTGCACTTCGTTTTTGTGTTAATTTACAGTCCATTGTTAAATATGCAAGTGCAGGAACATTAAATATATTTTCTGATTCATAATGCTTATAAAGTAAATTATAAACAGGTATTTATGTCATCAAAAATAAATATATACCTACATATACATATATTTATATAAAACCAGAACAGTGATTTTCTTTCGATGTCTAAAAGACTTATTAAATTAAATAAATACACTTGGTAAAGTTTCACAAATTTTATTTTATTAGGTGTCTACAGCTGTTTCGATTGTTATCATTATCAAGATTGCGAAGGCTTAAGGGTGTTAAAGGTATTTAATGTAATCCAGGCAATTACTCGTTACTAGACTACCAGTGTATGATATGAAATGTGCAGATTGTAAAGCAATTTACATTGGGCACATGGAGCGAAGTCTAAATAAACGCATAATCGAACCCAAAAAAGCGATCAAAAATAATAAAAACGTCACCAGTTTTTCCATACATTGCTTAGATAACAAATACCAAATGTATTCAAATTATGCTAAATTATGTTTTATTTATGTTAAACTTACATTTCGAACCGCAAGGTAGTCGGTTAAACTATCTAGAAATTTTAAAAATCCAAAAGAACCTGTTCCCAAATTGAAAACTTTACAAATGAAAGAAGAATCCCACTTATTAAATTTGTAATAAACTAACTACCTGCATTACAATAAATACGTTTAACACCCTTGAGCATTCGCAGTCTTGACAATGGTGTAACAATCGACACAGCTGTCGTAAAACATGTAATACTTTACCTAGTGTATCTATTTTATTTAATATTTTTTAAAATGTTCCACCAAGTGATCCATATCTAATAGTCTAAAAAATGTATGCAATTCAAAAATATTGTTATTTTTATAATCCTAACAAACAATGGCTCGGCAAACAATTCCAAACTTTTGAAATCGATAATTTTGGAAGAATGTGGATGCAACTAGTGACTGATATGTGTCTTTAATTAAACAAGTTCTTACGTGTATTGTATTGTCAAATTATCATTTTAGACATAAATATTGGTAAGCCACACAAATTAAGCAGTCGTGTTTTGTTGATTTGCTAAAACTTCCTCTGAAAACATGCCGCCTGACGTTTTAAAAAATTAATTTCCATGCTATAAGAACGTAGATGAAACATTTGATGCATGCATTCATAAAAATACTTGAATGCACTTTCAAGACGGTAACTAAGTAGTTTCGTAATAGCAACATTTGATGTGCTTTTATACTTGAAATTTTTCCTGTCTTATAAAAGCTGTTATTTGAAAAATAGTAAAAACATAATTATAGTAGCTACCTGCTTTTCACTCTTTTTAATTAAAAAACGTTTAGATTAAATCATCTCCCTAGTCAAAGTAAGTTGGAAAAGGTTTAAAAAAATATTTGTAGCGAGGAATCTTGTTGAAAACGAACGCGACCCGAATAAATTTTCATGGTTTGTTTTACGATTAGGTTCGAGTATTTACAATAGTAATAATAAAAAATTATCTAGTATCATTTAACTCTTAGAAAGATATGTCTCGGGTAGGAAACAAAAAGTTAAAATTAGTGTCTGTTAAGTGAATAATATGAAGTAATATCAACAGGAGTTCCGTAAGGAACGATACTAGGACCACTATTATTCATACTTTATGTAAATGACCTACTGAGTGATATGCAAAATGATACCATAATGTCCTATGCCAATGACTGTCACCATCTCGAGTGATGGATGACTTGTGGGCTCTAGCGGAGGATAGAATGAATGTTTATCTGTCCCAGGTGGCAGATTGGCTATGTTTAAATAAATTATCATTAAACGTCTATAAAACTAATTGTATGACCTGCGACAATGATTGTGATAGTGTACCTGATACCTTAAGTATTAATTTAAAAAACCAAATGATAACAAGAGTTGAGAGCCGCAAGTACTTAGGTATTTATATAGATTATAATATGAAATGGGGGTAAATATAGTAATTACATAATTACATAATTAAAAAGACTAATCATTTAATATAGAAACATTTTTCCAAAGCATATTACAATATGCAATAATTACACGGGGAGGGACTTATGATAATAACATTAATTTAATAGATAACACACAGACCAGGATTTTGAAAATAATAAATAAAAATAAATTTTCAGTAAATCCTCCCCCGCTCAATGTGACGCAATTATTTCAGCTAGAAGCCATATCATATCATGAAACTCTGAAAGAAATATACATAAATAGTACTTCTACAACTAGGAATAAAAGCATACAATTGCCAAAAATCAAGAAAAAAGTTCCAAAAATAGTTATATTGTTGCCATAAAGATCTACAATAATTTGCCAAATGATCTTAAATTTATTAATATAAATAATTCTAGAAAAAAGATAAATTAAAAAAAAAACATTTTAAATTAGACTTAGTTATCTTAATTATCTTAATTTCTTTTGTTCACATTTTTCACTGTTTTTTGACTTTCCATTTAACTTTATATATGTTTTATTAGCTAAAGCTATTATTTTAGTATATAAGTAATTTTGTTCTACTTTGTAAGAATACATCACCTTTAGGGTTTTGCTTTGTAATTTTTCCCTGGTTTAATAAATACAAATACAAATAAAAATTTATGAAATTACATATTTATCAATTCTCATACGTTAAAGGTTTATTTCAGAAATGTAAGTTTTTTCCGTTAAATCGATGTATTATTGCAATGAAATGCTTTCTGACTATCAATGTATGTACTACATTCGCTTTATTCTCTTTCATGCAAAACCGTTTTCCCATCGTCGATGTTTCTTATATCACCTGGCTTCTTAAAATTCCAATTTATTCTTCAAATTTTCCCCTTTTAGTCTAATACTCTTAGGGTTCTTGAGTCACTGAAAGAAAAGAACAAAAACGGCGAATATTTAAAGATCGTCCTTGAAAAGTATATAGGGTGAAAATCAAGAATTGTTTGTAACATGTATGTATACTTGCATACATGTGTACCTATAAGCGTGCATGTGTAATGTAACTTACAGCCTATCATGTTTTCTTTTTTGGCCTTTCACATTCATTCGGTTCATCCGTCGACGTGTTACGCTCTCACTCGACCAACAGCAGTAACGTGGAGGGAGCAGCTGACCAAATCTTTGTTTTCCCTTCTCTTTCTATAAAACTGGTCCATGCAGCTTCCTAACCGGTCCGGGTCTCTTCGAATTTAGAGTCTCTTTGCGAGCGTAAACGATTAAATTGCAAAAAGACCAAAAAAAAGACCAACCGCATGAACTAATAAGTTCAAGGTCTTATTTCGGACAATGAGTGCATGGATGGAATGGAGAGGAGCCACAAACGTAGGATCGTGATATAATAAAAACGCCAGCGAACTGTTAATAGCTCACGAAGGGGTTATAAAGGAAGCGAAAATGTTCGCCATTAAATCACCATGCTTGGCGATAATATTAAGTGCTAATTGAAATTTAGTTATAACTACTATTCACAGTCTAAAAAGTTCCTCTTACATACTTATTAGCAAGATTTACCTTTGTCATTTATTTTACTTCCATTGAGCATCTGAGTGTTGAGGTTTTAAGATTAAGATTTCGGGCGACAACTGTACTTTGTCAATCTTTGAAACATTTTATCTAAACATTGTATTTACTTCGCAGTTAAGCCCAGCGTTACCCGGGTCTCCCTATCGTAGACGTATGCAGTTCAATTAAACCACCACTGAGAAATGGTAGATAAAATTTCCTATGATGCATAGCATTTATTTGCAACTTTCCAATTGTGGCAACCTTTATCACCATAACTTAAAATATGTATGCCTCTCTCTTAATTATTATACTATTATTTTTAATCAGAGCAACATAAACTAAAAATAAAAAAAATAAAAAATCCGTCCTTACTGCATCCCTAGGATACTCGACGACTGTTTCCTCCAAATTTTAAATCTCGTAGGTTCACTGGTTTAGGCTTCGCCGTACAAACATTAACTCTTTAGAGGTAGAATTTAAAAAAATCCCTGGAGAACTCAAGGATCACTACCTCCGAATCCAGGTACCAACATTTAAATGATACACTTTCCTAAACATGTGTATACATATAAAAATTGTAATAAGTGTTGAAATTGTTTTATTTATTAGAAGCTTAATACTATAGAACAATTTCTCACTCGATAGAGTAATACATTAAGGATAATTTTTTTGTTAGACAAAACTAAAGAAGAATCATAATCGACAAATCTGCTTGAATTGTTCTTTTACCTGTTTATTTTAGTCGTGATCGTCGAGCTATATGTATTTACATACCTATTACCTGGACTTGTGTGAAGCGTCACATGTCGAGCATGTGTCGTATCGGATTTAACAACAATTGACACGAGGAGACACTTAAAGCAAATGAAATCTAATTTAGTTGATTCGGATTCGCTGTAAATCTGTTTTTCTCGTTAAAATGTCACTTAATGATTAACAGTTCCGTCCAACTTTCCACCCCCACCCCCCTATAAAATTGCCAGTGGCGGTCTATTCAACATCAACTTAACTAAACCATAATAAGGACGCATCTAAACTCTGTTGTAATCTCGTCAATCCCCCAACGTCGTCATATCTGATAGCGGAGGTGGCTAATCCAATTCTCAAACTCACTCAGCTCTGTAAATCGCTCGATTCAAAATAAACTGATGGCATTGATATTTTAAATTCGAAAGTATTAAATGCTAATTCTCTCATCTTTTTCGATATACGTACTGATACAGTAAAAATGATGCAAAACAGTATTCGTTTATAATTGGAATTGACTTAAAAATACTGTAAAAGGGTTACTAAACCCTTAAATAACCCAAGTTGTTTTCATAGGCAATTCAAAATCAATAAATAAAGATTAAAAATTCCTTTAGATGTTTTTTAAACAGTTGTCAGATGCTAAAAAAATTGAATCCAACAATTTTAGGATAGTAATACAGAATAATCGTAGAACAGGAATACTTCTTGAAAACCAAACTTAATATATGCACCTTTATCGGCATGGGTCCACAAGACTATTCATTCATGAAATACTAGGGAAAAACGCGTATGTTCAGGGACATTGTCACTGAGGGAGGAGGGGATTAGGGGTATCAAATCCCTCTATCTATAAGAAATTTTTTTTTAATCGTGTGCAGCAGGCTGAAAGAGTGTAATAAACAATTGTAATTAGGTATAGACAGTGCAGTAGAAACAAGAAGCAATATATTACAAAATTGATTATACCACATTCATTTCACTTTTTTTTTTAAATAATTAACAAACAACAGGCAGGAAAATAGGGCAATAATCTTCTCATATTCATTTAATTTTTTAACGAAGACAAAATCAAATATTGAAACTAACTAAAATAACGAAGAAAAAAATAAAATAACCCACCATTTCACCACACAGTGCTGGCATGCGTCTTTTGGTAGTACCTACAATATTCTTCGTGACCATTTATATTTAAAATAGATCGAATCAACTGAAAGCGCTTATATAAAATATTTTGTTTTCTTTATGAGGAACTATGATTTCATGTTTAAAATTGACTCAATTGGATTTTTTCTTCTTGTTAATTTTTTATTATTATTAATGTGAGATCATTGATCTTAAAATTTAGACGAATAAGGATTTTAATTCCTTCTTTTTTGAATATGTTATATCTTCGTCTAAGAATCCATCGTAATCAACAGTGTAATTCAATGCCGGTAGGGGTATTAGCCCTCGGAGTAGTTGTTTTTGTTAATTTCATATTTATATTTATATTTATAATATAGCCTGTAAAGGCCTTTCTGCCAGCGCCCACCTGATGAAACCCGATAGGTCGAAACCGGTCGTGGAATGTGGCTTTCGGTTCGTTGTGCCTACTTGTTAGGACGCGTTCAAAATGTGAGATCTTTGATCTTAAAATTCAGACGAATAAGGATTTTAGTTCCTTCTTTTTTGAATAAATTAGTAGAGTTTGCAATTGTGTAATAGAAGATGGTTACAATCATTAAAAAAGCTGTGCTTTTTGAGGAGGTAATCCATGCGGGGGGCGGTGGACACCGCTGCCTTTCAAGTGTCACGTTTCTGTACCGTCGAGTCCGACAAGCGACGGACATCGGCACACGTAGCGAAAAGTTTAAAGTGATTTTCGTATGTACGGATTTGCATGTAGTAGTGGAAATTCGGGTACTTGCTACTGTTTCAGTTTTTGATTTAATTTTCAACTTACCCGCTTACTTTTAATCGTGTTCGTCAACCCTCGACGACCAATCAAAAGTTAGGACGCACGGTCCGATGTTTTCGAATCGGAGATTCAGCCTTCCATTAGATGGGTACTTAAAATCTTATCGACGGCAGTTTGTTCAGCTACAATGTCTTTTAATCATTTGCTGTAACAATCATCGTAAAAACGAGGTTTTAAATTGAAAAACTGTAGTTTAAGTATTGTACATTTTAAACTACTAGTTGAATGTTACAATTTAGTCAGTACAGCAGATAACACTGTTAAATGTATAATTAAAGATATGTTAAGCATGCGACTTGTGCAATTTCTTTTCTCCAACTTTGCGTTTTTGTTAGTGTTCGCTGCTTTTTTAAATTAATTTTGTGGAGAGCTGAACACAGTAAAATTGCGATAGTGTCGACTACGCTTAACGGAAACTTCGCATAACGTCTCTAGCATATTAGTTATCATAAGACGATTGTTCACTGGCCTTTTATCTGTGTTTGCATATATGTATTCTCGGTTTTGTTGACATACGGCCGAATTGTAACTAATTTTAACACCATAATGTCTTGATGCAGTGTATTCTGCCGGGCTGTTTTGCCGTGGTCCAGATGTTTCGCCGTGCTTTGCTGACGGCATCCTCAGTGGTGACTTGGCAAGCGCTTGGTCGTAACTGATAAAGTTACGCCGGCCGTGAAAGCATAAGAACTACACCAAAATGTCTTATTGCTCTTTATCAGAAATCGCTTGTGATTCAAAAATTAAATGATGGTAAAGTGTATCAAAATCTATAATTTATAGGAGAAAACAAAAAAGGGCTAATCTCTAAAGCTGTGAGATATAACATATGTACGTTCATGTCGGACCAGGTAGAAATAAAAATTCCTCAAAAACAAACAATTTCTGATTTATTTTTTATGGATTTGTTACTTCATTTGATGTTCCCGTATTGGTGTTTTATATTTCTGTGTATGTTTATTTGTCAAGCATAGATACTTACCATATTACATACTTTCGTTAAGGGGAACATTGCCATAATGTAAATAGTTGTTGTATGTTTTTCGGTTGACACTATCGCGATTCTACTACTGTGTAGTAAACGTCAAGCTAAATGGGATTGACTAAACTTCTCTCTTTGGTTTACTGACATATTTATGTTCTTTAAAGGATCTAATACGTTTTTGATAACACTAGTCTCTTATTTCGTACTTTAATGCATGTATTTATGAAACTTTTATCGCATATCTTTACTTTAACGATTAAATTTTGGACACACTTACAAAAATATGTATATCGCAAACCGAATTACGTTTCTAGGTATGGTACGTTTACCATGGAACAGCGATAACATTTATACAGTTCTACTGAAACATATAATACCTCAATTTTATGTCCAAAATTACGATTCAAATTTCAACAATATTACAGCGCGAATTAATGCTGTTGTATGCCCACAAAAAACAAGGTCAAGTTTACAATTCCTGTTCTGTTGTAATACATGCTCTAATTATGCCCTAGCGTACACAATATGTCTCTCTAATTACTCTTAATGACTTTAAAGTTGGCTTATAAACCGAACGTATACTTATTTTTATTATTTTTTTTTTTGATTTCCTAACAAAAGTCTTTTTGTCATATGCTGCTAATTTTTTAATGTTATATTTTATATAATGTAATAACCTTCTCCAGTTGGTTAGCTACTTAAAATGATAATACACATTGTTGGAGAACAAAAGAATCGATTTATCCGGACATAAGAAATAAACTAAATTATCTGATAAAATTACATTGGATTCTTTTTATACTTACTTTTTAGTATTATAACTTTATAACCAACCTTTCCTGTGTCAAGTGCAATTTTCCCTACCTATCGTTTTTTGATTGGTTATCGCGAGAAGTTATCTTTATTTGCTTTTGTTATAGAGTTCTCAAAATGTAAATTTTGCAGATTAATTTAATGCAGAACTTTATGTTCAGTTGATATGTTTTTATTTGTAGTTCGAAATTATACGAACCGTAACATTTTTACTTGATGACATTGCATAACATTAAGGTTACGAGATAAAATTAGAACACACTGTACATGAATGCACTCGTTTTGATAACTTTTGTTGGAAATAAGTGAACCGTCGCCTTCGTTATAAAATTAATTATTTTCATTAAAGTGAAATATTTTTGTAATAATACATTCGGTCCCTTTTGGAGACGTTTTTATAATGCATATTACGGCTGGTGTATAGACATTGCAGAGCTAAAGAACTGACAAAATATTAGATATTTATGTATTTTTATGACGTAATTCTTGATATAAAATTGTAGTGTATCGGCACCATACCCGACGTTAATGTGCTTGTGCAAAATAGCCTATTGTCAGCCGTCCTGTACTAAAAAGTAGTCCTTAAGTCTCTGGTCGAGCGCATCACGAAATCACTCATATTATTGAACTGTGTCGCACGAGACAGATGTGTGTACTACTTCGAAGATCGCACTGCCCTCCACCCCTACATTCTATTGGCAAGGGTATAGCCGCGATTTTAGACTGGTCTGTGAGCTGAATTCAATCCAGCGTAACGTACAAAGGAACCGTGTACAGGAAATAATGGAAATAAATAAAATACAAGGTTTCACACAAATTTATTTTCTTCACTCAATATATTTTGCTGTAAATAAATTCATGTACTTTTCTTTTAAATATAGAATTTGCTTTACATTTTACGACGATCACCCGCATTATTATACATTTATAAGAGAAAGTAGAGTATGAATGTTGAAATGTTTGGTTTTAGGAAACTTATTTAACTAATTTTATGCTGAATATTGTTGATGGTTTGCACATCCACTTCATTTCGTCACGATCATTTTGTCGATGTCATTGTATTCAGAGTAGTATAAACATATGTTAAAACCAATCTAAGATTGGGCATTTTAAAATACTTCTAATCAACAAAAAGATAGCAGCGTTGACATAATCATAATAAATAATAACGTATGCATATTCAAAAAAGAAGGAATTAAAATTCTTATTCGTCTAAATTTTAAGATCAAAGATCTCACATTTTGAACGCGTCCTACCAAGTAGGCACAACGAACCGAAAGCCACATTCCACGACCGGTTTCGACCTATCGGGTCTCATCAGGTGGGCGCTGGCAGAAAGGCCTTTACAGGCTATATTATAAATATAAATATGTTGTGCCTACTTGATAGGACGGGTTCAAAATGTGAGATCTTTGATCTTAAAATTTAGACGAATAAGGATTTCAATTTCTTCTTGTTTGAGTATATTATATTTTCGTCTAGAAGTCCTTCGGAATCAACAGTTGTAATTCAATGTATTAGCCCTCGGAGTAGTTGTTTCTGTTGATTCCATATTTATATTTATATTTATAATAAAGTATGCATTAGGTAAATCATTGTAGTCCTTCGATGGACCCATCCTAAAAACCTCACTTCCACATACAGAGCACTTTCTTCAACTTGAATAATGTCCTTTTTCCTGGTATATTATCCTATTCATCTCCAAGTAACTCTCTATTTCTCTCAACTTTTAAGTTCATATCATCATAATAAAACCTTTGCAAATATTCTCAGCAGGTAGTGTATACCATACCTTTACGGCGTATAAACTGAAGGATTTTCTAATTTTTGGATGATCTGTCTACGTGTTTGTATACGTCGTATCTGCTGATGCCAAAAAGGAACTTTTCATAAAGGAGCAGTCTGCGGTATTTAAGCTTAAAAGCAAAGTCGACATATACGTACAATATAACATAAAGTAAACGTGGGAGAATCAAGTGGGTTTTTCTGTATAAAAAGTACTTACACAGAAATCTCATAAGTATAGGCGACACAAGATTGAAGACCGCAAAGCACGGTGAACGAATACGCCGCGGCTCGCTGCGTCGCCCGCGACCGTTGCGTCGTCTTTGAAATTAAAAGTCCTACATCCGGACGACGATGCAATATTACAGAGATTTAATAGTATAGATATAAAAATGAAAGAA
Organism: Agrilus biguttatus; assembly: GCA_963921985.1. Taxonomy (NCBI): domain Eukaryota; kingdom Metazoa; phylum Arthropoda; class Insecta; order Coleoptera; family Buprestidae; genus Agrilus; species Agrilus biguttatus. The sequence goes on from OY998117.1 coordinate 35,327,637, forward strand.
CCTTTGGTTTTCATCTAGTTTCATCTATCGAAATGACTTCATGTAGGTACGTCATGCTTTCACCATCAACTCAAAGTGAGCAAAAATGAGTGTAACTTGACTCGTGAAAACTTATATGAAGCGTTTATATAAAGCTTGTGAATGGTAGTCTCCTTTAATCGTTATTTAATCTCACAAATTTAAAAAAACTGTAATGAAAGCATCTGTACTTTAACCTCGAATTCAAAGAAAGTATGTATCTGACTATAGCACAACTTCAGCTGGTATGAACTAATGTCAATACGGTTTTTATTTGAAATGTATATAAACATATTCGAGTAGATAATTGATTCAGTGGTTTCTGGAATTGATTATATATTATTATGTATATCAGGTATATTTTTCATTTTTTAAAGTTTCGCGTATTTGTTTAGGGGTATTTTTATTTTTTTTTTCAGATTTAGTTCTCATTCTAATCTATTTTAATGTCTCCTAGTAGGCAAGCAAGGATTTTTATATCATTCCGTGTGTAGCAATTGAAAACTAAGGAAACCTTTTGAAATATGTTATGAATACTGTACCTAAGTAATACGTACATTTTCTCAACAATATAAAATTACAATTTGCTAATAGTTTATATTTAAGTTACAAGTGTTGCCCCCAGGATCTCAATAATCAATCTACTTTTAGTACACTCAAAACAATTAATCGTTACAGTGGTTATTTATTCAATCGTATATTTTTATCTATTATTTTACTTTTATTTAATTTGGATTAGTTCTAAACGCGGTGGGTTTTACAGTTGATTAATTTTGTAGACAGGGTGTTTCAAATAAGAACCATCGTGACAAGAATGTTTGCTGGAATTGCACCCAATTGAAACAACTATATTTGGCCACTGTTATTGAGAAATTGCGTTTCTTTAAATTTTTGAAATTCCCTTCTTTATGTCTGAATACTATTCATTTAATTTTTATATCGATATGTTAAAAAAACAAAATTTTTAATGTAGCAGGTTTGTAACGCTCACGCCCATTTAATTGAGATTCCAAAATTTAATAACTAATATGTACTAATACATTCGGCCAAACCCGGTTTTAGGATAAACTAGTTTTGCCTAGGACAAACTGTAGGTTTAGGTTGCCCTGATTTGAAAGTTAAAAACTATAGTTTAACGTATTATCCTATAAGTATAATGGAATGACCATTTTCACAGCATTTTCATCTCCTTATTTTGTTCCTGGTTCATTTTTTGCCCCTAAAGGAAGCAATGCTCTAGTTGACATAAGAGGGCACACGTTTCCGCCTTTATTGTCCGTTTATAATAGTTGATTTTTTGGATTCTAATTTCATCAAAGGTTTACAGTATCATGTTAACTAACTATCAATCGCCGCTTTCACAAGATATGCTCGGGGCTTCCCCGGAAAATACCTAAGATAACTGACAACTGAAGTTAATTTGGTCAAATCAACAACCAAATTTTTAAACATCAATGCACCCTAATACACGAAACAAGTGTATGTGCATAATTATGTATGCTTAGTAGATTATGCAGAGCAAAAGGCGACCGTATCACGCTTCCCTTTTACTTAACGGGAAGTAAAATCGTGATAGGTTATCAAAATGTGTTTTTCCATGTTTACACTTTTATCGGTATATTACTTACTAGTTTTATTCTCGTTTCTTATCAATAATATTCTCAAACAAATAATCGTTACTTCATAATCGATAATTTCAGTTGAATATTATAATTGAAAATATAAATTCACATGTATAACTACGTATAAAATGGTTTAAGCAAATCTAAATTATATAAAAATTAAACCGTTAAAATACAGACTCGATTCGCATACGTAATTGCCCCGACACGAAATTTTGTTGTAATTACCTGTATTGTCAAAACTCGACTAGCCTATAATAGAGTAGAGTACGAGACCAGAATTTTTCCCAACATATCATTAGAAGATTGTTACATACATATTACAATAAATAATTTTCTGATTTTCAATTAACTGTTAACTGTTGGACACATGCTGTTTCAAAAAAGAAGGAATTAAAATCCTTATTCGTCTAAATTTTAAAATCAAATATCTCACATTTTGAACGCGTCCTACTAAGTAGGCACAACGAACCGAAAGCCACATCCCACTACCGGTTTCGACCTATCGGGTCTCATCAGATGGGCGCTGGCAGAAAGGCCTTTACAGGCTATATTATAAATATAAATATAAAGATGGAATCAACAGAAACAACAACTCCGAGGGCTAATACCCCTACCGGCATTGAATTACAAGGATTTCAATTCCTTCTTTTTTGAATATGTTAAATTTTCGTCGGAATCAACAGTGCAATTCAATGCCGGTAGGGGTATTAGCCCTCGAAGTTGTTGTTTCTGTTGATTCCATATTTATATTTATATTTATATGCTGTTTCATAAATAGTTTTTCAATATGCGTCAAGCTACTTTTTTTTGTGAGAAAAGCGGTTGTGACGAACGTAAGTAATGAGATCTTACAAAAAAATGTGAAATACCCAACCCTAAAAATGGACTAAATTATAAAATCAATGTTCTATAGTAAAATAATAAATACATCATTACACGGATACAATTATATGCCTATGAAATAGCAAAATATTGTCATGAATGTTTGCAATAGTCAAGCCGCTCAAATAAGAATGTCATATAACGACTTACCTAATTTAGTATTAGAAAATATACATTATTGTGCCTTTATGAAAGAGCATGACGCTACGGGAGAGCTTTAACAAATAATTGAATTCCAATGTAAATAGTGATTATTTTATTTTATCATAATCTTTAGATTAGGAAAAAAGTTTTAAGAGCGTTGCTAGTCGTAAATTCCTTAAACATAAGTAATGAGAATGCACCAGGCACCGTTTTGCCTTGCCTTCGTAGTCGTCGTCGTTGTTGTCGCCGTCGGCGTCCGTCGGAAATAAACTTTAAAGCGCAATAAATTCGGGTTTCGTAAAATTTCAACGTGCACGAGAAGGTTTCGCCAACATCGACATTGTCTCGGATCGTTGGTGCCTTTCCAAATTGTCCTGCGGATGCTGTTAAAGATTTACGGATTTTCACTTTTTTACGAACTTCATTTCCCGAAACAACTTCCAAGGTACTACTAGGTAACCTTAAACCCACTAAAAACGGAACATTGTTGCTAAACGAAACGATTTGTCTTTACTCCTATTAGTGCTCTCTTTATAAATAGTTATTAAGCCCTTCCGTTAATTTTATTGACTACCCATTACGAACACCAAACGTGATGAAGCACCTATGACTCTACCTATACTATTTTGGTTGTGTTTTCACTGCAGGACAATTTAGAAGGGATTAAACCGATAAGAATCAAAATGAGGGCCGATGTGAATGGATTGTATAGTATTTAGGAATAGTTATCCTATTTCTTGCTGCAGGAATTATTCAAGGATGTTATTGGATTACCATGTTGTATCCTTAACTGTTGTTCCTTTTCCCATTTTATAGCTCGTTCATTGTACCATTTTCATCATCATCATACAGTCGTTAGTTCGAAGACTGGTTGGACACGCACTCCATTCCTTCCTATCCTGAGTCAACCTGCACATTTCCATGAAACTAACAGGCGGGCTGAAAAGTTCGTAGGCTGACCCATAGATGGCGCTACTAGTATCAACTCCATATAGTTAGCCCTAACCTTCAAAAGACGCGTGTATAAATTTAACAGATGTTGCACTATTAGTATCTGAGTTATAGCATTTTTACTGAAAGAACTATTGTTACTTTAAAAAAATGGATAAAAAGGAATTTCGTGTGTTAAGAAAGCATTGCTTTTTGGCGAAAAAAATACTGTTGAAACCAAGGCTTCGGATGCTCATGGTATAATATTCATTGACTATCGTCTATATTAAAAAGGGGAAATCCATAAACAGCGACTATTACGTAGCTCTATTAAAGCGTTTAACAGACGAAATCGCGGAAAAGCGGCCTCATTTGAAGAAAAAGAAAGTCCTGTTTCATCAAGACAATGCACCGTGTCACAAATCAATGAAATCGATGGCAAAATTCCATGAATTGGGATTCGAATTGCTTCCGCATCCACAATACTCTCCAGATCTGGCCCCCAGCGACTTTTTTCTGTTCTCAGACTTCAAGTGGTTGCTCGCTGGACAGAAGTTTCGCGCCGATGAAGAGGTAATCGTAATCGCCGAAACTGAAGCCTATTTTGAGGCTAAAGACAAATCGTATTATAAAAATGGTATCGAAAAATTGTATGACCGCTATAATCGTTGTATCGGCCTCGAAGAGTACTGTATTGAACAATAAAATCAAATTCTATCAAAAAAAAAAATTTTTTTTCTATGTTAGCCTATGAAATTTTCAGCCCGCCTGTTAGAACATCTTACATCCCTGATTAACTAATCTAGGCCTTCCTCTGCCTCTTTTAACTCCTATTTCTGCCTCAAGTATCCAGTCCCAGAAGGTGTCCTACCATCCCATCTCTCCTACTTTTTCTAATACCTTCTCATTTTTCTTTTATCCTATGGTTTTTTGTGTACCTACCGAAAGTGTCAACTAAGATTTTCTTTCATATCGATTTGAACATGAATCATCATAGGGCCTAATATTGCGTTCAACAATGACGAGTTATCCTTTCGTCGCTTTTTAGACTTCTAAATTTATGGAACAAATCCGAAAGGTTTAGTAAAAACATTGAACAGTAATGTAAACATAATGCCTTCACATAACTTGAGAGTTGGAGGGTCCCATTCTTTTATGTTTATTTGGTATCTTGCCAAGAATGGAATTTTGAATTCGTAAAGAAGCATCAGGATTTCAGTCAGAAAGGGGAAACCACAACCACACGTTGCGCTTATATTCAAACTCTGAAAGATAATGGATGTTAGTTGCCCCAAATATTTAGAATAAATTGGCATCAAAAGAACCAGGATTATTAAAACATATATACATATATGTAGTTGGGACAGAAAATAAATTAATGTCTTCTTTTCATTTGTCGTAGTTATTATCTTCGGTGAATAACGAGAAAAAGGCAACGCACTTAAGACAAGTAAAATGAATAGATTATATATTTATAACAAGAATACTCTATGTATAAATCAGATTTGACATGACGAGAATCTACGGACAACTTGTTCAGTAGTAGGATTACATCTCATTATATAAATTGAACCACATTCGTAATTACTTACTTCTTGATTCATCAATCATCCCATAAATAAAACCATTTTACACTTTTTTCCGTAAACATGTTCTTGTTTATACCGAGGATAAGGTTAGTGGAACTGACTCCTTTAATACTAAAAGTAAATTTAATTAAATAAATATAAGAAAAACGACATTGTTAAAAGATAAATTGTTGGGATCAGGTATCAATTTCTTACTAATCCCCGAAACTTAATTTCGAAGTTTAAATTAATATTCGACTAAGTGCTTCCAAAAATAAAAGTATCCTTTGGGCTCTAAGGCATTTTCGACATCTAGAGCGTAGTAGCCAAGAAATCGGCACCAACGTTCAGGCAGTTGCGGGGCAGTGACAGAGAATAAGGAAAACACATTCGTGTGGTATAGCAGTTCTCCGTAGCCTGTAAGGATTTCTACAAGAATCTTGACTTCCTTGTCGAGGCTAAGAATTTGTTCTTCTTAGTTTTTTTCAGGGGTGATGATGGCCTTTGCCTGCTTACATCCTAGTTGTAGTTCCCAATTCCAACAGCAAGTGTTTCTGGCCACCATCTTATGCAAGGTCATTTGAAAGCTCGTTTTTGTTTGTGGTTCTATGAGCCGGAATCCAAAGCAAGACTACCTTGGTTTGAGTCGTTAGTCTGTTGATGGCGTGATGAAGGTTCTATAACAGAATATCTTAAAAGGGCGTTTAACGTTGAAAATTATGTCTTTTTATTATTGAAGAATAATTAGTTTGCTTATGTTCACTTTTATTAAGGGTTCTAAATTCTTCAAACTAGGTTCCATTATAGGTAATTAGAAGACCGGAATTTCAACTATTTCCGTTAAAATGAATGAAAAATCGCCCGGATCAGAAAGGAATTATTATGTAAATTCTCGGCTACCGTCAAGGTTTGAGTAAAAATAGTAGAATAAGTCATGTTAGAAACCAGGAATGTAGATATCCAACACTATAAAGTAAAAATTAGAACTTTCTGGATGTACAAAAATTACATTCAACTACAAGGTGAAACCATATGCGAAATTAATGCGGAATTTGTAAGCCCATTATTTAGCTGCAATTTTATCCGTTTAATTGCATTTGGTTTTCGACGAGCGGCTTTATAAATCAAACGTATTCGTTAGTTTATTCTGTTCTTACGTACTTACATTATATTACCTCAGTTATTTTTGGACTTTTATAAACATAAAAAACAAAAAGTCGGCGCGAGCGAGTGATCCAGTAAGCCTTGCCTGGCAGCTGTGGCTCACGTTCCCGTGAAATGTTTCGGTACAGCTTTTTCTCTCGAAATTCATTTAAGAAAACGGAAAATAAAACATTAAACATTTTTGTTTATTATTCATTTTTTTACGACACTGAAATACAATGTCTCTGACGTAAATAACGTATTAATTTAGAGGCGGAATGTTTTAAGTGATAAAACAGTTGTGGTTATAAAAGAATAAAATCTTTAGTACACATATACATGTATTAGATTAATTTAATGACAACTATGCGGAAAATGTGTTTTAAAGGCTCTGTATAAAATGCAAAAATTTATATGTGTGTACACTACATACTTACTATCTTTGGTTGTTAAAATAAATAATAACAACATAGAGGTAATTGGTGCCATCACGTAAAGTTTAACAATAACAATTATTATGCTTTTGGTCAGAATTTACTTTGATATCTTCTGTAGCGGCTAAAATCATTACTGCAAAGATAAACTTTTACATTCTCTGTTCAAACGAAATTAATTTATTGGTTCTATAACATCTGTCGCTTGTTAGGTACATGAAATGAAGCGCATGGAACCAATTGCTGGGTAAGCACCTTCAAATGCAGAAACTATTTGTACTTAAATTTCAGGTAACTAACAACAAAAAAGAAATCGATTATTTGTATATTTTTTATGTAATACGTGTATTCAAGGAATCAGTGAAATCAGTAAGTGACAGAGTATGAAAAATTATCCAACTTTTTGCCAGCGGTTTCGTCCAGAGTTTTGTGGTTTATTAAGTAACAAAACTTTATTTCTGTTCTATGATGAGTACTCATTACATCAGTATCGAGAAAGTAAGCTGGTACGGAGGTTTTGAGGCTAACTTGGATTTTGACAGCGTTTCTTATATCCGGCACTGGGTCTAACCGTGCTGTTTTAATCTAAACCCTCCTAAATCGCTTTTTACATTGCTGACAGCCTCCTTTGAGGATGCTACCGAAATCTCCATATTGAGTGAGTGATCTGGTGGTGAATAAGTACCATCTTGTGGTGGATTGGATTAATCATTAAACTAATTATTATCCACTTAATTGAAATTCTAATGTTAATTTGAAACATATGTACTGACGACTTGCTTAATGAAAACAGCTTGAAGTAAGTTACAATTTTAAAACTACTCATAGTTTTAGAACATGATAATCCAATGTGTGAGTTTTTAAAAGGCATTAACGCTAATGTAGTTATGGTGTGATTTGTATGTAAAATTCAGACTTGCGTCTACCCTTACACATACGGCCACTTTAAGTAGCATGTCATGTGTTTTACTTGTAGCGTAGGGCAGTGATATCACCATTCCTACTGTCCACCTCCATCATTATCGCCAAGCCGCAGACCAAGTAAAAAGTAATGGTTTAGAAACTCAAATGGCTCTGTCATCTAGGGTTTGAGCATGTACAACGTACGATATGGGTGATGAGACGTGAGCACGTGGACTAACTGTTTGAACACCTTTAATACACTGACAGTACAATCCTTTAATGATTTGGGCACTAGCTAGATTTAAATTGCGCAGAACATGTCATTCCTACACTTTCTGGTTTACTTCCTTTTTACAGGCCAGTATCCAAAATATCAGCAGTCTCTTTTATTAAACGGTTCTTGAATCAATGGTCAGAAATTTTTCTAACAAAAACTACCATCTCTGCGAGGATGATATTGAAGCACACCTTGCAACCAACAACTAATCAGTAGTTTTCATGTTTTCCTACAACACACAGTTTAGACGCCTTTAGACTGTTTTCTGAAATCGCCCTAAACGGAATAGCAAATTCATCAAAAATTTAATTTTCGGTATTAGGCTTCTGACCAATAAAAGGTAATTTAAGAAATCGTTGGGCCAATTTTTATGCTGTTTTCACCATTAGGCAGTACAGTTTTGTTACTATTAAATAAAGAATAGAGTAATCGTGTAAAGTAATAATTAAACTACCAAAGAGGACGTATTAGGGACTTTTTTTTCTAAAAAATGCACTGTTTCAAATTTATGCCCTAGTGATTCATTGCAGTATTAGACGTGTTATATAGCAAAATGTTTATGAAAAGTTAGTGATTTGATGAGTATATATAACGAAATACTGGATTAATTTCCTTCATCCTTATATAATTTACTGAGGTGTAAGGTGGGGGGTTGTCAAAATGTCGAGGAAAGTCAGGAAAAGATATGTATGTATTAAAAAAAAGTGGACACCTTGTAATAGATTTATGGAATGTTGAATGCATAAGTCAATAAAGGAGCAAAGTTTGAAAAGTGTTTCACAGTTTGTAATTCAATCTGGAAAACTATAATTTTTGAAAAGTGGTATTTTCCGCGGTGGAAAAGCGGCGCCTGGCCAGTCAGTCGGGAAATTTTTCCAGTCAACGTTTTTTCCCGGTGGTGGTAAGCTGGTCTCTTATATAATTAGTCGGGATCTCAGGGTTCGGGCGGGACGCAGGCGCACTGGCATCACGCGTCGTGACCCTTCGCCCTGCCCGCGACCCCGACGGCGCTTGCGCGCGTCCATGTGCATGTTCGCGACGCCGGCTTACTGACCGCAGTCCCTCGCTACCGCCAGACCGCTTCGCTTGTTCGCGACGCTTCTCAAACCAGTCAGTGTCTTGTATCGAGGCGTGTTTATTACAACTAAATACCTACCTACTACTTATTCTCTCTTATCTACTACTACTATCAAATACCAGCGTCGATTACTAACAACCAAACGACATCGACGACTACTCTGCTACGTCTCGAGGTGATAATCATCATGTTTGTTATGTTATTTTATGTTATTTGTTAATTAACTAACTCTTCCTTCATCAAATAATCAATCTCATGTCTGTTCACAATTCATGTAAACGCACATTGTTATTTGTTTTTATGTAGTATATTCGCGCGTACAGACAGACGGATGGCGTGTGATCTAATTGGTCACGATCCAGTCAGGTATTCGTAGTTGCAAAGCCAGCCTACCTACCAACCATTTTTATCTTTGACTAATCAAAATACGAACGACGCGACGGTAGCTAACTGCGGTCAATGTTGCGATAGCCTTTGAGTAACTTTTTGCGGTATTCTTGAAATTTTTGTGTTTCAAAGTTGTATCTATGTATGTGCTTATACAAGTGATTTGTATTAAGTTTGAGTTGTTTTTTGTTTTGGATTTATTGCAGTACTCTTACCTAAAGAAAGAAGAAATGCAGTGAGGGATAGGTACAGTATAAATAAAAATTGATTACAATACTGCGGTTCGTTTAGTTTGAACTTTTTATTGCGATTATTTTAAGTTGTGTAATGTGACGATTACGTTTATCAAAGCGTATTCGTTTATTAACCACAATAAAAACAGAAAATATTTATCTTTTGCGATAAAACAATTGTTTCGAATTGCATATGAAAAAAAGGATACAAGAACTTGTTGCTTTTTAGAAGTGAAGTAATGGCACCTAATATTTGTAAACTATTTATTTTTTATCTAGAAAGTTTTAGTAATTGCTCTCAGAAACAAGTACATGCTACTTTAAGTAGGTTCCTAAATTACTTATTGAAGTGCTGAAATTACTTTTTTCCCTTAAAGAAAATAGACCATTTCCTATGAAACGTTTATATAACTATTATAAATTAAAAAACAAATGAGTTTTGGATAAAGATAGATGGGATTACAACCGATAATTCACATATACCCACCTACAATGTAATCCGTATAAATTTAAAGATAAAATATGGTAATACCATAAACAGAATTAAAGTGATTATATAGTTATATCGATATTTTTTGCGGTAATCAATAAATGTACCGAATAGGTATGTTACTTTTTTCAGGAACATGTGGTTAATACCTTATAATTCGCTGATTTATCTGGGTGTATTAATTAATAATTAATAGTAAATTATGCAATGCCGAAAATTAGGTAATATATTTAGAAAGTGTTTACTTAACGATAATTGCCACCAATTACACTTAATTAGTTCAAATGATACTTGTTCCACAGCATATGGTTGAACAAATTTAAAATCTGCATAGCAATCCTCTGGTGAATCACTTCTATCACCTAAGTGAATAATCACCCATCAGTCACTCTATCAATATAATCACCTCTAGTGAATTACTATGCATAACTTGTTCTGTCCAGTACTATCCAAAATAGTCTTTGTTGAGATTGTTTTACGTAACCGATAAAAAACGTTTCAGTTTTGTTATTAATTGTCGAGATAAATTAATTATAATATGTATGTTATTATTAAAGTTTTCTGCTATTCAGTAATGGTCAGAAATACTTTTCTTATCTAATTTCATAATAATATATAATTTAAAATATATTTCAGTCTAATTATATGTAGCCCATAATATCGATGTATTTTAAAAATGCATGTTTAACGTATCTTTTCTCTTTATAATGAATTAAACTTAAAAATAATTATTATACGAGGTGACACCAAAAAATACAATGAATAATTTTATTACGAACATGTAATAAGCTTATATCAAATTTGGCTAGCGATGCACGTAAGATTGATTCCATGATGGAAGGCTTCTTTAGGAAGAGCTTTGGCCTGTTCCGTTGTGCCGGCAATGGTGCTTTTAGCAGTAGTCACGTGATACCAAATTCGGAGAGTAAGGTGGATGTCGACAGACAGAAACCTTTTTTTGGCTAAAAACTCGAGGATTCTATATTAATATAGAAAAAATGACGTTTTCACTCAAACGTGACAAGCTCATAATTTTTTTTTCTCACGGCAGCATTTTGTGCATTATTTTTAATGTTATGTTCGTTTAAATGTTATCGTAAATATTACTCGTTGTTCAATCATTTTTCAGGACAAACAAACAAAAGAACAGTAATGTATAAACATTTTTTAACTTCCTTCACACATCCTTTTTGCGGCTTAAAAACAAAGCAAGCTGTTCCCGGTCGGCTGACGCTTTCGTTATAGAACTAAACGAGTTTGCTACGATCCAGTTTTATGTGTACATAGCGTCAACTTTAACACGACTTTTCTAATTTTCTTACTCATTTTCACTTTTAATGGCTAATTCACATAATGAAGCAGTCATTTGTGACTCATTTATTCGCACATGCTGAATGCTGGCGATGTTAATAATGCGCCTTACCCTGACGTAACGATGTTAAAACCCACTTCAGTTCAGATATATGGTTTGTCCTTCTAAACTATTTTCAGTTTATCATCTAATGTGCACAGGCAGAGCAATGATGTAACTCGTGAATCATTAATTACGCTATTCGTATTGCTACTCGATTCGGAACACATATATTAGCAGAAGTTTTTTTATTGTTTATTATGTGGCCATGTGGATTTTAGCTTACCTACCGTCTATACATGTATCAAGAAGCTTACATTTAAAGTGATACTTGATTTATGTTCCATTTTCAATTAAAGTTACAACTAATACATAATTTTGCTTTGTGATTGATTATTACGATTTAGAAGGATACAAATCAGATAATAATTTAGAATTATATTAACTAAATCACCATTAGAATCGTTTCGTATCTGTGAATAGTGTTTTGAATTATACAAAAAACTTCTTGGGCAAGTTGGAATCAAATTTAAAATTTCTCGCGAAAATAACGGTAGAATATGTTTTGCAATATCAGGAAACATTTCCATTATATGAAATAGTGCCATTAAGAAATAAATAAACATTTGTATTTACAAACTGAGTACTCTACCGAAGCTAAACCTAACTCTTTTGACGTTTTAAAACGCGAGATTTCCTGTGTCATCATTTAAAATGATTGTTTTTCTTTCTTTTATTTATACGATCTAAAAAGCGCGAAAACAAGGAGTTTGGACGATTTTTAGGTTCATGTTGAAAAAAAATTGAAACTTAACTATAAATTTAGAATTAATTCTAAAATGAAATTAATGTCTCCTACCTTTTTATCAATTCAGCATAAAACGCATCACGTGCTAATATTCTTATCGGAAACGATTTGCTGATAAGAGATTTAAAACAGAAAAAATTTGTAAAGAAAACGTTATTTTATTGATTATTAAAAAGTTATGTATTATTTTTTGATATTGTACCAAGAATTGTATGTTTTATTGTCCTATTGATTATTCGTTGTAAAAAATTCCTGAATTTATTATTTCTGGAATATATCCATCATTTCAGTGTCCCTTTGTTTTTATTGCCAACTAATGAATGTGATTTAATACAAAGACTTAAAGTATTTTTCTGGCTATAAAATTCTCAGCGAACAGCTTACACTTGATTTGTGTATTGGCAACTGACTGTTTCTCGTCGACTAGCGACGCGATGTGTAGGTTTGGGTGCACTAAATTAAAAAGATGTTCACTGTTTCAACAAAATGTAAATTGTCTTTATCTTATAAGAATAAGTTTAAATTGAAAGAATTAGAGAGACCAACACGTTAACTAATTCAAGGGGCAATATAAAACTGTAAACTGAAGTTGGACAAAACAAAGTTTGTATTAATAATTTCTCAACTAAGACGTAGTTTAATGTATTTTCTAGTTTTATGTACTTAATGGATCAACTACCAAAAATAATTTGGAGGAAAAGGTACTAGAGCATATATGTCTGTCTCTCTTCCATTTTATTCGTTACGATTTTTTGTTGTTGTTTTTTTTAAGTTGAATGTAGTCGGCTAGAAAACAGCAAGTAGCGAAAAATGCAATTTTGCACGAATAATCACGAGCTTGTAAATCATGCGGCCATTTTCCCCATTTCGCAACAACAAAACTGCGGCAATACCGCCAGTCGTTTCGCTTAGAAAGCGTCAACGTTACCGTGAACCGGTTAATTAAATAAGTTTCGCAAAACATTGGCTTTTTTAATTCGGATCCGGCCGGTTCTCGTGCTATAATAAATGGATCCGAGCGCGCTATCTAACGGTGACAAATTACTCCTGATTTCCCGTGATGTCACTCAACTTAAAACTCACGATGGAATTGTTTTGTTCTAATTGATAGCAACTCTTTTGATCTCCCGCTCACCTGCTCGTCCTATTATTCTCCATTAATATCGTTTTTGTACAAACTCCAACAATAAATCTTATAATTATTTTATTTCCTATTTGAGACGAAACTAATTATGAATGCAATCCAATAATTAAGCCCCATAAATGAAACGAAACGAATACCACAAAAAAATACGCACCCAAAATGTAGAAAATAAATTCATATCATATTACTTAGTATTATGCGATTATGCTGAACATATCAGTAAAATAGAATATCGAGTAAATACATGCACTATAGCACATAAAATTTATCTACCTATGTACCTATAAATTGGATGCATTAAAATAAAATATCCAATGAGTAATCATTTCCAACCAGACTTAAAACGGAATATTTGATAACGGTTTCTAATAAATCTAAATTTCGATCCGGTTAAAATACCTAATAACTGCCCATTTGATTTTCTGATTGACTATTTAGAGAATTTTAATGGCAACAAAAAAACGCAATTGACTGTAAATAAGTGACTTTTTATTTTCGCTATTAATTTAACTGTCAACATAACATTACGTTAATCTCTCTTTGTACTTAATTCAATTTCTGTCCTTTCACTTACCAACTTTGAATAATTTATAGTTACTGACATTTAGAAGCAAGCTTACCTCAGTAGACACGAATTAAATGTTAACTCAAAGCTAAATCGGCACATAATATGTATTACACATTACATTTACGCTTGTAACATTTTGTGGTAACCATTGCATTATATGTATGTACGATTATAACATTATTTAGTTAGGTGTTTACTCATTTTGTGTGCCATACGAGGGGTTGCCAAAAGATTTACGGAATAAGAGGGAAAAGGGAACGTAAGAGATTTAATAATATCTTTCCTTGTCACTGTTTTCTCTCATAATATAGTAAATTCGCTGAAATTGCGGATATGACTTCTTTGATCTTCGTATTTTCCTTCAAAGGACTATCTACTAACCTAGTCTGTTAATTCTCTTGGTAGGGGTGGCTGGTGTAGAGGTGCTGCAAAACTGCCAAAAAAAATCGATATTTATGTGTTTTTGCTACCTAATTACTAAAATTTATTAATATAATAATTTAGTATATCTGTGCGCTGATGTACTTATGCAAAATTGCTCTTTGCCTGTCGTTCTGCTTGTAGTACATCAAATAAATTCTCTGGGTCTGAATCTACAGGATTGGATCTGAAATCCAATGTAGCATACCGTACATGCCCGTCTAAATTCGATGCTTTATGCTAACAAATGTAATGTGCCCGCTCCTCTCAGCACAAACATTTGTTATAGCATAAAGTAGCGGATTTAGACGGGTAATTGTGCCGCATCCTAGCCAGTTAAGGCCAATTAAGGTACATTTTACAGTTGATGTTGGAGAGGGTAGATAACATGAATTAATGGATGTATCGCATCGTGGTATCGATGTTTACTTTCAGAACGTATCTCTGCGCTGTTTATAAATATTCATAATTCCAACTTATAATAATAAAAACACAATTAGAGATGTAAGAATGTTTATGCCAGATAAACTTAGGTATTCTCTTAAAAACTCGTTATACTATCGGTGAAATTGTAAGTTAAATCAAATTGTTTGTACTTGTTGATAGTAGATGCTATTACTTGTTGAAACGAATTAGTACTCATGTTGAATATCAATTAAAAAACACAATGTTTCAAATAGTTTTATTTTGTAGACACTACAATATTGTTTCGCCAAACATTGGCTTCATCAGATGATAATTTGTCAAACTTCAGTTCTTACACAATATTTATATACCTATACGACTAAATCTACAAGCAATTGGAGGGGGAGTATAATGTATGAAATCCAAAAATATTTAATAGAGGTGAATTTTTATATATAAATTTCCCTAATGAATTGTTAGTTCTGAAAGAAATATTACTATTATTTATTTCTCTAATGCATTTACCAATATTTGACGAAATATTACCTAAGTATGCGAAACAGTTATATTTTTCATATTTGTTTTTAACATAAGGGTAAATTTTGTACAGAATTTGCTGTTTAATTTTTTAATTTAAAGTATTATCGACCAAAGCAAGCGAGTAACCATTATTTTGCGCTATAGCGTATATTCTTTTTAACTCCAAGTTAAATTGTTTGTGTGTAAACTACAAAGTAAACAGCTAATAAAAGCAAATTGTGGATTGTAAGACATTTACACTTTAAATTATTAGTCGAAAAGTCGGTTTGCATATGGTTGGTTATTGTTTTCTGAACATCTTGTATACGGGAAATTTTATCATTGTGAAAATTCGCTGTTGAGTTCTGGTGGAAAGGAATAACACACGTGTATAAAAGCAGGCAAGTTCGCAATTCGGAATGCCATCATCTGTCTATTGCAGTTTTAGATTTGGTGGCCATTCTTGCATGAAATTGGATTGTGTCATTTTAATTATAGCGTTATCTGCTCCATGCGCGGCTTTTATTTATTCTGGCGGAACATTGGGATTCATATATTGGTAACAATTGCCGGTAAAATTCCCCCAGCTGTCTCCGCTAGCGATTATGATTATCGCTTCAATTTTTCTTTTCCTGTAAATGCAAAACCAAACAAAAAATTATCATCGTACGAGGTAACAAGATTCAGAATTAATGACTCCGAAAAACTCAAAACATTCTGTTCATTTAGCATTAGATACACATTAGTACATGAGTTAGTTTTATCTTCTTTTTATTTGAATTATTGTCATAAGTACTTGAATATTTGGAAATTTAAGTCAGCATTGTTAATTATTTATTTATTTTTGACCGGGGTTTTTGTGGTTTAATTATGTAAACTAGTATCGCGTGCGGTCGAAACTCGGCCAATTTGTTTTCATACAATTAGTTAGTGTTTTGTATGGATGGGAAAATTAAAATAATATACGTTTCACGCTCATACGAATGAGCCTCTTCAACTTGTGACAGGGTCACATAATCACAAACATAAAATTATTACAATTGGAATAACTATAACAATAACTATCGAGAAATCGTATCAGAAATTCTTTTAATTGATTTTAACAAATCTTTTTTTTGTTATTACAAATTTTCCTGAATGTTGAATTGCATCATCAATGATCATCAATGTTAATTTGTTCTTGTTGATTATGTGGAAAAATTGGAGACAATATTTTTACAAAACAAACAAACGAATGACAGTTATAAAAGTGCAAACGAAAGTCATGACTCAGTACTCGGTTAATTGAATTGCAAATGTATGCATGTACGCGGGATGTGTTCTAAAACAGTTGCATGTGTAGGTGAAATTTAACACATCGAGAACGTTTTGTCTATTCTGTATGAAATATGCGACAGATCTATTATTAGGTGTTCTGGCACCGAGTTAACTCGACCGAATTACCCGTTTGCAAGGATTTTTCTGTAAACATAATTTTTTAGTTTTGTTGAATGCAGTTTCGAAAATGTTCCTTTATTCTGTTACTGTCCACGTTTATATACCTATACAGTACTTCGCAATTGACTCGTATTACCGTCAGAAATGAAAAAATCCAGTGAAAATACCGCAGTTGAAACGTCCGTAAATATTTGGAGCACGTCGTACAGTTATTTCCATTTTATAGAATTTTACATGACTGAAACAAAATTGACAATTATGTATTGTACCCTTAAAATAGTAAATGTTTTTTTTCTCCCACGAATCTAGTTGCTAACAGTAATTGACTTGCAAGTTGCTTAAAATGCAATGATTGAGAAATTAATTAAAAAACTTTAAACACAAGTTACGTATTCAATAGAAGCCCCATAATCGTATTGGGTACATATAAGATTATTTTAATTGCAGTAATTATGAGGCAAGCTTGTAGTGGAGGATCATTAACTAATTCAAATTTGAAAACATAGCTGTGATTACTAAATCATTACTGTAATCACTTTCCACTTTATTACTATATCTATGCAAGTAGATAAATTATTACATTCTACTATCCTTCTAGTATGTACTGTACTTTTTGTTAAATATGGGTTGTCTGATTTAGACCAACAAAAAGTGAAATTGAATACACTTTTTTAAGGAATTCGCGAAAAATTGCGTGTGGACCTATTATTCAACGACATACGGCACATTCTCAATCATAGAGTCTCATATTAAAATGGACAAAACGTATATCCAGTTAGTCGTAACTTACGTTCAGTCTACTTGATTGCAGTGAAAACGATGTAATATCTACAATTGTAGGACGTAGCTTATATCGTATTTGATAAACAAATGTGAATTTAGATACACGACTTTAACTTCAACATGTACAGGCTATTTTGATGACGCACACGTAATTTCCCAGAAACCTCATAAAATGTATAATTTCGCATTAAATTCAGAATGTGATAAAGAAATATCCAAGAACTTTTTTGAAAAAACAATTGTGTTAGGGTTGTGTTCTAGTGTGCAAAATTTGTTATCAGTAAAAACCAAATTGACACATTTATATAATTTTTTCAAACGTGTTCATTTAGAGTTAGGTTAGGTTATGACAAAATATTCTTGTAACTATCGTTTAAAACTGGCAGAACTACCTTATTTTAAATAAAATATTATTAGTGTGCCAGTTGTTTTTTGTTGATATAATTAGTCGGATGTTAATGATATACTTCCTAATAAATTTGTTTGTTTAACATCAGATGATCATCTAAAAATTTTATTTGTCGGTAAAAATATTATACTAATACCCCTATTCGCCACACAAAAACATTAACTAGCGGCCACGTGTAAGGGATGTCTCTTTTGATTTTATTTTATTTAGTCACTGCAGTCTTAATTTGTCTACTTTTATAATACTGATATAAATTTAACTTAGCAAAACGAAAATATTCGGCATTAAAATTTCTTTAGTAGTACATAATTAGAATGTTACTACTGACAGAGTAGAATTTAGTAATTTAATGGTTCTTGTGTAAACAAAGTGGTAGCAAAACGCTATCTAATTCATTGATTATTTATTAGTGTTAGTACTGTAGAGGTGTTGTTTAATAGAAGGTTCGTTTACCAAAGAAGGAACGTTGAAGCAATAATTTTCCGATTGTATGTTTTATTAGCTCACATATTTATGTAACTGTTAGGGATTTTACTGTGACAAGTTTCATTATGTAGATGTAATGTTCGAAGTGTTCTTTACATTATAACATCTGCTTACCGATTACAAAACAATTTACCTACATGGTTATTTGAAAGTTTCCAAGTCTTCGATTTAAACATCAATATTATATACAGTAAAGACAGCAAGTGATTGTGCTCAATAAATCGTTCCGTCTGAGAAATCGCACTCATGCATCTTTCTGTTTGTCTCGGGCACATATTTACGAATTTACCATCAATACGCTATATGTACATAATATAGAGGCTTATAGAGGCTTTGTTCGGAAACGAAAGGAACACGTATAATTATAGAAACCTTTGTTTTTTGAATGCCGGAAAAACATTATTATCTAAAGCATAAGAAAAGGGAAACCGATTTTCTTTAAACTTTTTTCGCTGCACTTATTGTGGAACATTTTTGCAAGATATTTATGAAATTTAATAATCCTACTCGACAAATTTGTTTCGGTAGGTAGCTACCCTTATCAAGAGTATATATATATATATATATATATATAAATTTATATGATTTTTGGGGGTTGCCATCTATGTAGGAGAAGTGAAGAGAGTTCAGTTCTACTTGGTTATTTACTATGTGGAGGTTTTGAAATTTTGCTTTTTTGATTTCAAAGTTTTCCAATAAAATCTTTTGTCGTTCTAACATTAGAATATAGCATCTTAATTTTTTTTTTTACTATATATATTAAGATTGGTACTAGGGCAGTGCTCGGAAAACCCTGTTTTTTTTTTACTATCTATATATCCTCTTTTAAGCGTGTAAACTTTGACCTATATAGGTGGCAATTTCCGCCTTTATCTTTAATATCTTTTTTGGATTGTTATTGACTAAGAGACTACAGTTTTAGTAAGTTTCCATGACTTAAATAAATATTTAAACTTTGGTACTTATACATACTCTTGTTACGTTAATGCTATATTAATTATTGAATTAATTTGTACCCACTACAGATTACCTCATATTAATGAGGTCGTTGTTACTGCTGCCATCTCTCGTAGCTTAGTGGCAAAAGCATTGGCACGTAAAGCCAAAGATCCCGGGTTCGTGTCTCAGCGAGGGCGTGACAACAGTAACAAATTTTTCCCTCATTGTATGAGGTAATCCGTAGTGGGTATAAATTAATTCAATAATTAATATCGCATTAATGTATTTAAAATTTACCCCTACTAAAAATTATTCAAGTATTTCATTATTATAGTCTTGATTATGGTAGCTAACTACCGAAACAAATTTGTCTAATAATATTAATCATGTTAGGTGAAACATAACGATTTCGTTTTATTTTGGAAACCAAAAATAATTAATTATATAATTTAATATAGTTTTCAAAAGTAAGGTTCAAATTTTAAATAAACATACCCTAGAGTTTAACAAAACACTAATAATAAATACCTAGGACCAAATAAGACAATATTTCGCCAATAATATTAAAAGGCGAAATAATCATAATTGGGAAATGAATTAGTTCAACCTTACATAACCTTCCTAAAAAAATAAGTCTATAAGTACATTTATAAACTGTTAGAATATCATTTTGAGTAGAAGTGAGTTTTACCGTTATTAAAAATATTATAATAGCGTTTAACATCAACCCTTAGAAAATCAGAATGCAAAATGTTAGCGGTGTGACAAGAGCCAGCCTGTTAAAATTAAAGTTTTAAGCGTTTAACAAAGGTGCAACTCGACGATGTCGAGTGGAAGTAGGAAACTTCAGTGAGTAAGAAATTATCGTATAATTTCAAGAACTTCAATACCGTTAACGGTGAAAACATCAGCGAATGGCGAAACTTAAAGGTAATTAATTGCTTACCTGTAAGTGAACTTACGCTTTTCATGCCGTAATCGTATAACTACATATTAAAGAAAACGGCAGCCGTTAAATTTTGCAACATGGAAACTAATTAATTTTGTTATAATTTTATGGTAGCGGATTTTAGTGAATTTGATAATCTAGAGTAAAAGTTATCCTAGAACATTTTCTTGATTAATCAACACGTCTTAACAGTACCGCTGTTGAAGGTAGTGGATCATTATTAAACGAAATACGTAAAAGGAAAACAAACTGGTAAGTATATCAAAAATATAGTGGCCCTGTATCATCCCTTTGATGGTGTTTTAATCAATGTTAAACGTCACCTAACGAACTACGACGAAAATACAGTACAAACCTCTAATAGATCAGCACGTAAGACAGAAGGGAATTTTTATATAGTGTGAAGTTCTATCACTAAACCTATAGTACTGTGGTAGCGTAAGTAAGTTTGTAAAACAAATCGGTAGCGCTGTCTCGTCCGAAGATACAACATTCTCTAATTAGCTGACCATTTAAATGACTAATTAATTAAAGGATATAACTAACTAACCCGCTTGCTTTCGATATACAGGATGCTGTCGTATAATTGGAACTGTTAATTATCAGTCATGAATTTTTGACGTGTCAGGCTTGTCTATAGGTCAATATTCAGTCTTAGCGGTCATAGATGGGCTATGGCAGTGACTGTGGCTGAACGATTGCCGGCAAAATCTCACCATGAGTAAAATGTAACTTCTATTGATTATCGATAACGATACCCATCCGTCCAAATTTGGACGGATTCAACTAGTCTGGTTGCCTTCCAATCTGCAATTAAAACGGATTCTTTGATGCTGTTCGAATAAACTACAATCAGTTTCTTAAGCAGGTAGTAACCAACAAAAAAAATCTATTATACAAGAGTTCTGTAGTAGAACTCGTGCTTGAATCCCATTTTTAAGAATAGTGATCGATAGTGCTTTTTGTCTTTTACTTGACTGAGCACTGTTTTTCTGAGTACCTAATATCAAAAGAAGATTAAAAACCGATTGAAATAACAAGAAAAGAACAAAGAAAAGTAATAATGCTACTGGTCAACCCAGGTCATAGAAGAATAAAGGATAATACTTGATGATTTATTATTGAGAAAATGCATGTCCTTCGGAAAATCATGACCTTAATCTGAAATTGAAGAAATTAAGAACATTACACAAAACAGATTTACATCCACTGACAAAGGCGGAAAACAAAACATAATGCAAATATGATTCGTTTAGCAAAGCTAGCTGACTAATTCTAAACAAAATAACAGATAATTTGACTAAGGAATTTGGTTTTGATTGTTTTTTTATACATCAATGTATATATATAAAGCTTTATCACTGTTTCTATACCCATTTGTCACGTTTAGAGCACTGACCTGGACAAAGGCTGGCCAAATAGATAACATCACAGCTCAAAGCAATGTTTAATGAAACAATGAACGGCATGGAAAGTAACAAATGGCCTAGCCGTAGGTACAAACATATAAAAAGCAAATAGTAACGCCACTCCAATGCGAATATCTTTAGAGGGAACCACAACGATAGTAGTTGGCAACACCCCATTTGTTGTCTGGAAAAGGGAAGTGCCTGGTGGAAAATATGAAAGAAAAATACGACGATGATAGTCTGACAAGAAAATCTCCGTTGCAAAGCCGGTTAGTTCTTATAGATGGATCACATTGCATTTTCTTTTCTTTTTTTTGAGTGATCTGCAAAATGATCTTTTACTCACGAGACACGAATCTGTAGAGAGGTTGTCACATCAGACTTTTTCTTATTTTCTTCTCTTAATACACTCCTCTGTCTACGTTCCTTTTTCTTTGATTTTTGTTCATCGCTATTGTATTGTTATTAATATGACATCCACAAACGAGCTTGTTTTTGAACAGATACTTAAACCAATACATACAATACGTAGTTGTTTCGATAGCTTCAAAACACAAAGTTGTCTCGACAAAAATACCTCCAGAATGAGTCTAGGAGCTGATTTTTCCAACCCTTACTTGAAGTAACATTATTGTAAGTCGGATTGTAGTTTTACTTATTCTAACAGATTTAAAGTATCGGAAGACTTTCAGTGTTAGTGTTTGTGTGATAATCCACTTAATTTTTGTTATCCGGCTCGAAGGACCATTTATTTAAGCTGAATTTTCTCTGCGTCCTTCTGTCCTTTTCGTTTTTAGCATTGACTAGTATTACCATACTACAGCCGAATATTCACATTTCAACACGTTAATTAAAACGTTAATTCTTAATTAACAATTTTAAATAAACGACAACATCCTGAATATCGAAAGGAGACGCGTTAGTTAGCTCTTTCCTTAAGTTAAACATTTTAATAGGTAATTCCATAATTTTCTATTATGAGAGGATATAATTCCACATAATTGCCTTTCAAACTAGCCTGTATACTATCATTAAAGCACCAATTAATAAAACAGTAAAGTAAGTAAATTATTAGCAAATCTGTAAACTCCATTTTACTTAAACACTCTTAAAACCTACTTTTAACATTAATCTTGATAAAGATGGTCATTGTGAATTACGTAGTCGTATACGTAATTCATTTAAAAGTGATGGTATGATAGGTAGATACTTCATTTTTAAAACTGTTTTGACCACGTAATTTTACGATAATGGATAAAGATTATGTTGTGTTGGTGTTGTTCTAGGCATTTTTATTATATCGTAACCCTTTTATTAACGGAGTTTTGGTGTGTATAACTATCGCGAAGCACATATTGAACGCAAGAAGTATAACCTACAAGCTTAATACAGACTTGGAACCACGATAACTGCCCGGAGGTGCCATTAAAACGTAAAAGATATAGCGAGTATTTCGGGATAGTTTACCATCGCCCCAGGAATACCGACGATAAAATTTTGTTCGTGCGATACATTTATATTTATATATAGATAAAAGTAATAAATTGTACCACCACCTGGTATCATTTTCTGATAATGGTTACTGGAGATTCTTTAAAGACATTATACTATCTCCACAAAAATAATGAAAACTAGATGAAATTGAATTGTCCACCAATTAATAATTAACAGATTAATACCTAATTGTATAGCATTTATTAATTGTTTTCGTACAAAATTTCAAGTAGTGTAAAATCTAGATCTTCCCTTACTTAACATACGAAACTTTAATAAGTTGATAAAAATAATTGACCTACACTCAAACCATTCGATCTACAGTAATAGATTTATTTTTGAAGGTTAATTCATATCCGGGTTTAAAGGCCGTGGTCCGTATGATTGTTTTCACAAAATTTCGTCTACCCTAATTGTATAATTAGGGCGATACTAACGGTACACGTCGGCCGTGAAAACTTACACTCAATGATTTCTTTTTTATTTTATTTTAACACTTATCACCATGTCTGTTATTTGTTTTGTCTGTGTGTGCATTTTTTCATCTACCTAATATCAATATTATTATTAATCTAGTGTTCATAACACGTAAATCAAGCCTCGCTAATTGTATGTAAAATATTTTCCCTTAAAAAAAAGTAACATATACCCGTTTTATGTTATAAACTTCTTTCAGCGTTTACCTTGAACTTTAACTTATTGAAGTTGTACTAAGAATAAGATCGTTTTTTAACGACATTTATAAAAGAAATATCTAGTTCTATCCATTAAAATACATGTAAATTCATTAACTTGCGGCTTGAAAAGAAAACTAAAAAACAGAGGATAATCGTTTTCAGTATTTAACAGAATTGCCCTTGCATACCGATATTTCCTGAAATGATAATATCAAAACTAAAAGCATCATTCGGATCTTAAAATTAATATACAGAGCCGCGATACTTTGAGCGTTGCATAACGGAAACTCTGCATAATGTGGCCAGCATATTAACTCCGTATACTGTGAACAAATTAAACTTTCCGTTGCGCCATTGCTGTAAATCCCTGATATATTCGGTACTTCCCCAGTCGATTACCTAAAGAGGTGGTTTTATTTATGTTTTATAGCATACAAACATGGAGACATCACTTAATATTATAACAGTGAGCATGAAAAAGGAAACAATTGCGGTCCGAATTTCTCGCTTTGGCGTAACCTGATTGGTAGAGAGAGATTCGGCTAAGGAAGAGACAGCCAATCAGGCCACATTATTATTAAATATCTCTTTTTTTATGCTCTACGCTTTTTACAGATACAGGTACCTAGTCCTAGTTCGTTGTTAGTGGTTGTGTTATCTACATAAGTAATCTAACTATTTTTTTTTTGCTGACTACGTTGTAAATGAATGACATCTTTGGTCTTAACATCCTGATTAATGTTGACTAGTAAATCCGCAATTTCTGAAATTTTCATTAGCATTTTTTGTTATTTTTGGGGAAGCTGTACAACTTCTTAAGTAGATATGTCGTTAGAATAAACTTTGTGAGGTTTTGTGCAGGCAGTCTTCGTTTCGTGATCATTAGAACATTATGTAAAGTGACTAATAGTAATTATAATTACAGATATATCCATTTGAATTATACTAATATCTGGTAATTAGCAGCAGGAGATAAGATTAACAAATTTGTCGTATAAGACAGTCAGACTACTGAGGTCCATGTTTTACGGTAGACTATTTAATTTGAATTGTAAATTCTATTAAATTTCAAGGATACGAGCGAGGAGACGGCGTGAACCTACGTCGCTGTACATGGCACGTAATTCGTTTGTTCGCTTTTCGAGTTTACGTCACCTCCTTATTGTGTCTCAGTGATTATTAGAGAGCTGGAGATCGCTCCTTTTTATTCTCGTTTCTTTCTAACCGCTTAATTTGTTTGACGATGAGACCGAGACCCGTTAGAAAATTAGTCGTATTTATAGCGTTCGTTCGGTAAGCAATACGGCAGGCAGACTGTCGTGTTTTGAGAAAAACAAATACGTACACTGTACACTGACTGACTGATGGTCGGTCCGAGCAAGACAAACAAAATTGATGCTCATTTTATTTACTTTTGCAACAAGTGGACCAGTGAACGTCTTCTAAAGCATACATTTGTCGAATCATATACAATGCAAGCGCATACGTATTTAGTAAATTTAGTTTGAAATAATCCGTAGTCGTAATGACAGTAAAACATTAATTCCTATTAATGTGTTTGCAAACATATTTGTTACTGTATGTAACAGCCCAAACGTTGGAAAGTTTTCAGATTTACGAAAAAAGAGTGGCAAATGTTGCAAATATCATTACAATGGTATAGAAAGAAATACAATGAAAGCAATAGGTGTCTCAAGGATCAACGCATCATGAGTGTTACCTTTACCAAAACTCCTCAGTAAATCTTAGAGAATGTAATGCCTTGGTAGCTGTTTCGAACTTTTACTATAGTGTTTTGGTTTATTTTGCGTTTTATATGCAGATTTACCATTATCTGGACTGCTATTGGTGTTATTAAATTGTGGTAAAATAAGTAGTACATTCATTAGGTACTTTGCTGCTCCTAGTAAAATTTTACGATTATTTCACTTTTTGTTTCTTTGATCCAAAACTCTAATAAAATCAAGCTCCATTTTTCACTATATTCTATTTTTCATCTTATTAATTACTAATAAAGCAATATAGATATAGAATAGTTTACATTATATTAATTCTGTTAGTAATACGTATAGAAATAGGCTACATAAACTAGGATTAACAGTTGTAGAAACTAGGAATTTAACATTAAAAACTTTACTAGTACATAATAAAAAGAGTAAATACCCCGTGGAAAAAAAGTGGTGGGTTATATGTTACCCTGTAAGTCATGCGATGCAATTTATATTGGACAATCAGGCAGAGCGATTTCAACAAGAATAAAAGAACATATATATATATAGCTTAAATAGTTAAATAGCTTAAAAACAGGAATAGCCGAACATTGTACCTTATTTAACATTTAACAACATGGACACTAGCAATGTAAAAATCTTATATTCTAATACTACAAAAAGTAAAAAGTTAACTATGTTGGAAAACTTAGAAATAAAGAAAGGTCTACACAACAAATTAAATATTGTAAATAATCAACTAGAACTAGAACACACTTCATCCCCACTGTTACTTAGTGATCTGTAGTTTTATATAAACAATGTAATCTTCATACCCTAACTTCAGTACGAATACTCTTGAGAATGGACAATGCCCGAAACAATTGTCGAGGTTAGAATATATCGTGAACATTTTATTTCTGTTTTATTGAAGTTATAATTATGTTTCACAAAATGTGCACCGTCCAAAGTTTAAGTTTAATTAGAATAGTTTTGTTTACTATTTTATATTTTATAGAAAAAATTAAATTTAGTTAAACTCAAATGAATTGAAACGTTTTCTGTAAATGTTTATGTTTATACATATAAATGTATGTAAGCAATGGGCATATTGCATATTGAAATAGCTTAAATAAAATGTCATATGTAATATATAAATACATCCTTGGAGGTTTAGTAATTTTAGTGAATGACTGACTGCAGCTTGTGGAATCCAATTCTGCCTGAGGCTTACTTTCGTTTATATCTCGAAAATCAAATTTGAAATATATTTTCACGGAATTAAGATGTTATGATGAAATGTGGAATACACATAAATCAAAAGAATCTTTCAAAAGAGAAACCCATCCACATAATAAAAGGAGAGCAAATTGTAACGTGCCTTAATAAAGTTTTGGTATTTTTATTTTTGTAAACATTTACTTTACCTGTTAGTTAATTTGATTACAGATGGATGGATGATTATTTATTAAAATTCTGTTTTTAAGTGTTTCGTTTATAATGTCGTGTTTGTTTCTACCTTTACACTTATTTTTAGTTTACATTTCATTTAGACTGTCTACCAAAACAATAACTTCCTAATTAAAATGACTGCGGGTAATTTATTTTTTGGCACTAATTCCAGAAGTAAACAGATTTGCATCTAATATTTCTCATAATTTCATAGATAGAGTTAGTAGAAGTGTCGTGTTTTAGACATTTGTAGTGTTCCAAACCCTTGAAATAAATCGGTAATCTGTTTTACAGGAATCTCGAACAGATAGGGTTAAATTTTGAATGAACAAACTTGATATGCGACTTTGACTAATTAAATTCAATTCGACTACTCCACGGTTTAATGAAATATTTTATTTTATGCTACTATGTGCATATATCAGTTCGAAATGTCTAACCTTGGAATTGTGGATTCTTATGACTCTTTAAGTTCATTCTTTACTGAATATTAATTCATTTAACAGAATACTGCTGGTGAGATACAATATTCTGTTCATCTTTATTACTTTTGCTTGATGTTACTTAACGTATTTCCACCTTAAAGAATCAAATTGTTTGCAATAAATTGACAATTTATCTGTATAAAATAGAGTGTAATTGATTATAATTTTGTGGCACTTTGACATAAATGCGTCTTCAAAATCGGTCTTAAAACGACTAACACTCGAAGAACAAAGGCCAACAGGAGAAATAGAATTCGAAAAAATAAATTTGAAGGATAGCAGCCGGCACCCCAACATCGCTTTGCCGCTTTGGAATCAATTGAAATCTTTCGATTGATTCGATCGTTTTGATGTCTATCACCGCTTCTGTAGTTATGCTGTTAGGTGCTATCTACGTAGGGGGTTGTGTTTAGACATTGAAAACCTTGTTTACTATGAATATGAATATAATGTTTTTTTCTTTTTTTGTTTCAGGCTATAAGTACGAACAGTCGTAGCAAGACACGGGGCTCGCTTGATTCGGACCAACAACATGCGTTAGCTTCTGACAGAAAACAGCCGCTTAGCTTCGCAACCTGCTTTTCCGCTAACTGACCACTGTCAGACTCTAGGAGCACTTGTTGCTAGTCCTTTCGCCTGTACCACGACCAACAAAACAAATAAACCAACCAACCCCTATTACTGTTGAACTTTATAAGTACTACCTACGTATTGCAACAGTGATCTCGTTTAGTTCCATTCACTAGTACATACACACACACACACGCATATTTTGTGCCATAATATTAGCGCTTATATATCAGTATCGAACTTTATTACCCTCCAAATAATAATAATAATAATCGCTACTGCTCCTTCAGTTTCGACGATAAAACCACCATCAGTCTCACTTATAAGACAAAAAAAAGAATGGACAATAATTCTACCTGAACGTAGTGCCGTCTAATCAATTCTATTATTCTAAAACACAAAGTTCGTGCTGCTCTCCGTAAAAGAAAAAGAAAATTCAGTATTTGAAATCAACTGTATATTCGTAGGATATTTGTTATTGCATTTTGCGAATCGCGTGCACCGTGCAGTAGTAGTATTGTTGTTGTTGTTGCCAGTGAATCGTGTGTCCAATCAAATAAATATAAATATAATATTCGACTTTCGCGCGTACTAAATCGCACTTTAAATAAATTAAAATGGCTACAATGGTTAACATGAACAACTTATTGAATGGCAAAGACAGCCGATGGCTCCAGCTCGAAGTCTGCAGAGAATTCCAGAGGAACAAGTGTTCCAGACCAGACACCGAATGCAAGTTCGCCCATCCTCCAGCCAACGTCGAGGTCCAAAACGGTCGAGTCACAGCTTGCTACGATAGTATTAAGGTGAGTTAAGTTCTTTTATAAGTAATTGGTTTTTTTTTCGCTGTTCTCGTATAGTTTGGTGTATATGTTCGCCGAGTGGCCTTGATAAATGCGATCTTTTTGTTGGCGAATTCGCTCAAAATCGACGACTCATCGTCAGTAATAAAACTCGGAATACAATATCCAGTTAATGTGCCGCGACATTGAAGTATCAACTCCTGACACCAATTTGTACCAGGCTATTATTGTTCTCTTAAGTGTTCGGCCATTGTTTAAAACTGCCTACCGCTTTTACGAACTTATTTTATTATTTACTTCTTAAAAGTAAATCATTTAACTTACTTGCCCTAGCGATTCGTGGGTGTTTTACACAATCGGACGCACACTACGTGAATTTTTATTCGTGTGGATATTTTTTTAAAAAGAATTCACCTTAATGTTTTAAAACTTTAAATCGGTTGCTAGCCTATCCAACCGCTTCTTAATTATCGTCATTTGTTCTTTAGTAAAAGTCTGTGCTGTTGAAAAGAATTTAAAGGAATTCATTTTTAAAATCTCGCCAAGTAGTATATTCAAAAAAGAAGGAATTAAAATCCTTATTCGTCTAAATTTAAAAATCAAAGATCTCACATTTTGAACGCGTCCTACCAAGTAGGCACAACGAACCGAAAGCCACATCCCACGACCGGTTTCGACCTATCGGATCTTATCAGGTGGGCGCTGACAGAAAGGCCTTTACAGACTACATTATAAATATAAATATGGAATCAACAGAAACAACTACTCCTAGGGCTAATGCCCCTACCGGCATTAAATTACACTGTTGATTCCGATGGACTCCTAGACGAAAATATAACACATTGAAAAAAGAAGGAATTAAAATACTTATTCGTCTAAATTTTAAGATCAAAGATCTCACATTTTGGATATGTTATAGTTTCGTCTAGTCAATGCCGGTAGGGGTATTAGTCCTAGGAGTAGTTGTTTCTTTTGATTCCATTTTTATTTTTATATTTATGTTTATATTTCCAAGTACTAGTTATTTTATACATAAATTGGTTACATCATGAA
Source organism: Agrilus biguttatus (assembly GCA_963921985.1). Taxonomy (NCBI): domain Eukaryota; kingdom Metazoa; phylum Arthropoda; class Insecta; order Coleoptera; family Buprestidae; genus Agrilus; species Agrilus biguttatus. Next base: position 35,357,619 of record OY998117.1, read on the forward strand.
GCATGTAACCAAGGAAAAGTGAACCTACATGGTATAGTTTAATTCCAACGTATGTACCAGTAATTTGATGGGTGATATCGCGAGCCTATAAGTACACCAAAGACTCGCAGAAGGAGATGTGCACATCGTTGCTGTAGGCATAAGGTTGTCTAAAATCTTTAGTTACACTCTGATGAAACAAACACGTGTATTTGCCCTATTAAAATAAGTTGTTGTTCGTTGCGTAGATATGTTAGACGATTCGGAGGTTTACCCGTTTACAACAGCTGTGCCCTTTAAATTTTAGGCATTACCGACTATGTTTAGAACACAGGTGTGCGAGCCAAAAATTTTGAGCAAGAAAGTTTCAAATTTGAGCGTATTTATATTCAGTAACCTGTTTTACATTACACGCACCCACAGCCTGTTGTAAATGTAGGAAACCGTTTTACCTTGATGGTGTACCCACTCATAGAGGATGAAATTCTCTTTATTATTCGTCAGAAGCCGCGTCACTTCCATATCAAATGACACATGTTGAATCCCCTCCTTTCACAACAATTTGTACTAATAAAGTGGAAAAGAATGTAAATTAGTGATAAACATTTCCAATCGTTCATTTTATACAAAAGAATCAGCGTAAACCTATTATTTTCTCATCATCAAGTCATCGCGAATCGTTTATTGATATTCTAAACAGATAGTTTGGATAAAATAATGAAGAGGGAAATTCAGACAATATCTTTTTTCTCAAGTAATATTTCACAAATTATCTATTCTTTTTTCAAACGGCCGAGATAATAGGGAATTTATGTGTTTTAAGTTTTTTTTTCCGTCAGTGTTTTCTTATTTTGTTGCGAAGCGTTCGTTAACTCAAAAACTCCTAATTATTACTGATTTTATTAGCTGGAAACAAATTATATGTTTAAAGCGATTCAGAGAGAAAGCAGTTTCGGCTTAGGTTCGAAATGGATTATGTAAGTACAAGCCAGTCGAGTTTATGTGCAATTTTGAGAAGACAAGTTGTCCAACCCTTTTATGCACTTTTGAAACCAGAACTGGCGGCGAGGCATGGCACACCATGGATGGCGTTCGCGTAAAAATATATCTACGGGCCGTCACGGTTAGCAACGATGCCGCCTCGCCGATCGGTATCTCAAAATACATTCTCGGGGGGCTGTCGGGGGGAGTCGAAGAGGAGAAGTATAACAGGTTTCACAAAGTTGTTTTCGCGACGCGAATAAAACGTTTTCTTCGCCCACTATATTTATAAAATACGATGCAATGCATGTAGCGTTCGGACGTGCAGCTCCCGAGATCGAACAAATGTTCGCTTATGAGTAATCACTTTTCGAGCCTTCCAACCGAAAAGAATACGTGGATGGTGTTTTTACTATGGGATCGTGAGCACAGTTGCTATACGTCCTTATTTCCGCGTAATGTCCTAGATTTCATATACTACTAATGATTCATCTCGTTGATATCTAACCCAAAAACATTTACAATTATGCAAAAGATATCACTAATCAGCAATAACTATCTATAAATTGTGAACTTTCTAATGTTGGAAGGGCATCGTAAATAGGTAAGGTTGAAGCCAAATTGGGCCGAATAATTGGTTTATTATATTACCAACACCGACGTTTCGCGCTAGGTTGCGGCTAATTGATAAAAATGCGAGGAGATAAAAGCAAAGTTGCATGCTGTTTATGGGGACACTTCGCCATCTATGACCACAGTTAAATATTGGTTCAACGAATTTAAACGTGGACTTTTTACGTCTAGTTGTCACCGTTGATGAATCCTGGATTTATCACAACACACCAGAAACCAAGCAACAATCTAAACAATGGATTTCTCTCGCTGAATCTGCTCCTAAGAAGGCGAAGACGGTCCCATTGGCCGGAAAGGTCATGGCGACGATTTTTTGGGATGCGAAGGGCCTCATCCTCATGTATTTTTTAGAAAAGGAAGAACGATCACTGGACAGTACTACAGTAGTTACTGGACCGCTCCGACAAAAAAGGAGACATGCTGCATTTGGTGAAAAAGAAGGTGCTTCTTCACCACGATGACGCACCAGCACATTCATCCGGAATTATCGCCGCCAAACTGCATGAATTGCGTTATGAATTGCTGCCGCACCCCCCATATTCACCTGATCTGGCTCCCTGCAACTTCTTTTTGTTCCCTAACATGAAGAAATGGCTCGCGGAAAAAATGTCACCGCCGAGACAGGAGCGTATTTTGGAGCGTTCGACAAATCCTATTTTTTGGAGGCGTTAAAAAAATGTCAGGAACGTTGGGAGAAGTGTATCTTTCTAAAAGGGTACTACGTTGAAAAAATTGTTAACACGGGTACTTATTGAACCTCCCTCGTATGTAATAGGCACGTTCGCGGTTCGAATTTTGTATTGTTGAATTATTATTGAATCATACAATAAGTTGCAAATTCGTACAGACGATGTTCATACACTGTTTGCATTTACTCAATATACGCTGTTCGAAATCGCGATCCACGGCTAACAGTTTCGAAAGTATATATTTTTGTACTAAGGATATTAAATTGTTTAGCTTATGACTTTAAAATATAATTTGTGATTACTGAAATAAATCGCGTAATTTCAATTAAACAACCATATAGGATATTTATAAAGTACTAGGCATTAATTAGAAACGTTACACCTTTATCTGATATATACAAAAATAAAAGTTATAAATGTAAATTTGAATTGTTCAACCCTTTAAGGGCCACGAAATCCTCTATTTTATTTAGTTATATTTCCTGTTTGAACATGAAGCTCCCTCAGGAGCTTACATTTCAACCGAATGATGTATCGCTTACGGAATATGGAATTAATTTTTGTGACATGAAAACGTTTTACTGTTGAAATTAAGTTTCGAACCGGATTTTTGAGATTTCTAACGGTCACGGATTCCATCGTCGTAAACGAGGACGTTTTGTGTTATCTAAATGCGACATTGCGAAAGCGTCATCCACTACGAAATAAAAATGCGTGTTTATAGCATCATCCATGAACATGCACGAGGGTATAACGGTTTCGAGGGCGGCTAGATATCCGCTAGCCGTTCCACGGCGTGAATTATAGAATGGATTACGGTTCCGGAATTATGTTTCATTGTTGCAAAAACATGTGTTTATATTTGTAGAGAAACGCGCACTTTTTTGCCTTTATTAGGTTTTGCCGACGTAGCACGGAACGGCGCCCCGTCCATGCCGCCATTGTTTGCCTAATTTGGTCCCTTTTGTGACGGTACCGTGTACGTGTATAGTGTTGTTGCGACAGTAGCAGAACGGGACTTAAAGGGCGCACACTACACGATAACAACAATGCAGCATTATGTCCGATAATTACTACTTCTCCCTGTACACACGTTTACTGCCTGTATTATTCAGCAACGCCAAATTACATCGGCGCATCTCATTGTAAATTCAACAGCGCAATAAGCACCGCGATCCGAAAAGAAATAGTACTTGCTTATATGTTTATATCGAATCATCATACGTATTTATTTATTTATACTTAAACGTGGAAATTTGTCGTTCTTTTTGTCGATATTCGTTATAAAATATGTATATTGTTCGAAAGATACTGTGCCATTGATGTACACAAAATAAAAGTTATTTGTGTTTCCCTTAAGACAGGCTAATAAATTAAAAAAAAGGTATTGTATCGACCTGAAATAGAACGCGGACTGCCTGCGAGGCAGCGAGGATCTTATTTGTTAAGTAGCTGCCCAGGGTAGATTCCAATACGTAGAAACTTCTACGACTATTATAACTTTGAATAATGTTTGTGAGAGTCATTTTTTTATATTGGTAATGGATTTTCATCAGGTAAAGATCAAATCTATTCAATTTTTGAAATGGTTAATACTTTGATTTTCCCATTAAAAGAACATTTTAACAAATTAAATAAAGCAAATTGACCGAATTTCGACCACACGCTATACTAGTTATCTTCAAAATAACCGTAACAGTCGTCAATATGTTTATTGACGTTACAAAAGAGATCCAAAATCGGAGAGATAACCAGAAATGGCTCTGTTCACTTACACTCATGCTTTTTGATTTATTTTCAAAAGTATGCTCCCTCTATCTCATTTTAACTATAACTAGCGCGGCTTGACACTATCAGGGAGAAATAAATATAACAGCGTCGTTGTCATACGTCGAAACAAAAATGAAATATATCTTGCCACCTAGAAAACAATTCCGCTTTTGTTCAAAGTGTGATGCAGTTCTTATTTCAGCTTGTTTCGTTTTTCACAGCATATCCTTTTTTTCACAAATAAGCCGTAAAAATCGTAAATTTATTGTTAGAATTCATAACAATCATTTATTCGCATCTCGACAAAAACGAAACGTTTCAATAATGATTTTCATTCAAATATTGATAATACTTGTATTCGCTTGTGACTTCAGTCAGGAATTAATATCAAAAATCGACGCGTTGGCATTAACTTTCTAATAGGCGGTACTCCTTGACGCTTTTATTAATATGTTTGTTTCAATAAACATTTACAGCCTTTTACAGAATACGTAACCGGAGACACATTCCATAAAACCACGGAATGGAGCATATAAAACTTTGATGTATACACTTTATTCCATAAATTCCTGTACACTTATTAAAATTAAAAATGTTAGAGTCCATTCGTTTATATGCCTTTTATAAAAACTTTTCGGTGTAAAATATTTTTTAGCCTTCATTTTATGCCGTCGCCATGATTATTTGGAGACACTAATAACACTAGTACGTTGCAATTAGATTAAACAGAGTGTAATTGTATTTAAACCTTGTTCAAAAGGTGGCATTAGAAACACTTGCAATTTATAGCGTCCACGGTCATAATACCAACAAACTATGGTTATATATTTAAATTAAGTATGAGTCATTTCGTCAATTGGTGTTTATTGTCTACTTAATTTTTAAAATACAATGAATAGAAGAGAAACAACGTATAATTATCTTTCGTACAGTAACTACGTTTGATTTTCTTTATCTTATAGTCTAAATGTAGGAATCACTTGTTTCAGTTTTCTTTAGTTTCTGCAGTTTATTTAAGATATACATCAAGCTATTGCTTACACTATGGATAGTAAGTACGCTTCATGGTAGGATATTAACTTGTACCCTAAAAATGATGTAGATATCATTCGCCCAGTATGTTTCCTAATTTTTACTTCTTCTTTTGAAACTGCAAAAATATAAAATACGTAACACTCGGTGAATTACTGTATTTTCGAACATGGTACCACATACCTATTGAACATTTTTAAATGGACTAACACGCAAGAATGTCCGATAACTTTTAAAATGCAAACTAAATGTCTTAGTACAAAACATTTGCGGTTGACGTGGCGCATCTATCTATTGAATATGAAGATTTTTTATCTGTTTTGTATGTTTCAAAATGGGATGCATTTCAAATTAAATGGACTCTGCTTACACGTTCTTATACATAAATAGATAAAACAATTCTCGCAAATAAAGACTATTACAATGATGATGATGTGATTATGTTTCTGATTTTGTAGTTCCGAGGAAACACAAATATTAAAATCAAAAATTGAATACTTTGATCTTTAGTTTCGTCCTAATGTTGTAGGCCAAAATAAAAATGTTTCTATCTACTTGTTATAAGGTAAGCGGATTAAAGAAAGTATAAGTTTTTTAAATCGTCATAATAACAACAAATTTGTTGTTCACTTGAATTCTGTTTTTTCTATTTATTGTTATTATATATGTAGATAGTGTGTATGTGTAATAATAATAATAATAATAATAATGGTGCAACAGATTCGCTTCTCTTGTTGCTTTTGATTTTGGTAAGTGTCAAACGAGCTATTCACTACACGAATCGGTTCTACAGGGAAGCTGCTGGCATGTTTGCTGAGTTACCCCTTTGATTGCTCGTTTCCGTTGTTCGAACATTATGAACGGCATCAACAATAATAGGTACACGCCACATAATAGTTTCTTCGAATAGGATTTAGGTCACATTGACCATCGAACGAGCGTTACTGTCGCAGTTAGTGTAGTGGCCGATGGATGCATTATGGTACCTATTACCAAGCCGACCGTTACACTACTACATAATGCCCATTCCAATTAAACAGTGAATTGTTTAATCAATTATTAATTAGTAAAATATAGCAATAATTTAATGAAAAATATATAGGGTGTTTATATTTCGCAAATTTATATCCGATTTAAGTTCTGACATGCTTCCGTCAACTTGTCCTAAAAAAATCATCGTATGTTAGGTACTTAACAGTGGTCCACATTGTGAAAATTTATCTTATAACTATGCAAAGTCGAACAATACTAAAAATATGCTCTTGGTTAGTGTTCTGCTGAAACTGCCAGACGTGTATCGCGATTTCGGACTCATTGGTTCTCATCAGCACTCCGTCGACAGTTCTTGCAAAACACCAACCAACCAACCAACCTACTTGCTTTCTATAAACAGCGATTGATAATTGAATACAGACAGTTTGTATTTATTAGTCATTGCTGATGACAACCGATGAGATCGAAATCGGGAACACATCTGCCAGTTTCGGCAGAGCGCTAACCAAGAACCTATTTTTAGTATTGTTCGATCTGGTTACGTGCCTACCACGTAGTCAGTTACGCCGTGGTTTTAGTTCAACAAGTCGATATCCTTATTTTAAAATTACTGAATCCCACAAAGGAGTAGCAAATAATAAGAAAAATAGTTTGGTCGGACTGAATTATGAAACACTATGAAATAAACGAAATATAATAAAAAAAACGCTTTTAAATGTTTCAAATGTATATTAGAAAAACTCTACATATGTTTCGGTGGATAACACCTTTATCAAGAGTATATAAGATAATACTAAAATTTAAAACATGTTCAGGTCTTATATATCTACGGAGGGTTGTTAATATGGGAAATACCCAAATACAGAAGTGTCTTTAAAATCTAGCTGGTCGTTCGTTATATTTAATTTTTGAAGTAAATCTCTTTATTTCCAATTGTTCTGATAATGTCAATCTAGTGCCTTTGGATATTTTTAAGTTTTCTATACTTTTTACATGTTCTTTTGTTCTAGTCTCTATTTTCCTGCCCGTCTGCCCTATATAGAAAGCATCGCAATCTTTACAATTTATTTTGTAAACTACACTCTTTTATATAATAATATTTTACCAATGTTACGTTTATTGGCAGGCACAGTGCTTATATCTTGTTTATTAGTAGCAAATATCTACAGATGGCGTTTACTACGCTGTCTATATTTATTTATACATTGTCAAAATTATTATATTTGGCTATTCCAAAACATGTTTTAAAAATTGATTATCGTACAAATTAGTACTATCTTCTTTATGTCCCTAATGGTGCTTTCTACGACTCATCCTGAAAACATACAAATTGTCACATGAAAAAAATACACACTTGTTGGTAATTCATGTTTAATGATGCGCTGTGGAACCTTACAAATAAGTCACAACATAAAGTATTCGCCGTTCTGAAAACGCTTACCTTTCATATCAATCATCGATTATCGAACGTCAAAGTGTACCTAATGGTGCTATGATAATAGAACTTATAACTCCCCAATGTTCCATAAGAAGAATTTGTATTGATATCAACTACATGACCAATTTTGTTTTACCGTACAAACACATTTTTGTTGAATAGTATCAACCTATTATCTAGATTTTCATAATTTAGAGCACAACGTTCGTAATTTGAAAATGAAAACTAGGTAAGTACCTAAGTAGTTTTACTATTTTCGTTCATCATATAAAATCCTCAACTGAGAGTCGATTGTACAGCATAGAATAATTAGCATAATTTTGTATCCTTTTGTAAGCGAAAAAGACAAAAAAAGATCGTGACGATAATGGCCCTTTTGTTGTCTTTCCCCGTTCTACGGCCTAAATTTAAATCCGCCTTCTCACTTAGCATAATAATAATATTATCGTCTTTCCGTGTGTCCGGAACAAAACTGGAAAATATTGAGCATGTAAAACAACATCTTTTTGGCATTGTTTCGCGTTCTTTGTAAGGCCTTGGTTATTCTTTTGAAACGACGTGGTCGTATTGTTCATCCGGTTCCTCCCAATCTCTCTACCGTGTATCGTTCAGGAGTCGGATTCCTAATCAGGATAAATGGTCCGTTAATGGTCCGCTGTCGTTCCCTTTCTTGGCCCTTGCGGCGCTGTTGCTACAACATTTTCCTTCCGTTAATGCATTGCATGGGAACGCAAAAATAAATAGATACCATTAGCTTTTCATCTCAAAAACTGCCAATGGCAGCAAGGGAGTTACTCGACGGCAAAATATTGGCCGACATTTATTCTAATTTGCAGCGTTAACGTTTACGGACCAGCTTAAGGACAATAAAGAAACTTGGAAATTTCTAGATAATTTTAATATAAATCGGAAAGTTGTAAATTCACAACATAAAGTACTATATATGTATATTAAGAAAAAAATCCCTTTTTGTATACACAACGCTCATGTGAATAATTATTTTATCTCTGTATCAGCGAGCGGCGTGGTCTAGAGCTCTAGTTCATTGCTTGGCATTCGGGAGGTCACCGGTTCGAACCCGGGTTCGGCTGCTCTGGTCCAAGTTTTCTGTGGTTTCCTTGGATCATTTAGGCAAATGCTGGAGCAATAACATTCCACAGATAATCTGCAGTGTAGGTCGGAGGGACTACCCGCCTACCAGCACGAGTAGCTGGTGGGAATGAAACACAAAAAATTTAAAAAAATGAAACAAACCTCTGTATCAGATGTGTGTTCGATATTTTATGAATACCTATAATTCGATTTTGTTTGGGACTTCACTTTATTAACATTTTTCCCTTCGATTATAGTAATTAAGTATCAATTACGCGAACAAATATACAAAGAGAACAACCACTCAATGTATAATGAATACCAGACAAGTACCTAATTTTTATTCGGTTAATTTTTTTAATTTTAGTTAAGGTCACTTGTAGTATTTCTAATAACGTCGAAAACCAGGGCAGTTGATATTAATTGTTACAATAGTCTGGCTCGGACGGCCACGCAAGCAATGATATTGTCATTTTGTATATCGCTAATATACATCTGAATGTAATTTAGCAAGGTATCAATCGATAGCGAAGGCGCCACTTTGCCCGAAGCAACGCGTCACGACGACGGCGGCACGTAGTGTACGCTGTTACCAGCGTCGCCTCGCAGCTGTTTCATGAACTGTTTGCTTGGAAATCTAATAACTACTGTTCCATCCTCTCTTTCTCTCTTCCCTTCGATGCTTTCGTTACGTATATACGCCGTTGTTGTGGCATGAGCTTTTCGTCTTTCCATTGCCTGCTACGAAGACGCCCGACGTCATCGCTATACTAATACTTCACCACCCCTAGAAGGTCACTCTCTTTCTCTCTCTCTCTTTCTATCTTTTATTATGTTTAAAGCTTACCGCCACTCCATCTTTGTTTCTCTCTCTCTTCCATGGAGGGTAGGTATTTGTTTAAGAACTTCAAAGGAACTTGATTTTTCTTCATATATTTGTAAATGCATTTGACTCTATTTGCTTGTCGTGAATTTCAATTGTTCCCCATGTCAAATTTTAACTTTATTCAATATCGACGATCATCCATAGGGTTTCATAAAAATGATAAGTATCTATGGACTAAACAAACTGGTATCGTATTCATGTCGTCTAAGCAATTCGGGTTTAGGGGGCGGTAAACGAGTCTAAACGCAGCTTTGGTAGTACGTTTTGTATATAACAAACTAACGCTAAATTAATCGAATTAAAGATTGATAATAATGTTCGGCAACCTTCCAATATCATCATTCATTCATGTCAACTCAGTTTAGTTAATTCTTAGAAATAATCGATGGAATTACAAGTAGTATTGTAAATAGTGAAATGGGAATTATCGTAACAAAACAGAGAGATGAAGCATTATTGTACCTCGTTTAGAGAATCGTATAGTTCAATCACAGCTGTTATTATTCAGCCTTTTGTTCCAAATAATTACTTTTCCCTTTGTGTAAAAGCATTATGTCTAACTTTTAATTGCTGGCTTCTAATAGTAACCTGTAAAATAGAAATTGTTTCAGTTCATTCGCATTTTAATGTTGTTTTGTTTTCTTTGGGTAAATCAATTTTCATTTTCTGCTGTTTCAAAGGCGAACGTTCGTGGAGAACTAATCAGCATTCAGGCCGTTTTATAGGAGAGGTCAGGTCATATAAGCACACACCCTGAAAGCTGAAATTTATTTTAATGAAGCTTTTGATGTTGTATTACTTATCTAATATTGTAGGACTGTGTTATAACGGAGGTTTAACTATTTCTCGAGAGATATAAATATGATTTTTATTAAAATGACTATACACAGTGTTGCAATCATTTTGTTACACATTTTCGTACATATATGTGTAAATATTTAACATTTCAATCAAATTCTGTATAGTCCTGTTTCATGTGAACATGTGTATTGAAGAAAGTGGAAGCAGCTTATATTATTAGATACAATATTATATTACTTAAGCAACTTTCTCGTTAGCTTTACATAATTGAGTTTTAACATTCGGAATATCCGTTGACTTTTATGTTATCCAAAACAAAAATGAAAAGCTCTCTGTCCAATAAATGTGAAATCGAGAAATATTGAAAGGTCAATAAATGTGGCTATCCCGAGAAAATTCAATTTCAAATGGGATTAGTCTTTGACCGCTACGCGTTTACATATTCGCTAGATATTTGATTTATATTCGATTTTTGCGTTGGTGAAAATTTTAAAATTACTGTCACGGATATTGGGTAGTTGTTCCTCCACTGCTCATTTCCTCTCCACAAATTAATTAAATTTTCGACTACGCTGCACACTGCATTGCCATTCCTCTTTATCGTTATCCGAAGAATGAATATTAAGTCCATGTAAGAAATTGAATTTGGTAAGCGCTTCCTTAAGTTTGCCAGTTCTAATTATTTCCGGAATCGTGATATTTAATTATGACAATAGAATAATTGAATAACACCAGACGGCTGCCTCTTAGTTTTAATTGAGTTTTTAGAATACCGCGTTTAATTATTCATCCGAGAGAAGTAAAATTCTTAGCAATAAATATTATTTTTAGACTATGTCAGGCCTTTTTGTGAGCTTCACATTTGTCCGTTGAATTATTCATAAAATGGCAGTCATTTTTCGCGCCAACATGTCCGATTATAACTCATAATTGCTTGCGGACACGACGAGGCATGCACGCAATAATTTAAAACGTGAACTTTCACATGCTTGCTTGTAAATCCAACTTTAACTCCGAAATATAGAAATAGTTAGACATGCCCTTTGGTATGTATGTATGAGTTATATGCCGATAATGAAAATACCGTCTACAGAATGTACACCATGGAAGTCAAAAGGAAAAAGGAATAGAATAGTAGGTATGAGGGGTTTCTTAGAGGCATATTAGAAGCAGAAACAGTAGTAAAGGGTGGCATAGGTAGACTTAACCTAGATTAGATTAATGTTGGCGAATAGTTCGCGGTGTGAGATGTTCTAATTTTCAAAAAATGCAAATCTGATTTAGGATTGGAAGAAATGGTGGTGCATGTTCAATCAGTATTAACGATTCTTAAAATTAACTTCTTTTTTCGAAGATATACAATGTTTTTATAATTCATTATTTTCGACTATTACTGCCAAGTTTAAAAGCCTATTATTTTCCATAAAAAATGTATATCCTTTTTTGGTATAAAAATGGGGGGGGGAGCAAACGGAGTAGCTGCATCCTTCCTAGCTCATGGGATAAATAAATGTTATACAATATGTTTTCTATAAATCAAAATCCAAAACTCCTGATTGTACCTGATTATTGTATTGTTTATTTTTACAATATACACTAATCATAACCTATCTTGTTCAAGAGGTGCATAAATTTAAAAAAAATGCTAATAAACAAATAAAAATATATTATACAATAAAAATACATAAATAGGTGGCCAAGACTATGGCACGTACTAGAAACATTAATGGCTGCCACTTTGTGTCGTAGTATTTTGTTTGTAATTCTAACCGCGGTTTACATTAATGGCCATTTAGTGGTTTAAGAGTTTAAGAAAACTGCACACTTTGCACTTTTATTTAGTTTTTACACACACCCATTTGAATTGCTTGCTTTATGGGCACACAAATGACCCGTTTTGCCTTTTAATCGCTTTAAGTCTCATGAACGAGTAACAAAAAATTTTTTGTAATCCGCTTGCATTTAAATGTAGACTACTTTCAAAATTCACAACCAAATGGCAATAAATAGAACACCCTCGCAGTTACCACACTTTTCGATCTACATAAATGGAATTTTCTTGTGGAAACTTCACATTAGGATCTCATCGTATAAACAAAAAATTATTGGTTTTTTAATATACCTGTCTTACAGTGAAGTGAAATTCATTCCAAAACGAAGGTCCCATTTTCAAACTATTATTTTGTGACGTTTTCCATACCCTACCATTTACAAGCAAAACTTAGTATCCGAAACTCCAACCAAAATTATATAAGTAAATAATGGCATTTAGTGAACACTACAATACATTTTCTTTATCTACTTTCATTAAAGCATTAAACTGATATAGGCGACCACTACAGAACTCTGGTAATGAACGTGTCTACCACGATCTTTTGTAGTTAAATAAAGAAGTTAGGAACTAAATATCACTTGTGGATAGGCAAGTGTTGGTCTGCGATGGAATGCAAGTTACAATTGTCTTTCTACAATCGCAAACGGCCTAATTAATTTGAAATGTAATAAGCCACAAAGTAATTGTAACGCAACATCAAGAGTGTAGTTTATATGAAACAGGATACGGTTTTGTGCTTATATATGTAATTTATTTTGTTTTTGCCGTATCAAGAGCGCCAACTTGGTCGAAAGTTAGTAGACGACGTATACGTATTGTACAATGTACAATTCATCATTTGGCCGAGAGTCGCGAAGCTCCTACTGCGCTCCGAACACGACAACCAACTTTGTAGGTGATGCAAATAACCACAGGTAGTGTACCTACAAGTAGCGCGCCTCTATCCGGAGAATTCAATTAAGCACTGAGTTCTTCCCGCTTTGTTTGCTCCATGCTACCGGTAAATTGCTTTATAATGCATTTTATTTCGCAACCGCGGGACAGACTTTCCATGTGCGCCACAAGTGCGGAACTTGTGCCGTTAAATATTTCATTTACGATATGCATAAACGAAACTGCTGTTAGGTACTAACTGAAAACAAAAACTTTTTTTTTATAAGAATTTCATTATTTTACTTGTCTAGATAAGACACACGTTGATACTTCTTTCCCAATAAAGTAAAATCGAAATTGTAATTGACAACACTTCACGAATCGGCACGTATTTGGTTATAAGGATAATATTGCATTGACAACTTGGGAATTAATTTACTTATGATTTTTCTTTACAAAAGAAACGAATGGATCTGAATGGATTTTGCAAATTTCTACCTCCCGACATTTGTGTTGCGTTTATAAAGTCCCTCTATAGAAGAGACGCGTTATTTAGATTGGAGCCTTTATTAGTATGACGAGGAATTGATTTCAATAAGTTTATTTTTCTCCAAAAACTACCATTTGTGGCTCATGTCTTAATAGCTTCTAGAACTTAGTAAAATCATATTGGTATATGTTCGAAACCTAAATTTATTTTTCGGTTTGGTCAATCTAGATCCTTCCGTGGAAGGATCGCACTTTGAACTTGAACTGTAACACCAATATTATGTATCTAATTCAAATTTTCTTCCTCTTTGTGAAACTTTAGTTCATTTTCATTTTATTTTATTTTATAAATGTAATAATGGTTATTTATTCTAAAATAAAGTACTGTAACGAGCCTGTATGTGTGTGTACAAGAGCGGCGGCGAGTTCCGGAAACAGATAAGACGGGTTCCTCGAAATACGGTCGTCGGTCGGCGCTTTGATAGAAATGAGTAAACAACAACATAATAGAAGTTCGAGAAAATACTAGAAGATCGTTCCTGATTACTCCAGAACCTTCGATACCTCTATAAATATTATGTTGTCGACGGTCAAGAACAGTTTAGTTTAGAGTTTAGTTACAGTTTAGAGTTGATAGTAGAATGGTAATATAAATACGATATACCGAGTGATATAAATAAGTGGTAATATAAATACGATACGATATACTGAGTGATATAAATAACACATTTACCTGGTCATATAAATAAGTTGTTGCATTAGAGTTTAAGTGTTAAGTAGTGTATAAGTGTTATATAAATAGTGTAAAATAAATAATTGTTTAAATAAATAAGTTGATCTAGAAAATTCGTTACAGTACATTAGCTAGTTACAATTTGTAATACTGAAGGAAGGCTCTACAATTAACGAGGAATTTACCGGAAACTGTTAAGTTGTATTTGGTGAAACGTTGAGGGTTCGCAATTATGCATTTTGAAGTTGAGGAAGGGTGTTGTTATAGTTGTGACCTCTCGTAATCTACTTACAGCAATTAAAAATCCCTCGGGACTCTGAATTCACAACGCTCGAAAATACGAGAAAACGTCCAAGATAATGAAGTTAAATTGCCGGAATGTAATTCTGCCGATGCAACAACAAATCCTTGACAAAATACAACCTCGTGATGAGAGTTTTCGTTCGAGATAGACGGAAACCAGATTGTATTTATCCAAGGACCACTTGGTACTCGAGCGTCACCATGGCCTAGCTTAATATCGATCTTCTCTGTTTTTTCTTTTTTCATTTTGATAGAAAGCGAGATTGTATTCAAATTTCGCCTACAAAGAGCATAATATTTTCTGATCTTCTAGATGAAGCCTAGAACCTAAATGTAACCGTGAAAAGATTTTTTTGAAAGAGGATGAATTGAAATGTTAATAAGGAAATACTTTTCTTAAAAACGAAATAACGTAGAATAGTATCACTTTTTGATATCCGTCCATTATCATCGACTAAATTTCAAAATCTATAGGGCACTTTCCGTTAGTCCAAGTCTCCAGTATCTTGAATTTCGGTACGAACGTACAAGTAAAGAAAAACAATAAATGAAAATCATTAATTACTAATTTTATATGGAATTATTACGTGACAACCTTAATTTCATTGACTTCAATATACCTATAATATACTGTTACCCATTTTTCTCGAGTCATACAAGCAGGCAAATATGGTTGCAACAAACTATCTAGTTCATAAGCTTTACGAGAATATAACGGTACTGAACCCTCAGGGTGTGAAGAATGTCTGACCTGCAATGTGTAAATACAATAATCAACCAAAGTTTACTGAGACTTTTATTGATTATGTATTGCGAGAATAACACGTTAATTCGAAATGAAACCATCAATGACATTAACTTATTCCTAAGTTAAGCAAACACTAGTGGTTCTGAATTTTTTATGTTCTATCTACCTCCTTATTACTAAATTGATTCTCACTTCTTAGGAAACTACAATACAGTGGATGGAATGTACAATAATTGTTTGGTTAACGTACCCTACTAATTATTTATTGATTATTATTTACAAGTGAATTGAATGCTAACTATGAAATTCAGTTCATTCTTGAGCACAAGAATCGATGTATTCAGTAGCATTCCGTTAAACCGGATAAATTCTTGTTTTTGTCGCTCTCCGTTCGTACGTATCTTTCAAAGCCTGAGCTATTTCGATCTTTAGAAGATGAGTAATCCAAAGTATTTCTATTTCTCAGTTCATAAGAAGGGCTTTACTTGAAGTTGGTATCATTTCCACTAATCCTTTATCAAGCATTAAATAAGCTACAAAAATGTTGGTTTTAATGAAGATGTTTTTGCTGTCTTATATTTTCAACACGAAGTTGCTGTTTTATATTACGTACGTTAAGGAATACACTTCGTGTTATTAGTGGCCATTAAATGGTTAACAGTGTACAAAGTGTTCAAACTTTCCGTTGAATTTTATTACTATTAACTATGTTTCATCAAGTTTGCACCAAAGATAACTTATTAAGCATTAAATGATACTTGTAAGGATATCAATGCTTAAAATTTTCCCTTTGTTAGTTATTAAACGTGTAAATTTAAAAATACTGATTGATGATGATTATTAAATAATACACAACAATTAATTATTATGTTCATTGTTATTCGTGAAATGGAAGGTTTTCTTCCATTGTGTTCAAACATCATTTCACTCTTCTGTACTTGTTTCCATCAAGTAATTCATTAGATATAAGCTCGAGTCGTTTCCATTAAGATGATTGTCGGTTATTATTTGTAATCCTCTTTCTTGTAATCTATCTTCATATCCTGTCCTTTTCTCTGCCTTTAACGTCTTCATAGTCGCTTTTAGTACAGGGAAATAATATTCATTAGATGCGGGGGCAATTTTGGCAGGGATGATTAAACAAAAATGAACAACAACGTCACAGTTTGTTTGCATATTATTTTTTATCATTTAAAGTTTCGTGAACAAACAGAGTGATTGCAGTGCTATAAAATGTAAAAAAAAACAAATTAGATAGTTATAAATACAAAATTTAAATTTTGGTTGAGTTCAATCAGTATAATTGGAAAAATTGATATCTTAGTTGTATTGAGAAATGATTAAATCAATTTTAGAGTTACGAAGAGGAATTTTTAGGAATATTTAGCTGAACACTAAAGTCTATATAGGTAAATGATATGAATAATGTAGATAGTTTAGAAAATGATAATATTACGCCATATATATTTTTTGTGCACCTATTCAATTTTCTAATATTTAACCAGAGTTTAGTAACCTAGTACAATACATTAGTGTGTTCGTAATTCATTTCAGCAGAGTCAACTGTACTACTCACATACGATAAAGGTTAAATTGACTCTTAAAGGGACCAATTCCTTATAGCGTCCTTCAAAAAACCGTCGTCTCATCTTTGGGTGGAGGTCTAATATCGATAAGTTTCATTTTGATCGCGATTGTTTGTTGGATATGGCCGAACTTTTTTGGTTCGTTCCTTTCTCAGGAAACTAAATATAGCGAATGGGCTCTAGCGAGATAGAGGACCGCGAGTGACATTGACGTTATCTCCGAAGCTGGTGAAATTTCGAACTCGAATCAAATCTTAATGTCGTCGGTTCGACTCGGGAAATTGAAACTTTGTTATACCCGCGGAACGGAAGAGGATGACGTTGATTTATGTTTTAGAACTTTTAGCGTTTTTCAGCTTAAATTTCCAATAGGCAACATTTCGAAAACTTATCGCAAGTGTTTCTCTCTAATCGTCAAACCTGCCGGCAAAATTTTAATTAATGCGGAAGGACTATAAAATCAAAGGAAAATCGGAAACATTATGCGATTAATGGATTGTAGAATGCAATGTTTTATTGCATTTGATTAGTAAAATATTTCGATAAAATGATTGGTTTTTCAAATGAACACATTTTTCCGGCACTATGCATAGTATTTTACTTTTCCTACATTCATCTCATGAATTTTATAGGACAACTGGTAATTTTAATTGAAATTATACGTTTTAGAAAACTCAGGAATATTGACAATAAATGCTTGAACTGACTTAATCAAAGCCCAAAATCATTGACCCACCTCTGTTAATTCTTTAATCACAATATTGAAAGCGTTTTCTCAATTGCAGTGTAACAATCAATTAATATGAATTCTCCATGCTTTCAATTTTTTTTACTTCCTGAATGAATCTGCGTTTGGTTTCTTTAAACTGTAATCTTTTGTTATTTAAGTGTATTTGTGTAATATGTCTACAAAGAAACATGAGAAATGAGCAGCGATCATTTCTTTTTTTTTATAATATATGAGTCGGCAATACAAGATGAAGTTTTTCGATACGCAATACGTCTTTATTGCGTTTCTCTGTCATTTTTTGAAGCTCAATTTTATGAGTTCTGGCTCGAACTAAATCTATCCCGAAGAAGCAATATTTGTTCGAACTTTCTTCATGTTGGCGCCCCATCGGCTGGGCGTCGTGTCGACCTCCGACGGCTTACTATGTCATGTTGGTTAGGGTCTCGTTTGACCTTTATGTATATCTGTTAATGTGCCTGTGTGTGTGTGTGTGTGTCTGTTATGTACTACACAATATCGACTTTATTTTCTATTCGGAGGGTTCAGCACGAATCCTTGGATAAAATATTAGAGACGACGTTAAAACCGCAAGCCGAATAAAAACGTAAATATGCTGACACGATAAAAAGAAATTCTTAGTAAGTATCGATATTATTAAACAATAACTTCGAATAAAATCGTAATTACGAAATATGACAGATTAATGTCATTTACAGTTGTTAACAAATTAAATGACAATATAAAAAGATTGGATAAATTCGACCTTAACTTGATAAAAATCCGTTTTCATAATAAAAACAAAACTTTTGAAATTTTCACAAACTATTTATAATTGTCACGATCGTTTCGCCAAACATTGGTTTCATCAGACAATGAGTACTTACTAGTCTTAGTACTTTTAGAAGTAGGTCTTGTTTTTATGGTAATACAAAAAGAATTTTTCGTACCCGCAGCCAATGAATTTTTGATTGTAAATTTTTCTGCAAGGATGCTAAGAATAATAATACTATAAACGTAGTTTGGAGGTTTATTAAAAAAGAAAATGTATTAAAAAAATATATATAAACAAAATGAAGGTAGTAAAGTAAAACACGATTTGAGAAAGTACTTGATTTTTCTAATAAATTGTTTGGTTTGTAAATACCACTATTCAAATTAAAGAACTAATACCCAAAATTCCATATAGAACATTTAGTAACCTAAAACGCTTTTCGACACTCAAGATGCCATCCTCACTTAGAACTGCAGTATCTGCGTTTTAGGTAACTGAACGTTTTATGTGGATTTTTGGGTTTTAGTGTTTTATTTCAGTTCTGTTCCACAGAACTTCATTTGATTTTCCTATATTACCATCATTCACTTTAATTAACACAGTATTTTATTGATTGGAGAAGTTTTTCCTGATGCTTTTTCCTGGCATGTCAATCCTGTTTGAATTAGTTTGACCTAGGCCAAATTAGTTTTCTCCGAGTTGTCGGAAACAAATAAGTATAAAATTGTACTTGTTGGTCAACGAAGCAGTTTTCCCACAGAACTATATATCCGCATCAACGTTTGCGGTTCTGAGTTTACCAAGAGGTAATAAATAAAAACCCATCAAACTGATCGAGTTTGGAATTGCTGGGGTATTATACCTTTTCGAGGGCATTTCGAGATCAGTTTTTCGTTTGTCCTATTGTACTCCAAAAAAAACGTCTTATCAGTTTAGGAAGTTATTAAAAGCTACGACATTATTTTCTTGTATAGTTTTTTTATAAGTTTATTTTATACTACTACAAAAATATAGATTTTCGGGGTTGATAGTTGGCAACGCGAGAGAAGGGGTCGGCAATACTCGCGCAAATATTTTACAATGGGGCTGAAGTAGAAACTCCGCACCACGTTTCTTGCCCCTGTTATTGTTAGTGGTAAGAGAACACGTATATTCAAGGACGTCGTTGTCTTCTACGGTTGTAAAAACGTTATGTTTCACTTGGTATTAAATATCGTACCCATTTTTATTGTTTTAGTAATTAGTTTAGACAAATCATGCCATATTGCTTCATGATAATAATTCAAATAACTAAAAGATGGTTTTAAGTGCAATTTTTGATTGGGCGGGTGCAAATCCACTAGAAAAATAAATACCGTGGAAGCAAAAAAAATATTGTACGTTTATCATATTGATTCATTGATACAGCAGTTAATGCTGTTAAAGTTGAGATAATAAGTTTTTGTTTCCAAACATCCGTCAAATCCCAATAGATATCGTACGTATGTACATGTATCTTTACATTTTACGGTCATAATTCGGACAAAGAAGAATCATAGACAAATTACAAAAAGAGACAAACAATCACTAATGCGGACACGTGTTTTGCCTACTTACAATGTGGGCATTTTCAACGCAAGACTGATTCTTAAGATTTAAAATTAGATTATTTATATTAAAACTAAACCAAAATATTTCAAATTACCTTTCCATCGTATTTCATCCGGAATTGATAATTTTTTTTAAAGATTTCGGTTTTACAAGAATTTTCAAAACTAGTGATAGTCTTAAAAACATCTTAGGAAGTACCAAAGATAAATTAAATAGTGAACGCAAGTCTATGAAATTAATTGTGAGGGTTGCAATCTCAAATATGTTGGTCAAACCAAACATGCTAAACCTACTAGATATAAAGAACCTATTCTCATTTTAGACTAAACCGGAAAGAAGAATCAAGTGTTGCCCAACATATTCTTGATACTACTCATCCCATAGGCCCTAATAGTCTTAAGCTAATCAAAGAAGTCTCTTGCAAATCAGAACTAGATGCTTATGAAAGTTTATATATTCAAAGGAATAAAGACCATCTTATGAATTCAGATTTAGGACCCATTCCCAATTCTAGTTTATTCCAGTTATTGCAAAAGATTTAGTTGATTATAGAACTCACTTTTTCCTTTCTCTTTCTCTGTTCTTGTCACGTATCGTGAAGCATGCGTATTTTTATCTATCTAAGCTACTTAATTTAGCTTGTATTTTAGATTAATATAGTTATTGAACATGTGCGTAACTTGTTTCAGTTCCTTTTACGTGTTTGTCAAAGCATGCGTTAGAAACTGTTTAACTAACATTATTTTTGTTCATCATAAAATTATTTTCTTACGGTATTGAACTTATTCACGTTTCCAACCTGTCCCGCTCCTACTATTACTAGTCACCCTCTTCCCCTTGTTGTTTCAAGTTTTTGAATGGTTAATTTGATAGGGTCCACCCATTTTCATTAATCTTAAGAACCAATCTTGCGTTGAAAATGCCCACATTGTAAGTGTCCGCATTAGTGATTGTTTGTGATATATAGGGGTAAGTCTCTCTTTTTGTAATTTATTACATACCACAGTCTCCTTTATTATTCTCTACATCCATAGACAGTTAAACAGCTAACAAACTGTTGAACTTCATTTTACAAATGCGGATTTATTATTCTCCTTTTGAATTTTTTTTTATTATTATTTTGTCCATTTAGCTCGCGTATAAATCAGCATAGTAAAATGCGCTCCCATTTTAGAAGATTTTTCTTTGCGATGTACAATATCCGAAATACGGGTTTTAGTATTTGATGATGATGGATGAATCTGAACGAGTAGGTACCCTTTCATCCAAGAGAAAATCGATTCAGTCATCGTAGCTCCGTTTAGACGCAGCTGGTGGCCTTTTGGATTAACTCCAAACGCACGTAATTGCAACGCTTCTTTCACTCTTCTCAGTTTGTTTGTTTTTACACTATACAAAAAAAAAAACAATCGCGAAATTCGCCTGGCAATATGGTATTTATCAATAGGAATCATTATCTTCACTTATAAAAAGAAGAACAAGTTGATTTTAATTGCTAGTGCCGTGTATTATTACCATTATTGGCATGATTTAAAAATGTCCAAACTAATTTCATACTCATAAATACAATTTTAGACTCTATTTATATTTATAAATATCAAATAATAATGCTTACTCATACACACAAAAATGTCCCATAACTATATTTCGAAATGACCGATAACAGAAATCTGTAGGTTCTTTTTTAAAATGATGTTTTCAACTGAAATTTAATTTTCATTTCCATATGACATCATATTACGTATGTTAGAGACGTCACTGGTTTGCCTGCCTATTCTATTTTCAACCATTTCCTAACGTTGTTGTAAGTACATTAATACCGAATGTAATATTTCTAGACCCGTAGATGAAGCCAATGTTACTGAATAACTTCGTTTTCAATCTTTTTTCCGAATGGTTTCTCTCAGATATTCAGTTTAACTTTTCTAACTTGTATCTTGTGTGATACTGACGATGAATAATATATGATATGGTTTGGAGACGATCATTATATGTAAATTCTACATTCGGATCCAGTTTCTTATCGCCTCCCGATAAAATGAATATATTCTTTTGTCGTTTGTAAAATACTGTGACTGTTATTTGAAAAGTTTCTATATAATTCAAATGAGTTGTTTGTTGTTAAAATTCATGCCATTATATACTGTCTAAATGTTCATTAGAACATTATTTTTACATAATATGCCAATTTAAAAGGTTTAAAAATTGAAAAGTGTATTTTCTGTAAACCCTGTCAATAATTTCGGTATTTATTTTACTTTTTACTTTCTTTAGGTAAATACCTGAAAGACAAAGAAACTGCCGATATGTTTTATTTACCAGAAATCGTGCGCTCTCTAAAGTGAATGTAGCATGTTGATTTTCAACGATTTCGATCTATAAATTCGTCGTTTCTTTTTTCAAAACTTGCTTTTACAAAAAAAACCACTAGGACGTTAACTGCACAAGTTGATGGGAAAAAGCGATTGTTCCGAACAAGCAGTTTTCCGATAAGAAACCGAAACCGAAGGCGTAATCCTTGAAGCAGGTTTAATCGCGATCCTGCAATAATTGGAACCAATAAATCACTTTTTATATGGTCGCAAATGAGCTTCAATTAACGTTATGCAAATTAAACCAAAAAGCACTTATCTTAGCAATATGGACGGAAAACGGTACAAGTAAAAGAACAAGAAAATTGACTGATCGTTTGTCGCGAACTTACACCCTGCAATTTAAGACAATTTTAAAGGAAGCTTTTATCCTTTCGATAGAAACAAAAAAGGAAATCGTGTTCAGGTTATGCACTTTCACGTAACATACGTATGTACCACCCCAGGAATATTCACAAAGGTAATCAAGGTTATTTATTGGTTTTACTGAAAATTTCGAGTCTGGTATGAATAAAAAATTTATTCCCTCCTTGATCGTTAAGCTATTTATATTTGTATGACTGACTTGATCACAAAAGGATTTTAAGTATATAATATCTAAAACCTAAAGGAAATGTTTATACTTTGAGGAATCCACTAAAAATAATATACCTATAAATAACATAGAGAGTATGCACTATAGGTAAATGTTTAACCGACCATGAAATATTAAGAATAATTCCTTCCATAAAGTAGTAAAAAATAATACCCAATACGTACGTATTCCTCTATTTTGCCGAGGCAAGTTATAGCCTGTGAAATTGCGACACTCATTTTCATTTAACTTCAGACGTCTGTGTCGGTAATTTGGATGAACATCGTGCAGAAATTGTCGAAGAGACGGACAATATTCCAGTTGAAATGTTGGAGTTTTACAACAGACTGTTAAGTTTCGCCTCAAGCGGCTAAATCAGTGATCAAATCAACGGACTAAAAAAATCAGTCGGAATAACAGTACATCCAACAAGCAATGATCAGGTAGTTACTGAAATCTTATTCTTGGTCGCCGTCTGTCATATCGTTCGATCATTGCAGGGTAGGGCAACCCTTGCTTGTCGTACGCATCATAATCGTCATTAACACTACCAATATTCCATGCGTTTGTAGTACATATAGTATATACTTCCTACGGTCGGTTAAACTTAAGGTAGGGCGTAAGGTCGTCTTTCAGCCTCCTTTCAGAAATCATAGAAACGAAATAATGACAGAAGAGAAGTGAAAGATTCTCTATGGAATATCATTGTTCCAGCATTCTTCGACTAACAGCACAAATAGTTTGAAACCTACATAGATCAACCTCAATTAGCAAAATGTACGTCTCCAATGTGTGTATGGTTTATTATTTATGTCGATGACTATGTACATTCATATTTAATTTGTGAATTATTACATCATATAAAATATTACCATTCCTAGAATGCAAATCACATGACACCCACATATTTAACCGTGATTCATTTCAACAAATCGTTTAAAATAAGCGATTTACCTTTTTGTCTTTTTTTTCATGCATTACATCACACCACCGGTTTATATAACGCATTATTACCGCAAATATTAGGTACTTATAATAATAAAGTTGATAAACATTTGTTTTCGTCTTTATCTTTTATGGATAGGTATTGTCATACCAAATTTATTTATTCTCACGTTGAAAATTAGTCTCAGATCGTGTAAAATATGCCTAACATTAGACATTTAGTAGGTATAATTTCTTATTGTGTATATTGTTTTGATTATGGTAAATGTACATTTAGGAAAGTAATTAAAATTAACTTGGGCTCTATTTATTGCAAAAAATTTATACTTTGTTGGATCAATCCGAAAATGTTGTTACTAGAGAAATCCAGTGAAAGTGAAAGAAGATTTTCAGGAAAAATTGTTTTTTTAAAGATCTTAAAACTTTGTAAAGGCATAATATCACAAGTTACATTAATGTAAATTTTTACGAACAACATTTTGCCTTAAACAGCTGTAAACTTAGATTACTTTCTATGCATAATTATTGATAATATGTTATCATAAGCCTTTCTACCAAAATATTGTAAGGCATAAGGAGTGGGTACGAATTATAAATGGAATGGTTCAAAATACTATTATATCCTTTACCGGGTAAAGAATATCTTCTTTATTGTTAGTTAATTTATTGTATTTCATAAATATTAAGATCACTTAAATGAATATAAGGGAAAACAATGGCGTAAGCTGCTGACAAAAACGGTTTTATTGCTAATTAATGTTAGTGCCGTGTCTGCAGTCCAGCGTCGTGATCCCGGAGAACAGATAGGGGTTGCGGTGGTGCGCGGCAGCAGCATCAACATTAAATAACCACGGCTGCGGCACCGAATGTAGCCAATGCCACTACCTCCATATCTCATTCTTATTCCGTCTGTGTTTCGCTTAGTCGTTCCACTTACACTACGACTGCAAGCAAGTCAGCCATCCAGATCCCCAGCCGCAGTATCCCAGCAAGCAAGCAAGCCAACCAGCCAGGCTTATACTTTCAGTGATCTCGTGTGATAGATGCCCGACGTTGTATGCTTGAAATTGCTAAAACGCACTCTCAGCACTTTTCCTAACCCGCGCAACGGAGCCCGAACGAGCCCCGAATCACTAAACGGCCATCCCCAGTATTAAAACTTTAATATAATTCGCCGTTTTCTTCGCTTTTTGAACATACTATTTGCTCATCACATCAACCTGCTACTGCTAGCCAACGTTCCGAACCAATGCTCTGTTTCTTTCCTTCTTCCCCAATATCTTCTCTCTTCCTGTTGCGATCTTTTACAAACCACTGACTGTAAGTAAAAGCATCGCGAATCGAAGTACTAAAAAGTTAACGTTGGACAATAAGTATCAGCACAATAAGTATCAGAAAACATGCGCTTATACACATATAATAGGTATAGATAGCTACATATCTACCAACAAGAATTCTTAACTGGTAGCCGTTCATGTCCTACATGCCACGATAAATTTCGGTCTGAGTTTACTTTGTTAGTGAATGGTATATGTAAAGTAGGATATGTAACAGACAGTTTAGATATCTACTACGTCAAATACATTTTCATACATACATCAAACAGTAGTACGTAGAATTTATTTTCGTAAGAGTTTTCTACGTATACGGTCGACTGTTAAACATGGATGGATTATGTTGCTATATTTTTGAAAATAATATTTTATATGGATGCCTTCACATTTCTTTTTAACTACAAGCTATCGAAAAGTATTGTTAGTGTTGAATTGAATAATTAAATTACAGTTCCTGTCTTGGGAAAATTATAAAAAAAGTTCTTAATCCAGAAACTTACATAGAGATTTTATATTAATTAGACCGCCGCACTCCCGAAGATCTTACCAATTCTGCCTGATACAATTCACCAAATTTACATGTAAACGAATACTTTTGTACAAACTTCCTAAGGTTCTCTCATATACTGGCATCCAACTCCATTAAAAAGTTCTTAATTTAATGAACTTCGCTGCTGGCGAAATAATGAAGAGAATTATTATTTGCAAAAGTATCCATAATGTTTTCCTTACCAAACTTCAGGGTTTTGCAGCTAATGTACTTTCTTCATTATACCTGTCTAATTTATAAAAATACCGCATCATACGTACCTAATTCATCTCCGCAAGCAATAGACCAATTTAAGGAAAACTTTCAAATAAAAAATTGTTTTAAGTAATACTTATTTACCCCTAAGGTACTTTCAAAGGGATGAAAAGGCAAGGAACAAGTAATATGTCTGTAAGAGGCAAATTTTATAAATCCTAATTTTCCTTTATTATTATTCACTCAAAATGCATACCTGAATATATATATATTTTGTAGGATGTACGTCTTAGAGACTGGATGGATGGATGGGTGGGTTTAATTAGAAAGTCGCGTGTATCCGTTCTCATGGAACCCGAAAATTTAAATTGACTCCTTTATTTCTGATCAAATATTCTTTCAACACCATTCCTACGTAACGAATTGGTAAATTCGTTTGACTTGAGTTTCTCCAATTTCCCTCAATAGCCAATTACGCTCGGCTTCTCCCGCGATATTGCATTACTCAACTCAAATATTAAAACAATCGTTGCGAACTGTGGATCGGCAGGCAAGAAGGTGGTATGCGCCGGGAGGTGGCTCGACGACCTTCCGGGGTGGCACGTCGTTACGTTATTCGGATGCCTTTGCTATCCTGTCATTCCCTTGGAACTAATCTTGAGCTCATTCTTATACCTACACTCTACGTTCGCAAAATATTTATAACGAACGCACCGTACTCTCTTCAATTTGCACTTAACTTGAAAGCGCGAAACTTTCTCGACGCCATGAATTGTACGCCCGAATTAATGAAGTCATAAAGATGTAGACCAATCTCGTTCGTTTCCGTTTGCGCTGACTAATGCTCGAAAATTCCTGCCGAGATGGCCACTTATTTTCTTTATAAATTTTATTTAGCCGTCGCGTAATGTTACTGTTTAATTTCGCCCGGGTACACTAATTTCGGTTAATATGATGGGCCTTTCTCTAATTTTGGAGGACTGCTTTGTCTCAGCTCTTCCTTCGAATGAAACGACCGACCTCTACATTTTTTTGTTTGTTTGTATTTGCAAATTGAAAGACTAGCAGGTTTCTTTAAAAAATAAAACTGCAAAATAAATTACTCAAATTCCTCATAAGTTATTTATTAAACAGTTATCACATTAATTGTTGTTGTTAAGTTTATCGATAAATTCGTATTTAGATTTAAGAAATATTACATAGCCACGTAATAAACTTATTCGTATTTATTATTACAGAATACTTATTTTTTTTTCTTTTTTTCCAGGTAATAACTTCATTTTTGCTATTATAATAAGTACTTCGCAAGAATACGTAGGTAAGTACAAAAACTAATTCATACTTTCTATTATAATTACTGAGAATATTAATAGATAATATTAATGTTACATTTGTTAAATATTAATTTTAAGTCTGCGCATTTGACTATGCTCAATTGGGGCCATTAGATGTCGCTTTACTGTATACTAGCCATTATTTTATTAACGTCAATTGGTACAATCATTTGAAACTCTCGCAACCTACATTAAAAAAAAAACATTAGGTATAGTCAACATTCTGCTGATGTTTTGACATTTTCAAGCCTAGCAAAATTAGTGTTGGTACGCCTGGGATACTTCTTTCAAAACAGCAATTTAGCAAATACCTTCCATTGCAGAATGTCACTAATCAGTGCAAGTATGAAAAATTCCAAATAAAATTATTCCTGACATGTGCAATTACGCCGGTCTCGAAACATAACGATGTCGACACGCTGGCTAATTGGCAGAAATGCGTTTTTGCTGTGTTACGTCGACACACACACACACACACACTTGCGTACGTACAAGTCATCCTTAATAATTTAGATTGGATTCGGACGCTAATTGAAATAAGAACAGGCACATAAAGTGACCGTTTTCTGAATCAAAACGTAACATTATTTTGGATAAATTTGTTCATTCTTCTTTTTATTAATATTTACTGATGTTACATAGTAAGTGAAGGTAACAGAAGAACACGATAGTGCTTCACAAGAAGGGGTAATAAATACCACAAACTATTTTAGATAATTTTGGCAGATGCTGAAAGGTATTATTGCTTAATTCAGGCAGATATTACTTACTAGATAAGACTATTATGAATTTATGTGTAAATACATATTACACAATATGGCACAAACCAAAAAGTAACTGGTGCAGTGTTGTTTATTTTTTGTTTAATTGTGGATATTTTGCTGAAATTAAAATAGGTTTGTACTGTACTTTATATATATATGTAGTCTTGCTCTTATACATTTGATAGATAAATCAGGTAATTCGATGGCTTAGACGATTAAATACTAGTAATCCTTTTTGGGTTTGAACCTATGGTATTATTGCTATTATTAATGTTGTCCGCACTTAATCGGCTTTAATTTCTGGGTTAATATCAATCTATGTGATTCAATTAACTATTTAATAATAACCTAATGAAAATAGGGTAGGTACCCATACAATATTAAGGTCATAATTCAGAATTTTATCGGTAAAACTAAATATCTTCGGAATGTAACAAGGACAATTCAGGATTGCTGCGCCCATCACTAATTTTCGTACAGGAACAATTGTAATTTCGCCGCGCTTTTGTCGTACATTGAGCAAAATTGTCGGATAATGTGGTGAACTGGCTGGGACTGATAAATGATTGGAAAGATTTCGCTTGTAAAGCACTTTTTCGAGGAACTACAATAATTGTCTGCTGATCAAACATATTTGCTTTTTATGGTCGTAGAATACACTGTAAAATGTCCATGAACGAAAAGGCAATTGAAGAATACTTGAAATAATCTATTATGATATATGTATATAATTTATTCAACAAACTAATTTGTAAAATGACACATAACATAAGACGTTCTTTATTTCAGTTCTTCAAAAGCAATAATTTAGTAGGTATTACAAATCATTTTTATCAAACAAGAGGTAACTTTTGTAGACAACTTTGCGTATCCGAGATTTGATTATGAACGATAACTTGCTGATAATTACACATTAATTAAAATACAATAGAACTCGCGTGTAACTAGCAGAGAATATAATGGGCGAATTTTCTTGATAAACGGAAATAAAAAACATGGATTACATGATACCGATAACACTAAAGTAGATAGAAAAAGGTACATATAAGTAGCTAAGAATATATTATGCAATATATTAACGAGTATCGGGCAGAGAATGTAACAAATTTCTATTATAATACTGAAAAATACAAATAAAAATGGAAGATTTTTTAAGAAGTTTCACAATGAATTTATTAAAAATTCTGATAATTGTTCAATAGTAGAATTGAGATTCGGACTAAAGGGCCGTGGTCTAAATGAACGGTTAGGTTCCAGCCATTACCTTCGCCCTCGTTGTCACCCCAGTACCACTGATGATGTCAGCCGTAGTTACCGATAAAACGTTTGGAGGAAACAGTTTACTTGGACCACTGCCCTTTATCCCAAATCTCAGTTCTACCATGGATTCCGACTGTGAAAGCCTATGTTCTTAAATTGTCCAATACTTTTTGAATAGGCGGCTAATCACCGAAACAATTATCAGAGTCTTTAATAAATTCATTTTATTTGTAATTTTTTTTTTGCTTAAGATAATTAACAATCATTACAAATTATATTTTTTACTAAATAGACATAGTAGCTATTCATCCGCATATAATAGAATAGTTCCGTCAATGTTCGATTACTTTACCATGAGCACCTACAGTCACATAACGAATAAATTTAATTACAATCGTGTCAGTATACCTTTTCGTTGCAAACAAATTAAAATATGGAAGACAATCAAAGTTGTTAACTATTCTCGTGTATATTTATATGAAAATCCAAAAAAAGAAGTTAATAAAATCATTTTCCGTATAATTATAAAGGATCACAGATCCCATATTTGGATCGCGTCCTATACAGTAGGCACAGCGCACCGAAAGCCATATCCCACGACCGGTTTCGACCTATCGGGTCTCATCAGGTGGGCGCTGGCAGAAAGGCTTTAACAAGCTATATAATAAATATAAATATAGAATCGATAAATAAATAAACACTACTTTGTTTATTATCACTTTTTTATTTACAAATCCTTTTGACTATAGTTTCGACAAAAAAGCTTGTCATTGTCAAACGAATAATTCAAGCTTTTTTGTCGAAACTATAGTCAATAGGATTTGTAAATAAAAAAGTGATAATAAACAAAGTAGTGTTTATTTATTTATCGTAAAGATGAATTATCACAGAATAACGGCTGAATCAATCCAATTTTTTTTAAATATAGAATCAACAGAAACAACTACTCCGAGGGCTAATACCTCTACCGGCATTGAATTACACTGTTGATTCCCTCGGAGTAGTTGATTCTGTTGATTCCATATTTGTATTTATTATATAGCTTGTTAAAGAATTTCTGCCAGCGCCCACCTGATGAGACCGGATAGATCGAAACCGGTCGTAGGATATGGCTTTCGGTGCGCTGTGCCTACTGTGTAGGACGCGTTCCAAATGTGGGATCTGTGATCCTTTATAATTAAATGATTTTATTACCTTCTTTTTTTATTGTTATCTTCGTCTAATAATCGTTCGGAATCAACAGTGTCGGAGTAATTGTTTCTGTTGATTCCATATTTATATTTATATGAAATGTGTGGAGAAAGAAAATCTGCGAATGTTGATAACTGATCGTGAATAAGGATACTGCGGAGCACTGCATTCGTAGCTGTAGCGTCCGTCGGTCGCCTTTTTTGATTTATTTCGCTAGTCGCAAGTCCATTCACGGCCGCATGCAGTGAATTAATATTCCATTGCTGCCATACGTGCCTAATTATTTTAGTTGAAATACACATGTATGGCGCTCACGTAACTCGCCCGATTGTAACCCCGTGCGTTTGTCATATTTAAAATTAATTTTGCCATCGATGATAACTAGTACGTCGAAATGACGTATTGAATAGGAAGCTTATCAAACGCCTATCAGAACATTTGTTCATATTGGCACAACTGATGCAGCCCCGTATTTGTTGTGTTATTCGCCACATTTATTCAATTTTAATTGTATTCAGGATTTGTCCAGGCCGTAAAAGTAATGACTAATTAATGTCGTACGGAATATTGTTCAAGTTGTTTTTTTTTGTAAATCGAGTCATTTATTTGACATCGATTGCTGATTTTAACAGGTAAATTGATTCCATTTTCCGATTCGTTCGTATCAAAAATCTAAATCGAACTGAAATTTACTCACAGGAATTTGGCATATTTTTTTATATAACACAATTGAGCCTTTCGAATTGATGAGGCACAATTTGAAGTTTTTATGGTTTGAAGGAGGTGTAATAAAATAAAATAAGGTTAGTTGTTTAATACAGCTGATATTTATTTATATGCTCTTGTCATAACCTATTTCTTTATTTATATCTAACTCATAAAGAACGTGTTCAACTAAATTGAGTGAGGCTTTCGCGGCCTGTGTCTATTGTAGCGTTGATTTTCGGGCTTATTGGCCGTCGTTTCGAGTTTTATTCTCGACGTTTCGCCGACACGAGTGGTTGGTATCCTCAGGAGATCTCTTCTGAATTGTGATTCAGTGCAGTTTCGAGACGACGGCCAATAAGCCCGAAAATAAACGCTACAACGTTTACAACTATTGCTAATTTAAAACAACCGATTGATTTAAAAGTTCAAAACGCGAATAAAATAGCTCATGCAAAATTTTTAAAAAAGTTAGTTAGTTGATAGTTACTACATTATTGGAGTAAGATTTTTATTTTAATACTAGCTGATTCCCGTCATTTTTCTACCGAGACAAAATATTATAGCAACACGTCGCTCGCGCAAACGATGCGCGGCTATCAATTACTTTACGACGATTCAGAATATCGCGCATGCGCACGGAATTGCTTGCCCGTCTTATCGGTTGCAAAAGAACACGCATAGTTGCGGCATCGAAGCCATTATGGCTATTGTTGTGGTCTACCTATATGAAAACATAAATATATTGGTATTAAATGGGAATCTCGTGATATTTTTAATTAAAGAAATAGACCAGACGTCTACGATATAGATAGAACAAAAAAAATTATCAAAATCTATCCAATAGTTTTTGCATGATGCACACATATTGACGAATTTTTATTTACACAAATTGTATTATTTATGTAACATTTCTCGTTTAGACGGAATATTTAAAATTTTACTGATTCTAATTGTATTATTAATTGACTTGTTTTTGGAATAGGATCAATTTAGCGAAATTGTGAGATAGAATGGTTAATTGACATACAAACATACAATTTATTTTAATTCGCGATTTATTTCATAAATGAACATTACGACGCCAGGAATCTATTAATACAGATGGTCGCGTTTTTACTGACGCGACGCGTCGTTTATTTTAAGCGTGCGTGTATATTATATTTATAGATACAATTAAGAAGTTTTAATTCAAAATAACCACGGCAGTGAAACACGACCACTGACAGAATCCTTTATTTATTTGTTGCGAAATTATTTGATGTTGTACTTATGCAAAGACGAAGTTTAGATTTCTATTTTATTTCTTTTAGCATGTTTATGAATTCCGGAAAATAATTTCTAGCTAGTTATAATTTAAACTGATGTAAATTTTCCAGTTGTTTACGAATGATCTCTGATGTCATAAAAGTTGATGTGTTCAGTTTTTCACGATAAAAACAGATTTATTTTAATCATTCATGAAGAAGCATTTTGGTGTGTGTGGTCAGTTATCTGTCGGGTTTTACCACTAATTTCTACAGATGGCGTTAAGCGGCAGCAAGTAAGTTGAGACCCAATGGGTTCGGAATCGTGATTCAATTGGACAGTTTCGACAGACCACAGACAGGATTCAGTTTGACAAGTCGATATCCTTAAATCGAAAAGGACCTTGTCCAACATTAATAAGCTATGTAGATTTTTATCTAATTTGTGTGCATTGCATCTTTGAATGATTCATTGTTCTGAAATGGGAACCCACCCAACACAATGGCCGTAGTTTGTTATTATAAGTTTTTAAGCAACCTTGAGAGGATGCCCTTATTTTACAGTTCTTTTTAATCGTATGGGGTACATCGCCTAAAAGATTCACTGATATACCTACATATTTACCAGTCTGTTATGCAATCGGAGAATAACACCGCGCGGCGCGCTGCTAACGGTCGCATCGTATCGCCTGCCGGATTCGCTTTTCATCAACTAATTGGTTTTCTGTTTCGGCCTCGTGCCTTCAACTGAAATGGCATTTAGTTAACTAGTACGTACTCGCTTTTCCATTTATTATCGCAATTTGACAATTACGAAGCGACCGGGTTAGGCAGTGGAAAGAAGCGTTTATGCCGCGTAGCCGACCGAAGCAAAGAGTATACGTTAGCAGTTATATGTGCATTAATGGGTATTTATATATCGTTTGGATAATACGTGTATTTAATACTTGGTACCTTTGCAATAAATACGACGTTTCATCTTTCGCTAATTGTAGCACATATTGCGTCGGATATTGGTTTGGTGCAAACATAATATATAATTCAAACTCGTTTTTACTTCTAACACTCTCGCAAATTTGAAAAGTTTTGTTATATACGTAGAACCACAATAATGTTGTTACCCTGTCGAAAGCCCTCCAACTTTCAAAGTACAACTTCAGTTGATTGTTTTGTGGTACAGAATACAGATTTTTTTCTTTTATTCTATGTTTTTCTAAACACCGCTTTCCTTTTTGTTTTTTGTATTCCATTTTTATTGTTCCGAAACTTAGTTTTATTTCAGTTTAATTTGAAAAATCAACAGAAATGTTTTTATTTCATTAGAGTATAAACCGATTACAAGGAAATTAAAAAACAATTAATATAATTTTTGCGTCCATTAAGGAGTGGAAACATTTAAATTTTAAGTGAAAATCTATACATTGGCGAAGGAGCAAAATTAAAAGCTGAAATGTTTTAATTAATTATTGGCACAAATGAGATAAGTGGAATATTTGAAAACCTTTGTTTATATGTCTTATTTATGGCAATTTGACATTTGCGAGGTAGTACTTATTTATGATTTGATGGAAATCAGTTCTGCCTTTTCGGCATGTCTTTCATTTTTACAGGTTTTCGTAATTATATCTATATCTTTTTTTAATTTTTTTCCGTTGCTAACTTGAAAATTTCAAATTTATTACCAAAATGATAGGCACTTATAGTTTACAAAAACAAAACTTGCTCTCCATTTTAGTTCACTCTAGATACAGGCAGGTATTATAGGAGTGCATGGTAAATTTTCACTTGCCAATTTGATACAGTTTGAAGGATCATCGATACCAATTACATCGACTATCCAATATATCGGACGTATAGTATAATTATGACTGTGTTTGCTCACGAGTTTGTGACCATAAAAAGCATTAATTACCACCAGATCAGCGAGCTTCCACCTGGGCCTGCAGTAATTTGTTCAGTGGCAAAAAAAATTCGGTAGCAGATTTAACCAACGAACCAAGCAATCGTGTCCAGTCGTAAGCGTCGCGGGCGTCGGCATGCATCGTTAGCGTGCTCTGTGTGAAGTATATTTCGTCGTTGTGTTTTTAAGCAATGCATTTACTTGTTCAATTTTAAAAGTTAACTGGGGAAACGAATGAGAGCTAGACCTGCAATGGCGTTTCATTTTTTCCCCGAATACACAAACAGTTGGCGAAAATCGTTGTTGCCGTTGTTCTTGTTCAACTGATGTATTCATTTTGGGCGCTTTCCAACTTGAATGTTATTCCGTGTGTGTTTTTATGCAGATACTAATAAAACTAAACGTGCCGAAAACAGGCCTTGTGTTCCAGTTTTAATCAGAAAAACAAATAAATTGATTCAATTATTTATAACATCCGACAGGCTACTGCCGATGTTGCACAAAATTGCTTTTCGTTCTTTTTCTGTTTATAGCCACTAAATTTTTGTTGGTCGTTCTGTTATTATTAAAGTTGATTTGGGAAACCTACTTAATATCAGGAAAGTTATGAAAAATGTCGAGTTTACCTCTGTACTTCTTACAATGTTAAACCAATTTTTGCGTTAATACAGTAATCGGCGAAGTTCTGATTCTGTTAAATTATTTTCAGCTTATAAAATAATGTCGACTCGAGTGAAAGATTTTAATTTCTAATTATCTAAACTATATACATTACTCGCTAACTCGCTGTAGTTGACATCGTTTATCATGAACAGTTTTAACTGCAATTTTTCCTTTCTGGTATATCTTTATATTTTCCTTTGGATATGAATGATATGTTCACAACCAGGAATTACTCTGGGGCTGCAATCTATGAAAATACCTCCTTCTTCCGAAGAAAGCTTAATAAATCTAATGGCGTAATAATTAAATTTAACCTTGGTTTTCATCGGTGAGTCTTACTCCAATCGTGACACCAGGAATGTTCAAAAATTGTTGTCTTAAGAAAACAGGCACACTGCGCTTCATCGCAGACGATCCGAACCTTACGTTGAAACCTTGTACCTGGATTGGCTCCTAAATCAACATAGCCTTTCGTTAACTTTCTTTCTTATTATTTCTTTTTACATTCTTTTTCAAGATATCTCAAACGACATCAGTTCTTGCATTCAACCCCCACGCTGTTGACCGCAGTATTTTGGCATATTATATGACGATATTGTTGAAACGTTAAATGAAGATGGTTGCATAACTGCTGTTAAAAACGTTTCTCATATGTGTACTACACTTTCCGACTTCACAATTGACATAGTCGCTATAATGCGTTTCAGGAGTTAAATATCGTCCATCTCTGGCACCATTTCTCAAATTAAAATCAGTAGTTGCCCCTTTTAAATATGAAACTGCATCCTTTCCCTGTGTTTCACATTCGTTTAGTTAGCTCAACTTTCCTAATCTGTGATGATCTACAAATGTAGTTCTTAACAATTTTCTTCACCCCAACCATGTATAGTGGCTAATTAATCGATCTTCTCAATTCACCTTCTAACTTATTTTCAAATTACCTGATGCAAATTATATCATGTCGGTATTAATATATTAATATATTTTTTGTCGCATTAATTCATTAACTAACCAATCGGGAAATTCTTTCCTTATTCCTCACATCGGTGCTTACCGACCTTCGTTTGAGTCGCCATTACTATCTATAGATGTATTCATAATTATTATTTTTAGTGAGTATTGTAACGTTATCATCACTGGTACATAGTGAACGGTTTTACTGATCGAGAGTCATGATTCTATTATTTGTCGAATCGCTAGAACAGTGCGTAGAGAGTTATGCAGCTTCACATCCGTGGAATAACTAATTTCCTGAATTTTCATAAGTCCATGTTGTTTGTTCGTCACAAGTGACGCCCCGATTGACATTAACGGATTGAGTCGTTAGGTGGCACAGGTGTATACACCTGGGAAGTGTATTGACAGTTCCGAACGCGTCGCGTCGTGCCGCATCGGCGTCGCTCATAGCGGCTTCGACGCGGTAACTCCGGCGTCCCGACGGAAAACATTTTGATGAACGTTGTACGTTATGTACGCTTCTGAGTCCGGCCCTGGACGCACGGCACGTAAGCACGCAGACATCAGAACAGGGCACTTTGCCAACCACTACCACCGCCACCGCCATCGGCATATCCGACTAATTATGTAGCTATATCCAATTACTGCTGCAGTAGAACACTAACTCCCCGAGGAGGTCAAGAACGATAAAATACAATCAAATTATCCGCGAAAAACGCTAGCCGTAGTATAAAAATGAAAAATGAGAAATGATGAGACGTAATTATGATTGCTTCATTTCAGACATGACGTAATTGAACGATACGGTTGTCATGGTCAGTAGATTTTCTTATATTTCTTAGGTTTCTGACATTTAAAAGTGTGTCGGGTAAAGAGATTTGATGCGTTATTGCAATTTTGTAAAGAAGGTACTGTAGATTTAAATTAGGGTGAACTGTTTTCTCTTTAATACATCAACAGATTTGTTTATACACTTTCTCTGGATTATTAAGATAGTGGGAAGCCTATAAGGGAAGTCCAAAAAAAAGGACATCCCAGTTTTGGTGGGACGGTTGGCAAGTTCACAAGTTATCGTCTTAGTTGCTCAGAACAATTTATATATGCCAACATGCAAATGCCTGAAATGTTACTGTTAATATTTAAAATGTGCTCCTCAAACAATAAGTGAGCAATATTGACAGATTTGCTATTTGTAAATAATAAATCAATTTGTAACCAATATTCCACACAAATGTCTTACATTTGTTTGTTGTGAAAATCTATACAATATATACATATATATATATATATATATAAATCTCAACCATACAAAGATTCATCTATTTGCAAAAAACTCTGATAATGAATGTGTCAGGGACTGCTGTTGGTGATGCGATGGGAGGATTGGAAAAGGCAATCTGCATCTTCGAGGTAGCCATCTCCTGCTCTCGTTCTTCATCCCCCTAACTCTTCTCTCTATTCGTTCCTTATTTATCCATTCGAGCAAGTAATCTATACTTTCTCAATAATTGGAAGCCTTCATTTCCCGTTGATAAAAATACTAAAGGCGATTCGTCCAGATTTCGAACAGTAATTTCTCTCAACGAATGCCAGCTGCTGTCTTTTTTATTTTCTTAATGATGCACTATGTACCAGTTAGTTATAAAAGTTTGTATTATAGGTACCTAGTGTTTTTCTAACGTTGTCAATTAGCGAATTATCTTCTTGAAAGCAATATTGTGGTACTACATTACTTTTTTGTGAATGTAAACGATTAAAAATGCAATTTTAATTGAACTATACTGTAGAAGTTATACTTAATATTTGAAAACACTTTCAAAACTAATTGACAGTTGCTCGCTGCGTGCTCAACTTTCTTCGCATGCTAAAACTTTTCACTCAACGATCCAATTGATGTATCACTTTAAAAATCATAAGATTTACTAACTTAATAGTAAAAAAATGGAAACACAATGCATGTCGTTTACCAAAATCTCGATATACAGTGTGTCCCAGATTTGGCTTATATGTATGGCTATCTCACAAACCGTTATAGCTACAAGGTTGGTTAAATTAGAGAAGTCTTAGAAAATTTTGTTACCAATGTAAATCCGCCTTAAGATTTAAATTATCTTTTTTGGTTTTTGAAATAAACAAGGAAAACCAAAATGGTGCAATCAATTGTTTTATGATGGCGGCCATCACGCATAATCAAAGCCTACTTTATAAATAAAATAACTTCGGATTTAAGACCTTTAAAAAAGAATAACCCAAGCATGTGGTACACCGATGAAAAGCTCTTAACGAGCTCTCTCCGAAAGTGCAAAAATCCAATATGGCGTCCATAAGAAAATTAAAAATTTGTGTAAGTATCTCAAAAATAAATGAAGCTATAAAATTACTTTTGCTTTCATGAGATTCCTCTAATAAAAGTGCTCTAATAATGTGATAACCATAAAACCATAGAACCAGTAGTTATCGAGCTACGGGTAAAAATTTAAAATGCACCATTTTGGTTTTCCTTGTTTATTTCAAAAACTAAAAAAGATAATTTAAATCTTAAGGCGGATTTACATTGGTATCAAAATTTTCTAAAACTTCTCTAATT
The DNA here is from genome assembly GCA_963921985.1 of Agrilus biguttatus. Classification (NCBI taxonomy): domain Eukaryota; kingdom Metazoa; phylum Arthropoda; class Insecta; order Coleoptera; family Buprestidae; genus Agrilus; species Agrilus biguttatus. The sequence continues at coordinate 35,396,149 of OY998117.1, forward strand.
TAACCAACCTTGTAGCTACAACGGTTTGTGAGATAGCCATACATGTAAGCCAAATCTGGGATACACTGTATATTACGTATTTCAGATTAAACCATTGTACTTAATTTGAAAAATTGACTGATTTGTGAAACATTTTGAAATAAAATAAGAAAAGGAAAAGACGCTTTGAAATGTTTCAAGTTTTTATTAATAACACTTTACATAAGTTTCGGGATATGAATTCGATATCAAAAGTAAATAAATACTAAATTAAATTTTACAGACATATCTTACTTAAACAAGACATATGTTAATTCATGTGTGTGCGTTAAACCTTATTTATTGGTAAGTCCCAAGCATTGGTCTATTACAACTGTTTTCTAGCACTCAAAATGCTCATTGATTACGCGATTGCGTTATTGTTTCTGTTTTTATGTGTTCTTTTTCCCTTGTCTCCAAATTTCTGCTGATTTGGCCTATATAAAAGGTATCGCAATCTTTACAATTGCAGATTTTTTGTTTATTATTATCGTATTTACATATGCCGCAACCGAGTGTTGTATTGTTTCAGTGATTTTGATTGTTTTGTAATAGATTGAACAGTTAATTTACTAAAAACGAGGTTATATTACTAGGTATTTATATAACGTGTCGTTACGTTAATTGAACATTGTAGTTAAGTGTAACACACAAGCATCTATTGTGTTTTGTATCTATTGTTCGCACGTATCCGCAACAAGCGTTAGAAGCTGCAGTTCTCTATCAGTCAGCGATGATGTAGTATTTATAGTATAGTAGTATAGGAGGGGTGGATATTGAACTGCTCGATTTAAAAGCATCGACGTGTCAACAGGGCTTCACCTTAATCTGCATATGTCACGGGGCTTAGGTTTATTGCACAGCACGCCGTCAAGTCGATATTCCTGAATGATTTCGATGTGTAACATTCCCTTTCGCTTCTTCTTATCTTCGGCTCATTTGATATACGGAACGTTCGATTTTGCCAGAAAAATACTACATGTTTCCTACCCCTATTAGGAATAGCCAACGTAAATTCAAAAAAGTAAAACTTTTGAATATTCACGATTATGAAATTTGGGATTTTTGGTCGCATATTGTCATGTTGTTCACCGACTATTTGCCGAATGAAACAACAATTTACTAATGCTGAAGCATAGAGAAGTTAGTTTCTTGTTATCTTCCGTATTCTCCATATCTAGAACATAATTGAAAAGTTTCAACTTAAATTGCTGGGTTTTTTGAGCAGAATGATGGCGAATGTTATCGTGAACGAGTAACGTTCATAACGAAAGTCTCGGGACTTTTCGCTTTAAGGCAGTTGGAAGTTTTATTAAACCTTCTCAATATCTGTCGGCATTAATTGTTATTTGTTTTGTTAAGTACATAGTCAATCAACAACCCACACCAGTAGTCTCAATATCTCTAAATTTCACAATCGGATACGCTTTCTAATGGTAGCATCACGTTTATTTATAACATACATACAGCTATGACGTCGGACATATCCCTCACAACTGCTACAATATTTTTAGTATGTTCTCATCAACGCTAGTGAGGATCCATCAGGGTTGTGGCATAAAAAAGTAGAAAAACCTACTTTTAGACAGGTATAATACCAATTAAAATAAAATCAAAAGCAATTATTTCCATATAGTAATAGTAATGATTAAATAAGTAACTAATTTTTAAAATCAAATAAACGGAAGGTGAAAAAGTAAACACCCTCTTTGCCATCATAAATGAATTTTTGTGATTAATTAGTTAATTAATAAGTAATTTGTTAATTGAGAGGTTTTTTAAATTAATTGTAAAATGAACTTCCGATCGGAAATTGTCTGTGAATTCGGAATATGCAAACAAATATGTTTATAAATGCTTATTTTGCAAGAAGAAACGAAAATAAATTTTTGTTTGAAACACCTACTAAGCTTCTTTTTCCTCTTTAGTGAATCTCAAATTTCATAATCGGACACGTTTTCTAACGGTAAAATTGAGAAACTTATTTTAGACGGACCTTTGTATAAGTAATGATTTCGTGAAGAGTATCCAAAACTTACAACATAAAACCAACCAACTATCATTGTGTCTTCTGAGGAAGCCATAAAGTGGCGAAACAATTGTTAAGGACAATAAAAAAAGTGTGAAAATTATCAAGGGATTTCTTATTTTTTATCTAACATCAATTTACATCTAGTATGGGTAGATTCGTTTAACAATAAATAAATATATTTGCTATATATGTGTTGTTGTTTCTGTTATTAAAGGAGTTATAAAAAGTAAAATTATGACCTAAACAACTTATAGTCCCATATATGTTAGATCGGTATAGCTATGTTGAATGACGAAACCCTCTCCGGCTTTTTAAATGTCAACAAATAAAGTTGTTCCCCAAAGGGGATGCACAAGCATTGTTTACTCATCTCTATTTTAATAACAAAAGTTGTTTTATTTGATATTGGGATTGTAGGAATGTTTTTCCGATGTTATCTTTGTAAACAAACACGATTGTTTACATAATCGCATCACGTATCAGTACCTGTAGCAATTCTGGGTTACCTAAGAATTGTTATTTTGTTGCAAATAAGCTACAGTGTAAATTTTTAATTTGCTACAATCTTATTTAAATCTTCTAAATATGTCCGCCTCTTTCACGCAAACTAATTGAGAATTTTTGTAACCACACGAAACATATTCATTTCGACTTTTCTAATTTCGTTGCAAACAGCAATTTAGAGTTTCTTGTTACGTTAGTATGATGACGGGAATACTTCTTTTGCCAATTGGTGATGTCCCACATACAGAAATTTTTGTTTTGTAACTCATCAACTTCCGTTCGTCTTGAAGACGCCGACCACCCAGATGTTTCTTCAAGTGCAGGAACAAATAGTAGTGACTGGGCGCCAGATCAGGGCTTTACGGAAGATGATCTAGAGTTTTCCAGTGAAAAGATGTGATGAGATCTTTGGTCCGATTAGCCACATGCGGACGGGCATTGTCATGCAGCAAAACGATGCCCTTGCTCAACTTGCCACGTCTTTTGTTCTGGATTGCACGGCGCAGATTCCTTTCCATTCCATCACTCATAATGTTTTGTCCGTAAACTGCACAGATCTCACGATGAATATCAATCGGTTTTAGTCCTTTAGCACTAAGGAATCGTATAACAGCCCGGACTTTACAGTCGGCGGGACTCACGATTATCGGATTCATTTTAAACACTCAGTAAACGTAAACAAAAGCGAAGCAGGTTGTAATGGTGTCAGTGCGTAGGTGAATGATGTAGGTACTCAATGCGCATACGCGGAACGCTGACTGCAGCTCTGCGGCAGCAGAATTTCAAAACGGTACTTAAAAAACATGCCTCGTATGTTTAATCTTTGCATGATATTCTTTTATAAATGTTTTAAATTATAGTCATTACTAAAAACGGATATAGGAACATGTATTTACTAATATAATATAAGTAGCACCACTGTCATGACAAGGATATATGTATGTAAGCAAATATTTTTTTTATTATCGGGTTACATTTTACATATTGCGTGTCTATTGAAATGACATAACGTTAAAAGTATGTTTAGAAAATTGAAGTTTTGTAGAAGAAGGCGCAGCGGTAAATATTGTTATTTTTGCTGCTTTTTATAGGGAGTGTCCGTCGCTTTCCTACAGAAAACAAGGAAGAAATTTTTCTCAATCTAACAAAAAAGTAATTTACTACATACAAAAGTTTAATTTTATATCTGTAATATATTGTCCTTTCCGAAAAATAAAATTGCTCTTGCGTAAGATGAAACGATGATTTTTAATCGAATTTTCTAGAAGATACTACGTAAGGACTTATTCTCTTGTGATAGCAGTTTCTGTAACAAAGTTGTTAATAATTCTAGGCTCTTCGCTTTTACAGCATCATTTTTTTTCTTGGCCCCTAGTTTACTTAGATTCGACAGGAATTTGCAGGCGTTTGTAGAAATTGATTGTTGAATATTTTATAAGACGTTTATAAAACGTACGTTGCGCCTTACCTACTGTTACCTCGTAAGCATTTTCTTTGTGCACACCTCTCATCAGAAAAGCGTTGAAAATTTCTAGTATAATTTTCTTAACACAAAAATATTATTTGAAGCACTTGATTGAAATATTGGCTCAATTAAAATGGATTTAAGTTTATACGGACATAACATATAGACAGACATATACTTATAAGGAAGTTACCGTTGTAAAATGTTGTCCAATATATTATTGGCGACCACCTTCTGCCTTATTTTGTATAGTATTTGATATATTTGCATTTCTGCTACTCGTTAAAATTAAACAACTTTAGCAAATGAATACGTCTATAAATTATATATAATTTTATGTAAATTATATCACAGTAATACACGAATAAGGAATCGTAATTGTTAGATTGAAGAAATATCCTAAAAAGTAAACGTTTTATTTATATTGTAAATAAGATACATATTTGCTTTTTAAATAACTTCTCGATGTCCCTCTGCTTCAAAACAAATATGTATACCCTCAGTTACAACAGAAATTCATTTACCTTTACAGAAAAAAACATTATTTGTTGGAAATTGTTTGACACGTATCTATGAGTAATTTGTCTTATAACCAGTTACAAGTCTGAAAAGAGATAGAAACTGGCAGTCAAAAACAGTGAAATTGATTATAAATTGAAACCGAAAATATTTTTGTTTTGTAGCGAACCAGGAAAGCTGTTTTTGTCATCATTAACAAATTTTGGTTCTCAAAGTTTAACGATGATGAGACACGCACTTAAGTAACGTCATAATATTATGTACACAACACAAAGTGTAATAGTTGTTGTTCGAACTTAGTTACAAGCAAACTTCATAATGACGTCTACTAATACTGATTAATCTTATTACAATATTAAGCTCAACCTACGATATAATTATAAACATAAGCAACATGTGTATATAAAGATACATACAGTGATGCTAAATAATATAATATTAACGTTTAAATACTCTAATAATAATTTTATAATTTATTACTCTACTACGTCGTATTAAAGAAAAATCACTAATTTGTTTGAAAATCGAAACTTTGAATGCTTTCCATATGAGAATATTAATCATAGCATAACTGTATGGGACTTTTCTTTTTTAGTGTTATATCATTTTCCAAAAAATTAGTTATTTATTTTGGTCGAAATGTTTATTAAACAAATTCTCTTACATTGAAATTCTTTGATAAATTAACTAACGCAACGATAAGCTTCGATCAGAGTTTTATGTTCTTGATGGCAATTAGGAATTAATGGGAGGTAATTAATTACTTACACCCTCGATAATACCATCGAGACGTGTAATGCCGAAAAATGGGGGCATATCTACTTGATAGGGACAAATCCACTCCTTTCTGCACCTATTTTTTTTTATTTCCATAAAATTTATCATCAGGTACTATTAGTTTATGTTAATAGTTAACTCACGTTAAACCTTTTAATAACATAATTTATACAAAGTCGTAGTGGTGTACTATCGAGAAAAAATCCTTCAAAAGTTTTCTTTGAAGAAGTTTAACAAATATGTCAAACCCGCTTTACATATCCACTAATGCATGTTATGTTTATATATTGTACATATACTCGTAATATCTAAAAGATCAATGTAAGAAATTGAAAATTTTATTTATTTTCATATAACAAGCTTATGGATAAGAATAAGTATAAATGAAAAACTAGGAAAATGTTTTTTTTTATTTCCCATGAATTTCCTTTCATTTCGAAAATTATGGTTAAAAAAGTAATGCATCTGAAAAGTTTTGATTCGAATAAGAAAAATAAATATACAAAAAAAAACTCTGAAAGTAATTGTCAATGATACTATCGGTTTTTATAAATTATTTAATTTCATTTCATTTTCGTATTGGTATATCTACAGGTGCAAGGAAAAAGCCGCTCAGGCAGATTAATCGTTCAATTATGGGTTATTAAACGTCTAATTAATCATTTTACCACTAATTAATTGATTGTCGCGTTATAGTTAGGCTAGTGCTAGACTGTTTGGTATACCTATATATTATGCGTACATGCAAATGGTTGTTAGTGGTAAACAATTGCATAAAAGCTTACAAGCATAATTTCTGTTCCCAGTATGTGCTAGTCTTTACAGCATTCAACGCCCTTATAAAATCTAAACAAACTTTTAACATAATGCCACTAAGAATTATAGTAGTGCTGAGTTCAGATTACCGTAAAACAGTTCAACAATGTTTCTGTCAATTAATGAATCTTGTTATGGTTTGACAAATTCTTCCACATTGTTACATACTGTGTATATTGTACTAATTAGCAGCTCAGATTTAGTATTTTTAATGTATTAGTTTTGTACCTTGCGTTATAAAATTATTGAACAGAAAACGACTAAGATTAATGAATACCAGTTTATTTACCTAAAGGTGCGTACTGATTTGAACATATTTTTCGCAGAAACATTAATACGACTTGCTTGTTTGTCATTCTCGTCTTGTTTTTAATTTGAGAGACGAACATGTGCTCCAGTTCGTTCAATTACTGATTTATGCAATAAAAACAAGAGTAACAGTTATTTCTGAATATCTAAATCACAAATTTGCATACACAACGCCTAGGCGATAAAAAACCCTTTGTAAACTGATCAAAACAAGTAAGAATCATTCGATGTTTGCAAGACACCGACAAGACATGGATAGCATTTATGTAGGTACAAAGTACAAACGTTGCCCAAAATAGGATTCGGTCTCGTACTCGCCTAAGCTATTTTATGTGTAAATTGTTTGTGTACGCAAATTTGCTCAAGTCGTCAGTATGTGCCTTTAAAAACACATGCAACTATTATATCACTGAAACTGCCATATCTATTAGTTGTTTTCAAGGTTTGGAAACTTTTCAAAAATATGTTAATTACCTTACATTTCAAGACGTTCTCATCATAATTTATTACCTACCAGCTGAAGTTTTAGGCTTAGTAGAAGATTTATTATTATCGGCTACTCAACGCATGCCTGATTATCACGCTCTAACACAACATAGGAGGTTGTTTGTATGCTATTAAATTTTTTTTTTCATTAAAACGTTACTGCTAAAGTTATTACAATTAATAAATACCTTAGCATACATGGTAATTTTTAAATTTCACGGGCGTTGTAAATTCGACTGTGAAAACTTTTTTATGTTACTGGTACACATGTTTTTGACGTAAGTTGATATTTAAAGGAATCTTGAATATTTATTTGTTTGGTGATAGCCAAATACGTTATACGTGTTTTAGCGTACTCAACGATTTACTTGAAAAATAGCATAATGTGCACCACCACATTCTAAATGTTGGCAGTAGGTATTGGCGATTTTACTATGAGTAAAACAAGAGTTTGTGAATGGTACGTACATTTCATAAAGCCATAAAAACGCTGAAAAAGACAAGACCATCCTGAACGATCGCCGAAGCACTACCAGAAAGGTTGCTGATTCGATAATGTCAAACATTTTGATTCTAAATTGCTGAATTTCAACGAAAAACGACTCCGTGTAGACATCGCCCAGGAGTTGCTGATAGATGTAAACAACGATCTAAAAGTTTTTACCAGATGAGCTAAGACCTCAAAAAAATCGACAAGTTTAATCAAATGTGGATGTCCTTATCACTTCGTTTGTTTGATTTTCATATTAGTAACTTTTTGGAAAATATTAACACCATATTCGCTGGACATGACCCTCCGCGACTTCTTTCTCTTTCCGAATCTAAAGAAAATCATGAAAGGACAACGTTTTAGCACCATTTATGGTATAACAACGGAATTTCTGAAGAAGCCTTTCAAGATTAGAAGAAATACTAGTACAAATGTGTTAAACCTCAAAAGGGGTTTCCTTCAAGGGTACAAAATTGATTTTGATGAATAAATAAAGATTTTTTAATTTCATTATCGCCTATGTTTGAAAATATAATCCAACAGAAAGAAAAAGAAAATGTGCAATGAGAATGTTTTTTTGAATTTGTTTAGTCTAAGTAAGAATAAGTGACTCAATACTGACGCGTTAATTCAATTATAAAAATGTAAATGTTTCTATTCGCAGAAGTGTACGTTTATCAATTATGTACACACAGTACCAGTATCCATTAAAAACTTTTTTAATAAGTTTACACAAACCAACATAAACATAAAATATAAAAATAACTCATCTACGAACTAAACACAACTATTATAAACTCCAACCAATCTGTTACTCTGCAGGAAGATTGATTGTTTTTGCACCATCTGTAAAGTAGGGCAAATATTGGAGAATACACGGGGCATTTTTTATCCAGTAGCGACTGGTGCATAAGATTAAAGGGGCACGCCCCCCTTCCACTTTCTATTCTTTTATTTCAATTTTGTGATAATTTCGTAGTATAATAACGTTTAAATTTTGAATACAGCGAAATGAACAAAAAGATATAGAAAGATATACATTGCTCTGTAGCTCTTTGTTTGATACATGACATTTGACATGCAAGGTCATCGATTCGGCGAGACATAGACATTTGTAAGTTATATTAACAGTATGATGTAGGTGTTGAACATGGTTACGAAAAATGTATATCGCAAATAATAGTGGAGTGTGTAGTCTCCGATTATTTCCATGTTTACTATTTTGTGCACAATAATTGTAGTCACTCTTTAATAGATCTTTGATCGCCGTATAATATGTATAACGAACATCGGATCGATGTGGATGAGAAGTCTCACAAATTAGTCAGGACCCCGAATTTTGTGCTTAATAAATTGCCGGTACTATTAATAAAACATATATTAGATACTGTTTGTTTGGACACGTACCATTTGGGGTCAGAATTTGTAGTGATTTTGTACAGTTCTGAGATGAAAATTAACAGAATTTCGCATGATAATGGGGAATAATGGAACAAAAGCACATCTGAGACTTGAGGGACCTAAGTTTCGTGAGTAAGTGGTCGTAGAGTAAAACCCGTCGGTCGTTCATTAAAACTATGGCATTTAAGTTGGACAAGGACTATCTCATAGAGCAGTAGCAACAGATCATTCGTCGGTTCTATCGAGCGATCAATTTATAGGCTATATGAAAGTTTGTCGACCGGTATTTGCACTTCTTTTGTGCTGGCGACACGTCGTTATGCAGCGACGAGGTGGCCATTGTTCGATGATATCGACGCTCCATCGTTGCCCTGTCTCCCGCTGGCAGCTGACTGCCTGTCTGCCTCCTTGCTTGCTGGCTTGCCATTGCCTTGGTTATTTTCTTCATTTCGTTCTGTCGTTCGTTTAGCCTTTCTTACCAACCTGCCTTCTTGTTACTCTCTTTTCCTTTGCTTTAATAGTCATACTTCTCTTTTTCTCATTGTAATAAATCATTATCAGTAACCGCGCAGTGAGCCTTGAGTTCTTTATCAATTATTGGACTTTGTAATATTTATTCAGTTCATCTGTACCAATGAGAAATTGTCAGGTACTTCTTTCTTGTAACTAACATGACGATCGTCATTTTATTTTATTTTTTCAAATATATTGCTTTTGCGGATAGGTACACCAAAAATTCAATATCAGTAGATTTTGTAGCAAGTCTATTAAACGGTAACTAATTAGGTAAATGAAATTAAAAGGAAAGTTTTCCTTCGCTTTATCTTTTACTCGCTAACATCAGGAAATCGTTCTTTCCGGGTTTTTGAATTCCACTTTTCATTCGTAGCAAATCCAGCTAACCTTTATCTAAAACGAATCAGTGAAGTCTATCATTGACTTGAAGATATCTTCGAGTTTCTTCATCCGTTTTTCTTTTGTTTTCTGAAATGTACGTTGCGTTTTTCTATTTTTCATTTCAGGCGTAAAAAAAGTGTAAGATTAAACGTTGACGCATTTTGCTCTCACTGTCTGTCCGCCTGTGTTATCGTAACTCCAAAATGTACGAACCTATATCATTGTACATATTTCAAAGATGATTTTTGGCCATGTTTAACATAAAAACGTTAGTGCCTTTTCAGGATTTCCAGCTCTAACCTCACAGTTCGTATACGGATTTCTACTACACATGTCTATTGTGTCGGTTTATTTTTAAAATTTTATGTCCACATAATATTTGTAATCGAGATTTTCCATACTGCGCATTGCTACCGTGCATTCATGCGTTTCCTTTAGCTAAATATAATTTCCTGATTGTTCCGCTCTTTGGTGTGGTATTTAGATCTTGCTATCTCATACTCTCATTTTTCCTTTTCTCTTCATATCGCCCCTTCTTCGTTTCTTACCCATTGTCAGAAATGTCGACGGTAATGTCAGAATCGGCGAAGCGTCTTCGGCGCCGCCACCGCCGCCGTCGTCGTCGAGATGAGAAAAACGAAGGTGATTCCAGAGCCGAACAGAGCCGTTTCGGAATTCTTTCCGAATAATTTTGCCGTTGAAGAAATTCGTTTCAGGTTCATTTTCCTTAGTTTCCGTTCGAGATACCTATCACGCCTTCAACTTCGATGAAACGTATTGTACTGATGTATTTTTAGTGTTCTATCGTCGCCGTCTGAACATTTTTGTACCTGCGAATCTCAAAATTCTAATGTTTGGGATTTACATTTTGCTAAAATGTTGACTTCATTTGCCAACTTAACAGTCAAAAACATAGAAAAACAAAACGTGCATGAGTACAGGGTGCTTCAAGTTAAATCAAAAATAAACAAGTATGTAATTTAAACTGTCTATGGTGCAATTTTGATGAAACATTTTAATTTTTTTTTAAATAAAACGAAGAAATGTAAGTTGAAACTTTTCTTCGTTTTATTTTAAAAATTGTAAACGAGTATGGTATAACATTGACTATTAAAAAGTAAAGGATGCTAAAAAATTGTGTGTTTTAACAGGAAGATTTACAAGAAATGTTCTTCAGATGTCGAGAAGTTATTTCGAAAATTTGATAATATATTGTGATAGTATGTTATTTATCTCATACCTGTTTAATATCCGAGCTAAATTAACCTATCACATAATTTCTTTTGACTGTTATATAGTTAACCAACATTTGCATGTTCAATTTGCTAATAATGGAAATATATAGTTTAAAAAAAGCTGCAGCAGCGTAGCCTATGTAGGTAACCATTACATTCTATGCATTTTTAACAACAAAAAAAAGACAAAATCGTTTGTTATCGCGAAAAATTTATTAACGGCAATTTTAGTTAACTGTTATGATCGAAGTGGAAATGATGATGCAAATATGCATACTTTTAATTAATCTATTGTTCGCGTAACATAGACTACATTACAAAGAGTGCCGTGAAAATTTGCCATCGGGTGTAAATTAATGCAGTAATTTTGAGTTCATACTTCAGTAAATGAAAACATCTACATTTTGACTTTTTAATGCGGATAATACATGGAACATTTTAAAAGTTTAAAGCTGTAGAAATGTTTTATAATCACAAATAAAATTAGAAAAATAGTATATAACATTTAACAAAATCTAAACATTTTCATTAAAAATTTACAGGCTAAGTTAAGTTGATACTAATAGTGCTTGTTCTTAAAGAGTAATTTATTGAAACTGCCAGACGTGGATCACGATTTTGATCTCAATTAGATTTCATTAACCATATGATTATCAACCTAACATTTTTTAACAAGATGTAAGTTAGTTGTAATGCTTTTCGTTAGAAGAAAACTATTGGCGGTCGCATTAATTCTAACAGTAGGTGATTCTGCTGGCACAGTCTATATTGACAACATCCTGAAAGTTGAAAGTAGTCCTAAGGTACAGTCCCATCCTTTAATTAGACTTTTTAAAAGTCAGAGAATTCCAGCATGTCCTATTATCAGAGGAGATCGCTGCACAGTTTTCCATATATGTACGTTATTAGTTAAAAGATCAATAAATTATGAATTTGTGTAATGTAGGTCTAAAAGAAGATTTTTTTATATTAGCTGTATAAAGATATGGGTGACAGGGATAATGATGCGGTGACGTTATACTGCTTCCTCCCATTTCGCTATATCGATAAAAAGCTTTGCATCGCAGCCAAAGCTTTTCTGTCTTGCATTCTCGAGAAAGTAAAAAGTTTCCCTTCATGAAGCCTGAAAAGGGATAACTGCCATTCTGCCGCTCTTTATTTTGCCTGAAAGGGAGAGAATTCACGCTTAAATCGCTTTAGCCCTCGCGCTTTACGGCGCATAACCTCGAAATCATTCAATTTAGATGACATATTGTGAAATATTCATTCATATGTGCGCACATGAGCACGCTCTTTTATATTGGATCGTTTGTCGCCGAATGACCGTGTTCGTTGGAAATTGAGGAATAACATCTACACCTATTTCATATTTCTTTCTGTCTTTCTAATTCTATATTTTGCGCTTAATACAACTATGTTTACTACCCTCGTATTATACTACTACTACTACTACTACTTTTATTTCAAGGGGCATATACCTCAGGAATGGGTGTGCGTCTGTTAGCTATTACTATTTATTAACCAACACATTTTGCACTAGTTAATATTTTTTTTATGTTTCTATGAATTAAAAGACAAAAGGATAGATAATTAGAAGACAGTACCTGTTTTTAATTTTATATATTTTATATTGTGATGAGTTCTAATAATACATATATCGTTTCTGTAATTTTGAATAGCATATTTACAATATGCCATCTCTCTCTGTACTTCCTAAACTACTGAACCTAAATTGGAATTATACTTGTTATTCGGGCTTGATGGCCGTGGTCTAGGATTGTTCTTCCTTCGGTGAGAGCACCGGTGGAATTGTTTATCCAACGTTTTGCCAACTGCTGTGGTTGGCATCCTCAGGGAACGTAGCGAGGGCGTAGATTCCATCGCTGCGGTTGTACTCAGACTGAGTCTCTTGTAGTGTGTCTCTTATAGTCTCTTGAGTCTCTCGCTGTTTTTGTACTGAGACTAAGTCTATGTATAACCGCAGCGATGGAATCTACGCCCTCGCCACGTTCTTTGAGGATGCCAACCATAGCAGTTAGCGAAACGTTGGATAAGCAATTCCATCGGTGTTCCCACCGAAGGAAGAACAATCCTAGACCATGGCCATCAAGCTCGAATAACAAGTATTATTCAAACTGAACCTAAAATTTAAAAGAAATTAGGAAATGTAACTACTCATTCCCAGGAACCCCATCGTTAACGAAAATCCTATAGGTATTTTTAATTATTCTCTTTTACTCATTTGAGTACGACGGTAATTATATTAATTATGTCAAAAAATTTTGGAATTGCAAAAGAAAAGGTTGTTTTTAACAAAATATTTATGTATTTTTTTTATTCCAGGTAAGGCGCATTTCAAACACCAACCATTATAAAGTCAGCCGCTGAAAAGCAGTAAGTAATTATCTATCCTAGCGATTTTTTTTTTAAATAATATGAACAATGTAGGTTACAATAGTTCAAACGCAAATTGTCTTAGGGAATCAATTTTTTTGTTTACGTTGAGGTACATTATTTTAACATATGTGAAAATCAGCATTTGAACTGTAAAAAAGAAGGTGGGAATGTAATTTACACTTATGTTTTTTTTGGTATGTGTATTAAAGTGAAAGTTTACATCTGGAACCATATCTACTTGAATAATTTAATTAAAGTAATAGGAAAATATAATGAATATAGTTAATATTATTGTACCTTACGTCAGAAGAACAAGGAAACGAAACGTTTCGCCTTTATTGTGTAAGGTTTCTTCAGCTTAGTTATTCTTAATATGGAGATGGTTTCGGAAACGGAACTGATAACATATTTCTTCTTCTTCTTTTACTATATTCAATAACATCTTGAAAAGTGGAAAAAAAAGGTTAAGGATAACGATGATGAGTTTTGAATTTATTTTTTTACTATAGGAAGTTTAGCTATCCATGAGTATTGAAATACAATAACGTTTTCGTTTCACCGAAACGTCGCATCGTCTCGCTATCTACTACATCTTCTTCATCTTTATTCCGAAAATAATCTTTCTTATGAATCACATTTCTAGCGTTGGTCTAAATTTTATTCGTTGCCATGAGATTTTTCGTTGTAAAAATATAAAATGTTCTATAAAAAGAAATGGTTGTTTACTTTCTTTATTGATAAAAAATGCCGATACGTTATGAGTAACGATAAGCGACATATTTGTTATCTGTTTCATATAACAGTTGCCATTAAAGTCGATGTGTACCAACATAACAGACAGGCTTAACGATTTGCGGGTTTTATTTTTGTACCTTTACGTCTGGTCATCACCGTGTGTTTACCCAATCAATATCTCAATTTATTACAGCGGTTCGCAAGTTGAAAAAGACGTAATTACATTGTCTTCGTTCAAGTTTTGATTAATACCGTCGTTTTGTCGTCTCCAAACATACAAACGAACACACCAACACACAACACACACATGTGTACGTAGATATACGTGTTTACACAAGCGCACGCGTTATCGGTTTCCTGAGAAATAATTGGATATCGTTCTACCAACAAAGGTGCCGTGAGGGATAATTATCTTCGCGTTCTACTCCACTCCCTCTTTAGCCGTATCGATTTTGGTCGGAATAATTTATAATTCTGCATTATGGAAATCAAACAACTTCAATGGTGTTTCTACAGAGATAACGATACACACTAATAGAATCGCTCCCCGTGCGTAATTCCTGATCGCAGCATGTACCTATCTATCTATCTGTATATGTACTTGGGAAAATGAAAATTTATTTTTCGCTGGAAGAACGTTTAGTTAATTTTCCTCTTGGTATTGCTATAGGTGCATGTATATGTTACGGGTAAAGTTAGATAAGCAGCTTAACCTAAATTTACCCGGGTAAACTGCGTAATACCCAAGACTCTTGGATAAAGTCCAAAATATATTTGGAATTGTACACGTTTCGGGGTTTACCCGGGTAAACTGCGTTTTATCCGCTTTCGCTTGGTTAAAGTAGGATGTACCATAAATGACTCATATAACTCAAGATGTTATTAAGCTATATCTGCGCTTGTGTGAAGGGTGTCAAAAAAAACTGAAATCTCTCAAAAAAGGACTTGTGGTTCGGTTAGGTTAGGTTGGGTAAAGCTATTGGAAACCTTTGCAACTGGAAATGTCATAATAACTTGTCTTGTTTGAACAAATTAGTACTCATGAGTAGATTACCTTAAAGAGAATACAGTTTTAGAATTCTAATTTTTATCTGTAAAATGTGTTTTTTGAAGTAAATATGTTTTTCAAACATTAGTGGCCTTGTCATTTATGGTACATCCAACTTTAGCCAAGCGAAAGCGGATAAAATGCGTTTTATCCGGGTAAAGCCCGAAACGTGTACAATTCCAAATATATTTTGGACTTTACCCAAGAGTCTTGGGTATTACGCAGTTTACCCGAGTAAACCTAGGTTTACTCACTTATCTAACTTTACCCGTAACATATATAACAACGGGTTGTATACCCTAATCATAAGTTCTTATTTCTTCTTCTACATTTGATATTTTTACGTTTATACCAACAGTAAGAAGGTATACCAAAAGAAGAATTCATTACCAGTTTATCTTCAATTCATCACGTTCAAACCGTCTCGTTTCGTGTTTTTTAAAAAATTAATCACCGTCTAATCTTTCATATCTCTGAGATTTTTGTATCTCATGTAATTAAGTGAATGCTGAGATTTTCCATTCTCCATCGAAACATTAATTAAACATTACCACTTTTTTATTATTATTTTCTTTAGAATTAAAAATTGTAAATATTTTCAACTTTTAGACAAAGAATTTAAATGTATGACGCACTGTAAGTTTTTAGTTAACGAAAAATCAATGTCTAGTTTTCGAATATTATTTAACATATCCATATTTTTCATTTTCTTTTCATTAAAATACCACCCCTAAATTTTGTCACCGCAGACAAACGTCCAGGTTGCCCACCCCTGGAGTGGACGCTGATTGATTGCTATTAGACATGATCAGTATCTAAAGAAATATGTCAAATTAAACCAAGAACTATAGCAGTTACTAGGTACTATGACTTAATTACTGATTATTTAGAAAATGTAATTCTTTTTCGTGGTTCTTATAGTTAATAGATAATCTGTTTATTCTCTCGTAAAACAAAAATAATCAAAGGTTAAAGATTAAATTATTAAAATGAAACTCCCTATTACACACACAACGTCATTATCTGAAAACATGTAGTTACAGGAATTTCCATTTAGAGTAGCGATATTGAAGCTAAAGTAAAAGTTTTGTGTTTCCATAAAACAAACTTTCTTTTCAGATAACTTAAAATCGTATAAAGATCATGTAATTACCCATTACCCAACGTCATAAACTTTTTTTTTGTTACAAAGGTAACATTGCGGGGTGACAGTCTTCCCCAAATGAAAGATCGATAAATGAATACCTTAAAGTGCTTCATGGCAACAATTTCTTAGGCTGACATAAAAAGTAGTCTATATCTACTAACGTTGATAAAGGAAACACTATCATGGTTATTAGAAACCGTTTTAATATACTTACAGAACATTAAAAACACAGCTTTTTTCAATTTATTTTCTTCTACGAAAACCTTAAAAGTGCGTACCCAATAAGAGGAACAAAGAACTTAAACTAATCGAACACAGACAAGTTGATTTATGTCAAATAAACACCAAACAAAGTATTTATAATAGTTATTCTTATGTAGGCAATTATAAAACAAAAATATAGCCTATTTTTGCTTTTTGGATAAAAACTTACTCCTTGTAACTGTACATTGGGAATAGTTGATTTTTACGTACTTACCACCATTCCTTGAGGTTAAAATCGTACACTGTATTAAGATTTTTTAAAAGAAGAAGAGGATATTTTGGTAGAAGAAATGTATACGTTTTTCTGCGCGTGGGGTATAAAACAACCACGTGATGTCAGTTAAGGATTAAATATTAGAAAACCGTTTATCTTATGTCCTTAAACACTAAAATCGGTTTACTATTCGGCGAAATAGCTAAAGAAAAACGCACTTTTATAACTCACGATCAGTAAATTAAGGGGTTCGTTCGGTTAGGGTTGAAACGCAGGTGATGGAACTATTGGAAGCGAGTTCAATATCGTCCTCGGCTGATTGTCTCATCCGTTTCCATTAGAGGGATTTCTTCTTTCATTCCCGTTAGTCAGAATTAGTCCCGGCGCGTTCTCTTGGACGTCGCTTCTCCTTCGCCTTCTTTCCCTCCCGATCCACCGCATCCCCCACGTCCGAGACCAGCATACCGGTAACATTAGACACGAGCCCAAGGGAAATTCGCGACATGGCAAAAAAATCAAATTAAAACGGTAAGTGAGTGCTAGCTGAGCTCAGACAACGGAACGGAAATGCTACCTTTCCTTACTGGCTGTCCATGTCCTCTTTTGCCACTATTTTTCCCTATACCTCCAGTAACTATTGAGGAAAAGTCTGGGACGTCTGTTTTATACAATTGAAAAGTTCTCTTTCCGCTTCAACTCAAACCTCCTGACAGTTTCTATGTATACCTCCACCTGTTTAATTTCTTAGTAATTACTAATTTTTGCACTAATGTCATTACCACTTCGGTATTTCTTGAGTAGTATATTCGTTCTGTTTCCATTTTAAACTTAAAAAACGAATGATTTTTGTTTGCAAAAATCAAAATTAAAGGAGATATGTATCTAGACTGAATATTAGATAATTCCCGTCAATCAGACGCCAAAAACGTGAGCTGCGAATGTGTATAACTAATTTACAGGCAATAATTTGTTGTAAGCGGATCCACAATATCCGGTAATTTTCATTGATTTTCCATTACTATAAGCAAAGTTGCATGCTGGTGTATTATGATTCAGTTTATGTATAATTTGTTTGTGTTGAGAGTTTATGGATAAACCAACACCACCATTGCAAGTATAAATTACTCTAGATGCAGGGAGAAGACTATCATGTAACTATAATTAATACACGAGTTGATTTTGTTTGCCAGATGGTGTAACATTTGCGCAGCGGTCGTGGGAATAAAATCGTTCTAGTCTATTTTGCAATGTTTGACCGCACAGTTGGGTATTGATTTCTAGACTAAGAAAACTGAGCCGCGATTACCGAAGAAATATGATAACTGGATGTATGGGATATTTTTTTAATTAGATTTGTACATATACCTATTTTCATAGAACAGTTGTATGCGTGTGTACGAAGGCAAGATCGGTGACAGAATGTCGATTCCAATTTGTTCTTTTTAACTTTCATAGAGGACGATTCTCATATTTCCTTTTCAAATACGGCCGACATTTATTACAAGACATGTTATGCTAACATTGGACACCTACGCATAGTGGGTGTAACATTATTTATACTGCTACAAATACTAAATTGAATTTGATTATTTTAAAAGAAAGCAATAAACTAGCATGACTTCGAAAATTAAAAATAAATTAAAAAGTTTACACTAATAATCACTAGAAATGGCTAACATCTCAGACTAACGAACGACTTACAATGGGCCGTAATCAAAGGGTCGTCAATGCGAAGGCTGGTTGGACACCCAAGTTCAATCTTCGCATTTCCAAAAAATTAGAACATTTTACATTCCCAACTATTTGCGGATATTAATCAAATCCAGATCTTCCTCTCCACCTGTTACACCCTATTTCTGCTTCTAACACTTCATGTCTTACCATCCTATTTTTCCTGTTTCTTATTGACTTCCACAGCATCCTTTGTTCTACTCTTCCTAATACTTTTTCAATATTATTCTTAACATACGTAGGGATGGTTTAAACAACTGAGTTCTTCTATGCCGTTCTACATCCCGACTGATACTTACTATATATATATATGTATTGACTGCTGTTTCTTTTGATAACAACATATGAAAGTATTTATATTTCTTTAGGCTTATCGGTTCGTTGAAATTTTTGCTATAATTAAAGTTAATGTTATCGTTGACCGATGAGAGCCGAAAAAAGATCTTTGAAAAATCTATCCCGAATAATTGACGGTTAATACGTAAAGCTAAAGGGACCAAGGGAAATTTATTCGTAATTTCTCCTTCCAATTACGTGCAAAATAGGGCGATTACTTCCACAGGCTGGTATCGTTTTGTTGCAGGAAGGCAAGCAAAACCTTTAGAAATTGGATCATTAATGGCTAAAGCTATTTCGCGAACACACAGTTGCTAAAGCTCTCGGGGTGAAATGCATTATAGAAATATTTTATGAATTAAACATGCACTTCGCGACCTGCGACCTGCTATTCTCTAAACTGGCTCTACAGGAATATTATTAAAAGCGTTATACGGACAAGAAGAAAAAACTAACCAGCAAATTATTAATTCTTAAAATTAAACTGTTTGAAAGATTTAATAGCCGTCGCGTAAGTTTGTTCCAAACGCTACTGGATTCTAAACTAATGTAAAAGTTTTTAGCGATGAGCAAGATATTGTTGAATACGTTTATGTGGACTATATATTACGTACTATCAGTTAAATATGTTTAAAGCTTTATAAAAGCACAACATGTTACTTTAAACTACTTCACCTGAGATTGAAGCATTCAAAACTAACGATAACTACACGCAAATTAGGATAATTTATATACAAAATCGTCTACATTTTCAATAAATCGGTAAAAAACTGGTTCAATCTTGTTACATATTGATCATATGTCTGTATAAGACATAGCTGATGCTACTCGAAACAATATCATCAATATATAATGATGGTCTACGTATTCATGCTGTTAAGGTAAATTTGTGTAGCTATATCCTCTCATGATACAAAATTATGGAGTTTCCTGATTAATAAAACGTCTAATTAAAGAATAGAAAGTATTGATGTGGCGAAACGTTCAACAACTGATTGTACAAATTGTAATTCTATGCACTTTCGACAATGATGCCCATCTGTCGAAATTTTAACCGGTTCAAATGGTATATTCAAAATAATAATACAGTACATTTTAAAATTGTAGCTCAAATACCTGAATTTAATTGTTCTAACATTGCAAAAATAATTAGTTACTACACTTTTAATTCAGTTACAAATTTATTGAATTGAAAAGAAAAGTGAAATGAAAAGGCATGTTGTGAAAAATTCTTATAATGTCTACGATATCAAATTTCAAGGACAATTAATTAGCAAACTATGCAACCTCCTATCACGTTTTTATCTAAATTTTAATCGGTTATAACGTACCTGCGCTATACTCTTATATTTTACATAGGATACAAGCATAAAAAGGACTTCTAGGATAAATTTAATAACTACCTAAATTGTTACGATCGCTATTAAAATATAAATTTGTTAATTATTTTTGACTAAAAAGTTGATTTTAATTAAAATTATAAGCCAAGACATGACTCAAATGTTTTTTTGTAGTGCATTTCTGGGTATAACTTTCATACGTGTGCAAGATCAATTTTCCAAAAATTACGTTATAGCCGGAGGCGTACTGTACCTATATGTTCGTAAAGGAATGCTGACATAATGATCAGTACATGTTAGTCGATACATATTAATGGTGTTGTTTATTGACTTCCGTTAATAACCCACCGTTGCAGCTACTGGTCATTGTTCGAAAGGCATTATGTTAGCTAGCATCTGTACTTGTATGATTCTTCACGATTATTTATAATGCTTAGTATCTTTTGCGATAATCCATATCTGACCTTTTGATGTTGTAACGTATAGATTATTGAGTTTTATGTATGAGATTGATCTATGATTTATATCTTTTATTATACTTCATATTGCAATCAGTGATTTTTCTCATGATATTCAAAAATTTTGTAAAAAAGAAATCATATAGTAAAGAAGCAAGTAAAACTTGTTATGTGTCAACTAAATAAAATCGTTCTTGTAATAAATGCGTGAAATAAAGGGGAAATGAAGGTCAACTTTTTTTTTTAGTTTCTAAAATTATGTAAAACGCGCTAAAAGAATTGTAATTCAAAATTATTCCATACAGATTTATTACCAAAATGTGTAACATATTCCACAAAAAGTCGATGCCAAAAAGCCTTTCAAGCAGACTTAATTTTATGATTCTTGAGGAGCGATAAATGGAAATTAAAAAAAAAAAACTAGTTTGTGGTTATAAATCAAATCGCTTAGATAGATAGGATAAGAAATGTGGAGACATCATTTGGTAATTTTTTAAACCTAAGTCACTGTGTAAATAAAAGTGTTGTTTCCTTTGTACAAATATGGTTATGAAAATGAAATGAATTTTGGTGAAGTAGATAAGTTAATTATAATTATACAATTTAACCAGTTTAAACATTATTTTTTTCTACAAACGATTTCCTTTTACTAAGGAAAGGGCTGCTTGTTGAAGCATTAAGATTAGAGCATTCCGATGAATTTGTGGAATATACAGATATACAGATCGGGACAAATTAGTGGAAGATGACATGGGGCGATAGAGGTTGTCTACTTAATTAATTTTCGTTAATGACCGTGTAGTTTCAGCAAATGATCCTTAATTTCGGTTAAACTCTGTCCAAGGCAATTTACTGACCCAGATACAATTGCAATTGATTACACAATTAATTAATAGCAGATTTACAGAAATGACATCAAACTTTTTAAGGCAAATATATCTCGTTAGAAAGTAAGTATATCTAGCTCGTGCAAATTTTATAAATAATTTCACAGGTTACCGGAAGGTTGGTTTAAAAAGCTTTAAAAACATATTTATGGGATATTCTAAACTATTAAGTGTTACAGTACCGGTGAAAACCAAAGAAAGGTTTTACTGTAACGTTCTATTTTTACGTTGATTGTGTATTTCTTGTGTTAAATATTTGCTCAATACCTATACATGCATTTCATTAAGTTGTTGGGTTTGTTCAAACAGGAAATGTTAATTGACGGTAACGAAGTTTTTGATCCATAAAATTGGGCCTCATATTTATGACGAACTTTATAAAGCGTATAGCGAACGTGCCAGGAATAGAAATGACCGAATTACAAACGTCCAAATCGTGTATAGGTATAACGTATTGTATCACATGAGTGAGTACAAACCTCTCCACTGCTGAACCCAAACCTTGACTCATTAGAACACCGTGCTATTTAACTATCACACAATGAAGTGATTTATGTATCACATCAAGAAGAAAAGGTCGCTACACAATACATAACACATTTGTAATATATTTTTTTATAGTTTCATTAAAAGAATTCATGTTATAAAGTTGTGTGGAAGTCAGTTGCATTTGTGATATTCGAACTTATCGTATATATCGATTTCGAGATGTTATGTATAATCGATTACACCGATCGCTTTGAAGTCTTGAAACCACTCCATTGTTTCCTTAGTACGTCAGGATTTTAGGATAAACTCAAAAATGCAGTTTGTGGCCTTCTTAAGAGGATTACAACGTGAAATAAAAGGACAAAACAACAAAGAGAGCAGTTCTTTCAAAAGTAAGGCTGAATTAGAATGTAGCCTCACAATTGCTTCAGTACGTCAAAATTATGATATATTTTTTATTCCAAAATCCAAATACATATTGCTAATTTGGTTTGTTTGAATTTGAGTTACGGTATCTTGAAATTTCAATATTCTAAAGCAAACGACAACATCTTATATATCAGAAGTACGCCATTTAGTTAGTTTCATTCTTTTATAAGACGTTTTAATCATCAGATAATTGAAGAATGTACTATAATTAGTTGTGTTAACTCCACAAAATATCCTTACATACCGACCTATACGCTTGCGCCGTAGCTACCTATACATTATTATACTGTGATTTTTCTATTTCTATGGGATTTTATTTTTCGATAGACTTTAGGAGTGAGTTTGACATATTTTGTTCAGTCGGATTTTCATCCTATTTTCTTTACTTGCTACGTTTTCACCTGATGCTTTTTAAACAAAAATCTATCTATTCATCGGAAGACAAACTCTACAAATAAATAAACACTTTCAATCATAAAATTATAATAACTATTTGAACGATTGTTCTTTTTATGATGTAACTTTTTTTTCTAATTAATTGAATCTACATTTACTTGATGGAAATTCATTGTAAAATTAGAAAATAATATAACACTTGTAATTTCCATAAAATTGTTTATTTCACTTGACATATGTTTCACCACGATGTGACTTCTTCAAAAGTTACAAATATACTTAAAGTGACGAAGACAATTTTCTGTATTTATACTTATACATTAAGTAGTTAAGGGTTGGTTTATGTGTGGATACAAATTCAATTGTAGATGTGTAGTATAATTGGAATAGGTTTTTTGGGATTTGAATGAATTAACATGTTCTTTGATACGTTTATTGAATGATCTATCCAATTTGTCCAATGTAAAGTTTATTGCACGTCCCACAAGTTAATTTATATACTCCTGATTTGTTTCTGTTAATTGTTTTATCTTTATTATTTTTAATGTGCTTGCTCAATGTATTATTGGTTTTGGATGCTGTTTTATATTTATTGTATTAAGAAACTTTTTTAATTTCAATGTTGGTTGGCCACATCGTGGTGAAACATATGTCAAGTGAAATAAACAATTTTATGGAAATTACAAGTGTTATATTATTTTCTAATTTTTTTTTGTATTTGAAATTTAGATGTACCAACTTGGGCCACACAAGAGCAATGTTTACAACGTTATTTCAAAGTCAAGGGATATTGCGTGGGACAACTATAGTCTATGTATATGCGATAATAATATGAAGATACCATAGAATAGCAAATCCGATCCTCACCAAGGAAATGAATTTATAATTTTATCACTTTTTGTCTCCTTTTAGAGGTGGTAGAGTCGTTTCGGTCATGTTTTATGTGGTGAAAGTTTACGTTTCATTCTGTTATGTATATTAGCGGTTCGTAAATGCAAACGTGTTAAAAATTTATGACGCCATTCAAAAACGTTAGTTAACACTTCTCGCTTAGGTGTATTTGAAATATTGTGAAAATATTATGAAGAGATATACTTATCTCGATGTTCAGTTATTGAAATCATCATCTTCTCGACAACAGCAGCAGCAATAACAGTCTGCACCACATATGTTAGTTAGTAGCTTGAGTTCCTTCCAATACGTTATATATTATCTATATTTGTTTAGCTATATTTTGAAGGATAATATATAGTTGAAAATATAAAGCATATATAATAATTAAAAAAAAGTTGTTACAACTTTGTTACCAGCAGTGTGGTTATGGTGTGAATTATTATACCTAGATTGTTTGATTAGTACATTGTATATTATGTATATGCACATATAAAGTGTATGTATCAAGTAATATACAATTAAAGACTAAAATTGATAATATAATTAAAAATTAAAACGCTTTTAATCTATTCGTTTGAGATTATAACACACTATCTAACACATCTAACAAATAGATTTTTCCAGATTAGCCGTATTAAAAAATATTTTTCAGGCTGATTGTGAAATATGCATTCATATGTTTCTAATCTGTTTAATAAAACACAAGTATATGCTAATGTCGGGTTCACTGTTGCGAATTATGGATTCCGATTAATAAAAACATGCTTAAAACGACGTTTCTTGTTAGAATGATTAAGGAAACAATTCTGTATATTCAGGACATCGTATATTGCACGCCATAAAATAAAAATATGTAAAGAGAAGATTTTATAATAGAATTTTCAATTTGATAGTAACTAAGTAGTGTTCTAAAAAACCAATACTTTACTATTATTATAGAATTGTAAATGTTGTAATCATCTTGATTATTTGTATATACTAATGACTAGTTGGCGTCCAATTGTCACCTAAATGTGGCAAACTTGATTTCCGGTGGAGAGGGATGGAAGCAGTGAGAATGTTTTGCGCAAAATGTTTATCTGGTATGATTGGTCAGACGATTAAGGAAACTGAAATTGGTTGGAGCTGATTGGTTGAAATAGTTGAGAATCGGATAGGAAGTGTGGATATAAAAATTGAAACGCGCGGTATAGGAAGTGTTCTTTACAGAGTGTAAAAACCTAAGAGTACTGTAGTATTACGGAATTTTAAATATAGAAAAAAGTGGCGTCTTTCTTCATACTTTTCACTGTGAACTCGATAAAATTTCGGTTTAACTAGTCGGTAATTATCAAGACATCAAGAATAGTATAAATATACCGATTACAACTAGCCATACTACGAAATTGTAAAGTAAATACCAGATACCTTTCGAAATTGGCAGTTTATTCCATAAATTTATACAGATTACCCCCTCCATTTTTCCTACGATTTTCATTGGTTATATATTTCTCCAATGTCTTTTATTCTCGCTCATTTCTTCTGGTAGTTCTCTGTCCCGTAACACAATGGGTAATGGAGGTCTTTTTTTGATAACGTAAACTGGGATATTAATCGCTTTTTATTGAAACGTAAAACCAAAAATTGTTGATGCATTTAACCTTGTAATTTTTTGTTAACTCGCTTGTCTGTGTACCCAACATAGACATACATGTGTATATAGGCATGTGTTGCATTGTAATCTGCAAATACATTACTTATATATATATATACACCACATACGTATAGGTGTACACATACAAGGTTCAAAGAAACGAGGCGGTTATTCAAATATAATGGTTCGTTGGTTTGTCGGACACCCGGACGGCGGAGACCGACAGCGACGACGACTTCGCGAACGCGGCGCGCGGCGGATGCTAAACGTTCAAGGTCTGTCTGGGGAACTAGTGAGTGTATTTGCTTTTTGAATGGTAATGAACGCAAACATATATACACACACATGTATATAAATATAGACAGAGAAAGGTACTAACAATGTAATAATACAATGTGGTAATACTGCAAATGGATTATTAAACGTAATTTGCATATAGGTATTCGGTAATGGAAAATGGCACGTATCTTCTCATTTCCTGAAGAAGACCGTTTCCTTTTTATCATAAGGTGACCAACTATTTTTTGTTCAAAAAGTACACTTTGCAAGTATTTCATAGGTGAAAAAAAAAGAAGAAAAAACGATAAAAACTTTATTTTCTTTTAAAAACATATTTTTCTTCGGAGTGGATTTTTTTTGCTAAATGAGGATGTTCGTCTAATAATGTATCCACATCCGAACAACTTTCATTTTTCATATTAAATTTGACTGTTAAAGCGGCAGATAATGTTTTTACAGAAAGTTGCGATTTCTCACTGCTCCAATAATCATTTCCTAGTGAAAATACCCTTTCAACAGCAGCATTAGTGCCTGGACAACATAAGGAAATTTCTATTAAAACTTTTAAATTTTCAAGATATGTGATACTCTAAAATGCCGAAAGATTTGTCATGTTCTATTTTCTCATCGTTCCATTTCTTCAATTTTTCTTCATTTAAATATAAATTTACTCTTTTATTCCTTTATTACAAATTCGACTGCTGAAGAAACTTCTTTCCATTCAATTTTACTATTTAGAAGAGTCCATTTGAAACAATTTAATGCTCTAAAGTTCACTATCCATTCTTCGATATATTCATAGCAAATTTTATAAAAAATTTCAACTTCTTTTAAAAATTCATTTTTTATTCCGGGATTGGAATCTTCCAAAACGGTCAGTTTATTCTTTAGAATTAGTGGTAAAAATCCATCATTAAATCTTAATTTACATTGCACTATGAAATCGTTTAATGTCATACAAACTTCTGCTGCTGAAATTTTATCTCCTTCAATTGGTAGAGTAATTGTGCCGGAAACGGCAGTCATATGTGCGCGCGAAATTCAAATCACTGTCAAAATAATTTTAAATATTTAATTAATAAAATTCATATAAAATAATCTACAAAAATATTTTAGAAATACACATGAGTATAACATTATACAAATGAGTACTTTCAGAGTACAGGATTTGAAAAGAGTACTGTTTGCGAAACAAAACTCAGTAAATGAGTATAGTTGGTCACTTTATTTATCACTGAGCTACTACAATTTCTGTTTGATCAGTTATTTGTCGAAGCTACCTATGCTGTACTGATAAGAACTAGTAAGTTCTAAATCGCAATACACTTTTGGCAATTTCTATACATTACCGGTAAGAACTAAATGTTCTTTATAAATATAAATATGGAATCAACAGAAACAACTACTCCGAGGGCTAATATTCCTACCAACATTGAATTACACTGTTGATTCCGATGGATCCTTAGACGAAGATATAACATATTCAAAAAAGAAGGAATTAAAATCCTTATTCGTCTAAATTTTAAGATCAAAGATCTTCCCAGCTGATGAGACCCGATAACCGGTCGTGGGATATGGCTTTCGGTTCGTTGTGTCTACTTGGTAGGACGCGTCCAAATGTGAGATCTTTGATCTTTATATTTAGACGAATAAGGATTTTAATTCCTTCTTTTTTGAATAAATGTTCTTTGTAAACTATAATGTACTCTGAACCAGAGTCATGATAGAACTATTGAAAATGTAATGTATATTTGCCCACTTTCTTATCCAAAACTATCAACAATAAGAGCGTCGTCAAAATTCATTCTTGATTATAGACAAATAGATGTTAGATGATAAAAATGTACTAACTTGCCGTTTCTAATAGTGAAATGCGTATCAAAATGTATTCGATGGTTTTCGAGGTAACACAAAACAAACATACCACCTCTTAGCGACTTTTATTGTAGTAAAATCCCAACGAAAATAGTTCTTGAATCAAGAAAACAAGATTTGTTGGAACAATTCGCTATCTAGCTTACAAACGAAAAAAGAAAATACGGTTGCCATAGAGCATAGACAGGCAGACTTTTTTGGTTGGTTTAGGAGTTCCACTATGGGGTGTAGTTGGTACTTGTAATAATTGTTTGTTTACTTTGGCATACAAATAACTTGTTCTTCTTAGAAAGTGGTTTTTTGCAATCCTTGCTTTAAAAAAACAAACAATTTTGAATGGCTTCTTTATTATAATTGGCAAAATATAATAAGAATTATTATAACGATATATTCAAAAAACAAACACACTTGTTCAAAGATTTTACAAACTTTACTAAGAATACTCTTACCTCACATGTGGTTGGGGGAAGTGACCCTACTTATAGTTTTTGGAAACATGCACGAAATATAAGGCTATTATGCCCTTACACTGTTCATTTTTAATATTTTTATTTAGAAAAAAGGCTTTGGATTTCTAATTTTTCTAACAAATTTAATCTTTTGCTTTTATTAAGGATATGTAAAATTCTGAAATTATTTTCTACGTTAAAATTATCACCATTTTCAAAACAATGTTGGGAAAAACCAGTACTACATTTTTTATCATCGATGATTGACTTTTTGTGTGCTTTAAACCTAATTCTAAACGATCTTCCTGTCTGCCCTATATACATAGCATACCTCCTACCTACTGAGGATATACTCTTTAGTAAATGTCGTATATTTTACGAAACTAGTCGCGATATCTACGTTTTAAATTTTCCAATTTTTAATTTTTTTATTTGCAATGTACATATTCCTTTTTATGCATGTAATATATATATACATTTTTCGATTTTTATGTATGTTCGAGTTTCTACGGACGCTCTCTTATGCAATCGTTATTTATACCGTAGCCGCGGTGGTATTATTTGGGGTCGATTTGGAGTGTAGTCGTTGGGCGTATCCTCTATTAGATTCCCATGGGAGAACGTTGGAGAGGCTGTAGGTCGGTGTTCACGGTAGCGACAGGATGATGCGTGCTGGCATATAACATACTAGAGACAAGACGAGACGACTTACTTCATGGGGTTCTGGTGTTGTTGCGGCGTCGCGTCGGCAGTGAAAATGGCAGGGTAGAGCAGCGGAACGGGTACGGAAAGCTCCGTCTCACCACGAGATATACGGTTATTGCAATTGCAAATATATTCCCGGTCGCTTTTGTCGAAACGAGTTTTGAATAAATTGACGTTTGTATAGATGCTTCGAAAGTTCTTCGGGCGCTTCTTAATTTATGTCTTCCCGTGAAAGGCATACACCCCGTGCCCGTCCCGATCGTCGCGCGTACTATCGCGATGTTAAAACATCTTCCACGTTCGCCTTTTAATGTTACTTTTCAGTTGGAGAGACCTTCATTATTCCCTTTGCACACGTTTCTCTGCCGCTTTGAACTTTGCTCATTTTAGATATGCGAAAGAGAGTGACCGTCGTTTGCGTCGAGGAGAAACGTCAAAGACAAGACTTCACTCCTTCCAACACTCTTTGTCTCCCTTAAAGAACTCTATCAGTGAGTTTTGTTCTTGTTTATAAAAATACATATTAAATTATAAAAATAAAGTCTTGTTTTTTCGTTGCGAACGATTCCTTAGGCTACATTATTTTTTATTACTTTTCTGTTGGAACAGCTTTTGAAAAGTAAAATTTGTTAATAGTATATGTTATCGAAACTATACCAAGTTAATTAATTAGTTTCTTCTTACATTTTAACATAAAATGCAATGTGTCAGAATGTTTTTATTAGTAAATATATAGATTTCTCCAAGAGATAAGAATTTTGGAAAATACGATAGGTAGATAGTCATCTTTATAGAGTGGTCAGCCCGAAGACTAGTTGGACACACACCTATTCTGACTATGACTTCTAATTTAAAATTTACGATCGATAATGCTAGTGTACTATTTTGTTTTTTATTTTTTATTTTAATAGTTTTGTCACCCTACTTTTTAACTACTCTGTAAAACTTGTAAGTTGGTATTAATTTTAAATAATGTTTATTGCGTGATAGAACCTATCAAATTAGTTTTTAATATTTCAATTTATGTGTTTTACTTAAAAACCAGTAGTTTTCATAAAACATTTAATTCTCGCATAAGATAACGAACGCGACTATTTATTTTCAGAATTAATGTTTCTTCACAGTATTCGGCAGGTACTTTCTTTTAATAATATATAAAAAAATATGGTTCACTGTTCTTAAAACTCTCGGAGTGATATATGATTTTTGAAAGTACTAAAAACTGGATAGGATATAAAATGGTGTGGTTGTGGTTTCAAGTGTCATTAGAAACGAAATGGTGGAGACAGTCGTAGCAAAAGTATTTAAAGACAAACAGCTCGTAAAAGTTCTTATTTCGAATAAAAGTTTTGTAGTAGTCACTTTTATGAAATGAACTTCTACTGAAGATGATGCGACGTGTCTGTTTTAATTAAACTCGGGGAAAGTTTGAACATTTTTGACGGAGCCGCTGCGTAAAGATTAAAAAGCTTGTAAGTGCTCGTTTACTTAAGATTACTTTTCGAAAAGTGTGCGCGTCCTAAACTCTTTTACAAAAGCACTCTTGTCCGCTTTAGACGTCAAGACGTTTTCGACACAAAGAAAGAAGATTGAAATGTTTTGAAAAAACGATTTTAACGTTAATAATTTATATGGGCATTCGTTGAGCAGGCAGGAAACGTATTTTTGATTTATAAAAACAACTCACCCAATAATCTGATAAGAAATTTCAGTTATTCGATGCCGCTTTTCGAAGAAACGGCGAAATTTGATTTGCCTATCTTCATTACGGTTTTCTTAAAACTATAAAATACATTGTCGACATTTTTAAAACAGTTTCTTTGTTTTTGAAGTGTGTCCCTTATTAAGAAGGTTAGGAATTAATTTATTTAGTTAGTGAACAAAAAATATAATAAGTGTACGGAAAATTCATTATTTTCTCGAAACTTTAAAAATTGAACTTAAATGCGTTAAGAAAACTCTCGCCAGAGATAATTTAGAATCATGATAAGAACTAAAAAACAATTTGGACGTCAGTCAACAGATTTCATACATTATTTGTACTGATTTCACATTACATTCTGTGGAAAGTTGTCCTTGTGACCTTATGCTCCAGCTATCATTGATTTAATTATCTACATATATGTATAGTTTTTATTTATTTGATTTTTAATTATTTTTCATATTCCAAAGTCGTTACTTTCGTTAATAAGTGATTCAGTAACTTTAATCAAGTTATTAAAAGTTAGTAAAGTACTAACCGTCTACATATTTAAAAAATTAAAAGAAATTTTGAACCGTTGGTAGTTTTTGACTGGCAGCTAAAATGTAATATTTCTAAATGTATTTATTTATTTTACTTTAAGCTCATTAGGTGTAAGGCATTTTTATGGACAAAGTCAAGATTATTATTGTGTGTAATGAGTTATTAAAGTTAATAATATAATATAACGAAATTGGCAACATTTAATTTAATGGTACTTAAGTATCTATTAAGCGTCGGTTTTGTAGCCTTTGAATAATATAAGTGAGCGTTGGCTTTGAACGGTTTATAATGTGAAAAATGTTCGTTTAATATAAAAG
Source organism: Agrilus biguttatus (assembly GCA_963921985.1). Lineage (NCBI taxonomy): Eukaryota > Metazoa > Arthropoda > Insecta > Coleoptera > Buprestidae > Agrilus > Agrilus biguttatus. Next base: position 35,427,366 of record OY998117.1, read on the forward strand.
AACCTCGGAAATCTTGTACTATCGCAGTCGGTGAAATGCTTCCTTTTTAACATTCGGCTTAATTTTAATGAGAACGTCGTAAAAAGTGAAACGTTTCGCAGTTGCAAGCGTTTCACACTTTTTACATTTATTGCCGTCGACTAGCAATTAATTTTTCCACGTTTACAAGAAACTTGTTGTCAGATTTAACCTCTGAGCTATTGCTGTCGATTTACTTTGTCAAATTCAACTATTTACTTGAAAATTTGAGGTCATTAGTAAACACCTATTTAATAAAATCATTAAAGAAAATACATCAACGGTTTTAGGTTTTTTATTTTATGCATGTACGAAAATGTGGGATCTGTGATCCTTAATATTTAGACGAAAAAGGATTTTAATACCTTGGGAAATAATAATAGTATCTAACATAAGGGCATAAGAAATTAATACTTAGCAGCGGTATTTATATAGGAAATAATTCTGGATCTCCTTTAACGCAGCCTGGCTGGTTGTTTCCTCCCTAGGCGTATCTCTCTCTCTCTCTCTCTCTCTATCAATGAGGCCGTCTTAGAGCGAGAAAGGAGACCCAGAATTATTTCCGATGTCAATAACGCTGCTATTTATGTTCGAAGGTACCTAAGTAACAAATATATGTACAATACGGAAAGTCATGTCACCTTAGACACCTCGGGGCAGGTTCGTTCAAGATTGGTATACTTATGTTTGGAAGGAAGTACCTATATATGATCTGGAGTTTCTTAGGAGGGCTTAATTGAATAATAACATTAATGATTTATGTAAAACATATTTAATGTTCCGTTTTCAAATGGCAAGAAACAAATAATTTATAATTTCATGACTGTCTGTCCACCTATCCGTACGCCACTACATGGTTTCTACAGTTTGAGATCTGTATAAATGGAACGGGGCATATGGATGCATCAAACAATGGTCTAATTTTATATGTAGTGAATGTTTTGTTTTTAATGATACTTCTCGCTGTTAATTATGGTGAACATTTTTGAACAATTAAATATTTGAATAAATGTCATTCATTATTAAAATTGTTTCAGTCGACTTTCCATAAAAAGGATAATAATAAGTGATCACTACGGAACCCTGTCAATACAATCATGTCTAAAACGCTCTTGTTAGCTTCTATTAATTTTCAAGGTGTAACTACCAAACATGGCAGAGTGCATGTTACAAAGAAAATAACATTGAACCCTTTTTTTGTCGTACTGAACTTTTAAGATATCGAGTTGAAAAAATTCCACCGATGTTGTAACAGCTCTTCTCGTGCCTTTCGTTTTCTTTTTGCTTTCTTTACTTCCACTGGCACTGGTCGCATGGGTATTTTACGTACATTATGTACTAAACAAGTTCGGTTGACCAGCCAACCACGCTGCCAGTGGGATTCGCGAATATTGGCCTTGCTTTGTGTCGACCGGTTTATGTCTTTCTCCTCCGCATCGCGAATGCCTTGGTTTGCAGGTCGAGGAGGCCCTAGCAACAGCAGGCCAGCAACAGTTCGCTTATCGCAAGAACCGAGCGAAATCAAACCGCCATCACCAGGTACCCCGCCTGTCACCATCGTCGTGTACACCACACCTGATGAATACCATTCCTTTCCCGTGGTTTGCTTTTTTTTTGCACCGATACGATACATAAAATGTTGCTTTAAAATAATTGATACGATGCGGTTGTTGATCACTAAAAGTGTACTTAGTCAACAACAAAGAAAAAACTGATATGTGAAAGAAAAGTGGTGTTTATAAAATTAATTGTAAAAATTGCTAAGCAATTTACATTGGACAAACTGGTAGAGCCTTACAGCTAAGAATACGTGAACATCAAAAATCAATTTTAACCAAAAACCCTTGTACTGGCTTCGCTAAACATTGCATTGCAAACAATCACAATTTAGATATTGATAACATTAAATTAATCCACAATTGTAAAAATAGCAAATTGTTAATCTTAATAATAAAGCCTTTAAAAACAAGAAATTACTAACCAAAGACCAAATCGATTTTAATGTATCTCTACTCATAAAATCCATCATGTAAATCTAGTATTTATGCTCAACTTATCATGTAATTATTTAGTATTATTTTGTACTGTTTTGATAATGGCATAACAGCCGAAACGACTGTCGTCAAGATTTTAATAAACCTGTGAAACTACCAAGTGTTTTTGTATAATATTCTTTATTATAAAATGTTGCGACCATCTAGGTAGTTGAATTTGTGAATGTCCCATTTACAATAATTTCACGGTTAAGTTTTGCTTTTTATCGGGGGATTTTTTTGTTTCGTCCGTATTAACCAATTGGACGGCCAAAATCGTAACAAAAAAGGGATACAATAGCGTATAATATTAACCATTGTACCTGTCTTCCAGAACAGTATAATAATGGTAAGTTCACTTTAAACTTTTTGATGAGGAAAGATCTCGTTTTCGATAGTACGTCTCTCAACATGAATATGTTGAGACATTTTTTTAAAGGAGCTATTCACAGAAAACCGGGCCAATTAAAAGTTGTGTTTATTCTATTCTTAACTTTTACAAGGAGTATGAAAATTATATTGCAAAAACATAACTCTAGAATTCAGTAATGAACTGTATAACATTTGATCGTAACTATCCTTCCAACCTTCCTCGAGATCCTCACATTTTTTAATCCGCTCCAGAGAGGGTGAAGAATTCGGCAATTTCGCCATTCATGCAATTTTTTATAATTATTAAGTTTTTTTTTCGACCGAAAATGTGCTACACTCCATTGATTTCTTACAGATCTAGATAACTAAAAATTTCTGAAGCACTTTCTACGAATGTTACTCGAATGTCAATGATGGCTTATAATGCAATAAACAAGAATGACGATTCTCCAAAACAATCTTATTGTTTTCAGAAATAAGTAATAATAAGTTACCTACATGAAAGTTTGAAGGGTTTACGTTCTGAGACGTGCAAAAAGTTTCGCTTATGAATTTCGCAACTTGTTAATAATTTTTCGTATAAAGAAGCGCGCTCGAGAGGAATAATAAAGATAAACATTTTTCATAAAAGATTCTTAAAAATTTAGATTGAAAACTTCATCAACTACCCTTTTACAATGTTATGTATTCACTTTGTATCATATAATTCGCATATACTACTATCGTTCAGTAAAGAATTCGTCTTAAAGTATTTAACTTAAATGTTATTTTATCAGAAATGAAACAAGAACTTAATTATTAGCATTTAGATTTTAATCAACATAGGAAATCTAATATTTTTTTGACATAGATAGCCTGTTCTTTTCACGGGGTTTTCATTTTTCAAAAACAGAAACCTAATTTTTTTTTCTTGATTTTACTTTCAAGTTTCAAAAATAAAGGGGAACAATCTTGTAGTGTTCATTTCTGACAATATCCTTAGAAATATAAATTAGAAATCAATATGCATATAATATCCTGGCTCCCTTGTAGCTATAGCATGTGCTACAGAAAAATATGAGTATGAGGGAAACGTGTGGGTTAATAGGGTTTGTCAAACTGTTTCTTATATAAGAGACTCCATTTTTCTTTCTAACTTATGGAATCCTAAAATATGGTCTCTTACTCCTTCAATAAGCCTTACCACTAGGTCGCATGAAAAATCGAGAGGGGAGCAGGATAATACTTTTTAGGCACAGATATTTTAGAGGAAGGAAGCCGCTATGTTTTCCCTATTATTTATTATTATTATTAAAAGTTACAGTATATATGACAATAATATCGAAAAATACTAAAATTAAAAGATAATATTAAATTAATTAATTTTTGAATTAATTTTTACCCACTACAGATTACTTTCTAAATCACAATAGCCAAAAATTTGTAGTTGGCCCATTGAAAACAGTTAACGTACAGTTTTAGGATACAAAATATCAATGTATAAAAAAGGGGTATTTGATGTTATTAATAAGGTAATTATTAATATTATGCAAAATGTCTATGAATGTCATTTGTATAAGTAAAAAGTTAAATTAAAATTATGTTATATTAAAAAAAGAAGGAACTAATTAATTAATTATTTTCTTATATAAAATGCCGATGAATGTCATTTTTATTTGTCCTAGTGATTTAAAAATACTTACTGTAATGTAATATAAATATCAAAGTTTACTGAATCCATTCTCTATTTCTATATTTTCTATGAGATTTAATTTTTTGCTTTTATTACAGATATGTAATATTTCAAACTTGTCGTTAAAATTATGATCTGCAATAAAAGCAAAAAATTAAATCTCATGGAAAATCTAATCTCTAAATCTTTTTTATTGTTATATCCACCCCCAAATCCAACCTAGTACCAATTAATTAATTAATTCCTTCTTTTTTGAATATGTTATATTTTCGTCTAGGAGTCCATCGGAATCCACAGTGTAATTCAACGCCGGTAGGGGTATTAGCCCTCGGAGTAATTGTTTCTGTTGATTCCATATTTATATTTATATTTAAAATTATGTTGGTTTAATAAACTAGTCTGGAATATCAAATCGAGTATTCTATTTCAAGAAATGAAGAAAAGAAGCAAATGTGACATATACAATTCCACTTGTATTTTAGAGAAGATAGGTACTAATAACCAGCATTACTCCGTGCCATTTGGAACTGCATTCAACAAGAAACGCCATTTGAACTGATCCGTGTAGTAACCGTAGACTGTAATCATGACAGTGGCAGTATTTATAACAAAATGTATTTAGTTCGCGTTTTCATCTAACATAAGCTCCCATCCGTTTTCGTAATCTCTTTTCCATTGCCATTTTGAGTTCGTTATATTACTAGAGATGACGTTTAGCATTCACCAACTTTCCTAAATTAATTCCATGTATGAAAGGCAACCGCTTGAGAATAAAATATTTTCCGGAATCGTTTCAAACATAAATATGTACCTATATAATATAATATCTAGTTTTATAATAAGCGCAACAAATATTAGGATTATATTATTCACTATATTAGCCTTTACTTTGTAAAACTCCATTTTAACAATGATAAAAAAAGAAACACTTTTTAAAGTTTAATTTTTTTAAATTTATTTTAAAAGTCCACAACGACTGAATGTAGTAATTGCAATTCTGTATATATAGGTCAAACGGGTCCAACATTTCAAGAACGTGTCAAATATCACAAAAAAGTTTTGAATTAAAAAAATGTAATTCGGCATATGCCGAACACCTAATTAATCATAACCATAATTTTAATGGAAATTTCAAAATTTTACATATAGCAAGTAAGAGTCAGAAATTAAGCCTATTAGAAAGTTTAGAAATTAATAATTATAATAGATTAGGAATTTTATTGAACAATCAACTAGATGTGAATAACTCCCCTTTATTAAATTTATGTTTTAAACCCCCTCCTTAGTTTTGTATTTAGTATATAAGGTTTGTAGAATGTAATTTGGTTATCGTATCGTGTGGTGAAACCGTCGTTGCGGACTTTTAAAATAAATAAAAAATTTGAAACTTTAAAAGAGTGTTTCCTTTTTTCTCATTGTTATTAGGATTATAAATTTTATACAAAAACAACTTGTTTTTAATTACTTACTGCTGTTGATATTACAATAAATATAGGTAACATGCAATTGTTTGCTTAATATTTGTTATTTTTTAATAGTTCTTCTAAATGATGTACAATATTCCTTTCTTTGTTTCAGGTAAGAATTCCTCATTTGTTATCCTCAAAATGAAGAAACAATTGTTTATTGGTATGTACAGTACACATTTTATTAACTATAATGAATTTTTGAAACGATATTATACTGGAATTTATCAAAGACCATACCATATGTCATGCGTTGATTTTTTGAGTGTTCTAACTGACTTAATATTTCATCTTTAAACGAGTTAAAAATTATTAAGGTAGTGATTAATCGTATTAGTTTAAAAGCTCTCTTGAGAAAAACTTTTCTTCGACTTAGAACGAAATGGGGATATCGATTTTAATGTTGCATGAATCGTATGTGCTGTTCATACATTTTATTTTAATAGAATGTTCCAAAGTTGTTTCGTGGGAAAAAAACGAAGAAAAAAAGACAAACTATTCTGATGCGATGTTCATCGCACCCGCAAACAATATCCTTTCGAGAAAAGACGCTTTGGTTTTTTCGCTTGATAGAAACTAGCGAAATAAAACAAGTGGAACAGCGACGGCGACGTTTGCCGGAAGGTTTATAAATTGCTGCACTTTTGTCGCAAAATCTAGAGCTACAAGTAATGAAACTCCGACGAGGAAAGTCAGCAGTGAGAAACCCAAATGTCACGACTAGTCGTTGCAAGGCAACATAATGCCCAGACATTTCCATAAGTCTAGCGCATTGCAGACTTTTTCGACGTTAATGCAATGCCGAAGTATTCTGAACTTCACTTATATCATATCGTGATAAGAATGTGGAATCGTTCTCTCCTTATTCTTGCTAGTACCGTTAAGGTTGGTATTACCTTTCCGCGATAACTTTGCTTTTCATTCTTCTTTTTTACTTTCCTTCGTAAACGAAATTGAAAATCTGACATTGGTATTACAGATTTAGAAAACAGGCAAAAGAAAAACAACTAAACCTTTTCGAAAATGCAACCAATTAGAAGCATCTGTGCCATTTGTAATAATGAAATTAAAAAGGGCACTTTAATGGATCATTAGCATTAGATTTTTAATGTTACTTATTAATTGTGCGCTAATATTTACCAACTAAAACATTAATCGGTTAATTAAAACTTATTAAATTTCCGCAAATGTAAATGTTTTTCGAAAATATGAACTTATAATATGAAATAGCACATTTGCTTAATAATACTTACGCTTGGTACGTTTTGGGCGTTTCAAGTTATTTTCTTAGTAAAAAAATACTGAATGCATGCGGCCCATTATAGGACATAGAAATAATTCAATGATTTTTTTTTCTTTTTAAATTATTTTCTTATATAATATGTCGATGAATGCTATTTTTATTTGTATAGTGATTTAAACATAATTACTGTAGTGTAATATAAATATAAAAGTTTGCTGAATCCATTTTTTATTTTTACTGGACATTTAAGAATCTTACGTATGGAATCATTTTACTGAAAATTTAGTAGTTTTACTTGGCAATTGCCATTTCAACTAAGAGATTTGTATTTTTAATGAACGTTTGATAAATTGAATAATTTCGACCCTTACTTGATGAAAATTCTTAATACAGAAATAAAACTGCACGAAGTAGATTTTCACAAATTGTTTATTTAACAATGTTCAATGTAACATGTTTCGGCAAAAATTTTTGGCTTGTTCGGACAGTGAGTATTTTTTACTAAACCTAGTGTCGCATCACATCTTAAGTATTAGGTTGAATGTGGGGGTGAATATAACATTAAAAAAGATTAAGGTGAGGGGGAATTATTTTCTTCTACAAGTTCTGTTTTTTTAAATTTATTTAGTTTTTTTGCTTTTATTGCAGATATGTAATATTTCAAACTTGTCGTTAAAATTATGATCTGCAATAAAAGCAAAAAATTGAATCTCATAGAAAATTTAATCTCATAATCTTTTTTAATGTTATATCCACCCCCAAATGCAACCTAGTATTTAAGATGTGATGCGACACTTTAGGTTTAGTAGAAAATACTCAATGTCCGAAGTAGCCAAAAAGTTTTGGCGAAACATGTTACATTGAGCATTGTTAAATAAAAAATCTGTGAAAATCTACTTCGTGAAGTTTTATTTCTGAACGTTTGATGTTTATTATTACTGAACAGTAGGTTGGTATTTTCCTAAGCATTCGGTCATTTTAATGTGCGCTTAATAATTTTACGAAACGTTTAGTATTTAGGATTTTCAGCGGATTTAGTATTGCGCTAATCCTAAGCGTTTCATATTTTTACTGGCCATGTGGTATTTTTACTACGTTTACCGAGCTTTTCATAAATTACTGAGCTTTTAGCACTTTTGTTGAACAATTGAACATAATATGGTGCATTTAATTTTCATTTACTTTTAAGTCACATAAAATACAAACAGCCCTTTCTACTTTAATTTCAAAAATAGTATTAAGTGCGACTTTTTTTTCATTCACAAAGGATTACGTTAGATTCGAAATGGAGCTCGTGAGACAGATGGTCTCCTTTTGTAAATCATGGCCGAGTAAAACAGAGGAAACTGATGTTTTATTCTGGAATTAATAGGTTTTTAGAATAAGAAAGGCATTAGGAATATATCTATATTTTATCGTTTGGGAGAGAGTGTGGAGGAAAAGATTAACTTTTCATTAAGGCACTGTGGCGGGCGTCGGTGTCGTTAGATTCAATTTTGAAAACGGGCTGACACTGACGAATCGTCGCGCAGGTCAATGATGAGAACAGATGCTGAACTACTATATCTCATCTCTTCCTCTCTCGCAGTGGGTACTACGGCGGTGGCGATCTGTCGTCGTCTTTGCGCCGCTTCGCGTCGTCGATGTGTGCTTTGCATTTGATTAATGCTCCGTTCATTCGTTGTATTAGCCACCCTCTCTTACAATATATTTTCGACATCTGATCCCGCGGCTGTAATGCTAAACATTTCCTAAACGAATTGACTAGCAGCACAAACATCTCCTCCGTTCCAGCAAACGAACGAAGCTACGGACGGGCGGGTGCACGACGAAGAAAACAGACGACACCGCAGGATTCCTAATCGGCATCATCACTGCCCCCCTTCCAACGACATCACTCTAACAACTTGTACAAATAAAACACGTCGCTTCGACATCCTATAATACATTACTGTTCGTGTTCGTTTGCACGATTCAACGATAACATTTTATCAACCAAACTACTTCCTACGATAATATATATTATATATATAATTTGGGATTTTACAAACGTTTATTTGCTTAATCTGAAATTAATAGTATATATACTTACAAACAAATAATTTCACCGCAATATGCGTCAACGGAACTAATTAATTCAAGTAGAAGACTTATTATTTAGCTCATGCATATATATAAAAAAAAAACAGATTCGACGGTGATGTAGGTATGCATTCAAAGAGGCCGTAGAGCTGGTCTCTTTAGTCACTCTTGAAAATTTAAGTGGGAGTTCCAGTAATTACATTGAATATGGATTTAAGTACAGTGGCCGGCACCTAAGGAGATTCAGCGACGGTCAGATTGACAGGTAGCTAGGCGGAAACTTTTGGCATAGCAATAAATGAAAGAGCCAATAAGAATATAGCTGGACCGAAGCGTCAACTTGTAGTTCAGCGGCGCGTATCACTGAAAGAAAAAGTACTAAACATGGAACACAAGTGAATTCGTTCAACTGATTTACTTACCCTAACAACCCCTTCTCTACTCTGTTAATTTGAAACTATTTGCCACTACGCTGCTGAACCTTGCCGAGCAGTTATCATTCTGCCTACCGGTCGATTATCTCCGCCCTAAAAGGGCTAAGCTTTGCTAGTGCGCATCCAATTTTTTATAGCTATTGAATCTCCTTAGGTGCCGGGCACTGTAGCATTTTGTCTAATTCCAAAGTGTATCAAATCCTCGAAAAATAAGTACGGTCCTGTCGTTTAATCGTCATCGTCATATAAAAAAGAAATTGTAACTGAAACTGATCTTCAAATCAGCTAAAATACTGAACATAATGAGGTCATCCCTTTTCCGAACGATTCTTTTGTTGAACGAAACTGTAGAGATGATTGATGTGAAAGGGAAGTACCATCCTATTTCATATGTCCAATAGTGCATCAATGCGAAATGTTATTTGTTAAATATTACCTACCATGTGCTTGTATTGTAGTCATCATTCAAGTCCATCGTGAAGATAATTTAGAGTTGTGTTTTCGTATTAGTTCACAGAAAGGCTCTAAAACTTATTTCTAATTTTTGTTTATTTTCATGATGTTTTGCTGTGGAATCCTTATGTAGTAATTTATTACGATTATACTTTATGTTTTCCCAGAATTATAAGTTGAAGAATGATTTATTTTAGTACAATTACTTTAAGTAAAAAAAAAAATATTTTATCTCCTTTTCGCTGTTCTATATTTAATACGCCTTAGAAGTGTCATTTTTGGGACTATATATTTACTGGTCAAAATACTCCAGCTTTAAACCAGTTGAACTTAATACCTATATCAAACGATTTAAAGGCGAATCGAAAAAGCTCTCTCAACAGGCTCATTTTCTAAGCTGACACTTCTAGCAGAAGCTCTTAACTGAGAAGTCTGAACGGTGAATCTTTTATAAACTGTCGCTGCTTTGAACTGTTTCAGATTTTTCTTTAATGTTTTCTGCTCAAATTCTCTCTGATCCAGATTCAATACTGTTTGCAATTGCAATCTTTGGAAATTTCTAGATTTAAATACTACATCCAAATCTCGTGACACCAAGTCCCTCTAAATCGAATTGACATTTGCCATCTTCAGTTATTCGTTTAAAAGGAACTTGAAATTTTCACATTCTTTTGTATAACCTTATTAACTATATATACATATATATAGTATTAGACGTTAAGTGTTAAGTTATAATTTAAGAAAAAAACACTAGATTTAAAATTTTTAATAGTCCACAACAGTTGTTTTGCCATATAATGGATGTTCCAGATGGACAAAACGATGTTAAGATTAGAAATGAATCGAAGCCGAGATTTAAAAAAATAAGTAAGGGTAACTTTAAAATTTGAAGTTAAGACTCAATAGCGGAGAGTAATTAGTTTCTATTTTGTCATTAAGAATGATTTTTAATTCATTGTAACTTCATTCTTAATGATCAAATAGAAACTAATAATTCTTCCATCCCCTGTTGAACCCTAGCTTCAAATTTTAATGTTACCCTACTTATTGCTTTATTTGAACAAGCAATTGTATACCGAAACAATTGCTGAGAACAATTAAACAATTTTGAAACCTAATGCGTTTTTTCTTCAATTGACTATCATAGGTACAAACGGTCATTTGTAAGCTTTCGATCGTACAAATATTGGTAAAGCTCTAATAGGTTTAACATATGTCCTTTATAGATTTTTCTTAATGGTTGGGAATTGGAATACATGTAATTTACTATTTAATGTACACAATTAACCGTCGAACAAATACGTTTTTATTATTTGTTTATTGCTAAATTTATCACAGCGATATATGCCATTATGTCCTGTGTAATATACAGATACGCATAAGTACGTACAAGTACATACATGTGTATTGTATTATACAATCTGTACATCTGCATAGCATACTCGCATAGCGAAATAATTGTCTGATCACGGTACCGTTCAATTCGTAATAATCCGATTCGGATTGTATGTCATAATAATGTTGCGTTAGGTAGATTTATTGTGCCAATACATATAGATACATGCATTTGTATAATTTAAATTAATCGAGCACAATATCAGATTCTATCTCATTTATTACCTGATGCAAATATTGGTGGATAATTCCAAAAATTGGAATTGATAGAAAATGTAAAAAAGGAAAATAGTAGAAAGTTTCGCCAATTTAATAATTTTCCTAACAAGTTTAGGTTAAATAATCATTAAGCAAGGATAAGGAGTAAAAAGGGAAGCAATTCCAACCGACGACGGCCTGTATACCCGAAGAAGGACAACACCAGTTTATCAACTGGCCGCGAAAGCCTTAATCAATTTATATACTAAATGTTTACAATTGGTGCCACAGTATTTATACATTTACACTCAAAACTTAACAATATTTGATTATTCACTAAATTTTGATTTTCGGCATTAATATTATTCAAATCTAATATTGGTCTAATGTACTTTAACGTTCTGAAAAATCTATTTTTGTATCTTTTCTGTCTATGTTTTCTAAATGTTTTGAAACTCTAATATTGATGCCCTCACCATTCTGCCTATGTTTCGTAATAAGTACATTCCGTATAGTGATGGAAAAATTCTACTATTTCTGTTGAATTAGTGCTACTTTTTTTGCCGTGGCTAGAAACATTAGTTCATAATAAGAAACCCTTATTGTAGAGAAATTTTGTTAAAACTCGCCCTATTAGATTCCCAAAAATTTACTCAATGTTGCAGAAAAAACCGTGTGAAAATCAATGTACCTATTTTGAGACAAAACGTGTTCGTACAAACAGAAAGCAAACAAAATTGTATTAAAATAGTAAGGTAAAGAATACACTCGGTAGTTTCACAATATTTATTCAAATTGAGTCCTTGACGACAGTCGTTTCGGTTTTTACACCATCCTCAAAAGAGTACCAATGTATACTAACTATTAATTACTACATCTAGGTTTTAAGTGGGGATAAATGGAATACTGTTTGGTAATTTGTTACTAATTTATTATTAGTTACTAGAAATGGTCGAAATTAATAAAGCACTGTTTAATAACAAATTAGTAACAAATGACCAAACAGAATTCCATTTATTCCCACTTTTAAGAGCTAGCATAAACCCGAGTATTTAAAACCTAGATGTAATAATTAATAATTAATATATATTGGTACTCTTTTTAGGATTGTGTAACAACCGAAACGACTGTCGCGAAGGACTAAATTTGAATAAATATTGTGAAACTACCGAGTGTGTTCTTTACCTCACTATTTTATTTTGAAAATGTTTCACCAAGTGGCCAACAACTGCACTATCTCGATTATTTTAAAATTGTATTATTGTATTTTAAAGTGTATTTACTTCACCTAGAACATCTTCAATTAAAAATGTGCAAATATGATAAAACCAGAGTATTTTTCTACATTATACCATTTCCGAATGCAATTTTCATAATATGCGATGAAGTCGAAGCATTAAAGTAGAGGATGTTGCGAAAAAGTTACGTAACATTGTACCTAAGGATTATAAAATATCTACAACCCGTATGTTTACAATTTTTATAAAAATAGAGGACTACTTATTATAATTTTCTGGTTTTATTAGTTATCCTGTGACACATGTAGGTAAGGTATACCTGTGTGTATTCCTTTAAATTCACGTTTATATTTAATCGATCAGTGTCTTGTGATTTGAACGATTTTCAGTGTCTGAACGTCAAGTAAATAACTCGTCCTTGCCGTCATTATATAATTCTATCTAGATACATGTATAATTGAGTAGATTACGTACACGAAGAACTATTTCGCGTTGTGTTCCGGAGCTAGGCAAGGTGGTCGGTCTATTAATTAACATCGTTAGAATATTATTAGTTCAAGAACGGGGCGTATCTTCACAACCCACTGGCACAGTGATTGTGCCTAAAGGCTCCGCCCTAGCGTCCACGAGTCTAGACACATTCTAACTCGACGCGACGCCCGTAGCGTCGCGACGTCGTCAGGACTCTCCGCACTTATTCTACTGCTATTTTATTAGCGAACATGCAAACTCGTCGAACGATTTCCAATACCACACCCAAAATACAAGCAGGAAAACTAACATAAAACCTGTCCGGAACATTCCAAGTGAAATGCTCATTTTTCCTTTTCCAAATTTTAAAATGTAAAGTTTTTTTTATTTCACAATTTTCGCAATTGTAAGTATCTGATTACCTATAGATAATCAGTTCTTATTTGAGACAATATTTTTTTATTATTAGTGAACACTTGTACCCAGTGGAGGTGCTCCTTACTCCTCGTGCACTGCTACTGTTTCAGTTATATGAAATCTGTAGTGCGCATACTAAATCATCCCCTAGTTAATCAAAAACAACAAAAATAAAATGGGTGTTTTACAAATTATTACCCACCTATATTTTAAATCTTACGATACTTCATATTAGGAAACATGTCTACCATCTCGTTAAAGCTATCAATTTTAGGTATGAATAATTTTTCAATAAGAAGCATTGATCGAGAAATAAAAAACATCAAGTAGCTGGGTTAAATGCAGTTCACTGATCCGTTTAAATTCGCGGGTTTATGCTGATAAATGGATGTAGAAGGGAGCGGTGCTGGCTTCTGAAGTAGCGCGCAGAGCTACTTCGTGCAGCCCAGTTTAATAATATAAAGGATACTGCAACGCGTCCGACTAAAGACAATTCATTTGGTCCACTGGTCAGCGAAGAACGGCCGGTAAAAGACAAGTTATTATATTAATAAATTTTAGTAACAAGTTTGCAAAAATACTAAATACCTATATTTCAAGATGGGTATTTTGTTTATTTGATTGCATAAGTTATACTGACTCTAGTTAGTCGACAAGAAGTAATTTATTGGAACGTCTAAATATAAGAAGTTTTTTAAATAGTTGTGTAATTATATCATCAACAAATGATGTACCTAATACATATGATATAATGCATCCAATGTATATGTTCAGCTATACATTTTCAATACCTACCTAGTTTTATTTTCAAAAATTTTATCGGGCCAGCTACTATTATACTAAATGCATCACGTCTGAATTTACGATTCATATTTTAATTTTTAACAACTTTTGGGAAATATATTGGGACTCAACAACAGTAAAATATTTCATGAGATTCAAAATGTTTTTTTTAAGCTATACACAAAATTCAATTAGCACGTAAAAGCGTAAACTTTTAGTCGATTACTATCATTGTTTATAAACACACGTATGTGGATTATATTAGAGAAAGGACGTTATTGATTTTATGTGTGTCAGGTGTATTAGTAGTATCATCGTACATGTGTTCCTGTCTTCCAATATGAAGACAAAGATGAGCGATGCCAACGTTGCGCACCCCACTTGGTTGGTGAAGCGGAGTATATTTTACTGCTTGCTCGCTTGTACGAGGTAAATTTATTTACCCTCCTTCAAAGTTAGTTTTAGTTGAGTTTTCCTGCAGTAGCCTTTATTAGATAACTACAATATTATTTGAACAAAGTTTTGAAATTTCAAGTTTACTGTAGGTAACGTTCGGAGGTTTACAACAACTTCGTCATCGTTTCTAAAAGATTACCTATATATCTGTACCTACTTGCTACGTACGGTACAATTTAATAATTTGTTTGGATCATACGAAGTTTAACAATTATATTATAATAAAATGTGTAATTTTTTCTACAATTGTGTATTAAAAATTATTAAGCTTGTTTATTTATTTGCCGGGAAAACATGCAGTACAATAGGGGAGTTTATTTCATTAAAAGCGGTAACCATCATGTACTGTAGTATACAGGATAATTATATTGGCCATAAAATGTAGGCAGCGAATTTCCCTGATAGGTACATGTAATTCGATTTTTTACCGTCACGGAATAATTAATGGAAAATATCTGAAAATTACCGTGTATTGTTCACGTGTAAATTGTTGACTCACAACATTAATCTCGTGCAGCGAATAATCGAATGCAGACGGTAATAATATCAGGCAGCGATACATTAACAAATTTGTTCGGCGAGTTTCCTGACAAATATTGAATTGGTTATTAAAGTCATTTTATGGACATTTTACGTACTATTATATAGGTATATATAACATATGTGGGTAGTCGAATGTAACGTTCCATCTCTGAGGATTCCTCTAGCGGATTTTATATTCCCGCATCAAGATATGCAGCAGCCCATTTTTCATTGTTGTCGTACGAGAACTTCCTCTGAACTAAGTAGCTCGCTTTATCAAGATTTTAACTCAAAGACGCCGAATTTACCTCAAATACTTCTGAAACAAAACAGTCGCAATTATTGTAACAATCTTCGCCAAAGAAATTGTTTTTCTGTGACACAATGACAGTGCGGTACGAATCTTTTTCCAAATCGAAAGAGTTTGATTCATGGCTACTGAGGGAATTAAAAATGAAACTGCCAACAAAATAGACAGGTAGGTACTGTAAATATTTTGTTTTGAGGAGTTTAGCCTAATTTCAACGGTTCCTTTACAAGTATGGAAAATTTTGTTTGTGAATGTGTTTGTACCGCTTTTAGTATTGAAATGCTAAAAGCAAAGTAATTTCCCAACTAGATAAATTAAAGGCCAAGCTTGTGCTCTTTTGGACAGAAACGCTAATATTAGACATTCGTTAGATTGTACACAAGTAACTAACGGTTCAAGTTCGTATCCTAATAAATAAATATTTGCTAGTTTCTCGGTGATATTTAGGTCTCATCGTCAGTATAAGAGAGTAACTAAGTATGTACGTGTGTTAATACTTCAAAATAGAATTTGAAAACTTCTTATTGGCATTTATTTTAAACTTTAACATTCCTTATTCAAATTTTCTCTCCAAATATTTTATTGAATTACCATATATTTTAGTAGTAGTTATCGGTCTGTCTATGTATCTTTATGAGTAGGGCTCAACAAACATACATACATATTCCTACGTTGAGAATGTTATTTCATGATATTGTTGGATGAACTGCGTGTAACCGACTTATGTTTAACTTATTCATTGTTGGAAGACAAAGGCTCTCAGTTTGTAAACGATTATTATTTTACTGACGTGCCTGTTGTTCTTTCCTTCCGACAAGGACGGCGTCAGGCAGCGCAGTGTTCCGTCGAATTTGCTTACACCTAGGAAATCAATTATGATCGTCTTTCCTCGTAACTCTACACCCAAATTTAATTGGCCTTATTGTTCATCAGCGCTTCGCCGAAATTGAATAACCCGTCTATCAAAGATCCCTTCCCGGGAGGAGTACATGCGATTCGTCACGATGGCGTGGATTATTGTTCGACTAGAAAAATTTGTCTACTAACATATTAAATAAGATTTTTTAAGGATTATCTAGATAGCTATTTACTTTTTGCCCAATGCTTCTGTAAAATAATTTAAATTAAATAAGAATGCTTGGCCGTATCTTAAAATAGATAACGTTTTTTTGAGCCTTTTTGCTTTTTTTTCTGAATGCCGTATTTTAAGAACTGATGGCTCCGAACTAGAAAAAGTCAAAGACTTCACAAACTTCCGCGTCCCGCTCTTCTCTTCAGGCCTCTACAACCATGCGGCTACGTACTGCGGAAAAAGGCTAGGGTGGCTTTGGGCACCATATGGAAAACCTTTTTGGGGTCAAAAATAGTATGCTGGGATTGCAGAATAAAGCTCTTTGAAACTGTGGTGGAATCATCGCTACTGTATGCCTCTGGAGTGTGGGGACTTAACCAAGGTCAACACCGGGCTACTTAGACTAGAAAATGGAAGAACTAAGATGGAGTCTGAGGTGATAAGGAGAGCTCTGTCCTATTTAACAAAGATTCTGACTATGGATCCAGAACTATTTCCACGTAGATGTCTAGATAGATTGAAAGGTCAGAAGCAACAATCAGCAAATACAACTGGTACAGTATTTTAAAGGACAAACTAGAACCTGTAGGTTATGCCCATATTTTAGACACTGATAGTAGGAAGATAAGAAGGGAACTAGACCTAATTACACAAAAAATCGATGAAAAACCTTCCTAACTGACAAACAGAGAGCATTAAACTCTAGTTATAGTAGAATATACAAATCGATCAAAGATTTGGACATCTTGCAAGAAGAGTCATATCTCATACAAAAAATAAGCCTAAATTTTATTAGAGTAGTTGCCCAGGCTAGGCTGGCGGGCAAAAAATACCTCAAAATTAGAGTAAATTCCAGCTTGTAGTTTTTGACTAACGAGCCCGAACTATGTTTACTTTGGAACATCTTTTGACGGTTTGTGCCCACTATAGACAATGTTCACACGGCAAGAAAATTAGGGAGCGGTGCTTTCCTTTTGTGCTGGTGATTTGCAGCTTAAAGATCAATTTTCTACTATTTTAGTTCACTAATCAAGCTGCGAGCGTTTTGTATAAGTGAATAATGCTTTTATAATAAAGGAATGTAAATTTTAAATAAGATTGGGGCATGTTTGCTTTGTTTTTTATCGTTCGCTACCTGTGCAATCTAGTTATAAGATACAACTTTTTTCCTTGTAATAGGTAAATCCTGTAAACAAGTAAATTTAAATAAAATAAAATAAAAAAATAAAATTTTAAGAACTGGTTAATGTTTCATATTGTACTTTTTAAGAGTTATAGACTGATATCTATTAGAGACTCAGTCCAAACCGCAAAGCTCTATTTTAGACGGTTTACATTTTATGAATATTTTCCCTAATCTTAGCAAAATAGATAAATATAAAAACTTCTAAGTCAAATATCTGAGTTTTGACATGAACGACCTATTTGTTTTGTCATTTTTAAGTTATACGACCTCAAATTAACCTAGAAACAACATTTTAGCAAAATCGGTTACGAAAGGCTTTTTTAAATTATTTTATGATATGATTTTTCCTATATGATTTTGCTGAAAATTTGTTTCTATAAACCATAAATGCCAGAAAATATAGGTAATTTATGTCGAAAACGAGATAACTGACTTAGAAGTTTTTTTATCGTTATCTAATTTGTACAGGTTTGGAAAAATATTCATATTTAATCTGATAAAAATACAAATATTACTAGCATTTTATAAGAATATTTCGATTAAAATAATTTAGGTTGTCGTCGATAGTTTTAAGAGACGTATATATCGCAACCAATCTGAAAAATGTGGCATTTTGTAATAAGACTAAGACTAAGAAAACAGCGCAACAGTAACTAAACGTTTAAGCGATTACAGCTCTAAACGAATAGGTTAAAGGTATTTGAATGATGTGTGTGAATAAAATAATGGTTATATTATCATACTAGTTAAACCCGTCCATGTTTGGACGGGTAGATATAGCTGTTGATAGCGCATACCATGTATATTGTAACCATGGTGATCCTTCATACCGCAACCAAATTTATTCTAATGACTCCGTCGGCGGATGTTTAGCGACAGCCTTTACCACATCCTATCTATAATGATGATAACCATATAAATACTTCGAAATTCGAAACAAACATCGAAAATAACATTCAAATGTATTTAAAAACCTTACAGATACAATTATTATTCTCCGCAACTTGCTTGAGTCTTGCCGTGATTATTTATAAAAACTAATTAGCACAATGTTACAATATAACTTGCAGAAATTGCCTTGTTTAGTGCTGACTCGGTTGTTTTGCTGCATTCCACTCAGGCTCGTGCTTTTGATAGTAATATTCTTGCCATAAATTTATGACATTTATCATTCGTAACTATTACACAATAAAACACATGTTATTTTATACGTTCCCGTTCCATTTAAAATTCATAATAACTGGGAATTTATTGTGGGTGTATTAAAGTTTTTTGCTTAAGTTATTGCACCGGTTGGTGGAAAGAGCGAAGATGTTATTAAAAATGTAACTTCTAGAAAAAACAAGTTGGCAACAAACGCTGAAAATTGTTTAATACAAAAATAAATCCAAAAAGTTGGGTGTTAACTTGGAATTAAGTGGTTTGAAACTTATTCGCGGTCTTCGATTAAAATAGATGTTTTGTTGCAAATATAGGGCAACGTCATTTTATTTCAAGATGGTTGAGTCTGTGCCAAAAACGCTTCAAATTTCAGGTGCATACATTCCCATGAATATATGTACACCTATACATTATGTACGTAGTAGGTAACAGGCGGGCTGAAAAGTTCGTAGGCTAGCATAGAAAAAAAATTTTTTTTGATAGAATTTGATTTTATTATTCAATATAGCCCCTCGAGGGCGATACAACGATTATAGCGGTCATACAATTTTTTGATACCATTTTTATAATACGATTTGTCTTAGCCTCAAAATAGGCTTCAGTTTCGGCGATTACCTCTTCATCGGCGCGAAATTTCTGTCCAACGAGTATCTTCCTGAGGTCTGAGAACAGAAAAAAGTCGCTGGGGGGCAGATCTGGAGAGTACGGTGGATGCGGAAGAAACTCGAAGTCCAATTCATGGAATTTGGCCATCGATTTCATTTATTTTCTGACACGGTGCATTGTCTTCATGAAACAGCACTGCACTTTCTTTTTCTTCAAATGAGGCCGCTTTACCGCGATTGTGAGCTCGCGCGGCACCCACTTTGTACAGAGCTTTCGCATTCCCAAATATTCATTCACATTCACGATATGACCGTGATCAACACGTTTCTTCGATGTCTTTAGGGTTTCAGTTCAGCTATCTCAACCAACTTCACTTTACGGTTATCAAAAATTATTTTGTGGACTTTTTCTATGTTTTCGTCGGTAACAGCCTCTTTGGGGCGTCCACTCTGTGCATCGTCCTCGGTGCTCATTTCGCCACTTTTCTACGGTTGATTTTCCAGGTGAAAACTCCGAATAATGTTTATTAAGCGAAGCCTTGGTTTCAACAGTATTTTTTTTTCGCCAAAAAGCAATGCTTTAGTAACACACGAAATTCCTTTTTATCAATTTTTTCCAGGTAACAAAAGTTCTTTCACTAAAAATGCTATAACTCAGATACTAATAGTGCAACAGCTGTTAAATTTATACACGCGTCTTTTGAAGGTTAGGGCTAACTAAAAATCATATGGATTTGATACTAGCAGCGCCATCTACGGATAAACCTACGAACTTTTCATCCCGCCTGTAGGATCATCATTCCTGTAGGATAAGGCAGAATGTTTGTTAGTTTCAGCATATTTTCATTTTATAAAGATATTGGGCAAAGAGTTTCTCTTTGTTTCTGAGAATAAATTGCATTTATTTCCGATTCAGCATTTAAATAAATTAAAATATGTTATGCCGGATTTGGGGTTGGTTGAAGGGAGTTTTCATTTTCGTTGTCCATAATCAGCAATATTTTATCTGTGGGTAATGTATCGTAACGAGAGACGTAGGTTCGGAATTCAAATTCTTTTGCGAAAGCAGTGGAATGAAAACCTATTCCAACTTTCAGTGGACGAAAGGAAGTATTTGAAGTCGCTCCCGGAAATGTTTTCCTTTATTCGTCGATCCATAAGTTTCGAAGTTGGGAGACAAATAAACACCGAAATTGGAGATTGGCCGGCAAGTTGCAGCCGCAGCATCGGCGATACAGCTGCAATCGATATCGTGCTCCATGTACCGGACCCCGACCTCTCCGAGAGTGGCGGAGATGCCACATAACAATAACCCCCGTCGCATAGTCCAGAAGGCTGACATTAAATCTGTAACCGGTCTAGCGTTATGACGACAGAAAATAGTTTCGAAACCGGAGAGTACTACAGTGGCTACTTCGATATACCTACGTATACTGATATATTTTTATTAACCGATGACTGGGGCTCTTCTGGCATCTTTTCGGAGATGTTTGATTCAAAATGCATTAATATAACTTGACCTAACCATTGTATTGAAAGAAAATTTCTCAGTTCGATTCTCCCGTACTGATATCAGGAATACTTCGTATTATGTTGAATAACGTGCATGCACTGGTTTATTTTATTTTATATATTTATCATCATATTCTATTTCCTGGAAATTGCCAGAATACTACATAATCATACGCAATCAATAATCACGATCCGCTAACGCCAACATCTCATCAAAATGAATTTTGAACAATAAAATGAATGAATTTGAATATAATGCTAAATAATATGGTAATGGTTGGTACTTTTCATTGATTCTTTTTTACTTCTTGGTCAGAAGAAAATTTACTTACATACATTCCACATAACGCGTTTTTCATAATCAGATAGTCAGTCAGCTGTTAAATTCTAATGTTTTATATTTAACAGTTTTTCACTAGTCAACTTACGCAACTAATAACTCTTTCGCGTCCATCCACACATTTATTTTTATAATAAAATAAACCATTATTTTTGAATCCACCTACACCATCTTACAAGTATCTGTATAATTTTTTAATGCAGCTTTATACATACGGATATTGGTTTTTGTTTATTTCAGTTATAAGATAAATAGAAACTGCTTCCGCGTATTTAGTAATAAATAGGTAAATGTTCGATACCTGTATGACTTTTACGAAGTTTTTACATTATGAACGAAATTTAAAAATATTCTGGTACATTATGATAATAAAAACGAATGGCTTGCCTATTAGTCATGGTTATTGTTATAAATAATTTGTATTTATGAATATGTGTATTTTATTAACAGTTTTATATGCTTTGCATGTTTATTGTTTTTTAAGTATAGTGTAGTTTGTTTCAAATTCAAATTCTTCGTTGAAAACGTTAAGAATTCTCTGCCATGTTTCTCGAACAACTATGTCAAAAGTGAGTAGTTGGCACGAAAAACAACTTGGCAGCTCGATGATGTGATAAAATCTAATGTTGCAGACATTTCTATTTTCGTTTTAGAGCTTATCTGATGGTTATGACAAATTGCAGTAAATATAAAAAAATCGTGAATCACAAGTGATCCACTTTGTAGATTCAATAACAGCTAACATATGTTACGCTTATTTGCATGTTGGATAGCTGATATAATAATGATGGAATGAAAATTGTTAGGAAGGAGAAGTTATTTTTATTACAAAAAAGAAACACTAAAAACTTTGATGAGCGATTGGTATATAGAATATATGTGACGAAAATATTATCGTAAATAATGTGTTTACTTTCGAGTTAAGTGAAAAATTCTTGGGTTAAAACTAAAATAAATAAGCAGAATTGGGTAACATAAATAGAAATGAGGGTGAATCTACATGTTTAATTTTTACACCAATGTTAAAGGCATTTGTTTCTGTTTGTGCTGTTTAAATATGATTTTATCTATAACAGATAGTTACACTATTCTAACCAAATGTCAACTACTAATATATGTACAATGAAACCAAAGAAAGTTTTTGAAAAGAGAGCAGGGATGAAGTGGCAGTCGACGGGTAAGAAAGAATGAGTTGCCTTCGGGGCACTTAATATTTTATAATTGAGGAATTTGCTTATTGTGCACATAGCATGCAATTGAAGTGTTGTTGTTATTGTTGGAAATGTAAGGCTTCTAGAAGTGTAGGAATAACGATTGACGCGAAGAAGAAGTCTGTGCAGAGTTAGCTAGGTTAGGTTCTTGGAGTGGCAGTGCGCCTGAGGATGAATTCTGTTTAGTGAGAGAAGACCACTCGTTGTTCTACCACATAGTGCTGGCCTAAGTTGCGGTGATGTCAGGATAGGGCGTCTCGTAAATAAAAAACATTTGCGTGTTTCATTCACACCAGCTACTAGTATTGGTGGGCGGGCTGTCTTCCAACCCACACTGTAATCCCAGAGGGTATGGCAGAAGGCCCTCTTTAGTTTCCATCGTGGGAGTGGGTGGGTGGTGGTTAGGGAGAAACAAATGAGATGGACAAATTGAAGACAGAAAGATTATCTGTGGAATATTACTGCCCAAGCTATTGCATGAATGATTATAGGAAACTATAGAAAAACTATGACCACGGCAGGCGGACTCAGACTCGAACCGCTGACCTGGATACTAGAAGCTGTGACCACCAGACCACACCTCTCGGTGTCCAGGGAGGAATAAGTAGCTTTCTAATACAGTGATTAGGATTGGAAATGCATAGAATGCCTGATTATTTGGTTGGAGTTTAAGTGTTGGCAAATACTTACTTATTGTTTAAGGTATTCTACTGTTGCCAATACGCAGGGGTATTTTACCGGGTTTGATTACATTAGGAAATCGTGTGGGCGGCCCCAACTGGAGTGTCTGCCACATTAGTTTTTATATAAAGTCGGTAAGGGTAAATAAGTGCAAAGCTATTATTATAACAGGTGATAAGTAAATTAAATAGATAACATACACAATCAGAAATTCTCCTAGAACAGTTTATTTTGACTAACACTCATTGTCGCTATTCCTTGATGTGGAGTACGTATTATCTAGTTATTGTGCCTATACTTGAAACCTTATTATTACACAGAAGACGAAAAAGTTGTTTATTAAATATATTTTTGTTTGTCATCACTCTCTGACTGGATGGCCTATGGACGAGTAAGAGTTGTTATTAATTTATACGATTGTTCTGTATGTAGTAAGTAAGAATTTTTGAAAATTGTTCGTTAACGTTCAAAGATGGGTCTCGGTTTCAAAGAGAAAAAGAAGGATATGGAGGTGCATCAGTGATGGATTTTGTTGGAAAGTTTGCGCACAGAGGAATTGGCGGAAGGAAAGGTGCAAGTGATTGGAATACAAAGTACGGAATGGCGCATTGCGACAGCGAATGTCTTGCACGTAATGGTCATTTAGCTAGACCGGCGAGTGGACAGACAATTCTTTTCTCAGCCTGTACTTTAAAAGGACTTTCCAGACTTTTAATTAACTCAAAATAAACTTATCGATGAAAAACCATTGGTCTCCTCGATACGACGCATCGCGTCGCATGAAGTCGTTCCGGTCGCTGTGGTCGCCAACCGTCGCCTTTTGTCGCCGAAAGCAATTGGAAGTTATATGCGTCGTTAATTTATTTTATGTTAATTTCTTTTATGGTTCTTTTGATGTTGGTTTTATTAGTTGCTTTACTGCGATATTCGATCGAATTTGTCTTCCAGGTTTTACTATTCAATCTGGACACTATCCAATGCTGGCCGTTGTACCAATGTAGAGAGGTTTGATTTCTCAGAAAATTAACTCCAAACCAAAACTCGCCCCGAGATCTTTACGTTCGTTCTATTTCAGACTGTATTTGTTTTATAAGTGACCTTCACGTTTTAAGAAATGTTTAGTTTAACAATTATTTGCTAGCATTCTAAAAATCACGTAGAAATAAAATTGTATGTACTTATACATAACTATTACGTTTTCTTTAAATATGTTTCACACAATTTATGGTGCAATTCTTTTGTACAAATGTACATATTGAAATTGCATGTCTAATGAAACAAATATTCATCATATGTTTGAGTAATTACTTCAGTGTGTATTTGAACAACTTTATTATTAATATGTAGCTCTTTTTAAAATGATTGTACTCTTGTTATAATAATTAGAAATGTTGTTCTTATTATAATACTTTTAATAATCGATGGTCGTACATTAGTTTTAGATCTCAATATATTGTCAACTTTTTAAATATTTAACAAAAAAAATAACAAAAGTGGCGAAAAAGGTAGATAGGTTGGTGCAGTTGTTGTAATTCATTGCGAGTAACTGTCGCATTGCTGTGTTTCCTTTTCCGTCGTCTCATCCTAATCTAATTGTCATTCATTTCTTGTCCGCACTTCTTTCCAGACTATAGGTCTTAATTTTAAGTTGCCGACACAGCTGTGACGGTGCGGTGCGGTGCGGCGCGACGCGGAAACGGCCAACGGTGCCATTCTCGGCACCAACTACGGCACTCTGCTCTCCTCTGGTTCTCTGCTCTGCTTGCCTATGTACGTAACAGTCGCCGGGTCGAGTGCGCATAATCAAATATGCGAGGCACGGTCGATCCTTCTTCTAATTAGGCTAAAAGCTAGCTAATTCTTTTACGCCTTGAGCTAGCAGTCTTCAATGTAAATAAAAACAGAAAACGGAAAATTCTTTCCCGCAATTGAGACCAAGTCGTCATAGTTTTACCATTCACACCGTTTACATCTTATGACCAGATCATTATTTAGAAAGGGTACGTTGTTCTTGTCCATTCAGAAATTTACGGTTTGAGAAATCGAAAGTAATACCACCTCACTAAAACTTGTGTTAACTGAAAAGAAAAATTTCGGACAGCAGATCCATATTGAATTATTTTCCGTTTACCTATATATATTAAGGATGAAAATCTAAGTACACTTCACAAAATTGTCTTTTGAAGAAGTTCATTACTGTACAGAAGGTTCCAAGAAATCATATTACAGTAGTTGAATTTCCTGGAATAAATTTTTCTGCCTGATGTTATATTTAAAGTCCTTCTTGGAGCAGGTTACTAAATAATCAGGTATTTTCTCAACAATTTAGTTTAGCTTTTTGAAATATTAAAAATTGGGCATTAAAAGGAGACATCGTTTTGTTTTTTGGTGTCGTGGTTTCGTGGAAACAATTTACGGATTATAATATCGAGATCAAAATTTAATCGATACGGATTCGAAGCATCTCTGAGCTCGTCTTCAAACATTCCGAACGCCGCGGCCTAAATGTTAGTCCCATTTGCACCGTCACGTTTCGAAAATTTGAAGCGTGCTTATTACCCGGCCGCCATCTCCCACCTCCAAGCGTGGCAATTTCTTCTTAAAACCGTCGAAAAACAGAACAAATTTCTAGCCACGTGTACCGGTGGACGTTTTAATAAACATTCCTCCCTTGTTTGCCATAAAAACGACGCCATCGTATGCCGATTACTTCGCGTACCAGCAATATTAACCTCCGAAGCGTTCGTATATGACGACATCGAAATGGCGATGACAGCTGCGAAAGGTAAAACGAGACGACGCCTTAATAATCACCGAGAGGAAGATTGCTTTTGTTTTGTTAAACATCTTTAACCGATGTGTTCGTTTCATATCCTTCGTTATTGCGAATATTTTGGTGGTTAATATAATAATACACTAGGGTAGTCCCAGAAATACCCGACCTAATTAAGAAAACGCAAAAATTTTCTGTAAAAAATATCTTTATATCTCTGCATAGTCTCCTTGTAGCTTTATGGATTTTTTCCATAATCGAAACCCCTATTTAAAGTGGGCAAAATTATTATTATCGAGACATTTTTGAAGTTTGGATACATAAAACGATTCGAGGAGTCTAATTCTGGTGAATAGGGTGCGTAAGAAAGCAATTCGAACATTAACTCATTGATTTAAAACGAAAACACTCATGAAAATTCAGCTTTACAATAGAGGCGCTGTACCCAGGACTATTTTATCTGTAATTTTGAAATAAAAATATGTAGTCATGCGGGATATCATGTTCAAATTCTGCAAATAAAGCGTCAATAGCAGGTACATGTTGTTCGGATTTTGTTTTTTTTTATCTATAACATTACCAGTTACCAAGTTGTTTCACCAAAACATGATAAATTTCCAACAACAACAAATTTCTGACTTCTGGTTTGTATTTACAGACGATTTGCAGGTTAGATTAGTGTTAATTAATATCATTGGATATCGTTTTTTTAATACTTATAAGTCTTTGTAAAATAATGTTGAAATCAAGTCTTCAGTTATCCAAAAGTAACTCCATAAACAGATACTTAGCAATTGTCATTGTTTAATATACGTATGTATATGGTAAACATTGTCCTTTTAATTTTTTATCGCAACACTCAGAAGGACCGCGATTATTTTGGAAACCGCTGTTAATATGAGCCAATGAAACGAAAAAAGGATCTAATTCGTGTTTAGCTTTAAATCGTTCAATAACAATTTTCTAATCGTTGTTTGATTAATAAATAACGATATAATGATTATTGATAATAATTTCACCTACAACGATGAGTAACTTCTTGAAGCAGGAACATAAGAAAGTAATATCGCTAGAGGAGTTCCACGAAGTGGTTGATGTTAAATAGTAGGAGCCGTGTAATATGATAACTCGCTCGATGAAGAGCAAACGGCGCTCGTTCCTGAATAAGATTCAATTAAAACGCGACTAATTGAACTGTAAAGATGGTTCGGCTTTCAGAAATAATTTGAATATAAGAAACATTTGAAGGGAAATATTCTACTTTACTTTCCTCTGTACTTTACTCTCTGGAATGTGAAACATGCTGAATCGTTGGAATAGATGTTGTTTAATTGGCACGTTCTGTAAAAACGTCTTCAAACATTTTCAATGATAATTTTATTGGGTAATAAAGTTTATTGAATCTCATCTAATTGACTTAAAAATAAGTCTAAAAATGAAATCAAATTACACAAAAAACTGCTTTTGTCAATTGATTGAAAAACAAGGTTTCATTTTATAGCAAGCATGAATTTGAGCACGAACATTTAAGTTACGAAATTACAATTTCCGTGAAACTTTTCCCACTGTTACTGTTGATGTAAAAGAAAACCCCAATAATTTGTTACGGAAATAACGTTTAGTCTTTTAGTCTCCCTTGCAATTTCCCCCCTTCTATCATTTTCCCTTTGGGTCCCGTTTTTGCTTCTTTTAGTCAAATTTTTCCTGTGTTTTCCAGATATTACTTACGTGTTTTTGGATCTCACTTTTCCAGAAATTATGGCAAAATATAATCGTAGTAGATTATTTAAGGACTATCTGAATTATCATATCTCATATATAGAAAGTAGAAAACACATATATACAAGAAAGAGAACTAGAAGAATTAGAAAGGCAAAAAAATATAAAAATGAAGAAAATGTGAAGGGACGTGTCATAAAGAAGATTATATCAGAAAATGAATTGACGAAAAGTGTGGAATAAAAGAGCCTAAAAAATTATAGAGAATGTTATCAATGATATAATAAAAAATAATTGATAAGTACATAAATAGTTTTTTTAACAACCATATTAAAATGTTATCTTCTTTTACTTAAAATACTTAATACTTATAATAATCTTTTACATCTGTGAATCTCAAAGTCTAATAAATAGACCTTTAGGTAATTTAAAAACGTTGTCTAAATGTTACATAACAAGCTAGCTGTGATAATTGAATAATTTTAACATTAGTACTAGTTACTTAACAGCAAGAATTAAAAAAATGTATTAATAAAATAATTTTCAAAGTGTTTTTAACGTTACTTAATTTTTTTTTAAACGAAAATGAGTTTACATTCTTCGATTTTGATCGTAATTTTGCGATTAGAACAACTGGCAAAAGTGTCAGTCTTCTACAATCCGGAAGCCGTTCAGAGTCAACTAATTTTATTATGTAGATGAGATTACCTTGCAAATTTTTTTAAATTCGAATTCCTCACTTGGCACGTTTCAGGTCGTGTCTGTTACAATACTGTTAAAAGCAACACATTTTAACTCCTTTGTTTCATTTTATGACGTTCGTTTGCACAGTATGGAACAATTTTGGTAGTTCTTTATATTTAATAAAATCTGAGAGCTTTGATGTTGAGGTTGCTCCTGAAAACGATGGTTCTTTACCAATTTTTGGAATTATATTCCGCAAAAAGAAAAACGAGACCCTTTCCGTCATAGTCGTTTTTCTCAGAAAATGTTTGACACAGACACTCAAATATTGGCACAGTAATAAATCATATAGAATCGCTTATTTTCCAACATTTAGACTCATACTTTTTGAAAATTCCAGTTTTTTTACGAATACTGAAAAAGTAACACACAGAAATTGATGTTTGTGATTATACATGTGTACTGTATATACATGTCTAATTTTTTTTATCCTCTTTATATGTTACCCCTAGTGTTCTTAATTATATTATATTATAGATATTTGAAACTAGCAAAAGCAATTTTACTAATAAATGTTTTGTTTTTGTTGCAGGTGAGCATTCCGAATGTATTCTTCTTACAAGTCATCAAAAAGTAAGATAAGTGTAACAGAACGATTTCTTTCGATATTTTGTATCTTAACGTGTTTGCGAAATTGTAATAAAAACAAAATAATGGAAAACAACTCGAATATAGACCAGGAATACGATTCTGTGCTTCAAATCGAGGAAACCGTTCCCAAATGAACCTTCTACAATATTTCGTTATACAAACAGCAGAAATAATGCTTCCAGGTTAGGAAAGCAACAATATTTATTCAGCCAAACTCCGCATATCCGGGCTTTTGTGAACTGCACCGGACGCCTTTCCTTGTATCGTCGTATATATTATTATCTGTTTTAAGCAAAAACCACGCAGTTAATCCATATAAATTCAGTATAATTACATACATTTTTTTTAATTATTGCGTTACAAGTAATTTGAATGGCAATAGTTCATTATTAAATTATGTTTTATGAATTTTCTATATTATTACCTACTGATATTTTATTACACCACTATATCGTAATATCAGTAGAAGCCCGACCGTCTTAGTACTATGGTAACTCCGATTACAGATGTCGTAGCGGTCATAGGAATAATTACTCGACATTAATCCACATTAATTATATCAAAAGTGTTAAATAAATGGTAGTAGATGTAATACGAAAATGTAATTTTTTAATGAGATATTTGACATTCAATTCAAAGAGAATGATATAATTTTTGATCTATTAAATTTTAGTGTTTGTTTTCACGTCTTAGGTAAAGTATATTTGTTTAAAAAATTGATGTGAAAAGGTTCACTCGTCACCCCTACGGTAGTGCAATAGCCATTCTTACTTATAATTGAGTGGGCTGCAGTTTACATGGGATCTCTGTTCTTTGCTTCGCTATTCATTATGAACGCAACAGGCTTACCGTTCGAGCTCGCTATTGGTTACATTGATTGATCGCTGTAATTGTCTATTGTTCTTTCTGCTTTGTTCGACTATTTTGCCAACCGTAATTGAGGCCGGTGTTTTCTCATCTTCGCAAATCGTTATACGACACCATCGTCATTTTCTAAAGAAGATTTTTTTATTCTTTCGAAGTCCGAAGCAATTCGCAGCACCAGCACTACGATTATCTTACATCCAAAAGAGTGTAAATTATAATAATATAGAAAGTCTAGAAAGCAATAGCAGCTCTTTCAGTAATTGGCTATTACGTTGTAAACGATAAAATATTGCTTAATAGTAAGAGTTTCATAATAGAATATTTACTAGTAGACCGTTTACATAATTAGTAATTTCTTGGGCTGTGGTGGTACACACGCTGGAAGATGTGATGGAGCTAAAGCTAAGACATGTAGTGATTGTGCTTAAGATACCTGTTGAGGTGGAGAAGTCCTGTGGAGCCAAATCCGTACATTAGGGTGGGTGCGGAACAGGTTCAAATTTCAATTAACGGAAAGCTTCTTCGTAACAAATTTTACGATAATTTAATTACTTGATAATTTAGCCTCCTCGTTCTTTAGACATGTCTCTCAGTAGTAGCAGTATAATTCTGAAATTGGTGGGATAAATAGAGAATTTATTATTGTTACCTAATTTAAGGTTAGTTAAGTAACCTATGCTAATCCGACACTACAAAATTTTAAATAATTTTTGTGATCTTTTTCTTATTTCCTATTCTTCAGTGGTAATAAACCAAGTAATATATAAATGTATTTCTTAATAATCTGTTGTACAAATGAAAATTTTTGGAAGTAATTGTTAGGTATATGCGTTTTTGAACTCGAAAACAATCATAGGAATTTCCGTGGAGTTGCAGATTTACAAAAGGATTCGTATTACTTTTGTTTCTTACACCGTAAATAATAGAAGGGGATTTATACGTTGCAATACTAGACTCGTCCTTTCTACTATAATTAGTTGAGTTTCTGGTTCTTTTGTATGTTCAACAAACATTCATGAAGTCTGGGACTGTTGCTACATTGCAAGATCCACATAAAACCTAAGGGTATTTTGGCTGCGCCAACATTTCGTTGCCTTTAATAAGGCTTTTTCGAGGACAGGTGTTATTATTCGCCAGCATAAAAGCTTATTACTAGCGCATACAAACGTTCGTTCATGTAAGATAACGGTAGAAATTTCAGCTGGTGTGTTGCTGCCATTTATGGGTCTTTTGAAAAGGAAGCGCTGAAAGACAGACATTTTCAAAATAAGAAAAAAAGGAAGAGCAAGACGAAGCACAACCCTATAAGGATTAACATTTGAAATAACTCAGTTTCAAAAGAGAAATGCTCTCACGCCTCGCTGTGCATTCGTTAATTCATAATTAAAAGCGCCGGCAAAATCCCCCGGAAGCTGTTATCTTCTCTTGAAAATTTTGCAAACGTTTGGTGAAAAAGAAAGTGTTAGCTAAGAGCGACTTCACTGTCCTTTTTTGCTCTTATTTCCGAGAGCCTGCGGAGTTCATAATCCGTTAAAGTTAATATTTATGTGTTGTTGATGAAAATATCTCCGGGTAGATAAAGTTCAATCCCATCTATGCCAGTCTTTCTTTCATATTCGCTGTCCCATCAAAATTTAAGCAGCATCAGCACCTTACAAAAATAAACTGACAGGTTCAGTAGATAATTTTTAGAAAGGATTCATTAACTGTTATTATTTTTATTTGAAAGTGGAAATATGGTAATGTTCCTGACTTTATAACATAATACTCTTATTTTTTAAAAATAGTTATTGACTTAATCTTCCATAATGTACAATATGATTAATATTATTAGGTTTTTGGGAGCTACAAATGTTCGTTCGTTGCAAATGCTTGATTTCACAGTGCTCCATTTGCTCGCTCCAGTTAAAAATGAGTGATTTACAAGTTGCAGGCGCTGCGTTTATTTTAATGGGATATTGCTTTAAAAAATTGAAGAGAAGGGGTAACAAACGATGGTGACAAACAAATTTACGTAGAGAAAGAAGTGTCAACGGTGGAGAGACTACTGAACATATTAAAAAAATAGGAAATTAGGGGGCAGTACAGAACCTTTATTCGCATGTCTCCCACGGATTTCGAATTATTACTTAATTTAATTGGACCAAAAATTATGAAAAAGGATACACATTTCCGAAAAGCTATATCAGTAGGTGAACAGTTGTCGCTAACGCTGCGTATCTGGTAGATTCTTTCACAGACGTCCACTAAGCATAGCTTAATAAAGATAATAATATTTTGAACGATCAATTAGATGTAAAAAGTTCTCCTTTACTAAATGTCAATATCTAAATCCCCCACCATAATAATTAGTAGATATGTATAGGTAGTTACTAATCACAAGTTCTTCACCTGAAGAAGCTTAAGTTAAGCGAAACAATTGTAGTGAATACAAATATAAAGCTTGAAATTTTTTGTTTTTCAATTTTTTAAAATTACGAACAAGGCTTCCACAATCAACATCTTATATCCCTAACTATTTATGAACAGTAATTTAATTTAGGCTTTCCTCTGTCTCTTTTACTCTTATTTCTGTTTCTCTTACAAATAAGCAAATTTTGATTAACATTAATTCATCCCTCGCGCTACTAAACTAAAATCATTTGCATTAATTTTGTGTAGTTTGGAATCCCCTTTATCAATAAAATGGTGGCACTATCGTTATTGTGTTTAATATAATAATTTAATAACTTATGTAAAATTCCATTTTAATCATTTGCGACTTAATAATCAGTAATAAAATTTGATAAATATGAGTATGACACATAATAAAATATATTGACAATAATTTCCACAACTTTTATTTTTCAGTTTATACGAAATTGTCGCAATTATTTTATATTGGTAGTATTATTAATTGGCTATTATTTTATTAATCAACTTATACTGCTCATTCTACATGCAAAGTTCATAAATGAAAAAATTGAAATTCAACTTACTTGTGTAACAAATAGATTAATAGTATTATTTATTTTGTGTAGGCATGCAGTATGTTGATGTTAATTCTCACTACTCCATTTATTGAATCAAAATAACATAAGGCAATAAATCAGCAATCTTTAACGTGATTAAATTTATAACTGCAGCATGTTGTGAGTGGTTTACAATCTTCAGATTTCAGCGAATGTAATAAAAAGAATAAAACGAGAGGCGGAAAATCAATCTAGATAACAACCACGAAACGTCGATTTTTTTCCAATCGAACTGAGACGAAGATTGAAGTTGAAAAAGATTCGGACAAGCGTTTGTAACGTGCAGACGTAAAGAGCAGAAAATTAAAAGTGAAGCTTAAAAGCGATGAGTGGCAGCCGTGGCTCGCTAACAAGATAAATTGTTTGGGCCTAGAACTGGGAATTGTGGGGTTGAAATCACTGGCCGCGCATTCGAAATCTTGAATGTAGATGTACAACGGAACGGAGCAGCCCTAACGTTTATGGAAAACAACTATAATGAAATTATTAATGAACTTGAGGTCGAGTCCGGAAAAGAAAAATGAAACCGTTACTTACCCTAAATTAGATTCATACACAGCGAATGCGGAGTTTGATTGTGAAACGACCTCCAGGGAGGTCAACCACAAAATTAACAATAACTAGAGGTATTTAAAGTACCTAGTTTAATTGGATTATTATACTGTTGAAAAGCTGACATTAGGTCAACCTCAACACAAAATTTTACAACGAAAATATGTAGGAAAAGAAAAATGAAACCGTTACTTACCCTAAATTAGATTCATACACAGCGAATGCGGAGTTTGATTGTGAAGCGACCTCCAGGGAGGTCAACCACAAAATTAACAATAACTAGAGGTATTTAAAGTACCTAGTTTAATTGGATTATTATACTGTTGAAAAGCTGACATTAGGTCAACCTCAACACAAAATTTTACAACGAAAATATGTAGGAAAAGAAAAATGAAACCGTTACTTACCCTAAATTAGATTCATACACAGCGAATGCGGAGTTTGATTGTGAAGCGACCTCCAGGGAGGTCAACCACAAAATTAACAATAACTAGAGGTATTTAAAGTACCTAGTTTAATTGGATTATTATACTGTTGAAAAGCTGACATTAGGTCAACCTCAACACAAAATTTTACAACGAAAATATGTAGGAAAAGAAAAATGAAACCGTTACTTACCCTAAATTAGATTCATACACAGCGAATGCGGAGTTTGATTGTGAAGCGACCTCCAGGGAGGTCAACCACAAAATTAACAATAACTAGAGGTATTTAAAGTACCTAGTTTAATTGGATTATTATACTGTTGAAAAGCTGACATTAGGTCAACCTCAACACAAAATTTTACAACGAAAATATGTAGGAAAAGAAAAATGAAACCGTTACTTACCCTAAATTAGATTCATACACAGCGAATGCGGAGTTTGATTGTGAAGCGACCTCCAGGGAGGTCAACCACAAAATTAACAATAACTAGAGGTATTTAAAGTACCTAGTTTAATTGGATCATTATACTGTTGAAAAGCTGACATTAGGTCAACCTCAACACAAAATTTTACAACGAAAATATGTAGGAAAAGAAAAATGAAACCGTTACTTACCCTAAATTAGATTCATACACAGCGAATGCGGAGTTTGATTGTGAAACGACCTCCAGGGAGGTCAACCACAAAATTAACAATAACTAGAGGTATTTAAAGTACCTAGTTTAATTGGATTATTATACTGTTGAAAAGCTGACATTAGGTCAACCTCAACACAAAATTTTACAACGAAAATATATATAAGATACCTATGTATATAATTTGGGTTCAACGTAGACTGTGTTTAGAGCTTTGTTATTTTGCGGGCGGTCAATTATGTTTGTTTCATATTAAGTAATAATAAAAAATAAAATTTCGATAGATGGAATAGTTTTGTGTAGGTGTAAAGTCGATTTTTGAGGTTGGTTGTAATAGGCGATCTGAAAATGTTGAAACGAGCAACGGATGGCCGAATTGATTGTGCCAAGACGAGCTTACAATCGGCCCCAGCGCGACTCCAATTAGGGATATTCATTAAATTAGCTGAGAGAAACCCGGCTTTAAATCATTAACAAATACTGATTGCCATGGCTGCCGCGCGGCTTGCTACGATGCGGCGGTGTACAATGTCTCCAATTAAGGGAACAAACCCGATCCGCGAGAGTCGACCATAGCGAATGCTCCTAAAAAACGCCCCCCCCCCTTCCCATTACACTCTACTAATTAAACCAAACGAGCTACTATTTAAACAGGGACGAAGAAGGTTGTTCGTTTGACAGTTTGTTGTGGACATTTATTATTGAAATGGATATACGTAGATAGTACATCCAGCGACAAGTTTATCAGCGGCACATTATTTGAAATGAAAACAAAAATTTTCAGAAGATTTTTTATCCGTTTCGACATTTATTTTTAATTATTAAATTAAAGAGTAGGTACAGTGGCTGGCACCTAAGGAGATTCAGCGACGGTCAGATTGATAGGTAGCTAGGCGGAAACTTTTAGCATAGCAATAAATGAAAGAGCCAATAAGAATGTAGCTGGACCGAAGCATTAACTTGTAGTTCAGCGGCGCGTATCATTGTGAGAAAAAGTACTGAACACGGAAAATAAGTGAATTCATTCAACTGATTTACTTACTCTAACAACTTCTTCTCTACTCTGCTAATTTGCAAGTATTTGCTACTACGCTACCGAACCTTGCTGAGCAGTTGTCATTCTGCCTACCGGCCGATTACTCTCGCCCTAAAGGGGCTAAGCTTTGCTAGTGCGCATCCGATGATTTATGGCTTTCGAATCTCATTAGGTGCTGGGCACTGTATATACCTATTCGAATCGTTTTAGCCTAATTTTTATACATGCATCATTTTATTATCTAAATATTAATATTTACAGAAAATCGAATATAGCTAATGTCAACACTGATGAAAATTTAAAAAGGTAATAATTTAAATAATGTTTATATGAAAACTTATGATATTATTAAGACGAAGGTTAAAATGATTAGTTTGTCATTGGCAAAGTTTGTTACAGATGGTTTACTTATAAACATCAAAAGCTCCTGCTGTACAGGTTTGAAAAAATTTAATGAGAATTATATTATAAAACATAAAAATAAATAAGAAAACTGCATTCACAACATAAATATCAGGAATAAAAACAGAAGAAGAAGTGTTATTATTACTATTGTATTTAGAGTATTCTGTTATTACACAAAAAGAATAGAAAACCCATATCCATCTAACTTGATATTTTCTGGCAAATTATACTCAGTGCAGTTGATGTCAAAAAGTTATTGGCATTAACAATTTCTACGGTTTGAAACGACAATTCAATTGTTAAATAAATCATAGTTTTGTAAGACTTCAAGATCGTTATGTGAATTTATTCGTTTTATTACATCACTGCGGTAAACAATGATAGTGAAGGCGCTCACATTTGAAGGAAAATCCTCGATTTAATTTCTATTTACTCAAATGGTTTTGTAAAGTTCGTATTAACCGAGAAAAAAGCAAACATTTATGTACTCACGTAAAGGTACTTTATAAACATATTGGTATATATAAAGTTTTTTTTAAGGATAGGTACTTTTTGTGAGTAAACATGTTTTATTCATCTCCTTTAGAATCGTTATGCACATTGGGAATTTTGATTGAATTCCAACTAATCTGGAGTGTCAAGTGATTTGACGGAAACGGTATAACACCGTCTCGTGTTTACACTTGCAGATTTCGCACAAATCCCAACGTCGTCGCAGATACATCAGTTTACCTCATTGACTGTTCAAATACGACTTCGACACATTAATAATTTAACTTGACTCGTCATTTTGTACATACCTCCTCCGTAGATACGGTACATACTAGAATGTAAATCGCGAGAACGAGAGTGATAGATGCATGTATAAGAGGAGCACAGTTACGGAGGCGTAATTAGTCTTCTGACCTGTTAATGCATGGTAGTTAAATTGTTCCAGATTGCTATGAACCCGTCGGTCGTTGACGGGACGGACGGAATAGTCGGAGTGCTTCTAGATTAGCGGTAGCACTTGCATGCGCTACCTGAGCAACAGCACTTAACTGGTAGTACCTGCTCGGTGAATTTAATTGCGTTTTGCCACCTTTGCCGTAGCGAACAAAAAACCGTATCGTTGCAGAAAGGGACAAAAGGAAAGCTCACGCGTCAAATTATCCTTCTGGTTGTTGGAATAAAAGTAAAGTGGCGTTGTTCTGCACTTGTACGCCAGAGAAAAAATAAAACAGTACTATAAAAAGTAGACCCGTTATACTTAAAAAATAAATTAAAGAAATAGAATAACGTAGGTATATAATGAAAGAAAGTAAGTGATGCTTCTAAAATGGATATTTTAAAAAGGTTGATAATATCGTCTGAAGTTTATTCGTGATAGGTACTCTGTTTTATCTGGGGATCTATACGACACTGTATCTTTAGTATAGTAAGTATTTAAATGTCTACAGTGGCCGGCACCTAAGGAGATTTCATGCGCAGTGGCAAAGTCTAGTTCCTTTAGGGCGGGGGCTAATCGACTGGTAGGCAGAATGATAACTGCTCAGAAAAGATCAGTAGCGTAGTGGAAAACAGTTGCAAATTAACAGAGTAGAGAACTGGTTGTTTGTGAAGAAATAATAAACTTACAACTACTAACCACGATATTCTTTTATCGCCGTCATATTATCAAGTTTTGTTCGTTCTGCATTATTTTGTTTGTAAATAACTTATTTCTATGCATAGGTACCTAATAATCTGTAAATTAGGTTTTATTCCTAGATTTATATAATTAGCTACTTATAACCGTGATTTTCTCCTTATGTTCATGATGATAGTGAGATTTTAATTGTTCACTTCGCATACATCATTAAAATCCCATTAGGGTAAGTAAATCAGTTGAATGAATTCACTTGTGTTCCGTGTTCAGTAGTTTTTCTCTCAGTGATACGCGCCGCTGAACTACAAGTTGACCCTTCGGTCCAGCTATATTCTTATTGGCTCTGTGATGTTTACTCATTGCTTTATTTGGTTGATTAAATTCGATAAATAAAGTATATAAGTATCTAATTCGAAAATAATGAATATATTTTCTTCTTAATAGGCTTTATTTGTGGTGTGTAAAGCCAGTAACAACATTTTGCCCCAGGTTTCCCTTTCAACAAAACAGTATTTACGTTTGAATTGTTCTGTTTACTTTTGAAAACTTAGGTAGATAGATAGATAGATAGATAGATACATTAATTCGTTCCCCGCAAATAAAATTAATTTGTAGTCCGATTATTCAAATCTAAAGATAGTATATTTCTACCAGATTTCAAACAAGTGCTTCTTATTAGAGGGGTTTGTTACAAAGTAAAAGCTTTTGAAATTTCCTTTGTTGTGAAAAGCTACTAGTCTCTAAAACTGGGATAACTAATTAGCAGACATCTTGACTTACTTCCCCATACAATTTTTGTAATTTAAAATATGTCTTGAATCTGTTTTATGGAAATATTGTTGTGTAAAAGATTACAAAAATGGCTGACGGTTAATCGAGTGATATTAACACTTAATCAAATTAGAATTTATAATTTTTGGATAACGTATCTAAAGTAGTGTGTATACCTATACATCTGCACATCTATACATAGAATTGAAGAGTCTGTCTGTAATATCGAAATAACTGCACCTTATAAGCTGATACGGTTATTTGAATACTTTTAAATCACAAACAGCTCATAAAAGTATGTTTGTCTGCCTCCTCGGGTTAATTTTCGAAATGGCTGAATGGAGGGATGAAATATGACTACTTAGTTTTACGTGAGAGTATGGATGTACTGCTTCGATATGATTAAAGATTTGAAATGTTCATTGGATCTTTTCTCTAAAATCTTCTTGTTTGACCGATGTTGACGTTTGCAAGTTCCAGTTGCTACATTTTTGTTTTTCTCTTTTAATGCATTGTATAAAAGTA
This sequence comes from Agrilus biguttatus, assembly GCA_963921985.1. NCBI lineage: Eukaryota > Metazoa > Arthropoda > Insecta > Coleoptera > Buprestidae > Agrilus > Agrilus biguttatus. Next base: position 35,466,378 of record OY998117.1, read on the forward strand.
TTAAGTTTTATTACTATTTTTCTGAACAGTTTATTTCTTTGTAATTATATTAAATAGGTAATAAGTTTTTAGCAAAGTGTTTGGTCTCCGTCTAATTTTTACGATTTTAACGATATTTCCCTTCTACTTTCATGAAATTAACATTTTACAGCTCCTCATTTCGTAGGAATTTAATAAAATATATTCTCGTTCCAGAAGGGCATCTATAAATTTTATAAGTATCGCATTAAATCGGTTTAAATTCCCTTAACATATCCGTAACGGGTTGGATCGTCTGTCGTTAATTAAGTGAAATTACGTATAATGCCTTCATAGGTAGGTAAGTTACTGAGATAGCATGTTGTTCGCAGATATCCATTCTTAAATTTTCTCATTACCATGGTTCCGTAGCTCCTTTGTGCTGCCTCAGTAAATTAGTAGTGCAGTGATAAACGAGGGAAAAAGAAAACGGCAACGATAATAGATACAACGCCCTCATAAGCAAATATTGTACAGAGCGTGCCTGGTATCGTTCATAAGTATAGTGATTACTCGTTTCCACGGCGCGTCGCAGCGCCGCGACCGTGGCGTCGCCGTCTCGAAAATGGCCGTAAATTCAGTGTAGATAAGCCCTCGAAATGGATGGTATGTCTGCTTGTGCAGTAAAGGGCTCGCGAAATACGCGGTGTTCTTTAGCTGCCGGAATGCTAAGGAATTCATTTTCTAGCTCAGTTTCCTATAAAACGAGTTGGCGTATGCATCTTCAGTGCCCTTGGGCGTGATAATTACCATCGCAGGCGTTGTTTTGTTGGCAGAATCTTTAGACTTGTCTAACTACCTGCTTGCTTTACTTGCTCGATCTTGACTTCAAGCGCAACTTTATTATTACATTAACTGCCATGCGAATCAAAACTACCTTCTTTCAACAAACTTATTGTTTAACCTTCCTTACCTTAATTCATTAGTATCTACTGAAACTAAAATTGAGTCTATTTAACACAAATTAAGAGAGTTACATGTATAATACTAATCCTTGAAAACTCTCAACATCGTTTTATTATTCCAAAGATTTACAATAAGTTAGATTACGAAGGTAAATAATGGAAAATGATTTGGCAATAACCTTACAAAGAAGCAATATAAGCAAATATATGACCAAAAGATTATTCTCAAATTCGACACATATCAGCAGTTATAATTTGAGAATTTGTTTTTATTTTTATTCTTTATTTGACGGACCATCATCATCATAGAGTCATTAGTCCGGAACTTGGTTGAACACGCAGCTCCACTTCTTCCTGTCCTGAGCCAATCCTCCAATAGGCCCTGCTTTACCGCTCTTTACTCCAATTTCTGCTTCTAATATGTCTCTAACCAACTCTTCATGTCTTACCATTCTATCTCTCCTTTTCTATATTGACTTCCATTACGCCCTCTTTATAAGCTCACACTTATAACTTTTTCTCTCCATGGTATTTTCATTTGCCACATATATATATACTAGTTGACCCTCTAAAGTGGCAGCTGCAGAAATAACCCTTATATGAATGTGTAAAACAAGTAGATACGTATATTTATGAGCAATAACCTCGATAAAGTAACTCACATTGCAGGGTTCTTTACGGTCGATATATCGGCACTGATAACATTATAAATGGGCCATTTCGAAACCTTTTAAGCATGAAACGTGTTCCGTTTATGAAATATACCTATCAAAGATATGTTTGGACATAAAAAAGAACGTGTCGAAATCATTAACTTTACTTATGTACCTCGCATACCAACCACTGTAGAAATATAATAAAACCACTATATTAATTCCCCATGATTGATAAGAAATTTAATTCGAATAGTTTCTACTGTAACATTAAATTAATTTGGAGCTGTGCAATCTCCAAAAGTGACTTTTTTCTCGTAACAACCCTGTCTGTCTGTCCGTTTTTTAAACCAAAATAACTTCTCTATGATATGGAATTTTCGGTTTGGTTTGGCCGATTTGATTAGATATTGTGGTTGTTTTATTTTAATTTCGTGGTTTGAATTTTTTTTGGCTGTATTCTTTATCGTTCGACTGAAAACTTAATTAGCATACACTCTATCACTAATAAAAGTCGCACTCTCGAATAATGCGGTAAGAAATGAATGAATGCGTCATTACTTTGTTAAGTGAAAGCCTCCTTCAACCACAACAACGTTTCGTCGTCGTCGTCATCACCGACGTTGACGACGCCGTTACTATTTCTGTACGGAATTTCTCGCGAGCTTGCTTCGGAAGTGTAGTTTTCCGACTGGCATAAGTAGATAAGGGTAGGCTTCATGTTTGCACAATAAAGCGGTTAATGAGGGGATGCGAGCTAATACATTGCTCCCTAGTTTCCACTTCAGGTTCGGCTGCGGTATTATGAACGACGTTCCACGACGGCCTTCTAATAAGCATCTCCTCAGTCTGATACTTTCATTTATAACCATGTTGTTCATGTTCTTTATATCGGTCACACAGTGTTACGAAATTGCTACGTGTGTAAGTTCGTCAACCACATTGGATATTTCGTCGCCAAACATTTTCCACGTACCTATTTATTTAAAATAGAACTTGCTAATTTGAAATTGGTATTAACCCGATAAGGTTTTATGCTTTTGATACTAATTCTAAAATTTTATCATCAAGTACCAAGACATCCGCTGTTTATTATATATTACCCCAGTAATACAATTTAGGGTAATCGGTGGTGATTTGTAACATTCCATTAATTCAAACTATCAAAACTCTTGATAATGACCGGATAAGATCGAAACAATATTGTCGAGATAACAATAAATGTGTTGAAACGTTCAAGTTGTTTATTTTTGAATTCCATTAATTTATTTGAACTATCCATTATTTAGCCTTCTTGTCGCGATTTTATTTTTTTAAAATATGAAAAATGGGACTCAAATTTAATTTTTAAAGCATCTGAAGTTTCAATTGCTAAATATACCGGAAATGAAGCTTCAGTTTGTCGACTGAATTTTAGTTTAGAATGTATTAGAATGCGTGAAATGTTCAATTGACAACTTTGTTGTCTAGTCCCAATACGAAAATTTGCGCATAATTCAAAACTAAAGTACAGTGGCTAGCACCTAAGGAGATCCAACGACGGTCAGATTGACAGGTAGCTAGGCGGAAACTTTTAGCATAGCAATAAATGAAAAATATACCTGGACCGAAGTGTCAATTTGTAGTTCAGCGGCGCGTATCACTGAGAGAAGAACTACTGAACACGGAACACAAGTGAATTCATTCAACTGATTTACTTACCCTAACAACCCCTTCTCTACTCTTTTAATTTGCAACTATTTGCCACTACGCTACCGAACCTTGCTGAGCAGTTATCATTCTGCCTACCGGCCGATTATCCCCGCCCTAAAGGGGCTAAGCTTTGCTAGTGCGTATCCGATGATTTATGGCTTTTGAATCTCCTTAGGTGCCGGGCACTGTATGTTAGTGTGATGAGCTAACTGGGTCTTTTGCTACTTTGGACTTGAGGAGTCAGTGTGTCTCTTAAGATAGAAAGTTTGAAGTGACTAAAAACAGTATGATATTTAAAGTCACACTTTCCTCTGTTTCAACCACTGTTTGTTGGTTGTTGCTTCTGTTAAGTCCCTACTCAACTCTGAGCTCCATACTTCTCCCTCTGTTTGGATGTTGCCTTTCTTTCTTTCTTCCTTTACGAAGGAAAACGTATAAATTGGACCTCGGCTTCTCTAATTTGCCATTTGCCACTGTTTGTTATTCGGCGCCGCGCTCTTTGCGCTCCCGTCGAGAACGGAACACCGAATGCATGGCTAATATTCCTTCTTTCCTCCCTTTTTGTAAATTGAATCTATTTCGGTACGGAAATCGACCAAACTGCTGTTGTTTTTCCTTCTACGGTGTTCTGGAAAAATAAAAAGAAAATACGCTCGGCTGTGTTATTAACAACGGTTTACCAACCTAATATTTTCTTACACAAAAAATTGGATTTTTATCTTTTATTTTCTAACAACGAATGTTCTTCTAAAACTACATATCGTGCTATTTGAGTGTATGTTATGTGAACGTTGTGAAGATGAACGGCATTTGTAAATTTATGTGTTGTAATTTGTTTTAAGTTTTTTGTTTCGTATTTGTTAACCGTCACGTATAATTCATTTTATCCCTTGGTAGATACTTCAAGATTTCTACCTTGTACTTTGTTAACGAAAGTGAGTGAATTTTTCATTTTCCACATGGCAAACAAGTTAAGAGTTCGACCATCTTGGAAATAAACGTTCCTCATTTAATTTTCTGTGCTGCTGCTTATTATTATTCTAAGCTTTCTTCTCTTTGTCTTTCTGGAAAAACATTATTCACTGCTTTATTGCTGTCCTATTATTTTTCCGTTTTTAGGCAGTCATCTCGACCGTTCTAATCTTCTCGGAATTGCGGGGGCGTATTGTGTTATGATTATTACTTGATTTAACTTAACTGCTTCAGTAAGAACGATCCCTTTTGTTTTCCCGTTTCTGCGCAAATTGTAATGAAGCAAATTAACAGAAAAATAACGGCCAATAATTCTTGAGACTCCATTTTCATTGCTTTTAATTATTAAAAAACTACCTATTAATTCATTACGATTAATATTAAATAATTATGATTAGTGGTATTTTTGAAATAGTCTAAGGTTTCGAATAATGGAAGCAGTTTCGTCATAGTTGAATTTCATGGTGATGTTGGGTAATAGTAATTAGACGAAAAATATAAAAACATTATGTATAACTACCACAATAGTTAGAAAGTTAGCAGTTAACTAAAGCGTCAAAATTAAATTAGAAAAATGGAAGGGTATGCAAACGAAACAACCGAATGGGTTATACATCAGCTAAATGTTTAAATTTGAAATTAAAAATGGCAATGAACTTTTAGTAGAAAGCATACTAGAAATTAAAAGTCGTCAAATTAAAAAAGTATTTCTTATTTCCTGAAACAGGAGTATTATAAGAAGAAAATACATCAGTTTATTTTGATGAAGAATTGAAATAGGTGGAAATGAATTTAAAAAAATTAAATTTCAAAAAAAAAAAAACAAAAAGAAAATGGTTTGTAATTTAGCTCGGGAATTTTATTAGTTCGGATTATTATTGTATCCCGAAATCCCGAAATCCTTGAGTAACAACTTTTAAAAAGAAAAATCTTTTCACTGTTTAACTACTGTCGTTTTATTTCAGTAAGTAGGTAGTAAAAGAATGATTTTAAAACAATTTAGTACTTATGGGATATATATGTACATCATTATAAACATAGTCAAAATAAGTGTGTTGGACATTTAACTTATTCTATTTTGCCCTTTTTATCACTACAGTATTTATTATTTGCTTATCCAAACATGCATGCGAACGTCTTGATTGACGTCACTGAAACGTAACCTAAGTCTATATGCTCGGTAGTTCTTATCGATCGTCCGACCGGATCAATTCCGCTAAAAGCCGCGTCCCTAAAAATAAAATTATTTAGTAAAGTAATGCACGCCATTTCGATGGAGGCAAGTAAATAAGATGAATCATGGTCTATGCCATCCACGCCGCCGGTCGCCTTTCATAGTGGTGAATCGTCCCACTTTATTTCGAATTTAAGAAGCAGAACGACGAAGTTCTTCCTTTTGTGAGAGCGCTTTCAATTATTGTGTAAGTGCAAGGAGGGCCGCCGTTGTAATAACCACGCTGTTCTAGACGAGTTGATAACTTAAGCTTAAACGAGAATATGAAGCAGAAAGCGTCGTGACGCGTCGCGTTGCAGTCGCCGCGCCGTCGCGACGCTATAACCAGAGATAGTTGCGAAAATAAGTAGATGAAAAAGAGACGAGTTGCTGCTTGTAATCCTCCGGATAGATTCCAGTTTGCGATTCGTTATTCTCTAAAGGTATCTACATTGGATACAATTTAAATTAAAGATGAAAGGTGACAACCTCCTATGGGGAATTGTAACAACCAACATCATATCCGTTTGATTAACGAGCTTGTTATAAGCACAATACCTAAAATAAAATAAACACAAATGTTTCGTTTATTCAGTTTGAAGAGGGTGGTTGACGGTTCACGGTTTCGTTTATTAAAAGAGAATGATGTGGTACTTTTCATTTTGTTTAAAACATATATTGTTTTTAATTTGACCTGAAGCTTTTAAAATAAATGGTTTGAATTTCTTTCTCAAATTACTTTAAATGTTTGTATGTTCGATTAGAAAGTAAGGCTGTAAAAAATGCATAAAGAGGATTAAACAAAATCTGGTCGAAGTAGTACTTAATAATAATGGTTATTGATTAATCCTGTTATTTAATAAATACATTGGGAATTCAATTCCTATATAAAGATTTCAAGTTGTTTTAATTTATTCCAAACTATAAAATATTTTAGAGGTTTCGACGGGTTCTGGTTTCTGGGTCTCTGGGTTCGTCAGACGTTCTTCGATATTTTCGAAATAGCTATTAATAAAATAACGCTGCTATTGCTTTTTAGACGTATAATTATGTATTCAAAAAAGAAGGAATTAAAATCCTTATTCGTCTAAATATTAAGATCAAAGATCCCACATTTGTAACGCGTCCTACCAAGTAGGCACAACGAACCGAATGCCATATTCCACGACCGGTAGGGGTATTAGCCCTCGGAGTAGTTGTTTCTGTTGATTCCATATTTATATTTATAGTATAATTATGTTCTAATGACTGATTTTTCAACTCTTAACTGAAGGTGTTATGTTAAGGAAAAGAAGAGGAACAGTGAGAGACCTACATATGTATGTTTTTTTTTTTCTGAAAATGAGCGTATCAAAATTAAGTATTTTGTAAACCAACCTGTATTTATGAGGGTGAAATCGCTTTTTAGCAGTTTATTAAAAATTTAAAGATTGCTAATGTTTAAATATGCGGAGCGACTAAATGGTGTTGCCTACATGTAGTGCTTGACAAGAAACGCAGATTTTATTTATTTTATAGTCAAGACAACTCACTAGAATCGATAAATTTATGTAATTATCGTAACAATTTCAAAGTTGCATTAAAATTAGTTTGAATGCTATTATGTCCTTAATAAAACAAAATAAATGTTCTGGAATAAAATATCGCCTGGACGGTACATTACGCCAAAGAAAGGCAAGTTTGTGTGTAATGTAATTTGTCGTTAACCATAAAAATTCAACAATGTATATTTTCCGTTCGTTCGTTCACATTATTTTGAAGTTATTATTATTGCAGTTAGACACAAAGTGGCTATTTTAAGCGTTAACATAGCGTTATTACTTTTTGCATATCGTGTTCTACGAATAGTCGTAGGTGATTCCAGTTCTGGAAATAGGTATCTTTCCATCTGTTGGAGACTTGACGAATGTAGTGATGGTGCCCTAATTATGGAGCACGGTGAATAAACTTAACCCGGAACTTACCTTTCACGATCTGGGGCCACATGAATGGCCTTAGTTTCCGTTGTCCCAACACACTCATACAAGTACAAAAAAAAAACGACATGTTTTATATGCGTATAACTGGGCACTGCTGTAACATTCGCAAAAGAAATTAGAATGTACAATCTATCAAAAAATAATAATAATAATAATTACAAGCGTTTCTATCTGTGTGTGTGTATGTGTGTGTGTTGCATTCAACTATAAGTAAATGATTATAAAGTGAATGAAGTAGTTAACTACGTTCCAAAGAAAAACGAAATAATTGATTATATACTTGTTATTTATAGTATACTGTAATATATTTAGCGTTTTGATCAGTTTATAAGAAATAATCAAGAGAAATAAAACACTAATGAAACTCAAATGTTTATGTACACGTAACAAGAAAGAGAAGCGTTATCACAGAATGGTCGAGAGCTGTAGAATGTAGTAGACTGTAGTAGACTGACTTTTATAGAATAGTTTTGAGAATTTATAGACAGGGTTGTTAGTAGAAAGAGAGGCTGTTCTATAGAGGGAGAAATAGTGATAGTAAGAGTGGTATGAGTCTACAGACGGTAAACACCTGGAAATAAGCAATGGAAAAGTTTGGTTGAAGTAATTGAAGGTAAAACCAGCTATTAGTACAGGGTGCATGCAGGTAAAGGTGAAGATAGATTTCTACGAAGAGGCTACGTGACTGAACAATAGTATTTGGTTTGAAAGGAAACAAAGGCATGCACAAGATAAGAAGTGAAAGTATTTACATTGAAATAGAAATGAAATTTAGAATATTTAAAATTTACAAAAAATACTATTTACACATTTGACAAATTATAAGAGAATAATGTACTGTTCCGCTACATATATATACTCAATATTATGTACAATTTACCTACGGTATTAAGATTACACAACTTATATGTTTAGAAAAAACTAAACCGTAACATTAATGTTAAGGTTTTAATGTTATTGGAAAAATAATAAAACACTTGTAATTTCCATAAAATTATTTATTGCATGTAGCATATGTTTCACCACGATGTGGCTTCTTCAGAAGTTACATATATACTTAACGTGAAGACAATTTACTGTATTTATACATATTAATTAAATTGCTAGGGATGGGTTTTTGTGTGGGTACAAATTCAATAGTGGAGAATTGCTCAAGGCTGATTGGTCATTCAGTAATATATTATTATTTTTATATTTATTAATTTAATTAAAATATGTTTCTCTACTATTATTAAGTGTGTAGCGTAGTTGGAATCAGTTTTTTGGATTTTAAATGAATTGAATAAAAGTTATAAATTAAATCTCTTAGAAACAATGGAAATTAATAAATACAATAAGTATAAATATAGAATCAACAGAAACAACTACTCTGAGGGCTAATACCCCTACCGGCATTGATTCCGATGGATTCTTATATATATATAACATATTCATCAAAATAATCATCTGTTACTAAATAACCAATTAGACTTGACCAATTCTCCGCTATGGAATTTGTATCCACCATTCTAAATGTAGATTCAGGTAATTATATTAATGTAGTATTTAAGGAAATTAGGTAGAAAATTTGTTAAATGTTTTACCCACTTTAAATAATAAATAATATTACTCGAGCGAAAATCTATTTTTTTAAGGGTTTTTTTCTTATAAGTTTCTCATAAAATTACAATAATTCACAGGAACAAATTTTAATAAACAGTTTGGTTTCTGTAACTGATTTTTTAATATATTAATTTTATAGTTATTAATCTTTTACTAGGAAATGTACTGGCATTCGGAAAGATTTAGTATCTATTTTTAACAAATTTGTTTTATTCCTTTAAAATTAATAACTATAGATGATGTTGATTGCAGTGATCGTGTGTTTGGTTATCTGTTTGGACATGTGTTTAATAATTATATAAATCAAAAAGCGAAGTGAAAGCCAATAGGGCCCACCTGAAAGACATAAGATTCGGGCCAGAAGCTGCCACGGCTGTAGCAGCTTTATTTACGTCTGAGACTAATATTTCAGGAAGTTTTATAACCCCGCTATATTAAACCAGCACGGCCAACGTGTAGTCATGCCACGACTGCTAGGAATCCACTATTTTTAATTCTACGGTAGTGACAAATTCTCAGCAGTAAAGTATTCCCGACGATCCCATACATTACGCAAATTCGTACGGTTATATGTGAAGATGGCGAGATCCTTAACGGCTTCCGTTAAATTTATGGAACTATCCATTGCTTATAAATAATTTTGAACACCTTCTTTCAATGTAAAAGGATACGTGTGTGTCTGTCTCAATTGCCCTGTGTGTCGTGTTGTAATCTTTTTGAAACGACTTTGTAGTAATGTAACCAGCCATACAGAACTATATGCATGTATCATATCCACAATAGTAATAACGTAATAAGGACTTATTTGTTTCATGCATCAAAAAAGGCTTTTCTGCATTGCTTCTTACCTTTAATATATGGACATATTTCATCAACATCAATTTAACTAGCTCTCAGTTTCCAATTTTTCGCATTTACTAATAACACCAATTGAGAAGAACAGGCTATAATGAAATAATCAATGACTTCCGTTTGTAACGGCAAAAATCCATTTTTAGATCAACGAACATAAATTAAACAATAAACTTTTCTTAAAGTTTTAGTTCTAATTGTTTCGAATATGGATGATTTAGAAATAGCAGTAAATAGTCAGAGAACTTCATTGATTTTCTTGAGAATTTAAAGCATTTATACTAATTAGATGATACCATTAATTTTTCCATCCAACAATACCGAGAATAAGATGATGATATGAAACACACTATGTTAACTCTCAATATACTATTTATTCACTTGATAGCTATTTCGTCATCTTGTAACTTCTTCAGAAGTATACATATTACTTGTAATTTACAAGTATTTTGTATACTTTTATAATTTGTATTCTTCCGAAAGTCACAAGGTGACGAAACAGCTGTCAGCTGTAAATAGTATATTGAGAGTTAACATAGTGTGTTTTCATTTCATTGGTGTCGTCCTATTTGTGGTCAGTCCATCGAGCGGTCAGTGGATTTTTCGGTCAAATCTTTCTTGAATGTAAAAATGGAGAAATGGTAAAATTTACCCGTCGATTTTGCGGTCAAAAAAGCGTTTCACGTGTATAATGTATACACCTTTATTTTTGAAAACAAACTGGTTAGGTTAGGTTGCTGAGCTGATCTAAATATAATGAGGTTGGAATTAAATTTAGACGGAAAAAAGCGAAAAAGAAAATATATCCACCTGGATGAGAGGATTGAAAAGGTGACAAAGTGGTATGATGATGATGACAACGGTTCAAAAGAAGAAAAGTTATTATAATTTCTGAAGAAAATGTCTTATATTATTAGAGTAGATTAAGAACAACAATGTATTAATAAAAGCGTTTCACATGTATAATGTATACTTCTTTATTTTTCTTATATTTCTTATAACAATGTATTTATATATGTATTTTTTATAAATATATATTGACAATATAAGCTCCGTAATGTTAGTTGTGTTTTATTGGTATTCGAATTTATGACCGCATATTCCACAGTCTTATGTTACCTTGACCGCAAAATCGACATATTTAAATGAGATGGAAAAAGTGACCGCTCAATCTACAATTTTTACGTTTTATCGCAAATTACACGATCACTCGATCCATACAACCTATTTCATTATCACAAATCTCAATCAAGCATCAGTAGACAACATCTTATAAAGAATAAGATGTATTGGTAAAATGGCATTACACTGAAGAACATCAGTATAAAATTTGGGTGTTTGGTTTAATGCCAATATGTAATGGGCATTTTTCGATTGCAACTGAAACGAAAACTGATTTAAATGCATTAGTTACAACAGGATAACCGGATGAAGTCCATTTACCTAACCGTCAATTTGTTATTTTGTTATACGAGCACATCCGTGAGCGAAGTGGATGTCGGAATCTTATTGTTGCTGAATAAAAAGCATTGCACGGGTAGTGTACGTACGGTCTTGCAGCAGAGCGTCGGCGTCCGACGGCGTCGTAACAGCAAGCAAACAAGCAAGCAAGCAAGCAGGCAGGCAGTAGTGGAGAAATTTAATTTCTATCGACTGCACAATTTGCTCCGACGCGGCGTAAACTTTTAAAGCGCGGCCGCTTGCACACATACCGATAAAATTCCCTATAAAGGAAGTCGTTATCATATTACATGACGGAGCTTTTCGTTTACAGAATTAGAGCGGATTTATTTCGGCACTTCTCCTCGAGACAGTGTTTTCCGCAGCGCGGTAACATAATGTTTTTAATTACGGAAGTGAACATCCCGCCTATTCGTCCGACCGCTTAAAACAACCAAACTACCACAAGATTGTTCCGTTTTCATTCAAAACCAAGCGATCACTTAACGTTCTTTTTTTCCTATTATCTTCAAGTAATCGACGGATTTGAGTGATGGATGTGGACAGATTTCGATAAAATAACATTTATATGATCTATTCTTTCTACGTTCACTTGATGGAAATTCATTTCAAACAATAGGTGAAATAAATAAAAACACAAAGTTTCCATAAAATTGGTATATTCACACTTTACAATTGTTACGCTTAACGTAGGCTTCTTCAGAAGTAATAATACAATAAACTTATCTTAACATTTGTCTTATATACCAGTGGATTAGGGCGGGGGTTGAGTAAAAAGATTTAGTAACGGTGAATTGTTGAGGTCAATTTGGTCGTTTAACAGTGTATTTTTATTTTTGTATTTATTAATCTCTAACGTTTCTAATAATGATAATCTTAGGCTTTTATTTACAACATGAAGAATTTCAAAGTTATCGTCAAAAGTATGTTTTTCTTCGATTAGATGTTTAGCATAGTTCGAATTTAGTTTATTATTTTCATAAGATTTTTTATGTTCTTCTAATCGTTCTTTAAAAGTACGCCCTGTCTGACCTATATAGATGCAGTTACAAGAATAACAATGTAGTTTATACACTTCTGACAGGAAAACATGAAAAGAATAAACTAAATTCGAACTATGCTAAACATTTAATCGAAAAAAACCATACTTTTATGTATAAATGTTAGAGACATTTTATAAGCAGAAACAGGAGTAAAGATGTGCAGAAGAAGTGGAAGGCGTAGGTTAATTACTGTTTGCAAGTAGTGAAAAAAGCAGTTTTTGGAAAATAAGAAGGTTGACTCAGGATAGAAAGAAGTAAAGGTCGGACTGACAAGCTTGTGATGATGAAAATATGATGTATAAGTTTCAACAAAATTTCTTTAAATATATCCTAATGTCTATGAAAAGTAGCTTTTTTGTTTCAATAAATTAAATAATATTGGAACATAAATATGGAATCAACAGAAACAATAATACGTATTAGGTATTATACCCCTACCGGGGTAAGAAGGAATCAAAATCCTTGTTCGTCTAAATATTAAGATCAAAGATCTCACATTTGGAACGCGTCCTACCAAGTAGGCACAACGAACCGAAAGCCATATCCCACAACTGGTTTCGACCTTAATATTTAGACGAATAAGGATTTTAATTCCTTCTTTTTTAAATATGTTATATCTTTGTCTAAGAATACATCAGAATCAACAGTGTAATTCAATGCCGGTAGGGGTATTAGCCCTCGGAGTAGTTGTTTCTGTTGATTCCATATTTATATTTACGTTTATAATAATGGCCTTTCTGCCAGCGCCCACCTGATGAGACCCAATAGGTTGAAACCGGACCTGGGTATGGCTTTCGGTTCGTTGTGCCTACTTGGTAGGACCCATTCCAAATGTGAGATCATTGATCTTAATATTTAGACGAATAAGGATTTTAATTCCTTCTTTTTTAAATATTGGAACAGTTTATCGACACGCTAGCAGTTGAATAATCTAATTGTACGCACGTACGCACACCCTTAAAAAGATAACATATATCACAATTGTACAAATGAAAAGTTCCAGTCTAAATTTCTCGCAAGACAATCGTTAAGTGAGTGTGAAATGACTGGTGATTTATTTCCTGGCTCAAATACAACGGCTCGGTCATCGGCCAAGCCAACTTTTCACATTGTATTGTAAAATTGTCTGTCGAATGAGTAGCAGTTTCGGTGCCATTTATAATAACTGTTAGTCATCCCATTTACGAAAACCTACGCAAATTGATTGTACTTCTTAAATATCATTCGTAGTGATTGATTATTTATTGTGGATACTATTCTAGTAATTAAAAATAAGCGCATTAGTTACAGAAGAGATTTTTAAAGTTTGTTTCTACAAAATTTATGTAACGTTTAATTATAACTTTATAATAATGGTATAGGTCAATACGATTAATATTGTATCGTAGGCTGTTTAAATAAAATTTAAATTTAAAAAATCGTATCTCGGCTTCTTTGACAAAATCGTAGATAACATTGTGTAAAACTAAAACCACCGAATAGTAATGTCTTAAATATGTTTTTGTTTAACTTCTACTTATGCGGAATGTATTTAAGCTACTAGATTTTCATTTGGAAATATAGCTTGAGCAGTTAATGACAACAATGGCATTACTGAATATGTATCTGTAAATACGAAGCGTTTTGGAATTTAAAATAGAATCGTCGCAGTCAAAAATATCACATGCCTTGGCAATAATATGTATTTTTTTGTTCAATTCTTTCACACTTGTGAAAAACGTGTTGGTGAATACTAAAAATATGGAAAAGGAAACCGATGCCAAATTCCTTAAAGGTTTTTGATGCAAATGTCTAAATTTAATTATAATGTTCTATTTTCAAACTATTCATTGAATAAAATACCTATGATTATCCTACAATAATAATGATATTTACTTAAACAGAGAAAAACCGTTTAAAATGTGGTAAATGCATTTGGAACGTATTGTAAGTTCACTTTCGCTAACGGTTTAAAGTCGTTCACAATTATATGAAACTAAATTGTCGGTTATTTCGAGCTTGAGAAAAACGGTGAATAAGAACTAGCCGCGGGCACCAGTAGGGTGCAAATTTTATCCCCTTTATACAAACGCGTTTTCTCACTGCTTCTATTAGGGGCTGAAAATTCATCCATACTGTTGGTAGTAGGTTTTATTGTCAAAATTATTTTTATCGCACATCTTGAGGTAAATTATTGTTGACAGTGAGTTCACATAAATACGTAGTTAACTATATTCTAATAGTAAATAATAATAAACTAAATGCAAGACGTAATTGTTAGTTCTGACTCGCATTGATTAAGGCTTTTTATCCTCACCATTGCGTCGACTTGCCTGCACGACATATTCAGGAGTTGTTTCTAGGGTGATCGGTTTAATTCTGACCACCCATAAACTTAAAATGTTTTAGATATCCTACTGCAACACTTTCCACATTACCTTTGTTGTTTTTGGTAATTCCACCTGTTTCCTGTATTTAAAATGAAGAAATGTTGAAATTCGTCTACTGTTAATAGTATTTAAATTTTAGTTAAACGTTTTAAATAGTTAATAGTATTTAAATTTTAGTTAAACGTTTTAAATAAAGTAGGGAGTTTTATCGAGTAACTGTAAAACGATCACGGTCCGCATATTTTATAAACTAGCCAAGCAAACAATTTTATCGTAATGTACCTACACATTTATTTTATCGAACAAGTGTAGGAAGATTGTTTCTATAAATGGTGGTTTTTTCTTAACTTCATTTCCAACAGAAAAATTCAACTTCACAACGTTTGTTTTTTTATAGATTTAAGTAACATTTTAGAGTCTATTTTCTTATGGTCATACTTAACGATTACGGTTGTGTTATTTATTACATTCTCTATTAATTAAGGCTACCGTTGCTTTAAAAATGCACCTATTTCCATATCTAGCCACTTGAAAAGTACATGTCTCTGAAAAGATATAAAATGTTTCATGTTTTACTTTGCATACGTTGATGATAAAGTAAGTAGGTTTTCATTAAAAAAAGTGGGTTGTTTTAAAACTCATTTTCGTAATCCTTTATGACACTTTTAACTACCCCCACACAAACCCTTTGCGATAAAATCTAAGTGGCACTTTGTTTTATTACTTTAAAAGTCAGCCATAAAGATACCTACCTATATCTATATATACGCGAGTACATGTGGTTTTGTGCATATATTCAGTTTTAAACATGTGGGTATAATCGCGGTGTAGTATTTATTGATCGACTCAGTTTGAAGTTTCTCTCTATAGCAACAATAGGACATCATTGGTGAATGGTGGTGTGGTGCATGGCATAATGCTTATGTGCATTTTTTTTTTCTTTTGAAACGCCGAGATGCAGTTAGGATGTTTGCCGAGCCTTTTCACAAGTGAGATATAATATAGAAAACGACCCCAGCGGAAATGTTTCCCCTTTTCACAGCTTCTCGTCGCTTTGGTGCGATAACCCCCGAGTTGCGTGTATGATTTGGCTTTAGTCTTACACAAAATAAGTTTGTGTGTATAAACGGAAAGAGAAAGGGGATGGATCCTTGACAGAGATCCCTTTTTGCTTTTACCGACCAACCGCTCGAGTGTCGAGAGTACATTTATTAATAAGTAAAAAGTAAACCGGTCAAGTTTTCGAGGTGCTCTCAGCAGAAGGGGTGATGTAGTCGAACAACTTCTTCCGAAAGAAAAATGTATTACGTAAAAAGTTAGAATCGGTCGGTTCCCAGACTCTTTGGCTTTTGAATATTAGGTAGGACGTGGAAATAAAACGGGTGGCGATTGTGTAAAAATAAAAACGCAAGAGGTGCTTTAGGAGTACTTTACCCAACATAATTTTACAAATGCAACGGTTGATAAGTATCTAAATATATTTCAATGCAAAAGATATAATCCCATGACCCAGTTGTTGACAGACAATACATATAATATCATTGGTTCGTACGTAAGAACTGATCACAATATTTATTTGGTTTTAATCACCGTAAAAAGTTCATTTGGCAAAATTTAAACAGAAAGGAAATTGTTTGGAAAAAGTGTAGTTGAAATGTAACTTTAACGAAGTACTTGACCCAATTGCATGTAATTAATTAACTCACACTTTGTCGGTCGGTTTTAGAATGTGTGGATGTCTAAGTTACGAATCTTTAGTATTCTATATACTACTTTTATGGACTTTAAGGACGAGTACTGGTCGATAAATTAAAAAATTATACTCTTTATAGAAGCACGATTTTTATATAAACATTGTATCTCAAATTTGTATTTAATTAGGAACAAAAATATACAAGAAACTTTCTATATTAACAAAAATCATGCGAGTTTTTCTCTTGATATTCTAATCTGCAAGTTCGTTATCATAAAACTTTTTCCAAATTCCGACAATTTTTATGGATTATTCTGATTTTGATTTCTTGTTTATATTAGAATAAAGAATCATTGTGACGAGTATATTTCCTCACGGTTCTTCTACCGTATTCCTTTTTCCATTAATTATTCCCTTTATTATAACTTCTTTGCCGTTCTTTCGGTTCGTTACGAGTTTATAACAAGTTTCTTTCTAGATTTTAAGACGAGGTTGTTATACTCAATTAATTTCCCTTGTACTGATAACTAGAGAATTATTTTGTCGATCGTAGTTATACCTGGCCCTTTTCCTAGCAAATTTTATCTAGTACTACAATACAGGGTCGGTTGTCGGTTAATATGCAGATATTTTTTATGAGAAAATTAGTGTCAGGATTGTGAAAAACAAAAGACTAAAAGTAAGCAATTGGCTTTGGAAAATTGTGAAATCAATAATATACGCACAAAGATATATTCCTTCAGACTCTAAAACTGTAAACATTCCGTCACATGAATAAGTATGACATTGTCTTTGCATTTTGGCTGTACGTCGGTTTTTTCTTCGGACTCTAATAATTTACAGAGACAAAATGTCACACGTATAAATCTAGCCCAGCAGGAAAGAGAAGCTTCGTAAAGCACAAATGTACACTAGTGTACGAAGACATAGAGACGTAGCCGTAGCGTCGCGACGTCTTTGCAAAGTAGACGCCTGAGTCATTGTTGTATAGTGCTGTTGGCGATGCCTCATTTCGACGCTCCCGTCGCACAGTATCCTACAATTTATAAAATAAGATCAGTGTTTTTCTTCTACTCATCTTATTTTATAATTTATAAAATGTTGCACAACGAATGCGATATACCTACATTCAATCAATTTTATCCTACAATTTAATCAAAATGATATAAATTACAAACGTCTTTTTTGATAAAATTTTAAGACTATAAAACATGTGGGTTAACAAAATTAATTATGTTTGTTAATGTTGATGGGATTTAAATCACAAAAAAAATATTTCATCTGTTGAGAATAAGGACTCTCTATTGGAATAGAACTTCATTTTGTAATAAATTAATTTTATTATTGTTCTTTTGTTACAACAAGATTGCATTTATAAACGCCCAATAGAAACAGAGAAATTTCAAAAATAATAAATGTTATGTCACAATAATTCTTTTATTGACTTTTCTGTATTTGTTTGTTCAGTTAAATAAAAAATATCTGAAAACAGTTTATACTTATATCTCTCCATTGCATAGTAATTTGTTAGCACTGTGCAGTACGTAAATTTTGCCTTTTCTGTCTTTTCTTTTCTCTCTCGTTGTACACATACAGAGTGCGACGAGTACGTAACAGACAGGCTGCCAGTGGAGGATTTACGGGTTGACAATTGCCCAGCGCAAATGCCTTTGGCACCAGAACTATGTGCACGGCATTAGTGCTCGACAGCTGCGGGCCTCTTGGGTGTAACCCCACGTCACTCATGTTCTTACAACCGCATATATCTAATGTCTCAAATACTTCTTCATTTACCAATTCAATCTACTTCACTCAGTAAGTTAGAAGAAACTGAGATATTTAAACGAAGAGCATTGTTAATTATTTTTGAATGACGACGACGATGTATCAAGTTAACAGAGGTTTATAATATGATTGTTTCTGAATATGTTTGTGTGATTAATCTTTCGAAGCTATAAATACTGATAACACTGAATATCAGTAGGCGTTACTTAAAATTGCTGAACAGGATTATTGGTTATTAAAAATTACACGAGGATGAAACGCCCCCTTGCCTCTATGAATTTTGATATATTGTTTAAGTAATCATATCTGGTGCTATTTATTTTTATGATAAACGAACTTTCCAGAATACCCTAAACATGCTATAACAATACCCTCAATTTCAAATAGAGAACCTTATAAACTTAATGATACTCAATAAATACTATAATAAACTTAATACTAGGTTTGTTTAAGTGTTTATGAATATAACAACTATTTCTATTTTTGTGAAGTATACAGAACAATTTTGTTTGTAATTATATATTAATTGTTTGGATTGTTCATATATAATAAAAGTCTTACATATTATATATATATATATATATAACATACGGAATCTTTCTCTTAAACATGCTGACAGTATTTGGATGATTTCATTGTTTTTTCACCATCCTGTTTTTTAAACACAATTAAGTTCAGTCCTTTGAATTGTTTAGTTGATTTATTATTATTTGGCAATAAAAGGACATGTTTTAGTTTTTTTAATTAAATAATTCATGTAACATTGTTATTTTTAATTCGTTTGCTTAGTTGACTTTTGTAATAATTATTTATTTCTTTTGTTTCAGGTAAGGATTCCCCTTCAGTTACAAAAAAAAGTTTGCGATTTAATTGTCGTATGCACTAATTCTACCATTGTTCAGTAAGTGATTTACTAATTATTATTTGTTCTTTTTGAATTAATTATAGTCAAATTACTCAGAAAATTATCTTAAATTACATCATCTTGTTATTTTCTAAACTATATATGTTCAATTTTGTTATTCTTCCGTTGAAAAGTTTTATGACACACTTAGTTAGATGTCATTATATATTTTTTTAATTGATTTTTATGGTTGTAAATTTTCCCACAATTTATAACCCTGTTGGAAATCAAGTTTACACAATACTGTTTAGAAACATTCGTTCGCGAACATTTGTAGATACGGATGAAGTTTAAAACCGTTAAAGTTTTTTTTTATACGTGCTACGTTGAAAAATGATGAATGCGATTGTTTTCTATTCACATTTAAATTCGCCCTACCTGTCTGATCAGGTCGGTAAATCTCTTCCAACTTAACAAAATTAATTCGGGGATCCACACTATATTAAGGACATTAATTCAAACACAATGTAACTGGTTTAACAGTTACACACATCTGCAGGCTAATAATAGGCAACAGATTCCTCGGTGACTAAATTGGATTCAATTTTAAAAGATGAGTTACCGTTGAGGACCGCCGCAATAGTTATACTATATGTACGAGATGATTTATTATTATTATCCTCACCATTTTCTTTAGTAAAATATTCCTAAATATTTTATGGATCATATATTGAAACTAAATAGAAGAATGTTTCCTCCTGTTTTGTGTGTATGTTTTGTGAAAGATTAGAAAATCACAGAGGAAATCCGTAGGAGTGCAATAAATGCCTTCAAACTGTTAGAGGCCATTTTTTTCTTTAAATATATTCAAATACTTGCCCACCGTTGTACCTTTCTATTTAAATGACTTCCGTTTCTAATTTCATTCTATCCATTGGCTATTATTCATTACTTTCCAGTTGTTTGTTGACATCAAATAAAATGTTCGATTATTTTCGGTAAATATAAAGCGAGCGGACCCCTGCCGTACCTGATTATCACCTGTGCCAGCATATCATTCATTCCTAAACGGGCTAGTTTAAAGGACCTGCCCGGCACGTGCCAAGGGTTTCGGACAAGTGTTTCTAGCGCGTGCCTATTCTATCCTGATGCGGGACCCTAGATGCCTCGTTCTCTATTGTGTCTAGAAATTGCCTTCTTCCATAATAGACATTTCAGGTGCGCCACGCGACCTCGGCCCATTCAACTTTAACCTGACAACAACATATTATACAAACAGAACAGAACGGAACATTTCAGCTGTAAATTTTGTGGGTATCAGGTAGAGAGAAATTAAATGACTAATTGACATTTTAATTAATCATTTTCTTGTGTTTGCTTATGAGTCACTTGAAAAATGCTATTCATATGAATGTTAAAAATAACAGTTATCATTTTTTACTTCAATTACAAATTTAGATAACTTTAATGCGTATTTGAGACAGTTATAACTGTCACTCTAACCAAAGTAAAGGGAAAAACAAAAATACTTGTAAATTCACAGAAGAATGCTCTAACGTTTTCCTTATTTCATCTGAGTTCAAAGGTATACCAAAAAAGAGAGACGGTTTTTATTAGCGGTTTTGTAACTGAATTCCAGGTATTTTAGAAGTAGGGCTACCATCTAAAATAGATCCGTAAGGTTATTGACTGATCTATTATTAAAACTGTGGCATAAGATGCCAGCACTTCTCACAACAGATGATACACAAACCGCCACTTATCGGTTTTTTGATATTTTAGCATTACTTACGTGTATGTTTATTCTAGTGTTAACGTTTGGTATGCGCCAGATATTTTCTGTTATAATCTCCCAGTTCGCCTACACAAAATCACCAAAATGGAATTGCATGGTAACTGTTGCTCTTCTTTAAAAATATTAAAAAAGAAAAGGCGCTTTTTACAGATGTGTCTGGTGTGTTCAGTTTAACAGAAATTTTACAGATAATTAAAACATTGTATTTAAAACTAAAGCTTAAATTTCATTTATCCATTTGTTAAATATAAGTACGGAATCAACAGAAACAACAACTCCGAGGGCTAATACCCCTACCGGCATTGAATTACACTGTTTATTCGGGAAGATTTTTATACGAAGATACAACAGATATCCAAAAAAGGAAGGAACTAATCCTTATTCGTCTTTATATTAAGAGCACATCTTAACAGTGTAATTCAATGCCAGTAGGGGTATTAGTCCTCGGAGTATTTGTTTCAGTTGGTTCCATGTTTATATTTATCATACAGCTTGTAAAAGCCTTTCTGCCAGCGCCCACCTGATGAGACCCAATAAGTCGAAACCGGTCGTGGGATATGGCTTTCGGTTCGCTGTGCCTACTTGGTAGGACGCGTTACAAATGTGGGTTCTATGATCTCTAATCTTTAGACGAATAAGGATTTTAGTTCCTTCTTTTTAGTAGATATCCATTTGTTGATGAATCGGAATTTAATTTGATAATTATGACAAGTTACCTGTTTTTTTTTTCTTTCTTAAAAGTCTCGTGTTATTTTACATATCTATTATTACATTTCAATTGGTAATGTAGTTTTGTTTTGAGTTGTCTAGGATTTTACCGAAAATGTAGTGCATTAGTTGTTATGTTATGAATTATGATATTTATATATCCCCTTTTGAATCTATTCTAACGAAATACCACCCCCTATGACATACAACTATTTAAGAAATGTTTAGTAGACATAACTGTTAGTGGAAAGTACTCAATCTGTCTGAAGAAGCAGAAACATGTTAGAAATAAAAAAGTTGTGAAAATCTTTGTGTTTACTTATTTATATGCTGAAGATTAATCAAACTTCTATTAATCTTTTGGTTTGCTTAAATTTTATGTTTCTATGTTGGAAATAAAATCCTGGCAGTTTTATAAAATTCTCTCAAATATCTAAGTAAGTTTTCACGAGTAATTTTTGGAAACACGGTAAAAGGATTAAATCTAAAAATGAATATTGAGAAGCTTTTTGCCTTCGTGGGAAACGAGGTTTATTTATTGTTCAAGCGTTGACGCTATCACCATGATCGGTGCTGAGTCGTCGCGTCACTCTGCGTCGCGTTGGTGTAGGTGGTCTTACACCCCGTGGGTTGCTAGCATTTTTAGCGGAAAGTGCAGGTGTTATTCATCGATAACGGCCCTTTCGTTTAATAAACGTAAACAGCAAAATTTACGTGTGCCCCTCACATAAACAACCAACGTCTCTTGACGTTCCTGCGATCAGATAAACCTCATTACCATAGATTTGCATCGTCCAACATGGCGACTGTCGGCTCTTGTTCCACGGGATCCGTGGACGTTTAACCCAATTCGATCTATTCGCTTTGCAACCACACTTTATCTGCAAAATCTCTTCAAAGTATTTGAGAATAAAACGAACTGATGTGATGTGATGATTGATTAATGGTGCAGCTCGTGTATTTTGATTATAAAAATAGACTAATTGGCCTCCACATCAAAGGTATAATTTATAGATATATCCGATGCAAAAAAAGGCTGCAACCGTTGCTACCATTTATTTATACATGAATATCGCCCTCATTTACTCGTAGCAACTCCTCTTACACTATAATACATAATAGAAATTATTATATTACCTATATTACATAAAGTAAAAAATGTATGAATCACGTTGAAAAGTTTTATAGTATTTCTAATAATAAAGATGTGGTTATATCTATTTTAGTTTTGGAATGCCATCAAATGGTAAATACATATTATAAATGATAACGCTAATGGCTGCGATAAACGCCAGTCCAGTTGTTTAAATGAATCAGATACACGCATTAAAATAAATTTCATTAAATTAATGGCCTTACACGCGCCTGGAAAAACATTGAATATTATATTCCAACGCAAATCGTTACAAATCACTCGAACGGTTACGAAATAGATACATACATAATTATATTAAAACCAACATTTAGCCGGTCGCTAATGTGTTTATCGTGTCTGCAACTGAAATTCACTTTGTTATTCGTGCTGCTAATTTTTTGTTCGGGAGTTTCTACGTTGTTTAATGGCCCATGTTTGGAAATTAAATGGTAGGTAGTACTATTTTGGGATGTGAATTAAATCGGTATTACAATCCCTACAATTTATAGATATTTCCTGTAAGCGGCGATTTGTCCAGTTAGCTTAGGTAAATTTTGAAAATTCCGTATTTTTTAACGTAACGAACACAAGGAACCTGAAAACGTGGTTTATTATTCTGCGTAACTAGAGGTTTGAAATTGGCGATTCCACGTATCCGAACTGGCTAACCAGTGCTGGAGTTGCATGTACTCCGACTGGGAGAGCAACAGTTCTCTAACATCCCACCAGTGACAATTATATTTTCTTCTTGTGTTCATTTGGTGAGATTGGTAGGTATTTGATAGATTCTGTCCGCATTTAGGGGGTCTTCTAATCTTCTGATTGTAATAATTGGTAGTCGTTGATCTTCACGCGCCGATTTAGCGGATTATAGGGGATGCGGTGGGTGAACGGGAGGAAGATGCCTTCACGTTAAACAAGATAAAACCAAAGGGGTAAACCTAGGTATCCATTTACTTTTATTACTAATCAGGGACGTGTATCAGTACGCAGACGCGTAGGATTAATATGGCTGCAAAATTTGTAGCAAAAACAGGGTCAGTTGGTTACTACATTGACAAGGGTACTAAATTGAATAGCGTTTTATCTCGCCAATAAAATAAATGTTTCATTTATCTTATGAACGAAACATTAGTCTAAAATAGCAAGACATAATTAAGTAAACTTTTTATGGTAAGAAGGGAAATCGATTAGTCCAAGTACTTCAAGTAGTTCTCGGCAGTTGGTAGAAATTTTCGGTTAAAATTAATACGCCGTCGCTGCTCTACATACTACTCGGTTACATAGGCGAAGTCGTTTCAGATTGTCCTACATATTCTGGCGTTTAAAAGTTATGGTTTAATTTTTTTTTTTCTTTTTAATTCCTTTTATAGTTACACGAGGGAGTTTTACGGCACCGTTCTTAACGATTTTCGTCGGCTTTATGAAAATTTTAAACGGTGGTAATCCTGCTACCTTGCCGGATTGCCGAAAGTCATATTTTAAGGTAGTCTCTAAAATTAGGAAATTCCTCAGCGGTGAAACGTACTATCCAATATAATCTTAGGGATATTGTCTTTTCGGGGACTGTCTAATTGCTGCATTCCGCTAGCTCATGTCGTTACACTCAAAACGAATAAATAAAAGCCATCGTTATAATTTGAAGCAACGACGAGACGTTTCCGAAGCAATAAGCAAGCTGACTTAAATTGTCGTTATTAAAGGCAATTTGTAATTTATCTCTTTATACATGGGGTAATTGTTTTATAAAAGAAATTGTTACACTTATATTGTAACCTGTTTACGATTGAAGATGAAAAAAATTACTCCAACTTCCAAAAATAATTAATTTACAATGGGTCGAAAGAGATGCTTACTTATTTAAACTTTATTTAAAAAATCCAATAAAACAACAAAGTTAATTTAATAGTTTTAATAGAAGCCTTACTTCAAACTTGTTTTTCTTTTCCGTGTGTGTCAACGAATGCAATTTCTCTTCTGTTAAGTTGGATACACTGCAGGTATTTTAAATCCATTAAATTGCAATAAAATTTTGATTATATGATATTTATTTCCTAAAATTTTGTATAAATATTCAATAAATTCAGTATTGTTTTGACCCTAATTTCCGGAATAAACTATTAAGCAGTCGAACAGATGGCAACAGTTTATTGATTTTTATATTAATTTATATCAATAATTGCATTTCGTGATTAAATATACAAGATAGCTTTTTATAACAGAATTATGATAACATGTTTACTTGTATTTTTTCAAACTTGAATTGATATTAATTTCTTATCATGGGTCTTATGGACAACGTGTATGAGGATATTATTTTAGGTGTTACTCATTTGGGAACCAGAAATAGTCAGAAAATTAAATTAACAGGGAACCGATACGATTTGTGACAGTTATCCTAATATATATATAATCGAATCTACATTTACTTGATGGAAATTCATTATGAATATTAACAAAACACCAATTTGGTTAATATTCATATAATTGCATATCTACTTAACACGTGTTTCGCTCGCACTGCGACTTCTTCAGAAGTTTTACATGAAACTAAATCTATCTTACAAGGTTTGTTGTTAAATACTATTGGGGTGGGTGGAGATAGTTAAGAGATAATACTTTTAAATTGTCATTTCTAGAAATACTAGAAATAAATAAGCATAAAAATAGTGATAATTTAATAAATGAACAAATAGAATTAAGTACCTCACTACTGCTGAATCTCCACGTGTTAAGTGGATATACAATTATATGGAAATTAACCATATTGGTGTTTTATTAATATTCAGTTATCCTAATGTTTAACCATGAACGTTGTTGATCATGTAATGCTGCAATTATTTTCGCCTATAATTTGTGTGGCATATTCAAGTAGTCAAACGGAAATAGTTTTAGAAAAATAGACCGTTATCCATTAAAGGATTCAGGTAAAACATGCGTTCAAGCAACGTCGATTAAATTGCGTTGTATCTGTAAGTGATGGTAATCTTTTCTCTGATTTTAACAGTAGACTATATACGTTGTAATCCGGTCTTTTTGTGTAGAAGAAAAAACATCAACTCGTTGTGAGTGAAAAGCACGTTTTGAGTGGAGTCCAATTAAGCTCGGCATCAATTTCTTCCTCAAATTTGAAACGGTCGGCTGTACGTCGTCATCGTCGTCGACATCCCAACGTTATCCGGCTGCTGGCTTCGTTTTAAAGTTATTCTTTCTCGTCTCCTCTTGCGTTCCTGCAGAATTTTTCCTTTAATTTAACGAGAAGGGCACGGTAACTAATTTGCTCTTTTATCCTTCGACAAAAGTTAAGAGTATTAAAAGCTTTGTTCAGCGCAAGTGTTCTAATTATAATATAGTAGTCTCGTAATTATGCCCGTGTAGTAGCGAGCGCGCTTGGATCTTCAGTTATTGCGGCGAATGATGAATTGTGCAATTATAAACCAGGAAGGTGGTGCGGCATCAGTTGGAAGGTGGTGGCGGTGGTGTATTTCTCCGGAGGGATCGACCGCCTCTCGACGACGCCCTTCTGCCACTATCTCTATACATACATATAGATAACCTACAAGCGTCGCAGGTTACGCCGACAAGTATATAAGTACCTTCCTCAAATTTATTGTTATACTAACTGATGTCGAAAAGGTGTTTGGTGTACTTTGTCTAACAATAATATGAAAGTCGGAGGGCGTCTATAAACCTAACTAGGCTAATATTTAATAATTATGGTTTCGGACGACCTAAAATAATTGGTGACCGCCTGACTCAGTTTTTTTTGGACTTTAAACAATTTGCGACCGTATTTTGCAGCTATCGTACATAGTATTTAAGAAATACTAAAAATGTAGCAATTAAGAGTGGTTGTATGGATCGAGCGGTCGTGTAATTTGCGGTAAAACGTAAAAATTGTAGATTGAGCGGTCACTTTTTCCATCTCATTTAAATATTTCGATTTTGCGGTCAAGGTAACATAAGAATATCCGATAATAAATTCGAATTCCAATAAAACACAACTAACATCATGGAGCTTATTTTGTCAATATTTATTTATACCTAACCTAACGTAACCAATTTGTTTTAAAAAATAAAGGTGTATATATTATACACGTGAAACGCTTTTTTGACCGCAAAATCGACAGGTAAATTTTACCCTTCCTCCATTTTTACATTCAAGAATGATTTGACCGAAAAAACCACTGACCGCTCGATGGACTGACCGCAAATAGGACGACACCTTAAGAGTAGAATATTAACACGTGCAGGGACGTACGGTATTCTATAAAGTATTAAAGTAATAGTAAATACTATTACAACTACCTACAGATATCTTTATATAATTGTAAATTTGTTTTCTTTTTTTTTATTATAAAGATTTCATTATTTTGTAATCGATTCATATTTGCAAATGTATTTATAGGGCCTGTTCTTGACTGAAGAATGTGTACTGATAATGTGGAAGTCAGGATGTGATAACTACACTTACGTCTTAGTTGTAGGTTTAAAAGCCATCTAACTCACGGAGTAAATAAAAAATGTTAAAGTGTTCATGCAAGCAGAAGCATATATACTTTTTGCTAAACATATTTTTGTAATTGAATTATAATTTGTGTTCTGTGATAGCCGATTTTACATTTCTAAGATTATTATTTTAAGGAGTGTGAGTGTTTTCTGTACGTCTAAAGCTAAGGTATGCATAGAAAGTGATGTTGCTTCGCCCTTTAGTTAATCGAAAGTCGAATGCTTGAATGTTTAAGGTTTGGACTACTAAAGATGATAAATTTATAAATCTTGAAATTTAATTTTAAAATCGAACCAGGTAGTAAGCATAAGACGTCATGTACTCAAATGTTTGCTTCATTGTAAGAAAATTTTATTTATTTTTAGGTGGTCGAAAAAAAATGTAGGTAGCTACTAATATCATAATAATTTTATATTAGTTTATTCATATTATTTTTTTGTCTTAAGATCCAGATATCAGGTTATCCTCCGTTATCTACGAGTAAATATAAATGTACTAAACTTTCGTAAGAACATATACAATTGAGTTTGATCGGCTTAGGAAAGTAACTGAAAACATCTACAGTGTAGCAGTGAAAATTTTATTTAATTATTTACTTGTGAACGAACATGGAGAGATATATTTTGAGAAAAGTAGGTTAAACTTTAAAAGCAGCTTTCACGATTCTTCAAATTTTAATCGCCGATTCCTTTGAAATGTGTCTAGATCTAGTGGCCGTGTTTGCATATTTCAAAAGGAAAAGCATAACGCTTAAATTTGTTCTTATCTTGTTCCGACAATGGTTGACGGGAGTCGATGCGTCTCTTTTATATTTCTTCTATTTTCCTTCAGTCTCTCTGTCGATATATTCCTTTTATTGGTTGTATTTTCTTTACCTTTTCCTACTCCTTAAGGCAATATGAAATATTCTTCTGTATTGTGGAATATATCTTAGTTTTTTTGCAATAGTTATTATTATTTCTTTTTGCGTAATTTTATATATATTTTGGTATAATTTTTTTGGCCAGACACTTATATTCTAAAAATATTGTTAACTACTAATAAGCGCATTAAAAAAGTCATCAATATTCACAAATGTTGGAAGAATAATAATCTAGAGACAAACTTTTCATGTTTCGGTATGGATTTACTTAATTACTTTTCAGTTTTTAGTTGTAGAATTAGGGCAGCAATGTAAAGAAGTAAATATTAGGAAGGAAGTTACATATATGCATACTGTAATCGCTAATTTTCAATGTATATCTCGATGATGTGATTAATATAATTGATGTCAGCACAATTTCAGGGATAGATATACAGGGGGGAAATATTAGCATGCTTAGGTTTGTGGATGATCCAGTAGTACTAATAGTAGTAGGGAAAAGAATGAGACAGCTTTAAATAAAGTAGAAGCGGTATTGACAGTAGAGCGTGGTATGAAGATAAATAAAAATAAAACGAATATATTGATTCGTTGGAAAGGTAAAAGTGGGGTTAGAGCTATATTTTCTATAGCTAGGAAGTAAGATAAAAGTCAGGATGGAAAAAGACACAGATGTAGACACGCAGCAAAGGATACCGCAGAATAATAACGTCTGTGATCGTGATCGGTTAATTTAGCAATTCGAAAAAGATTATGCGAAACATGGACGGTGGGCACTACCGAAAAGCAAAAGTTAGAAGCTTTTGAGATGTGGTGTTATAGGCGGTTGATTAAGTCAATAAGGGATATGAAGGGATGGTTAGAGGCATATACAGGAGTGAAGAGATGAAGAGGAATACCTAGATTATATTGACTGTTCGCAAAAAGTTAGGATATGAGTTGTAGATTCAGAAAATTCAACGATTGCCTAATAAATGAGTAAGAAGTAGTGGAGGTGTGTGTCCGACCACAAGAGCAATTATTCCCAAAATTAAAGACAAGAATAAGTACTTCCGCCGTTTCACTTACGTGCATACAGAATTTTCAAAACAATTTATTTCTTTTAGATTGATTGAATTCATTTACTGTAAAAAAGCTCTTTGTTACTCTAAACTAAATTCCCTACGGAGCGTTTCAATTTGTATTAAGAAAGAGTTGTATTCGAATGAACGAATGAATGACGAATTATCTCGAGTTTGTTCGTGAATTGTATTATCAAATAGAAAGGCGAAACAAAAGAAAGAAACTAACGGAAGTGCAAAGTAAGTGTTGCAAGGAGAAACGCCGTTAAGCATTAAAATTTATCATTAAAGTAAACGCTCTTTGAATGTAACGAATTCATCTTACGGTATAAAGTTCGATTATTATTTGGGGATTATGTGTTTGTTGCACTCAGAAAACAATGCCGGTGTAGTGCACGCTCCGACGACGCTGCCAAGCGACCATTTCCTCCGTCGTCGGGGCGCACATGCGACACGTTCAACAAGCGTGTTATTGCAATTTTTCTCGGTCCCGTCGTTTTATCTAGTGGCAATTTACATGTCATTTTGCAACAGACGCTTGCCCTGCCACTTCATTGGTTCGCTCTATACGCAAACCACCTTAAACTCTTTCTATATGTCACGTTACCAGATATAAATTTTACCCGGCATCTATTTCACCCTCCACTGGCGTTTATGTCTTTTCAGATAATGCTCGACTGTTGAGTGCCGCCCGCCCTATCTGTACAACAGAGACGCCGCGATGCGTCGCAGCGTGTCGCGTCGTCGACGACCAAGTCGTCGCCTTCGGTTGGATGAAAAATTTCATAATTGTAAATCTTCCTCCCCACGATTTTCTCCTTTGCCTTTGTCCATTTTCTGATCTCTGGCGCCCGCCCGACTCCACTAATACCGAAGGACTTCTCCTTCGCGAAGATAGACTTTTTCGAAAGTCTAGAGCAATTATAGGATTATTAATCACAACTGCGAGAACTCAAAAATGACTGTCTTTTCGATGAGAAATGCGTAATTAATTGTCTGTTTCTTGCCGGCGACTGTTCCTTCGTTTATCCATCCCCTATTTCATTAAACTAAGTAAACGTGTATTTTTCTTTTCTTTAAGCGTTCGTTATTTTACACTGCATTTAAGATTTCATAAAGAATTAAATTGTTCTTTCGTGACAAAGCAAACTAAACTTGTGTAATCATCTAATGTTTCCAATACCATTATCCTTATTCATTCATTATCTTTTTATATCATTCGGATTTGAGTGCCTAGTTGAACCAGTATTTTGTTTATTATTACTAATCTTTAGAAATTTATTAAGTAGAAGAGCTTCGAAAATACATCCATTAGAATATAAAAAAGGAAATGTCTTTTAGACACGCACACTACGTATTTCTATTTTTGAAGAATCCGTATCTTGATTTTTAAAATAGTTTAAGTATCTATGGTGGAAATAAAAGTTTATACTTCAAAAAACATTAACGATTTTCACGTCCATACACCAGAAATAGTCTTGAATTTTTAGAAAACTGCTCATTTACTGTCTAAAAGAGACATTTTTAATATACTTACCATTTATACCCCTTGTTATACGAATATGAGGGAAAAAACAAAGTAAGGTAGACATTTTTAATGTTTTTGTTTCCACGTGATATTAAAGGTGACGTCTTAAAATAAATGGTCTTGCAAATGTCCAAAAATCGCAGTCGAATGTAAAACGAAGTGTGTGCCTGTCTTTCTTTCTTACCTTCCCAACTCATTTTGTCTGCTATATCTAGAAAGATCTAGACGGTAAGCAAACAACTCGTTACGTTTCACGTTGTCTGTCCGTAGTCCGTAGTCCGTAGTCCGTACCAGTACAGGTACTCGTAGTCAGTGATTTAGTCGTCTGGCTACCTTTAAAATCTAATGCGCGCTTCTAAGAAACTTCATGAACCGTGCGTGCTTCTTCTCTGAAAGATAAACTTCGTTAATGTTTCTTTCATTATTCCGCTCACTGCATCCAAAGAGAAAATTTTTATTCTCATTACCTCTCTTCACACAAACGTGTGTTAAGTGAGAGCTGTAATCTTTCTTTTTTTCGTTATTTAGATAGTGTTTCCTTTTATTGAAACTTAATTCTACGCCACGTTTTTATTGCACTGTCATTATCCGTTGTACATGCAAGATTCCTTTAAAATAAAATCTGGAAGTTTTTCTATTTTGAATGTTTCAGTCAGATAAGAAAGTGGCGAATGATGATGAAAATTGATTCTTGGTCAATTATCGTTAGTTATAAAGAGAGTAATTAGGGAATAAAGAAGAGATACCGGTTAATACAATGATGTTTTTAAAAAATATTTGCAAACAAAATTTGTTATATAATATAATATGCATATTTCTTCCACACTTATTGCTAGTTTTTCTAATGTTCAAATCGAACTTCGCAAATCCATAAGGATGAACGAAGAATACATAGTATTAAATGTAGATATACAAATGATTTAGGCCATGTGATGTACGCATATATATATATCAGAATTTTTGCAAACCCCTGGTTCATGAACTGCTCATTAGTCCTATTTAATTTCATCACCCGTACCATTGAGGGTATTTTAAGTTCTTAGATTACTATAAACGACCATGTGTTCCATTTTTACTGTCTTTTTTAATAAATTTACCAATTAATGTGTCAAATGTATTTATGAATTAATAAAGATTATTTCTGTAAATTCCCTTGAGGTATTTTCATTAAAATTTCCATTTTCTTAGAAGAAATTGTTTAATGTTGTTAATTGGAAATAGTTTTAGATTAATTTATTTCAGCTTACACAAGGTGATGTTTGAAGCAAATAGAAAATCCATATTGGATGTTGTTTAGAGATTAACTATGGCGGTTTTCTTTGGCTCGTAATCCCAAAATTTGGTCCGACCAAATTTCCTCCCCGTTTACTTTATAATATCCTCGTAGTATAAAAAGCACTTTGTACACCTACTTAATTTACTTCCTCCTTGCACTCCGGTAATTAAAATTCATCGTCGTTCAGTCCTCCATTGCCTGCAGTCAGCTAACCGCACATTAATCACGACCGACCCTCATCTTCATCGTTACCGATGGAGCGACGCTGACGGCGTCGTAACGCCAAACGAAAGAAGTGATAGCAACAGCCGCCTCGAAAGAATTTCACGCTGAATTTTAAGAAATAATACAAGACAAACCACTTTGGAAAGGCTTGAATAAAAAAATTATCTTTTGGTAAAATTTAAAAGTATTAAAAAATTATTTTCGTACCTTTTTTTTCTTTCATCTAACGTAAGAAATAATGCAATCAATTTGTAATCAATCGCTTCGAAAATAGTGACTATAAATCCATGTTCAAACAGGGTAATAAAGTCGTTTGTCTTACGGCTATGTATATATTATAAATATGTAGGGGGAAGGGGGTGTTTTGATGGAGCAACTATGTTAAACCAAAATAATTTTATTGAAAATTGATAGGACTCATTATTTATGATTAATTAATAGAAAACTTTGTTAAATATAGTTAGTTACTTTTTCTTTTACTGTTTATATTTGTAACCAGCTCATTACAGCTACTTCTCCCGTGTGGTTTATTTTTTCTGTAGCTAAAATATATAGGTTGTCAGGGTTGGTCACGACAAAGCAAACTACGACGATGTACAGTTAACTGAGCGAAGAACAGCCCCTCTTAGTGGCAAGAAAAGAAATTTTTTATATTTAATAGTAATATCGTGATGGTTTTTATTGGAGATAAAGACCAAGCGTTTAAGAAATAAAACAAAAATAACTGATTAAAATCTATCCGGTTGTTTTTGCGCGATGCGCTCAAATCATTTGATTTATATATCTAGATGACGACGATTATTTCCCTATTTCTAAATCGTCGTCATTTACCTAAAAGTAAATCGAAAATCAACTGTTTATTTTTGTTTGACATAATTTGCTTTTGAGGTTTGCGTATCTTTGTAAATTTGCGTATAGTTATCGGGATATTAGTTAATTGAATGTCAATTGCATTTGCGACGCTTCAATGAATTGACAAAGTGGTTGGTTAAGCTGAATTTCGAAACGTTATCAGTTCACAAAGGAATATTTTCGTGGGTATTATATAGATAACGAAAGGATAAATGTGAATTAATAAAATTGATAAAAAATAAACTCACAAGAAAGCATTATATTTATTATTATATTATTAAGTTATACGTGAACGTCAAAAACCATTCGGTACACTTTTTCAGTATTTGTTATAAAAAGATAAATACAAATTGCATCATAAAAGTAATATGCGTATAGCATGTACAAAGTACATTTTATGAGTCAAGACAGTTCAGTGAAATTTTTAGTTAATTTCATTGCAATCATTAACGTTTAATTTGATTGAATTTACTATTCGGTTGAAGCATGACTAAAGCGGTTATGAACAACGGCTGCCCTTGGTGAAATTTAAATTTTAATGTGTATTTACTCATCCCTTGCGTGAGACGTGGATCCTTTGTTTGAAAATGCGGTAATTTCGGAACCCTTTAACGAAATTGGATGGAACTAAGTACCTATAATGTGTTAGACACATGAATATGTGCTCCTGTTGCGTCTTAACACAGGTAGCAAGCAGACCAAATTAAGGAATTCATCTTCGAATCTTTCTGTAATACTACTTACATATTAGAAAAATTATATCCTCTCGGCGTCAATAAAGCTTTGGGTCGGCGATTATATGTAATGGTAAACGTAAAAGTTAAAGTATGTTCGGATTTATCTTTTCATTTTTGTTTGTAATTTATTGGCCTGGCCGGTCACACATTTTTTACGTCTCAAAATTTTGTTGTATTGTCATGTGTATTTGCTATCCGTTTCTTTCTTTGGCTATTTATGGTTTTATAATAGTATGTATCGTATTTTTTCCCTTTTTAGTATTGCCGTCTCCCATTGTATTATTTTTTCTTTGAGTTCAAATGTGGATCTAGAGTTTAGGTTGGTTTATACATTTATTGGGGGTAATTTGTTGACCCGTCGGTCCATTTCGAGGACGTGGATGATGCGCCGACACATGGATTGCAATGTTGCATTTTTTGTATTTACGGTTTTTCATCCTTTTTGTTTGTTTTGTTGTTTCAAGTGTCGGTGCATCGGAACCACCCCTCCTCTAGGGGCGGTTCTTAAATTCATATATAGTATAGATAACACAGATAGTTAACAATACAGTAAATACAGTTAGAACAGTTCATTCATTCAAAATCATTCAATTCAACATATTAGATAAAAATATCAAACGTTTATAAGAGATCATCTTTAGTACGTTTTAACATATAGCAACAATTACAGCAAGATCTCTATAAACGTATAGTATAAATAACATATAGTTCAATTCAATCAATTCATTCATTCAAATACAGTTAGATCAGTTCCAACAATTCATTCAATTCAACATATTAGATAAAAATATCAAACGTTTATAAGAGATCATTTTTAGTACGTTTTAACATATAGCAACAATTACAGCAAGATCTCTATAAACGTATAGTATAAATAACATATAGTTCAATCAATCATAATAATTTAATCTTCGTAAATAAGTAGCCTTCACGACGTTCCATAAAATTAGTGTATATAGTTTGTAAATAGTTGGGTGTAATAAACAATTAAAACACGAAGTCAGTTTATTGCACCGATTCCCCCATAGGAATCAAAAGAAGTGGCACATCTGTGCACCGATGAAATAATTCATTTCATCACCTAATTATACAAAGTAGTTTGAGACTTTTCAATATTTTACTGTTTTTCTGGGTTTGTGTCAACAAAACAATAAACATACAAACGACAAAATTTGTATTACACTGTTAATTATTGTACTTACAGTAGTTTATCCAGAGTTTCTTTTTCTAGTAAATGCAAGTCGTCTTACTTTTACTGTACATTGTAAATGATTACTTTTAACAAGCGGAATTCTCAATTGCTTGCTTAAAATTCATTGCAACGAGTCATTCTTAACTATGGCATTTTGCAAACGAGAACGATTGTTGTGACGAGCAAGAATAAAAAGAAAACGTAAAAAAAAGAAGACCGTGAAGTACTAAGAATGGGATGGGATGAAATGAATAAACGAATAACGAAACGCCTGATACTGTGCTCCGATGTGATGCGAGCGATGGATGGCGCCTGCCGTACCGCTTGTAGAGGATTAATGTCGTTTTAAAATTCTTTATTATTCATTTGTTGGAAGTGGTCTCTCGAAATGAATTTCGCCAGTGATAAATTATCTGGAATGTGCCTTCGGTAATTTATTACTGTGAATTTCGTATTAGGTTGCGCCTAACCATTTTCGGAAGATTCTCCTCATCGTTAATGCAACTCGTGATATCGCTTTCTTGTTAATTACTTTTGATTATGTTATGACTAATTGAGGAAGTATAAGTATCTATTTAAATTGAATCAAAACTGAGAAGCTCACAATCCACAGTTACTTAGTAATTATAAATTCGAATTCATTAACGAACTTTTATTGTTACAACGCTACAGTACTTATATTTAGTCAAATAAAACACACTATGGTAAGTTTCACCAACTTTATTATTGCTATCGACAATATTGTTTCGAGCTATGTGCTCATTATCAAGAGTAACGTTATACTGACAATATAAATCTCACATGCTCATTTATAGATAGTTTAAGATAAGGGGGGGATGAAAAACTGCCTAATTCTAACTGATTTTTACAACATTTTTTGATTTTCTTAAGGCTATCTATTTCCAAATATTCATACAGAGATAATTTTCTACTTTTAGATGTCTTTACATGTAGGTATTTGGTATTTTATAAATTTAAATGATTTTTTAAGCTAATACAATGTTCACTAATTCCTGATTTAACATCTTTTTTAGAAATCGATTTATATAAAAAATTAGTGATTTGCCCAAGTGTTTTGATTTAGCTTTTTATATAATTAAATGTTCTTTATCAATTTCATGAGTGTCAAACTTTTGTTGTGTCGAAAATTGAAAATATCGAAAAGAGGAACGCAAATTTTGTGAATTTTATGGATAGTAATAAAAACTGGAACATGAATAGTTAGTTGACAGTCAGCTCAGAAATTTAGAAGCGTAGTTTTAAAACCACAATCCATTCGAAATCGTTGACGGTGCCATGTTAAATACTTAATTGTATCAGGAACACCGTAAAACGCAGACTTGACTGAAATAAGTTTAAAAAAAATGGATAATTACACAAATCTCGATCTTTTTAAGCGGTTTACTTAATTGTCATTGAAGCTTGGGTCATTTATTAGTTTTTCATTTAAGAGGATTTATCCCTTCCATCCTGTCTTCCACTTATCTTTGAAATTGTCGAGATATAATTGAAGTATTCTTCATTCTAAATTGGTTTTCGTAATTTTAACCTTGTTGACGGCAACAAATTCAAAACCTTTCGAATTGGCAGAGGCAGGTCGATTAATTTTAACGCATTCGCTTTTTAAAGTAATTCTACTTCGAAGAACAGAATGTCTGAAGCCCTAAATTTCGAACGGTATCTATAATTTAACGGAACGATCCTCGAGAAAGGTACAGAATAGTTTTATAGATAATAACTGTAGTACATGAACGAGGGTGAGTAATATTCTGAAATCGACCCTGTTACTATATGATATCAATAAAAAGCCATGTAAATTGTCTCCCGGGGAAACATCCCATTAGATGAATAGTAAAATTTAAATATTATTTCCCTACAATAGAAATTTTTCGGTTTCTGATATCGAAAAATTTGTTTTTAAATTGACGAAATTTCTGACAATATACTGATGGAAAACTTCATTACGATTTTTGTGTCAGTTTTTATGAAAGTTCTTCAATACGAAAAGCAGCACAATGTTCTTCATAAGTAAAAGAAATGTTATAATTTATTAAATTTGTACATATATATTTATAATAGCGTTTCGTTTACAGACTTCTTTTTGTTTCAGGTGAGTTGGACATTACCCAATAACTTCCTCTTAGTTGCTAAAGCTCCTTAACGTAAGTAGACACCATATAAGGTAATTTGAGATAGGATTTCGACATTATTCGAAAACCTCATCCGATTTAGAAAGAAACTGTTTCGATTGTACTTGTGCAACTTAACTCGGAGATTGATTTATCAAATACAAAAGTTCTTTATTGGATCTATGATTGTGTTTCAACTTTATTTCCGAACTTTGCTGAAGAGTTTTCTACATCCCATGCTTGTAATCGAAGATTGAAGTTATAAGAGGCCACACGACCGTTCATCTTGATTCTTGCTCGAAAACCAGCTTGCGAAAGAAATACATTTTTATGTAGAAAACTTTCTGCTTTCCAAGCACGAACATTGTATCGATGATGGTGGACCACGATTGCTTTTTGCTCTTATTGTGTTTAACTTCGATTTTCCTTTTATAGCAAATAACTTAGAAAATTAGTTTTCTTTTGTAAACCTAATGTGAATCGTTTACAATCATCAACGGTTTAATGAATTGATTGTGACAGATCATTTTTGAATTGAATGGAAACCAATCAATTTACTATATGTACATATATAATTAAATTAATTTTAGGGCGATTTTGTTATCAATATCAACAGCATGTTTTTATTTTTATATTGTTAGATAAACAGTTATTTGTCTGTTCATGTTAGGATCATTTGGAAATAGGCGAAAAGATTTATTACTTACATTTTTTAAAAAAAGTACGAAACTCCACCAGCGACTATAAAAAAGAACACTAATGTAGTATATGTTCGACAGGGGCCATTCGTTATTTCAAGATGCTTTTTTTCGTAAAGGCCCTTATCAATGGCACTGGCTTTATGGCAAACAGTTTTCTCCTTCTTTCCATTTCCTTTTAAGCTTCATCCTCGGAAAAACGCTTCCACATTTTACCGCGGAAATACTTGGAAGATTAGAAACGTTATAATAAATCAGTGATCGTCGAATACGAAACTGATGTTATCCTTTCATGGGAGAATTGAATCAATAACATTTCGCGGAGTGCTCGCCTGCCTGCCTCTTGTCTGTTGAGAAACGAAAAACGAAGTGCACCTCAGAGTTCGGTATCGCCAAACTCTGGTCGAAAATAAGTTTTTTTTATTTTTAAAGTGAAGAAAAAACTTGATATACTAATTAATGTTAAGAAAAGCAACATTATCACGGTTAAAGTGAATTCCAAAATTAACACGCGGGTATCAAATCCATATTATATTCAGTTAGCCCTAACCTTCAAAAGACGCGTGTATAAATTTGACAGCTGTTGCACTATTAGTATCTGAGTTATAGCATTTTTAGTGAAAGAACTTTTGTTACTTTGAAAAAATGGATAAAAAGGAATTTCGTGTGTTAATAAAGCATTGCTTTTTGGCGAGAAAAAATGCTGTTGAAACCAAGGCTTGGCTTGATAAACATTATTCGGACTTTGTACCAGGAAAAAATCAACCGTAGAAAAGTGGTTTGCTAAATTGAAACTAGGCGAAATGAGCACTGAGGACGATGCACGCAGTGGACGCCCCAAAGATGCTGTTGCCGACGAAAACATGAAAAATAATTTTTAATAACCGTAAAGTGAAGTTGGTTGAGATAGCTGAGACCCTAAAGATATCAAAGTAACGTGTTGGTCATATCGTGTCGTGAATGAATATTTGGATATGCGAAAGCTCTGTACAAAGTGAGTGCCGCACGAGCTTACAATCGATCAAAATCAACAACGGATCGATTATTCTAAGCAGTGTTTAAAGCTGTTCAATCGTAATAAATACGAATTTTTGCACCGATGAAACATGGCTCCATCATTTCACACCGGAGTCCAATCGACAGTCAGTCGAGTCGAGTGGACTGCACGTGATGAACCGACTCCAAAGCGTGGAAAGACGCAAAAGTCGGCTGGCAAGTTTATGGCATCGGCATCAGTATGCTGGGATGCTTATGGTAGAGTATAATATTCATTGATTATCTTAAAAAGGGGAAAACCATCAACAGCGACTATTACGTAGCGTTATTGGAGCGTTCACAAGTCGAAATCTTCATTTGAAGAAAAAGAAAGTGCTGTTTCATCAAGACAATGCACCGTGTCACAAATCAATGAAATCGATGGCAAAATTCCATGAATTGGGCTTTGAATTTCTTCCGCATCCACCGTACTCTTCAGATCTGGCCCCCAGCGACTGTTCTCAGACCTCAAGAGGATGCTCGCTGGACAGAAATTTCACGCCGATGAAGAGGTAATCGCCGAAACTGAAGCCCGCCTCTTATAGGAAATGCTCATTCGTCTCAAGATGTAGACCAAAATCTTCTTATCTTAGCAATTTTAAACTTAGCAATGGTTGTGATCATTAGAGTTTCTTTTCGTTGATTTACTTATGGAATCTCTTTTATTTCCTTTTGATAATCGAGACGTTGAAGTATGGTTTAGAATTATCTACAGGTAATAAATGTTGTAGATTGTACTGAAAATGATATTAAAATTCGTCAGGGCATTACGCAATAAAAATTAAAGGAAAAGTTTGTATTTAAAATGTTTTTTTAATGTGGCGTATAATGAGGAGACTCAAAAAAAAAAGTTTTCACATATGTATAATCGAAACAATGTGCTACCCTTGAAAGCATTAATACCTAAATTTTTATGGGTTTTGTGAATTGAATATGTAATAATAACGAGAGGAAAATTTTCAACCGATTTTTCGCGTGGCGCTAACTCAACACAGTATAAAATTTCAACTTTTAAGCGAAATGCTTGCGATGTTGTTCGAGTAGTTTACGGTGAGAAAGCTTACCTGTGTATGGCCTCCAACTCTTGATATATTGCCAGCCGATACAATCCGTCACACTCGGTGCATTTCCGTTTTGCAATTACTTAAAGGGCTTGGCGGGCGAAATCCTGCTGTTGTTGACTTGAATCCAATTTGGATTTGTTTCCATCCCTTACGAAAGCTCTTTTAACACGGTTGCATGTTTACTTACAAAATTGTTTTAAACATAAATTGAATGATGAAACCCGTAACAAAAAATAATTAACTAAATTCCAATAGAAATCGGTAGCGATTCGTGCCTTTAAACGTAGGCGAAGACTCTTTAGTAAAAGTTGCAAAAGGCGAAGAAATGCTAAACTTAGAATTTGATTCAGGTTTTCACGGCTGTCGTCTAAAGAAACTGGATTTCCAGATTCTGACCGTGTCTTTTTGATGAAATCCCCATGTCGTTAAACACTCTTGATGTTACCATGGTCTGACATGATGATTTCATCAAAATGACACGGTTGGAATCCAGGAATCCAGTTTCCTTAAAGCTAAACTCTCAAAACGTGTCCGGAAATGCGCCAGATAATATGAATATTCCTAGTTAAGCGTGTAGTAAGTATTGGAGGCATTATGTCGCCATTTACTGAAATTTGATGCTAATTCTGGTATCTACTTGATAAACTGATACCACGACACACTTAATATTACGTTATAGGCACGCAAACCAAATTAATAAAGAACATTTAGTTCTTGATCAAAATTTTATCGAAATTACTAGATATGGATCGCGATTTCGATTTTATTATATCTCATTAGCTAACCATAAGTAGTATCAATAAATTACTGACCAAACCGAAGCTGTATAAAAAATTGATTTAATATAGTTTTGCAGGCAGTATGTCGCCATATACTGATATTTACTGCTAACTGTGGTATTTCATGTGTTTGAAAAGGCCTTACGAAAGTGTCTTATCTTTTACCAAAAAGTATATGTTTTTTGTTTGTTAATTTGGTATCTACTTGATAAACTGAATTCATGACGCAGTTTATATTACGTGATAGGAACGCAAACCAAATTTGCAGTTTTTTTTTGCAATAATTTAGTGACTATTCTTCGTAATTAAGAATGTAATTTATCCTTGATATTATAAGACACCGGAGATGTTTTTGTAAATAGGATATCCACATTTAGATATATTTTATATGTTTTTCACCCAAAAATGTCGTTTTAATTTGAGTGAAATGGAATTGAGTTTCACGGTGGTTAGATACATTTTCTCTGACCATAAAATGACTTTCGGGAATGACCCTGTTCCAGTTCTCACATATCTCCTTCCTCGCTTTTTTCTTTGAATATTGCGAGAAGGAACGCCAAGCACCGAACGGAGTGATTACGGAATTTCTTCTAGCGGAAATTTTTTCTGTCGTCGTCGAATTACGAACTGTCTGTCTGCCTTAGCTTGATGTGGCATCAGAATAAACAACCCAGAAAAGAAAATATTTGCGGATCTTTCAAACCAACACACCTTGAGCAGTATTTTGTCTTCTACAAAATTTGTTCCCCCTCACAAGTATTAAGACGCTACCCAATAGGCACCTATTACATTTCACAACATTGTGTTACTGGTACTGTAAATTTAAAATTATCACGTTTGTAAGCAATGTTGGACGCACTTTCTTTTCCTTTTTTATAAATTCATTGTTTTTGTAATAGTAAAATTTAAAAATATATAAATTTATTTACTTAGTTATTTTAATGCTTTATTGGTTTACAAAATATATTTTAATATTGATTAAAATTAATCGTTTAATGTTTTTCTTTTTGAAGTCTGCTCATTATGTAATTTAATCGGGTTAGGGTCATATGTTATATTATCACAGAAAACGGAATATAACACGCGAAATAATAGGTAGATATTTCGAATTAACAAGCAATCATTGTATTTAATTATTCTATATCTTAGTTAATTCATTCATTACATACATACATACATACATACAATTTAACTCGTTTGAACTTATTTCTAATGCATATGAATACATGTAAATCTTTACTTATCGTTAGACTTGTCTGTCTCGATTTATATTTAGTGTAAAAAAAATCCGTGGTGATTTTTATAAAGAGATTATATGTACCTGAATGCAGTCTTATCTTGAAATTTTGCTTTTAGTGTGATGCCATGGCATTTTTAAGTTTAATAAGAATATGATTTGGTGTGTATGCTTGGATAGTTTTATATTCTGGTTCCGTTTTCGAAAATTTCGATTTGATTGTAAAGCTGTCTTCGCCTTGGTAACATGAGTTTGATATCGTGCTACCATTAGCAAACTTATCGGTGATCGTGGGATAAAAGTTTCGTAAGTTGGATCCGAAGTGAGTAGGGAAGTAGGAAATTCACAGCCAGACCGTTGAGAAATCCGACCGATATACTTAGAGCGAGGAGGAAACTTCGTGATGGCTCTATCCATCCATCTCGATATGGATATGTTTATATATGTGTAGATTGTATGGCTCATAGAGTGTTAAGAAAAAGTTTTTGATCCGTAAAAGTAATGTGTCGGCCACAAATGTTACCACCTTATTTGTTTTGCAGTTATGTTGTGCGGATCGCCCCTACACAAACGTTAAGTTCTATAGTTGGTTGTTTTTCGGAAGAATCTAAAACAGACCGAACTTTACATAGTTTAACCGTTGCTGTAGTATCATTGAAATCAAAATATAATTAATAGAATTTCCACTGTAAAATCTTCTTATTTGTTTACGCAATTGTTCATGTTTCAGAACTGATTAAGTAACTGAAACATGGAAGAATTTGCTTTTGTTAATTGTTTTTAGAGAATATGACAATAAAAGCGAAGCATGACGAGTTCAAAGTAAATTGTGGTAATGTTTTTAATAAGTTTACGTAACGTATTATTTCCAATAACCTCTAACAATTAATAAGTTCATTAAATTATAGGGTAAATGTCACAACGAGTTCCTACGTTTGATTATTTAAACATAATAGACGCAAATAGATAATTTAATTTTTTCCGGTGCGCGATATTGAATAAAGATGAAAGCATTAGAATAATTGGCACGTGGACAGGGTTTCGATCATTTCGGAATCATCCGCGTCCCTTTAGGGCAATGTCGTCCATAACAGTAACGGGATCGGGATGTAAATTGCGGCTGATTATCATTATTAGTTGTTGGACTGCCAAATTAAACTCGGAGAGCGAATTTTCGTTGCGCTTGGTTATCGCGTAATGTTACAACGAGATCGGAGAATCCAGCAATTTTGTTCTGTTCCGCGACTAATTTAGTGCCCCAACGGTGATAATAACATTAAGGGCCGGCGGGACGTCACAATGTGGCCATTAGTAGAATGCTCTGGGCCTATTGTTTGTCCTCCGACGATGACGGCACCCACCAAACTGTTTCTCCATTCTTTATCCTACAGGTATTAGATATCTATACACGTCGAGTTATCCGTGAATGCAGAATACAAATTTCGTCCATCCTTTAAAGAAACCTCACTATTACTCGAATAGTGTTATGCAAAAAG
Organism: Agrilus biguttatus; assembly: GCA_963921985.1. Taxonomy (NCBI): domain Eukaryota; kingdom Metazoa; phylum Arthropoda; class Insecta; order Coleoptera; family Buprestidae; genus Agrilus; species Agrilus biguttatus. The sequence goes on from OY998117.1 coordinate 35,509,778, forward strand.
AAGAAAGATGAGAATTTGAAAATATATTTGAGTTGAACTTAATTTGAATTATATCGGAAAGATAAGTTGACAGAGATAAGGAAAAGTATCGAGTGTCCTTTAGTAGGAAAGTCATACAAGAATTAACTGAAAAAGATTCAGGTAATATTATCAAAACTGTAGAAACACAAAGTTAATGTTATACACTTTTTATTAGAAACTCTAACAATTGTTTCGACTTATGCAGTCATCTTCAGAGAGTAGTATTACAACTAACTTAAAATTATGAAGTACAAGCTAATTTATAGTCTACAGACACATATACATATATATGTTTCTTAGAATTGTTACAATTTTGTCCTGTTTGTGATTGGTCGAAATATCGGTCTATTTAGTCCTTCTGTTACATTATTCATTACATTTAATTTTGAGTTGATGGTTTCTCGTATTTCTAATTTTTCTAAATAATTAAGTTTGTATCCTTTATTTTCCATGTGGATAATTGAAAGACTTTCATCATTGATTGTGTGATCTACTGAAATGCAGTGTTGTGCCATACCTGTAGTGGTTTTTTTATCTGTTATGGATTTCTAATGTTCTTTTAATCTAGTTTCAAAATTCCTCCCAGTCTGTCCTAAATAAATAGCATCATAGTTATTACAGGATATCTTATATACTCCAGATTTTTTGAGTTTATGTATCTTATAAATTTCGTTGTTTATGAGGACTTTCTTTATGGTATTTCTATTACTACTTATTGTTTTGATGTGGAGTTGTTTCAATTTGTTGCAGATATGTGAGCTAATATTTTTGTAAAACGTAATTATGAACCATTTGTCTTTTATGTTGCTATTGGGAAGATATAACAGTTATAGAAATTGTTTCTTTTGTTTTTTATTTATTAATTTGTCTATTGTTGTTTTTGGCTATTGTTTTAATGAAATTACATTCTTTTGCAAAATTCTGTTGATTTAGAGGAAAATTCATTAACCTATGGAGTAGGCTATGAAATGTAGACAATTTGATATTAATGGAATAATTGCATCTGAAAATGTTTCTTTTCTATAAATATTATATTTAATAATATATATATATAGAAATCTCGTGTTTTCATTTTATTTGTTTTTTCTTGTACTTTGTTGCAATGATCAAACGATACAATGAATATCAACCAAGAACAAGATTTCAGTACTACTTGCCTATGTCATCTCAGAACAAATAATAATTCTAATAAAAAAATAAGTAAATAGGTAACTTCTTAAAAACAATTGTATCTTTGTATTTTTTGGTCTGTAAACTTTTACCTGTAGTGTATGCCATTAGATTAGACTAAATTCGGTTAATTTGATAGTACTCTTGATACGTTTATTATTATTATTTATTGTTAGTAGAGTTCGGTGTTTATTCCTTTTTTTTTATTCAATGAGTACCTTTATTAGCAAAATTATCTAATTCTGATGCGATTATATATTACCTATTTAATATATCTATGTGATTTGATTCTCTATCACGTAAAGTTGATTTATGTACGTAATTAAATTCAATTTGTTTTGAAAAAGTTTGCAAGGAGCAGTTATTTCCTTTGCTTTTAATATTGAGTCAATCAAAAGTGAACTAAGTGAATTGTAAAGCAGTGCCTACCGCGTTTATTCGTTGTTGTCTTTTTATTTTATATCGTTTGCAAGTAAGCTGTTAGCTACTGAATTTTTTCGCCGATCGGAACGTTAACTTCAATTGCAAATGTCGAGTTCTTCTTTTTTGGGGCGTTTTTAAACGACTTTTGTCCTGTAATAGACGTAATTGGTTTTCATAACAAGGGAATAAAAGTCTATGTGTACCCGGTTTGTTTACAGAAAGCTTTTCTGATCAAAGGATCAGGTAGACAGGCAGACAAGCGTACTTAAAGAGCTCGTTACACAAGAGAACTGGTAATTCGCAGAAAACTGAATGCCTTTCATTCATTGCGATTACTTGAATAAAATGTTTAAACAGTTCACTCTGATCAGATCAAAATGCGAATTTATGATATCGAATACTCAGATCGAAACAAGTTCGTTACTAATAATACTATATAGGTATTACTGGTTTTCTTGCAGTTGTTGTATATACGTAATGTTTATTACAATGACGGTTGGTCGGTATGTTACATCGAGTATACTAACAAAAATTACAGCAAATCCTTTCCTACACCGGATTTTGTTAAGTTTCAATAGATTGTATCAATGCACAAGTAACACAAACACAATTCACTGAACATTCGGACAGCATCAACACACTCCCTGTTATGAAACGCGGCTGTCGAATGATGTATCAGGATATCTTCTATTCTTTCTCCTAGCACTAGAAGAAACTTTATAATGGCACAGAGGGGGATACAGTCAAATTATAAGCAGAAGTTCTTCTTATATTTGCTTCAAAATCCTTTTTGTAATTTCGAAATAAATTAACATTTAGTCTTTTTTTTTTAATAACATCATATTACAGTCTGAATATGTTGAAACAGTAGCTAATTATATTTTGGACTGTTACTGATATTTAATGGTCTTGGGTGGACATGGTCACAATCTGCTGTTCCACAAAAGAAATAAATAAAAAACGGAACAGTTTTATCTGTTTAAGTTTCCATGGTTGGTGTCGATAGCTGTTTCAAACTGTTTCAGATATTCTTCTGATGAAAAGAGTGACATGATTCTCGAAACGTTAGGAAAAGTAAGCCGACAACGTGATAACCATCTCATAAACCAACCTGCCAAAAAACTGCACTTTTTTGAAAATTTTTATGATGTGTCGTTCGAATTGATAGAAAATTGAGAAACTAAAATAGCGTAGCTGTGAATATGAAAAGCATAGGATGTAACATACCATGAAGCCTGCCTTTTAAAAGCATATTTATGTTATTGGTTTATTCGTTTGGAAAATCGGAAGTATATTATCATGTAAAAGCACATAGACATTTTCTACGATATTCATTATATTTCCACGTCAAATCACACATATGAGGTACAAATACTAGAACATCCAGAATATGTTTTTTTTTATAAGTGCTATTATTATCGATACCTACATTTTCTATGTTGTGTAAATAATATTTCTTGTATAACCAAATTACGTTATTGTGAAGCAAATTCAATAATTATATTGATAGAAGGACGTTTAAGCTTATTCGAACTTTCGAAACTTTTTTTTTCGTGTCTGATGTATAGCTGCAATTGTATTTTGGTAAAACTTGAGTGTAAACTAAGACGTTCTCCATTTGATTCTAATTCCCTTAGACCTTTTACCTTTGATCTGCTAGTTAAATATCATAGAATATTGTTCCTTCTGAACTAAACAGCTAAGGTGTTGTATTCTTGTTAAGGAAGTTTGTTGTTTGAAGACAAGGTTGTACACAAATTAGGAGGTTTCAGTTGTATGTATTTCTCAGAACTCTATTCTGTCTGCCTACCCCGTTGAACATTGTTATTGTAGCACAATTCACTGGGTAAATTTTGAGTTCATCGGTTGTAGCGTATTCTACAAATTGATTAGTAAAAATTACAATTAGTATTTGCTCTACACGTTATTTTCATATCTTAAAAACCTCTTAAACATTCATAGTGAACATGTGATGTTTATTAAAGGTTGTAAGATCTTTAAAGGTCGAAGTAAATTACTTTTCATTATCTATTTCTTCAAACGTGATCAAATTTTCTTTTTTTATTTGTAAATTGTTCTTAATCAAGTGTTTCAATCAATTCAAGAAGTGTTTTTACGATCGTATTAATTTTTGTTTTCGTTTTTGGATATTGTACTTAAAGAATGTCCATTTGTTTTTTTATAATAAACTTAACAAGACTCGGCACTGTGAAACGAGCTTTTCATATAAAAGAAAATGTTATTAGGTAGTTAAACAGCAGTATGTCTGGCTAGACTCAGAGGAGAGCAAAGTTCTCCATTTGGTCCATTAAGCAGCTGTGCTTTTCTCTTTTCAGCCTGCACTAATACTACTTTATTTGTCTGCGTTCTGGCATATTTTAACTCCACAACTATCGTTAAAATGAAAAATGACTGAAACTCCGTGAAGTTGAAACATTAGTTGCTGGAGATTGGCCAATGAGCCGAGAAAATTACCAATTACTGACTTAAACATGTGTCGACTTTTCCAGAATATTGAACGCCACTTAAAGGCTTTTCCTGTTTTTTGTCATTGCCCACTAACAAAGAAAGTTTCCGGGTAATTTTGAAACCTCAAATGATTTGATCGACATTGTCAAAATATGACTGCTGCCTTTTAATTGGTAAAAAATTATCGTTTCAAATTACTGTCATTTTCTCATATGGGAAGAATCAGTGTCTACACGTACCTAATCATAAACATAGATTTTATTTCCTTTTGTTACTTATAAAACATGCTGTTTGTGAAGGGCTTCTCAAATCATCATTATTTTCTTTTATGAACTTTGAAATTTGTCAAATGTATAAAAACCCTTTTTAAATGATCAGAATCCCGAATTTGTGCAAAGTGTATGGTCCTATAAAGATGTTCCTGAGATTTTCCACTTACTATTTAACAATTGCAACGTTCAAAAATACAAAAGATACTTTTGAAATTGTTTATCATTTCCTCGTCAGTACCATGTATTTCTTTAAATCGATGAAATGCTTTGTAACTATGGATTGTGGCGTGATGATTTGGCATATTGTGAAACTTTATTAATCGGATTTTGCAGTTGAAAAAGTATTTTATTCGATATCGAACGCCTATTGTATAATTCATTCGGTATACGTAATAAAGCTCTGCCGCAATCGTTCCCATTTAAATATTTGAACATTTTGATCCTAGAGGTTTCTATGTTATGTCGGTATACGTTGACAGTTGAATGACATAGACCTGGCGTTAAACTGATTTGAATTATTAATACCAACCTGCTGGTTGCATTTATGTGTTTCCGTTTTACAATTCACCGGCATCTATCTCTCCGTACAGGCCGAAAGTCAGCATGCCAACAAACCAAACCAAACCAAACCAAATTAACCAGCCTTGTAGAGTGCAGACAAACTCACTCTGTTCTGACATTGGGGTAAAAGCTTTTGAGTTGTGTAGTAGTCGCTTAGTAGAATATACAAACACATACACACACACACACACACTTATACGTACACATACTAGGGTAATATCGGATTCAATTTCTATGTAGAAATGGTAATCAGTTCATGAATAAAAATGGTAATTCAAAACATGTTTACATAAATTACCTAAGCAAAGCCAGGCGGCCAAGTCGCATTTACACGCAGACTTGATAAATTGCAAAATTGTATTTTTGATTATGACATCAGTATTACTTATCATTACACATCACACTAGAACTTGAAATGAAATTGTTATATTTTAAATTAGTTTGAGCGTAGTCTTTATGGGCAGCAACTTAAAACACCTATTTAACTCAACAATACAAATAATTTCTATTCTTTTCCTTATTTGGTGTCACAGAAAATGTCCTAGCATTCTACCTCTCTTTAGGAGTCGTTTACTCCTAATCCTATAAACGTTTCTTGTGGCGCTTTGAAAGGACGGAAACGTATGTGTCCATGGGAACTAAGGTGTCATGATACTTTAATGGTAACTCACTCATTGTATACGTAGCCTTAAAGCTTGGCATCAGTCACAATAATTTTAAAATTGTATATATCACCTAGAATTGGTTTTATGACCTAGATAAGTACCCCTATATGATAATTTGTTTTTGAACGATTGGCAATCGACTGTTTTAATTACTACACTAATACAAAGTGCCTTTTTTGTTTATTCAGAGAAGTTATCTTCTTATCAGATATTTATTGTTTCACAAAACATTTCTGATTAATTGAATAGGCCAATATGAACGTATCGCTATAGAGGTAATTATTTATCCATTAGTTGAAATGATCTCATTACACGATAGTTGATTGTTCGATTTACTTTTTCTTTTATCTACATATTCATCTGTCTTTCGTAGTAAAATTTATCTACATGTCATACAATCAATGAAACTTTTAAAGGAAGTATATTCCTTACGGTGTTTTGTATTAGAATAATTACCAATGAATTAAGTATTGAACAAATTCTAGTGTTCTGTTTGAGTTTTATAGTGCAAATACACATTGCATCTGTTTGCTTTACAATAATTTAGTTTTGTGCTTAATTTTCTCTTCTGTGTATGGCGAAAGCAACGCCATATCCTCATTCAGGATAAATTTTTCTAAAAATGATTACATGAATGTTAATTCTGTGGAAGTCCTGTGGATACAGACGATTGTGAGACAAATAATGGAAGTAAATTTCATAAAGGCAAACGCAACAAAAAGCTTTGACAAAAAGGTCGGCTGCGTGTATTTCGGATCTACTCTAATGAAAATGAAAAATACCGCCGTGAACCACTTGTCTGAGAGCGGAGAAAATAAATTTAGTCGGCAACAAGTAGAACGGGAATGCGGCAGAAAATGAGAGGACAATGGAACTGTTGTGTCCATTCTTCGTCCACGCGATCTTGTTAAAATTGATTCCAATTATGATGAGCATTGCATAGAACCAACTGCATCTAATTGAAATAATGAAATTATGTATTACGTAAATGGTAATGAACGAAACCGGTGTTACTGGTGTGATAAGTGCACTCTTCATTATTAGCTAAGTTTTCATTGCTGTTGTTAAATTCACAAATGTTTTAAACGTCATGGCGAACAATCAGTATAATGTGCTAATATCCTTAGTGACAGTGTAGATGTATTTGTAAACCAAATCGGTTACAATATTCTGCAATTAGCTGATCATCTAAACGTCTGATTAAACTAAAGTGCCTAATTTTACATTGAAGTGAATTTCTATCCAGCTGAATCAGTTAGTAAGATTAATATAATGAGACTATTTTTATATATGTTACAATAATTTATGGCAGTACTCGATTATTCGAACCACAACGATAAAACCAATTAGCAATTAATCTACTTGAAAAAAATTGAACGGTAAACATAATCTCTAATATGTTATTTTATGAGAAGTCGGCTGTTATATGTTGTTGACATTTGTTACGTAACCAGTTTTCTTCTTCAATGAGCAATCTTTATATTTCTGTCAAATGAAATAAATCTACAATTTAACGGCTACAAAATTGGTCAAATTGTAATAAGTTTATTTTTGGACTGAACGACAACATCAAGATCACCGACTTATTAATCAATATTTCTTGTTACCCGTAGTGTATTCTAGTTTTATCTATAAAAAGAAAAAGGAATATAAAATTTTATGTTGTCGCGCCAATGAAAAATTACAACCCGGTTTATTGGTCAATCGTTTTTATGGTTATCGAGTTTGTTTCACCAGAGATGGTGTTGTGCTTAAATGGATTGGTGGCATTTCAACTATTTCAGTTCTTTTTTAAGTTTACGTGTTGGATTTTGCAAATTCCATTTCCATTGATTTCCATCGAAACAACGGCTAATCGGCTCTATAGCACGAGTTGAGTTTTTGTAATGCTCTGATTGGGTAATACAAAATGTAAGCGTTTCATTGTATCGATTTATATTGTTCTTTTAAGTTGATTTATTACGGTTTTCACTCGCTTTAGTCTGAAAAGTCGTTTAAAACGCAGGCAGCACGCTACTGTTGCTGGACCGGTTGACAAAAAATAGAAATGGAACTTTTACGTTATGCACTACTGTGCCACTTCTTCGTCCGAAATGATACACCAACGATAATATTTTAATTTTTATTTACGAAACAGTTATTTACTAAACCTAGCTAATGTTGAGTGGCTGCATTTATTCTTTGCTCTAAATTGATTATGCATATGCTTAATGCTGAATTTGAATGTGATTATGTTGAATGCTGAATGAAGTTGTATATCTACTAAACTAAATAACTTTAAACCTAGCTAATGTTGAGTGATTGCATTTATACCATGCTCTAAATTCATTATGCATATGCTTAATGCTGAATTTGAATGTGATTATGTTGAATGTTGAATGAAGTTGTATATTTACTAAACTAAATAACTTTAAACCTAGCTAATGTTGAGTGATTGCATTTATACCATGCTCTAAATTCATTATGCATATGCTTAATGCTGAATTTGAATGTGATTATGTTGTATGTTGAATGAAGTTGTAATTGAAGACTGCTACTGAATAATAAGTTGAACACTATTAAAGAAAAAAATGCTTGTTGCTATTAATATAATAATTTATCGTCCAAGAGGGTAACAGGCGGAGCCAGTTTTGGTTCCGAGAAGTAAGCAGTTTCAATGCTATCACTGAAAACTTGAATTACATTAGGGAAAGTATCTCCTTATAATATTTACAACGTTGAACACTACCGAAACCGATCAAGGATAAGGGCAATAAGATAATGACCCAATACGGTCAGATACCGGCAATTTCTATGATTTCAATTTTAAATTGGCAAAACTTAATTTTGTTCAATTAAGGACGTCGGGGCGTGTACCATATTAAATTGCAATTGAGGTATAAGGATTACGTAAACTATTGCTTCAATATTAGAGTAAACGTTACAGTGAAAATTCTCTACATATAACGAAGATTATTTATTATTCTTAATTGGTTAATTGTATTCCTTTTTTTATTTTTATTTTTGAAACATTTCAGAGTTAAATTTAGCGATATGGGTGTACAGTTTTTGCAGATTAAGATTTCATCGGCCATAACGAAATCATGGAGGCAATTTGCATGCAATTTTAACCCTGGTTTTTTATATTCTTTATATGGTTGAAAAATAGAAGCAAAAAATCGTAGTTTCACTACGAAATAGTTATGTGCAATCGTTTTTTTTTTTACGAATTAAGAGTTAAATAATGTTCGTGCAGTTGGATGTAAAGAATTTAACAGGCAGTTTTTATTGTTCAATTATCTCTTTGGAGTTTAGAGGAGAATAAATCCCAAGAGGGGAAAATAAAAAAAAAACGCAAATCTAATTAACGTAGATAACGTAAGTTTCACGAAAAGTTTAATCCGACAGCAGCATACTTTTCCCCATTCGGTACAAAAACGATTTAATTAGGAAAGTGAAGCACGTTGCTTTCGAAACGTATACTACACTGAAAATTTAGTAGTCCAGGTTGAGACTCGGAAATACAGGTCGCCATGGAAAAGTAAACTTTTCCATTTTTGTGTAGGTAAATTCTTGGAAAGATAGCAGAGGCGAATACTTTCCATTTAATGATTCCAACAATTGTTAATCAAGACACCCGCTCAAATTAATTTGTCAGAAACTAGAAACATGCTGGTCGTTGTATCACTTTCATGCTTTACTCAAAAAAGCTTTTTATGAAAGTCAAAACAATCGTTTCCTTGGCTAGGGTTACCAAAACGTAACTCTTACGTAAACTCCTAGGGCATTACCTTTAAAAAGCTGGAAGAACTGCTGTTGTAGGTTTTATGAATTGAAAACTATTGTCTATGTCGTTCTTAAAGAAATGCGCGATTTTTTATTAAATTTCTCTGTCCAAAGAACTGTAAGGAGAAGATCCACATTTCAAAAAGATAGTTGACGTATACAGGGTCATTCAAACTGAGTGGTACATTAGACGTTTTAGGCAAACTAAACATGTTATGGATTTGAAAATTTGGGAGTAGGGGTTATCAAGGATGATCTAAAATGCCTAATGTATCATTCAGTTTGAATGACCCTGTATATAAAAATATGTGGGAAGTTATAACTGTTTTCGTTTTCCATTCAATATGTTAGACTTCCATCAAGTATCCGCTAATAATTGATGTTGTTTAAATTTCTACTTTTAAGGAATGAGCTGGGTTAATAATAAACAATTTTGGACTAACATAATTAATAATCAATAACGTTGATATTAATTAGGTCGATAATAGATATATATATTAAAGGCAAAATCTCTCGGTAGTACGAAAACAACACTCAGAAGTCGCGAATGGGTTTAATAACGAAAACGAATTTAGAAATATTTTGTTGTTAATGGTTATTGACATTTTTGTAAGTGTTGCCTTTGCCTTACGGACAGTTCTTTTATAAATAAATCAAAAATATCGTTTTCCAGTTACAAAAATATGTCTTCTTTAGCTGGAAGATTGATAATATTATTTGTCGAAATAATTATTGTGGACACAGAATAACTATTCTTTGTAACTGGAAAATGTTGTGTTTTATTTATTTTTAAATGGAGTTACAAGAGTTAAAAGCCTCATCTTTTCTATCTTTTGCAAATACCTATATGTACAAAAATATCTTATTTTAAAAAAAAAAAAAAAAATTGAATAATACTTTTTATGCTTCTTTTGATGGGTACATAATGGTTCACCTTCGGATTAAAACAAAAGATTACCGAATTTCTCGTTCCTTTAATTCGGATTTATCATATTATCGAGAGAGAAAGCAAAAAATGTAATGTAGGTACAATCCACCTAGGGCTTAGCAGCCAGCAGTTCTGATTTTATTGTTCGTGTTCGAGGTCGCAGAAAACTTATCGACTAACTGACTCCGAAGGGCGCCACGAACCGAAATGCTTTACGTTTCAACCTTCGTGCGAGATGAATATCTCTTACGCACGCAATCACCGGAACGTCGAACATTTGAGAGCCCGTATAAATTGAATAGATAAACGAATTTTCTCCAACTTCGCACTAATCAATAGAAGCTGAATGCGAGCACGCATTCCTCGGCCCATTGCCACCCGCTTAAAGAATATCCATCCCTTTCATTCCGCGATTCCAAATAACGCTGCCACGACGCGTCGCATCATTAAAAAACAAATGCTTTTTTTTGTTTTGTGAAATTCAGTTTTATTCAAATATGATAGAAGATTATCAATTGAAAAATACTTCGTTTGGATATTGGCAAATATTTTAACGAATTGTTGAGGATACAATGAGTAAGCAAATAATTATGTTCTCGTGAGTATTGGACGAAAACGATTTTATTAAAAAAATCATCAAATAAATGATCACGCCAAGGATATAATACGATTATTATTTAAATCATTATTCGCTGTTTGTTTTATTATATTTATTTTTTATGTTTCCATAGTCCTATGCACGATTTGGATCAGTAAGTAAAAAAATGTCTTCTATATTATATATGTTTTCAATTATTTATTGAAAAAATTCTCTCCGATGGTATGAGCTAGTTTCATGAAGAAACTTTGAATTTTTCAAAGGTACATATATGATATAGTATAATAGGTATATGTATATTATTCCGTATGATAAAAGGAATTTGTTTTTATTGTTTCATTTTGTTCCACTTTATATATCAAGGTTAGTTTTGAAAGTAATAAAATGTTAATTAAATATACCTATATCTTTTGATTTTGTTCTGGTAACTGCGCTGTTTCTGTCTAGCTTACTTTGTTGTTCCAGTTGTATTTCGTATAACGCTTTTCACTAACTTACAATTTGAATAGTGTTTCCACCAGACAATGAAGTAAATTAAGTGAAAGTATAAATGTGCCATTTTTTAAGAATAAAATATACAAATTTACACCGTGTTATCTGCTAAAATAGAACAAAGGAGACGTGGTACAATCAATAAAGTAAAGTAAAATGAAATTGGAGACTCGCCCCTAATACCACACACTGTTTAATAAACGGACACGTGTTTCGCCCACTTCTACTGTGGGCATTGTGGTTTTACTTAAAGGTATATTTTTTGCCTCTTGAAGGCCTTCCAACCTATTTTGATCACGGTTATTGAACACTTACGTTAACTTTACATCTTCCCTTTACTTGATTGTCGAAGCATACATTAGTTGAGGTCGTATTTTAAGCATTTTTACGCTTTTTCAGATTTTGACGTATTCAAGCTCCCTTTCACCCATCTTTTTTTTTCCGCTTTTTCTCACTTCAACTCCCTCCTTTGATATATATATATAACAGCTTGGTAGGATTTTTGAATTAGTCTACTGTAGAAGTGGGCAAAACACGTGTCCGTTTATTAAACAGTGTGTGGTATTAGGGGTGAGTCTCCAATTTCATTCTACTTTTCTTTATGTCATCTGCTGTATGTAATCAAATGCATTAATGGCCCTTTTGACATCATTTTGTCTTTAATCAGAATTTGGATAGTTGGTCGAGTTCGAAAAAAAAATTTCTACTAAAAATATTTTATTTAGGTACCGTTTAAGTAATATTCATACATTTCCTGAAGTGCTTATATTTTATGAAAATTGTTTCATAAAGAAAGTTTTGGTGTCAATTAGTAAGTTACAGTTATAAAAGAAGTAACTGTCGTCATTCCTTGTATTGTGGTATTAAAAGAGCAAAATTTTCATGACAATGAGCAAGTGGGTAATAAAAGTCGCATTACTTACGATTATTTCGCGAAGTTTGTGAAAATCGGCGGTTTGGTAAGTCATGAAAACAAACAAACAATCAAGTTGTATTATACAGTGAAGGGATGTGGAAGGAGGGAGGGTATGATGTTTCTGAACCGCAACGGACGTACCGCTGAATAAATTTCATCGTCCGCGTCGCTTACCCGTCCGTCTACATAACGAATTGCGTCAACCCATAAAATTTAATGATTCGTTCGCGACGAATATTCGCGTTGAACGAGCGTTAAAGCACACATGCATACAAAGGAAGATCTGTTTGCCATTCCGAAACTTATGAACCGACGAAGAAGGGATGGGTGATTCCGTAGGTCGAACGATCATCGAACCAATACACGGCGTCAGGAAGTTCTAAACTCCGTCTAAATCTAAAAGGTCATAACTCATAAACATAAAAAGAATATTTAATAGTTTTTATCAACAAGACGTATTAATTTGCATCAGAAATATATAAATAAATAAAAAAAAAACGATGTGTGCAACTCCCTATCGGTGCAAAGAATAGAAGTTTGGTCGTTTAGAGTTTAGGAACGACATAATAAAAGAAAAATGCGTGCGTGTGTAAAGTTTAATATGTACACTATTTATAAGGGGTAGGTAGTTATTTACAAGATGAGGAAACTTGCGGTAGAATGAAGAAAAGTAGAAGATAAGAATTCAATAATGGCTTGATAGATTGAGTTTAACTGGATGAAATTGACTGAGTTAGAGTCACTAAAAGACAGTTACTCATAGTCACTCTAACTCAGTCAATCTCATCCAGTTAAACTCAATAAATCAAGTCCTTGTTCACTTCTTATCTTCTAGTTTTCTTCATTCTACCGCAAGTTTCTTCACCTTGTGAATAACTACCCCTTATAAATAGTGTACATATTAAACTTTACACACGCACGTATTTTTCTTTTACTATGTCGTTCCAAAACACTAAACGACTAAAGAAGAAACAGCTAAACTTATTTATTTTCAATAAACAAGACACAAAACTTTTCACAGAATTTATTTATTTAACACAACTATAGTTTCGCTACACTGTAGCTTTATCAAGTGATGTGATTGTGTCATTTATCACTTGATAAAGCTACAGTGTAGTGAAACTATAGTCGTTAAATAAATAAATTCTGTGAAAAGTTTTGTGTGTCGTGTTTATTGAAAATGGATAATAACTTTCAGTAAGTATCAGCCAACTCAATCGAATATTTAGCGAAACTTATATTGTAGGTAAAATTGATACATACTCATTAATAAGGTCATTATGTTGAGTCCCAGCTTTCCTACGTCAATTTACCTTTTACTTCTATTCTTTTCCTACTGTAAAATAAATATAGTTATACACAAGTATAAGGGTCGTAGTGCCGCTGCACTTAGAACTTATGTTGTCTATAAAGGGAGTAAATGTTCCATGGAAGAGTTACGTGACCTGCAACGCTGATTCATTGTGTGGCCTTCCTAAAGGAGTAACACTTCAAAAATGTTCAGAAATTGAACGGAATCCACTAACTAGTCAGTCGTAGTGTCAGTCATCGAAAACCAAATTGTCTGATAGAAAATGTAATAGGGTACGTAACTGAATATTATCATCATCTGTTTGTTTAATTTGTGGGAGAAATAAAACTAAAATAAGGAGAGGAAATAGAAGAAGTCAAAGATTGATGGTTCTAGGCAGATGAAGGTAGTCTATTTGTTTTTTGTTTTGTTTGTTCTGCATTAGATTTGGTTAGCTGGAATTGTGTTGTTCATCTTGGTTAAGGTGAATATCAGATTTGCTTTCGGATTTTCGCAGCTTCGTAGCAAGTTTCCCAGCTTGTGTGATTTAGCCTATGGATGGACGGACGTAGACAGTCGGCTGGTCGGAGGGGCAGAAGAAGAAGAAGCGCGTAGGACTATAGACAACCAATAACCATATATTGCGCCCATATCTGTCTCGGGAGACCGGGCGAACATTATTCTGCACCAGACAGACAAATGGCTCCTGCCGCACGTTGTTCCACTGATGCAGGGCTGATGTTCCTTCCTTCGGCTCGGCTTCGGCTCTCTGCCTGTTATACATACATACATACATACATACATACATACAATTGTACACATAAATATATGCACGTACATATGACGTAGGTTACATAGACGTAGACGTGTGAGTGTATAGCTTCGTGGCTTCGTCTTGTCTAGGTAACGTATGTGTACGTAAGTACCACATGTAAAGCTAATGCGATTACCGTTTTCTGAATAAATGATGAGAAATGAGATCGATAGAATAACCAAACGTGATACGTCATAAAAATTATACTGAAGTGTTATATTCGTGTCTCTAAATGTCAAAATAATTAATAGTCATTAGAAAAAACATTAGCGTAATAGTAAGTATTGGTTTATTGTAGCAGGGTATGTACAAAAGTATAAGAAAAGTACCAACCTATTTATTCTTTAAACGAACGAGAGAGTTTGCAGATTTTAATTTTAAATTAGAAAAAATGGCATGTTCGATAGAAGCAATGTTTGGGGATTTTACAATAACATGCTAAAATTAATTTGTCCTCCATTTTAATTAAAAAAATGTAATATTTGTTCATTAGTCCTTATTTTTTACAATCTGAAAAGCACTCAGCTGTTTGAAAGTAATTAAGCCATCGAATAAAAGAAGATAATTATCTATCGGGAACTTAGTACTGTCATTATGGATTTTAATATGAGACGAGGAAAATTGAGATTCCGTTTTGCAACGGTTACCATTGCTGGTTCGAACGTATAAAACCACAGGTCACATTTCTTAATCAAAATATCCCGCATGATCTAATAAAAGTCAACGGTCAGCCGTTGGAAAATTGCATTTCCATCGGACAGACCCCATATTCCTAAAGGACCTAAAGCCTCCAACTGACACGGCAAATGCCGGACGCGAACAAGTAAACAAGAATTGGGGTGGCAGGAGCAGTCAAATCGATGGTTAGCAGTGGTGAGCATTTCTACTGTACAGTAGCTACTGTTATAAAGGCCACAGCAGGTGGAAGATGGCAGTGCTGTCGCTGTTCCGGCACACCAGTCGACCATACTTTCCGGATTTGACCCCGGAGTTCTCGCCGAGGGCAGTTTATTACCTCGTAGTTTTAACGTGATATCTGAGCACTTAAATTAAGTGTCCGGCGCCAGTGTGTCGTAATTCCGAATTACTTACTTATACCTACATTAAGGTCTTTTACTTACATCAAAACGCTATTTATTTCTTTGGTCAAATTCATTCAGAATTATTGCCCATTTCTCCCAACGTATTCGTTAACTGTATTAATAATTATTGTAATATATTTAGATAACAATATAACTATACTTTATTGTGATAGAGACATAATTACAGACAAAACTAACTATAATAGACTCGATATCCATCAAGGAAACTAATATAACCTACTTAATAGTATTTCTAACCAAACACCGAAAGTATTAAAAAAAAACATAACTCTTGGTTGGATCAATAAAGGAAATATGAAATTAAAACACAGTAAAAATTATTCCCATAATCATTTCACCAAATTTTGTACGATTTATTTATTTTTTATTTAAATGACGTATGTACAAAATATAATTTATTCATCATCAATATTAATTGCTTCTACAACGAATTGTTATTCATATGCCATAAATTTTATCACTCGGTTTATGTAACGACAAATAGCATTGTATGCCCACGCATTTTAATGCTCGCCTCGAACATAAAAAATTTCTGAAAAAAACTTGAAGACGACAATTAAAGAACAAGTAATGGATGTTGTTAAACAGTGGCTATAAACTCCTGCTGATAAATAGTCATAATAAAAACTGACTTACATATGTACGTATCCAATGTAGATTTTACAACCATAACAAAATAATGTATTTCACAGTGGGCATGTAAAAATAACTTAATTTTATTGCATTATCATTAATAATAAATAGAAATGTCAATTAAAATAATCGACGTCCAGGGTATATACGTGCCAAAAAAAAGAGGATATTTATGTATTTTTGGATTTGACTTACTAAAATTTATGAATATAATAATTTAGTGTATTTACATCACATCTGACGCTGGTCTGCTTGTTGAATATCGCTTTTTGATTAGTAAACCAAATTAATCTTATAAGTCTGCAGACTGGTTATGTGCACTATTGGAATCGTGTCAGCTTTTTGTTTTTTTCAATACTCATGAAGAAAAAATTGACCAGCCATTGTCAAATATTATTATTGAGACTGCAGGTGTTAGCCGCAGAGAAGTATATAAGAACCAATTTAATAGAGAAATTTTTGGTTACAATAAAAAAAATCCTTATTTTCATTTGGACGCTATAAAGCCTGGACGAAGCTAGGGGTAACAAATTTTTGCTACTAGGATCGTAGAATTGAATTAATTTTCAAAAACTAGGTGAGTAAACATTTGCAGAACATCAGTTTCATTTTCTCACGAGTCGCCACTGTCAACATCTATTTAACGTGAATAGTCGAAATTTATCTGATAAACTATTTTGATTTTAAGGTTTTCGTATTTGAAAAAGAAATCTTGGCGTGAGATTTCGGGAAACTACGAATATAAATTATTGTAATACTTGTATTGAATTAGCGGATACTTGATGGAAGTCTAACATATTGAAATAAATACACATTTGATAACGAATAATAACCTTAACATACATGTAAAGAATAGTAAAGACAAAGTAGAGATAATATCAAAACCAGACATATATCAGCTCAATTGCGGTTCTTGTTCAACAATTTATATAGGTCAGACGGGAAGAAATTTAAGAATTCGTTTGAACGAACATTTTAGATCATATAGAAACAAAAAACCCGATTCTAACTATGCCAAACATGTGTTAGAAGATACTCATATATTTAATTTAGATCTAAAAATTTTATACATTGAAAATAAAAGTTTAAAACATACACTATTAGAATCTAAAGAAATTAACAAATATAAAAATACAAACAGATTACTTAATGACAAAGTAGATATAAACCCCTCACCACTATTAGATCTTTTCCCTCACTCTAATGAAGATGCACCACCCTATTTAGAGACATCTACTTATAGGTAGTTTTAAGTAGATTTTGTACTTCTGAAGAAACCACAGTGTTGGCGAAACACGTGTTAAGTTTATTTAATAAATTGTGGAAGTTATCAACTGTGTGTTTATTTGAATATGTTAGACTTCCATCAAGTATCCGCTAATTCAATACAATTAATATAAATTATTGTAATACTAGTAATATTTATTTTAATATCAATAATTTGTACTAACATTCCCAATAATGTTCCTTGGCTATTTTCCTGGGAAAGTGATAAACAATGTTTCGTATTAATTTATATAAATTTTCCTACAGTCAGATGGATTATATATCGTATTTCTAAATCGTATAAACGGCTAATCTTCTTGTGGAAGTTCCCCGAATGTTTCCGCTAATGCGGTCAGTTTCAGATCCTAAATTTCCCAGGCAAATGGTCACGGTCCGAACTTCTTGTCAGTTAATTGTATATATAGGTCCGTAGGGGGTTTCAAAGGAAATCGTAACATTCATCAACATGATAAAAAGGTTAAGATGCAATTAACAGCTTTATATCAGCGCATTACTGCTAATCTTTTCGCATTTATGGCCCGAAAACGTTCGGATCTCAAAGTCTCAGTGGCTCTTAAAAGTTGTTAACAGTTATTACAAGGCAGTGACGAAGCAAAAACATATCAAAGGCTCCCTTAATGTCAAAAAAGAGCAAGAAGAATTAGAAGTTGATTTTTTATTGCATTTGTATACTTTTTGCTATCTTAAGTTGACGGGGGAGTAAAATTTAAAGTAGTTTTTACTTCAGTCAGAGGTTATTGAGAATGTTACTTATCTAATTTATATTTGGCGATCAATAGCAGTTTCTAATTAAAATACCACCACTAAACTGTAATGGTGTTTTCTCATCGTAAGATTTTACTTAGAAATTCTTTCCGATGGACTATGCTTATTAAATTGTAATCTCTACTCCTTTATCAGACATTATACTGTAATCTCCTTTCAGTCAATTTGATGATTCTTAATTGGTTATTAATTAACTGGGTAAACGAACTGGAATCGAATTTTCTTTAGTAATTTCTAGATTGTGCTCTCAACAAGCACTTGACATTTATGATTTTGGAAAGGAAAGTAATAAAACTGATAAAAACTGATAAAGTATAAAACAAACTCTTTAGAAGATTTGAGTTCTGCGAAATTCAATCAATTAAGAATTAGCGAATAGAAAATAAAACATTCAAGTCAAGTTGTTGGAATTCAGATTTGTTAGTTTACAGTTTCTGATATTTATGTTTATTACGTAATATAGACTGTAGGTATATGAAAATAGCAAGAAGGGATGCAACACATTAAATAAGTACCTACATTATGAAAGAAATTACACATTTCACTGTGAGTGTAGTTTTAATTTTTTTTAATAACATTTGTATATTTGTTTATATTGTTGAGTGTCTAAAATAACATGTTGAAAATCATTGAAAGGATAATCATGATTCTTTTGAGATGTGTGATATGCTACTCTCCCTATGTCCATTTTCAAGGATCATTATTGCACGTTCTCTTTTTATTAGTTGATGAAATAAGATTATTTCACCGGTGCACTGATGTGCCACGCCACTCCTTTTGATTCCAATGGGGGAATCGATGCAATAAACGGACTTTATGTTTTAAAAGTTTATTACACCCAAACTATTTACAACTATATACACACTAATTTTATTGTACGCCGTGATTGCTACTTATTTTTACGAAAATACCAAATGACCATAGATTATGATTTATTATATGAAACTATATGTTATTAAATACTATATGTTTAGAGAGATCTTGATGTGATTAGTGCTATACATATGTTAATGTACTAAAATGATCTCTGCTAAAAATGTTTGACGTATGAATGGTTTGAATCTAATATGATTGAATGATGAATTGATTTTGCAATTGAATGTAAAAATACTTATATTAACATGAATTTAAGAATCGCCTCCCAGAGGCGGGGTGGTTCCGATGCATCGACACTTGAAACCACAAAAAAAGGAAGGGAAACGTAAACATACAAGTTGCAACATTGCAAGCTATGTGTCGGTGCATCATCTACTTCCTGAAAATGGACCGATAGGTCAAAAAATTACCCCCAATAAATCTATAGACTAACTTAACTCTAAAAAAACATTTGGAAACAAAGAATATATAATATAATAGGGCTAAACGGGAATACCAAGAAGGGAAAAAAATATGACACATACAAAAACCATAATTTGCAAAAGAAAGGAACAGACAGCAAATGCACATGACAATACAAAAATTAGAAAAATCCGAGAAGTAAAAAGTGCATGATTAATAAGGCTAATATATATTACAAAGACAAAAAATTAAAAGATGAATATTTGCGAACATTCTCATTTCCCTTTTTTGCTAGTTACACGATTTTACGTACTGAATAGTACTGTAGCGAGGAAGAAATAGTAAATATTTTGTGTGAGTTATCTCTTCTTTAAGTCTTGACAATGCCCTTCGTCTACCTTTAACGGAGTTTGACCTAACAAAAGAGGGTAACAGTTTATTGTATGTCGATAGCATTGTTCGGTTTATCAAATGGCATCTGCAGTGACAGTCTCGCGGGGACCGGAAGATGATAGCCGGAAACATCTCCAAGGCCGTTATCTGAAGTATACAGCCAATTTCCGTTTTTAGATGGAAAACCTTCGCAAACATGTATGTATTTACAGTTATAAATACATGTACGATACTTTAAAAATGGAATGAATGTAAACACCTATTACTAACTTCTTGGCTACATTCAAGTCTCAAATCATTATGATTTATTGAAGTTAAAGGAGCTTTCTATTATTGTGATCTACTTTAAAGTGTTTCTAAATCTTCATTGTATTGTTTAGTGAGTTTTAGTCGCCTTCGTCGGGATGACTTTCCCGTTTTATAATGTGTATATAAATACGTAGACCCAGTAAACAAGATGTACCATAAAAGTTTTTGGAAATTTTAGTTTTCCTGTCTGTGTTGACATCAATAGTAGTAGATGAAGTGTTTTGAATGAAGTTATCAACTAAAAATAGTGTTCAGTGAAAATATGAGAATAGAATATAAAGGGGTAGGGAAGAAATTAAAAGAGTAAAATTACATTTTGAAAATAATCGATTTTGGGAAGCAATATGCGTTTTCGATAATAAAATACAATGAGTTAACCATTTCAAGGGATTATGCCCCTAATAGAAAATGCAGAGTTTATCAAGTTTTTGCACGTTTCTATCAGCCTGAGGCTTTTCAGTACTTATGTGGCACGATACTTAATAGATCCGTTTTGTGATTCATATTAGGGAGATCTGTTGCTGAAAAATCAAGACAAATCATAGAAAAAAAGATTATTTCAGTAAAACGTTTTATCGTCTTAAAAATTATTAAAGAAACGACCATGTGTCATGAGCATTTGTGAGTGTAAGGGTATTGTTTGTTTTTTTATAATCCCATCTTATTCATACAAATACAGTTACCGATAAATACTCATACATTGCTACATTTACTTATATGTAAAGATAGTGTGTATATTCGTTACGTTCAAATGCATTACTTGCAGCAGAGAGTTACGGCTTACTGTAAATCCAGAGGATTTTCGTCACATGAGATTTGCGATGGCGTGGTGTGGTATGTGTGTTATGTGTAACTGTGCGATGCTTCTCCTTTGCCTTTGCCGTAGTCGACTCCGATGTTGTTTCGACACAAAGAACTAAATCGGGAATCTTTACTTAACTCTATCGAATAGTAGAAGTAATGTAATGTACTTCAGCTTTCCCTGTATTACCGTCAAAAATAACCGCAAAGAAAAGCGTGAATTCCGCCTTTGAAATTGCAATTCGTCCCGTCCGCGTTCCCAGGATAACTCTAATGAATTCTAAACAGTATCTCTTAATTAAACGTCTCTATTGTGTATGTAGATACTCAGTTTGTTGCTCTATGATACTTTTCCGATTCATAAGTCTTTAGTGTAAAACTCAACCTATGAGAGCCCGTTTTATTCAATGTCAAATGCGATAAGAAACAAAGTTTGAGTTTTATCAGAGATTGTAGAAACAGATGTTTTAGGAATGAATGGGTACATTCTCCCGGCATATGATGCAATACATGGGCGCAGTTTTAGAGTAAAACACTTCTTTTATTCAAAGAATCGTTCAGGTATCATACTACTAATGAATATTTAGTTCTTCTTCTCGTCATCGACACACCATAGGCACAGCATTGATAAAGTATTAACCAAACCGACGCTATTCCGTAAAAGGAAATTGATTTAATATCGTATTGCAGGCAGTATGTCGCCATCTACTGAGTTTTTCTGCTAACTGTGCTATTTCAAATGTTTGACTGAAACGAATGAATACATACTGTCTGCAATACGATATAATACTATTAGCCACGTTTCGTACAGTTTAACAAATAGTTTTTTTTTTCATGTAAACCACCTTCATAACCTTTGAATTATCAGTTGAAAATGGGTAGTGTAAGAACATATATGGTTTATATTGATTGAGTAAAATCACTATTTCGTTTGATAAGTATTAAAAAAGCGTTGCACAAAAAACGTTTTGTGTGTGATCAGTAATCTCTAAATGCGGATTTCGA
This sequence comes from Agrilus biguttatus, assembly GCA_963921985.1. NCBI lineage: Eukaryota > Metazoa > Arthropoda > Insecta > Coleoptera > Buprestidae > Agrilus > Agrilus biguttatus. The sequence goes on from OY998117.1 coordinate 35,531,737, forward strand.
TATTTCTGGCTTGATACACGTATTTAGAAATTTTCAAATAAATTGTCGGTGAAATTTCCACTAAAGTGTAAACGAAGTAAATGACGGGGAATGATGATCAAGTTATTTAAAGTAACAATTTACTTTAAGTTGCTTAAATCGGAACCTGTTTTTACCGTTTCTCGATGGTATTCAGGAGTAAAAATATTTGTGTAATCTCTAGCGTTTACGGGAAAATCACATGTTCTATTTCCAGACAGACTTATAAAAACATCTGATGTGTGAAGAAGTAGAGCACATAGCATAATTCCTCGACTCAGAAAAGAGTGCAAGCTGAACGTTAATACGGGCGAAGAACTTCCAGGAAAATATTGTCATCCTTTTAAAATGAACGTGAAGATCCCGGTATTTTATAATAATTTTATTTGAAAAAGGAGCCTACCGCTATTTGCTTTTTAATCATTCTCAAATTTAAATCGAATTTATATTTATAATTGGTATCAGAACTTTTTTATTTCTTTGTGAGTCCTACTGAAACTATTATTTATTATATGTGTGGAGTAATTTTCTTAATCTAATGTGAATTGCTAGATTACTAACAATACTATTTACAACAAATTGGACATTGTTCTTATAACACCACAGTGTTTTTTTTATTTCTCGCTTACAACAATTTATATCGCGTTTGGAATCTGCCACTTATTTATTTAACAAACGATTTTTGCAGATTTTCGATTATCCACTACATGATTATGTTAAGTTGAAATAGCTACAGCTTTGTATAACATTTAATAATAATTTGATTTTACGCTAATATTTATTTATGTAATTTTTAATCCAACTGCTTTATCTTCTCATTCCCATTATCGCTTAAATTGTTTCCTTTTGTTCTGTTTAAACATTTACGATTTTATTAAACTTCATTATCTAATAATAAGGCAAAGGTAATATTTTCGTAAAACGATATGATTGAATTTTGCTGTAAGTGAATTTAAGAATGTTGTTGGCTGTTTCTTTGGGAAACGTTTCCGTAACCTAAATTGGAATCTTCCGTAAGAGCTTCGTCATTTGAAATATAAAGCGCAATAAAGGTTCGAGTCCCGGTTATACAAAGAATTTAATAACAGATGCGTTCTCCTTTATCACATTTTCTTCCAGTCGTTCGAAGATATTTAGGATCGGGATTCAGTCGAGCGCGTATGAAGAGGGTTAAGTCAACCACGAACGGTTTGGTCTATACCTCCTCTAAATGTCGTTGCTCCCCTTTCTCCCCCGAATAAAGTTCGATCACGGTTTCATTATTAGAAGGTCACGGCATAGCGCGTGCGGTCGCAAGTTTTCCTTAGGAAAAATGCCGCGATATAGTGTCATCTTAAAGCCGCGATTTTGAATAATAATGGAAGTTCATAAAGTTTTTGACGTTTTCAATTTATTTCCCGCACAGTATCTACCGAAGGCAGCTGAGCTATCATTTATATTGTTTGCTTTTGTTTACCCACGTTTTCGGCCAACCGGAGAATTTTACTTAAGTTTTCCACTATTGTTCTCTTAAGTTTATCTAATATAAGGTTATACACCTATAAAAAATAGTGACTAATAAAAACAAGACTTTCTAGATATTCACAAACTTTATCTATAATTGTGACGATCGTTTCGCCAAACATTAGCTTCATAAAGTACCTTCAACTATTGAAAAATCACAACGATTGCTGTTTATTAGTTGATGAAATGAATTATTTCACCGGTGCACAGATATGTCACTTCTTTTGATTCCTATGGGGGAATCGGTGCAATAAACGGACTTCGTGTTTTAACAGTTTATTACACCCAACTATTTACAACTATATACACTAATTTTATGGAACGTCGTGAATGCTACTTATTTACGAAAATTAAATGGCTATGATTGATTACGTGAAACTATATGTTATTGATACTATATGTTTATAGAGATCTTGTTTTGATTTGTGCTATATGTTAAATGTACTAAAAATGATCTCTCCTAAATGCAATTTGATGTTTTTATCTAATATGTTGAAATCGAATTTTTGAATGAATTGATTGAACCGTATTAACTGACATGAATTTAAGAACCGCCCCTAGAGGAGGGGTGGTTCCGATGCACCGACACTTGAAACAACAAAACAAACAAAAAGGAGGGAAAACGTAAACACAAAATATTGTAATCTATGTGTCGGTGCACCGATGGGTCAACAAATTACCCCCAATAAATCTATAAACTTACTTAAACTCTAGAAGCACATTTAAGACAAAGAAAAAATAATACAAATATGATACATACTATTATAAAACCATAAATCGCAGAAGAAAGAAACGGACAACAAATGCACATGACAATACAAAAAATTGGAGACGTAAAAAATGTATGACTAACGAGGCCAATAAATTACAAAAACAAAAAATGAAAAGATAAATGCGAACAATTGCCACTCGAAACAGATGTAGACGCTTATTAGTTTATAGAAAAAATATCGTATTTTAAAACTTTATTACGTGAATGTGTGAATGTGATTTTTAGTGTTTGTTTTATCGTAAGAAAGAAAACCAAAACCAAATGTTTACTTACTTATTTTTTCAAAATTAATTGAGTCCTACGATCCTGGAAGCAAAAGTCTGTCACCTCTACCTTCGTCCATGCTTTATCGCCTCCAATAGGCAAATAAATAAATCAAAATATTGCAATTTTTGTTGAATCCACGTTTGTCTGATACAGCCAATATTTGTCGAATGATCGTCACGATTATAAATAAATTTTGTGATAAATTATGTTAAGGTCGAATCTATGGAAATGGTGACTTGTTCCTGGTTTCGCACCTCTACCGAAGAAGAATCGAAGCTGTAATCGACATACAGTGCTTTTTCAATAAAAATCGATCATCTTACTGATTTCCTTATTTGATTTTGTGTATTTTTTTTAATCATCTCTTATGGTTAATGCCGTAAACGTATCATATTAAATGGTGAAAATATAACAAAAACCTAATTTGCTGTACGCGCTTTTGATTGGATTTTCGTTTTTTACAACTATGTGATAAACTAAGGATACTTTTATATACATTAAAATGTTTCATAATCTAAAACTATATCAAGTATGTTTAAATTAAACAAACAATTGTTTTATGGTTATACGCAGTTTGTAGATGGAGATTAGTTTTTTTTTAATTTCATCTTCGTTAAAAATGGAACATTGTGCGGAAGATATAAATGATATGTAATTTCTCAAATGCGGGAGAAAGTAGGATACGACCTCTTTATTTTAACTTCGCGACTTGTAAGAACCGGAGGCATTTTTGTTGCAGCGGATTGCGGTTGCAGTGTGTCGGGTGTCGTCTTGCGCCCGGTGTTCTGCAAAGCTGCGACGCGCATGCAACCTTTGCATAAATTAATAAATCGGCTCGCAAGTTTAATCTTATTAAATTTATTGGTCTCCAGAAGCAAACCGCACACGAACGAACTTCCAGCAGGGAAAACTTTACAAGAATTCGCACAGATGTGGCGCATGCTTATGAGATTTACGAGCTAAATTAATGCTAGTTTGCGGCGTCGAAATTCAAATATGCCACAATCCAAGCGCTACGTTACCGTACTGGTATCGGAATCTGGGAAAAACCACTACGAATGCCATTCGAAGCAGATGTAAGCGCTTATTAGTTGGTACAAAAAATAATCGTATTTTAAAATCAAAGATAAAGAAAATCCATTTGATAACCATTATTATGCTTTTGGTCAGAAATTTATCGAAACTACCAGACACGGATCGCGATTTCGCTCTTGTTAGAAGCTCATCAGCGTGCCATAGGCAGTTTCGATAAATTACTGACCAAGTCGAGATGTTCCGTAAAGAACGGTTAATATAAAAATGACATAGAAGCAATTGCTGCCATCTAGTGGTTTTTAGCCGCTACAGAGGATGTCAAACTAGACAAGGCCTTACGGAGGTATTTAAACTTGTCCAGCTATATCAACAACGCAGCCTACATACGTGAATACACGTAAAGCTTAATAATAACCATAATTATGCTTTTGGTCAGAAATCCTTTCAATTATGAATTTTCGTCAATTTTTTCAAGTTGTATACTCACGGGGGGTGCACTTTTCGTACTGTATCTTGTTCTGGGGATGAAGAATTTAAGGTGATTAAAACTATGCTTACGCAATATTTATACGACCCTAATGCGTCCATCTTGAAGGACAGTTAATGCGATATTAATAAATGACCGCCATGTTTTGCCCTTTTAAGAGGGATGTGGTATTATGTATTCATTTTTGGCAGAATGTGTGTATTAAGTTACCCATGAAAATTGATATTCTACAAAACAGCAAGTGACCAACGAAACGTCCGAGTGTCGTCTCCATGCCGCTCGACGACCGACCAACTTCATCCGAGTAATATTAATAGTCGCGCTCGTCGAAGGGCATGTGTGTATAAAACCTGGGTCGAAATTTATCAACCGCTCGTTCATGAGCGAGCGAGAATGGCAGTAACATTTATTCATATTCCCCGGTGTAAAGCAAGGATTGAAATATCAGTCCATATCATCGCTTGCAGATGACATACATATAAATTCCAGACAGCTTGTTAGGAAGGGTTCATTTACAAGCAATTTATTTCGTATTGAGAACGGTTTATACGCTTATTATATACTCCCTCAACGCTATGTAACTATTTCAACAATTCAAAATAATTGCGCTATTTGTACGAATAGGTTAGGTAGGTTATCACCGTCAGGGAAGGACTCTTCAATAAATTTCGCTACGATGTCGTACGAGTGTCTCATAACTATAAAATTTGAGGATATGTTAATGTTTTGTGTAGATACAGAGTTAAGAAATAAATAGATAATACAGAATAGGCTCTCATTCTGTAATCCTTCATAAATTGAAGATAAAATGGTAAGAACTATGTTTTAATGAAATATACTTGACGGTGTTTTACAATAGGTATTTATAGATACTGATATTTAATAAAATGCAGTAAGTTAAGTCTGTAAAACTATCTCACTTTTATGTGAAAAAATAAGATGAAATCCATAAAAAATGGTTTCTGAACATACATACTATTTACATTACATACATTATATATATAATTTTTTTTTTTAATAGAACAATATTAAGTTAAGCAGGTAGATGGCGACGTACTGCCTTATCGACGTTTTTTAAATAGAATAGGACCAACATTAAATAATGAAATATAGACATTTATTTAACATTTACAAACTGAAATCGTAATTTATTGGATTAACAGATATTAACATAAAAAATTTCAATACCAGCTGAAATATTATCAGCGGCATGAAACAAAACATTTAGTGTTAATTAAACTAAAAAACCGTTGGATTAACATACCAAAATTTAAAAGTTGTTTAAATGAATTCCTTTTTATCAGTACACACAAAACGCTCCACCCAATTAGATGAATGCAAAGTGGTCGCATTTCGATTGCACGCGATACCAGTATTGTATTAATCCTTTAACGTGCATAATGATATCGTAAAATTTTGTGTGGTTATTTATTTATTCATAAGTACGAACAAAGGATTTTGTGGAGAAATAGGTTAGAAATTGCGCTGAGAAGCGAGCAAATTGCATTAAAATAACAGATTGTATAGCACTGCGTGATACGTATAAAGGGAGTTGAGCTATTCAATTGTCAGTCAAGTGTGACGCAGACACGGGTTCACTTAGAAATGACAAAAATGAATAAATCACGGCACAAGCTGCCTTTATATGAGAGCCGTGAGACAAGAGATCCCTGCGACCGTGTAATATTTAAATGCTAAACGATCTGCCAGCACTTCTACGTAGGTGCCTCAGAAACAGCCCTTAAATTAGCGGTGGAGCGCGAAAAGGTTGAGGGGATAAAATAACAGCCAACTCATAAAACGCTCCACGCTTAGAAAGTGTTAGTGTTTTGTCAGCCATTCAGAACTTGCGCCTAGTAAAAAGAGACCGACATTTTCGGAGTCAAATGTACGACAACTTTAATGAACTGCTTGAGACTGTTGTAATGAACAGTTTATTAGCCGCTTGCTTACCTCACTTACTTGTCGCATGGTCCCGATAGCAAGTTTGTTCGGTTAATTAAAAATTCTTTCGCAATTGAAAATTTACATTTCCATTTTGAATACTTTTCGGAGAACCTTTGATACTTACATATATTAAACGGGAAAATGAAAATGCAAAGTGAAAATGAAATTTAAAAAAAGTGGATAAAAATTAATTAAACTCCACAATTTTGTTTGTTTTTCTAGTTCAATAAGATTAATTTCTGCAAAAAGCCCTTCAAAAATATCTTCCTTGTTTCTATTTTTACTGAGGATTAAACTGGAGTTGATATATTTTTGGCTACATTAATTAAAGGTTTACAAAAGATATATTTTAATATGTACCTAAATTCAGTTTATTGTTAAGGATCTGTAATCAGCTATATAATTAACCAAGGCTGAACTCGGTGGACTCGCTTTCGCTTTTCTTCCTAATTAATATCCTATTAGAGATGATGAATTTAAAAGCTTTTTGCTTTTTAAAAATCGATTGTTTCAGCCTTTACTATATAGATATTGGGATTCATAATAATGAATAAACTAAATAACTTTCGATAATTTTCACTAATAAATTTATTTTTCTCAACAATTGTGTCATCCTACACTTCGTCTTTTGAGGATGCCCTTCTATGGTGAAACAATTATTAAGACAAATAAATGAATTAGTGGAAATTTTGTGTGTTTGTTATTAGACTCGACAGTTAGTTTTTCCTTTTTGATGTTTTTTGTTCTTGTGCGGTTTGTAAATCTGCACTTTAAATTAGAAAATTGGACTACTTATGTCACTCTCTCTTAAGGGAACTTACATTTTAATGTTTTTAAATATTTATATGTGTACGTACGTATCTGCTTCACTCTGTGCGTCCAAAACGCAGAGTGATGGGGTTAGTTGTGAAGTAGCGCTTGTGTATCAAATTTATGTAGTATATCCTGACAAATTATCCTTAAAGTTGCTAGGTTTGCCAGTTACGAAACTTTGTTGATTTGGAAGTCTGCAAAGTTGGCAAAAGTTGTCCAGTAGTTTACGGTAGAACAAATGATTGCGGTGGTTTCCGCTTTTCGGCAAAGATATAAGCAGAAGCTAACGGATTTGTTTTGGTGATTTTTTCTTATTATTATGGACGCATTATTAGCTAATGTTAAAAGTTCGAGCTTGTCTAATAAATACAAATGATACCGTTTAGCTGTTCTTTCTGTCCTTTTAAACTATCGACGTTAAGTTTATTCGTGAGTTAAAGAAAAAAAGGGGAAAATATTAAAAAAGGTTTTGAAAATTACTAGAGATAAGTGAAGCTTGATAAATTGATCAATAAATAATCCAAGAAAGAAGGTATCAAAATCCTTCCTCGTCCTACATACTAGGACGCGTTCCAAATGTGGAATCCTGTGATCCTTTGTGATTGGACAAGGAAGGGTTTTTATACCTTCTTTTTTGGATTGTTATCTTCGTCTAAGAATCGTTCGGAATCAACAGTGTAATTCAATGCCGGTAGGGGTATTAGCCTTCGGAGTAATTTATTATCAATAAACGTTATGTAATAGGTATATTTTTATGTAAGTTGGACCTTATGGATCACTGACGACTTTTTAATACTTTTCAATACTGTTATTCCCGTTTTCGAAGCGTTTTTGTTTAATAGATAGTTAAAAGAAGGTAATTTTTAAGGTTACATAACAGGTTCGGCTGTATGATCGTAATTTTAATTTTTACGATGTAGTCTGTATTATCCTAATAATATTATTGAATTTGTAGTTATAACCTCGAATATATTGAACGAATCGCTTGTTAATTTAAAGATCAAGGAATTTGAATTTATCACACTCTTTGTTTTGCCTCAGAAACTCTCCGTTTTCAATACAAAACCCCCTTAATTAATTACTTAACGTCTCTGATACAATTTCCCTTTTCTCTGAAAACGTTCTTCTACCTTAATTTATTTGATAAAGTACCACAATTATGGATATTATCAGAATTGTTCTTCTCATTGTACTGTTAATTAACTCATTTTGAATATTCATCGTTTCGCGCTTGAAAAATGCTGATAATGAAAACTTTATTGTTCTAAAATTTTACATTATCAAATGATTTGTTTTTATATGTTAAGTTTTGGTGAGTTTTTTTTTACTAAATGGTATATAGATAATTTTAATTTAGAATTACTGTTTGATTAATTTAATAAATGTATTTATCTGTTATAATTAAATGTTTAGTTGACAGCCAGATTCAACTAACTGCCTGTGTTTCTTTTTGACGGTTAAAAGCCGACGTGTTTGACATATAATGAGCTTGAAAACCGGAGTGATATAAATTAATGAATTCATTTATATGTGTTCACATGTTAATCAAAAGGCATGACAGTAATGCAGCAGACTATTTCATTAACTAATTTACACCGAACGCGATAGTGAAAGTTTAATTAAAATCGCTCCAATAGTTATCAAATAACGTCTAAATAGTCAGATCAATTTTCAGTCACTACAAAATTTAGTATTTGGTACTTTAATTAATCTTAATTAATTTATTAATCGGATTAGTTATAGGCAACAAATAATAGAGACAGGCGAAATGTTACATCAGTCAGGTTCCAAATGACAAAAATGGCACCCATTTACATAGTTTCATCATATCCCCCCGTGTGTTCTTGTCTGTCATATTCTCGCATTTGTAACCGAGCTGATCTGAGTGAAATTTTACATGCGGGTGCCTAAGATAAGAATTTTATTTTCTACAAGGTAGTAGTTTTAGTTTCTCTTATGCTTAAGTGGGGATAATTTTTTTTCGCGCATTTCTGGTGGGGTATTATTGGAACGCTTTAAACTACTTTTTATGTAGATGCTCCAAGCTTCGAAGTAGTTTACAATGTGTCTCCGTATATTACCATAAAAGTGACAGGTCCGTCAATGGCTGGTGATATTCTTTCTTTCAAAATTAATAAATTATTTATTTTACGTGTCTATATTTCCGGCAAAGCTCTGGTTCCTATCTACTTCCTCTCCGACATCCGCCACTGACAAAGCTGTAAAATATTCAGTTATATAAGAAATGGAAATTCAGTTTCTGTTAAATTTTGTATCTATAGCATTTAATTATTTTCTGCTATATTTAAATTAACGGATTGTCAAACTTTGTCTTGTGTAAAACCGCGAATCTGCAGAATATTGTTACAAAGTAACTGTAACCGACGCGCCGTTTGTGTTAAATTTTCTATGTAATTTGAAGGAACCTCGTTAGAAGTGATTTTATAAGTTTTGCGCTTGGCATGATGCTTATTAATCGTAACTTATCGACTGGAATCTCGAAGCGAGCATAAGATAAGGAAGCAGTTAGCGTGCAGCTGGAAATCCTGCGGTCACGAAAAGGAAACGCCATTTATAGCCCGCTGACCTACAATTTTGCTAAATTGATGTCTTTAGGTGGCTCAATATCCTCGGAATGGGGTAAAATACATCATAACCATTGCTCTACGATGACACTTCCTGAAAAATTGTCGAGTCGAGTTTTATAGTCGTCTTACGTTATTTATTTCGAATACGTTTTATAACGTGACAAAGGGAATGAATTTTCCCTTTATCTCGTTATTGGCAATGGTGTGTATGTAAATATAATATAAAAAAGGAGTATAGAAAGGCATTAGAAAGGGGTTTTCTTCTAAATAAAAAGATAAAGAAAATTAACTAGAATGGCTAACAAGAATTTCAATCATTGTCCCAAGTAAATAGTGTAGATCTTTAAAAATATAAAAAGGACATATTTGTTGATCTTTGTTATTTATCAAGAACAAAAATGGGTGTACATTTTTTGATCCTTCTACCCTTGAAGTGAGGGAGACACCTAATTCTTTAGCTGTTTTATTCATTTTATTTGATCATTTTTCATAATTTTAATATGATGAGCTATTGAAAACGCTCAAAAATTTTAGATTCCTATGTTACGTATAATGACTGACCCATTCAAATTGTCGGCTTGCTTGTAGACGTTCGTGAAACTAATAGGGTCATGTGTGAGAGTATGTATCAGGGAAGTGCAAAATAAAGTTTGGGAATGATCGGATTTTGTAATTTTGTACTGATGGCAGTTTATGTTAACGATGTAGACAGAGGTTAACTCAGTCGGCAGAATCGGTAATAAGAAAGCAGTTCTCCAGTAGGCAAACACCGAATCCTTTACGTTTGATTAGGGGTTAGTAGCTCGAAAACGCCTCAATTAGATAATGAGGTGCGGCGGAGGTAGGATACGCCGAGTTAAGCACAATCTGTTCCGCATGTGGCATCAACGGCGTCATCATCGTTCTGCGATTATAATTAAATCGCATTGATGTTGTATATGAACGGAATGGCATATAGCAACGGACTATGGGACAAAATCATATGGTGAAGTCATGAAGACGGAAAAGCGAAAGTTGACTAATAATAATACGCTATTCATCAAGTAGATTGAACTATTTCATAAGCGGATGTTATTTTATGATGAGACAAAGGTGGGTACAATGAAAAAGCATCAAATGTTTTGAGAGATTGTTTCGTTGACTCAAAGTATAATGCAGAGTGATTTCATAAAGTCCTCTTATGCTTTCCTATGTTTTGTTTATAAATTTCTACTTGCTGAAAATGATCCTTCATTATTATGATTAGGTGCATAAATGTCAATATTTTGAGGATCAAGAGCATTCTTCTAAACACTCCAAATTTAACAATTATTTCCTTATAAATCTAATGAAACTGTAAAAAATTTGTTTTTACTTAAGACCTTATTTTTGTATATTTAAAGGAATTAAAATTTAATTCAAATAACAAACTTTTCAGAATACTACTTAGGGACTTTCACGATTATTTCTCCTTTTGGACTAAAATGTTTGTGAAGAAATATTGTTTTGTAAACATTTGTTTTATTCTATATGCAAGAGTTCATAAATTTTATTACTGTCTTTTGTCCAATTTGTTGTTACTTTCTTGCGTTTCGAAGGCATTGTAAGGAGCTAGCTAGGGCGAGAAAAATTTCCAAGTAAGTTTTAGATTTCAGGAAGTTGACAATTGCAAATAGGTAATACTTAAACGTAGGTGCAGAAAAAAAGAAGGACAGAAAGAGAGAAGAAAAGTACGTGAAAGGAACTACTTTGTCCAACTTTGAAAGTTACTTTCTTTTACAGAACAGACACAGCTGTTACGCGACGGGCCTGGAAAAGCTTCTAAAGTATCCCCAACACAAAAAGTAAACAACGACAACCGCGGGTGTTTCTTGAACTATTATTAAGCAACGAAATGGTGCTTGGTTTTCCTATTGTATTTCCAGTTTCTAGTAAATAAATAACAGAAAGGATCATATATGTTAGAGTGTACACGTTACTAAAACTACTTAAGGCTTTGATTTATATTATAGTTGTTAACTAATTAATAATAAGAACTAACAATTGGAACATATCTCCGGAGTTCAGTTTTGAGTTATCATTAAATTAAAAAAAAAATCATTTTAATATTAAGAAGAAATATATATCCTTCCTATACTCATTACATTACGTTAAACCTTAGACCCAGGAATGTTAAATAAGTTGATTATTTAAGGAATTCAAAATAATAATATAATAATAAAGTTGATAAAAACTGCCACTACAAACATGAGTAATATTTGAAAAAAATATTAGAATTAGGAATATGTAAATCCCGGGAGATTCTACCTCAGCCTTAACACCTATAAAAGAAACACTGGCAGACATTGCGATTTTATTATTTCGGGTATCGTATATAACAAGGGAGGCTCTTTAACGGAAGACATTAATAACATTCTATAACAGTCCCTTGTATAATGTTTAGCACATTTGTAGTTCAAAATCAAAACTTAAAAGGCTCATGGCAAATAAATACCATGTATATGTGAGTAGTAACAAGTTAGTTCGTTCCATAGCCTTTAAATTATAATTAGAACGAAGGTTGACTACTGAACGGCCCTGAATATTCATTACTAATCGTTTTAACACCCCTAAACATTTGTCAAGTGACGCACTGGTGAAAATTTGATGACGAGCAATCACACTTTCATTTCGTATTTTACGTTGGAAGGATGTGTGTCTGCCCTGTTTGCTTGCTGCTCGCTAGGGGGCACATTTCGTTACCAGGGTAACGGAAGTTTTAATGCGCTTAAGTGGTCAGCTATTCGAATTCCTCATCAAGTGGAGTTTAACATGCCGCTAGATTAGACGATATTCTAAGTCCTTTTTATAAGTACGTATATGCGACTATGGCCAAACATTATTTATATTTGTTTCTCTTGACCAGTTTATAAAAGTACTTTTATATACTTTTCCGTCTTGCGACTTGTACTTTTTCGAGGTTTCTTAGTAATAAACTTTATTTCCCCATAAAAATCAAACATTAATTTCGGGTAAATAATGAAACACTGTTAGCATACTTTTTCAAATATGTTATTATTATTTACTAATGATATCAATTTAACACATTTTATAATATTAAAACGATATGTTTGGCTTCATTCAGCTTCATAAATAGCCAAATTGATGATAAATACTATTGGGAAATAATCAGTTTCTATCTCACTCTATCCTAAATTACTCAAGCTTACCTAACGTTTTTGAAAATTAAATGTTTGTTTTCCATATATTACGGAAAATCGTAAAGAATCTATAGTGATTGAAGTCCCAGTAATTTTACAGTGAAAATATTTTCGAAAAATAGATTTTATCGCGTTTTTGTTCCTTGAAAGTTGTAAATGCAAATTACGATCGAGATGCATTTCGCTGCTTCTGTGCCTTTTCTTATTAATTAGCTGTTTGTCTTTGAGTAAGAATCCCTTTTAGGAGATGCGGATGTTGGTTCTTTCTTGTTTGAGAAAATTAGAAGAGTGCGCGGCTTAGAAATCACAGTAGAAAAACAGTTGCCTTCGTTCGACTTCGAAAATTACCTTCTCCCGACGTATACAAGTTGAAGTTACAAAGAAAAAGCTACGGAACTAACGACGGCGACGGACGGTTCTAACAAAAAAAGCAAACGGCGAAAATCGGTACAGTTTGAGGAACTGTTTTGGCTGGGTGTTGCGAACAACATGTTGTCCATTTAGCGGCGACTATTTTATTTCTTGTTCTTTTTATTCTTCTTCATTACGCGGACGAAATCTTGCTTTGAAGTCTTCACAAAAGCCGACTTCTTTCTTTCTTTAGACTTCTTCTAGTAGCGTTGTATGTAGTGGGAACGGTCGCAACTAACGGCTCAGCTACTCATCTTTTTTGCCCCTGTAGTCGTATTTACGCATTCCCTTTTAACATTGTCTAAATTCGGCTCCTGTGCCGCCGCTTTTTTGCCGGTAAAACGTCTCTCCCGGGACCTCTTCGCCTTGCTTTCTTCGCAGTTAATGGATGGGAATACGGGGCCTTGCGACCGGAAACATTGCTTGCTTTAGGATGATGTAGAATGGAGTGTCGGTCCATGAGTAGTTTTTACCACCTTTACACAAGGCTGTTTTTGTCCTCACTAAAACATAATTATGTGTTTATGTATATTGGGATGGTTAGTATGAGACAATGAGAGCGTGGTATGTTTGTATTTATATAGAGAGGTCAATATTTCGATGGTTGTTTTTTATCAGTTCAGATTCCATTAGGTAAATTAGGTAGTAACTTTAACGTTCCTCGCCTATGACGTTTTCTTTTATTTTCCAATAAGCAAAATTGTTTTCTGTCGTTTCAAATTAATGTAGCAACTTCTATTACTCAAAGGAATCTAACTTTCAGTTTAATATTGGTATCAGTAATAAGCAAACTTTTTATACAGCTATGTCCTAATGTCACCTCGCCAAATAACATGGAATAAATAGCTAAACACGAACTGTTCCTAATGCTGTTTTTATCCTTTTCAATTAGCTAAAAGGTTGCAGAATGTCATCCCTTCCGACATTAAAATGGAGATGTTTTAATTATTTACTTTCTTTTTTTAATTGAATAATTTCTTTTTATTTCAGGGTCGATGTAACCGCGAGAAACCTCCATGCAAATACTTCCATCCCCCTCAACATCTCAAGGATCAGCTCCTTATAAATGGAAGGAATCATTTAGCGTTAAAAAACGCTCTTATGCAGCAAATGGGCCTTACTCCTGGACAACCATTAGTACCTGGCCAGGTGCCTACTGTTGTAAGTTTTTTTATATCATTACCTAAAATTAGTTTTAAATTCCCAAATATTAATGTCTTTCAACAATCACAATTTACAAAATGCTAACAGATTTATCAACTTTTGTTGCATTAATTGGTATTATTAATATAATGTATTAGGGACAATATGAGAAGTAAAATGGCCTTTCAGGGAGACGAAAATCAATGTTTGAATAAAAATTTAATTTTGCAGTTTTTTCATGATTCACCCTGTATTTTTATATCATTTATGGTTTCAACTTTAGTTTAATATAAGTATCCTTCTTTTTAAAGTAGTCCAGTTTTGGATTGTTTGCTGTTTTTTTTATATACAGAGCGAATAAAGGTACATTTTTCGATTAAAAGTATGTCAATTATAAAAGTACTTGTAAGTATTTACATAATGTAAAGAAAAAAGTGGTACCTTGTTTTATATCATTAAGCTTATGATTAGTGAATCCTTTAATTTCTTATTTAAATAATTATGAATTTGCAATAAATTATCCTTCTTTAGAATTTTTGTATTCCTAATCTGTTTTCTTTTTCATGAGATTTAAAAGAAACAGCCAAGATCCATAAAACCTACTCTAAGTACAAGGGTACCCACATTAATGTATTTTTGAGACCATAAATGGCATTATGAAAAATTAGAATTAACAGGATAATATCTAGAACAAAATAATTTCTTTTGCTATTTGTCTTATTATAACCTTTTAAATCATTTGTAAGTTTTCAAATCGAAATAATTTGAAGTTCCTAAAGTACCCTGCGGAATTAAAATGTTTCAACATTATCATTCTTCTTTGCACCGCAGTTACTTCGAATTACTTTTTAACGAATGATAAGGAAATGTGAGAGTAGAATTAAACGACGTAAATTTCCGATTTGCCGCTTGCCGAATTGCTCCGGCGTATATCCTTTCGTCATGCGATTCGATTCGGCATTGTTTTCCACTAGAGAAAATTTACCATCGTCAAACTGTCGTATAATACGAATGTTACCCTTGAAAACAAAATGTGTGGGTTTGTCGGTGAACTTAAAACATTTTAAATATAATTAATTATATTTCCCAATAAACATAAACAATAAATTTTTAAGAATACACTTTTTGAAAGTGGAGCTTTAGTCGTTTGATTATTAATAGTCTAAATTGATTTGTTTGTTTAATGATTTAGATTATTAAATTCACTTGTCACATTTCAAGTAAATGAAAATCATTTGTTAAACATCAATTTGTTTATAAAATCAGTGCTATATAATCACAAGTCCCTAAATATTATCTAAATCAATCCTAATAAATATTGTAAAAAGATTATGATATATTATTGACCTATTACAGAACAAAATAGCAATACGAAATGTAAAAATAAATGTAAGCAATGTTGCTGGTGAAACTACTGATTGGAAGTTTTTAGGTTTATTAGAAATAAAAAATTATTTTCTAATCAATATTTGTAGTAGGATAGGAAATCTCTCCAGTAGTTTTAACTGAAACGTAGTTTACTGTTACTGGGCGACATATATTGATTACTTTGACTCAGCACATCTGAATCCTTTATAATATTCAACTTGAAGGTTTTGGTGGTTAGTACTAAGGTGTCCTTTAAATCACAAAGAAGGGGATACATTTAGATTGCGTAAAAAAATTATATAAGTAAATTGTAGTAAAAGGAAAGTTGGTCATTACATTTATCAAAAAATAAATATTATCTGTTACGTCTTTCTTAGTGAAATAAAATCGTAATCTGCCTTTCGCATAAGTTTCTATATAAATAAATCATTTTCCAGTACATTAACCGCTTGTCCTGGTCCAAGTTTTCGGTAGTTTCCTCGGATCATTTAGGCAAATGTTGGGGCAGTAATGTTTTAGAGATAATCTTTCACTTCTCTTTTGTCTCATTTTGTCCGTCTCATCTGTCTCTCCAACCACCACCCACCCTACCTTCCGGCACTGCACTGTATGTCGAGGAAGTGTCCGAAAATGTACATTTGTCGTAATTCTACTTACGCCCTCCTGAAAAAAAAATGGTCGAATTAATTGCATTATTTTTCATTGCAATGTGTTATATACAATACTTTTTATGTCAGTCAGACTGGTCGTTCTTTAAGAAAACGTTTATAGGAACGTATTAAATTTGCAAAAACATGTAATATCTGCACAGAAATCTGCCAATACTGATTAAATGTAAAACTACAATGTTATAAATTAATTTCAGGCCACCAATCCGTACCTCACTGGAGTACCACAAGTGGGTAGTACATACAGTCCGTATTTTGCACCAGGCCCGTTAATGCCAACGATAGTAGGTCCGGACCCTACTGGTGTTGGATCGCCACTTGGAGTTGTACCTCAAACTGTGGTTACGCAACAAAAAATGCCTCGTTCTGACAGACTGGAGGTAAGTTTTGTAAGTTTCTCTCACCTAATTACTCCTTATAGTTATATATATTTTTGTCCCCGTTATATAAATTGATCCACAATTACTCTTTTGTTCCTTAGAAGAAATCCTTGGTGAGTCCATTTGCATTGTGTTTTTTGAGAATATTCCTTAATTTTTATAGTGTGTCATCAGAAAATAAAAATAGCAGTTATATATTACATTATGAAATTATAAAAGTAAATGTGAGAAATCTCTTTAATTCAGATAACATTTAGTATAAAAAGAAATGAAGGTAGAGAAAGAATATTTTTGATGCATATAACTGATGAAGTTTTTGTTTAATATTATTTCTTCTGAAGTTTACAATATCTCTAAAATGGCAAAATTAATAATTGTATAGTAATTTTTCTTCTTCATTAATCATTACAAAGCAGAGAACGTGAAATTTGAAAATTTAATGTTCTTATAATACAATATTTACTATAGTTAAATTGTTATAACTTATTGCAGATTTTCTTTTCTGAAATTTATCCAGAAACAAATACTTCATATGTCTCAATATAAATAAAATTTAAATTAGATGTGCGTTTGTATATGTGTGTTTTACTCTACTAATCTAGGCTTTACGTGTTTTAATATCTTATTTAAGACCTGTTTTCGCTAATGTCTTAACGAGTCTCAGCGTCATCAACTAATTGTTCTACTTTTAATCAGAAAGTTGTTCTTTTTTTGTTAGTTATCGTGTGGAAAGAGTCCTCCGTTAGTAGTTTTATTTGTTACCTTTTTATTTTACGAATCCAGACATCTTTGATTATCGGTTTTCCTTTTTTGTTTGTTATGTTTTAATGGCGGAAATGTACACACGGAAATGCGCCATTGTCGCGTATTTTATTTTACACTTATTTATTATTCATTTTTATTTCGTAAATTTGAATAAATGTTCAACTCCAAAAATACCAGAAAGGGGCGATGTGTACTCGATGCCACTTTTCCGTTTATTTTCCTTTTTTTTAATTTTAAGTTTGAGTTTTATTTCTACAGGTTTATTTTGACTATCAATTAAATGTGATATCGATCTAAAGCTTCCTTCCGTATTTTTAGAGGTAAAGTTTTTGATTTGCGTAATGATAAAACACGTAACGTTCAATTTTTTTTGTGCGAATGTCGTTTTTTACTCTCCCATTTGTATATATATATATTAACTGTTATGTCCCCTTTGAAACTTTTTATTTAGATATAACATAGGCCCCAAGCTTTTCTCTTATACGTAGCACTGTAACTCTATTTTAACCCCATGCTCTGCACGCAGCTCTTACACTGCTACTGGAATAAAATTATTTACCATTTAGTTAGAACCGTACACCTTTTACTGTTTAAAATTAATAAATATTATTTAATTGTTGATCAGAAATTTATCAAAATTATCAAATGTGAATCGCTTATTAGATCTCATCACCACACCATAGGTAGCATTGAAGAATGAATTTACTGACCTAACCGAAGTCGTTTCTATAAAATGAATATAATATCGTATTACAGGCAGTATAACGCCATCTACTCATATTTACATTTACATTTACAGTAGATGTCATATACTGACTGTAATACGATATTATATCAACTTCCTTTTAAATTTATTCTAAAGCTATTTATTTTTTTTTTCTACACAATTTTTACATTGTGGGGTGTACGGGTGTCCAAGCGAAGATTTTGGTGCTTATAACTAACAAGCAATAAGAAATAATGGGATATAATAAAAATTAATCAAGGAGTTTTGTACATTCTAAACAGTTTTTCTTGATAAATTGTGTAACTTCCTTTTTGGCGATAGCATCCGCGTTGAGAACTTTCATTACGACACAACCCTAATGTATGGCAGTCTTTTAACAACGTCCTCTATTAATCAGTGGGATCTAATAGTCCCACAAAGGAAGTAGCAAAAATTTATAAAATATTGACGTTTGTTGTAATTTGTCGTGCAAAATTTGATATTGTTCATTGCGAGCCTCAAAACACATCCGAAGCGAACTGAAAACAGCCTTCGTTTTAGTTCATTATTAATTTCTATAATTTACAATTTCGTTTTGTTACACCTGAAATAAATGCCAAACTTTTTGTTGTGATTTTCGGAAAAAATAAAAATTTCATCATACTTATTTTAATAAAAAAAGAAAAAAACATTTTAGATTTTATCAATTTTGTTGGTTTAAATTAACTTTGAAGGCTGAGTTGATATTAAATTAGTCTGCTTGTACTAATCTACGCCATGTAGCTAACATTAGTAGAAAATAGTTTTATATATGAGGCATTTGTTTAATAAGTATAGTAGAATGCTCACACGGTAGATACAGAGTATTTGTGCAAATGTTTGCACAAATATAGTGCAAAGGAATAAGCTAAAATAATTATTTGCAAAAAGGGTTATTTCGTAGAATGTCCAGAGGTAATGACGGAAACATAATTTTAGATATATATAATGACTATAATGATTCATTAATATCTTCACATCAACAATTTGGTCTTCTATTGGCGGAAATATTCATTAATATTTTCACAAACAATTTTCATTTAGAAGAAAATCGCTAAATTCTATTTGGATTTTTTTGCATGAAGCTCGAGAAAGCAGATGTTTCATGCAACCTTTTGTACCCCTGTCAACTATAGTGTCAGGGGTTTGGGCCCATCGCAAATTGAACCCAGTCGACGCGCAGCACACGCCCAGTCAACCAGTTATGTACTGGAGACAAAGTTACGTAGGTCGTAGGTCGTGCAATTTCTTTAGAGACAAGCTTTGAAAAGTGACAAAACTAAAATATCCTCTTTAATTAATTGATGAACTTCATTAAACTATCTTCTGTAATATAAATAGTTCTCAGATTCAGATTGTAAATTGAGAAGTAGTTAGTTCCTCGTCCGCAGTCGTCGTGGAACTAGTATGGGTGTGGCTTTGTTCAATTTGTGCTACCTAAACAAAATGACTTCTTGAACTGGATCGGATCTCAGCCAAGTGTAGCAAGTTGCTGTGCTTGGGCTGATTCAATTTGCGCTGGGTCTCATACTTGTGAGTCAATTTGAATTCAAACGTATACGTAAGCAGTAGATATTCAATCGTTTGGGTATCCCCCCTCCCATATAATTCTATAGTATAAGGGCGAATAGCTAAACGTATTCAGGGGTAGTATGGGTTCAACAATACGGGCTCAGATCTGTCACATGATCATAAGCTTTATGGGGCAGTTATAATCAAAATTGCTAAATTAATGTACCATCGTGTAAGATCATTTCCAGTACCTGCATGTAAAATTAAAAAAATGTTAGTTTTTACAAGACATTCTATGAAATAACGAAACCTAACGAACAAAAGAAATGTATACACCTGTAGCACCATAACCATTACCACAAAATCTCACCAATTACCACCACATTCACCACGACCACCAAAATCACCAAAGTCCCAGTGCAGTGGCTTGAGCCGGGTATCTGCTGTAGGTTTGCCGCGAGTTCCAGCGCGGGGCGTGCAAGCGCGCTGAGTCCGAGTGCCGCTTTGCGCATCCCGCCGACTCAGTAACGGCCAACGAGGACGGCACTGTCACTGTGTGCATGGATGCAGTCAAGGGCCGCTGCAACCGCGACCCCTGCCGCTATTTCCACCCCCCTCTGCACCTTCAAGCCCAAATCAAGGCCGCACAGTCGCGGGCTAGCGCGGTATGCTACGCTGTCTTAGGCTCGCTCTCTCTCTCTCTCTATCTCTCTCTATCTCACGCTTGCTTGTTTTTCTATTGTTGTTGTTATTAGTGTTGTTTTTTTGAAACTAGTATTCTTATGTTTCTTATCTATCTAATTCAATGACGATAGCGCTCATGTATGCCGATATATTAGTGTCAAAGCTTGTTACAATCACAATCCGAACATTATATACCTTCTTATGCATGCCTGCACCGAGTTGTAATTTAACACATTGATCGAGCACTATTGATATCAATTAAAATATACATGTAACTGTTAAAATTAAATTATGTCAGTAGTAGGTGTATTATCACGTTATTCCACAAGTTCGAGCTATTTATATAAAAATTAAAAAAGTTGTGAAATATTTGGGGATTGCATTTATTTGTCGCCTTCCTCCCGGAATTTTACTTAAAAATTTTATTCCTGTTTTATGTTAATGTAGCGTGTTTCATATATACCTAAAGATGTTCAAATTTATGTTAAAAAGCATTTGTAAAATTAAGTCCGGGATATGGTGCTAGTAAAACCCATCAAAAAAGATGGTAACCGTTTATCGTCAAACTAATATTTCATTTTTCTTTAACAAATCTAATTGTCAAATAGTCGGTTAGCTACCTCTGCTTGGTCTTTGTTTTTGAATTTTGAGTGTTAGTTTTAGTTTCTTACTTTTCCAGTTTTTTTGTCGTAATTCTGACATTGTGTTTCGTGAATATTCTTGTTCTTAATGCATTAGAAGAGCTGTTTAGTGCTTCTTGTTTTATTTTTCTTTTTTTTTATATGAACTTCGCCGCCAGGTGAACAGGAATGAAAATGCAGGGCTTTAATCTTTTTCACCTTGTAAATTTGATTTCCGCATGCAACGAAGGCTGCAAAAAACCTTTTAAAGAATCCTGCTATCATCATGCGCCAAGCGTTTATATTATTACATAACCATTCAACGCCGGAGTGTTAGAATGAAGGACTGGATTTCTGCATTATTGAACATTAATTCCTTAATGATTTAATTTCGAATTAATGTTGTATTTCACAGACTTGAAGTTCTTTCTCAAATGATACTTTTGCGGTGTAACAACGTGATACTTTAGCGAATTATTTAATACAAGCCGCGTTTTATTATATACATATGTGATGCCATTACTTTATAACAACTTGTTTTTTCTTTTAACGTTAGTTTTATCTAAATCAAATCATACGACAAGTCCATTTTTCATGATGGAGTTTTATTTCATTGACACTCTGCATACCTTTGCTGTTATTTGAATGGGTGCCATTTTGCGAGCAGTGGGTCCCTGTGTAATTATTTTGAAATTCATTCAAAATGAAATATTCATAAATATCTACTCCACTTGAATGTTAATAATCATTATATAATAATAACCATATTCATGCATTTAGATAGCTCTCCATGGACGCCCATTAAAAATGAAAATTGTGTCCCGAAATGTTGATTACTCTAGAGTTATTTTTTAAACATTTTCAGACATTATTGGAAACAGTATCATTTGTTTAATATCATTTAATCATTGATATGTTGAACATATGTTACAAAGGATAGAATCGATAGAGACTGATGTATGGATATATATTAGATTTCATATTGATTTTATTTAATGTTTAATAGGATGCAATTAGATATTTGATTGTTTTTTTAACAATTGAGATATAGGAAAATAATTTAATTAGATAATGATAATAATCTTTCGAAATTATTTATTCAATTTCTGCGCCTAGATTAGGCAATATTATTTGCCTTTTAAATAACTTTTTTTTAATTATTGGAGACAAAAATGAACATCGTTCCACATGAATTACTTTGTTTAATTTGTAGTACATATAAATTATATTATCCAGTTTTATTTTAATGTTTCTATACTATAAAAATTTTATTGCGTATTCCAGGAACTACGTGAAAATTTGTTGATGTTTACTTACAGCGTCATGTTCGAAATTTTGTATCTGTATTGGTAAATGTTTTTCCTTTTTGATTGGCTTGTAGTTAATTTAAGTTGAATCGTTTCAATTTAATTTTGCATATTGTTCAATTACGATTTACGTGATTGGTATTATTTTTATTACGTAATCAAGTCGAATACAAGACAGCATGATTTTTTTGCTTTGCAAATGCTGGCTTTGCTTTAAGCCAGATCGCACACTTTGCACTCTCTTAATATTTATATTTTTCCATTTGTATCCATGAAATAGCCAATTATTGCTTTCATGAAAACGATTGCCTCACTCCGTTTTCTGCGGAGGGTGGTTATATTTTATCTGTTCTAAAACATCTGCAGTTCTATAATATTTTTTATCATCATAATTATACATATCTATGTACTATATTAACTTGGTCGATTTTGTCTTTTTTTAATGAAAAATGCATTAAACAGGTACTTTTAAGAATTGTTTGAAAATAATAGTTTTTCTGTTTAATTTTATTTTACTTGACGCCTTATGCACTTAGGTTCTGTCAACGTAGTGTGTTTTCATTGAAGGTAGAACTGTAGATGATTTTTGATGATTTTGTTTCATTGATGGGCGGTTTGTCGTCCTTCTAGTTCACTTTAAAATAAATTAGAAAATATGTCATACAGACGACAATGGCTCCGATTAATTTAGTGCTGGTTTGTTTTATTTGTCTCCCGTTGGGTGGCTGCGCTTGGTCTTGTGCTGCGCTACTAATAGCCCGCTGCAGTGTCGCCCTTAATGGCGCCCCAGACAGCTACCACCCTCGAAATTGGCAAGAAGAGGCCCCACGAGCCTAGCACCGCCGACACAGATTTATTACTGGTACCAGTTGCGCCTGCTTTGCATGTCTTATTTCCAACAACGCGCAAAGTACATTTTCTACTGTAATTTTGGATTACTTATTTATCTATATACGACTTATGACGACATTAATAATCGATTTATGGGCTAAATTAAGCGGAGTCGATAGTTTTTTTGGGAACTTGCCTCATTTACTCTAATTCATGTGTATAGTATGAGTAAGATTAAGAGTTAAATACTTCTATGGGTATCTTAGTATATTGTGTGTTCTTTAATAACATTTCTATCAAATATTATATATATATATAAAGAACAAATAGAACGTAAATTTTAATTATTGGTAATCATATTCTAGTAATTTTTTTCGGATTAATAATTTATATTACGTATAGAAAATGTACTTCAGCGCTTGTTTACCTTTACCTAAATAACACACACTTCGTATATAGGTATAAAACAGGTAGTGGTTTGCTGTTCATTAAAATTGAATATCCATTTCTATTTGGATCTTCAAATTTTTGGTTTTATTTATCGTAAAATCCTTTATTATGACTTATCCCAACCATCTTCTGCTTAAATATTTTGCTGAAACATGCGTTAAGGTACCAGAGCTTCCTTGTGTGATTGTGGTCGTGCTTAGGCTGAAAAAGAGGACGTTTACCTTAAAAATTACAAAATCATAAAATTACTTAGGTACCTACTAATTAAATGAATACACAAACAAGGAACCAGCATTTAAAAATATATGACCTTTTTTGTAGATTGTAACGGTATATTTGGCGATATAGAACTTCGCTCACATATTATTAAAAAAATAATTATATTATGCATTCATTTCCTTGTCATTTTTTGTGCACTTATTTGTGATTGTTGTTTATTTTTTTCTGTAAGAAATTTGTTTTTTTTTTAAACATCCTCTTTTTCATTAAAAAAGCATCTCGAACTTCAGCTTGGTAGACTTTAATTTCAGATGTCACTCTTGCTTTGTAAAAGCTTTGGCAAACGTTTCTTTCTTTTGTAAATATCTGAAAATAATCAACAAAAAAGTGACCATTTGTTTATTATGGAAAATCACATCTTAAGACGCGCGTATAAGATGAACAGCGAAACGGGAAAAAATTTTCAGTACACATTAGTTGGTTGGAAATAACACAGGTAGTTTACGTACTACAGTTAGTTATTGGTGCTACTTTATTTTAGTATATAAACTATTTTTATTAGGAGGGGGCAACAGGGGCATGGATAGAATTAGATGAAAAACAATTTTTTATTTAATCAAAAAGTAATGATAGTATTTTTCAATGGTTGGAGGACTGAACAAGTAAAATGTAGAAAAGTGATAATTAAAGTTTGGTTAATTTGAAGCAATTTGTTTGATTATGGGGAAAATTGACTGAAAATTTAAATTAATTTTTGGGGTAAATTAAAGGAATTTATTAGAAGGCAGCTGCATAGCATAGCCTGCCCCTCTCCGTTAATATGCTCATAATGCCTCTATTTACAGTCAGTTTGCTTGATATAATTAATTGTATCTTGGTTCACTTGATGAAAATTAATAGTCAACGTTGTAGAAATACACATTTTTAATTTTCACTAGTTTATTATTACTCTTAACATGTGTTTCGCTACACTGTAGCTTCATCAGAAGTAGACAAATACTACAGTGTAGCGAAACATATGTTAAGTGTAATAATAAATTAGTGAAAATTAAAAATGTGTATTTCTTCAAAGTTTGCTTGATGTTTGTGTAATTTGTTTTGTATTATCAATTCTTGATACGTCTGTTTTATGTGGTGATTTGTAATTGTCTATATAATTGATAATGGATTTAGCACTTTTTGTCATTATTAAAAAATATATATATCAAAATTTAGAGTAAGTTTCGAATAAAACAGTATTATAGTAATAACAAGGAATACCTTTTAGTTTTAATATTAAAATCAATCAAAATAGCGTCATTGGTTTGCAGTTGTACTAAAAGGAAATCGATGGATTCGATTATACAGTACAGTGGTTGTCAATTTGTATTCTACATGGATGGTATTTTAATAAATTTAAATGTAATAAAGTAAATTCATTTTTAGAACATCTAAAATAAATAGTAATTCTAAATACGCATCCAGGAAAACAGAGTAGCACGATAATTATTCCAAAAGTTTTAAGTGTTATTTCCAAACACCAAATAGTGTATGTATTAAGGAAATAAGTTGAGTTGGAAAGGATTAAAACCTTATCAATATTTGATAACGAACAAATACATTCTTGTGAACATAATAGCGCGTAATTTTATATAATGATTATAATTATGAGATTGCAATATTGACACATTTTTTCTTGTGACTTTTATGACATTGAATATTTACTAAATGATTATAGATCACTGAAGCTTTCGTATTTTGACCAAAGTATGATACTAAACTGTGTGCGAACTGCTACCATACAAGTTGTTAGCATGTTGAGATCGTTTATATTTTAAATATTTAACATATTTAACTTACAATCAGTTGATTTTACACTGTAGCAGTAGTACCCTCTGTTGAATGGGGTGGTACCAATGACCGAAAGTTTCTGTTTCTTAATTCAAAAGAAGTTTAAAAAATCACAACATACTAACAACGTCAATTACATAACATTTAAGAAATTCTTTGTTTTATTTGCCTTTGATGATTTTACGAGAATTAGAACGTGACAAATAGAAATTGATTTTTTTTCTCTGTGTCACTGTTTTGACAGGTACATGAACAATTATTTATTTTAAATATTAGAAGATCTAGGTATTCTTTAAATATCATTTTTTTTATTTGAACAAGTTTTCACTAGATCGCTCCATACTGTGTAAGTTCTTTTAATAAAAATAAAAATAAAAAGCGTAACTGTCAAAACCAATTTAATTTTCTGTTAAAATGAGAATTAATTTAAAACATATGTTCATTTACATTATACATAAAAAAAATCGTGTCGTTTCTTTGTAATTCCTAACTCTTTTCTAATTTCAGATGGACATGAAATCTATGGGCTCGTTTTATTATGACAATTTTGTAAGTATTTCGAAGAAGTTTAATTTCTTATAGTAAATAGGATAAAGCTGCATTTACGAGCTGAAAATTGTTATTTTTATGTTACATATATCATATATCTCTTTGGTTAGTTATTTATCGAGATTTCCAATGACGGTGTGATAAAATATAGTATAATAAAATCGGAATCGTGATAAATTACTGACCAAGGACTTACACTGTTCTTTGCCATATATCCGTTACTATTATTAATTAAAAGTATGAAATCTGGTATTGAGGATTTTGTACTATGGAAAAATAATTAATTTAATGAGGATAATAAGATCGATTGAAGATTTTTTATTATTTATTCGACAATTGAAAATGACTTGTTAGTTGAAACAATTGTCGAGTGAATAATAAAAAATCTTGTTGAAACATCTACTGTTCTTTTTTTATTTCTCAAATTTTAAACAAGTTTCATCACAACACCACCATAGTTAGTTTTAACAATATATTATTTATTGATTGTTTGTTTTATTTTTAAGGCCTTCCCTGGAATGGTTCCTTATAAAAGGCCAGCAGCGGATAAATCAGGCGTGCCAGTGTATCAACCGAACGCTACAACATACCAGCAATTAATGCAGTTACAACAGCCTTTCGTGCCCGTTTCATGTGAGTACTCGGTTTCTCCCTCGCCAGCTCCCGCTACTTCCAATGCTTCTCCAGCAGCTACTGACACTTCCCAGTTACCTCAATCTTCCTCACAAGTAGCTCAGACTAAAGAGGACGATGCTAATACTATTCCCGCTTCGACATCTGTCACAGTTCCACCTCCATCCATACCCGATCCGGCAACGCTGGCCAAAGAAGTTGCTCAGCAAAACTACGCTAAAGCTGTTAAATTAGCCGCTGCTAACTCCTCACTGACAACTAATCCATTAAATCACTTGAATCCTCTGAATTATACTGGAATTGCTTTGAACAAACAGGCTGTGGGTATAACTTCGGCCCAGGCCGCTGCTGCTGCTGCCGCTGCGAGTTATCCACGATTTCCGGCTCTTCCTGTAGGTATAGGTACAGCTAGCACCGGTCTGAATCATCTCGCTTTTAATCCTTACAATGCTTACGCTCAGACCACGAATCTGCTGAATTTTGCCCGAGCAGCCCCCCAGGCAGCTGCTACAGTTTTCAATCCGTATTCTTTCATTCGTGCCCCCTTTCCGGTCACTACAACGTCCCAGTTTGTTACCCCTAATATGTATCAAACAACCGGACAGTATCCGGTGTCCGTAGCAGCAGCCGCAGTAACGCAAACTATGACTCCCACTATTAACAATGTTCCTCCGCCGACTTCACATATTGCCGCCGCAGCCGCCCAAAATAACAACAATTCTGTTGTTCCGCCATACAAAAAACTCAAAACGTCTTAAATAGTCGAGTGAATTTATATATAATTATTAAATATAAATTAACTGTTGTACATACAAACATATACATACATTAATAGTTATATAAATACCTAAAGATAGGCTGTTAAGGATGTGCAAAGTGCATTTTCCTAAATATATATTAAAAGGACATACCTACATTTTAGATTTAATTATTATTATCTATGACAATGGCATTTTTATTAAAAAACACTATCGTGTACGATTCGACTCGACACGCACACACTGCAAACGTATTTTAAATCGTGTTTTCAATTTCTCTTACATGTAATATTAGGAACATATATCGAAATATCGTACAATAAATACACATTACACATTTTTCCGAAAAGACAATGAAAATATATGTATTTTTATCAAGGGTCGTTTTCTTTTTTAATAAAAGCGATTGAATTGATATTATTTCATATGATATAATATGATAATAATGATAATAATAGTAGTAATAGTTAGTATACACCAAAAAATAAGTAATGAAGTGATGATGCCTCGACTTTTGTGCAAATATTAAAATTGTTATTTTCGATGCCAAATTCATTTAGCTTTGGTACATATATTTGTTCGGATCGAGTTTTATTTAAAAATGTTTACTAAATTGTTTGTTAAAAATAATCTTATATTATATCTTGTATGTTTTCGAAACAAAATTTAGTTTTAGTTGTTCGCGTCTAGTCAAAGAAAAAGTTAACGTTTATGATTATTATCTATTATTTACTATTCTTCACGTTTCATGTTCATGCACATACTGATTTTACCTTAAGGTTTTCCCGAGATCTCTTAAATATCCTATGTAGGTATAAGTTGATTTTTATTAATAAAATAATTGAGAAATTCGCGGATTTCTTAATTTAACCGATACATTGCCGTAGACGTTCTAAATTCAGTATGTGCGTAGGTATATATAATAATTAAAGAATTTAAAAAAAAAAATGCGATGACAAAGAAATTGAAATCCAAGTAGCGCTGAGCAACCTTGGACCAAGCGAGTGCCTCGTGTCTGTGATACATCACATCCGCTGTAAGCACCGCTGAAAATCCTAATTGTCCCCTTGATATCCTTATTAATACATTATGTTAAAAATGCTTTACGATTATCTTATAAGCTAGCTGTATTTGATGTAACTGTGACGTTCTTAATGCAGATGTGTCAAGCATTTGCATGGTGGTCATTACAGTCATTACAAAATATTTAGATATTCTTATAAAAGCCTTTTTAATAATTATAGCATGGTAGTTCAGTGAGTGTAGTATGAATAGATCAGTGCCATTTTGTAGTAGGTATGATTGTAGATTTGTAACTGACCCAAAAAGATGCATTATTATTTACGACTTTCTTTTCTCAATTGTGCAGTTGTTCATTTAGTTTACATTCATTCGTGCATGGGCTGGGGCTTTTCTCTATTTGTGCATGACTAAAAGAAGCAAATGTACAGTAACCAACCTTTATTAGGTAATCCTACTAGTTTTTATGTGCTTGCCATACATTTTGTTATTAACAACGCTTAAAGACAAAAAATAAAAAGACACTGTATTATATTTATTATAACTATATTAAAACATTTTCTTGATATACATGTGTATTATATATATATATATATATAAATATATATATATATATTATTAATCTGGTGTGTTCGCATTTGACACACAATTGCGAACATCGAAAACTGTTAAGTCGGCTAATATGTTATGAAAGACATTATGTTAAATATCATTATGAAATAGGATTATCTAATAAAGAATCGTTCGAAAAAGAAAAAGAGAAACAGAGAAACACTATAAATTTTTAATGTATATCTGTGTCCTTTTCATTTGAGTTTGAGGGTTGCTTCTTTTTGGGTTGGGAGAGTTTCTTGTTAAAGTTAGTCCGTTTTTTGAAGACGAGTTCTGTTAACATGACATAAGTCATGAAATTGTAATATTAATTCTTGATTTTTTCCTATTTACATTTAAATTTGTCTTCCTTGATTTGTCGCAAGATGTAGACGACATTCATATGTTTTGTTTTTTATTAAATTCAACTTGAATTGATAGTTAATTGTAAATTTTAATAGAATTATTGTGCTTTTAAAGTAGCGTTCGTTTTACCAATGTTTTTTATTAATATGCCTTCTAATATTTAGTAATAATTGGCATAGTGATATCACCTTGTATTTTTTAACCGTTGACAGATTATACAATTGTGATGCCACTATACTTGTAGGCAGGTATAATTTAAGTAGGCTGTATGTAATACTTTTGTCAAATGCATACGATTTTAATGTTAAGGTATACGTACATAATAGCCACTAGATATGTGAAAATACCTTGCTGTTTTTGCTAAGCTAGATTGATACTGGTAATGGCATTGCAAACGCTGTGTGGTATAATGATGCGTTCTCACTCTCGATTTTTGTCAACCAACCTCAATCACTCTCCCAATTGGGTACTTACCACTTTATTTCGTAGTATTATTTATTGTAAACAAGGATTTGATGCGTGATTAAAGGAAATGTAACAAGTGTAAAATGCGCACATTTACTGCACAGTGTTGCGTAATCAGCTGCCAGCCATTTTCCATTTGACTCACAATAATGCAGTGCCTTGGGCCGCTGATCACGCTTACTGCAAAGGTGTGGGTCGCGCTCGCCACAAGTGTGAGAAACCTGTATTTCCTATTTATATTATTACTGTTTACTGTATTCTAATCCTGAGGTGTATGTATTATGTTCACAGCCACTATTTGTAATAATAATGCTTGAAAATGCATGATATTTGTTTTATTAATGATTGCTTTTTTGATTGTCTATACCTATTCCATTAATTTTTTTAAATCCTTCACATGCTATACCACCAACGCTGAAACCCCCTTCAAATGGCTTTAGTATAATAAAATACCTACAAGTGTTACCGAGCAAGTATATATATATTTACGTATATATATATCTACTACTATAGGTAGAGAAGAAAAATAAAATGGGCTTTGTAGATTGGTTTTTCATGTTCTGACGAGTGTAAAGTTGTATAATGTTTTAGGTTAGATCAAGTTCTAAACCAAATAACGTAGGTACGTAGGACTAACGTGGATTGACCTAGCACATTATGCACACTTTGCTCCTAGTGTATAATACGTAAGGTAACGATGTTACATTCCTTAGACGCATCTAGAGTCATACATACTCTTCTACTCAAATAAACTTTCCTTCAATGAGTATTGCTATTTACCTACTACTATATAAATACTATTTCCGATCTCTCTTTACTTGTACAACCTTTCTCTTTCCTAACTTATTGTAAACAAGTAAAAGGTTTAAAGGTTGGTTTATGCTATAATTGAGTACTTATTATTATTATTATTATTAGTATACAGTACACATGGACATTGAGCTTTAAATATGGTTTTTACTCGCTTTACTGCTGGCTATACATGAATTTCTGTCGTAGTGAGTTCTAAACATACAATGTGGTAACTGTGTTAACAGAATAAAGGGCACTGCAGATAAATAAAGAAACGAGAAAAAATTATAAATGACGATAACCGCATAATTACCACATACATATGTAACCCTTTCAAACAGTATGTGTTGAATTAATCGATGTAGTGTACACGTTTAGCTCTATTAACTATTTTTTCTACAAAAGTCTAACCGAATATATTCATTCGGCTTCTTGGAGCATTAACAGAACTCTTTTCTTTTAAATCTCTTGAGCTTAAATATTTGCGTCATGGTTGGAAAAGTATTCCTCGTATAAAGGAACATTGTTCCATTTTTGATAAACAAAAGAAACTTTTTGTACCATGATGTAATAATTAGTTTTATTTTGAACAGATCTGTTTGGATTTGTAAGTACACAAACTATGATATTAATTTTTTTGCTTTTTGTTTCATGCTTACATTCCTTCTGGTTTGGCAACGTCATACTTCTGTTATTACGTTTATTTTGTTCTTTATATTGACTTTGCTGAAACATTACACCTATTGATTTTTTGTCTATTTTGCCAACTATTACTGACTGCACAAAAATATATTGTGCTGTTATTTATTACGGTTTACGGTTAATGGGTTAACCCACCAACACCACCTTCGCTCTCTTAATCAATTATTGTATGCTCTGTTACTAATTTTTTCGTAAACGACGTTTCCATTCATAATAATATACTATATATACAACATACGTACGTAATTAACGTATAATAATGTTGATAACAAAAAAATATACGGAAAACTAAAAAAACAAAATAATTACAAATCTCTTTGTGAATACTCTCCGTTGTACTTTTATTAAAATAACAATAATACTGCGCACAACTTTTCTCATTCGCAATTGTAACGGTGTCTGGTGGGTATGTGTACTGCTGTAACGTACTGTTATCGTAATGCTGATTGGCTGCGATGACGTTGGCTTACTGCACTGCTGGTTGCTGCATGTCGCCGGTCCTAGACAATGGCCCGCCTGTGCCCTCAAACGCCCCTTTTGTGATCTACACTGACGAGCAAGGACAGGTATAAATATTACCAAGCCTTATGTATGCTGTTCTACCAAATTCAACAAGTGTAATGAGTGATTCTGCACTAAAGTGTTTGTATAAGCAATGTTCAATATCTACGTAGTCAATTCCATAGTTGTTTGAACTATTGAAGGAAATTGTAGACGCAGCGTACATTTTGTTTGTAATAATAGTATATGTAATAACAATTTGGTGTTTCGAAATTTCTTCAACTTACAAACAAGAAAAATTACCGAGTTTTAATCTAGTTGTCAGATTTTTTTTGTTGCACTGGATTTTATGAAGTATACCTACTAACAAATATAATTATTAAAGATTTTTTTGTTTGAAAACGCTTTCTCTTTAGTTATTTTGGCATTGAATGTAGTAGTTGCTTTCACAGTCAATTTCATGCTTTCAAAAACTAGTTTAATTACTTAATTAATTTAATTAATATGATATTAACAATTACTTACAGCATTAAAAAAACAACAACTAATATTCTGCATTCAAAAAGTGAAAAATAATATCGCGCTCTTTAGTTGCGTCGTAGTTCTCGTACATAAGTACGTAACTTAAGTAATGCAGAATATTAAGGTAATTAATAAGAAACAACTTTTTCCAATTCTTGTGCTTTTTTTGTTTTCAAAATCATTTAAAATGCAAATATTGATGTAATTTAGTTAACAAAAAGCGGAAAAGTACAAGTATGCGTAACGTAATATTTTTAATTGTCATCACTTAACGTGTATTTTATTCCACAGTTACTGGACACCCTCCCGGTGTGCCAAGATTTTAATCATGGTATCTGCAACCGGCCAGCCTGCAAATTTGTACACATACAGGAAGGTCAGTTTGATGGTACTTGTACTAAGTGTACGTACAGTGTAGTCTTTATAATAATCAAAATTCTAGTTAAGCTGATCGCTTGGTGAAACATTATTTAATAATATGATGAACAATTAAAAAACTAGGGTATGCCATTATCAAAGAATTATATTACAAACTGATTATACCTATGATCATGATCTGTAGTATAACTCTTTGATAATGGCATTATACCCAGATAAGGATACAGGATTTCGTGAATGGGGCGGGAGGGAATTTTATGCCATTTTACCTTTCTTTTAGACAATTCGCTCTAAACAAAAAAAATGATAACATTTTAGTTTGTTGTCAATGTAAAATTTACGTTTTGTTTGTATATCTTTAAAAAAATATGAAATAGAACCACATAGGTGCGGAAAAAGAAAAAACAATTTAGTAGGTACAAAGTGTAGTTCATAAAATAAGTGACAATTAAATTAGCAATGTCCTTAAGACGTTTTTAAAACTTTGAAATTGGTCAAAATATAGTGCTTCTGGTCTAGGGTCGGGGGGGGGGGGGGGGTAAGGTAACAAGTAAATGTGTATCTGGGTTGGAATATAACTTGGTAATGTAAGTAGTTTGTTTTAATATTAATCGATAATTTTTTAGGAGATGGGGTGGAAGTAGTGGATCAAAGAGTGGCTGTTTGCCGTGATGCCGCGAAAGGGCAGTGCACTCGCACCCAATGTAAATACTACCACATCCCAGTGGCACTGCCACCCGCTCCTATCATGGCTGCGCTGACCTCTGCTCTACTGTCACAACGACATCATCAAACTGTTGACTAATGTCAGTTTATAATAGACTCTTATGATTAATAATTATTGTAAGTCATCCAATGACGAAGATGTGTTAGTTTTTGTTTCATATAACATAGCATAGTTAAATAATGTATAAGTGAGTGAGATATTCATTTATATATAAATATTATATATATATTTATATATATATAATTCATTTAGGCTCTGTGTTTGTTGAATTTTTTTGTATCGTTCTTTTTTATAAGTTACAGATTTTTGGAGGCTCATTATTAAAATGAGTTATTCAATTTCACAGAGCCCAATGTTTTACACAAAAAAATTGTCTGCTGGGTGTAACCCAAGCATTAGGCCATAAAGTCACACAGTATCAAAGCGGGAGATATTGAAGTCAATCTTATTCAATGTGATCATATTTATAAAGTTATAGTTTTTCATGTTTGCTGTGATTTGATACTTCTTTTTAGGTATATGTAACGTCGTATACTTAAGTATTGTTTATTATATTTATATCGTTATTCACGTAAAGTAAATACTTTTTAAGTTTGCCTATTTGGTTACTTATTGGCGAAATTACAACATAAACCTTAGGCTCTACCGCAAGGTCTAGTCAAATTCGGTTAGTCTAGAAAGTGATTTGATTATACGAATATTCGATATCTCCCTAATTAAGTGCCAGAACAATTGTAATTAGAAAGAAAATGTTCCTGAAAAGCATTTAAGTAAGTTCCAGTGACTAACATTGTCTGGTATTAAAGGGCAATCCAAGCAATATGTGATATAAAAATATAATTTAATTGTAAATATACGACCTCTTTGTATAACTTAAGTAGCGTTCCAGTTACATGGCACAAAGCCTTTAATAAAAAAAAGGAAGTACTTGCTACTACTACTTGACATTATTGAAAGCTTTGATTGAGGAGAACATTTTTTAAAATTTTTATGTTTATTATTTAATTAATAATGTGTGTTTCTGAAGTTTCAAGTACTGATGCGTTAAAAATAACTTAACCGCTATACTCCCCTTTTTTAGATTAACTTAATTTAATTTTTAAATAACTGTGATTTGCTATTTTTAGGACAAGTCAAAAATATATAAGTAACGTTTTTAAAAAGCATCACTAGCATCTGCGCAACTTGATAATCAGTAATTACAATCATAACTCTCTCTCTATCTCTTTTTCACACACATACACATGTACACTCTTCCTATACAATCTCTCTAATAAATGTCTTAAGTGATTAGATTGCAACTAGAAGGCTACTGTATGAACTATTTTTTATTTTTGTAAGTGACGTTGAAACTGATATTTAAAAATGCCTTTTAACACCAGGACATAAAGCTTCTTGCATCGAAGCAGTGGTCTTTGCTTTGCTTATGCCGTAGAATTATTGTTTGCTAGTAAGCTTTTGACTTTTTTTCTGCAACCGTAGATATCTCTTTCGGTACCTGTTAACTTGCTTTGTTTTTTATAATCGTTTATTTTTACTTGCAACGGTATTCTCTGAGATAGTGTCGTTGTTAATTTAGATTGTATTACGGCATCTTACAATTAGTAAAGTCAAGCAAATCAATTAATCACCAACTGACACAATTTTAATGCTGTTACTAGTATATATTAGTGATCAGTTTTTTTTTATTATTATCATTTGCATATTTGTTAAGGTCACGAATTATTACGTATTTTGTGCGTATAATTCTTAAATCTCTATTCCCACTTGAAATTTATATAATTTTGGCCAAAGTGGTATTTTAAATATTTACTTTTCATCTGTAATATACTGTACTTACCATCATTCAAAAATGAATTTAACACCTGGCCGCCATAATAATTACAATCCAACACTATTATGTATCAAACTATACATTTTTTCACATGTTTGTGTGTAATTTTTATTATTTGATGTTTTCTTTTTTGTAACGTTGATAATATAGCTTAGTATAACTTCTATTAGCTTATATATCGTGTTGTTATGCATGTTATTAACATTGTTTGTAATGCTACTTATTCTAACTGTAGATTTAGGCATTCAAATTTGTGCTAAATAACACTTCCTTGCAGTGTTTGGTTTTAATTTTATTATTATTCTATTTTTTTCATTAAGCTCTCCCCATATTCAGTGTAACGAATTTTTTTAGCACAGTCTTGTAAGTTTATAGACTTTTACGACTGTATGAATGTAATACCTAAACATGCTATATAGTAGATATGTTTTTCTATTGAAACAATAAAAAAGCTGATAATTATTACAAAAAAGAATAGTAGTAATGCCCATCTTTCTCAATAAGAAAAATATATATAATTATACTGATTTTTGAGCAATTTCGTTAATTTATTTTAACATTAATATAATTAATAAGGTCTTTGGCTTTTTTCATTTTGTCAGCACTATTTACAAAACATTATCTTTAGTTCACAGTAATTAAAAAAATATTTTTTTTGTTCCTTGAACCTTCGTTGTGTTTTTAAGAGTGAAATAATTAATTATTAGCATGGATTACTCTAAAAACTATTGTTTAAAATTGTAATTATTATAACTTCGACACTTAATTAAACGAGTCGATATTAATTTTTGCTAAGATTTTTGCTAATACGCTTGCAAAGCTTTGTTTATAAAATTTTTTTGTTTTTCGTTTTGGCCACGCTTGGTTCAGTCTTTTGGAAAGTAGGTATATTAAAAAAAATGTTTTATGGATCATTGTGTTTTCTCTATTAATTATATATCTGTTATTGTTGAGTTTTGTTTGCTAAATTGTGTTAAACTGTTAAAGTGCACAAACTATTTTGTTTAAAATATTATTGGTCATAATGACGATGTTTATAAAATACTTAGTAACTTGTAAAAAAAGTATGTATTTAGCAACACTTTGCATTTTTCTCGAAGTTACAGACTGGCATAGGGCATACCTAGTAATTTATTTTTTAAAAACTGCCTGTTGTTTGTTAAAAAAACTATTTACATCATAAAGAGTTACGAAATGAAGAGAGCCACTTCTTAATAATACATATTTCTATTTAGAATTCACACGTGGCTCACTAGTTTTTTATTTTATTAAAAAGATTTTGTGATATTTTAAGTAACGATGGTTAATTAAATCACATCACCTGTGAGGGCTATTTAATATGCCCTTTACAATAGAGAACTCACATGTTTGATGAGTTTTCTCTGCGTTTAAACACTTTTTTTAGGTGAATCCACCTGAAGTCAGTTAAATTATTGTTCGCGTGCGATACGATAATGTAATTGACAAGAAGTGTATTAACAAATACTTATAGAATTAGTGTATAATATTTTGTGTAAGATGTACTACAAGAATAAGGATTGATTTTAAATTCAAATCGTGACGAAATATTTTTTCTAATAATAAAAATAATAATGTTAATATCAAGTCTGATTCCAGATAGAGTGTTAATGACAAAATAGTTCTTATTCTTGAATGTCATCAAGCGTGTAGGAACTTTTTAATGGCCTTTTATTTTTGTGACGATTTTGTTAATTACTGATGAGGAAACTTGTAAGTTTAATTTTGTAATAAACATGTCTGCATATATTAATGTTGTATGTTTTAATTAGAAACCATTTCTGTTTCTACACGCTTACAGTAAAAGTTAGTTTATATAAACGCGACAAAGTGTTTGATTCTTGGTGTTCTTGCCACGACCCTTGCCTCGTTTTATTTCTTACGAAATTTATTACTGTTATAATTTTTTAGTTATGAAAGTGCCATACTTATATAGGAGGTATAGATGTAATTTTTTTTCATGCATAAACAATTTAAAATTTTCGTGAAATTATCTGAGACATACACTTTGTCAAGTTTCTTTAATCACATGTCTGTACAGAAGACAATTTATATTTATTAACATAATATTGATTATTGATAAGTATAAGAATAAATTACTATGATGTGATTATGATCAAAGCGATCATGCAAAGGTTATAGGACCTTTTACTTTTCTGAATATAATAGAATAATAAACTTAACTTGAATAATTATTAACAGTACTCTATTGAGTGAAGAAGCAGCAAGCTAAAATTCTTATTAAAAATATTTACAATTACAACGAACTCGCATAAATACACCCACTTTTGAAAGGTCTTGTAAGCTCTTATATAATATAATATAAATACAGATTTAATACATTCAATGCTTCCTTTTTTCTTTATTTTCAGTTATACGATTATGCGCATCATATTGCGCACATTAAAACTTCTAAAGTACTTCCTTCGAATGGTTAAAAAGTTTTTTTAATGTTGGAATGTATGTAGTGAAAAGATTAGCTAAACTTACAGGATGGTTTATAAAACTATTAAATTCAATCCAATAAAATCAGTGAATACTCCATTAGGATTTTTTGTCCCGTGTTCGATTGGAAATAAAAATTTTTAATGGAAAGTGTACAACTAATTGAGTAAAAATGTTGGTAATCAGACAAACAATAATTATGATGTGTAACTGTTATCAAATTTTCCTGCTTTGTTCTGTTACTTAAATTAATAAAAATACTAATTACCTACTACAGTTTACTGAGAAGATTAATTCGGAAACATCAAGTTAATACTGTTTAATCTAATAATTATTTGATTTTTTATATTGTAATTTTATTTTCTTAGCGTATATTTTATTAACTTTTAGTGAGATTAAATTTTATTTTACAGTGAAAACGTATAAAATGTTTCGTCTTAATAAACGAATCTTTATCGGAATGACCGCTTCGTTCGGCAAAGTTAAATAACATGTGTTCGTATTGTATAAAAACTGTGTAATATCGTAGCATTTGTTCGCATATAAAAAAGTTAGAGATAAGACCGAGAGTGGAGAGGAGAGGTGCGGCATGCCCTCGGTCAGTGCACATTAACTTGAACCTTTCCACTCCGACCCGACCGCTGCTCTTGAAAGGAGGTGTGCTTAGACTCCTTTATTTAATAAATTATTTGTGTATGGTGTAGTGTTTTTCAAAATTATCTACGTGTATCGGGAACGGTATGGTATCCTAGGGCCGAAGAATGGCATTAAGAGGATTGGGCGGCTTTAGCCTATTAAGAAGGTAAGTGAATAATAAAATAAATGTAATGTTAATGTAGAAATACACGTATAAAGTTATTGAAATGAATTCAGAATTATTTGATATTTATCATTGTTAACTGTTAGCAATTTCCAGTGCATCACGAATTTTAAATATGTCATGCTCTAAGTTCTAGATTTCTGTAAAGGTACTTTTTCTTACAATACGGTTTTATTTTTGTTTTTGGATTTTCTAATTAGCTACCTGTTAACTAACCATGAAATTTTAATTATTAATAGTTAACGAATGAGTACGATAAGATGGCATAACGTTTATATTTAAAAGTAAGAAGGTATTTGTAAAATAGGAATTTATAGATGTGTGCATATTGAGTTATAATATGCCGCTTTCATCGATGCTAGCTAGCAAGAATGGTGCGCGCGCACTTCGACTGGTTGTTGAGAATTTTGTGAACACATATTTAAGAAGCGACAATTCGCATGGTGTATTCTTTGAGTTCTGTAAGGAGCACTGTTTTTGAAAATTCAAAATTAAAAGCAACTATTGCATCAATCCCATATTTTATTGAGAATTACTGTAATAATTTAGCAAAAGATACCTCAACTTATTCTGAGTTTCCAAGATATTAACAACATTTTGTATATTTAAAATTACACTTTCAGTATTAATTATCTCAGTAATTAATGTAACATAATATTAAAAAAAAAATTGTAATAGAGAATCAAAACTCCTTCGCACGACTTTTTTTTCAATTTAAAAATGCTTCACGCTAAAAATAAATTTATTCCTTAACCTTAATTGTGTATATTACTATTACCATCAAGTATACGATTTTACCTTAAAGTAAAAATTGCTCAAAAAATACCACTTTTAATAATAGTATATAAACAGTTAGAAGGATAATCCAAATTATAAATGAGACTTGTATTTTGAGTGAATAACAGTTTAGAATGTTAGATCCGTCATTTAGAACTTATCAAGTTGTTTAACATTAAAACGTGAAAGACACTTTGTTTGGTCTATTTTCTCTTTTGATTGATCGAATATTTAATATATTTAAAGAACTTAATATTTTGTTGCGATAATATGTAAAATTATCGTGATGTATGGACATATTACTTTGAATGAAAAAGCATTTAAAACTTTTTTGATACTTTTCTTTAAGCTATAATGGAAATTATTAACATTGTAGTTAATATTATGTCTTGTTTAAAAATAAAAGTTTGAAAATGTACCTATTACAGAAAAGAGTTGGTAAATAAACTACTACATAAAATAAAAAAGAAACTAGAAGTTTTTGTTATTCATTTTCACTTTTTTTGTATGAGAAAATTTTATGTTTTGTTACATTTTTCTTTTACAATATTCCAAAAGTGGTCTGGGAAAACCGACACACCCAATTTTCTGTATAAACTATTTTTACGGAACACAATATTTTATGTACTTTGCAATCATCTAAGGCTATGTCTTTAATTAATTTTATTTCGATTTCATCATATATATATATATACATTTATATTGTTTAACAGTGTCAAGTTAGGTCATATATTTTTTTACTACGATTCTTTGTACAGGTCTAGGACCGCTACGTGAAATTTGATTATTTAAAAAAGAATGTCGACAATCATATATTAAAGCAATTTCGATTATGCAGTACTTTTGCAGTAATTATTTAAATAAAAGCATATTTTTCATTTTAAATCTTACAAGTATTTTCGTAACTATTGAACATTCACACTATATGGGGTTAGGTTAAATTATTTTGCAGGTACTATTTAGTACATTTTAAAATCGTGGTATGAATATTACAGATTTGTTTTTAACTAAATAATTATTTTCTACTTTTTGTTTTGTTTGATTTAATGTGGTGCAAAATTTGTATTTGGACAGACAAACAACCACAAACAGACAGATGATAATGCGAGTTAATAAAAAAAAATAATATTAATAATTAATTTTAATATGATTTCATAACCTAAAGGCGACATTATCTTTTTCAATAATTTGTAAACTATAAAAGATGGTGGTAATTGTAAATGAATTACAATCAAGAAATAAACAGTAAAATATTATATTTGTGAGTTTTCTAACTTGTTGCTTTTTTAATATTTCAGATATCGCCGAGTCAATGTAAGTATTTTCAATTCTAAGCATGTATGAAAATTTCGGCAAGTATAGTAATGCAATTTTTAAAGATGGTAAGTGTGAAATATTATTTTAATTATTTTCAGATAATTATGGCTCGTAGATTAAGTGTTTATTTTTAGAACATCTGCCTGAAGACTTCAAAATTTTCACTGTGTTCAGTCAAACACAATCAATTACGTACAGGTCTTTTTATTATGAAAGGGTAAGTTTAGATCAGAATATTTAATCACAATATTGTTTTAAAGTCACTAAAACTCACCTTTTTCTTACTTTATTTGAATAATTTCACATATAGCACAAACAAGACAATTTTTTTTACGGTTTATATATGATAAATGAGAATGTACATATGTAAAATCATGTTTCAATATGTCATGTTTAAAAATTATTAATATAACGAATAAATCATTGAATTTTGGACTCTACGTAAAAATACACAAATATTTAAGAATATAATTCATTTTATCAGGCTGTGGTCAAACTTAAAAATCTGACAGATAATTAATTTTCAAACGTACCACATATATATATTTGGATATTATATTGCAATAGAAACTTATTGTTAATATAAAGTTGGTTAAAAAAATGGATACTTATTGACACAACGACTGAAGGTTTATCGATATTTTTCTTTAGTTATTTTTGCATATAATGTAGAAGTATTCACATAAAATTGAGTTAAACTTTTTGAGGTACTATTATCAGTGTTTTTGATTTATGTTATATTATATCATGGATAAAATTGATGAACTTATATGTGTTATTTTTTACTTGTTGCATGAATTTAATGTTTTGTTTTATTTTGTTACAGATATGACATAAAGTAAAATTGGATGTTAAATTCTACAGGGTGTCCAAAAATAGAAAGAAGTAGTAAGAACAAATTAAATCATAAATGTGTAACTCATTTATCAAAATGGACGAGGAAGCACCCGGATATAATAACTTTAAGTTATAAATTCTCTTTTGAGAAGAAGGGTTGGTGATATTTTGATTATGAGTCTAGTTTATAAGGGTCACTATACTTGCTGAAATTTCATCTTTTTGTCTGTGCTCCAACAGTGATAATGTGGTAGTGTCGGCTTTATTATAAAGCACATAAAACGCCGCTATTAAGATTTTCTAGGTTCTTGTTTGAAATCTTCGTTCTTTCTGCGTTCATATCTCTTTCGCTTTCAAAATTGCGCTTATTCTTAAGCCGACACTGGTGAATAGTGCAATATAAGTGAATATTGTGATAAGTTAGGTATTAATCGTACTTAAGTGTCTTTGTATGATAATCATACTTAAAATAGTGAATTTCCAACTACATTTTCTATTGAAATGTTTTCGGTTGAAAGTAGTATTTGGAAATATCAGGCTATTGCTATAGTAAGTGGTACAAAGATAATCAAATAAAAATAATGAGAATAATTAATTTGTTTTGAATTAACCATTCATATATTTCAGATTATTCACAAGTCAATGAGGCTGATTTATCAGTGAAAGAATTAAAAAAGGGAGGTAAAGTTACAAAGGTAATTTTTTAATATAATAGTTAATTTCACTTATAATTAAATATGTTTTGCAAATAAATATGTAGACAGAACTCATATTTATATTAATTCATAGTTATTCAGGTTAATAAAATTTATTTTTAATTTTGGATAAGTATATTAAAAAACAACAACATATAAAAATTGACACGAACACAATTTATATTTTTTATTTTTTGTTATACGTGAAATAGTAAATGTAATGGAACATTTTCCTACAATTTTTTTAATGATTAAATCTAAACATCCGAAGCACTTTTCGGTAACAAAGTTAGCTGGTTAGTTTCAGTCCCTGAGAAAGATAACACAAATAAAAAATTCAAACTTTTAACATATATAGGGAATTAAATCATTAACAATTAATAAATTTCTTAGAGGTAACAATATAAATGTATC
This sequence comes from Agrilus biguttatus, assembly GCA_963921985.1. NCBI lineage: Eukaryota > Metazoa > Arthropoda > Insecta > Coleoptera > Buprestidae > Agrilus > Agrilus biguttatus. The sequence continues at coordinate 35,574,440 of OY998117.1, forward strand.
ATACAAAACGAATAATAACCTTAGCATACATATAAAGAATAATAAAGACAAAGTAGAGAAATTATCAAAACCAGGCATATATCAACTTAATTGCGGTTCTTGTTCAAAAAATTATGTAGGTCAGACGGGAAGAAATTTAAGAATTCGTTTGAACGAACATTTTAGATCATATGGAAATAAAAAAACTGATTCTAACTATGCCAAACATGTGTTAGAAGATAACCATTTAGATCTAAAAATTTTACACATTGAAAATAAAAGTTTAAAACTTACACTATTAGAATCTAAAGAAATTAACAAATATAAAAATACAAACATATTACTTAATGATCAACTAGATATAAACCTCTCACCACTATTAAATCTCTTCCCTCACTCTAATGAAGATGCACCACCCTATTTATAGATATCTACTCTTAGGTAGTTTTAAGTAAATTTTGTACTTCTGAAGAAGCTACAGTATTGGCGAAACACGTGTCAAGTTTATTAAATAAATTGTAGAGGTTATCAACTGTGTGTTTATTTCAATATGTTAGACTTCCATCATGTATCCGCTAATTCAATACAAACTTAACTTTGTTACCGAAAAGTGCTCCGAACGTTTAGTGTCGTGTTTTGGCGTTGGGTTTTGAGCTATGTACTGTGTTCTACAACACCGCCGAAGTTTCCAGTCTTCTTCATTAATTTTTACACACTCAGTAGCTTCTCTTTATGGTGTATTTTGTAGGTTCTTTTAAATAAATTTAAATTAAATACAAAAGAACAACTTTTAATAATATAAACATTTTATGTACTAGAGTAGAATAAAGATTCGGGCTGTAGGGCCGTGGTCTAAGTGAATTATTAAGTGCAGACGTTTTGTCGGTTATTGCGGCTTACATCCACAGTGGTAGTGTTCCGTTGACAACGTGAACGTGACAGTCACTTAGAGCACGGCCCTACATTCCGAAAATTTATTCTAGTATGGATTCCGGACTTGAAAGCCTTTGTTCTTAAATTTTATGTACTGTTTTTCTAAATTCGTGACGAGGGGTGCATCTGGTGTTTAGTTGACAATATGTGTGGGGTAAATTAGAATTTTTTCTTTTTGTGGTGTAATGTAAATGCCGATGTCAGTAGTAATATTAGAAGTATTGTAGTTGTGGTTGTAATTGTGTTAGTTTTTGTACCTAATTCTAGTTAACGTTAGTTTGTATAAGTAAGCTTGTAGTAGTTTCGTTTCGATACCATGGGAGAGCCTAGTCTAGTGAAGATAAAGAAAAAATACCCCAAGTCACAATTTTGAAAGAAACTTCAAAAACTATTTTTTTTTTAATTTAAAAAATGAAAACACACAAAAAGTTTCAAGATGTTTATTAACAATTGTAGTGAATTTAAATAATCATCTTGAAACTTTTGTGTGTCTTCATTTTTTAAATTATGAATCAGTTTCAACAAGCAAAGGCTTCCACAATCAACAATTTTTTTTAAATTGTGTCGTTTTCATTTGTCAAATTAATTAATTACAACTGGTAGTATTGCACCTTGCTAGTTATTTGCTATTTTACGTTTCATAAAACATGGTCTCATTGTGTACTTCAATTGGATTTAAATTTTAGTTACATAAACTAATTTAAATTATTATTAAAGAAAAGCTAAACTGAGTATCTAATTAATTAATTTTGAAATGACTTAAATTCAGAAAAGCTTTAATTTGTTTGAATCAGAAGGAGATACTAAATAAAAATTGTAGGTTACTTCTGAAACATGTTGTTTACTAAATTCTAAGGTATATATTTAATTATTTATAAATATATAATATATAGATTGTTGTTATTTCCATCTATTAATTAATGAGTTCTGTTTACACATCTTATTTTTCATATTTTGTTCCCTGATGTTTAGACAATAATGTTTGTGGCTTGGACTCCACATAAAAATAGTCCAACATTTTTCCCGTGTGGGGAGCCTGCAACCTCCATCGGGCGCGTCCCCAGGTGGCGGATAGGGGAACGCTGGATAAAATGGCTATTAACGTCCTACCTTGTATATTTTTATTTCAAATAAATTATTGATATTTGTATGAATCAATTAGGGTACATAACTATTTAATTTGGGTGTGCTAGGGCTTTTCCAATATTTTACAATGATTTCTAGATATTCTAGAAGAATCTATTAAATGGATGTTAGTAGACATGCCAGTTCAGAGGATATTACCTCTCGCGGACCAACAGGCATTTTTTTTAAATAACGTTTTGTTTGTGTATTGTAGGTATTGACTATTAGAGAAATTGTACTTAATTTATAATTTCTAATGTTGCATTAACAGTTAATAATATATGAAAGTAGTTTTTGTCAAAATAAAAACAACAAAGAGGAATGTAGAATATAAATCTGCACATTTTCTAATAATAGGTCTCATTATAAAGCATTTTTATTTGTTAATTATTTTATATAAGGTACGTTTGGTCAAATATTTGAACTAACTAGTTTAAAATATTAATACTTTTTATTGTAGTGTACCAACAACAGATTTTAAAAGAGAAAGCGAAGAAAATTTATTCATGTATTACAATGAAGAAGTGTTAGTATGAAAAATATAGATGTTCAAGATCAATTTGTTAAGAAAAATGGAAAAGACAACAAACCATGCATTCTGTTCAAACTATTCTTTCAGAAGAAAACTGATAAATATAAATATGGAATCAACAGGAACAACTACTCCGAGGGCTAATGCCCATTCCATCGGAATCAATAGTGTAATTCGAAAATCCGATGGATTCTTAGACGAAGATATAACATATTCAAAAAAGGTAAGGCATTAAAATCCTTTTTGGCTTTCGGTACGCTGTGCCTATTGTGTAGGACGCGTTCAAAATGTAGGATCTGTGAGCCTCAAAATTTAGACAAATAAGGATTTTAATGCCTTCCCGTTTTTGAAGATGTTCTCTATTAAAATTTTTATAATGAGAAGTGGACAACGTTGACTTAATTTTAAGAATAAGCTTTAAATCACTTTCAGTATTTCATTGAACATTTTGATTCCTCTTTCAACTGAAATTGTTGCTATGTTATTCTTATTTAACAACTTTTACGTATGGTTTATTTTAAGGTTGCATTTAACGAATGCCTTGTTGTTCAAGTTATCATAATTATTTTCTTTAATCTAATATTTTTTTACATAATTGAATATGATGTTTTTTACGAAAATGTGGCGTTAACTATTAATTGTAAGAAATATAAAGCTTTTCATTTTAAGTTTTTTTTTTTTGATAGTGGTAATAAATGTTTATAATCGTATTTGGTTGAAGAATAAAATGTATCATTTATATCAGTCTTTTCGGTTTTGAATAGGATAAACGATTTTAAATAATACGAAAATCAAATTGTTTTATTAAAAATATTTATTACTTATATAACGACCTTACTTATAATCAAAAGTACACATAACAATTTTGAAGAGTCTTGTGAAATTAGAGCGGCATAAATAAGGTTTAATGTTGTTTTTTTAACTATGTACAAAGTCTTTGAGAACCCTAACAATTCAAATTGCTTTATATTTACTTTTTAAGATTAAAACCGTCCCCGGTTGGGTCTAATAGCCATGGGTAGTTGTTGGGACATTCCATACACGTGAATAATCGTAGGGTTTCTCCGGGCAATTCTCTAGTATTCAAGGCGCAGGCGTTTGGTAATGAGCAGTAAGGTTGTCCCTTGATATCACATTTTTCCTTCCATTCTTGGAAATCCCTTAATCCTGACAAATCGGTTGGTGTTTGCATCCACTGGATAACTTGCAACATCGTTACGAAGTAAACGTCGTTTCTGCTAAGCATTTCTTCAATGAATTTGATAAGTTCCTCTTTGAATTCCTTTTTGCTCTTCAACCAGGAGGCGTGGAAGTGGAGACCAAGTGGAGCACGGTTGCTGTTGAAGTGGCGATTGAAGTTATGTCTCAAGAGACGAGCGAATTGTTCTCCACTTTGGATGTTAGAACAGGAGTCTACCATGTGACAACCGGGAAGAGATTCGTCGAATGTTGGGTCATCACGTCTGTCAAGTTCGTTCATTACCATTTCCCAAACTGGGTGGCTTCTGCTGGGACAGTTGTGTGCATTACCGTTACATTTGTGGGGCATTCTGAAGTACAAAGTGTATGGCCAGATTGGTACACGACTGAGTGAGGCAGTGATAGAAGCGTCGTATACAAAGAACTGATCGCTCATCATTTCGAATTGTTTGTTTCCACCAACTCGTAAATAAGGTGCCCGTATTCCAATAATTGATCCGTCAGTGATGTTCGCGAATCTTTCGACGATAAGACGAGCGCCTGCCATTTCTGCGAGCCAATCATCGTATGATCCTTTGCTCCAGTAGTTCGGATCGTCCTTGTGCGTTATTGAAAATACTCCAATTTCATGTCCCTTCCTGTGCAAATCTTGTATTGCAGAGTAGTTGGTGTATTTGTGAGAGGCGAAGAATGTACCGCGAATCTGACATCCGTTGGGGTTGTTACGGGCACCGTTGAAAATGTCTTCGTAGAGGTCGATGTTGTCAACGTTAACTGCTCCGTTGAATGTTAGTGTGATCATTTGAGGAACGTTGGAGGGTTCAAGTCCCCCTGGAATCCTGGTTCCGTCAGCTGAACAAAAACAGTCTGGAAGGACACATTGGGTGGGGTCGCAGTCTGGAGCGCGGTTAGGGTCTGTTTCAACAGCTGTAAATAAATGGCGATTTTCATTTTCATTTCATGTAAGACGAATCGATAAGATCACTTGACTCTACCATTTTGGTACCCTTGTTGGATATTTTTGAGAAAATGACAAGTTAAATTGATAAGGAAATATAGTTTTTCATACTTGAGGTTCGCATAGATATTAAAAAATGTGTATCCGTACGTAAAAATAATATTTCAACTAAAAGAATGTCACAATGCGTACGAAAACCGTCAAGGAATGACAAATGAGACCTTAGTGTCTGTGAGTGTTGTAATGCTTATATCACGAAGATGCTGTTATATACTTAGTAAATATATGTAAGTTACAAAAGACGAACTGCATCTTAAGAGATTACTTACTGCAAGAGTTTTCATCAGACTCATCTGTGCAATCAGGCTTGTCGTTACAAAACAGTTCTTTGTCAATACATTCTCCATTTCCACAGGCTAGTTTACCCTCTGAGCAAAGTGGTTCATCTGTTTTCAGTTTCGGCAGAGCTTTTCTCGGTTCTAGAATTTCACATGGAATTGTTAAATTTTAATTTTCTTAAAACAAAAATGACGTTTAAACCAGGACATACAATTTTTTCAACTAGCTACCCTTTGTACATTTTAGATTGGCGTTGCTCTAATACACTTTATATTTACATTTACCGTGGATATCTACATTTAACATTTCGACAAACAAAAATTTAACGGTTTATAGAAAGTAGATTTTTAAAATATCGGAAGTATTGTATTAGCACAAATTATTTAGTTTGGAACACAAGTTGTTAGCTCGGTTCAAGAAAAAGATGCCAAAAACATATAACAAAAACATTCAAGATCAAGACAATAGAAAAGAAACAAGCTGCTATTAAGTACACATACATAGTTTATGTTAAAACATTTTAACATATTAAATGTAAGCGATATAGTCCAGTGAAAGAAAATTTTTAAATCATCATAATTAATAAATGGTAATACTTTTGACGAAGCACATTTCAGTTTCAGCAAACAAAAAGCTTATAAATTAATTAATATTTATCATTTAAGTACAAATTAGAAAAACGCTTCTTTATTTGTTTTTGAGATGAATTTGGAAAATGGTTCTATTTTGATTGCTTAAAAAAATCAATTTATATTATTTCTCGAGTTATTTAGATTTCTTCAATAAACTATTACTTTGTTTCGTGTTATTCTTTTCGTTAAAAAAAATTAATGTATTTATCAAAGCTGCATATATCTATATGACAATTTATGAATCTGTTTGGCTGGACTAACACTTGAAATTAAATAGATACATAAAAAGAGAAAAGAATAGATCATTTTAAGAAAATGTAGTTACATGTTTCTTTCAAATAATGAATTGTAGTAAATCATTAGGTAATTGAACAACTTTTAATAAAATAATAAAAAATGTGGGCATTGTATTATAAATAAATGTATAAAGTAAAATTAATCAAATGAATTGTCGACTTTTTTGTGTAAAGGTACTTTATGTAATTGTTTTTTTTTTGTTTACGGGCATTCCTCTGTTGTATATACCCATAGTAAAGTATATAAAAAAGTTGTAATAAAAGTAGACTATTCAACATTTTGCAAACTTCTTAGACATATTTTACTTTTTGCTTCGAAAGAAAAATGTGTGTAAGAATTTGACAAAGAATTGAGAATAAATTTTGCTACAAATTCCTTTAAATGTTAGTGTTGATTGTGTAGAACTAACTAATTTTATAATATTTAGTTATTTTTGGCAAGTGTATGTACAATATATAAGTGTGTGCATTAAATAAAGTTAAAACAATGAAGTTGTTGTTAATAACAGTAATTTTTTGTGTCAGTTTACTAATAGTAAGTTAGAAAATAGTGCAACCACAACTAGGCAACAAAAAAGTGGGTTAGTTAAGCATGTTAGTTTCGTAGGTTAGAAAAGTGACGAAAAAGAATAGTTGTTAATGTAAATAATAGAAGATAGTAGGATTTCCACCTTAACACATCTACTTTCTACATTTCGAACTACTTGAAATTTACAATTCCTATTCCCATCGCTATTTAGGCAGTATATAACAATTTGTTGTTTTCTTATCTTAACAAATAGCAATTTATACAGCTGTTTGTGCTCAAAAATGGCACACAGAATGACGCCAAAACCGCAATTTCTACAAAAATAAAGACCACTCTACATGACCGATTCCGTCACCGCACCGGCAAAGTGCGACTTACTCTCGAGCTTGTCACAGTTTGTGACTTTGGCTTTCCAATCGCAAGTCTGTTTATCGATGTCGAACGCCAATCCGCTTGGGCAAGTAATTTGTTTTAAGCCAGATTTAGTACACCTAATGATAAAAAATCGACTTAATTATAATAGTTTTGACCAAGAAACAGTGAAGACGAATTTGATGGCATATTACCTATCGACTTAAGACTAAAACACATAATAGTAACTTATTCTTGGTTTGAGTACCTATTACTGACAAAAAATAAAGTTTTTGACAATGATAGATCTACAAGGCAGGTGATCTTCAGGTGACCTTAAACTTTTCGGTGATTAAAAGTCACTTGATTCGAATTCTTATTTCAAGCAGATTCAGGTGATTTATTTTAGCATTTTTCGTCATTTCATTTCGTCAGAAATTACTCTTTTAAGTAATGCTTGTATTTATCGTAGATATTAACAAATCAGCTATCATAAATTAAATTATTATTTAATAATGAATATTCTAATATCTCTTCTCCACACCTTTTAAAAACTATGCGCGTATAACAATATAACTTTCGTAAATCATCATATTTTCCACCTAATGACATTAATGTCATTGCTATGGATACTTGTTTTATAATATATTGTAATTAATGAGATTTAACATTTGTTAAAGTAAAATTGGAAAAAGATGATAAATTTATTGTAATTTGTGTAACCGTTTATTTTTATTTATAAAAGTGTTAGCCATCGGGCATCATCGATCACTGTCCCTTGTAAAGACTTACTCTCTATTTGATCACAGTTTTTGACATTTGTTTTCCAATCACATGTTTGACGATCGATGTCAAATGCAAGACCTATGGGGCAACGTACCGACGCCAATCGTGTGGCGCCATTATTGTCACTATTTTGATCACACCTAACAAATAATAAAACACCTGTCAGCAAACTGACATTAAATTAAGGCAAAGGTCGTAATGCGTGTGTTGGTTTTTTTTTAAAGTAACAATTTAATTTTCATATAAAAATTAATCTTCCTCAAAATCCATGCTGGGTAACACAAAAAGTTAATCATAAAAAAAAGTACAGGCAATAAAACCAGAAATAAAAATTATTAGCAGAATTTACTAATAGAAAAATTAATGAACATGTATTTGAAAGATTGAAAAAGTATGTTTATCGCCAGAATGATGGTTATATATCTTAGGGTGTTTTTTGTTTTTTTTTTCGGCTGCGTTATAGAGTGTTTTAGGATTGTATGTCAAGAATTTTCTCCTAAATTTTCAGTTTCTTAGATAAGATCTACGAACAACGTAAACACTTAGTTTTCCACTTAATTCACATGCAAAAAATGACGTATTTACACAAAGGACTTATTGACGTTTATAATTTTTTTTTCGAATTCTCATGGCAGCATTAAATTTTCTACGACACAGTATTTTTAGAGATGTATTCGGTTAAATATTGTCATAAAAATTGTACTTTAATTTAATTTTCAGGAATTTTCGATCTTTTCTAAAACATACAATTACTCCATAAAAAACGTGTGGTATTTTACAAGAGAAAAATTTATTTCAGGGAAAAATGGATTTTCTAATTTTCTACAAATTAAACTGCTAACGAAAAATTTGTGAAAAGATAAACGGCTCCAATTTATTTACGTTCTTCACTAAAAAGGGAGAAAATCATCTTTTCCCAGTGATCCGTTACCTTCTCTAGTATAAAAATATCTTTTTACAGAGTAAATGTATGCTTTAGACCAGATCTCCAGATCTAACTTTTCTGAAAGTTAGAATATTCTTAAGATACGACGCTAAAACATTGGCTAATGGGACCGAAACAAAACACCCTAATATATACACTTGCAAAATTTTGTTATTGAAGAAGTAATTATTCAAATATTATAGGAATGTATTAATTATTGATGCTGATGCTTGTTGAAATCGATTCATAATAAAGAAATAAAATATCAGAATGGTTTTAAGAAATCTGAAACCTCTGTTTTCTTATTACTCTGTAATTTAATATTGTTTTAAGTGTAGTTATTATTTTATGTTAAACACATTTCGAAAATTGTTTATTATACATGCAAACTAAGCGAGGCTATACTCTGAGTTGATATTAATTCTTAAACATACGTTGTATGATATATTAAGTACCTACGTACAGCTAAGTATTCAACAATAACGTAAGACATTTTCTTTATGCAATTGCTAGCCTTACGGGAAGTAACAGTACAACTCGGTACGTATATTAATTAATAATTACAAGAAACCGTTCCATTATTTCATAATGACAATTCATAACAGTTCTTATTTTATAGTCAACATTTGTATTGTAATGTAATTATTACTGTAGTTTTTCTATAAGAAATCCTCCGAATGAAGAACTTATGAATTGATGTTGCGCACATTTTATGTAAATATTATAAACCAAAAATTTAGGTTTAGATGAATTGAAATAATGAGTGAGGTGTTATGTCCGATGTTTTAAATAGTTTTAAGTCGTTTACATGGTTTCCTAATTTTCACCACCAAATGAGGTGCGTAAATAAAGTCAATTTTTGACTCCTGGCAACTAATTGTTTCTCTCTTTTGTCAAATGATTAAATTCAATGATTCTTCGATTTATTTTTATCTGAAGACTAGTTCAATATCATATTCAAAATCTGCAAATTTTGGTCTATTTCGGCATTTTGTTAATCAATTTGCTTTTTATAAGAAGCACTCATACTGCTATAGCAGGTTGTACTGGAAGTAATATTTCAATAATCAAATAAAATATATTTAAAAGTCGGCCTAATGTCATGAGCGTTTCTATCAAAAAACATAATATGAATTCAAAATAATGAAAATGAATACATAAAATTTGCTAAATATATAACCTACATACAATATATTGAAACAGTTTTCAAATAAAAATATTAATCATAGGACCAGTAAACAGTCAAAAAGTCTTACAATAGAGAAAAAATGTTATTCCTGACGAACGTAAGCAACGGGTTTATGCACCACCTCGCATACAACGATTTTTGTAACTTCCCCACGCCTTTGAATTCATGTGTTTTTGTATACAAACTAATTTTTTTTTCTTACCGAACTACATCTCTGCAATCTCCGTCTGTTGAAAGTCGAAAATATTCATCTGCGGGTCTGTTTTCACAAAGTTCTTCTGCACTCGGTCCTGTATCTGCTTCATCATCTTGTGCATATACTATAAAATAAAAATAGTTTTAGCAAAGGAAAAAGGAATTCCGTCTTCGTTTCTTTTTTTGAAAACTCTTTGTTTTTTGAGAAACCACATGTAAGATGTACACTTTCTGATTTCAGTTTCAATGCATGACAGTGCTCCTTGTGAAGATCAACCAGGTTTAATTAAATACGAGAAATCGAGGTCATCGAAAGTAAATACTGTAGAAACTGGTAGCGTTTTAGGTTCGACTTCCAAAGATGAACTCTATTACGATGCGCATAACAAGTAAAAGGGAGAACCTTTTGTTATAAAAAATGTACTTATATTCACTCCAAAAGACATATTAGTTTGACTAAATACTTGCTTTGTTTTTGACTCACACGTATAAGATATATATGAACAAGTGGTTTGGTTTAATTCTTTTGTTCCAGTTTCTCAATGATTTAGAAAAATGTAAAATTATTATTATAATCATCAATAACCGGGTGTAGCTTGTAGTTAAACAGTTGGGTAACATTTCAGTTTATTCGTACATGTCACCTACCTATTGTTTATTGCCATTTAAAACTTTTGACATTAAAAACAAATTGCCACATAAACAAAAAAAACTGTATTGGTGATTATGACGTAACGCTAATTCGTTCGAATGGTTCTGAGTGAGCCACGATGTTATAACATGCCATTTGTAAGTCGACTTTTAATAAAATTAACTTTCTAATAAATCATTCGACGGGTATACAGTAGCTGTGTATTTGTGCTTATTAACGAGTGATAAAAAATATATTCTTTAAAGACAATAAAAACTGGGACCGTTTATTATTTGTGGCGCACCTTCTCGAGCCGTGCCCAAGAATTTCACAATGACAACATATTTTTCGAAATCGATCGTCTAGAGATGGGTAACAAGATCTTTTGTACAGGTATCACGAAGTTTACTGACATTTGCCGTAAATGTAAATCAAAGATCGAGAAACTAATAGAGCCGCCGTTGTTGCTAAAGAATCCAAAATACCACCTTTCAATGACGTCAGGAAAAGTGAAATGTTGGCGACTTAATAAAGGTGAACTTCCTGAACAAGCAAGCCTCGGTGACCTTATACACTTATATTTTTGCAATTGCTAATTAGCGTTTCTTAATAAAAACCTACAAACCAATAGAATGTTGCCGTTTCATGGAAATCGTTGCGCGAAAACAAGTCTACTGTGAAGTTTTTATCGTGCGATACATTTTCTAAACTTATTTTTCCTAGCACGACCCGGACAAGTTTTAATTTTGATCATTTGACGAAAATTTGTAATATATTGCGGCACTAAATAAAAGAAAATAATAAACAAAAACTCACCTAAACCAACTAGAAGAAAGCAACATAGCCACAGATTTCTAAAAGCCATGCTGATTCTTCGGACACTAGCCAAGAAGTGACGGCCGTTTCAGTTTATATTTATACCAAGAGTTTTTCAACAAGTGCGCATGTGTTTCTTGGTATTGTTGGAGCCAATGGTAATGGAATGTTTCGTTGGACACTTTCACCAAAGTGGTTTTCCCCGCTGTTTGATAGCAGCGTCGATTATTATTATAAGGTATATCGGCTCGTCTATGAAGAAACTCAAAATGCGGCTCGTTATCGAACTGTAACTTTTGATGAGTGAACCCTCTCTTTATCACTTGGACTGAACTTCTGTGTTATCCTCACCAAAGCTTTTCAGTCCCTCTCCACTAAAAGACGCTAATCGAAAGAAGGAATCGAAGAATAGAAATATCTCGAATCGTTTAAAGAAAATTTATTTTACGGTATCTTAATACCAATTGAAGTTTGTTAACTACGGTTTTAACAAGTAATTGTTCGAGAATGTTTAGGTTTATTCACGTATTTAACTTTATACTTACATGGCTAAGCAGAGTTGCTTATTATAAACAGTAGTACATAACTGAATAACTTTATTTTGTTGTTTCATTATCCATTAGATTCATTTATAAGAAAACTATATACCGTAACTATTTTATTCTTTGTTACAGTTGTTTTTCTTAACTGCATAGTAAAGAAAATTGTTTCTTTTAAATTATATATTTTGTTGATATTAATTAAGTGTCATTCCGACCTCCATTTTAATAAAATGTTTCGTATGATTCTGTTGCAATAAAAAACCATTTCTTTTGTTGATTTCACAAATAGAAAAAGCTGCGCAGTGTTTACGTTTACTTATTTGAGAACTTTCTACATATGTTAACTGTTTTCATAACTAATGGTGGCGTAAAGCAAAGTGATATTTGAAAAAATTTGCCTTTGAATAGTAGCTGCAAAACATTTTGAATTGAGCATTATTCTCTTCTGTGAAATGGTTCGTTACAAGATTTGGTATAAATAAAAGAATTCTAATCATTTGAAACTTATTATCTAGTTTTTAGGCTAACTATACGTAGCGGATTCATCATGTATCTTCTAATGTACTATTATAACTGTTTCCATAATATTTGAATTATTAAATAAAAAAAAGGGTACAGCATTTTGTGCTATAATTCAATTCTACTCTTATTAGGCATTTCGATGCGTAAACTTTTGTTTTCACTAACCTAATTCTTATGAATACCATTCTGTTTTACAAATTATTTCTAGTTATTTTATTCGGATATTGGAAATAATTTCTGCAGCAATGAAATTCTGAGACTTTCTAATTTTTAATGTCTTACTGCTTTCTATTTAATGGATGTTACAAACCTCATCAGTTCTCATCATTTACTTATTGAATGATGACATTTTATATTTCTGATAAATTTTTATTATAGACAGTATATTAAAATGGAAACTATAGCAACATTATTAAGAAATTGTCAGTGGACTAATTAATCAAAAACAAAACAAATGGAACTTATTGCAATGGATAAATAAGTAAGAACGTATGTTGTTTAGCATTCAAAGTTAGTGGTGACACGTTCACTACACTTAAAACGATGTAATATAAAGTTCTAGTACATAGCTTTTAACGTATTATAGTCATCACTATATAATAATGTGGTGATATTTACGGTGCTATTCTAGAGTAATTTTGGGTAGCTATCTTCTCTCGTGATACAAAATTATGGGATTACCTGACTATTAAAACGTTTAATTAATGGTCGGATAGCATAATTTAAATTATTAATTGAAAATTGTCAATCATTTAATGTGTTAATCGTGTTGAGATGTCAATTTTCGCTCGTTGTAAGGTCACAGTTAGGATGTGGTTAAACGGCTGCCGGTGGATCTTTAGGATTCTGTACGGAAGAAAGCTATTGTTAAAAGAACGGTAATAAAATTTGGACTACTAGTTTTCTGTACATGAGTTGAATGTACTGTTGTCATTACTTTTTAGATTGATTCATACGGACCATGTTTATGACGTAAACGCAATCTCTTGGTAATTTCACAGTAATAAATCAGGCCATGAGATTTACAGTACACAGATTCTGTATTGCTATTAATGAGTTATTTTTTATACTGTAATAGGAAACTAATGCAATTATCTAAAGTGTTAACTTGGCAAAGGTATACGGAAGGAAAGAGGAGGACCAAAGAAGGATAACAGGATGTGAAAACAGAAAAACAAGGGATACGGAATGCATGATGGTTTTGATAAAAAACAAGATCAGTTGGTTGGAAGAAAATATTGTTTTGTTTTTCTATGTAAGAGGTTGCTTTGGTATTTAGAAGGAAGCAGTTGGGAAGAAATAAAAGAATTCCTTTCAATTTATTCATCACAAATGCTTAGTTGTTGGGTGCAATGCGGTAGCTAATATGTGTAATGTGTATAGTACATATAACATACACGTTGATGAGAAAAATAACCTTGAACGGAAGGTACAATTCTGTGACCGTGGTAACATTCTAAGTGACACGCCTCGTTTTGTCTTTGACTCTACTTATAAAATGATTATGTGATATAAGTACATACAAGTCGGATCTGAGACACAAATCTGAACGTAAACAGTAGGTACCAAGTTGTTTGCTGTTGCATTTTGACATAAAGGGAAATTCAATTAATCAGTTTAATATAACCATGAAATACTTCTTCGAAATTTCGAAGGTTCCTTTTTAAATACATGTTTCCTAAGTAGCAAGAAGGTTAGGCTCCACGGTGTATTTGATCATGGAACGAAATTGTTGCTTTATTGTAGCTGCATTTTCTTATGGTTATGATAGAAATAATAGCGTGGGTATTACATATTTACGTAAAATTTTATTCGTTACGTTTTAAGTTTAGTACAAACATAAGAATTATAAAATAGCTAGTATAACCCATCCAAATTTTGAACGTTTTAGATACCCTTGTCGATGGTACATAGTACTTACATTTTAACCATGGAGCTCCTCCAAACCGTAACCTTATGATTCCGTCGACGGGGGTTTAGGCACAATTATTTTCACATTCTATGTATGGCCCTACAACACGAAGATAATCTAAACACACCAAACCGTTAGTGATTTTCAATTAAAAATTGCGATCCTGGATTCCGAAATTAGGCGTTTTAATAGTACTTCCATAATTTTGTATCACGAGAGGAGATATCTCCACAAAATTACCTTACAAACTCGAAAGAAAATTGACCAGAAACAATATGAAACAATAACAAAACTCAAGTATTTAAGTGTTTTTGTTATATTTACAATATTTCAAAACTATATGAAATCTGCGCCTTAAAAAATTACAGTATTATCGTTCAACAATATTAACCTCTATATGGTAAAATTCACGTTTAAATTATTCACTTTGGTAAAAATAAATTAATATAATTTTGCGTATACATTATTTAGAGTTTCATCTAAAGTAGGCAATAGGTATTAGTTATGATGTTTACTCTATAGTTTAGGAAATATATGATAAGACAGCACATTTACTCTAGAAAAAGAAGACAGTCTTCTTAGGTATTGACCACAAATCTAAAATTTCTTTTTTAATTTTTTTTTTGATACTACCTCTCTACCTAAAGTTTATGGATAACAAATAGGATAAGTATACCCGAAATTATGTTGCTTAAAAATATTTAAAGCTGTATCTAAATTTTTGATGTCGATCAGTGACCTACATAAATTATTTATTTGTTGTATGAAGGAGCTTTTGAACTGGTTATTTACTAAAACACATTTTCAGAATTAATAGATATTATAAAAAAATTCTTTATTTCTTTTTGTACAAGTAATACAAAAGAAGTAAAAAAAAAAACAGTACCAAGATAAAGGTGAAATTTGGAAACCTGCATCTCGAATCGTAATCTTTTCAAAACATAATTATCTTCATCTGACTATTATTAAATCAATTAATTTTTTATATTTTATCTGTAAGTGTCATTTTCCAGTTTTCACACATACCTTTTTACATTACTGCTTAACGGTATGTTTGATTGTCTGCATCTTTACGTAAGAAAATAATGAACCTCTGTAATTTACATGTTGACAGGTTATCTACGTGAGGATCGTGGTGTTAACTTACTTTTACTATATTCTATATTTAACTTTCCTGCCTTCGTTAATTTTTTCGAAACTTTTATACTTCCTTCAAACAAAATTTTGGATTTCGGATGGCCTGCTTTGACAACTTCTTCGCAAATTCAAAAGAATATATTAACAATTTTATGTTACAAAAATCAGCAGTAGCACATACTTAAGTTAGGTAGTGGGTTAATTTTGACTGAGTTAATATTATCACCCTGTGATCTGCGACCATGGACTAGTAATAAAGTATGTTTAAATGTCAATAAAGGGGAAAGTATATTGTAACTTATTTATTTTGAAGCTCCAGCGAAACCGTTGATGTAACATATTTCTTAAATATTCTTAGAGAAAAGGAGAACCTATTTTATATATAATTTCATTAAAATCACTGGAGAAAGCTACTGTTATCAGTAAAACTACATAGGCAAGTTAAAGGAATCATCTCTTGCAGCAGATTTTGTTAAACAAAGCAATTGATATTTATCATATTTATAAAAAGAATCGTTTCAACAATTATGCATTCGTAATTAAATATTTCCTTAACTTTAAGCTTCTATAGCATAAATTGAATTTGCGTGTATTTTATTAGGTTTCATAAACAAGTATCAAGTTTCCGCTATAAGTAAAAAATATATTAATCACCATTATTATTATTTAATTACTTCCTTTGCTTCTATTGATGAATTGTTTATGTAGTGCATTAGTACTTGAATTAATAATGTAGTAATAAGTAATATTAGCAATAAATAACTGTTGATTGTTGCACTAGTCACTTGTTGAAACTAATACATAGTAAAAAATGAAAAAACAAGAAAAGTTTCAAGAATAGTTTATTTGTATCGCTACAGCCGTTTCGGTATACTGTAGCTTCTTCAGGTTAAGTGTGATACAAATTAACTATTCTTGAATCTTTTCCTGTTTTTTTATTTTTTACTACTATTACTAATAACGATTATAATCAGGAAATGATTAATATTAGTCATTGTGATCGGTGGGTATCATGTTTTCAATTTTAAATAATTACACAAAAGAATATTTGAATTAGAGTAATTTTATTTCATTACATTTCTGAAAATTTTTGTTCTTTCCATATTATTAATTTTCGCTGATTAAATCTTTAGACTTTTACGGCCGTCATAAGGTGGTGGGCTCCAAATTTATTTTGTTTTGCTGTTTCGTCATCCAAGTACTTATATTATATTCATAATTATCTTTCATTTTCATAAATGTAATCGTAATCGTTCTCAAATGATGATTAGGTATGCACATATTTGACAATTTTGGGTAATACAGTTTTTAATTCGTGTATAGTAGTTCTAAGATACCCAGAAGTTTTATTTACTTATGTCTATGTATATAAAGAAAAAGATAGCTGTAGGTATAAATGTAGTTTGTGTTTTATTCATTGTTAGTATGGCAAAGAACAATGACTATTGGAAGTAGAACGCGAATCAAAAATTTGTATACGATTTATTGATTTTGATTTCTTAACATTTCACAATTATTTTTAGTTTATTGTTTGACAATGTTAATAATACAACCTCATTTCATTAATGCGTCTTTGATTTAATCAAAGTTTACTTGTTTACCTTGAAATTGTGAAACGGTACTAGGGAATAAATACAATATTAACGGTTGTCATATAACTAAATACATAATCTTAAACAACGCTGGAATACCTATGCAGTGGTTATAGAGAACATGTTACAAAGAACAATCAACAAGTAATTCTACGGTTGCTCGCTGTCACTTGATGAACTTTAAGGATGTTCTAGACACAGAATAGAAAACAAATGTACCGTTTTTTATTAACATTTTCATTTCTAACCTATTAAAAATTTTAAGCTGAAAATTTATTACTTTACACCTGTTTCTTATATATTTTTGCATGATTTGTAATTATTAATTTTTTAGAAAACACAATTTTTAATGAGCTACAATAACTGCTTATGAATATAATTTAAAATATCAATTCTTTCTCGGTCATCATCCATTTTATAACACATTTCCATTTGAAACTTTGATCTAATTCGTGTTACAGTGATCGGTTTAAATATTGGTTGGTCTTAAATCTGAATCGGTTTTGCGTCTACTTACTTTGATTCATTATGGAAATAAATAATACAAACACAATTTCCATTATTAATTTTTAATTGCTGATATTTTTTCAGCCTACAAGGGCATCTTTAGAAGAAAATTAGAATTATAAATTATTCTATTTACTATTTATGTTCATAATATGAAATAAGAAATGTCAGATTTCTATACATATAAACTAATTCCTTCTTTTTCAAATATGTTATATCTTCGTCTAAGAATCCATCGGAATCAACAGTGTAGTTCAATGCCGGTAGGGGTATGAGCCCTTAGAGTAGTTGTTTCTGTTGATTCCATATTTATATTTATATTTATATCTATAATTTAACCTGTAAAGGCATTTCTGCCAGCGCCCACCTGATGAGACCCGATAGGTCGAAACCGGTCGTGGGATATGGCTTTCGGTTCGTTGTGCCTACTTAGTAGGACGCGTTGCAAATGTGAGATCATTGATCTTAATATTTAGACGAATAAGGATTTTTATTCCTTCTTTTTTAAATATGTAATATCGATATAACTACCTTTGTTATCTTTAGGTCATATAGTAATTTGTAGACATGGTTTTAAGCCACAAAGAACCCTTCCTTTCTGTTTGTCTGTCTCTACGGTCTAATATTAAAGGGGTCTTTAACAGATATAAAGAGGAAGTTGTCAGGAGTTGTCTATCCTAGGTCCCTTATTATTTTTTATTTAATCTTCGTTGATTATTTATTGGTTATAATAACCCAAAATTCATGCGGGTAAAATTATATAAACCGATATAACTTGTAAATTTTAAGGGTAAAGCAGACACATAATTTGCATATGACAACAGCACAACATTTTTAAATGGAAATTGGTCGTATTGGTCTAGGGGAGATTTATTATTCAAAGGCCATAAGTGCATCTCATGCTTACCTGTAAATTCGCCACTGGCTGTGTAATTATTGGAAAACTAACAATTAAATGCTAAAATAAATAACTAGTGAGTCTATGCTGTAGGCCGTATTATTATGGGTTTTGATTTTTTTTTAACATTAAATTGTTTTGTACTTTAGTGTAGTATTTATTATGACTTACTTATCTTTAAATCCTTGTAAATATTTTGTTAACAACTTTTTAGTTTCATTTTTTTAATGTGGACACCTTCATTTTTGTAAGTAAAAGTATTTTTTCAGTTTATATCGTGCGTATTTGTGTGTAATTGTTTATATGTTGATGTGTTAGTGGCGTAGTATTATTTTTGTTATTTATTTTCTTCTCAATGATAATTAAAATTTCATTAGTTTGAAACAATTAATCATTTACCTGGGGGTTATTAGGAAGAACAATGTGCCGCAATGGTACCAATTAGGGTAATCTTAATGAATAGCACTGATTATTATGTATTATAATAATCGTAGTTTCCTCAATAGGAAAATATTTGAACGTAACCGGAGTATGTAAGGTGATGCTGACTGAAAGATAAAGGTGATTTAATGTTAATTTAAATATTTTTGGTTTTAATGCACTCATAAACTGCAATTTCACTATTAATAGTAGGTCGATGAATGTGGTTTACAAGGTGACATTGCCTGAATGCTTTCAATTTCTCTTCACTGAATATTTGGACAGCACAGAACTTTTTCTTTTGCCCCACAGTTTCTATTGTAATTAGTCAATTACTTGTGAAGAGTTTTAATTACCCCCTAATTAAATTTCAACTAGAGTGAAATCATCTTTACTTCAGTCATCTGAGAATCGAAACAATTGAAAAGAACATTACAATTAGTGGCGTAGCAGTGTCCCAGGACCCTAGAAGTCAGGGAGGTCTTGGCTAGGCCTCCGTCCTTAGCTCAGACTGTCTAATTGAAAATATTTTGGGTATTTCTAGATTTTGTATTTCTCTCTATAGACAGCTGTTAAGAGCTGCCCTTATCACATATCATTATCTACTATAATAATAAATGAATATTATCTTTTTTTAATTTTTATCCCCTACTTACCTATTTATAACGTTTATTTAAAATTTATTTCGAAAAAGAAAATGGTACCTTGGCATTTTATAAAGTCATTCAAATAGGTATCACCTAAAAGTAAAATTTCTAGATCCAAAGTTTAAACAAAATAAATAATAGAAGTCATATGGATTTATTGTTACGCCTTGGAGTCCTTGACAAGTTACGCCCTGATTATAATTGTATTTATTTTGAAAATGAAAATAAAAGTATTGCAATATAGTGAATGGTAATAGAATATACCACACCCCGATGTTTATGGGAATTGGATAGTGTTTCTGAAACAAAGGACATGGGTGGCTCTTCCCACTATCTGATGTACAAATTGCATACAATTAAAGGTTCATATCGAAAATGTTACAGAAAGTAGGCTGATGATTCTCTATACATTTATGTATGCAATTGATTTTTGAAAATGAAATAATAAAAATGTGTTAACTGATAACCGATTTGTAAATGTGATTTTTAATAATTCATTGCATTGTGACATTAAGTAATTAAATTATCCTCATTATTTATGTATTCCTATGTAATAGGTAGTGTTTCGCATAAGTATATAAATCTTTAATACAGGTCAGCGTTCTTTCTCAGACTTCATAATAAATTTATTATCTTCTAAATATAGAATCATTTGTTAAACGATCGGTTGTGATTTTAAAGAATAATAAAATTTTAATGAAATCAAAAAAGGTTGTTCCCGAAGATGTAAGAATAAGTGTTGAATAATGATCAAACACTGTTGTAAGGTTTTACAAAATTTTTAATAAGACCTCTCTTACATTGTTTCGGTTTGTCAGGCCATTATCAAAGAGTTGAGTAGAAACTAACTTACTCTAAAGAAACGTCACTGTATATACATATTTAAGTAAGTGGGGGTAAAAACAAATCATATTACTGAAACCGGGATAAAAATATAGGACTTTTATGTCCTTCACATTGTTCATTTGTAATATTTTTATTATGAAAAAGGCATTTTGAATTTCTAATTTCTCTAACAGGTTTAACCTTTTACTTATATATATACATGCATGCATATTTATATACAATGCAAAATCATAAAATTATCTTCATTAAAGTTATGATTACCTACAAAACAATGTTGGGCATAACCAGTATTACATTTTGTATCAATAACAGACTTTTTATGCTCCTTAAGTCTAGTTTTAAAAGATCTACCTGTCTGTCCTACATAGATACATGAATCTCATAGACACCTGATTTTTGAAGTTTGTCTGTTGTTGAGATTTTATTATTAATTAGAATTTTGCCTAAATTTGTTTTATTAGAACATATACTATTGATGCCTAACTTATAAAGCGTTGAATAAACTTTTTAAGAAAGATCATGTACATTTTCAAAATTAAAAAATCAATTTTTTTTTTAATTGTATTGGATAAATTGTTTTAATCTTCTCCAGTGCAAAACTTTGTATTATTATACCTTATAATACGAAGTTAAGCATGAGGTTCCTAAGAAATCAAGCAGAAATATAACACTAAACATAATTTCTATTTATATCAGCATAAATAAGTATTAATTTGTCTTCAGAATTTCAAAATCACCAGGGTACCTTCGGATACTTTTTAATACCATAAACTATTTTGTCTTTTATTTCTTTTGGTGATGGCATTAATGTAAGTGCAAAACAAACATTAGTAAACGTCCATTAAATTGCAATATAATACTTAAAGTACTTTTTTCGTACAAGTCAACAGGTTACAAATTTGTTTAATCTGATGATGCCACTAATAAAAGAAACAAGAATCTTCCAGCTGCCTCCCGATCTTAAGGTCTATATCCTTGAAAACAGCAGTCACTGCACTTCGTCGCAAATAAAAAAAATGGGAAAAGCACTAAAGAGATAATGTAAACACATTTATCAATATTTTTTAGACTTTAGACCTTTGAGAAAGACAGGTTTTCGCCGTACCATACAATACTCAGATATTGTGGTGGTCACATATTTTTTTAAATATCTCGCTCCTTTGTTTAAACTGTGATGCTATAATCGTATATAGTACCCATTTATATTTCCCAAAGTCATTTGGAAAACACAAACACTCGGTAAGGTTAATCGGATTATAAAAACCACAATTATGTTTTTTCGTATTGTTGTGTTTGATTTGAAGAAAAACGTGGAAATTCTGAAATAAATTTATTTTCACTAGGAGCGTTTCTATAAACATAAAATATTAAAATAAACGCTAATTGAGTTAACGATTTCATAAAAAATATAGTACTGTACATATATATCTTAGATTAATAAGCATAATTAAAACTAGGGATTCGATAAAGAAACGTCAAATAATTTTAATAGAAGCCTGATTTTGTGATTTTGCCACTACCCTGCGTATCTTCAAAACATAAATTATTGAATTTCTAATAGTTACAAAAAGTATTTCCATTGTGGCTTATTGGCCGTTATCTATTCCAATTTCTTCCTGATTTTAGGACTGTAATTGCGGCAGGCATTTTTAAGAGTTTGTTGGTGGTCGTCTTGATCAATGTACTGCGTTGTTGGTAACTTTTTGAAACATAGAGACCGGCAGTGAAAGTTTACACTCAATGATTAACTTTAATAGGTTAATCGTCTTCCACAAAAAATGATGAAAACTTAATAAAACATATACTAGCTCTTATTTTATTAAAATCCGTTGCATTTTTAGATTGTTTAGAAAATTGTTTAAAGTACATTAGCTTAGTTTTAATTTTGATTAAACTGCGTGCAATTTTATTCGGGTAAAAGTCAAATTTGTGCTATAGGGTTAGATTTATGGAATTATTAGGAGCTATTGTAAAAAATAAGTATACAATTTGTTTAAAAAAACAAAAACATGATTTCATGTTTTTGTTTAAGAAGTATATTCCTTTGTTTGTTGTGCGTGGATTGAAAGCTAATTAGGTATTCTATTTAAAGCTTATTTTCTTCTTTTAAAGCATGTCACATAGACAGCGTATTATTATTCTGTGTACAAAACGAAGTGTCTTGGTAACGGTATTTTTTATTTATATTTTTAGCGTGCTTCATCGCAAGTATGTTCGGTTGAACTTTAATTTTTCAGAAACGATGCAGTGTGGAAGTTGTCCGACCAGATTTTTGTTTCGAGGGTGATGTTAAATGCTTTATTCAGCGTTTATGAAAGTGAAAGTATCTACTTATACATTAGCTGATACAGAGAAAGTTATTCGGTCGAAATGTAGGAAACGAAATATGATATTTACTGATATTTCTACTCAATTTTGTTGTATTATTCAACTTACCACTGTACTTTAGCATAATTTTGTCATTTTGTGATTTATACAGAAGATGTTCAGAGATAGTAATCCGTTTCTTACTAAACTTGTTAATTCTAATCATAAATCTGTCAACTTCAAAACAGATTAAAAAAAATATATACGTCCCTCTCGCTCATGTGTTTTGGTATTTCTATTCGAAAAGATTATTTCTTAAACTAAGCATTTGTTAACTGTTGTCATGTTGGGCAACGAAATGTCAGAAGTTGGCTAATTATTCAAAATTGCAAATTAGGATCTTCTTTCAAAAGACACTGTAGGTAATACAAATCAAATGGCAATCATTGTAATTACCGCAGTACCTCTTTAGGGCTAAGCCGTTATTTTTAATACCTATAAAGTTTACTGAATAACTCGCAAACTTTTAAATCAATGATGTTGGCAAAAGCATAGTTTAATATTTATGATAATGTTAGTATTCACCTTTAAAAGACGAAGGAAAATTTCATTTCACATTCGCAAAGCGTTTACATTATATTATCCTCAAGATGATATATACTACTGTCGATTGTAATATTTCCATCGGTAATAAAAATAGAAGTATTAACATTTATAAACTTACCTACATATGCTTCTTACTCGTCTTCAATATTAACTATTGGTAATGATGTAACATCTCGTTTGTGGTTTTGATATTTAAGAGGTGACTATTGAATGTAACCTTGAACTTCATAAATTAAAATGTGGTCAGAATGGTTTACTTGACTTGTTTATTTAGTATTTTACCATTGTAAATAGTTTTTCTAAAGGAAATCGATGTTACCTGCTTTAAAATATTTAAATTAGATACTGTTCATTAAGTTCCAATTAAGAAGCATGAACACTTTTAATCTTTTTATTTAAATAGCTCATGAAGAAATTGAATGCCTGTTTTTTCGTACCCGTGTAGTTGTTAACTGACGTAACAGAAAATACCATGTAAAAAACTATTGAATTCTTGGAAAACAGTTAAGGAATGTAGGTATTTGTTAATTCACTTTCAATTTTATTTTTCTTGTTCGATTAGATTGTTGGTAACCTTGATATATATATCTATAATAAAGTCAAACCATGTGAGTACACTTATTTTAAAAAAATACAGATTAATTATCATTAATTATTTAATTGTATTTTCTTTACACATATTATCATTACATATAATACAAAAATCATATCTAAACAGGACATACCCTGAAAATTGTGGGATCATATATCTACCCCATACGGCGGGGAAATTTCAAAAATTACGGGTAGCAGTCAGTTAAGTACCAAATATTAAAAAAAAAAACAATAACAATTCACTCACAGTCATATTAAACAATAAATATGAGACAAAGATGATGATCACTAGAACCCGCTAAGCTTCCGCGGGACGCCGTGCGAGATGGCAAGGGCGACATTGAAATATTCTAAAGTTCGGGTGCTGACTTAGAAGAAACCATCCCCAGTGGGGTCGTTAACCCATGGGTAATTGTTTGGACAACGTACGCACGTTTGTAAATTTAGAGTTTCACCGGGAACCTCCTTGGATGTAAGTTTGCAGGAATGTGGTACCCAACAAGCTGGTGGACCATCGACGACACACTTTTCCCTCCATGGTTCGAATGTTTTCGATTCTGCTATTGTTCGCGGGTTTTGTATCCATTGAATAACCTGTGTCATAGTAACGAAATAAACGTCGTTGTGATTGGCTAATACTTCATCGATCCAGTACAAGAAGGCGTCGAGATATTCGGGATTGTTTCTCAACCAAGCGGCATGGAAATAGAGTCCCAGAGGAGCCCTGTTTTCTTCGTAATGTCTGTCGAAATTGTGATTCAAAAAGTTGTAGAATTGATCTCCCGTGATAATGTTGGAGCAGGAGTCCACCATGGCACAACCAGGGAGGTATTCATCATTGGTGGGATCTTCTCTACGGTCTAGTTCGTTGAGTACCATTTCCCATACGGCATGACTTCTTGTTGGACAACTTTGCAAGTTTCCATGACAGCGATGGGGCATGCGGAAGTACATGGTGTAAGGCCATAGAGGTGGGTTATTCAATGGAGCTGTGATTGTGGAATCGTAAAGGAACGCCTGTTCTTCCATCATGGTGAATTGGTTGTTACCACCTACTCTCAAATAAGGTGCACGAACACCGACAACACTGTTATCGGTTATGTTGGCGTATTTTTCGATGATAATTCTCATTCCTGCCATTTCTTTGGCCCAGTCGTCCAACGTTGCATTACTCCAAAAGCGTTCGTCGTCATTATGGCTGTAATAATAAGAAGAAAATTGTTATGGTTTTCAGAACGGCAATTAACAGTAATTAAACAACTTACGTGATGGAATGCACAGCGATTTCATGTCCTTTTCTATGCATTTCTTGCACAGCTGAATAATTGGTATATTTATGGGAAACGAAGAAAGTTGATTTGATATCACACCCATTTGGATTCTTTCTGTTTCCAGTGAATATTTCTTTATACAACTCGATATTATTGTTGTTGATGGCGTCATCAAAAGTAACAGTGATCATTTGGGGCACGTCCTTAGCAGGAAGATTTCCGGGTATTGTGGTCCCGTCCTCCGAACAGAAGCAGTCAGGAAGTACGCAAACAACCGGATCGCATGGTGGAGCGCGGTTGGGATCATTGTCAATATCTGAAATTAATTATTAATTGTGTTTCATTTTCCAAAATTAATCGGCGCGCGGTGTAGGAAAGAATGAATATGAGAACAGTGACAAAAAAAATAAGTGGTAGTTATTTTGCATTTGACATTTAGAAAAAATATTATAAAAGGAGAAGTGTATTAGTAAAAGGTCACTTAAGGAATAAATATTTCACAAGAACAGTGATAATACCAGCAGTATGCACATTTTGCGGCTAAAAGTGGCACAGAACGAAGAGGTCTTGCTGTTACATTCATCAACTGGTTTTAAACGATTACGAAGGACATTGAAAGTGACATTCAGCGCGCTTTCATATCTGCTGCAACCTTACAAGGTCTTACCTTTATCAGGATTAAACTCTCTATGATGTGACAGTAAATTCTTGTCTAAATAACAGGCGTGCACTGGTATTCTTAATCGTTAAAAAGTCTTTTAATGAATAATAATTCCATAATTTGAAATACTTGTGAATGTAAAATACCGATGATACAACTAACAAAGGCATGTTTCGTAAAGTGTTTGACCTTATACAATCCAAATTAATGTTTCATTGCCAAATGATTTAACGATTTGAACTTTTAAAATAGTGAAATTGTAAAATATTCTTAGTTCGTTTTTTGATAAGTCTAATTAATGCATATACTTTTTATGATTACTTAATAAAAGGAGAAAAAAGAATTACGTGCTAATTGCAACTGTACAAAACAAAGGAAACAAACTGTGGAGCGGATTTACGCTTTTTGAATACCATTTAGAAATACCGCTTATTCAATAGTTATTACTTAAATTTCAGTTTCGAATACGATTGTGAATGTTAAGAAATAAAGTTTGATAATTTAATTTTACATATATCATAAACCGACTATATTCGTTATTGTTATTAAAAAATATTTAAAGGCTTCGATTGCCCCCTGTTGAGATACTATTTAATATTCATGAAATAGTAGATAAACTTGATTCTTTTTGTGTTAAAACCGAAAGACATTCGCCCTGAGAACGTGTTTTTACATGAATATTGCAGAATTTGTATTTGTACTCAAATTTTTCCTTGAAGTAGCCTCTCGTCAATTTTGTTGAAAAGGACAATGACGTTTGTACTGGTGCGAATGTTATTTTTGAGGATAGCAAGTATCAAACGAGTTTGTCACGTTGGTTTTTGCGGATGTAATTGAAACCTGATAAATATTCAAGGAGTTACGAAGGTGTTACAATTTATACATAAAGGAGAGTACTGATCGTCGGTATTTGCTATATGCATATTATATATTTGCAATTGCGTGTATATAAGTAATAAGATTATGGCATTGTACCACGGATTATATTGTACGACATACCGCAAGTGTTTTCATCAGATCCGTCGGCGCAGTCCTTCTCGCCGTTACAGAAGAGACCTCTCTCTATACAGTTCCCGTCACCACAGGCCAAAGAACCATCTGGACATAGAGGTTCGTCAGTGAAAAGGAGTGGCTTGGTCTTACGTTCCTTGTTCTTGAGCTTGCAATTTTTCACGGAATCCTTCCAGTCACAAGTCTGCTTTTCAATGTCGAAATACAGACCGGCAGGACAACGGATAGCTTGTAAACCCTGAAACAACAAAATAATTATTCAAAGTCAAATGTCACGTTCGGGTTTTGTTTCTTCTTTTTGTTTGTTTCGTAAAACAACATACCGAGGAAGTACATTGGATAACATCACGGCAGTTATCACCTTCTCCAGCTACCAACCTAAACCATTCTCCTGCATCTTTGTCTTTACATAATTCTGCTTCAAAACTTTCTTCTTTTTTCGCCGGTTCCTCAGCTTGTCTTTTGTATCGGTTATGTGCATCAACTGAAATTAAAAATTTTTATTTACATACAATTACCTACAATGCAAGTATATAATAGTTACAATGTTTTGGTAATAATACTTTAATATATATTTTTTAATAATATAATGGTCTACATGCACTTTCTTAAACGCGTTTGGTCAATAAATTACACTTTTTCCGATATTTTTATGTTGTAATTCTTTGAGATAGGCGTATGGTAGTCATGTTCAAATTATATGATACTAATTGTTAATCTCAAAATTTTATTTATCTTGCAACATAACTTACGTTTTAGTTTTAAAAGTTTTGAATAGGTAGGAAGAAAGGGGAAAGGTTTTTAAAAATGGCAGATCTAAAATTTGTATTACACGTTTTCTTAAGTAGATAGCATGAATCAGTAACTATTACGTATTTTTATTTTTACTATTTGGACGGTTAATTTTCAACTCAACCAAAATCTTCTTACGTATCTTTAGTTTAGTATGTATACTTTGGATAATTACCCAACATTTTCATTTAATAATACATGTTTGATTAGAAAGAAACAAAAATAAAGATTTTCACAAACTTTATTTACTATTTGTAACATATGTTTCGCCAAACTTTGGCTTCCTCAAACGCGAGTTACGGATAGTAGTAAGTACTCACGTCTGAGGAAGCCAAAGTTGGGCGAAACATATGTTACGAATAGTAAATAAAGTATGTGAATATCTTTAGTTTTGTTCGAAGGTCGAAACTATCAAATATATGTTTGATTATTATCTTTTATCTCGCGTTGCCAGTTAGATTGTGTTACAGTCGGTTGATAAAAATACCGTGGACAGATAGGGTTATAAGTGAAGAAGTATTAGAAAAAGTAGGAGAATAAAGGACGCTATGAAAGTCAATGAGTATGAGGAGAGATAGGATGGTAGGCCACTTTCTGAGACATGGAATGTTTGGTTAGAGACATATACAGGAGTAAAGAGATGAAGAGGAAGGTGTAGGTTAGATTACTTTTCGCAAATAGTTACGGATGTAGGGTGTTCTAGTTTTAGGAAAATACGAAGGTTGGTTCAGAAGGTGCGTGTACAACCAGTCTTCGGACTGACGACCTTATGATGATGATTTGTTTGGCGTAGATTAGGTAATGTTGGTACAACTTTAGAGCTTTGCTGGATAATTATGATTAATTAAAGTTTTAATATTAGTTGACAAGAAACTAATACGAAAGAAAGCGTCAGTAGGTACATCAAACATTCCAGTCACATCGCTATAAATAACACATTCGGTTAAGGAGAAAGTCGAATTTCGATAATTAACATATTAATGTGAGCGGCGTCATTTCTGAATATCTCCAAGTATAATATAAAGTTTTACCGGTTACTCGCTAGCATTATGCAATAAGTCATCCACCGTCTAACTTTCTATTTTATTTTAATGCTCGATTATGTTTAAACGTCAATTGTATTCGGCTATTATTTATAACGGGCCATCATAATTCTCAATACTAATCGTAAGGTATATTTTAGCTTGTATCATGCCATATGTATTCTCCTAAAGGTCACGCCTGATTCCTCACATACAAGTACATGTGTCAGTTTCTATAACCTGTTGTAATAGCAATGCTACATTACATGAGTTAACGTCGAAAAATAAATCTTTATTAACGTAAATCCATTAGTGTTTTCGTGATGTCAGAAATTCAATTATGCCATGAGTGATCTTAAATACATTAAATAGTATCTAATATGACCTAACCCAACCGAAACCTAATTATCTAACTGAATGTTTGAAGTTGATGAAGATATTTAGACGTGGGTATCTAAAATTTTCTGTAAATAATGTAGAGGGCTATTAGGATTGTTATCCTTCCAAATTGCTAATACCAGATACAATGATGATAATTCCATTTAGGTGATCATGGATTTTTAATATCCTCCTTAATAAATACATATTTATTTTAGTTTAATTGAGATGAAAATTAAAAACTGCAGTCTTTTAACGAATATATCTAATAAATATTGAGGAACTAGCTAATTAAAATGTTTGTAGTATTTTTGAATGTTATAGTTATAGGTTATTATGAATACTTATTATTAAAACTAGATCACCATACCTATCGCATTATGTTTTATGTGGAAATATGAAAATGGCGCACTTTTTCATTTGCATGTCTGTAGCCGATTAAACATAAATCCCGTGTCCTTACATACATGTGTGGGTGCAAATATGCGTTACGCCGAGTAATTTTAATGCAAACATGGACCTATAGTTGAGCAACAAGATTCTTCACATACCATATCGTTTGCATTTCCCACCTTGTATGTGTACCTACTTTCGTTTCAAAAGATGTGTGGGTGCCGAATTGTTTAAATTTAACTTGTTTACTTTCTTTCAATTCCTAATTGCATTGCAGAATATCAGAGCAAGCCCAATACACCACACACAAAAGAAATATATCAAACACTAAGAAAGAAAAATCATCCCGTTACTTTACTAATACTCATTTCAAAAATACATTATATACGTAACAGTAAATTTGTAAATTTATGTATAGGTCTGTTTGTTACTGTATATTTTTATTTCATTGTCATCCATTTATGTATATGAAATGAAAAAATAAAATTGAACAGGAACAGGAAATGAGAAGCTATAATAAGTAGAAGTATAATTATTAAAAATGTGCACAAGTATTGTTATTCTTAAGCATATATGAATAAAGTAACTGTTCACCTACGCTTATATAATAGATATTATAAGTACGCAGGAAATATAAAACCTTCAATTTTATTGCTATGTAAATTCACAATTAATTACGAGTCTTCTATTTTTAGTGTAATAATTTTATAATACACTGAACAACCCGTAGATAACTGATGTTACTGAAGTGCGAAAATATTATAATCTGCTACTAAACTACTTATATCCAAAAAGAAAAGAATTACATTTCGCTTTGTTTAAAATTTGAACTGAAATTCACGAGAAAAATACAAGTTAATTTAAATAAATTTATTGAGCTTTCAATAGCTTTCGAAGTTGAAAAGATAAGGGAAATGAAGACGTAGGACGTTATAAAATATCGATGAAATCAACCAGATTGTTTCGTATGCAGAATTTGTTTTCTGTTGCAGAACTTTACGTAATTTGCAGTTTTCGCATGGTTTAAGAAATCTTTAGTAGACCAGCTACTATGCGATTTTATAACAGAAGAATTGTTTTCACTTTATAGTAACTTTCCAAAAGTTCCAACATCGATAGAAGCTAATTTACGATAGGTAAACTATTCTAATTAATTATTAATATAACAAAACTCTATCATAGATTACTTGGTGATGGTCAAATTATGAATATTTATTTCCGAAAATAATTTAACAACTTTCCAAAGAAAATATTGAATTATTTTGTAAAATCAACTTTTTCACCATTAGATGTCAACCAGTTTTGGTTTAAAATTAAGTTTGCAGCTCCAAGAGTTTTACCATGAATAATAATGACTAATAAGTGACATTGCTACCTAAAAACTTACAGAAAAGGTCGCTAATAGGTGACACTTTCATACATGTAGTTTCCCTATTGTTTCCTTGTGAAAGTCTGCTAAGGACGAATCCATTATCACTTTTCTTTTGCCTTTAAAATATTGCCGATATCGTTATAAGAATGATACAATAACACTTACTCACTTAGTGACCCAAATCCGTATTCAAAGTAAACAACGTTTGAGTTTTGCTAAACAATTTAAGTGATAACAATTGTTAATGTTATTAAAAGGCAAAATAATTAATTTATTTCAGTCACGCTTTAACTACTAATCAGCTTAGCTATTTAAAATAAGTAATACGTAATGTTATTTAATGCTTTAAGAAAATGTTCAAATTTCACAATAAAACAATTTATAATATATTACTATGAATATTGCACATAAGTAGTTCAATATTATTACGTTAATTTTCTTGGTTATGTTTTTGATCTGATAATACACATTTATTTGAGATCCCGAGCGTAATTATTAGATTAGGGTTAATTATATTCACTAAATTAGTTCCAATTTCAAAGATCGATTTCAAAATGTCAAGTGAGACTATCACCTTCATTTAAATATGCACACGATGTGGCATTATTAAGGTAAGAGATGGAGAATATTATCATAAAATCATGATAGTATAATCGACAGAGCAAATAACAGTAAAAGAGATGACTATGTATTTATTTTTTTTTGATAAATAAATAAATAAATTACAACATAAACGTTACCTATTTAAAAAGGAAAAGAGAATGGTGGTATTGAATAGGAAAATTAGTTGATATTCCATGAATGTTTTTAATAAAATTTATAGACTATAACATAATTGTTAACTAATTAGTCGAGAGTTTTATTGTATTTTTATTCGTTACAATTTAAGACAATGATGTTTAGGCATTGAACTGTTACAATGTTGTTTGTAACTCCATTAGTTACGCAATGTTTTTTTTTAATATACAAAATATTTCAAATGATGTAAGATATAATGTAATAGACTATAGAAAAAAGAAAACATGATTTGATGATGTGCTAGATGGAGTCTTCGTTAATACTACAATAATTGTTTCGTGCTTGTGTAAAACCGTTTTGATTGTAGTATTGTGGATAAAAAAAGAGCATTTTTAACCGCAACTTTCAGTGTCTACATGTACAGAAATAAGAAAGTTGTTGGCCTCGGTATTTTCACTAAATTATGGCATTTTAATAATTTCCTCAACACTGCTGCTGTTCCACAATTTAATACGGACATTCAAGGCAGGAATATATTTATTTAACCAACGAGATAATTATCAGTAGCTAATGACTTTACCTTGCATACCTTAATTTAGTAATTGAACAAATAAACAGTGTTGTTCCTGCATCTAAATGTTCCTAACATGCATGTTTAACTGTTACTTGTTTTACATCTTTCCTTTATATTTCTTTGATCATGAACAAGATTCTTTTGAGCTGCATAACATAACTGGGCACGTAAAGTTCTCGGTTTACCAGAAAAGTGAAAGGAACAACGTGTTTGTATGTGTTTAATCGTGTATTGTATCTATCACGCGGATGCGGCATGTGGAAACAAATGAATTCATCAAATGAATTCTAAGTCGACAATATCCTTCTTATGTATTCCGTCTGTATATGTAGATACTTATGTTTGTAGGTATGCAGATAGTTTGATATTTTCTTTGAGGGCTCGGTTGTTGGAAGTGCATGAAGTTGTATGACCTTTAGAGCCGTTACTAATGAAATTTCGAAATGAATTAGTCAACTATTGTACAAACTGACTGACGCTAGTGGCCTTACATATTTCTTCTTTACCTTCTACAACCACACAATTATTTCGAAACTACTCGCAACTGCGATTAAAGGATAAAAATATAATTTTTTTCTAAAACTACATACCACTAACGACATATACATCATAAATTATCTGGATACAAAATAATTCTATTCTTAATTACATATTTACATTATATGCGCATAAGTAATATAGGTAGGTATAGTAGGACGAATTAGCAACACATGTTCATTTTGTAACTAAGTTGCAGAATCGAAAGAGAAAGTTCATTGGATACTTTTTTACTTTTTGTTTTACATTCGATGTGTCAGATTGTAAAATAAAAAACGAATCGATTTTAAATATGTACCAACGTAATAAACAAAAGCGTAGGTAGGTATCGATTGAAATGTATAAAATAACAAAGGATTCGTTTGGAAAATGAAAATTTTTTTTGAGTACTTACCGCATATCGTTGCTATCGCTAAGAGAAGGAGCGCTGTTTGTAAGCGCGCCATCACTATAAAACTGAACTACAGACACTACTTACACTGCTGCACACCTGACAGGATCTGCGCTGCGCCGCCGTGGACTTTTATATGCGGCCTACATTGACAACCCCCATTGGCCGACGTCACCGCACCTAGAGCTTAAGTCGCATTGCTCATCAGACTCTACAGCGCGTGCTTTTCTTAGGTGTTGTTCGTACGACTCGATGCTTTCAATATGGCGTACTTATCAACTTTTTCATCATCATCACTATTATTTCGATTATTGCAAGTCATAAAATTGTAAACATTTTAAAGCTTGTAACGTCAGCTAAAGGCAAAAGATTGAGTAAACTTTTTGGGGCATTTAAACTAGGTTTTTACTTTTTTCCTATTGCACCCATCATCATTATTAGGATTCTTATTAACCTAGTTGAAATAATGTCTAGGAGTATATTGAGAATTAACCTCTGTTAGATACCATGGTACGTATTTATGTAGCTTCTACAATAAGTAATTTTGGTTCTCAATAAATATGGACAAAAGTCAACAAAGATTCACAATTTTTATATGTGAATATTACAGACTCGAATAATATAAAACTTTATTCATTTAATTGGAAAAGAGGTCCTAAAAGGACTATTGATATTTAGTGGTGGGATACCAAGGTTGAGTGGGGGTTTTTGAAAGATCTCCACTTCTAAATCGCACCCTTTTTCATTTAAGGCCAAAAACATGAGAAGAAATATCTCTAAAAAGGCGTAAAATAAAGTTTTTAGTTATTTTACACCTTTTGATGATCAAATTTTAAAGATCTTTCCTCTTAAGTTTTTGGCCTTAAATGAAAAAGGATGCGATTTAAAAATGGAGCTATTTCAAAAAACCCCACTCAACCCTGGTATCCCACCACCAAATTTCAATAGTCCTTTTAGGACCTCTTTTCCAATTAAAATCAAATCGGTGTGAGTGAGTACATTCGAGAACAGTGAAATCATCAATTGTGGCATGTAGACAGTCGGATAGAAACCTGAGACTCACAATGACTGTTCTTCTGTTGTACCATTTTGATATAAGGGTAACCTAAAAATGGAGCGGTGTACTTGCAATTTAATCGTATTACCTTATATTTACTAATGACTTACTTTATTTCACATCTGACATATAACTATGGGCAAATCCGGAAGTCTAATAAGGTCAGTGTCAAATCACTTATAATTGATATTTATACTTCGCAAATAATTCTAATCGACGTCATAATTTGATGGTTGTAGTAATGGTGCTTTTATTAACAGAAACGTAAAAACCCAAACGAATAATTCATTGATATTGATTGTCTGTAATTAACCTAAAGAATTTTCGTTACAATTTAAATAACTCAAGTTTTTATTTTTCAGTTAACAGATTTATAAAACAAAAAACACCTTCTAGTGTGTGGGTAATTTCAACTTTTTTTTAATTCGGAGAAAAGCTAAATGCATAGCACACCGTAACATTTAATCAGATGTAACACAAAATCAGCAGTTAAATAACATACGGCATTATTAAATGTAATAAAATAAATTGACACAATTATCAACGATAAATTAATTTTAATTTACACATACATTATAGTGCAGTAAAAATAAAGTAAGTAACATTTTGTGAGCACAGTTTTACTGTACTTGTATATTTTTTGTTTGGTTTTGTGGGTGTATGCCTATTAGCTTTTATAATATTGTAAGGTTTTTAAAATACTACTACCTAGCAGTTGCCATTTAATACAATAAGATACAGCAATAAATTTTCTGAGGCTAGAAGTTATGCAACGTTCAAAAGGACAAACAATAAAACCATAACCAATAAACTATACATTTCTTGAGGTAACTAACATTTTGTTTGTGCTTATTTCATTTAATGTTTCATTATGAGGTATTGTAGTTTTACTTGGAATTCATTCGTTTGTAAAATTTTGTCCTTCTTTTATTTTTCACTTTTTCGTTCATAATAATCAATAGTATTTTCAAATAAATTGTTAAGTATGTATGTGTAATATAAAATTAATAAATGAAATTTATAAGAATTGTTGATTTTTAAAAGTAATTTACAAACAAAATCAACAATGATAAATATAAATTTAAATATTAAATCAACAGAAACAACTACTCCGAGGGTTAATACCCCTACCGGCATTAAATTACACTGTTGATTCCGATGGATTTTTAGACAAAGATATAATATATTTAAAAAAAAGAAGGCATTAAAATCCTTTCTTCCTTCTAAATTTTAAGGATCACAGATCCCACATTTCAAACGCGTCCTACACAATAGGCACAGCGTACGGAAAGCCATATTCCACGACCGGTTTCGACTTATCGGACCTCGTCAGGTGAGCGCTGGCAGAAAGGTCTTTGAAATATGAAATGTGGGATCTGTGATCCTTAAAATTGAGACGGAAGAAAAGATTTTAATGCCTTCTTTTTTTTAAATATATTATATCTTTGTCTAAAAATCCATCGGAATCAACAGTGTAATTCAATACCGGTAGGGGTATTAGTCCTCGGAGTAATTGTTTCTGTTGATTTAATATTTAATTTATATTTATCATTGTTGATTTTGTTTGTAAATTATTATCCTGGTACTTCCTGTAACATTATTGACATTTAGTAAGGCGATTATGAATCTTGAATGTTTGATACAGGTCAAGGTACCCTTTCAACCATTCGGAAATTAATTTGAAGTAACCTTTCTTACTTAATAACCTTTTTACTGACGTTTTCTGTCAGAAGAAGTAGCTGAGTATCGAATAAGTGAAACATTTACATACATTTTAAAAAGTTGTGGTTTACCTGTTGCAATTTTCATTGCAACATTAAAACGTTTATTTATTTACAGGAAGTATTAATAAATAAACATAAAAGAAACAGAACAGAGAGCTGATTTGCAATAAATTCAGCGAAAATCATGATCTATGGTATTTAGAACTGTTTAAAATTGTATCCAGTTTTTAATATGTAGTCTACCAAAGTTTTGCCTTCAATTGTTCTTCTCGCTTCAATTTCTTGCTTGGACGATGAGAAATTAGTTTGATAACAATCTATTGATTTTCATTTACCCTAAATGAACGCGAACCCAATTTTTTATACTCTTTGATGTTGTTGGCTTAGTCTAAATACATATTAAAGATACAACTTGTCTATTTAAATAACAATGATAATTATAGCAGTAACAAATAATTAGTAGATACGAAAATTAATTATTTAAACGAGTATAATAGAAATTACAAGCTGAAGTTGAATTGTGCTGCTGCATTATTATTTGGCTTTCTTCTATAAATGAGTTCGAATGTTTAACAACGAATTATTAGAATAATCATTTTACATTAATTGTTGTTGATGAAGAGCTACACGGAGCATAATCGACATATAATATATTTCAAATAAGAAAATAAATGTGAAAGTATCAACTTCTGAAAAAAATAGTAAAAGTAAGCACTTACGAGGATATTGCTTTTCTTCTTTAGCTTTCTCTACAAAATCACAATTTATTTTCAGAAAATAGAGGAGTGTATTATGATGTTTATAGTGCGAGAAACATAGTGTTCTTCATTATTCCGGTTATTATTATTCAAAAAGCATACCTACTGAAGAAACCTAAAAGAATTTCCTTTCAATCTTATGCCACATCTGAATTTTTAAAGGGTTGACTACTGTGAACGGAACACCTTGTAGATTTACATTTAGCTATTGTAAAATATGCTTGGCATACAAGTAAACATTTTAGTAATAAAATATCACGAAAACTACAAATTTAATAGCAAAATAAAGTACAATTTTAAATTTTAGTGTTATAATATCGATGTTACAAATATCTATAGTGATTAACATATTGTAAATAAAACATGCAAGGTACAAAAACCACATGAATGCTTTCAGTTGATTGACACTGCAGTTACATCTTAATTATCCTATCACTAATTATCGGAAAAATTATTTATAGTGTATTCTACTTTTAGGGAGGATACAACTTAATTTCTAAATCATTTTAAATCATCAATTATGTTTAATGTTTTCTCAGTATATTATGTCTTGGAATACATTGTCTAAACATTAATAAATAATAAAATAAACATATTTTCGTAAAACACAGTAAATAGCTGAAACCCAACGACGAAACACGATATTGAACTGAACACAGTTTTCTTCAGTCCCTGATGAAGGTAGCCCTGTTACTGAAAAGTACTTGGAACGTTTCGTGTCATGTTTGAACTATTTATTGTCTTCTACAACACCGTTAATGTTCCATGTCTTCTTTACTGTTTTCGTACCTTATACTAGAACGTGGACCCACATAACCAATTAAGTTAAACTTAATTAGAATTACTAGCTATATGTATTTATTTAATTAAAAATTTGTCTAATCAAACGACTGCATTGTAGAAAGCAAGTTAAAGCAATTGCAAACTTCATATATAAAATTTATTAGAATTGACTCAACGTCATATACGTAGTTGATTTCACTTGAGAAAAAGGCCTATGTTCAAATAGTAAAATTTGAAATTGAAAAATTGAAGAAAGTTTTTGCATCTTCTTTATTATTTAAAGG
The DNA here is from genome assembly GCA_963921985.1 of Agrilus biguttatus. Taxonomy (NCBI): domain Eukaryota; kingdom Metazoa; phylum Arthropoda; class Insecta; order Coleoptera; family Buprestidae; genus Agrilus; species Agrilus biguttatus. Next base: position 35,612,132 of record OY998117.1, read on the forward strand.
ATTTATTTACACGCTGCCTTGCCTTACATAAGTGTTACTTAGGTGCTACTAACATTTTCACTTTCTACAATATTTGAATTTAAAAGTATGAAAGTAAGGTGTGCATTCCTGATTTTAAATTAATGCAGTATGCTGACCTTGTCGTGGGAGATGAGGCGCTCGACAAGAATAAAGATCAAATGGTATGCGTGAAAGGTTGCCTCGATCGTGTCAGCCTGTCTTTCTTCTTTTCGTTTCCCACTTGTCCTTGAACATGAAAAGAGGTTAGGTATTGAAACTACACTGTACGAACAATATTAACGTTCAAATCAATCAATTAAAAATACATAGGCGTATTTATTAAAATGATAAATTGTTCTTCACCAACCAATGTTGTCCAATGCTTACAAAATAAAATTTCAGTGTTTTCATATTCTATAAATTCCTGGTAACTACTTCAATGATAAAGATCAACATTTATGGTTAGCCTTGTATATTGAATTGAAGATCGTTTAGAATTTTAATAAGTTAAATGATGGATTTTACTATTAGGAATTATGTACTTCGTAAAATTAAATCAAAGGTGCAGCTAGACAAAGGAAGGTTTCAATGATGCATCCAAAGTTTATACAAATGTTCATATTGTCTCGGCCACAATTTCAATTATTTTCACTTATATTACTTATTGTATAAATAATGTAAATTATTGTGTTAAATGTAAACGTTTTATTTTGTGAATTCAAATTTCAATAAAATCAAATATAAAGAACGATCTTTGACAAATGTTAAGAAAAATCAAATAATAACTTTTACAGAAACTGGTTAAACTGGTCTAATTAGAAATAAATTTAGAAGATAAACGAAAATACTTGGCGTCCAAATTGCAATATTTACTACGTTTTGCTAAATTTCCTATGGTAACTTTTTGGCTACATTCCCGTAAAATACGAGATCCTTTAGGGTTCCACATTTCGAATTGGAAATGGATCACCTTGTTGTCCATCTGTCGATACATTGACTGATCCATCGAAGTCTATAAATTGACCTAGAATCTTAAAATTTGGCACGAAGTAATTTTTTTTATATTTCGTGTAAAAAAACGAAATTTGAATATTTCGAAAAATAAGGAAGATACATTATAAAAACTGAATAGTGACGTTATTATTCAGAATTGCCATAATATTCTGCAAGAGAAACAGAAAAAGTAACAGTATTTTTAAATCGATTTCAGATTTTTTTCGAAAATATCTTTGATTATATCTATATTTTTCATTTAACCATTAATCGATTAAATTTAATCATTTGGATTACGTGACAAACTCCGTTTCTCTTACATTGATGTTCAAAACACTCTCATCTATTATTCCTTACTTCACTACAAGTAAATATAGTTCCAGTTTAACAGAATATTTTATAGTATAACTGTCCTATTCGAATTTGTCCGTAATTTTTAAACAGTCAAACAATCCAAGAAAGAAGTAAATACAGATTTCTCATTCGTTTGATTGGTGTATTCAATTTCTAAGATAGACTGATAGTAATGAATTTGAAATAAGTAACATTCCAAGGGCAAAAATACAGAAAATATAGGTGTCAACGTTACGCCTGAAAAAAATATTATTTAATTAAATAGGGTAATGAATGTAAATGGAGATTTTTAGATTGGGCAACGTGACAAATGTGTACTGTCTGAGTAATTTCTTATGCAGGTCAGTTATTATTCAATAAATGATAAAGTTTTACACATGCAAATTATATATTGTTAGTGAAGGTTACAGGTGCTTCTTAAATTTTAATTTATTCACACTTTAGCTGTTACATGTAAGAAATAAAATTTTGCAACGAAAATAAATGGGAACATGTAAATAAATGTAATGGAACATAAATATATAGTAAATATAAATCATTTACGTTCATTAGTTTATTTTTTAGTTAATGTGTAGTATAATATTGCCATAATATAACTGATTACAAATAGCAGGTATTATAATATTTTTGCAACATTATATAGGTAATCATTTAAATGCTAAACTCTATCATTTACAACTAGAAATAACTTTGAATTAAAAACGAAATTTAGTTGCAGAATCCTCCACTTAATACTTAGTTACCTATCCTATTATATAATTCTATAACTACAAATTTGAAATTTATTTAAATTTAACAGAAACCTCTATTTGACTTGATATGATAATGAGTAAAATTATATAAAAAACTTTTTAATTTTTTATACATTGAAAAAATTTCTCATTTTCCATGTAAAATTAAATATAACAATTTAACAGTTATCTACGAATCCTCTAATTACATGTAATACTTAATAGCAAAAGTAATTTTATTACAATAACAAGGTAATTATAGTATAAACAGAAGTAATTAAGAATGTATTTTACAATTGCACGTGGCACTTTTCATGTTATTTTGCAATTAGTCCAGCAGATACAGTTAATTAATTTCTTATAAATTCATTGATATTGTTTTAATTTTGTAGAGTGTAATTGTCGGTTTGTAAATGAAGTAAAAAGTTATCGGGTTTCGTTTTCTATCAAAGTACCATTGCCTGCCATCTACATTTGCACAGGTGAAATATTATTTTAAGTTACCTGTTAACTTTCTATATTTCCACAAAACATTAACAAAATTTTGTGAAAGATTTGCTTGTACGGTTGCGGAATCTATAATCCATTACTTGAAAATGAAAAAGTTAGATCTCTTTCACAATTTTACACATTGACGTACAAAGGACATGTTTTAGTGCGAAGATTCAAAATCGCTGCTAAACTGTATACAGAGGTAACTACAGTATTGTATTTTACGAACATGGTATTATGTGACTTGATAAATAGAAAAAGGATTAGGTGACTATATCCATAAAATTGTTGCACTAATTTATGGTGAATGCGTTGGACAGAATTACGTCCTCTATAACTTAAATTACGCCCTTTACTAATTTAAATTACGCATGCATTTCGAGACTTTGCTATCCATCTGATAAGAAATAAATATTACAATATTGTTTTATTCCAACATCTTCTCTAAATAATAAAGGGCAAATATGGGGCCTTTGTCAGTTAAAACAAAAATACACTGAGATAATGAATGTTAAGTTAAGCAAAAATTAGTTAATTTAACGTTTTTCTTTTGTGTTAATTATTATCAATGCGACAAGTTCCTTGCACGAACAGTAAAAAAGTGTTAAATCGCAATTAATTGAATGATAACCGGGAACATTAGTAGAAACAACATACTGTCAACATTTTACCTACCAAACACATATGTGCCATTTTACTTGTGTTAATAGAATATTGGCCAATTCCTAAAATACGGCATTCAGAAAATAAGCAAAAAAAGCTCAAAAAAACCGTTACCCATTTTCTGAATGCCGTATTTTCAGATGCGGCCAGCATTCTTATTTTGCATCTTAGGAATTATAGACTGATATCTTATCAAGGCTCACTCCAAACTGCAATGTTCTATTTTACACTGTTTAGATTTAATTAATATATATTTCGAACCTCTGCGAAATGGATAACGATAAAAAACTTCAGTCAAATATCTGACTTCCGATTATATATTATCAGTCATTTTAGGTTTCCACGACTCTAAATTAGTCCAGAAACAACTTTTTAGCAAAATCATGGTACACCTCCTGTCTTTTAATAAAATTTAGTATGGACGCCGTTAACACTCAGTGAAACATTATAACTTTTATAAAAATTAAAAAAAAAAATTGTAAAGTTTCATTTAATTTATTAAAACTTTATACGTATTTATGTATTTATTAAGGCATCATCAATCTTCTTTTAGTCTTGCTATAAGATTACTTAGATTTACTGAGTCTTCCGTAGTAAGTACTTATCATCTGAAGAAGCCAATTTTTTGCGAAACGTGCGTTATGGACTTTATTTCAATTAACAAGTAAAAGTTTTAGTGAAAATTGTTTTATTTCAACTTTGAATTATTTCAGGAAAACCTCTATTTACACACTTAATGTGGAAAAGTAGGTCAAATTATTAACAAAAAGGGACAGCATTGTTGGAATGTTTAAAAAAAACAACATTTTTGTTTGTCGTGTTCGTATTGTGAAATGTTGGTTCGTGTATGCTCATGTTTTACGTAGTTTGTCATAATCACAAAAATCGATCTGGAAGGGTAGCGTGAGCGCTGGTTGTTACTGCAGTTGTTTTTATAGGACTAAACAGAACCGTTTTTTTTTTAGAAATAAATAGCCATCAGGGGAATAGGGTTACGGTTGTTAGATATGATAAACTTTCCAACATGAGACCTGCAATATTCACATAACTGTCAACGTTGCTATTGTTCCAATATTTAACTTTTCTACGTGAACTTATAAAAATCACTTGTTTCTGAAAAGTTAGCAATAGTTTTTTATGACTAAATAATTTAATTATGTACATTTTCCAATTGTTTTTGTAAATATCAAGAATAACAAAATAAGGAAAGTTTATTTTTCCTGGAAAACCTAATCTAGATTAAATACATGTTTATACTTTAGTTCTATGCTTTACACATTTCTATAATTTTTTATACACATGCTCCAACGATTATCGTTTACCAATACCACCCCCTTGTAAACTGGCCAATGCCGCATAACTTATTCGATCCTCTACTACCACATCAGGACTAAGAATGTCTGATTTTGAGTGGAAACCGTTGGTGCCACTTGTGTATGTTACTCGAACTACGTACCCTTCTGGGGACAAGTAATTATAACTTCCTGTTACTTCTAATTCCGAAGTTTCACTGCCTTCTTTTTTTTTACTACTTTCGGACTGAGAAATGGTATTGTTCGTGAGGAAACTGCAATCAAAAACAAAGTATGTAAATATGCAGGAGAAAAATACCTTTTGAAGTGAATGATTTACTTTAAGAAAGGGAAATATTTTGTTAGAAAAATTAGAGGAAAGTTAAGGTATGAAATTATGAGTTGATTAATTTTGAGAGATATGCACATATGATAATAATCATTATGCGAATGTACTTAGTTATTTGAGTGACTAGTCGATTTGTCTTTACTTTATGGCTAATGATTCTATAATACCCTTTAGGTGATCGAGTTTCTTAAACGTAATTTTTAATTATTATCGATAATTGACCAAAGAACCAAGTGATTGTTGTACCTCTCAAATGGTAAAAATAAGATAAACACTGAAAAGGTGAAGACTTTCATGGTCAGCAAAATTTGAAAAGGGATCGATATTCAAACTATCAGTAGCCATGGTTCAGGATTCAGGTTCTCCTCCTTTGGCTGCTGTGGTTGACATCCTCAGGGAACGTGGCGAGGACGTACAGTTCTTAATTGCGGTTGTAATGAACGGGCCATGGCCACCAAGCCCGAATATCGAGTTAAATATACTTAAGAGTGCAGATTTCATTAAAATGAGCCTATTTTCATAATAACAACATAGAGGCAATTGCTGCCATCTAATGGATTTTAGCCGTTACCGATGATATCAAACTAGACAAGGCCTCACAGAGGTATTTAAACTTGTCCAGCTATATCAACAACGCAGCCTACATACGTGAATTTACATAAAGCTTAACAATAACAATTATTATGCTTTTGGTCAGAAATTTATCGAAACTGCCAGACACGGATCGCGATTTCGCTTTTACACTTGTATTGTTTAAAATTATACAAAACATTAAAATGATGAAACGTGTTTAATTCTTTATCTTTAAATGACTGACAAAGAACAAAATTATTACTATCCAATAAAGGTATATCGAGAAAAGCCTATGAAAATAGTAACAATTATTATGCATTTGGTCAGAAATTTATCGAAATTGCCAGACACGGATCGCGATTTCGCTCTTGTTAGAAGCTCATCAGCGTGCCATAGGCAGTCTCGATAAGTTGCTGACCAAGTCGAAATGTTCCGTAAAGAACAGTTAATATAATAACAACATAGAGCCAATTGCTGCCATCTTCTCTAGCGGCTAATATCCATTAGATGGCAGCAATTACCTCCATGTTGTTATTATATTAACTGTTCTTTACGGAACATTTTGACTTGGTCAGTAATTTATCGGGACTGTCTATGGCACGCTGATGAGCTTCTAACAAGAGCGAAATCGCGATCCGTGTCTGGAAATTTCGATAAATTTCTGACCAAAAACATAATAATTGTTACTATTTTCATAGGCTTTTCTCGATATACCTTTATTCGATAGTAATAATTTTATTCTTTGTCGGTCATTTAAAGATAAAGAATTAAACACGTTTCATCATTTTAATGTTTTGTATAATTTTAAACAATACAAGTGTTAACGTTGTCAGATATAATGATAGTGTTAGCAAGATTTAATTAATGACCTTTGCAGTCCATTAAGTGCTTGTAATGGCATCATTTCTACACTACGTTCAATTAAAATCCTTTAAGTATAAAAACGGTACTCGACTTGACTATCTTTTAATAGTGGCATCACTTAACTGTTTGAAGAATGTATACTTACTCATAAGAATTATTTGTAATAATGCTAGAAATCAAACAAACACTGTTATAAGGTTTTACAAAATTTTTAATAAGTCTTCACTACACTATTTCGGCTTATCAGGCCAATATCAAAGAGTTGAGTAGAAACTAAGTTAATCTAAAGAAACATCACTATATATACATATTTAAGTAAGGGGGGGTGAAAACAAATTATATTATTGAAACCGGGCTAAAAATATAGGACATTTATGTCCTTCACATTGTTCATTTGTAATATTTTTATTATGAAAAAGGCATTCTGAATTTCTAATTTCTCTAACAGGTGTCTATGGGATTCAATGTTCAGACTGCGATGCTATCTATGTAGGACAGACAGGTAGATCTATTAAAACTAGACTTAAGGAGCAGAAAATGTTTATTATTGATAAAAAATGTAATACTGGTATTGCCCAACATTGTTAAAAGTAAAAGATTGAACCTGTTAGAGAAATTAGAAATTCAAAATGCCTTTTTCATAATAAAAATATTACAAATGAATAATATGGAGGACATAAAAGTCCGATATTCATAGCCCGGTTTCAATAATAAGATTTATTTTACCCCCACCTACTTAAATATGTATATATAGTGTCGTTTCTTTAGATTAAGTTAGTTTCTACTCAACTCTTTGATAATGGCCTGATAAGCCGAAACAGTATAAGAGAAGTCTTATTAAAAATTTTGTAAAACCTTACAACAGTGTTTGTTTGATTTCTATCATTATTAACATGTTTTACAATTTTCAAACCGCATCCTCCCTAAAGAATTATTTGTTTATTATTTTCCCCTTAGGAACTGAAATATTTTTTCCGTAAAATGTGGAACCTTCATAAGTTAAAATAAAGTTCGTTAGCGGAAAAGGCCAAGGCTTTCACGGCCTGTTTTATTTGAAGAAGGTTCGATATTCCGGTTTGATAACCGTGGTCCAAGCTTGGCTCTCCACCTTTGGTGAGTTCTCGTATGAAAACGCTTATCCCACGTTTTGCCAGCTTCTTTGATTAGCATCCTCAAGGAACGCAGCGAGGACGTAGCAACCTTTATTAAGCCCCAAAGTAAATTTCAGCACAACCTCAACAAAGGATTACACGGCCATGTTACGTCTCCTGAAGATGGCAACTAAAGCAAAATGTTGTCACTAATGAACGGGAGTCAGTTCAAGATCACGGCCATGAAACCCTCTTCACATTAACTGAACTCTATTATAAAATGCATCTAAACTTTGTAACAGCATATAGAATGATGTTTTGTTTTCTTCGTGTTAGTTTTGACTTCATATATATTATGTAACTTCAAGATAATTCCAAGAAAAACGAGTTTAAAAGCCAGCCTATCTTTCAAAACCTTTCAAATAAAAATAAAGCATTACTTACTGTACTTTGAAAGTTAGAGGCACAACTTACTTTCTTATATCAAATTACCCGGACTTTTCTATTTTTCCCATAGAATGACAGACACCACAAGATAAGTATTTCTGTTAAGTTTCTATTTTAGTAGGTATTCAAGTTTTGTAGTAGTGTTTAAACTAAAAGCTGACCAAATTCAAAGAAGACAAAGAATTTTAGTTCAATATTGAGTTTTTATTGAATAACAGCTATGCTTAAACTTAAATTAGTTTTGAACAAAACTGTTGACAGATGATCGAAGAAAATGACCACAAAAGACAGACAGTTTGTTTGTTATGAATTACTATAAAAAAATAACGCTATCCATCACGAACTGTCTTAAGCACTTTCCGCTTTACATTCTATCTGACTACTATAAAACTACCCTAATTTAGACTTAATAGAACATTAAGACAAAATACTTATATGCATATAAACTTATAATATTCAATATATTAAAACATCTACTTATCGTTGCTAGGTACTACAAAATAACGAAAACGAAAATTTTAGTATATCGCACTAATAATGTCATAGCTTCACGTGACAAAGTGAATATATGTTTCTAATCTTCTACAATGTTAATTAAGTCAACCCCAAAATTGTTGACTCTCAGGATTGAATACACCAAAGAACAACTTCGGTTTTGATGATGTCTGATAAGTTCAAAATCGCGATCTACGTCTGGTAGTTACGATAAATTATTGATCAAGAAGTTAATGCATTTACAATATGAGCCTTAACTCATATCCTGGTTATGTTAAACACTATACAACTTGTACTTTTCGGCGTTTCCTTGTACAGGAAAGTAAAATGTGCGAATTTACTTATCTAACTTCTTTTGCAGCATAATATTATGGTAAAATAACTTTTAGATATTAACTACAAGTTACAAAAACTGGTTTTAGTTAGTATGTTAGTGTGACATTTAATGTTTTAGATAACTTACCTATATTCATAAGATCCGTTTTCACCAAGAGTGTTCACATATTTTAAAGTTTTTGCGTTTTTATCTGAATCATCTGTTAGAGAAGATCCAATATAAACCATTAGGATTACAGTGCTAATCTTTATTAAAAAATAAAAGAATTGTTAATTGTTTTTTAAAACATGAAATTTTAATCATAATACAGCCACTAAATATTAATAATGGAAAAGGTCCTGAAAAGTGATACCATGGCATCATCTAATAAACTGTTTCCCTTAAAAGTTTCAAACAGAAATTATGACAGAACACATGAATAAGAGGTTTTTTATTTTTCAAACAATTTATATAAAATTACGGTAATAACTGTACATGTATTTTCCTAATGTCAAAATCATTTGAATAACATACCCCTGAGAAAATTGGTATCATTATAATATTGTTGCTCTTTGCACAATCACTGCAAAAGTCAGTCGAGGACTAGAGAAATATCATTTATGTTCAAAATAAGCAACTTAAAACACGAACATTGCGTAATTGTGGCTCTTCTTTCAGTTACATCATAATTTAGTAAAGGCCAATGTTACGAAATAATATAGGTATGCAAACAAAATACGAAATTAAAGATAGTCAGTTATGCTACGATCTAACCAGAAATACAAAGTAACGTCAGATAATGTTCACAATTACTGAACAATGAACAGCCTACGGTGTGATATGATGTGATAAAAGTCAAGATCGTGTTGGTCGCGTTCCAGAAATAATAAAATGAAAGTGTTCAAAGTAGTTTTAGTTATTGAAAAGTACTCATCAAAAGATGCCTTTCTTTTTCAAATTATTAGATAGTCTTGTTTAAAAATGACAGCGGGAGGCATAAAGAAAAGTTTATTCTTAACTTTTGTTGTACTATTGGTAATTATCTGTATTAGTGTACAACCCTCCTATGATCTTAATCTTGAAATATGTCATTCCAGGGGTCATTCTAAGTAATTAATATATATGGTGGCCAATGTGCTTATTGTGGCGAAACTATAAGATTAACTAAAAAATATTTCACACAAAACATAATTCCCCATTTTAATATAAGGTCGCCTGCAACAGCTAACTTTAATTTATTACATAATCGAAGAATATGGTGGAAAAATAGTTGCTCAGAATAACCACGACCCTCCTACGAATTGTTATCATTAAAATCTTTCGCCATATCCTTTTAAAGCTACTAGAAAATCTATGTATGTCTGTTTGTTTATTCTAAATAAGGTTAATAAATACTATTTACATACAATGAAATAGAATGTATATGGGTAACTATTCATAGAATTAAATGAGTGGATGTGTTAATCTCTAATCGTATGTATATGTATTTGTATTAAATTTTTTACTTAATACATTAACTCAACTTAAACAAGATATTGTTTGTGATTTTGTAAATTGCATTATTTTTATGCTGTGTTAGAAGAAAACTTCTTTGGTTACGTTTTTATTAAGTATGGCTATATATTTTGAACATCTTCCTACTGCCGGCTTTTACCACTTGGTCGTTGTATGAAAATTCATTTTTATGTATTTTTATTTTTGAATTACTAACGAAACCCGTTCGTCGTGTGTTGTGTCTGAAATCCTTTTATTGAAGGTTACGCCACAAATAAATATTTTTTAACTTTATACTTCTAAATGAGATCCTTGAAAATTAAAGCTTAAATAATATGAAGTAGCTAATGGTACATATGGTATAATAACTTGTAAAGTTTTCCGAGTAACATAATGTAATTATATTTCAATAAAAATGTCCGAACGAATAGTTAGAGTGACGTGACATGTAGATGATAAATTATGTTTAAAGGTCACAATCTTTTAAATTTCCCACAACCTTTCCTGTGAGCGAAGCTTCGGCCACCACATCTAGAATGCAACTGCAGTCACGTGACGACATTAACATTGAACCTTGACCCGGTGCTCGGGGTCAGCAGGGATGCGCGCGACGCAGTCTACACGTTACTAGCGCGTCCCGACGCTTAGCGCCGGGATTGTTTTTGGCGTCGCTTCGCGGTTTAAACTGTTGCCGCAATCATATTAGTGAGAACGTATCGTTTAGTAATGTTGCACAGGGGTAGTTTTTGACGATTTCGTTCTTTTGGTGAAAGTGCGCAAAAAGGGTAGCCACTTTATAATTTTATTTGTTACCAATATCGTGCTTCAAACAAATATTTTTAAAGGAAAAGTAAGTATTCATTTCTTAATTACAATTAAGGAAATAATTGTATTAAAAATAATAGATTTATTTTTTCGTATATTAATTCGATTAAATGTTTTTTTGAGAATCTATAATTATATGTAAAAAATATTGTTGTAACTTAATATTAATTTTTTATATATAATTATTCGTTATCAAAAACTAAGACCAATAAAACAATATAAACCAGATAATGCCATTAAATATAAACAGTAATTGCGCTTTGGAAATCTGTTTGTTTGAAGCCTTTGTGTTGTTGTCATTTAATCTCTAAAACCACGTTATGGTTCATAATTTGTCGAGACTTTCAAAAGTTGGGCAGTCAGTTATAACAATGATAATTTAATCCGTAAATATTTAGGTTCGAGTAAATTAAGCAGAATTAGGGCTTAGGATACATACTAAGATAAAGGAGCAAAAGAAAAGTAGTTTAAGGTTAAATCATACTTAGGTACCCTACTTTCTTTTGTGAGTGATTATAATATTTCGTGTTATTTTCTGGAAAAAGAAATGGGGCTAATGAGATACTTTCGTGTTTATATTCTTATTTTAACAAAACAGGGGATGTAAGCAGCTAGATTTACTTTTAGTTAATTACAAATTAAATATTTACTATATATATATATATAGTAAATATTTTTATTAACCAACTAAGGTAGTAGGCATTAATTTTTTATGCGACAATTTTTGTGAACTTTGTGGACAAAAATACGTCACCCATAATATAATTGTTAAATATAACTTTATTTCTTTATTGATCTATCTAATTGTTTATGATATGACAAATAAAATTGTTTTTCTATATGTAACAATGGTCTATTCTAATTAATTCAGAATGTTCCTTCAGCTACAATTTGGAAGAATTTAAAAATAAGGCGAGGGTAGAACATGGACAACAAGAATATAACTTGTATGTTTATAATTCATCATTCTTGTAATAATCGAAATTAAAGTTGTTCAACGGTTATTTTAGAACGTTTCGTTTTACTTATTATTATTTTTTTAAAAGTGGTAGATGATCATCAAGTATATCAAAAAATAATGAAATAATAAGCAGACACTTGGCTGTATATTCCCTAATTTTATAAAAAAATCAACAATTGTTTCGGCCAAAGGCCATTTTCAAGATTAAGGATACAGATGATACTGATAGTATAGTAAGTATATATAAATTAATGAAAACATAGACGAGTGTCCTCTTTTTAATTTATTATTTTTTTATTCGATTTTACCAATCAAACTTCAGAGCTCACCAGGTGTATGTTTAAATGCACATTAATAATATACTACGAATGGACCACACACAAAAGGATGTATATTTTCGTTCCTCTAGAACCTATTTCGCTGCGAATTTGAAGAGGGAAAACCGGAAGTTAGATATGAACAGGGATTGGAGACCTATTTTCTGGACCACTTTAGAAAACCTCGCTGCTGTGTATCACAATGTTTTGGAAAATCGATTATTCTATTTAGTTTGTATACAAAGCCTGGAAATATTATCTATAGAAACGTTACCAGCTGGCCGAAATTGTTTAGAAAACGGTTTAAATAAAAGTAATTTTACTGTAATTAGACAATAACAAATAAGCAACTATAAAGAAGAAATATTAGTTTATAATTAGATAAATAATAAATAAAGACGAATAAATGTAGCAATACAATACGAATCAAACCAGTAAATGAAGAAGTTAAAAGATAATACACAGTTTCGATTTTAAGAAACAGAATTAGCGAAAAAAAAATGTTTCAAATTACTGTATACTGTTTTTTATATAAGGAATAGACACAATTTTAACAAAATTCTAGGAAAATTCCTTTTTAATTTTGTGTTTGTATAAGGTAACAAACAATTGTATACAGGGTTGTCAAACTGAATGGTATATTAGACATTTTAGGAAAACTAAGCGGGCTAGTGATTTGAAAATTTGGGAGTTGGGGATATCAAAGGTGATCTTTTCATCTAAAATAATTTCGACTGTTTGTCACATTCGGTTATACCGGAAGTTCATGTCAACTTTGTTATTTTAAATGAAATGGTATATTTTTTACGACGAACTCGAATGAAGAATAAAATTACAAGGAAAAAAATTTAGCACTTTAAGTAATACTGACTTCATAGTTTGGGTTGCGGTAGCGATCTTTCTTCTATACATTAAAGTATCTCAGAAACTATTCATCGTAGGTATACAAGTCGGTTAAAATTTTATGCTTCATTCGAATTCATAGTAAAAAACAAAGTTGACATCAACTTCCGGTATAACCGAAAGTGACAAACAGTTGAAATTATTTTAGACGAAAAGATTATTCTTGATAACCCCTACACCCAAATTTTTAAATCTTTAACACCCTTAGTTTTTCTAAAACACCTAATGTACCTCTCAGTTTGAATAACCCTGTACAAGTATAATAATAATATGCTTTAATTGAGTTCTTTTTTATTAAGTTTCCGAAATGTGTTATTATCGGAACTCTCTGTATAACAGATATTGAAAATAGATACTTATTTGAATTTATTTCCATTTAATCGGAATTCTCGTTTAAACAAATTAAAAACATTTAAAACAATTTATATACCTGTCTGTTCGCTCTTGCATAAATTGGACAAGTTCATTTTGTGGATGAACTGGTATGTGAATAAGAAGGTGTGGGAATTATTTAGTATGCTTCATTTGTTTAAAAGGCAACCGCAATGTTTTCAATATAAATACAGCTTCCCTGTTCCAACAGGTTTTAACGATTTTTTTTAAAGTGATGAAAGTTTTATTTACACGAATTTAAATACTCAACATAACTTTCGAATTTTCCAAAGTTGACTTAATTACAAACTTCTAACTAACTGATATCGATATTAGGCAAGTTGCAATTGACTATGCTTGTATATTAAATAAAGACAGCAAAAAATTTTACTAATTTAATTTTGTAACTGTACCTTTCAAAATTATAAATTAGGCATTTGACTCTTCTCGAGAGTGGCTAAATTTACAAAACCTGCTAGAATAGTTGTCAATTTTATTTTCTTAATTTTAAAAAGGTATCCAGTGAATTCAGTACCTGTCGATTTTTATCCTATAAAGTTGTGAATATACGAGTGTTATTTTTTTGCATCCTCCGTTGAGCTAAAAGAATAAAAGAGACATGAAAATTACATTTTTTATTGTTTTTACTAAAAGGTGAATTGTGTCTTATTTATTTTTTAAATAATTTCCATTAATTTAGCATTTGTTAAATCGTTGCACCCGCTTTTCGATGTGACCTTATTGAAAGATGTGAGGTCTTGTAAGTGTCGATAGCGTTTTGAAGTTCTTTGTTGGTGGCAAGCACTGTTCAGCATCCATGTGTTCACCCAACCATGCTTTCAATTGTCGAAAGAGGTGGAAATCGCTGAGTGGGAGGTCTAGACTATATGGTAAATGGTCAAAAACGTTCCATTGGAATTATTTGAGAAGGCCGGTCGTAATGCTGGCACAATGCGGTCGTACATTGTCATGGACGAAAACCACGGCGAAGGAGAGCATGGCCCTTTGTATGTTCTAGATCGCTCTGCGGAGACCATGCAAAGTTTTACAATAAACTTTCTCTGCTATCGTTGTTCCTTGTTTCAAAAAGTCCATTAGTAACACACCTTCTTGGTTACAAAAATAGTAGTCATTGTATTTCGGTTGTTCAGCGTCTGTTTGAATTGTTTTGGCTTATTTGGGTGTGTAGATTCGCTGCATTTTGGGGCTCAATGTGGACACGATTTCAACCATCCACCGTATAGTCCAGACCTCACACCTACTGATTTTCACTTATTTCGATTATTGTAGGTATGGTTCGGTGGACAAAGCTTTATCACCAACGAATAATTTCAGAACGTTGTCAGAAGGTACTTACTCTCGCTGGTAACAAACTACTATGAAAAGGGCATCGCAAAGCTGGTGTCACGGTATAACAAATGCTTCAATCATTCTGGTGATTACGTAGAAAAATAAATAGATAAAATACCCTTTGGTAATAATATCATGTTGTTATGCACATTTGTGTCCCTTATCCAGGTCATCGTATGCTGAAAAAAATAATCCCCGTACTGATTTGGTTTTTAATGTTGGTGGTGTAGCGGCAATTTCCATATTAGAATGAATTGATCAGTTTATCAGCACGTGTATGTATTGTAAATGTGTTCTGATAAAGGGCTAAAACAAAGCATTACGGCTATTATAAGGGTGCTCATGATTTATATCATTGTGTTTCTCTTGCTTTTTATTCAGCGATATAGTTCCCCCTTGGGTGTAATAGGAATGCGTTTAAGGCCTTTGTTCACTATTTTTTGCATGCTAATGGAATTATGTTGAGAAGCTTTTTACAGTTTCTTTTATGTAAGTGCTTAAATTTTTTCGTTCAACTGTTTGAATAATCCAACATTTGTGGAAATGAAGGAAATGTTCATTCATTAGCACGATTCATAGAGAATTGAATAGAATCCTTTTTAGCAAAAATGTACGTCGGTGCATATTGTATAATATTATACGTTTCATTATTTTAAAACAAATAGACGGACAAAAGAAAAATATAGATCACAATTCTTTAGAAAGGAGAATTTTTTCGAATTTAGAGGTAGATAGGATTCCCATGTAATACCGTTTTCGTAAGTCAAATGAGTGCTTTGTAGATGTTCAGAGGTTAAATAAATAAAAATTTTAATGTCAAAGTTTCCACAAAGTTCTTACACAAGTATTGAGCACTTCTTTGCCACGATGAAGTTAAATAAATGTAGATATTTTTAAACCGATCAGACGAGTTGCTAGTTTTATCCAAAACTAGCATTACGTATACATATAAAATCCACGTTGACAAACAACAAAATTTAAAAGATAGCATTGAATGGTCCTTTCTACAAAATGACTCATGTTCCATGACTTATGTTTTGTTTGGTATCTTTTCAAATGTAAAGCATCCAATTATAATTATAAAAATATAAATAACATATATAAAACACTAATACCCAAAATTTCACATGTAAACGTTTGAAACCCTAAAACAACTAGGGTAATATTCTCAGTTAGAAACCCAGTTGGGTTTTAATGTTTTATTTATTTCACTTTCACAGAAATCTATTTGGTTTTCTTGTACAGTCATTATACTCCTTGTTTTAAAAATTCATTATTATTGTAAAATAGTATTCAACTATCATATACGCATATTTTCTAATTTTATGGTATATGTGATATAATAGCATACAATTAGGACTAGTTTAAATATTAATAGTGCCCCTTATTTTGATGGCGTAATTATTGAGGGTAGCAGGATAAATTAGTTTAGAATCGATGTCCTTAAAATTATCTAAAATGGCGAGTGAAAATAAAATAAAATATACTTAAAGTATAATGTCTAAAAATTTATCAAGAATATTTAATGGAAATTTTAAGTCTCCCATGCAGAAGTTTGTCGTTGGACTATAATTAGGAGATTTTTAAGCAATGGTACTTTTTTATAGTAAGGCGGTTTTAAGAACCATCTGCATTTGCAACCTTTAGGGATTTTTAATGGGAGTACCATCATTTGATGGTAAATTGTTATAAGTATTAGATAATGAAAAAGGATATCAAACTTAAGTTATTTGTACTGCAGTTTTTGTGAAACTGCATGATTGATTCAAATATTGAAAATAAAAAACAAAAAGCATTTATAAGTGAAACTTTCTGTTTTTCATTATCAATTTTTCATTGGAGGTCAAGCGAAGTTTGTTTATGTCAATATGATCACAATAGAACTTCAGTGAAACCGCGTCATAGTTAGTTTCTTCAATCGATACTTTCAAGTATTTGCTATGATTATTATCCCTTTTTCTTCATCATAAGAGGAAGTTGACCGGTGGGCATGAAGGGTCACATAGTCGCATGTTTGCAATTAATACTCATGTATAATAATTTTCGTCAACAATTTTTTAAAGTAAAATATTTAGTTTGATCATCACCGAAATTTTTGACAATCAATGTTTTGATGCCGTGTGAAGCTACATCAGTTGTGACAAGTATTGAATACGATTTGAGGAAAAGAATCGAGAGATATTTCCACCATTACTTGTCTGAGCAAAATTAATGAATATAAATGAATCGCATTCAGACCCAGAAATGCTTCTGGCAGTTAGAAAAAGGAAATGGTCACAGACCGGGTGTGATGATTTGTGTGAGGTGATACTGAAACTCAACTTTGACCTATCGTACTTCTTTTAAATGGCAGAACGGAAACATGATTGATATGGTTAAATTAGTCGTTGAATCCCCAAAATAATTGCACACTTTATTTTTGCAAATTAAAAATGGAGATTTAACGTAATAGATACGAACAGGGACGGATTAATAATATTATATTGAGTATTCCGGGGTATAGGGCGGCAGCTACCATGGAAAAGAAAAAGAAATTGGAGAACTTAAGGGAGTTGTTCCCATAGAGAAGGTACAATGTGTACAAAAGAAAATAAAAAAAGAGGTAAATTTAACATTATTCAATTTTTTTATACTTTAATATGTTCGAATTATTATTAATTTTTTGTCACTTCTACGTCTTAAAATGCGTAGGTAGGTTCTCATAATTAGACGAATAGCAGTTCCCGAAAAGTTTTTTAATTTTATTAGGACAACTTTGTGTGGTTTGCCTTAACTACCTTTAGGAACAAAATTTTAGAAATTAAAAAAGCCATCTTCTGTTGTGTTTTTTTTTTTTTTTTTTTAATTAGTTGAAATGCTTCATTAGTACGGGACAACAAAATCGTCATTTATTACTTTTATTGAAGTCCGTCTGTTGTAATTTGAGGGAACAAGACTCCTAAATATATATAGAGTGTTTATATAACTATATATAACTCATGATAAATATACTCTGTCGAAACTGCCAGATGTGTATCGTGACTTCGAACTTGTTGGATTCATCAGGTCGGCCAACCTACCTGCTACCTTTAAAAAGGCGTTCGATGAATAAATACAGACAACGTTGTGAACGCCATCTATAGAAATTTCTTATTTATTAAAGGGATCCAGCAATGTTGAACAAAGTCCTTTCTAATAACGATATCGACTTGTTAAACTAAACCCATTGTGTAATTATCTACATGGTAGGCACGTAACCAGATAGAACAAAAATAAAAATATTCTCTTCTGTCGGAACTGTCTACGGCGTGCTGGCAGTTTCAACGAAATACTGACCAAAAACATTTTCCACAGACGACGTTGATAACGCTGTCTGTATTTATTCATTTATATTATGATCCAATTCGAAATATTTAATTCACTTCTAGTGTATCTAAGTCTTCAATGTGATTGTTTCTGTGTGCTTTGATCCTCTCCAGTACGATATGGTCGATAGTTTCTTGAGTTAATAAATTCCGTTGTTAATATTTGGGAGTTAATAGATATTAATGAATATAACTTATGGCAAGACGAGTAAGTTTTGAGTTCCGGTTCTGTTTTAAAATTCATGTTACATTAATTTTGCAAAAGGTCTCGTATTGTAAATAAAGGGTTAAATTGTTTTAGAAAGGTGGCAGGCTAGAGTTTGGATTTTCTGCTAGCACGCCTGATTGTTATCTTCGTCTTTTATACACGCTATTCATGGAGCGCATTGTGTTTAAATGTTTACGTTAGCGTTTACCTAATAGCCAAGGTTGTTCCCTTGATTTGGAAACGTAATTCTTTTTCCACCTGTGAAATTACGAAAAGAATAAAACTAATTTCACTATAATAACATGTTGTAATCATTTTGCCCTTGTTTTAGGAACATGTAAAGTATTTCTTTTGTTACCTGCAATATCAGAACAAGTTAGTAATAATTTCTTTATCGTTTTCGGTGCAATAAAATTAGATAGGTAATGTATAAAATTTATTGATAATGTATTTAACATTCTATCAGAGAAACGTATTTGTAGATAGATAATAACTATAACGTAATGCTTATATTTGTATATATAAATACACAGGTGAACGTGCATGGGGATGCTGACGTAGTTTGAGATGCTGCTTCCGAGTATGGTCTCAGAATTTCTACATTACATCTCGACTATGAGATGTTTTAATCTTAAAATCCAAAAACATCATCTATTTGTGAGGATTATCACACGAAATAAAAGTAAAACAACCTAGAGGGTAGCCACATGAAAATAGAAACCACAACGGTGGCAATTATTTCATTTATGTTGCAAGGCATACTCGAATCTGACTCTAGAATTGTCCTAAAATATCAAAATTTAAATATACCCTACTCTTAAATCCAAAAAAGGTCAAACTAACAACATTTGAATTTTGGAGGTAATTTATTACAAAGGCCAGATTCTAATTCTAACTAAAGATCGAAAATGGCAATTCTCTTAATTGTTTTATCCTTTTATTTCACTTCTCAGAGCGGCCAAAAACTGCATTTTTTCCTCTGCTTCTCTGTTATACGAGGGTGGATCAAATATAAACGAGCCTTTTTAAATTGCGCACCAGATAGTTGTTCAAGGCGCATCCAGGTGTTAGGAACTTGAAGTGGGGATATTAGATCGCACGGAAACGACGCGTCGTATTTCTGCGTTCGTTTGGTTAATAGCTATCGCAATGGGTGAGAAAGAGGTGCATAACAGCATTGCACAACAGACAATTCGGAAATGAAACGCTTTTGTGGCCATGTGTAAAATTTTGGTGCAAAGAATTTAACGATGGGCTTACGCCCATTACTCGTGTCGAAACTGTAAATCATCTTCGTCGTCCGAGCACCAGCATTTCGCCGGTTAACATTGCACGCGTTAGAAATCTTATTCAAGGGGACCGCCGCGCCACGCCATTATGCTTCAGATATCTGGTGAACTCGGTATCAGCCATGGGAGTGTCCACACAATCATAATGAAAAACTTCAGCTCGTTGGGTTTCAAAGCTTCTGAGTGAAGATCAAAAAGCTGCTCGAGTTCGCATTTTTCAGGCGCTTCTCACACGATTTAGAGAGGAAGCTGATTTTTTTTTGCACGAAATTGTAACCTGCGATGGGATGTGGGTACGCCATTACACTCCAACATCAAAACGAGCAAGCACGGAGTGGCGATGCAAAGAAGAATCAAATCCAGTAAAGCCGAAAACACGTCTATCTGCAGGCAAAGCTTTAGCCACGGTTTTTTGGGACTGGAGAGGGGTGCTGTTGGTCGATTTTTTGCTAGAGCGAATAACCATTAATGCGGCCCACCACTGTAACCTTCTTAGTCAGGTAAAACTAACTTATCGCCTAAAAAGGAGGACACACCCTATTCGTGACGTGTTACTCTTGCACGATAACGCTAGGCCTTATACCACAGCTTTAACGCAGGCCCAAATCGGTAAAATGCACTGGACTCAGCTGGAACACCCTTCATTCTTCCATATAGCCCAGACTTATCCCCTTGTGATTTCCACATGTTTGGGCCCCTCAAAAAATCACTAGGAGGTGAGCGATTAGCGATTTCAGACCGATGAACAGGTTGAGGCGTTTATGCGCAACTGGATAGACACCCGCCCTGCTTCTTTTTATGAAAACGGGATGACAAAACTACCAATGCGTTGGGGAAAATGTATAGACAAACAAGGGTATATCTCGAAAAATAGAAAAATTTGTGTTTTTGAGAAACTTTTTAAAATAAATGTTTTATGAACAAAGGCTCGTTTGATCTATTCTCGTACTTGTAGTCTTCCTGTTTACTCAATTTATGGTAATTTTCTGGTCAACAATAATATTACAGCTTTTTACATCTCGTAGCTTCCAAAAGTTGTTTGATTTGATAAGGCTATCAGCATAAGATTACTAACAAGGCATATGATAAGAATGACAACCTTAAATAAAGATTGCAATCTTAGAGAAATTGTTATGCGCAAAATTTAATTCATTTGTTTATAAGGTATACTTCAAAGACAAATAAAATATTTTTCTACAATTAACGGAATGTATATTTATGTTTGTATATGACAGTAACGTCATTTCACATAAACGAAATAGATACACCCACTTAATAATCCTTGCACTTTACTATAAATTTAACAAATTTAAGGAGGATTTCAAACAGTTTATAGCTTAATTAAATCATAAATTAACTCTTAATTTATATATTGAAATGAAGGAAAACGGGAATAATACATTTTACTTTAGGTTTAGAATTTATCAAATACAAGAAAATATTTTTTATTATTAATGAACAGCAGGAGTTCAACAATTTATTCTTATAAAATATGTACACTATCGCAAATTAAACTTCTTCATGCATGCATGTGCGTTCTAATTTTTTTATTATTTTTAGTATTAGCATCAGTAATATCTCATTTTACCGAAGGCCGAACGTTGCGGCGAATTTAACAGACCGCGTCAAGAACAAATTTTCCTTTTAAAAATAATTAACAGGAAAATATAATAGATTGATTATTGATGCGAAAGGATAAATGGATGTTTTAATTAAATTTTGCCAATGAAATAGCACAATTTAACTAGACGAAGTTTTCGATAGGTATATATAGTATCTATTAGGAATGTTTATGATTAAAGAAAAGTTGCTATGTAAAATTTAAGATTTACAATTAGTAAACGACGTTTTAATTTGCGTTGATGCTTTCTTATTAACTTCTGGGACCAAACATTCGAATGTTCTTTTTAAAAGAAGGATACCGTTTGTTATTCTTTAACTTGAAACCACAAATAGTTTTTAACCTTTTGTTTCCGAACGATAAATTTTCGACAGGTAATCCCTTGGTCCCTTGGGAAACTTTGAAAGGTTATCTATTAATAAATTTCCAGTGAGAGAATAATTTTTTCAGGTATTTACTACAAACAAATGACTTCAGTAAGGAACAATTTATTTCCTGATGGTATATGTAAGCATTACTCAATTGTTTTGTGAGACGTTAGTCTCACTTAAACGTAGCATCATTAGTTATAAACACAGATGTTATGTTTGAGTTTATTCCGCCTCTAAATCACGCAAGATGTGACTGAAGGCAAGGTTGTTCTTTATTATTTTTATGCATATTAGTTAATAAACTTTTAAAATTTTATATTTTGCTTGTCGACCTACTTTAGAACAAAAATCAGATTCGGAAAGTAAAGCGGAAAAAACTTTTACAAAGTCACCTTCAAAAACAGTAGGAATTGTCATACATTTAAAATATATTCTAGTCTGTACGTGTAATGTTTCCTTATTTGAAGAAAAAGAAATAACTTTGGGCATAAATTACCAAAAGTGCATAAAATGAAATTATTCCTGCGAGTGCTTTTGGGAATTGAAAGTTGTAATAATGATAAAGCTACTAAAGTATGTTAAGGTTAGAGTTAATACAAAAAAAAAATTGATAGCTATAGCAAGTTAGATAACTGAGAATGGCAATAACGGTAGATATTTAAATCAAATAGTGCAGGGTTGAGTCGCTATTAATAAAATGAAATCACTTCTGTGCTGGCGATCGATTAGTTTAAAAATTCGAAAGAAGATTATTGTACGTGTATGTTTTGAGCATGTTTTATTTCAAATAAATAATAATTTTATGGACAAATAGTTAATAAAAAAAAAACACAAACGAGAATAACGAAAGGAAAGCAGTCTCGAACCTTTCTTGAGAACATTGTACGACTTAATGCGTTAATGGTAAAAAAAACATGAAAATGCTCGCACTAAGGGAAATTAGGATAAAACGGGTGGAAAGACTACTAATGTAGGCCTCTTTTGTGCCACAGAATATTTTTGTTTCCGGAGTACTGATTAAAAATGTATATGATGTTATAATTGTAACAACTTCTTTTGTGTGTTTTCAAATTTTTTTACGCATTCAAGTTGTTGCTTTCAATTTTCATGTAACCCTTACGTTATTTTATAACCTTCATAATTAAAAACACGACTTGTGAACTTTATAATTTCCATTAGTTTTATATTCAAAAAAAGAAGGCATTAAAATCCTTTTTCGTATAACTTTCAAGGATCACAGATCCCACATTTCGAACTCGTCCTACACAGTAGGCACAGCGTACGGAAAGCCATACCCTCGACCGATTTCGACCTATCGGGTCTCATCGGGTGGGCGCTTATAATAAATATAAATGTAAATATGG
Organism: Agrilus biguttatus; assembly: GCA_963921985.1. Classification (NCBI taxonomy): domain Eukaryota; kingdom Metazoa; phylum Arthropoda; class Insecta; order Coleoptera; family Buprestidae; genus Agrilus; species Agrilus biguttatus. The sequence goes on from OY998117.1 coordinate 35,635,211, forward strand.
AATCAACAGAAACAACTACTCCGAGGGCTAATAGCCCTACCGGCATTAAATTAAACTATTGATTCCGATGGATTCTTAGACGAAGATATTACATATTCAAAAAATACAAGGCACTACAATCCTTATTATTCTAACGAATATTATACTTATATCCATTAATTTTAGTTTACGGAATAAAAGACACAATTTCAGAAAGAATAATTGAAACAATGTTTGGACAAAATTTTAATTAGTAAGTAAACAGTATTTCAGTGACTAGTTTTTGAAATCATTCAATTTGTATATGTTTACATTCTAATAGTTCTTACAAAATATTTTACAATTTATCATACTAGACGTTCCCAACGGAATATTCAGTTTTTCTGTAATACAAATATTTTAGGAGGAAAATGTAGTTTAAATACCTTTGTAAAGCATACCATTTTAAGAAATAGTTATTTTAATTATTGCGATTATAATTGGTTCCTAGTATTTATTCCTAGAAGTATTTGAAAAGTTCAAGATTTAGTTAAAGTGGCCCCTGGTAGGTAGCTGTAAACTTTATTAAATCTAGTACTTATGGACCAGTTTCGTTGAAATTTGCTTTCTTTGTATCTAAGTAGCTTAAGAGGGAATTGTTTAGACCTTATTTCGTCTTCATCTTTTATGAAAAAAGGTAAGGATTATATTCTGGTTATGTATAATATATTAAATCCATCAACGAAATGCCTATTCCTGGGTGCGTCTGTGTTTCATTTTGTGCCTCATTTCAAGAAAATTTGCTTCACGTAATGCATAAAAAATGCCATGGTGGTGGCTATGTAATGTTTATGAAATGCGAAAAGGAATGAAAGAAAACGTCCTTGAAACTACCCTTCTGATACTAATTAAAGATGAATCATATACAAACTAGAGGTGAGAAAACGCCGTTTTTGAACACTAAAAAACGTCGTAAATCAAATATACATAGACCTACTGTAGTTCTTCATTTAAAATATTAATGTGAAATTGATGGAATTATAAAGTTGAGAGCTTCTTTTTCTGTTTGTTATTGAAAGTAAGGAAATATTTCTGCAATTTATATTACGTGAACAAATTAACACAAGTTTATTAAAAATATGGCATGACCCATGATAAAAAAACACACTTTAAAGTTTGAATACACTAACAATTGAAAATTAAATAACTTCTTCGATTGAAAATATATATCATTTATGTCCTAAAGTTAACAGAATCCTATGATATTTAGGTCTTTTGTTAGTAATGGCGAGTTTTTTTATTGCTAATTAGTAACTTAGAATAACTATTTATTGGTCATATGTGTTTATCTCCATTAAATGACCAATTAGACTTAAGAAACTCGCCATTACTACACCTAAATTGACTATACCTTCTCACCATGGAATTGCATATATTTAAGAGTATAAATATGTTTAGTTGCCAAGTTTGTCCAACTTTTTCACCTGAGCAAACCAATGTTTTATCGAAACAATTGCAGTGTATTTGCGAACAATTTATTCTTGAAATTTTTAAGTGTGTTTTTATTATTAACTATTATGTACAAGTTTCAACAAGGAACGGCTTCCAGAATTAATAATTTAAAAATATTCTAGCGAATGCAGATATTTTAAATTTTAATTTAATCAGTATATTACGTAGAACAAACAAAAAGAAAGTTTAAGTGAGAAAGTTTTTTAGAACTTCTGGAAGTTTATCATATAATTTTCAGAATTTAACTACTCCTTATCAAAAAATGTTCTTAGCTTTATGTATTCAGCCAATTTGCCATAATGTAAAAACGTGGAGTATTTTAGGCCATTTGGAAAGTTTGCATTAGATATTTTGAATTGTAATTAAAAATTTAGAGGCTTTGGGAACATACCCTTATATAATTTTTCAGAAGAGATTTTCAAAACTGATAATAATGATGATTTTGATGGGGATACCTGTCGGTAAAAATTATCTTTGAGGTCAGAATGACTTCTCTATCTGAAGTATTGAAGGTGTAACTTGTATATAACATATGTAATAATATCGAAAAGTTTGTGAAAAGAAAAGAATACTTGCTAGTGTTTTTTCTTCCCGATTACAACCAGCAATTTTGTAGTATAGAAAATATCTAAACTAGATCTGTTTTTTCTTTTATATGAGCACTACTTTACATTTGTCTGCACTACGTTTAATTTATTTCATGTGGAAATAAATAGTCTCTTAAAATTTATAGATCCGGAATTACTTTAAACTCAATTTAAGTGCATTGAAAGTTACGACCACGAAGAAACTTTTAAGTACTATTGATGTACTGCACGTAATAAATGACAAAAGCAATGCTTTTACTATCTTAAATCTAGCACTATGCAACTTAAAATTAGTAATGTCAGATTTATTTTGCGAACGAAATTTTCTTTAATGTGGCAGCTAACAAGCTACTAAAGTACGAATAATAATGGCATTATATGTAGACAAAAACAGAGTATCGTTAGAAACTGTCAGCGTACTAGACAACATTAAAGAATATTAAAAACGTTTTCGTGTTTGTAATGCGATTTGGTTTTGGAGTTTCGGTTAACTTTTTGTCGGACGGTGTTAATGGTGACGTTAATAACTGTTATCGACGCTTGAATCTTTTTTCAGATTAGTTAACTGACAGGATGCCATAACATTTATATTTCTAGGACTGAGGGTGGTACTGAAATAGAAAAAATGAAAAATAAATTAAAATCGTTGTGCATTTTAAATTTAGATAAAATAAACAAAACAAAGAAAATGCTTATTAGAAATTTTCGTAGTATTTTTTTTATAGAAATAATCATAAGGCGGATATGCCTTTCGCCTTTTCAAACATTACAAAAGTGTCGTTAGGTCCCTGTGATTTTATTAAGGTCTCGTTGTTTCAGTATATAGTTTATATAAAATTCTATATATGCAGGGTGGCCCAAAGAGTACGTATGAGTTTAACAGAAAAACTCCAACAAAATTTATTCCCAATTTAAATATAAGATCGACCGTAACATCTAAACTTAATTTACTCTATGGGGTATTCGAGAAACGAAAAAGAAGGTTTCGTTTAGATGGCAGCACTGTTAATTTTGGGTGCAATCGGGACCATGCGATAATCAAATGTTTTTATTATCTTAAATTGTCTGATTAGGCATAAAATTTTACATTTTAATATCGCGGCGATGTTTCTCTGAGGCTCATATTTTGGCATTCTGAACAACTTTTTTCGTCTCCAAAAAAGAGAATGTATTAAATTCCTTTTTCGTCTAAATATTAAGGATCACATATCCCACATTTGGAACACGTCATATTCAGTAGGCACTGCGAACCGAAAGCCAAATCCCACAACCGGCTTCGACCTATTGGTAGGCGCTAGTAGAAAGTCCTTTACAGGCTATATGATTAATATAAATACGGAATTAACAGAAACAACTCAATAATTTAAAAAAAACAAACAATTAATACCCAGTCCTCGGAGTAGTTGTTTCTGTTAATTCCATACTTATATTTATCATATAACTTTTTTCGGTTTGACCCATAAGTAATAGGGCTACCATTAAAAAAAAAAACCTTCTTTTCTCGTTTTTAGAACACGCTGTATAGTTAATTAAATTTAGCTGTTAGAGGCGATCTTGCATTAAAATAGGGAACATGTTTTGTTTGAAGAAAATGTTGTTAAACTTTGATTTAATTTGCCATATGCGTACTTTTTGGGCTGCCTTGTATATAAAATTTAATGTAAGAAGATATAAGTTATGCTTTCAGTTACAATATGGTATAAAACGTTGTGTAATAAAGGGGCTTTAGTCGTTAGACAATAAATTCAATTACAACAATGTAAACAACATCATTTAATTACTTTTGATACCTTCCATTTTTTTCGTATAATTTTTTATTGTTAACTCTTTCAAATATCTTGTTATCATTAGCTGATTGCCTAGTTTTAGCCGTTGTTCGATGGACAATATGCATTAAAAGTTACAATTTTAATTGCTCTAATGTTGAAAATGGTTTCACAACAACATGGCTTTTTAACAGTAACTAATAGTGATAAATTAGTTAAAAGCAAAACTAGGAATAGACTAGTATTATTTGAGACAAATGCGTAAAATCTTATTTACTGAACTATTTTTAAGTTCGTCATTTTGTAGTGTGATATTGTAGTACCTACGGCCGATACCAATAAAAGTGTTAATTGAAATTAGATGAAGTGTTTTTACAGGTGCATAAAAATGGTGAAGTATTTTATTAGAGAGGCCGACGATGTAGTTTAAGATTGGAAATGTCATTCAACAATGCAGGTAAGATATTATCGTTTAGTAATAATAACTAAAAATTGAAATAAAGTTGCAAGGTTCCTATATGTATCTTTAATTTTTTGTTAAATTTTATATTTGGAATATTAAAAACAAATTGGCTTTAATATCTTATAATTCAGTAGTTTCTGAATTAATTTTATTATGGAATGGTCCATTAAATCTTACTTATTCAGGTGTTGCACTGTTCTTTGATGACATCATGGTGGAGTAGCCTTGGAAGTTTATAAATAATCTACATCGGCCTTAAAAACCTATATGAACTTTATTTATTGTTTAAACATACTTAATTAGGATACAGTATTCTTACACTCATCTTGCCGAATGCAGTTAGCAATATTCCGCATTCAATTCAGTGCCACATTATTTTTTGATTAAATGCCAACTAATACTGATAAACTTTTTTCTTTTCGAAGAATTATCACATAGGTCATATCTGATTAAAATGTCAAAAACCATATTTATAGCTAACAATGCCTGTATGAGAATAATGATTTAGGTTATCTGCAGTATCTGTTGCCAACATATATTATGAGAGGTTGGACTATTCAACATTCGTCAAATCATCGTGTCGGGCAGAACAATCATGCAAGCATTATCCTAATATCACGCGACGGCCTCAGCTTTCAAATTATTAAACAATCAATTCCATGAGACCGAAAATCTATGATAGATAACGAGAAAGATAATCAAATTTTATTTGCCATTAATTTGAGTAGCAATAATTGCTTACATTTTAGGGACATTGTCCCCAAAATTAAAAAAATATGAGTAGTTATTCTGTTGCGAGACAAAATTTGTTATTTCCATGATACTGCTGTGACAGTTAGAACTTCCCGGACGCTGCGTCTACCATTCATGGCAAGTAGTGGCTGGTGGGGAGCGCTCGTCATCATCGTCACCTAGCTTTGCTCACATATATTCAATCTAGTTCTTAGTTTTTACTTTTTTATCCAGGTAAATGCTGGAGCAGTAATATTCCACAGATAATCTTTCACTTCTCTTCTGTCTTCATTTCGTCCATCTCATCTTTCTCTATCTAACCACACCATCCACCCATTCCCACGATTCCTGCAAGGAGGTTGAAGATGGCCTTACGCCCTACCCTCCGATTTTGCACTACAGTGTAGGTCAGAGGGACTGCCCGCCCACCGGCACGAGTAGCTGGTGAGAATGAAACACAAAAAAGGTTTTTTTTAGTTTTTATTTAAATACTTTCTTTCATTAATATTCTACAATTGAACCTTTAACCAGCATCTCCTTCTTGCAAAATAGTAGTTTAAATAAAATTGGAAAGAGTTTCCAATAGTTATCTATTCCATGAAAAAACATAAAATAAAAATCATATTTTCCAAGTGGACAGACAAGAATAACCTGAGAATTGCCTAGGAATTTAAATTGTGCGGCTTGTAATTCCTTTGAACGTTTCATTTTTCTAAGGGAATTGGGTGAGTGAAAACGAAAAAGACAACTAGAGGAAGATCTTTCTGTACGGTCTTCCATTGCACGGGATAAAATGTAGTAGTTGTTCCGGTAGTTGGTATCGATTGAAATTTATAACATTCCCAGGCACACGTTTACTGTCAACCGTTCCACAAGTTGTAATCTAAATCAACACAATCTTGAATAGTTCGATAGTTAGCGACAGTTTTTAATTTTCTCTAGGAATACGAGAAAATTTAATTTGTACTCAATTAAGACTCATATTTTATCATTCATTTCATCTGCTACAAAACTTACTGTAATGGCACTTTTTAATGTCTTCGTACAGAACTAACAAAATACTGGTGGGATCCTGGTATATTTTTGTCTGAGTTGAGCCTTTTTAGTCTATTAACTGTTTAATTATAATACTCATAAATTAGAGAACAAATATAATTATTATAAAGAAAAGCAGAACATTGAGACTAGTTTTCACACTATATTTCTAATAAAAATCTGGACAGACGTATGAAATTAAACTCATGCAATGAAGAAATGAAACTATTGTATTTAAAATACGATTTATTAGATTTTGTTAGAATTTCCCAAATGAGTACTTAGATTTATACATTTACTTATTTACATTATTTTATATTTGCATGTTCAGCGGTACTTTCTGTATAGGTGATTTATTTAATTGATTGTTTATAAAAATAATGACTTATTTCTTATTAACACTCTTTAATATGTTATGAATAAAATAAATACATATATTATGTACGTATAAAATACTAATAAAAAAGATGTTTAATTAGTGACGCAAAAGGATGGTTAAGTATGTTATAGGAATCAATAAAGGATGCGATTTTGGGTTGTTGCCTATGGCTAATAAGATCAAAATTGCGATCCATGTCTGATAGTTTCAATAAATTTTCTGACCAAGAGCTTATATTGTTTTTAGAACATTATTTACAGTTCTGACACGTTATACCTTAATAGTTACTCTTACATTTGTGTAATATCATTATCCGATACTATTATTAGTTTTGGAAGAATGTCAGAAATTTATTGTTCTATTACGTTACTCCAATGTCAAAACTTATTCAATGTTTCTGGCGACTCTGATATCGTCTTCGTTTATATTTTTAAAATTGATTATATACTCACGATCAGACTGAAAACCGAACGTCTTTTTATTATATACGAGCTTTTTTATTGCGTGCCACACGCCACTTGACTTCGTTTAAATTATGCCTTACTTGTACTGACACGTCCAATACATATTATTCATACACTCCTTCTACTCCTTTTTGCATATTTTGAAGTGGTGAAATACTGGCTTCAATTTTCGATGGGTTCTAATTTTGCTGCCTTGTTCCTTTGTGCCTCGACCTCTATTTGCAGATGTACTGACGTTCGTACGAGATTACTTGATTCTACTTTCTTTTCACTCCCTCGACGTATTCACACAACGAATCTCCATGCTCTAATGAAATATGTATTACCTACGCCTTTTCCTTATTTTAGGTGGTAGGTTTTAATATACTCGTTTTCTTACTTCGCATACTACATACAAATAATGTAAGTAAATACACAGTCGACTGAACGTAACATAGTACGTACAACTAAAGGTTCAAAACACAATTTGAGTTTCGATTCCTTAAAAGAATAAATGTGAATCATTAAAGGACCACCCTTCAGTATCACAGTTGAATGTATGATAAATAGAAAGAGAATGATTAGATAAGTTCAGAATATATGTTAGAAATAATGAAATTATTTAGTAAAAAAGACACGTAAGCTTTTTAATAGATCAACTCTGACAACATTACACAAACGCAGGAGTTCAAATAAAGCTGACATTGATATTGTTATTATTTAATTAGTTCATAGTATACTTATATGTTTGTGTAAATTATGCTTTGCGTAAGTTGACGTTTAATCTTATAAGTTTGAACAATCCGCAAGGATCAAGTAAGGATGGATTATCTTGAATAGAGAAAGAGTCAAAATGCCAGACGCTAATACCTTCATGCTTTACTATAGCTTCAACTCTCTTTTCCAAGTTTTTATTCATAAACTAGTTACATACTTTAATACAGCTTGTAAGGTTGAAATTAAATCAGTCAATTAAATTGCTTTCATATAAGAAGTAAAACGTTTGGTTCCACAAGGGATTTTAATATAATGAAAACAACAAACATTGAAAAGTCACGTTTCACTTTTAGTTACAATTATTATAATATTAACAAAAGTAATTAAATATAAGTATGAATATAAATATAAATATGGCATCAGCTACTCCTACCGGCATTGAATTACACTGTTGATTCCGATGGATTCTTAGACGAAGATATAACATATTCAAAAAAGAAGGAATTAAAATCCTTATTCGTCTAAATATGGCTTTCGGTTCGTTGTGCTTACTTGGTAGGACGCGCTACAAATATGAGATCCTTGATCTTAAAATTTAGACGAATCAGGATCTTAATTCCTTCTTTTTTGAAAAGTAATTAATTAATTCACTAGTACAAATAGAGGGAACCACAACAAAAACTATGTTCACGGTTTAAAATATATATCATCTTCAAGCTTCGCGTTTGTATTTAATTCTTGAATATGGAAATAACAATTTACACTTTTGTTTTATAAGCTCTTTTCAAATTTGCTACGTTTTTCTTATAACTATTCATGGCAACCACATGATGAGTGACTCGTAGTGTGACCTAACTCGAAGCAAATAACAATGTAGTTACTGAAAAATAGTGTCAAAATGTTCTTTGATGTAAGTGGCCTATTAACATAATACAGCGGTCTTTATCGTCAGGGTGGTATATATAAGCAACGTTTTATGTGTAACGACTAGAGGTTTTTTAATAGAGGCTGTTCATTTTTGTCTAATCTTCTAAATTACAATCTAAAAATAACCATGTTACAGAAAGAGAGATAATGAAAGCATTCCCTAATGGTTTTATGACCCTATTTCTACCTGTAACTAGGTCGTTTCCCGTGGATATAGCCAAATATATCATCTTCGTTTTTTTGGTCTTTCGACCTGACGAGAATTGAATAAATATCTAGGATACAGTTTCTTAATTCATCAGAGAAGACAAGACTGAAATTCGTTCTCTTAGTTAAAATTAGAGTATCCTTGAAAATTACTTTCGTGTGAGGGGTATTCATTGCTCAACAATTTATTGTGTTTCGGTACTTACGTTGATTGAAAAGTGTGTGTTAAAATAATATGTACCATGTATTTGTTGATGAATTTTTTTCATATTAACTCATAACAAATAAACGAATATGGGCTTAAATTCGGAATATCAAACTGTGGTTATTTTCTTTCATGCACGTTTTAGTAAACGTAAACATATACGGCTGTTAAAAACAAATATATAAATAGAAATTTTCGAGATAAATTTACAAAAAATTGTACACCAGTAACAGTTTAGGATTGTAGGTTACAGTGTGTAGGAACATTCAAAAGAGAAAATAAATAAAAGAAATAAAAGAATGAAAAAAGTTTCAGCAATTGTTTATTGTACTCGACAATATCGTTTCGATGTACGTGATCATTATCAAGAGTATTGCTAATTACTAAACTTAAATCTAAACAAATCATATATTTATTGTCCACCTACTTTCTTCCTTTCTTTCTTTCTTTCTTTCTTTCTTTCTTTCTTTCTTTCTTTCTTTTTTTTTTTAATATGTTCCCTTTTTCAGCTTCTTTATCTACCTTTCAGATGCAGATAATAACAAAGAATGCTTAAAATTAGTTCATTAAAAAGACAAATAAAACAGACTATTGTAAACTATAAAGATATATAGTTTATTATTTCATGATAGAAACGCATACAATGAATGAATAATGCATTATAACTAACATTTGCCACCTTTAAAAACAACATTATAAAGTTTACCAATTCTTGCAACGTAAGGTTTACCTAAGCATAACAATATAAGTGCTGTTTATTCTTGAATGTATTATTGTTATATGTTGTTATGTTCCTTTATCGATATGAAAAAGAAAGGCAACCTAGAATATCAATATCTTTCGTTTCGTTGGTCGAAACAAGTACTGCATTGCAACAATTTTACATATGCATATCATGGTCAGCATGCAACAAGTAAACGGATATCGACTAAAAAGCTTCTTTGTTTTGACGGAGACAAATGGGGCTCTTTACAATATCGATAGGAATCTACAAAGATGGCAAGGAAACCATACCATGATTAATGTCGTATCGAAACTTAAATATATTACAACGAGAAAGCAGATTTAAAGCAAATCTATAGCCATCGATTAGATTATAAATGTGACAGTTTGTGCAGAAAGCAAGAACTGCAGGATAACCACTGAGCAACTTGAAAAATGCATTAAAGTGTTAAAGGAAATACGAGGTGCATTCCGGAATTGTTTTCCACAAAACAACCTTTACCAATTCCTTTAATTGTCTTATCTGATCAAATTCTAAAATGGACTGTGTTTTTACTGTCCACTTTTAAATTCATCATCGCATTTCATATTTCAATTTTATTACATTCTTTCGAGTTTGTAGTGTTTTTAAACATAATCGTTTTTAATGTTTCGCATTCTTTGCAAGTTAATTTGTAGTGGTGTTGACATTATATTACTTGACAAATAAGTTTCGAAGTTTAGTATCACAACCTCATGAAAACTAGACATTTTGAAATAACAGAGTCCGTTAACTAACGATTAGTGAGAACAGTAATAGTGGTGATTAAAATACGTCTGGCAACAATTAGTGAAATAACCCTTTACAAACTTATACCGTTCATTTTCTGCTTTTATTTTTATGCCATTAATAGCCTTGTCCCTTTAACAACTAATTCAATTGATGTCGTTTATGGTTCGGCTTATTACATACACATATAATGTTTTATTCCGGTAAAATTACCAGCAATAAATTGTCTTAACAAAGGGTTTTATCGTTGACGGTTTTAAGGTTTGCTTTTTTGATTTAATTGAAGTACGAGGGTGTATTAAATATAAACGGGATTAGTTTTTTAAAAAATTCGAACTATATTTAATTAGACTTCGATACATATACTATTTTCTGCATAGTCTCCCGCCTCAGACATACATTTTTCCCATCGGATTGAGAAGTTTTTTTGTACCATCATCGTAGAAAAGCTTTGGACGTTCTTGTAGCCATTGGATCACAAATGTTTCCACTGTGTCGTTCTCGTGGAAACGTTGGCCTCTAAGCGCGTTTTTCAGAGGTCCAAAAAGATGGAAGTGACAAGGGGACAAGCCGGAGCTATATGGTAGATATTCCTGCGTTTCCTAGCCTAATGCATACAATTTTTGCCTAGAGACATGCACCTCTGCCTCATTCATTGTTTCTTATAGTACTAAAGCAACTCGAACGAATTGCGATTGGTTCTCCCTTCTTCCTAGCGGTACAGACCATCTTCGCATCTACTACTACCAGATCACTGACCTCTCCGTAATTTAAAAAAAATCAGTCCGTTTATATTTGGTACACCTTAGTATTATATATACATATGTACATCATCGTTTCCAACCCTTTTAAGTATCGCGACCCATTAAATAGCCGAAACTTCAAGTAAACAACAGTCACGTTAATTATTATTTTAAACAATTTGACAATTTTTTAATTTTATTATGTTGTTATTAATAATACATGTTTCATACACGGGTAGTGAACACATTGCGATCACCCTTATTTCTGAAAGCGCCTCCTAAGTTTAGGTAAGTTATTGTAAATAAAAAACTTTTATGTTGTAGCTTACTAATATTTCGTTCGAAGAAGAAAATGATGGCATTTAATTATTCCACGGTTCAAAGTTATTGGTTAAATAAAAGCTGTAATATTTTACGTTTTTCTTCGGGTATCATATCCTTTGTTTTCTATATAAATACAGTTGAATAGATTCGTTTGGAAGGCACACGCTTCAACTTTTGTTTAGCTAGCGTATTGAAATAAACGCTTTCATTGTGGAGATATTGTTTAGAATTTCACTGTTAAAACATTTACAAATTGACGTATATCGGTATTCTGCTATTCCTATTTTTTATCATACTTATTTAAACCAAGGTATAATGTTGAACCCTCCTTCTTAAGCATTTTTAATGTTTTCCTAATCGATCGAAAATAAGTTTGTGAAGTTTATTATTTATGGTAAACTTCTACATAGAAGAAAGAGAGGAGGTAAAATACTCATGGTTTTAATGCAACTTATAAAGTAGATGTTTTAACGTGCCTGCTAAATAGTAACTAATGGATAAATATATACAACGCGACGTCCTGTATAAATTTGACAGCTGTTTCACTATTAGTAGATATCTGAGTTATAGTATTTTTAGTGTTACTTTGAAAAAATGGATAAAAAGGAACTTCGTGTTTTAAAAAAGCATTGCTTTTTGACGAAAAAAAAATACGTTGAAACCAAGGATTGGCTTGATGAATATTATAAGGACTTTGCACCAGGAAAATTAACCGTGGTTTGCTAAATTTAAACGAGGCGAAATGAGGATGATGCACGCATCAGAGACCCTAAATAAAAAAAATATCAAAGGAACGTGTTGGTCATGGTCATATTGTGAATGAATATTTGGATATACGAAAGCTCTGTACAATGTGTTTGGAGCTGTTCAATCGCAATAAATCCAAATTTTTGCGTCGATATGTGACGATAGATGAAACATGGCTTCATCATTTCACTCCGGAGTCCAATCGACAGATCGACAGCCAGCCGAGTGGACTGCACGTGATGAACCGACTCCAAGCGCAAAAGTCGGCTGGCAAGGTTATTGCATAGAAAACTGAATTCTGGGATGTTCATGGTATAATATTCATTAACTATCTTAAAAAGGGGAAAACCATAAACGGCGACTATTACGTAGCGTTATTGGAGCATTTGAAAGACGAAATCGCGGAAAAGCGGCCTCATTTGAAGTAAAAGAAAGTGCTGTTTCACCAAGACAATGCACCGTGTCACAAATCAATGAAATTGATGGCAAAATTCCATGAAGTGGCCTACCGCATCCACTGTACTCTTACTCTCCAAATCTGGCCCCCACCGACCTTTTTCTGTTCTCAGACCTTAAGAGGATGCTCGCTGAAGAGAAATTTCGCATCGATGAAGAGGTAATCGCCGAAACTGAAGTCTATTTTGAGGCTATCAAAAAATTGTATGACCGCAATAATCGTTGTATGGCCCTCAAAGGGAACTATATTTCTATCAAAAAAAATATTTTTTCTATGCTAGCCTACGAACTTTTCAGCCTGCCTGTTAGTTGTTACGATAGATTTAAAATAGAAGTGGCAAAATATGAATCACTTTCCTGTTTCAAGTAGTTTACATTTCAAAAATTGAATTGAGGAAGCCATTACTTCGTGATAGTTAATCATGATGATATACAGGAATAAAACTACTTTGTATCTATCACACAATTTGGTGATAGTTTACATTTAATATTTTCAAAATAAGTTTAAAAGTATCCATAATAATATTTAGAAAAGGGCATTTGAAATAGAAAATAGAAATAAGTATTATGTAGGTTTATTCATTTGTCGTGCGTTGCAACTCGAGGGTTAACAAAAAAAGTTCCCAACTCGAGCGTCAAGTCTGTCCCCAACAAAATAAGCTAAATAAAATTCCCAACTCGGGCGTAATCGTCATTAGCCTTGTCAATTAAGTACTATAATATAACAATTCAACAATCTCATTCTGTAGTTCTTAGGCTTTCACGACCGGCCTCTATCGATGTGGTTTTGTATTCCGGGCTTAATTGTTCCAATCAAATTCCACGGACCACGGCCAAAAAGCCCGGAATACAAAACCACATCGAATCTCATTCTGTTTACACATCAGATATATTATATAAAACCTTTTTTCACACATTATCCAGGCTTAGGATGGCAACTTTGCTGATACATTAATGCAATATTAATTATTGTATTAATTTATACCTACTACAGATTACTTCTTACAATGAGGTAAAGCCCTCGCCGAGAGGGCGTGACAACAGTAACAAATTTGTTTAAATGTATTTAAAATTTACCCCCACTAAATATTCTTCAAATATTTCATTATTAACTTTGCTGATGCAAAATTGGCATGTTTAAAGGTTTTTGCAACCTAACCTACCCTAACTTAACATAAGCATCATAAGAAATAATAATGACATAAAACTCAAGATTGACAAATAATGCATGTCTAATCTAATAACATGCCACCACCAACAGTATACTAAATCGACAGAACGCACCAAACGGGAACTTATTATCTCTCTGTTTTGCACGACGTCCATGTTGAAACCATTTCGGGTAAAATTTTGACGAATGGTTTTATAGGTTAATGTGATACTATATTAATTTTGAATTAATTTGTACCTACTATAGATTACCTCAAATTAATGAAGAAAGAATTTCTTATTGCTGTCAGGCCCTTGCTGGGAATCGAATCCGGGATCTGCAACTTTATGTGCCAATACTCTGACTACTAAACTACAAGAGGTGATCAACGGCGAACGTACCTGCAAAGCCACAGAATAGTCGAAAATTGATGTGTATTATTATTAGTCATGAATAATGAAATGTTTAGAAGAATTTTCTACTAGAGGTAAATTTAAATACATTAATGTGATAGTAATTTTGCATTAATTTGTATTTAATATAGATTAGGTTACCCCAAATTCGTACTTTGTAAGTACGTAACTTAGTGGTCAGAGCATTGGCGTGTAAAATCAAAGGTCCCGGGTTCGATTTCCGGCGAGAGTGTGACTGCAATATGAAATTCTTTCCTCATTAATAATATAAAGTAATCTACAGTAGGTAGCCAACAGTGTTGTTCTTTGTTACTTGATGATCCTGAAACATGTCTCGGCCCCAGTTTTCATTTAGTAGCCCTGCACTTGACGCTTGTTGGTACATATCTCAGCAACAGACAGTTTTTTATCACACAGAACTATGCATACCTTCGCGTACGTGGTTCTTTTTGATCTCCCCTCAATAATCAGCTTTGGACTTTTTATAGGACACTACATACCTGCTTGCGTGCTTTATTACTATCGAAAGTGGAATTTTCTTGCAACCCACATTCTGGGTGGTACCTTACAGCTATTATAAAGTAGGTAACTAAATTAATATTGAACAAATATTTTTCAAAAAATTACGCCAATTTCAGTACCGCGTCTAGAATTTAATTATCCGACAAGTGCTGACCGTCAATGTAACGAGACGAATCAAAATTGCAGTTAATCCAGCAATAATGTAAATGATAAAATTGAAGTAACGTTTGACAACGAAATCATTATACAGTTTCTAACCTGTTTCATTCAAAAGTAGCCAAAATTTGACGTTTATGTAAAAATACTATTATGAATACTTAGTTTTGTTACAAATGGCAAAAAAAATTCGTAAAGAAGATTTCGAAAAGATATGTCCTTTGGCAGAGGAAGCGGAAAATTTAACTGTTAATTTACAAGAAACGTTACCCTGCGTTGCTTATGAAGATACGCAAGAAGTTATTATGAAAGCTGTAAAGGACACGAAACAGTATATTAAGACAAAAGTTAATCCAAATCCTGCAGACGAATATAAAAAGGAATTGAAACAAAAAAAGAAATCTGACAAACCGTGTAAAAATACAAACACTGGAGATACACAACAAACTTCCAAAGGACCGACTACCAGTAAAAAAAATCATTAGAAGTGCAACTTAAAAATTGGATTTTTGATTAAGAATGATAAAAACTAAACGGGTGTTTTAAATTACTCTTTGAATTAATAAAATTTGTGTGACTAGTTTGTATTCTTGTACGGTACGTGTTAGCCACATTTTAAGAAAATAGATTACTAATGGGTACCCTTATTGGGCGTTCCTTAAGAAATTACCGGTCCACCGTTAAATGAGATAATTTCAAAAGTTTAAATATAAAATTCATTTATTCAAATTTGCTTTCAAATTAATTAATTTAAGTTCAAATCCAACGCCTTCCTAAATCTGATTTTTACTTGAATTAATTATTTCATGTTTGACAATGACAATTTAAAAAAAAATTTAATGGAACAAAAAATGCAGAAAAACAACCTCAAGGAAATTAAAATTTTATATCCTTTAGCCAAGGAAGCTAAAGAGTTAACGGAAGCAATGCAAAAGACAATGCCATGCATAGACCTAAAGAGTACCAAAAAAGTAATTGCGAAAGCCGCCAAAGAAACGAAAAAGTATTTGGTCATGAAAGCGTCTGGAACACTACTTGCAGAATATAAAAGTCCAAAGAAGAAAGCAAAAACTAAAGTAGAAAATGAAAACAGTATCGATTTGGAAAAAACTGTCGAATTTAAAGCTGCAAAGAAGGTTTTAAAATTTGGAATAACGAGACAACCAGATAATTACGCAAGCCAAGTGAAGCCTAAAAAAACGAATCGAAAAAGAAAATGTAAAAGAACTCCACAATAAAATGAGCTTACTGAATATGCAGTGCTATTGATTTATAAGCAGCAATTAGTTAGTACTAGGACACAAGGGCGAACAGAAATATTGGGGAATAGGGAATAATTAATTAATGTTAGTCCGAAAGCCATAAAATAGTCAACAATTTTCAATATCAACAACATATTTGTGGAGATAGGTTCAGAACCTATGCTGAGTTTTGATCTTATAACCTTTTGATGGTAGACGGGGTCGTTCTATGTCCACCAAACGTAGCCCTAGTTATAGGATAGTTGTTTCTGTTTGTATACTTGTACCTAATTATCAACAAGGGTGCTGGTAAAGGTTACCACAGACAATGAACAGAATAAACAATAATAAGAAGATACCAAATTATTGTATTAAAAAAATAGTCTTTATGAGTTTATTTTGGATTATACAAATACGTGAGTGATTCTTCGTGATAGTGGATTCGTTCACGGTGTATCATTATCTACCTTTTCTGCGTCCTTTGGACCACTAATTGGTTTATTATCATTGCAAGATGCGTAAAGTCTTCACTCTGACTTTCTAAATTATGATTTTTAGCTCCTTTGCTCATTTATTACCAGTTCCTTTCCTTTGTCAATTTAATTTCGAATCCTTGCCTAATTGCAACCATAAGTCGCCTATAAATTCCAATAATTTTTCTAGCTGTAACTGTCAACCCGCTAATCCTAACGTCCGTCAATTTGTATCAAATTTCTGTCACATTTATAACCATAAACCGATACGCTACAAGTTTCAAATCCCACCTTCCTCGCATGTAACACCCATCATCCAATGTTCTCATCAAATTTAACTACACCTCCATCCCTTTCCAACTTATTCTAAAATCTATAAGTAACCTTTTTTAAAAAGAAAGAAGAACAAGCAATATCAAATCACATCAAACTATTCATTTATCAGCTATATTTAACTTATATCAACAACAACAAGTCAAAATATATACAAGCACAATGAAAATAAGAAAACAATTTAAACAAAGAGAATAATATAGACTTACACGAGCAGGTTGGCTAGAGAATTAATTTTAGGATGAAAATGTTGGGGTATTTATACAGCTGAATTGTTAGTAAAAAGAGATAGAATATTCAAGAAGCAAACGTACTGACAGTAAAGTTGAAGGTACGAGTTTATAAACATAATAATTTTAGGAAAAGTAATTAAGGGAAAGTCCAGCTATTACTAAGGGGTGCATCCAGGTATAGAACAATATAATTTAGGTAGAAAGGAAACAAAGGCATGCACAAGATAAGAAGTTGTAAGTCTACAAATAGATTTAGAAAATAATGATGAATATTTACAAAATAAAAAATAATATTTATAAAAACAAGAAAAGCAAATACTTAAAATTAATTAAGCCGCTACAGTAACAAACTACGATTTGTATATTAAATAAAACTTTAATTTTAAAATTATTTGTACAGTTAACGAAAGGGAAAATATACTGTCTAAGAACTATATCTATAAACATGACGATGCTTAAAACAGGTAGACTGCAGCGGGTACAGGGGTAGCGACAGTGGTTGAAAAGAGTAAAAATAGCCGCTTCGCAGAACTATAGTATAGTTGACAACAAATTTTGGTGGGTCTATCTATAGCTCTTTGAAAATGGTGTAAAAACCGAAACATATGTCAGAGATAGTCTAATACATTTGTGAAATATACCGTGTGTTTTATTTTATTAATTAATAATATCCTTGCCTACCCCTTTCTATCATCAGCAAATATTCAAACGCAAAATTAACTTGTACAGAAGAGGGTGGCTATCAGTTACTTCTTGTAATATCAAATAAAGCATATAAAAGAAAATGAGAACAATTTTACCTAGATTGACTATTATGGCGACTAAATTACTATTACGTCCGCTTTTGACTTTCGTCATTTTTAATTTTTCAATTTAAAAAAATTTAAGTTAGCTGCTAAATTAGTTTGTAATCTTTTACAGTAATATATAAATGAATTAACAATATTTTTTTATTAAAACGCGATAGTCATTATAGTCATATATAAACGATTTCACTTATGCTAATAGTTTCCATCTATTTAATTACAAGTCGGCTTACAGTTTTGGGGGGTTATTAGCTTTAACCTTTATAATATCAAAATAGGGATTACTGAACAATAAACCGACTCCGTTTTTGATACATTTACGCTGTCAAAGTTTTGTGGTAAAATAGGCGTTATAACAATTTCTAAGTTTTGAATAGGAAATCTCTTGGGATACCTTAAAACTTTTTATTCCACACCTGGGACTGGGCTTATTTAATCTTTCGTTTTATTCTCTTCCAAACAATTTAGACTTTACAAGTTAAAATATAAACATTTTAAAAATATAAGGTAACAGTATCTTCAATAAAAATTCTTTGATATGAATATCAGAAATTTGCTTATATTAATGATTATGACATACTAGACCATCCACAAAGCACATTCGTTCTTATAAGGGAAGGGAGGGTCATTAATGTGTGACTGTGTGCAATGAAGGGGTGAGGGGCACAAAGCCTTTTGTGATGTCCACAAATAACTTTTGCTTTGAAGTATTGAACATACACCTATATTTTTACCGGAACTAAAAATTAAATTTAAGTAAAAAAATGTAACTCATAAATAAAAAAATGTCGAAAACAAGTTTATAATTTACAATCCATGTTAGATTATATAAATAGCAGGATTTTTCATATATTTTTACCGAAACGTATTTTTCTTAAAGAGTTATCTATATAGATAATCATTATACCAGGTATGTTTTTTAAGTAAGTACCGTTTTGAAATTGTGCCGCCGTAGCCGTGCTGTCAGCGTTCCGCGCATGCGCACTGAGTACCTACATCTCTCATCTACGCACTGACCTCATTACAGTCAGATTCGCCCTTGTTGTTTAATGAGTGTTTAAGATGCCTCCGACAATCGTGAGTCCCGCCGACTGTGAAGTCTGGAGTCCGGGCTGTTATACGATTCCTTAGTGCTAAAAGACTAAAACTGATTGATATTCACCGTGAGGTCTGTGCAGTTTACGGCAAAACATTATGAGTGATGTAATGGTTAAGAATCTGCGCCGTGCTATCCATAACAAAATACGTGGCATGTTGAACAAGAGCATTGTTTTGCTGCATGACAAAGCCTGTCCGCATGTTGCTAATCGGATCAAAGATTTCTTTGGTTGCATCTTTTCGCTGGGAAACTCTAGATTATCTTCCGTACAGCCCTGATCTGGCGCCCAATGACTACCATTTGTTCCTGCACTTGAAGAAACATTTGGGCGGTCAGCGTCTTCAAGACGATGACAAAGTGAAAGTGGCTGTCATGCTGTGGTGGTGATGCAAGTCGGGTGGCAAAGTTCTATGAGTAGGATATTCAAAAATTCAATATTGAAGGAAAATATGTAGAAAAGTAGATTAAGGTACAGGCTTTCAGGTAAAAATAAAATTATTAAGAAATCTTTGCACGTTTTTTATTAATTTCAAAACGGTACTTACTTAAAAAACATATCTCGTATACTACCCACTTAAAAATTTTTAGTTATTTTTTTAATATTGAGGGTCGCTGCGATTTTCTTAAAGAAACATTCTGTGTTCACTTAAAAACTACATCTACTTTCAGTAACGTGGTTATTCATACTGAATTGTACATAGACGTTTTAGGAAAAGCAATTGTATAAATTAGGTGATGAAATGGATTATTTCACCTTTGCACAGATGTGCCACTTCTTTTGATTCCTATGGGGGAATCGGTGCAATAAACTGACTTCGTGTTTTAATTGTTTATTACACCCAACTATTTACAAACTATATACACTAATTTTATGGAACGTCGTGAAGGCTACTTATATACGAAGATTAATTGATTATGGCGAATTGATTGAACTATATGTTATTTATGCTATACGTTTATAGAGATCTTGCTGTAATTGTTGCTATATGTTAAAACGTACTAAAGATGATCTCTTATAAACGTTTGATATTTTTATCTAATATGTTGAATGAATGATTTTGAATGAATGAATCGTATTGAATTGACCTTACTGTATTATGTTAACTATATTATATATGAATTTAAGAACCGCCCCTAGAGGAGGGGTGGTTCCGATGCACCGACACTTGAGACAACAAAACAAACAAAAAGGATGGAAAACCGTAAGTACAAGAAATGCAACATTGTAATCTATGTGTCGGTGCATCATCTACGTCCTCGAAATGGACCGATGGGACAAATTACCCCCAATAAATGTATAAACTAACTTAAACTCTAGATGCACATTTGAACACAAAGAAAAAATAATACAATGGGAGACGGCAATACTAAAAAGGAAAAAAATACTATACATACTATTATAAACCATAAATGGCAGAAGAAATAAACGGACAGCAAATGCACATGGTAACACAACAAAAATTTTGAGACGTAAAATAAATGCGTGACCGACAAGACCAATAAATTACAAACAAAAATGAAAAGTTAAATCCGAACATGCCGCCCCCCTTGAAAGGTAAACTTTCAAGAATTTAAATATATACAAAGATACATAATATGTGATGAAAACGTGAAAATTATATTTACATCTAAATGAATAATATGACTAAAACTAAACCGCACTACTCGAAATCAATTGTATATGGGCAAAACACAAACCCGGGATACTGCTCTTTTCACAATCGTTCTGCTATTTGTTTTTATAGAAACCACTCTAATTATTCCATCCTCTCCGGGGTGCACATCAGTAACACGACCAAGTTTCCACTTTAAAGGCGGTAGATTGTCGTCCTTTACAAGGATAAGGGCTTTAATGCGTATTGTCGTTTGATTTGTCACCTTCCATTTCGTGCGCACCTGGAATTCGCTAATGTGTTCTTTGCTGCGCCGCTTCCAGAAATCCTGCTTTATTTTTTGAGTGTGCTGAAATTTACTAAGGTGATTGTCCCTTTCATCGATTAGGGATGGCTCTGGTGGCGATGTTATGGGTCGACCAATTAAGAAGTGCGATGGGGTTAAAGAGGTTAAATCGGCGGGGTCTGTAGATAAAGGAGATAGAGGTCGGGAATTTTTAATAGTTGCACAGCACGAAAAAGTTTTATTTTGCGGATTGTCGCCTATATGCATATTACCTCCTAAAACCCACCCTAATTTGGTTTTTTGCAACATTGGTTTTCCTGCACCTAAGTTAATTTGTCCTATGCAAGGCAATTGCCAGAATAAACCTGCCCCTATTAATAAATCAATTTTTCCCGGTATGTTGCATGTTGTATCTGCTAACTTTATGTTTGGTGGAATATTTAAATCCGTTAGATTAAATGCTTTTGTGGGCAAATGATTGGTTATGGCATTTAATATAAAATATTTAATTTCTGCGGTGAATTCGTTAACTAATGATTTGAATGTTAGGGTGATTTGATGTGATATGTTTGACGTTGATTGTCCTATACCCCCTACTGCTAAATAACACTTTGTTTTCTTCGAATCTAACATCGAACAAGCTGATTGAGTTATAAAATTCGATTGAGACCCAGCATCTAAATGTACTCGTATTGTTTGAAATTTGCCATGGCTATCTTTAACATTAACTAACGCAGATGATAAAAGAGTAGTTTGATTGACGATTTTATCAATTGTTGAGTGATTTAAAAGTTTTACAGATTTATTTTCTAATGATTCTTTAATATAAGAAGGACCAGGTGATACAATTTGTCTCTGACTGTGCTCACGTTGCTTTAATTGATTTTCAGTACTTGTTATTTCTAAATGTAAAATAGTATTATGGTTTTCCCCACATTTTTTACATCGTTGTGCAACACAATCTTTAACTAAATGATTTTTTGTCAAACAGTTCAAACAAAGCCTTAATCGTTTAACCTCTTCAATTCGTTTATTTATCGATAATTTTGAAAAAGACTTACAGTTGTATAATGTGTGATCTGTTACTTTACAAAAATGACAAAAACTTGTTGTAGTGACATAAGACTTTGTTTGACTATGCGGAACGTTTATTCTATTACTGTTATTGTTATTAAATAAACCCTGATTTAATCTATTTTTTTCAAATTGATCACTGAAGGTGGGTAAATTAATATTAGGTAATTGTAACATATCAGATACTAGACAGTTCGAGCTACTTGATTCGACTAAATTAGAACTATTTGTTGATTTAAACTTTGAAATTAAACATTTTGTTTGGGCTGTAATTTTATAGAATGAATTTTCGAACTGTTCCATATCATTTTCATGAGATGGATCGTCGGAATAATTAATGATTTGAAGGTGAATTTCTTCAAATTCGCGTAAAGAATTACTAACATTTGTTAGGCGATCCTGGATCTCTACAATTTCTATACTATTAATCGAATCTTTTTCTATTAGAGGATTAATATAATTTTTAAATCTAGTGAGCCTTGATTTTAATATAGCACGCTGTGATATACATTCCTTTAAACTTTCCATTGCTGACGAGATTGAAACTAATGAATTGAATGGAAAGGAAGGAATATGAACAATAGGATATCGCACTTACTTGTTGATTTAATTCAAATACGGTGTTGATGGTGCTGATACCAGGCTCTTGAAGATCCAATTCGGAGGGGACTTCTGATGAACTTCTTTGAATGATAGGAACGGTGATGATGATTTTAAATTGTAGCACTACACGACGTATCACTTGCAATTAGTGGAACTGTTATTACGAATGCACTTTACATCCGGCTCGAAGGACCATGTATAAATTAGGTGATGAAATGGATTATTTCACCTTTGCACAGATGTGCCACTTCTTTTGATTCCTATGGGGGAATCGGTGCAATAAACTGACTTCGTGTTTTAATTGTTTATTACACCCAACTATTTACAAACTATATACACTAATTTTATGGAACGTCGTGAAGGCTACTTATATACGAAGATTAATTGATTATGGCGAATTGATTGAACTATATGTTATTTATGCTATACGTTTATAGAGATCTTGCTGTAATTGTTGCTATATGTTAAAACGTACTAAAGATGATCTCTTATAAACGTTTGATATTTTTATCTAATATGTTGAATGAATGATTTTGAATGAATGAATCGTATTGAATTGACCTTACTGTATTATGTTAACTATATTATATATGAATTTAAGAACCGCCCCTAGAGGAGGGGTGGTTCCGATGCACCGACACTTGAGACAACAAAACAAACAAAAAGGATGGAAAACCGTAAGTACAAGAAATGCAACATTGTAATCTATGTGTCGGTGCATCATCTACGTCCTCGAAATGGACCGATGGGACAAATTACCCCCAATAAATGTATAAACTAACTTAAACTCTAGATGCACATTTGAACACAAAGAAAAAATAATACAATGGGAGACGGCAATACTAAAAAGGGAAAAAATACTATACATACTATTATAAACCATAAATGGCAGAAGAAATAAACGGACAGCAAATGCACATGGTAACACAACAAAAATTTTGAGACGTAAAATAAATGCGTGACCGACAAGACCAATAAATTACAAACAAAAATGAAAAGTTAAATCCGAACAGCAATCGTGTTAGACATTTGAAAATTTGGGAGTGATATTTGTATCTAAAATAATTTCAACTGTCTGTCAATTCTAGTTAAATGGAGTGGTATATTTTTTACGACAAATTCGTATGATAATTTATGCAAGAAAGATCGCTACCGCAACTCAAACTATAAAAAGTCATAGCTTCCATAAAAGATTACTTAGACTTTTGAAATTTACTAGTTATGATCAAGTCTTAAGGTTAACGTAACGCCAAAATTAAGCTTCATAATTTATGCGGGGCATCCAGAAAAAAAAACTAAAGCATAAGGCCTTGAAACACAAATAACTTAATTTTTTCAAATGGCACTTACCGTATTTTATCTTTTCTCTCAATTTTTCAAATCTTTAACACGCTTGTTTTTCATAAAATGTCTAATGTACCACTCAGTATATGTACAAAACGTCAAAATCTTTGCAGTGAAAGTAATAAATTTGTTGAAGCGTGAATTTTAATTGCCTGCAAAATAAACGTTTCGTCTAAAGTAAATAAATCGAAGTCAAAATTTTGCTTAACGTTAACCACATTTAACGAAGATGGTTAATTTATCAACGTCACTCATTAATTTGTTTATCATGTTTTTTTTTAGAAACCTTTAAAAGAATTGAAATTAAAACGCCTCTGGTCTAGTGTTCGATCAAACAACAATAATTTGAGCTCACAAAATGAACGAAGAGAAGATGAAGTATCTTGTGAAGAAGGAAAACCTTCGACCCCTCATTGTTCATTGCCATTACTACAAGTAAGTAAAGTCAAACACTCTGATATTGCTATATTAAGTAGAAGATCAAATGCATGTTTTCAAAAGACGTTTTGGAAAAGTTAAAGGTAAGATTAGTTTAGTTTGTTAACAGTTTCGGATATAATTTACTTCATCACTTCTTTTACTTCATTTTAATTCAAGGATCTGAACCTTCAACATTTCGATATAACTTCCTTTATTGTTTTTAAATTTTCATTTATTGAAAATTCCTATAAGAATCAACAAATTATTTACAATTATTTTGATATAAATGCGATTGATTTTGCTGTCGGCTCTAGATGGAACATTTTTACAATAAAGGCAAAATAAATAAAATTCACTTGGTAATTTGTTCCATAAAATTTGAGTTTATTTCACTCGATACGTATTTCGGCTGTTATGCCATCAACAGGAGTACGATTTAGAAGATTATCTTGTTACAAATTAAATAAAGATAACTCTAATTTTGCTAATCATTTAATAGATTCAGGACACGATTTCAGTATTATAGATATTCCAAATAACGTAAAAATTTTACGCAAAGTTAAAAAAAATCAAAAATTAAACTGTTTAGAAACATTGTGAATTAAAAAAGCTCTTTACAGCGATAAAGATAATCTTCTAAACGAGCAATTAGATTTAAGTAATTATATTATATATTTATACCTGCAAAATTATTATATATATTATATTATATATATACTTTAGTCTGTATTTGTTACTCCTGTTGATGGCATAACAGCCGAAATACGTATTGAGTGAAATAAACTCAAATTTTATGGAACAAATTTCCAAGTAAATTTTATTTATTTTGCCTTTATTTTGATATAATTTTAACACGCAGATATTTTTATGCTCCATTAAAATGAGAATGGTAAATATTCTTTAATGCTTGTTGCTTAATTTCCAACATAGGCAATGAGATTAGAAACACTTATACATAATTTACATGTACTTAAAAAAAAAAACTAGTTGTTTCGTTTTATTTTGTCTCTAACATTTAAATATATCTACTCTAATTAAAAAGGTAAGCTGCACAACTTGCAAATGCGTACACCATACTTAAGCTATTTC
Source organism: Agrilus biguttatus (assembly GCA_963921985.1). Classification (NCBI taxonomy): domain Eukaryota; kingdom Metazoa; phylum Arthropoda; class Insecta; order Coleoptera; family Buprestidae; genus Agrilus; species Agrilus biguttatus. The sequence continues at coordinate 35,660,759 of OY998117.1, forward strand.
AAACAAAAGTTTAAATTGTATAATGATTTCAACAATTTATTAACTAATTATATTTTTTGACTAATAACGTGCGAAAAAATCCTTCCTTGCGAGCCAAATATTATGAAATAATTTACTCAGAAGTAAAGAGGAAAGGTTTATAAATAGTACAGGAAAAATGTCTCTGATATTTGTAGATCCCAATAAGAAATAAGAAAAGTTGTTCACTATTGTGCCTATTTGTGTGCCAAATTAAAATTTCACAATTTACTTTAATGCAGTAATTTGGATAAATTAATTAGTCTTGGAAATCATCGGGTATCTTTATCATAATTGATAAAGTGCGGCACAATGGGGTGAATTTCATTTTATGTAAGAGGAAAATAATAACGAACACGTTTTCTATTTCAACTGTTTATTAAATAGATCTAACAATGTTTCGATCAAAAGGTTATTCTTAAAGAGATATTCAAGTATATGTCTAGATGTGAATGTCTCTTTGAGAATGACCTTTTGGTTGAAACATTGTTAGAGCTACTTATAAACAGTTGAAACAAAAGACGTGATAGTTGTTATTTTTCTATTTTATCATGTTTCATCACGAATGCACCTTAAACAGCCTGTCTATTTTCATCTTCTATTATTTTTTTACTAAACCCCATTTACTTTTCAGAATCTGCAAATTAATTTAGTAATTCTTAAAAATGTAGGTACTTTCAAAATTGTAACATTTAGTTTCTATGAATTTATTCAAAATTGTTACTTTTTTCTTTTGAAAAGAGTGTCCTAGTCAACAAATGAAGAGCAGTTTAACTGCATCTTCGAATTTTTAATGCCAATTTTTGTAGGTTTGGCCGAGTTCAGAGTCACCTCGTGGAGAGGCAGACGGTCAAAGCTTCATATTTCCCGATTGTCAAGACGATGCTTCCTCAGGTCGTTCAACAATGTGTGAAAATTCACACCTTCACGACTCAGGAATTGACTCAAATCAGGTAAAGTCATTGCAACAAATGAAGTTAAATAACATACTGAAATAATATTACCACTGCTCTTTGTAAAGCACAATAAACATATGGTTCATTGTATCTTGGTTCACCTGATGAAAATGAATAGTTAACGTTGAAGAAATACACATTTTTAATTTTCACTAATTTAGTATTACACTTAACATATGTTTCGCTACACTGTAGCTTCATCAGAAGTAGACAAATACTTGTACAAGCACAAGCGAAACATATGTTAAGTGTAATAATAAATTAGTGAAAATTAAAGATGTGTATTCCTTCAACGTTCACAATAAACGTATTTTTTAATTATAAAACATAATATAAGTACATATAATGTATTAAAAAGTTTGAAGGCTGTTAAATATTCATTTTGTTTTTATTTTTTATTTAATAATCAATTGGATTTTATAATTGATTGAAAGTTTATCGCAGCATTCGTTGTGAAACATTTTGAAAAACACTTTTAAAGAGGTTTGAGTAATAAAAACGATGGGTTTTGTTTTACTAAAATTTTTTATTGTTCTCAACAATATTGTTTCGACCCGCAAGGGTCATTCTCAAGAGAGATAAGATGTTGTTTTTGTTACTCAAACCTCTTTAAAAGTGCAATTGGATTTTGTTGCAATATTTTTAAAATATGCAATTCCGTTAACGAATTATGTATTTGTGATACAAGGCATAATTTGGTACACATCAGTAGTAAACTTCAATCGTTGCAAAGACTTTAGTGTTTGATGTTGTTACCGTATTAGTTATTCTTTAGTGTTATTGAACACATGTACCTACGTAAACATTGATTGTTTCGAAAATGTTTTCAATATTTCATTGGTTTAATTTTGACATGAAGTACATAAAGTAATTCAGATTCATCTTGGAAAAAGAATGAAGCATCTAATCTGTAATCCTGTAATGCTTATTTTTCAACTTGCATGTCTCTTTATTATATACAGTATAATTAAGAGTTTCTCATACTATTGTGGAGTAAAAATAGTTTAACTCTTGCATATATATTGCCGTTAGTGCATCTATTGTAGATGCTAATGTTGTTATATATAAAATAAAATGAATGAAACTGAACCGTGACTCCAATAGTCTAGCGTTGATAATTCCTACAATGGAGGTGGATCCGTATTTTTAAAAGAGTTTCTGGTATACAGGGGCGAGTCTCCTTGATTTAATTCCATTTAATTTACCACAGTCTCCTTTACTTTTCTATTTGTTATACAGGGTCATTCAAACTGAATGGTATATTAGACGTTTTAGGGAAACTAAGCATGTTACAGATTTGAACGTTGGGGAGTAGGGCTTATCAGGGATATAATTTCAACTGTCGGGCCCTTCCGGTTATACCAGAAGTTGATGTCAACTTTCTTATTTTAATGAAAAAATACAAAATAACTGCTTTTAAATGTTTCAATGTTTTATTGTATAAACTCTACATATTTTTCGGGTGATTAGCCCTTTCTGAAGAGTAATGTGTTACTAAAGATGACAATTGGAAGTAGGTTTTATATTTACAAACAAGTCCACACATTAATACGTATGTGTGCGATCATTATAAGTGATTCCTAAATATTGGTTTATGACAAAAGTTTCTTTAAATTCTAGCTGATCATTAGTGATGTTACAATTTTTTAACAATGCTCATTTTATTTCTAGGTGTTCTAGTAAATTTAATCTTCTCCCTTTGTTCTCATAATGTAATAATTCTGTTTTCTCTGTATATATATTATGTTGATTGTCTATGCAATGAGTGCTCACACCTGTGAACTTTTTACCGTCTTTTATGTTTTTTTATATGCTCTTTTTCCCTGATGCCTAAATTCCTCCCCGTCTGTCCTATATAGAATGCATCGCATTCTTTACAACTAATTTTCTTATTTTAAATGAAATAATAATTTATTGGAAAAAAGCTTGCACCGCAACCCAAACTATAATTCATCATAACTTCCATACAAAATGACTTAGAGTATTGAAATTTTTAGTAGTTATAGCCAAGTCACAAGGCTAACGTTAACGTCATGCCAAAACTAAGCTTTATAATTTGTACAGGGCGTTCAGAAAAAACATCGAAAGTTTAAAAACTTCAAACACGAATAACTTCATTGTTTCAAATGGCATCTAGCATACTTTATTTTGTCTTCATATTCCATTTTTTATCCTCTTTCGATCCATGTGGGTATTGTGAACTATTTTATTTGAAAATTTTTGAATAATTTTCGATTTTTTTTAACTAAAGAATGGATAACATCCAATATATTGAAAGAATATAAAAAATGGGATGGAATGACAATAAAATATGCTAGGTGCCATTTGAAAAAATGAAGTTATTTGTGTTTGAAGTTTTTAAATTTTCTGAACGCCCTGTCCAAATTATAAAACGTAGTTTTGGCGTGACGTTAGCCTTAAGACTTGGCTATAACTAGTAAATAACTAATTTCAACATTCTAAGTCATTTTTTATGGAAGTTATGATTTTTTATAGTTTGGGTTGCGGTGCAATCTTTTTCCCAATAAATTAAATTATCTCAGAAAATAATCCTTGCATAATGGGCATACAAGTCGGTTACGAAAGCCATCTAAAAATTTTATGTTTCATACGAGTTCATCGTAAAAAATATATCATTCCATTTAAAATAAGAAACTGAACATCATCTTCCGGTATAACCGGAAATTCCCGACAGTTGAAATTGTTTCAGGTAAATAGATCACCCTTGATAAGCCCTACTCCCAACTCCCAAAATTTCAAATCTGTAACATGCTTAGTTTCCCTAAAACGTCTAATGTACCACTCGGTTTGAATGACCCTGTACATGATTTTAAAATCTTTAAACTTCTTGGCCAAACCGTGTTAACTATTTATGTTTAGTGTTTTCGTTTTTGTACATTTTACTGTCACTCTGTTTTATAGCTTTTAGGATTAAATTGCATTGGCATGTGATCAATGGATTGTGAGACATTAAATTCAATAGGATAATAACAAAAATAAATACAAAAATTCCCTTTGAGACATGTACAATAAATAACAAAATTGCCACTGCTCACAATACCGCCCAATCCATTTCGTTAGAACACATGTTGTAGCACTTATTTACCACCTACGTGTCTTGACTTGTAACAGAAAAGTCTTTTTGACGTATCATGTTACTTATCAATTCGATTGAGTTTTTATTTTTGCTACAATCAAAACTCCACGTTCAGTATTAAATTGGGTTGGTTTAGCACAATTAACACAGCTTCATATTTATCATTCAAAAGTCCGCAAATCCGGCCTCTAATTACGGCTACTGCATAAATACGTAAGTACACATGCCCACGCCCACACCCGCTTTATGTAGTAGATGGTCTAGTTTCAGGAAAACACCAACCATATATGGATGATAAATAGTTGACTTTGTAAATCAAGTTTGCGTAATGGACATATCTAAAGTTTCGCTAATTAGAGTCCACCCGCGAATATATTAAAAAACATACATTCCGTGTACAGGATATTTGGTATCATTAAAAACCCATATACTGAAATAATCTAAAAATTACACACAACAAATATACGAATGTCTGTATTTGCAATTGTAAAGTTTCTCATATTTTATCCACCGCCTCTAAAAGGAGTACAAAATATTGTATTGGCAAGTTGGTTAGCTGTACCAGGTGTTCTTTTAATAAGTGAGTGAAATAGTTCTACATTTAGGTCTCAATTCCCATTTTGTTCAAAAACGAAAAGGAAAAATCTAAAATGTAAATCTATAAGATCACTAATAAAACTACAGTAAAGTTTAAGAATCTTCCATCACAATTACAGTTAAAAATTAAAAAATATTCTAAGATTTCCGTGTTAACTGTATAATTATGTTAGAAGATTCAAACTACAACTGATCACGCAAACAGCTACTAAAAAAAGACCTTTGAAATCGGTTCATCTGTTTTAGAGTTGCTATGCATTTGAAACACTTCTTTTTGCGTTAAAGATTAACAAATTGCTTAATAATTAAATATTTGAAGAATTTTTAATAGGGGTAATTTTTAAATACATTAATGGGACATTAATTATCGAATTAATTTGTACCCACTACATATTTACCTCATACAATGAAGAAAACTTTGTTACTGCTGTCACCTCGTAGTTTAGTAACAAAAGCATTGGCGGGTGAATCCAAAGATCCCGGGTTTGAGTCCCGACGAGGGTGCGACAGCAGTAACAAAACAAATTTTTCCTAATTGTATGAGGTAATCTGTAGTGGGTACAAATTAATTTAATAACTAATATCGCATTGATGTATTTAAATTACCTAATATTTATACTTCATTAGTCAGATAACAGTTCCTTAAATGTAAAACTGTCTTAACTTTAACATCGCCAGTAAATCACAGAGAAAGACGTTTTAGATAATTTGAATGTTAGGTACATTAGGAATAAAATATCCTTCCAAACTGATGAAAAAGGAGAAGAAAGTCCTATTTAAGACGTAAATGTTAATTGGAAAACGTCTAAGAATTTTATGAGATAGTTTGCATGCTTACGCTATTATCTCAGTAATTGCCATTGTATTACTGTCGAGAAATAAATTTTATCACTTGATTGAGTAAAGCGTAAACTTTTATTTTCAATGTGTAAAATGTTTAGATCTAAATTAAATATATGGTTATCTTCTAACACATGTTTTACATAGTTAGAATCGGTTTTTTTGTTTCTATATGATCTAAAATGTTCGTTCAAACGATCATATAGAAACAAAAAAACCGATTCTAACTATGCAAAACATATGTTAGAAAATAACCATATATTTAATTTAGATTTAAACATTTTACACATTGCATATAAAAGTTTAAAACTTACACCATTAGAATCTAAAGAAATTAACAAATATAAAAATACAGACATATTACTTAATGACCAAGTAGATATAAACCCCACACCACTATTAAACACTCTTAGACATCTACTCTTAGGTAGTTTTAAGTAAATTTTGCACTTCTGAAGAAGCCACAGTGTTGGCGAAACACGTGTTAAATTTATTTAATAAATTGTGGGTGTTGTCAATTGTGTATTTATTTCAATATCATTTTTTTATCGTTCGAGACTATTTTTACTGACTTCTCGTACTTTCAGGTTTCTCCTTTGCCTCTAATATGCGGTTCGAATTCGGCAACAGCCTCACCAACTCCTAGTTTACGTCGACCGAGTATCGGTTTTCTTCATCCTTACCATGCCAAATATCCCCGTTTGCATCCACTGTCGTCTCCAGAACAGACGTCAGTGGAAGACGTTTGCGAGGCGAGCCAAGGGAACACCGGTATCGGTGCATCAACATCTTCCAGCACGTCGTCTCTCACTTCAGTCGCAGCGGCTGCTATATCTGGCGTGATATCCCGAAGGACTAGTGATAATTGCGAACCAGAGCGAAGACCTTCTGCTATCACGACCAGATATTCCTTATTTGATGCATTAGATTTGGAATATGCTCTTTTGAAGGCCGCTGCACGTGGAAGTGTTGGACCTTATTCACTTAGTGAAAGTATCCATAAATTGACATTCACGCAAAGTTTGGCATTTCCGGCACTCGCCAGGGGTCTAGCAAGTAAGAGGAAACGTTCCCGAACTGACAGTCGGTCGAGACCTATTAATCCCACGGGAAGCGGTCTTAACACCTTCGCTAAAGTTGTAACCGCTTCTGTCCTAGTGCTAGTGAGTGTTCTAGTATTTGCGGTTGTTTATAAATTCGTAAGGACGTGAGGTTTGCTTTTAGCTCCAGTGGGAGCTACAAAGAATACTGTTGTCCTTAAAGAAGCCAATACGCCGTAACACTTTTTTAATATTCTTATGTTATTTTCTAACAGCATCCTCTCTTTCATTAATCTTCCTGACGAACCAAATACTAAGTGGGCTTACAGATATATTCTGTCTGAATTCAATCGTTACATTATTTATTATTTCTTAGTACACGTATCATCTTTTCCTTTATCTGCCTCAGTGAAATATCATACAGGAGTTCCATTTAACAAAGAAAAGGATAAGGGAAATTTGAAGGTATAATTGTTTATGATTATTATAATACGTTTTGTGATGAATTATGCCATCATATCTATGTAATTGTGATTTAAAATATTCTCATTTTGATACAGCATCAATTTGTTTATCAATCAGTCATCTACCTCATGTTCTTCACATGAATTTCTCTTTTGATATTGTATTGCATGTGATACTACAATAATTGATGGAGAGTAGTGCTTTGAAACATTTTCGAAATTGTTGATTATTAATTAACGACATTTAAATTGCGTCTTTATGTCTTAATATAACAAATATACTTTAAACAAAATAATTTAAATATATAATTGTTAGACTATTAGTTTGATACAATTACATTATCTAGGATATGGGCTCTGAATTCTTCATTAGTATATGAGAGTATCTTTAGTAATACGAAAATTATAAAACATTCTAAATTAAATAGTCTCACCCCTTTATTTCCCTAGTCCTTATTTTCGCCCTTTCAAGACCAAAAGTGAAATGTAATATTTCTGACGCTGACTGAAGAAACATTAAATAAATCTTATAAGTCATAAGATTTGAAAAACTATCTAATAATATAATTATTCGTTGTTTGAATTTAATTATTATAATGTGGCCATTAACACTTTATTAGTATTAGTAATTAAGTATTTATATATTTCTGATGGCATGAAAAGTACTTTTCAAGTTTTGTGATTTTAAAAAACACAAAGTGCCTCGTTCTAGGCAATCATTAGGCAAACATTATCTATGCAGTATCTATGATTTTCATTAGAATTTTTATGATATAATCATTTATAACTTTCTTATAATTTATAGATGTCTATTGTCTCTTTTATTTTACTGAAAGTATCCTAATAACATCGAATGTCTGTTTACCTTTCTATTTACTGTTAACTTAACGTTTAGTACTAAGTCTCCAAGGTATTTACTCACATAATGTTAGGTAAAACACACTGATTTTTATTTCATACGTTATAATATATATGAATGGTACTTTTAATGACGAAATAATATGTTATAATTTTCCAAAAAGTGCAAAATATTTATTTGCTCAAGGTCAGCTTTCACTTACCTTGTATTTTATGTATTTTTTAATACATGTCCAAAAGCAATTCCGTTTTGAGAAAGCACTTATACTGTAGCACACGAAAAAACAATTCATGTAAATTTTTCATCAAATCCACAGTTGTCTGTTATCATGTTAATGTAACAAATCTTTGTACACTCAACAGTATTGTTTTCATATTTATTTTTAATTTTGATATCGAAACAGTTTTTTTCATAATACAAGGGGATAAGATAATATACAATTTATGAAAAATTGTTTACTAGAAACGGAAACAATACAAAAAGTTGGTTCACTCAAGGAATGATGAAAAGTTTGATACTGGTTTGTGATCATTTGCCATAGATCTAATCGTATAGCTTACGTATATTAATCCTAAATTTTTATTTAAGAAAGAAGACGCCGTTAGCTCTTGGTGAAACATAATTAATAATTAAGTAATTAAACACTTAGAGTTGTTTCACAATTTTTTATTAGTACAATCTATACACATTTCGCCTTATTTGGGCATCATCAGGAGTATAAACAGTACACCAAAGCTAAACTATAATGTATAATAACTACATAATCTAATTTTTGAGTCATGAACTATTTCAGGATTTAAGAGGGGGTTGTTTCCAAAATCAAGCTGGTCATTGGTTAAAATTTTATTGTTCAAAATGACTTTTTTTATTTCTAAAATTTCATAATTATCTAAAATTTTTCCACCTCTTTGGCGATTTAATATTTTAGATAATTTAGAAATAAAAAAAGCCATTTTGAACAGTAAAATTTTAACCAATGGCCAACTTGATTTTGGAAACAACCCCCTCTTAAATCCTGAAATAGTTCATGACTGAAAAATTAAATATATACTGTTGTAACATTATAATTTAGCACCGAGCGGCGTGGTCTAGTGTTCTAGATCATTGCTTAGCATTCGGGAGATCACCGATTCGAACCCGGGTCCGGCTGCTCTGATCCAAGTTTTCTGTGGTTTCCTTGGATCATTTAGGAAAATGCTGGACCAGTAATATTCCACAGATAATCTTTCACTTCTCTTCTGTCTTCATTTCGTCAGTTTCATATTTCTTTCCCTAACCACACCACCCACTTATTCCCACGATTCCTGCAAGGAGGCTGAAGAGGGCCTTACGCCCTACCCTGCGGCTTTGCACTCCAGTGTAGATCGGAGGGAATGAAACACAAAAAAGTTTTAAGTTTCTTTACTCCTGATGATGCCCTAATAAGGCGAAATTTACATGGAGTGTACTAATAAAAAATTGTGAAACAACTCCATGTGATTAATTATTAAATTACTAAATTTTTAATAAACTTAGTTATCTACGTGTCTGTTCTATGTGTACGGATTAGAGATGGGCAATGATTGAATAAATCATTCATTTAAACGACTCTTATTAAAAGAATCAGATGAATCGATTCACTGCTTGCTTGCAGTGTAGATCGTTCAAATGAATCGTCATAGAGAATTGTGGAGTCGTGATGAATACGAGACCACTGCCACCACCACAAATTTGCGGTTCCTAAAACCAAAGAACCTCGAACCATTGTCGTTCAAATGAACGAATTGTGAGTATCGATTCCTTATATAAAATTGAATCGTTTAAATCGATTCACCAGAAATAATCGTATTGACCACCTCTAACTAATACAGGCTATTCATTATCTATTTCAAAATAATTTTTTTTCATTTTATACATACATAAGTATACTTTGGTAGTAGATTCTGGTCAACTTTTTCATTATTTTTGTTGGATAGTCAACAATTTGCAATTATTTTTCATATGTTGTGGATTCCTTGCTCCTATGTATAATTACCGGTTTGATAATCAACAAGGATAATTATTCCTTCCTCAGATTGTAAATAGTTCCAAATTAACAAAGGTCAAAAGGATTTGATTGTTGACTAACGGCAGTAATTTTCAGTAGATCAGAATATTGTTATGTACATATGACCAAATATATATGTATAAATGAAATTTAATTGATTACTATAGTTGTAGACACTGTTATAAATATAACGATTAATATTCTCATCCTTTTTGACGTATTGAAATATAAATTTCGACAATCATATGTGCTAGTGCACTTGTTGGTTTTAATTGATTTGTATGTATTATAACGACATTGTGCTTTGCTTGTTATCAAAATAAATTATTTTTGACATTTGTAATATTTTTGAGTCGCTATTTCCCTCCAATTTCCTACTTCTTAATATTTTTTAATATCTTGCCACCTTTTCAGATAAATTTTCATAATATAATGTGCCTATTAGTAGTTTTAGTTTTAATAAAATAATATAAAATACACCCTTTGGACCAATTTATTAAAGATAAAGTAAGGAAATTTTAAAGGGAATTATCTTTATAATAAATACTCTTATTGCAAGTATATTTCTTTTTGCATAGCCGAATATTTACGATTATTTGTTTGTATTTGACATATCATTTATAAAAACCGTTTTTCCCCAATATTCACTGAAGTACTTGTAGTTAGTTAGAAATTCCATATTATTCTGGTTTGTTGAAACATAAAACCAAAATATTTTTCCATTTGTTATCGATCATACTTCCCTCTAGTATTCTTTTATTTGCTCATGTTCTCGTGGATATTTTATTATTAATTACTTAACGTAAACAGATTGACAAATTTCTTAGATAGGCACGCACCTTTCAATATGGCTAAGTAATTTCACTTTATATAAATAAAACACATGATGGTAAAACTTTTCACAAATTATATTTCTTTCCAAGACAATTGTTTCGGTACACTGTACCTTTTTCAAGTGGAGTGTTACACTGACAAAAATACATCTTATACCTATATACACTCAGTGAAAGTGAAGGTTGCTTTAAAATAGTTTTGTTAGTGGTAAAGGATTCTGTTCTAATTGGTCATTTAAAAATAATTCTGAAATTTTGTTTTCGATTTTATTTATTTCTAACGAATCTATAGAGTTTAGTGTTTTTCCATTATTGTAAGTATGTAAAATTGTGTAATCATTGTTGAACTCGTGATTTTCCGACAGTAAATGATTTGCATAATTAGAATTTTATTTATTGTTTTATTAACCTTTAAAATGTTCTCTAATTTTAGTCTTAAATGATCTACCTGTTTGACCTATATAGAACCATATGTTAATTTATAAATGTCTGATTTATTAGCGTTTTTTATCTTAACTTTGTTATTTTTTATAAATTTGCTTAATTTATTTGTGGTCTTAAATGAAAAATATGTTTTTCCTTCTTCAAAATAGATTATAAGCGAGCAGTAGAGTTGCCTATGTACGATAAACTCCAATAATTTTTATTTTTAGTATTACAATTGGGAATGACTAAACTAATGGCTTTTTATTACAATTTTTTATCCAGTATATTATTTATTATTTTTGGATATTAGAAATTATGAATACAATAAACAAATTTCTAATTATGCAAATCATTTACTGTCGGAAAGTCTCAAGTTTAACAATGATTGCAAAATTTTACATACTTATAATAATGGAAAATGAAAACTAAACTCTTTAGGGTCGCTAGAAATAAATAAAATCAAAAACAATATTTCAGAATCCTTTACCACTATTAAAACTATTTTAAAGCAACCACCACTTTCACTGAGTGTATATTGGTATAGGATATATTTTTGTATTTTTGTCAATGTAACATTCCACGTGAAAAAGGTACAATGTACCGAAACAATTGTCGTCGAAAGAAATATAATTTGTAAAATAACTTTTCCATCTTTCGTTTTATTTATACAAAGTGGTTATGAATTTTCACCAAGTAAATGCCGAATCTATTATGTATATGTAAGGTCAGTATAGAAAGTCAGAAAATGAGAAACATTGAAACATACTGTCTGACAGACGTATGCTTTTTTGTCAAGCTACATGATTTCTGAAAAATATTTTAATGAATTCTTTTCCTCCTCGCTGATATCTCCACCTTGACGAAGGCTTTTAGCCGGGTGAGGAGGCTTGAGTACCCTAATCAAACACAAACTTATATAATTTTATTTTATATATTATTATAAAAGTCTGTGACGATGTAGGGTCAGACAAAGAGAGATATCCTGGTTCTCCAAGTTGGGGATTCAAATATCGGATATTGTAAAAGGAAAATGAATATAAAAATATATAAGACAAAGAAAAAGCTGCTTTTTTATGTTTCAAAGGTTTTCATTAAAACTCGACGATCGTTTCGGCAAGCGAAGCCTTTTTCAAGAGTACAAAACGAATACTTAGTACTTATATATTTTTAAAGAATGTTTCATAATTATCCGACCAAACAATCCTTACAAAATGAATATAAACATATATTAGATGAATATACCCCAAAAGTAAATAACATCTTTTATTGAATTGAACTGAAAAAATAATTAGAAAGGCATTTTAAATGGTTTAAAAAAGCACTTTTTTTTGCGAAATAAAAGTTAAAATAATTAAATAAAAGTAAACGTATTTAACCATTTGCCGTTTTCGACAATAAAAGAACTCAATTTTTCAACTAAATGTTTAACCTGTTTAATGTTTATATATTTATTAAAAATGCACAATTTTGTATTACTTCACACTTTATTGTTTTGTATAGATACCTACATTATTAGAATCTTTCACAATGATAGACAAAAATAATTTTAGAGAAAGTTTTAGTTTGCTCCTTATTCGCTTTAAGTAATCAAAATTGTTGTAATCACAAACATCTCAATCAAATAATATTTTATAATAATTAGAAGTAAGTATTAAAATTTCTCCTTCTAAGAGTTGTTTTTATATCTGGTCATTTGTTTTCTAATAATCGTTTATTTAACTATTTACTTCTATGTTCTAATAGATATTTCATTTCAGACTGATACTCTACAATACCGTCAAACTACATTTTTAACAGTTGTTTTCAGCATAGAGCACTTTACCGCTACAATTAATTGAAGAAAGTAAAATCTATTTAAAATAAAAGTTTCGTGAAAACTACTATTATATTAATATTTCTTCTAAATGAGTCTGCGTCGTATTAGAAAACTGAAAATAAAATATAATAAATTAATTATAAATCATGATTGTGTCAATCACGCACATGAAGGCATTCTGTATCCGTTAAGCAGTTGAGGACACCTAAAAAATTAATACAATATACTCAAAATAATTCCAATGAAGATACTCATCCATGAATTTTCCCAAATTCTTAGATAATCTTGTATGAAAATGACAGGAGAAGACATACATTATTAATGAGGGTTTTTTATTTCGTTGAAAATTTGAAAATTTTAACTAAAGCCTGTATTAAAGGAGAAGCTGTTACATCCGGACGGTTACACCGAAATTACTGAAAAAGGAAATTTGAAAATATTGCTATTTCTGTAGATTTCTTGAAGCAAATTTCCAAACAAATAAGGTTTGCAATATACATATAATGATTGTCTTTGCCTATGTATCATGTAACCAGCAAAATATTTATACTTATTAATATCTGTTTGGAACTGAAGGTCATTATGGCCATTGAAATAAGTTAAATATTTCTAAAGTCAACGTATTCCATAAGTATTTCATATTTTCGGGCGTGTTTTGTTTTGGAGCAATAAAATGCTCTAAAGCCTTTATTTTAATTAATCATATTATTCGATAAATTGAGATTCAGAGTTGAGAAGTAATGCATTTTCCGATCCCACCCTTTCATCATCTTTATGACGATTGATCAAAGGTGTGCTATAAACAGGGACATCCAAATCACTGTTACAACCATCTTCGTCACTTCTGTAATCTCTTTGTATTACCGTGCATTCTATAACTGTTTTTTCTTCGCTGATAATACTCTCCTTCGATTCGTCTTCTTCGGTAACAGTTTCCATTCCTGACACTCCTAATGATGGAGACATAGGTGCAGTTGGAGGAGTAATTTTGCCTGTTTTCCCAATCAAATAGTAGGTCATCAGTTGACCTTTTCCTTTCACAGCAACCAACCCCCGTTGTTCAAATTGATAACCAAAATGTTGTAATATCATACAGGTCTCTTCTGTTACCTGTAATAAATGGACATTGTTATTTCTAATTAACCATTTGTTATAATAATAGAGAAATCTTACATCTTTGTTCATAAGCATTGGTATAATAATTTTTACGGTATTCTAAATTTTGGAACATTAATGAGTGTTTATTTTTGAATTTCGTTAGGTCAAAAAATATATAGGGAAGCGTAGGTATAGTGCGGTCTTATTTCTAACAGATTTCCTATTAAGAAATTCTGGTCCCAAAATTGGATATAATTGTTACCACCCGAGAGAGCATTAATTAATCAAATATCAAATAAACAATCCAAGAATAATATCCACACTTACACTCTGATTTAAAAATGTAAGATGTACCTATATTGTAATACTGACCTGGATGCAACCTGCTTTTCCGGTACTCTCCATTCGGGATGCTACATTTACGGTGTTGCCCCAAATGTCGTAATGAGGTTTCCGAGCTCCAATAACCCCAGCTGTGATAGGTCCGTGATTGACTCCCATTTTTAACACAAAGTGGTTGAAACTTTGCTCGTTGATGCTTTGTAAAGCCCTTTTCAGTTCTAGGGCGAATTCGACTAATAGGGCTAAGTGAGACCATCGCACAGTGATGGGGTCATCGGGCTAGAAACAAAAGGAAACAATTAGTAGTTCTGGGCATTACTTGTAGAAACGTCATAATCAAGTTTAAATAAAAGGAAAAAAGTTTCAAAAGAATGTTTAATATTTTCCAGCATAATTGTTCCGTCAAACCATTGGCGTCTTCAAGTGGAAGATAAATATACATAAAATTAACTCAAACAGTCTTTAAATACTACAAGTGGAGAAACAAAATAGTGGGGAGTCAGTAACGACAATTTCAAAATACTAAAAGAATTACCTAAAAGTCAAAACTAAATTTTGCAGAAAGTTTATATATAAATAAATATAATAAATTAAATAGGTTAGTTAACGATCAAATTGATGGATGTGAACAGTTCCCCACTCTTAAACATATTTTCAGAAACTTAAAATCTTCCCACTATTTTGTTTCTCCACTTGTAAGTATATTTTAAGTATACTTACTTATCTTCCTCCTGAGGATGCCAATGTTTGGAAATTATTAGAAGGTATTTTGAAACTTTTGTCCTTTTATTCAAACTTGCTTACAAAAAGAAACGATTACTACAGACTCCAATTTAACTATTTTATCTAACAATAAAGCAATCGAAAAAACCGAGTAAAAAAAGTAAATCCGTACCTTTACTTGACGTGAAGGGTTTAAACCACTGGCTGCCATATAGGTTGAACCGATTGTTTTTATTTTTATAATATCTTGAAATTGGGGTAGTTCCAGCAACTAGAATTCCAATAAAATGTTTAACTTATAAATGTGATTAACATAAATAGGAATGGAAAAATAATCCTTTAGTTTAGTCTTCATGTTCGAACTACCTATGTACATGTACGTTTTCAGTGTAACTGCCTAAATAAGAAATTATTTTTCCCTTACCAATCAATAAAACAAACAGCAATTTATACACCAGATAACTGCTAACTAATGCGCGATGAAACTGTTTTCTTTTCGAAGCTAATTAACAATCGCGATTTTTTTGGGTTAACCTTTCAATTAAAAACAAATTTCACAGAACGACAACATCATTCAAGGAAATATCGTATACCAAACATCAGTTATTTTCATTCTAGTGATTCGGTAGATTGTTTCGAATTTCGAGGGTCTAAAATTGCGAGGGTTTAGGTCAGAAGGGATCAAATAAATCAACAAGATGTAGACTGAAATTTATTGACCACTTTTTATCCGAAACTCCGCCACACGAAAAGAGAAATGATTCACAAAATAAAATATATTTATCTCTTGCGATAGATTTTATAACGTGTAAAATAGGAAAGAAGAAGAAATTTATGTACAAAAATTTTATGAAGTAAAAATAATAGGAAATGATGTATATGACTCTATTTTTGTTTTTGTTTCTCTATTGTACTTAAAATGGAATTTTTTGAAACTTACAGCGTCAAAATCAGATATGACTTCATTTAGGAACCTCAAACATTCCAAACCCTGGTTGTTTACCGTTTCTTCAGAGTAAAAATCTGAAAGAATGAAAAGATATTTATAAAAGTGCTAGTTAAGCTCTACTTTAAGTTAAATATTTAATAACGTTGCTTTAAACAATTAATTCTTTTTGTTGTAGTTATAGAAATATAGTGATCATTAATTCACTACTGCTAAGCTACATTGAAGGATAGTTTTAAAGAGGAGTATTTGACAACTTTTATAATAGTTAAACAAAGCAGATATTACCGCAGGAAATGTAAAATTATTGTAATAGTAATTATTTATTATAGAGAGTTTTCAGGAAACTTTCACTGTTTTTTAACATAATTTTTGTCTAGTTTTATAAGTGTAACATAAAACAATTGACTTTTTGAAATTCTACTACTTCTTATTTATTTAGAGAAACAGCATCTTAAATTGTAAACGATGAAACAAATTGTTTTTGTTTGAATCCCCATTTTTAATAGATTTAACCTTTGGTTTATCTTCCTTAATTTTTTTTACATTAAAAAACAATATGTCGCTTGATTGTAGGTGCAATTATTATTAAATATACGACTTTTGAGACAATTTATTCAGAATTAAACTTCAAGGAAGTGGGATCTCTGTAACAGTAATAATTTTAATAAAGAAAATTTAGTTCTTTGTCAGAAATTCATCAAAATTGTGGATGTAGATCGTGATTTTGAACTAATTAGTTGTAATCAGCACACTATACATACTATAGATAAATTACTGATCAAACCGAAGTTGTTCCATAAACAGAGGTTGATATAGTATCGTATTATGGACAGTACATCGGCATCTACTGATATTTACTGCTAACTGTGGTTTGTCATATGTTTGAAAAGGTTCTTACTGAATTTATATTCTTTAGGAATTCTATTGTTTTGGTTTCTACTTTGTGACCAATCATAATTATTATAATAAATAAAACACAATTACTTTGCACTGGCACTAAATTTATTTTTAACTGCAGTATATCACTGTTGATAATGATTTTGTAAGTTGAAACATGTCCAGTTAAAAATAAATTTAGTGCCAGTGCAAAGTAATTGTGTTTTATTTATTATAATTACTGAATTTAGTTTGTTAAGTAGACATCTAAAGCCTTTCTAATGCTAATGTAAGATAAAAAAAATAGTGGCATTCTCTCTATTAAAAGTTTTGTAACGCTCGTATTTGACAAGCACAGCTGGTCATCTACCGCAAATACATAAAACAAAAAGAGGTAGATGATGTATCTTCATTTTATATTTCTTTCTATTAATATAACTCATTTCCGATTGCTTATCTGCCTATTTTAATTCTATTATTTCTATGCTTGTCAAACATATTAACTAGAATGAGCTACTATAAAAGTATGGTGTCAAGGGATAGGTTTTATAATATACGGCATACAATTCTCACCAGAAAAATTAGGCATTGAGGCAAAAAGGACTCCGACTTCCGCGTAACTTTGCGAGTAGAGTTCGTCGTACGATCGTTTCCGGTTACCCATAAAATGAGCTGCCACGTGTGGGGGTAAAACGTTGTATACTAAGGCTTCGTTACGACGCCTCATGTCAGCGGCTGTTTCCTTTTGACGTTCCACCTCGGATCTCCATAAAAATAAAACCCTTGCCACTTGCTCCGTCTAAAGAAAATACTTTATATGCATTCGGTTTTATGTAAGGAAATTTTAAATAATTTTTCAAGTACTTTATGGTACTTAGATGTGCGTTACAATTTGTCAGACCTTTATTTAGTTAGACGCGTATTTTGCAATTCATTTTCCATCAACATCATCTTTTAAACTTTGCACATCTCTTCAATTTAAAAAATTTAATATACTGTAGTACTTATTGATTTACGGAAAGCTAATTTTTACAATAATTTGATGTTATTTATTATTCTCATGTACGGTACCACTATATTACGTGATTAACGAATAAAAATTCAATAAAACAATTTATTTCTACGGTATTGCAATATTCTTCCTATTCCTTGGAACTGTATCTGCCTTTTCATTTGAAAACAATTTTTGAGGAACGCGACAGCTACAAAAGCTTTCTTTCATGTTTTCTTTCCGACGGAGGTCCTCTATAGTATCAGCAATGTAGAAGTAAGATCCTTCTAAATTGATATCTGAAGAAACGGGGTCACAAAAGTACTTTTTAGCGAAATATTTACCTTAAGTGATAAAAAAACTATGGAAATGGTTATTGTTTTTAAAAACTAAAATTGGGTGTGGTATAATAACGTGAAGAAAAAGAAAATATCTATTAATTATTTATACCGTCAGTGAATTTTGCTTTTATTTGTAAAGTACTCAAATTTCTGTAAATTTAGAACAATCTGAAAAGAAATACCTAATTAGTACTTATACCGTAATAATAAATAACAATATTAACATAATTAATAAATTTGCAAAACGTTTACAGTTATTAGCTGCATTTTGCATCTAATAATGGTAATGGTAAATAAATATGTTTGTTATTTTCTAATTTAAAATGTTTTTTTAACCTTTACGTGGAATAGTTCGAAAGATATTGTTAAAATCATCGTGTAACTTTTCATCTAGAAAAATCACCGAAGATTTCCGGAAAACAAGAAAAAACATTGTTATTATAAAATCTGATACTTAAAATCATTTTTTCAGAAACGTTATCCAGCAAATAATTACAAATAATAGGTAATAGAAAACGAGATAAACAATTTATCTTGATTGAGCTCTAATTTGTTTGGTATATTCAATTTAATAATCTTCATTAACTCACTAGTTTATCACATTAAGGGTCGATTTACGTCTGTGGTTAATCGAATTTTTACTAAGTTAAGTACATTCCAGTCGTAAATAGCTATTTACTAAGGGTAATATACCATTTTCCTTCTTTATTCGTGACATAACCTAGCCAATAAAAACAGTAAAATTGATGATATGGACGTATAAATTTGTATTGAATAATGATACCGTATCCAAACCTCCGACTATTATAGTTCCATTTTTGTAATGATTTTAAACAAATTTTTATTATGTACAATCACGGAATAATAAAGTAAATCCATTTTTCCAGATTTTGCCAGTAATGGTCGGTTTACTGGTGTGTAAGTTTCGAGTCGTTCGCAAACCGAAACAATTCTGCGCATTAAAACCAATTTAAATACAATTAATCCGTTCTCCCACCCTACAAACATACTATTTGTTGATTTTCCTATAAATTATGGCATACACTGATGATAGAGGAGGATGGGAAATATGAGTACTCATTTGAAAGAGAATCCCACTCCATAATAACTTTGGGCAACTGTGTAGGTGTTTACCAGTGTCTTTATATTTGTCTTTTTAATTCTGAGATAATTTTCGGAAAGTGGGACATAACATTGTAATTTCAAATGCAACACCGCGTTGCTAAAGCTATGTTTGTGCGTTCGGGCACCTGGGCGTTGTACTCGGGTCGAGTCAAAATTTGTTTGGAAATTGTGTTCGTGGGCGTATTTATTCATCACTGGAGGCGTTTGTGACCCAAGCCACCACTGTAATACGTTCGTAAGGCGTAACTACAAAGACGCCTAGATCTTATTCTTCAAATGTTGATATATTCTTACTGAAAAGGAAACACTAAATAAAACTCAATTTGATTTTTCCACTGTTTATTTTCAATCTTGACAATTGTTTCACCCTACAGGGGCATCTTCAGAAAACAACTTTAGATAACTATTCTAAATTTATACTAGTCTTAGAGTTAATTGGAGGGGTAAATTCTACTATTTTATTTAGTATTGAGGATTTATAAACGTTTTCAATTTCATTTAAAGTTAATTCTCTATTTTGGTTTATCTACTTTTTGATGCAAAATAGAAAATTAACCTTAAATGAAATAGAAAACTTTTATGAATCCACAATACTAAATAAAATAGCAGAATGTACCTCCTCCAATTAACCCTAACACTAGTATAAATTTAGAACAGTTATCTAACGTAACCAGTTGTCTTCTGAAGATGCCCTTGTAGAGTGAAACAATTGTCAAGATTTAAAATAAACAGTGGAAAAATCAAATTGAGTTTTAATAAGTGTTTCCTTTAACGTGTTTTTCCATAAAGTAAAGGCCGAAACAATAGGTTATTTTCTTACTGGCTCACGATATTATCCATTGACAGAAATCTTGGAGCAAATCTGATTTTTTTCGTAAATTTTCATGAAAGTAACAGTTCATAAGATCAAGACCAATTGTGTAGCACTAAAGTCATTTTTGGCGTTAAACGTAAACACATCAAATAATAATTTTTTAATAAATTCAATAGTATCTGGTATTTTATGGATTTATTCAACGACCCCTCCCTCGCACGAATTTAATATATAATACAACAGAAACTTACGTGTCTGGCTAGAAGAACGAGGGTGAAAGTTGCCGTAACTAATAACGCCGACAGGGCAAATTTATTCCTCATAAAACTGAAAAAGAACATTACCACATCAAAATTACCCAACAGTAGATACGATAAGATAACTTACTTAGGCCAATCTCTTCGTAATTCTGCACAATTAAAGGCATTGCTTAACACTAGCATATTTACAACGCAATGTAATGAAGTTATCAGAGCCATTATCACAGCCTTGCATAGATACGACAAAGATGCTGGCAAGGAGGTGGCTATCAGGATAAGTACAGCGAAATAACTGAAATACGATGGGTACATGCATGACCTGTCAGTCTCTTCAGGGATTATCACGCAGTTCTCGTTCCAAGGACGAACGAGCGAACAGGATAACTGAAGGTATTAAGTAAACATTATTTAAATAACTTGACTGTATTCCTCAAATAATGAAATTACCGAGTCTATTATATTCACTGTTGTTAACAATGCAATACATACTAAAGATAATATTTGTTTCATTAGCATCGAGTCTGAAAATCTGTTGAAACATTTCGTGAACTCCCCACAGAGTGGCTATAAGTTAAAGTAAAAATTAGGGTTGATATTTTAATTTGAAGTTATTTCGTTTTATAGCATTACCTTTGGTAGAAAATCAACCAATGATATTCCTGATATCACCATAAACACTATATCACCAATAATAAAAGAAAGAAAGTTCATTGTTCTCCTACAATAAGGAAATTTAAGTTCATAAAGTAATAAAAATTTGATGTTGAGTTTAGACTTTCACCGCCAGTGTCTAAAGCATATGCTCAATTAGAAGGAACACTAAAAATATGAAAAATCCATTTTTTTATTCTCAGAGCTTATACAACCGTTACAAATTCAAACAATTACGTATTCGTATTAGAGAAATTACCAAAAAACACTATACGTATTGTATATTTAGTTTATGTCAACATTGATCTGTAAATCCAATAAGCAGTTTTTTATCTGATATTGAGATATACTTTATAATCTTTAAACTGATATATCTTCTCGATTTTTTAGCGACATATCCACAAACATATTGTCAAAACTATGTTGCATCTTCTTCCAGGAAAAACACCAAAGCTTTCAGAAAGTCTGCGTTTTTCTTTCGCAGCATTTAAAGGAAACAAGGGAAATCATCTTAGGATTTCGTACCACAATAAAAGGTGTGCTTTTCTTAATAGCTGATATGTGTAATTTAAAATAGGTTCCTTTTAATTTAACGAACTTTATGTAGGTATTTTGGACGTTGTTTAGATAAAAAGCTAATAGCCATAAAATTTAGTTTTACCTTGGAAGAACAATGAATTGAGCTATTCCCGTCGCCAATCTTACAACCAAAAATGATTGCAAGGTAACGCTTGAAAATGTTTCCATGTGATGATGATACGCTTTGTCGATTTCGGGGTTAATGAAACTTAGGGTAATAAATTTGGTGTTCTTTGCTAACTCTCTGAAAGGAAATTTCGATGCAGATTAAGTATTTAATATCATAAAAAAGTTCTCCCGAAACTAAAATCCTGTTCTTCTCTTTTTTATGTTCAAAGCACTTATTATTACTTACTTATGACCATCTCGACTAACAAGTTCTTTTTTTAATCTATTTTTGAAATCTTCAGAACCTTCCCTTTTTCGACTGAGACCTAAATGTGTATTGTCCTACAAAATAGAGCTATTAATTGAATATACACGACATTCGCCCTTCAACTGTAATATAATTTAAACAAATATTTAAGTCTTAGCTTTAACGTAAAGTTTCAAAACAGATATGAACATTTACCGTTGCATCTTCCTGTGTTTCGGATGCCAAATCAGCAATAACACAACTATCTTCGTCAGCAATTATTTTTCCTCCGTTTTGAATTTCTGATTTAACATCGAGTTGAAACTGAAAGTGATTTTATCAAACTGTATCAGAAAGTTATTAACAATAAGACTATTTATATTTACGTATATGTAAATTGGATTTACTATTGACACAACCAATACACTTAGTTATACTTATATCATCAGTGGTTTTCGATTTTTGTTAGATAATACTTTCTGAATTATAGTATTTCAAAAATTTAAAACATCACAGTTTCATAATTTTCGATACCATAAAAAGTATAAATTTTTACAAATAACTTTCTTGTGTGCTTATAAAATTCTTTTTAAAGTGTTTCTCCACCAGATTTTATATCTTTTTTAATAAACTGTTTTATCTAAATTCTCTTTTTTGTGATTAACTAAGTAAATAACAAGGAAATTTTCAATTTTATACAGTTTTTTTATTTCCAACCTAGTTTCAATAATGATTCTGTTTAACAGTAATCCTGTTCTGTTTATGGGCTGTATAGAAGATAATTGACAGTGCTTAATACTGTTATAGTTACTGTTTTTGCGACAAATTTGATATCATATTCAGCCTAGGGATTTTATACATTGATTGGCTAACAGCTTCGGTGTTATTAATAAAATAAATTCTCTTTTCAATTATGAAGCAACTTTTGCATACTACGCCAGAAGGACTCCATTATCGATCGCTCTTGCATGGTAAGAAGGAAAAACAACGTTGTAATTTAAAAAATGGTAAATAACTTATAGGTAGTAGTAGAAGTAGTAAGCATACTGAATCTTTTAATCCTTTTTCTTCGAAATTCAACACATTCAGATGCGTTTATAAATACAATAAAAACCTTTAATCAGATTTTTTTTAATTAAATTGTGTAAAAAAAGAGTTGTTTACTACATTCTTTAATCTACTGATGTTTTTCGTATTTTTTCAAACTTATCTCTCCTTAAATCAAAATCGTCAACTGTTACCCACAACTATTTCGAAATTTCCGAAGATAACTTGATAACATAGAATATTCAAAATGCTCTGGGACTGAGCCATAAAACTGATGGGTATTTCTTTTTCTCATTCAGGAATAGCAAACCTTCCAGGAATGATAATAAAATTATAATAGCTAAGTAATCGATAAGTACGTAGACGAGTTTCCAAGGACACTGAATTTATTTACCTATGTAGAAACTCAATAAAAATAATTTGTGTTTAGTATCGAAATATTATGGGAATTCTGTTGAAAATATTTTTTTGTTATATATATATTATATTTACTGTCATTTGATTATATCAGGTAGCTGATTATTTAAACTATGATATTGCCCATGTTACAACGAAAATGGCAGAGGTCTCTTTATTTTAACTATGAGTATGTTAGGTAGTTTTGACGCAAAATAAAATTACAACATTCAATAGACTTGCTGTTTTTGATGAAATTTGAGATCCTGTTTTGTTGACTTACGGGTTTTAAAACTCTGACGATGAAGTAGGTCTTTAATCCAGCTATTCGTAAAGCTTCCTCTCGTTTTTCGCCATAGGCAGGTTCAATTTCGAACTCTCCGTTCAGAAAAGATAAAGTAGTCGCAGAAATATGAACTCGTCTGTAAATAGACATAAAGCTATTCAATGTTTGAGGTATTAGGTACGTGTACTATAGCGCACAAGATAATAAACTCCTTTTACAGCAAAGCAAATAGATACAACGTCGAATTTCATTTAACAAGATGAGAGATACAGCCTTTTCAGCGTGGAAGGTATAACGTTTTTTTTTTTCGGAAACTTCTTTAACTAATAAAAAAATTCATTACAACTTTTTCTCTTCGTTGTATCTGACATAAAAAAACAGCTCATGAAGTACCTACATATAATGTATATTTTACTTTCTGCTTTGCTCGTATCTTCGAAGCAAAAAACGGAAATTAAGCTTCCTACACGAATGGTTTTTAGAAATGATAAAAACTTAAATAAAACTACATAATGAATATGCGTTATATTTAAAATGACTTTAACTGCAGAATTTTACAAATATGGAAGGAACTAGGAAGAGTTTGATGGATGAGAACACTGTTGGAAGGCCTTTGCAGCTTTTTTGTTTCATTCCCACCAGCTACTCGTGCTGGTGGGTGGGCAGTCCCTCCGACCTACACTGTAGTGCAAAGCCGGAGGGTAGGGCGTAAAGCCCTCTTCAGCCTCCTTGCAGGAATTGTGGGTGGATAGTGTGGTTAGGGAGAGAAAGATGAGACGTACGAAATGAAGACAGAAGAGAAGTGAAAGACTATCTGTGGAATATTATTGCTCCAGCATTTGCCTAAGTAATCCAAAGAAACCACAGAAAACTTGTACCAGAGCAGCCGGACCCGGGTTCGAACCGGTGACCTCCCGAATGCTAAGCAATGATCTAGAGCACTAGACTACGCCGCTCGGTCACTGTTCTGTACACCTCACAACCATAAATAGTTGTTCTATTCATAAACACTTAAGCAAACCTAATATTAAGATTATTATTACATTTACTGTCTGCCATTAAGTTTATAAGAAGCTCTATGAAAACTGAGCCTAATGTTAACGCACGCTCCGGGTATTTTTGAAAGTCCGTCTATCATAAAGTTAAATAGCACTAGATTTAATTTTGCCTCCTAGGTCAATGGCATTGCCTGGACGGGACATCAACATTCATAGAAGCAAGGGGGCGTTTTCATCCCCATATAAATTTTAATCATCCAATGGTCTTATTTAACAGTTTTAAGTAACGCCTACTAATCTTCAGCGTTATTAGTATTTATACCCTAGACAGACAGCAATTTTTATATTATTAATACAATACATTCCACATTTAAACATTCCTAATCATATTAAAACAGTAAATTTCATATTCAAACATTCAAACAACTCATAATCATAATCAATACAATTCAACACTCAATCATTCCATCCTTCATACAACAATCATTTTAAACATTTATACAAAAAACATTTCAAACATAGTAGCATCGCATTTATTGCAAATATCAGTGTAGTTTTAGTTGTTATTAATTAATTAAAAGTTGAAAGGCAGTTTGACTCTCATCAATTTGAACTACTCTAGTGTGAGAAATAACACTAGAAGTGTGAACAATTAAGTTTGCACATTTTACACCCACAAAAAGGGTGAATGAAACACGTGTCCGCTCAATAAAATTTGTTGTGGTAAATTGGGGCGAATCTTTCTTTTTCTTGAACAGCTGTTGTTTTTTGGACAGGAACGTCATCGTAAAATTTGATTTCCTTTTTGATAGCGTAATCAGACAAAATGGATTTATCCGCTGCTTAACGATGGAGGATAAAGGAGAAGGTTAATTATAAATACTCGTTCTTTAAATTTATGGAGATTATATTTAATGGTAAATATGTTCTCAAATGATGCTGAGATCTTTAATAAAAATACCGGTGGTTATTCACGTAAAGTTAGTGTTGTAAGATATTGTATAATTTACTGCTGCATCATTTCTTTGTCATTCTGTAATACTCTTCCGTTTTTTATGAGAATACAAGCAGCCAGTTGGAAAAATAAAATAAATACTTTTTTCCGTTAGTTGATGATTTTGATAAATTACTTTCAATTATCGCCCTGAAATCAATTCCTTCCAGAAAGAAAAGGTATAAGCACAGAAGGGTAGAAGTTAAGTGTTTTATTGTTCGATACGTAAACAATTTTGTTTACATTTCCACATCTTCAGCATCTTTCAATCTTCAATATAATTCTTCTTGGTTTTTCTTTCGATAAAACTTGACTGTATAAACGTAACAAAGAATTAACAGCACAGTTTTCATACAAAGGCTTTTCCGAAAACAATAAGTTTTAATTGACATTGGTACTTTTCACG
The DNA here is from genome assembly GCA_963921985.1 of Agrilus biguttatus. Taxonomy (NCBI): domain Eukaryota; kingdom Metazoa; phylum Arthropoda; class Insecta; order Coleoptera; family Buprestidae; genus Agrilus; species Agrilus biguttatus. The sequence goes on from OY998117.1 coordinate 35,686,962, forward strand.
TTGGTCGACGTTTTCATAACATTACTGTCCTTTTAAATACATATTAAACTTTTGTTTTTTTTCCTTGTCAGTAATCGAGAATCCTAGCAGTTCAGAAGTAAAATTCTTTTTAAATAGCATTACCAAAGTTTAATTAAATTAATAATTTTAAAGTTAAAGGTTAAAAGGCTTTCAGAGTTCTGAATAACGGCTACAAACTATACAAACAATTTTGTGCCAATTAAATTTATCACTCCACCTAATTTCAATAGAACCATTACCAAAGTTATATTCTAAATTGAATACTATAGGGAATGTATATAACATAATTAAGTCCAAAACAAATGTCTTTCGAAAGTTTTTGATTTTGGAATAAAATAATAATTAAAATCATGACAGTATTTAGTATCGAATAATTCACTAACTAAACATGTTTTCCATTGGGCAGATATGTGGATGATGTTTTTTAAATTGGGACCGGAGAAAAAGACGAAATACAATTCTTTTTAAATTTTGTCAATTCTATCTATCCTAGTATTAAATTTACCTTAGAAATTGAAAAGTGTAACTCCTTAAATTTTTAGATATTATCATTTCTAGAACACATAATTCTTTAAACTTTGATATTTATAGAAAACCGACATTTGCAGACACCCTAATGCAGTGATTCTCAACCTTTTTTTTGTTGCGGCACATATTTAACGATTTCAAAATTTGGCGGCACACAAAGAAAAAGATAAAAATTATTTACTTACTACAACGCACTGCATAAATAGTTTATGACAAAAATTTTAAATATACGAAATAAACTAATATATATATACAATAATAACTAAACGTTTATTAAGGGATTAATTACAAGCTAATAATAAAAATATTTTTAATGCGAAATTTGAGCTTGATGTTTTTTGATAATTTCATTTATATTTGGTCGTAAAAATGACAATTCTACTCTCATATCGTCTTCTACATTTAACAATCTTGATCTTTTTTTAGTTTTAATGTTGGCTAATGCTGAAAATCCGAATTCACACAAATAAGATGTGGAAAATTGTAATAATATGTTTAAAGCTTTTTTGGCTATCATTGGATAATCGCATCTGATGTTAATCCAAAATGAATTAATTGATTCTTCTGAATGTTTTAAAATTAAATCTCGATTATTGGAAAGCAAAATGAGTTCTTCCTCTTCATTCAAAGTTAAGTCAAATACAGAAGTATCCGTTATGAGAAATGGATTACGAACCCAATCAAATTTCTTAATATCTAATTTTGGGAAATAATGAATAATTCTCTCCTCTAATGTTGTCAAATAATCAACAACAATTAATTTAATAGTTTTATAACTGTCTTTAGGGACTGACTCAAACTTTTCTAAATTGCCTTCCTGAGCTTTATTTTTCAATAAAGTTATTAATGTGGATTTAAATATATATTCATGTTAAAAATATTTTTCTTTTTAAATGATTGTGAGAAAAACTAATTTGTAGGCACAATAAAACTCGTAATTTCAAAGTAACTTTTCTTTACTGACTGACCATAGTTAAAAACTCTACTATTCTCTATTACTCCTAGTCTTTCACATCCACAGAGTAGCAACGTCACTCCAATGTCGCCGACACCAAAGATTGCGCTTCGTAATCTCGATCTGTATAAAATGTTGCCAACATGATATAATTTAATAATATTAACATTATTATATATTTGCAAAATTTGGCGGCACACTTTTGAAATGTGGCGGCACACAAAAGTGCCGCGGCACAGTGGTTGAGAATCACTGCCCTAATGCATGCCAATTCTAACAAATCCATTAACATCAAATTAAGCTCATTTAACAGTTTTTTTCATCATTTGCTTACTATACCTTTAAATAAAACCAGTTTTTAAAAAGAAGTATCCATTTTAAAAAATCTTGCCAAAAATAATGGATACGATGAAGAAAGGTTGATCAATAAAAAACAGAAAAAGTCAATTCTCCGGAAACTATACTCAGGTTCAAATCCAGAAAACATCCAGTCTAACAAAACTTACTGTTACATAAATTATGTACCTAACATACCTGATAAAATTTGCTATAAGTTAAAACAACTTGATTTATCTGTTATCTCGGTAAATAAAAATAATTTAACAAATCTGCTCGTAAACAACAAAGAGAAAATAAATAAACTTGAAAAAAGTGGTGTATACCAAATCAAATGTAACAATTGTGAAGCTTTCTATATTGGGCAGACTGGACGGGCTCTTAAAAAACGCGTAGATGAACATGAAAAGTCTATTAAAAAAATGGCGACAAATGTACCGGTATAGCCCACCATTGCATAACAGTGAGACATTCGTTAGATACCAGTACCGTAAAACTTATACACAACCAAAATAAAGGTAAACTATCTAGAAATCTTAGAAATAAACGACCTACTCATTACGAACGATCAAACAGATTTTGGGGTTTCCCCTCTATTAAAAGCGACACAATTGTTAATAAACAACGTAAATAGATTGTAAATACATTATATACCTTTAGTCCTAAACTCTTCGATAATGGTGTAACTACCGAAACACGTGTCAGAGATTTTCTAATATATGTTGTGAAACCTACCAAGTGTGTTTTGTTTTAATAATTTCATTATTTAAATATATTTCACCAAGTGCCCAGCGAAATATCACTCACTACTAGTATTTAGTATCTCCCAAGAATTGATTGCGTAACATGATTATTATAATAAATAAATTTTCTTAAATTTAAAATGCATTTTCAAACCGAATTAATGATCAATAAATGCATAAAAAGCCTGAAGCTATTCTTTATATTTTTTAAGAACAATTACATTACACGGACAACATCAAAAATTGAATATAGCACGTTATTATTTATATTTACAACCGTAACCGAGTTCGTGACAGTTTCTAAAAGTAAGGGCATCTTTTAACTAAACTAAGCGTGACCAAAATAAATGACATGTATTTTTCATTCCCTCAAAAGAATATAGTAGCACCGGCTAAAAACTGCCCATGCTTCAACATTTAGGTCAAATCTTACTTTTTACTCCTTTCCAAAAGAGAAAAAACAAAAGTTAATATTAATGTGAATTTTAATATAACTAGGTATACTTATATAAATATTAAAGACAAAGTTTTTAAAATCGGTATTTCATGTCATTTACGAAATTAATTAATTTATTAAATTTGTAAAAATATTATTTCTTTCTTCCTGAGTTACATTGGATATACAAAAAGTTAACAATTAAAATAATTTTAAAACTGTGGCCCATTATTAACTTGATTAACCATTAGTCTTATTGTCCTCAGAATAAAACTTACTTTTTTTTTTGTTTTTCTAACTTTGATGTGTAGTTGTAGAAGCGTCCAAGGGCACAATCAGTAGCATTTAATTGAATGAAAATTAAATTTTCTTGTTCAACTCCAGACGCTTCCTTGACTTTAAATTGGTTTGTAAGACTGAAATTACGTCAATGACGGAGGACACAAATATAAACGAGATAAGACAATTTAGAGAAAATTGTATGACTTAACAAATTGAAACGTAATCATGTCCATCGACTACTTAATAAGAAATAAATTCATAACTGAAATTAATACCTGTTGATTAATTTAATCATGATCTCAACATCTATTTAGAAAATAAAAATATAAGAAAAGCTTAAACAGAATATAATTATATTACGATTAGTTAGTTTCATAATTGCCCAAGGGCAAGTAGGGTTAAGGTTATTTATGTCGAAAAAAATTGTTTGGGTTTTTTTAGTATTTTTGTACATGGTAAAGGTATTAACAGCTTGTCTTCAAAACTGGTGCAAACTTTTTTAAGAAACCTTTTACTAAAATTATTTTTATACTTAATTTATGGGAGCGTTACTCTGCTATAGCTATTATTTTCTTAAGTTCCTACTAAACTAAGAACCAAAAGTTTTATGATTCTTATCATTTTACGATTATTTATGTTAACACAAAACGTTTCGACGAACTTAATATTCGAAATCGTTTGGTCCCTTGAAATATAACTTTGAGATAACATTTTGACGTAGATTCTCCATTAAGATAAAAGACATCGGTTTATATTTTATATAAGGTTGTTGTTTATTCAAAATAAGGGATGTTCATTGTTCATGCCTGAATGGTTATGAATGTAAAGAATAATAAAGGAAAATATAACTAAAAGCATATGAAAATCTAACAGATTAGCAACAAATTTTATTTACGCAAAAAGAAGTAATACAATAATACAAAAATAAACTGTTTTATATACCAACATAACTATAACAATAATGCTAATTATTCATTAAAAATAAGTAAATAAAATGTGAGATAAATTGAGATCTACATAAATATAGTATAAATAAAATAATAGAAGCAATTTAAGAAGCAAAAACTGAAAGAATGAAAAATTGTTAGAAGGACAAAAAATTGATTGAACTTCTCTGCAATAAAGACTTTCCATGTGTTATAATAAGTTGAATAATCTTGAATGTTACGAAATAATCTTTTGTATGCAGAAAAATTTGAATTTTCACGGTTGAATTTGAACAGCTGTAGGTGTAGGTATAGAAAATTCTGCTACAACGATTAATCTTCCTTTGTGTAGTTGCTATACGTACGTAACATTTTTTCGAAATGTTAACGAGCTGACTCAGCAAACTAATGATGAATTCCCATTCATTTGTGATACTTGTAATGTTAATCATATAGGTCTTTGGAAAGTAAATACTAAATCTGAACCTAATTATAGCGGAGGGCAGATGAATACATGCTAATTAATTGAGTAAAAACACTTGAATATATTTGTCAGGCTACCTGGACAAACAGATTGTAAACAATATATCAAACACAGAATTACAGATGGCTTTAGGTACAATTTTAGTACATTAATGTCTTCTTGATCAGGATTGTGTCGAAACCTTCAGACGTGGATCACTATTTTAAACTCTTTGGTTCTCATTAGGACAGAACAGCTCCGACAGAACCCATTATGCAGCTTTCAATGAAACACACAACACAGCAGAAATTACTGACGGAGCTATTTACGGCGTGCCGATGAGAACCAATGAGTCCGAAATCGCAATCCATGTCTCACAGTTTCGACAGAATGCTGACCGAGAACACATTTTTGTTTTATTTGGGTACGTGCTTTTATGTAGATAGCTACGCTATGGGATTAGTTTAACTAGAGCATTGAATGCATACGTAAGTATTATCATCCCCTTATTTTTTGTTTTACCAATAGAAATGATAGGGGCAAGTGAACTGTCCACATGGGTTGGATTTAAAAGTGTTTAGTGTAAAATGACGTATATATAGCAAAAGTTTCCAATTGAAATTAAAATGAAATAAAAATTCAAACTACAGTTTCTATTTAAATTGGTAAACTCAAACAGATTTCGTATTATAATATTTTATTCGTGGGAAAGCATCGTCATGATCCCTATTTTGCGAGGACCATGAAAATATATATAATAGATAATAAATCGTTAGATAGAAATTGATAGATACATTGTGGATCAGCCAGAATGTATTACCTATAGCTCGGACACAAAATAACCGATGATAATACTCATGTATTTAGTGCGTTAGTTTGGCAAGTCAATACTCTTATTAGAAAAGGACCTTTTTGAAACTACTTTTCATAATATTAATACGAGGATGGATCAAATATAAACGAGCTTTTGTTCATAAAACATTCATTTTAAAAAGTTTCACAAAAACACAAATTACTATTTTACGACACATGTTTGTATATACATTTTCCTCAACGCATTGGTAGTTTTTTCATCCCGTTTTCATAAAAAAACAGAGCGGGTGTCTATCCAGTTGCGCACAAATGCCTCCACCTGTTCATTGGTTTGAAATCTCTCGCCTCCTAATGATTCTTTGAGGGGCCCAAACATGTAAAAATCACAAAGGGATAGGTCTGGGATATATGGAGGGTGTTCCAGCTGAGTTCAGTGCATTTTACCGATTTGGGCCTGCGTTAAAGCTGTGGTATAAGGCCTAGCGTTATCGTGCAACAGTAACACGTCACGAATGGGGTGTGTCCTCCTTTTTTGGCGATAAGCAAGTTTTACCTGACTGAGAAGTCACAGACTGTAGTAGACTGCATTAGTGGTTATTCGCTCGTGCAAAAAATCTACCAACAGTACCTCTCTCCAGTCCAAAGAAACCGTGGCTAAAGCTTTGCCTGCAAACAGAGGTGTTTTCGGCTTCACTGGATTTGATTAATCTTTGAGCCGCCACTCCATACTTGCTCGTTTTGATGTTAGAGTGTAATGGTGTACCCACGTCTCATAGCAGATTACAATTTTGTGCAAAAAGATTCACCTTCCTCTCTAAATCGAGTGAGAAGCGGCTGAGAGGTGCGAACTCGAGCAGCTTCTTGATCGTCACCCAGCAACTTTGGAACCCAACGAGCTGAAGTTTTTCGTTATGATTGTGTAGACACTCCCATAGCTGATGCCGAGTTCACCAGATATCTGAAGCACAGTGGCGTGGCGTGGCAGTCCCTTTCAGTAAGGTTTCTAACGCGTGCAATTTTAACCGGCGAAATTCTGCTGCGCGGACGATGCGGATGATTTACATTTTTACATTCGGCACGATTACACCCATCGCTAAATTCTTTGCAGCAAACTTTTACACGTGGCCACGAAAGCGTTTCATTTCCGAATTGTGCTTAAAATCTGCGAAAAATTACAGATAGTTTCACGTTTTCACGTAATAATAATTCGTTGCGCAACACCTCTTTCTCACTCATTATGATAGCTATTATCCAAGCGAACGCAGCAATACGCCGCGTCGTTTCCGTGCCACCTAATATCTCTACTTCAACTTCCTAACGCCCGGATTTGCCTTGAACAACTATTCGGCGCGCAATTTAAAAAGGCTCATTTATATTTGATCCACCCTCGTATTTGATACATTCAAGCCTACATAACTACAACTGATACTGCCAAAAAAATTGTCTAGATTTATAATTATAAAACATATATGTAAGTGTTTTTATTCAATTAATTAGTGAAATTAGATAAATTAAAAAGAGATTCACGCCAATCACCATTATTACTTTTCACACACTGTGATTATGAGCATTATCAACGCGAAACCATAATGCCCATAATCGGAGTGGATGAAACCACAGTCTCCATTTTTATTTTTAAGTAGTTAAATTGTTTCATGAAATGCCAACCTATTTCTAAAACAAAACATAAAAATGATTTTTAAAAAACGGTCAATAATTGCAAGACAAATTAAAATGAAATTTCAGTCCAATAATCGGCTACGATCACGTAAAGCTCTTGAATTTCGCCAAGATAGATCAAGAACACAGTAAGAATTATAAGAGTGTTTCACGTTTAATGTTAAAGTCGTACCAACATATACGTATGTTATGTATACCTATACCGTTAACGTTAAATTAAAGCATTCTGTTTGAGAAATAAAACATTTATCATCACCCCGCCATTCCGCTGCTTTCCATTTTGTTGGCAAGTTCCACATCCTTGGAATAGACATCAAATTGCCATTGTCTCTGTCCTAAAACACCTGCTAAGACTGCTCCCGTGTGGATTCCTACCCTCATATCAACCGGAGAATTCGTAGTTTGCTGAACGTATCTGAAAGGGCAATTTTGCATAATGAGATGTCTAGTTTAAACTTTGAAAATTTACAATCTAAAAGAAGAAACTTTATTCAGTAAACACACTTCAATGGAGCACAGAGCACTTTCCACATAATTTTACGGTTGAGAATAATAGACACCTATCTAACAAAAACAATTAGTGACTTTTGATTGACTTTCTTTTTCAAATTACGTTATACGTACCGACATAATTAAATCGTTATATAAAGGAAAATGCTCACGTTTTAAGTGATTCGTTACTAGAAAATTGCTTAGGGATTTGTGAATTTTTTTTAATACTTTAGCGCAATTAGGCTTAATTATTTTTCGACATTGCTGAAAATTGTTTCGATTAAACATAATATAAAATATATTAATACTTACTGCTCAATACCACACCGTAATTTTCGAAACGATGCAGACATGCGCTTCATCTATTTATTGAAGGGGCATATTATAGCGATATGAAATGCATATAGTTTCCAAAATTGCTGTGGTATTGAGGGTAATTCTTTACAACAAACATTTAATGTTAAGATTATTTAATAAAATTGTCCATTAAAGATCAAAATTCCGTACCAACGGCAACTAAGGACTTTGGTACAAAATTATCGCATATACAAATTTGTTTTTTTTTTCTCATATTTAATCTGATTATAGTGTATTGAATTAAAAATTTAAGAAGAAGAACAAGTTTTAGAATTACCAAAAGATCAGGTGAAAACATCGAAACAGAATACAAGCAAACATCAAGACGTATTGATTAATAATCTATTAGATATTTTTTACCCTAATTTACCTGAGTCAGGAAATGGTAAACTTTTTTCTTTTATCAACTAAGATTTTAATTGGAACTTGTATATAACAGGGATAAATATAAAATAGAACAGGATCTTATACATTTTTCATACCCAATTTAAATCAGATTTGCTTTACTTAATCTCTATTATCTTCAAACTAATTTTATGTGAAAAGTTTTAGTAGACATCCACCTAATAAAAACAAGTTACAGGTTCTATTACCTCTTAGCGCAATTAACGACAAACTTTTAAAAGAGACAACAAAGGTAAACAAAACAAGAATCGGAGCTAAAAAAAATGTGGCCGAATAGAGGCTTTTACAAAGTATGAAATATTACAAAATCATACTTTCAATTCTTTTTTTATTAATTGAATATGTATAAAGTTTACAATATATTAATTTTCCCATAATTTGTAAACGTATCTCTAATGGTGAGGCATGTCTTTAACATTAACTGAACGTTAACCACAGCTTGTTAGAGGCTTCGTTTAGACACTGTTTGTGTACAACAGTCCAATTACTACAAACCGCAAATTCATTGCTCTGAATCAACATTAACATTTAAGTTTTAACTAGCAGCAAAATCATTTTCGTAATAACAAGTTTATATCTTTCTGAAAATCGGTCAAATTCGAATGGCGAAATTTACTCTTATAATCAATCCCAAAGTACACCTTTCGTATTAGGTACTGCCTCCTACTATAAATATTAAAATAGTCACTTTACTACATGAAAAATAATTGATTCAGATACCTGCAGGAATGTTTATTCTAGTTTTCTTGACACTCGACTATTAAACACAAAATAATTTTTTCTGTGATCTCAAAAGTTCCAACATTAAAGTTTAATTATTATGTGAATGAGAAAATACACTGAAGCACTAGTGCAAGAATAAATTAAACTTTCAATCGTCGTTGTTTACTTTTGGGGAAAATCCACAATTTTTGAAATCTTCTTTCCTTTGTCAACGAGTTAAAATTCAGAGTTAGGTGCCTTTGTATATAATGATCAATATGCTCTTTGCAAAGCTCCCTTTTCTTATTTGGGTTAATTTCAAATGTATAGTATTACTCTGTGTTTTTGTTTCTTATAAAAATAGCGATATTTCTGGAATTAAAATATTCAATTTTCTCATTCGATTATTATTGGTTTTAAAACAAGAAATTATTTGATCCAAAAAAATGAAGTCCCTTTCTAATATAAATATAAAGGACGAACACAAGGTTCATCTTAATTTTATTTATTTTTTACTATATTTGTATTTTACTACTCGTAGTAGTTCTTCCGAGCAATTTACGTAAATACTTCGAACATTTTCGTTCAAAACACCCACTAAGAACGTGACTCCGGCCTCTTTTAACAAGAGTAAGGGGAAGAATTAAGTAATTTTTGTCTATTCGTCTTTACGCGCAAAAAATAAGGCGTATAAAAAATTACTTAACCGGAAGCAAATTAGAAATTCTGGTCACGTGCCGATTTTTTATTGAATAAAAGCACGCAGAGGCGTCAAACTCAATTTCAACCGTCAGCTATTGTTATTGATTTATAAAATGATGAAGTGTAAAATTAATTAAATAATACAATAAGTATAAATATGAAATCAAGAGAAACAACTACTCCGAGGGTTAATACCCCTACCGGCAGTGAATTACACTGTTGATTCCAAAAGATTATTAGATGAAGGCAACAATCCAAAAAAAGAAGGTAATAAAATCCTTTTTAGTCTAATTATAAAGTATCACAGATTCCACATTTGGAACACGTCCTACACAGTAGGTACAGCGCACCGAAAACCAATCGTTCGGAATCAACAGTGTAATTCAATACCGGTAGGGGTATTAGCCCTCGGGGTAGTTGTTTCTGTTGATTCCATATTTATATTTATTATATAGGTTGTAGAAGCCATTCTGCCAGCGCCCACCTGATGAAATCTGATAAGTCAAAACCGGTTGTGGGATATGGCTTTCGGTACGCCGTGTCTAGTGTGTAGAACGCGTTCCAAATGTGGGATCTGTGATCCTTTACAATTAGACGAAAAAGGATTTTATTACCCTCTTTTTTTGGAGATAATACAATTTTGCATCAACAGGGTTTATCTTGAGCATGTCTTTACAGTTTCGATTCAATTTAGTATTTTAAAAAGGATACTAAAAAATCAACTTAGTCGACCAGATTACAATATAAGGTCAACCACTATAAAGTAACTCATTGTATCTCATCGTAGAGTCGTTGGTCCAAGGAATGTTTGGACACGCATCCAGTCCTTCGAGTGAGTCGTATCCTATTCGCATTTATGTCAAACTAAAACATCTTATATTCCTAACTATTTGCGAACAGTAATCTAACCTAGGCCTTCCTAATTACAATCTTTATCGTGATATTACCTAAATACTTCCGTAAAAAAAACAATAAACGAAGATTTTTTGACTACTTCGACTGGTCTATTATATAATTTTGGTGGTGGGCAATACAATTCTTTCAATTGAATCGATTCAAACGACTCAATTTTATAAAAGGAATCGATTCTCATGATTTGTTCATTTGAACGATAATGATTTGAGGAACTGTGGTGGTGGTGGTGTGTTCTCCACGAATTCACGATTCACTATGACAATCCGTATGAACGAGCTACACCGTAAACAGTGAATCGGTTCATGCAATTCGTTCAATCATTACCTACCTCTAATATAGAATATTAAACAGAAAAACATTAGCATCTTTGTACCTACTTAATAGCCTTAACCATAGATAGTCCCATATGAACACAGAGCACAGCATGGTCGGGTCTTTCCTTGGGTGCACCACTTATGCAGTAATAACAATCTCCGAGGATTTTTATTCGAAGCTGCTGGTATTTCTGTAATAAAAAATGCAATGAAAAAATTATAGACTGTAAGAATTTAATCAGAATTTTTCATTAAAATAAAACCCATAACATTTATGATACACGTAAATGTCGTTTTACATTTTATAATTTTAAACGGCGCGAAACATAAAGTATATATCTACCGTAATAAATTATTACCTGACAACTAATCATTGCATCTTAATTGTGACGTTATTAGGAAATCACGTACATACGCGTCATACATAAATATGTATAGCTAATATGTATCAATTCTGCACTTTTGTTGTTTCAAAATTCAGATTATTCATAGAAATAATGAGCGACTCATCCCTTTGCACGTAAGTAGATAGTTTAAAGGTCATCGAAAGGAACAGAAATACCCTTTACAATAAACAAAAAACAAAAGTGTCTGATTTCTCTGTAAAATAATATTTTGAAAACCTTCAGGTTCTTATTTAATTTAAATTTAAAACAATGATACATGATACTTAGTTGTTAATCGAAAACATTTCGTAGATATGTTTTTAATGTAAGTATCCCGGAATTTCTGGTACAGTTAACGTTTGTTGAATATAATACATGAAATTTAAAATTAGTTCCAACACTTATTCGCCGATATACGATACCAGGATATTTTGCGGTAATCGATTCATTCCTGAGGCGTGTTTGCAACAGCCTCCGTCTCATTAAAACGGAATCAATAAATCGTTCTGAATAATAAAGTTATCCACTGTCACATATTTGTCTCTGCCAAATCTACGACTCTATTTTGGTTAATCTCTTACTTAGATAAGTCATCCAAGTGAGTTCAGTTACCTACGATGCTCGTTGACTTATAGTATACGTTATTCTTCATTGAACGTTTATTTTATGGCTGATATATCATACAAACATATCTAGTGATGGTGTAGGTATTATAATCGCGTTTTAACGTAGCTCAAAAGCAATAATCCCTTGTAGAGAAGAGTGTCTTTAATGTTTCCTATAGGACCTCCTAATTGTCCAAGCATATTGAGCAATAATAATGAAACTGTAAATTCTGTGGTGTTAAAAATGAAACAATATCTGAACTATGACATTCTTTATAATTCTTGTAAACATTGACGTCAAAAAAAATATTAGGCTGATTTATATTAAAAATAAGTAGTAGAATTTTTATTTTCAGTGGCCAGTGTAGGCTCTAATTATTGTCTTCTCAGAGCCCAGACTGTCCACTTTTATTGCTTTTGTCCCACGTTAATGCGGGGATACTGTATATTGTATAATTTATAATAGAATTGAGAGTCGCGTCGTAAAGCTCTTATCATAACAGTAGATAAGTGTATCCCTAATAGAAAGACCGTCGCGCTAGAAAACCAGCAGCAAGACTGAAAATATCTTCATTACACCTCATTAATTTTCTAATCATTTTCTGTATACTTAATTGTAAGTTTATATTAATGGAGTTTAAACTGATATTTTAGATGCTATTCGGAAGATCGTCGTGCTTAACGGAATTGGTTATGTAATGAAAATTAAACTTGGAAAAGTACTCAGAGATTCAAATGAAAAATCGATAGGAAGGTTAATGTAGAAAACAAAAGTTATTAAAAAGTGACTTATTTTCAAACGAAATACTCAAGTACATATGGCTATATAAAAGGCAGTAAAAATGAAATGTATTCTAAAATAATTAACCGCTACCGTCCTGTGTTACTAAGCCCCTGGAAAAGAAATGGTGAAAACATTACGAACACATTCCCTTAAAAAATGGGATTTAAAGAGTTGCAAGAAAAGTAATTATGCTGATTTTAAATGTTTAGATATTATTTGTCGTTCAGTAGTTTTTACCTTGCTCTCAGATCCTTTTCTAACAATATCAAGAAAATTTTTAACCCGTCTAACTCTTGCTCAACCTAATAGGGCTGCCGCAATACGAGAAAATACGATATTTTCAAAATATCGGCTTGTTATCGAATAATAATGCAAATTCAAATTTTGTCTTGTTTCTGATTATTGTTGTATATATAATCGTGGTATTGTCTTCATTTATTTTAGTCTTACCTCAAGAAATCTTGATATGAATATTTAAAATATCAATATTGCAAATGTAAATAATATTAAAATATTAAAAAGATATGCACCAATATGATTAATAGTGGGTACCTATATGAATTTACTCGATGAGGTTATACTTTTAAGCATACTATTTAGAATTATTTAAATATTGAAAAATAACCATTTTATTGATTCTATAATTTGGACTTCCTATCTTCCAGATTATATTTTTGCAAAACTAAGTGGTATTTGATGTTAGAAAAGCAAAGAAATCTCGCAACATCACGACTGTTTCCTTTTTGCATCACCGGAAGCCTTAATTCGAGGGCGAGATATACTCAAGACTTCAAGCAAGCGGTCTTGACAAGATAAATTTCTCGACTTGTTCATCTTGACGTAGTCTTGTAGTTCATAAGAGCATCTTGTTATTGATATCGTCTTGGGTATCAAAACAAGACAAGACAAGGTCGATATATTCTTGACGCTTTGAGCAGCCATTCTACTTAATACTTTAACGTCCGCTAGACACGCAAAACATTATTGTTACTTGGTCGAACTACGATAAATAAGATACATGACAAACAATTCATATTTACAGTGATTTTTTGTACTTATTCTATTTTCTCACTTGATTTTATTATTCAATATAGTTCCATTCGAGGGCGATACAACGATTATAGCGGTCATACAAATTTTCGATACCATTTTATAATACGATTTGTCTTTAGCCTCAAAATAGGCTTCAGTTTCGGCGATTACCTCTTCATCGGCGCGAAACTTCTGTCCAGCGAGCATCCTCTTGAGGTCTGAGAACAGAAAAAAGTCGCTGGGGGTAAGATCTGGAGAGTACGGTGGATGCGGAAGCAATTAGAAGCACAATTCATCGAATTTTTCCATCGATTTCATTGATTTGTGACACGATGCATTGTCTTGATGAAACAGCGCTTTCTTTTTCTTCAAATGAGGCCGCTTTTCCGCGATTTTCCTTTTAAACGCTCCAATAACGCTACTACGTAATAGTCGCTGTTTATGGTTTTCCCCTTTTTAAGATAGTCAATGAATATTATACCATGACCATGAGCATTCCAGAATACCGCCGATTCCATAACCTTGCCAGCCGACTTTTGCGTCTTTCCACGATTTGGAGTCGGTTCATCACGTGTAGTCCACTCGGCTGACTGTCTATCATCCATCGTTACATATCGATGCAAAAATTCGGTTTTATTACGAGTGAACAGCTCCAAACACTGCTTGGAATCATCGATCCGTTGTTGTTTTCGGTCGATTGTGAGCTCGCGAGGCACCCACTTTATACAGTACAGAGCTTTCGCATATCCAAATATTCATTCACGATATGACCAACATGTTCCTTTGATATCTTTAGGGTCTCAGCTAACATATCTCAATCAACTTCACTTTACGGTTATCAAAAATTATTTTGTGGACTTTTTTGATGTTTTCGTCGATAACAGTCTCTTTGGGGCATCCACTGCGTGCATCGTCCTCGGTGCTCATTTCGCCTCGTTTAAATTTAGCAAAACACTTTTCTACGGTTGATTTTCCTAGTGCAAAGTCCGAAGTTCGAATAATGTTTATCAAGCCAAGCCTTGGTTTCAACAGTATTTTTTTCGCCAAAAGCAATTCTTTATTAACACACGAAATTCCTTTAATCCATTTTTTCAAAGTAACAAATTTGCTATAACTCAGATATCTACTAATAGTGCAACAGCTATCAAATTCATACAGGCGTCTTTTGAAGGTTAGGGTTAACTAAAAATCATATGGATTTGATATTAATAGCGCCATGTATGCGTCAGTCTACAAACTTTTCAGCCCGCCTGTTAAATTTCGTTACAATTTTTTTATTTCGAATGGTATACATGCAAAATTTCCAAAAACTACATTGATCTTTCAATACGAAACTGCTATATTTGGGAAGGCAGGAAAATAAAATCTGTATTATTACTCACCTCAGCCAATTTATCGAACCGTGCGAAGAGCTCGTTAAGGATTTTAACAAGTTCTTGAGCCGAATACGTTGACGATATTGCAGTGAAACCCACTATGTCTGCGTATAGAATGCTGTAACAAAAGGAAAATATATGTACTGACTTATCGTTAGGTATTGAACTGATATATAAAAAGGTTTTGCTATTGTTATGTTATTCTTTGTTCGTTTGCTATATAGTTCTATTTTTGCTACCCATATAGAAAGTGCAATATAAACCATTGAAAATTGACAGGGAGTAAAGTGTCTCATAAAAAGGGGCAGGATATATTTCCAACTATCAATAGTGATCACTTGATAAATGAAAATATCGCTTATATTTATGGTGCTAGCGTAGGTAAGTTTATACAACATATAGGTGGAGGTATCTCGACAGAAGATACTACAATATTTTGCAATTATCTATCCATTTAAGCGTCTTATTAAGGGGTGGAACTAATTAACGCACCTACTTTCGATATTTAGGACTTTGTCATTTAATCGGAAGTTTTTATTAGAAATCGTGAATTATTGGTATTTTGGGCTTGCTTTAATGTTAATATTCAATCATAGCGGTCATAGTTAGGCATGTGGCAGTGCTAGTGACCACACCCTAACCGGATTAAAATGTAATTTCCATGCAATCCATCCGTCCAAATTTGGACGGGTTCAACTAGTTATTATATATTCAAAAAAGAAGGAATTAAAATCCTTATTCGTCCAAATTTTAAGATCAAAGATCTCACATTTTGAATTCGTCCTAACAAGTAGGCGCAACGAACCGAAAGCCACATCCCACGACCGGTTTCGACCTATCGGGCCTCATCAGTTGGGCGCTGGCAAAAAGGCCTTTACAGGCTCTATTTATATTTATATTTATAGTTATTATATATTACAAACTAGCTAGAGTACTCCCTTTAAATAAAATAAAGTTATATTTATATATATATATATATATATATATATATATATATATGTATATGTAATACATTACCGATGATGGAAAGGAAATTAATCGATAACCCTTTCAATTGTCTTATTGTAGCTTTAGCCAAAAAAAAAGTAATGGTCTCAAGTTATCATGAAAAAGTGCTTAAAAGAAAGCTTTTAAATGAAACGAACAGGAATAAACCGCAAAATTAATGGATAAAGGATAACAATACTTTTAGAAGCTAAAGAGCAAATTTACCCCTATATTAGGTATCTATTGAACAACGACAATAAAAAGAATAATAAAAGCCCGCTAAACCGTTTGAATTACCTACAGATATTATAATATACCTTAGAAAAAATGACAGTGACTTTTGGTCATCAAAAGTGTCTTCTGGGCGATATAAGATTATACCAGAAAAAAATTTGTTTTAATAATTTATATGCAAAGAAAGTCGAATATAGATCTGTCAGGATTCGTTTACTTATTTATTTATTTGATCTTGGTTACGTTTTGTTCACTAATAGTATAACTAAAAGGGATTATTATTATAGAATCTGGCATTTTGCAATTTTAACTTTATTTTATATATTAATCAATTACAACAATTGATTATATTTTTACGGGATTCATTTGGTCAAACTTTTCCATGTCAAAAAATATACTTGGCATTCAGTTCAAGGTAACCATATGTTAATGTTTCCTTGTTTATTTATTGACTTTTTTAATTAATTAACGGTTCCCAATTTCAACGATGATATTCAGTAGTTTATTTCCAAAAAAGCATTTTGGTTGCTATGTTCCATTATAATTACACAAATGGTCTACATTATTTCTACTTAACGACCGAGGTGTGGTCAATGGAAAGGTGTACGTATTAGGCAAAGAAACGATCAATACCAAATATTATATTTATTAACCATTAGAATAATTGGCATTACTTTACCAATTTGCGTTTTAAAACTCACGTTTTGCACCTATTTAAAAAACTTTATGTTAATTTTAAAATTAATTAGTTGTGCATAGGCACCTGCATAAACTCTTACCAGGTATTTACTTTCAGCAATTCATTAAAGCCTTTTTACGAAGTCATTTAGTTACTTTCTCATTGTCCGCGTAAATTTCCTAAAGTGATATTCCTTTTAGGGTGTTAAAAATAAAATTTTAGAAGGGAATAGCAGCTAACAAAAGTTCAAAAGGGTGGCTGCCAACGTAGCTAGTTCGAGCGCGGACTATAACTAGCGTATCTGGTCTCGGTGGTCGCCGCTGTTCGCGGATATTACTTAAATATATAATCGATAACATTGTTTGAATGAATACATAATTATTATTATGTACCTCTATATGTAAGTACCGACTAAATAAATTTATGAATAGAAGTAGAATTTCCAACGCGTTTTCATAAGTACATACACCATCAACATTTCGATTACTTAATGGTTTTGTAATGTAAAGAAGAGATGCTATATGGGCTGTACGGCATTATTAAAAATTCAAAATGATGAAT
Organism: Agrilus biguttatus; assembly: GCA_963921985.1. Taxonomy (NCBI): domain Eukaryota; kingdom Metazoa; phylum Arthropoda; class Insecta; order Coleoptera; family Buprestidae; genus Agrilus; species Agrilus biguttatus. The sequence continues at coordinate 35,704,676 of OY998117.1, forward strand.
TATGTAATCATCACAACCCCTTGATGTCAATATCAAATGAGAGGGTTTGTTATTATATTATAAATTTATAAATTCAATACGGTGAACACCTTCACAATACACCGTTTCATATTATGCAATGACCTAAGTAATTCAAAAACTAATATGACTTCCAAAAACAACATACGAACTCCTTTTAAAACAGCACTTTTGCAGATGGATTAATTTAAATAAAATATTATTTGCAGATCTCACAATAATTTTTAGAAGTTTAAATATATTAATTTATCAGTTAATACATTTTTTGGAGTTGAATACTACAATATCAAGTTATTTTGGAAGATTCTTCCTTAAAAATAGTTGGTTTTGTAGCATGAATCGTGACAAAAGAAAATTTAAAAACATTTCTGCTTCCGAACAATAGCTCTTAGTGATCGTTTTGGAAAGCTAGAACTTCCTGTGACAATAAAAAACCGGAAATGAGGGAGTTTAATTCACGCACGGTCTCAAGAAAATGTAAATGTACCTTTTTTTCTCAATAAAAGCAAAATTCAGTTACCTCAGTTTTCTTTTGCAAAATACAAAATCCCTAAAATGTGTTAAACTATAAATTTTCAAGAATATCATTTTCTCCTCCTTATCGCAAATAAAATTGGCATTATACATTCACAGCCAACAAATAAAAAAGGCGAATGATACTTAAAGAGAACAAAGAATTGTATCAGTGGAATAGTTCATTGATAATAATGCGCCTGTGGGATATTCCGGTTCTAAAGGAGAAGTAATAAAATTATATATTTTGCTTTTATTCCATATTATAGCACCTCAGCATTCAACATTTACGAAAGAGTGTTGAAAGTTAAATGGCTTTCAATTATTTGAAATATCAAAAGAAGTATTGTCACAAGATGATTTCTTTCACACATAAACTATTAATATAGTATTAACACGAAACAAATAAGCTAAATCGGGGTGAAAAAGTTATTTTATTTCAGTAAATCAATAATCGATATTTCGTCCTAGCATGCAGGTATTTATCAAAGTAAGTTTTATGGTTAGTGCATAATATATTACATTAATAATTTTCTACGATAAAATTTTTTATGTATAAAATAGATACGCATTAATAATAAGCTAAAAAAACACTAATTGGAACAATACAGTTTGTATACATAATAGAATAAATAAACAAATAATTTAAGGACCACAATCCATTTAAAACGTGTGGTTATTATTACTATTATTATTATTATTATTATTATTATTATTATTATTTTAATTACTGTTGTTATGGAGACATCCATTAGAGTTCATTTTATCGTTAATTTATTATACTTATATGTACCTTAAGCATAAATCTTTTCTTTGAAGAAATATTACGTACTGACCATAAAACTTAGTTTGATAAAATCTTGAAATCTAGGGCAAAACGTCAGTTGTTGGATTACTAATATAAAACAACCTTTTCTTCTAAATTTAGAGCGTAATTTTTTAAAATTCGTAAAACAAGGTAAATAAAAAACAATTTAATAGTACAGTTTGTATTTTTCTTAGATATCTTATTAAAAATGTCCTTTTTCAAACGTGTTTTGTAGTTTGTATACAGGTCATCTTTTAGATTTTTATAAGTTCTTGATCTTCTTAAAATTTTTAATCTACATTATTAGATAAACTACTTCATTAAAATCGATGTTATTATTAGTACAGCAGTTTTCTGTCAATAAAATCTATATAAGTTATTCGTAGTCCTGCTTGTCCACTTGGTCCTTTTTACAACCTTGCCTGTTCTCAATCCCTGTCTGAATTCTAGGAAATTTGTATAACAAACACAGGTACAATGACTTGTGTACATGCATCCATGTATTTCTTTTATTTATAAGCACATTTAGCGAGTCAAAAGACTCAGATTCATATTTTAATTATTAAGTAATAACTATGTCCTTTTTTGATTAGTGTAGTTAATTGGTATTTAGTTTCACTACAACTTAATTTTGTGGTTACTTGTATATACATCCGTATTATAGTGAATGAAATTGTTTGAAGGATTTGAAGAATTGATTTCATTTAATGTGGTATAGCAGTACACCATAATCGGCTACTATAAGTACCCACAGGTATATTTTAAAATCGTGAAAAACAAAGAAAATGTAAATTTAGTAGCTGCTTGTGTAGCTTACCTGACATTCTCATGGCGACTCATGTATATTTTCTTGAATTGACTATCTGTCAGATCCAAATCTTGTCTCATTTGGACAGCCACATGTTCGGGTAAAACAGATAGTAGGAGCCTTTCCTGGAACAAGATAATAATTCAGTATCACGTTTTATCGAGGCCTTTGTCTTTATATATTTTAAACCGCAAGATTTAGTCCCAAGAAACTTTCAAATATTACATTTTTGCAGATAAAAATTAAATTTTCATTACGAGTATAAATTTAAGCAAAAGCAAAGCGACGACTGAAGCCATGATGACTTTTGTCTTGAAACAATTAACAGACAATTAAGAATCACTTATTATCCGATGATACTTATATTCTTTTAGTTTTTCCTTAATAGTCTTATGCCTCATATACCTTTTCAATAGAATATACAAATTATAATATCGTTATAGAAACGTGAAAATAACAACTTCTTCTTAATTAATAAAATGTAGAGCTGTTTCTTTAATTTGCTTCCATATCTCATTTTGTTGGGATCTTAAGGATTTCGTTTATTTGAAGATAGTTACTTGCATTCTGTCTTTGAAATTTCATACTTGAAGATTCCAACGTTAGAGTATGAAACCATGAAGGCAGCATTTTATGATATAGCAGTAATCCTGAAACAGGAAATAATTGCGGTCCGACTTTCTCGCTCTAACGCGACCTGATTGGTAGAGAAAGATACGGCTAGGGAAGAGGCAGACAATCATGCCGGGTGTACCGAGAAAGGCGAACAACAATTTTTTGTTTTATTAGGATAACTGCTACAGTATTAAACACTGATCCAGTCTTCTAAACTAAACTTTTAAACTTTTAAATGAAATTCACATATAATACGTTTATTATGAATAATGAATTCGGAAAGTTTTGAAATTGTTCGATTAGTTTCGATAATATTCAGTCAGCACATCATGTGGGTTGTCTTGTTTCTCGAAAACTTCAAAACAAATTACCCCTCACTTCTACAGTTCTACAGTTTAATTATATCTAGTTCTATTTTTGAGGGAAATAATTTTATTAATTTACAAGTCACGTTATACTTGACTGATCAACAAATTCCAAGGGACCAACTTCGAAAGGTCCTTAAGTAATCCTTAGACACAAGTACCTCGAAACAGCACAAAACGTAAAAGGAATTTTGCAGGTCGAATAGAGGTTAAGCACATTAATCTCTTTCAAATGAGAAGGATGACTTATAGCAAGTGAGTTAACCAATGTATCACCGACGAAACGATGAAATGTGGCAGTAGCGTTTGGTAAAATTTTCTTCCATTGCACAATCTCTCGTATTTAACGAATTACAAAAAAAAAACAGTATAGACGATCGCGAAAATCGATCGCAAAATACGAAGCTGACACAAATAATGCAATGAATGGAGCATTAGGCAATAAATTATTCAATAAAATGTTTTGAAACAGAATTGTCACTGATTGATTGAAAACTGGCAAAACATAAAACTCATCTTTGCTTTATTTCAATACGAGCAAGCAATTAAAAAATATAATTAAGAGTATTTTATCATCCATAACAATAAAATAAGGTTGTCACGTAAACGTTGTTAAATCAGATATAGATAATAACATACAAGTCGTGGCTAGAGAAACTATCGAAATATTGCATAACTTTTGACTCACCCTCAGTGTTTAAAATGTGGAAAATATTATGTAACAATTATTATTTATCTTATTATTATTCTAATATCATTAAATTAATTTATATATCCTACCTGCTCCGCACTTTGTTCTTCAATAACTAATTTCATCTCTAACGATTGCCTTGTTTCAAGAAATGCTTTTCTTTGTTGCTTCTCTTCCACGAAATATGACATAAGTCCCAAGAGATTTGCAGTAATCAACAGCACACAATTTGCAGAATGCTGAAACAAATAAAGAATGCGTTTAGAGAATGGCAATAAACCTAAAAAAATATTACTAGCTATATTTTTTCAGAGTAGGCATTATCTTTCTCCAGTTGAACTACAATTCATTAAAGGACTTACGTAACTGAGCAGGGAACAGATTAATTAAAAAAAATAATAAAAGACTAAAGTCTTTTTTATCTCTGATAACTCATTCCATGTAGCCGTAAGTTAATTAGCTTCTTAGCTTTTAATCATTAAGTTAATGGCAGCGCTTCATCGACCATATTCTAATCTTATCTGTTTGTCAATTAGCATCATGAATACTTGTAAGAACTTCTTATTTATATCGATAAAACCATATTAGATTGATTACAATCAATAACTTAATGTTATCACGATAAAATTCAATAATATATAATCAACTAATCTAGTAAATATTTATTTAAAAGAAATCGCATTTCATTTCTATTATACTTGAAATCAGCATTGGAATAATTCAATAAATCGTCTAATAAACTCAAACCACTATGAGTAAACTTTAGAAATATAAAAGACAAATGTACAATGGAAAAGTTACATGAAAAAAAAAGATCAAAGAGAATTTAGGCAACTTTTCTAATGGTACCTCATTATGGTAACATATAATTAACAACAATCTTCTACTCTCTATCCCTTTAATCAGTAAATATATTTAATTTTAGAAAACAATAGTTTCTCATTCAACAGAAACCAAAACATGACGAAGATCTAGGTCGCTGGAAAATAAATCGTTAGCATTATACGAAAGCTTTACATAATACATGAATTTTCCTTAAAACATAAATAACCTACGATTCGATTGCCACATAACAGGCGGGCTAAAAAGTGCGTAGACTAGCATAAAAAAAATTTTTTTTTTGATAGAATTTGATTTTATTATTCAATATAGTTCCCTTCGAGAACGATACAACGATTATAGCGGTCATACAACTTTTCGATACCATTTTTATAAAACGATTTGTCTTTAACCTAAAATAGGCTTCAGTTTCGGCGATTACCTCATTATCGGCGCGAAATTTCTATCCAGCGAGCATCCTCTTGAGGTCTGAGAACAGAAAAAGGTCGCTGGGGGCCAGATCTGGATAATACGGTGGATGCGGAAGCAATTCGAAGCCCAATTCACGGAATTTTGCCATCGATTTCATTGATTTGTGACACGGTGTATTGTCTTGATGAAAGAGCAATTTCGTTTTCTTCAAATGAGGCCACTTTTCCGAGATTTCACCTTTTAAACACTCCAATAACGCTACGTAATAGTTGCTGTTTATGGTTTTCACCTTTTTAAGATAGTCAATGAATATTATACCATGAGTATCCCAGAATACTGATGCCATAACTTTGCCAGCCGACTTTTGCGTCTTTCCACGCTTTGAAGTCGGTGCATCACGTGCAGTCCACTGTCGATTGGACTCCAATGTGAAAGGATTGAGCCATGTTTCATCCATCGTCACATATCAACGCAAATATTCCGATTTATTACTATTGAACAGCTCCAAACACTGCTTAGAATCGTAGATCCGTTGTTGTTTTTGGTCGATTGTGAGCTCGCATATTCAAATATTCATTCACATTCACGATATGACCAACACGTTCCATTAATATCTTTAGGGTCTCAGCTAACATATCTCAATCAACTTCAATTTACAAAAAAAAAAGTAATAATAAACAAAGTAGTGTTTATTCATTTATCGTACTTCAATTTACGGTTATCAAAAATTATTTTGTGGACTTTTTTGATGTTTTCGCCGGTAACAGCCAACCGCCTCTTTGGGGCGTCCACTTCGTGCATCGTCCTCGGTGCTCATTTCGCCTCGTTTAAATTTAGCAAACCACTTTTCTACGGTTGATTTTCCTGGTGCAAAGTCTGAATAATATTTTTCAAGCCAAGCCTTGGTTTCAACAAAAAGCAATGCTTTATTAACACACGAAATTCCTTTTTATCTATTTTTTCAAAGTAACAAAAGTTCTTTCACTAAAATTTGCAATAACTCAGATACTAATAGTGTAACAGCTGTCAAATTTATACACGCGTCTTTTGAAGGCTAGAGATAACTAAAAATCATATGGATTTCATACTAGTAGCGCCATCTATGGGTCAGCCTACGAACTTTTCAGCCCGCCCCCATACCTGGATTTTTTTTTTCGTATCCATCAGGAAAAATAATTAAATTAAACGCTTTTGAATTAAATTATAAGTATCACAGACGATTAGATAAAAATCTAAAAAGTAATATATTTCAATAAATAACCTATAAACGATCCTACTAAAAAGGCAGATATCAGGTTCAGACAAATATAGACCAAATTGTAATGATTGAGCGATAGGGTAATTATGAAACATTATAGAAATAAATGAAAGAATCAATTAAGAAAAATGCTTTTTAATGTTTCAGGCAAGTTTAATAAAACTCTACATATGTTTCGGCATGTTAGTGCCTTTATCAAGAGTATAACAGTAGATACTCTATCTGAAACATTAAAAAGCATTTTTTTAATTGATTCTTTCATTTAAATATAGACCACTTCATATAAATTAAACTGTCTTCGAACGTACAGTAACGGTATAATTTTTAACCTTTTAATTTTTGCTGTATTCTTAGTGAAGAGGGTCTATTAATGTACGTAACGAATTTAAAACAAAGAAGCCCTTGGTTGAGAATTGTCAGCTGTCTTATACTGAAGGAGGGCTTGAGATCGTTCGCTAAACATCACCTATGTGTGTGGATTAGTTGTACTCTATAAAACCACTTTAGTTTATTATTTTCTTTTCTTTTCTCTAATACTTATATATTTTGTTCAACGTTTGCAGTAGAACATTACCTCACTCACGCAACTATTCGTTCATCGCGTGCATGCCTCATCCATTTTTCGCCGAATTACGCATTGCGTGATTTTTTTATTTCTTTACTTTACTACTCAACCAAAAGAAAATAGAAGAAAACTTTGAAACCGTGACTTATAATGTAGGTAGATAATGTCAGATATAGCGTTGTCTTCATAAATGTGACATTTACTCGTTTCAAATAGAGAGACAAAAAAATTACAAAATATTTCAATAAAAATAGATGTAAATGGTTTATGCATTTTAATTGTATTTTAGAAGAATTTCAAATTAAAACTTAAATAAATGTGAGTCGTGAAGTTTGGCGAAACCGCCGGGTGAAACATAAGATGATTATATCAAAAAAAAAAAAAAGAATGAATTAAAATTCTATTTCGTCTAATTGTAAAAGATCACAGATCCCACATTTGGAACGCGTCCTACACAGTAGGCACAGCGCACCGAATGCCATATCCCACGACCGGTTTCGACCTATCGGGTCTCATCAGGTGGGCGCTGGCAGAAAGGCCTTTACAGGCTGTATGATAAATAAAAATATAAATATGGAATCAACAGAAACAACTACTTCGAGGGATAATACCCCTACCAACATCGTATCTTCGTCTAATAATCCATCGGAATCAACAGTGCAATTCAATATTGGTAGGGGTATTAGCCCTCAGATTAGCTGTTTCTGTTGATTCCATATTTATATTTTTATTTAAGGTGATTAGTTATCATTATTTAATATTAATTTTAAATTAGTGAAACAATGAATCTGGTTACATGGTTATATTCAAATATTTGATTATTTGTTTTCAGGTACTTATTCACCAATAATAATCATCAGTATATATCTGTGTTGCTATGAGTGTTTTATAAGGCTGTTTTGTGATGTTATCTTCTCTTTGTGAAAAATTATTGAACTAACTGACCATTTAACCGTTTAATTAAAGGAGTTAACTAACGCGCCTACTACAGATATCTAAGATGTCATTTATTAAAATATTTAATTGAAATTCACGAACCTTTTAAAGGGCTGAGCGTGTTTAATAGTGAATTATTAATTTGGTCGCATATGGCAATAGGGCACACACAAGAAGCCCACCGACGGGTTATATTAATTTATAATATTGTAGTAGTTGTTTAAACTTAATTTAAAAAAATAATTACCTCATTTTCATAAAAAAGAAGTATTATTACATTATCCCACAATGTTTTGTACCTTGTAATATCTTGAAAGTAGAAAAACAAAATTGTGTCTATCTCAATTTCTGCGAACTTGAACTTTGTAGATTAGCAGAAAAGTTGGCTCAATGCCAAAATCATCTGCTTTTGAATGTTATGAAAAGGAAACACTTGTGAAATGTACAGAACAAAGAAGTACATAACTGTAATTACAATGTGTATGTACAATTAGTCCAATTTTGGAACTCAGCAGTACCTGGCTCATAAGTTATTCATTAAAGTTTCATTTTATTAATAATATTTTTCTTTATAATTTTAATTGTAAATTGTATTGATTTTTATGTTTCATTTTTGAGCAGCTCATCCAAAATATTTATTTTATACAAAACTATCGATATAAAAAATTATCAAAATATCCACAAAAAAACATGAGTAAGTAAATACACATTACACACTCTGTCAAAAAAAATCTAAATTAAGTTCATTAGGCTGTTAAGGATTTACAATACAAAATTGTAATTAAAAAAAAAAAACATCTTTCAGATTGAATAACATAAATTAGGTAAACTACATCTGCTTTTTATACCCTTTAAGGAATAGCTTTCTATATTAATCAAAAAGTTAAGCTATTCTTTTGTTTATAATTAAACCTTTTAAAAGAACATTTCTGTAGAAAATAGGGAATGGAAACCCTTTCCAAGTTTATTTCCAACAGGCAATTAAAAAGGCTTAGCTTTTGCGGTAAGTGCTTACTTTTTAAAATACATTTCAAGTTACGAAACGGAGGAAATATTTTAAGTAATTACGTAACAGATAAAGTTTCTATCTCTTTTATTGAGCACAATTATTTTTTTTTTCACTACATTTTTTCAATCCACGAAAGTCTTTATAAACAACAATAGAATGAAGGCAATAATATGGTACAATAGTAAAGTATTTTTATTTGGTTTATCAAACCATAGGCCGTATTGCAAATGTGATTATTTCAACATTTATCTAATGTGTACTTTTAGGAGTTGTTCTAAGCAATTTCAACAAGTGATACATCGAGAGGAAATAATTTTGCACGAAAACTGTAATCCATCATCGGTAATAAGAAGCACAGTATTCCAAACCACTAAAATAATCTTAGCGCCGATTGCAATATAACTATCTTTAAAAACACTTTTAAAGAGGTTTGAGTAACAAAAACGATGGGTTTTGTTCATTAAAAAAAAAAAAACAAAACCCATCGTTTTTGTTACTCAAACCTCTTTAAAAGTGTTTTTCAAAATGTTTAACAACGAATTTTTTTTTACTTGTAAATCTGATGGAGGATCTTCAGCCATTTCTATTGCAGTATTGATTTCCTTCAAGTATTACTACTCAAGAAACGTACCTTATCTCAAATTTAAATGGGTAAATTTTACATTCGCTGTTCTAAATTTTACTAGTAAAAGCAATTTTATGAAAGTGGTCTGCTGTTTTCTTTAAATACATAAACATTGTATTCAAATCATTATCTTTCAGAAGCTGCTTATAGATATTAATCATATAATATTGGCCTTTAATTAACGTAACCTATCGGTAACCTCAACCATTCTTCAGTTAAAGTAGAATACTGTTAAAACAGTATCTGAAAGTGTCTTGTTTTTTTCTTCCAAAAACTTCCCTAGTATATGTATGTATATATACTTTAAGTTTTGCGCTTTTCTACACGGTACAGAAATAAATAATTATAATCTATAATATGAGTCAGTATAAACAAAATACTAGAAAACAGCTACAGTGTAATACTGATTTTTTGGCCATGACATTTAATATTTGATGATTGAGGACTTCTACATCTCTATGCATATTGAGAAAAGCTAACCCATTCAATCGCTGTTCTCCTATCTTGTTGAGCAAATAGATTTTCATTTATCGTGGTGTGGAAAATAGCCGTTCGGTCGAGGCTACTGCATCGTTTTATAGAAAGGTTCATCCTAACGCCCAGACTTTTAGTTAATGTATTCGGCCGCTTGTATCCGTCAGAATTGTAAGCATGATGGTATTTTCAAATGATTACCCGAGAAGAGAGGAGAGCTTTACTTCTATTAGGAATATTAACCTCCACCGAGCTACACCTAACTCTGACTCGGCAAAGGAAAATTATTGAACTCAATTATCAAACGTTTAAGCGGTGGGCGATTTCGAACCTCCAAACCCCTCCGCATTCGCAACTTTATATTTATATAGGTATAGATATAGGAATAACATCCTTTTTATTTTATAATTGAAAAACTATTTCTGCTGCAGTTGAAGGAATTATTTTATGTACTTACTACCTTTTGAAATTAGTTTCCAAAAGATTAACGTCTCATTTTTACCAAATTTGGCATCCATTTTGTAAAATTAATTTAGGAGGTAAACTTATTCAAAACCATTACAAAATATATCAAATGACTTTTGTGTATCATGTATAATTAAATCATTGTTAAATGTATAAATCACGAATTCAATAAATCAATTGAATTGAATTTTACCCAAAAAAGAAGGTATTAAAATCCTTCTTCGTCTAATTTTGTAAAATTCATTTAGGAGGTAAACTTATTCGAATCCATTACAAAATATATCAAATGACTTTTGTGTATCATACATAATTAAATCACGAATTCAATAAATTAATTGAATTGAATATTATCCAAAAAAAAAGAAGGTGTTAAAATCCTTTTTTGTCTAATTACAAAGGATCACAAATCCCACATTTTGAACGCGTCCTACACAGTAGGCACAGTGCACCGAAAGCCATAACCCACGAGCGGTTTCGACCTATCGGGTTTCAATGCCTGTAGGTGTATTAGCCCTCGGAGTAGTTGTTGCTGGTGATTCCATATTTATATTTATTGAATTTTATGTCTCATTTTTGAGCAGTCCCCACTGAAAATATGACTTCCGAAATAATCCATCTCTTTCACATTTTATTTTTTTTTTAATGGGATATTAGCCTGTTGTTCCCTGACATTAATTATTTAGGCAGCATTTTTCAATTTGAAATGTACAATTGTTGAATAAAAGCTTAGCAAACAAACTTACAGCAGAGTGTCCTTAAAAGCTAGCGAGAAAACATGGGAAGGTCTTGACTTTTCATTCCCTTTAACTTATTTTGTTATATAGACCGTCAGTTAACATACAATCCCTAGAATTGTATAATTTTGTTCCAACAATCCATAAAAGCGTATAAAACGTTAGTGGGTAGTTTTATTATTGAACGATATAAATTATTGTTTAATATGCGAACTCTTGCTGAAAACGTGAACGCCAAGGGAGAAATTATTATTGCAATTATTATGTTTTTGGGTTTTGATGTTCAGTGCTCCAGTGAACATTTACCGAAGATTTGGATTAATTGAGACTACATAGAATGGATCAATTGCTTTTAATTGCTATCAATATTTAACTAAATACTCAATTTATTTCACAAACCGTGCATTGAGAGGATTAAAAAGCAAATAGTATCACAATTATGGTAACTCATAATTTCATTTTCACAATATTTATGGTGTTTAAGGACATTTTGCTTTATTTTTCATTATAAAACTACTTGGCGGTTGTATAATTTCTTATTATAATCATTAAATTAATTAAACGTTGGCTGGAAGCTGATTGGATATTTAGTTGGAAATCATATTCTCTACTAATATCAAATAATAATCTTTTATTCGAAGATTCTACGGTAATAATCGTAGAATAAGAGTCAAAACACTATTTCAATTTTAACTTAATAAAAAAAATTACAAATAAATTTCGTTGTGTTGCATAATACTCATACAACAATTGTGCCATTTACCAATTATTTAATACAGATTTTTAATTCGATTACATTAAAAAAAAAGGAATTGAACAGGCAGTTGCTGTTTGAGTAACCGGTAGGCGTGGTCTAGTGCTCTAGATCATTGCTTAGCATTCGGGTTCGAACCCAGGTGCAGCTGCTGTGGTCCATGTTTTCTGTGGTTTCCTTGGGCCAACTCAGGCAAATGCTGGGGCAGTAATATTCCACAGATAATTTTTCACTTCTCTTCTGTCTTCATTTCGTCCGTCTCATCTTTCTCTACCCAACCACACCACCCACCTATTTCCACGGTTCGTACAAGAAGACTGAAGAGGGCCTTACGCCTTACCCTTCGGCTTCGAACTACAGTGTAGGTCGGAGGAACTACCCGCCCACCAGCACGAGTAGCTGGTGGGAATGAAACACAGAACAGTTTTTTTTTGTTTGAGTAAACAACGTGTCTGGTGTTACAAATTGATTATAGATTCTTACATAATGGCGTTTTCGATAGAGAGTAACATATGACTATTGATGGTTCCCGAAACTTTATTTTTTTTTTAAATTTCGTATTTTATACGAAAAACCAATTCTTAATTTAAGGTACATAAATACTGAACGTTAAGTTCTTGGTCAGTCATTTATAGAACTTATTAGACATAGGCAGTTTCGCTGACCAACCGAAGTTGTTTTATAAAAGCAAGTTGATCCAATATCAATCTTTAGTCAATATATCGTCATCTGCTGAAATTCACTGCTTAACGCGAAATTTTAAATGTTTGAAAGGGGTTTAAGGAGGTATCTATTTGTCAAACTGTATCTACGGCACAGCTTATATACGTGATAGACGCATAAACCAAATTAATATTAAACATTTCAAAAAACTATAGTTATCAGTAAAAACCAATTGAAGACGATATACTGGCTATATCATGATAGTCGTCAATAATTATATATAAATATAACTTTGTTTTATGAGCCAATGAACTTATTTCATAAAGACACTTACAAATGCACAGACAAACAGAATCTAGTATTAGTGGGAATCAGGTATATCACTTGACCTTAATTTTTGTTGTTTAACGATAAAAATTTTATCAAATTTAATATTCAAGCATCAAACAGCAAACTAAATTCACTAATTGAAAATACATTTTATATGTAAACTGTTATTGATTACTCCTGTCAGAAAGTTAAGCGGTACAAAGGAACGATTTTGCATGCAATTTTCCAGGCGTATTAATTAGAACTTCAATTACCGATCTCTTTAAAATTTAATTCGATAAAATCCGTTTCGATAGAACTGAAAGTATTTTCTTTTTTTTAATATTCAATGATGATCGTTGAAAAGTTCAGATTTGAATTTTTTAAACGAAGCGGTGGAGGCACTGAACAGACTTTAATTTCCTGGGAAAACAGCAAATGCTCGTCGCAACACGTTTTCTAATGTCTCATCCGAACACACATGCTAAAATCGATTTTTACATAGAGCGCTAGGGGATAATAAATATATCGCAGAGTTCATGCTTGATCACGAAAATCAGATACTAACCATTAATTATACTGTTTATAAATTTCTATTGAATTACTTCAAAAAAATAACTAAAACTAAAATTACGGCTGTGCTCAAAATATTGGAAATTGGTATAATAATACCGCGTTAATATCAAGACCTGTATTAATACTTTTAACGTTTTTTTTAAATTTTGATATTGAAATAATAATTTCAAACTGTATAGTTCAGGTAAAAAGGAAATTTTATTAAAAACTAGCTGTGCCCGCGACTTCGTCCGCGTGGAATTTAACAAAAAAAATATTTTTAAAATTTTAAACGAAGTTGTTGAGACACAACCGTTAGCAATAGCCCACTCGCGCAACAGTCAGCCTTTGTGATATTAAGTGGCTGGAGGCACTTTTACAATTTTTGTCTGCCTGTCTGTCTGTTTGTTTCAGCTAACCTCTGAAACGGCTGGACCGATTTTGACTGGAGTTTCACTGGCAGATAGCTAATGTAATAAGCAGTATCTTAGGCTACTTGTAAGTGCCAGTTTTTAAGGTACCTTTTCAATTATCTTGAGAAAGTCCCCAATCAGCGGGCAAAACGTTGGTGAATTGTTAATACAATTAATTTTTTACCTTAATTAGTTTGTTTATTATCATAGAATGCTCTAGTAAATGCCAAATGTCAAATAAATAAAAACTATTTATTCTTTAGAGAAGGGTCTCCAGTGTGAATGTATTTTGGATAATTCTTCTTCGCATTGTACGCTCCTGAAGACGTCTCAAATGTCTCGAAACAGTCAATTGATTAACAATTAAACTAAAAGTTTTTTTTAATCTAAAGTTGTACATGCCGAATTATGTAACACTCTAAAATTAAAAGATAATTAGGAAAATATTTCAAACTTATTGAACATAACTTTAGGGTTAATTTCAAACGGCTACCTACTATAGATATGCACACAGATGTCTAGAATAATGAAAAGTATTAATTTTATACCCGTACCCAATTATCTGCCCTTCTTAATTTTATCTTAGTCTCTCTGTAGAATTCGAGAACACTTTCGGGGCCCTATGTTCGTATAAAAACAATTCATCATTCTTAACAAAATAATTTCTTGGGCAACTATTTTGAAAATATAATGAGAAGAATATATTACAAAGCACATGAAGCAGATGAATTGAGAAATTCTTGAAAGGACGTTCATTTCGTAATTTCTCAAGCATGTGAAAATCAGGAGTCAAGATTTAATGACGCTTCAAATTATAATGAGATTAAACAACGATGATGTCTTTGTCTTAGCGAGGACAAGCTGGCATATTTGGAAATTGTACGAGCAACTGTTTGCTAATTATAATACCACTAAGGAGAGATTTTTTTAAATAATAAGTAGAAACAACCGTTTTATATTCTAGTATTGATATGCAAAAGAAATGGTACATAAAATCAAAAGTGTACGAATTGTTAAAAATTTAATCATAAATATTCTGGATAAACGATCACTAAGTCTTATTTTTAATTATACCTTTTGTATACTAATTTTCATATATATAAATAATAAGTGGTTAATTCAGTTTTACCCCTTTAAATTCAATTACAAATTGTTTTTCCTTTATTCAAGTAAAGCAAACTAAATTTTATGTGAAGTATCTTTGAAGTGAAAAAACGTCAAATGTAAAATTTTGAAGATGTGGCCAGTGTGTTACTGCTAACTGTATAATTTGAAATGTTCAATAAGAGAAGAAGATATCTGTTTTTCCAACTGGATCTATGACGCCACGTATGTACATGACAGACAGTTTGATATGTAGATACCTCCTTAAGACCTTGTCAAACATTTGAAATACTACATAATGCCCACAACTTGAATTCAGAAGTTTAGATTTGACGTTGTTTCACTTCAAAGATACTTTCCATGAAATTTAATTTGCTTTACTTAAATAAAGGGAAAAAAATGGTCGCTGCTTCATCAAAACTGCCATTGGTGCACTGATGATTAATATCTTCGAAATGGCTAACCATCTCTGGCACGAAATGTCCTTTTTTATCTATATACTTTTGTAACTAAAAGTAACAATCGTTCAGTTTCATCTTCTATCTTCAGGTCCATTACGTTCTAGAATTGTCACTAATAATATTAATATTATCCTCAAAGGAGCTAACAAGGTTCAAGAGTAGAACGGTGAAGGATATACAGTTGTTTACGGTTAAAACGTGACGCTATTTATAAGAAACAGATACAGATATCTAGTTTTTGACGTTGTTTAGCTGCAATTTTATGGAATCATATAAAATTGTCAATCACAATACTTTTCAAGCTTTTCCTGGTGCATTTGTTGTGAAACATGATTGGTAGATCTTTTCTTAATTTTTTAAATGCTATAGATAATAAGATTAGTTTAACGATACAAAAATAAGTTGAGCATAGCCTGAATTTCCTAGACTTAAACGTCACAATTCTTAACAATAAATTACGTTTTAAAATATTTAGAAAACCAACGTATACGGATACTATTATACCATACACTTCAAATTACCCTAAGCAAACGAAATATGCAGTTTTTCATAGTTTACTTAATAGATTATTATGTATCCCCATCTCAGAGGTAGATTTATTAGAAGAATTAAATGCTATAAAAACCACAGCCCGAAACAATTGTTATAACCCATCTATAATAGACAGAAAAGAAAAAAGAATTATATAACTATAACCTAGAGATTAACAAACAACGTAGTTTATACTGCTCTAATAACTTTATCAAAGATATCAGTTTTAAATACAGAGATAGGTTTGGAAATTTAATATTTGCGCTATAGAAAACAACAATTTTAACATTACAAATCTGCTATTTAACAACATACCTAGGAAAAATGTGAAGGGAAAAAGTGGCATTTACCAGTTGTTTTGTAATAATTGTGATGGTACCTATATTGGTCAGAGTGGGAGAGCTATTAATACACGATTAAATGAACATTTAAGTTATATCTCTAAAAAAGATAAAAAATTAGAGTTTTCGGAACATTGTGTTAATTTAAATCATAGTTTAGACTCAGAAAAAGTGAAAGTTTTCGATACGAATGTGAATAAAAGTAAAAAACTTAACCTTATGGAAAATCTTGAAATCAAAAAGCTTTATTTAATAATCAAAATTTAGTGAATAATCAAACCGAACTTGATTCTATCAACTCCCCTCTCTTACTATATATGTGATAGAAATTGATGTATAAATACTATTTTACCATAGTTTTAAACTTAAGTACGTTTAGATACTTTGGGTTCCTTGATAATGGTAATTTTTTACCGAAACAATTGTCGGAGTTATAATAAAGTGGTGAAACGCTTCTAGTTGTTATTATTCTTATTTTACATGTACAATACTTTTGATAGGATTAGTAACAAGTGGAGAAGATTAATTTTAATTCACTCAATGTACATTTCGCCTTGTTAGGGCATCGTCAGGAGTATGATTATCTAATCAGAGTATGAGTATCTAATCATACTCCTGACGATGCCTTAACAAGGCGAAATGTACATTGAGTGAATTAAATATATAAATAAGTGAAACTTATCCACGTGTTACTAATTCTATCAATTTTAGCAATGTTTCACCAAGAGATTTCGGCTAATTACTTTTTTAACAATACTTTTATCATAATTGAAAGAAATATTAGCTGCGCCGGATTATAAAGTCGAATTTTAACATTTTTATACTAAATAATAAGTGAAGCGAAACCTAATTGTATTTACCTGTTGCACTAGATGCGTCTCAAATTTAGGCAATCTTATGACAACCACCATGAACGAAGCACACGTTCCCAAACTGAGAATTACGCAGTATCTCAGTCGCAACGGGAGGGTGAGATATATCAGGTAAACTAGAAGTAAAGCCCATCCGAGGCTTTCGCTAGCAGTTACTTCATTCCTCTTAAGAAAAACTGAAGCAATTAGTTGAGCATTCGAAAAATGCCACGACACGTGGGGCATAGCAGCCCAAACAGTTTTGTTTTCGAAGTCTCTACTACACCATATCAATAGTAAACAGTTGGCTATCAGAAATCCACCCATCACCCCAACGACGAGGAAATCTTGCCCACTCGAAATGGCTACTAGATAAACGTCAAATAGTATCGCTGCTAGTAGAAAACATTCCAATCCGGATCTTTTCTGTTTGGCGCTGTAACTTTGGTAAAGCTTTTCCACACCCTTATCCTTGAAGGAAGTCCACAAAAAAGTGCGGGATTGTGTGATATTGGCAGCAGCGGCTTCAGATTTTTCTCCCATTGTGAAGTTTTTGTGCTAATAAATCGTTGATTACATACTGAATTGTACTAGCAAACCTAAGGGTCGTATGTACCTACGTAACACGAATATATACTCGTATTTTATTTGTTCTTAAAAGGCTCGTCCATTTTGTTTGTTTTTGTCTTTTACGTTTCGTACATAGTCAATGTAATTCAGTTGCAAAATCTTAAACAGAAAGTTAAATACTGTAAATGTGAAAGATTTTTATTAATAATTTCTTTTTAGGTTTATTAGGTACTTATTCGACAAGAAAATTACTTAGAAGCACTTTTCAAGAAACAAAACACAACGAAATAAATTGGTAATATTTATTATTCATTGGAAACTTATTAGGCACCCTTCTTTTACTTGTTTTTATTGTTTTGTTTCCCATCCTTCAAAAAAAAACAGGAGAGCTTTACTTTTAAATAAATAAACATTCTTTAAATTGTTTCCAATAATAGTAAATGCAAAATTGATTTATCATTAATAAATGATTAATTAAAAAACAATTCTTTGACACTGGAACTTAAAAACCTGCAAAAATTGTTTGCTATTTTTCAAACTAAGGAGGGTTATTTTACAAGCAACGTGAAGGTATTGTTAATTAATTTACATTTTTAAATGAAAAGATTCAATATAATCGCGGAAAATACTTAAGACCACATTATTAATTACAAACGAATAGCCTTTTATTAATATAATCCCGTACAATTAGAATATTTTCAAGAAGTTCGTTTTTACTACGCATTTAATGTAGTATTTACATGTTTTATCGTTGTTTTTCCTGTAGCTACATCCAAATTTACTCAAAAATTTTAAAGTTCATATCTTCTCATGATTTATACTAATAACAAGAAAGTTTGTGCTATTAATAATACAACGAACTGTACATTTCAGTTATTTTTTATGTATTTTTCATATTTACAGCGATTTAAATTTCATATTTACTGTGACTGAAACGGTTGTGTCATTATCACAGCAAATGTGTCAACAAAAATTTAAAATCAACTTGGACGTCACAGGTTAAAATAAAAAACGTTGCAGTACAATTTTGCGGTGCAATAGCAACCGGCATACGTTCCTTGGTGCATGGAAAATAAACACGCGCGACACTAAGAAGCTACTGCATACGATCGGAAGGAAAATCTCGGAACCGCACCGGCCACCAGAGGACACTTACTACGGCCTGGAGGCTTCCCAACCAAAAACCGTTTGGAGAATTCGCAAACTGCCGCGATGCGCATGAGCGTCACAGTTGTCCCAATTACAAAATCAAGATGTCCTTTCGTCAGGACCAACTCAGATTAATGAATAACCTACCACCCTTAATAAAACTATCAAATCTGAGTACATAACTCAATTAAACAACTAGTAAGGCAGATCATGCATATACATATGTATATGTATATATGTATGTACCTTTACAAACCAACGTCTTACCGGTTTAGAAACACGATAAAAATATGTACAGAATAACATTTCTAAGAAGGAACCGCCGATATACTGAAGTGGTGATAATCTCAAATTGAAAGAATCGTTAAATATGCATGCCCATTGTATTTTAATATCTTGTTATATTGTCGTGAAGTCTGGATTCATAATAACGGGGAAAATTGTGATTAGAAATTGTGTAATTTAAATCATTATACTACCATTGATATTTCTCTAAATTCATTGTTTTTTAGTTTAAGGATTAGAAAATACTGCCAGCTTTATTAAAAGAAAACATTAGGGTTAAATAATAGCAGATACAGAGTACCCAATATTTAAGACTGAAGTATCTAGATTTTTATTACTATCAATGAAAAATATTAAGCAGGATTAAACTATAAATAAATATTTCTAAAAACGACTAATTCTCTTATATTATCTTTAAGTAACTGTAGCTAGTTTTCCTAGGCCAAACCAGCTTATCCTGGAATCGGTTAAGGTTAAGTGTGAAATCAAGGCGGTTCAACCTAACCTTCAATAGGATCGGGTTTGATCAGTAACATATATAGCATCTTCACAAATCTAGATGTTCTTCGGTATACAAGTAAGACTCAACCAAATATACAGAGAATGGAATAAAATATAGGAAGAATATCTAATAAATGAAATATACCTTAAACTTTAGAGTAACAGACCTTTAAAACACACTGAGGAATTAAAACTGAACTATGCACTATAAATATTTTCTTTATACTAATTGTTAAACAGTTCTAGTAGAAAGGTATAACACATAATCACATAAAAGAATATTTCAGGAAAATTTTCTCCTGTAGGAACGGTGAGAGAAATTGAACGAAAATAGAAGATACAAAGGCAACCATGTGACAGAGAAGAAACGATAAGTGAAAATGTGAACGATATTGTCTATTAGTAACCTTAGGTGAAAAGGGTGTAAAAGGATAACATAACACATACATATTTGTCAGTAAATAAGTGACTACTTTATTTCTCTTTTTCATAGGTTTCTGATTTCTTCTTCAATTCGTTTTTTTATTTTCACCAAATATATATCATGTGTTTCACTGTTTCTTATTGAACATCATACTATATACATAGCGAAAAGTTGTTGTAAATATGTGAAATTTGCACATAGTATGTAGGTAAAGGTATATTTGCTGACAGTAGCTGTCGACTTAAATGAATATACCAATTTTCTCGGTCATTTCAGACAGATTATCTTCAATTTTGAAGAATATCCCAGAACGAAATTTCCGATTTTCGCCCACACAAGAAAATTTAGTTTATACAAGATTATAGAACTGTCTGTTGATACTGGTTGAACCCGTCCAATGTCAAGAATTAGATACGCTTAAATGCGTAAATATTACTTCAAAAACGTTTAACAAAAATTTAGAAGAGAAACTCAGATGTTCCACTATATATTTGCTCCGTATATTTCAATCTTTAACTCTTTGTGTAACCATCATACTGGTTATAAGTTGGTAAAACAATTTTTGAAAAAATGTGAAATGAAACAGAAACACTTGATTCCTCACATTAAACATTTTGTTTGTAAAAACTGCTCTTTGTAGTTCTAAACAATTAAACTGAAATTACCTAATTCATCAAATAGGCAATTGTTATAAATTTAAAAAAAAACAAGAATAAAAATGGTAATAATTTCTTATTGAACAACCAAATAGATTTCCATATTTATCAACTACCAAAACTATGACAAAATCTAGCCAACAAAATTGTAAACCACGCGAATCTAACCAATGGATTTAAAATTTTTTTTTTTGTTTCCGTCGCCAGTTTGTATAATTTATAAAACAAATTGAGAGTTACGTCTTCAATGTTTAAAAGTTAAATTTGATTCTGCTTAGATGTCATTTTCCAAATTTTTCATGACAAAGAAATAGAAAAACTTCAGAACTAGGCGCGTACCTTTGGAGTACCCATATACCGCATACATACAAACATAATATGCACGCGTACTGACTGTAAAACGGGCATGATGGTTCGTAACTTCTAGAATCAATAATTCTCCTGCTGTTCTCCGACAAACTACGGCGGCGGTCCTGCCACCAATGTCGCTCCCTCCCTGTCTCCCCACTCTGAAAATGCAACCGGGAGCTACCAGGTCCCAGGATGTAGCCCAACGTGCTTGTAGGCTTACGCGTTACACGTAACTCGACAGGATATCTAACCGATTTCATCTTGCGCCTAAAATTACTTTGAAATCTTACTCAATGCAACCAATTTCCTCAACCCTCACATCAACAAAAGTAACATTTCTATTTATGTTATCGTCCTATCATTCTGTTAATAAATTGTGAAATATGTTCTACAATATTTTTTTAACTCCATATTTGTACAATCTGTCTTTAAAACAATAAGTACAATTTTATAGTAATTATTTACAATAGCAAAGAATGACAGAAAGAATGGATGCCGACCAGTGTAAGCATCCAATTTGATTACAAATTATTGAAAAATCAAAAGACTAATTCAGTATAATATGTTGAAATGTTGCACTTAAGGTATTTGAAGTATTTGTAAATTATGGTTGAACAATCGAGTAGCACTTAAAGTTGTATTTGCGGAGCCGAGAATCTTCGAAGCTGTTATTGATGAGATTTTTTGCTAATGGATTAGGATGAGTTAATAGTCTATTGTTGTATTTGACGATGTGTTTTTTGATTTCTAAGTTAACTGTGGGCAATCCGAGGCCCTTGTATATAATTTCATTGCTAATATACCAGGGAGCATTAAGTAGGTGGCGAAGAGTCTTTGATTGAAACCTTTCAAAGATGTTGATATTGGATTTCGAGGCTGTACACCAGAGTTGTATTCCGTACATCCATATTGGTTTTATCACTGAGCGGTAGACTTGGATTTTGTTTTCCAGGGTTAGTTCTGATTTCCTGCCCACTAACCAGTACATTCTTCATAACACAAGGCCAAGCTGCTTCCTTTTCGCCCATATGTGCTCTTTCCAAGTGAGGCGGCGGTCGAGATGCATACCAACGTATTTCACCTGCTCTCTTTGAGGAATTTCAATCTCTCCTAGAAAACGGGAGGGCATGTATCACGACGCAGAGTAAAGGTTACGTGTACCGATTTGCTTTCATTGATCTTTATTCTCTATCGATCATACCAGTCTTTGACACAATTTAGATGTTCTTGGATTATTTTAGAGGCTTCGCCAGGTATCGCGTATGCGGCTAATAACGCAGTATCATCAGCGAATGTAGCGGTGGTAACTCTGGAAGTAGTGGGGATATCTGCAGTATATAGAAGATACAGGGTTGGAGCCAGAACACTACCTTGCGGGACTCCTGCTTCAACTACAATAAATAGAAACGAATTGATGACTTTATAGATAGATGGTACCTAAAACAAAGTTTAGTGTAGTATTGTATGTTCAAGAGACTGTACATATGTTACATACATTTTATAATGTCTACAAAAGCAGGAAGAAAGATAATAAATGAACTAAAATGAATTGATAAGAATATGTACAGAAAATAAACGGAAAAACAAGAATTGACATCTTTGCTACACAATTATATACAAATACCAAAAGTTATTTTACATATTAGTTGAAAATATTTCACAATGCGACATCCCTTTCAGTGATTATTATCAGATAGAAAACTATTAGATAATTAACGCTTTTTGAAGATTAATCAATTCATTATTAGATGACGTAAGTTTCAACTCAATTGATGCAAAAATTACATTGGCTTTCAACAAGTTTGAACTGCATTTATGAAATTGCCAACTTTTACTCTCACCTTTGATCACCTAGATTAAAATTTTAACTTCTCTAATGTATATCTCAGCTTTTACTTAATCAATTTTAATGAAACAAGATACACTTCACATTAATGCAAACCTTAGCTAAACAGAACCAACCACTTAACATTTAAAAATATATATTAAGTATTAAAAACCATTGACAGGGACTAATTATAGGTATTAGTGGCAAAGCATACGAGTGAGTATTTATGCTCGTCAATTGACGCTCTTGAGAAGCAGTTTATACTACTTTTTTAAATTTTGCTAAACCCCTCAATAAAAAAAAAAACTTGGTCATGACACGGAGTCGTCATCCTCATAGGAAGGCAAAGATGAAAACAATGATATCGATGATTACAATATTTATTTATTTATTTATTTATTACTTCTCGTGTATGCTCAATGAGCCTTTACACTCTGTCCTTATACATGCTAACTGTCTTAAACTACTTACATACTATGTTACAGCATTTTACACATTCACTAACTTAACATTATTTATTTACTCTCTCTCATTTTTTCTTCACTTAACCTTTATACTCACATACTTCCTCGCACACTTCTACTCTCAGCATTTCTATTATCAGTCCACCCAATTCCTGTTTACACCTGTCACCTCTCCATACTCTCATAAACTCTTTAACTCTCTCACCCTGACTCTGTATGGCTTCTCCACAACAAAATAAGTAGGGCTAAAGTTTCCTCAGAGCCTCCGCATAGCCTACATTCCCAGTCCCTATATCCCTTCTTATTCGCTCTCCCTATATTCCCGCATCTAATTTTCGCCGACATTTCCTTATCGTCTTTCTTTTTATTTATTTTGTTTAAATATTCCGCCCCTCCGTTACCTGGAATTAGTTCCTTATACATTATATTGTAGGATGACTTAGTTATTACCTCCCACTCTTCCTCCAACTTTTTCTCCCACCACATATTTAACCTTTCTGTACATCTATTATAAATTTCTTCCCCACTTTTTCCCTCCCAAATCATTTTGCACACATCCGTTACACCCATCTCAGCAAACATTTCCCACACCGCTTTTCCCCATTTTGATGCATTTTTGTTTATTACACCTCTCATTTCCTTGATTAGAAACACTTTAGGCCATCTCCCCTCACCCATCCCTACAATCTACTTTAAGTACCTGCAAATTCGTTCCCTAATTGTGTACTCTATATATTCTTCGCCTAACTCATTCCTCCATATATATTTTTGCGTGTTTTTTGCTTCACCCAAAGCCATCTTACAATATCTTCCTTGAACCTTACCTAGTCTATCCAACTTTCCCCATCCCCATACCTCTACCCCATATAGTGCCAACGCTCTCACTAGCGAGTTCATTAAGTAAACACGGTCGTCTCGTAGGTCCCTAGCAGCTCTTTTTGCGACCCCCCAAGTGGCATTTACCGCTTTTTGTGCCTTCCCTCAAGTCTTCTTACATGACCCTCAGTGCTATTTTTTGCACAGAACCAATATCCCAGATATTTGAATTCTTTAACGACCTCAATTTCCTCACCCTTAAATTTCCACTTTTCATCTTTCTTTCTTTTTCCCCCATTCCTGAACACCATCACCTTTCTCGTATTAACTGTCAATTTATTTCTGTCAACATACTTTTCTAATGACTCCAGCATGGACTCTAACTCTTTAGCACTCTCTGCAACAATTTCTATATCATCCGCATATTTTAGGGCCCACACTTTTACTTTGCCACATACCGTTCAACCCTCTTCTCTTTTCATCCAGACATCATCGAGTCGATGATTACAATATATCATAGCATTAACAGCCTGTTAATTTATAATTTTTTTGACGTAACTAATAACCACCCTGTAAACATATGCAAAATACCCCTAGGTACCTAGGTACCTATATCAATTTAATAAATGTACCAAATAATACACACCAGTAGGGGTCAATTAATTATATTCGAACAGGAAACCGTTCTAGTTTCACAGCTCGATAGGAGAGACAGATTCTTCTGTTGTTATTAGTTTACCTAATAAATAAATACGCTGCTTCCAAAATTTATTATTTAGTCTCTGACAAAACGACAATTTTAACGTCACAAATTAATGGATTCGATTGAGTTGGTTGAAATTGCTTGGGGTAAACAACAAATTGTGTTAGAAGGTTACGAAACGTTCAAAAGTTGTTCTAATCTTTTCGATCAACTTTACACTCTTCACGTCGATCTGAAAAGCACAGAAAATTACACGAATGTGCGTCCGGCTATATATGCATTATTACCAAATAAAAAAAAGATACGTACAAGAAACTGTTCGAATTGATAAAAAGTAGAGTTCCAACGTTTAGTCCAAAATATTTGAAAATTGATTTTGAACTATCCACAATTTTGACCTGCAGAGAAGTATTGCCTAATACATCATTAAAAGGTTGTAACTTTCATTTCAAACAGTGCTTATGGCGAAAAATCCAAGAACTAGGATTATCATCTACATGCCGGGCAGCAATGCCACTGTGTAATCTCTTTTTTAATCTGGCGCGCAGCAATGCAACTTTTTCAAGGCGCGGGCAGAAATGGGACTAAGTCATCGTACCATACCAGTATTTGTAGCTTCTGTCCTAAAAGATTAAGAATTGATGAAGACAATCCCTTTTACTTACCAAGAATTGTAAATTGTAATTGCTAATTAAACCGTTTAATACCTGCCGCCTAAAATTTAGTTAAAACATTTCCTTCTGGGAGCAAAAGCTTTCAGGCTTAACCTCTATAATGACAAAGCTTTCAATCTTATGATATCACAACGGATTGGATAGTAAAGGCCAGTCGATGGGATTAGCGTTGACATTACGGCGTTTGTAACAGGTTTTAAATGGAAAAGGTGTATTTAAATTTTAAAAGAGGAAAACTTTTGAACGAATACAAATGGAAAATTAGTTTTTGTTACCATTCAGAAGGGCTGGAAAAAAGTGTAAACTTGAAAACAAGTGGAAAACATTCAAGTATTTAAAAATGACGAAAAAGTTACAAAATTTAAATTTCAAAAATTATTTATTTAAACACTACGATCGTTTCATCATACTATGGCTTCTTCAGGTGAAGACTACAATAACATGAACAATAAAGATAACCCTATATATATACAACTAAAGAGGGGGAGGGAAATTTTTGAATTGTAAGGACAAAACATATAAGAACTGTAATTCAGGTGTATATTTATTAACGTGTGGAGATTGTGAAAAGATTTACGTGGGCCAGACGGGCAGAAAGTTTTCTGATAGGATTAAAGAATATTTTAATAGTTTTAAGTTAAAACAGTGCACCTGGACTTATGCCGAGCACCTAATTAATTGTAATCATAATTTTAATAATGATTATAAAATTTTACATATAGAAGACAAAGGACAGAAACTAAATCTTTTAAAGTCCCTAGAAATTAATAGATATTTTAAGAAAAACGTAATTTTAAACGATCAATTAGAAACAAATAATTCACCATTGCTAAATTTAAAATTCAAAAATTTCCCTCCCCCTCTTTAGTTGTATTTATATATAAATGACGAAAAGATAATACAAAATTTAACTTTCAAAAATTATTTATTTCAACAAGTAAGTGCCGATACAATTAAATATGTTCAAGTATTTATATACTAATGAGTGCTATTCAGATTAATAAACGTACAAACATGAAGAATATTCACTTTTACACTGAGATTTTTAATAGTAATAAAACCTAACACAAATTTTAATAATTAATTTAATGTAAACAGTACAATTGATTCACCATGCAATGACTTCTTCCTGTGGTGAAACAATTGTAGTGTTTGCATTAAATTAATTCTTGAAACTTGGGTGGGTTTTATTACTATGGATATGGATTTCAACATATATCGCCAACATCTATTAATTACTGAGTTTTTTATTAACAGAAAGTGTATTTCTTATATACCTACATCTTTACGTTATTGGCATGATTTAAGGTATAAAGAGCTTTCCGAAGTTATCGATTGCCACCTCGACAATGTCTAGGGTTAAAATTAATTTATTTTGACATTTCTAACCAAAATTAATTTTAATGTAGGTTTTTTTTTACTTTTCAGAACATAGTAACAGTAATAATTCTCGTATGACTTACTTCATCTATTTTTATTAATAAATATATCATCCATATAAATACTTGCTTGGTAATAGTAATTTTCATTATTTTCATTAGTTGGTAATAAAATGCGCATTTTAGTACTTTAAAAGTCATTTACGTAGCTATTTACGTATGACCCCTGAATATACTTGTAATTTTCTTAATAATATAACAAAGCAAACTTTGTATGTTTATATACGTTATACGTATTTATATATACTAATATTGGATGTGTTGACGCCATGATGAGTAGGTGTATTTTTAGAAGAGATTGGATGCAACAAAAGACAAACAATGAAAATTAATTTTATAAGTACCACTTACAAAGTGAACTCGAATCTTAGAGCTTTTGGAGAATATTATCAGGGCTTTTCAGGTAGAAATGTCTAACCATTCATATGTTTGTATATTTGTTTACAAAAAATTTTGGATGACACAAAAACTTTTCCTATGATGCAGATAAGTTAATGCAATAGTTTCTTACATTTGTATCAAGTGAAAAAACAAATAAAATACCAACGTCACTAAACTTTTCCAGAACTTTGTATATATAAGCAATTAAAATGTAACATAACATATGTATATGAATAATTAAAAAATGTTTTAATGGTTATGGTCTTTTAATTGCTTATACAATAAAATCAAATGGATAAGACACCTTTAGCGTTTTATGTTCTAAACATCTTTATGTTAAATTCTGCATTTAACTGTTTTATTTTAATTGGTTAAAGAAACTATGATAACAGTTTTCATTTATAGGTAACTTAAAGACCACCAAACTAAATTTGGTGAATTCTCATTACAAATGAGAATGAATAAGAAACACAAACAGAACCTAAGCTGGATTTAGTCCGATTAAAACTATTTACTTATATTATTTATTTGACTTTCGATTGTAATACTTAATAATAATCACATGGCGTCTATTTGGGCAGATTTAGTACGACCTATTCTGAATGTTTAAATCCTCAGTAATTGTAGTTGTTTATAACTTTACAGGGACATTTAAAAAAATCGTGACATCCCTAACGACCACTCTGTATATAGACCACCGTCTCTTCATGGACATAATGTTCGGTCTTTATGATTACTCATCGTATTGAGTTTTATTGACGCCTGTTCCCATTTCTGTCAATTCAGTTTTGCTTAGTACGATTATTTTTCAGTGCTGTACTTGACAAGTAAATTTCGATTAATTGAGACAGTCTAGGACTGTGACGCATTCATGTACCGATGTAAATTCCTTGTCCATTACTGGCATTTTTCATTCGTCAAACACTGTCAATACAAAATATTCGAAACCCGTTTATTGATAAAACAAATATCGATCAGGAATAAGTTTAAAGTCCGGTAGAACATACCTACACATGTATTGTGTATTAGGTAACTTATATAGAAGATGAATGTGGGTAAATCAACGTTTAAAAAGTGGTCAACGGCAATCGTTGTGTCTGACAATTAGCTTTGTTTCATTACTGTTGCAGTTGTCTGCGTGCTTCCATACGTCTCCTTGGTGTAGGTACTCAGGTATGTGCCACTTGTGAGCATTTTGTATTACTTTCAAATAATATATTTAAGAAGAAATAGTAATAAATTATTTTTTATTTAGTAGTGTACTTTTAAAAGTTTACCTTTATGAAATACAAAAGTTACGTGATTATTACGTATATCCAAAAAAGAAGGTATTAAAATCTGTGATCCTTTATAATTAGACGAAAAAGGATTGTAATACCTTCTTTTTTTGGATTGTTATCTTCGTCTAATAATCCTTCGGAATCAACAGTGTAATTCAATGCCGGTAGGGGTATTAGCCCTCAGAGTAGTTGTTTCTGTTGATTCTATATTTATATTTATTACGTATATATCAGCCAAAAGTGTAATAGATATTTGCATATAGTTCACGGGACATGTTTTCTAAAATCTAAAAATACAGGTTCAGAAATAGCAGTAGAAAGGGGGATGTTCCTTTAATATAACTTTCCTGGCCTATAAACATTCAACCGTAGTCCACCCTTCAAAAAGCAAAAAATAAAAATTGAAACAATTCTGCTGTATCTATCTCTTCATCTGGATAATAAATGTAACGTTTAGAGATTTATTTACTACCAAAAACAAATCACACTCAGCTGTAGGTTTATCAGAAGCAACACTTATACTTAAAATAATTACAAAAAAAATAGGAATTATTTTAAACTCTTGAAATATCCTGTTGCTTAAATTTTGTTATGTCTGCAAAATGTTTACATATCAAAATTTATTTTAATTATCTTTATTTGTCTGTTTACCTACATATCACGCAAATAAAAGAAAATAAAGCAATATATAGCATAGCATATACTGTTATCGATTGTAAATAAAGGTAATTGAAAACTGCAGTTAAAGATATCCTTTTGCTGTCAGAGCCATGTTTAAAACATGGAATTTGATAACAACAAATTAACATCAAACGTTAAATAAAGCATATAAGGTGTAGAATTAAGAAAAAGCCTATTAATTCACTTGCATATAAGTTAGTAATTCGAAAAGCTGATTCATACGAATTCAATGCATTATGTACTAGTTGCCTTGATAAACGTATGTATAAACCTTCTGGAAAGAGTACATTTATTAAACTTTTACATGTAGTTTTTATTTTATAGCAATAAACATACACGTAGCGTACATACAAAGATGTTTCTGTTATTATTACAAAATAATTTATTATTTTGAATGTCGTTTAAATCACTATTAGAAATTAATAAATTAAGATTGCTGTCGTTTGAAACAATATTATCCGGTAGTCAAATAAAAATTGATGAAACAACTTTTGTGTCTTTTTGACTTTCGCAAGTTATTAAATAATTTATTTCTGTTTTTTTTTTGTTAACGTATTAACTCATTACTTACCTTTTGAAAAAGATAATAACTCCAGTAAATTAAGATCTAATGTTACCTTTAAATTTAAATACGGTATTTTGAGCATATATTTTTTTATCAAAACAAATATCTTATTTCAATAAAATTCTTCCTATCGAGGTCGTTAACACCAAGATTACAGCCATGTTCGTTGAAGAGTTAATTTTAGAAAGAATTATGTTTTTAAATAAAAATCCGTTCTTACGAATTTATGTCAAAATCTTTATTCGGTCATAAAGATAAAAGAACGCTAAAAAGTCGCTGCTAACCAAAATTTTTATGGTTAGCATCGGCATATATACGTACACAGAAACGAAAACGTGAAAAATATTGTAATAAATAATTTTTGAAACTTTTATTCAAATGACTCTTATTATGCGAATACGTAATTTTATTTATTATGTACACAGACTTTCACTTTAAGATTTACAAAAATATTTATTTTGTAGTTTCTAAAAGTAGAAAGCATGTATTTCAACTGATAAAACTTCTAACGAAAAACAGTTCTAAAATTTGACGTTATCGAGAAATACCTACGTAAATGAATAACAAAAAGTTCCCGCTAAATAATTCCTAAGTTCATGAAAATTTTAACTATTTCCTTCTTGGTTTAATTTAATTTCCTTTTTCTATTAATATGTACTTATGTCAATCCAGCTCTCAGAACTAATAATAAAAATGAATTTTATATTTTTATTGACGTTTCTACAAATCAAACAAACAGGTCACCCACTTTATTACGACCTAAAAATTCTAAAAGGGCTTCATTTTTTATTATAATTCACATTTCCTATAGTACCTACTTTTTAATAGGGCAACTTCTTTTATTATACTTCAATAGACGAGATAAATAATAAAAGTGCTCAAATTTTTTGGATTTCTTTATTGTACATTATTATCATATCACAAAAGCAAAAAATTTCAGAACAGTTCTATTGGCAATAACAAATGTATAATATTGAGAATCAAAGTAAATCTAACTCTCAATATTGCACATTTTAATTAATTAAACTAAACAATTGTATTCAATTAATTTCATATGCTAGACAAGCTACATCAATTTTAATTAATCTAAACATTTACCTCGTCCGTCCAAAAGTCGGACAATAATTGTCAGTGACCTAGTTTGCGTACCAGGTATGACGACGAGAAAACAAAACGTTAATCACATACTAAATGACGATTGCATCAATGGTTAAATAATAAAGAAACAGTTTGCGGTTTAACTGTTTACTAACAAACAATCCTTTTCGGCATGCAATAACTTGTTAATGGAGCGAGCAAGGTAATCATGAAAGACTCTCGGTGAATAAAAGATTTGTTCTAATAAAAAAATAACTTTGGTAGTTACTGATAGCCATTCTTCAGTGGTTGTTTTTGTATAAGATTACAGAGCTACAAGCTCCCTTTTATTTTATTTTTTATTTAAGAAAAGGAAATTATAATAGTATTTTCCTATCATTTTTACTACCTTTAGTGTGACGTATTTCAAGTACGATGTATGAAATTTATTCTAAAACTGACCTAACCAACGTGGTGGTGACCAAGATAAAACATTTCCTTTTGAAACTGCGGTTTATATGTCCCTTTAGATACGTAATCAATCAGATACCCTAATGCCAAACGCAATATGTAACAAAAACCGGCTAGGCGAAATTGAGAGTAGCTAATTATTCATGATAACTGTAACAGATATCAATTAAAAAACTGGATGGTTTCACTTCTGAAAATGTTATTTTCTCTGCAATATTATTTCGATCAAGAAGCAGAAACAAGTGTTAGATACATATATTATGCAGATTTTAACAAAGAACTTAAACTCTTATATAAAGTATATATATAGTTCCAAACATGGTTTTACACACCTAAGCAATAGACGAAATTCTGAACAAAAATGTAAAAAAAACTTACAAAAATATCATATAACAGAGGTAATAACACCAACTTCAATCGTAAATTTTCCAGCATTAAATTTACTGATAAGTTAAGCACAAAATTCAATTACAAAATAAAAAATAAAGAAAAGAATTCAGTGATAATTTTATGAAACATTTCTTAATAATAATACTCTATGCAAAGTAAAAGTTTTTAATTGTTTTTTATTCAAACATTACAATTTGGCTAACAACCCGAAATAATTATAGAGGTTGAATAAAATGCATTGAAACATTTAAATGCTTTTACTTTGCATTCATTATTTTTAATAAAAGAAAATGTTCAAAATATAATATAATTGGAACCAATAACAAATAATATTAATTGATAATAAAGAAGAAAAAGTAGACAAGTGGAATTGATCAGTTGTTGTTACATATCTAGGAGGGTAGTTACATCGGTCGAAGTTCTATTAGAAAATGTGTCAGGGTGCTCATATATTGAATAAATAAAAAGATATGTATAATACTAATTTAGATAAGACAAAAATTTTGGATAAATAATTGTTAAATGCACAAAATTAAGAAGATTAAGAAGGCCATTATAATATTTTCAGTATAGTAAACAACCAAAAAGAACTTTATAAAGATATCTTCTTCCTTATCCTCCACAAACATTAATCAACTACACTCCAATATCCTTTAAAATCCTTTCAAATTACTATTACGTATTTTAAAATTTATTAATCTTTGTATATTCTCTCTTGAGAAAAAATATTGTAGGTTGAAGTTCTCCAGCGTTTTAATTGATACACATTTTAAATAAATAATATTTCCCAATCTGTGCACAAAACAATATTTAAATAGTGATAAAATTATTTTAAATAGGGTCTCATAAAATGGATTCCTCTGACAAAAATAGATAAAATAGATATAAATATATCTGTGCTGCATGCTTATTTATTTGTTTATTATTTCATCCACAGTAATAATACCGTGTGTTCGTTTTCTGTCAACTTACACATAGACCTTTAAAAATTAATCAATTCAATTGCCATATGCTAACTAATAAACAAGTTATTGCGAGTAACGAACGAAAATTAAACAATTAGGCAGGCCAACACCCCATTTAACAATTATCTATACACTTTCAAAGTGGAAGACCATCTTATAATTTCATCAAAATCGTGTAAACCACCAAACCTTACTAGTTACATAATTTCCTCATTCGTGTATCTTTATGTGCAATTTCTTACCACAATGCAATGTCACACTAGACGAGTTTGTTGGAAACAAATTAATAAAAATTCAAAAGAAATGTTTCATCAGCATATCACTGTAATACGTTTACTCTTCATAAAGACCGTCCAGTCGAAACATATGTCGAGTTTTTCGAAATATATTTATTGAAACATTCCGTTTGAATTTTCTTAGTTTCATCATGGGTACACCAAAAAG
Source organism: Agrilus biguttatus (assembly GCA_963921985.1). Taxonomy (NCBI): domain Eukaryota; kingdom Metazoa; phylum Arthropoda; class Insecta; order Coleoptera; family Buprestidae; genus Agrilus; species Agrilus biguttatus. The sequence continues at coordinate 35,737,907 of OY998117.1, forward strand.
TCTTCTCAGTAGTAATAAATTAATTATTGTTAATTACGTTTATTTTGAAAACCAAATCTGTTATTTCTTATTTGAGAAATTCTATGAAATATCGGCTAGAAAATTGCTTCTGAAACATGAAAGTTATTTATTATATTAAATTCTATAAGACATGACTCAACCCAAAATATTTCCTGTAATTTTCATCTGAGGTCCGGTTTAGCTGTCAGATAGAGCGCTGGCCTTCTAAGCCACATGTGGTGAGTCCCAACTCCAGCAAAACATCTTTTCTTCGCATTTTTCACTGACATTGGATCGACTCAGCATAAAAAATGAATACCTGGAAGAAACTCTCGGGAATCATAGGCGGTCGAAGCGTAATACTCGCCACACAAAAGGCAGTTCTATCCTGCTTCCTCCTAAATTATCGTAAAACCGTTAAAAAGAAAGCTACAATTTAATTTGGTTTTTATACTAGCTTGAAAAATATGAAAAAAAATTGTCCACAATATTAAATTTATTGCATATTTTAAGTAACTAAGCTCTAGGGACTTTGTGAATTCTTTGAAGGTTTAATTACATTTTGAGTCACATGAATTGCGTTTTAATACGATACAGAATTAAAACTTTTAGCTAATTTATTGGTTAAAGTTTTTGATAACTTGACGTAAGAGTTCTTATTTTCATACAATAGGCCTATCGACAGAATGGTTCCAGGTCCAATAAAAGTAGCATTTGATTAATATCAACAGGTTTCACAATAGGAAATTCGCAGAACGTTTTCAATTCAGCGGATAAATATTTTGTTAAAAAAACTGGAAATTCAATCGCAATTCTAATAATATGGTGTCTTTTTGTATTTTATATTTTGAATCGACGAGGCTTTAATTTCTTGTAACTCCATAATTATGAAAAAACACACACGTAATGTTTAAGTTACAAAACATTATTGTAATAAATCACAATAATTATTTCGCCGATACAGCGGCTTCTTCAGGTGGAAGAATAATATAACTTAAAACAAGGATACAAACAGACTTATATACTAAAATAAAATAGATAAGAGTAGGGGTAAAAGTTTAAGGAAAGATACTAAAAATTAATGTTTAATAGCGGTGATTTATTTAATTCTAATTGATCATTTAATATAGTGGCTTTTAGTTTAATTTATTTATTTCTATTTTCTAAAGGCACTATATTAAATGATCAATTAAAATTAAATAAATCACCGCTATTAAACATTAATTTTTAGTATATTCTCTTAAACTTATACCCCTACCCTTATCTATTTTATTTTACTATATATGTGTGTTTGTACCCTAGTTTTAAGTTATATTATTCTTCCACATGAAGAAGCCGCTGTGTTGGCGAAATAATTATTGTGGTTTTTTACAATAAAGTTTTGTAACTTAAACATTACGTGTGTGTTTTTTCATTATACATTTTATTCATAGGAAATTTCCTAAAACGATAAATAGCAAAAACAATTTTAGCTAGAAAATATAACTAAATAAATAACGAATTTTTTTATAAAAAAAATAGTAATTGTCAGTAGGTAACCATCAGAAATATATTTTTTTTTATATAAATACAAGAATTACAAAACAACATTGCATGCGATTAAACCACATTGTGATAAGACTCTCCTTCGGTTTCGATGAATCTGTGGCTTCACATTCGAATAATGATCACTGTAACTTTAATTATAGCAAATCGTACGAAGACAGGAAGCCTGCTCGTTGTAATAACGGGCTTGTAAGCAATATTAACAAGGTCATATGGTGAATTCGTGATAGATTTTATAACGTGTAGTTAGCAACGATTGTTTGCAAATTATTGTCGAATGGTCATTGTTGTAGATACTCACACAACATACGTACAAACAGCGCGCGATAATTCAATCTGAGCAAACAGACCCGTTATGTCATGAACAACACTTTTACCAAACAGGTAATGTGCGTCCGTCTGTCCATACATGCATATATGTAGATATTATGTTGTTGCATCGATTTTCTTGTACAATTTACTTCGGTGAAAGTAAGTCTTTTGGATAATAACTATCATCAGCTAGCTGGCTTTCTTGCATTTCAGTTCAGTTATCGGGATCGAGTGAAAACAACAATCGTCGGACAACCGCCGGTCGTTACAGTACAGTACCCAATCATTTAGCATACGCGCGCTATTCGACACTCCTTTGTTTCAATTTTTGTTAGTTAGGTAAATACGAAAAAGTTGGTAAACAGGAGCGCAATTGTATTTCAGGAAAATGTCTAGTTGTCTCGAGTATGGTGAAGATAAGGTGCCGTTTATTAAAATTAATGATTACATATTGAGGTTGGATCTTGAAGAGCTCGACGATGAATTCAAGGATAAAGCCGAGAAAGAATTGAGAGAAACGCCGGAAGTGGTACAGGATGCTCTCGAACAAGTGAAGAAGATGTTGCAAGGTGAGAACTCTTATTTGACTACCAGCTCATTAATTCGCCTTTAGGCTCATTATAAATTCGTGGGAAAAGAAAAGTTGTTGTTGTTCGTTTATTGTCATTAATATGTTATTATTGTTATTATATATTTCCTTCAAGAACTCTCTCTTTTATGCAAAATTAAAAATTATACATTCGTCATTCGAATAAAGAAAGTAAGCGAACAGTTATAACCATTAAAAATTCAATTAAACGCAAAGTACCTTATTTTGTTTACAAGAAACGTTATCACCTTGAATTACATATGTTCCAATACTTTCAAGCCTACTGGTAGGATATCAGCAAATATTCCTAACGAAAAAGTTAAATTTTTAGTTAAAAGAAAATGAAATATTTCAAAATAATTAATAGAATCTTGGTTTACTTGATGAAAATTGAATATCAACAGTGAATAACAACACATATTTGAAATTTTCACTTTTTTATTCTCACTTAACATGCTTCGCTACGACAGTAGCTTCATCAGAAGTAGGTACAATACAATACAAAATAAATATGAATAATAATAAATAATTCAGGAATTATTAAAAAAATCTACTTACTAAGTATTGAGAGACCTTAATAAGTGGTCGCTTATCACATTTTTTTAAAGTAGTATTTTTCATAAACAAACTAACGAACTTTTACTTTCAATTGTTTAGTTAATATTGATTTGATACTAATTAATTTATGTAGATAGGTCACTCAAAAAATGTCGATCTTTGGATGGTACAATGGAATAAAAAATGGCGAAAGTTTCTATTTAAGTCTAACGGAAATAATAAAATTGGGTAATTCATATTACTCACAAATCCAAACACGATTTATTCTCATAATGAACACCGCTATTCACATTCAAACCGTACGTCGTTAGTTTTGTAATTTGAATCATAATGAAATTTACATGCATATAAAGATGTTGCCTACTGTCTTCATCCGTTTCTTCTTTGATTACACAAAGGCGCTTGGTCTCTTACTTCTTGAAATGAAACGAGTAAATTCTAATTTCCGACCTTGTTTCCAGAATTAGTCAATTCGAATATCGGTGGATTCCCATCGTCTACGAATGAAAATAATTTACAACGTTACAAAATTCAATTATAAATTATAAAATACTTTTGTCGTTCAGTCATATAAAATTTGCAGTGATAGTGATACACAGTATTCTAATCTACCCTTAGCCTTCAAAAAGAAAAGGCTTCTGTGGTTTAATCTTCTTTGATTTACTCCTTGTTGTTGTTACGTAAGGCAGTCTACAATTGTGTAGGAATGACTTGAGTCTACGTAAAAGAAATGAACCTTTTATGATACTGAACATGAGCAAATTCGATTTAATCTTATTCAATGTTTACTAGAAATACACTTCAAACAAAGATAAATATACATTTGTCCGGAAAAGTCTCATTTCATGGGAATTGAAAATTGCCAAGAGATTTCAATTTACATTAATCAAACATTCTCTTTCTGTTACTATAAAAATTCCTTGAAATACATATTTATTACTGTTTCCATGGTGAATAAGTAAAAAAGTGATTTATATAAAGAAAACGGTACACAAATTAATTATTAAAAATATAAATATAAATATGGAATCAACAGAAACAACTACTCCGAGGGCTAATACCCCTGCCGGCATTGAATTACATTGTTGATTTCGATGGACTCTTAGACGAAGATATAACATATTCAAAAAAGAAGGAATTAAAATTCTTATTCGTCTAAATTTTAAAATCAAAGATCTCATATTTGGAACGCGTCCTACCCGATAGGTCGAAACCGGTCGTGGGATATGGCTTTCGGTTCTTTGTGCCTACTTGGTAGGACGCGTTCCAAATGTGAGATCTTTGATCTTAATATTTAGACGAATATGGATTTTAATTCCTTCTTTTTTTAATAAATTAATTATTTATCTTCTATTCACAATTTTATTTACGGACATTTATTTAATACATTTGTATTGTTTTGGCTAAATGTTACAAACCAATAGTACTAATAAAGTTCCACAAATTCAAAAAAACATCAACAAGTGTACACATATTCAAAATTTAGCAAAATTGTTCTTATACTATCTTTTTTTTATTAACTAACAACAATAAATAAAAAATGTTATTCTGGAAAGGACCTAGTCCACAATAGGGTAAAATGTTTATCTTCAAACATTACTTGAGTGAAATTTATTGATGGCAGATATTTCCACCATCTACACATTCACTCTGTTGATCTAATTATCTTTGTAACGTTATGGTTGAATAATACATGCGTCTCCATTGACTATTACATCATTAAACAGTTGCGAACAAATAATGATATTCTGTCATCATTTACATTCGATGCGTTCATCTAAACTCGTCAATATATGATAAATTGGTTAAGGCTTTCACAGCCACTGTTTTGTACTGAAGTGTTTTTAGGCCGTCGGCGTCGTCTTGAATAATAATTGTTTTCTCTCAGCTATCTTCAGGACTTCTACTCAAAACGATCCATCTATAATTTTACTCTCGTAATACTCGAAAGTAATATTTCTAATTTCGTTTATTTTTGTCTTTTACAGACGAAAAAGAAAAGGGTCTATTCATACCTTTCGAAGATGACAATTTTTTACTTAAGTTCCTAAGACCTTGCAAATTTTACCCTGATAGTACACTAAAATTGGTAAGAAATAACGATTTTCCTCTAACGCAATCATTCAAATAAAGTTTCAGTTCTACATTTCCTTTCACTATGTTAAATAACAGCTGTGTTTATTAAACAATCTGTAATAGTTATTAAGTACGTATGCTTATGTTGCAAAAGTCAACATAAAGAAGTAATTTTTTATCGTGCCATAGATTTGGCAGCATTGTTATATAATTCCTTCGATAATTTGACGATAATTTATTGTTCATTGTTCATGAATTATATACATTTTTAATGCATGTATAAATACCTATTGGAAAATATGTTTAATCAGTTGTATTCATTTTTAACTTTTAAATTTCAAGTTTCGTAATTGGTATACTTTTATTACAGTAGGTATTTAATTATTTTAACTAATTACTATATAGATCCAAAAACACTACAAGTTTCGTATGAAAAATCCAAAATATTGTATCGATTTACTACCTGATAAAGTTGCTCATGTTTTCCGTGATAACGTTATCCAATTTTTACCAACAAGAACATCACAAGGATCAAGGATAATGGTGATAAACGCAGGAGGTGAGTTTTTATCGCCTGTTTTCCCTTTCTATCGTCAGCGTCATAAAAACGACATTTTCTTGTATCTTTCAGAAAAATGGAAAGTTAAAAACGTTAAATTACAAGACTTATTTAGGTCAGTGATGATGGCACTAGAAATAGCAATGATTGAACCAAGAACTCAGGTTGGAGGTGTTCATGTTGTGTTAGATATGATCGGATTATCTTTAAATCATATATATCAATTTACACCGTATTTCGCCAAAATGGTTTTAGACTGGGTACAGGTAAGAGAACATTATATAATAAAATTTAAAGAATCGGTAGTCGGAAATTTATGAAACATATTGAAAATAATACTGAGAACAAAAAGTAGCTTTTATATGTTTCAAAAAACTTTATTATTAACTGTACAATTGTTTCGGCATATACTGCCTTTATCAAGAGTACTACTATAATACCATTATATAGTCTAGGTATAATACTGAAGTTCGACAGTGCGTAATCGTCTTATATAGTGACAAATTTTGTTTACAACTACATATATACATATACTAATACAGTACAATACATAATTAAAATGTGTATATATAATGGAACTTATTTTTATTACTAATGGTAAAGTCTAAATAGATGTCTATCGATAAGTTGTTCTGAAAATCTGACTGTAGATTGGTGATGTTATCCTTATTTACAAAAGCTCGTTTTATTTCTAATTCCTCTGATAGGTTGAAACGTTTACCCTTTTTCTCTGAATGTAACAATTTAATATTATGTGCATCAACTTTATGATGATTTTCAACACAATCAGCACTTAAACCTGTTGATTTTTTACATTCTGCTATGTCTTTTACATGTTCTTTGTCTTACAGCTAATTTCCTACTAGTCTGACCTATATAGTAAGCACTACAATCTAAACAATTTAATTTATGTACCTCACTTTTATTATATCAACCAAAATGTAGTGTAATTTTACAGATAAAAATACTTATGTACAGGGTGGTGAAACAGTTCATTCAAATACAATAGCTCGGTTACTATAGGAGTTAAGAAGAAGTATAATGTAAATGCTATAAATCAACTTTACTGTTTTTTATAAGAACGTCCCGTATATTATGATGTTTTTAGATTGCCCCTTAGTTAGCTACTTACCCCATAAGGGGGTTATTGGAGTCTATACCGGGGCATTCAAAATTTGTTCTTATCACTGAAACCAGGCATGTTAGCTCTTGTATAACGAGCAATTCATTTCTAATTTTTTACCTTTACTTTGAACCTGCAAAATTTTGAATTGAAATTGTAGTTATGAATAATTAAATATTCTAACTCAAAAAAATTGTAACCCAGAGTTTTGATTCACCCTGTACGTATTTCCATGAAAACAGTAAGTTTAATTCTGATAAACGGTTCTCCGGGCTGATGGACCGAGGTCTGTCTGGATTTTCTTCTAACGTTTCATCTACAACTGCGGCAGACATCTTCAAAGGCGGTGTGGTAGTGGTCGTAGTGTTCGCTGTGATGGTTCTGCGTTGAGTGTGCTAGCACACTACGGCGACTACCACACCGCCTCTGAAGATGTCTGCCGCAGTTGTAGATGAAACGTTAGAAGAAAATCCAAACAGACCACGGCCAGAATTAGACGCCGGCCGTGAAAGCCTACACTCTTCAAGTAAATTTAATCTTTAGAAAAATTATGTAATTTCCTCTTTTTTTAAATTACACAATTTTAGTTTGTAGTACTCACGAGTCCCTGCAACTTTTATATTAAACATTCATTCAGCTCTTATTATATGTGTGTTACTGTATTTGAGTTCACCGTTGGTTCACCCTCTATGTATGTATACAAAATTAAATAAAAAACAAGAAAAAAGAATTCATAAATTTTGTATTTCGACAAAATAGTAACGCTATATTAATAAAAAATGGATAACAACCATTTACGTTCTTAAATTACACGGTCCGCAAACTTTTTAATGGTTGTAATTAATTATTCAACAGACCACGAGGAGCAAAATGTAGAGTATTTTGATAACTACTAGAATGGAATATTTTTATTAAACGTATATCTGTAAAAAAATATATAAAATTTCAATTTCTTTATAGGATACGAAGGTAGCAAATATATCGGAAATACTAGGATTGTTAAATCTCACAAATAAAAATATTTTTTTTTAATGTAGACACGCTAACGACGTCGAAAGCACTCCATGCTATTATTAAAATTGAAGTTCATAATATTTTCGATTTTCTTGAATAATTGTTGCAAAGTTTACCCTAGTTATTTAACAAAGGAAATGCTTTATTATGTATTAAAGTAAATGTTTATATAAGAAGATCGTCACGGAACATACATGTATTTGTTTCTAGTTAATACATACAAATTAGATATTAACCTTGTAGTTATTTACAATGTAATTATTTTTGAAAATCAATATTTCGCTAATAATAATTGAAAAAGTAATATGTCCATATTTATATTTTAGTCGCATACGGAGAATTATTTAAATGGAATACTTAAAATTGAAAGATATTCTAGAACTGTTTGCTTAATATTATCAAATATTAATGAAAATTTCTTCTAGGAATGTACTCCAGTCAGATTAAAAGGGATACATGTCGTTAATCAACCTTATATTTTCAACATGCTTTACAGGATATTTAAACCATTTATTGGAGAAAAATTACGAAAGAGGGTAAGTTACAAAATTTAGCACCTAATTTTGGCCTGGATTTATAATTCCAAGAAGTACACGTTTAAATCATATTCTACAAAAATAACAATTCATTGAATAAACCTTTATAAAATTTATCAGGAATTAATAATATCAATTTTGAGTAATATTAACGGAAATAAGAGAGTAATAATACATATTTGCTTTCTTCTTTCTGGGTTACTTTCATAAACATATGAAAGGTTAAGAAAAAATGTCAATTATGTAAGTAAACTTTATAACTAGATATTTATATCCATCGGTAGAATAATTGCGTAGCTTTTTTTTATAAACAAAATGTCAGTTATTAAGGAAGATACTGTTTTGAAATTATAGATTAGAAAATGTTCGGTTAGTAGTAATTATAGAAACTATAACTATTAGGAAAATCCGGCAATCAATAGTACAAAAGTTTCCAATCTGAAATCCAGTAATCATCCTGAATAATTGATCCATTTCATTTTAACTTTCAACGTCCAATTACATAAATAACGTTTTGTTTGTATATTGTACAGTTTGTGAAAATGACGCATCAACGTATTAATACCTTAATTAAATATTATTCTTAAGATCTACCCGGAGCGTTTTATTTAACCAGCTCTTTTAGTAGAATTGAAATGGCACAATAGTGCAAAACAAAATCGTACAATTGTGTTGCATATCGTTCAAGATGGGTAGGTACAAGAATTTTGTAAGTTATTTTCTTTAGATTTTTATCTAAGACATATCTCTAGAGATATTTACATCATACGTTATATACAGGATATCTATAATATCTTTGGTAATCTTTTAATGCATCATTATCTAAATAATAAAAAGACATGACAATTTACCCTTTTTAATGTTTTCAAATACTTTTTCTTTTTATGCAGAATATTTTAATATTGTGGCTAGATTGAGCCAAATGTGAATGAGAATTTGATCATATATTATTGATAAATAACAGTCGGTATATGAGTAGGCCGATGCACTGAAAATGCAATAACAATCTACTAAATTCTCTGTATATTAACAGAACAAATTGAAAATAATTTCTTCTAGAAAGATTGTTCTCTATGGGGTTAAAAAACACTAAACGGATCTAAACTACTTTAAAATGAAAGATATGTGTATACTCATATATATATATATATATATATATATGGTTACGTATTTACATAATTTAAATAATTTTCCCATGCAGTGCTGGCCCTACTAGTCGTGGTGCGAACTCGCCCCAATCAGCAAACAACGGCGACCATCAAGGCCAGAGCACCAGTTCTAATCCATTCCCTTCTCTAGTGAAAAATTTATAACAATTTAAAACAAATCTTAGTATAGCTCCCTTATGAAAGTTTAAAAAATTATTAAAAGCCTAGAAATGTACATAAGCTACGTTCGTTAAAAAGTTAAAACAGAACACGGAAATTCTCCTGAGAAGAAAAGAAACGCGAACAAATTAATTAAACTTTGCATATACAGGGTCTTTCAAACTGAGTGGTACATTAGACGTTTCAGGTAAACTAAGCATGTTACATATTTGAAAATTTGGGAGTTGGGAAGATGATCTATTTAACTATAATTATTTCAACTGTCGAGCACTTCCGGTTATACCGGATGTTGATGTCACCTTTTTTGTTTTAAATGGAATGGTATATTTTTTACGATGAATTTGTATGAAACATAAAAATTAAGATGATTTTGATAACCAACTCATATGCCTACGATGAATAGTTTCTGAGATAATTTAATTTATTGGAAAAAAGATTACACCGCAACCCAAACTATAAAAAATCATAACTTCCATAATAAAAAAATATCCAAAGGTATTCAAAAATTTTCAAATAAAACAGTAGGAAATATCCAGATGGATCGAAATAGGATAAACAATGGAATCGAATGACAAAATAAAATATGCTAGGTGCTATTTGAAAAATGAAGTTATTCGTGTTTAAAGTTTTTAAACTTTAGATTTTTTTTCTGAACGCCCTATACAAATTATAAAGTATAGTTTTGGCACTACGTTAACTTTATGACTTGGCTACAACTAGTAAAAATTTCAACATTCTAAGTCATTTTTTATGGATGATATGATTTTTTATAATTTGAGTTGCAGTGCAATCTTTTTTCCAATAAATTAAATTATCTCAGGAACTATTCATCGTAGACATATGAGTTAGTTATCAAAATCACCTTAAAATTTTAAGCTTCATACGAATTCATCGTAAAAATATATATATTATTCAATTGTCGTCTGATGTGCCACTCAGTTTGAACGACCCTGTATGCATATATGTGTTCTACATACACGTACTATTAACGGTAGTTTGCTTTTGAAAACGGAATGCTATAGATATGTTATGTCTGCAAACAGAGAAATGAACCTTCACGCTCTAATTACGCGAATCAATATTTCTTCTTAATACAAAATAATTATTTCCATTTCGTACTGGCTTGCGAAATAATACTCGGTAAAAAATTTCTGTAGACAGATACAAAAGAAAAATACCAGCGCTCCCGACTTACTTTTCATAAAATATGAGGGTGTAAAGTGTATACAATAACTTTTTCTGGAATAAAACATTGTAAACTAGTATATTTTTTCATTAAAGTATTTAGTTTATATAAACAAAAGAGTATAAAGCTCAAGTATAACAGTAAAAGTGCAAATAACATAAAAAAATAAAATGAACAAAATTTCAAATTTTGTAATTTCCACTTTATTATTTTAATTGTCTTTACAATTGTTTCACCCTACAAGGGCTTCTTCAGAAGACGTATCACTTAATAAACTTTAAGATGTTCTTATATATATGTACAATAAGTAACTTAGTCTAAAAGTGGTGTGGTGGGGGTGATGTTAACATGTTTATTTAATATTATTGATTGTTATACATTTTCTATTTCGTTCAAAATAATCTCATTATTTTGTTTATTGTGTTTTTTAACTTCGTACGATTCTAAAATGTCTAGTTTTTTACTTTTTTCTAAACAATGTAAAATATTTAAATTACCTTCTATATTAAATTCATGGTTTTCATTTTTAATATGATTCATAAATGTTGATTTTCCTGCGTAATATTTGATATGTTCGTTAACTCTCTCTTTAAAAGTCCTCCCTGTCTGTCCTATATATATAGTCTTGCAAGTATTAGATTCCAATTTGTAGACCCCACTTTTATTCATTTTTTCTGTTTTGTCCTTATTGTTAATTAAAAATTTTAATAATTTATTTTCCGTTTTAAAAGCTGTTTTGAAATTATTATTTTTTAGTTTTTCTGAGATTTTGTTTGAAATGTTTCCAACGTATGATATTGTTTTGTAGTTTTTGTAGTTTTTTAGAATCATTTGTGTATACTAATCCGTAACAAATTGTTTTTCTTTTGGAATTAATTAAATCGTCTATAAGTTTTGACGTGTAACCGTTATTAATTGCTATTTGTTTTATTGTATTTAATTCTATTTTTGTTTGAAAGAGGTAAACTTAATAGTCTGTTAATCATACCACGAAATGCTGCTAGTTTATGTTGGTTCGGGATTGAGACAGTTTGTAATAGCTAACAATTAATAATAAGACGTTTTAAATGTTGACTTAACAATCATATATTTTTGAATGTTTGTTGAAAAGATTATCCTTTTGAGTAATTCCTATATACTTTTTAAAAATGGATAATAACACTCTTGGTCTTAATAATTCTTCATTTCTGTGCCAAAATGTTTTTGAAACCTGTTAATATCATTGAAAATCCTGTAGATTCATTTTTTGAAAATCCTGTAGATTCATTTTCATGGAACCGATTGGAAGAATCTTACTGGAAATCTTCCTGCAAAAAGTTTACCCGATTATTATGGCGGAGAAATGATTATAACAGAATTTCCTGGATACCTATTGGCCGAATTATTGTGCTTATACAATGAGGATTTTGCATGTACGTACTCAACAAAATATACACAATTATTAGGATCCAAAATTCCATTATATTTTACAAAACGTCTTTATTTGTTAAAGTTCTAAATGGCTGAAAAATTGGAACAACATTTCAATTAAATACTGTTGTAATTAGTTAAAAAATATAAGACAATTGTAATAGTTTCATAGGAACAACAATTATACTATTTTTTAAAGCAGTTATTCAAAATGCGTACTTAATTAAGTATATAGTATGAAGCTTTTCCAGGAATAAATTGAAAGTTTCATAGAAAATTTTTACTAACTCGTATATAACATATGTTGCAGTGGCTAACTCACTTGGATACAATAAAGAACATAATGACAAAAAGATATAAACATCTTAACGAGACCAATGTTTTGTGAAAAAACAATCGCCAAGTTCTTCCAACACATCGATAATTTCTTTTTAGAGAATGAAACTTACAAACAGAAGGTGCTAAACAGCAAAATACAAAGTAATTATTAGTTATAGTGATTATATTGTAAGTAGACACAAAAATGTAAATAAATATTTTACATAAAGATGTAATTAAATATTTTCTAATTATAATGAAATGAATTAGGTTCCTTATGACAAAAAATATTATTTTTACATATGTACCTTGTACCTGTATGACTTGTTTCCATAATTGCTGGGAAAGGGACAATAAAACAATAAGTAACTGTTTTTGTATAAGTATCTTTTTGAGGCTCTGTAAATACATGTATAGTAAATTTATATGACCAATTAATTAATAAATTTAATTACCTATACTAACAATTATAATGAATTATTGGTATATATAAAACATTCCTATATTTTTATACGAAATATTTCATTATCGATAGTCTTATTAGCTTACAACTCAAACCTAACTAACAAAATACCTTTTTATGTTTGAAAATTTGTATTGTTTTTATTACTCTTTTACAGTTACGTAGCAGCAGAGAAAAAGTAATTTAATCCTTTTATAACTGGGAATTGAAAATAAAATATCGTGTTTCACTTCCTTTGTTAAAGTTCATGTAAAATATATAAAATAAAATTTGTAAATTCTTTCAGTATATTTACATTGACGAATATATTTAATAATTTTCTGTTATATATTCATCAAAAATATCCACATTCTACGTCACTATTTTATCAACCCTACACAGAAATTATTAACACTAAATTTGAGCATTTGTTTCCCATGGGTGGAGTGTTTAATAAAATAGAATGTCAAAAAAGTAAAGCGGTCATTAAATAAATAAGAATTGGTACATTAATATATAATCGAAATAAGTAACTAATAACTCAATAAGTTGTTTAATTATTAGACGAAGAATATGCTGAAAACAATCTACAGTGTCGGTAAATTTCTAAAAATGTACCAATTATTAAGTATTGTTAATTAAAATAATCAATAAGAAAATTTGGTTCCAATTAGATTTTTCAAAGGATTCCAAGAACAAAATACAAATCTAATTAATATTTAGACGAATAAGGATTTTAATTCCTTCTTTCTTGGAAATGACAAATCTAATAATTTATTTGTTATCATTTAGTTAGGAAAATGTGTTTTAGACTCAACACAACACAAAAAATGAAATGACACTAATACTTCTCATAAATTAAAGTAAAAATTACTGAACCAAGTGATGTAAATAAAATTCGAAATATTAAAATAAAGGATTTATTAAAGTACAAAAATATCAACAACATAGTCCCTTTATCCTTTTACTAATAATTCATTTACAAAAATATAAGCCTCTAGCTTAAATACTATATGTATATTTATAATAACAAAAATTTGATTCCAAACCGCAACATGCGGCTCAAGAAAGTTTATTATATAAATTAAACAACAAGTAATATTAAAATTACAAAATATAAACCACTAGCGTATTCAAAAATTATAACACACCACAATTTCTTACCTTAAGGAGGTAGGTACATACATTTAACAAAACTGTTTATTACAAATAATAGGAAATACTATGGACTGGCCAAACTTCATAATATAATAATGCATAATAAACTAATAGAAACATTTCATTAATTAGGTTGTTATTAAAACGAGATACTCCTTTATAAAATGTATATTATCTAATAAACAACACATGGAACATGTGTTACCTTAAAACCACTTCGAGAAGCGTTTGACTATTTTATTTTTGTTTATGATAATAATTATGCATGTTGTTATTGAGCACCATTACTTATTCGCTTCTTTGTGTGTTTTGCTTCAGTATTAATTCTTCTTATAGCCGTACGAGTTGATCGCTAAAAAAAAGGAACAAATTATTTGAAAATTAATGAAATAATCTACACTCCTTTTGGAAATCAACTCGTTTATAATTTATTGGGGGAAAATGAGCACTTGTCTGCTACAACCGTTTTTTTTTTACAATGTACTTATCATATGAAACTGAAATTGAGATATTTAAAGAAATAATCCAAAAATGCTTTTTACTTTTTTGAATCACATGGTATCTATATCATTGCATCGTCAGAGCTAGAGTCAAAACTTAAAAGTATATTTTTTGATTAAGAAATTATTGAAAAATATTTCCGGAAATTTGTAATAAAAATATGTTGGCCATTTATAAAAAATTATACACTTTATTTGGATGATAACTATAGCTATGATTCATCGCTTTTTAACTACAGTTAAAACAATGATATAATGGTAAAGTACAGTGGTACCATTATACTTTACTTTTAGTAAGTAAATTACTCTTGACAAAGAGCTCAAAAGTCGAAACATGTACAGTGTTTCTAATGAAACTTATTGTAACATCTAAAAGCGTTTATTTTATGTTTCAATTCTTAATAATTAAATAATAATTTTAATATTTATGTTAGTTACATATTCCATAGTTACAAATTCGACTATAAAACAAAACTAAAGGAATATGTTATCGACTTTCGAGTTTTCTAACAATTTGTATTAGTTATATTAAAAGGTTGCTGATTTATCTACTTATTGTAAATATAAAAGAAATAACCTACCTTTATATTCTTGGTCACACAATAGTAAAAGTTCCAACCATTGTTTTCCATCAACTCTTGGAATTTCCAAGGTACCGCCATAGCATTCTGGCAGGCATTTCGGAGCCATATATTTATGTAACGATTTACGATCAGTACCGTGGAATATAATGCGACTCTTTAGTTTTTCTCGTAAAAATGGCTTAAATAGGGCAAATACCATGTTAAATACGTAGGGTTGGTTCACGATGTGAATATTTTTAATTCGAAGGGGTACACTGTCCTAAAAGGAAGAGGTAATTTTTTAATGAATACGAATATTTATATTCAAATGAAATTATTATACCTAATTTTGATTTGGTTTGAATTAAAGAAAAGCTTTATTTTAATTTTTATCTTTACCTCAATTATTAAAAATTTTTCTTTAAAAAATTGTTTGACTACTGTTACTACAAAATAAAAAATATGCATTGAAAATGAACCTGTTCAGTATCACTCGTGATAATTTGATTAATTATTAAAATTAATTAATTGATTAATTACTACCGTGTATGTTCCATAATCATGATTAGAATGATATTAAAATGGTCTGAATTAATAATTCTTATTGACTGCGAATTGACAAAAATTGACATTATTAATATATACCTTGGCAAAGGCCGAATTCTTTATTTTTAAATATTGTTTACCTTGCACCGAGAATACTTGTTTACAGTGACCTTTTTGTTTAAGAAAGTGGAACATGAATGCATGTTCAATAAGAGCAGTTCCCAATGGACTGTTGACCTTTTTTTATCAAAGAGATTGACCCCAAAAAGAAACACCCTCATAGAAAAACGAAAACTGTGCTAAATTACTAAATATTTCCATTCCTTGGAATATCGCGTTCTGATCAAATACTTATTTTATTTTCAATGATATTCACTTAGTACGCACAAGCTAAATGAAAATGCAAATGAATGTATATGTTGACAATTATCACCATTAACCTACTAGATATAACGGCTTTTAAGAACCATAAATAAATTTATTAAGTTAATGTAGAATCAACAAACTACGGGCTGGTGTCCCGTGGTCTATGGTAGACGTTTAAATTACCAGACGTTTCGTCTCCTACTGTGGGAGACATCTTCAGTGGACAATGTGAAGTAATTCCAGCCTGGAATTGGTTGATTCTACATTAATTGACACCGGCCGTGAAAGCCTATGTTTGACATTAAATCTATTAAGTTTTTTGTACTAATCTATGTCGAAGATCGTGCAATATTAATTAACCTTGACATGTAAAGTTTCCCTTGCCAAGCAAATTTTCTTTCTAACTTTCTAAAGACATAAATCATTAATAAATATACAAAATAAATTTATTAAGCTTCTCAATATATTTCATTACTTAATTCCGGAACTACAAATAACAAAATAACTGTTATGTTTAAACTTACTTGAAGCCAGTCTACTATTCTCTTGGCGAAAGGTGGTGTAAATTGCCACGTTTGTTGAAGGGTAAGTCCATCCATATCAAAAATAACCACAGCTCCAGCCACTTGTGTTATAGGTTCCAACATGGCAGCCTCCAAAAATAATACACAACCCTTGAAAACTTCATCCAAAGTACATTTCTTGTGATTCCATTTTTCTAAAGAAAATTAAAATATAAAGATATAAATATAAATATGGAATCAACAGAAACAACTACTCCGAGGGCTAATACCCCTCCCGACATTGAATTACACTGATCTTAATATTAAGGCAAATAAAGATTTTAATTCCTTCTTTTTTTTTTTGAAAATTAAAATATTTTTATGTATGTACGACACGTACTATGGTGTACTTTATATTTATAAGGTATGTCGTATATATTCAACATGCAATTGTAAGAATAAACTGCTTTAGAAAGTGAAAAAAACAGCATAATTGTAAAACATATTTGAATACATATGAGATCTACAGCAACGAAATTGCGACATTTTAAGTGCAATGGCTAAATATTTATTGCAAAGTCTAAGGACAAAGACAATTCACACAAACAACGAATCGTGTTGTCGCATATAAAAAGTCTAAATTATAAATAATTATCTTTGGGACCTCCAAATTTTTAATAACCTCTAGAAACAATTTAATTAGGTACTTCTTGTAACTATTAGTTAATATAGAACTGTAATTCGAATAATAAATATGATAGTATCACGAATAGTAAAGTACAGTCAATCTTAATTTGGAAGAAAAACACACGTTTCGCCAAATAAACTATCATCATAAGAAAACATCTTTCAATATCAGCTTGTAAGTTTTCAGTATATGAGAGGCCCCCATTTTTTAAATCTTCTTTTGTTAATTAAAATTAATAATTACACACTTATAATTCTGATAACTTTGACACTACTAACTATATATCAAAATTCATTTTCATATTTAATGAAGTTTATACTTACTTCCTAATTCTATTACTAATATCCTCCTGCCAAATTGGTCTCTGTTGGGCTGTACTGTAAGAATATTTTGTTCAAAAATATTCTTCTCCTTACTTGGCATCAAATCATTGTAGACATCGGAATGCTTAATTTTAAAAGCGTAATATCTTTTTATCTATAATACCAAAACAAAAAAGATTAACAAATAATGCGATAATTTACATAAATTTCTTGTTGTTTTTACCAATTCGTATCCACTTTTGGGGTAGAATTTACAAGGACGAAGAAATCTGACGAGCCAAGCTTCGTTATCATAAGGAACTTTTAATTCTTTATCCTCTGAAAAAGAATAAATCTTATAAATAAAAACATTACAACTGTAATGTTTATTTCGATGATTTATGACAATTTGATGTAACTAATAGAAAAAACTATTTCTTTTTATAGGAGTGAGATTTGAAGAAGTCGATTCGGCACGTTTAATAAATGAATAATTCATTAATAGATTTTTTTCAGAATTTTAGATTACGAAACAAATACTAAACGTCTCAAATCAATATAAAAACATTAAAATTATCGTAGTTATATAACAGTGATTGCTAATATATGTCGGAAAAAATATTTTCGGCTAACTTAATGTTTTATGATATAAAATTCCAGAAATAAACCTTGAAAAAAGGTGTTTAATCTTTTTCTGTTTTCATATTCGCAAATAAGAGCAACTTCCTAACTAATTGTAGAGAAATATTCGTTTCTTGTATTTCAGATTTACGTAAAAAACTTTATCATTTTAAGTTTATTAAAAAACGAGAAACTCTAAACGCCCCATTTGTATGTTCACACAGTAGATACGGGTCAAAGTCACTACATTTAAAAAGAACCAATGCAGTACAAGTTTTTAATGTCACGGACAAACTCGACGATGCCTGACAATGAGCATTAACCATTGATTTTGCCTTTAGAAATATTTGAAAGATGGAAATAATTATTATTTATAGCCTGATCATTGATTGACTTTAACATCACAACGATTTCGTGCAAAAAAACATACATAACGCAAAAATAGATATTATGAAATATAAGTATTAAAAATCTGTTTTCAACCTTCGACTTTGAATCTTATAATATTAATTGTAAATACAGTAACGTATTTCGCATAAATAAAAAGAATGTCGGTTTTAATTTTTTTGGTTTGATTGAAACATATAAACGTATTGTGATTTTGTGAAATCGAAAAAACTCAGAGTTACTGTGTATCGAAACAATTGTAGCAAATTATAATAAATCTTTTTAAATTGAAACCTGGGAGTTTTTACAATTTCACATAATATGGAGTTTCAAAAATTCAACAATTACTATATTGTGATTTTACTTAATTTATTGCCTCAACGAATAAGCCTAGGTATATATCACCTATTATAGTAACTTTCAATGTAATCAAGCACAAAAAGAACTTCTTATGGCTTCTAATCTGTGATACTAGCAAAGAATAACTGACAACGATTTCAGATTTCATAATGACATCGTTTTCAGTTTGTGATATTAGCTCAATTTTACACAAAGATGTAATACAAAATCGATCATTTCAACGATTTATTAGATGATAACTACATTAGACTTTTAAAATTAACAACTGCGCAATCAATTAAACTAAAGTACTTTATTGATTTCATTGAAAATATAAAAATAAAGAGATTATAAATTATGTTTGTCCAATCATTGCTTTACTATATTAATTAAAGATACATTTTATAAGTCTTTAGATATGATATAAGCTTGAAATATTATACAGAAGAATGGATTTTATATTTTACTGCAATAAGCAAAATCCGATATTTGTTTTGGCAGATTTTATGAAAAAATCTATTTATAATATATTATATTGGTTTAAAAAATATTTTATACCTCATAACTTGAATATTATTCATCAAATAATATAATTGTGTATATTAGAATTTTTTTTTTTGGTACCGTTAGCAAATGTTTTAGCATCGTATCTTGAAAATTCTTCTAAAATTTCAGCCTCCTAGATCAAATCTGTGAACGACGCAGAGTGCATTTAAATAACACGGAAAAAAGGGAAGGTTTCAAGTTTTTTTGAGGTTCTCATAGCAGCATTTTGTAAAAAATTAAATTTTCTATTAGTACTCAACTTTCAGAGACATGTTCATTTATATATTATCATAAAATTTAATGGGATTAAACAATAACACCCTAATACATATATTTAATGGAGGAGATACAATTAGAGGGCCAAAAAAATCGTTTTTTTTTTTTGCTTAAAAAGTTAGTAAATTTCCCGTAGAATACGCTAGCAAAAGATTTATTTCGAAATTCGAAATCCTTCTGTTGTTTTTCGTCGCTTTTTGAAGTCGTGTTTTAGAGCACGTAAATGGTGTATCGGAGTGGTCCACGCAATTCTACTATATAGAGACCCACTAAAACGAGACCTGACTATACTACGATCACCGTAACTCTAGTGCTCGAGGTAAACACGTGCGTGTTTTTCGAAGAGACTTACGATCTTTTGTACGGTCCTGGAATCGCCGATTAAGGCATAAGTATTATTTTTTGTTAGTCAAAACTTTAAACGCGTTTTTCTCGAAAGTTTGCGGGAAAAATAATTCAAAAACTAATCGGCCGATAGCACTGAAACTAATAGTATTTATCCATTATCGACCAAAAATTTTCAAGATCCACCTTTGCAAAATACAAAAATTATTACAAAATTTTGGAAAATTTTCGATTACTTTTTTTAACTTGTGCCAATCATCGATTTTTCCCCTCACTTGTTTTGCTGTGCCGACATTTTATAATATTAATTCACATAAATTTTCTTGCTGGACTGTTTCAGATCAAAATTGCGGCCGCCAGAATTCCCGCAAATCAATGTCTCGACTTACAACCTGTTCTCGTTGAGCCTCCATAAATCCGCCATTTTGTATTAAAAAAACTACAATATTTACAATTTTGTTCTTTACAATTGTGCTAATTGTACGATTGAATAAATATTTCCTAAAAAAATATCTCTGTGAAAAATGCTTGATTTTCGCTCGTCTAATTGTATCTCCCCCCTTAATTACTATTTGTATGTATGTTTTCTCTAAAATTTAAAGATACTTCTTTATATCTAATACAAAACATTTTTTTTTAATTGTTCCACAGAAGTGGTAATGACACGTGTACTTTAAGGACAACAAGTATGCCAATCTCTATAAAGCGCCAATAGCAGTGGTTAATTTTTATGCTCAATGCCTACAATGATTCAGCTACTATAATAATTATCATATAGATACGTGTGTACACTATATCTATTAATGTTTACGTAAATCTTGGCGTAATTTACATAAAACATAGAAAAGGTTTAGTTCAGCGAAATAAAGTTGCTGTGACTTCTACGAAAAGATCTAATACTGGTAGCTTCTACTAAGAATAACAAATATTATGGCAGTCAAAAGTTTAGAAGGAAAAAGCAAATATAAACAATTTAGTATAATTGAAAGTCAAGCACTAGAAGAGTGTACTTGTTGTGGGAAATTATTCCTTTCAAAACACAGGAAATTCGGATTAGATAATCATTAAATGGATAAATAAAACTATTACTCATAGAGACGAAACAACGAAAATTAAAAACACATTACTTATTATTTTTCTATATTTTAGATCCTGCTGTTAAATTTTATTTATAATCAATAAGGAAAATCAAGAAATTTATCTAAAATTTCCAAATAATTGAATATGAAAATTGTATTTAGACTGTCAGTTAAAAATAGAAAAGAAACACAAATATAAGTAGTTTTAGAAAATTAGCATTAAAAATAGAAATAATAAAAAATAAATTGAGAAACAGAATATTGGCTGGATTTTCTCTAATTACAATTATTTTTTGCAGAAGATATGGAAAATAGAATTAACAATAAATTGTCAAATAGGAATATATTATTTCAAGAGAATTTAACTAGGGCTATTTATAGATAGACATTAGTCGCATACATAACGTAAACATAATTGGACTTTTCTGGAGCGCCTGGACTCTCTTTTTTCCTGTACTGTTAATTTCATACATGGTTATATCATTAGTGAAGAAACTTAAAGAAATAACAAGTTTGCAGTGAGAAAAGTAAAAGATTCGAATGTACAGCACTAAAGATAATCAAATCCCCTCTATAGGGATGTTTTTATGTAATTATGAAGGTATAAATTCCGTGGTATCAAATAATCATAAAATTTTTGCACAAAGATATTCTCTGTAATTCCTATAAGTGGTGAATGCACATCATCGTCTATTCAAAACCGCACGCCACTGGTGGGCAGGCACATATATATAATTATTCTCACTGGTCGGTCTGGGCTTTAAATATTTCATTCTCAGCGCCTTCGACCGTCCTACTTTTATTACTTTTGTGCAACATTGAAGCAGAAAGATATTTTTTTTACACCCTCTGATAGTGTCTGTAGGATTATTGCTTTTACGCTACTTTAACATGCTCGAAAAATCCATTTTCTTGCGTTTTTATTATTAAATTTTACAATACTTTTAGAAAAACTTTATACTTAGGATTGTTCAAATTTTAATATAATTTATAATAAACTGTGATTGGGGGTATACGTTACTGTATAAGAATACCTTTTAATAGTGCTTTCAATTCTTCAACTGCTTCCCTTTTTATATCGGGATTTTCTCGAAGTTCCTTGCGAGCCACTTCTTGCATTTCCGAAGTGAGGTCCCCTAATTCGAATTCCAACGTGAAATTACCAAGTTGTAAACTTGGTAATCTCTCCATATCCGTAAGCATTGTCTCGGCAACTGTAATTGAACAGAAAGTTAATTAATTATTTAATCATTCATATAAATACGTAAATACTCGTTAAATTACACAAGTCATTATATTTTACAAGTAGTTAGTAAAAGTTTAAAAACAAATTGTCTGACATGCTCTTATCAAAATATTACAAGGGTGTAAGTGAGTGTAAGTTATTATGATGAAAGGCCTTGGCTTAATATGCATTTTATTATTAATGTCGTTACTAGCGTAATTTGCTTTAGTTGGAAACTACATATGCTTGGAAAAGATTTGATAGTTTCGACCTTTACTTGATGAAAATCCATCTTAATTAGAATAAACAAAACTGATGATTTTCACACACTTTATTTACTATTCGTAACATATGTTTCGCCAAACTTTGGTTTCTTCAAACGTGAGTACTTACTACTGGAGTAGAGTAGTAATTACTCATGTCTTACTACTGGAGTAGAGTAGTAACTACTCATGTCTGAGGAAACCAAAGTTTGGCAAAACATATGTAACGAATAGTAAATAAAGTGTGTGAACATCTATAGTTTTGTTTTTTCTAGTTATGCTTCGAAATATGAATTAAATTTTAAATCACTGGTCCATAATATGCAAACTAATTTTCTTAAGGAGAATTTAATATTTACTGTAACGTATTATAAAGAACTTTTTGATAGTAATTATTAAGACGGCAATTAAGTACTAATAATAATAGATATGTAGTACAGAAATAATCTAGTATAACGTCGAAACAATTATGCTGTTAGAAATAGTTCTCTTTAATATAACGATTTAAGAAAAAGTAGCACATTCGATTAAGTAGATCAATAAAAACAACGTATTTCTTAAATATTTTCGTAATATCCTTCTTTTCAATACTTACATGAAGTTCGTTTATCATAAGATTAAGAACTGTTGTGCCTTGTATGTAAAATTTAAAAAAGTGCTGACTAGTTTGTATCAATTTTGCTGATATTTAAATAAAATGTTAGTAAACTTAACCAAGGACACTCAGACCACTAGTACTAAATATTGAAACAAAAATTCAAGTGACCTTTCATATTATATTGACTTAATAAATAAGTTCCACTGACAACAAACAAGCGTGTTAATTAAAAGTTGCAGGTGTCCAATGGTTTTTACTGAAAATTTATATTGTTTTGCAATTCTTATCAGATATTATGTGTGTATTTATATCAAATTTATGATAAGAAGAGGAACTATCTTAAGAATGCTCCTTCGAATATATACGATAAAAACTGTTTATATCATTTAATGCCCAGTTTTTCCTGTACTTAATGCAATATAACAACTTATCTGTTTATTGGAAAATTACTTGTTACAGGTATCCTTGAATAGAAATTGTTGAAATCATTGTATACGTCTCATCCAACAATTTCGTATACAAATAAATAAATACTTATTGGAAAATTTTGAAACAGAGTAGTCAACTAAACTACCTTCTGAGATTTATCGAAGGTTAATCAGACACATTTTGTGACAATCACAAAACATCTTTTTTTTAACATGTTTGAGAACTATATTAAAAAATCATTATGGAAAAAGCAAAGACAGCCTTGATAAATGTACACTTCTATAACATTTTCATACATACATTAATTAGGTAAAACCAACACGTTAAATTAATTTCGATATTAGGCAATTTTACGATTAATTACCTTTATTAGATCAACAAGTGTATCATACGCTTATATGTAGGATTTTCCCACAATGAATTTATGAGCAATTAAATTAATTAATTCATAAATATCATTATTTAAAAAAAATGGAAGGGTCATACTATTATCGATATAGAACATTTTTAACACAGAAAAAAATTATTTTCTGCACATTTTTGCTATTTTTAAAGAACTGTTCTCTGAATTAGAACACGCATGTGCTGTACAAGATAATAACTCATTTTAGGACGAAAAAGTATATCCATATTTGTGTATATTCTTTTAAAATGACTATTGCAGCATCGCAAACTTCCAACGTACGAATAAGTTAAATAATATTTTTTTCGTAACTCTTGGAAAAATAATTCATGACAATCCTCTTCCTCTAAGTATAAACCTACAATTTTATTATGTAATACGTCCATTAAGAAAATAGTTGATACATTGCAGCTATTAACCAAAGTTAAATAGAAAAAGATTGTCCGTCCGAAGGTATAATTAAAATGAAGAGATCTATTATAAAACACCTAACTCATTTATGGCACACTACAAATTTTGAAACTTCTTCAAATGTTATATTGTATATTTTCCTTTCTTTTTTCAATGCAATTATGCTTTCAATGTATCAAATTGCCAAAGTAATTATTTAAAAAATTGTAGGTACATTATTTCGTTGCAGTTAATGAAGGCTATAAGTAAAAATTTAAATTCACTTATACATTACGTTACATAAATCAAGGATTCGATCCTGTTTTGTAAGTAATGTTTTAATTTTAAAACTGACCTTTTGAAATTAAACCTTTTGCAAACCTAATACAAGGATAGCGTTAATGTAAGTGTTTACCAATTATTATCATAATTAATAACATTTTGACGTACGTTAAACGGATTCTATGAAAAGTCCATTTACGTCATTAATTCAATAAATAATTACTTTATATGTTTGCGTGATATTTTTTTGCAAATAAATTATATTTAATATGCAAAAGATTCTTTAAATTAATTTGAAGGGACAACGTGAAAAATAAATAGAACGCTTGCTCCTGTTTTACTTAAATAAATTTTTAAAATATCAGATGGCTTATGTACGTATATATATAGAAAAATATTAAATAAGACATATTTATAAAACAATCAAAATACATATTGTGTTTGCAAAACTTACGAGTTAATTTGTCTAGAACATGTATTAACCTGAAGACATTTTCAGCAATTTTTGTACAACTATATTCAAAATTGAATTTAACAAGAAAGTAAATTGCAAAATGAATACCTATAACACTCACTTTTTGTTACAGAACATTACAATTTAATCGTTTAATAACCATGTCTCTTTCGCATGTCTTTTAGTAATAAATATCAAAAGTAACTTACGTTTAGGCATTTTGATGAAGATTGAAAGACTTTGGTCACAGAAAACAATATGCAAGTAATTACAAGTACAGAACCAACCGGCTTAAAATCACCTGTACGACTAATAAGATGTTTCAATGAGAAAAGTGAAACTATGCAGGTGAATGCGAACATGCGCACCTGTTCTTGATTAAACCTGATGCATCTCAGGTAAGGTAGAGGTTCAAGAAAATCAACCATCTACCATCGCTGGCTTACGTCATAGGTGGATCTCATAAAGAGTGACTTTTGACCCGTTAAAATATGTTTCTTTTTTTACTAGTCGATTCAATGTCAACGCGAATTCAGGTTTTGAAGAAGGCAAATATTTGTTCTTAACATTGTTTTTATCATTTAAAAGGTAAGAAGAAAATCTCTTGTTTTTATCAAAAGCTTTTCATTTAACAGCTATAATTTTCATTTACACATCAAAGGTCAAAAACGCTTAAAAAGAAAATATTTGCAAGGCCTTCTAGCAACAGAGTTCACTTGTTTCGAAAAATAATATTGGATTTAAAATAACATTTCAGACACACATTGACCCTCTTTTACTGCCATAATCCACACTGATACTACATATAAATACAATACAACACAATATAAATATATAATTATTTTAAAAAGTAAACAATCGTTCAGAAAATACGACGAACATTATTAAATAGATACGAATATGTAGATCTTCGTCTAGGAGTTTAATTGTTTCAATTTCACATCAACTGATCAAAATTTCAAACAAATAAAATTACTTGTAGTATGTAGGCTTTCACGACCGGCGTCAATCGTATTAAAATAACTTACCGGGCTTTTGGGCCGTGGTCTATAGACTTTTTTGTTGTCTGACGTTTCGAGATCTAAAGCTGCTACAACGACCAAACCACAAACGCTTCTGAAGATGTCAGCCGCAACCGCTGACGAAACGTCAGGCAACAAAAAAGCCTATAGACCACGACCCAAAAGCCCGGTAAGTTATCTTAATTCGATCTTTTTTATGCTCTTCAAATATTAATTAATTATTTATATTATAATTATAAAAATATTTTAAATAAAATTACATCGGTTCTAATTTATATAAAGGTATATAAATTCATCAAAACGTGATACTTTTTCAATTAGGTTAGGTAGGTCGGATAGAGATATTCTTTACTATTAAGAAATTTTTCGTTTTAGCAATTTTGCTATCACTTTTCGTAAATGTTGAAGAAACAAAACGTAATTTCTAGTTTTTAGCTGTTAACTAATGGTTATGTATATAATTCTGATTGGCTATTAAAAAGTAGCATACGTAATTCTAAAAACACCATTTAACACAATTATATCATTAAAATGAAATAAGTACGCATCGCAAATGAGGTAAAACTGCATAATATGCCTATTTAGTTCCATTTTGAAATGATTCAGAAAAAGAAAACAAGTTTCCACGATTTGAAACGCCGGTAACTAATTTTAAACTTGCAATTTTTAATTTTTTCACCGTGTATTTGTATAATCCACAAGTATAATGTATATATTGCTGCGTATATGCTTAACAATCAATTTGTTAATACATCTAGTTAATTGTACACAGCTATAGTTTACAATGTAACCAGTAGCCTATTTTTCATGGCTTATCTGAAACGACATATTGGAAATCAGATAACGCGCTTGATTACTCGATGATAAAATAATCGCGATAAAATAACGGTGTCGCAAAATAATCCGTGTAACAAAACAACCCTGTAAAAAAATAACCACAGTAAATTGACCACGGAAAGAAACGCTATCCTAGGCTTAATTAAATTAAGCCTAGGTTAACATCGTAACATTGGGTTGGGTTTCCTTGATTGGCGTGTGTGAAATTCTATGCACCAAAGGTTAAGCACAATGCCCCAGGGCCTAAGGTTACGTTTTGGTGGAATAACAGGATTTCCCCGATTCGCATGTGTTATTAAGTGCTATATATCAAGGGTTACAAGCTATGCACCAAAGGTTAAGTGCTGCATACCAAGCATTAAGGTTTGGTTATGGTGAATTAGGATTTCCCTGATTGGCATGTGTTATTAAGTGCTATGTACCAAAGGTTAAATGCTGTGTACCAAGCACTAAGATTAGGTAATGGTGAATTAGAATTTCCCTGATTGGCATGTGCTATTATGTACTATGTACCAAGGATTACAAGCTATGCACCAAAGGTTCAGTGCTGTGTACCAAGCACTAAGGTTTGGTTATGGCGAATTAGGATTTCCCCGATTGGCATGTGTTATTAAGTGCTATATAACAAGGGTTACAAGCTATGCACCAAAGGTTAAGTACTGTGTACCAAGCACTAAGGTTTGATTATGGTGAATTAGGAATGCCCTGCTTATCATGTGATATACACCAAACGTTAAGGGCTATGCACCATACGGCACATGCTATGTACCAAGGAGTAGGATTAAGTTATGGTGAGTTAGGGTTTTCCAGATTGGCATGTATTTTGTTATTCGGCTATCTTATTTTACAGTTATTTTATTGCGATTATTTGGTTACTGTTATTTTTATCTAGTATTTTATATATCATATTCAACCACGGTAGAAAAAACTTATAAATAGTGCGTATACTCAATAATTTTGGTTGCTAACTCTTTAGGAAAGTCCGTATTTAAGGTTTAAGAAGCTTCCTTCCCTTTCTGCTACATGTATAAAATCTAACTATAAATGAATATAACATTATATTATAGGCTATCGTCCTGAATAACTTTGCAAGATTTCTATTTCTTACCTTTATCGAAGCAGTATTTATTGTAAAAATAAAAGCCAATTTAGACATCATTGCAGGCTGCGGAATGTAACCCCGAACAATATTTTAAAAAATATGTACTTATTCTACAATGAAGATCATCTGGATATAAAGAATGACTAATTTGCAATCTACTTTGAAAAACTTTGTACCAGAAGGCGACACGTCAGTGCGATTTGCTATAATAAAATATTTTTAATTTTCAATTGCAATGTTGAAATTTCTAGCCTATGAGAAACGTTACAGTGCTTCATTTTTAAGTAGTACGTACATTTTTAGGGGACAATTTTAACCTACCCTACAGTAATCTGAAGATGAAACTGCTTCATTTTATTATACCCCATTAAGTGCAATAAGCGTTTTTAAATAAACTAGAAATTTCACTTATTTTTTCCATTTTAAATCGTCATTTTCGGAATATTAAACTTCAAAATAGTTTGATTTTATTTCCAACCAATATTATCTAGATTTTAACAATGAGTAGGTAAGTACTTTCATTTTAAGTTATTCTGATATTTTCTTCTTTTTCAGCTTTCGGGGTAATACGGGAATAGACAATCCGTGATAAAAAATTATGTACCTAATTCAAATCAAGTCAATCTAAATTAAACATAACTAAACCTTTAAGAATTGGATAACATAAAAAAAAGAAAAAGA
Organism: Agrilus biguttatus; assembly: GCA_963921985.1. NCBI lineage: Eukaryota > Metazoa > Arthropoda > Insecta > Coleoptera > Buprestidae > Agrilus > Agrilus biguttatus. The sequence goes on from OY998117.1 coordinate 35,766,808, forward strand.
AATTAGAAATATTTTACCACTAAACCATTCATTTACTTCGGGAAATCAAGTGTGTATATTCAGATTATTTTGAGTGATAATTATTTTTATTCTTTTTTAGAAACCTTCCTTGAGGTGTGTACAACAGATTATAAAAGTTTAATTGCAATTGGTTGAATGATCCAGGAACGCATACGGGATAAAGAAACAAAGAAACAAACAAACATCCATTTATATATCCTTATGTACATGTATTTACGTCACATATTATATATTTGGGGTTTCGGCGAAAACTATGTGACCAAGGTCCATTTATACTGTCCAATTTTCTTGTTGCTTTTTACTAGATATACCTAATTTAAATATTTTTATCATTCTTAATTTGGTATTGAAGACAGGTACTTACGTTTATGACGTAAAACGCCTCAACTAAGCAAATTTTAAAGAATACGTTTTATTATTTAATGGACAAAGTAAATGTATTTTTAGAACGCAATTATAAAATACGTTTCTCTAGGCATATTGTTAATTGTTGCTTACGTCCTTTCATATAGATATTATTTTTCGGCTATTATGCCATTAATATACATATATTTTGAGAACAGCGTAGCCACTAAAACTAGTAAATTATATTATAAAAGGTGGCCAAAATATTAATAAGAAAATAATTTAATACTAAATAATTTTTCAAAATATTAAGATCAAAGATCTCACATTTCGAACGCGTCCTGCACAGTAGGCACAACGAACCGAAAGCCATATCCCACGACCGGTTTCGACCTATCGGGTCTCATCAGGTGGGCGCTGGCAGAAAGGCCTTTACAGGCTATATTATAAATATAAATATGGAATCAACAGAAACAGCTACTCCGAGGGCTAATACCCCTACCGGCATTGAATATGTTATATCTTCATCTAAGAATCCATCGGAATCAACAGTGTAATTCAATGCCGGTAGGGGTATTAGCCCTCGGAGTAATTGTTTCTGTTGATTCCATATTTACATTTATATTCATAAATAGTTTTTGTAAATTCCAAGTAATAATCTTATAAACCTCTTAATCATAAAATTAAACCAAATCATAGGAGGACTAACTAAATGCGTAGGTCTAGGACATAATACACTAAAGCACCTTAGTAAAATATTCATCAAAACGACTAACAGGGTAGGTTCTTTCCATATTTTTATATAAGCACGGCACATAGAAAGGAACAAAAATTAGTTCTATTGACTTTAAAGAATGCTTCTTAAAATGTCTTTTAAGATATTAGAATATTCACTAACAAACATTAGACTTAACCAATAAAACAAACATGTCCAATCCATTATTTCTTATTTCGAATCTTGATACCTTTTCTTTTTCCATTTTTAGTATCAAGTTGCTTTTATGTTTGATTTAAATTACACCATTACTTTGATTAAACTATTAGTTTACTAGAATGTTGTATGTGCAGAATACATTTCATATTTATTCGTCCAAAAGCCCTAGTAAGAATTAAATATAAACTGTTTTTTAAGCTTCGAGGTTGTAAATTGATGCACTTGTTATATACATATAAGGTCAAGGATTGTCACCTTAAATAAGCATTATATCCTATTTCCCTTGAGGATAACCACTTAAATATCCTTGTATCTTTTACAAACACAATCTTAAATCAACTCTAATTTTGAAATCATTAACATTGCCTATTGTCATATTTAAATGAAAATTTGCTAATATACATTATTCATTAATTTGAAAGCTCAATAGCCTTTCAAATCATCCTACAATAAAGACAATGAAAGTGGTGCTCTATCTTCCATTAAACTAGGATTTAATAGAAAGTTAAAAGTTTATTTATATTGAAACTTGAAAACTTAACAATGCTCATTGATATCGATTCTTGTGTTAAGGTTTTATGAAAGATTTTGAATTAATAAAAGGAAAGAAAAGAAAATTGCTTTTAAATGTTTCAAATTTTTTATTTTTTATGAGAATCACTCTACAATTGTTTCGGGTTGTCAGTAATACATTACTCTTGATAAAGGGCTAACAACGCGAAACAATTGTAGAGTGATTTTCATTAAAAAAAAAAAATTGAAACATTTAAAAGCAATTTTCTTTACTTTTCTTTTATTAATGCTCATTGGTTTACTGCATGAAACATGTACGTATTACGATAAAAACATCTGGTTACACATGTTAAATAAATAAAATCGGGATGCTAAATACACGATTAGACTACAAATTTTACTATTTATATATCTGCATCAGCATTTTTTCTTAGTGTGACACTTACCCATATTTCCATTTTGAAATAATTAATTTTAACCGAACGATAAAATAAATAAAATTGCTTTTTTATACTTAAAAATATTTTTTATCAAACTATGCAATTGTCATTGTAATCATATGACGTAATTTTGAATTTGTGAGTGTATTAATGAAGAATTCTTGAAATAATACTCAATAAAAGTCAAATTAAAATAATAATTACTGGGAAAAGTACCAATTTTTATGCATTATTCATGCGGCAATTGACGAAATAGCTAAAGGCTTGTTGTAGTTGTTTTTGTAAAGGAAAGGTAATAAGGTAGTATCGTTTTTCAATATAATTACCTAATTCATCTTTTATACGTAGGTATTATTTTGTTAATCATAAATATTTACTTTTCTGTTTCCTTTGTTTAAAGTTTCAGTTGTTTTATATACTTCTACAATAGATAGATAGTGTTGTATTGTATTTTACAATCATTTACAAAAATAAATAAATGAAATATATGATCCTAAAAATTCAAAATAATCTTTGTACCATAACATAAAGTCTGTTACAACCGAACAAAACTTTTTAATTAACTTACTAACTATACTTATAATAAATTATACAAAAAGAGAGTTTAGGAAAATATTTGAGCTACACTTTTATTCGTAAACAAAGCTTCCTAAAATAAATTGCAATATATCAATCGGTACCTTATTTTTAGCTTATTACAAAAAAAAAATAAACTGTAATAAAAATTACACAAACAATTAAAACAAGTGCTCTCTGCACTTGCAAATAAATGTTGTAAATAATTAACAATTACTTACTGCTCTCGGTTACATGTTTCATCACCACAACTGCCATTGTAAAAATGATAATGAGCTACCACCCACAGTATTTTATTTCAAACTAAACAATTTTATCGCACTTTTTTAGCTACGATGTTCATTATGAATCACGGAAAATAACCAACAGACAAAAGTTAAATAACAACTATATTTGCAATAAAAACAGTCATATACCTGGCAACCATAAACGCCAAATATTAATAAAAATATATTTAAAAAACTTCACTATTTAAAGACGTGGAGTGAGTACGACTGATATAAATGAAATAAATAGGAATGCGACTTAACAAGTAAATAGTTCAACATCACTTTACGAAGGCTAGTGCAGAATTGACAGCTTAATTTTGTAAAGTGAAACTTTTTTAAAAGTTGTACAACGATAGATTTAATTCATATATTTTGTAGATCATCACCTTGACCTACATGGTTTACCCACCAAATTACTTCCGCCAGAGTTAGATGAACAGAAGTTTCACTCTTTCTCCTCCATTAAGCAACGAACAAGTCAGTTGCGTTTTTTAAAAACTAAAACCTCTAAAATATTATGTCAATAATACGGAACAAGGATGACGCCGTTAATGGGCAAACTTGAAATGTCGATTTAATAAATTATACGTGGTAATTGGTTAATTAAGATAAATTGATAGCTGTTTCTATTAAATAATCTTCATTTGATGATTAAATTTTGAATATAATAATTAATTCCTTTCTGAACTTTCTTATGTAGTCCTTAATTGTGTGCCTAAACAATTTGATAAACAACACGTGACCTTTAAATGATTAAGACGCTGCAATCATTGTGCATTACTTTGCGAATGTTAGATAATGTTTATCAATTTCTTATATATATGTAACTATTTTGTATGGATATATTAAATTATTTGTATGAGCTCTAAATTATAGTTATCTATTTGGCGTCTTCTGGTTAATTAGTGTCAAAACACAAATGAGACCAAATTATAAATGAAAATAGAAAATTATGCCTTAACCCTTCACTCACTGCTTTTCTTACAAAACGAACTACACTTTATTTATACGCTTGCCGAAATGCTTGTAAAATATCCACCAAAATTTACACTTACACAGTATACAAATGTGATTTACCGTACGTTTAACCTGTTCAATGTTATAACAATACCGGAGCTCTAGATCAAAGGTCAATCGATTGTTCTGTATTCTAGCCAATCAGTCAAACGGTAGATAACGATGACAAAAAATATATAATATAGATAAAAAATATCGAAAAAAAAAAAATAATTAAAATTGCTTTTAAATGTTCCAGAAATTGCTTTATTATTAAAAAATTAAGTATTATATTCAAATGGTTCATAATATACCAACCGCTACATCTATTTATATTATAAAAAAAAACCTCGACAGAGTGCTTACAACAAATTGATTTGTAAAAATACTGTTATCTTAAAATAAATAACTGATTTCAGAAAGATACATGTAAGTATGTAACAATCAAGTACAAAATGCCATTGTACAGAAAATGGACGAAGACACTAAAGGTATTATTACATTTTTTATGATAGTACAAAATAAAAGACACACGAGATTGTGATAAAAGAACAGGGACTCCAACTTTTTAAGTGTATATTAGGTGTAAATATAGAGATAAGATTTGGTTGTTTCTTTATATGTAGCCTCTAGAACTACCTAATCGAATCTAAAAATTTTTCGACCAATAGAAAGCTACGCAATTCCTGGGCACTATAGGCTATAACTCATTTAAAAAAAAAACAGTTTTTGACTCTTATATAATTAGCCTCATTAATTTGGGGTAATCGGTAGTTGGTAAAAATTCAACAATTACATTACATTACGAGTTTACATGTTTATCATATATCATTAGAAAGTGATGTACGATTAGCAAACATAAAGATAGGTTATTTTGATAAAAAATATAAATGCAGACAATTAGGTACCTTATTTTAGCAACGCTTGAACTTATTTTATTACAAGATATAAACAAAATAAGTTATACATTATAAGTAACATTCATACTTGAAAAAGAAACTGCAGCTTACTGCTACAATTTGTAAACATTCAGTTGACGTTTCGTTTAGTCAAAAAGAAGACAAATTTCAGTTTAAATTTTATATTTATTTATTAACAATCTGAAATGTACGTATGATTATCGTATTATTATTATATAATACTTTCGAGTATAATTATAAACAATTGTCTTTTCGTTAGTTATAAACAAGCTGCCACACTCTTTACTAAACCTTATTTCCCATTAATTATGACACTGTGCTAATTATTTTATATTGCCCTATTGATTGCTATTAGCTGTGAATTGTGAACTAAAAAATTACCATCCTCTACTAAACAGCTTAATATTTTATTCCACCCAATTTGATACCAGATCATTCGTAACACTGTTTTAGTAAATAGGAAGTATATCAGTTACCCCTTTTATCATTTTCATGGCTATTTTGGAATGTAACATCGGATCAAAAAGTTATTAAATTCCATTTATTCTACAAATAATGTAAACAAGAGCTTAACATACAATAATTTAACTTATATAGGAGATATTTCTATAAAACTAGGTAATGAACTAAACAAAATTAATAAAAGTCAAATATATTTCAAAACGAACAACTTCCTAGGAAGTTTTCATAAAAAATAACAAAGATAAATTGGATAAAGGATCAAAATCAGGGATCTATAAGTTAAAATGTGGAGATTGCAATAAAGTATATATTGGGCAGACTGGAAAAACATTCAAACAACGAATAAAGGAACATATAAACAGTTATGCAGAACATCTGATAAATTACAAACATAAAATTAATCCAAAGTACGACATATTGCATGTTATCAACAAAAGCAAAAAACTGTATTTGCTAGAATAACTAGAAATAAATAAACATAATAAATTAAATGATCAAATAGAAATAAACTATTCACTTTTACTAAATTTAAATTTCCCCACTACTTCTCTTTCTAACACATAGACGGTATTGTAATTTAATTGTATATTTCTTCATCCACCTGATGAAGCCACAGTGTGGTAATACTATAGTTGTGAAACTATAAATATAAATTTTGAAACTCAAAAACAGTGCGTTTTATTATTATACTTAAATATGGAGTTTCAACAAGTTAACGCCTCTGCTGCTCATAACTACAGCTAAGTTTGCATCATACCTAATCCGTATAAAATGTAGCCAGGCCCTGTTTGGTTTACCTATACATTAAAATTATGGTATTTATTTTAATGATATTTACAATCCGAAATTTGGACGAATTATAAATACCTCCTTAACCCCTCTGATCAGGATTAGCCCAGTTACAAATACTACCCAGCACAATTAGTCTGATAATTGATAAAATTACCAAAAACAGTAGTTCGGATTATGATTATCCTTTTAAACAATTAAGTTTTTCGGATTTTTTCTTAGAGGAGAGATTAATTAGTGAGGCATATTGAAATAACTACTCATGCTTTGTGTTTATTTTCATTTGTACGTATACAAAGAAACAAAAACAAAAACTTATTTACATATTCATAACAGAGTACTTATATTATTCATGAATTCTAATGATATTAGCAACACGACCTAAATGATAATAGTATATTAACTCCTGTGAGAACCAGAACATTCGAACCATTACTTGAAAACTTTGCAAAAGACAACAATAAAATAAATACCAGCATACAGCTTTTAAAGTTTTTACATATACACGTACACGTATATAGAAGTTTCATAGGTGTAATTTTTTCTTTAACTTTTCACTCCCATTAATTATGGTATTTATTAGACCATTTTCTTAACTTGTTTATACCTAAACATAGGTTGGCGTCTTAAGTCAGTCTTTCATTGCTGCTCCTAAAACTCAGTTGTTCCAGATGCCTTCAAAGCTGTCTTCTAGTGACCCTTTCAGTTTGACCAGAAAGTTTCTTGCTCTTGCTGGTACGCCGGTTACAAGCAAAAATATTAGTCCTTTAAAAAGTCAATTATTAACTTTGTACAGCATATATGCACTTGTGCACTGTCAAATATTTTTAGTCCAGGAAATAATGCAATTAAGGAAATCCTATCACCAAAATATGACTTTTCTTGTAGAAAATTTTGGAATGACAATTGCTCATGTACTAACATCGCTTAAGGTAAACAGATTGTTATTTTTAGTGTCATTCGTTTATAGTATCCTCCAATAAATCGAAATTTAAAATAAATTATTAACCTTAATTATAATTATATAAATAAATTATATTCAAAAAATAAGGAATTAAAATCCTTATTCGTCTAAATTTTAAGATCAAAGATCTCACATTTTGAACGCGTCCTAACACGTACGCACAACGAACCTATAGCCACATCCCACGACCGGTTTCGATCTATCTGATCTCATCAGGTGGGCGCTGGCAGAAAGGCCTTTCCAGGCTATATTATAAATATAAATATAAATATGGAATCAACAGAAACAACTACTTAATGCCGGTAGGGGTATTAGCCCTCGGAGTAGTTGTTTTTGTTGAATCCATATTTATAATATAGCCTGGAAAGGCCTTTCTGCCAGCGACCACCTGATGAGATCCGATAGGTCGAAACCGGTCGTGGGATGTGGCTTTCGGTTCGTTGTGCCTACTTGTTAGGACGCGTTCAAAGTGTGAGATCTTTGGTCTTAAAATTTAGACGAATAAGGATTTTAATTCCTTCTTTTTTGAATATGTTATATTTTCGTTTAGGAGTCCATCGAAATCAACAGTGTAATTCAATGCCGATAGGGGTATTAGCCCTCGGAGTAGTTGTTTCTGTTGATTCCATACTTATATTTATATTTACATAAATTATTTTTAAAATCTCAAAATATAATCCAAGTATGCAACGTTTTCTGCTATTATTTATCTATAAATCCAAAAGACAACTTTTCTGTTCCATATCTGTTTTTAGATTTTATTTTATTAATTACGAAAGTAAACGAATAAAATAAATAAATAGATCATCATTAAAAATGATGTAAGGTTTTTACAGTCAGAATTAATATTATTTATTAAAATGGAATCCAGTATTTTTCATTTCTTAAGTTAAAATTACATATATTGGATAACATTTAAAAATTTACTGTATTGTAAAACTAAAACTCAAAACATAGCAGTAAGAACAGTTGCATACTATTTACCTTTAATTCCTTTGCGGTAGTTAACAATTATGATTTTAGTTGTTATATTAAAAATTAAGTTTTAAATTTTAGGTTTTACATTTTCTTCGAAAAAGAAAAAAGATTGTTTCTGTAATGAAAATACTTAGTAATAAAGAAATTTTCGTGGAAGCTGCTGATTTTGATCCATTGAAGATCTCACTTGAATCACAGAAGAGTCAAATTCGAGCCTTTATACCATACTTTTTAATGTTAATGCTCACACCATTTTTTAACTATACAACTGCTTTTATCCAAATGTTTTTCGTATCAGAGGATGAATACGCAGTTAGCGACGAAACATGCGAAAGAATGTTGCCATTTTATTCTTGGTTTTCTTTCAATTTGACAAATCGAGTGAATTGCTTGCTAGCTTTGTTATTTCAGTTTGTTCCAGTTTTAATATATGGATTTCAAATATTTGGTAAGATGTTATTTCTTATATCGTAAACAACCCTTTCATAGGCAGGTAATGTTCTGTAACAAATGTTCAGCATTTTTCCGAAAAAAACATTTTTTAGCAGGATTCCCCATCGCTCAAAAGTACTATCTTAGTAAAACTGTAAACGTATGATAATCAAAATAGAACCCAGCGAGATTTATATTTATTGTCGTAAATATTAATATTTGCCATGTGCCCAGTAATGTAACTATTTCAAGTAAAACAGAGCGTTAAATGCAATTTATTACATATAATCTTTTGCATTAAATTAACACTTAGAAAGAATCGGTTCTATGGAATTTAACTTAAGACTAAAAATATTTTATTATGTATATCACTGTATCTTAACCATAACTTTTCAGTTTTGTTTTTATAGTTTACATTCTCACAATCTACATTACTTCTAATAATGTATGAATTTAAAATAATTTGAATCCATTTGGTGGTTGTTATCTAAGCAATATGTGAAAAAACCGGTGATGCTTATATAATTTTGGATCGATTTTTTGTGTTCGATTATACGTTTACTTAGACTCCGTCCCGTCTGCCCAATATAATTTCCATCACAATCGGTACATTTGATTTTATATACTCCATTTGTTTCCTTAATATTTTGTTTGTCTATTAGAATCCTTAAATTGATTTTGTTACAGCTTACTTATACTGATAGTCTAATTCCGATTCTCTATTGTGTCTTTTTAATTGCTTAATTTTAGGAACTAAAATCAGTTATTTTTAGGTATTGATGTTCTCATTATGGCTATTGAACACGAGCTGGCTACTCATTTTAGTCTTTTACATGGTGCATTTCGGACTGTTACATTTAGGAAGACAGCAAAACAGTCGTCTGACAAAATTGTAGTTAAAATAAGCAAAAAAATGCAGCCAGAAGAGTATAATTTCTTATCACATTTTATTCAATATACAAAACATCTTCAAGCTACCATTCAGTTACGTACATTATTTCTAACTGCCTAATAAACTTTTCAAAAATAATATTTTGATTGTATTAGAGTTTCATTATTTTTGCAGATTAACGACAGATGCGGAGGCGTTGTTTACCTTCATAAACTTGGGTGCAGTTCTTACTTCTTTGATGATTATAGTTTCAAACTTTTTCACACTTTCTCAAGTAAGTTCAAATGTAACAGAGTTGTAACAGAAAAGTATTTATAACATACAGCATAATCACTAAATACTGCATACATTTTAATAGTAATATAATTCTTTTTTAATGATGATTAATGAATATTTCGTTATGACATTCATATGCATATATAACCAACGCACACAAAAAGTTACTTAAATGTCAAGCAAAGGAAAACCGAGCGGCGTGGTCTAGTGCTCTAGATCATTGCTTAGAATTCGGAAGGTCACCGGTTCGAACCCGGGTTCGGCTCCTCTGATCCAAGTTTTCTGTGGTTTCCTTGGATCATTTAGGCAAATGCAGTGGCAGTAAAATTTCCAGATAATCTTTCACTTCTCTTCGGTCTTCATTTCGTCCGTCTCATCTTTTTCTCCCTAACCACACCACCCACCCTTTCCCACGATTCCTGAAATGAGGCTGAAGAGGGCCTTACGCCTTACCCTTCAGCTTTGCACATCAGTGTAGGTCGGAGGGACTGCCAGCCCACCAGCACGAGTAACTGGTGGGAATGAAACACAAAAAACATTTTTGTTTTTGCAAAGGAAAGAAATGATTGACTGTTGAGGTTGCCAATATTTTCCTATTATTGTTACTATTTTAAATTTGTTTATTATTGGTGTACCTAGATGCCTCTTCGACTATATATTGGCCTAATTAAAGAAATTATAGTTAAAAAAATTTAAAATATATCAAACCAACTCTTTAATTTTATTTTCAACCACACCAATCGTTTCTTGATTAAAAATGGACAGATTCATCCCAATTTGTGACCCAAACTGTATATATTTTTATCATATTACCTTAATAATATTTATCTTATCAATATTGAACAGCAATTGTATAATACTTTAAATAACTTTGATCGTTTTCTACATATGAGTTCCAAATTGGAGAATTTGAGAATCCGTCATTCATAATATAGGAATGAATAACGGCAGGAGTCAAAATAGCAAACAAAGAATTTTTAATTTTTAGAACAAGTGCGATCATCTTTAAAAACTATCCAAATTAACTCAGTCGCAAATCTATAATTTAGGTGATTTGATTTAAAGACAAAAATGAATGTAACCTTTCATCTCATCGACAAAAAGACAAACCACAATTATTTACTATTTCAAGATCGCTGCTATAGTATTAAATGCTGTCTCGATATTTTTATGGTTTACGATTATAATATACCCAACTTGATTTAAAGTCCGGATACAACCCCATAGTCTTCTCCTTGGGTCCACCACTGATCGAGCTAATGATTAGAGTTTCTTAAAACTCAAAAGTAAACAAATTTTCATACAGTACCAAAAAAAGGTAATCGATAAATTTGGGATACCCTTATCTCTATATAGGTAATATAAACAAATTTTTATCTACTTTTTCTCCCCGTTAAAAACATGAAAAAGTTTCAAATAACCCTTCGGTCCTTTAGTTTCTTACTTTCACCTGACATTGTTTCCTGAAACACTTTGTTGGTATACGTATTTCGTGTATTAATAGTCTTTAAGCCAATTTAGTGCTGCTAGCTATTTCCCAGTTTAATTTTCTACTTAAGAACAATTAATACAAATATATAGGTTTTACAAGTTGGTCTATTCTGAACACTAAGGTAAATTCAGTGACGTAATATAAATTAGGTAAGTGCATTAATTTTAATGACTACATAATTTACTTGTAGAGACATTTCATGAACTAATGATATATTATATGTATGAATTGTCTCCATAATTTTCGTAAGAAAATGACAGAAAATTAAAAGGTAGCCATCATTTTTAATGACCCCATCTACATTGCAAGACACCGTAAATTTACATTGCTCAAATGTAAAGTGTAATTTAGAACGTTTTAGTAAATACATATAATTGAACTATCAGAAAAATTATAGCATTTACAAACATTTTCATAATTTGTATCATTAAAATTTTGTAATTACGTATAAATAAATAGATACTATAGGGTTGAGTTAGTAACTGTCAGTTTAAAAACCGTCAAATTATTGATGCTTTCAACATTTAATGTAAAAATTTTACATACGTAAATGTCATTAAAAAGGCAATATTTAGACTTACTATATTTTCAACGAAATGACATTTGATTGATGGTATAATCGATGTCTGTAATGTGAAATTTATTACTGAAATTAGAAACAAAGAAAAAGTGCACATTTTTCGTTTTTAAATTAGACTTATAAACACCGATTAGTTTGAACATTAGTTATATCTACGCATAAAATTTTTAATCGTTGCAGCATTAAAAACATTTAATTTTTAAGATAAAGGAATATCGAATTTATTTCCTGTAAGAATATTTCCGTATGAATATAATAAATAGAATCAATAATATGTTTGCAATCAATACAACACAATAAAAATGAATTTGTATATTTAGTACAAACTGCTTAGGTACATTATACCTCGTCATTTTTTTTTGTTATATTATTCAATATGTCTATAAAAAATAAGCGACTGGAATTGAGTCCTTCATCGTTAAAACTAAAATACAAAATTAGTTCGTGCTTATGAACAAAATAAGAAAATATGTGATGAAGCAAACTTAAACATAAATATGAAATCAACAGAAACAACTACTCCGAGGGCTAATACCCCCACCGGCATTGAATTACACTGCTGATTCCGAACGATTATTAGATGAAGATAACATATCCAAAAAAGAAGGTATTGAAATCCTTTTTCGTCTATATATGAAGTATTATTATTTATTATTGTGTAGCGGTTAGTTAAATTTAATATGTTAAATTTATAAGTATTATTAAAATCTTCGGAGAATTAAAATGTAACTATTACTTTATGCTAACAAACCGACGAACGTAAAAATGCCTGTCTGGATGAACTAGACTAAACAATAAATAAAGATTAGGAGTGCAAGGGGGTACAATATCGATGCGAGATCATTGCACTCTAATAAGGTCGTTAAGGGTTAGAATAGCTTGGCAGTACATAAAAAAAGGAACTATAAAAAGTCAGAGTTTGTAATATATTGGTTAGTAAGTCTACCTTTCGTTTATTTTACATTTATGCTGTTGATTACGTAATCTTATTGTTCTGTGTGCTTGTCTTTTTTGTGTGATCCAAATTAAACTTATTTTTAAATTTTATCGGACTATTCTTTTTGTTGTGTTATTTTTGTTCATTTGTACACCGAACAAACCCCGATAATTGATTATATTATTATCATATAGCCTATGCAGGCCTTTATGCTAGCAACCACCTGATGAGACCCAATGGGTCGAAACCGGTTGTGTGATATGGCTTTCGGTTCGCAGTGCCTACTGTGTAGGACGCGTTCCAAATATGGGATCTGTTATCCTTAATGTATAGACGAAAAATGATTTTAATACCTTCTTTTTTGGAAGCAAACTTAGACCAATTATTTATACTTTTTATACCGTGAAGTAAAAATATTATACATTGCATCTAAAAAGGTGCTATACCTTGTTCATATTACAATAATACAATAAAATTATTAGATCTATCTATAGCATTATTCCGTTTCTCAAAGATAAACTTCAAAACAATAATTATGAAAAATTACATTCTACAACATTTATAACTATATGGATATAGATCCTCTGGTTTAGTCATTTTATGAAATTTAGTATACCTCCTTGTACTAGCTGGTTTTATCAACATTTCCATTACCAAAAGATATGATACTGATTAACTCTTCTTTTAGGATTAATCTATTTACATCACACGTAGAATGTACAGTAGATTTCCTTTCGAATTTCATACATAGAAAAAATAATTGTAAAAGAAGTAGTAGAGAGCGTAAACAGTAGACCTGGCGTCCTTCGATGATGTCGCAATTCGCCCTGCTTAAATCTGACACTGATGATCTTAACTAATCACCCAACGTCAAATTATAGCCATGAATCCAAATGAATGAACTCTTAACTTTTGGTAGAAAAAGAAGAATAATAATGAAGATATTATAAGATTGAAATAATTCATATTATTACTCTTTGTGAAACATAATGAAATATTTAAAAAACGGTGAAAACAGAAAGACACAGAAGTTTGTTTCACTAAAAAGGTTTTAATTTGCCTTCTGTACAATATTGTTTTGACCCTCTGGGGTCATTATCAAGAGAGAAATTCTGTAACAGAATTATGTTCTCATTGTTTTTTATATAAAGTTATTACATGTGTAAGCTGAAATAAAAATAGTAGGAAAGTGTGACCATTTTCAACGCAAGACTGTTGAGGCAAATGAAGACTTTTCAGTCTTGCGTTGAAAATACTCACAACATGTAAGTGAGCAAAACACGTCCGCTTTTTAAAGTGTTGTGGTTAGTTGGGGTAAAACCTTTTCTTTTTTGTTTATTCTTACACCACAGTCTCCTTTATATTTATTTACTTCTGTACGTTCGATACAATTGTAGACATTTGTAATCAGTTTAAGCCTCGTTTAAATATCAGTCAAAATAACAACAATCAAGTTATTGTAAGTTTGCGACTACTAGATGTCTTCGAAATTTCAGATTATATTAGAAACTTATAATCTTTGAATAATAGATTAATGTCATAACTTTCTAACTTTTAAGGCTTTATTTCTTTACTTATCATATGCTTATATCTGTACTTTCCTTTTGTTTGTAACATTATTTAATAACCAATATATATTCACGTACATTTACTGATCTATTACGATAAGAATAAGCTAACCATAGTTCTTTAAGTAAGTCTAATCGTAAATAAATCTTTACACAAATCGTTAGCAGCTATTACAACCATTCAATTCGATTAATAATTTATTACTGTAATAATATCAGACCTTTAATGATTTGTGAAGTTTCTATCTTTTACCTTTTGCATGTTATACCAATTACCAAAGTAATCTATAATTTATTTTAGGCACCGTTACCTAGTAGACGATTTTTCAGACAAATTATATACATGGGTTCAATGATTTACCAATTAGGGATTTACACGTCATATGGAAATGAAATCACTTTAAAGGTAGATAATAAAACAATTAGTTTTGATTTATGTAGTGGATATTAATCAGATAACAAATTTTTACAAACCATACACATACACACTAACAAAAATAGAGTACCTACTGAATCAGTGTAAGATATTTATATTTCCATTGTCATTAAAGATTGATAAATTTGATATCAATTAAATAATTATGTTAATTACAATTTTCACACACACGCATCTAATTTTAATTTTCGTAAATTATATTACAATACAAGTATAATCTAATGTCTAACATTAATTAAACAATTTCAGAGCGGAGATGTTCTTCAAGGAATTTATTTTAGCGACTGGGTACCAAGGAGCATTAAGTTTAAGAAAAATATGTTAATGAATATGGCCAGATTGAAAAAACCCATATACTTTACAATTGGAAAATTCTCCCCACTTACCATGACAACATTTGTTTCCGTAAGTTGATCATTAAACAGGAAAAGACGTAAAATTTATTTGATTATGCTTTAGATTTTGAGAGCAGCGTACTCTTGCTTTGCCGTTCTGAAATCAAATACTAAATAATAGGTGAAAATATACCTACAGGTAAAATAATTACACATTTACAATATGTATCTGCTAAAAAACTTATTTAATTGAACATCGTCTTTCTGCATCCAAAAAACGTTTACTGTTAGTAAATAGCACTAGTAATTCTGGTACTGCTAGATATTGCCTCTAAAGCAGTTGTACTTTATAGGTAGGCATACACTTGATAAATTTATACAATAAAAGAGACAGGTACAGATAGGCAACTTAACCAATTTTTAACATATCTTAATAACTTCAACAATAGGATCAAATTCACAATAGAAATTCAAGATATAGAAGAGCAAGGATTAAATTTCTTAGATGTAAACGTAAAAATTAGAAACAATAAATTATAGTACGATATATACAGAAAATCCACAAGTACTGATGTCTTATACATAAAAAAAAGTCCAAACAATCCTGGCAAATAAAACTTTCCTCATTCCATAGCTTAATTCACAGACTTTTAAATTTTCCCCTAACCAAACAAAATTTCATGAAGGAACGTAATAATAATGGTAATAAAACCGAATTAATTGATGAACTAACTAAAAATAAACAAAAAAGTCTAATCTTAAATAATTTTTATACCCACAAACCAAAAGAAAATAATTTTAAGTTTATTAATGATATTAACAAGAACAATAACAGAATATATAAAGAACTAAAAAAGTTAGGCATAACACTAATCTCTGTATATAAATGTAATTTAAAAAAGATTTTAGTTAACAGCAAGCAAAAAAACAACAAACTCCAAGGAAATGGCACATACAGACTTAATTGTAATGATTGTGGCTCTTTTTATATTGGTTAAACGGGCCGAAACTTCGTGACACGATTAAATGAACATATCAAAGATATTAAAATTTGGAAAACATCCACAGGAATAAGTTCACACTGTATAGAACACAATCACAAAATAGATAGTGAAAAGTTTGAAATACTACATATAGAAAATAAGGGACAACGTTTAAACTTTTTGGAACAATACGAAATTAAAGTTACGCCGTTATTGACCATTATTTGAGAAACACAATTTAATTTGTTTTTTTATAAACACTAACAGAATACACCTACCGTTAGTAAATAAATGTTACTCTTGACAAAGACTTCGAAAGTCGAAACAATTGTAGTGTTAAATAAACAAAAATTGACACATTTAAAAGCGTTCTTTATGTTTAAATAATATTTATTTTAAACGATGTTTTATAAATACCCCACCGCAAATTCAATTGAAATTAATAAGATTGCTTTAAATATTTACTCTTAATGTAATTTAAACCCTCCATTGTTTCACGCTATTGAACCTTATGCAGATTTGAAAACTTCCGTTACTTTTTGGAAAGGTAAGGAAAGTAGTTAAATAAATAAAAAACACTTGGTGTAGGTTGCACTAATGTACAGTTAGGATATTATCAAAGAGTACAAACTATACTAAAACTAAATGGTTATTACTGCCTGTATTTAAAGGGTGAGGTATTGTATGGTTTTCCCCCTTTAACCTTATATTACAGATTAGTAATAATATGAGGAGATTTTGTTTTGAGTAATTCCGTTTGGAAATAATGCGATTGTTTGTCATTTAGTAAAACATATCTATTATAATAATATAATAAATCATCGAGCCAGGACATTCACAAGCGAGCGCAGTCGATTGATGAAAAGTGGACATACAGAGGACATTCAAGCCCTGAAAGTGGAGGTGGTTATAATTTTAAGGTCCTGTGAGGTGGAGCTTGTTTATTGGAATTGTACCGCGAACAATTGAGAAGAAGAAGTAATTGTAGTGTAAGGTAGACGAGGCGGTAATGATGTCTGCTACAATAGAGGAACTTGCAGACAATAGCAATCAAAACAGTATGTAGTCAATCGAACTTCAAAGGGTTACATTTCGAATTGGCAGTAATTTGTTCCTGTACAACGGCGAAGATTGTACTGTATTGTATTGTCTATTTTAATTTTAATGGGTCCACATCTACCTTTTCCTCTGAAGTTTCCAAAGCTGCAGTAGGTAGGTTGGTTCGTGTTCTGCCTCCTAACAAACCAAACTCCGTACGTTCAACACAATAATCAGGAGCATCTGCTCCTACTCATTCCCATTTGGGACTGCCATCCCCACCGTCTACAAATCCTCCAAGACACAAAAATTCGAATCATTCGCTCCGCACTCGACTACCTCTGGTTCGTCAGAAACAAATTCTGAAAGAACCGATCTACCATCACTCTCCGAAACAAACAAACAGATTCGCGGCAAATCTCTGGGCCTCAGTGTCAGGCCACCCAAATCCGTCTATCTTGACACTTTCCGACTTCGCCTTTAAACCAAACGACCGTTTTAGAAGGCCTTGTTATCTTGTACTCTGAGCTGTCACTTCTTGTTCATTCCTAGTTTCGCTTTTTTAGCGCGAGCACCCACCCAACCGATTCGAAATGGGCCACCGAGACTTTTCACTCTTCTCCCCAAACTCCCTCCCCCACAATCAATCAACTTCCCGTTCTCAACTATCCCAGGGATGCATAACCTACGGATGGACCTCTCTCCTCAAAGAGGGGTTTTAGTCATTAGACGCTTCGAGCGAATCCGACACTGCCCCCCGCTTCGGGAGGGGGCTGTTTGAAAGATTTGTCCTCGAGGATAAACTAAAAACAAAATAAAAACGGTGTTCTGCCGAAACTGTCTTCGGCATGTTCATGAGAACCAATGGGTTCCAAATCGCTATACACGAACGCTAACCAAGAACATATTTCTATTTTTGTTCAATTTGTAATGGAATAATGAAAATGTGAATTGCAGACAATTATTTATGGGTACGATGGTTTCTAGGAAAAGCTAATAACTACACTGTACTCAAGTGTGAAAGTAAAAGGAGTACTTAACATTTATGTTATTGCTTGTAGTGCTTCGTTAATTTTGATGCGAAAAAGTTTTTAATTTCAGTACCAGCAGTCCACCTTGTAACGACCAGTATTCGAAAACTTATTAGAAAACGAAAACCAACAGAGAAAACAGTGTACTTAAGAAAAAGGTTGAAACGGTTAGGCATATTAGTTGACCCCCCTTACCCCACCCCTCTCTCAAAGACGTGAAGGGACACGCTGCAAATGCATTGCTTCTTTTAGTCACTTTAACTTTTGAGCGAGGGAAAAAACAACAGCCTTTTTGAAGTCAATCAACGCTTTTTATAGTCTACAAATATTGTTACATAAATTCATTAAATTGGCATTTAGTTTTGAATTTTAAAAATATGAATATTTCAACACAATGATATTATTTTAGCAAAGAAAAACAAATATGATTGAAAAGAGTATTTCACAAAATTCCTTTAAATGGCACTGACAATTCCTTATTGTAGACATCTTCACGAATACAAATTTTGCTTACTCTAGGTCAGAACTAATAAAATCTCTAAAAATAAAAAACAAATGATAAACACATTATCTCTATCTACGGAATAACTACATGCTTAGTATCGAGAAAACATTTGATAATTCTGAGAAGTAAATTGCCGCTAAAAGACGGCAGATAATCCTTATAATAAACTGTTACCTACTCATATTCGTTACATTAACAACAATTGCTAAAAGAGTAAAACCGGAATTAGTAAAAAACTATTAATAGGAGAATAAATATTAGAGGGAGCGATAGAGAATCCCGTATGCCAGGGTGTCATTTTAAGTGTCTTCTGTAATTCACAATTCGTTTTTAATGTCGTAATTCGAAACTTGAAGATTTGTCGAAACTGCTCGTAAAAAGCATTTTCCTCTTTATTTCCGAGACCGCTACAACTAAACTACTGAAAAACTAGAAATAATAAAGATTTTCCTAAAGGAAACCACCGAGGCATGTAGTATTTCTAGGGTAGTCAAATCGTCAATCCTGCTATTTCTTTTTCCTATTGGACTCACCAGCGGCGAACCATCTCGTATGAAAAGTAATGGCTGGTATGTGATCTAGAGTTGGAGCATTCCCGATGGACCATATCAGAGCCTAAGGCCTAACTTTTGGAACACCTAAAATCCTTTAATGTTTTGGACACTATTAGCCAGATTTAAACGCCATTCGTGTGTAATTGTCTTTTCTGGATTACGTACCACTGCATTAAAACAGCTGAACCCTTATGAGTTAACCAACCATCAAAACGTATAAGGTATTTCCCTAATTTAGCACGAAGATAGATCTGATAGACAAGTAAAGAAATTTTTGTGAAAATCATTATTAAATTATTTTTTACCACTAATACTAAAAACGAGCTTTTGTTCATAAAACATTTATTTTGAAAAGTTTCACAAAAACACAAATTTATCTATTTTTCGACATATCCCCCTTGTTTGTCTATACATTTTCCCCAATGCATTGGTAGTTTTAATCCCGTTTTCACAACAAGAAGCAGTGCGGGTGTCTATCCAGTTGCGCACAAACGCCTCTCTCCACCTGTTCATCGGTCTGAAATCACTAATCGCTCGCCTCCTAGTGATTCTTTGAGGGGCCCAAACATGCGGAAATCACAAGGGGATAGGTCTAGGCTATATAGAGGGTGTTCCAGCTGAGTCAAGTGCATTTCACCAATATGAGCCTGCGTTAAAGCTGAGGTATGAGGCCTAACGTTATCGTGCAAGAGTAACACGTCACGAATGGGTACCGTCCTCCTTTTCCGGCGATAAGCAAGTTTTACCTGACTGAAAATGTTACAGTAGTAGGCTGCATTAATGGTTATTCGCTAGTGCAAAGAATTGACCAACAGCATCCCTCTCCTGTGTTTTCGGCTTCACTGGGTTTTATTCATCTTTTCGCCGCCACTCCATGCTTGCTCGTTTTGATGTTGGAGTGTAATGGTGTACCTATGTCTCATCGCAGGTTACAATTTTGTGCAAAAAAAATTCACCTTCCTATCTAAATCCAGTGCTAAACTCGAGCAGCTTTTTGATCTTATGGTCGGTCTACTATGTCCAGCTGGACATCCTATATTATTGAACTATTAAAATCATGTCACAATTACATCGACCTAAAAGTTTATGAGTGTATTTACATTCATAAATTTAGGGATTCTTTGATTAATTTTGACCTGCCGTTCATCAACAACCCCCTATTGAATAGTCTTCAATAAGTTACAGGTAATTTTTAGAATATATTTAGGTATAATCTTTTCTTAATATTACTTTACAATTACCATTGAAAATGACTACTTCGTAGCCGAAATTTGGTTATACCAATAAGCATTGTTTGTAGTGTTGTAAGGCGTTTGAATCTATTTTTTAGCCTTTATAGTTTATTTATCTTATACGAAGCGTTAGTGCTAGAAAATTTTACTGTGATAGACATGCATCCTGAATTTGCCGAACAAAACGCGGTTATTTCCAAGTAACGCCGCATGCATTACTTAATGCATTAGTTGCAACTAGAAGAGATAGTACTTATAAACTCTACACGTAATGTATTTATCCTAGGAATTGACTGCACCAGGCCAAATGCACTTACCTTGGCACATTATTACTTACCGCATGGCTACTTTCGAACGATTTTATTTCCAAAGGTACTTGTACGTTATAACTGTAGTAACTGATTCAATATATTAACAGTGCACTAAAGAAGCAACGTGTTTCTGCTGAGAAAATTTTTGTTGTTCTGTATGTTATACAGTTGATTGAATATTTTATTGGTGTACTGATGTGGTTTCTTTTTCGTTTTCGAAACGTCCTTTTAGTATGCTAGTCAGTACAGTTCGGGGCTAACTTAATGTAATCACAAATACATTCGTAGTTTGGTTTAAAACGAAAGACGTGACAGAATCGCCGTTGTTTGTTACAATTATTTAGTGAAATAAAATAAACACGTTAACTACAAATCGATTTTTCAAGAACAAAATTGCTGGAAATGGATATCAGTAAGTCCTTATTTTTAATAGTTAATAATATTTAAAGAATTAAAAGAGCATTTGTTTCTATTATACATAACACATAAGTACACTTCATTATTATGTCACTATCTTCGCACAATTTAGTAAAAGCATTTCTTTGTTTGATTAAAAAAAAAAAGAAAAAAACGAATATAGAAGTACCAACATTATTTTTAATCAATTCATTCGAATTCCAAACTTTATCTACTTCGACAATTATATTTAATTTATTTGTTTTCTTTATTATTCTAATTATAAATGCAAATATTATTAAGTTATCAAAATCAAAATTTTTAGAATTCAAAGCTATATTAAATACTATTTACGTTTTGATAACCTCACAATCAACAATATTGAAGCAATTATTTCTTTATTTGTCCGATACTAACTGCACTACCTAAATAAATACAACAGTTAAAAGAACGTCTTTGATAATTATTAAAAAGTCATAAACAAATCATTAATAAACGAATGAATGCATTATGAATTATTATACAACCTTCATTAGAATTTTTTTATTCTCTATGATGTTAGGATGTGAAAACCGAGCGCAACAATTATAAAAGTTGATATCAACTCAACAAACATAAATTGAATTTATAAATAACAAATGTTCACTTACTCAATCAATAGATGTCAATCACTATGATGATCACTCGCTAGATATCCCTTTTATTTATCAGCACCTTTATCAAAATATAAAAAGAAATATGTGTGAGCACTCAAGCATGCCTTTACTTAGCTTTTATTATGCATCGAACTCTAAATAAGGCCTTATTGCAATATCAATAAGTATGAAACAAACACATTGATCGCAGCCAATCATTACTGTAATCATCTACTTTACATTTATGATGCTGTAATCCTACTCTTGGGAAGGGCAAGCACCCTGGTCCCGCACTACCTCTGCAAGACAGACTTCTCTGCCCAAAAACTAGACTGAGGTCGTTAATGAGTTAGATAACTGTACAACCGAAGCCTACAGTACTTATTGCACCGCAGCGCCCTAAAACCTCAGCCTCTAATATTAATAATGACTGTCACCGCAGCTAACAGTCTAGGTAGCGTCCCTGTATATAATTTCATTAATTACTTTTATAAATTATCAATTAGCATCATTTCACAAATCAATCAGTTAAATAATTATTAAAAATGAAAATGCTTGAAGTGCTCAGTGAACAACTCATCTGAATCCAATAATTTCATATATTTGGAATAACTCACTTAAACAATAAAAATGTAAGAACGGCACACCCGAAAAACTCAATTGTCACACAGAATAATAATTTAATGAACGAAGTTGTCCTATTGGAAGCCCCCGACTAAATATAGTTCACAAAGGTATCATTGTTACTGTAAGGAAATTCACGTTCGAACTCGCGTCGATCGAAATATGTTTTTATTTATAATATAAACAAACAGATTTCGGCGAACTCGCTACTGATTAAAATGGTTGTATGGTTCGAGTGGTCGTGTAATTTGCAGTAAAACGTAAAAATTGTAGATTGAGCGGTCACTTTTTCCATCTCATTGAAGCTGACACTACCGCTTGTTCAAAATCTATAGTCACTTTTCTTGGTTGCCAACTATGAACTTTTAATTAAATTAAAAACACGAACGTACATTTTTTTTTTGTCGGGTAGGAAGGCGAATACAACTGGAACTATGTTAGTTTCATCTCGAATGCTTTCTATATCAGCAAGTATTATATAAATTTGCTTTCGACTCACCTAACGCTTGCTACCTAACCTAACCTAACCTAACCAATTTGTTTTCAAAAATAAAGGTGTATACATTATACACGTGAAACGCTTTTTTGACCGCAAAATCGACAGGTAAATTTTACGCTTCCTTCATTTTTATATTCAAGAAAGATTTGACCGCTCGATGGACTGACCGCAAATAGGACGACACCATTAAAATATACCTGCACCTTACAATGACTATCAAATAAGTCAAATTAATTTCTTTATACGCCAAAGAAAAAATGAATTTACATCATTATTGTTGATATTAAAATAGGTCCCTGGGTTCTTATTATTGTTATTTTAACTTTTCTTTCTTGTTATAATTCGTTTCATCAATTTTTTTTCATGCTTCTGATCTTAATCGTTCTATTTTCTTAAAAAATGAAATGGAGTTTCTCAGTTCAACGCGTATTAGATGTTTATGTGGAATTTTAAGTAAAATATATTAATGTCATTTGTTCCAACTTTATTCAAAAAAGTTTCATGTTCATGTGTATATAAAATATATAATTAGCAGAATAAAACAGCTATGTTGGTGTTATAACAATCCTTATGTGGATATAATACGTAATTCGTGTTAAAAAATTGAAAATTAAACATTGCTAGATATTACGTAGAATACATTTAAAATTCAAACTTTGATCCTTCAGTATGTAAATGTTCATTATAGTATACCCTTTCTAAAATTCTGTTATCAGTAAAACGCTGATAAATTAAGTGTTTTGTTTAGTTATATATGCAGACATACGTTATATTTCAATAACAACAACAACGTGTCAGTTCTATAAGAGAATTGCACACTGTAGACTCATTACAAAAGCGACTTTGATAGATAAGTGTCACAGAAAATTTCATAATTAGCACAAACTATGCTAATTAGAAGAACCGTTGCTTCAAAGGAAATTACATAAAAATATTTCATTACTCTATTGTAAGCATGATACAATAAATATTTGAAGAAAAAACAGGTATTGTGAACGATCTCAAACAAAATCCGTGTTTATTGATATATGTTATCGATGGAAAGATAGCGTTTACTAAACTTTTTTGTTTAAGTGTTGTTTTGTGGTAGTACCTAACTACAACTTGTAAAAATGGGTAAGCATTCTAATTTTAGTATAATACTTAAATATTATAATAATTTCGAAATTTGCAAAATAAAATTTTTAAATATGTATATATTATTGCTGTCAAAATTAAAGCACATTCTTCGTAATATAGATTAGTAAGTGATGAACAAAATCAGTGTTGACCTTGCAATTTTGCTAAATGTATCTTTCGCGTTTTTTATTCAATAAACCCAATTTTAAATCGAAAAAAATAATCTAGGTTAGTGTCCACTTACACCATTTGATGCATTGTGTTCATTTAATTGAAATACTTCATTATTTATTTTGTTTAATTCTTATATTAGAGCATAAATGATAGCTACGTATTTATACATTTTTGTACTTTTCTACTCTCATCAATCCCGTATACATGTTCAATTAAAACTCAATCGGCTAATAGGCGTAAAACCGATTAATGTATTCGATTATTAAATACGAAATTACACAAAATCCTGTAAAACCAATTATGCGTTGACTATTTAAAAAAACAACACCTAAATGATCATAGATAAATAATTATAAAATGTTGTGTAACAGCAAGACTTCTGAACTAATACTAGAAGTAACATTATTAATGAGTAAGCAAGAAAGTTATTAATAATAATAGAATCAAAGCTCGGTTTTTTATAAAACATTTTATAAAATAATAATAAAGAAATAAAATTGCAAATAAATGTCTCAGACAGTTTATATTAGAAACTCTACATAGGTTTCGGCTTATTAAGCCTTTTTCACGACTAGGTATACAAATGCAATACTAAATATTAATGTTACAGTAAAAAATATATATATACCTGGAACAGGGGTGTTCAACCATTGTTTGTTAGAAAACCCAAGTAATAATCGATAGCATGGTATTTCTTAAATTCCAGTTGGTCACATGTAATATTTTGTTTAAGTTTTATGGATTTTTTAATTTCAAATTTTCAAGTAAGTTTAACCTTTTTCCTTGTATATTCTGTTTGTCTAAAAGGTGGTTGTTTTCTATATAATGGTTGTTCATTTCTGTTTTAGGTTTTTTATTATTAATATTTTTTACATGTTCTATCATTCTGCATTTCAAATTTCTTCTTACCTACTTCTTACTTAGGGCAAACGGGGAGAAATCTACTATGGATTCCGGCCGTGAAAGCCTTTGTTCTTATAATATGTATTACTACTTGTATTTTATATTTTATTCTTGTGTTTTAAACCAAAGTACATTCGTGAACCTTTACCAATAACATTAGAAAGACAAAGTAAAATTCTGGTAATTGTTATTACAAGGCATATTTCTCAACTCATAGATAATTTTTCATTTATGATCATGTTTGCACTTAAACTTCACAACAAATATCAATAAGGTGCATCCAAGAAAAGTGTATACGAGAGTCACCTTATCTTCTTGCGATATTACAATGTATACTTAGTCATAAATAGTTTCCCAATGCCACAAGAATAAACTTATAATAAGCTAGTTTATACTAACAGCAATGTAATAACAATAACTCACTGTACGGTGTATATAATAATTAAAACTACTGTGTTACGTAAAATCTGGCAAAGGTGCAATGCAATTATGTAATTTTGTATATAACACTCCGGTTGAAAAACGAAGTTATTTGTGTTTTAGTTCATACCAAACGATTCGATTCAAATATTAACAGGGCACTTAAAAGTGAATCTTACTCGATGGAAATATCTGGAAGATTGCCGAAGGTTTATCATATATTATACGAAATAATTAATATGAGTAATAAAAGGAAAGGATGAGAAACATAAAACACTGGGTATGTTTCACTAAAATTATATTGAACCTCTACAATATTGTTTCCATCTTCTCAAGAGAAAAATTCTGTAACTCTCTTGAGAATGACCTGACAAGGTCGTAACAATATTGTAGAGGTTCAATATAATTTTATTGAAAAACATATCCAGTGTTTTCTGTTTCTCATCCTTTCCTTTTATTATTTAACCATGTTTCACAAAGAATGAGATTCAAACTTTATCAAATTTAAATTAAAATGAGTACCTACCTTCAAAGAAAAAACAATTTATTGAAAAATATTTCAAACACGTTTCCAGCAGTATTACAATTTAGTTTATAACGCGAAAATAAATTCTAAAGAGCAGATCTGATAAACTGATGTTTACGATCCGTTTGGACTAACGATACCTTATATTTGTTACATTTGAAACAGTTAATGGAAAAGATGCTAAAAATGCTTGAAGAGTGATGTATAGTTTGTACAAAGAGCAACACGCAATTATAAAATTTGAGCAGAAACGTATAAAAGCAAATATTAGGAAGGAAGTTAGATAATAATTCATATTTCATCTGGATAACGAAGAACAGCTTTCGGGATAGAAATACAGGAGTAAATTAGTGCATGCTAGGATTTGCGGGTGATATAGCAGTATTAATATCTGGGAAGGAGAAGTATGTGATGTAATGGAAGCGTTATTGACAGATAAAGGTATGGAGTAAAAATAAATCAAAATTAATTATATGTAAGGTAGGTGAAAACGGTGGGAATGAAGTTGCCACTAAAAATAGAGATCTACCTTCCACAAAATTGGGATTTTAAAAGTAAACATCCAATCTTGCCGCCAGAGAAAAGGGTGCTCACCTTTTTTTGATAAGGTAGTGGTAAGGAGTGTGGTCCTTGTGTTACGAAAACGATAAACGCGTGTGAATCTTTTTACACAACTCATCCATCAATATAACATATATATTTGTCGAGAAGTTAAAAGAATTTCAAATTGACACTTATGTCAAGATTCAAAGTTTAAAAACACCTTTCACAATTAAGGATGCCTCCGTAAGAAGTAAAGTGAAAACTATCATGGAATTGTGTGAAAACTAAAAAAACAAAACAATATCGAACATCGACTATATAAAATGTGTATCATATTTACGTTAAAGAAATTGTTGACTGATATATATATATATATATAAGTATGTTTTTATAATGCTTTATTAATTACTGTTATATAAATGCCATAAAATATCAATAAAGTATTTTCCTTTCTCATTAGAATAATTTCTACCTATTAGGTGTTAGCGGCACAATTTGTTGTACCTTTCCAGAGACCCTTTTTGGTCAGTGGCAAGATCGGTTGTACCTTTTTTGGTAAGGTATAATTTGGTGGTACCTTCGGCTACGCTCAGTGAAAGTAGGGTTAGAGGTAATATAAAAACTGGAGAAAATCTAAGATTTTCGATATCTAGGAAGTTAAACAACTCAGGATAGAAAAGCCGGTATACACATTAAAAAAATGAAATTTGGCAATTCTCTATATGGAGTGCGAAACGTGTTGTTAATTTGTTAGATTTTTAAGTTATTCAGTCATATTCGGCCACTTGGGCCAACCTTATCTGGTTGCAACCTCTGTTCGAGGGTCCCAGGAAATTTTTCCAACCAGCATCAGCACTGATGTGCATGTATCTGTGTATTTCATTTATTTATAAGCACATTTCAACCCCTCTAATAACAAGGAGGCTGAAGAGGGCCTTACGCCCTACCCTCCGGCTTTGCGCTACAGTGTAGGTCGAAGGGATTGTCCACCCACCAACACGAATAGCTGGTGGGAATGAAACATCCAAAAGTTTAAAGATTAATATCTTTCCCGTCTAAAAACAGTCGTCAAGGATTCATCCTTCAATTACAATCCACACATTTTTTAGTTGATTTATTTAAGTTCTTTTTCATTACACATATATTTTGCTCTTTCTATTAGTTTTAGTTACTTTCACGACAAGTTAATTTGTAATTATTTGTAAATATCCGTTTTCTATTAGCGAATTAAATTCCTTAAAACAATTTCAAGAACTGACATTCATTTGATTCCGTTCAGCAGTACACCGAAAGAGCATCACAATCTGCCTTTCCTTACAACATATTATTTACTAGCCAATGCATATTCATAAATTTACGGACTATTCCATGGCATTAGTGATGCATCCTATTTACATAACTTTTCAATATTTGGTAATAAAGTAATTTAAAAAAAAAAACAAACTGAAATGTATTCGAAGTAGCCGCTATATTTTATTTTTATTAGAAACCAGTTTCAGTTTCCTCCTTTTCTTTCTTGGGTATTGCCTTATCATCATCTATAGCCTTGTACGCGAAAGTTCTTTGTTACAGAGATTCCTGTGCCTTTAACAAATCAACAACGCAAATTACATCGTAGTTTTACTTTCACAATAGTTTAATAATTTTTCCATCCTGTGGTATATACTAAATAAACAAATTCAGCCGGATATAAATTATAAAACTCCACTGCCTTTACCATAGATAGTATAAGTGAAACTAACTCCAAGTTCTTGTTCAAGCATCTTATGGATTTTACTCTCACTCATGAGGTCAATATACTCACGGTGTTTGAACTTGAAAAAGTATTACAACTTACAACGCATTTGCACAACACGTTTCGTTTTCATCGGTACAATGGAAGATTATTTGCATAGGTAATGATGTAATAAATATTTGGTTGTATACACCTATTACTTATGCCACGCAAAAAACTTTTACCTACTATAACTTTTATATTAGTATCCAATATTTGTTTCTAAATAATTAGTAACAAATACTCAGTTTTCACTAATAAGCGTTTTATTTTTTTTTAATAAATATTGAAGTTTATAAATGTAATGGAAAAGAAAATTTCACATTAGATTATTAACAATATCTTTTTAAAACTTCTTACAAATATAATAAATGATTTATGAAATGATAAAATGTGACGATATCCTAAAACACAACAAACTACATCTTCAAAAATAGCATTAGAAATGATGTCTAAAACTATCACGTTCAGCCATGGACGATATTTTTTCTACAACTGCATGATATGGCCTACATTTACAAAATCATTCGATTAAATGAAAAAGCTATGACATTTTATATGAATTAAAAATCTGTGTTAAATCCTTTATTTCATTTTGAAAATTTAAAACTCCCTTACGTAATAGGTCTTTTATAAAATTTACATACGAAAGAACAAAGTTAAAGATGATATAAATTATTCTCAGAGTAAAAGAATAATATAGGGCAGACTGGACGTAATATCAAAACTAGAATAGATGAACACAAAAAAATCAATAACCAACTTAAAACACTCAACTGGCTTAGCAAAATGTAAAATTGTTATACAATTCCAAAAAAGGAAAACGTTTAGTTATTACAACAATTAGAAATTAAAAAAGCTATTTATAAAAAAGAAAATATTGTTAATGACCAACAACAATTTTTAAATACACCTTTAATAGATTTAAGAATATATGACTGTATCCTTTCCCCTCCTCCTAAATTTTAGGTAAACACTGTTTAATAAATTTAATTTTAGTAATAAGATTGCTCTTGAAAAAAACATAACATGCCGAAACAATTGTAGAGGGATTACAATATATATTTGAAACATTTAAAAACATTTAATTTATCTACCTTCTTAAATAATTAAAATGTTTTACAAGGAACTGACCTTAAATTCCATTAAAATTAAAAGAATAACGTTCCCATAAAAGTATTTTCCACCTACAAGTAAATAATAATCAATAATTATAGTCGATTAATTAACAACCATTTTTGGCAAAATTTGCTGTGTACCTAATACAAATGTGTACAAATATTTTTTGTACAATTGTTAATCCAATACTATATTTTCAAGGAGAGCGGCTTTGATGTAGGCCATGTACCACTTTTACCATTGAAAACAATGCCATCAACCATTTGCTCAATAATTCTTTTGACGCCCTTCGCCTATAAAATAATGTTGGAACAAGTATCAAAATATTTTTAAATTTTCAATAAAACAAAACTATTTTTAATTTTCTTTGTAGTTGTAAAAGTAATAATTTTACATTTAATTTGCTTCTTTTAAAAATAATGTTTCAATCAAAAAATTATATAAGGTTAAACATCTGAACTATTTTTAGAAATAAACACTTCATTTAAAACAAGTACTGCCCGATTTATTTTTGTAGTGTATCTTAAGAAACAGGTACGACGAAAAACAAGAAATGAAAGATAATTCTCTCGGGTTTAGGGTTGCTAGGAATCCTAGAAGACCCCGATATTCCTTCCTGTTTGTTATATTACAGTATTTGAAACTACCTATAAAAGAAACAATCTGATTTGAAAAATAATAGTACAGTGTTATTGCCTATACACATTGTATTTCAGTAAATTTGCTAAACCAATAACAACACATTACGACACAGTGTTACAGTCTACTAATACTAATTGACAAAATTATCCAAAATCACGGTAATTAATAATTGTTGGTACAACGGAGTAGAGGCAGTCCGTAAAGGTCAGCCCTCAACCCTAAACTTCTTTTCATGGCTTTTTAAGGAATTATCATGTTTAATTAAAACAAAAAAACAAAGGTACCTTTAGCAAATGCTCTTTTTTTATCAAGAGAGTTCCAACCTTAGAGTTGATTAAACACAAATTTCAATATTAATCGAAACGTGTTTTCTTCTCTTTCATTGTATATCTTTTAAGTTAATTTAATATCAAGGTATGATAGTTTATCTCCATCTACTGGTACTTTCCACTAACTGTAGTATTTCAGTAAATTACTGACCAATAACTTAATGTTCTTTATTAATTATTATTAATGCATAACCATGTAAGTTTAATTAGAAATGCAAATTAAACATAGGGATAATGCAATCAGTTCTTTTTCGTATAAAATTCATGATTGCTACTATTCTTTGAAACCGGTTACCGTAGAATTGTTACCAAGACGGTACCATGCATGAAACGTGGGAACGTAGAACTATTAATTTACTCACTCTCACTGGAAGTTGTAACGTCGTCGTGTTAGTGCGTTCACATACGTGTCCCTTAGGGTTTATCAATGGATCGACAAAGTTGTCAGAAAAAAAGATTGGTTTATTGTCAGTGATTTCGTTTTCCAGATATGCCAAGTGACAACGAAGTTAAATCTGAATTAGATCTAGGAGAACCTCCCTTAGAACTCCTTGAATATGCCAGAAGAGAAATCGGAGAAGATCCTGACACAAAGGCGCAAGTATTGGCAGAATTTCGTGACATGATTTATGGTAAGCCTTTAATGTTTTTTCAATGTAATTTAAAAAAAAAATAACACTCGAAACCAAAAAGTTTTGATTTAGTCGGAAGAGTAAAACAAATTCAATTCAGTAATATTAGTGACCTAAAACGAAATTTAATACTTACCGATATTTTCCTTTCGATACAAATTATAAATAAATCTTTAAAAGTTAAATTAGAAATTGACGAGTTCTTCCACTTCTAAAGAATATTACCCAACTAATTAGAATTTATTCGATTTTAAATTTCACGAATCCAAATGTGTCTAGGAAAGGAAAAGCTTGATTTGTAAAAAACTGAAAACACATTAATTCACCATGGACGAGTTTCTTTTCTTAATTTATTTAGTCACCAAGTCTCGTATTCTCTATTTTGTTAACATGTTTTGTGTTTCATGATAGAATTACTAAAAACTTTTACATTTGTGAACTCTATTCTCAGAAACACGAAAACCAACAATATAATAGAGTCTTAAAAATTTATTCGAAATTCCTAATAATTATTTCACCACACGGTGGCTTCTTCAGCTGGAAGAATAACTCCAATTACTAGAGTTATTCTTCCACCTGAAGAAGCTACTGTGTTACGAAATAATCACCCGATGAAAAATTCTCCGAGTTAAAACAATTACTGTTTTGCCAGTGTGATTTAAATTTATAACATATTACAGACAGTTTAGTGATATTTACTGCGAACTGTAGTATTTCAGATTATGTTTGACAAGGCCTTATGAAAGCATCTACTTGAGAAACTGAAGCTACGGTGCAGTTTACATTTCGTGGTTTACACGTAAACCAAATTAATAAAGGACATTTAGTTCATGGTCAGAAATTTATCGAAATTACCATGTGTGGATCGCGATTTCGAACTTATTAGTTCTCATCAACACACCGAAAATATTCCATTTAAACAGGTTGATATATCAAATAGTTTGCGGGCCTTTTACGTTATATAACCTGCTTCGCAGATTCAATTTGTCGAGTACATACCTTCGTAAGACCTTGTCAAACATTAAAAATATTACTGTTGGCAGTTAGTATCATAGATGACTATGTTTTGGCTGTAATATGATATTATATCAACATCCTTTTATACAACAACTTAGATTTAGTTAGTAATTTAACCGGTTCGTACTCGGGTCCGGCTGCTCTGGTCGAGTAATATTCCACAGATAATCTTTCACTTATCTTCTGTCTTCGTTTCGTCCGTCTCATCCTTTTCTCCCTAACCACACCACCCACCCATTCCCATGATTCCTGAAAGGAGGCTGAAGAGGGCCTTACGCCCTACCTTCCAGCTTTGCACTACAGTGTAGGTCGGAGGGACTGTCCACCCACCAGCATGAGTAACTGGTGGGAATGAAACACAAAAAAGTTAGTTTTAGTAATTTATCAAAGCTACCTATGGTGCGCTAATAAGAACTAATATATTCGAAATCGTGGTCCACATCTAGTAATTTCGATAAATTTTTAATCAGTAGCTAAACATGTTCTTTAAATTATAGTTTAGTCTCTAATAAAGGTATAAAGTATCTATACGTTCTAAACTAGTTTTCCATTAGAACAAATTGCGTAGAGGAAAAAAAAGGAAATTCATAGGTTCAAGTCTCAAAAATACATAAAATAATTATTTTTGCTTTCATTATATATTTTTGCTTTCGTTATATATTTTTTTTCTACTAGGTAATATCTAACTTGTACTGATGTGAGCTACAAACAATAGGTCAAATTGAATTTCTGTAAATTTTCGTTTACTTACCTGTCTACATCATTTACTGAAAACGAGGCATGGTGTTATACATATAAATCCTTACTGGTATCACAAAAAATAAACGAATTAAATAATGGTTTAACATAAAAGAATGACTCTAAACCAAAGACGAATCTCTACTCGTGTAATTTTTATAAATGTAAGAAAATATCGGAAGTAATCAATATTACAATGTATAAAAAATATATAAATAAATACAAAACTTGTATTCGTAATATGTTACAAGGTCGTCTGGATGTTTTTTACAGTATTTTCTGCGAAATACATACAAACAGTGAAAGGATTCACCATAATAAATAATAGTCATAATAACAATAATTAAAAAACAATAATGGCAACGTACGTTACAAACTTTACCCATTTTATTCGCGATTTTAACCACCATATTTCCAGTTTTATTATTAACTTTTGTTAACTATCAATAGGTTCTAAATCGCATATTTTTACGAACAGTTAAGTTATAACAATCTCACCCTAGTAAGTTTTCTCCGTAAGACGAACTAATACTTCTAATACTAGAACTGATGTTTAACGCAAAGCTAAGATAAACTTTATTTAATGTGTCGGGTAGATAAATTGTACAAATTTCAATAATAGTGGTGAAAATTCACAAAGGATTTATTGATGATATTAGTTCACAAGCGAAAATATCAAACAGAAATTTAACATATTTACAGTGTCAACGTTGGGTTGGTATTGAGCACCCCCAAAATAAAACTACTAAACGTGCTTAGGCAACTTTATTCTGCAAAAATATTCAATCGTATTATCAAGTTTGTCATTACTTTCATTTCCGTCGAGCTTAGCTCATTATGGATCTCGAGCACAATTTTATTAACTTTTACTTTGGATAGATTCTTCCACATAAAGCCACTGAAACTATAATAGTTTAGAAAACTCTCAGACACAAAACTAAGGTCGAAAGCAGAAAATCCCCATTTTACAAAGAAATACTGGTGGCTTCCAAGTGGCGCGGCGCTGCAGTCGTGTCGTAAAATCTTCAAAATAAAATTCTCTCCAAAAATATTCAGATTTTGAACAATACTACGAAGTTCTTCTTCTATTAACATAAGCATGATTGTAGGCAGCACGATAC
Source organism: Agrilus biguttatus (assembly GCA_963921985.1). NCBI lineage: Eukaryota > Metazoa > Arthropoda > Insecta > Coleoptera > Buprestidae > Agrilus > Agrilus biguttatus. The sequence goes on from OY998117.1 coordinate 35,800,828, forward strand.
CAAATGTTATGGTTATATGGATGTCATGCATTGCTCTGTAACGATAGTCTAAGTCTTTGTAGATGCTATCAAGACATTCTAACATTTCTCTCTGCTGATAATATTGGTCTAGTCTGAGCAGCGTGGTCTAGTGCTCTAGATCATTGCTTTGCATTCAGAAGGTAACCAGTTCGAACCCGGCTTCGGCTGCTCTGGTCCAAGTTTTCTGTGGTTTCCTTGGATCATTCAGGCAAATGCTGGGGCAGTAATATTCTACATATAATCTTCCACTACTATTCTGTCTTCATTTCGTCCGTCTCATCTTTCTCTCCCTAACCACACCACCCACCCATTCCCACGATTCCTGCAAGGAGGCTGAAGAGGGCCTTACGCCCTACAGTGTAGGTCGGAAGGACTGCCCGCCCATCAGCACGAGTAGCTGGTGGGAATGAAACACAAAAAAGTTTTTTTTATATTAGTCCAACGTCTCCGGTCTTTTCTCCTCTTCTTCCAATTGAAATGTCAAAATCCTCACATTTATTAGTTACGTAGGAAATAAGTCCTTCCACCATTTGGATACGTTGGCTTTGAAAACAAATGTTGAGGATTTTGTCTGTATATATCTTTGTGTCTGGATCACTTTCAGATAATGATTTTAAATACAAATTTAACTTTATCACAAACTCTCTTTTAGGTATCAATTGTTTATTATTATAACAGATTTTTAAACAATGTGTACCTCTTTCAGAAAGGGGAGAATGTATGCCACATAGAACTGACGATGCCTTCCTTTGCAGATTTTTACGGGCAAGATATTTCGTTTTAGAAAGGGCCCATAGATTGGTATGTTTTATTATTAAATTTCATGTACTTCATTCGCTCATAAACTAGTTTAAAAGAACTTAAACTTTTCATGATTTCTAGAATTTATTACAGTTGTTTATTAACCTTTTATATTTTCTAGAGAAAATTTAAACAATAGTAATTTTAGAACTACGTAACTGTTACGTCGTAACTAGTAAGAAAGTGAAGATAAAATAACAGGTTACTTCATTTCCGAAAACAATAAATAAAAGAAAATTGTTCTTTAGGTTGCAGTTTTATAATTTATTTGTATGCTTAAACATATTGAAATAAATAGTAACAGTGCTTTAAATTTTACCAATAATGCCTTTTTGTTTTTAGTTTGTAAACTATTATAATTTTAAAGAAAATAATCCTGAAATATTCGAAGGTGTCAATTTAATGAAACTGCAGGAATTGGGAAATACAAACATAATAACAGTCCCACCATACAGGGAACAAACCGGTAGAAGAATCCTACTTTACAGAATGGGTAAGAAATAATGTCGTACTTACAGAAACTATGATGCCAATAAATTATACATCATGAGGACTGCTATTTTACAGAAAAAAACATCACTAAAATGCAATGTTTGCTTAAGCCTTAAGCAAATTAGGAACAGTGATTCTGATATTTTAATGACATCGCAGAAAATTATAAATAGATGAAAAAGAATTAAATTATAAATTACCATAAACCTCTTGGCCATTCGTTCTATAAAAAGTGATATATTCTATTGACATTTTTAATAATATTTACGAAATATTCACAGTCCTTTACACTCTCCCAATAGAGCAACAAATATTTTAATATGCGATTTAAAAAATCTGATTTAAATTTAAAAGTTGTTGTCGTTGTTGTTATTCTTTTTAAGCCATTATTTCTATTACATATGAATATCGTACTATTAAAATTTGTTATTTAGTTAGTGATACATACACAAAGAAATAATTTATTTGAATGATGTAATTGGGTAGACAACTTATGAACAATTTTTTTTAGAGTATTTCGAGAATGCTCACAAACCTGAACTTTTACTTAAAAAAAACAAACTTAGTGTTAAGTTAAAAATAAGAAAAAGTCGAGTTCATATTGTAATTGATTACTACGGCTTGAAGTCAAAATAATTTTTTATATTTCTTGGTCCACTTCAACTTTTGCACATTTTTCATTACGATCCATTAAAAAGAGCCTTGTTTTCTAAAGTTGGCATTGTGAAGTAAATACATCTCAACATTTCGCTCGAAGAATTTTAAATAAGTTAATAAGATAATTTTTCCCAATTAATTTCCAAAAGTTTTTAGGTATTTGGGATCCAGAGAAAGTTGCTGTAACTGAAATATTGCAAGCAACTCTGGCGATATTAGAACTCGCAATACTGGAACAAAGAGCTCAGATTTTAGGAGGGATCTGTATTTTTGATCTCGGCGATCTTTCGATGCAACAAGCTTGGCATTTGACACCAAATATAGCCGCCAAAGTGATACAAATTATGGTCGTAAGTAAAGATTTCAATTTTAACATTTAGGATTCCGTGGATTAAAAATATAAAAGAACCATTCTGGTTAAACAAACTTCTTCATAAACCTATTCAAGCAATTAACTGCAATATTTATTTCTTACTGTATTGATAACTTGGATTAAAAGAGATATTCCTTCACCAAAGGCGTTTGACGATTATATATATAATTATACGAATAAATGTAAAAAAAACATCTCGCATAAGTTCCCAGCAAACTATAAATTATGGTTTATTAAAACTATGGATGAAAACCGGTGAAATTAGCATTCAATTTCTTAAATAAAATTAATTTCCTAGCAAAAGTAGATTACTTTATTCGCGACTATTCTCGTTTTGAACCTATCTCATTTACTCTACTTATATCACAAATAAAGGCTTTTATTCAAGTAAGAATATAAATACAACATTTTCAACTAGATAATGATTTTATAGGAAATTCTTTCATCGAAATACTATTTGATATGCAATATTTATAAACATATTATATAAGCTTTCGTTAAAGAATCCTTCACACTAACTTGACTGTGGTAAATCGTTATAAGTGAACTAACAATCCTGAAAATGTTCATAACAGTGTAAAACCGAAAACCCACTAAATTATAAGTGTGACAAAGTAAAGCTGCAATGTCGACGTTTTATTTATTAAATAATGAACAAGTTAATAATTTTTTCATTTTTAGACATCTTTCCCGATGAAAGTCCATGCTCTTCATATAGTCAACCAGTCCAAAGTGTTCGATTTTGTATATAGCATTTTTAAACCACTTCTGAATGATCAGATGAGAAAAAGAATATTTTTTCATGGAGATGATATGGAATCTTTGCATCAACATATCATTCCAAAATACTTACCGGAACGATATGGTGGTATTCATCCAGATTATAATTATAACGACTGGATTGACTACTTCAAAAATAATGAACAAACGAAAAAGGAATTGCTCTCATTAGGTTATTGCATAGATGAAAAATAATTTATCACAATAGAAAATATGCTGATTATTATAAGAAAATCAATCAGAAAACTGAACATTAACTTACCTTTCAACTTTATCGAATCTTTAAATGGAATACAACAGATCAATAGACATCACTATCAGCTACTTCGTCTTCTCTTACATATCATATTATGCCTTTTATATACAATAAATACATAGATTTTTTTAAGGGCTTCTTTATTACTATTTAAATCGTGAATATACTGGTAGAGTAGGGAATTGTGAAGGTACTGATTATCTGCGATATTTTGTGTTACAATTTTTATAAACATCTTTTTTTAATAATCTTTCTGTGTATAAATATATAATACGTATTTGTTTTATTACAGTATCCTTTTACAATCCTATATTCCAAAATATTCTTAATTTTAACAATTCAAGAAATATATATCATTTTGATTGCTTTAATTGTAATATTTTGATAAAGGAGTTATTCTATTCTCTAAAGAATCAGTATTTTATAACAATTCACTTACACGTGTGTTTATTATTTTAATTGAAAAGTGTTCCGCTCTTTCTATTTCATTTCGGAATCTAAAAATAGAATTTCATTTTACTTGAAGGAACAAATCGTGAAAACGATCTAATGTATTTTATCATGATTTATGAAAATATCATTTCAAATTGATTGTAATAAAAATACTAAAATATAGCTACATATTATAAACAAAAAGGTATTAAAAGTGTTTAAGTTTGTGAATTACTCCTACTTATATATAATTGTATATTAGTGACTTGAACCTACAGAAGTAATTTGGAAATCCAATAAATTATGCACAAGTTGCAATATAATTTTTAATTAAATCATATAAATGTTAACATTTGTTTCTTAAATATTACTATTATGATTACCGTCGATGATTAAGCAAATGCAAATCGGCTTTATTACACCATTCCCTCATATTATTAATATTATTTTCTAACCTTGAACAATCTTCTTGATTCATGGAAATATATATATATATATATGTATATTAAACATTTTATAATTAAAAGCAGCATAATTTATTTCCTTTCTTTATATATACATATATACATATGCATTGTTTGTCTGACTATGTAAAACACATTACGATTCAAAGCTCAAAAAGTTCTGAACACAAATGAATGTTTCCACCAAAAATATCTCATCAATTTTATTCCATACTTTCGTTAAAAGTATGACCCACGATATATTTATTTCTGCTCATAAAAAATTAATATATAAATATGGTTGAAATTCATTATGAAGATTAAATATAAAACAATAGCTTGTAAATTTCAACGAATCAACTGTTCTATTAAACTTTGGCTAATTAGAAGTTTATAATTAAGTTAAACCTAAAATGTTTACAAATTTTCTTATAGTACTTGGCGAAATTCAAAAACCCAAGAGCTATGTATTTTAAACCTTTTAACCTAGATCATGAATACCCAAATAAGCTTTTTACACCCCTCCACCTTGTAACATCAACTTTTATAACCTTATATTATTTAATTAATGTGTAAATAAATTACCACAGTAGCATAAATTGGTTTAGCGCGTTTATTAGCTGCCTCTAGGGTAGAGGGTTTAAAAAGCTTACGGATTTAAAAATTTTAGGTTATCGATTTTTATGGGGGTATTTATGGTTTTGGTAAAGGATTTAAAACACATAGGTTATAGAGTAATGGGGTTTAATGCTTTGGGTTATTGGATTTTTGAATTTCGCAGGGATTTTGGTGCTGTTCTTGAATGCAATGCTCTGGAGACCAATATTGAAGGGGGAGGGTGGTATCGCCTCCCTTGGATTCGTGTCTGCTAAATACTTAGCAATGCTGTTAGGAAACCTTAAACATTCATGCTAATGATCTTAATATTGCTGTTTAGCATCGCATTAGTTCCCTTATTCCTTTTATTTCTCACAGTGTTCAAGGTAGAATAAATTTACGTTATATTTTCCGCAAATGTCCCAACCTAATGCTATCTTAAACCCAGAAATGAAATCTTCTTTCTTACAAATGGACGGTCTATAATCTTTCACGCAATTAAAAATTACGATTGAAGATAATTGTTTCAAACAATCCATGTGCAATGATAACTAATTACGTAACCGTGCATGTTAGTGCAGGAACTATTCCGATTATCTGGTTAAGAAAGCAAATTGTTTAATTCGTAACGTTTCGCAATTTAGTTTATTACTGCTGTTTTTTTATTCCGTCTTTTTATCTGTTTTTAAAATCATACTTGGCAGTTTATGAAAATACAACAACTCTACTACCTTTATAATGATATATTTAAAGAATTTTTAGTAGGGGTAAATTTTAAATACATTAATGCCATATTAATTATTGAATTAATTTATACCCACTACATTTATTACTGTTGTCACGCCCCTGCTGGAAAAAAGTATTGGCGCATAAAGCCAAGATCCCGGGTTCGGGTTCCAGGAGTGACGTGACCACAGTAACAAATTTTTCCCTCATTGTTTGAGGTAATCTGTAGTGGGTATAAATTAATCGACTACGTTTTATATTCAAATTAAAGTAAAAATTGTAGCAGTCAAACTTATCTCCAGACAACTCGTCCAAAAAATTTCCTTCAATCAACTCATGAAATTAATTTGTCACTTGAAGTACTTAGGTAATGATAAACCTTTGAGAAGACAAAAAGTTCGTAGATAAAAACTGATTATATAACCGTAACTAAAGTGTAATGTACTTTGGTCGAATTATGAATAAATTTTATTTAATGTACATTTTGTTAATACAAAATTAAAAATGACAAAAACGAAAGAGCCAGAACTAAGATATAGCGATTTTATTTAAACATTAATAGTTATTTATAATATGCCTTTCTATCTAAACAAATTTAATTCTTTAAAATGATGTGAGCTAATTTTAATTATAATTGACATATTTTTGTTAAGCGATAATCAAATAATTACGCAGTATATTCTGAGATAAGTCTCCAAAACCACTCATACTTTCTGCGTAAAAAATCAGTTTACTGCTAAAGGTAGTTTTCCAAACAAAAGTTATTGTTTGAGTACCGATTACAAAGGTCACGTATATATGAAAAAACAATACTTAACGGGCCAAAAAATGAGATTATCTATACCAAAACTAAACAGTAAAAATTGATTTTAATTTTTATGTGCCCTTAATTGATTATCTACTTATTTATTGTTTATGTGAACAGTATAAGTCCTTTGTCAGTTAATTTATCGAAACTACTACACGTAGGTCGCGATTTCGATGTTATTAGATCCCATCAGTACACCATAAGCAGTCTCGAAAAATCTCTGTTTTTTTTTAGTTTAAGCTCGAGAAGGGGAAACCCTCAAAAGACACCCCCGAAGGGGGGGGGGTAGTGTCCGAATCGCTTTTTTTAAAGAACACCTACCGACTGAACCCCCCTTCAAGAAGGGAGAGCAACCCATGAGTTATGGGAAAGGTTAAAAACAGGATTGGATTGAGTGTGGGAGGGAGGGAGATTGAGGGGGGAAGGGGGTGGTGATCGGTGGCCTAATAATAAATCACCAACGAAATCGAAGAATCACTTCAAAAGTATGTTGATAGAATATCTAATTATGGCAGTATGTCGCCGTCTACTGATATCTGTTGCTAACTGAGGTATCTCCTATGTTAGACAAAGGCCTTACTAAGATACGAATCTGCTACAACTGAATCGACGACGTAGTTTATATACGTGATAGTCAGGTATATCAAATTAATAAGAACAGTATACGGGGCCGTACCCGCGGAAGGGCTCCAGGGGCTGAGCCCCCCCTAGAAGGATCTCAGTCCCCCATCAGTCAACAGCCGGCATTTATAGGATTATAGGTAATAGTAAAACTCGTTAACGAAATTGATTCCCTGAAACAATATTTTGACTAGTGCTCTTTATTGTATACATTTTTGAATCTTGGAACCGTTGCAAAATTGTATGGGGGTCGGTCTCTATCAAGATTACTGGAACAACGATGGAGTGGACATTTACAAACGACCAAAGTTATTTTTGAAAACTATTCCAGCATCTTACAAGCCTTGGAAGAGATTGCGGCGAATAAAAAGATAAATGGAGAATATGGAGGCCGAAGGGACTGGTTTTCTTATCACCATCCGAAAAATTGAATTTAGATTTTGCCTATGCCTCATGAAGTACGTTTTGGAAATAATTGAACCAGTTGACAAAATTTTGTAGTCCAGAGAGTCAACGCAGTCATTCAAACTTTGGAAGGAATGAGGAATGATACATCCTTCGATGACATCTTTCATAAACTTACAACAGTTCTTAATATTAATTCGGATGATATATCTCAAGATGGACCGAACCGAAGAGACAAAGAAAAGCAAGCAAATTGTTGATGGATTTCATAATTGCTGATAAAATAGGTCAAAGATCTGAAACCGATGACGATCCTTCTCAAATTTTGAAAGCTTTACACATAAAAACTTTGGATTTGATACTTGCGGAACTGAACTTGAGATTTTCTCATAACAAAGATCTTTGCACAGCCATTACAAATGTCGAGAAACTGAACATCGATGAAATAGGAATTCTGAAGAAATTAGAAATCCAGATACCATCACCATGCGAAATAAATGTTGTGAAGAATTATTGATCAATGTACAACACTGACGACATGTTCGCTGAAATTAATAACCAACGAACTTCATTTGAGAGCACCTACAAGCTTTTAGCGACTTGCCGTACCTATCGATGTAGTACAGTTGTTTGCGAGACAGTATTTTCGGTACACGGATCGGCCATCAACAGACCCCAAAGAATGTCTATGAAGCACCAAAGACAAGTTAATTTAATTCATCTGGCGTTTGAAAAAGTTTATACGAAGAATATTGATTTGTTTGAATTAATGGGAAAATTTAATGACTGTAAATTGCGCCTACCCAAAAAGTCCCTCAGCCCCCCCCTGGTATCATGGGCTGGCTACGGCCCTGACAGTATAATAGGTTCTTAGTAATCTGTGGTTCTTAGTCAGCAATTTATCGAGACTACCAGACGTGGATGTGGATTTTGATTTGATTAAATATCATCAACACACCATAGTCAATATCAATAAATCATCGACCAATTCGAAGAAGTTCTTTAAAAGAAAGTTGATATAATATTTAATATAGTATGTTGTTAATGCCTTGTGTAAAGTAAAGTTATTCGTTTTGTTCTAATACCATTATCTATTTATACGTACATAACATTATCATGAAAATATGATACTCTTTGTCTATAATAAACATTTTTATTTGATAATATTGTAACAATATCAATGCATTATCAACAAAACTAGAAAACGTATGAGATAAGTTTTCAAAATATAACTAATAACTATCACTATTGCTGAGGTTATTACAACAAAATGTTAAAAAAATCATTATTATCTAAATACAAATATGTGCTTAAATAGGTATATTGCGTACCAAGGAATTTACCTTTATTGAAACAATTATACATATTTTTGAAACTTTATGTACTGATTAGTATCTATTCTATCTTTAATAAGTGCATTTTTTATGTTTTTGGTCTCACAAATTTGTCATATGATCTTAGAATTATCAAATAACTAGGCAGGATGTTGACAACAACGGTTGTTGTTGGTTCATTATTTATCAAACTTTGTTCTATTGTCTTCTTATCTATAATTTGCATGTACTACCTAACTGGTGCAGAATAAAAGCGCTCCTGAAAGCAATTGTTCCAACTGAAATTATTATTCACTTATATTCAATTACTAAATATAATATAAATAATACAAATGTATTAAATAAAATTGGGAACCGTTTCAGAAAAGGAAAATAAATCATAAACATTGATGAAGGTGATTATAATTAACTTAATTAAGGTTAGGTAAAAGAGAATAGAGTAAAAAATTGTTCGTTCTCTGTAATTTCATATTTAATATCAGAAAAAACAAAATAATTTGTTTCTTACATAACATGTTATTGTTAATCCATTATTAGTTTAGTAATTATTTCTCCACACTGTGGCTTCATCAGGTGGAAGATATAATAAACTTAAAAATAGATACTAATTTTCTAAAACATTAATTTTGGTAGGAAGTGAAAATATGAAACCATATAAATTAACAATAGCAATTTTTCTAACAAACGAATTGTTGCCGTTTTCTGTTATTGGGAGTAAAAAGCACTAAAAATAAGAATTATATTTAATAAATATAGATCGTTTTTTCACATTGTAGTCACCTTATCATGTCAATACATTCTCTTTTTTATACTTCAACCTGGTCAACATTATACCTATAATCTAATCAAAAAATATAAATATCAAAAAACAATATTGTGTCTCCGGGTCTGAACTGACAGAATTGCGAAAGATCTATTTCTTTATCAATATGAATATCCTGTCTTTTTTGTTTATCCGAATGCTTATGATCCTGTTTTCAACAAAAATAAAATATATTATTCACTATCTCAGTCTATTTTTTATCGGAAACTTTGATAAGAAAAGGAAGTTTTATAATTAGCAAATCCATCCTTATCCACACATGTCCACTCTAAATATTAAATTATGATAAAAAATGTTAAACAATTATGTTATTCATAAGCTGCATTTTGTATTAGTTGAAAATAACGTAATATGTTATTTTTTAATGGATCAATTATTTATTTGTTTCGCTAAAACTCAGTACTGATTTAACCACTTTAATTACTTTTCCTGTCATTAGTTAATTTTAATTTCTGTACCCTATGTTTCAATCAAGTTTACAAGTTAACTAAATATGTGATGGTTATAGTTTCAATATTCAAAAGATAACAAAATTAAAGTGATTAGAAAAACAATTTCCGATATGTTAATATGAATGTAAGGGAAACGCAAAAAGCTAACAATTTTTTGTAAACCTTGTATGGAAAATTATTGGCTTATTATCATTTAAGAACGCTTTCAAACAATTAGCTCGATTAAAAACACTTTTTTAAGGTCGCTCATAATTTTTAATACATAACTAGAAAAACATAAAAAATCAATTTCTATTTTTTATTAAAATTTTCTCCATACTGTAGATGTTTATACATAAAAAAATATTCAGCCTCTCAATATTTCATTACAATAATTCTTGATTAAAATCCATGGTAAAATCATAAATACGTTAATGTAAATTTCAATTAACGTTTATTGCACTTAACATTTGTTTAACCACACTGTGGCTTCTACGGAGTCAATTATTATTATACACTTCCGAAGAAGCCACAGTGTGACGAAACAATTGTTATGTGTAATAAAAGTTAATTGGAATTTACGTTAGTATATTTATTAATTTAATAATGATATTTGAATGTCGCTCGAAAATATCAAGTGTTGAAATAAAAATATTCAAAATGTTTGAGCGACTTCCAAGAATTCATATTACCATCTCAAATTCTGGAAGAAATTTTCTGTAGCGATCATAAAAATCGAAAAAGTTAGCAAAAAAAAGTTTCTTTACTATTTCTTTAATGATCTCTAAAATATGTTTAATCGTGTTCTTTTTTTGAAGGTGTTCTTGCATCATAATGAACAATCACATTTTAATGCGAGATGCCTAATAACGATGAAATTATCCTATTTATTGTATTTAAGAATAGATTTGTTTCTTGCAATCATACCTTTATGTTTATGTAAATGTATTGATGATCCAATTTAACCTACAACTACAGAAAGTTCTGCGAGAGATATTTTATTGCATAAAAGAAGTAAGATCCACCAAAATTCTTACACTGATCATGTCTATTTTTATTTTCAGACTCAAAATTAATTACTTAGTACTTAGGTACTTGAACAACATTGTAATACAAGGTAAACAAAAAATTAGTTAAAAAGATTAAACTAAACAATTATCTTATCGATAAATTTATAATCGACTATTATGTGAGAATTTAAAAATTTTCACGATGACCCTTGATCCATACATGCATTACACATACACATATCTACATGTATCCGCCAACTCTGGCTTACTTACAGATAAGTCGATCGAACTAAAATTTATGAAAGAGTTTTGAATCTGAACTTTGAATCGAACAAAGTATAGTATAGATAATGAGACGAAAGAAAATATATGTATAAAGATTGTTTGAGTAATGCGTTCTGTTCATTGGTATAAAGTGTCGATTAGTGGTTGGATGTTGACATTTTTTCTACTCACTATCATAAACAATTTGATTATATTACGCTAAACGTCGAACAATTACCGTAAATCGTTGCTTTGTGAAATTAACACCAAATTATTTAATTAATCAACTAAAGGTAAGACAATTTTTCTTAAAATTTAATTTAACATATAGTAATAACTACAAATCAGTAAATCATACTTGCTATGTAATTAATCAAATAGATTAATTCAGTAATTATTTAAAAAACGTATAAGGCCCTTCGGTAATTAAAAATCTTTCAGTTAGTATTAAGTAAACTTGTTTTGATTTTTCGTATAATTATTAATACCATTTCCTTATGTACTTTTATTTTACTGAAAGAAAAACCTAAAATTTAATTTGTGTAACTTATCGTCATTGTATGATTTTAAATTCAAATTTTACTTATTGTTATCCTTTTCCGGAATTTGGTCCAATATATTTACGTAAATAAACTAATCACGGTGTTATTCCGTTTTAATTTGGATTGATACACTTTTATTGGCAAACAAGTATAACTAGACATTAACTTAATTAATTTATTTATTGTAGGTGTGTGAATTATAGATCATATTTTAATCAAACACTAATTAGGTCATTTTTCGCCTAATTAGCTTAAAAAATATTGTACCTACAAAGAAAATGCGATCAGTAACAAAATTAAAACTTTCTTTAAATAAAAAAAAAAAAATGATTACTGTTCAATTGAAAATTCTAAAAGCAATTAATTATTCAAAAAAAAATATTTAAAGAACTGAGATGAGAACCTCTTGACAACAAAATTGATATATAAATGATAAGCTCAGATCAAGATCGAATACACAAATTAATCGCAAAAATCTCGTTAAGTTTATATTCACTGAAAGCAATAATCCATTTACAACAAATTGTCCAAAAATATGTTTACCAAATAATTTATAAAGTAAATAGGAGAAAGATATTTTTCAGCTTTTAGAAAACAAAGTTATCTTTTAGATAGCCTTTCAGTATACTATTATCATCTTAAAATTTAGTCGATATGTTAAAATAAACGGATAAAATAATAGTGTTTTAATAATGTTTTAGATGACTAAAGGAAACCCTTTCGAATTGGAATGTGGTACATTATCTCCAGAAGCAAAAGAACTTGCTGAAAAAGAATTAAGAGAAACACCGGAAATCGTGCAGAAAGCGATCGAAGAACTACGAGAACTTTTGAAAAATGACGACACCATTTATTTTCGAGATGATGATGAATTCCTTTTAATTTTCCTAAGGCCCTGTAAATTCTACGCCAAAAGCGCATACGAATTGGTAAGAGAAATAGAAACAAAGGAATTTAGTTTTTTTAAAAAGTAGAACAACGCTTTTTATCTAGTACGTGAATGCAGGTTGATAATTGGATTTTTGTATCTTACATCACGCGTAATATCATTGATCGACAGTATCACGTACTTACCTACTGTTTTGTTATCGATCAATAATCCATATTATCTATATAGGAAAAGTTATTATGATGTGTCAATATTTAGTACAATGCTCCACATTTAAACAACCTTTGTTCAAAATTTGTATCATTTTCATTATTTCTATATTATTTTGTACGGTGATGTTGGTTTTTAAAGAACTGTCAAAGTTCTTCTGATAAGCAAACATTTAAACAATTATTATATAAGCGTGTATAAGAAAAACACTTATGTTAAAAATTCGAAAAAAAGCAGTATCTGTTGCTATGTATAAAAATAAAATTTAATCTTTTTGTATTTAATGACAAAACGAAATTTGGTTTCCTTTTTCATATAAAATAACTACTTTCTTTGTCTTCTTCCCACGATTGCGTTTTGTGGTAAACTGAAAATTTCTATAATTAACTCATTGTAAAAGTAGCTGCTGTCATTTAACACCTTGCATTTGTTTAACAAATGATTAATAAATAACAAAGGTGACAAATAAGTTGCATTTAAAGCCAACACAAAAATGATAGACAAAAAACAATTGACATTCTTCATTTTTTTACTTAACAACAATACACTCGTACACATGCATTCATACAAATATACCTGTCATCAAAATTTGCTTAATGACAAGCAAATTGGTTTAGGCATGCAATAGTATTTGTATGAGATTTTCTCAAATTACTTTAACCAACAATAAAATTGTTTTACATATGAAATACTATTGTAATTTCCAATTAGTTTTATTATGCAATAATCTTTAAACAATTTAGTTATAATATTAATACAGTTGTTTTTTTTCATGCATATTGTTTAAATAATTATGTACAGGTAGGAGTGAAAATAATTGTTATTGAAACATTCAATAATTTTTATTATTACGTATTACGCATTGACTTTCACAATTTATAAAAACATAGATAATTAGGTACTATTAACAAACGATAAATATATAACATAAATTGTTGTTTATATAATCTGAATTTATACAAAAAACTCATAAATTTTTAAACAAGATAAAAAAATAAGTTCAGTTGAATTTCCACTATTTAATTTCAAATTCTTAACAATCGAAATACAATGTAATGAATTTTCGTGAAGTAAAAGCAGAGACAATTAGTTATAAATATAAAAATATAAATATAGATATGGATTCAACAGAAACAACTACTCCGAGGGCTAATACCCCTACCGGCATTGAATTACATTGTTGATTCCGATGTATTATTAGACGAAGATATAACATATCCAATAAAGAAGGAATTAAAATCCTTATTCATCTAAATATTAAGATCAAAGATCTCAAATTTTGAACGCGTCCTACCAAGTAGGCACAACGAACCGAAAGTCATATCCCACGACCGGTTTCGACCTATCGGGTCTCATCAGGTGGGCGCTGTCAGAAATGCCTTTGCAGGCTATATTATAAATATAAAGAAATAAATATGGCTTTCGGTTCGTTGTGCCTACTTGATAGGATGCGTTCAAAATTTGAGATCTTTGATCTTAATATTTAGACGAATAAGGATTTTAATTCCTTCTTTTTGAATAAGTTTTTAATAAGTTTCGTTTAACGACACATATGTATAATTAAATATATCTAATTAGTTACATTTTTTATTTACAGATGAAACGTATTGCTGATTTTAAAGAAAACAACAAAGCCCTATTGGATAATCTTCTTCCAGAGGATGAGAAGGACGCATTTGTTAATCATAATGTAGTGAATGTATTGAAAGACAGAGATCACAAAGGACGACGAGTGTTAATTGTTAATTGTGGAGGTGTGTAATTACTAAAGTCTTTTTTTTTCATTTATTAATATTCCACTTTTTATGAAATAATTAACTCAATCTTTAAAACAAACGCTATTGCGTTCCCTTCCATTCTTATTTTTAAATTGCTATTATTAATATTATTGCATTTACCTTCTGCTGTGTGAAAAATTAAAACAAAGCTAAGAAAGGTGCATTCTAATTAAATAAATACTATAAAAAATGTTTGAAATAATCAGGTGGCATTTAAAGTTGTTTTCTTATATGGCGACAAACAAAAAATTATTTTAATGTTTTATCTATTACACATTGACAATTATAATGAATAATAATTATCTTCTAAAACATTCATTATCATACCGAACATTTTGTTGGGTTGATTTAATAGTCATCTTGTTACTACTAAAAATAATCATATTTACAAAGAAACTAATTTCATAGAGAAGATTTGCACAAAGCATAAAAAATAAATTTTCAATTGTTTTCAAAATTGAATTGTAACTGTAAGTTATTTTTAAAATCGTCTTTTAAACACCTTTACTTTAATACTTGACTCAATAGATTTTATTTTATTTTTTAATTACAATATGATAGTTATATTTTGTTTAGCAATTTAAACAAACATCATCTTTTTTTGTAATATAGTTGATGTTTTTAAAACAAATGGCAATTTTATATAATGTTGTAGTTATATAGATATTAGAACTGAAGTACCTAATTCTATTTTTAGGTACATGGAACACTTCAAAAGTAAGTTCTGATCAGTTGTTCCGACTGTTTTACTTGATTCATGAAGCTGCAATTTTGGAACCGGAGACCCAAGTTCGGGGTGTAGTTGTAATAATGGATTTCGAAGGTCTCTCTTACAAACAAGTTGCAGCTTTGAGCATTACCTTCAGCATGAGATTACTGACATTCATTCAACAAGCAATGCCATTAAGACTTAAAGAAGTCCATATGGTCAAACAACCCTTCATCTTCAAAGCTGTATGGAGCATGTTTAAGCCATTTATCAAGGAAAAACTAAAGTCAAGGGTAAGTTGTTTTCCCTTTTAAGAAAGATTGTACAATCAGGACCTACCCTTTCACTTAAACTTATTGTGTTACAAACAGTTTATTCTGATAGCATACCGAAATACACAATTTTTCCGATTTTGAAGGGCTAGAAAAAAATTCCAAGGCAAAATGAAACTGTCGAAATGTTATTCTAAAACACCTTCAGAATTCCGCACCTTAATAAAACAATGAAAGTTTTTGACTTCGAGATTTACTCTAATTATAAATGATATTGACTTACATATTTATATGAAGGTTTTGTTAAATATCTTCAAAGATGTTGTTTAACCCCTGCTTATATACGAAGTCATTAAAATAGTGTTTCTACCTACAATTTAAAGTAAAGCTGTTTGTTTTTTTTTTTAATTTATAATTCTATCTATTATTTATTACTACCAAACTTAATTAATCGTTTGCAACATTTTTTAATTAATTTTGGATTTATTTTAACATTTTTTATGTACGCTTGTAGATAACTCCCTCATATATTATCTCTTACTGTTAATTTAAATTGCATTTTGATTAATCTGAACTTTATTAATTGATTAATTAATTTATTTTTCGATTTGTAGATGTTCTTCCACGGGGACAAAATGGCATCTTTACATCAACATTTGGCACCGTCTCATTTGCCAAAGAATTATGGCGGAGAACTTCCAGAAATTAATTACACCGGCAATGACTGGTATCCTGCCATTGAAGGGCACTTAGAACATATCAAGAAATTGAACAGTTACGGTCGTGTCAAAAAAGACAAATAAGTAATTATTCAACATAAAAATGGATGCGTCTCAATATTCCTAAGATGAAATTAATTTCATCGCAAATAAATGAATTTCTTTCATTAACGTAGCAGTCTAAACGATAATTAAAAATAATAATGTAGTGCAGGTACACTTATAAAAAACACTCGACATTTTTCTACTTTATTTTTTATTTATTTAAGGACTACTCATAATCGCGAGCCTATGAATACTTTATTATTTAGGAGATAAGGATTACTCAAAACTTAAACAATTGTAGATAGATAGTTTTTTTATAAACAATAAAAATAAATTTAGTTAATAAACTTGAATGAACTTGAATATTTGTTTTCATATTGTAGTTTACCAACTATGTCCTACTTTAGAGACATTACAGAAATATATCGATCATAAAAGCTTATTTTATATATATTTTTTAGTGGATGTTAAAGGTGATAATATTTTAAGTGATGCTTGCAGGACAAATAAAAAACAAACAACAAAACGCTTTTTTAAACATAATTGAAGAAAACAAATTAAATAATCACTTTTACCAAAATGTAAAGTTCTTACTGCTTTCTTTATTATTATTACAACTCGTTCAGGCTTGTTTTAAAGATTTATTGTCCTTTATTAATGAAATATAATTTTGACTATAATTTTTCACTACAAATTTTAAAATATTTGTTATTTTGTAAATTATCTTTTATTGTAGAACTTTTGAATAAATAATGTTAAATTATAAGCTTTTGAATTCTTTTTTGAAAACTGATAAATTCAAAATTATTATTTAGTAGTTATTATCTTTTTAATGACGTATATTAAAAAGAAAAACATAAAATCCAGAATATTTCATTAATATGCTATAACTTACAGATGACGCCATAGTCACTATTAATTTCAAAGGCGTAATGGTGGTGGACTAAGTGCCGTCTATCATGGTAAAAATGGTTAGAACAACAACAAAATTTAATAAACACTTATAGGTTATATTTTTCACTCTTCAGCGAACAAAATATAATTCAAAATAATAAAATGTCTGGACATACTTATATAGAAATAAATGAAATAGATGGGTTTATTAAGTTTTTATTAAGTGTAAGCACATTTATCAATATTGCATATATATTAAACACAATAATGAAATATACTTTTGCCTAGATTGATTGGAAGGACCCATGGTTAATTGCATTGATAATTTTTCACATTTTAATCACGTTTATGGCAGTTTACACAAGACAATATGGAACTTTTCAAGCTATTTTATTTTTCTGTTTATGTAGGTTTTCAGCTTCAGTCTAAAGTTTTCTAATCAATATTAATGCATACTCTTTTTTAGTATTACTGGTTTATTTCTCAGAACAAATAAATGAAATTGCTGCAAACAATTGGAAGATATTTTCAAGACAACAGTACTTTGATAGTAGTGGTCTCTTTATTTCAATTGTATTTTCTATGCCAATTTTACTGAATTGTATGCTAATGGTTGTAAGTTCATTTATATTATTTGAAAACTAATATCATTTGCTTCTCAATTTATTGTACTTGTATTGATTGCTTTACAGTAATAAATGATCTTTTTAGGGAAGTTGGTTATGGCAGTCTAGACAGTTAATGATGAGATTGAAATTGGCTCAGTTGAAAGAAAATATTCGTCAAAGGGAATTAAACAGTAGACAAAGGCCAAAAGATGATTGAACCAATTCTACATTGTCACAACTTTCCCTTGAACTATTCTCATTTTGTACTGTATTCAAAATAGCAAGATCTTAATGTATTTATTAAGATGTTACCATTCAGTCTCGTCTTTCTTACGTTTGTTTTTCTTTACATTTGAATGTTATATAGGAATAGTAATATTTTAAAAATATTATTATAAAGAGGAATATGTGCCATTATTTGCTGTATTGTTACCACTTGTGGTTGCTAGTCTATTAAAGAAGAAATGCTACAGATATATATTTTCTTGATTGCCTTTTATAATAAGTGTATAATTGTAAAGCATAGATGTGATTTGTACTTAATGGGTAATAAAGTGCTTCTTATTTTGAAACCGGCATTTCAATTTGGTGTAATTAAAAATTTTATTTTTCGAAGAGTAATGTAGTAAAACTAACAAGTACAGCTAATTTTAATTTTTAAAATTTAACGATTTACAAAATAATGTTTTTTCTTTTCAATAATAAACATTTACCGTTTTAAATATGCAATTAACAATAAAAACGTAATGAGAAAACCTATAATCAATCAATTACTCTTTTACACAAACGTTTCGTCTTTATAAGTTCATTTTTTTGCGCAGCTTACCTTTTTTATTTCATTCCCAGTTTCATACACATTGTAAAAGTTCATTATTTTAGAATAAGTTTACAACCTCTATTTGAAGTGTAAGTTAATGTTTTCGTTTGTAAAGTCAGGATAAGGAGGTCAAGAGATTTTAATATTCTCCCATAATTAATTTAAAACAATTAGGGAGTTACACCGTTACAAAAAATAATAAATAACTAATTGTACGAGACAGCTCCAAAATTTGATTTTGGTGAAGCTGTTAAAAAGTAGATGATAATAATTAAAAAAAAGGATTTTTTTAGCATAAGAGTGGATTATTTTTCAATAATTCTTTTAAATGGTGAATATGTTTTATTTTTAATCTGATTATTAATATTTAACATTTATTTTGTTTCATTCCTAATTTTTAACAGTTTCACTAAATTAAATTTTGCAAATGTGCACGTACAATAAGTTATTTACTTTTCTGTGCAAAACTATTTTTTTAACAGTGTAATTCCTGAACCTCCGTAAGTCTCTTCTACTCTGAAAACGCTTAAAGGAACTATTCGTGTATTTTTGTAGTAGTTCGTAATTCTGAATTCAATTTTATAAAACAATCGCTTATTAATAATTCTTTAAAAAAATAATAAAACAAAGTAATTTCACTAAATAATTTATTGCGAAACTCGACAATGTTGTTTCGATTGTTAACGATTATTATCAAGACTAAATATATTCTTATTAATTAAGCTGAATTAAAAATACAAGCAGGTTTTATTTGGTCCACAATTTTACTCTATATTTAGTACATCAAACTGCTCATTCGTACGTGTTTGTGTGTTTCGTTATCGGTCAAGGATACATGTGGTGTTCGTGACCTCAAACGTTGTCGGATTATACTTGTATGTGTGGGCATTTTATATTATATTATACAGTACAACAGAATTTTTAATAATTAATCCTGACTATTAAAATTCTTAACCAAATTATTTTAATAATTATATTTTTTTGTTGTAAAAAGAATTTTAAATTTGGAGATATATTTAGAATTTTAAAGAATAATGTTACTATAATAATAATATTTAATTGAAATGGCACTAATATGTATATATAACGTAGGAAATAAAACACAACTGTTTAAGAGTTTATCAAAAGATATTTTATAAATCACGACGAATCGTTTCACGTTACTAAGGCTTAATCAAAATCAAATCAATTGTAAATCAAAATTATTGAACAATAAATAAATAGGATACAAGTGTACTTAGATACGTATATAAATTGTATTCTCCAAGTTTCAAGTCTCTATCTTATTATTAAGACGTTTATTTTTTTTTTAGTGATAATATACGAATAAAAACAAATTCGCAAAAAAATCAGTCAGCTGAATTTCAAAAATGATTAAAGCCAAAAATCTGTAAAAATTCTGAGAAATAGCTACTTTTACAAGGTTGAAGTTTCCCAAGTTTCAAATTTTTGCAATAGTTACTTTGGCCGGAATAAAGAATTGAATATTAATTACAGAAAACACTGTATTATTCAGATTGGAATTTTACATTAAAAATTGGAGCGGGTTAATATAAAATTAAAAGATATTTTTGTTTTATTTCGAACCGTATGAACTTTTGGAAGCAAAAATAAATAAAAAATTATCAATATAAGGGCCACCCTAATGTACAAATGCTTTTAGGAGTTAGAAGTTAGGTTTAAAAATGAATATTCCATTAAATTTATCCTTATTTTTTTCTGTGTTGTTTAAAAAATTTGTTTTATACATCCCGTATTAAAAAATTGATGATTAATAAATTATAATTGTAATTAATAATTAATCATATTCAGCTTGCTTTTAACCCTTTTTATTGTAATAATATTTAACGTTAACAAAACACAAAAGTATAATAATACGCTAAAGGGTTTTGTAGAAAGCAAAAAACTGTGTTAATACATTCTTATCATCCTTATTATTATTATTATGATAATTCCAATAACAAATAAGCACAGATTGTTACGTTACAAATAATTAGAAGTTTCTTAGATGTTCTAAAAATATTTAGAACTATACCTTATTTATTCTATTACCTGTAGCTAAGGGAAATACTTATTTTTTGTTTAAGTAGTTACCTAAAGTTAATGATATACACCTTTTATAAGAATTATTTAATTGTTTTTATATATTTTTAAGTGTTTTTCTATTTTCTAATTTTGATTTTAATTCTTGTTTTTTTTTGTGTTGCAGAATATCTCCAGAGGAAATGAGTCACTTTGTCTTGAAAATTGGAAGGTAGGTTTATAACTGATTTTTGATTAGCTAATAAAGAGGAGAACTTACTTGCTTTAGAATATTGTTCCACTTTAAAATGTTTTTTAATTATGCTATAATCTTTACTTCGATGCTCAATACTTTTTAACGTTAGAGCGTTCGACACTTTAATTACGTCATCAGTCCTTCACTAACAGCAAGCTCGGTCGGGTCGTATGCTAATTCCAATTACGCAAACAATATCCTTTCTTTGTTAATATTAAATAAGTTATTTTATTGAGGAACACTTATTTCAAAATTTTTATGTGCGTTTATATTTAAAATAACATAAAAGTACTACAATTTTATAAGTTCCTCCTAGATACTGTAATCTCATTCGGTAAGTTTTTAATCTTATTTGGTACTTCTATTTATATTTATATAACTTTTTCGTTATATTGTCGTTTTTGACTTTATTAGATTGTTCCTGCATTATACATTCCATTAGTTAACCGAAGTGCTATAAAAATAAAATACTGTACTTATTTCCTTTTTTATTAATCTAAAATTCTGTAAAAATTCTAAGAAATAGCTACAATTGTATTTTTGAACATTTTATTTGAATGGAATCAAAAATTGTTTATTCAATAAAGAAAATCCCGTGTTATTTAGATATGGAAGTTACATTGCAAAGTGGGACAGGTAGGTACTTGAAACTTGGAAACTTTTTAATTATTTTGAATTTCCTCGGACCGTAAGAATTCAATATCTTATTATTAAAATAAGTATTACCCTACTGTCTCTACTAAAAATTAAATTATTTTTTGTTCATTTGCGTAAGAAACAACAACACCTTAATTTAAAGATTTAAAAGATATCCTAATTTAAGTAACGAAGCTGAGTTCATTTTACTGCTTGCAGTTTATAAATTTCCAAAAATATTACGTAAAAATCTTAATGGTAGATTCCTAACCCAATACAGATAGGGTTACCACTCTTTAGATTTTCGAACTGTTAAAATGAGCGACTTACAACCCTATAACGTGTCTGTTATTAATAAGTCAAAAAAAAAAAACAAATTTTCATCAATATTTTTGACACACTCAGAAACTGTTTTGGAACTTTGAACAAGACCTTTTATACCTCAAAGGTTGACTCCTTTCTATGATTTAAATATTTTATAAATGGACTATAAGTAGGATTAAATGAGTAAATAAAACACTCTAAATTTGGTAACAATGTTAAGTGTAGTAGAGCATAAATTAAATTTTTTTTCGTGGTATTGTATTCATATTAATAATACAGACATACTTAATTATTTCAATGCAGTTTATTCTGGAATATAATCAACTGAACATTCTTTATTCAGTATAATATCAGAGAATTTTTATTTCTTTATAAATTCTTTTAACGCTGCCCGTACATATTTCAATTCAAGATAAACAATTTTATTTCATTGCTTACATCGAACAAAAAGTTCGAATTGACTCGACTTGAATTTAACCCAAACGGGCCTCAAATTCCTCTGAAAGAAAAACGTTACAAATGACCAAGTTTTAAGACGGCAAAAAACTGATAGCGATAAGAAACTCGTTGTATCTGCTTATTATGTAGCAATGTAGATGAGTTTGTCTTGGTTGTGTTCTCGAGTCGTGAGGTTGTACGACGTCTGTTCTTTTGCATTAAAAAGTAATGTTCAAGTCAGGTTAATAAAATAAAATAAAATAACACGGTAAACGAACGATCCATTTCGTAATGTTAATTAATATACAGGTAATGTAACGAAGATATTTCATTTTGTTATTTTAAAAAGATTATTACAACAGAAACTCGATTCGAAAAACCTTTATTAGACCATTTACTAATTTTATATATTTTTTGTGTGTATATTTTAAAGAATTGAGTAACTAATTAAAAGTCAATTAACAGTATACTTATTTATTATTAAAGCATAATAAATTTGGCCATTATTTTATTATTATTATTATTATTTTAACAAAAACTTGTAGAGTATTTTCAACATTACTTTAAAATTTTGTTGTCACGTTTTTAATAGGGGTAGTTATCGTAAATTAATTATATTTGAGCATCGTTTAATATAACAATAATTTTGCAGAAACGTTTCGCAATCTCTGGACACCATATGTAGTGGGGAATTTTTGTTGCAGTCTTCTTTTATCACAAAACGTTGCTGTACCTGAAGGAAGTGGAAAAGTGCCTTTTTTGCACTGGAAATAAATAAAGTCATGTCTATTTTCGAAGAAAGCATTTATGACGATGAATTGGTAAGTAAACCATTAATTATAGATAGCAATGTGAATGTTAACATAAAATAAGTGATATATCATTTATTTAATTGTTTTTATACAATCCCTAATGGAAAATATGCGTATAGGTATTTTGACTTTAAGATGAGATGTAGCAGATTAGGGGAAAGAAGAGAACTACTTTTATTAAATATTTAATTTTGAACATAGAACTGTTTGTTTATTTTGCTTATTAATTGTATCTATTATTTTGCTTTTACTTGTCTTTAAATTCACATGAAATAGAATGTCATCACATCGTGAGTTTTTATTTTATTTTGTCTTATTTATTTAATTGTGTAGTTAATTCTTTTTTTTCCCATTTCTATAGATTGGCCGACAAATGAGAGAGAATTGGAATTCAATTATTCTACTGAAACAACGAATGTCTATGGTGGTGTCGTTTTCCGTAGGCTTCGTCTACTGTTGACGTCCTCACCTTGCAACATAATGCAGTTTATTTTCGATCAATGAGAGAGCAACTGGAAATTCATTTACCAACCACTGAATCAACAAATTGTCTGCAATAGTATCGCTTTTCCTGGATTTGATTTGCTTTTCACACTTGCAATCTTTGGAACGTTACATTCTACAGTCAATTAAGGTGAGAATATATGACATTACTAATATTAATTACTCGTTATTAATCTGTTACTACCCTATCTGTTTCAGATCGACGGTGGAGAAGACAAAGAAGACCCGTAGTTAGATTGTCTCATTATTTTATTTCAATCGACTTTTTATTTTGCATCCTACTTAGCTCATTTTATTTGAATTTATTTTTTATTTGGTATGTTTTTTATTTGAATTAATCTTTCATTTTGCATGCTATTTAGTTCATTTTATTTGAATTTATTTATCATTTTACACGTTATTTTTTAATGAGAATTCATATTTTATTTTGCATGTTTTTATCATTTTTTTAATTTTGCACGTTTCTTGCTTACCTCTTCGCTTTGCTTACTGCATATTCTTACTATCTTGCTTCGCATTTACACTACGACGTCCACATGATTCAACGTTTCGTTATCGTGTTCAATTCTCTTCTCAGCTTTGTGGGCCGAGGGAGGGCCTCCCCGAACGAATCCCCTTAGCCTTAGCTATTTAGTTGTTCTTTGAAAGTACCTTAGGTGCTTTCCCGTGAGTCTACTCTAGCGTTATTTCATTTCAGACAGGGTACAGCGGAGTTATCTGGAATAGAAGGAATAGCCGACTGCCTGGCTTGCCTTGACGAAATCTGTCCGATCTTTTCTACCAATCTATTAGTTTTTGTCGTTAGTCCTGCTTAATGCTCTATTCGCTTTCAGATAAAATGGTATTTTCTAAGAAGAACGAAGACATCGTATTTCTCTCTTTTGATTGTATTTTCTTTGAAATTTTGTTCATTTGTTTTCTCGTTTTTCTCTTTCAGGTATTTTTCTTTTTTCTTTATAAACTGTTATATTAATATACTCGTAAATTTAACTGAGTTAAGATTTTTCTAAATTGAATTTTTGTCGTGTTTGTTAATACCAAATTTAATTTTATTAGATATTTTCATAATTAAATGTAATTTGGGTGGATAGGGTGGCTATAAGGGGTGATGCGGAGGCCACAGAGTGTTAGGGATGCTTTTTTGTCCCAAATATAAACTTGGAATATTAATGTAACAGCTTATAATCAATAAATTGTACATAATTATGTCTTTCTCTTACAGGTATTTTATTCTTTTAACTTTATAAACTGTTATATTAATATAATCGTAAATTTAACTCGGTTAAGATTTTTCTAAATTGAATTTTTGTCATGATTATTAATACCAAATTGAATTTTATTAGATTTTTTAATAATTAAATGTAACTTGGGAGGATAGGGTGGCTATAAGGGGAGATGTGGAGGCCACAGAGGGTTAGGGACCTTTTTTGACAGTAACATACTATTTAAATATTAATATAACAGTTTAAAAATATTATTTTTGTTGTACTTGTAGTAAATCCTTGTTGAAATGTATTTATTCTTAATCGATAACGTTCTGATAACATGTACTTGATTAAACAATGTAATAAATGATTTGTTCTGAATTGGAGTACCAGTAAATATACTTATAAACGTTAGAAATTGTTTTAATTCTTTTCACAAATAATTTGAATTACAAAAACTGAAATATTAGTAAGTCTACAAATTAATCTGCAACATATTATTTTTCACTAGAAATAAGTAACAGACATCTATCGGAGAATAGCAAAAGTAACTACAGGAATCTAAACTCATGAAACAACCAACCCATACAAGATCCTATAGAGAACAATTTTGACAAAAAAGAACGGATGACACTTATGCTCTCCTGATACAAATATTGAAATTTTTGCAAAAATTATGGGTTGTGTTCACATACAAGGTCTGATCAACATATACTGTGACAACAAAAAATGTTTATCATTTTTGTCTCACAGAAACGTGTTTTGTTATATTTATGTTAAGTTATCAAATAAAATGCAAATTATTATAACGAGTAATTTTATTATCAACGACTACAAAATACATCACATTAGGAACAAAGTTTCAATAATTTTTAGATTTATTAATAAATTTCATTATTACAACTGGTAAGTACAGTTATTATTATATATATTAGCACTTTTTATTGATTTAAGGAAGTTATTTTATAATTAACATTACCACAATAATATAAGACAAGAACAATTTATTTCATATATTAAGCAAAAATAATAGTTAAAAAACTTTACATAATAAACCGTTTATAAACTGTTATTTTAATATTTAAATAGTATGTTACTGTCAAAAAAGGTCCCTAACCCTCTGTGGCCTCCACATCTCCCCTTATAGCCACCCTATCCTCCCAAGTTACATTTAATTATTAAAAAATCTAATAAAATTCAATTTGGTATTAATAATCATGACAAAAATTCAATTTAGAAAAATCTTAACCGAGTTAAATTTACGATTATATTAATATAACAGTTTATAAAGTTAAAAGAATAAAATACCTGTAAGAGAAAGACATAATTATGTACAATTTATTGATTATAAGCTGTTACATTAATATTCCAAGTTTATATTTGGGACAAAAAAGCATCCCTAACACTCTGTGGCCTCCGCATCACCCCTTATAGCCACCCTATCCACCCAAATTACATTTAATTATGAAAATATCTAATAAAATTAAATTTGGTATTAACAAACACGACAAAAATTCAATTTAGAAAAATCTTAACTCAGTTAAATTTACGAGTATATTAATATAACAGTTTATAAAGAAAAAAGAAAAATACCTGAAAGAGAAAAACGAGAAAACAAATGAACAAAATTTCAAAGAAAATACAATCAAAAGAGAGAAATACGATGTCTTCGTTCTTCTTAGAAAATACCATTTTATCTGAAAGCGAATAGAGCATTAAGCAGGACTAACGACAAAAACTAATAGATTGGTAGAAAAGATCGGACAGATTTCGTCAAGGCAAGCCAGGCAGTCGGCTATTCCTTCTATTCCAGATAACTCCGCTGTACCCTGTCTGAAATGAAATAACGCTAGAGTAGACTCACGGGAAAGCACCTAAGGTACTTTCAAAGAACAACTAAATAGCTAAGGCTAAGGGGATTCGTTCGGGGAGGCCCTCCCTCGGCCCACAAAGCTGAGAAGAGAATTGAACACGATAACGAAACGTTGAATCATGTGGACGTCGTAGTGTAAATGCGAAGCAAGATAGTAAGAATATGCAGTAAGCAAAGCGAAGAGGTAAGCAAGAAACGTGCAAAATTAAAAAAATGATAAAAACATGCAAAATAAAATATGAATTCTCATTAAAAAATAACGTGTAAAATGATAAATAAATTCAAATAAAATGAACTAAATAGCATGCAAAATGAAAGATTAATTCAAATAAAAAACATACCAAATAAAAAATAAATTCAAATAAAATGAGCTAAGTAGGATGCAAAATAAAAAGTCGATTGAAATAAAATAATGAGACAATCTAACTACGGGTCTTCTTTGTCTTCTCCACCGTCGATCTGAAACAGATAGGGTAGTAACAGATTAATAACGAGTAATTAATATTAGTAATGTCATATATTCTCACCTTAATTGACTGTAGAATGTAACGTTCCAAAGATTGCAAGTGTGAAAAGCAAATCAAATCCAGGAAAAGCGATACTATTGCAGACAATTTGTTGATTCAGTGGTTGGTAAATGAATTTCCAGTTGCTCTCTCATTGATCGAAAATAAACTGCATTATGTTGCAAGGTGAGGACGTCAACAGTAGACGAAGCCTACGGAAAACGACACCACCATAGACATTCGTTGTTTCAGTAGAATAATTGAATTCCAATTCTCTCTCATTTGTCGGCCAATCTATAGAAATGGGAAAAAAAAGAATTAACTACACAATTAAATAAATAAGACAAAATAAAATAAAAACTCACGATGTGATGACATTCTATTTCATGTGAATTTAAAGACAAGTAAAAGCAAAATAATAGATACAATTAATAAGCAAAATAAACAAACAGTTCTATGTTCAAAATTAAATATTTAATAAAAGTAGTTCTCTTCTTTCCCCTAATCTGCTACATCTCATCTTAAAGTCAAAATACCTATACGCATATTTTCCATTAGGGATTGTATAAAAACAATTAAATAAATGATATATCACTTATTTTATGTTAACATTCACATTGCTATCTATAATTAATGGTTTACTTACCAATTCATCGTCATAAATGCTTTCTTCGAAAATAGACATGACTTTATTTATTTCCAGTGCAAAAAAGGCACTTTTCCACTTCCTTCAGGTACAGCAACGTTTTGTGATAAAAGAAGACTGCAACAAAAATTCCCCACTACATATGGTGTCCAGAGATTGCGAAACGTTTCTGCAAAATTATTGTTATATTAAACGATGCTCAAATATAATTAATTTACGATAACTACCCCTATTAAAAACGTGACAACAAAATTTTAAAGTAATGTTGAAAATACTCTACAAGTTTTTGTTAAAATAATAATAATAATAATAAAATAATGGCCAAATTTATTATGCTTTAATAATAAATAAGTATACTGTTAATTGACTTTTAATTAGTTACTCAATTCTTTAAAATATACACACAAAAAATATATAAAATTAGTAAATGGTCTAATAAAGGTTTTTCGAATCGAGTTTCTGTTGTAATAATCTTTTTAAAATAACAAAATGAAATATCTTCGTTACATTACCTGTATATTAATTAACATTACGAAATGGATCGTTCGTTTACCGTGTTATTTTATTTTATTTTATTAACCTGACTTGAACATTACTTTTTAATGCAAAAGAACAGACGTCGTACAACCTCACGACTCGAGAACACAACCAAGACAAACTCATCTACATTGCTACATAATAAGCAGATACAACGAGTTTCTTATCGCTATCAGTTTTTTGCCGTCTTAAAACTTGGTCATTTGTAACGTTTTTCTTTCAGAGGAATTTGAGGCCCGTTTGGGTTAAATTCAAGTCGAGTCAATTCGAACTTTTTGTTCGATGTAAGCAATGAAATAAAATTGTTTATCTTGAATTGAAATATGTACGGGCAGCGTTAAAAGAATTTATAAAGAAATAAAAATTCTCTGATATTATACTGAATAAAGAATGTTCAGTTGATTATATTCCAGAATAAACTGCATTGAAATAATTAAGTATGTCTGTATTATTAATATGAATACAATACCACGAAAAAAAATTTAATTTATGCTCTACTACACTTAACATTGTTACCAAATTTAGAGTGTTTTATTTACTCATTTAATCCTACTTATAGTCCATTTATAAAATATTTAAATCATAGAAAGGAGTCAACCTTTGAGGTATAAAAGGTCTTGTTCAAAGTTCCAAAACAGTTTCTGAGTGTGTCAAAAATATTGATGAAAATTTGTTTTTTTTTCTTGACTTATTAATAACAGACACGTTAATCTTACGAGTTTTTCAAAAATTTCGAGATGAATAGTGATTTTCTAAAGATCAATTCATCAGACTGGAATTTTTAATAAAGGAAATTGTAGAGTTTAATAAATTACCTTGAAACATTAAAAAGCAATTTTCTTCTTTAGTTTATATTCAACAATGTTTCATAATACAATCACCGAAAATTCAATGAGTAAACAATTACTCTTGACAAAGGGCTAAACACCCGAAACGATTGTAGAGTTTAATAAATTACCTTGAAACATTAAAAAGCAATTTTCTTCTTTAGTTTATAGACTGGAATTTGTTGGTGATATGGAAGAGAGGACCGTAAAGTTAAAGAATATCATAGTAGCTACTATTATAAAATTGGAGCATGCCAAGTTTAAAATTTTTTGGACAGTTTCTCTGACCGGAATAAAAAATTGATTATTTAATGCCAAAAATCCCATGTAATTCAAATAGGAAAATTACATTACAAGGTAAAATGGATAAATATTAAGAAACTAGAAACTTGGAAAATGTAGTTTTTAATTATTTCGAACCGTGTGAGGCCCTGGGAACATATTGGGAAATATATTGTCAAAATAAGGACCATTCTAATAAACAAGTGTCTGGGGGGATTACCTTCAACGTTGTAGTTTAAATTGCATAAAATAAATGATAACTAAGTGACACCGACCAAAAAAATGTTTTTTTAATGTTTCAATGAGTTTAATGGCTCTACATGTTTCGGCAGGTTAGTGTCTTTCTCAAGAGTATAATAATAAATACTGTCGAAACATATGTAATCTTATTGAAGCATTAAAGAGAATTTTTTCTTCGTTTTTACTTATAACAATAATATTTCCCAACCACACAATCGTTAACTGATAATTGTTATAAAGCACAAGAACTTCAAAATTTTCAATAATTACGTATGCATAGTTATTGTAAAACCAGAAATACAATACCAAATTTTGAAGTACAATTACTTTCCTAATAAACCCTAAACATAGAAAATTTGAATAAAAAATGCGTTCGCATAATATATTCACTTTTGCAAGACTCGATTGTTTAATACGTAGTCATAAATTTATTCTCAAGTTCAAATTTCAAGCAATTCGTAACAAATGAATTCAAGGTTTTATTCTGAAAGTGTATTTTTACACAGACATACGTATTTATCGAAAGATACGCAAGGAGACCGGATCATGTGATACTAAAAAAACCATTGATATCGAGACAAACAAATAACAGCTACACTGATTGTTCTGAGACTAGGAAAATAAACTATGCTAGTTAAAACGACATACATAAATCCAAGAAAAATTGACGAGTTAAAACCCCTTTATAAATTGCAAAATCTTTTAATATAAAAAATTGTTTTGTTATACAAATAGAAAAATAAATATAAAAATTAAAAATAATTATTATTATACCACATTAAAAAAAAACGGATGTATACAAAAATATCTCTTAGCCCCGTACAGACTCCTAATCGTGAAAATTTGTGACTGCATTTTTAGAAACTATAAAAATATCTGTACGATTTAAAACGAAAACGAAGGGCAAAAGATAATAGGAAAGAGGGTAGAGGAAAACTCCAACAAATATTTTCTCTATTTTTCGTTCTAAATCTTAAAGTATTTTCATAGTAAAAACACAATTTTTCAGGATTCTTTATATGGGGTTGGGAATCTCTACTATGAGGATAGTAGAAATTATTTTAATGTAAACAATTATTTTCTGCTTTTAAGTGTACGAGGGTAGATCAAATATAAATGGTAATTTTACTATTTACCGTAACACGTAATTCCGATCTAGAGGATTCGATGCTCGAATGTTGTTTGGTTTATGAGGAGGGGGAAACCGGCTTGCGACTGTTTTCTTTGACTCAAGGGGAGTTTTACATATTGTTTTTTATTGATTTTCTTCACGATCAATGAATAGTGAATGCGGCTTACTATTCCGAGTTATTACAGTCGGCAAAAGTTGCGTATCGAAGCAAACGACGGGGTATGCTCATTCGAGACGTCATCCTCGTTCATGACAACAATAAATGGGCTGGGAAACTCTCGAGCATCCTCCTTAATGTTGGAGGCAAAAGATTTAAAAGCAATGAAGAACATACTCCTCTAATGTGCGCAATTGGCTGACAATAACTCGCCCTCAAACTTTTTATGAAGAAGGAATATTCAAGCTTCCAAATCGGTGGCAAAAGTGTGTAGAGCACGAAGGCGACTACATTGAAAAATGTTAAATATTTAGTTTGTATGTACCATTAATCAATAAAGCTATTTTACTAAATGACCGTTTATATTTGATTTACCCTCGTATATATGTGTGAAATGTTTCAATCGATTATGATTTTGATGAAGTGAATCGGAAAGTTATCCTAAAATAATTACATAACATAATAATATTCAATTAAAATAACGAAAATATGTAATCTATATGTAACACATGAATTAGAAGTAGGGGTTATTGTGCGTCCAACCATTACAATACCATGACAATATTTTAACATGAGGCGATTTTGGGATTGTCAGAAAAAATAAGTATTTATTTATTTTTTAAATAATCTACTTAAAGATATTGAACATCATTCAATAATTAACAATTTTGAAATTAAACAATTAATTTACTTTAACATTAATTTCCATTCGATAAACCTAATTTTTATGCTGACGCGTGTATTTTTCATTTGTCTTTTTAGTGAGATCATTAACATGCATTCTTTCGTTATTTAAGTATTAGGAAACGATTTAAAATTTAAACAATTTAAATCAATTTTGTACTTATAAGTTCAATTTTGACTAAAGTTCTCTTTATTGGTACCTACATAAATTATTCGGCAGGTTAATAATTACTCTATCACATTATGCATTGGTCACATAAATTTTATTGTGCTTTTATGTAGTGAATATTTTTATTTAATTCCTACTTAGCTGGGTTTACAGCATTTAGGAGACCACAGGAATAAAACTTTAATTGACTTTATCAAGAAAAAAGAAAAAGTGAACAAACAAAATATCAACGTCTTTAGTTCATTAAATCTATAAAAACTCTGCTATTCTAAACTTAAAACTAGCCACAGGGGGGTATGCCACCTTCACCACCCCGCACTCCTACATCACTAACCTACGTCTTTTCTCATGCATCCATCTCACTCTCGTACACTCTCTTCCTCGCTCATACTTCAACACAGCTCTTACTTACATTCTACGACATCTGCTAATCATCATTCTCACAAACAACACTTGACACGCTATTAGAAACTTAAATCTACCTACCCTAATCACTAAATATATGACTTAAGTCTACACAAACACAAAAAGTTGTGTCCATTACTTCCGACACCAGATTTATACCTAAATTTTTACTTATTATTTTACTTCTAAATTATGAATACGATAAGCTGTTTATCGAGAGATTTTGTACTCTATCGGGAGTCTAGATATTACATGAAATATTGAAATAATTCACAAAAATAAATTGTTGTCAGTATTAATAGAAAGATATAACGTAAGAGTCACCGCTGATGTACTATTTTATTAATAATTCGGTTATCTGATTACAACCTAGTCCTATTGCTATAGCACCGCATATAAGTCTTTATTAATATCGCTATAATCTGGGTTAGATGACAAATTTCTTGATAAAGTGCAAACCCTACATTTTAAGAAAAATTAACTTTTTAACCCCATTCTTTTTTTTTATTAATCATATCCATATCAGGAAAACGTACAGTCGAATACCGAATTGTTTTAAAGAATGAAAGGAATGGATCGGATAATTATACATTTGCATAACTGCATATTCTAATGCATATTTAATCCATTATTTAGTTAAAGTGCATATTTTGTTCATTTTAAGTTTTATCTGCATATTTCGTAGTTAATACTTGTTTGCAAACATAATTTATACGCTTACCAAGGTCAAATACTTACTCAACCCCTTATGGAGTGGTATATTCCGAGAATGCAATGTAAGCATCTTAACTGATAATTGGTAATTGCTGTCATTAGGTATTTACATCAACATAACAAGAAAGATTACCTATACAGAAGTTCGCTTTAAATTATCATAACATCAGTTTGTTAGTCAAAAATAACTCACGTTACTCGAGTGGCCGAATTAGTGCGTTCCGTTTACACAAATGTGAATTTCTTAATATCGTCGACCAAGAAAGTGTTTTTAAAAGCACCTTCTCGCGTTGCTAAGTTCAAAGAAATTGCCAG
Organism: Agrilus biguttatus; assembly: GCA_963921985.1. Classification (NCBI taxonomy): domain Eukaryota; kingdom Metazoa; phylum Arthropoda; class Insecta; order Coleoptera; family Buprestidae; genus Agrilus; species Agrilus biguttatus. Next base: position 35,834,269 of record OY998117.1, read on the forward strand.
TAGTGAGATTCCACTTCCGCCATCCCCAATTGTTACAAGATGGGGCACCTGGATTGAACTGCAATATTTTGAACTTATTGCCCGTATTATTAACGATTTCGATCCTGAGGAATCGCAGTGCGTTAAAGATGCACAAAACGCATTAAGAGGGAGAAGATTGTGCGAAGATTTAATTTTCATTAAATTAAAGTTTAGTTGCATTTTTGACGTTATTTTGAAATTGGAAACTAAAGGACTATTTTAGAAAATAGTATACAGATTGTCGAAAATATTTTTGATAAATTAAATAAATTAAAAAATAGCAGTTTTGCTAATAAACTGTCGTCAGTATTGCAAAAAAATACGGGATATCAAAATTTAAAAAACATTTGCAAGGTATTACAAGAGGAAGAAACTGATACTGTTGCTCCCAATAATTTGAATATTACGGACGTAGTTGATTTTATCATTTGATCCTACAGTTTCCTGTGACGAGGAAAGATGTTTTTCAGAAATTAAAAATATTTTATCTGATAATCGCCGTAAATTTATTATATCATATTGTAATAAAATGTAATAGCAAAAATATGTAAAATTGTAAATAGACAAATATAACCCTTTTGTTTTATTTCAATCTAAAAAACGACATTTGAAAGCATATTATGCATATATTTAATATTTTAAATGCATATTTCGTACTTTTTCAATGCATAATTATCCGAAGTCTAGTTATTACTTACTACTATTATTTACGACACGTCTATCTGTTAATAAAAATTTACAAAACTAGCAACTTTGATACGCTTATCTTGTAGTTTTTTCAGCGCTATTATTTTCATTCTCTGCTTTATACTTTTTTTTATAATACATGAGTCCGCAAACTATTTTTAGCATATTTGAAGATAATTGTGTCAATTATAATTCTGTATCTATACAATTTTTATGTAGATTTGATAGTTCCAACCTTTACTTGATGAATATCCATCTTAATTAGAAAAAACAAAACTAAAGATTTTCACACACTTTATTTACTAACATATGTTTCGCCAAATTTTGGCTTCCTCAGACGTGAGTACTTACTACTAAATAAACATTGCAACCTGGATGATTAAATATGTGCACAATAAGGGTGGTGGTAATATTTACAATAAATTCAAAAGTGGGGAGTTGTTGCATTCGGTCTGAAGGAACCCTGCTCAACGACCAGAAGAAGGCAACAACTCCCCACTTTTGAATTTATTGTAAATATTACCACCACCCTTATTGTATAAATATTTAATCACGCAGGCTGAAATGTTTATTTAGTATTAAGTACTCACGTCTGAGGAAGCCAAAGTTTGGCGAAACATATGTTACGAATAGTAAATGAAGTGTGTGAAAATCTTCATTTTCGTTTTTTCTAATTTTTTTGTAACTATCTCAACAGCTGTAATAAATAAACAAATTATAGGAAGTACTTTAAACAAAATGTACAATATATACACGATACACCTACGAAATCAAATATATGTAGTGGATATTTTTACTTAATCCTTACTTAGCTGGGTTTACAGCAATCAGCAGACCACAGGAGTAAAACTTTAATTGAATTTATTAACAAAAAAAAGGTAAAAGTGAACAAACAAAATAACGTCTTTTCTTCATTAAATCTACAGAAACTCTAAAATTAAAACTAGCCACAGGGAGTATGCCACCTTCACTACCCCGCACTCCTACATACCTAACCTATGTCTTTTCTCTTGCATCCATCTCACTCTCGTACACTCTCTTCCTCGCTCATACTTACATTCTACGACATCTGCTAATCATCATTCTCACAAACAGCAAATTTATGACTTAAGTCTACACAAACACAAAATGTTCTATCCATTATTTCTGTCACCAGATATATACAATCTATAATTCATGATAAAACTTTTGTTATATGTAAACCTACTAACGAGAAACTACCTAATTATAATAAAGACGTACTCAAAATTACCTAAAATAGATCACCTAAACACTACTTCTTCACTAACACACAAGGAGAACTATAAGTAATAATTTGTTTTGCATATTATTTATCCAAAATGTAAGTCTTAATTTATTTATTCGTCTCAACCAGTTACAGGAAACATCGTACCTAATGAGTTTAGAGGAATATAATCATTTCTCTTTACTAAGCCTAAACATATGGCTGTAATTGTTGAAGTAAATTTAGAGAACGTATCTAAGTTAAATTCGATTTGTTTGTTTTTAAAAAGTTTTATTTGACAAAGTTGACAAAAATTGTTTTTATTACTAAATCAGTCTCAGACTTTGTAGGAACACATATAAAAGGAGACTGTGGTGTAAGAATAAACAAAAAAGAAAAGGTCTTACCCCAACTAACCACAACACTTTAGTTGTTTTTAAAATGACATCTCTGTTCCTACAATTTTTTGAAATTGAAATCGAAATGAAACTAAGAAATAAATTATTGCGCAACCATTTCTTTAAGAAATAAATATCAGCGTCAATCTGTTATCAAAGTATTGTGGTTAATTGGGGTAAGACCTTTTCTTTTTTGTTTAGACTTTCTAGGGTTGGATCCCTTATTTGATACCTTTTCCTATCTTAATGACTCTTGCCTACAAAGGTTTGACAACGCATTCTAATTAACTCTAACGGTGTAAAAACTATATTAACAATTATTGCCTAAAAAGGGTTTAAACTTGTTTTCTAAACTAACTCTAGCACTTATCAAAAAGAATGCTTTTAAATTAAATTAAAAGAGTTAAAATGCAGTTTCCATTAAGGGCGCCGTTTGGTCCGATCCTTGATTGTCCAAAGGATTACTTATCGGACATAATTCCTACAATGTTCTTTCTATGCATTTAGCAAGACAATTTTAATAAATACGGTTTCAAGTTTAAACTGTTTATAACCGTAGGGGTAGTAAAACTTTACATAACTACGGACATAAAGCATAGTGCTTGTTTAATTGCACCCAACAAATCACTCTGTTCCGCGTGAAGTTGGTTGCCTATCATAAATTTTCTAGACCATGCAATTCTCTAAAAAAATCAAAATATTTCTGTCTCTATAACATTAGAAAAAAAATCGACCTTCGAACGTTGATTAAGAATACTCTATACTATCATTTGCTAGAAACGTACGTTATTACTTCTTATTATGTGGGTGGAATTTATAAAATAAATTTTAAGGTTCTTTTTAAATAAATCAGTACATTTGTAGATAATAATGGGACCTCTGATTTAAGATATCGACCACTCATCCAACTTATATAAATCAAGAATAATCCATAAAACAAAATTCAAAAAATCTCATATATTTAAAACTTTGCTCATTTAAGGGTCAATTCGTATACAAACCATGTGCATATATCTACAATAACAGCTTTACTATTAAGCATTCGACTCTTTAAAAATGATTCTTTTATGTTTTCTACTTTTTTAATACAAATGCCAATTGCACACCTGTTGCATATTATTTAAAAGCTAAATTAATCGAATTACTATGGGTAATACTTAAACTAACTTGGTTTCATTTTTATTGATTTTAATTATTTAAAAGGAAACGATGCTTAAAATATAGTGTGCTTTGAAATAACTCAGAATGTTGCCAGTAGCTGGCGTGGGTGTATCATCTTTCATCAACAACCGGCGCCATGCAACGTCTTTCAATTTTACAGGTAAGAAATTTTTTGGTAAAAAGTTTTGCTAGAGATCATGCAAATGTCGAAATATTATCATTAAATACTGCTAATTACGATATACAAATTGGTTTTTTCGGCAACTAATTTTTTCTTGGCATTTTCGATAATAAATCCTCATGGTCATGGCTCAAGTACTTGTAGTTCATTTAATTGTGTAAAACCGTTACTTTCGTACGATTTGTTTAAATTTGTGTATTGCAAAAAATCGTTATATATGCCATCATATCCAATAATGATTTCTGAAATATTCGTTTTCAAAATTCCAATTATTAATTAGGAATAAGTCGTTCATTGTTTAAATAAATAATTTTTAATTATTTTTAAAAAGGTCGTTCATTGTTTAAATAAATAATTTTTAATTATTTGTAAAAAGTACGGAGTAGGTCAAAATACTTTTTCAACCACGATACATAATCGTTACAAAACGTTTCAGTAACTAAGAAATTAAAAATTTTTGTTTAAAAGTCATGTAAAAATGTTAAATACATTTCAATAAATATTACTGATTACGATAGGTTAATTTATACTTTCATAGTTTATTGATGGTATATCCTCGAAGTCAACCACCAGGCATTTCAAAATTACTATTGAAGACAAATGCCTAATTTATTAAATCAATTACAATATTTTAACCTGAATTAAGACATTTTCGGTTTTATTTGCAGAAAATAGGAGATACAACATGTCAATAAACTAGTGGTAGTTCCGACCTTCTTCCCTTCGTGTATTATTGCAATGTCCGAATCATTTTAACAATATTGGAGTGAAGATTAAAGGATATAATCAGAAATGGACAAGAAGAGATGGGATCGAAAGGTATTTTCGAAATTTAATAAATAAGCAGTTTTCCAAATAAATACATGAACTGCTGATTCAGATGTTCTGGAAGTCACTTGTTTTATGACAATTTCATTTGTTTTCAATTTTTTTTACTTTGAAACAAAAAAATAATATAAACAACGATAAATAAACACCGAAAAAGGGCCAAACATTCTCCAATGAAACTTAATCAGTTATTATCGATTTAGAAAGCCTCTTGTTTGTTTAAGTTGTTATTAACTAATTGATTTTACTTACCATCAACTGGAGGGTTGGTTTTCATTGCTTTCGGTTTGCAGTTACCTTCGTTGGGGGTTTTCAGGGCCCATACTGCATGCAGTGCACCATATTTGACCTGGAAAAAAATAAGGTGTAGTGCCATTTGTAATTTGTGCTGTTGTTAGTGTTGAATAATTCATTTAGTAAATAACTTCCTCATGAAGTTATTAACAGACGTGAGGTTCTACAAATAGTGAAAAGCTGCAAAGTGATGTTTCGTGCCGAACATTTGTCAAATTATTCCTGCAGGTATATTAATATAGTTATGAAGAAACCAGAAAAGTAAAAACGAATTCATGAAGAAATAAAGAGTCGAGAACAACGGGGAGCATTTCAAAAGCAGGGGCGGAATAGAAGAACCGAATTACTTAAATGAATTATATTGTAATGTGACATTTTTGTGTTCTTTTATTTTTGAACAAAACCAGTTTGTTGATTTTTTGTCCCACATTTTCCTATATTCTAAAAATTGAACAATTGAAATTAACGTTAATGATTAGTCTAAATTATAACTTCTTTTTCTACATGCAAATATAAAAAAAGAAAACATTTAAACACTGGTATTTGATTAATTGATGAGATCATCATTGAGGCACTTATTGAAAATAACAGATTTACAAACTATCCATCATAAGAAATAAAGTATGACTTCGTTTTATTAATTTAAAACAATAATAAAACGGTAGCGGCTCTTTTTCTACATATGTTCATATAAATAAGTGACCTCCGATACTGGTTACTCCCTATCTTTTTAAATAATTATAAGTAGCATGAGTGATTAAAAAAGTTAAACACTCATGCTGTTTTTTTTTAAAATAAAAATCGGATGTAATTAACAATAATTAACTGATCAATGACAAGAAGTGGGTACTACAAATCAATTAAGAAAACCTCCTGCTCTTTTTAACTTATTTAGTATATTTCTTATCCCTGACATTTTTATTGTTTGATAATTTTTAAGAACAGAAATAATTAGTTTTATTCGAAATAATTTACTTCAAACTCAAATTCGATATTTCCAAATAAGCACTGCAATAAGTTTAACAAAAGAGTTATCGTATTTGTCGTTAAAGATACAAAAGCAATGTGTGCATCTTACATATTATTTAAAAAAATAATTTATTAATCAATTTTAACTGTCTACGCCAAACTATAAACTTTTTAATTGTTTACAAAGAGCATATGATTGTTTTTGAGCGACAATTAAACAAAAACGCCTTTCAGCTACTAAAATATTTAACAAAAAATTGTTTAGATTTACATTTTTATAAATTAACTTAGTTCATTTGTGTGTTAAATCATTTAAACCCTGTATATGATTCAACATACAATAGAACAAAATTTGTCTACCTCAATCTGAAACAGGTACAATTTATTGATGAACAATTTAAATTATCTTGAACTGCTTTTCATTTATTATATAATTCTTTAAAATATAAAACCAATGAAGTGCTCCACAGAAAACATTTAAATAGTGAATACAAAGTTCAATTTGTTCCACCTAAATTGAAAAAAAGGTCGAAACAAAAAACGGGTTCAATATTAATTCAAAAAACGACGATACATAAAACTGAGATGGCTTTGAAATATCTTTCGACTATCGGCGGAAGTTAGCATCAGCTATCTTTCGACCAACAATGCCCATGTTGAGAAGCCTCTGCAAAATAGGGTAAGAAATTAAAAATTTTTAGGTAAAAATTTCGTCTAGAAATGATGCAGTTGTCGAAATCATATTATTAAATATTGCTGATTACGACGTGCATATAAGTTTTTCGACTGATTAAATTTTGCTTAACATTTTTGATAGAAACTTCTTCAAGGCCATGGCCCAAGTACTTGTAACTCATTTACTTTTGAAAAAAACATTAATTCTGTACAGCTTATTTAAATATCTCTTCTACAATTGTTTTTTTAATAGATTTTCGTGGAAAACAATATAAAATCGCGTTGTTTTTATTTAAGAGAAAATACATCATAAAACTGTAAAAATAAGCGTGTATTGAAATAACTGCAACCGTCACCTGTAGTTGGCGTGCGTGTTCCCTTTACGACAATACTTGCCGTCAGTCATTCAATTTCGTGTTTAGATAATAAATTAAAACTTGCATTTAATTGTTTTCTTGGAAGTCCTATAATTGTCGAAATCTCATCAATAAATATTACTGATTACGATGCGCATATTGGTTTTGTCGGTAATTAATTTTTTCTCGACACTTTTGATAATACTTCCTCAAGTCAACTAACCAGTATTTGTAAATTATTCTTCAAAAAAACTACCAATTTTATAAGATGTGGCCTAATTTGTTAAATAACAACGACTTTTTGTGACATTTTGACGCGAGTTAAAGCATTTACGATTTTTTGCAGAAAATAATAGTTACAAGTGATCATGAATTTAGTTTTGATTTGGGCCCCCTTCCCGCATTTCCGTTTACAACAACTCCAGTGTTGAAGTGAAATTGTAGAAGAACTAGTATTTTCATGGTGCAAATTAGACTACTAGCCCACATGTACAGGAAGAGATTGAATCGAAAGGTAAGACTTTTCAATTTGTTAAATAAACAGTTTTTGCAGTGAAATAATTGAATTCCTTATCCAAATATTTCTGGAAGTCACTTGTTTAATGACAGCTTCATTTGTTTTCGATTTTTTGTCGCAAAATAATAATAAAAATTATAGTAAATCAACTCAAAAACCTAACCGAATAAGTTACTTTCAAATTAGAAAGCCTCTTGACTCCAAACTGTTTTGGGATTAATTAAATTTGTTTACCATCAAAATGAACGTTGGCCTTTTTTACTATTGGTGTGTAATCATGTTGGGATTGATAGGTACATGCACTGCTATTTAGGTTATCTAGCCTGAAAAAAAAGAAGACATATAATTGCCTTTATAATGTACATAATATTAAGTTATGATTTTTTGGTAATTTTCTCTTGTGATCAAAAACAAAAGTCATATATATATAACAATTTAATGTTATATGGTTCACATAGTTTAAAGTATTATTTATCAAATTAAAATTTCAATTGCACTTACAATTTTGACTGACTTAAAGGTAATTTAATAAGGTTTGTTTTCGAAATAGTCAATCCTAGGATTAAAACTGACAAAACTATATGTTGTATTTGATAACATGCAGTAAATTTTAAACCATTTAAATTTTAATCCAAAGTCAACACTAAGGTACTTAATATTTTTTATATGCACCAAACTTCAAAATTAGTTAGGTAATGAAATATGCACCAAGCACGGAGGTATATCTGTATTACTTAAAAACATTACAAACACTTACCTTGTAAAAAACAAGTGTATTTTGACACTGATACAGATTAAAGACAAAGTTTATATTTATTTATCTGTTCAATTTAATTTTCATATTATTGTTTAAGTTAATGCAGTCCTCAGGTTTTCTTAATTTGTTTTTTATTAACTGTTTCTTTGATTTAAAATTTAAAAAAACACAAAAGAAAAATAATACAAATTAGACAGGTTTTCTTTTGTTTAAAGCTCATTTCATTACAGTAAATAAAAAATATTCATGCAAATTAAAACAATAAAAGTAATTTTAAGATTACAAGAAATCATTATTCCATTTGTACTGAATTTAAGATCAATGATTTAACAAATATTCTAATGAATAAATTATAATTTTATTTGTTGGTGCAGCAGTTTTAAAGGGTTCTTAAAATTTGGCTTTGTATTAAAAAAAAAAAGAAAACGCACCCCACACACACATTCTTACTTACAAATTGTTTCCACAGAAAGTTTGTTTTCTTGAAATATGTACCTAAAATACCATATTACCCTTAAATAATTAAATAATAAATAAACATGTTAATATGAAATTTATACTAACTCACCTTTTAAATTTTCTCCATAGCATCCTTGAATGGTTTCAGTTCCTATGAAAACAATAATTCCATTATTAATTGAAACGGATAAGTTGTACTTTATTTTATGGGAATGTACAATTTATAGTAACAATGATGGCTGTAAACGCCGAAGAACAACATCCATATGCCTTAACTACGTTTTCATTATTGGATGACTTTAATTGTATGATGGAAATACATTTAATATACTTACATCGATTGCGAAGGCTGTTTAAAATTAATTTCCGACCAACTGACGTAATTTTTGGTTTTTAAAAGTACGTTTTGCGACGATGATACTCACCGACGAAAAATCACACTCGCTACTGATTATTTGCCTGCTCAACAGCTTTTCTTCGGTCTACGTAATCGTTTATGGAGGGGCCCTTTTTGGGGCTGGAGACGACAGCTGACGCCATCTGACAAGCTTCTGCTTACTGCAAAACATTCGCAGGTGAGGCTCTCTCTCTACTCGTAGTAAGTAACACTAGCGACCTATAGGGGTCGGTAATGAGTTCACCAGATTCAATTTAAATACAGGGTGTTCCATAATATGTAGGAACCACACTAATTTTTTAAACGGGCATTAATTGAAAGTTTGTAAAAGGTAGTTACAACAATTTAACTAATTAATGCATTGTACTAGGATTAAATACGAAAGTCTTCAAATCCTAGAACTTACGCATAATTAGTTGTTTTTTCCTCTACTTTATGGATTTTTAAAGAGTGGAAATTATATTTACTATTTTATTATGCTTGGAACATACGTTTTTAAATTTTTTAATTTTTATTTCACGGTTGAACTTCAACTTTTGAATTAATTAATATTTGAAGAGCATAAAAAAGATTGAATTAAGATAATTTACTGGGCTTTTGGGTCGTGGGCTATAGGCTTTTTTGTTGCCTGACGTTTCGTCAGCGGCTCCGGCTGACATCTTCAGAAGTGTTTGCGGTTTGGTCGTTGTAACAGCTTTCGATCTCGACAACGACCAAACCACAAACGCTTCTGAAGATGTCAGCCGGTGCCGCTGACAAAACGTCAGGCAACAAAAAAGCCTATATACCACCACCCAAAAGCCCGATAAGTTATCTTAATTCAATATTTTTTATGCTCTTTAAATATTAATTAATTCAAAGGTTGAGGTTCAACCCTGAACTAAAAATTAAAAAATTTAAAAACGTATGTTTTAAGAATAATAAAATACTACAATAAAAAATATTAATAATAGGGATCAAGATAATAATTTGTACATGATTGTACTTGGCTTGTACGCAGGTAATTTTTTCCAAATTGTTCTTTACTTTCAAAAGTACTAAAGTATCATTATTTCTTTTGTTTCAGGTACATCCACGTGTGTTAAGTGTTCGTTATTCGATATTTAAGTGTTTTTCTAAACCCAGCTTGGAGAGGACATGTTTCCTGGACCCTGGACATCCGACGCTGGATAGATTAAGGTTTCGGTGAACCCTACTAAGGTCTAGCTGACGCCTCCAAGTAAGTCACTAATCGTTTGTTTCAAATAGACCCGAGTGACAAGTTTTTATTTCTATATTTGTGTATTTATTATTATTTTGGGGCTTATTTGGTGGTTCCGCCCTTTAAGATAAATTACAAATAGTAATTTAGTGTATTATTGGGCTCCTCTGTTGTTCCATTATCCTTTTTTATGGCACTACGTACTTAGACGTATACAGGCATTTCGCCTGTTACGTCGAATTTTAATTTGGGCTCTAAGATTAACTGCTGTTTTAGGTACATTTCACCTTATTAGTTGTTGTTTTTGGTGTGTTAGGTTTAAGGATGGAGAATATTTAAATAAAATTATGATTACGATACAGAATGTTTTGTCCACGCTGTCATTTGGGTGTTGTGTTCCACATATAATACTTACACGATTACAAATGTTTTTTTAATGTTTATGTATATTATGTGCATGTTTGTATACTTGTCACTGAGTGGGTCTGTTTGATTTTTTCAGATAGTGCGAAATATAGTGAAGTGAGGAAAATAGTGTAAGTCTTAAGTGTAACCATCGAGGTATAGTGTATTATACCTAGTGTTCGCGCTCATCGTCTGGCATAATAGTGGTAGCTCGCGAATCGGTTAAAGTTAAATAACAATAACAAAAATCAATTTTTTTTTTATCTTGAAATTATTTTTTCCAATCTTAACGAATTGTTGAAACAAAAAGTGCCATTGCAATAATTTATTAACTGAATTAATTCATTTCATTTATTCATTCAGTCATTCATTTTGCTAATGATCTGTTCCTTTGTTAATAATAATTTGACGTACATGCATCAACTCATAGCAATAAACAAAATCATAAATTTTTAATAGAGCAATAAAAATAGAACAATTATATTATTAACCATTTATTAAATTATTCTTAGTAAAAAATTTATTACACTAAACTTTTACAAAAGCAATAGATAAATAGGTAGTAGGTACCATTAATCAGTTACTAACTTATTTTTAAATGAGTTAGTTTCTAAATTCGTGACTATAAACAATCGCTTAGGGGTTTGTTCAATAGGTACAGGAGATGGGAGCTCCTCCAAAACATTAATTTAATCTCGCCATATCTTTACGTAATTTGCTGCCACTTTGGTCACATTTAAAACGTTCCAGTGACAAACATACTCTTAAAAATTTTGATTCTTTAAAATTCCGTTCTTAGCTTATATCATCAAAAATAATTTAAATTATTTAATTTCTGCTTTTCGTACTCTTTCATATAACAAAACAATTATTTATACCTAAATCTGGAATTTGATCAGTACTTAATTTTACTTATTTTAAAATTTTGCTTAATCCTACTTTCTAAAACAAAACACACATACACACCATACAACCTGTTAACATTCGAATGAAGAAGTATATATATATATATATATATATATATATTTACCACATCATTCATCTTAATAATTACTCCAAGTATGCAACGAAGTAAGTATAATCATTTTACAATAAATTTTCGTATATTTTAACTTTTTCTAATCTATTTTCAATTTTTTTTTCAGTATGAACGGTAAGACAGATATATTAAATCCAACGAAATGTGTTTTTACTAATTGCTTTTCTTTTTCTTTTTTTACAGATTTTCGTGGATCACCATTCCTACATCATTTTTTCTCTTCTCACTTAGGAAAAGAAAATTTTCTTACCTTCTTTTTTTCTCTTTTCACTTAAAAAGAGAAAAAATTCCAACTAATCCACAAAAACACCATCACACAAGTCGTTAAAGTCACGATAGAAGTTTTTCTCTTTTAAACTTTGTCACGTTGTTGCTTATTAAGTGGGTTTGTTTCATTAAATTATTAATTCTCCATCCTGATTAAAATTGTAAATAGTATTGTCGTGATTCTGTTGTCTCAGGTCTCGATTCGTTACAGGTTGTTGTATATTCGGGACAACAATCTGCTCATATCTATAAATATATATTGGAGGGCGATATATAAGTATTATCAATACTGTATATATATAAATTAGTTACATTATATAATTATCACACACACAAGTGATTCTTAAGTAATCCTATTGGATTATTTAAAAAAAAATCCAAAATACAATTGACAGTGGAACTTACTATCACTAACTTGATAGTAGTTTTCTTTTTCAATTTTTGTTTCCCTTTTCGGTCTAGGAAAATGTGATAGTGAATAGAGTGGGAAATTAATGTGAGACGACAGGTGCCACCAGTAATAGGGATATATGAATGCACAAGTATAATCGTATTTATAAAAAAATTTAACTGTTTTCCATAGATCAGCATTACCTAATTTTCACATCATTAGAATGTTTGACAAAAGGAAGCCAGAAAAGTAGTAATGATCTTCTATTCACAACGGGCCATATTTACCACTAATCCTCACCCTATGACTGTGAGGAACTATACCATTAACCAAATTCTCTCACTATAGAGAAAACGGTCATCATACTAAATTATCTGCAATGCCAAAAATAACTCAGAAACCCTTGGATTGGATACAGTATCTTTTTTCAGAAAAGGAGCTTGGAGATTATATTAGAATAAAGGAGCAAATCCGCTATTACTACTGGATGCACTGATTTTAGATTTAATTTCAATTCGCGTTCGTGAGTAATATATTTCGATCGACATAAGTGTTAGTGAGTGATAACTCACTAAGAGTGATAAAGTGCGCGAGTTAAAGCCGAAAAGGATTAATCAAGAGATATTTTCAGAAGAAGAGCTTCGAAATGAGTGAAAATTTAAGGGGAGTTGTTTATGTTACAATTAATTGAAACTTTCTTATTCTAACTGGTTATCCAAGTATTCGTTGGACTGTGATCACTTTCGTTCTTTGATTTCTATCGTTTCATGTGTACTAATTCATATTTTTTCTTGTTTCAGCAAAGATGCTGTTGCTATTGGATACAGTGCCTTGGGTGCTAGTTTATTTTCGCGTTCGTGAGTGGTGTATTTCGATCGACATAAGTGTTAGTGAGTGATAAAGTGCGCGAGTTAAAGCCAAAAAGGATTAATCAAGAGCTATTTTCAGAAGGAGAGCTTCGACATGAGTGAAAAATTAAGGGGAGTTGTTTATGTTACAATTAATTGAAACCTTCCTTTTCTAACTGGTTATCGATATATTCATTGAATTCTGACCACTTTCTTTCTTTCATTTCTGCTTTATTTTGCTTTTTATCAGTGGTTTGGCGTAGGTTAATAGAATGGACAAAGGATAGGTGTTCGGAGAAAAAAATAATACTGAATGAATGTAGGATCAAATTAAGGAAACTTATTAAAAGAGATAAACAAATATGGCTAGAAGCGAAATGAATAATGCGAAGAACACGACTGAATGGTGGAATGCGATAAATAGGTTTAGGCCAAATAAAATGCAAAACACAGGGAACATTATTGATCATGAGCAATGGTTTGAATACTTTTATACATTGCTCGGGGGTTACTGCCATGAGAATAAACAAAGAGGGGAAAAAAGGCTGTGGAGTAATATAGGGGGAATATGTTCAAAATCAAGTGATTCAAAGTTAGATGAGGATATCAACGTTAACGAAATAACCTGCGCCTTGGGTAAGATGGCCAACGGAAAGGCAACGGGTGAGGATGGGATAGCAATTGAGTGCATAAAAGTCTTGTATAATGAATGCGAACAATGGGTGTTGGATGCGATAAATGAAGTTTGGCGAAAGGGAAGGCTGCCAGAGGGATGGGAGAAAGCAAGGGTAGTACCAATTTATAAGGAAGGTGATGTCGAAACTGTAGGCAATTACAGAGGCATATCGTTGTTAAATGTAGGGTATAAAATTTTGACAAATATTCTAGCACGAAGGATTAATGAATGGATAGAAAACGAAAATAAACTGAAAGAAAGTCAGGCAGGATTCAGGATAAAACGTGGGTGTAGGGAACATATTTTTGTTCTTAACTTATTAATAAATAATAGACTAAAGAGAAAAAGAGCCAAACTGTATGTGGCTTTTGATAGTATTGATCGAGCAATTTTGTTAAAAAAGATATGGTCTATCGGGATAAGAGGATGAATGCACAAACTTATTAGAGAAATTTACGGGTACACAAGTGCAGAACTGGGGATAGGTAATCATGTAACAAAAGAATTTGAGACAAGGATAGGAGTCCGATAAGGTTGTGCTATAAGCTTAGTGCTATTCGATATGTACATAGATGACATTGATGAAATGTGGAAAAGACAGGAGCAGGGAGGGGCAGTAATAGGTAAAGCGAAAATAATGACACTTAAATATGCGGACGATATTGCAATAATTGCTGAAAGTAATGTAGAACTAAACGGTATGCTAAGATCGCTAGAAAAATATGTACAACAGAATAGGTTAACCATTAATGTCGGCAAAACAAAAATAATGGTGTTTAGAAATGGGGGGAGGAAAAAAAAGGATGAAAGTTGGAAACTATGTAATAAAGATGTAGAGGTGGTTAACGAATTGAAATATCTGGGATTACGGTTTAATGCGAGAAATTGTATGGAGAAAAAGGCACAAAAGGCGGCGAATATAACGTGGGGAATTTGCAAACGGGCAAGGAGAGATAATATGAACGAAAACATGTATTTAATGAATTCGTTAGTAAGGACAATAGCTTTATATGGAGTGGAAATTTGGGGGTGGGGGAATCTAAGGGAGATGTGCAAACTTCAAGCGAGATTATGTAAAATGGAGTTGGGGGTATCTAGGAACACCCCAAAATATATATGGAGACCTGAGATAGGGGTTAATTGTATAAGGTTAACTGTCATAGAAAGGGCGTGTAAATATTTGTTTGAGGTGCTCAGATTGAGTAACGATAGATTGCCTAGAATTTGCCTCCTAGAGGAATGTAGGGTAATACTGAATGGTGTGCCGTCAAAATGGGGTAACGAATTAAAGGAAGTGATATACGAAATGAATATAGGTGAAGTTTTTAAGGTGATGTGGGAAAATATACATATATTTTCAGGAGGAGAACTTCGACATAAATGAAAAACTAAGGGGAGTTGTTTATGTTACAATTAACTGAAATGTTCTTTTTCTAATTGGTTATGGATATATTCGTTTGACTGTACACCACTTTCTTTCTTTGATTTCTATCGTTTCATGTGTACTGATTCATATTTTTTCTTGTTTCAGAAAAGGTGCTGTTGCTATTGGATACAGTGTTTTGGGTGCTAGTTTCTTTTCGTGTTCGTGAGTGGTGTATTTCGATCGACATAAGTGCTAGTGAGTGATAAAGTGCGCGAGTTAAAGTCAAAAAGGATTAATCAAGAGCTATTTTCAAGAGGAGAGCTTCGAAATGAATGAAAATCTAAGGGGAGTTGTTTATGTTACAATTAATTGATACGTTCTTTTTCTAATTGTTTATGGATATATTCATTGGACTGTACACAATTTTCTTTCTTTGATTTCTACTTTATCTTGTTTTCTATCGTTTCATGTGTACTGATTCATATTTTTTTTGTTTCAGAAAAGGTGCTGTTGCTATTGGATACAGTGTTTTGGGTGCTAGTTTCTTTTCGCGTTCGTGAGTGGTGTATTTCGATCGACATAAGTGCTAGTGAGTGATAAAGTGCGCTAGTTAAAGTCAAAAAGGATTAATCAAGAGCTATTTTCAAGAGGAGAGCTTCGAAATGAATGAAAATCTAAGGGAAGTTGTTTATATTACAATTAATTGATACGTTCTTTTTCTAATTGTTTATGGATATATTCATTGGACTGTACACAATTTTCTTTCTTTGATTTCTACTTTATCTTGTTTTCTATCGTTTCATGTGTACTGATTCATATTTTTTTTGTTTCAGAAAAGGTGCTGTTGCTATTGGATACAGTGTTTTGGGTGCTAGTTTCTTTTCGTGTTCGTGAGTGGTGTATTTCGATCGACATAAGTGCTAGTGAGTGATAAAGTGCGCGAGTTAAAGTCAAAAAGGATTAATCAAGAGCTATTTTCAAGAGGAGAGCTTCGAAATGAATGAAAATCTAAGGGGAGTTGTTTATGTTACAATTAATTGATACGTTCTTTTTCTAATTGTTTATGGATATATTCATTGGACTGTACACAATTTTCTTTCTTTGATTTCTACTTTATCTTGTTTTCTATCGTTTCATGTGTACTGATTCATATTTTTTTTGTTTCAGAAAAGGTGCTGTTGCTATTGGATACAGTGTTTTGGGTGCTAGTTTCTTTTCGCGTTCGTGAGTGGTGTATTTCGATCGACATAAGTGCTAGTGAGTGATAAAGTGCGCGAGTTAAAGTCAAAAAGGATTAATCAAGAGCTATTTTCAAGAGGAGAGCTTCGAAATGAATGAAAATCTAAGGGGAGTTGTTTATGTTACAATTAATTGATACGTTCTTTTTCTAATTGTTTATGGATATATTCATTGGACTGTACACAATTTTCTTTCTTTGATTTCTACTTTATCTTGTTTTCTATCGTTTCATGTGTACTGATTCATATTTTTTTTGTTTCAGAAAAGGTGCTGTTGCTATTGGATACAGTGTTTTGGGTGCTAGTTTCTTTTCGTGTTCGTGAGTGGTGTATTTCGATCGACATAAGTGCTAGTGAGTGATAAAGTGCGCGAGTTAAAGTCAAAAAGGATTAATCAAGAGCTATTTTCAAGAGGAGAGCTTCGAAATGAATGAAAATCTAAGGGGAGTTGTTTATGTTACAATTAATTGATACGTTCTTTTTCTAATTGTTTATGGATATATTCATTGGACTGTACACAATTTTCTTTC
Organism: Agrilus biguttatus; assembly: GCA_963921985.1. Lineage (NCBI taxonomy): Eukaryota > Metazoa > Arthropoda > Insecta > Coleoptera > Buprestidae > Agrilus > Agrilus biguttatus. The sequence goes on from OY998117.1 coordinate 35,851,155, forward strand.
TTTGATTTCTACTTTATCTTGTTTTCTATCGTTTCATGTGTACTGATTCATATTTTTTTTGTTTCAGAAAAGGTGCTGTTGCTATTGGATACAGTGTTTTGGGTGCTAGTTTCTTTTCGCGTTCGTGAGTGGTGTATTTCGATCGACATAAGGTGCTAGTGAGTGATAAAGTGCGCTAGTTAAAGTCAAAAAGGATTAATCAAGAGCTATTTTCAAGAGGAGAGCTTCGAAATGAATGAAAATCTAAGGGAAGTTGTTTATATTACAATTAATTGATACGTTCTTTTTCTAATTGTTTATGGATATATTCATTGGACTGTACACAATTTTCTTTCTTTGATTTCTACTTTATCTTGTTTTCTATCGTTTCATGTGTACTGATTCATATTTTTTTTGTTTCAGAAAAGGTGCTGTTGCTATTGGATACAGTGTTTTGGGTGCTAGTTTCTTTTCGTGTTCGTGAGTGGTGTATTTCGATCGACATAAGTGCTAGTGAGTGATAAAGTGCGCGAGTTAAAGTCAAAAAGGATTAATCAAGAGCTATTTTCAAGAGGAGAGCTTCGAAATGAATGAAAATCTAAGGGGAGTTGTTTATGTTACAATTAATTGATACGTTCTTTTTCTAATTGTTTATGGATATATTCATTGGACTGTACACAATTTTCTTTCTTTGATTTCTACTTTATCTTGTTTTCTATCGTTTCATGTGTACTGATTCATATTTTTTTTGTTTCAGAAAAGGTGCTGTTGCTATTGGATACAGTGTTTTGGGTGCTAGTTTCTTTTCGTGTTCGTGAGTGGTGTATTTCGATCGACATAAGTGCTAGTGAGTGATAAAGTGCGCGAGTTAAAGTCAAAAAGGATTAATCAAGAGCTATTTTCAAGAGGAGAGCTTCGAAATGAATGAAAATCTAAGGGGAGTTGTTTATGTTACAATTAATTGATACGTTCTTTTTCTAATTGTTTATGGATATATTCATTGGACTGTACACAATTTTCTTTCTTTGATTTCTACTTTATCTTGTTTTCTATCGTTTCATGTGTACTGATTCATATTTTTTTTTGTTTCAGAAAAGGTGCTGTTGCTATTGGATACAGTGTTTTGGGTGCTAGTTTCTTTTCGCGTTCGTGAGTGGTGTATTTCGATCGACATAAGTGCTAGTGAGTGATAAAGTGCGCGAGTTAAAGTCAAAAAGGATTAATCAAGAGCTATTTTCAAGAGGAGAGCTTCGAAATGAATGAAAATCTAAGGGGAGTTGTTTATGTTACAATTAATTGATACGTTCTTTTTCTAATTGTTTATGGATATATTCATTGGACTGTACACAATTTTCTTTCTTTGATTTCTACTTTATCTTGTTTTCTATCGTTTCATGTGTACTGATTCATATTTTTTTTGTTTCAGAAAAGGTGCTGTTGCTATTGGATACAGTGTTTTGGGTGCTAGTTTCTTTTCGCGTTCGTGAGTGGTGTATTTCGATCGACATAAGTGCTAGTGAGTGATAAAGTGCGCTAGTTAAAGTCAAAAAGGATTAATCAAGAGCTATTTTCAAGAGGAGAGCTTCGAAATGAATGAAAATCTAAGGGAAGTTGTTTATATTACAATTAATTGATACGTTCTTTTTCTAATTGTTTATGGATATATTCATTGGACTGTACACAATTTTCTTTCTTTGATTTCTACTTTATCTTGTTTTCTATCGTTTCATGTGTACTGATTCATATTTTTTTTGTTTCAGAAAAGGTGCTGTTGCTATTGGATACAGTGTTTTGGGTGCTAGTTTCTTTTCGTGTTCGTGAGTGGTGTATTTCGATCGACATAAGTGCTAGTGAGTGATAAAGTGCGCGAGTTAAAGTCAAAAAGGATTAATCAAGAGCTATTTTCAAGAGGAGAGCTTCGAAATGAATGAAAATCTAAGGGGAGTTGTTTATGTTACAATTAATTGATACGTTCTTTTTCTAATTGTTTATGGATATATTCATTGGACTGTACACAATTTTCTTTCTTTGATTTCTACTTTATCTTGTTTTCTATCGTTTCATGTGTACTGATTCATATTTTTTTTTGTTTCAGAAAAGGTGCTGTTGCTATTGGATACAGTGTTTTGGGTGCTAGTTTCTTTTCGCGTTCGTGAGTGGTGTATTTCGATCGACATAAGTGCTAGTGAGTGATAAAGTGCGCTAGTTAAAGTCAAAAAGGATTAATCAAGAGCTATTTTCAAGAGGAGAGCTTCGAAATGAATGAAAATCTAAGGGAAGTTGTTTATATTACAATTAATTGATACGTTCTTTTTCTAATTGTTTATGGATATATTCATTGGACTGTACACAATTTTCTTTCTTTGATTTCTACTTTATCTTGTTTTCTATCGTTTCATGTGTACTGATTCATATTTTTTCTTGTTTCAGAAAAGGTGCTGTTGCTATTGGATACAGTGTTTTGGGTGCTAGTTTCTTTTCGTGTTCGTGAGTGGTGTATTTCGATCGACATAAGTGCTAGTGAGTGATAAAGTGCGCGAGTTAAAGTCAAAAAGGATTAATCAAGAGCTATTTTCAAGAGGAGAGCTTCGAAATGAATGAAAATCTAAGGGGAGTTGTTTATGTTACAATTAATTGATACGTTCTTTTTCTAATTGTTTATGGATATATTCATTGGACTGTACACAATTTTCTTTCTTTGATTTCTACTTTATCTTGTTTTCTATCGTTTCATGTGTACTGATTCATATTTTTTTTGTTTCAGAAAAGGTGCTGTTGCTATTGGATACAGTGTTTTGGGTGCTAGTTTCTTTTCGTGTTCGTGAGTGGTGTATTTCGATCGACATAAGTGCTAGTGAGTGATAAAGTGCGCGAGTTAAAGTCAAAAAGGATTAATCAAGAGCTATTTTCAAGAGGAGAGCTTCGAAATGAATGAAAATCTAAGGGGAGTTGTTTATGTTACAATTAATTGATACGTTCTTTTTCTAATTGTTTATGGATATATTCATTGGACTGTACACAATTTTCTTTCTTTGATTTCTACTTTATCTTGTTTTCTATCGTTTCATGTGTACTGATTCATATTTTTTTTTGTTTCAGAAAAGGTGCTGTTGCTATTGGATACAGTGTTTTGGGTGCTAGTTTCTTTTCGCGTTCGTGAGTGGTGTATTTCGATCGACATAAGTGCTAGTGAGTGATAAAGTGCGCTAGTTAAAGTCAAAAAGGATTAATCAAGAGCTATTTTCAAGAGGAGAGCTTCGAAATGAATGAAAATCTAAGGGGAGTTGTTTATGTTACAATTAATTGATACGTTCTTTTTCTAATTGTTTATGGATATATTCATTGGACTGTACAAAATTTTCTTTCTTTGATTTCTACTTTATCTTGTTTTCTATCGTTTCATGTGTACTGATTCATATTTTTTTTGTTTCAGAAAAGGTGCTGTTGCTATTGGATACAGTGTTTTGGGTGCTAGTTTCTTTTCGTGTTCGTGAGTGGTGTATTTCGATCGACATAAGTGCTAGTGAGTGATAAAGTGCGCGAGTTAAAGTCAAAAAGGATTAATCAAGAGCTATTTTCAAGAGGAGAGCTTCGAAATGAATGAAAATCTAAGGGGAGTTGTTTATGTTACAATTAATTGATACGTTCTTTTTCTAATTGTTTATGGATATATTCATTGGACTGTACACAATTTTCTTTCTTTGATTTCTACTTTATCTTGTTTTCTATCGTTTCATGTGTACTGATTCATATTTTTTTTGTTTCAGAAAAGGTGCTGTTGCTATTGGATACAGTGTTTTGGGTGCTAGTTTCTTTTCGTGTTCGTGAGTGGTGTATTTCGATCGACATAAGTGCTAGTGAGTGATAAAGTGCGCGAGTTAAAGTCAAAAAGGATTAATCAAGAGCTATTTTCAAGAGGAGAGCTTCGAAATGAATGAAAATCTAAGGGGAGTTGTTTATGTTACAATTAATTGATACGTTCTTTTTCTAATTGTTTATGGATATATTCATTGGACTGTACACAATTTTCTTTCTTTGATTTCTACTTTATCTTGTTTTCTATCGTTTCATGTGTACTGATTCATATTTTTTTTGTTTCAGAAAAGGTGCTGTTGCTATTGGATACAGTGTTTTGGGTGCTAGTTTCTTTTCGTGTTCGTGAGTGGTGTATTTCGATCGACATAAGTGCTAGTGAGTGATAAAGTGCGCTAGTTAAAGTCAAAAAGGATTAATCAAGAGCTATTTTCAAGAGGAGAGCTTCGAAATGAATGAAAATCTAAGGGGAGTTGTTTATGTTACAATTAATTGATACGTTCTTTTTCTAATTGTTTATGGATATATTCATTGGACTGTACACAATTTTCTTTCTTTGATTTCTACTTTATCTTGTTTTCTATCGTTTCATGTGTACTGATTCATATTTTTTTTGTTTCAGAAAAGGTGCTGTTGCTATTGGATACAGTGTTTTGGGTGCTAGTTTCTTTTCGTGTTCGTGAGTGGTGTATTTCGATCGACATAAGTGCTAGTGAGTGATAAAGTGCGCGAGTTAAAGTCAAAAAGGATTAATCAAGAGCTATTTTCAAGAGGAGAGCTTCGAAATGAATGAAAATCTAAGGGGAGTTGTTTATGTTACAATTAATTGATACGTTCTTTTTCTAATTGTTTATGGATATATTCATTGGACTGTACACAATTTTCTTTCTTTGATTTCTACTTTATCTTGTTTTCTATCGTTTCATGTGTACTGATTCATATTTTTTTTGTTTCAGAAAAGGTGCTGTTGCTATTGGATACAGTGTTTTGGGTGCTAGTTTCTTTTCGTGTTCGTGAGTGGTGTATTTCGATCGACATAAGTGCTAGTGAGTGATAAAGTGCGCGAGTTAAAGTCAAAAAGGATTAATCAAGAGCTATTTTCAAGAGGAGAGCTTCGAAATGAATGAAAATCTAAGGGGAGTTGTTTATGTTACAATTAATTGATACGTTCTTTTTCTAATTGTTTATGGATATATTCATTGGACTGTACACAATTTTCTTTCTTTGATTTCTACTTTATCTTGTTTTCTATCGTTTCATGTGTACTGATTCATATTTTTTTTGTTTCAGAAAAGGTGCTGTTGCTATTGGATACAGTGTTTTGGGTGCTAGTTTCTTTTCGTGTTCGTGAGTGGTGTATTTCGATCGACATAAGTGCTAGTGAGTGATAAAGTGCGCGAGTTAAAGTCAAAAAGGATTAATCAAGAGCTATTTTCAAGAGGAGAGCTTCGAAATGAATGAAAATCTAAGGGGAGTTGTTTATGTTACAATTAATGGATACGTTCTTTTTCTAATTGTTTATGGATATATTCATTGGACTGTACACAATTTTCTTTCTTTGATTTCTACTTTATCTTGTTTTCTATCGTTTCATGTGTACTGATTCATATTTTTTTTGTTTCAGAAAAGGTGCTGTTGCTATTGGATACAGTGTTTTGGGTGCTAGTTTCTTTTCGTGTTCGTGAGTGGTGTATTTCGATCGACATAAGTGCTAGTGAGTGATAAAGTGCGCGAGTTAAAGTCAAAAAGGATTAATCAAGAGCTATTTTCAAGAGGAGAGCTTCGAAATGAATGAAAATCTAAGGGGAGTTGTTTATGTTACAATTAATTGATACGTTCTTTTTCTAATTGTTTATGGATATATTCATTGGACTGTACACAATTTTCTTTCTTTGATTTCTACTTTATCTTGTTTTCTATCGTTTCATGTGTACTGATTCATATTTTTTTTGTTTCAGAAAAGGTGCTGTTGCTATTGGATACAGTGTTTTGGGTGCTAGTTTCTTTTCGTGTTCGTGAGTGGTGTATTTCGATCGACATAAGTGCTAGTGAGTGATAAAGTGCGCGAGTTAAAGTCAAAAAGGATTAATCAAGAGCTATTTTCAAGAGGAGAGCTTCGAAATGAATGAAAATCTAAGGGGAGTTGTTTATGTTACAATTAATGGATACGTTCTTTTTCTAATTGTTTATGGATATATTCATTGGACTGTACACAATTTTCTTTCTTTGATTTCTACTTTATCTTGTTTTCTATCGTTTCATGTGTACTGATTCATATTTTTTTTGTTTCAGAAAAGGTGCTGTTGCTATTGGATACAGTGTTTTGGGTGCTAGTTTCTTTTCGTGTTCGTGAGTGGTGTATTTCGATCGACATAAGTGCTAGTGAGTGATAAAGTGCGCGAGTTAAAGTCAAAAAGGATTAATCAAGAGCTATTTTCAAGAGGAGAGCTTCGAAATGAATGAAAATCTAAGGGGAGTTGTTTATGTTACAATTAATTGATACGTTCTTTTTCTAATTGTTTATGGATATATTCATTGGACTGTACACAATTTTCTTTCTTTGATTTCTACTTTATCTTGTTTTCTATCGTTTCATGTGTACTGATTCATATTTTTTTTGTTTCAGAAAAGGTGCTGTTGCTATTGGATACAGTGTTTTGGGTGCTAGTTTCTTTTCGTGTTCGTGAGTGGTGTATTTCGATCGACATAAGTGCTAGTGAGTGATAAAGTGCGCGAGTTAAAGTCAAAAAGGATTAATCAAGAGCTATTTTCAAGAGGAGAGCTTCGAAATGAATGAAAATCTAAGGGGAGTTGTTTATGTTACAATTAATGGATACGTTCTTTTTCTAATTGTTTATGGATATATTCATTGGACTGTACACAATTTTCTTTCTTTGATTTCTACTTTATCTTGTTTTCTATCGTTTCATGTGTACTGATTCATATTTTTTTTGTTTCAGAAAAGGTGCTGTTGCTATTGGATACAGTGTTTTGGGTGCTAGTTTCTTTTCGTGTTCGTGAGTGGTGTATTTCGATCGACATAAGTGCTAGTGAGTGATAAAGTGCGCGAGTTAAAGTCAAAAAGGATTAATCAAGAGCTATTTTCAAGAGGAGAGCTTCGAAATGAATGAAAATCTAAGGGGAGTTGTTTATGTTACAATTAACTGAAATGTTCTTTTTCTAATTGGTTATGGATATATTCGTTTGACTGTACACCACTTTCTTTCTTTGATTTCTATCGTTTCATGTGTACTGATTCATATTTTTTTTTTGTTTCAGAAAAGGTGCTGTTGCTATTGGATACAGTGTTTTGGGTGCTAGTTTCTTTTCGCGTTCGTGAGTGGTGTATTTCGATCGACATAAGTGCTAGTGAGTGATAAAGTGCGCGAGTTAAAGTCAAAAAGGTTTAATAAAAAAGGTAGGGCTTGCACATGAATGATAAATTGAAAGGAGTGATTTATGTTACAATTAATAATAGTTTTTTTATTTTCTAAATTTTTGTTGATATATTGATTGATCTGTTACCACTTCCGTGTTTTAGTTTCTATTGTATCTTGGTTTTTATCGGTTAATGTGTATTGATTCTTAGTTTATCTTGTTTCAGCAAATCTGCTTTTGTATAAATTAAATTCTCACCCATGGGATCCTTCACGTCGTTGCCATACCATACCTAGCACTTCGGAATTTGTAATGTCTATTACTGGATGCGGAATATTGATTGTTAATGTCGCTTTACGTTCGGAAGTAGTGCACTTGTTTAAATTAAGTGTTATTAAGTGAATTAGTGCGAGAGTTAAAGCAGAATGAGTTTGTTAACAATTTTTTTCTACAAATATATTATATACATGCACTAAGCTACGGTTATTTACAATGATCTGTGAAAGTTTTTTTTGCCTTTTTAATTTAAGGTTGCTTTTCTTGTTGATTCCGTTATACAAAATTAAGCTATTTCTTGATTCTGAAAATCTGCATTTGTTTTAATCGAAATCCTTCATTTGATACAGTATCTTAAGTGTAAGTTTCTTTTCGCGGTCATAAGTTATGTATTTCTCTCGAAGCAAGTGTTGTCAAGTGATAGAGATAAATTGCGGAAGTGACAACAAATCATAATGATTGCACAGATCGAAGTAATTAATAAATAATTTATTAGGTATAATAAATAAATTTGGTGAAATTACTCCAGTTATTTTATTCTTCTTTGATTTGTATTTAATCGTATTTTAAATAATATTTATTGTATCATGCACTCGATAAATCTCAAGTGAACTTAAGGGTGCGGTGGTAGTACATGAAACGTCCTGACAAACTTAATTAATGGGTTGCAGATATTAAATTTTTGATTAATACACAAATGATTTGCTTGTAACGTCTATTAACACTATTTACAAAATGTACATTTGGTATCAATCAGGTGCGGGAAGAAGTTGAAAGAATAGCGAGATGAATCACAATTGGTGCGGTGTTACAATGTATGATTGTGAGGGTGCGCGTACCCGTTGTTTATTTGGCGGCGATTTACTTAACACTGACTTAACTTAAGGGAGAAGAAAGGCCGAAGAAAAAGAAAAGGAAAGACACAGTAATAAAAGATAGAGATAGCTGTGGCGATGATGAAGATGTAGGGTTGTAGGCAGCTATAGGTCATAAATTGCAGGGGGTTATACAAGGTATAAAGACAGATAATTGTGGTGAAGAGTATTAGAGAATGACAGAGAAAAGATGCAGTAGTAAATTATACAATATTTTACAACATTTATAGTGTTACGAACGCATTTACTATCCTTTATTCTCCGAACACTCACTCACCCGAGTTTTATATCTATTTTATCAGAGCACAACACGTTTTTAAAAGAAAACTGTTGCATATTCAATTAGTTCGAAAACAAATAATTTTAGAAAAACATTCGTATCGAGAATATACTGATTTTATTTTCCTAATATATGGAATACTTCTCAGTCATTGCGTAGTAATCATATTTAAATTTAAATTAATTTTCCAGGCTTTCTGTCCTTTATATATTGACTTCATATCTTCGCTCTAGGTAAATCAAATAATTTTATATATATTTTATTATATACTTGACATTATATAATTCTCAAAATGATTGAATGTGTTAAATAGGAATAATTTTTAAATATTATAATTTCGTTTCTTGCACTTTTGTTGTTGTTCAGTTAAAATTGTAATGTCAGTTACATTGATCGATATTGTTTATATTCTAGCCAAGAAGAATCTTCATATTTTATCCATTTTTTCGCTAAACGTGTACTCCATTTAATGAAATAGGAATCAATGTCAGCAAAAGATGGAAAATATGCAATTTATTGTATAAATATTTTTATTATTTTATTAACGTCGTTAATATTTATTTGGCCTACAAAAAGTAGACGGGCTGTAATTTTTTTAATTTATGTTTAAAATAGATTTTAATAACATCGTCATCATGAAGGCTGACTAATTTTACTTATGTGTGTCCGTTTTACTTTGACATCAAGCCATTGACCCACCTCACACAACTTCAGAGAGTGTTAGCTGCACTGCCTTGAATATCTAGTTTATCCACATTGTGAGATTACTATTGAATGAAATTGTTTCTGACATAATAGTCGACGTTGGTTGATATTAAACATTACAAAATCAGACAACGTGAGAACACGAATGTATTTAATACAATATAAAAAAGAAATAATCGGTTACTATTGTAATTTGTTAGTTGCTATGTAGATAGTTTTACGTATGTTGACCGGGCATTCTTGTGAGAATAACAGATTTTCAATACAAAGGCAAAGCAAAGAGTAAAAATAGCAAAACAAAACCGAAGAGCACGCGACGACTACAAAGAAACAGTTATTAAATGACAGTTCTTAAAGTGTTGTTTCTAAGGTCGTATTTTTTTATCACATACTATACTAATAAGATAAGGCCAGAGAATTACATCGTTCTCACTAAAGTCAAGCAGACTGAGCGTAAGTTATAACTAACTAACTTTCACAAATTTATTTAAATAGACTTATTTACAAAGGCATCTTCAGAAGTCGAAAAGTGTTTCAAAATATGCTTATCAGTAGATGACTATTTATTGCTGAGGGTTGATATACATGCATTTATTATTAATGAACTGAAACATTTTCTATTTTGTTTAGCATTATTTCTTTTTTAGAATTTAAATAAGATTTTATTTCTATTGCTTTTAATATATTAAGCTATTTACATTATTAATTATAGTGTTTTATATATTAATTTGTTCTTTCTTTAAATATTAGAAATGATAGAATAAATGAACATATAAAAAAAGATGGGCATCTTAATATATTACAAGCGTTAGAAATAAAATCACATTTAAATGCCAAAACGGATATAGCGTTAAACAAAATAGAAAATATATATAGTTCACCAATAATAATACTCTTAATAACTTAGCAATAAGTAGTATTTAATTCCTCTACTGTTAATCATAATCTCCTCCTCGAAAACAAAACAAAAAAGCATAATTTGAAACACACTTCAGCTTCTGCAAATGCCTCTGTGAGATGAAACAATGTTATAAATCAGTGTCTTTTTAAACAAATTTGTAAACGTTTAAAGATTTTAATAAATATGGAAATTAACTTTCATCAAGTAAAGGCCAACAGAATCAACAATTTGAATAACTTTATATGTGGTATGACATACGTTTCAACTTTTTTATCTGTTACTACTATGCAGCAGTATGAAAGAGAATATGTGACACGTATGTCGTTGTATAATTGGTCCACACGCCAATTTCTCAATAACCCTATAAGAAAAAATAATTTCGTTCTTGGTCAGCGTTAGTCAGATACAGATTGTAATTTCAATCTCATCAAACTTCTCATCAATAACTTCGCCTAACACAGGTTCGATAAATCAGCTACCAAACCGAACTTGCTCCATAAAACCACGTTGACATAATATTAAGAAATAGCCAGTATACCGCCATCTAGTAATATTTACTTCTAACATGTTTAGTACGTATATAAACTGCGTAGTAGATTCAGTTTGACCTTCGTAAGGCCCTTGTCAAATATTTGTCATTCCATAATATGTTGATATGTGTATCAGGATTGGTAGTTAATCTGCTGAGTAACGAGTTTAACGTGTAGGCACATGAAAAAGTGAAAATCCTGCTTTTCATTGGAAAATTTTTATGTTTTGGTAAGTTATAATTAAAACTACGTAAGTATGGGTTCTGTTCTACAATTTGATACGTAAATTTGTTCACTTATAAATCGGTCTTGTTTTTGTGTTCTAAATATAGAAAATATTAAAAATTGATCTTGTTTGTATTAACTTCAATGATAGCAGTCTCTCATAATTCTTGAATGTAATGTTGCAGTTAGTTAATTCCAATGTTATAGAAAAGTTTGTATTATAGCATTTAAATAATATAACGTCATGTCAAATAAATAAAAAAATTGAATTTATAATTTTTATACAGGTGTTGTAGGTAGGTGAGGACTGTTAAAGTTGTTTAAATCTTGAGATTTTAATGGTTTCGCTGATATTAATAAGATCTGACACAAAACAAAATGACTCTTCACTTTTTCTGTTGTCATTTCAAATTATATTAGATAGTGAGCCGTCGGATGCGTTTTAATTCTGAAGGTCATTAATTAAATCGGATTTTACATGTTCATTAAGGACTGCAACTTTTATTAACACGTTTTTCTTACCAAGGACAAAATGTTCGCTATATTGAACAACTCTCACTCCTTGTGAATTAGTCCGTCATAATGTCGCAAAAATGTAATAAATTCACTAATTCACTATTTTTAATACCTAAGCACAACAGGTATGTCAACTAAATTAAATTGTGTATATTTTAGTTCTCATCGTCAGTGTCATAATTGTTTTTTTAATACCAAGTGATAATTTTGTAAAAATGGCAAACAATGATATTGAATCAACGCACAAAGCATGGGTGATTGATGCATATGGACAAATAAAGGATTTGAAATTAAAGTCAATCAGTACTCCAGTGATAAAAGATGCCAACGAAGTTCTTATTAAAGTTAGCGCAGCCTCAGTTAACCCAATCGATAACTTAATGATTAGTAAGACAATTTTCTTTATCATTTGTTAATGGTACGAAATCCAATTCGAAGTTAATTAGTTGTTTTAATTATCATAAACTCAAATAATTTTCAAACCGTCACAATTAATCGTATTCCTGTAATTGGCATTTTTTCTCTACGTTAGCTTTTATTATCACGTACCCTTATGAACCCGAATATATTCAACAAAACGAACCAATTAATTTGTAAGGTAATGAGCAATAATACTTATAGTTTTAAAATAGAATTGCATTAATGCGATATTAATTATTGAATTAATTGTGGGTATTTACTCCTACTAATAATTCTTCAAATATTTCATTATTAATGATTAATAATAGAATATAATTGATTAAATGTAGTATATAAATAAATAACTGTAAGGTTGATAGGTAACATGCTTAAAATTAATCTGTCAAAACTTTTCCATTCAACTTGTTATATATATAAATATTTAAGTTAAAAATTAATAGTTGTCGAAACTTCATATCAATAGCAATTAAACACAAGTTCCAAAAAAATATCTTCTTAATTTAAAACATTATAATTGTTTCTCTATACGATAGTTTCTTCATATGAAAAGATTCAAGCATCGTATGGCAAAACAATTGTAGTGTTTTAAATTAAAAAAACCCTTGTGTTTTTACGACTATTTAATTGCATTATGTATGTAATGCATACTGAAAACGGCGTTTAATTTTTGTAACTTTCCGATTGTGATTTACATTTTTTTCCACACCTGTTCTTATCCGTACCTTTGTAAAAACTTAATAAATTTTTAGCTGGATATGCAAGAACTCTTTTAAAAATATTGAGAGTTTTTCAAAATGAATTTCCTCTAGTAGTTGGTCGTGATTTCAGCGGTACTATAATTGATAAGGGAAATAAAATTGGAGATGAATTTAATATTGGCGATCGCGTCTATGGTCTTATACCACTACAGAAACAAGGGTGCTTTGCAGAATACGTAATTGCCGATAAATCTCATGTAATAATACTTTTTTTTTTAATATTCTAAAGCACCTTAAACTCCTTTTTATAGATTTTAAAAATACCTGATCATTTAACATTTACTGAAGCAGCTTCAATATTGTACACTGCTATGACAGCCTGGTCAGCTTTGCATCCTTCTGGCAAATTTCATAATTTAAAATATCCAGATACCAAAGTTTTGATTCTTGGTGCGTCTGGTGGAGTTGGTACTCAAGCTGTTCAAATTGTCAAGGCAGAAGGCGCAACGGTAAGCTTTTACCTTTTTCAAACAAGTCTACACCTAATAGGTGTTAAAGCATGAAAAAAATAGAATAAAAAAGTGCTGAATATGTTTTTATGTTTTAAGATTTCTACGATTAAATCTAGTATACTTGTAAATCGACACTCTCAATTTGTGTGTTTATATTAAAACTTTTATGTGTTAAGTGTTATTTAACAATTATTTTAAACGTGTTTAATTTTTGGAACCTTTTAAAAAAATATTCTTACAGTCATATTTTCTTAGGTCGTTGGAACATGTTCTGTTGATGCAGTTCCTCTGGTTCGTTCTTTAGGAGCCGATTATGTATTTAATTATCGGGATGATAATTACACACGTGATGTGGCTAATGTTGGAAAGTAAGTCAACTTTTACGTTTGACGTTTCCTTTATCTTTTATCTTCTAGACCTTAAATGTTTGATTCATCGCTTAACGATTGCACGCATAAATTGGCAACATTCGATTGACCATTGACATTTGACTTTTGATAACAATAAAATATACGCATTTTGTTATCTTATTATGTGTGTCGCGATATTCATTTATCTAACTAATAAAACTTCTAAAAATCTTATTCAAATGACTATTTATAGAAGATAACAGAATTGAAAAATTATTAATTACATAAACAAGTTTTTTTTTTGTTTTTATATGTTTAAATATATTTAAAAAATTTACATATTACATATTTTGATGCCTACCAATTAGTTAATTAATATTGTAGATATGATATTATACTAGATTGTGCTAATTATGGATTTGACAAAATACCGGATCTCTGGAAATATGCCATTTACATTAGTCTTGATCCTCCTGTAGCAAATTATACAGATTGGTACGGTACAATTCCTGGTCTTATTTTGAGCTTAGGTAGCTATGTCAGAACAAACCTGGCATCCTGGATGAAAAGTCATTCCGTTCAGTGGGGATTTTTTAGTCCAAATCCTCAAGGTTTATCTTATATTAACAAATTAGTAGAACAAAAAAAGGTTTGTACAAAAGAATAGCAGTAATTAATTCATTTATTTTGTATGGTATGTCTATGTGTCTTTCTTGAAAAGTGTTTGAAATAGAATTAATTTGAAGTTCAGCAATTTTTTAACCATTTTTGTGGTTTCCATGTTAATCCATTCCCTCTCTTGACATCCTTCTTCTTGACAAATTTTCTCATCGATCCTTTCCCAGTCAGTTATTGATGTTTTTGTAAATTCATATGAAGAAGAAGATGTTTCAAGATATTTGTATTTCTCATGTACAATCTCCACTTTTTTTCCCTCCTTCTTTCCGAATTTATATCCTATCTTTTCATTTCCACATTTTTTACTTGCAATTTATAATTCTCTAACGAATATACTATAATATTTTTTCAGTTGTACACAACTGTCTGTATCTATAATTATTTCCACTATTTACAATGTTTTCTTATCGCTTTTATCTGAAAAATGATTTTGAGTTATTTCAACATTATATTATTATTTTATTTTTCCTAGCGTCGTGGTTTCATTATATTTTTGTGCTCTTATTGCGGCTTCTTGTTACCGTTTTATTCAATACGTAGGTCCCAACATCTACTGTGAAATTTTCAGTATTTGTTAGTGAAAATTATTTCATTTTTCTACCGTTAGTATGTTAATAAGTATAATGGCGATATTACTATTTCTTTTGTATTTACATTTTTTTATAGATTAAACCTATAGTTCAGAAGACTTTTGAATTCATAGAATTGCCAAAGGCAATGGAAGCTCTTGCTGGTGGACATCTCAGGGGTAAAATAGTGATAGAGTATCCATGAAAACATTCGTGTTATATGGATTACAAGAAATGCTCATTACCCTACTGTTATTCAATAATATTGCTATACTTCATCTCTACACAAATGTCTGTTGCATTTTTAAATATAAAATTGGTAGCTTCGTTTATTTTTCATGCTGCTGTGGTTTTAAAAATTATATTTCTATTTTTGTAATAAATGTATTTCTTAATAAAATTTATAGATAAGCTCTAATACTAACTTGTACTAGTACAGTTTGGTTCGATTCACAGTTATCAATTAATTGTCATATGACGTGCTGATTGATTATATTATAACTGTATCAACTATTGTAACTAGTTTACTTTTTAATTTAAAATTATATTTATTTTCAATTTAACAAATGTAATGCAGTAAAAACAAAAAAGCATATATTACACAGGTAAACGTAACCAATAATAATAATAATTGATCTGTAGTCATTACATTACCTACCTCAAAACTTTTTTCACCTCATTTTCTATCGTTATTTATTATCTTCCGCATAATTTTAATACTGTGACCTTAGCTGCTTATAATTGCGTCTATTCAAAAACGGTGAAAAACATTTAATTGCTTTTAATCTCTTATGAAAGTAGACAGTAAACAAAAGTAACAGTCATTTAAAGATTAATTCACAGAGAATAACTTGAATTACTATTACAAATGTTTGACAAAATTAGTGTCACTAGAAGGTAATTAATGTGACAGTACAAGTCGATAGGTCCCAAAATTTCATTTGCTGTTCGTATCAATTGACTTTATATTAAGATGTTTTTGCAAAACTCCAGACAGTTTTTATTATCAATGCCACTGTTTTCTAAAAGAAATAGTTGCCTAAAAAGGGTAGCAATTGCTATCGAAATGTTGTGAAGTTCTGGCTCAATAAATCAACCATTCATTAATTATCGTACATATCTATTAATCAGTATTGACACGACCTCCAAGAATAAAAAAAGAGTGAACATATATCAAAAATTCAACAGAAACGTGTATCTTATTGGAATTGTATGATAAACTTTTTTGTTTTTTGTAGTTCTTAGGCTTTCACGGCCGGCGTCTATCGATGTGGTGTTGTATTCCGGGCTTTTTGACAGCTTCTAACAATAATTAACGTTTTATGATTATTATCAAAGAAGAAAGTATCATGTATATCGAATTTATTTATTGTTTATTATACAAAAGGAAACCTTACAAAAAATTCACAGATCCTTAATAAAATTAAAATTAAAACTCTAAACATGACAGACACACACATTGTACATAATTAAAATATAATAATATTAATTTTAATTCTAATTTTCAGTCAAAAATTGTTAATAAATAGATTATTATAGTATTACATATTGCCACCTAGTATTTATTAAATTCACTTTATTCTCCTTCTGCAATTTTATAAGATGATGCCGAACGTTCCCTGCTGCTGCCTCCCACAACTTTTCGGGGGTATCTGCGTAAATAATTTTAACAATTTCCATTTCTGTAAACGGCTGACAAGGACTGTGTCTCAAAATGTCTATGATCTGATTTTCTCTTTCTTTCCTATGATCGATGTAATATTGAATTTTTTGCTTCGGATTCTATAAAATAATTATTTTATTATATATCTGTACTTCTGTACATAACACTTACTTAATTATTGATTTCAATTTTTAATTTTTAATCATTCGTCTGAACACCCTAATATAAATTTCAAACTGTAACCTACTGTTACAAGGTAGTTTTTAATTGAATACATTTGGACTTTTAAGAAAATCAACTCACCTTAATTATATTTCCATGACCTGGATAAATAATAGAAGAGTTAACACCTAAAAGTTTTTCCAACGAAGAAATGTAATCGTACAAATCTTCAAATACTGCTGTGCCTTCTCCAAGGATACAATCTGCACTAAAAATTGCGTTTTCTTCTAAAAGATGAAAGGCAACATGATCCGTAGTATGGCCAGGGGTGTGCATTATCCTCACAGTTGCCCCTTCAACATGAAATTCTTGACCATCTTTCAAATAATGAAATTTTGTTTCTTCGTTCAATATCTGCTCCTTATTTCCAGGATATTTCCAAACTGAGGAAAGTCCTAAAAATAAAACATTAAATTTAATAATCGTCATTATAAATTCAATTTACCAAGTACATTATTTTTTCTTATAAAGAACACTATTTATAAAGCCCTTTTGTATAAAGTATTCTTGTTTGTAAGGAGTTAAATATATTACCATCCTGTATTTAATAAATGTATTCTTTGATAAGATATTTTGCGATCTTGAACTGCAATACAATTCAGGATATTCGTTTACCAAGTCATCCTGTGTTTGTGTTATCATTAAATGTAGACAGTCAATAAATATAATTATATTAACGATAAAAAGTGGTTTATTATAAACAATCACAATAATAACTCATTTTTCATTGATTACGACGCGATTATGATTTATTAGTAACAACAATGAGACGATAAGTATTGTTAAAACTTTTTCTTAAAAGGCCATGTGATTTAAGCATGTAGTAGGCGTGTAATAAATAAGTAATTTTAAAAAAGTAATCTAAGCATAAATGTAATACACAAATATCTTCCACTATAATTTAAAATGGTAGATGACAAAACTATCGAGAACAAAACTAGAATTCTGATTTACAATTGCTATATATTGTTTGAGTTTATACCTACATTGGTAGTGATAATACCTATCAAAAATAAGTTTATATTTTTGGTTTCGAATATTTATTCATTGTGGAATTAGTAAAAGAAATACTAAATGATTATGATACTTCTAAACAACGAAAACAGTTAAACTTCATTTCGTTATCCCTTGCTAATATTACTATTACCAATTATTTAATTTTGTTAAGTAATGAATGGGTTGTGCTAAGTAGCACATACTAAAATACTCCAAAGTTTATTTTTGGCTTTTATTAATGTTTGATTAACATGTTTTTGTTTCTTATGTAAGGATTTCGTATTGCTTAAAATATTAATGTTTAGCAAACATACCAGACTTTTCCTGAAGTTCCAAAACATCTTTTACACCTCCCATATGATCGTGGTGCCAATGAGATATTAAAATATGAGATATATTAATTCCCTCGTCGTGTAGGACTGCTTGTAAATGGTTCAAATATTGGGGTACATTTGCATCTCCCGTATCAATTAAAATTCGCCTAGAAAAATAATAATGTTTAGGAGCTAATCGTAAGAATCGTAAGAAGAAAAAACATTAATATATTTCCTTACAATTAAGCAATACGATATTAAAAAATTACCAAAATATATGTTGTTCGTGCCATTTAAAATTTTTATTTTAAATTCACTTTAGTTTTAAATTTAATGACATTCTATGATCCAGACAATTACCATCAAAAATTTCAAAAACAATTTTTACATGATAAATTACCAATAATTAATAGTTCTAATAAATTGCCAAGTTTCATTCAAATCGTAAAAAGTTTTTTTCATCTGAGAACAAGTACTTTTGTCTCTAACAAATGTGAAGCACTGCATAATACGTAATCTTCTAGTTTCAAAGAAGAAGAATGAACTCAAACTCTAAAACTTCAGAAGAAGTGAGATTCCACAGTGTATTATTACTACTATCATCATAAAAATTATATAACTGTTTTTTGACATGTTTTGAGATTATTTATATATAGTACTGAAACGGACGATTAAATTTATAGATAATAAAATATGTACAATGTTCGAACAACAAAGTCTACGCTGAACTGACCTTTGAATGGCTTAGCCAGAATTAACTGGATTCTTATCTTTTTTAATTTTAAGACCAGCCTAGGTCATTTACACTTTGAACTCTTTTAAATTGATACAAGGAGAATTACATGACCGTTTGTGTACAATAAAACGATAAATAATTTACTAATTAACAACAAATTTGCCATTAATTTAAATTTTTCATGTTACAAAAATAGTAAACGTAAGGCAAAATCTAACGTTATCTAATAATTTATTTACGTGGGTGGTTTTCTGACATATAACTATTACTATAACTGTGTTAGTGAAAATAAGATCAATAAGTTGAAATTTTACTTAGTTTTTTATTTCGTTAAAGTTTGAAGATCCGTATTTAAAATATTTAATGTCAGCATGTATCTGAAAACATATCAAACGCAGGCATGTCATCATTAGCTTTAATCCTATCTCTAAATTAAGGAACGGAACAGTTTATTTTATTTATTTGCATATGTATTAAGTTATCGAACATAATATTTAACACGTAGTACTTCATAAATATAAATAAACTTTAGCATCCAAACAATTTTTTAATTAAAAACCTCATTCACGAAAATACTGATGTAAAAGTTACAAATCTTATCATGTAGTAAACAAATACAAATGCATATAAATCTGTTTGGAATTTCGAACTAAAATGTAAATATAAATTAAACTAATTCAACGTGTATCTTTCTTTTTATAATACGTTAAAGTTAAAATTATTCGGGGATTTTAAATGCATACCTTTTACCAGTACCAACAATGTAAGTATTGGTCCCTTGCAAAGTCATTGGACTAGGATTGCATCCCAGGATTCTAATAACTCTCGAGGACAATTTTGACACAGCAGGAATAACAGCTGCCATACCGTTCAATGTTAGTGTTGCATTTACTGTAAAAAACGTAACGTAAGTTTCATATTAAACCAATTATCTTTATTGTTATGTCGATGATAAGGAAAGAGGTAGGATAAAATGTAACGAGTTTTTTCGTTATTATTACACTAGTTATGCCGGGCCACATCGGACGCACGCGTTTAGGTCGTCATTAAAACATTACTCTCAATTAAAATCAAAAAATGTCAAATATACCACAATATGACAGTCGGAAAATAAATTTCAGGTAGCTTTTTTTCATCATTCTTTACTTTATGAACTTGTCATAAATTAACAGTATTTATATTATAAACTTAAACAGTTAAATATAACATTTTGCACAAAATACCCCACAGTTGTTTCGACTAAAGAGTCATCTTCAGATATCCTCGGTTGTTTTGTGAAATATAATTCTTGAAGTTTTTTTTTACCTTTTAAGTACATATTTAAATCATGGTACATTCTGTACCATTGGAAGCTTAATTATTATTTATATTACATTGTTTTAGATTAAAAGTTATTTAATTTAAAACTAGACAAACATAATTTTTGTTTACCCACTTTTGTTTTGATAGTGCCACAGCCAGACTTTTCTTAAAATAAAATAAACAACAGATTCTTCGTTCTTCATGAAATGCAAACATAAAAACTGAATAATTCAAACGACTCGGAAAGAACATATGAAAGGTATAATTTCTGTTACATAATCGGAAATCAAAAATTGTCAAACAATTATTTTGTTATTTACCTATTATAATAATTCTAAATGGCATATGTGTGTCAGTACGATATGAATATGAATTGAAATGTGTGGGTAAACAGAAATGTGTGGTCAGAACAAGTTTAACAGTGCTAGATTGAAGATGACTGCGGTTTTTCAGTTTTGTTTAACTTTTATGTTTTTATATTTCCAAGCAACCCGAGCAAATGTCGAACAGGTAATCTAATAATAATTAAATTATTCTACCCACTCACGGTTACCAATAAAAAATTGAATTGCGCATGCAGAAGGTTTAGAATTATAACCGTATATTATGTAAATGTATATAGGTATGTATTTTGTATTACTTACACATCCTGAACTGCTTCAAACTGTACTCTGAACAAGCCATTTTATTCACTTTATTAGCGGCGAAAGTTTTGTCGTCAATCACCATGATTATATTTAACCAATCTGCTAATACGAATGAAAATAACGAAAATTAAATTCTCGCGATTGCTTTTATGCTTGCTCTTGTGAAGATGTATTCATTGTATTTGTACTTACATAGAGAGATACTGAATTCTGATAAATTTATCCTTTGTAAACAAAATCAAATGCGCATCACATTTGAATAAAAGGTCACAAAGTTTATATTGTATGTTATGGTTCATCGTACGTTATATTTATATATATATATTATATTATGGTTGTACTCATATCGTTAAAATTATAAATGCCATTAAGTTAATTAAAGGCAAAAAATGACGAACAAGAAATCACATACATATATATTAAAAATATAGCGGCTTGAATGCATAATTTTTTAAGAGATAAAAAATAATTAATACACTCTTTTAACATTCAGAAGGAAGTTTGTTCGATAGAACTCGATCTCTTACATACATTATTGTTTATGTTTTGACTATATTCCTTAAAATGTTTACATTTTTCAATTTCAAAGACCTGAAATAATTGTTTATCAAAAAAAGAAGGTACACTAATAAAAGTAAAATGAAAAATAGATAATATATAATTTTATAGCGAGCAAATATTATTGTAAATATTATATAAATAAATATAAAATAAATAATTTAAAAATAAAAATGAAATCGAGTCTACCGTTACTTGGTTGAAATTCATGTTATAAATGAATAAAAATACACTGGTGATTTTCAACATTTTACTATTGATGACATTACGATCGTTTCGCCAAACCTTGGCTTCTTCGGAAGTTTGTAGTCAACTTAAAACTATTAACAATAATTGGTCTTAAATACTAGTTGAAGGGGTGGTATCAGGGAACAAGTTTGGAGTAGGGAGCTGCTTAATTCTATTTGTTCATTAATTAATCTATTGCTTTTTTTAAATTTATTAATTTCTACAATTTCCAGAAATTATAATTTTTGTTTTTTACATTCTACATGTAAAATTTTGAAATTTTCCTCGAAATTACGGTTGTTACATATGAGATGGTTAGCATATTTAGTCTGTTTTTTTTTTTATTGTTGAATGATCTTTTATGCTCACTAATTCTAGTTTTGAAATTTCTGCATATTTTGCCTATGTAAAACGTGTTACAATTTTTACAATTTAATCTGAAGAAGCCAAGGTTTGGCAAAACGAGATTGTCAAGTGATTAATAATAAAAAGTTGAAAATCATCAGTGTATTTTTATTTATTTAGAAAATAAATCATTAAAAAGTATTTTCCACAAAAACATTTTTAAGAAAAACGTAGCAATCAATTCTTTATACGATACCTATATAGACACGAAAATGTGTATCTATTTATTTCTTATCAGTTTTCGATACAGTTGAAATTGTCTATTAATAAACAGTTAAATTAAATTAAAAATTAAAATAACCAAACATTTCCTGCATTTGCTGCAACTTAAAGTGAACGCAGTAAAGGATACTTTTTATTTATAATTTGATAATTGAATAATTAATGTCTATACAGTTCGTTAAGCGGCCTCTTTAATAAAGAATAGAAATTTTATCAAAGGGTATATAACATACCTAAAAAAGAAGGAATTAAAATCCTTATTCGTCTAAATTTTAAGATCAATGATCTCAAATTTTGAACGCGTCCTACCAAGTAGGCACAACGAACCGAAGCCATATCCCACGACCGGTTTCGACCTATCGGGTCTCATCAGGTGGGCGCTGGCAGAAATGCCTTTACAGGACGCGTTCAAAATTTGAGATCATTTATCTTAAAATTTAGACGAATAAGGATTTTAATTCCTTCTTTTTTGGATATGTTATATTTTCGTCTAATAATACATCGGAATCAACATTGTAATTCAATGCCGGTAGGGGTATTAGCCTTCGGAGTAGTTGTTTTTGTTGAATCCATATTTATATTTATATTCTTATAAAGGGTATATACTTTTAATTAACTAAATTGAAATATAACGATTCTTAAAGAATTTTAATTTCTATTGCCATTATGAATCAGATTAGTATTGTTGATTGTTTAATTCGTTTGTTGTTAGTTCTGAAATGTTTACTTAAATTACTTATTGTTCGGATTTTGTAAATATTTTTTACGCACTTTATGTGACTTCCAGCATGTTAACTATTTTTTTTTATTATAGCGTATTGTTTCTTTAAGTTCAAAAAAACTATTTCGAGTACTAATATAAAAAAAAATTTGACAAACATAATTTGTCTTTGAGTATAATATTTTAGAATAAAGTACTGTAGTTTCCACCAAATAAATAAATCTCTTTAAATGTTTTGCACATTTAATGTTAAAATGTCAAAATACAAACAAATATGTACTATATACGGATGTTACGTAATTTATAATTAACGAATACTATTACAGATAATTTTAATATGTGTCTTTCATGTTTGTCATAACAACTGCATCCACTTTCATTAGCATCATAATCGATTTACGATTTCAAAAGATATAAATTAAAGATAATTATTGTAAATAGGATCATAAGCATGGGCGTAGCTAGTAGGGCGTAATAAAGGTAGTAAAAAAGTCCGATTCAGCGTTACTTAAACAATCTTCTAATGTTGAAATTCTTAAAAAGCAGATGCCAGTAAAAAAGTATTTATAGAAAACGTCGACTTTTGGAATCAAAATCTAAACTTACACATAACACACTAATTTACCAATAGGTACCTAGATTCAATTATGCAGGTATTTAATGATTATACGAATATTAATTACATTATCATTTTGTTTTCGTAACAGTATAAAAAATACTGAGTATGTTTATTCTCTAAAAAGTATTTAACATTTTCATTCCAGAAATTCGAAGGAAACGAAATTATCCCCGACGTTATCTCATATCTACCAAAAGGTTATCTCAACGTAACTTATATTATTTCCGACAATTCCAATAAGATACTTGTTGATATTGGAAATGAAATAGAACCGAAATATACTTCACAAAGACCTCATATACTACTTGACAATCTTAATTCGACTTCATACTTTACTTTAATAATGACCGATCCAGATGCACCTAGCAGAAAAAATCCCACAAGGAGAGAATTTTGCCATTGGCTTGTTGTAAATATTCCCGGTAAAAATTTACCCCAAGGAACAGTCCTGAAGGACTACTTTAAACCCGCTCCCCCTATAAATACTGGTCTACACAGATATATTTTTCTGCTTTTCGAACAATCGGAATATGAAAATTTTGACAGTGAACCTCGTGTAAACGGGTCGTGCAGAACATCCAGAGCTCATTTTTCAACTAAGAAATTCATTGAAAAATATCATTTCAAAGAATTAAATTCTGGAAACTTTTTCTTTGCCAAGTGGGATGACTCAATACCTGTAAACCGAACTGCTACTGACTGTCCATTTTAGAAAGGAAATAATCAGCAAACATCAAGCACTAATTATTAATTATACACGCGCATCAAATAAAGAAATGTTAACACTATATAACACTTTAACCCAATCGTAATCAGTACATACTTATTTTATTTTTGCTAATAAGCATTTACGTTGATGTAATTAAATTACATGTTATAACAATATAATAAGTATTGCAATGAAATGCATGTTTTTAATAAGCTAATTTTTTTTAATCAAAAGTAAATAAAGCAAAAATGAAAATAATGAAATGTAATTTAAATACATATAAGTGAATTAATATGGAAGAGATGTCCCTAAAGGAAGTAATAATATTTTCTGAAAGAAAAAGAATCCCTATCAATTCAAATAAAAATTAATTATGATTCATTTTCATATTATTCATATTTTTTAATTTTATACATATTTCAAATTTTTAAATTTAAACTACAAATCTAGTAAATTAACTTTTAAAGGTTGGTGTCGTGAGAAGTATTTTAATAAGCAGTGTTCGGTTATAAGATAAAATAATTTTATATTTATCTTTTATCATTCAAATTTTACAAAAAATCGGTTGTGCGGCTGTTGAATTATAGAACAGGAAAGCATAACTTCAATAATATTACGGATATGGTAAATTATTTATCAACATTATTATTTTGTAGACTACCGTAAGGTTATGTGCATACTTATATACTTACATCTTATTATATTATGAGTATGAACTTGTTGATAATTGAAAGACAGTAACGTTAGTGCATTTTCATTATTTCCTAAAGTTCAGCAGCGAAAATGAAGTGTTTATTAAGTGGTATTAAGTTACTTAGATCAAATATAGCAAATAACGTAATAAGCGCCAATGTGAATACAGCTTACCGTCATCAAGTAAATGAAAAACTACATTATCAACGTAAACATGCATTTCATATATTTCAACCTTTATGGACAAAGGTAATAAATAAAAATTTTAATTTGTATTGATTTGCAGGTTTGTAGTTTCTTCGTACAGTATATTCAATAAAAATATTAAATATTGTATAATTATAGAAATTAATCGCCATTTAGGGATATATATTCAGGCATTGTAAATCTTTTTCTTGATTAAAACTAAATATTATGTAAATAACAAACGTATACATACTTGATGTGATATCATACAAGGAGCTTTTAACTCCCGCTCTCCCTCTCCATCTGCCGTGTACGTGATCGTGTACACAATACATATGTCAATATCGCAGGTTTATGTTGTGTTACTGCGCTGCAGGTTCAATTAAAAGAAAAAACCGTTATATAAGATAACCTGAAAGTGTATTTCTATTATTATTTTGGTAGCTGTTTCGTGTGTAATTATTAGTATTTAAATATAATTTGTGTATAGGCATACCGGTTTTTGTTTTACTGACAGTACCGGCGTTTGCATTATTATTATTTACTATGGTAGGTGCAGGCACTTGTTTTATCTTATCTTTATTTATTTTTTACAAATAAATTAATTTCTAACATTTTAGGCGTTTGAAAAACACGGTGCGGTTCCCGATGTCGTAGATAAAGCACCTACGAAAATTCTCGAAGTTTCATACCCAAGCGGTGTTAAAGTAGATGAGGGAAATGTCCTGACACCTACACAAGTAAAAGACCCACCCTCTGTGAAATGGCAAGCCGATAACAACGATTATTATCTGCTGTGCATGACTGATCCTGATGCTCCAAGTCGAAAAGAACCAACATTTAGAGAATGGCATCACTGGCTTATTGGAAATATTCCTGGCAATGATATTTCTAAAGGAGAAGTTTTATCTGAATATGTCGGTTCAGGTCCTCCACAAGGAACTGGTTTACATCGTTATGTATTTTTGCTTTATAAGCAGCCAGGAAAATTGAACTTCACCGAAAAAAAATTAACAAACAGGTCTGGTGATGGGAGAGGAAAGTTCTCAATTAGTAACCTTGCCAAAAAATACAATTTAGGTAATCCTGTAGCTGGAAACCTGTATCAAGCTGAATGGGACGATTATGTTCCTCTTCTATACAAACAACTTGGAGAATAACATGTAACATGCAGTTGTGTACAAAAATTCTATTGCAGCCATAATTTTTGAAATATACCCTTTTTGGTTTCAATTTTTATTTATTTTTTATAATTGTCCCTCAACAATACTTTTAACATTTACTAATCTGTCTAAAAGCCAAATTAAAAGTTTAATAAATTTGTATGGAGACTAAAATATTTAACTCTATTTACCAATTCAATTTAATATTAATTAAAGTAAATTAGTAATTAATGGTGTTTATTTATATGTAATAGAAACAATAATAAATCTGACTGATGTATTCAAAACCAAGTACAAAAGATGCTACCAAAAATCAAGTCTACATTTCATATTACTATACATTAAACAATACAAAAATTTAGCATTCAGTAACAGATAAAAAAAAGAAAATGTACTTTTAAAAATAATTAACTGTTATACTTATGGTGTCATAAATATTACACAAAATAGTGTTCAACTATGTCACTATTATAAATTATTTGTTTTAATTTTAAGTTAAAAAACAAAATCAATCTTACAATTATCAAAACTAAAGTTATGAAACAGACATTTTAAAACGTTCCAGCCTTTGTTTTGCTTTTTCGCTTTGAGTTGTTGAACCATTTACACTTGTTACAACCCCAAATCTTTGTTTTCTCTTTTCCAAACGTTCTTGTTGAGCTAAAGTTGACATTACTGTTGAAACTGACCCACCAAATCGATCTGCCCTCTTTTTAAGTACATCTAAACTGACAGGGTCCTCAAAAAAAAATATTTGTTGATAGAATTTATAACAGCCTGGATAATGTCGACACATTTATAGAAATTTTTAATATTGAGTTTTACAAATACATACATTCTGTTGTGATATTGAAGAAACATTTGTTGAAGATGTAGAACTATTACTAAATCTTTGTGATCTTGCAGCTTTCTTTGCTTCATCTGATAAAGAAACTCCAAATTTTTTTGCTCTCATTTCCAATCTCTTAAATAATTTTTCATTACTTTAATGGAAAACAAAATGCAATAAATAGGATATAATTACCTCTTTAGCACTTAACTCTGACAGCTTTAAAATTTTTTTGTCTTTTGCTTCTGATTTTTCTTCTGGTACTTCCTGATCTTCTAAATGTTCTTCCAATGCTGATGAATTTCTTTTCAGTACTACTTTTTTTGCTTTACTTTCTGATTGTTCATTACTCATAACCTTTTCTTGTATACTTTCATTCTTTAGTGCTGTAGGGGGTGTTATATTTTCATCTAAATGGACATCAATATCTGTTAAAACAGACTCAGATCCATCCATAGGTTCATGATCCAAATCATCATCCTATTCATAAAATAAATTGGGAATAAATTTTGGCTTCATTAACAAGTACTTACATTCAATAAATCCTCATCTAAATCATCTGCAGATGCTGCACTAGCAGCATCATCTATTTTAATTTTTAATGCTGACTGTAGCCTATCTGATAATTCTTGTTTGTTTCCAGATGTACTCAAACCTCTAGCTTTTAATTCTCTTTTTAAATCCGGTACCTACAATTGTAAATGTTAGTAGAATGGTTTGTTATTTTTTATGATATTCACTTCGATAATTTATATTTACTTTTAATTTGGAAATATTCATAACTTCTTCTAATATGCTGTCTTCCATCTTTGAATTACGCAGGTAATCCAAGGTGAATTCAAAGATAATTCTTAAAAAAATCCTAATGATACACTATTGTACACAGTAATCAGTTCAATTACCATTAAACAGTAACAGAAAAAGGCCACCAAACACAAATAAAAACAGTATTCACATGCGGCACCTGACAGACAACCTAACCTTAAAGTTAAATTAATGTTTACTATTTCTTAGAAAACAAAACTACTCATCTCAAAACAATCAGTACTTTTTGTACGTATTTCTATTAATAATTAATCACCGTATTTATACAATAATCTTTTAGAAACTAACCGTAAGTAGTTTTACGATTACTGCTACTAAATATTTACATTACCTATGGTTAACCACAGATTAGAGAAGTAGGGACCATAGATAAGTATGAACACTATGAATAACCGGAAAGTTAAAAACGATAAGTTGTTAAATTAAAAATAAATTATTAAAACTAAAGACCTTGATCGAACACTTCCTGTGTGATCTGCAAATTTCTTTAAATATATATCTGATATAAATACATTATAAAAAGAAACATGAGATAATAATAAATTAATTTTAAAAATAGCATTTTCATACAAAAATTTACTATTCTCATATGTGATTTTATATTCATTTATTTAATATGAAAAAAGTTTTAGTTATGATTAAGCGACCTAAACAAATAATGGAAAAAAATACATAGAAACGTTTTACAAAGAATTGAAAGTGAAATAATGCATATTATCTTTATTATTACCGACATTTTCGATACAAAATAATGTTCAAGTAGTCTCAGCATTTAATAAATAATTTATTTTTCCATCGCTAGTCTCTTGTTTATTCTACCTGCAAATTCTCTTGGGCGGTGGAGGCATTAGATCACAGTCATCATCAAATTTATATCGTTCAATAAAATCTAACAATTTTTCCTTTGTAACGGGATTTCGAATACTATGATAAACAGCTGAAACGAAATATATGTAATATAAATCAATAGTAAATTAATTATAAAAACATAAATACCCTTTGCAGTAGTATAGCTGTTCGGAAAAGACTTGTCTGTTCTCTCTCTCATGAATTTCCATTGGTCATTTTCAAATTTACATTCGACAATTTTTCCATCAAGATCTTTTAATTGCTTTGTGTATTTCATTGTACCAAATGGTGTATTGAATTTACCTACATAAAGGTGACATACTTTTCTTGGGACGATTCTAATAGAACATTAAAATACAAATTATAATTAAGTTATTGCAAATTATAAAACATGTATATATAGAATAATTACTGATCTTTAAAAATCTTACCCTGCGCCACTTTCTTCCACTATTCTCAATCTAAAATCAACAGAATTCATATCTGGAGGTTTCCACTTAAGTACTTCATCACATCTACCAGCAACATATGGCTAAAAAAATTAAAAATAAATTATTAAACGTATATGGTCAGAAAAATTTCTTTACCTCTTTTGCCGGTTGAAAAATTAAACCATCTGGTTCATGGGATAAATTTTTTGCAAATTTTTCTCCTAATAGACTAGCAGCTTGAGTTATATGCCAAAATTCTTTCTTTCTTACACTAAATGGTTCAGAAATCTTATTTATTAAACCCTTTTCCATTGCAGCAATACGTGGATTAATTATTTCCTTTTGTATACATTCCATTCTGACAGTGGAAAAGGCCATTTTTCCAACATCTTTCCCTTCAAACTTAACTATATCATATGCTAAATATCTGGGTATATCTTGACCATCAACTTTATCAATTACCATTTCCTAATAAATTGTTTTTCTATTTATTACATTATCAGGAATCAATTGAAGTCAGTACTTACACCATCTAGTAAGGTATCCCATAGGTGTACATTTAAATTTTTTTTATGTGGGAAAGTTAGGCCTTTAACTTTAAATACATTGTGATCTCTATCAAAGAAATACACTTCATTTTCTTTATCTATTAACATCATATATCTAAAACATTTTTATAAATAAAAAAATTGATGAATGGTAAATGGCAAAAAATATAAACCTTGTTCCATCTGCTTTCCAAGAAACTCTATATGGTTTTTGGTGCAGCAAATTCATATTCTCAATGCTCATGGATACTGGCTGACAACCAGGAAATCCACTACTACAATGAAGAAAAATCTGTTACTAATAAAATACTTAATAATAATGTGTAGATTTGTAAGTGTCAATGGTAATTAATCAAATGATTTAATAGTTAATAGGAAGCACTTACCTAAAATACAAAAAAATATTTTTACAAAGTACTTTTTAAGCATATCTTAACAACTTCAAAGTAAATAAAAAATATACCTTTTCCATTCACACATCACTTGAACTTTATGTTGAAGTTCAGAAGCTTTTGGTTGTTCTAGAAAGGGAGTGACACCTGGGACCCCTTTCATAAAGACAGGAGCATTCACATTTCTTCTAAATCTTCTTGAATTGTTATATCTAAAATGAAAGTGTATGTACCTTAACAATGACAATTATAGTTGACTTACTGTTTATCACAGTTAGAGCTATTTGAAGATTCAGGTGATTCTTGGCTTCTGTATGTATATGACTGTGAATCAGAAGAATTTCCAGCCTCATTATCATCTATAAAAATATATTAAAATTTTGTATTATTTATATTATATAATATGCATAAGCAATTTTTACCAAAATACCAATCAGGAAGTGGAGGTGGGGGTGGTGCATTATCATCCTCATAGCGTCTATATATTTCCCTAATATAATCTTCCTTATAAATTCCAGGGGGTCTAAAAATTCATGATGCCATCACATTTCCCTGTACTTTGTTTTAATGTTTTTTTCGTAAATATTTGTACATGTTGCTTACCGCACATTAGCAAACATTTCCAGAGCAAGTTCTACTCCTAGATCCATTTTTTCTACCAAGTAAGATACTATTAAAAAACCAGTTCTATTGAATCCATGAGTGCAATGAACTGCAATACATTCTAAAGGCTTTTGTAATATAAAGTTGTGAACCATTTTTATAAAGAAAGCAGTCTGCTCTTCAGAAGGTGTTTCACCATGACCACGACACTGCATTTTTAAATATCTGCAATCATGTTCTTCTACTTCTTGTTTATTGTAAAACCTCTTTGTGTTTGTTAAGTCTATCCATAAACCTATTTTTATCTACAAATGGCATATAATAACTAAAGTAATGTGTAATACATTATGTTAAATGTACCCTTCTTGCTCTACAAAGATCGAACAACATCTTAGGTGGGAATCTGCACTCTGCTGGAACTTGATCATCATACCTGCTACTTAAGGGAGTTTTAAAAGCTATAAATTTATTAACAATTAAATCAGATGCTTTCCGAGGACAATGAAGCCATCTGTTTGGTATTATTCCCGCTCCAGAACCGTCTTTATACTTGCTCATTTTTAATTCAGAACTTCAGAACTTCCACGATTAAAATGGTTTTATTAATGCACTACGTATGTCGTCGAAAAATCATGAACACTAGATTCGGAGGACTTTGGATTTTTAAAAGAAATCAAAAATTTTCCGCTGAATGTAAACAGACTTCTACTAAACTTTTTTCGCACTTATAGTTAGCATCTGCCACAAAAGTTAACCAAACGTGTATTTATTTTCTTCCATTTCTTGACGATTGTCTGTCATCCATAGATATCTGACATCTTTCAGATTCGGGAGATTCGTTAATCAGTTTAATCAAATACGCCATCTGACGGATCAATAAAATATCGCAGCTAATAAATAATTAAAAATTAATTAAAATTAATAAAATGCTGTTCCGTATTTCATAATTAAAAATAATCAAAATTCATGAACTATAATCAGAGGGATTATCCATTATTATTGATCAATATTTATCAGTGCCTATTGTGTCACTTGATTGTCATAAATTGTCAACAGTTGCTGTCAGTTGTTGTCAAGGTGTATTGTAAGTAAACATATTGATTGTACTTTGCAGGTGAAGAGCATAATGTATTATTAAATGATTTACAGAAATAATTATAGTAAAAGTGATAATTTATCCTAAAAATTTGTTCCAGAGAAATTATTTCATAGCATTTCTTTTAAAATGTCACAAACTGTCCCGTTAATATTACAAGATGATTGTGAACAAGGAGGAAAGAACTTTGACGAATCCATTGAAAATGACTTTTCGTATCGTAATAATGTTCTTCAAGCAAGTAAAAATATTCGACTTGCTTTTATTAGAAAAGTGTATGGGATTCTAAGCGTTCAACTTTTATTAACTGTTATAATTGCAGCAGTGTGTATGTTCACACCTCAAATTACTGAATTCGTTCAAAAAAAGTAGTAAAAAAATATTTTTAGTAACTATTGTACCCGAATTGGTTTTTATTTTAGTGACTGGATGTTAATGATATCTCTTTTTGGAAGTATGGGAATTCTTATAGCTTTATTCATTAAACGTAAAGATACACCAGCAAACTTTATTTTACTCACTGCTTTCGTAAGTATTTATGGCATATAGGTACCTTTTCATATTGTAATTTGTTTTTGTAATATTTTAGACAGTTATGCAAGCATATACAGTTGGTGTTATTGTCTCCTTTTACCCCAAAATGGTTGTTCTACAGGCATTATTATTGACATTTATTGTTCTTGGTGCATTAACAACATATACATTCCAATCCAAGCGTGATTTTTCATGTCTACATTCATGGTAATTAAAAAATTGTCATGAATTTAATAGAGTCTCCATTTTATAGCATATAAATGTTGCACACTACAAATATGAATATGTCTGTTTTTGTTTTAAGCCTTTTTGCTGGTCTTTGTATCCTTATACTTGGTGGTTTTCTTCAAATATTTTTCCAATCTAGTTTGATGGAATTTGTAATTGGAATTGGGGGTGCAGCGCTATTTTGTTTATTTATTATTTATGACACTCAACTATTGATGCAGGTATTATCACCTGAGGAGTACATTTTAGCAACGATTAATTTATACATGGATATAATTAATTTGTTTTTATATATTCTTCGTATTTTACAAGAATTAAATCGTCAATAAATCAGTAGACAAATTGATTTAATGTTTTATTAAAACCATTACCAATTGTGATGAAACAATTATTAAAAAAATATATGTTTATGAATTGTATTATTTAATGTAAAGAATATATTGTTGATGTATAGATTAGTATTGTATTGCAAATAGAACTGTTATATTCAATAAAGGTATTATTCATGTCCAGTGTTGTTTTATAAACTTTGTTTACTTTTTTCTAAACTTTAGGACAAAATGAATTATTTAATTCAAAGCTAAAGTAATAGTTTTATTATTAAATACTTTACTACTATTATCGCGTTTTTGGGGAAGATATTGAATTTCCTGCATGTTAAGTAATAAATTTTATGGCTTTCAATAAACCGACTGTCTTATCTGCAAAATAATATAACAAAAATGTAAACAATGTAGTTAATGAACAGAAGAATAAGGAATGATAGTTGCAACATGATTTATCATTTTTATTAATTTTTAAGATTGTTAATTTAGTATGAAGTAGTTTACCGGGAAAATGAAATACCTGTCGTCTATAATCTTTTTAAAATATCAAAACTGAACTATTTTGAATAAAGTTTTAATGTTGCGCTGCTTTTTTTAATATGCTATATTTTGAATTTTGAACTGATTCATTCGACTCTTTGTGGATATACTTAAAATTATATAAACACATCAATCTAGACGCGCTACAGGGAGGGGCTAGGGGTTCTGAGATCATTAACCCCCTCACAAGAATTAAAAAGTTATACTAAATATAAGATTTTTGTAGCTTTGCTAATCAGATAAAAGTTAATCATACTAATAAATACATTTTCAACTAACTACATAATTATTTGAAAAAAGAGATATTTATTCAATTATGTGCAACTTATTTAGGACATTTAACAATTATATAACATAGGAAACGGGGCAATTTATTACATGCATATATTAATTATTTTAATTAAGAGAAAAGTAGTATATCAACTTCAGTATATCAAACAAAAACGGGCAAAGAAGGGTTTAATGCAACGTTAGGAAGATTATTAAAATATACTGCCACCCCGGGATCTGTTAATTAACCTCCTAAGTCGATATTAAAACAGTTTAGCTGTTCAGCAATTAAAAGATGTTAATCGAGTTATGAGTCGCTAAATTTATTAATTTTTGACAGAAAACAGTTCGCACGTAGCTTTACAACCTATATTTACATTATTTTTATCACTATGTATAAGTCATATTAGAATATATCTATACAGCATTTAATTAATTTCTACAGTTTGTTTTGGGTGCTAAAGATTTCTTTTTTATTTTACAATATCTTTAAGATTTTATATCTTTGAATTTACTGTTAGATTTATTTATAATTTTAGTTTTAAGTTACTTCATCATTGACCGCAGCCAATCATTACTGTAATCATCTACTTTACATTTATGATGCTGTAATCCTATTTTTGGGAAAGGGCAAGCACACTGCTCCCGCACTACCTCTGCAAGACAGATTTCGCTGCCCAAAAACTAGACTGAGATCATTAATGAGTTAGATAACTGTACAACCGCAGCCTACAGTCCTCATTGAACTGCAGCGCCCTAAAACCTCAGCCCCTAATATTAATAATGACTGTGTCACCGCAGCTAACAGTCTAGGTAGCGTCCCTGTATAGGATTTCATTAATTACTTTTGAATCAATATAAATAATCAATTAGCATCATTTCACAAGTTAATCAGTTAAATAATTATTAAAAATGAAAATGCTTGAAATACTCAGTGAACAACTCACCTTTTTTTTTATATTATAAATAAAAACATGTTTCGATCGACGCGAGTTCGAACGTGAATTTCTTTACAGTAACAATGATACCATTGTGAACTATATTTAGTTGGGGATTCCTAAATAGGACAATCTCATTCATTAAATTATTATTCTGTGTGTGACAATTGAGTTTTTCGGGTGTGCCGTTGTTATATTTTTATTGTTCAAGTGTGTTATTCCAAATATAGGAAATTATTGGATTCAGGTGAGTTGTTCACTGAGTATTTCAAGCATTTTCATTTTTAATAATTATTTAACTGAATGATGCTAATTGATAATTTATATTGATTCAAAAGTAATTAATAAAATTATATACAGGGACGCTACCTAGACTGTTAGCTGCGGTGACACAGTCATTATTAATATTAGGGGCTGAGGTTTTAGGGCGCTGCAGTTCAATGAGGACTGTAGGCTGCGGTTGTACTAACTCATTAATGATCTCAGTCCAGTTTTTGGGCAGGGAAATCTGTCTTGCAGAGGTAGTGCGGGAGCAGGGTGCTTGCCCTTTCCCAATAGTAGGTTTACAGCATCATAAATGTAAAGTAGATGATTAAAGTAATGATTGGCTGCAGTCAATGTATTTCTTTCATACTTATTTATATTGCAATAAGGCCTTATTTAGAGTTCGATGCATAATAAAAGCTAAGTAAAAGCATGCTTGAGTGCTCACACATATTTCTTTTTATATTTTGATAAAGGTGCTGAAAAATAAAAGGGATATCTAGCGAGTGATCATCATAGTGATTGACATCTATTGATTGAGTAAGTGAATATTTGTTATTTAAAAATTCAAGTGAGTGTTACATTGTTCAATTTATGTTTGTTGGATTATCATCAACTTATATTATTGTTGCGCTCGGTTTTTCACATCCTAACAGGAGATTACAAATTCATTGGATTTTCTCTGTAAAGAAACTATTTTTATTTTTAAATATGATGGAATGAATAAAAGGGTTCATAAAATTATTTATAACAAGTGGAACGCATTAACTGCAAGCAATAAACTGTAAGTCGGCGGCTGTCAGTAATGGATTCTCGCAAGTTTATTTGTGCCGCTAGAATTGAAACCTATATTTCATTGGTGCCGATAAAAACAAATGGCAACTCACTTATGAGAAAATTGACATAAGCGCGGGGAAGCAATAACAGTATCCCCCGTGGAGCTCCGACGGCATCCAGTCGCGCCGCCTTACAAAAACAAAGTATTCTCATAACCCTATTACGGACATGGACCAATCTTAACAACGTAAAAACATGAAAACTGCATTATTACTTTGAATTAGTGGAAAATTTATCGTGGGATTCGAAAACAATAAATGTCCACACGCCTTATATCAATATATATTTAATTAAAAAATTGAAAGAAAGTGAAGAATAGGGCAGTGCGCTTTTCCCATGTAAGCCCAACTTCAAAGTGAAATTTCTGTAATGAATTGTCAGTTTTCTATAATTTATTTTATATTCTTTTTTTATTATAATTATTAATAAAATTCTCCTGTTGGGCTGTTCTTCATTCATGCTCTATTCTTCTAGCATCTCACCAGCTGCCTTTCACTCATCCTTTAGTTAGAAGTTCTAATAGTTAGGTAATTCTTCAAACGAGCTAGCTACACCGATTTGCTTTACAAACTTATGTACGCTAGCACCATAGATATAAGTACGTTATTATATAGTGAAGTAGTGTTGTTCTAACTCCGCCTGCGGTAAGTGTTGAGTGGATTGAATAACTCAGCAATTACCGTTGCCGGTCCCAAGCCCGGATAAAGGAGGAGGGTTCCTAATAATGGTTTGAGACCATCTTGAGGGTAAAACAAGAGAACGAAAAATCCCAAATATAATATGATTAATGATATAGATATACTATAAGGGCTATTCATAACCAATATGCAACGAGTGATGAAAAATAATATACCTAGGTACTTTAATTAAATTTAATTCACATATTATAAACATTTGGTATCACAGGTAACATCTGCCCTGCTGTATTATTTTTGAATTCCTCGTTAAAATAAAAGTAACAAATTTGCGAACAAAAGTAGGTAAAATTGTCCGTTTTTGCCTCTACTTTATGGAAATTCATGACAATGAAAGGTAAAACAAACAAAATAATTTCTGCTGTATATTCTAAATTCTTAACAATTGTTTCACCCTACAAGGGCATCTTCAGAGGACATACTAATATGCTACCACTTACAAGTTGACTTATATAATATGTTACATTACTAGTGAAATGGGTGTGGGGTGTATTTCCACTAATTTATTGACAATTATGGATTCATACACATTTTCGATTTCATTTAATTATGTATAACATTATTTAGTATGTCTTCTGAAGGTGCCCTAGTAGGGTGAAGCAATTGTTAGGAAGTTAAAATGTACAGTGGAAATTATTTTGTTTGTTTTACCTTTCAAAGTAAAATTATTTTTAAAAATTGAGGTAAATAATCAAATTCTTTTTGTTGGATTAGAAAATAGAGCATTACTTATTACAGCACTTTTGGTATTTTCTGTTTTTTTTTGTATTCTATGCAAAAATAACAAATAAAAATTATCTTACTTTAATTACATTAATACATCATTAAAATAATTAATATCTATCTAATATTTCCCAATTATTATTTTTTACAATACTAACTTAAACAAAATAGTTTAGCAATGATTTCACAGGATAAAGGAAAGTTTTCACTTCAAAATTTCTAATAAAAATGACTTTCAATTATTTTTTACTATACAATTTTATTAGAACTTAAGAAGACTTACTGTTAGCAATTTCCACCGTTGCTTGTATTATTACTAATTAAATTAGCATTTCGGGTAGAAAAATTAGCGCACCCGCTTTTAATAAATGTACAACAGTAGGTTCGGGGAGTATGACTCGCGAAAATTAAAACTATTTATCATCTTTTTTAGTAATTATCCGGTGAATAGCGTGAGTAAGAGTGGCGGTAGGTGTAACGTTTGTTTTAATATCCTGAATGTTGACTGCGCCGTACGGTGCGAACGAAGCGTTTCAAACGCTGCGGGCTTTCTTAATTTGTTGGCGAACTTGCACTAATTGTCGAGCAACCGGAATTTATGAAACGGTCTCCGAGATTTAAAGTACATCGTCACAAGAACAAAGAGTAATTATTAAGAAGACTGCAAAATATTTCTGTTTAAACTATAACGTTGAAAATACCTGAAAGTCAGGTATACGTAGTCTTTCCGAGGGAGTCCAAATATTCAGTGGTTCTATCAAAAACTATTAGCTTGTGTTGGTAGCAGAGACGTGATTATAATATGGACCGAGCGTAAGCAATATTCTCTGTACTAGAAAATGATGTACTTTGGATATGCAATCAACAATGCACATTCAGGGACACATTTAAGTTTCCCATGCACTAAACGGAAATTTACGGACTTTAAAGATTGAAAATCATTTACAATAGCATTTAACATACAAACCAAATATATTGAAAACATAATTAAACTTCTTTAAAAAAAGAATAATACTGTTGTTTACAACAATATATGTGCTATAAGTGAAAATAAAGTTAATTAGTAATGCAAGTAGAAGTTGATAAAAAAGATGTGATGACTGTGATTAAAATGATGTATATTAGCGGTACTACCACTACTATTTACATGTATTTTACAAAGTCTGATTTTATGGTTTACATAATAGTTGGTAATATTGAATTTAATAAAATATGTTTCGTAATTTTTTGTTAATAAAAAAATCTAAGGTATGTGAAGTCGTTCATTATGTGTACTCTGTTGGGAAAGTTAGAAAAATAGTTATAATCACGTCTCTGGTTGGTAGTAAATAAAACAAAACAATTTTAAGTAAATTAAATAATTAAATGAATATACAAACACCCAGGGTCCAGGACAAATAAATCGTACGTAGTAAAAGAATTATATTAATCAACTAAACTTGGATATACCAGTTCCCAAATATTCCACCTACTGGGTGTGATTATTTTTCATCAAAATAATAGATCTTTAAAAAATAATAAGATATAAATAACCATTTATATTTTTACTTATTTTCTTACCTTATTTTATTATTACATTTCTCAAATTTTATTGATATCTATATAAAAATGGTTTGTGAAAACAGTATACCTAGATGTTGTTATAAAACGTAAAATGTGAAAATCTGCATCTGTTCGTGATTCTTTTTTACCAAATGTTGGTTTATAATACTTTACAAAATAGATATCCCAGCCGTGATGAATGAAAATTTTTGTAATTAGGTACGTTTATATGGGTATTTAGAGTTTGTTAAGATTTTTCTTACAACATTAAATTTAGTCGATGTTAGTGTATCTAAGGCTATGATCACTTATTGTTAATATATATAATAAATAATAGACAACTACATTGAAACTTGATACAAACGAAACACTCAAAATTGATAATAATTATTATCCTTTTAAAAAGCTTGTCGCTTTGTCACAACGAAATGTAATGAAATAATTCTTTCAATGGAATTGTGTCGGTGATTGTAATTAAAGACGAATTACTGCCCCTATAATGTCGTAAATCTTTCTCTTTATTGATTGCTTTTAAAGAAAAAAGGGAATTATAGTGTACGACATATGAACGATTAACTATTAAAAGATGGACACCCGTCGAGATAGACTTTTATTCGTTTACAGTACAACATTTCTCGAAGGTATTAAATTAGTAAGCTGGTAAATACCTACACAATGGTATTGTTACATTACATAAGTGTAGGTATATATCTAGACGCACAATCTGAGACGATGAAGTCTCATTTAATTACTTAATAGTTTTACACAATCTAAATGACAAATCGTAATGATGCTACAACGTTAAAAAATATTTTTCAAACCTAAAACTTTCGATAGTGCATCGTTTGTTTATGAATTAGCTTCAATAATAAAATATCCATGTAGAAATATGAATATATA
Source organism: Agrilus biguttatus (assembly GCA_963921985.1). Taxonomy (NCBI): domain Eukaryota; kingdom Metazoa; phylum Arthropoda; class Insecta; order Coleoptera; family Buprestidae; genus Agrilus; species Agrilus biguttatus. Next base: position 35,890,614 of record OY998117.1, read on the forward strand.
ATGTTTCACTAAATATTGTTTCGATCGATAATGATCATTCTCAAGAGTAACTTCTACTAAACCTTATCACTATTGCCTACTTGTTTATAGTTACAAATTACAGAGGGAAAGTGGAAAGCTATTAGAACCTAATTTCATTCCGTGATTGACTAATAAATTACTATTAAAAAAGCTGAATATGATGGTAATTTAAATTTATTTTTACACTTCTTCTCTGTAATTTGTATATAGGTATTGAAATTTTAAATTAATAGAACACAATTTCCACTATAATCTTATTTTTCTCTACAATTGTTTCACCCTACTAATTTAGAACAAAATTTCAAAATTTTACACAAACATAATAAAAGTAAAAAATTAGACATTTTAGAAACTTTAGAAATTAAAAAACAGATTAAAAATAACACAAGAATTCATAAAGAAATTGAAAATATCCACAATTCAATAATTTTAGACAAAATAGTAGAAATTTCTCCCCATCCTTTAGACTAAGATAGTAGTAATACATATAAGGCAAAAATTGTAACATTCGATGTAAATACTTCACCCTAGTAGGGTGAAACAATTGTAGAGAAAAATAAAATTATAGTGGAAATTGTGTTTTATTAATTTAAAATTTCAATATGTATTTAAATTTCCATGAAGTAGAGGCTGATACAATTAATTATTTGTATATAAGTATAAATGAGTTGGCATTTGGTGATAAAATTTAGTTTAAGTTACTCTTGAGAATGATCGTTATCGATCGAAACAATATAGTCCAGTTTCCGATATAAAAATCCCATCTAAGACAAGCACGTCTGTGATAACAAAATTTATTATCTACAAGTGATTATGCTGAACTGTAATGTTAATGTATGCTTTGCTCTTACGTGAATCGCTGAACATGTACATTTGCATAAAAAATAAGTCATTTCAAATATTCATCGCAAAATCCAACTATAATAAACAAATATGTAGTCATATACGTATCCAGAATTTCAAAATTAAAAGCTCTCATTATTTATTGTTACATTGTTAGTCACTAGGGACATCATCTTTCAAAAGTTCGTTATAACCGAACATGTACTATTATATTCTACCTTGATTTATACAAGCGCTCGTTATAGACGATTCGTTATAGCCATTCAAAATTCACTTACAGCGAATAATCTTAGTGTTGTTTTGTTAGGTAATTAGAAACGTGGCTATATTAAGAGTTTAGTGTGGCTATAATGTTTGTTAGTTTTTAAGTTGGAAAATTATTGTTTTAGATCGATTTACGTATGCGGAAATATGGTAGATGGTTTAATGAACGATATGGCAGTTGTCTAAACACGTAAATAGCTGTTTTTGATCTATATTTTCCTACTTGGTTAGATAATAAAACGGAAGTGATTTTTCAAAACTTTCCTTCATTATCTCGGCACACTTGTTTACAATTAAATGAAAAAATAAAAATTAATTCACATTATCGGAAGGATAAATTAATAGAAATATTTTTTTTCGGTCTGTAGGTTGAGTAGTTATAACCAGCTAATAATAACACGGTGACTGAAGCGAATTATTATTTCTTGGAAGTGGTTTGAAATCCCTACAAGCTGAAAATAAAAGGGCGTGGGGTGGACGTCACGCTCACCTGACGTTGAATTTCAATGACAATAGGTCTTGATTGGGGGTGGATCTCTGTCGTTTACCAAAAACAGTTTTCAGTGCGTGTATGAATCGTTCCCTCAGTTGACGGGACAACCATTCGCCCATTCTCGGATTCTTCCCCTACCAACTATTTATTTCTTATCTGTGGCCCGATCGCAGAGATGCCTGATATATTTTAGAAATATAACAACAAAGGCACAAAGGCGTTTGTCATATTTTTTACGGTTTTCATATTTCAAAAGGCGAACAACTTTGTCGTTCAGGTGTTTTGAATAATTTTGAATTTTATTACGGTGATGGTTGTGTCCTCTTTTTCTTTTTTTGTTTTCGACCAAGCGAACGAATCATAAATAATCGGTCGGGATGACTTAGTCGTTGTTTTAATCGAGGCGCACACATTCTTTTAACTTTTGGGTTTGGACGAGTTAGGTATAAATACATTAATATAGCGGAAAATAAAATAAACCAACGTGGGTTGAGGATAAAATGTGTGGAACGACAAAAGGGGCGCCATCGTATGTCCATATAACGAGCGAAAGAGTTATCGTGAAACTGTCACAACACCAAGACCATAATATAAGTTAATTATAAAAAGATACTTGGTATTCTTTCACTATTTTTATTTAAAAAACTCTAACATGTTTCGGCTATGAAGCCATTATCAAAGAGTTAAATACAGATAATAACTAAATATAATAAGGATGAAATTCTTTTAAATACGTATACCGCTTACTAGGTGGTAGGTAGGAGGTAATATTATTTATTTTGTGTTATACCTGCGACTGATTTTAATAAGGGGGAAACCCCAAAATCTATTTGGTCGTTCAATAACATTTTATTATTATTGTGTGCTCTGGTAATTTCTAATATTTCTAGCAGATCAAGTCTTTTACTTTTATTTTGAATGTGTAATAATTTATAATTGTCAGTTTCCAATGTATGTTTATGTTTTACAAAATGGTTTACAAGGGTGGTATCTTTTGAATAATGAATTATTGATTTTTGATGTTCGGCTAAACGATTTTTAATTGAACGACCAGTTTGACTCAAATATACAGCATTACAGTCATTGCACTTGATTTCATATACCCCGCTTTTTTCTATGTTTTCTTGTCTTTCTTTGTTATTTACCAATAGAGAGCTCAAATTCTTTTTATTAACTACTATTGGAGTAATATTATATTTTTGTAATTTATTTGTAATTTTTGAACTTATTTGTGGTAAGTAAAAATGACAAGAAATTTTGTTTTATTAATACCAAATGTGCACACTACGGGCTATTTAGTAACTAATTGGTACATTAAACATAAGCACAAAAATTTAGCATAAAATTGTAGGTACAACAATAAAGAACGCTCACACCCAGTTACCATCAGAAAAGCGAAATATAGGGCTCCCGATGCCATCTATTGTAATATTGGAAAGCCTTTACGAAAAGCCGCTGATTTAAAATTAGATTCTTCTGTGTTTCATCCGGATAGCTCTTCCTCACAAAATTTTTAGACACAAAGGTAGATCCACAGGAGAGGCGATCGCCGCCACCAAGAACTGCATGCAGCTTCCAAACTCATGCTAAATTCAAAAACCCAAGTAATTTAGACCTCTCAACCCTATAACTAAAGTATTCTAAACCTAAACCACAAGTCCATAACATGAATTTTTTAAACACCATCACTAGAGGGCAGCTAGCCAACGCTCTAAAACACTTTATGTTACCGCGTGGTAATTTATTTAAATATCAATTAAATATTTAATAGCTTTGACTTGCTGCCCCTCTGGGTTATAGTGTTTAAAAGGTTTACGTTAAAGTGTCATCGGGTTTAAATAGTTTAGGTTTTGGGTTTATGGGGGTATTTATATACAAGAATATATTAAATAAAATAACGACGAAAAAATCGTTTTGTTTCAACTGTTTATTATAAGAAACTCTTACAATTATTTCGATCAACAGATCATTATCAAAGAAACAGTTTGAAGTAGAAATGCTAAGATTAGAAGATATTACACGAGTATATATACCTAATCTACCTTACGACTACCTGATGTGGAAAAACCTCTACTAAACTATAATGACGACAACAACAAGGGTGTATTGTGCTAATATATTTCGGTTTGATTATTTGCTAAGTTATCTTTCTTATTCTTCAAGGCCTTTTGAATTTCTAAATTTTTTAAAAGATTAAGCAATCTGCCTTTGTTTTGAAAATGTAGTACCTTGGTGTTGTCTTCATCTAATACATGACTATGAGAAATGCAATATTCAGAGAAACCCGTACGGCTAATTTGTTTTTTGTGGAATGTTCATGCTCCCGAACGCGGCTTTTTATGGCTCTCCCGGACTGACCAATAGATGTGGCATTACAATTTTTACAGAATAGTTTACAAATCTCACTTTTTGCAAATGTATCTACTCTTTCTTTATTATTGACTAACAGATTCCCTAAATTGACTTTGTTGACCTTAATAATGTTACAATCAGGGTTTGATTTTTTCAATTGATTTTCAATTATGGAGCTACAGATTTGGATGTAATTTAAGATACAAAAAGAAGGTTCTTCTGAGACATTTTTGTAAAGAAAATTTCGGGTTTTAATTTTGATTTTCTTATTTAATAATTTAGTGATTCGATTGCGATCATAACCATTATTATGTGCGATCTGTTTTATGATGGCTAATTCTTTATTAAAATCATTTTCAGTTAAAGGAATGCTAAGCAGTCTTTGGATAAAACAATAAAATGAAGCAAGTTTGATTTTAAGAGATTGATTTGACTTTGCATGAATGACAGTATCTGTTCTATCTTTTTTAAAAATTTTAAAGTTAAATTTATTATTTAGTTTTGAGACTGATATAGGTATCTAAGAAGTTTAATAAAACACAATTTTTCTCAATTTCCGTTTTAAAAACAATTGTAAGTTTGTTATAATAAACAGTTGAAACAAAACGATTTTTTCGTCGTTATTTTATGTTTCATCAAGACTGCACCATGAACAGCCTTTCTTATATTAAGAATATATTATTTTTATCATTCAATCTACGTAGTTTACTTCTGCCGTTATATCCGGACCTAAAAATTAGTAAATGATCAAATTTACGTCGTTAAAACCGTGCTAGTGGCTATAAGAGAAGGTGCTAAATACGGAAATTAAATTCGCTTTATTAGTAGATATATGCAAATACATATTCTTTACATGCAAAAATTTGATACGATTTTCAGTTTTAATAATACGAAGCTTTTGAGCGCTTAAGAATTAGACGATCGATCGGACTTTATTTACATAATACCTGAGCATGATTCCATACAAACTTTGAAGCAACAATGAAAAATAATTGAAAGCATGATTTGCTCGAACGCGCGCACGGCTAACGCTGCCACTTTGACAATACAAATCGAAAAGTCACGACTTAAATAATGGCAGTGAACCGCGATCCTGGACCGATAAAACCAACTATTTTTATATATGTACGACGTATTTGTACCTATGTATTCAATACATCAGTCGAATAGTTTGGCTTCCCAGAAACCTTACTCCTATTGCTGTAGACGTACTGTAATTAAAATTTGGACTCGATTGTTTTCGTACTTCCATAAAACAAAAAAGAGAATTATTTGCAAAACTCTTTTTAATACACTTCTATTCATCCATGTATTTCCCATTTATAGAAAAATTTAACATAATAATAAAATAACAATAAAATTAAATAAAATAAGTGTATATATTACATATAACAGGCGGGTTGAAAAGTTCGTAGACTGGCCCATAGATGGCGCTACTAGTATCAAATCCATATACTTTTAGCCCTAACCTTCTAAAGACGCGTGTATAAATTTGACAGCTGTTGCACCATTGGTATCTGAGTTATGGCATTTTTAGTGAAAGAACTATTGTTACTTTGAAAAAATTGATAAAAAGGAATTTCGTGTGTTTGATGATTGCTTTTTGACGAAAAAAAAAATACTGTTGAAACCAAGGCTTGGCTTGATAAACATTATTCCTACTTTGCACCAGAAAAACCAACCGTAGAAAAGTGGTTTGCTAAATTTAAATGAGGCCAAATGAGTACCGAGGACGATGCACGCAGTGGATGCTCCAAAGAGGCTGTTACCGACGAAAACATCAAAAAAGTCCACAAAATAATTTTTGATAACAGTAAAGTGAAGTTGATTGAGATAGCTGAGACCCGACCCTAAAGATATCAAAGGAACGTGTTGATGATATCGTGAATGAATATTTGAATATGCGAAAGCTCTGTACAAACAAAGTGGGTGCCGCGCGAGTTCACAATCGACCAAAAATAACAACGGATCGATGATTCTAAGCAGTGTTTGGAGCTGTTCAATCGTAATAAATCCGAATTTTTGCGTCGATATGTGATGATGAATGAAAAATGGCTCCATCATTTCACACTGTCCAATCGACTCCAATGTGTGGAAAGACGCAAAAGTCGGCTGGCAAGGAAGCTTATGGCATCAGTATTCTGGGATGCTCATTGTATAATATTCATTGACCATCTTAAAAAGGGGAAAACTATAAACAGCGACTATTAGGTACGTAGCGTTATTGGAGCGTTTAAAAGACGCAATCGCGGAAAAGCGGCCTCATTTAAAGAAATAGAAAGTGCTGTTTCATCAGGACAATGCATCGTGACAGAAATCAATTAAATCGATGGCAAAATTCCATGAATTAGGCTTCGAATTTCTTCCGCATCTACCGTACTCTCCAGATCTGGCCCCCAGCAACTTTTTTCTGTTCTCAGATCTCGAGAGGATGCTCGCTGGACAGAAATTTCGCGCCGATGAAGAGGTAATCGCCGAAACTGAAGCCTAACATATTTTGAGGTTAACGCAAATCTTATTATAAAAATGGTATCGAAAAATTGTATGACCGCTATAATCGTTGTATCACCCTCGAAGGGAACTATATTGAATAATAAAATCAAATTTTATCAAAAAATGTATTTTTTCTATGCTAGCCTACGAACTTTTCAGCCCGCCTGTTACGTATCGAATGTAATACACCGGAACGTGTAAATTCCGTCCTGTGACATTAGCATTTCACTGTAAATTCCGTCCGTTTTTTGTAATGTTGACGATAATTTACGTTAAGTTAGGTTAGGGTATACTTGTTTAAAATAACTATAAATGCTTAAAAATAACTTGCATCCCTTAATTTCAAAAATAGTCAAACAGGTAAATCCAGTTACATTTACGTATCTAGTGTAGGTATATGTATATCAACCGGAATTTACGTGTGGCAATAAAAATATACAACTCAATAAATACATTATTTGATTTGTCGCCAACAACATATCATCGAAATAATTTTCATTTTGTTGATTTTTCAATTTTATATATCGAATTATATATTAATATAATAATTATATATTCGAAATATCGAATAGAAAAACAAAAAAACATACGCTATTGTACTTAAAATATTTGTATGAAATCATAAAAAGTTACTGGCTCTTAAAAAATATATAATATTAATTAAGTTTAATTACATTAATAATAAATACGGGTAAATGCAATAAAATTTAAAATTTATTAATCACTTTCATTTTAATTGTTTATCAAATTTACAGTAACGTACATACATAAAAAAGATAAAAGGCCTTATCCAGAGGTGGTCAGTATTAACAAATCTTTTCTTATTATTGTGAAACGAAGTGTAGTTACAAAGAAACAAACGCTTTTGTTTTACGATAAGAAAAAGAAACGTATTCTGTAGGTGCAATGTTTATTTTTAATGAAACAAGTTCTTGCTTTGATTTCGATTTCCTATTCTAAAAACAAGAAAGAATTAGACTTTTGTCTAATTGTTTGCTTTCATTCAGTTCAGATCAGGTATAAGGTGTGTCTGATTTGAAATAAACTGTTGTTGGATGAAAGGAAATTTTGACCCAGTTTAGAAAGGCAACCGTTTATGTATTCTTTTATTTCTATTAAAACCGAAGATTGAGCTAAATGTTTTTTTTTTAAGCGAACAACAAACCAAGACTGTGTTTTAAAGTGTATTGTTCTTCTATATATATACAAATGTTTCTTACGATTGCTAATTTTATATATTATGAAGTCATGTTATTGGCTTTGTTGAGTTAAATGTCAGGATACATTGATTAAAATAGGCACCTTCTCGAAACACTTTAAGATACATAGAATCTTATTTTATAGTTTAGATAATTGACTTTTGAATGAGTTTAGATATTTGTAGTAATGGGTCGGTGTACTCATGGATGTCGGCTTACTGTCAATTCTACATTTCACACCTACCTACAGGAAATTTTTCATAATATTTTTTTAAATAACCCGATTGATCATTATGTGACTAATAGTTAGGGTATCGGCGATTCTTCTGGATTCATTTTTCTGTTATATAACTTTTATTGGAACGCGTCCTACCAAGTAGGCACAACGAACCGAAAGCCATATCCCACGACCGGTTTCGATCTATCGGTTCTCATCAGGTGGACGCTGACAGAAAGGCCTTTACAAGCTATATTATAAATATAAATATGGAATCAACAGAAACTACTCCGAGGGCTAATAACCCTACCGGCATTGAATTACACTGTTGATTCCGATGTATTCTTAGACGAAGATATAACATATTCAAAATAGAAGGAATTAAAACCCTTATTCGTCTAAATATTAAGATCAAAGATCTCACATTTAGAACGCGTCCTATGTTATATCTTCGTCTAAGAATACATCGGAATCAACAGCATAATTCAATGCTAGTAGGGGTATTAGCCCTCGGAGTAGTTGTTTCTGTTGATTCCATATTTATATTTATATTTTTAATGTTTTTTATTTATCTAATAAATTCCCTGGCCTTTCTTCGAAATTTCCCTGTGTGAAATTAAAACTTCTTGACTTTTTTTAAAATGTACATTTCTTATAAGTATATCGTAGTAGGTAGAATATATTCATTTGTGTATTAGTTTTTGGAAGACACTATCCTCGTATTTTATAATTTTATTGCTGGCTATCATTTACATAAATTATACTTAAAAAACGAAATAAAATATTTCAAATTTCAGTTATTTTGAATTTCTGTTTGGCCCGTCTAATTTAAGGGTTTGACATCTCCATGCTGAGTTTCCTTACCTTTACCTCTTTCTATCACACAGGCATTCAAAAAGGAAAACTTATTAAGGGATGATAAATCATTAATATATTTGAGCGAACACATTTTCTACGAAGGTTTATAAATTGCGCATACATTAATGCGGTTATTAAAGAAACGTATTTTAATTTGTGGTTAAAACGTCCAGCCCCCTCGAATTATTTTAATAGGCACCCCGGACAGCTAAAGCAACAAAACAAACCTTCTACCCATGTATAATACACGTAAATAAAAATCCAGTTAGCCGTTCGTTCGGCTACCCATAATTCCCAATCTTAATCGCAACCTAACACAGTAATGTCCTTATTAAATTTTATGGAATTGTAACTTTTCTACTGCGTTTTTTCTTTTAATGAGGACAAATTTATATGGAACTGTTGGAAGCTTAGTTTATTCCGACCGTTTTTACGTACAACTGCAGTTCGTATATTACCTTGATTACGTAGCAATAAAAATCAATAATACGAGTACTAATAATAATGGAATTTAAATGTTCGGTTACTCGGTTCAAACAGTGCAAGTACAACATCCTAATAAGTAGGTAAGTTAATAAGACTGACAAAAACAATTGCGGTATGAAACATAAATTGCCGAGCTTCTGTTTAAGCGTATAATGGAAATAAAGACCAAAATGCGAAAAGGATATGTATGTGCGTATTTTTTTATTGAATATATTATTATAGAGTTGCAATTGAACTGATTTTAAATTAATTCCCATATTATGATGGTTGTAAAATTTAACGAACGCTCTTTCCTGTTTTCTTCACATATTTGTATGAACATGTTTTTGTGTTCTTAGTGCATTAGTTAGTTATTTCCTAGTTAAATTAATATAATAATTAACAATAAAACTTTTAAAGGTTGAAAAAATTACATGAAACGTTTTAAATGTGGTTTTCCTTAAGAATAGTTTGAGTTTCATTGTATACAAATTAGAAAAGTGATGAAAGTATTATGGTAAAAAAGTTATTTAACTATTTATTGGAAAGGATAAACTGTTAGATCCTACCCTTTAAATTTAAAAACGTTTTACAAGATAATAGAAATAACTTTACGTAAATTATCATTATAATATCTACGTTTACATTAGTTTACAATCTGACATATGTATGTTACGGGTAAAGTTAGATAAACGAGTTAACCTAGGTTTACCCGGGTAAACTACGTTATACCCAAGACTCTTGGGTAAAGTCCAAAATATATTTGGAATTGTACACGTTTCGGGTTTTACCCGGGTAAACCGCGTTTTATCCGCTTTCGCTTGGTTAAAGTTGGATGTACCATAAATGACTAACTTTACCTGTAACATACACATATTATTATATTTATCAGAATATGTATAAAAAACAAATAAGTTTCTACTTTCTTTAAAATAAGATTTTAAAAGATATCCAGTAAATTAGACTCGTCGTTTGAAGAAATTATATAAGAATAATTAGAATAAAAATATGCTCTTGAATAGTATTTTGTCGAAACTGTCAGACGTTAATCGCGATTTCAAACTGATTGTTTCTCATCAGGACGCCGTAGACAGTCCGACAGAACACCATTCAACCCACCTACTGCCTATAAGCACCGTGTAATGAATAAATACAGATGGCGTTCATTACGCTGTCTGTATTTAATTATTTAAAAAAAAGTTGTAGTGAATTGTTTCAGTGTTGTGCTCAAATGTTCTACCTTGTAAATTCGTCATTATTAACAATCAAAATTAGTGTATTAATATACCTTTTAAAATATAGCCATTTCAGGTGTTTAGTGAGATTAGATTAGGTTGGGGTAGATCAGGTTAAGTTATAAAAAAGTCAAGAATTTCTTTCAAAAACAGCGGGGCTAACTTATTTTTGAAAAGATTGTATTACTACGCCAATTATTTCATAACATAACATCATAACCTAACCTAATCTAACCTATCTCGTAATATAAATGTATACAAATATGTGGTTAGTAAAAATATTAATAAATTCTCCGAGAGATTTTAGCTATATATACATTGAATTGATTACATCACATTTTATCGGTCATTGTTTACAACGTTCGGTTCCTTTTTAATACACTTTAATACTATCGTATTTGGAAATCCATTTTTGACTTTTAACGTGACAAGACAAATGGTCTTTCGACTTTTAGGCCTTAAATAAACAGTTCCGATTTAAATCTGTGCAAACCCGCTTTTATTGTTAATCCTCGTAATCCCAATGGATAATCGGGTCTGTTTACGACGAGGGACTAAATTAAAAATTGCCCTTCGATTTGATTTAATTAAATCATTTGATGGACGTGTTTGTTGGCACTGGGCTTAAGCCTGGATTTCGTGTGTCTGAACAGGACTAGGGAGTGCCGCTGGTTCGGGATACGGCGCCTCTCAGCCTCCGATAGGGCGTAGCGTAGTCAGTGATAGATTATTGCCATATTAAAGAGTTATTGAATTTGCTCCATTCGGTGGCTAAACGTAATAAATTAAATGCGGAAGATGTAATTTATTTATTATATCCAACGAATAAAAGAAGGGAACGTAATAAGATTAAAATAACACGTGTTTAATTTAAACTATTCTGTTTTAACTTTTAATATAACAGAAATTTACTTTACCCTGTTAAATTAAGTATCTATACTTGAACTGATACTTTTTTGCATCGTGGAAGCTTTTGAATATTGTAACTCCTTATTAATAACGGTAATAAACAAGAATTGAGTTTTAAATTAGAAAAAATCTTCTAACTGGAGAATCCATATTGTGTGGCGAAATGATCATTGTGGTTAATAAACTGTTTTGTAACTTAAATTTTGTGTTTAATATTTTATTTCTATACTCTACGGTTTGTGTATTTGAAATTCAGACAGACATCAGGATTTTAGAATCCTGCTGTTGTTCCAATTGTTCTATATGATTTTCTTTAATTATGTAATATTTAACTTTGTAATGCGTATTGTAAAAATTATTTATCCTCAAGATACGAGGCATGTTTTTTAACTAAGTACCGTTTTGAAATTCTGCCGCCGCGTTCCGCGCATGCGCACTGCGTACCTACTTCTCTCATCTACGCACTGATGCCATTACAGTCTTCGCCCTTTTTTACGTTGTTTACTGAGTGTTTAAGATGCCTGCGATAATGGTGAGTCCCGCCGACTATGAAGTCCGGGCTGTTATACGATTCCTTAGTGCTAAAGGAATAAACCCGATTTATATTCATCGTAAGATTGCGCCATTTACGGACAAAACATTATGAGTGATAGAATGGTAAGGAATCTGCCCCGTGCAATCCAGAACATAAGACGTGGCAAGTTGAGCAAGGGCATCGTTTTGCTTCATGACAATGCCCGTCCGCATGTGGCTAATCGGACCAAAGATCATAGATAGATCATCCTCCGTATAGCCTTGATCTAGCGCCCAGTGACTACCATTTGTTCCTGCACTTGATGAAACATCTGAGCGGTCAGCGTCTTCAAGACGATGACGAAGTCAAAACAGTTGTGATGCAGTGGTTAACAGATAACAAGTCAGGCGGCAGAGTTCTATGAGAAAAGTACATTAAGGTACAGGATTTTATGTAAAAATAAAATGATTAAGATAACTTTGCACGTTTTTTATTAATTTCAAAACGGAGCTTACTTAAAAAACATGCCTCGTAAGTTAAAATTTTTGTATTTCAGATTTTGTTTTCAATAACGGTTAACTAGGTTTTTATTTTAATCCAATTACTATGTTCTGAACGTGTCTATTGTGTACTATAATTCTTATGAAGAAATTATTTATACAATGTTTCACGCACGCAAGCGTGGTTCTAATCAAAGCATATTTTTATTTAAAGGTCCATTTAAAAAGGCTGAGTATACTTTGCAAAATATTTGGCATAATAAATAAAAAAAAAATTTCATGTATCTTTTATTCACAACTTCATGTTAATTATTATGTGAAATAGCCAATACACGTATTACTAAATCTGCTTCCAACAAAACCACCCAAAGTCTACATTTAATTAGGACATTCGAAAGTTCTCACTACTGCTATTTAGGAAACGTATTTCTTAAAGTCGTAAATTCCTTGGAAAAGGTTAGGCCCGATTTACCACGAAAACAACCCGCTTTAATTTTAATTTCGCAAATGTTACTTGAAAGCATCCTTTTGAATACTGCAGGTAACAAACGCATATCTAGCATTCGTTGTAAGAACACCGAAATGACAAATCTTAATAAAATATATGGATGATGATAAATAAAATATAAAACGAAACGTCGTTTCGGTCTTTGTGTATACTTTTTCTTCTTTTTTTATGACCAAACACGAAACAACGGCCTCCTTTTCTTTTCAAAAGGAACAAACTATAACGTATATAATGCCTGATGGACCATTTTCGGTGTATCTCTCACATTTATTCTTTTGTGGTGATAAATTGTTTTAAACGAGCGATCATTTCTCATCTCCGAACCAAAAAAAGAGAGAGAAAGAGAGTGGAGAGGTGCAAGGGTCTCCTCTCGATTGATGGAACACAGGTGGACCGACGCGTACCATTGTTCAGAGCAAATTGTGAAAAATTAAAATTCTGTTGTCCTTTCGATTCCCACCCAAAAAGTTGATGGTCTCGCTAGACCGAAGGGCGACAACCATTTCCATCGTCCATCGAATATTTTCGAAATGATTAATCGATTCTGCAGTTGCATTTTTTCTTTTAGTTTGAAAGGTGTTTTTATTTGGAAATTCTTCATTGATCATTTCGTTGCGGGTTTTTAAATTCTAGTTTTGTTCGAATGCAACCGATGATCTTTTTATTGTTATGCCTTTTAGTGCAGGTACTATTCGAAATAATAGCAACAATATCAGGCACGTTTCTTTTGTCGTTTTGCCTTTTGCCATTACTATTACCATACTTGTAGAAACGTAGATAAGTGAAATTTGTTAAAGATTTATAAGACTGATCAGTATTAACATCCGATTTCCGATTCCGGTTAGATTATCAGTTCTAGTTTATTAAAAAATATAAAGGGACTATTGTTTTATTCAACAGTCTCGTACAACAATGTCACCTGTTAAATAAATTCCTGTGCGTTATTATCAATATTAATATAGCTTGTGCGGTAACCACATTAAAATTTATGTTAAATAACTAGTACCTGTTCCCATCTAATAGTGATCTAACGAACTGGTAAACTGTTTAAACGATGTTAATGCAATGCACTATGTAAATATTTGAATCGAAACAAATTTGTATTGAATAGGCGGTCGAACAACTGAATGTTGACACTTTCAGTTTTAAAATTCAAAATGAGATGACTTGTACTTCGCGCCTTTCAATGATTTTCTTCTGCCCGATTTAATACTCTCTGATATCAGTTTCCAGGGTTATTTACATATTTATAAGTAATAGGACGAATTTTAATGGGAAACTGATAGGTCCCTTCGTATTCACGGAATACACCATAAAAAGGCACATTTAAAAGTAAAATTGTAGTAATTAAAAAAGTGAATTACATTATTTGCTGGGTTTATTAAATAATAAAAGTTATTGTCCTTTAGACAGCATATCTGTATTTCATTTATGGATGTCTTGTCATTATTGGTCCAAGTTCATACGTGGAGTTTTTTATTAAGGGTACAACATCGTTGAATTTGTGGAAACATTAAAAAATTACAATTTCAATCAATACTAAAACATAAAGGTAGTTCAAGTTTAATTTTCCAACATCAAAACTATTGTGTTACATAAATTTAAAATATTCGCCGTTATCTTATCACTTGGTGAAACATATTACAAAATTTGAAATAAAACAACTTCGAAAACGTTCGCTGTAATTTATTAACTAAACTCTATACGTATTTCGCCTTATAAGGGCATCGTCAGGAGTATCAATTATACTAAATAATATTCTAATGTACATTTCTGTTTATAGTGGATGGTTTTAGGGGGGGGGTTACAATATCAGGGTCTAACAAGGGGTTATTTCTAAAGTCTATTTGTTCATTTGTAATAATTTTATTTGATTTGATTGCTTTTTTAATTTCAGAAATTTCATACCTGTCTAAAATGGGGCCACCTTTTAAATTATGTAACAGTTTTAAATTGCTTTTGTTTATATTATGGTTGTTATCAATAAGATAACCCCGAAGTATGTTTGTTGTATTTGACATAATTCACATGTTCATTGAATCTGGTCAAGACTTCTCTTTTGGATTTACCAATGTATACGGCCGGACAATCCGAACAGGTTTATCAGTCATCTTATTGTTGACAAGGAATTTACCCAACGTAAATTGGTTGAAATATGCTGCATTGATGTTAAATTGTTTGAGGGTATTACATAGTTTCTCACTTATATTTCCATAATATGGAATTTTTGGATACCTGTTCGGATTGTCCGGCCGTATACATTGGTAAATCCAAAAGAGAAGTCTTGACAGATTCAATGAACATGTGAATTATGTCAAATACAACAAACATACTTTGGGGTTATCTTATTGATAACAACAATAGTATAAATAAAAGCAATTTAAAACTGTTACATAATTTAAAAGGTGGCCCCATTTTAGACAGATGAAATTTTTGAAATTAAAAAAACAATCAAATCAAATAAAATTATTACAAATGACCAAATGGACTTTGGGAATAACCCCTTGTTAGACCCTGATATTGTAACCCGTCCCTAAAACCATCCACTATAAACAGAAATATATATTAGAATATTATTTAGTATAATTGATACTCCTGACGATGCCCTTATAAGGCGAAATACGTATAGAGTTTAGTTAATAAATTACAGAGAACGTTTTCGAAGTTGTTTTATTTCAAATATTGTGTTACTTTTACAAAATCCGGTGCGGCGTATTTCCTTGCCATTTGATTCTACATTTTCCAATAGATACTTTTACTATTTTGGTATTCTAATAGAATTGAAAAAGTTAACTATTCTATTATTATCTGCTGTGGATAATACATATTTCGAGATAAACTTTTTCATTAAGAGCTTCAAAGATTGATTTAGATCTCAAAACATTCATAAAAGAGCAGAATTGTAAAGATTTACTGGATAATAATATTGGTACCTAAGTGGTAAGACTTAACTACATATCTTGAAAAAATTTTGAATTGATTACTAAATGCAATCAGTGCTGTATTTACATATATCCTTGATGAATGCAGTCGCTTTCGATTCATTAGCAATCTTGGCGATTTATTTAGTTATGTTGATGCTTTTACCTACCCAGGCAGTGTGCATAAACAAATACAAAGTTAATGCGGTTTATGGCATAATGATGGCAGAATTAGCGCAAGTGGCCTGGAGAACCCCCGCAGTTGCAGACGTTTGCTTAATCAGCCGGGCCCGATCTTAGATTACAGATTTCAGGGTGTAATTGGAGCCCATTGTCCTCAAGCCGCCGTGTCCTCCGTTTTATCTCTCGTTCTCTCTCACACCCGTTATTGTCTTCTCTTGAATGTGTTCATCAGGCACGTGGCCAAAATTACGGTCCTCCACTTATAGATGTCGTCCGAAATCGGTCTATACATAGCTTCTGTTAATTCTGTCAACGATATCAACAGCAAAAGCGATTTGATTACATTTGTTCTTTTCCACTTGACTGAATATATACCGCAAACTCTCTAATAATGCTCTATTGTAGCATTTGATGATCTAAGTTCATGAAAAGAAGATCAGGAGATGTATTAAAGTTGGAGGAGAGGTTTAGATAATCATAGGAAAATATCTGCTTTTTGTAAACAAGGGAAATTTGGTCAAAATTTAGAAAATTCCCGAACAAAGTGCCTATTACAGGAATCATTCATTAAGAAGTAATGGATGTGAGAATTACACTTCGGAGCTATAATTAAAGGATTAAAGTTGATCTTGGAAGCGGTTACACCGATTTTCACAAAAGGTCAGAACCTTATCGTAAATACACATGTTTTACAAGAAAACGAACCGTATCAAAAATCAAATTTTTAATTCATGTGTCACAATGTTATGCTATGATATCATCAGATGATTTGTAGCCAGTCAGTTTTCCACTGTTTGTCCCATACCTATTTTTACCTTTTCTTAATGGTGATTTTGACAAGGAAGTTTGAGAATAATTATATTAAAAGTGCTTCATTCATAAAGTAAGTTTGATTTGGTATATATATAATATAAAGGAAAATAAAAAATTGCTGTTTAATGTTTCAAAAAGAGATTTATTGACTCTACAATTGTTTCGGCATATTATGCCTTTATCAAGAGTACTTAGAAAACAGTGCACTTGAATTGAGCACAAAAACGATCAATAAGCCTGAACTAACACAAACGGAGGTCTGAATTGAGCACAAAGATTTTCTTACCTGCATTTGTTTAAATAAACACCCGAATTGAGCACAAGCCATGTTGCCAGCTTTCTTTTAAAATATCTGTAGGGATTTGAGTTCTTTTTGAAGCAGTAGGCAGGTAAACAAGTAAATTTTCTAATGGAATGTTGTAATAAAAAACAATATTTGCTTTGAATTATTTTGTTTATTTGTTACAAGTACTTATAGGATTAATATTTCAACTTTATATTAGATACATAATATTAACTTAACTAACGATATTTTTATAAGAAATACATTTTACATAGTCGTATCTTATATTTCACCATCATTTAGTTGCTTTATTTTTTGATCAATAAAATTGATTTTTAACAGTATTTTTCGTCTTAATTTTTTTTCAACTTAGTTAGGTTAGGTTAGCGGTAGAAAAGGCAGTCCAAATAAATATCATAACCATATACCAACAGCTGTCTTTGCTTTGTAATCGACTGATAAACCAAGTTGTTGAATTTTTCTCCACCTATAAACCTTACAAACCAGTTATATTTGGTAACATTACAACGTTAATGTTGTTTTCATCATCGGTATTTTTATTTGCCGCCTGTATGATCCCTGTGCTCAATTCGAGTGTCACCCTTAGATAAAACTAAAGTTTAATAGTGCCCAAAGTCTTAAATATTATGCAAACGATAACATACCTATAAATAGCATACTATATATTATTGACGGAAAACCCTAAATTAATATATTATTCTTAAAATCTGAGTGTACATTGGTAATATTTATGTTTTATGTTATATACATATATAATATATAGTAAATGAAGAATACGGATTAAATTAATATTTAAAAACTTAAGAATTTGACATCTACAGAGAAAACAATTTCTGTATTTTTATATGTATATCTTAGCTGATACCTTCTGAGACATGATAGTTATATTAGAAGCAGAAATAGGAGTAAAATGGGGCAGAGGTACATTAGATTACTGTTCGAAAATAGATAGGGTATTGCGAAGATTAAATCAGGATAGGAATGAAGAGTGGAGATGCGTGTTCAACCATCAGTCTTCTGACTGATGGCCCTGTGATGCTGATGACCTTAGCTGGCTAAATAGTGCCAGGTTGTTTTTCCAAATTTTAAATGTAAACAGTTATTGGGACTCCGTCAAAGTGTTTTGTTTGACAACCTGGATTACCTACAAGCATACATTCGGAATATACAAAAAAGCGTACAATATTTCTATACCTTCAGTAAAATGTCCCTTGAATTAAATCAATTTAAATTTCCTTCCTTATGTAAAAAAAATAAGTTTGCTATCTGTATCTTTTTGTTAATTCTATTATATTATATAACAATTTAAATTTATGGTAAATTTTCTCAAATATTTGGGGTTTTTATTTATGTCTTCAGTACCTACCCAATTGTTAAGTTTTATTTTCTAATTTGTCTTCGTTAATTGTTTTATAAATAAAAAACCATATCTGGTTATGTCAATCATGCATTTGTTTTGGAGGAAGCATTGGAGGTATGTGTGTTAGTTTATGGTGTCTTTTAATTTTCGGGCCAGTAGCTTTTTAAAAAAACACTCGGATTACAATCTCATTACACACGCCAGCGTATTCCATTTCAACTGACAAACCTCATTACCGAAGGTATCCGTCAGGATGACTGTTTACCTGGCACAGAAGATCGCTCGCATTTGTCAATCTTCTCGGCCATAACCGACTTAGTATTCTCGGTCCTAATAAACTTTTGGACGTGAGCCCTCCTCGACCGAGATGTTATCAGCAACATTTCTGGCAGGTATATCAGTGTCGAAGTGTTTCTACTCGTGTTAAGGCCCGTTTTGCTCTTTGAAATCCTTTTGTTGTGCCGTTTTCGGTAGGCGCTGCAACAATAGTTCTATCTTTTGGTACATCTCAAAATTGCTAATCGCGTTCCGCAAAAGTTAATAGACTTTGGGAATGTTATGGCTGATTTTATCAGGAAGACAAACGGGGATCGTTTTCCAGCTATACAAGGGGATAGTAACACCCACGTTGAACAGAACATCTGCTTCCACAATTGCTCGTCAATTGTTTTATCTGATTAATATATAATGACGCTATCTCAAAACTACATTTATTATTGAAACATATAAATTGGAGTGTACCAAGAGAAGCAAACCTTGATGAGTATAGTTTTATATCAAAAAAATCATCATCTCACAAATATGATCTTTTGATTTAAAAATTGGAACGGGTCCTGTAGGATTTTAAAATTTTCAATGAGAATATCACATGAAAAATATTATTTTGTTGAAAACTCTTTAATTTTGCTGAATTGATCTTAGCAAATTCTACTAAGATTAAACAGTATCAAATTCTTGAACTCCAAATGTAGTTTCAAACATAAAAGAAAAATTGATATATCTGTATCAGGTCATCAGTCAGGTCTGATATTCAAGAGTACAGTCTTATAGTCATTATTCTAAGGTTGTACAACTTTTAAAGTCTAATTTTTCTTCAATATGTTGTGTGTTGGCTTTAGTCCTTAAACATTTTGTATTCTTCTACAAAACCCAAAGATTCGATGAAACATGTCCTAATATCTGATTTACGAGCACACCTTTATATATGTATTTTTTATATAATTAAAATTTTATCAAATAAATTTGTTTTTCTAAAACACTTAATTGTTGCACATAACTTACTCACTCTGGTAATGTTTAATAATTATCTAAGTATCCTTTCAGAATATTTGATACTAATTTCATGCAGGGCAGTTGAAAAATATTATTAATATGATCTACCTATCAACAGTCAGTAAGTAGAAACACTACAAAAAGAAAAATAAAAGTATCACTTGCAGCAGTGGCAATAGGAAACACTTTTACCGTATCTATCAGATCAAACAGTTTGCGATCGGTGCCAGTGTAAAGAAGAGGTTTGTTGGGGGTTTAACAATGACTCCCCGCAGCTAAACAACAATGTATGCCGGTAACATCTGCTTGCGCTTGGGGGAGTCTCAGGGGGTAAGCGTAAAACAGTCACTATTTAATAAAAATTTATGATACGCTACGTTTGGCTACGTTATGTGGCAAATGAAATAAATAAGCTGATGGTCTGTGATGGGTTGCCTACAATTAAGGCACAAAAGCTCTTTACAGAAACTCGACGTACCTACTTACATCGAAAAGTGATGTCTAATGTATTTTTTATTCGATACATTGAATGTTTTCATTCCTTATTTAACAAAAAAAATTTTTCAAATAAAACAGTAGGAAATATCCAGATGGATCGAAAGAGGATAAAAAAAGGAATCCAATGACAAAATAAAATATGCTAGATGAAGTTATTCGTGTTTGATGTTTTTAAACTTTGGATTTTTTTCTGAACGCCCTGTACAAATTATAAAGCTTAGTTTTGGCATGAAGTTAGCCTTATGACTTGACTTGGCTATAACTAGTAAAAATTGCAACATTCTAAGTCATTTTTTATGGAAGTTATGTTTTTTTGCAGTTTGGGTTGCGGTACAATCGTTATTCCAATAAATTAAATTATCTCAGATACTATTCATTGTAGGCATACGTTGATTATGAAAGTCACTTTAAAATTTTATGTTTCATACGAATTCATCGTAAAAAATATATCATTCCAATTAAAATAAGAAGGTTGACATCAACTTCCGGTATAACCGGAAGCGTCCGACAGTTGAAATTATTTTAAATAAAAAGATTTATAGCCCCAACTCCCAAATTTTAAAATCTGTAACATGCTTAGTTTCCCTAAAACGTCTAATGCACCACTCAGTTTGAATGATCCTGTATAATATTTGGATTTTTAATTATTATATTGTCACTTTCTGTTTTAGAACTGAAAAACATTGTTAACGTACGTTATATGTACCTAGAGAGTACTTCATTTTATGTGACAATATTCATTTTAATTTTATGAATTTTAAAACGTCTACTATCAAATAGCAACAACATGATGTTGTACATATTTTTTCTATTAACTTACCAAACGATTGATCTCGGAAATCTATAGTAAAAGAGTGTTTACAAATTTTACATATAAA
This sequence comes from Agrilus biguttatus, assembly GCA_963921985.1. NCBI lineage: Eukaryota > Metazoa > Arthropoda > Insecta > Coleoptera > Buprestidae > Agrilus > Agrilus biguttatus. Next base: position 35,911,714 of record OY998117.1, read on the forward strand.
AGTGGCAAAGTAACGGTAGAATCAGCTTTTTGATTAAAAAATTAGGGACATTTAATTAAAAAACTCTTTTTATTATTACCTTGCGATATATGTAGTAAGGTGACGAAGATATATCGAGTATAAATGTATGAATTTTTGTAGAAAGTTTTAAATACATTCCGTTTGTCAGAATTTTAACTCTAACGAGATTAACAAAAAGATAAATGTCAATTTATTTCCTAAACAAAAGTTGATATGTACCAACTGTCACTTACAGTTTCAATTGATTTCAAAACAATTTATTAATATTTATAAGTATAACCAGTTCCATAATTTACCTTACTTTACAAATGGAGAGTTAGAATAGTGCTACTTATTTTGAACAAGCGTTGATTGATATGATATTTCACGTTACTCAAAGTTTGTATTGTAATAGAGAATTCCTCAAATCATTAAGTGATGGGAAAATATGTAAAATTATATACATGTCAAGTTACCATATAAAAGCGATTTCGTTTTAACTTCGGCAGAGCAAAATAGCATTAGGAATAACTGCACTGATTGCGTACAATTTAATTGTTGTTTCTAATAAATAATAAGTGGTACATCTACCTTATTAAAGGCGGTACTACGGTAATTTTACAAGCGCTGTTAGGTTGATTAAGTTCCTAAACTTCATTACTACTAATAAAAATGTCGCGGTTGAATAACTGTAGTATAGTGGAGGCAATTATTGTAACAAATGTATGCTTTGCCATTTCCAGCGTCATAAATCAGCCACTTCATTAAAGGTTATTTAATGAGATTGGCATTTATGGTTTCCATGAAAGTAGAAATTATATTATTTCATATCTGTATGTATTAGGAATACATTTGCTGAATATAACATATGTACTTACGAGTTTAACAGCCAAGTTAATTGCGTACATAAATTTAAACGTATGGTACGATAAGGTTCCCAAGTTCCATTCACTGACATCTTCAACGGGGGTGAGGTCGTAAATTCATCTAGGTCATATGCATGTAAATTTATTTCTATTATGCATTTGTAAGTATAAGCATGTTATTGCACATTAACAGTCTGATTTTTGGGGGGTTCTGTACATCAAAAGGAAACCTGGACCCATAACAAGGTAATTTGTCTGTTATTTCTTTTAACCGTTTTTATAAGAAACTCATTGACATACTTACATATGAAAATCATATTGAACCGTTAGTAAAATTTTCAGTAATCGCTTAAACATATTTAGATGTGTGTATACCTATTGCAATAGGTATTTAAAATTTATATATTAATTTTGTTAATAGGACATGTGACTAGTTGTAAGAAACTCAATAACATATTGTATATAATATATCTCCATTTTTTTTTTAATTCTGCGCCATCCCCGCCTTATTTCTGACATTTTTCTGTAATTAAGAGTTACGGGAAACCTACACCGACAGTAATAATTCCAGATTTCATGATTTTCAATAAGTTCACAATGTAAATATAAATATAAATATGTAATCAACAGAAACAACTACTCCGAGAGATAATGCCCCTACCGGCATTAAATTACACTGTTGATTCCGATGGACTCTTAGACGAAGATATAACATATTCAAAAAAGAAGGAATTAAAATTCTTATTCGTCTAAATATTAAAATCAAAGATCCCACATTTGAACGCGTCCTACCAAGTAGGCACAACGACCCGAAAGCCATACCCACGACCGGTAGGACGCGTTCCAAATGTGGGATCTTTGATTTTAATATTTAGACGAATAACAATTTTAATTCCTTCTTTTTTGAATATGTTATATCTTCGTCTAAGAGTCCATCGGAATTATCAGTGTAATTCAATGCCGGTAGGGGTATTAGTCCTCGGAGTAGTTGTTTCTGTTGATTCCATATTTATATTTATATTTATATTTATAATATAGCCTGTAAAGGCCTTTCTGCCAGCGCCCACCTGATGAGACCCGATAGGTCGAAACCGGTCGTGGGATATGGCTTTCGGTTCGTTGTGCCTACTTGGTAGGACGCGTTCCAAATGTGGGATTTTAATTCCTTCTTTTTTGAATATGAAATTCACAATGTTTTATTAGTATTAAACAAACCTTTAATATTATGGTCAATCGCCTAAGATGAATTTACCGCAAGGATCTCTCTAAGTGCAAGTTGAACTCCATTTGGCGTGTTTTTTTTACATTCAATTATTATCTTCGTCCTTTACAAAAAAGTAATCTTAGGTATGTGTCATATTTTGCAAAAAAGACCATTTGAGATAACCTTCAAATGTCTTTATTTCAGTTGTGATATGGATTTTTATCAAGTTATAGTCGCATTTAATTATTTTAATATAATTAATTGAATCTACATTTACTTGATGGAAATTCATTGTAAAATCAGAAAAAAATATAACACTTGTAATTTCCATAAAATTATTTATATCACTTGACATATGTTTCACCACAATGTGCTTCTTCAGAAGTTACAAATATACATGTACAAGTACAAGTGTTATTTATTTTTCTAACTATTTTAATTGCATGGATATTTAATTCAGTCTTTGACATCTTTAAGCATGACAAATATTAAAAATTAAATTCAGGTCAACTTAACAATTACCTAGATTAGCTAGGTACTTCTAAAATATATAGTAATAATAATAACCATAAATAGTTAACCTACAGCAGCAGTTAAAATTGAAGTAAATAATGTAGTATTGGACATTATTATCCGCAGATTAGAAAGACCCATTAAATCGACATGTTCTTTTTTACCATACTGAATAAATATAACAAAAGGAAAATAATAAATGTAATTATTTAAACCTCAACTAAGTATTTGTTCTTATGATTTTAGGGAAATCGGAATTATTGAAATAAAACCATAAAATAAAAGTGTACCAAACCGATTTAAGGTGTGGTGGATATGCCTTGTAGGATAATGCGTTGAAAATGTAAAGCTCAACATTGAATTTTCTATGGTAGATTATTTCAATAATAGTCATTTCACGCTCTTTTGTTTTCAAAAAGAGTTGGCGTCATGCCACCATCATCGATGTGGTTTCTAAAAAAGACTTTTACTTTGACATAAGTCATGTTTACAATGCCATTGTTACACACTACTGTGCGTGTTATGTTTGCGTGTAAAACGTTTCTTTGTGGCACGGTAATCAGACTAAAACATAATAACGCCCAACATGATGGTGGCAGTGAAAGACAAAAGACAAGCAACCAATGGGAAGCCAACGCCCCAGGCTCGCCAATGGGACCACGTGTTACACACCTGTCCAGGTGAGACTCGCTGATAAAATTACTCTTACTTTGATATGCTACACCCAAATGAACCTCCGTTTTCCTTACCTACCTACACTATTGCTGCTGAAGTAGTTCTTGTTGGTTCACTTTGTTGCCAAGTCGTCTCGTAAGAAAAAACAAATCGCAGAAACATTTTAGGCTCCCATAATAAAAACCTCACTTATATTTGTATATACGCAATTGAATGAAAATCTAAGCCATAAAAAGGTTTACTTAGAAGAAGAAAACTTACGCTGGTCCATAATAATTAACCCTAGTTAGGGAATTCAACTATATTTGAGGAGACCAACATTTCGTCCAAATACCTACTATGAATTTCAGTAAAGCAAATTTCAATAAAGCCCAAAAGAATGAAACTAAAAGTACCTACCATTATATATTTTTAAATAAAGAAATATAATTGAATAGAAGACACTGCTATTTACCTTGAATTAATTGGTAATACGTATTTTCTTCTCGTTTTAATCCTAGATCCAAAATGTGAATATTCACTGGAACTATAAGTACATTTACATATATATCTACTTTATAGAGAGAATATTCAAGACTTTTAAGAATTTAATTGTCAAATTGTATCCTATTCTTACTAATGGTATATAAATGCGGAAATTTGGATGATAGTGAACTTCTTAACTGCAGAATGGATTTCGGTGAAACTTGGCTATGTCCTTTTAACCCTGAATAAAAATCATCGAATGTTACTTGCAATTTCGACTTCCGATTTAAATTCCGGGTCCATTTCTCATATGTAATTATTATGGATACGATGATTCTACACAAGTAGATTCATGAGTAAAAGTTTAGTTATCTCCTTTAATTTTCATTCAGTTAGCTTCTATTATTTATTTACTGTTAATTATTTCCAATGACGCAATAAGTTAAAATCACCAAAAATTGAGTCACCGTTCAATGAGATAAGGAATAGGAAACAACTTCTTCTTCTCGTACATATTTTTCCTTTTAAAACTATTTTGCTACACTTGACAACATTGCTAATAGCTGTCCTCTCAGTAGTCGAGCTTGTTGGTCGGTGTGCTGCAAGGGGCCGAGAGTCATACAACGAAACTTATCTTTTTTGTCCTACTATAAATGTCAACGACTTGGTAATAATGGATTACCTACGTTGTTCATGTATGGAAGTGAAAATATATCTGTATACACGTCTATTGTTTGAATTTATGCGCGAACTGTGCAGTTGAATTTATAGAGTGACTTTATAATGCCGCTATAATAGTCACTGGATGCACTATGGACTACGCTATCAGGAAGGAGTATCAAGTATTGAATTTTTACTTCTCAAACATTTATCGATGAGTAGCAATACAGAAAAAAAAATTAATTTAAGGAATCTGTAAAATTGAAGCAATATTGAACTCGGCCAAAATCGTTTTTAATATTAGGTACTTCTCACCTTCTAATCTTAATCTTATAATAAAGTTTATCGAAAAATTAAAAATTAGATTTAATGAAAAGGTGGTGAACTAAAGAAAGAAATGGAGACTTCTCAGTGGTCCTTCGAGCACGATAAACGCCTAAATCTTCACTTAATATTTATTATTAGGTTGATTAAATAATATCGCTGTTAATTACTTTTAGGAACCTATTCTATAACTTCATCATTTTTATTTTAAACCTAGTCCAAGAAAACTATTAAAAGTAAGTAAATGTATTTAGAAAGCAGAAAAGATAAAGTATGTAATTAAGTAATTTTGTGTTCATATTTTTCCGCACTCCATTAAACTTGTCTAATAAAACATTTGTACCAAAATTTGTCGAGCGTGTCGGAATTTAGAGGTCGGTATGTGTCAGGGGGCAGGAACCGGTGAAGAACGGGGGCAATGGGTGGTAGGGGGTTGGTTGTGTGGTTCGGCTGGTCGTAATATAGAACATTATATTTGTTCGTTCCCGAAGTCCATTTAATTGGATTATAAATTACGTCCAGTTTTTCTCGTGGTCTTCGGAGAGAGCACCAAGATTTATAGCGGTCATATTTATTTATTGGATTAATACATGTAACATATTGCCAACACACGAAAGGTATAAATAACCGAAGAATGTATGGTATTAATTTACCACCGCGCTCAAGTCCGGTCGGTCGTTCAGCGCCGCGCTTCGATCCATGGCGGACGGAACCAAGACGTTCGTTCTTTATGTACCACTTTATATATATATATATATTGTCTCGTGATGTACTGGAAATATACAATAAATGGACGCGGTCACTGTGAAATATAAAATCCTATCTCACGACCCACCATACAAAACCCGCGATCGACTGATTTTATTCGTCATAATGCAGACACACAAGGAATACGCACAAAGAAATCGAACATATGATAAGCCGAATATGGGTTACATATTAAAAAAAGTAAAATAAAATGAAAATTCATTGAATTTAATAAAATTTGATTAGAACGTCAGTTTAATACTCTATAAATATAAATAAACTTGATAACCCTCAGTAAATGATTATTGCGGGGGCGAAGGGAGTTATTCAATGAGAAGCACAACTGATTTATCATTTATATAAAGCAGAGTGACATAAACTTATTCATATATACTACTCAATACATTAAGTACGATATAATCAGTATCTTCATCTTTTATTCAGTTTCTTTTAAAGAGAATGTTATTTTTTAGAAGGATATTCGGTCTTCGTTTTCATTAAAAAGTGATTATTTTATTAGTTAATTGTTTTTTTATTGTGTCATATACAATTCCGGTTTGATGTCATTCAAATGCAATTGTTTTTTTTTATATTGGTAATAAGATATTAAATTATAATGAAAATCAGAAGGGTCCTTAAGAGACAGGAAAATAAAACTTAAAATGGAAAAATTTTTGAATGTTCATTTAATTTTTTATGCCTGTTTTATACTTCTTTATGATTTCTTTGCTGTCTTCAACAACTTAGCTTAATGGTTTTTTGATATTTCATACACTTTTTTCTCGATTTGTTGTCATGCTACCAGTAGGTACTCAATGTCTTTTTTTTTAACTTACAAATTTAGCATTTAGATTTGTGTACAAAAATACACGTTGTATGTAGTATATTATCCTATTTACTAATTAATTTATTGGGTGTCTCTTAGTATAACAAAGACAAATTGAGAAAAATAATGTCAAAGTTGATTGACTGAATTCCGGAGCTCACAAAGCAATACTTAGTTAAAAAAAACCATTAGTCACGAGATTTTTGTACTAAAGTTTATTTTTTAATTATTGTATACAATGGACCAAATCTTCTTATTTAGGGATTTTTCTCCTTTTCCACAGTTAATCTCTTACTTTCGATTAAAGAACATGAACTAGATATTGACTAACTTTTTTCATTTTAAACTTGTCACTGAGGAAACTGGAACATTGTCGCTTATTGTCTCAAAATTTTATTTTATGTTTTCGGACGATTCTCAATTGTCCTTTATAAGATGTTAACCTATTTTCGTTTTATCGTCTTTTTATAAAAATATTGATTAGTTCATAATTGTTGGTTTTCGTAATAAAATTCTTTTGTTTTTGTTAAAAATCGTTAAGAACGTTTTCTCCGCGTAGATAATTGATGTTGTAGTTTGCAGTAGTATTTTGCAAAGGAAGCGAAACGATTTATCTAATCCTCTCAAAGTCTTTGTTGTTGTTGCTTCTGCGGAACATCGCAAACGACGGAGAACAACTAAACTACACAGCAACGGCTTACCTGGCCGACTGAGCGGCCGGTAAGATTAATGGTTCGTCCGATCTGATTCGATAAACTAATGAACTATTGTGTTTGAAATAACTCATTCATCCCAAAGAACGCGATGGACAAATCGGCCTACAATGTCTAAACTATTACATCTCTGAAAGCGAATGTGAACCTGTATAATATAATATAACATAATATGGGTAACCTGATGTCTATTTTGCATTAAAATTGATTACAAGTCGCTAGGAGATCCTTACATTATTTAGAAGAAATATTATTATTAATACAGTGGTTTATAAAATTGATGAAATATTCTCGGAAAAAAGAAAAAGCGCATTAAAATCATTCTTCGTCTAAATTTCAAAGATCACAGATCCCACATTTCGAACGCGTCCTACACAGTAGGCACAGCGTACCGAAAGCCATATCCCACGACCGGTTTCGACCTATCGGGTCTCATCAGATGGGCGCTGGCAGAAAGGCTTTTACAAGTTATATATTAAATATAAATATGGAATCAACAGAAACAACTACTCCGAGGGCTAATACCCCTACCGGCATTGAATTACACTGTTGACTCCGATGGACTCCTAGACGAAGATATAACATACTCATCTTCGTCTAGGAGTCCATAGGAATCAACAGTGTAATTCAATGCCGGTAGGGGTATTAGCCTAGCCCTCGGAGTAGTTGTTTCTGTTGATTCCATATTTATATTTATTCTCGGAAAGTTTAGATTTGAAACCAAGCACCTACTAAACATTCAATAAACGTTTGCTAAATTTAAGGGGCAATAAATATGATAAGAAACCCTAATTAGAGGAAAATATGACTTATTTTCATGCACAATAATTATTAACCCTAGTTACTGTATTATAATTTTGTTATATTTAATGTTCGGCGTTTTGAAGAAGAGAGTTAACCCATTTGTATTGAATTTTGATAGTGGAAGACAGTAAAGGAAAGGGATCGAGGTGTAATATGGTACATCAAAATAACAATGTTAATTTATAAAAATGAAAAAAAAAATGAATTTAATATCTAAAATGTACGTATACAAATACTTAAATACAATTTTTTGCGAAAATTCCTTTTTGCTTCGTATATTTCCCGAAGTCAATTCACCCATCAATTTTTCAAAATCAATTGCGTCAACAACATCATCATGCAACATCGCATTATTATTCAATCTTATTTGGTCCATCGTTTGTCGAATGTGAATTTTGAGACGTTTTGGTGTTGAAAAATTTATTCATTTGTGCATGATAAATAATCGGGAATCATCATAAAAAGCCGAACTAATATTCCGGCATAATACTGATTGCCCAATTGTTTTCTCGCAAACATTCGACATTACTATATTTATTAAACTTTAGACGGTTTACATTTTATGGATATTTTTCCAAACCTCTGTAAAATGGATAACGATAAAAGTCAAATATATCACTTTCGAAATAAATGACTTACTCTTTTTTGCCATTTTTGGTTTCTACCAACCCACACATTAGTCCAGAAGCAACTTTCAGTAACATCGGGGACGAATGGCTTTTTTTATAAATTTTTGTCACAATTTTTCGAAATTTCAAAAAATTGCAGAAGAATTTTTGCTCCACGATTTTGCTGAAAAGTTGTTTCAGACTAATTTGGGGTAGTAGAAACCAAAAATGACAAAAAATATAGGTCGTTTATGTCGGATGCGAAATATTTGACTTTTTTATTGTTGTCGATTTTGTAGAGGTTTGGAAAAAAAAACATTAAATCTAAATCATCTAAAAAAGATAACATTGCGGTTTGGAGTGAGCTTTCATAAGACCAGCCTATAACTCCCCTAGCTTGCGAAATAAGGATGCTTAGCCGGATTTTAAAATACGGCACTCATTGTGAATGTTTTGACTCCATTTTTGATTTTTTTTCCAAAAATTTTTGGACGAATTAATGCCTTACTGAAACATTAAGAACATGTCGGAAAATCATTAAATACCATCAATTACTTTTGAAGATAACCGCGATAAAAGTAAATGCGGCAAACGGAATAATTTTTAAAGAAAATGGAATAACTCAAAAACCGTTTAGAATAAAGGTAGGGTTGTATGATCAAATGTACCCTTATTTCTGTTGAGGAATCTAGAAATGTAAAACAAGTAGGGGGGTTCCATTTAAAATAACAAACTTGAAGTAAACTTCTGGTGTAACCGGAAATGATAGAAATTAAAAAATATTTTAAAATGGTAGGCCTTCTGTGAAAACTCATTCAACCAAAATTTCAAAACGATATTCCAATTTAGTCCGAAGATAATATAGGGGTCAGGTTAAAGACGTACACCCTGTATATTTATCAGGAGAATCTTACCAGTTCAAAATTAGGATATGCTGGCCAGGAAAACATCGTCAGTTCCACATCCTGACAGTTCCTCAGCATATATCTGCGTTACATGCTTTTTACTTCATCCTGATCGGCTACGCAAGGCCAGCCTAACCAGGTCCTAATTATATTTAATCAAATTCTTTTTAGTTGGTTTCGTGTAATTGAATATATCCGCAGAAAACTGTACATGGTTTCCATGGACTTTTTTTTTTAAGGGATGACACTTTATATTAACTTATATTATTGATTTTGAAAACCAAACACCCCGTATATTACATTCCATATATCCAAGCTGAATCGTTTCTTTTTTTTTTTTTTTCGTGACCGATGTATTTTATGATGGGCAGCTAATTTGAATGAAAGTAGAAATTGTCTTTGGCTCAGTTTTATAGCGTTGTTATGTTTTGTTTACACGGTCGAATGTGCGGTGGTGGTGCTTCGTATCCAGTTTCGTTAATGATATTCAGTCTTGGAAGAATGAAAGGAAGAAGAAAGAAAGGAGGAAAGACGGAGCAAGAGAGGATAGAACGGACAGCATAGACGGCGTCAGCCGAGACGAGCGGCTCGCTCGACTAATATTTTTAAATTGGACGTCAGGGTTGAACGTTAAAAAATATAATTCCCCGGGAGTTATTGAATTTTAAATATTTTTCGCATGACAAAGTGGAATTTGGTAACTGCGCCTAATGGTGTGCATATATACTGTTTATATTGGATATTACCTGAGACAGGTACCTGTAAAATTCGTAATATATAATGGTCGTGACGTTTAAAAATGATGGTCGAGATAAATTTTCGGGCACATCTATTTCGAAATGATCGGAACATAAAAAACGGACGAACGCGAAGTATCGGTTTTTTTCGGATGGACGTACGACGGTGGACAATAAAAAGTAAAATAGTGATTTTTGGATGCTTGTTGGGAGTCAAATCTTTTAATTAACAATACGAGAAGTTTACGGGCTGTAGTGCGACTTTTTATGGCTTTATCGCTCATAAAATACGCTCGAATTTAAAGGCATTTGTTTTCGGTGCCTTAATTTGCATCTAAAATCTTGAAAATATTACGGATATGGTCAACCATTTCGATTTTATCAGTTGTCGCGTTATTATTGTTATTATGATGGTTTGGACATAAATTGGTCACGATAAAATACACTTTATCGTTGCCTTTTTATTTTGCCAATGCGATGCAATGTGAAAAAATAATAAAATAATAAAAAGATAGAAAACAGAGGAGACATATAATTGAAATTTGGATAAAATATATGTACCTACTTCAAATGTGTCAACCATTTATTGGGTTTGATCTGAAAAGAATCATACCCAAAGTTATTTTTTTCTAATATAATTCCTGAAAATTGATTCACTTTATACCTATAAGGTTAACTAATAATGATATATGTTAATATCTCTATAAATTAGTTTTGATTTTTTGCAGGATAATCAAATCCGGAACAGATAGGGCATTTCTAAATCTGGATATCTTATCAGTTCTTCATCAGAATCTGACACTAAAACCTTTAGTACAATCCCAGTACGTTGCTTGAGTCAGTATCGTATCCGATGTTCTGAAATAATTCATAATACAGAAATTATCTTTACATCTGATTCGGTCCAAATGTAATAATTATTATTGAAACTTTTATAAGAATTCAGTAATTCGCGTTTGATCGGGACTATTTATTCAATATTTTGAAATCAACTTCAAATGAAATTTCGTGTTTTCTTGATATCGGCCATATACATAAATTCTATTGCATTACAAAGTATACCTATTACTTATTACATTTTGGTTATTATGAACATTATATTATCGACAATTGTTTCAGACATAGCCCATTATCCAGAGTATAATTACTAAAGTTAAAGTGTGACGAATTAGCTTATATACATTTACAATTCACAAAGTAAAAGAGGGGATGAAGTTTGTCCTAGTTCTAATTGGTTATTTACAATGTTCTGTTTATTGTGATGACATTTCATTATTTCTAAATTTTCTAACATCGTTAATTTTTTACTTTTAGTAATATTAAAGTGTATGATATTGACATTGTTTGTATCGATATTATGTTTAAACAAAGTACAATGCTCTAATAATATCGATACAAGCAATGTCAAAATCGTACACTCTAATTTCTAAAATTTAGAAAAAAGAAATGTCTTTCCAATAAACAGAACATTGTAAATAACCAATTAGAACTAGGATAAACTTCATCCCCTCTTTTACTTTGTGAACTGTAAATGTGTATAAGCTGATTCGTCACACTTTAACTTTAGTAACTATACTCTTGATAATGGGCAATGCCCGAAACAATTATCGAAGAATTTTAAATAAATTAATGGACATTTGAACTGTGTGTTTTATTAATTATTACATAATGTTTCACAATAAATGCACCTTAGAAAGTTTAAATTCGATTATATTATCACTAAATATTATTATTATATATATGTAATTGGCAGAGTAACAAGATAAAACCTTATCCCAGTAGATTGGATAATTTAATCCGTTTCTGGAAACAATTTATGATCAGGATCGGAAACGTCTTGCGGATCCGCTTCGCTAATATGAGATATGATGTTTTATGTCCGTACCGGATAATAATTATCTCATCCAATCCGGATTTAAATCTCAATAAATTTTTAGTCGGCTTAAATTGAAAATGAAATTTCTTTATTGATCTAAAAATTTCCAATTATAAACATTTTCGGATAGGTTTTACCTTTGTGTTAGCTTTCTACATTTATTCGCTCTATTGCCATCAAATATATACATAACATATAAGCGAGGTTTTAAAAAGAAAGAAACAATCGAATCATTAATTTGGAACAATCGAATCAATAATTTGGAACAATCGAGTTCAGAGATCCCAACAATCGAGTCAAGGGCGACTATCGATTCGAATGGAAGTGTGAACGATCGAGAGATTTCTGGAAGTCTAAATAATCGAAGTAATCGATTATAACATATCCAAATCGCCCATCTTAACCACCTAATAATTTTAATTTGTAAATATTTCGACAGTCTACATTTTTTATTTTTTATAATTTTTTTTGCAACGAGTATCTATGGGTTTCAGTGAAAACACGAGCAGTTTCGTTTCTATTTATAGCCTGGTGCCCTCAAGTTACTTTGATGTATTTTGTCTTGTACACGAGGCATTTTAAATTCACAAACCTGACTGATATTGATGATGCGGCCGTGGTATTGATTGATGAACGAAGCTGACGTTACAAATATACTCGAAATTAGATCCAGGAATTCTTCTTTATACCTCTTATTAGACGGTGGAAGCAGTGAATCAATCGACACGAGAATATCTCTGGAAAAAAGATCATCACAGGGTATCATTGTGTTGCATATTTTTCTCTTTGATTCAAGTATTTAGAATAAACGAAATTCTTGTGTTAATTAACACTTAAACAAAAGATAAAGAAAGACGTTGATATTATTTTTGGTTCATTATTATGGCGTTGAAGAAAATAATAGATGAAAGAGTAGTAGTATTACCTATCTATTATTATATGTAATCCCCAAAATTTAAGAAACAAATTATTTTCTGTTGAATAATGGCATGCAAAGCAGGAGGTACTAAAATTAGGTATAGCTCGAAATTTTACGTTCGTTATTCATTTTACGTCATTATATTAATATTATTTTTAAAATTGATAGGATTAGATTAGATAGTATCTAATCATACTCCTGACGATGCCCTAACAAGGCGAAATGTACATTGAGTGAATTAAATATATAAATAAGTGAAACTTCTCCACGTGTTACTAATCCTATCAATTTTAACAATAAATATAAATATAAATATGGAATCAACAGAAACAACTACTCCGAGGGCTAATACCCCTACCGGCATTGAATTACACTGTTGATTCCGATGGACTTCTAGACGAAAATATAACATATTCAAAAAAGAAGGAATTAAAATCCTTATTCGTCTAAATATTGGTAGGACGCGTTCCAATGTGAGACCTTTGATCTTAATATTTAGACGAATAAGGATTTTAATTCCTTCTTTTTTGAAATTTTAACGATCTTTCACCAATAGCTTTCGGCTAATCACATTCTTAATTTATTATTTTTAAAAAAATAAAACCATATTAGAAGAATTAACAAATCGATACTGAAACATTTAGTAGTAAACAATAACATATACCGTCTATCCTAGGAAATGAGCATACCAATTTCTTTTTTAGATAATATGGGTACCATGGACAGATTATGTTATAAATAATATTTTAAACCACCTGACATGTTACAAATTGAAATTTTAAATTTAATTTAGTGCGGAACAGTTTTTACTTTCGCTTAACAATAGGACTTATAATTGCTTGAAAGACGGTTATATATTGGCTTAATATCAAGCGTAAAATATTGGTAAACTGTTAGATTAATTTCGTTTAAATTTAATTTCTCAGCAGATGTTGCGTGTTAAAAATATGTAAATTGAAGAAGAAAACCAATAGTATAGTGTATAATAGTTTCGTGCTTGATTTTTCATCTATCCGTCGCTTGCCCCAAGTTGCATCGGTAATTTTCGCCGATCAGTTTTTTACTCGGGCCACAAAAGAGATTGTATACATATAACATATATTATGTATACACCTTGGGTACATATATCAAGCCGAAAGCGAAACCGAATCTCATTTTTCTGCACACCATAAATTATATCCGCAGATAATTCAGACTGTAAAAGATCGGTCTGCGGATGACCCTGGGCGGGGCCGAGAACTCATTAACGGCCCGGGTCACGGGTCACTCTTCGTTGTCATCACTTCTCTAACGTCTAACACCTGGTCGACTCTCTGGGAACGCTAGAGCTCTGTGCAAAATGCTCGAAAAGCTCGCTATTCTACTCCCACGAATCGATCACTTCTAAAAAATATTTCTGAAGACTCCAGTTATGATATTCAATACATAAAGTAGGTACCAATTCTATCTACTAAGTAGTACAATAATGATTGTGTTATAAGAGTTATGAGATCTCAAAAGTATCTATAGAACATTCTATAATAATGCTAATCAAAAAGTATCCAAATAACCAAAATATGATCAAAAATTCATTTGGATTTCCTTATATGGCGATGATGCCTAAAATTACTAGGACAAATTTTTTGGTGTCCAATTTAACGAATTTATATCTAAAATTACTGTAATTTTTCATCAGTTTGAGAATTCTAGTAATAGTCTTGGGTTTGTTAATATTTTTAGAACTTTTTAGGATAAGTCCCACGAAATAATGTTAGCATTTTTAACTGATTTTTTGTGATTATAAACAGAATTTTTTATATCAAGGTTTTAAATCTCAACCTCCTGATAAGAATTTTTCAATAGACCATTGAATTATTTATAAAAATTCTTTAAAACATTTCACAAGATACATGTTATATGATGAAAATATGCTGTGATGTAGTAATTTTTCTTTGGTAATAGGTGTAAATGTAGTAAAAGTCTAAACTCGATTGCGTAGATTTGAACAAGTTTACAGGGTTTATTTTTTATCGTAACGTGTAGGTGTATGGGGTGTCTTTGATGTTTGATGGGGACAAGGGGAAGTATCGATTGCCCCGCCCCCTGCTGCGAAGTGTCTCCATGGATACCACGACAGTGTTGTGGGGGACCACAACAGCAACAGCCCTGATAAGTTTGTTGTCGTAAACTAAGGCCATTTTATTTCGGTCCAAAAGGCGATTATTACTTCGTGTATGTAATAAAGTAAAGTTTATGAAACGCGGCGTAGAAGCAGAACACGCGTACGCTGAGATACCAGTTTCGGCAAAACAACCCATTCATACTGGCGGATGGACCACTTACGTAACTTTTCCGCAATGCCTACCGAGGGGTTGGTTGTCAGATAATTATAACTCGGAATTGCAGATCATTTGTATGCATCGCTTAGAAAGAAATACGTTTACAAAAATAACCTTGTTTATATAACGAATCAGTCGCATTGTCATTAGGTAATTTGATGAACTTTTAATGTAACTGAAGGAAGCTAGAAATATATTTTCATGTTTTAATTGTCAGTTATTGAACGGTCGTATTTTTTAAGATTTCGCGGAAACGACCAATGTATTATGTAAAACATATTGATAAAGCGTGCGTTAATCCTTATATTGTGATTACTAGCGTTTTACCCACGACTTGGTTGTAGTGTAATGTTATTAAGTATTTAACATTTAGCCTTAACCTGTGGGAGCTTCTCAATTCATTTATATTAAAAAATCAGATTATAAATTTGGCTTGTAATCTGTCTACAAGCCACACAGCTTAGTCCATATGTATTGCACCCTTACTACTATTCCTTCAGTTTATTCCAGGTTGTGCCAGTGAAACCTTCGTTTAAATTTGTTGCATGATCTTTGAGTTTATCATCATATAATCGTTACTCGGAATATTGGTTGGACATGCACCTTCCTTCCTATCCCGCGCCAATCATCGCATTTCTCTAAAATTAGAACATCCTACACCCTAATTAATTGCGAAAATAATATAATCTTGGCCTTCCTCTGCCCCTTTATAATCTTATTTCTGCTTCTAATGTGTCTCTAACTAGCTCATCATATCTCAAAAGGTGACCTACCAACAATTTATCTATCCTTTTCCTTATTGACTTCCATAGCGTTACTTGTTCTACTATTTTTTTTAAATATCTTTTGTATCCACGATATTCTCATCAAACTCCAATAACACCATATCTAAAACGCTTCTAACTTTTTCGATCACCGTCTACGTTTCGCATCCTTACAGAGACGTGCTTCAAACATTCACTTTTCATCAATCGCTATCCTTTGTTTTAGATCTCTGCCGCTTTTTCCATCTAGAGTTAGGCAAAGAACTGTTTTATTGTAATGTTCTCTTCATCCTTGGTTAAGGTAGTGCTGAAACAGCTTAAAAACTTACTGAAGACAAAACTCTAAATAACCCATGGGTTATTCTTAAGATTTATGGCGATACACACACAGACAGACGTATTTTTAGTCTTCTAATTTTTTAAATTATTTTTTTGAAAATTCTAACTACATATTTAAATAAATATATAAGGACCTACATTTATTCACATTTACACTAGCGTAAATAAAGGTTTTTCCTTTTCCTGTTTCTTAATATCGGAAGGACTTTTTCTGTGTCCTGTATCATTCATGTGTTTTGAATTTTAGTTTGATTGAAAACAGAGAATCCAGTTAACTTGTCAATTTACATGTATTTAACAAAAATTTACTTAATTTATTCAAAAAAGAAGGAATTAAAATCCTTATTTGTTTAAATTTTAAGATCAAAGATCTCACAATTTTGAACGCGTCCTACCAAGTAGGCACAGCGAACTGAAAGCCACATCCCACGACCGGTTTCGACCTATCAGGTCTCATCAGGTAGGCGCTGGCAAAATGGCCTTTACAGGCTATATTATAAATATATATATGGAATCAACAGAAACAACTACTCCGAGGGCTAATACCCCTACCGGCATTGAATTACACTGTTGACTCCGATAGACTCCTAGACGAAAATATAACATACTCATCTTCGTCTAGGAGTCCATCGGAGTCAACAGTGTAATTCAATGCCGGTAGGGGTATTAACCCTCGGAGTAGTTGTTTCTGTTGATTCCATATATATATTTATATTTACTTAATTGATTCACTATGGGTAAATGCAAAGAATTTCTTTCCTTTCGTCATTGTTTTATGGTGTCCAAAGTTGAATTTCGAATCAAAAGAAAATAACTACTTTTTTACTCAATTCACAATGAAGCTTAATGAAAACATTCCTTGAATTCCGAAACAAGCGACGACTAGCCAAGCAAATTATGTTAGTTACTGCGTTTACCCTTCTATCGTCGGGTTTCTGTTAATTTATGTTTTCCTGTTTCGTCGATAATTAACTAAGCACTAAAAAAGTCGATCAAAATATTCGTGGCATTTATACGTTCGTGGTGCTGCATATATACACGTGTAACAGTCGTTGTAATTTAGGTAGGAAAACATGTAAATTATTTACGCGAAGACTACAAACCAGGCTCAGTTTGATGTAAAAGGCAAGGTAAAGTAAATATGTACGTGGTAGCTGTAACGCTTCTGGGTCTGGGTACCTACTTACGCATAAACAACCTTGCAACCATTAGCTGCTATATAGGGAGTTATTTAAAATTTACGTACTCGTGTAAATATTGACATCTTTACATTTCATCGTTTATTGTGTTTAGCTTAGGTAGTTGAAAGGTGTACTTCGTATTTTCTAGTTTTGGTCTAGAAAACGTACATATTGCCTGAATCCATCATTTTGAAATAATTAAACTTTTAAGCTATAAACTGTTAATGAAATCATAAGAAATTGCAACTGTCACTCGATTTTTTTTGTAAAATTCTAATATTCATGTAATAGACATCAGTGGTGGCTCATGAACAATCAGCTTGCAACATTACGTATATTCTAAAGGATATTATTACTTTCTTGAAAAATTATAACCTTTTCCAATAGTTGTAATGTTCAAATCTATAACATATTTGCACACCTTGTAACATTATAGATCCGGTGCACTTGAATTGAGCACAAAAACGATTAATAAGCATGAACTGAGCACAAACGGACGCCTGAATTGAGCACAAAGATTTTCTTACCTGCATGTGTTTAAATAAACACCTGAATTGAGCACAAGTCTTGTTTACAGGTTTTTTTTTTTAAATATCTGTAGGGATTGGAGTTCTTTTTGAAGCAGTAGGTAGGTAAACAAGTAAATTTTCTAATGGAATGATGTAACAAAAAACAATATTTACTTTTAATTATTTTGTTTATTTGTTACAAGTACTTATAGGACTAATATTTCAACTTTATATTACATACATAATAATAACTTAACTAACGATATTTTTATAAGAAATACATTTCACATAGCCGTATTTCACCATCATTTAGTTGCTTTGCTTTTTGATCAATAAAATTGGTTTTTAACAGTATTTTTCGTCTTAATTTTTTTTTCAACTTGGTTAGGTTAGGTTAGCCGTAGAAAAGGCAGTCCAAATAAATATCATAACAATATGCTTTGTAATCGACTGATAAACCAAGTTGTTGAATTTTTCTCCACCTATAAACCTTACAAACCAGTTTATATTTGGAATCATTACAATGTTAATATTTTTCTTATCATCGGTATTTTTATTTGCTACCTGTATGATCCCTATGCTCAATTCCTTTCTTGATAAACAAACCCTCGACAATTACTTGTTTACCTGCTTACGCTCTGTGCTCAATTCGAGTGTCACCTATAGATCCGTTACAACTGACAGATAGTCTCGTGGCAATCCTCTGACCGATCCTAATGGTTGAAAAGTTGACACAATGCAAACGAAATAGGATTTTAACTTCTTCAATCAAATTTAATTAAGAAAATGCTAGGAGTAATTAAAATTTGTTACATGTAAATCTGTTCTTGTAAATTTTTATCACAAGGTAAAAACATGCAACGGTTTATAGTTATACATTTAAGATTAGCTAAATGTTTATTGTCCATGCATCGCTATTAGCTATTCTTCTGATTTTCGTTTCCATTCGAGTATAAATTATCTGTAATCGGCTACCTGAAGCAATGTACTTGAAACGAACAAAATATGTTTGAAAGGCATTCCTAACTTAGCAAAGAAGCAAAACAATCACGATCGCGATCATTTATAGCGTGCAGTAGGTTAGCGATGCGCGCATGTGCCGACGTGACTGCGCACGCGTGATTTATGCCTTTCAAAAGGTATAAAAGAGCGTAATCGGACTACAATCGGCATGCGCGAGCGCGAATTCCTACCGGGCCGAAATGACATCGGAATACTTCATTCGCAACTTGTACCGTGCATTTCATCCGTTGAACAATCTCGCTTTGATATCAATCAGCGGCACCGATTCCCGACTCGATAAACAATGAAATTCTCAAGGAAATCCGCATTATAAAGTCGTTTCTGCGACGCAGGTTGCAGGAACGACTGACTCTGAGAGGGTATCTTTTCCCATCGATTCATTGTATGGTAATGTAAACAGATTTAGAGAAACGCGGCAACGTGTGTAAGATTCTACAGAAAAGATTTCCAAAATTTGTATGAATAAACTTGTTATGTCACTTTTTTTTTAAGTGAATAACATTCCTTTACTGGCAATTTTGGAAAATACTTTTAAAGAAATCGGCCAAAAGAAAGCTCGGATATATTAGCACTTTACACTTCATTCATCTATTGTAACTGTGGGTCACAGAAACCTGATGGAATTACATTTTTAATATGCACTGCATGTTTAAAAATGTATCAAAATAATTATAGAAACAAATGAAATCTAAATTATAAATTTGATGAACACTAATAATGACAAATTAGTACAGTATACAATTAAATGTTGACATAGTGAATACCTATGAGCTTGTGAATTTATTAGAATTTAATCGATTAATTAATTAAATTTTATAATTTACATTTCATTTCGTCCGTGAATATTATCTGCGAGTATTATTTTTTTATATCAGATTTGATTACATAAAACTTGACTTTAACATAATAAGTAGAAAGGATAACCAGTTATACAAGGAGTATATATAAATAACCACATTGAATTGCAACGTTTGTATTATAAATACCAATCCTCAATTACAGGTCTATAATGTAAAAATTTAATTAAGCCATATCATAATGTGTTGTGTATTATAAATTGCTTGCATTTTTTGGCCTAACGATGTATAGTACAATAGGAAACGTTGCAATTAAAAATGGTCTAACACGAGTTACAATGAATGTAATGATCATATGCTATTAAAATCTTAAAATGCATTTTACATTATAGTATAAAACTAATGAAATCAGCTGAACTTGAAACCATTTTTCTGAAATTTTTAGAAAACAAAAAACATTTTCTCCTTTTTATGGAATGTGAAATGTTATAAGTAGTTATGTTCTTTGCAAGATTTCTTTTAGTAAATCAATTTTAAGAATTAAACTGTTTAAAACAATCTCTGTAGGCACATTTATGTGAAAATGGAAAATTTTATGGCCGGGGGATCGCCTAGCATTTACTGAACCTTTATTTACATTGTTTTTCTATTACGTAGGACCACAGTAAAAGCTTCATGCAGATATGTTCGACTAAAAGACTGAGTTGACAGGATAACAATAAATTATCGGCTTGTTTAAATTGTGCAATAATATTACTGTTGTATATATTTTATTATCAATAGAACGTTACTGTGTGTGGTAGTTTTCATCGCTGTAATATGAATTAATCCTCTACATTTTTGTGTGAGAAAAGCTGGATCTTTGATTTACATATATGTAGTAGGTAAATACCAACTATTCTAAAGGCATTCCGATATAACAATGACATTGTTGCTCATTATACATGTATGTTATGTATAAGGTTTATTTTTATTTAAACTGGATTATATCATTTATTAATTATTTGTTATAATAGTATGAAATAGATGTTTGTGTGGGCATTTATCTAATATTGATAATATTGCTTGTATTAATTGATTGCACAAGCATTAGAAACTACTTGTGACCTGTAGATGCGATTAAACGTTTCGTTTGTTATCAAGTTAGGTTAGTCGTTGTAATTGTGTAGTCGTATTATATATAATATATCTGTTAAACGAAATCAGTCACAGGTTATTGCCATTGTTCGTATGTAAACCGGCGGCGTAATAGATACGGGACAAATCGTTCAATTGTTATTCAAAACAGGTAGTCCGCTGTCGCAATCGCTATCGGGAATTAGTCCTTTCCATTTATTGCTACAAAATTTATGACACGCTCCGCTGATCTCAACAAACGAACCCAAACCAATATCAAAGTGTGCGTGTGTAATGTGGATATACTAGACACTAGACTCTATGTATGTAGTGCATGGTTCCGTTTGTACAAAATAAACGAAAGAAGAGGAAGAAGTAGAGGATCGTTTTAGTGGTGTCTGAGGTGCATGTAAAACTAACCAGCTACCGTTGTCGTACAAACAATCGCATGCTGTTTATTGCGACGAACGCGAATAATAATGAAGAACAAGTTGACAGATGTCAATCCGCGAACCATCCGAGACCACCCAGACATGGAACGTTGGAGTTGTTCTTGTGGTTGCGTAATTGTATGTCGATCAGACATTTGCCTTAGTTATTAGTTATTACATATTTAGCTTTAGCTCTCTTATTCCTGTTAGTATATTTGAATATCCAGACTTTAATGAAGCGGATCTACAATTAAATCAATCTTGTGTTCTACATATCTACAGTGTCTGATATTTCGTTATCCAATTAATGATTAGGTAGCTACATTTAGAACTGCTTCTTGGTTTTCGTAAGCAATCCTCATTTGAATATGAGAAATTTAAAAATCTTCAGGCTCTACTCTTGTAGCATTGCACATTTGATAGGAGTGCTGTGCTAAAGGTAATACAATGAAATGTTGTCGCCGTGGTTTGACGAACTTATTACAATGATTGTTTTGCTCACGAAAATTGTTCTAACAAAAGAATCCACTCGATCGTTTATCTATGATATTTATTAACCACTTACGACTTAACAAACATATTAACAAAAACTTTACAAAAAAAAGAACTTAAATGTTTTGGAGTTTGAGAGGGCTTTTTGACAGGGTAAATTTTATTAAAGGTGATATGGAGATATCAATTATTGGTAACCGAAGAAAGATAGAGATCTAAGAAGTATAATAAGTGGGGAAAACTGCAGTTTACGTTATTGGGGACTAATCCATATTGAACAGACGAAACTGAAAATATGTACGATTGAATTTGATACAATGAGCAATAAAATATTGAAATAAGTATGAACTATCTGCAAATAATAAATTCCAAAGGGAATTATAAAAATACACGTCGAAAAAGGTACAACCGATAAAAATGAATTTCGAGACGAAACAAATTATATTAAATAAAATACGCTCAAGAATATATATTTTTTGTTTTTCTGTAAGGTTAGGCATTATAATCGTTTGCCTAAATGAACCCACAATCGTGTCGTTAGTAGAAACTTATAACATCACATTTATTAGAAATTGGAAATCATATTCTTTTCCTGTCTAAAATTTCATCTTAATCAATATGACCTCTCTGTAATATTTAAAATGCTTCATCTTTAAACGTGTTCAGATTACCCGTGCATTCTACCGTGATCGTTTCATTTTCCACTTGTAAGAGCCCAATTTTACGGAAGAATCGGTTTTTGTGTCAAGCTAAGGAAAAGCGACGTCCGTCGCTGACGTTCTTTTAAACTTGGAAACACCGTCGTCGTCATCATCGGGACGTCTCTTATCCAACATCGAGGGAGAGGGAGAGAGGGTTTTATGCGAGAGTCTCTGTACAGTCCCGAAATTTGAAGGTTCATCTCCTGGCTTCAAACGCAAGGCACAGGACAGTAATTATGACGCGAAAGAATCCTGCCTCTTTGTGTACCGGTCTCTGTTGATGACAGTACATGCGGCGGTGATGTGGCGACGGCAACGTCATCGTCGAGCGGGCGTCGCGATGCTAGAAGGGCAGAATTGCTTTGACGAAAGAAGTTGCTTCTGCCTCAACCGTTGGATAACGGTCGGAGAAAAGGGACGCGTGCTATTGGGGGTTGAAATACATAGGATTCGGTTCGTGTATAGAAATTAGTGATACCGTTATATATATATGGGTATAAATAATATAAAAAACAATTATTGTTTTAATTGCTGGAAAATGTATTACTTTTAAAAATACATTTCAATCTGTAGTTATTCGATTCGATATGTCTAAATAATAATTAACATTACATAAATTACCTGCTCAGTCTTTTGTTTTGTTGCAAGTTTGTTGAATATTTTCGTTCTCAATTGTTACATAATTTACTCGCAATCAGACACTTAAATGGGGTTTATAGGGTTTTTTTAATAATAATTAACTATAATTAGCCAATAACTTTTAAACATAAAATTACTATGAAAGGAACTTACTCTTGTCTTTATTGTAATATGATATAGCTTGGAACGTTCTAATAACATACAAACTATGTTTGCCACGGTCATCCAGACAAGAAATTTGCAGTGACAAACTACATGCCAATATTGTAGACCCTTCCAATTTCGAAGATTAAACACAAAACAGTTGGTTACAAAACTACAATAATAGTATTTCACCATACAGTGGCTTCCTCAGGTGGAAATATAATAACTTAAAACTGAATACAAAATCCTCGACGACATACTCGTATGTTTAACAGGCACCGAGAGACAACTTACAACATTTTTTAACTTCTTGAATAATCTCCATTCTAAAATAAAATTTTATTTAGAATTAGAAGAAAACAAAGGTATTCATTTTCTAGACCTATCCATAAAGAATATAAACAATACAAATTCATTTTTTATATACCATACAAAATCACATACCGATACCATTATTCATTCCAATTCTTGTCATCCTATACCGCATAAGTTGGTCTTTTTCCATTCGAATTTCATGGATTAATCACTGTACCAATGTCAATTGATGATTATAACACAAAATTAAATAGGATTTTAGTAATTGCAGCCAACAATGGATATCATACGTCATGAGTTACCAATTTACTTAACAAAAAATTAAACAGAAAAACTTTAAATTTAATCTATCCTCGTGTTAAAAATAAACACCTTTTGAACTACAACACACTCACTTATTTAGGTTCTTTTTCTAAACGTTTAGTTTCGACTATATCCTTTAAAACTAATAACACGTTAGGCGGTATAATAAAAAACAATAAAGATGTTACAGCGAAAAAACTTAAATCAGGCGTTTACCAATTACATTGTGGGAGTTGCAATTTATCATATGTAGGTTAGACTGGTAGATGTTTCAAGGATAGGATTCTTGAATATAAGAAATCATTCGAAAATAAAAGGACTAACTCTACATACGCTAACCATCTTTTAGGTTATTCCTATAACTGTGATAACAATTTTAAATTATTACATGTAGGAAAGGGGTCTAAAATTAAATTTGTTGGAATGTGTGGGGATTAATAAATTAAATAAATTAGGCTTACTATTGAATGATCAAACTGATATAAATAATTCTCCTCAACTCAATCTCTAGTTCTCATAATTTGTTCACCTGCCTCCATCCCCTCCTGTTTCATTTAGTATTTAGGATTTTGTATTTAGTTTTAAGTTATTATATTTCCTCCTGAGGAAGCCACTGTGTGGTGAAATACTATTATTGTGGATAACAATAAAAAGTTTTGCAACCAACTGTTTTGTGTTTAATTTCAATATGGAGTTACAAGAATTAGCAGCTTCATTGATTCACTAATTTTGAAGATTTAAGAGGTCTTTAGCATGAAACAGGATTATTAAATATCGCCACAGGATGGTTGAATTCGCACCTGACCACTTTTATTTAGTTTGTTAGTAGTAAAAGAAAAATAATAATAAAAAATAAGTTTTTCAATCTAGAACTTCTTCATGATGAAGACGGAATGTATTTTATTTACGATGTAGACGGAAGTCTTGCATCATCGACAGTATCCTTTTCTTTATGACGAAAAAAATTCATAATCGGAAGCTGCCTTGATCCAGTCGACTCCCCTTGTTGCAAAAGCGGTGGTGGTGATTTATTAAAACTATCAATAGTAACGTATGCCTCGATAATGTGTTTGTCCCGAGGGCATTGTTTAGGGGGTGAATACGGGCGTAATGGCTCGGAAGGAGTCTCCGTCATCGGTCCAGGCGCCACCCCATCAAATCACACATACACACAAACGTTAACCGCACTCACCAACGTCGTATTGTATGTGTATAAGTGCGTTCTGTACGCGACGAACAACGACAATAATAACGCTCTTGACTTTGCGCACCCAATAATTCAAGTCGTAATGAGACAAACGATTAAGTGCACTGAAGAAAGAGAACGCGTGCACCCGATCGACCGCCAAACGTACGACAGTCGGTGGTCATATGCATGGAGTGGAGATCATCCCGAATACGTATTAGATTCATAACATAAAATACTCAAACACGATTATAACGAGTATTGACAGAACCGCAAAATTTATTTGTTTGATGAACTGCAGCAATTCAAAATAAGTAGTTTGTTCGCATATATTCATCTTTTTATTTTTTGTCTTTGTAATATATTAGCCTTATTGGTCATGCATTTTTTGACCCATCGGTCCATTTCCAGGACCTAGTTGATGCACCGACACTTAGTTTGCAATGTTGCATTTTTGTATGTTTACGTTTCTCTTCCTTTTTTTTTGTTGTTTCAAGTGTCGGTGCATCGGAACCTCCCCCACCTCTGGAGGGCGGTTCTTAAATTCATGTAAATAAGTATTTTTACATTCAATTGAAGAATCAATTCATCATTCAATCATATTAGATCCAAACCATTCAAACATCAAACATTTTTAGCAGAGATCATTTTAGTACATTAACATATAGCACCAATCACATCAGGATCTCTCTAAACATATAGTATTTAATAACATGTAGTTTCATATGATAAATCATAATCTATAGTCATTTAGTTATTTAGTTAACTAGTGTGTATTCAATAGTTGTAAATAGTTTGGGTGTAATAAACTTTTAAAACACAAAGTCCATTTATTTATATAAAATAGCACAAAAATTTGATTTTGTTCATCAATAAAGTCTGTAATACCGATTTTAGAATTAAGCAATGTTATTCTTCAGATTTTGGTTTGGATGTGCGGTTATTCCATTATTCATGGATAGCGTTTTACGAGAAGAAAATGTTAGAGGAGCGTGTGTTGTTTTTATTTTGGTTTATATATATGATGTATGTTTCATTATTATAAGATATAAGATTACATATTAAATTCTCAGTACTATAGATAGGTAATTCATAAATTAACACCTGCAGCATAATTCTTGCATCACATCGAGATACGTTTTATGCTTACTAACTTATTTGAATTAAACATACATTTTTATGAGGGAATAAAGAAATAATAAAAATTATTATTACCCTCATCGATTCCAATATTTATCGCTCCTGGCTTGATTTTATTGCATTGCTACAACCACTATAAATACCTAAGCACGTAATAGCGCTCCTTTTATTTATTAAATTTTGTTATTATCTTCTTAAAGAGAAATAACAGGGTTAAATAATGTTTACATCTGTCAATTTAAATCCCTACTATTATTACGAAGTTATATAAAATAATTGCAGTGGAAAATTCATTACTTTTTTCCAGAAGTAATTTTCCTTTTGAGTTGTATACAATTCTTCTTGTTATAGCGGAAATGTAATTCCTGTCATCTCATTGCAATTATCTACCTAAACTTCCAATTACTCTGAAGAACGGCTAGTAGTAGTTAGTAATTAATGATCCTACAGATTCACTGTGAAATATACACTATAGGCCCCCCCACATCAGTAATTTTTAGGAGTCTAAAATCAAGTGTAAAACAAAAAAGCAGTCTTATTTATTTCCTTTCTTTATTTATAAAGTGTTTCACAAAAAAACAACTGCGAACACTATTCAAGCTATCTAAAATGTTTTTAATTTCATTTTGTAAATTAATCTCAACGTATAGAAGCTGGAAGACTGCTCGATATCTCGAATCGAAGGTCTCGTTATTCTCTATCTACGAATATACCAAAACGCTTTTTAATTTTCCTTTTCGTTTCTGTTTTATTTAACAGTGAGTTACAATCTGCACTTCAGGCAAACGATAGCTCACGGTAATCTTAATCAACGTTCGAAGCCCCATTTTTTCAAATTTTACAGAAACAAATATTTTGATTTTTTAGTATAATATATGGTCCAGAACAATTAATAATAATTAATCCTAATGACTCGTCTAAGCGAATAATTTGATGAAAACATTCTCACTGATAAATAATATGACAAATAAACAAAAGGAATAAATACATAATAAAACTAACAACAGGAGGAAGGTGTAATCAGATAACGGAATTATGCGCAGCATTTAATATTCCATAATTTCGGTTAATAGTTGATCTTTTAAAACAGCTTCTTCTTAACACAGAAAATCTAGGGAAACATTACTCCAACTATTTAAAAAAATACGAGCTTCTGCTAAAGTTTAATTTACAATCTAAAACCTTAAAATTACATTGCTATTCTCATTCTTAGAAGTATCCTTTTCTTTATTTAGGACATCTTTGCATAAATTCAGTCGAATGCTGAAGATGCGGTTGGTATTTATTTACATGTATGATTGGAGAGAATCGTTTGGGGTAGTTTCGCGCGGAGGGTGGTTATAGTTGATGTGATGTCAAAGTCAGTAAGGCAAGAGTAATGCACATAAAATCCCTCATTAAACCTGTGTGCATGGACTTCATGCACAGACCGCACGTGGCCTTCGGGTTGTGTTCGCGACAGACAACAAGCCGCCAGTGGCGTGCGGACGCTCCTCCTACACAATCAACCGTGTAATGAATCGAAACACGCGTCCACCTTACACATTTACAGACATATATATATATATATATATATATAAGTGGCTATTGACAATAGTAAAGGGAGAACAATGTTTATCATTCCCATAGAATACGATTGTTTCGTTTATAAAGATGTGATGGTTGGATGAAGAGCTTTTTTTCGCTGATGTTCAAACACTGACTACTTAGAGTATAATATTTGCATAATAGTTGGAGCGATTTGCTTTTCACCAAATACTTATTGCATCACATAACGTTATGTCCAGTTTGTAAATTTTTAGCTGTAAAAAATATTCGCTGTCAACGTTCAAAGAAAAAGGAGCGAGCATAAAAGAGACTTCGCCCTTGACGGTATTTTTACAACTTAACCCGTTGAATGTTATGGATTATGGATGTAGGTTAACAAAGTTATAAATCTTCGTCTCAAACTTCCGACCGCGATAATACCTAATACGATGTCAGTTTTATGAGTTCGGTCCTTGCGGCAGTGAATTCTTTCTTCTAGTTAATTAACGGGGACTGGCATTTGGAATAAAAAGGAAATTAAAAAAGTAGAGTCCAAGACGTTCGTTTTACTCGGTGATATCAGAAACTTACGTATTTATTAAACATTACTTCACCATTGCAGGCATTCATTTTGATCATAATTGGAAAATAATTTTCAAATATCCTTAAATTTGTGCTTTTAAATTGGCATTTTGTATTCATTATTTATCAGTGTTTTGTTTAAAACTTTATT
Organism: Agrilus biguttatus; assembly: GCA_963921985.1. Taxonomy (NCBI): domain Eukaryota; kingdom Metazoa; phylum Arthropoda; class Insecta; order Coleoptera; family Buprestidae; genus Agrilus; species Agrilus biguttatus. Next base: position 35,940,214 of record OY998117.1, read on the forward strand.
CTACTAATTCTAATATTTACTGTTGGACGGTGGAAAATATTGTAACATTTTCAATTTTTATAATTCTTGGTCATAATATTTCGAACGTTTTCCACTTAATCTTAAGAAATCATAGAACTCGAATGTAGCCAAGGAGATTAAAGGTCTTTGAACTCCCAAAATGGAAAGAGATCAAAATTCACGCTTAATTTAGTTACTTTGTCTTCTCTCGATCAGAGGTTACAAAGAAGTGGTATTATTTACTTACGAATTTAAAATTAAGCTTTAAGTTGTTCAATATTTGAGGTTTAAATACAAAAGTGATTCTTTTTACTGTAGAATTTAGGCTTTCACGGCCAGAGTCAACTAGCGAACTAGTATTTTCCGGGCTGGTTGACCGTGGCCGATAATTTTTAAAATAGAAAGAAGTAAGTGCTTACATGAAAGATTTATGATTTTTTGTATAAATATTGGAAAAATAATTAAAGACAGCATACATGAAAAGTTTGTAGGCGGGCCCATAAATGGCGCTACAAGTATCAAATCCATATGATTTTTAGTTAGCCCTAACCTTCAAAAGACGTGTATAAATTTAACAGATGTTGCACTATTAGTATCTGAGTTATAGCATTTTTAGTGAAAGAACTTTTGTTACTTTGGAAAAAGGATAAAAAGGAATCTTGTATGTTAATAAAGCATTGCTTTTTGACTTTTTGGCGAAAAAAAATACTGTTGAAACCAAAGCTTCGTTTGATAAACATTATTCGGACTTTGCACCAGGAAAATCAACCGCAGAAAAGTAGTTTGTTAAATTTTAACGACGCGAAATGAGCACCGACGAAAGCATCAAAAAAGTCCACAAAATAATTTTTGATAACCATAAAGTGACGTTGATTGAGATAGCTGAGACTAAAGATATCAAAGGAACGTGTTGGTCATGGTCATATCGTGAATGAATATTTGGATATGCGATAGCTCTGTACTGTACAAAGTGGGAGCCGCGCGAGCTCACAATCGATCAAAAACAACAACGGATCGATTGGAGCTGTTAAATCGTAATAAATCCGAATTTTTGCGTTTGCGTCGATATGTGACGATAGATGAAACATGGCTTCACCATTTCACACCGGAGTCCAATCGACAGTCAGCCGAGTGGACTGCACATAATGAACCTACTCCAAAGCGTGGAAAGACGCAAAAGTCGGCTGGCAAGTTGGCAAGGTTATGGCATCAGTATTCTGGGATGCTCATGGTATACCTAATATTCATTGACTATCTTAAAAAGAGGAAAACCGTAAACAGAGACTATTACGTAGCGTTATTGGAGCATTTAAAAGACGAAATCGCGAAAAAGCAGCCTCATTTGAAGAAAAAGAAGGTGCTGTTTCATCAAGACAGTGTACCGTGTTACAGATCAATGAAATCGATGGCAAAATTCCATGAATTGGGCTTCGAATTGCTTCCGCATCCACCGTACTCTCTAGATCTCGCTCCCAGCAACTTTTTTCTGTTCTCAGACCTCAAGAAGATGCTCGCTGGACAGAAATTTCGCGCCGATGAAGAGGTAATCGCGGAAACTGAAGCCTAACATATTTTGAGGCTAAAGACAAATCGTATTTTAAAAATGGTATCAAAAAATTGTATGACCGCTATAATCTTTAATCGTTGTATCGTCCTCGAAGGGAACTATATTGAATAATAAAATCAAATACTATAAAAAAAATAATTTTTTTTCTATGCTAACTACGAACTTTTCAGCCCGCCTGTTATTGTGCATACTTTGTAATATTTTCGCGTTCGTATAGAAAATCATACGAACAACGGCTACGTGTTTAACCTCTAAATTAATGCACAGAATTAAACTGATGCGGGAGACCGTTTTTGTTGAACGCGCGTTGTCAGAAACAGAGAAGGGATGCGTTTACGACGTCGCCTTTTGTATTGTCAACACAATAGACAGACGTGGTATAATAAGGGTTGTGCATAATAATGATAATAATAATAACCAGCAAGATTTTCTTTTTATTTACGTTTGTTTTTTCGCCGAAACGAATCGGAATTATATTGACGGAAATTGGGGTGATTATTATTTATTGGTGTCTGAAAAGATAATCGAAGCTTTTTCCTTTACGATCAGATTTTTTTATATACAGTCAGGTACAAACCCAATCTATTGACCTAATTTTAGGTCTAAAATAAGAGTAACAAATGCTAGGAGACCATTTATGAATTCTATTCGCTTATTTGGGTACCTACTAAATTAATATGTAATAATACAGAATTAATTGTCGCCTTCTTATTCCAATCGTTATCTTATGCTTAGGTAACCCATTGCTATCATTCTGAGTTTGTCTACTGAACTTGTTATCAACTGCCCTTTTTCCTATATTTTTCGTCCAGGAGCAGATTTATTTTAGTTAGTGCCTTTAAGTTTTTAATCCCATTCTATGTTATTTTCAAATCAGCTTATTTTATTTCAGATGTAAATTTATTTTATTATCTGAATATTGTAATTAATATTTATTGGCAGTAATAATGATTATATTGTAAATGAAGGAATGTACCTAATCATGCTCTCGTCCAGCATTTTAATCCATGAATAATAATAAACAATTATTTAAAAAAACCAATAGTAAATAAAAAGTATTTTAATTTACTGAATATGAAATACTTAAAATTGTTTGCATTGTTCCACGTTTTTAATTTTTTTCTAGGTTCAGCTGTTCTGATTTTCCGTCGATCAGTCGACAATTTTTAAGGTGCCCTTGAAGAAATCTAGTCCCTAGTATAAAAATAAGTTGTTATTCTGTTCTCAACAGATAAGACTTTATACAAAAAATACCCTTTAAGCAGGCAAAAGGTTTTAAGTCTCCTTGAATTGATTTTTAGTACAGATTTATTTAACTATATGAAGGCTATCGTTTAAAGAATGTAACGATAACAACGTTTACACAGATATCTATATATCATTATGGCAAGCCCATTGACAATGTTTTTAAGAAGTTTATTGCAGATGAAGAACAGTTTTATGTTACAATTCGGCCGGTTTGCATGTGACTCGGCGGTGTTCTAATATAAATAATTGAATTGAAATATTCTATTTTATCACAGTGGTGCTGGTAAAGTAAGATTTGTGGAGTGATTGTTTTATTTTAAGAAATTGTCTCGATGAAAGAAGAAATCGTAAGATGGATTAAACAGAAAAAGCATTTAAAAGAGGTATGTAACCTATTTATTCCTAGACATGTCGTCGGTCATACCTTAACGTCACTGCTTTATCCCTCTTGTAGAATAAGAGTTAAATAATGTCTAGATATTAAAGTTATGTAAGTATACTGTAGATTTACAAGCTGCATATTGTAAAATCTAGCTGAATCCGTCCAAACTTGGACGAATGAGTGCCGTTGTCGGCGGTGCACAGCACCTACATCATTTAATACAGAGTACGTTAGTTAGTTATAGTTAGAATGTACCTCTCAGAATGAATACCGAATAAACTCATTTAAACTTGTCCATGCAATTGTCTAATGCACCCTCGAATATATCAAAATTCACGATTTTTAATTAAAAATTCCCATTAATCGATAACGTCCTGGATATCGAAAGTCGGCACCTTAGTTAATTTCACCTTTTAGTAAGACATCAATTGTATTGAATTAGCGGATACTTGATGGAAGTCTAACATATTGAAATAAACACACAGTTATTAATTTCCACAATTTATTAAATAAACTTGACACGTGTTTCGCCAACACTGTGGTTTCTTCAGAAGTACGAAATCTACTTAAAATTACCTAAGAGTAGATGTCAATAAATAGGGTGGTGCATCTTCATTGGAGTGAGGGAGGGAAAAGATTTAATAGTGGTGAGAGGTTTATATCTACTTGGTCATTAAGTAATATGTCTGTATTTTTATATTTGTTCATTTCTTTAAATTCTAATAGTGTAAGTTTTAAACTTTTATTTTCAATGTGTAAAATTTTTAGACCTAAATTAAATATATGGTTATCTTCTAACACATGTTTTGCATAGTTAGAATCGGTTTTTTTGTTTCTATATATAATAAAATCGGATGAAATTTTACAAAACTCTGGTCCTCGAGAAGCTAAATCGATTTATTTTCAGTATTTTACGCTACATTCACTACAACATTATTTTATATACTAGTATAACCCGTTCCAATAAATATGATATCGATATCGATGGTGTATAGTAGTTTTCACAAGCCAATTATGGAAACCTCTATCACCATCACTTAATTTAAAGGACCTTAGTGCATATAACCCTTCACACTTATCAAACAGGGAAACCATTCCTTACCATAACTTAACCTGTGTCTTTCATATATGGCACTTCGCAAATGCCAATTAGGGAAACCTTCAATCAAAAGCAAACAATAATATATATATAAAAAACAATCACAAAGTATAAACAATTGACTTTTTGTGTTCTTTAAACCTAATTCTAAACGATCATCCTGTCTGCCCTATATACATAGCATCGCAGTCTGAACAATGAATTTCATACACTCCAGATTTACATAGTTTGTCGGAATTTGTAATTTTTTGTTAACTAATACTTTACCTAAATTAACTTTATTTGAACATATGGTTTAATTCCTATTTTAGCTAATCTTTAAGCTTTAATTAAGCCGAAACAATTGTAAGAGTATTCTTAATAAAGTTTGTAAAACCTTTGAACAGGTGTGTTAGGTTTTTGAATATATTGAGAATGTTTTAAGTTCCCAACCGCAACCTCTCTAAATATTATTAAAAATCACAAAGTATATTCAGTTAAAATATTCACAATTCCTTATAACATAAAAATTTGCGAGTTTTATAAAGGATGTATTGTAAATTATTTGTAAAGTGGTACGATTGAACACCACTGTTAGGTGAAAGGTGATACTGTTGGTGACCTTAAATTAAAAATTCCGTTTAAACGAGAAAATCCTAAATATGGAAAGTAGACCTAAGGCATGGACGTTTTAATCGTCGGGTAAGCCCATAATTTTGTAAAATGAGAGGAAATGGTCCCATGAAATAACATTACGAAGATATGTAGAACATTATTATACATATAGTGATATCACTCCACTACAAATGTATGTACGCTAGGAACCATTAGATATATGTTATTAGTATCACAAAGTTACACTGATGATGATTATTTATGGTGTTACTTATTCTGTATTTCCTCAGCTCTTGGTTAATTCATCTTATCCAATATGTATTTGCGTGTAAGAGTGTAGGAAGATTATCATGAGCTCTAAATTAATCAATGATGGTAATATATGTCTTCAAATACGCACGAATGTGTTTCACATGACATCTTATTTTTACGTTTTAATTGACTGAATTCTTTCGGTCGCACAGGGCATTTATGCCCATTAGTCGAACTCGTCGATGGTGGTTAGGAAAGGTCAGGTCAAGTCAGGTCCGGAATGTAACTCATTACCATTATCATTTCATTAACGATCGCGATCATTTATTAAACTGCTGTCACCCAGAGGATGACCAGGTTGGTTCACGGACCCCTTTGCATTGTTTCGTGCCTCTTCGTCTTCATTACTCATTTTTACATGCCATTGGCACTGCCCGTATTCATTTTAAACGAACATTTTTACGAAACGATCATAGTATACACAACATACATACTAGATCAAAATGGTTATAGTCTCATTTTTATAAGTTAGTAATTCTCAGTACCTAGTTTGAAGGAATTGAGTATTTATTTTTGGTAAAAATTTCGTTTAATCAGAGAGGGGCACAATTTGAAAAGAATTGGCCGTGTATAATTAGGTACGTGTTATTTTACTTGTTATTGTTGCAATTTTGGATAAAAAATAATGATATAACATCGATAGTAGCTTACATGACGTATTGACATGAAAAACGGAGCCGTCCGAGTGTACTCTTTCCGGTCATCGTCGTCATAAATATTCTTCGCAAAGAAGACTGGTTAGGAAAAGAACAATCTCGCGAATGACGCAAAAAGAGGCGCGCAAGCCCTTTAACATTGTAATCGGGACGGTAACGAAAAACAAAACAAGATCGCGGCCACCACATCGTCTTGCTAGCTGTTTTGACCGTTTTCGGTCTGAGTTAGGTAGGATATAAAATTAAATTTGATACGAAAGCACGAACGGGATGGTCGTTGTAAAACAGTTAATGGTATTGCTTTTTAGTCGCCCCGGCGAAAATGTCCCAGCATAATGAGCGCCGCGTCCGTTTTTAAAAGCGTCCAGGACCATGTCGACCACGCGGTCACCAGCAAGCAAACGACGCATTTAGTCTAGGAGCGGATGCGAGAACATTTTTTTGCCAACGACCGACGCACTCTTTTCGACGATAACGACAGCGCGTTATAACGTCTAAGCGGCGATGTCGCGGTAATATTGAGCGTTTTTATTAAATTACCAGCTTGTCGCGCGAAACTCTTACGAATTTTATTAAGCTCCTGCAGTTATCATATTAGTTTTTCAATAAAGTGTTCCATTGACTTTATTTGAGAGATGCCACGTTTGCAGTCACTGATGGAATTTCTGACTTTTTATTTTGTACATATACATCGGATGATAAAAAATTCTTCTTAAATAGCTAGCTGACAATTTTACTAATGTAAACCATGTAGACAGTGAAGACAAAAAGAATTTACTCCTGTTTTTATCATTACAATAAAATTTTATTTGACCACCGTCCTCTTACACAATATACGTAAATATAAAACTTGTATCGCTAGTAAAATCGGGATAACAAACTGCTTGTCCTCAGTGAACAATCTCAGGATCTGTTTATCTTTATTCATATAGACAGAGGGTTACTTAATTTCTACATTAGTAAATTTATTAATTTGCGTAAATTTCAATAATGCACATATGGTTCTTTGTCGTATAATCATCATTGTAAGTCCGAAGAATGGTTTACCATCCTGAGCCCATATTCACATTTCCCTGAAACTAGAACATGCCACATTTGTATTCACTTACCAATAGTAATCTAATCTAGGCCTTACTCTTTCTCTTCCAGTACTTCCTCATTTCTAACCATTTCTATCCACGGTATTCTCATAAGCATTCTATAACACCACATCTCAAACTCTTCCAAATCTTTCTTTTCCACGTCTCAAATTAAAAACAAGTCAGCATATTGAGTTTTCTTTTCGTAGTTAAGATATATGTATGCGTACTATCTAATTAGAAAAAACGAGTTTAATCCTGAATAATGGTTTTGAGACATCTGTAAAACAAAACTGTCAATCCAAGTTGGCCAACATTCCAAATAAGAGTTAAATCTCATTAACAAGTTTTGAAAATGAATCTTCTCGATTTCGTGTAGCGGCTTTGCTTTGCTTCTTTTTTGCTGTTAGGATTTAGAGCAGTTTGGCAGACGATGTCCATTCGCAATGAGCAGGGTTCGCATACAAAGGACAACGACAACGGTTAAAATTGAAACCAGCAGTCTGTTCACTTTAAGACTTCAGTTGTTCTAAAAATCGTCTGTTGGCAGTTAAAATAAGGGAGATCCCAAAAGAGAAAAAGAGACAACAACAAACAAATACCGCAAATTAATTTTAGCTAGTTCTATATATATAGCTATTCTTTTGCTAACTTTTAGATATGTTAATACGTATGCGCATATTAATGTGCATAAAAATAAATACTGAAACATCTTCGTTATCGTAAGGTTTTCTATTACAGACAACTGTTTTAACCGTGTCACACATGTCAATCGCTACTTTGATATAAATTTACTCGAAATATAATTACTGAAAAATAATTGCACATACCATTATTTTCAACAACGTATCTATTTATTAATTAAAATTAACCTTTTATGAGTTTTAGGGATTCAGATTTTTAAGAAACATATGTCGATACTGTATATCACTCAATACCGAAGGAGTATCGATTAGTTAGAGTTATAATATCCATAGAGAGGGTGAATATTGCGCGTAAATCAATACGCGTGCCGTAGCGTGTGCGTGTAAAATACAATATTTGCGTCCAAAAACAAGCTCCACAAGCTGCCAATTCTTTCCTTCTTCTCTTGGTCCGTGGTCGACGGTGGTGGTGTTCTTTCTCTCCACTCACTTTGATCTTGAAACACACTTAATGCCCGCTGAGAGGCGTGAGGCCGTTATTATTACACTTAACTCACTGCTGCTATGGGGGGAGAATCCTCGTCATAACTACAAGAAACTCGAAAATAAATAATAACTAACGTTTTAAGTACACACTTGCCGCCGTTGGTTGTTTGGTAAACACGATTTTTCGATGGGGGCGCAGCCGGGTGTATGCTTCTGAGTGATCCTTTGTATGATTGAAAAAACCATTTCCGTTTCATTTAGAAATATCGGAAAGTTAAAAGTGGAAAATTGAACATGAATATGAGTAGGTACGATGGAAAAGCCATGAATGAAAAAATCATTTAATATTTTTTGATGTACTAAATGGAGCGCAAAAGTTATTTCTATTCTAATAAAGATTAATCTGGTTATCGCGATACTTTTCCGATTTAAGACTATACAGTAAAACAGAGTGTTTTATAATTCCTCATCTTTTTATTTTATTTATTTTTCATGGCTAGGTTCATTACAGTATTATTTATTAATAAAGATTAATTAAAGCTTCTCGTAAATAAATATCTATCCTAATATGTTATATTTTCCTCTAGGAGTCCATCGGAATCAACAGTGTAATTCAATGCCGGTAGGGGTAGTAGCCCTCGGAGTAGTTGTTTCTGTTGACTCCATATTTAGATTTATATATTTAATATAGCCTGTAAAGGCCTTTCTGTCAGCGCCCACCTGATGAGACCCGATAGGTCGAAACCGGTCATGGGATGTGGCTTTCGGTTCGTTGTGCCTACTTGTTAGGACGCTTTCAAAATGTGAGATCTTTGATCTTAAAATTTAGACGAATTCTTCTTTTTTGAATATAAACTATCTTAATGTCTTTTACTTTTACGTATTAGACTATTGTATTGTCCCGGAAAGCTTACTCAAAAATGGCAATAGTGATCAGAAAAACTTTATCTCACAAGTAGTGAAAATTCCATTATATTATAAAAATATTTAGGACTGTGTCTAGAATAAATTTCACCTGAGCTTTATTCTGGCGGCTTCCTACCACTATCTTCAGAAACGAAAATATATATATTGAATTTGGAAAAGTAAATACTTCTACTTTCACGGTCGGTAAAGGAAAGGAATATATTCCAAATTCTAAACATTTGACTATATACGGTTACAGAGGGTACCTTAGTTATTGTACTTTGGAAAAGTTGGTTTAAAAATTATAAGGTTTTTCTTAATCGAATGTAGATGATAATGTCATAATGCCTTTAACATAATCTTGTCCTCCAAAGGATTATCTGGATTGTTATTTAGTTTTCGACACAACGCCGTTGTAAAAGAATGAAAATTATATAAGAATGCTGGGTTGGATCATAAAATACGGCATTCCCAAAGTGGGTAACGGTATTTTGAGTCTGCTTTGCTCATTTTTTGAATGACATATTTTAAGAACTAGATAATGTTTCATATTACGCTTTCTAGAAGTTATATACTGATATCTAATAAATACTCTCCCTAAACGCAAAGCTGTATTTTGGACGGTTTACAATTTATTAATATTTTTCCGAACCTCTGCAAAATGCTTAACGATAAAAAAAGTCAATTCTAAGTTTGCAGTAATTACCTTTGTTGAAAATGTGAAAGACAATTATCTTTTTCTTTACCACTTAAACTTGATTGTCATTTTCATGATAAAATTGTATACGTTCTTTTGGGGCCCATGGTGTCGCCCTCTCCCCCAGGCACAGCCGTGATGGCATTTTCGGTAAAAAGTTACTTCGCGAGGCAATTTTTTTAAGTAAGTACCGTTTTGAAATTAAAAAAAAACGTGCAAAGATATCTTAATAATTTTATTTTTACATGAAAGCCTGTACCGTAATCTACTTTTCTACATAATTTCCTTCAGTTGAGGCAATTGTCATAACGTTTGACCAGTTTTTGAATACCCTTCTCATAGAACTATGCCGCCTGACTTGTTAACTACTGCATCACAACTGTTGTGACTTCGTCATCGTCTTGAAAACGCTGACCGTCCAGATGTTTCTCCAAGTGCAGGAACAAATGGCAGTCACTGGGTGCCAGATCAGGGCTGTACGGAGGATAATCTAGAGTTTCCCAGTGGAAATATGTGATGAAATGTTTGGTCCGATTAACCACATGCGGACCGGTATTGTCATGCAGCAAAACGATGCCTTTGCTCAACTTGCCACGTCTTTTGTTCTGGATTGTACGGCGCAGATTATTCATTATCTCACAATAAGCTGCCGCATTGATTATCTCATTACCAGGCAGAAACTCCATAAGCAATACTCCTTTTCCTTCTTTTCTGTCCCAAAAAACTGTGAACATGATTTTCCGGGCAGGAATTGTTTGCTTCAACATAATTTTTTTTTCGAAATTCTAATTTGTGGTTTGCTTTATGTCATAAGTAAGTAAAGAAAATAAATCGTCTCGTTAGGTACTAAGTTTTTAAAATTCGTTAGTTTTATATCATGTACTCCTAAGTCAGTTATTCACCGCTATAATTACGCATTTATATTGACAAGCAATAAGGTTATCGTATCGTGAAACTCGGTAAACGTTTTGGAAACAGGTTGTCGTTGTGATATGCTAATGCGATTACTTGAATTAATTTGTTGATAAAATTCACTTAACAAGCTAAATTAAACAGGCTGTAAAAGCACTATCGGAATGCTAATCGACCGGGTGGAATTATACTTTGACACCGCAGATTTGTGTGTTTTTAACTTTTTTTATTTCAATAGATACATTTATATATCTATAATGTGAATAATTGTATTCGTATAAATCAGTCATGAACTATCAAAATAATTGACAAGTTCTGAGTAAATTAAATTTTACAAAAATATTCGGAAACTTAAATAAAATTATACAAAATATAATTTTACAATACTTAATGTAACCTCTAGTATTTTGTTAAACGGTTCTTCATAGACATTATTTCATTAAATTATTTATTGTTCTAAACAGTCGCCTCTTCCTATACTTGTAGAAAAATGAACGAATGAATAAAATATTTTAGGTGCAGATTGGCGTCATCATACATAGAAATATAACGTACATTATTGGAAATATAAATATAATATTTGGCTCTAATAAACGTCCTATGGTTTTTGAGATTATTACATTTTTGTATTTAATTTTGAATGAATTTTAAACTGTTGTTGAAGTTTTTGAGAACAGAATAAACTTGTCTATTTGGTAATATTATTATGGCTTTTAAGCTATTACGTACTACTAGAATTTTTAATAAAGTGAGTATATGGGGAACGTTCAAGCAGTATACAAATATTTATTTTTCAATTTTTGATCCCCTCCTCTTAATTAAGTCACCTCACCGCTGTCACCTGTAACCTCCCCATTTCACCCAGACATGCTTTATTAATGCTTTATTATTATATTGCAGTAGATAAAATGGAAATAGAAAGAACAAAATAAAATTAATATTAAACAGTCTCCCCTTCAAGTCTAAGGAAGTCAGTTATTGACGAAACAATTGTTACGTATTGATAAATGAATTTAAGAAAAATCTTTAATTCAAAAAATAAATTATGCTCTGTACTTAACCTTAACCAATATAAAAAACCCAATAAGACACTCGCTGCTTATTTCCATAAAGGGTTATACGCATATCATGTCACGCATTAATATAAGCAGGGGTGGGGGGTGAGAAATCTCTTAATAGGATCATTTTTTGCTTTTCACTAGAAGAAACGTATATGAAAAGGCTGACATTACTAGAAACTTATTTAATGTTTTCTGGACACCCCGTATAGAGCAAACCCGATTTCTCCTTTTCTAATTTTACAAATGCAAAACAATCAGTTTCGAACAAAACACTGAAAATTTATCCCTACTAACCTACTACAGGTATACTCTCCGTAATACTGAAGGCGTATAGGCATATGTATCCCGCACTCAAAGACTTCCCAATGCCAATGATAAGTTTTCGCCCTCTTGCTGTGAAATAAATGGGCAAAAATAAAAGCTTGTTCGAATTCGTTGGGTTCACTCAATGTTTATCCGTTTTTCGTTCTGGCAGGAAATATCAACCGGCATAATGTATATTATAAACAGTTTATCTAGTCTTCTTTTTTATATAAGTAAACATAATGTTTATTTATTATTTATCTCATAAACTGCAATGTGTATTACACTTCAGTTATTGCACGTTCCGAGTTCCACATTATTGTGTTATAGAACGACTAGATGTAAGTATGGAATTGAGGAGTCAGATGACTTTCATTATTGTAAGTGATAAAATAAAATACAGATTAATGTCATCTTTGCCCAATCAAGTTAGCTAAATTATTTCAAACATGGACTGTAATAACCAATATTTAGTAGAAACTATTAACTATAATAAACCTCATAAATCTTTTATTACAATTATAAAAGATCTATTCCAAATTCTGCGAAAATGTTGTCTAATCGAAAGGTCTCGGACATTACTAACAACTGTATAGTTCTTAACGGAAGGAGGGTAGGTATGGTATATCTAGTTAGAAAGCTGTCGAGACCTTGTATTATTTATTATCTCTATTCGAGGGTATAGTAATTAAAGATATCTGGATAAATAGTTTGTGTCGGGTGAGATGTCGGTTTGGGGAGGAGGTGTAGAAAGAGGCGGAGGCCCTTATTCCGAACCGTATCCTCCGGGCGGCGATGTTCGTTTATTTGCACGCGGCTTCCGACGATTCCATGATGTGCTAACCCGTGCCCAAGAGGCAGATGCAATAATTTACCCGTAGCGAGGTAATGACTGGGTACACTAATCTAATAAGCGGTCTTTTCATTAAAAGTTTGCTTCCACACGCCCATCGCCGCGTCTTTCCACGCATCACACAGCGGCCACCTCTACGGAGCCGTCTCAGTTTTAACGCACATTATCGTTTAAAAAAAAGTACCTCTGCCCCTTTACCGTGTTTTAAAAAGGTACATGATATAATGTGACTGTGAAATCAAATTTATTAATTTACTTTTACCTAATCGCTTCTAAAGAGGGTTCAAGATTTGCAAATTTAATTAAGCTATGAATGATACAAATGATGAAATTTAAATATCTCGATATAAAGATTTCCGATTATCGAAGTTACAGAACTAACAATAAAGACACAACGAAATGTCGCATGTTGGAGTACTAGGTACAATTCGTACATAAACGGAAAAATAAATGTGTCGAGATGAAAATGTGAAAGACTTCCTTAAAAATATTAAGAGATGCCCACTATAAATTAGTAATACGCAGAATAAATGTGGTGACCACTTTTAAATCTCCTCTCTAGAAATTTTAACCAGCAAGTAATCTTCCAACACGTTTTAATTTCGTCACTCGTTCATGATTTGCTATACAGGAAATTCTCCAAACATAAAAACTAGGAAAATATATTGCACCTTCAGTCCTATCCAAAGTGCTTGTAGGTTATATGTCTAATGAATACATTAATCAGATTGGTCACTTATCAGTTTCTTATTAAAGATAATTAAAATAATCCATTTATTTATTGAAAATCTTTTTGAAGATTTATTGAAATATGCTTTAGTCCGAATAGATTTTTGATATAAAATTAATTGAACATAGGTATATGCAACATTTTATAAATTATAAAATAAGATGAGTAGAAGAAAAACACTGGGTTTCGTTGCATATTTATTAAAAAACTCGACAAATTTGTTTCCACCTTTTCAGGTCATTCTCAAGAGAGAAATTCTGCTACTAAAATTAAAACTGTTTACAATGATGTTTATATAGTGTTATTGATATTATAAATTTGATTAAATTTAATCATGTATTAGACACTAACTCAGTAAAATTATTACATGATGTACAAAAAAGTTTTAAATTAAATTTGTTAGAAGCCTTAGAGATTAAGAAAGCAATTAAAAATAAAGATAACATAGCTAACAATCAAGTAGAAATGGTCACAGTAAATTCACCGCCGTTATTGTTGGATTTTCCCAGTATCTAACCACCCCTTACTAATACCCTAGTTTAATCCTCTCCTCCCCGAAAACAAAAAAACACAGTTTTAATTTTAGTAGTGGAATTTCTATGTTGAGAATGACCTGAAAAGGTGGAAACAAATTTGTCGAGTTTTTAATAAATGTTTAGTGCAACTAAATCCAGTGTTTTTTCTTCTACTCGTGTTATTTTACAAGATTTTCGAGATTTTAACCTTCAACACCAGTGAATGTAATAACATTCAAATAAGGGGGTTTTATGGGTTGAAAGAATAAAATAATAATAATTAGAAAAACGGAATGTAACGGGATGGTATGTGTGCAACTAACACATATATATGTTATACATGTTGAGGTATATGTATATGAGACGGATCAGGAGACGCCAGAAAACCCATTACCATTTTATCCTAATTATTATTGGTACAGGACCTGCTGCGCCACGCGGCCTCGAGGGGTAGAGCAGCCGTGGGGGGTGGGTGGAGTCGCCGCGGGGAGGACACCGCCGTTTTGATTCTAATTATGCTGATCGATTGCATGGTAACGACCGATGTGCAACTGAGTCGTAAATCAATTGTAATAAGGGCGAAAGTTATTCGATGCATTCGTTCATTTGTTATTTTGAAGATATACTAGTAGTTACTTAATTATTTTTTGTTTTTCTTTCAATTAATTAAAAATATCTCCCATTGCAGTTGCTATTTGTGTTGAATTGCAAGGAACTTCATATGATATTAATTAATAAGGAATTTCCAATGAAAGTCACAAGCTGCGAAGAAAAGTTAAGTAGTCATTAATTTTAATTGCCAGATACCCTATATGAACTAATATTTTTTATAATTTACAATTGGAATGCCTTTATTTAATTAAGTATATTTTTCACTCCCCAAACTACATGAAAAACTATTATACTCATTTAAAATTTCATAAGCAGCATATCTAAAAGAGAGTCCTCTACGTGTGAAACAGTTTAAAAAAAAAACTGTAGAAGAAATAAAATAAAAATTTGTATATGTTTTCTCAGCGAATCGTTTTGACCAAGATAGTCATTATCAAGAGTACTTGTTATACTAACAATAAGAAAGTCTAATAGGTATATAACATATATAATTACAACTGGATCCTCTCGAAAAGAGGAAAAGGAGAAGGGAGTGAAAACCATGAAGTTATAAGTTGCTTAGTAACAAAGGTGTATTGCTTGTTGATAATTCAATTTGGTTATTTATTAAATATGACTTTGAAAACAATGCTTTTTTGATTTCTAAATTTTCTAGGAGATTCAACTTTTTACTTTTGGGTTAAATATGTAATATTTTTATGTTATCCGTATCAATTTCATGGTTTTCACCTACACAATGTTCTTACAAG
The DNA here is from genome assembly GCA_963921985.1 of Agrilus biguttatus. Taxonomy (NCBI): domain Eukaryota; kingdom Metazoa; phylum Arthropoda; class Insecta; order Coleoptera; family Buprestidae; genus Agrilus; species Agrilus biguttatus. Next base: position 35,955,619 of record OY998117.1, read on the forward strand.
CCTGTTGTACATAGTTTTTTCTTAATGCTACTTACATGTTCTTTCAGTCTAACATTAAAGGCACGACCACTCTGGCCGATATAAATAGCGTTGAAATTTTTGCAGTTGATTTGATAAACTCCGTTTCTTTTCTTTATTTCAATTTTTTGTTTGTTATTAACCAATAAACGACCTAAATTGTTTTTATTGGTTACTATTGGATGAAGATCGAGTTTCTTTAAACGTGTTATTATTTTGTTCGTAGCAGTCTTAACTAAATTAATAGAACAATAATTAATCGTATTTTTGTTAGTGGTAGGATTAATAATATAAATGGAAGACCTGGTTTTTGTTTCAACTTTATCAGCACCATTTCAGTTGAGTTATGATGTGAATATTAGTTTCTTTGATTAGTTCACCGTATTTAGTACTTTTTTTGTTTCAAAATCAGCACCACCACGTTAGATTTTGGTGTGCATCTCGTCCTAGTATGACGTACAAGATGATTTATGCTGGCGCTCTATGGCCCTGATACAACTATTTAAAGCAATTTGTGTATTTCGAACAGGACCGTTTAATATTGTGATGATTTGGTAATAATAAATAACCAATATTATTTCTTATCGATGCATCTCCTTTGCTACTAAAATTACTTTTAGAAAAAATAATAAAAAACGAATGAGTACAAAAGATAAAAGTAATAAGAAATACGAACCAATGATTGGCGCCAGGTCACTGGCGCCCGTCTTTCGCTCTCTCACTCTCTTACTCTTTACTCCTTCTCATTCTTTTTCCCAACGAAATTTATTGGGCTGCGTCACAATAAAATAAAATCAAATTAATACTGTAGCTACGTGGTCCAAGTTGTTGGTATTGAAACTTGTATAAATTTATACAGTGACTCACGAAAGTCAAACTTTTGGGTATCTATACAATCTTGTACCTAAAATTAATATTCATTTTGATTTTAATTTTAAAAAACATTATTTTTTATTCCTCCCAATCTCAACAGATTTTGATAATTTGAGTTGTTTTGATTCAGAAATCATCATAACGAAAAATATTAAAAATTAATAAGGAAAGGTAAGATGTTAAGTTTGTGTGGAATTCCTTTTGAATTACATAAGTTTCTACACGAACATAACTTCGCATGGATATATTTATATTATTAATTTTAAGTATCTTACATACTGACTGGTGTTAATGCTAGTTATTTATAATCCTACAGACAGATAGAAGTATCGTCTCGAAATCATTTAGTTCATCCTACCTTTCAAAATCAACACAAAAACGACAGTTCTACAAAGTAGACTGATTTCGATGCCTTTTGAAGAGAACCAGGATATATAGTGAAGTTAGAATTATTAGGAAATTATCGGAGTTGATAAAATTGGCCAGATAATGGCAATCTAATTTTTCTAGAACTGTTCGATGGCATTCTCAAAACACTTTTACTTTTTTGTTTTCATATTTAAAAAAAGCAGACATTAAAGTCCTTTTTTGTCTAAATTTTAAGGATCACAGATCCCGCATTTCGAACGCGTCCTGCACTGTAGGCACAGCGTACGGGAAGTCATATCCCACGACCGGCTTCGATCTATCGAGTCTCATCAGGTGTGCGCTGGCAGAAAGGCTTCTACAAGCTGTAAAATAAATACAAATATGAATATGGAATCAACAGAAACAACTACTCCGAGGGCTAATACCCCTACCGGCATTGAATTACACTGTTGATTCCGATTATACATTTAATAAAAGAAGGAATTAAAGCCATTTTTCGTCTAAATTTTAAGGATCACAGATCCCACATTTCGAACGCGTCCTATACAGTAGGCTTAGCGTACGGAAAGTCATTTCCCACGACTGGTTTCGACCTATCGGGTCTCATCAGGTGGGGTAGGGGTATTAGCCCTCGGAGTAGTTGTTTCTGTTGATTCCATATTTATATTTGTATCTTTTGTATTCGTTATTTGGGTTAAATTTCAGTATTTTTTCCAATGTTGAAAATAATGAGTTGTGTTTCGACTCTAAATTTTACATTTGAAATCAGCTGAGTTGACAGCATCTTAACGTATGAAATAAATAATATTTTTAAAAATTTCTTTAACTGTGGTGATCTGGAAACTATGAAACATGTATCACATTTTACTTCCAATCTGCAGTGTTTCCAAGCTGTATTTTTCTATAGTGAGGAACTGTAAGTTGAAGCAAACGGCGCGGGTAATAAAAAATTCAAAGAATGCAGCCGCGTTGCACTGGCCGTTCTCGCCGACGGACGTCTTGATAAAATCCTGTAGTATTTCATAAACCCATGTCAGAAACTTTTGTACGTACATATGTACGTGTTTGTGTGTGTGTGTTGTACGACTGAGGGGGCATATGGGGGCACACACGATGGGAACGTCGTACAGGAACGACGACGACGCTGGTTCGTGGCGCTTGTTGGTTTGGTTGTTGATCATTATTATATCGGCGTTATGTGAAGAAATGAATGGGCCATCTCGTTATCCTGTTCCGTTTCGGTCATGGTTCCAATGTATTATGTTTCGTTTTTTATCGAAATATTTTCATGATGTTAAAACATTATTAAACGCCAATTATCTTTGGCGTGTCAATTAATATTGTAATTAACACGAAAAATGAATGGGTGATGCAGGAAGCCTGTTATCATGTATCTCCATCTGTAAGAGTAAATTTTATAATCGTACTTTAAATAACATCAAATACTGGTGCAGATATATTTTTAAAAAGTTGCTAGACCCATTTCCAAGAATTGAAGAGTTACACCACACATTTTCAGGAAATGGAAATCTCAAACAAAGAAACTTTATTGACTGATTAAGTAGACCTATACTATTCTGAATTTGCACCAAAATTGAATTGATTTTTTTTCCGTTTAACTTAAGGTTTTCTTTTTGAAGCACAGTTACTAAGCATTAAAGTAGTTTTCGATGTGTTCTCCCCAGCCATTAACAAACAATACTAATGAAAACTCAAGATACATTTTGTAGATGGGTTTTGGTAAGCACATACAATTGAAATTATTTGTAACTGGCTTTAACCCCGCGACTTCGTCCGCTTAACTAAATACATTAGCCTTAATTACTCCTGATAAACTCCTGTTCATGTCTGTAGAGTCCCATTCCACCTCCACTCTTTCGTATCCTAAGCCAATTGTAGCATTTCAAGCAATAGTTTCTCGGAAATTTTAAATTTGGTATTTTGCATTATATTCATTTCCTTTGTTAAACATAAATATCTTCAAAATTACATTCACTTTTATTATTTTATTGTTATATTCATTCTCCAAATTTCGGTTTTAGTGCAAATAACTATTTATTATATTTATTTCCTTTAAGCGTAAACTGGCATTCAATATTTTCAAAATCTTTTTTTTTTATTATCATATTGTTATTTTCATCGTCAAACTTTCATTGTATTGTCACGTTTAAGGTATTAGTAAAATTACCAAATTAACCAGGGTGTTTACCTGAAGGAGTGAAATGATTTGTGGGGTTGTTGCTGTGGTCGTTTTGCCATACTATGCCCTCTGGCTAGCAGCAGCTTTTGTCATCCCCAACTTAATTATAGTTTATTTAAGCTGAAAACCAGAAATTAATTGCCAGACTATTAAGAGCATTCTTAACGCCATTCAAAAAGAGATTCTTTATATATCATTCAAATTTCATACAATTATTCAATAGTCAAAACAAATATAAATAGTGTATGTGTTGTTATTAAATATTTGAAACCAATCTTCATCGTTTCTTTCGTCAACAAGTTAATTAGATTACTCGCAATTAATTTTGGCGTGTAACTGTGGGAATTCAAAAAAGACATCTTTCAATAAAAATATTTTCTCACACATCAAAACACCAATCATCGCATTTAACTACAACTAGAGCATCTTACATCCGTAACTATTTGCGAAGAGTAATCTAATCTAAGCCTTCCTCTGCCTCCTTATACTCCTACTTCTGCTTCTAATATGTATCTAACGAGCCCTTCGAGTCTAAGAAGGTGTTCTGCCAACAAGCTTTGTTCTTCTTCAATTTTTAATGCTTCCTCATTCTATCCAATTTAGTTTGTCTTTTGATTTGTTAATAGTCCACCTAAAGAAAACAGGTATAGTGTGCCCAAATAATTATTGTTAAATTATAAATATACGTGTGTTGTTATTGTCTATATTATTATAAAGGGTTCGTTATTTATTTCACCTTCGAATCGCGTATAGGATCTCATTCTGCGTAGCGTCGCCAGAATAAAATCATATCGCGGATAGGGATCGAATCGCCATAAATATGCGTGCATTTGATTTGAACGGAAAAATGGTGGCGCGCCGTTTTGCTGTTTCGGCAAGCGACGTGAGCGACGACGGCAGCGCGTCGGTCGCGTCGCGATCGCCATCGCCGCCGACATAAATAGCAATAAACAAAAGATAAGTCCACAACACACCGCTCCGCTCCACTCTCCTTCGCTCCCAATGCTCTCGTGCCGCTGTTCTTAATCTCTGTCCGGATCAGCTGACGATATTTCCCGTAAAACGGCATAAATCCGCCTCGACTGCCGATATATTTTACAGCTATCGTATTCGCGAATCGACAATAATACTACTAAGAGTCAGCCACCCGGCCCGGTTGGCGATGGGAATGGCGCGTCGTGTCGCGTCGCGACGAACGTACGATTATTTCGTTTTGCGAGTTGACATCATTTGCAGATCTCGACGGATCTATCTATCTACGCTCTTTTTAGTACTTATTTTATATATATATACATATATTTTTTTTCTTGATTAATTGCAGTATACGAAAGACGCTACAAGCTGTATAAACAAAAAATTTATTTGGTTTATTTCTTAACTGTTGGAGCAATACGTATTGTATTTTTTGAAAGAAGTTCTTTACAATTATGCTGAAATTTGTTGTGTTCTTTAATAATCAGCTTGCTGAAAATGATATGGGTTCTTATTTTTTTCTTATTTATTCAGCCGGTACATACAAATAGTAATTTTCTACTTATTTGAACAATGTTTTAGATTACATATTTAAATAGCTGCTGCGACCGCTGAGACCTGAACCATCAATTTTGATCTCGCACTGGAACTTTAGTCACATCCTCGCTAGCTAAAATTTTACTCTCAAAAAAGTACTCCAAACTCCAAAAATATTTTGAAAATTAGAAGAGATCGTATTGAGTGTAATAAGATAAGTTAAATATTATTTTAAAACTAATATATAAGTTGCAATATATAAAATTGTGAATATATCTAATATACGTGTTGTTCTAGTTGTAAACATTATGAACCCCGCCACACACTGACGCAATACAAAATCTGCAAAAACTTCATGATATGATTAACGTTCGTAATTGATAGATTACAACCCAAATCGGATAAAGCCATAGCGTAACGTAACAATTTGTTGTGTTGTACTCAAAAGATGAAACAGCTTTTAAGTTTAGTCTGGGTTAAAATTTCAGACTCGAGCAAATTTGTTTTCTTGTGACTTTTTCCAGTACCCAAATGAACACTCTGATTTATTAACCCAAAGGATTCCTTGTCATTGGCAAAGTGTCGTTTAGCGAAATAAATAAAATTATGTTTTTAAATTTGGTCTTTATAAATTAATATTAGTACGTCTTTATATTGAGAGAGGCAATAAATATCGAATGCTTGTGATATTTGAAAAGTTTCTGGAAGGTTTGGAATTCGTTGGACAGACGTTGTCGTCGTATTAATTTAACGTGGTACGCGAGTCAGTTGTTGTATATCGGTTGGGTGGAATGGGAAAAATACAAATAAAGAACTAACGAAACGTGTGTCAAACTGTCAGAGGAATGTTTCTAGACGCGGGCCTGTCGCGTGCTTATTAGACAGGAGGATCTGGCACTCTGATTAACCACGTTTCTTCGTTACGAACTGACTAAGCTCCGGTATGACGAAATGTGACAAAATATCACACAATGAAATGTTTTAGTAATAAGAAAAACTATCTAAAGACTTGATAGTGCACAGGTTCCGAAAGGACATGATAAATTCAAAATTAATTGTATTGAATTAGCGCATACTTTATGGAAGTCTAACATATTGAAATAAACACACAGTTGATAACTTCCACAATTTATTAAATAAACTTGACATGTGTTTCGCCAACACTGTGGCTTCTTCAGAAGTACAAAATCTACTTAAAACTAGTAGATGTCTGTTAATAGGGTGGTGCATCTTCATTAGAGTGCGGGAGGGAAATGATTTAATAGTGGTGAGAGGTTTATATCTACTTGGTCATTAAGTAATATGTCAGTATTTTTATATTTGTTAATTTCTTTACAAACTTACACTATTAGAACCTAAAGAATTGACAAATATAAAAATACAGATATATTACTTAATGACCAAATAGATATAAACCCCTCACCACTATTAAATATTTTCCCTCACTCAAATGAAGATGCACCATACTATTTAAAGACTCTTAGGTAGTTTTAAGTAGATTTTGTACTTCTGAAGAAGCCACAGTGTTGGCGAAACACGTTTCAAATTTATTTAATAAATTGTAGAAGTTATCAAATGTGTGTTTATTTCAAATTCAAAATTAATTAAAAGAAAACACACTTGGTAAACTTTCACTAATTTATTGATCTGTCATTTTCAAGAGTAAGTGAACTTACTAAAGAAAAAATATATTGCAAACCTTAATATACTTGAAAACGTATAACTAACCTAAGGTTTGCAATATATTTTTTCTTTAGTAAGTTCATTTACTCTTGAAAATGACAGACTCTGTCGAAACAATTGTCAAGTTCGATCAATAAATTAGTGAAAGTTTACCAAGTGTGTTTTCTTTTAATTAACTTTGAATAAGAAAAACCGCAGAACATGGTACTTATATTGAATCGCGATAAACACCTTCATTCCTTACTATATAAGCACTTGTATATTAAAATGTAAAAGTTCTATGTTGGCCACTTTTCAAGAAAGCTTCGAAATGTTTTTAGTTTTAACTTCAAGTGGAGAAATATCAGATAATCAATACGAGTAATGGCCAAAATGAGTAAGATGTTACTCCACAACATAGTAGTTTTCATATATACGTTTCTATATATGTGAAATTCGTTGGGATCTTATTTTTATTTCCAAAATTTTTCGCTGTGGTGACTTGCAATCATTATTTGACTAAATTGAAGTGTCTATCTTTAATATGGAAGTAGTTTTCTTTTTTAAGTTCATATGGATATTTGTACACTATTGAAATACACACTAACCTTAAAAACAATTGTCTGTCTGTTTGTATGATGAACGGATGAACCAATTTTGATAAGACTTACAACATGAACAAGAAGTTTTCGGGATTAATCTGGGTTATTTAGTTGTCAAGCTGGAAAAGTTATGGGTTAAAAATTATTCTATATACATTATAAATCAATTCCGTTGAACATTAGTAAGTAATACAGCTTAAAGCACTGAAGATAGAAATATGAAACTTGGATATTGTGTTTCTTAAAGGGTGTAGAGGTAAAGCATGAAAATGATTTTTCGTAACTAAACCCCTAAAGAGGTGTAAACGCTTGTATAAAAAATCGAATTCCATACGTGTATGAACTTTGAACTTGATTATAAAACTCTTTAAAATAAATGATAAAATACGTAATTAAGATTTTTTTTCAATTTAATATACCGCTTCTTTGAAAACAACGTGAAAGCCGAGTTCATCTGAATAAATTTATAAAACATGCACCAAATGTTCTTTTTGTAACTAATTAACGATAGTATTAATATATTAAAAAAATAACGAATTAAAATCCTTATTCGTCTAAATATTAACATGGTTTTCAGTTTGTTGTGTCTACATGGTAGGACGCGTTCCAAATGTGAAATCTTTGATCTTAATATTTAGACGAATAAGGATTTTAATTCCTTCTTTTTTGAATATGTTATATCTTCGTCTAAGAATCCATCGGAGGGGTATTAGCCCTCGGAGTAATTGTTTCTGTTGATTCCATATTTATATTTATAATAGAATAACATAGATCGGTGCAATCTTGTTGGAACATGTTTCAATAAAAGGAAAACAACAAAACAAACACTGTTGTTTTCCTTTTATATTTATATTGATAATATTAATATTTATTGAAGTCGTTTTTAAGCAGTTTTCTGAGAAAGCATTATTATTTAAAGACATAATATGAATACTTTCACTTAAGTGTAGTACAATAAAAGTGGTTCAGTTTGTCTGTTATCAATACCCAAAGACATTGTTCTCTAATTTTCCCTTAAACAGGAAATTAGTTTGGAGGTACGTGGAAATTAATAAAAATTAAAATTTGCAATATAATACGCTGTAAAATGGTGCAACAGTTTATAATAAAAAATATAAGGTATTTGTTATAAATTTCCTTGCCAATAAATAACCTCCCTCCGTCGTTAATACATTCATAACAGAAATTTTATTTGTCTTGTATGTTAGTTGATCCATCATGGCATACATAAGATCTCATGACATTAGTTAAAGAGGCTCATGTACCATTAAATCATGTGAATGCTTTTTTGTTTTTGGTCGGAGGACTGCGTGGCGGTGGTGGACTGACTATACTGCCGCCACCGCCTCCCTCACTCTTTTTCTCATCTTATATAAGTTATCTTTCGTTCTCTTCTTGGGTTAATAACAAATTTCTGGCTATAACTTTATAACAAGACATGTTCTCAGAGCACACTTAAAAAATGATCAGAACGAGACGCGGGCAAAAACGAGAAGAAACAAGTTCCTTCATAAATATTCAGATTCGGGCCATTATAAATCTAGTGAGAAATATGCAGCTGTTAAAAAGGACAACGTATTAATTCGGTAAATATATTTTTAACGTTTTATGAAAATATGCATAAAATATATTAGGTATAACACATATCGTTACATATTTATGTATAATGACTACGATAGCGTGACTTACCGCAACAAATTAGTCAGTCGTAGTAAAAATAAAAAATCAAGAAGATGAAAAGACACGGATAAACTTTAATAAACCATAGTTAATACATGATAATGGTCATTCACTGAAATGGTTGTATCATATGATATAACAGACGGGCGGAAAAATTCGTAGGCTAGCATAGAAAAAAATTATTTTTTTTTATAGAATTTGATTTTATTATTCAATATAGTTCCCTTCGAGGGCGATACAACGATTAACGATTATAGCGGTCATACAATTTTTCAATACCATTTTTATAATACTATTTGTCTAGCCTCAAAATAGGCTTCAGTTTCACCCATCGTCACATATCGACGCAAACGCAAAAAATCGGATTACGATTACGATTGAACATCTCCCAGATCCAAACACTGCTTAGAATCATCGATCCGTTTTTGTTTTTGGTCGATTGTTGATTGTGAGCTCGCGCGGCACCCACATTGTACAAACCTTTCGCATATCCAAATATTCATTCACGATATGACCATGACCAACACGTTACTTTGATATCGCTAGGGTCGGATCTCAGTTATCTCAATCAACTTCACTTTACGGTTATCAAAAATTATTTTGTGGACTTTTTTGATGTTTTCGTCGGTAATAGCCTCTTTGGGGCGTTCACTGCATGCATCGTCCTCGGTGCTCATTTCGCCTCGTTTAAATTTAGCAAACCACTTTTCTAAGTTTGATTTTCCTGGTGCAAAGTCTGAATGTTTATCAAGCCAAGCCTTGGTTTCAATAGTGTTTGTTTTCGCCAAAAAGCAATGCTTTATTAACACTAGAAATTCCTTTTCATCCATTTTTTGAAAGTAACAAAAGTTCATTCACTAAAAATGCTATAACTCAGATACTAATAGTGCAACAACTGTCAAATTTATACACGCGTCTTTTGAAGGTTAGGGCTAACTAAAAATCATGGATTTGATACTAGTAGCGCTATCTATGGACCAGTCTACGAACTTTTCAGCCCGCCTGTTATAAAGTATTAATTCCTCGCTTATTGAAGTTAAACTTTTTTGACATGCCAGATCGAATTTGTGCAGTGCACCGTTACATATCGTGTGATTCCTCTATGAAGCACATTTATTATCCCTTATCGTTAGACAATAAAAACAGGGTGGGTCTTTCTCAAGGAATAAATTGAGTAAAAAATTTGTGATTAACCAATGCAATTTTTATTTCCATTTAGTCACGTGATCAAGAGTAAAAAATTATGGGTGTCACATTCCCACCAGCTAGTAATGTTGATGGGCGGACAGCCCGTCGACTTATAGTTTAGTGCAAAGCCGCAAAGTAGAGCGGAAGAACTTCTTTCGTCTCCTTTTAAGCATCGTGAAAATGCATCGATGGTGGTTAGGGAGAGACAGACGGTCATCATAGATTGAAGGGTTAAAACACTTGGTTTGTTTTACAAAATATTTTATTGTACCCTGACAATATTGTTTCGGCCATTATGTCATTTTCAAGGAACAATAAAGTATTTATAAAGCAAATCCAGTATTTTATTAGCTTTCAATTTATAATTAGTGTAATGAACTTGTTTCACCAAGCAACAAGCAATTCCTTTACTTCTACTGTTTGTTATAATACATATATTGAAACATTACATAAACAAATAAGATTTTAATTATCTTCTGAGTTTATGTTGTAATACTTAATGATGTGAATTTCTTATAATTACACCTTTCATAATTATATATTGTAATCATATTTTTACTAAAACATATTTAAATAAAGTTATTTTTGTTTACAATTTATATAATTTAATTAACATATTTATTATGTAAGTTCCAGTTATAATGGTCTGTTTTTATTGTTAACAGAATGTCTAGCTGCCTATGGTCACGATGCTTCAATTTTTAAAGGCAGTAACATACAAAAATAAAACGTCCTTACGTAAACATGTTCATTTACCATTTTCAAACACCTACCTTTATTAGAAGCTCTTATTTTTTTAATGCGTATTTTACTTTTATCAACATCAAATACAGATCTTTCCTTCTTGGAAATATAAATAATTTGTGAAAATATAGTAATATTACATATAAAGAATGACAGACTTCGCTGAAGTGGGACTGTATAAACATTTATATTTCCGACAATAATGATGTAAGAGATCGGTTGTAACATTAATTTTACTTATTTATTAGATGTAACACAAATTACGTAAACAATTTTGTTTGTCTATTGAAAGACAGTTTAGATAATGTTTAAAAAATGGGAGTACGACAAGAAGTGTTAGTTGAATAAGATTCAAAAAAACATCCTTCCTTCAGCTAGCAATCAAAATAAAATGCTTTCTTTAGGGACCGTTCTTACGAAATTGTCCAATATGCTCATATCGGGTGTCGACATTCGTGATTGTTTAATTTCCACTTTTTAATTTAAATGTTTTTTGAATCCGGCAATAATTAATCTATTTGATAGTAAACTGACAAACAATAAACATTGTCATGTAGCTTCCATTTTGAATAAATAAAAAACAAACATGTTAATGTTTAATACAATATTTTAAAAATCATGACAACTTTAGATATGAACTGTATTGTCATATGTGTCTTAACTGCCAAACTCGATTTCAGGATAAATTAGTTTTGCCTATGCCAAAATTTAAATTTTAGATAAATCGCTAATTGCAAAACTGTATATGAAGTATTTCCGGCTTTTTGTACACCCATCAATATTTAGTCAGCCTTATAAAACTGTTATAGTTTCAATCTGTCATTGGTGGTCACTGATGTCCGAATAACATTTTCGTAGCCGTCAAAATACGTATGTACAAAATATTCGATTGAATTTCAATTATTGTACTTTTCGATCTAATTTTTCTACCTAGTGTGTATCTAACATATCTATTGGTATTTTTACTAAAACAACGTTTTAATTCGATAAATATATTTTATAACGTTCGTGAAAACATATAATACACGTCAGTACATTTTTTATACATACATATCTCTATACAAATTAAATCTTTATTTACAGAATCTTCACTTTTCATTAGAGAAGTAATGTAATATCACACAACGTATTATGGATAATAATATACTTAGGATAACAAATAAAAGCCTGACAACGACTTCCATAGTTACAAAACATTACTGAAAGGTTCACAATCGAATGGATCAACATTTATAATTGTTTCCTGAATGTCTAAACAACAAAATGCTCTGTATTATTATAACCTTACGGGAATTTAAAAGAGTATGGAGGTTAGTTTTTGAATTTTGATAAGATTGTATTTTTAATTATGATTAAATTTTTATGAATTTGATTTATTTTAACTGAAATTTAATCGAGGCCCACGCGTTTTTTATCAACTTTTTAACGTAATCCTTAGTCATCCTGGGTCTAATGATGAAATGGTTCGATTATGGATCAGGTACTTCACCTTATATGTATATTATTTAGAGTTTTTTTTTAATGTCAAGTAGAAGTTGTACATACGAGTCCGATATCTGACAGGGAAAAACGAGTACCAGTTTTGTATTTTAATATTTTGAGCGCATTGACAATGGCGTTTCTTTTTCGAGCACTGCTGGCCGCGAGAAGTTATTAATGAGCGGAGACCTACTCCGACCCGTTTTTAATAATAAAACCAACAGCCATAACTTATTTGTCATAAATAATGCACGCTCGTGCAAGAACCGTGACCATGTGCACGGACGCGCTCTTCTCGCTCTCGGTCTCTAACATCCTTCATCGTCATCCTTCACGTCTCTCGAGGATGATCTAGATGGTGAACTTTTACCTTTTCAGACCGCACAAAACTCGTACTGTCGACCGACATCGTACTATTATTTACTCTTTTTTTTAACCACTTTTTATTATTGTTTTTAAATAACAAAAAGTGTAAGTGTAATGTCCTTCTTCAGCTCCAATAAATTACCTTCGATTAAGATACTATAGGCCTTTGGCTTTAATCGTGTTGTGTAAAATACAATTCATTTAATTCATCGCAAAAGTTGCGAAAAATTAATTTGTAATTTTAAATCTTGTGCGTAACGATAATTGTTTGTCTGTAATATACAATTGAAAACTGTATTAAATAGTTTACTAGCTATTGTGGTGTTCGTAAAATAATGAAGTATGGTATGTACATTAAGAATAGTGCCAAATTGTAATACAAATAATACAAAGCATTTTTATCTTAATACTATCCTTTCGGAGAAAGCATAGGTACAATTTGTTATTTGGGAACATTGGTCGTTCAAAAAATTGAATGATTCCCCGTTTCGGTGTGCGTCACAATGCAAAAAAAATTAAATTAAAAGATAAATACAACAGTGTAAATTGCACGTAGTAAACGTTGTTCGCATTTTTCTTTCGTCATATTCGTCGTCATTAAACTACACAATTAAATAAAATTACACATAACACGGGAACATTCAATATCAATATGCGGTTGCGGCACCGCCATGCACGTGTCCAAAATGTCCCAGGCCGCCCAGGGGATCGGGCGGCGTAGGCGTCGACTGGCATACGTACCAGTCACTTAGCGATCCGCTTACGGTCACCTGGGATATTTGGGGACTAGCCGCGACGGAGATGCTTCCCGCAGACGATGAGTTGGATTCTTCGCCGTCGCTGTCGTAGTGGGGCGGCGATCGACCCGAACAGCCATGCACCTTCATGTGTTTCCTGAGGGACGACGGATGCGTGTACGACTTGTCGCAGCCCGACACGCGACAGTTGTATGGTTTGTCCGACGTATGGACGTGCGAGTGCTTCTTCCGGTCCGAAGAGTTGGCGAAACGTCGATCGCAGCCTTCGTATTCGCACTTGAAGGGCTTTTCACCTGGAAAACAAAAAATGATCGATTAGGGCTTGTAGAAAATGTGAAAATCTGTTGATATTCTTAAATTAATTTTTACTTTAATAATAAAAATTTATTGAAACTATAACATTTTTTATAGGTTACAATCGCAAATACGGCTTGACATAAATATGCTCAGCAGTTACATTTACGTACAATTTTGCAAGGGTCACATTTACCACTTAACAGGCGGGCTGAAAAGATCGTAGGCTAGCATAGAAAAAAATATTTTTTTTAAATAGAATTCGATTTTATTATTCAATATAGTTCCCTTCGAGGGCGATACAACGATTATTGCGTTATACAATTTTTCGATACCGTTTTTATAATACGATTTCTCTTTAGCCTCAAAATAGGCTTCAGTTTCGGCGATTACCTCTTCATCGGCGCGAATTTTCTGTCCAATGAGGTCTGAGAACAGTAAAAAATCGCTGGGAGCCAGATCTTCAGAGTAGGGTGGATGCGGAAGCAAATCGAAGCCCAATTCATGGAATTTTGCTATCAATTTCATTAATTTGTGACATGGTACATTGTCTTGATGAAACAGTACTTTCTTTTTCTTTAAATGAGGCCGCTTTTCCGCGATTTCGTCTTTTAAACGCTCCAATAACGCTACGTAATAACGTAATAGTCACTGTGCAACAGCTGTCAAATTTATACACGCGTCTTTTGAAGGTTAGGGCTAACTAAAACTCATATAGATTTGATACTAGTAGCGCTGTCTATAGGTCAGCCTACGAACTTTTCAGTACGCCTGTTACACCTGCTTTTCAGACTCATATAGATATAGACCCTTCTTAGAAAAATCTGCATTATGCATTTTTATTGTGGACAGGCTATCTCCATTTTTAAATGGTTTTACTATTCATTCTACTGTTTTTATTTGCAATAAACAAAATAATAAATTATTATTACCGTTTGGTGATTACTCTTGTAGAAACAATGTTCTTAATATTATTAAATATTAATAAAATCAAATATTACAACAGTAGTAATCGAGAGGATATCACTATATCTAAAATACTTTTTATATATTATATTATATATGTACACCACTAAACGCTCATTTCATGGATTGATTTTCCCATACAATCAACCATTGTTGGTTAGTGATATCGAAAAATCCTTTCTTAGAAGGCATCTAGAAGACGAAATTTCAAGTTCTTAGGATTTCTACATTTTTTGAGATTTTGTGATGAAACAGTAAGTGAAAGCGGTGTTGTTTTTTATATATAGATTATTCTAGCGTTATAATGTGATGAGACATGCAATTAATTTAAATTAACCCCTTATACTATTAATTATTCATTTTTATTTGCCATTCACATTTAGACATTGTTCATTCATCGGACTTAATTAAAAACAGCATGTAACTGTACACGGGATTCGTAGGGATCGATAAACACGCAGATTTATTTTTTTGTAGTTGTAAAAAAACAAAGATTTGATTGCAATTCCATGTCAACAACCTTGACTGCTGGTGTCGATATGTTTCTTGACATCATCGCATCATATGATAATAATAACAACAACAATAATGGCCATATCCTCCCCGTAAGGTTGTACCTCTTCTTGGTCATCCATCCACTATAATTCTTTATTCTTTATGTCGACGTCAAAAAGGCCAACGGATCTTCCCACAGTGTCTTATTGTTCGCCATTCATTGTGCAATAATTTTTCGATTTGTCATACCGACAATGTGCCGTGAAAATATGCGAACCCAATCGTAACCTTCGACTTTCGAAAAAATTAATGACCGTACCAAGTGCAACACGTCCGTCCTTCCCCTTGCAAAAAGATTGATCTGTTTCTTCGACCGAACGCGTCGATGAAAGAAACTTGAATATTATTGTGTCTGTTGTTAAAATTACCTTTCGAAAATGCGTTCTTGAAAATATTCTTTACAAAATAAATTATTATAATAAACATCCCATCTTTTACATAAATGACTGGCGTTGAATGGAGCATAAGAAGGTAATGATCAATATTACTTATGTTATAATATAATACTTACAATTACTCTTTAATAGAGATATCAGTAACATGTATTTTGGATTTCGATTTATTTTAGAATGTAGAGAATAGAAAAATTTGAAAAAATAGTATAATAACGTAGAGGCAATTGTTGCCATCTAGTCGATTTTAGCAGCTACAGAAGATATTAAACTGGACAAGTCCTCACTGAGGTACTTAAACTTGTCCAGTTGAATCAACAACGCAGCCTACATACGTGAATTCACGTAAAGCTTATCAAAAACAATTACTATGTTTTTGGTCAGAAATTTATCGAGACAACCAGACACGGATCGCGATTTCGCTCTTATTAGAAGCTATGCCTATGGCACGCTGATAAGCTTCTAATAAGAGCAAAATCGCGATCCGTGTCTGGTTGTCTCGATAAATTTCTGACCAAAAACATAATTATTGTTTTTTAAAAAAATAGTCACTAATTGTAAGCTTTGAAGTTGTCATTAGTTTTGAGAACGTTTTTTATGTTATTATTTATCAATCGTGTGCAATGTGTGACTTCGGAAGACATTCCATTGTATAAATGTACATTTCCCGTTTTGGAGCTATTTTCCGTCCCTGCTTAAAGGGTAGACGAATATAGAAATTTTAACAAATACTACTGATGATATTTTACGTCTTAAACAATTTTAAATCATAATGCCATATTTCAATTAATTGTAATTTTGTCGTTCTGGAATTGTAAATTTACAACTTTTGATTGACCTTGTTTATGATTAAATTGAGCGAAAATTTTATAGAATGGTAGATATGTAATAATAGTTTACGGACAACGTTAGACTGGCGGGAGTTATACACTAATTAAACAACATGTCCCACAAACGAATTTTGTCTTGGTCGACTTTTACGCGGTATCGTGAAAACATGTTACAAGTCGTTTACGAAGGATCGTACAAGACGTTTGACAGACTAAACACGCAGCTTACCGTTGTCGGTGACAGTCCCAGGTAGAGAAGAGATGTACCTGGTGGTAGGCATTTAATTGTAGCTGATATGCTACTAACTTATATTCTACAATAGACATACATGAAAACGTGTACAAACGCGTGTGTATGGTCCTATACATGGGTGATGGATTCCACTCATTCGATGGGTCGGTCGGTCGAAATTTCAAATGTCAAGAACAGAAGAAGTTGGGACGGGATGAAATGTCCATTTCACAGGAAAAAACTGTAGTAAATTTTGTTTTAATGCTTTTTTGTCAAGGAGCTGAACCGCAACCGCTGTCGACTGCTTCCACTCAGTCTATTATTCACGAATTTGGGAAAAAGAATCGGCCATGCGGACAAAATGTGATAAACGACCGATATTATTACCAAGAACACATAACTAAATAATATAAATGCCAAACCCTATTTGTAAAATCCGGAATTACTAAATACGGTTGGGCGCCTGTATTAGTTAATCAGTTAAAAGAGTCTCTCAGCTAATTATCACAACAGACAGTTTCGTGTTGGTAAAGCCCACAAACACGTGTCTGACTTACCAAATAATTTTGTGGTAATTAGGGGTGAGCCTGTCTTAACACTTTTGGTTATTTATGTTTCATAGTCTCCTTTATTATTACTATTTATTACATCAGTTTTAGACCCTAACATTTTGAAGAATTCCGGAGTAGGAAATTTATGTTCAAACACTTGTTTTGGTAGTACTCAAATTAATTATTTGATAGAGTTTAGCCTGATCCCAATTTTATTGTTTGCCATTTTTACAACCACTGCCATCTGTTTTCCGGTGGAGAGTAGCGCTAGTTTAAGGGTGATTTGGAGAATATCGATTCAATGTATTCAATCGTGTAATAGTACAGTAAAGTTCAATTAAACACTTCCTATTAAAAAATATAGGCCTAAACCAGGAACATGTCCTGGTTTACAATTCTCTTTCATATCCTCTCGGCGGACAGAGCAGAGAATTAGGACAATTTAAAGCATAATTCAATGCATTTATATAAATAGGTTATTCAAAATATTTTTTATAGATAAATCTTAGACATTTTAGTTCCTTAGTTTTTTGTATGTTTTAAAATTCATTTATATTCGTATATTACTAAATAACTCTATCGATTGTGAATAAAATTAGACTCTTTTAGTAATCAAAACTGTACCTACTCAACGCCCTACGGTCCATGCCAATTTTATTTGTAAACACCCGCTCCCCATTAATGCCTCGGTCTGATCGCGAATGAATTTCATTATAGCAGCCGTAGCTTAAACTAAATTTAAACTTTGTAACACAATAGAATAAAATATCCGAAATAATATTGCAGCTGCTATTGTAAACAGATACTGAAAGTATTCCAAATGACTGACGATACACAAACTAAATTTTTTTATTATTATTTATTTAATTTATGTTATATAAAATAACAAAAAATATGTAAGTTGCACAATACAGAATAAACTTATAAATTTAGGAGTAAACTCAATTACAGCCAACAAAATAAATTTAGGCTATTTAATATTTAACAGAATATTTTGGGAAAAAATATAGTGTATGAAATCAAATGTATGGATTGTGATGCAATTTACATTGGTCAGACAAGACGCATAACTAAACATAAAAAGTTAATTCAAGATAAACAAAAAAATGTTATCGACTTTCTTAGAAAACAACCTCAACATGGATCCAAACATTTAAATTTTGAAGCAAAAAGTAATCGTATCTAAAAATTTTATAAATTCAGGAAGCCCGTCACCAAAATAAACATGTGACAAACGAAGAAATCGAACTCAAAGTATTCCTACTCATTAAATCTGTAACTACTTGATATACAATAAATACTTGTAACACCCTTAAGCATTCAGTCTTGAAAATGATGTAAAAATCGAAACAGCTGTGGACGACTTAAATGTATTTTGTGAAACTATCAAGTGTTTTTTATTTTTGATTCTAATTATTAAAAAATGTTTCACCATGTTTCTGGTTTGGTAATATAACAACTACAACACCTTAATTTCGACAAGATATACGGGCAGCTGTTACAATTTCATATTTTCTATTATAATCGTCAAGAAGTTGATTAAAAGACTAACTCCCATAATTTATTCATTCTGTCGCTCGTTGTTTCAAACAATATTAATAATGTAATAATTTTTTACTGTGCTTCCATTACAAGGTCGTTGTTGTTCTTCGAATCATTTTTGGTCAAGGCATGGACCTTTAATTTGCTAGAAATTAATTTCGTTCCTGTCAATTTGCATTTCGGAAATTAATCTTAAAACAAACGCCAATTTCGTATGCGAACAACAATATGAACACATTATTTTTAGGATTCCAATTCACTAGGTATAATATTGGTAGCGTGTATGTTATTTCCATGTAAAACAGTAATAGGGGCTTGAATGTATCGAGTTGGTAGGAAATTTTAATATTCATATTTCGCTAATTTTGTTTCAATAAAATATTCATGAGTCTGTTTCTTTATGCTTTATTACTTGTAAATCATGGTACGCTACGATGGCTTATAATTTCGAACACGGCTACACTGTGTTGTATAATGCAATGTAAATATTATTTATACAGACGTGATAGATCATTTAAGTTGTAATAAATTGCATACGATATTTTTATCTTTCGAATGACTATTTTAATAGCATACAAAACTGGTTGTAACTTCTACGATAGGGTGAAATACTCATTGCAAAGTAAGAGACAGCTTTCAGGAAATTTAACGAATACACTTCGTTTGTTAATTTAGAAAACTACTTAAAAACGAATAAAACATTAATCAAATGTTTCATTTTCAACTGCATTAATTTCCTTACAAGAAAATTATTTGTAACTCAATAAAATACAGTCACTAATTGAGGGATGACATCTTGGATGTCGAAACGAATTTTTCTTATGTGGAGTTTTGGATTTTAGTGTTTTATTTAATTAAATTCCTTCTTATCTGCTTACGAAATTTTTCAATTCCTAAGCAGTAGTTCAAATTTAATTTTCAATTAAAAATTCATGGTAATGTAAACAAAAGTTTATTTCCCACGGTTCATGCATCTAAATTACCAATTCCTGTTAATTAATAAAATTTTATTTTGTATCACAAAAATTTGTTTTTTTACACATATTTTTTCGAAGTCAATTTAAATCAAAACAATTTTTATAATTCTCAGGCAATTTTTTTTCCCATATGAATTAATTTACTTTTTGCCGTTTTCAAAAATTTATGATGGATCATTTGCATATTGTTGTGGCTATATTAATTTACACGGACTAAGTTATGGTTCTGTTTTAAAACATTCAGTTGATATCTAATTAAGGCATGAGTTATTGCAGTTTCGTTTTTAATGGGAATAATAAGTTTAGGTGGTGCGGTGGATTGTATGTCACGCGATCTCCCAAGAAACACATGTAAATTAAGCCCTACACGAAGCATTGCTGCGTATATACAACCAAGATGGTGTGGTTTTCGTATCGAATTCCATTCGCGTCAATTAAAATACTTTGTCAATCGCAACCGGTAATTTTTATTAATAAATAATAACGAGAATTTGTAAACGTATACGAACGATGATCAGTTATATCGAATGCTGTTAATATTGGAATACTAGTTGAACCCATCCATGTTTGGACGGATGAGTACGTACCAGTATTGTTGATGCACAGCATTTACATTTTAACCAGGGCGTTCCTCCAAACCGCAACCCAGTTTAACATAATGGCATTTAGCCACAGTTACCCTACAACGACCGAATATTGACGTTTCAAAACGTCGACACGTTGGTGGTTAATAATTAGAAATTCCGATCAAACAACATCCTGGATATCACGTTAGTTAGCTCCATCCTTTAACTACACATTTTAGTAGTCAGGTAAATACATACTTTTGTATCAAGAGAGGAGATAGCTCCACATTATTTCTTTACATACCTAACAGGCGGGCTGAAAATTTCGTAGGCTGATCCATAGATGGCTCTACCAGTATCAAATCCATATGATTTTTAGTTAGCCCTAACCTTCAAAACACGCGTGTGTAAATTTGACAGCTGTTGCACTATTAGTATCAAAGGCATTTTTAGTGAAAGAACTTTTGTTACTTTGAAAAAATGGATAAAAAGGAATTTCTAGTGTTAATGTAGCATTGCTTTTTGGCTTTTTGGCGAAAACAAACACTGTTGAAACCAAGGCTTGGCTTGATAAACATTATTCGGACTTTGCACCAGGAAAATCAACCGTAGAAAAGTGGTTTGCTAAATTTAAACGAGGCGAAATGAGCACCGAGGACGATACATGCAGTGGATGCCCCAAAGACCGTGCATCGTGTCACAAATCAATGAAATCGATGGCAAAATTCCATGAATTGGGCTTCTAATACGTTCCGCATCCACTGTACTCTCCAGATGTGGTTCCCCGCGACTTTTTTCTGTTCTCAGACCTCAAGAGGATGCTCGCTGGACAGAAATTTCGCGCCGATGAATAGGTAATCGTAATCGACGAAACTGAAGCCTATTTTGAGGTTAAAGACAAATCGTATTATAAAAATGGTATCGAAAAATTGTATGACCGCTATAATCGTTAATCGTTGTATCGCCCTCGAAGAGAACTATATTGAATAATAAAATCAAATTCTATCAAAAAAAAAAAATTTTTTTCTATGCTAGCCTACGAACTTTTCAGCCCGCCTGTTACCTTTACACTAGAACCATAGATACGTAGATGATTATTATACAGTAAAGTGATAATAATTAAAGGCGTATTAAATTGACATACGGGTAAAAAAATAAAACAATCGGCTTCATCGTCAAGGAAGCGGTTCATCGTTTCCTACATTTATACAGCTGTTTTCATCGTTCCACCCCCTATGAGTTAATAAGAACAAGTCCGTATCCAATAAAAAAGTTTTTATTCTATTACATTATTGAGTATGAATTTTCACCAAGTAAAGGTTACAATCAAATACAAAAAAGTATTTTTTAATATAGAGAAAGAACGTATTTCAGTTGTTAATTATAACAGTACACGCACGGAGTTTCTGGGATGAATATGAATAATGAAATATTACAAAATAAATTGTCACGATTCGTCTGCGTACCCCCTAAAATGTCTTACGTAATAAAGATCGTATGGAAAATATACATTGCCTTTAAAAATGTAGTACCTAGCAGGGATTACATTTGAAAGTAACTGCTCAACAGGAGGTTACCGGGGAGTAGCAATCTTAATGTAGAAAAGCAAAGCCGGAATAATATAAACACGTAATTATTAGCTAACTATCTAAAGAATTTTTTCACAAATTCTGAATTACTCCTGGGTCTACTTTATGTTGGCTATTTCCAGTAGGTCATAAATTATTTTAGGTAGTCCCAAATTATAACTATCACTAACTTTAGTTTATAGATGCCCTCCAGCTTTCAAATTATTGTTACACGAAGAATACTGCAAGCATATTTAAATATACATATATATCTTTAAATCTGTTACCTGCGTTGACCGAAGTGCGATTCTTACTACAGTAACTTCTCGACATACATAGGTATTGAATTACACGTGGATGGCTACCACTGACATCTCATTTTGTAAAGTTAATGGGCATTAATTTATTTAAATAGCAAGGCAAATCTTCGGTCACTTGATACAGTAAATGAAATCTAACCTTTAACAGGTAGGTAGTTGAACTGTTGCAGAGCCGAGCCTTATTGACACAAAAAATTAATTTAAGACGTTTTTAAATTAATAGTTATTGACCAACATTGGATTTTTAAAATACAAAATCAGATTAGATTTTGATACATCCCGTCTGTTATCGTCTGTTGTTTGAAAAAAGATTACTATCCTTTGAAGCTAGTTTACATTTTTATAATAATTTTTTATTTAATATGAATATCATTTATTAAATTAAGGAAGTATGTTTCTAATTTTTAGTTAATTTAAACCACGATCTTTAGTAACAAATAGAAATTTCTTGAGTGATGGGTTTAGGAGGTTGGGTCATATATTTATTTTAAAATAAGGCTTCAATCTACCTGCATTCTTTAGTCATTTTTAGCAGAATCGAAAGGATGGTCACAAAATGATAAATGTCATTTTTATGGCATTTCTAATTTACAGTTTGACATTAACTTTTTGTAGCAGTTAAATCTTGTATCCTATCTCCTTATCTCCCTGACAACCGTTTTTATAGCCTGTTATTTCATTTGGGTCCTAATGTTCATGTCTTTAGCTGCCGAAACACTGTTTCAGGAGATAACCAAATGGTTTAATTACACCCACAAACCACAAGCAAACTTTGTTCAAATTTTAAAGTTTATTATACGGACAACCCATATTTTGTACTAATACTACCTACTAATAATTAATAGAAAAGAAGACTCATATCAAGGAATCATTTCTACCCATAATAAATAAATAAAACACTGGAATATTTACACAGAATTGTATTTAAAATACTTTACAATATTGTTTCGACCACTCGATAAACATTAAAAAATCGAAAATTTTTTATCCAAACATATCAAAAAGCAGGAGACTATCTTTATTGAAGAGTCTATATAAATAATCAGGTTAATTTAGTCAGTAATCAACTAGAACTTAATATATCCAATTCACCCCTATAGTAAAAATTGCCATCCACCACCCTTACTCAAATAGTTTTAAGTATAAATAGTAGTTAAGCATTCTTTAGACTTTAGTATAATCCATTTGATACTCTTGAGAATGGCCGCGTCGGTCGAAACAATATTATAGAGTATTTTAAATACAATTCTGTGTAGACATTCCAGTTTTTTCTTTCTTTGTTATCGGTATTCAATATGTTTCACAAAAGTTGCACCGAACAAAGTTTAAATAGAATCATTTCTAATTTAACTAATTGATAAATAGATTTAATGACAAATACAAGAAAACTGTAATAGAAGAAACTTGGTTGGTTAACTGATAGAAAAACATTTAATTCTTACTTTTGAAACTTTATTTATTCTTAACAATTGTTTCACCCTACTAGGACATCTTCAAAAGCAGTAGGACTATCTACAATTTAGTTCATTTTTTCTTATATACTGACTTAATCTAGTGAATAAAATGGAAATCAAGTATTTCTCCATTAGTTAACCATTTTATTATGAGTTTGAATATCCGTGTAGTAAAGGCTATGCCGGTTTGTTATGTTAAAGCTTTTCAATGGTGTACTGGTAATGGATTATCTGTTTTTTAGGATACCTTACATAAAACAATTTAAAATTGCACAATAGTTACAACATTTGCTTTACTATTTTTATTTAAGAATTGCTTCTACACCTTATTGGGTGTATGTTACGAAGTTGTGTTAGGATAATTTATCTGTAAAAGGGCCATCTTTGTATTAAGTTAGTTGCTCATTGTGACAGTGTTTGCCATATACTGATCATTGCAGCTGTTGTTAAAACTTCTACTAATTGTAAGCCCTTCTTAGAATTTCATCTTTGGGTGGTTTTACCTGCCTTTTAAACAGAACTATCGCTTCAACATTACGCCGAAGATGAGTTTAAACTATGGTTCTGCCAAGGTCCCCAGAAACTTTCCAAATTTTATTGTTATGGACTTTATACAATTCCTACAAACCAATGCATGGATTCAAACAAGAAAATGTGTAGAGAACTATTTCTTGCTCAAAATATATTGAAATTAAAATATCCGACTCGAACCTATTTTAAAATTAATCAAATGAGAAGATCATTGATCAGATTTGTAAATATAAATATAGCAACGTACAGTTTTGTTTTTAGAGTTTCAGTTCGTATTTTTGACATTGTGACACATTATTATATCAAAGTCAAGACTGAAATTGACAAACCCAGTGCCTTGATTGCAGATGTAAGATAAATCGAAGAAACTGGTTTAATTTATTACAGTATCTTGACGCCATCTGTGACAAGCTTGCATTATCGAACGTATTAATTTATGACAACACGTAATAATACAATAATCACAAATTGTATGACCTATATTTAATTTCAAATCAAAATGCGTAATTCAAAGGAATGTATCTAATAAGTTTCAATGCGCTACCCACATACGCTATAATTATGGCACACAATAAGAATAACTTTATCTTTATTATTTTTCTGTATCGATTATTGGGTAATTTTCGCTTGAAGTTTTCAGACACATACACTGTTACTTAATCAGTTATGTCTCTAAATCAAATAGTACTTATGAGAAAGATAACAATATTTAATGCTATAGAAAAGTTGTATTTTCGATCATGAGAACCACATCCTGATGTTGGTTTAATCCAATTCCTTTCATTTTTAACTCCCAGCTATAATTTAAGAAAAAATTAAGGAAGCATTCACCAATGTAAATTTTTATTAATGAATGTTTGGTGTCCTAATACCCGGTAGATTATTTGTTTTACCGAATAATATCCAAGTAATTACAGAATAAAGCAACTATTGCTATAGTTAGAAAATAACCAATTTAAAAATTAAATATAATCAGTTGATATAAAAATTTACTAATTGTAATACAATACATAATGAATATAATAATGATTCACCAATAGTTAAGTTAATTATCATCACTTCCATGACCATGTTTACAATATTTGAGTTTTGTTTGAAACATCGATTTTCGTGTAATTTCGTTATAATAACATCAACAATTGTAACCTTTCTACGGAAAGCTCTGAAAATTTAGTGACAAAATGTATCACACTTTTAAATTAAAAGCACATGAAACCTTTGAAGTAATGAAGCGCAGTAAAAAGTAAAATACAACAGAATATACTCCTTGCAGTATAAATGTATGAATGGTTTTTTGTCCGAGTTATGATAAATGGGATCGAAGAAGAAAATCCCGTCCAGTTTCGTATTTATGGTGGTCATTTCGTCGGGTTGCAGCTAACATGAAATAAATCACCACGATTTGTAATACAGACCAAGTACGCGCCCTCGACAAGCGAAATAAGCGTGCATTTGAATTTACGACATGCTCCTTGTAGGTACCTTATTCATATACACACATACGTATGTAGGTATTTACATAGTAGTGGTATAAACTGCAACAGATCCATATATATGTGTACATATAAATATAATGGTAGACACATATACGCATAATGAAATGAGTGTTTATGATGTATGTACACTGTCGATAATGAACAACCAACCAAATATTTTCGTTAAAGAAAAAATGAAGAAAACCTTCACGGACATATAACAGATTTATTATTATATGGGGTCTATTCTAAATGATTTACAATAGGTCAGCAATTTTGTTGAAAAACTTATAGCTCTTTTCTTGCATTCTACCCTCTTTTGCCCTTGGGGACGATTTTGAGATTTTCACTCAATTCGTCTTATTTACGCCAGGGATAATGCCAAGTTTTAAACCGGGACGGAAAGTAAACCGAGTCTGGGCAATAAAAGGACAAACGACTCTCACACAAGTACACTTCTCCTTCGAGTTTGAGGCCCGAGCTATTTATTTATATTTATAGGGCCAATATAAGTTGACTGTTATACAAAGGTGGCAGCACGGATCGTCCGATGACAATAGTCCGGAGCTAAAATAAAATATAAAACTTGTCACGGGAACAACGGACTGATAAATGGGCTCCCGCGTTCTGGGGTCGGACCTGAAACTCATGCAATTTCACGAGTATACTCACTCACCACTTTATACGTTAGTATACCATTAAAAGCTTTCTTCAGTGTCTCACTATTGGTATGTCATAACTGTGTCTGTTTAAATGTTATCGTATACTGTTGGAATGCGATTTTTACAAGCATAATTTTTGAAGGACGATTACGCAAAAAACTATCTTCAGAAAGGCCATGGTGTGGTACAACATTCGAAAAACAATGATAGATTTTCATCTACATATTTATTATTGTTATATTATTATGCTTATTCGCTGCTTAAAGTAAAGTCCAACAGTAACATCACAATTGCGAATATTTTTCCATTTGTCTGTAAAAACAGTGTGAACGTCGGTGGTGCATAAGAACAATCTTGCCCCAACTTTACCTCATTTTAGCTCTTGTGTTGTTTCGTTTGTTTCTTTAGGTATTAAGTAAATAACTTGTCATACCGCATGTTAGCATGAAATAAATAATTATAGGAAATTCAAGATGTTTTATTATGTACCTTCAACTAGTCGAATGTATGAATGTAAATTTAAAATATTCGCCGTTATCATTTGATGAAACATATTACAAAATTTGAAATAAAACAACTTCGAAATGGAAATATAAATGAGAAACTAGGTAATACTCTTAAACAATTTAACATCAATGCAGCATATTTTAACCAATTTACGTTAGGTAAATTCCTTGTCAACAATAAGATGACTGATAAACCCGACATTTTTAGAAAAAGCGGTGTATACGAAATTACCTGTTCGGATTGTCCGGCCCTATACATTGGTAAATCCAAAAGAGAAGTCTTGACCAGATTCAATAAACATGTGAATTATGTCAAATACAACAAACATGCTTCAGGGTTAGCCAGTCATCTTATTGATAACAACCATAGTATAAACAAAAGCAATTTAAAACTGTTACATAATTTAAAAGGTGGCTCCTTTTAGACAGATATGAAATTTTTGCAATTAAAAAAGCAATCAAATCAAATAAAATTATTACAAATGACCAAATAGACTTTGGAAATAACCCCTTGTTAGACCCTGATATTATAACCCCTCCCCAAAACCATCCACTATAAACAGAAATAAATGTACATTAGTATATAATTTAGATACTTCTGACGATGACCTTATAAGGCGAAATACGTATAGAGTTCAGTTAATAAATTACAGTGAAAGTTTTCCAAGTTATTTTATTTCAAATTTTGTATGAATGTAGTCGTGAAGATAGTATAGTATGTGTGGTATTTTGGAATTTTATTTTAGAATACTGCCAACAAGAGTACCGGTGTGTCATGCAATTGAAGACAGATGCATAACACTTCTGCTGCTGATGGCATGGGGTGTAAACATCGCGAGGTCACAAAAAAGGCGTGAAAACGTTTACTAACATCGCGACTGCTTCTAATACACAATGGTAAACAATTCCGTAGCCGCGCGTGTCGTTTATTTTATTTTTTAGGTAATGGCAGCCGTGTTTTAATTTGTTTGTATGTTTTATGTTTTTACAAATTTGAGAAAGCCACATGCACATCTACTTACGTACTGTTTTGTTTACTTTAATAAAATGCACGTTTAAAAAAACATTTTAGAAGATGCTATGTACCTACTGGTTGGGTTGATTGTATCCTTCGTATCGTTATGTCGATATGTTTCTGTTTCCCTTATTTTACAATATAATTTAGAATCAACTAAAGGATAGGTTTTATTATAACTATAAAAATAACAAAAGTTATAAGGAATACAGATTGCTTGTGGAGTTCTCACTAGGATTTAAAGTTGTTTTTCTACAGATGGTGTCGGATATGAAAATACTATGTTACATATGAAAATAATTAATTGGTGAAGTGAGTACAAAAACACCTTTTGGGATATTTCACAAAACTTTATTGAACTTTCCTAACGTACGTTTCGGCTATTAGGCCATTATCGAAGGATAGAGATGTTTGTACTGATTTTTACATTTCTCGCTAAACTATTTATACTAGGTTTGTAAATGAGGGAATTCGAACAGTAGCAGGGGTGAATTGTTGGTGTTTAATTCTATTTGGTTATTTACTAGATTAACTTTGTTCTTTTGACATTTTTTAATTTCTAATGTTTATACTTGTTGATTTTTTATTTTTCTCTATAGTATAAATATGTTCTTTCACTCTTGTTCTGATATCTCTCCCTGTCTGACCTATATTTATTGCATCACACATATTACACGTAATTTGCTATACCCCGCTTATATCCATGCAATCAACCTTAGATTTAGTGTTAACTAATAATTTATGTAGATTTAATTTATTTAATTATATGCATTGTAATCCTAATTTCGTTAATTTATTGCTTATTTTATTACTTAAATTACGTATATAATTAATTGAACAGTAATTCCATGCAGTTTTATTTACATTTTTGCTTCTATTATATAACATATTTTTAGTTTTGTGAAATATCCCAAAAGGTGTTTCTGTACTCACTTAACCAATTAATTGTAAAAATGTTTCACAGTGAATGCACCACAAACAGCATTAATTACATTATTAAAATAAATTATTAAAGACCATCCGGGCATTGATTCTACAGTATTATGTTATTCTATTTCGACTAAATTAGTACCTACTGAGGTCGAAATTATAACATTTTGTATAATATAGCCACCACACGCACGAGGGACGTGCTTTCACCCTTTTAAAGAAATTAAATTTTGCTTATCCAAAGCTTCATAGTACAATACATTTTGCATCTCTTGCAAGAACATTCTGTGTTATGCTAACTCTAAGGAACCCATAATCATACGTGAATTTGGTATAGGAACTTTTCAGTCACCTCAAACCACCAAACTTAAATATACGAATGCGCCACTGAGAAAAAAGGAAAAAGATCAGTTATAGAAAATTAACACAAGATGTAAAAGAAGTTTAGTAGCGACCCTGACCTATGATGACCAAAGCAAACGCGTTTCATGAACGAGGCCGTTTCTACTCTTGTAAAAAAACGGTAAAGCTCGAATAGCAACTTTAATTACTTTCTGCCAATATGCCACGGTCTAGAGAAGCATGCGAGAGTCTGCGCCATCACATAGTCACGGATGTACACTACGTCATTGATTTGACTCGCTCTCGTGCCGACGAAGAGTAAGCACGAGCAATGCTGTACCTATCATTTCAAACTCATCCCATGACAACGATCGCGAATTAATAATAGGCGGGATTCAATTAGATACCATGATTGTCATAAAAATTGGATATATTTACCGTTACATGTAGATATATCAATCGGAAATAAAATCAATCGACTTATTGTTTCATCAACCAACGAAACAATTGACTGTTGGCCAACTCATAAAATTATTTGATACCATTATACACACAAAGATACCGAAGACCGATGCGGTTCATCGACGAAGCCCCTTGGAAAATAAGAAACTCTCCAGTGTTTTTATTGATATTCATTTTAAAAAATGTTTCACAATTAGTATAAAAATTGTCTAAAATACTGAACTCTAAAGGGTGTTCATTAACTCTGTCAAAAAGAAACATTTCATCATATTTACAGTCTGAATCTTAAAAATTCAACTATTTCACAAATTGCTATGTTGCACGATCTTATATTATCGTATATTCCGAGTTTCTGATAGAACTAATTAACATATATTGTAAATATAAATATGGAACCAACAGAAACAATTACTCCGAGGGCTAATATCCCTACCAGCATTGAATGACACTATTGATTCGGGAAGATTCCTAGACGAAGGTACAAAAGATATCCAAAAAAAGAAGGAATTAAAATACTTATTCGTCTAAATATTAATGATCACAGATCCTACATTTGGAACGCTTGTAAAAGCTTTTCTGCCAGCGCCCACCTGATGAGAGCCGATAGGTCAAAACCGGTCGTGGGATATGGCTTTCGGTGCGTTGTGCCTACTGTGTAGGCCGCGTTTCAAATGTAGGATCTGTTATCATTAATATTTAGACGAATAAGGAATTTAATTCCTTCTTTTTTGGATATCTTTAACACATATTATTTTACGAGAATCGGTAATTTCTTCAAAATTCAAGTTGGGGTTTTAATATTTGAAGCCCCAGCATGTAACCCCTTTTACCGATTGTCGAATTTGACGATTTAGAATTTTATAAATATCTAATATCTTATCATCATTGTTATCCTAGAGTCGTCAGTCCGAAATATTCTAGTGTCTGAAACTACAACATCTTACACTCATAGCTATTTAACACAACAGTAATCTAATTTCTACTCCTACTTTTGCTTCCAATACGTCTCTAACTAGCCTTTCATGTCTCAAAACATATAAAACTTGAACTGACTATTTCCGAGCCAAAAACTGGTGTGTCCGAGATCGATGACAATAGATTATAAATTTCATTTCGATAGCCTCTCTCTACCCATTTGATTTTTCATTTTCATCATAGTTGAGGGTTTATTACCTATACTGCCTATGCAATATCTTGATATACAATATTAACGAATGAAACTATGCAGGACACTTTTTAATGAAAAAATACCTTAACTCGTTTTGTGAAATTGAAAACTTCATGAGAAACATCATGTACTGTTGCGTACATGCAGTTAGTTAAGTTTAGACTAATATTATCTTGGTGTTGGGTTACTTCCCCGTCTGAATCAGTGACAGACAGCTGACATTGGAAAAATATACAGCCATGCCGCTTCATCTGCACAACCAGTCAGTATATACCTACACATTTAAAATTGAGAGGCACATTTTCTAAATAATGTGTGTACGGAATAAAATTCGAACGGAAACAATAATCGCTAAACATCCTTCAGATGACGTTACGAGCAAATGTGATTCTGAAACGATCTCGTATTACGTCGACACGTTTTGGATACATTATTCTAAGGAATTAAAAATAAACACATTACTTTTACTTACTACGTATACATATGAATGCGTTTCTAAGAAAGGATATTATGGCAAATGTATTAGCTTTTAATGTAATTTTAGAATTTTTGTACGAGACGGTCTATATACAGGGTGATGGTAAAGGATTTTACCTGATTCTGTATCAGTTTTTATTTTCTTAGGAATATTTAAATCACGCGCAGATTCAGAACTTTCCTATTATGCTACTAAGTATTGTAGTGTGGTTTTAAGAAGAGTACTCTTCCTAAATACTTTAGCAGAAAAATTACTTATAAACAAAAATTTAGAAGAAAATTGTAAAATTGATGCCTGTAATCATATTTGAAATCAACAATAAAATACGATCGTCTCAATAGACTTGCTTCCCTGAATACTTGTGATAGTCTTAATTTTTCTGTTCCTAACCACCACACACCCATTCTCATGATTCCTGAAAGGAGGATGAAGAGGGTCTTATGCCCTACCCTCCGGCTTTGCACTACAGTGTGGGTCGGAGGGACTGCTTGCCCACAGCAACGAGTAGCTGGTGGGAATGAAACACACAAAAGCTTGATTGTCGACGCGGTAATAACGAATTCTTTTCTGTACCTAGGACAATCAATTTATTAAAAGCATCACGAAAGAGAGATAACGATAAAAGTTACTTTTTTCTTCATTTAAGAAAATCAACCCTGTATACCTGAAAATGATTTTTGTCGTAGTGATTTTTAAATGAATTAATTAATTGATTATTTAAGAGTGTAAGTCAAATTTGTTGTTGTATGTTAAATTGGTTTGGTACTTAAGTCGTTACAATTTTTAAAATGTTGTTTTTTTCTAATTTTGTTAAATTTGTTAAAAATATGAAAAGGTCTTGAATTGTGTATTACCGTTGACACACTAGAAAACATTTAATTTTGTCTTGTCTTGTGAAGAGCGGACTTCACGGGTTGTTTGTGGTTTTGGGAGCGTTTTCTGGTAGCAGTCGGTTTTATATTTCACGAAGATTACGCGCCTGGGATGTTTTATTTGCCTGCTCGACATTACTACCGTCCCGTCTCTTGTGTCGCACGGACGGGTAACATTGTCTGTCTCTATATATGCACGTATGTATGCTATAATACATAATATGAAAATGCGCAAGACGATACGATACGATACGGTCTGGAGATGGATCGCGACGATAACGCGAGGAATGTCGGGCGTAGGCGTTCTACAACGAAGAGGTCATAATTTCACCAAATTTAAATGAGAAGAGGCACTCTGAACTATGGGACCACGATGTCTTCCAGACTTCTTGGATTGTAAGAATTGAACTGTATGGTAAAAACTGTGATGAATGAAAATGCATAGTTAGAGTAGTTGGAACAATATTTTACAGGAAATATGTTTATCTAACTGAATTGAAAATGGGAAACACAAACAAGGTAATTCAGAATGAATAAAACCTAAGACAAATATTCCAGATTCTAGTAGAGATTACAACAAGATTCAGATACAATTTTTAAGTCCGACCAACTTCTTTATAATTCGTTACCTAACATAACTTATATTTCCTTGGTGAACTGTATTCTAATGTAACAATAGTGTTGTAAATACTAAGGAATAAAGAAACTTGCAGCAGTGTACAAAATGAACCCCAAATTATTTGGCATTTATACGGTTTTCGAAAGGGCCAACAAAGCGTGTAAATATGCTCTCGAGCCTCTACTACCATTGGCGAAGAAATAGGGGAGTCAGAATGAACTCAAAACCGCATCACGATTGTCGAGTGACTACTTTTTTCTTTTTTATTTGATCGCCCGAGCAGCAGTGGATTTTCAAAACACCCTCTAGTAGCGGCACAAGGCGCGCCGTACCCGAAAAATACTCTGTTTGAATGAAATTTACTTCCGCCACGTAAACTTTGCATAATGAACCTATTATTTAGATTACACCGTATTGTAGTGGACCACTGCTTTCCACTCAAGATAGCCATGAGAGAGGGTGATACTCAATTGCACCATCGTCTGACTAGTACAAATTGTTTTAAATATCAATCGAAGTTGTGAAATGTATAGATATTTTTTCAGTTAAGTGTAAAACAAAAATTTAGAAAAAAAAATTGATGATGAACAAACCATCGCGGTTATATCGTTTAATAAACAAATAGGTGAAATCGATCTTAAAGTTATCAATATTGTAAACATGTGTAAGTTGATTATTGAATTAATACAGATTGCGTAGTGAAAGCCATCTGTAGAAATTTGCTATTTTTATTGTGGGATTCAGTAATGTTAAACTAGGTTCAATCGAACCCACGGCGTAGCAATCTACGTATTAAGCACGTAACCAGATACCGAGCGGCTTGATCTAGTACTCTAGATCATTGCTTAGCATTCGGGAGGTCACCGATTCTAACCCGAATCCAGCTGCTCTGGTCCAAGTTTTCTGTGGTTTCCTTAGATCACATAGGCGAATGCTGGAGCAGTAATATTCCACAGTAATCTTTCACTTCTCATCTGTCTTTCTCTCCCTGACCACACCACCTACCCATTCCCACGATTCCTGCAAGGAGGCTGAAGAGGGCTTTACGCCCTACCCTCCGGCTTTGCACTACAGTGTAGGTCGGAGGGACTGCCCGCCCAACAGTACGAGTAGCTGGTGGGAATGAAACACAAAAAAGTTTTTTTTAACCAAATACAAAAAAATATATGTTGTTTTGTCGACAGATTGATTAATTGATTATTGTTCTAATTAACGTATATCGTATTATTTCGAAAAGGTATCGACTGTAAAAATAATCAACAAAATTTCTGCGATTTGTTAGCATTTTGGTTTTATAGTTCTGCTCATTTTTTTTTTTTTTTTGACAAAACCAACACCTATTTCTGTATACCAGTAATAATGTTTATAATTTTCGTTTGACTGCTTCGTTTATTGATGATATTTATCAACTTCAAAATGATTCGTCTTTAACAATTCTTTGGTACTCTGTGAAAGGGATTAAAATTTTGTAACCGTTGCTATATTTTCATGATGTAGGTAACATATGCAGTATCTTACTATATGCGAAATTTAAAAGAATTTCTAACCTCGCTAGTGCATTTGGCAGGTAATATTTTTCTATTCTCGGCAAAGACTGTGCTCGGCATACATAACAATGCTCGTATGTACATGGAATCGAGACGTCACTTTAGAAGTTGCAAGCACACCACTACTACACGAGAGCAAATATTTACCTGAGTAGAATGAAGAAGTACTGTTCACTGGATTATCCCGGCTTACTGCACGCCAGGGCGAGATATGGCCGCCGACCCGGCAAAACAGGCAGCAAGAATTTTGTTTGTTGGTTTTACACCTTGAAGTGGTTTATGTAGACGGACGCAGCCAAGGGGGTAGAAGGTGAACAATTCGGTTCTCTTTTCTTGTATCAAACGCACGAATACATAATAAAAACAAACTGATTTCGTTTTATTAAATCGTTTGTTTCGTGTCTGAAGGTGATAGTATCTGATCTGTTTCCCGAATCATTAAATATACCGTGTAAATACGCAGGAATATGAAGCAGAAAAAGTAAAGTAGATAATGTAATTAATCCTGTTTGTGGTGCATTCACTGTGAAACATTTTTACAATTAATTGGTGAAGTGAGTACAAAAACACCTTTTGGGATATTTCACAAAACTTTATTGAACTTTCCTGACGTACGTTTCGGCTATTAGGCCATTATCGAAGGATACAGATGTTTGTAGGAAAGTTCAATAAAGTTTTGTGAAATATTCCAAAAGGTGTTTTTGTACTCATTTCACCAATTAATCGTAAAGTAGATAGTTGAATCATTTAAATTTTACGATAAACAAACTGTGTAATATAGAAATATTTAGCGATTTTATGGTGCACTATTTTTTAAACATTCGGAAAAATCTATAACTAATGTGGTACACAGTTCAATTACATAATTTAGTACAACACAATTCACCTATTTTTATGTGTGCTAAACAAAAATCTTTTTGCAATTTTACAATTGTATCTTTGTACAAATATATCTGTATAAGCTACGATACTATTACAAATATTACAAGCAGTATATCGCCATATCCTGATATTTATAATACTATATTTATAATGGTCAAGGGCTTTACTAAGGTATCTAATACTTGTCAAGGTGAATTAACGACACAGGTTATATACTGATAAGACGTAAAATAATAAATTAAGATCGAAATCGCTATCCACATCTGGTAGATTCGATAAATTAATGAGCAAGAACTTGTACTGTTCATCCTTGATTTAATTATCTCCATTCCTTGTTTAATTTCATGGTTTACCAATTTTTTATGAACGTTAACAAAATGACTAATTTGGTTTCGTTTTTTGTGTTCCATTCCCACCAGCTACTCGTGCTGGTGGGCGGGTAGTCCCTCCTACACTGTAGTGCAAAGCCGGAGGGTAGGGCGTAAGGCGCTCTTCAGCCTCCTTTCAGGAATCGTGGAAATGGGTGAGTGGTGTGGTTAGGGAGAGAAAGATGAGATGGGCGAAATGAAGACGGAAGAGAAGTGAAAGATCATCTGTGGAATATTACTGCCCCAGTATTTGCCTAAGTAATCCAAGGAAACCACAGAAAACTTGGACCAGAGCAGCCAGACCCGGGTTTTATCTAGAGCACTAGACCACGCTGCTCGGTACAGTCTAATTTAAAATTAGTATGTATAGTAATTTTAATAATAATAATAGTCCTTCTGATCGAAAAGAGGTTTGTCGAGTTTTAGTAAAATTTCTTGTATCTTACAGAATCTAAATTGGAGCAATCTTGTTATCTCTAATTATAATCAGTACCTACTTACTTTGATTTAGACAAGAGGAGGGACGAGATTGTACTTATTTGGTAATTTAGCAAAACATACTTATGTATAGCAAATTAACGAACCTATTCCTTTGGAATATTAACATAAGTATACATGTACCTCTAATATGTTAAATCATTGTTTCATGGACATTACTTTGAAAAATGTAAATGGTGAATTAGCTGACTTTCCAATTACCTATCGTAACTACTATCGATTCTAATTCATTCGTATTCAATAATTTGTTTACAAGCGCAATATTGTCAGAAACATACTCATAAAGTGTTCAATCCAAGCTGTAATGAGTGGCCATATACACAAGGAATTACAAATGAGATTATCTACAAGAGGTTTGGCGAGGTAGACAGGATATGCCCAAGAAAAGCCGTACACCATCATCAAAAGTATGCATGCCTCCCAACGAACCTGATCGTTCAATAACGATCCCTGTCTTTCTAGTTTGTTAAAACCATACAAGAGTCGATTTAATACATAAATGTGTTTATGAATACACATATGTAAATATATATACGAGTGAAATTTTATTCCTATGTAGAACAAGAAGAAGATAATTAGATCTCGCTGGATGAACATTTGCACAAAGCTCGATCCAGAGAACCGTGCCAACTGTAATTACCGTGAATAATAGATGAAGTTCTCGTACAAATACGCAGGTAATGTGCTTTCCTGCTTTTTATTACCCGACCACGACCAATTTGGAATTTGACGTAATGAATATGCAAACGAAATGCGCTATGAGTGAATTATCATTTATGCGTCTTATAGGTTGAATACTGCGAGCTGATAGATACCACCGCACCGGACAGGGTTGTGTGCTGCATTCTTCGAGTAGGTGCAACGTTTGGATTAATAATTATAGCCAAAGAATTTGTAATTCCTGTACTACATTGATTTATTTCCTTCATAATCATAGTAATAAATATAGCGGTTTTTATTTCAGCAAATTATGCAATGGATAGTTTGTTTTATTTGAAACCATGAGATTTAAGTCGAAAGAAAATTACACATTGCAATTTAAGAATATTGTTAGCCTTTATTATGTTAAAAGTAGTCTACAGGCTTTCACGGCCGGCATGGATTGGTTCTCCAGATTTTGATGGGTCACAGTTACAACCACTTTGTATGTAAATATAAATATGGAATCACAGAAACAACTACTCCGATGGCTAATACCCCTACCGGCATTGAATTACACTACACCGTTGATTCCGAAAGATTCTTAGACGAAGATAACATATCCAAAAGAAAGAAGGTATTAGAATCATTTTTCGTCTATATATCAAGGATCACAGATCCCACATTTGAAACACGTTCCAAATGTGGAATCTACGATCCTTGATATATATACGAAAAAGGATTTTTATGCCTTATTATTTTTGGATACTTTGTGTGTTAAAAACGAATGTATTTGAAAAATATATACAGATATCGTACAGGTCCATAAACTAATAATATCTACACAATTTTCATTTATTATTTACCCACTAACACGCAATAATTATTTCATCGTCATTGTGGCAATAAACCAAGATTTAATAATAGAGTATTTAATTTAAATTGCTAAAGAATAATTTGTGATAATCTAAAATTTTGCATTATTGTGCTCGGGGTGCAATCTATCTATGAATGTGTTAGCATACTTCTCCAACATTTTAAACGCTAAAAGGTAATTTTCTTTATTAATTTACTTAATGGTTTAAATCAAAGTTCCTGTGGCGTAGACCACGTGCAAAAGTTTTCTTGCCTTTCTTATATTAAATTGTTATAAATTCATCAACTTAAAAAGTGTTTTAATTAATTGGTATTAATTGAAATTCATAGCAGTTAGGTTGTTGGTTTGACTCGTCGACTGAGAATGATCCCACCATCGATCTCGAACTTTCCTATAATTATCACGTTTTGTAACATATGTGTTTCAATTTTTCTTTGCTCCATACCTATATACTTTACATACCTATTATAACAAAGTATTATGAAGATAAGTACATAAATAATATCTGTATTACGTCAATTGTTCCATTTAAGGAAAGCCAAAATTTCGGTCACTACCTGTTTAAATGGGATCCATTCTCGTGGACCCTCATTTATATCTCATGCACTTCCAATTTTTGTTTTCGCTGACATGGACCCCTTACCGTTCGAAGTTAGAGGTTATGATAGACCATTTTGAAATAAATGAGTTTAAATTCTATATGTAACAAGAAAATCAAATGGATTGATGTTATTGAACTACATAAATAAAAATACTATAAATAAATTAATTAAAAAAGTTGACTAGAGAATTGTTTCTACATATACATAATCATTATCAAGAGAGTAAATACAATAAATGCATTAATTGTAAATTCTTCATAATGACTGTCGATTAAATTTATTGTTGAAACTTGATTTTTTAGTATATTTATTAAAAATATTTTGTCAAGAACTAAGCAACGAATGTCATCCGCAGTTTGAGCCTACGTTAGATTTACAGCAACTTTTTGAATAACTGAGAATGAATTTATAAAGAAATAATAATAGGCAGTTGTCGTGTTTAATGTTATACAGTACATAATTGTTTCTAAGAAAAGAAAGATTCTTTTGCTAAAACAAAAGCTTAATCTCTTGATCAGTTGATAAATCAAATCTTAAACCCTTTAATGGACTTTTTGCAATAGAATATGTGTAACGATCCAGAAAAGTTTCCCAGTTTCTAAAGACAATCGCACGTATGTACTTGTAGGTATACGAGATAGTATGTTAGTTGTAAAAAAATGCCCCGGTAACTTGATATATTGAGAACTTTGTGGTCTAGCCCGTTTCGCCATTCACGTTGCACAAAGAGCCATTTGATCACGAAACAAAGTTTGTAGAGGTTGCCCAGACGTGAACCTCTCGTTTCCGCTTCGCTTTCGACATCCCTAAGATGATACCCTCAATCGGTCCATTCACGACGGACAACAAACTAACAAGGGCAACCTTCTTATATGAAGCCTTAGTCCTAAATTCTAATAACAGCTATCGTATATGTATCTATAGGTAAGGTAAAGAGAATGTAATAGAAACGTCTAGTAGCAAGTATACAAAACATCGCGTCCTCTAAAAATTGTAACAGATTAGCGACAGTCCCATTGTGCCCCTGCACGAACGCTCTTCCACCGGCATAATGGCGGATTATTTTTTGTGTTTCAACATAATCGCTTTATTTAGCGTCCGAATGGGGGATGGACGGGTAACAGAAGCAAAAGGGGTGAAACAGTTTCGTTGTGGGTTTAATCGAGACGCCGCCGTCATCGGTCGGGGGTTGGTCGGTTGGGGAGGCTAACATCTGCTACATTCATTCAAACCATGGCGATCGCAATATGGATACAGTATGGCCCTAAAGCCGTTAATGTAACAAAATTATTCAAGATCATATCTAGTTCATTTATTATCTATTTCAGTAAATTAAATAATAGTTTTACTACTGTAACAAGATGTATTCTGGGTTCGTCTCTATATTTCACATATGAAAAGTCTTGAAAATATAACGTCGCTGCAAATACTGCAGCCGCATTAAACTGACATGTCTGACCACTAAAAGTCATGGTGTAACACTACATTTCAAATACCTTTTCAGTATCTTCAAAACTAATGCGAGTGCATTCATTATATGTTAGTACTGTAAGTGTAATAAATTAAGTATTTAAATATTTATAGAACCTGCCACAATGTATTCTATTGCATTTTCGTTGAAATTAGAAAATGTTTTGTTTTTATTTTTTCTTGAATATATTGTGACATACTGTAAAATATATCTTCATACGCATAATGGACGGACGACAGTGTAAGGGACATTTTGGCATATAATTAACTTGTTTAGGAAAACAGGCGTGGCAATTGATTTGTCACCCTTCTAGTAAGGGGTTTTTGTACTTCTCTCGATTTGACTAAAATGATAATGAATAATCCAACTTTTTGCATTAAATAAATTACATATACTCGTTGTTTTGGGGAATCGTAATCTTTTTGGAGTATATATTTGTAGATTATAAAAAATATGTAAATATGTCACAAGTACCGAGTTGAAGATCATTTATAAAAAATAAAGAACTAACTGGAGTTTTTATGAGTAGAAAATTATTGATTGAACTAAAAATTTTGCTTGTTATGAAATATAAGCCAAAGGTTTTGCGACTGATTCAAAAAATGCGATGACCCTTATTTTTTTTTTTAGTTTCACATATTTAATAGTTGTAGGAAGAAGAAATAAGACGCTTGTTATAATAATTAATATTTATCGGTTCCTGAGCGTAATTTCCCATTTAATTATCATTTATGTCTGGTACTAAACTACAAAAAAGCAACTAAAACAATTTCCCCCATGTTAATTAAAATTGAAAATTGCGTTCAGGAAACCACATAATAACATTACAAAATTAGTGGAAAAATTAGGAATTAAAAAACCAAATTTGATGTGCTTATATTCGAGAAAAGGAAAAAGATCGAATCGTAGGATGAACAAACGAAACGAAGCTTTATCGGTCAGTTGCTAGAACGGTTGGAGAAACGGGAGGGCAATGAATTGTAGCGCCTGATATTCCCTTTAACACGTCAACCCCAGACATCGCCGATCGATTGTCACATGTGTCCACGACAGCGGACAAAATGGCGGATGGCACGACATCAAACGCTTTCTCTAATAATTGCAACTAGGAACCTATCATACATAGATTTAATGATTGAATTTATACGTTACAGACACGTACCTAACGTTATGCTTTTCAACTACTCGACAAATTAAATAACTGACAATGAATAAAAATTTATCCCTAAGTGTATATAGAACCGATGATTGAGCAAAGTAAAAACAGGAACCGTTTGATAAAAAGATACAGTTTGTAGGTATATTTACCTAACAAAAGTTGCATTTAAGAATCGAATAACGATAGAAGATTTTTAAATGGTAACGGTACAAAGTGTAATCACGGTGTTATTTAGAATGCAGATGCACGCGTATATTTGCGGTAATCGTTATAAACGTCGTCTAATTATAGTATAATTTCATATGCTAATATGCTAATTACCAGGTATTATAGCCCTTATTTGGCTATTATACCTACATTAAGCCCCGAGAAATTACTTACTACCTTCTATTTCTTTTTCATCGTAAAACCTCCAGTTCATAAATAAATAATTTCAATAGATGACGAACATATTCTTCTTTTTATAAGTAATTGGTTCAGAGTAATTTACATCAGAATCGAATTAAACGATGGAGGACATTATTACTGTTACTGAGCTAATTAGGAAAATTAATTAGGCAAAAACAAACATAATGTTTATGTTATAAAACACTTTAATTTGTCACCATAATATATATTTTGCCACACAGTGGCTTCTGCAAGTGGGAGATAATCATTTAATTTATACAATCGATTGATTAGTCTCATGCAATAGAAATTAAAAGTTAATGTTTTGCTTTGATTTAATTTTCAAGAAAAGTATTTGGGTCTAAAGGCCGTCGTCGGTTGGAATTGCTTCAACTAATTCCAACTGACGACGCCCTTTACACCCGAATCAGGACTACATCAGTTCATCAACTGGCCGTGAAAGCCTTAACCAATTTGTCAAAAGTATTGAATCTACAAAAAAAAAATGATTTTATGAAACGATGTTATGGGCAATTAAGAAATCGTAGAAAATTTGTACAAGAATGGAGCAGGATTAATCTCTTTACTGAAAAGTTTTAATCGCCACAGAGCCATCGGTCCGATAACTAATTGAACACAAACCTCCATTAGTTTGAGTCAATCTTCGCATTTCACCAAAACTAGAACATCTTCCATTACTAATTACTTGCGAACAGTTATCTAATTTAGGCCTTCCTCTACTTCTTTTTACTTCTATTTCTGCTTCTAATACGTCTCTTATTAGCCCCTTCATGTCTCAAAAAGTGACCTACCAATCTACATCTCCTTCTCCTTATTGACCTCAATAGCTCCCTTTGTTCTCCTACTCTTTCTAATAACACCTCATTTCTAATATTTTCTATGAGCGGTATTTTCAACAACCGCCTATAACACCACATTTCAAATACTAATTTTTTATATTCGGCCGCGCTCACCGTCTACGTTTCGCACCCATACAAAACCGTGCTCCAAACATACACTTTAATTGATATTTTTCTAATTTATAAATTGATTTACCACAACCATTGATAATGTAAATTCAGTATTACCGAGCGGCGTGGTCTAATAGTCTATAACATAATATTAGCAGATCACCGTTTCGACTTCGGGTCCGCCTACCCTGATTCAACTTTAGGGGTTTCCTTGGATCTTTCAAGCAAATGCTAGTACAGTAATATTCCACAGACAACTCCTATGTTCGAAAAAATATATAAAGATACTCTTTTATGATTAGTTGTGATCATGAAAAAGAAACAGGAATTCCTATTTGGTTCAAGCTTTCGCGACCATCGTTAATGTTGTCGTGGTTGTTCGGACTTTCTGGCCGTCGTCTTCCAAGGTTTATCCTCGACGTTTTGTCGCCACGCACGGACAACATCTTCAGGAGATATTACTGCTGGTGTAGTCTGTATAGATCTCTACTCACAATTGTCAAGATTGAAAATAAACAGTGGAAAAATCAAATTGAGTTTTATTTAGTGTTTCCTTCTAAAACGCTGAATTTACCCTAAACACTTTATGAAAGAACTTCATCGGAAATGCATTCATGGTTTCACTGCACCCACTATGTATGTAATGATATTGTCATTCAAAAGATCAAGGGAAACCTCAGTGTAGTGTAGGTCATTTAATAAAGTAAATGCAAATAAAAGGAAAGTTGAAGGAAAAAGGACGGAAAATAAAAGATTAGGGATGCCCACGTTAAATTTAAACTTTCCAGAAGAGGATGTACGAAAACTTCGTAATTTGCTACTGTTTTATTTTTCTGCCATATCTACACGGCGCCATTGGCATTAATGTTTTTAATTATCTGTCAAACAAAGTCGATCCATTTAATCTTGTTGGTTGCCCAACAATATCCTGTTAAGGATTCGTTCTATAGGGCATTGTTAAAAGAGGAGAGAGAGTTTGTAGAGACTTTTCCTGAACTAGATACCTGGTAATTTCATGTAGGTATCTACCTACCTACCTACCTACCTACCAATAAAACAAATCTAATGATGGCTGTGGCTCATTTTCCTTCGTGTACATAATCCTGCCGTCTAGCTTAGCACATGCGCGCATTTTCCGGTCGGTGGTCGGAGTAATATATTTATAGACCGATCAATCTATTTCCGTCTCGACGTGCCATGGAATGCCAGAGCCAAGACGTAAATTAATTACGGCGGTTTGATGTTGGGCGTGTTACGGTTGAGGAACGATATTTTAATAAATTGCGTTTATGAAGCGTATGCCGATGGTTGGACGAAGACGGGGACGGCCTGCTAATTCTACCACCGTCGCCGCACCACACCGTTACTACTCCACTAGCTGCTGGGCAGCTGCTGGTGCACTTCTCAACCGGACCAGTGTTTTAATGGATAGTGGTAGGTAGTAGCAGCACCGACGATAAGGCGGGACAGAACTGATCGTCAGGCGTGGTCGGTTACAGCGAACATCCGAAGAAAAAACAGTCTCTTTTTCCTTTTGGTGGAGGAGTAGGCAATCAATTATGGTCTAATAGATGGGTGACGTATGAGACACTTTTATTTGCTGATTTTTATTCAATATTACTCAACCACGTTACGATTATGAGAATCCTTTTGAAAAGAACAGAAACATTTTGACTAACACCTCCAAAACCTAAGCGTATCAGTAAAATATTATTTTATTATTATTCTTTATAAATCTTTAGGTATGCTTTTAATTTAAAGCAACCAATTTCTACACACTTGCGCTATGTTCGGTAAAAGCGTTCACGCTGTATCTGTTTATACTAACCATTTCAAACACATTTATACCATCACTCCCCATAACTTTTATTCTTATTAGTTTAGATATTTACCTGAAATTAATATCAAATAGTAAAAGAAAACTTTTTTGTGTTTCATTCCCACCAGCTACTCATGCTGGTGGGCGGGCAGTCCCTCCGACCTACACTGTAATGCAATGTCGGAGGGTAGGGCGTCAGGTCCCTTCAGCTTCCTTGCAGGAATCGTGGGAATAGGTGGGTGGATTGGTTAGGGGGAGAAAGATGAGACGGACGAAATGAAGACAGAAGAGAAGTGAAAGGTTATCTGTGGAATATTACTGCCCCAGCATTTGCCTAAATGATTCAAGGAAACCATAGAAAACTTGGACCAGAGCAGCCGGACTCGGATTCGAACCGGTGACCTCCCGAATGCTAAGCAATGATCTAGAGAACTAGGCCACACCGCTCGATATCAAACATTAAGGTCCACAACCCCAATGAGAAGGTATGACCCTATAAAAATCGTGTATTTTAATGATAACTGGAAGACAGCCCGAGTCTTCCTTCAAAACCTACAATGACACTTTCCTGTTCACTCAAAATCTTGAAATAGCACCAAGGAAGATCTCATAGTACAAGTCGCGAAAAACATCTAGACACAATTTCAAATTTGGTGTGAATTTTATATATGTATACAAGCAGTAATTTCGAAACGTAAAATAAAAGTTTGCCAAAAAGATACAAATAAAAGATAACTACTTAAATAATTTAGCAAAAATGATTTCACAAAAAAGTAAATGTGTGAAGTTTTCATCGACAAAACTTCGGGTGCTAACTACCTACCAATAAGTAATAATATTCGTAACCATTTGTTATCAAGCATTTATTTTTAATCTAGCAAGTCCCCACCTATTTTTTCATACATTTAAGTTAGATTTCAGTGTAAAACGCA
Source organism: Agrilus biguttatus (assembly GCA_963921985.1). Lineage (NCBI taxonomy): Eukaryota > Metazoa > Arthropoda > Insecta > Coleoptera > Buprestidae > Agrilus > Agrilus biguttatus. Next base: position 36,000,526 of record OY998117.1, read on the forward strand.
ACTTGGCCACACTCTTTTCATTTAAACTTTTAATAGAGGTGCTATTGAAGTATTTCTCAATGTGTAAAATTAGCAAGTACATGATGCATGCATGTAAAATGTTAAATCTTTATTTCCTAGAAAATTAACAATATTTCAAATTTAGAACAGCGTACAATTGTTTAGGGGTATTAACCCTCCTTTTGTATTTCGCAGTCTGTATGCGTATCTATGTGTCTGTGGGCTCAGTTTGTAATTAAAAACTTCCCGTCTATTTCATATTTCATTGTATGCTGATTCGAATAGGAAAAAAAGGGAAATGAAAAACAGTATTGGTTTTGACAGAAATATTACCTGCGTTTAAAAAGATGACGGTCAAGCACAAATACCTCCCTATACACGGCGTTTAAACCAGAAAATAGTGCTGCGTCAAGATACTACTATTAAAACAATATTAATCGACGTTGTTTCGAGTGACTGTCTGTCGTACATCATCCCGCGCCATCTCACTTTGCTTTTTTTTTTGTTTTGGTGGCCTGAGCACGAAGACGTTTTCTAAACGAGATTGTTAAGGATTATTAATTTCTTCTGTTTATGGCAATTTAACACATACTGCAGGATTCGTTAATATACCGATCATCGATCAAGAATAAACAAAGTCACCAAACTTTGTTAATTTTTTCAATTTATTTTATCTGAATTGCAAGACATTCTCCAGCGGATTTTCTTAAAAGCAATGCTTCGCGGTATCAGTTTTTTGAAAACTGTGCCAATAATAAAAATTAAAAATGCAAAAATGTGTTGTGTCCTCGAGACCAAAATAATGAATAAAATTACAAAAGAAATATGTTTCCTGACTACCACAAGCATTCTCTAAATTACTTCTCTTTAGCGATACCATGCCTTTAAAGCTGCCGAGGTCGATACTGTATTATTCCTCACGAATAAATTTGTCCATTATCAAATCCAAGGGGTAGTTTCTAATATAGGTACTTACAGCATCTACCCGCGACATTAGTTTAACGGGCCCCAATGAATTACTCTGGAGTGATTCTTTTAATGATCTTATACCATCACCAGGATGTTGATTTTGAACATTTATAAAATGTATTAGGTAGATGATGGTAAAGAATTCACACACTAAATGGAGATGCAACGTACGTTAAATGCTTTCCTGTTCACTGGTCGCCCCCTTATTATTGTGAGTAACAAAAATGGCCGAACTCCCGCTGTATCTTTTTTTATTCGATCATCATCAAGCAAACATTAACATTCGCATAATCGGCGCCCCTACACCAACCCTATATAACATATCGAGGACACTTATCGCCGTCATTCTTAGCACCGACACAATAACCCTAACGACTATTTTGACGTTGGTATAATTCACTGGGTTTGACCCTCTATAAGACGACATGTACAGTATGTCCCAATTTCATACCACTCTATGCGGCACCTTGTAATGACTAAGTAATGTCTCCAAAACTGTATTTTACATTGCATAAAAAATGCGAATCTCGGAAAAAAAAAAAACAAAATGGCAAACTGCCAAGGATGCTGGCGTTCAAGGGAAATCACAATAGAGTCATAGTAAACGGACGTGCTAAAAAGTAGATGTTAAAGGATAATAGGAAAATTTTAAAAATAAGTATCTTAGGTATACCATCATCGTAACGTTTTAGTGGCCGTTATTATACCTATTATCTGTATTTTTATTAATCGTGACAATCACATCCGTTGCTACAAAAATTATTATTCCTCCTTTTGAAAAATGTATCTTCACTGCAATTCTCGCCTATTAACCATAATATCACGTGGAAAATCCTCAATTCATCAGTCTTTCCTATTAAAAATAAAAGTTCTGAGATTCTAAGGAAGCAGTTTTTACTAACAGGCGATACTAAATGTGTGACACTAGATGGTCAATTTTGCACTATAAATGAATAAAATAATCTACGGTAAAATGATCATGGGCAGGTCAAGGAACCAGTGACGGATATAGAAAGGGAGCTGTGGAGACTGTAACCCCCGCCCCTGCCGGACTTTAATTAACAGTTGGTATATATGCACGAAACATTAAAACTCATGAGGTTCGTGATGTGGTTTTTTGCTATTTTTTTATTAGCTGCATAAAAGAATAAACGGCGAAAAATCAATAGGTGTGAAAATGTTTTTACTCCTATCATAAATTTTAAAAGCAGAAAACTATTTATTACATTTATTTGTCCCTAATTTTGCGATAGTGGTAAGTCATTTATTATGATTCCACAAAAAATCGAAATTTCAGTTAAAGAGATAGTGGATTCGTCGTCGGCGTCAGTGACAAAAAAATAAAATATGATTTTCATCAGTATGATAAATGAGAGATTAATAACTAAATATTGTATTTCGAAAAAATAATTAAAAATGAATAATTTCAGTCTAGATTTAGCGACAATCATTTGCTGAAAATATATGTATGTTACCCAATTTAATATTATATTTTCAGATGGATTTGATTGTGTAAAAAAAAAGCAACATTTTTTAACTGCAATCCCCCTTCTCCCCCTAGCTAAATCCTGCATCTACCACTTCAATAGACAATAGCTATAGAAACATAATTCAAAATCGAATGATACATGCTTTTTGCGGTTGGTCACATTAACCAGATTTATTCTGTATACGTTTACTATCTTATGCAGTTAAAATACACAATAAAAGAACTGCCATTATATATACCTATGCGATATCGTTATAAACAAATTTCATTGCAATTATTATTACTGTGACAAAGATTGTAGAGAATTGTGAGTTTGAATGATGAAGAATGGAAAAAGTAACAGCGCGTTTGTTCTTCTTTTATATTTTTGGCCAACAACTGTAAGGCTTTTCCTATGTAGTGACTAACTGAAGTAGCCCGCCTATTTATTGGCCTGAAGAGCACTCGAAAACGCGTTCGACAAAACGAGCACACAAAGTTGCCGTTGAAAATCAGCTAATTGTTGAGCCCCTTAGACCGACGACAAAGGAGAACTTCAACTACAACCACCACGAGTGGATGGGATGATGATGGGTCTGATGGGGGAAAACGGTGCGCCGATGTATAAACCGGACCAATCGATTACACGGATTGAAAAGGATTACTTCGCAATGAATCGATCTCATATTTAATGGGCGAACGGTAATGCGTTACGGTCAATCATCAATGGTTGAGGAAACCATATGAAATGATAAAATACTCTTCAAAAAACATCGTTGGCGTATATTTACATATATACCTATGTGTATATGACATTTGTAAGAGTACGGAGGTGTATTTATTTACTAAAATAACACTATGAACCATTAATTTTTTATTAAATGTATTTCAAAATAAAAAAAAGAGCATAGAAAAGTTCTACTTAAGTTTTATAAAAATAGACGTATATATAAATATATATATGTCACGGGTAAAGGTAGATAAGCTAGTAAACCTAGGTTTTATCCTCAAATTAAGATTTAATTCTTAATGTAAAAACTGGGGCATTATAACTTATTAATTATAGGATTACGAATATTAGTCTGTCTGCCTGTTTTAGAATCGATTTTTGTTCATTGAAAGATGATAGTATCCTCAAAATTGTTACCCATCGTGTTTTCAGTGAACGTCGGTTCAATCAAATATACTTCCAGGACCTCCAGCTCTTTAAAAAATTGCGATCAGCTTTCTCACTTATTATGTGTATATAGGTTTGCATTTTCTATACAATGTTTTATCAAATTCTGATACAATTTCGTACGTATATATAATAAATATATATATATATATATATATATATATATATATGTATATACAACGTGGCTTAAATAAAATATTTATTTTCCTATTTTCTAAAACTTCAATATGTTTCGTGCATCCGGTTGAGCCGGCCTGTATTGAATCCGAATCCATTATAATCGTAAGCAAAATTAAATTGAAACACTGTATACATAATTCTTCAAGCAAAAACAAATAGTAATCGACGGTCATTTGAGGTCACGTAGTTGATTGAATTAGAGATTGACCTTTTTCTGTTTATTTCGTTTTAATAAAGAGGAACAACATCAAGGCATTTGTATTTGTTGCCGTCGCATCGTCGTCGATGATAATAACAAAAAGAAGAAGACGACGACTTGGACGATAAAGAAGAAGAAGAAGAATAAGAGAATGCGATGAACAATAAAACGCTTACTCATCGATGAAATAAAGGCGTTCTTCGTGTGCGTTTAATTATGATTGCGCATATTTTTCTGTACGCCCACGACAATGCCTTATCCGAGGGTGTTAGGCATAAGCGGAAGCGCAGGTGAAGGTTGAAGAATACGTTTATACAATATACATACACATTATGCACGTCTCGACACCGTAATAATGCAAATGATTGAAAAATTGTCGCTGTGAGGTCCAAATACAACTTAAATGATAATTAAAACATTGGAATCACTTAGCTTCCTCTGGGTTATTCCTGGCATAACTTTCACCTCATGTTGTGGGGATAGTTTCGAATGTTTTTAAAAATCTAGTTTTATATATGTATGTACATTGGTTGAAAAGATGAATTATAGGATTATCTATGATTATTAACTTTCTCGAGAAAGTTACAATGTTCTTCGTGAGTCCTAACCGCATATTTGTAACACTATTGAACTCTCCTACTTAAAACTAACCAATCTTCTGAATCTTTCGGTATTAAAGAAAATTGAAACTGGTATTATACATACATTAATACGATTATAAAACATTTTCAGAAGTTTTTGTTTTTCTTTCAGTTTTTGAATATTTTTGTTAAAACAACAGAGCATCTTTTTTGTATAGGTATTAAAAGTAAAATTACCTATGCCTTACTCTCTGGTAAGTAATTTATCAAGCAAACCATTAACCACTTGTAGTGATTCATAATTATCAAGGTAATGTTCTTCCTAATAACAATATTTATCTAAACATAGATCAAATATTTTGCTGTGTGCATAATTATGAAAAATCAGTTATGGGCAACGTTGTGGAAAAATTAATTTGTAGGTACAAGTGTTCACTACAAAACTGTACCTGTACAAATGTTTATTGTTACCACTAGGTATAGTTTCGAACTAAAGCGGTTAATAAATCGTACCTAAGTGAACATAAACCGGATGTTGGTAAATAATTTAAATGGGAATATTTACATTTTATCATTGCAATTATCACGTACTACGTAGTTGAACGAACGGTTGGGCACAGCAGCATTAAATTGTAATCATGGTGTTCGTATATACTGCAACCTAATTCTATCGGCAATCATTTAGCCACAGCCACTACCACATCCTATCTATGACCCTGCGACCACCCCATGTTGACATTTAAACATTTAATTTAAAATTCCTATTAAACAACAACATCCTAGATACGGAAAGTATGCACTTTAATTACTTCTATCTTTTAATTAGACGTTTTAGTACTCGGGTGATTCCATTATTATGTTTTATGAGAATATACTTATCCAAAGATACAAAGGTATCGTTATCGATGGTACATACTTCAAAAGGTTGTGGTGGATTTTAGTTTTAAAAATTCTAATTTAAGACAACACCCTGTATATTAGAGATAGTCGCGTTAATTAGTTCTGCCCTTTAATTAGACGTTTTAGTAAATGGTCCGGTAGTTTCATAATTTTTTATCACCCATATGGTAATAATTAAAAGATAGTTGATTAATCTTTTCTAATATGTTGTGTTCGTTTATATATACATAATATGTATATTAATATCTTGTAATAAAAGGAATCAAAGAACATGACCGTGCTCTGCCGTCGGAGAATGAATGGTAAGCTCGAAAATGTAATTCTATTGAAAATTTTACTTTCGAGATCTCATTTTGTACATCTTCATTTTATTCTTCAATATTTTCATCTTATCGTATGTAACATCAAATACCATGTAGCCATTTTAATGACTTAAAAATTGATATTCCTTAATAGCCCGTTGTTACATAGAAGAAAAAACGAAACGCCGATGGGAAAATCAATCCAAAGGATTAATGAAAAAGTTGAACAAAACCATGAGAAATAAAATACTATAACTAATAAAAACCTGTTTAATGGGAGCAGTAAGCCGTCCTAAATACTACGGAAAATCTCATGGAAAAGATAAAGTTTACCAATAACAAAAAAAAGCACTTACCGGTATGCGTCCTTTTATGGATTTTAAGGTTCTCGCTCCTGGCAAAGACCTTTCCACAACCGGGAAAAGGACATGGAAAAGGCTTTTCTCCCGTATGTACCCTAATGTGATTAACTAGCTTGTACTTTGCTTTGAACGGTCTTCCATTTCTCGAGCAATTTTGCCAAAAGCACGCGTGTGTCGTACACTCTGGTCCACCCACGTGTTCGACCGTCAGATGTGTGACAATCTCGTGCATACTCGTGAAATGTTTACCGCATGTCTTTCTCGGCGGCGGCTGGTCCGGATCCACCCACAGACATTGCATCTCTTGTTTGATGGGCTGTCGCATGTATCTAAAGAAAGCGCCGTGTACATTAGATGGATGATGTGGCATTCCCATGTGATGATTAAGGTACTGATGGTGATGGTTTGGTTGTGCATAAGCGTGATGAGGATCCGCTGTTCGTGAATATAACATTTGATGGTGTGGACCAAGGTGGTGATGTTGATGGGGTGTCATGTCCGCATGGGGATGGTGAAAGAGTACTGGATCCGCGGGAGCAGTTTGAGCCGTCGGAAAATCGTGATGATCTCGACGGAGAAGGAAATCTCGGGCAGCGTATCCAGCATGGGGATTTAGGTGACCCATGTGCGAGTAGTTGGGTTGAAAATGATGATTTTGGCCCGCAGGACCCACATCAGGAGCTGTCATTGCAGCCGCCGGATTCTGGTGATGAGGCGACGGGATTGTTGCGCCTCCACCAGCATGATGACTTGGACTCATTTTTAATCCATAGGTGGCTAGATGATGATGACTAGTGTCCATAAATGCATTTATCATTCTGCCGTTGTCTTCTTGCTTCACATCAAAATACATTTATATCGTCAACCAGATCATCAATATTACTTATATCGAGAAAAAACTGTCCCTTCACAAAAACTAAACACTATCTTACAATCGTTCTGATAAGACTTCTCCTTTGACCTAACAATACTGTACTGATGATTCCATCTTAAAGACAATCTGAATCTTTGAAATAAACAAATTTAACTTAACCATAGCGTCATATTTATTCGTCCAATGATCAATTATTCAATATTCAACTTCCACTGCACTATTAGATATGTCCGGCTGACCGGCTCCACTATCAGTTTCTTTTTCTAAAACCACTGACAATATCACGATTACCAAAGTTCAATTCTGTTAATATTTCCGATTTCACAACTTCTTTTACGATTATTCAGTAGCAGACAAATTCCCGAAGAGGTATCGTTTTGTGACTCGAAGACGTTGTTGAAGGACAACACCACAGGATTCCCTCTGTTCCCGGAGTTCGCAGCTGGACTGATCGACAGATCGGCCCCAGTGAGCCATGCTTGGAATGCGTCTGCGGGGCGGGATGTCAGCAAAGCTTATTGGCTAACAGTGGAACCCCTGCCATTGGCGCTCTGAGGTCCTGGTGCTCTGCCACTGCGTTCGTTGGTTACTGTGTCGCCAATCGCACCAGGAGGTGGTTCTACCAGGATAACGTGGTGCTATGTTCCACTTGTTGAGCGCACCGAAGAAGCGGTACTATTATATCAGTGAACCTTAATAATGTCCACGTTGTTCATAATTATTATAATCATCATTATTTAAATAATATCAGTGGCTGCTGGTGTATCCTTTACATTATTGGTCCTAATAAATTGTAAAGCAAGGACAATTACCATGCATATTAAACCTTCTTGAAAGTACAATTATATTATACTTGCAACAATAAACAATAATAATTTGTTTTACTGTAACAAGAAATGTTGACATTTCATGGTATTTCTTAATTTAGAATAAAGTACCACTTAATTATCCTTGCAAGAAAATCAAATTGAGCTCTGTGGTACTGAACTAAATAAAACACTTAATCCGAAAATTCCACACGTTTAAACGCGTTTTAGATTTTTTAAACGTTTTAGTGTGGAATTTTGGATTTTGATGACTTTTTGAATTATCCTTTGGAAAAAATGTAAAGATAAAAGAGTTCTTTTTGGGATATTTGTAAGTAGGCGCTACGTAAGTAGTACATAGTTGTTTATTTTATTTTTTCTAAATGGCTATTTACTACGATCACGTTTCAAATTTCCCAACAATTTTATATAAATCGTCAGTTTTATTAAAAAGGATATTCATAATGACTCAGATACACATTTTGTAAAAAATTATCACTCTTATAATAAACAACATTGATGTCAACTGTCAGCGTATTTGTTATTAATATTTTAAGTAGTATAAGTACCTATTGTTAATTTGATTAAAAAAATAGAAAAAGAATTACTTTAAAAAAACTACTATTTATTAACACCTACGAAGAATTTCGGAGGAAAAAATAACCAAACGAGATAGGTATACAACCCTTTCTTCTTATTTGCCACCCCCCTCCCAAATTAATCATATATTTTTAATTAAATAATTGTTTATTGATATATAATAAAAATCAAAATGAATTTTGGTCAAGAAAGTTACCAAAAGAGGTGAAAGTGAAAAAAATTCTAAGTAATTAAATGTTTATTATTCAATGAAAAACAAATTATTTGCAACAAAGATAAAACAGTTCAAGGTTTTCGTCGTAGTAATTGTGAAAATTTGCCTGCTTACTAATTCAATACGATGAACTTGTGAACTTATCCGTGAATAGGATCCTTCGTGGGAAAATAGGAAAGGTTTGTTCGAGTTTGAAAATATTGGGGCTGTAATTCTTAGTAGGTTTTTCTCATTACCACAGTGAAAAGTGCTATACACCAAGGGTTAAGTACTATGCATTAATGATAGGTTATGGTTGGAGTGGATTTTCCTTATTCCCAGTGTGAAAAGTGCCATGCACCAAGGACTTAGCTTGGGTTAGAGTATGAAAATAGTTAAGAAATACCATAATTAAATTTATTTATTTTTCTCTTTCACCCCTTTTTGGAAAGTTTCTCGACCAAAATTCATTTTGAATATTATTATTCTATCAATAAACAATTATTTAGTAATTTGTAATGATCTTTTATTAATCTAAAATCTATTATTTCTATTAATTGTTTTATGCAGAAAACATTATTTTTTGGGAGTGGAATTGTGGAAAAGTGCCTACCTGCTCAAGGAAGTTTCTTTAAAGTAAATTTTTTTTTAAACTAAGGTTGGGTTAAGTTACGTTAAGGTAACTGAGTCGCTACCAAGACTTTAAGGTATAACCTTTGCCCACGTAGTTCACCACAGTACCACTGATGATAAGACTTTTTGTGTTTCATTCCCACCAGCTACTCGTGCTGGTGGGCGGGCAGTCCCTCCGACCTACACTGTAGTGCAAAGCGGAAGGGTAGGGCGTAAGGCCTTCTTCAGCCTCCTTTTAGAAATCGTGGGAATGGGTGGGTGGTGTGATTAGGGAGAGAAAGATGAGACTGACGAAATGAAGACAGAAGAGAAGTGAAAGAATATCTGTGGAATATTACTGTCCCAGTATTTGCCTTGGACCAGGGCAGCCGCACCCGGGTTCGAACCGAATGCTAAGCAATGATCTAGAGCACTAGACCACGCCGTTCTGTCCAATGATGTCAGCCGCAGTTACCGACGAAACGTTTGGACCTAACCCTTTATTAAATCACAGCCCTTTAGCCTACTACGAATTTAGGCCGTGAAAGCCTATGTTTTTATAGTGGTTCTTATATATATAATATTTTTGTTGTACAGTTTTCTCTTTAGAAACTTAACTGTTACTTACATTCTTCTTAATGTTTTCTTTCATTCGTGTAATATTTTTGATACGTTATGGGCACTTATCAGCATTATTCCTTATGCATATTTGCTTCCGAAATATGCACAATAAATTGTGGAAAAAATAAACAGCAATTTAGTTTCGAAACGATTCCCGTCTCGACGAGCGGGTGGGCAGGCATTGGCTGCAAGGCCAGAGCAGGCCAGGCCAGGCTAGGCCGTGGTTCAAAAATGTTGGTAATTATGATCCAGAAAACCCCGCTGTTTCGGAAATTGGTCGCCGTCAATCCCGCGCCAATTTATTGCTCCGCCTTGTCAGATGGCTGCTGTTGGTTGTTATTTTGATGGTTACGTTTTACTGCTTATAACTATATGAACTACTTATACTTACATATGCCCACACATTACTTTTACTGAAATTAATACTCTTTGTATCCTTTATCGTGAGGACTTTATTTAATGTCAAAGGTAATATATATATATTTATAAATTCATTTTAAAATAAATTAATTCGTTTTCTTATAATGTACGTATGATTTTTATTAGAGAAGATTAATGCTTTGGATATGCAAACTTGGCCGGGTTCAACTAGTATTAAAAATAATCATTTAATCGGATATAAATATACTTATAACCAAAAAACACATTAACCTACGTCATTATTTAACTTGTTTGTAAAATGAGTATGAACAAAATAGGTATATGGGGAAAATTTCTTTGATAGAATAAATCATTTCTGAAAATTAATTGCCGAAATATGTGGCTTCATTTGTGGGAGGTAATGTTTTAGTTTGCAACAAGCGTACCTACCTATGTATTTTTTGTAATGAACAGTAATTATTGTAGATGAAAAAACCAGATATTTCCGCAGTAAGTTTAAGTAGCTAGCTATCCATAACTTCTTAACATAATTATCCGTAATAATTTCTTTGTTCATTAAATGGATATCTGTTCTTGACATTTTTAATATGTAACTTGTCTTCTTTTAAAAAGAAGGCTGCTAACGATTTTCAAGTAGGTGGTAATATCTACACTGTAGAGTAACTAATTATTATGTTGAAACTGAAGTTTTTTCTTTCTTTGCGTAAATTTTTTTGTAAAAAACCTATATCGTACCTATCAGATACATGAGTTATGTACCTATAGTACCTACTAGAATAAACTGTTGATTGAAATTTTCAACGTTTGAAATATACATTATTAAGATAGATATATATTTAACAGTGATTCAAAACTCATCATATAGGCTATTAAATCATTCACATATTTAATCATTATCTCTAGTATTTCTCTTATTTAAATTTTAATTGTTATAAACAGGCATAATTATTATATATCTAACGTATTAAGTACATGTTAATTAAATTATCTTAAATAATAATTATAAGTTCTGTTTTATTTTTTAATTTAAAGTTCATTGTAATTAAATAAATTGGAATATTAAAAAATGTATCACACAAAATCAATTAAAAAAATTAGATGAGCCCTGATGTCACCATATATCTTCTTCTACTTGAAGTTGTCAGTTATCAAGATACCTACGTATCGCTTTTGACGCAAGGCTCAGTTTCGAATCTAGGATTTGAATCAATTCAATCAGAGCATATAATATTAAATTAAGTATGTAAGAGTTAAATTATTCATTTTTAATGTCTTTTCGAAATACAATATTTAGTTATCAATCTCTCATGCATCATTCTAATAATAAAACTCATTTTATTATTTCCGTCACTGATGAGTGACTGACGAGTCATATAAAACATTGTTAGGAGTCCAATCATTTTTAAATTTACAAAACGAGTATCTGAAATTTGCTTTCATAAAATGTATGCTTCGATTGCCATTGGGGCCGTATTGAATTCGTCATTTCGGATTTCAGTTCTATTTTGCGGCGACTATGTAGTTAAATCGTATATTTACACAGCCAAAAAATCCCTTGGATCGACTGTTTTATATGATGTACTGGAATATGTCCCTCCAGGATCAAAGTATTCCAGTTAGGGGTTGTCTGTTTTTATACCTATTAGAATTTAACACAAACTCTACATAATTATGTCTTTTTCAAGGTATTGCTAATTGTTAAACCTTTGGGAAAATATCTTTTGTGCTCTTTCTACAGGTAAATAATTCATATATAGGTTTTTAATAACTTTATAAGTGTATATTGAATTGAAATATATTTTGGTTCCGAAAATATAAAACAGGTACCTACTAGAAATTGAAATACCAGTTAACATGTAGTCTATATTAAATTTTAATTTGATGAAATACATTTAATGTTATTTGCTGACAGAATTCAATAGATTTACATTTACAAATTATTGACGGTTTTTCCAAAAAGAGTCGAATTATTGACACTGAGGTAGGCAATTGAGCTCACAGCAGGTACACAGTAAAGTATTTTCTGATAAGGCAAATTGCCTTTTGCTATCGTAATGAATAGTATACGAAGTAAACATTTAGCCTATTTACAAGAATATAGGAATTATATGTTGATACCTGTAATAACGAGGGTAGGTATATTGCTACTTGGAATTGTGACAATCGCGCGTAATACTGGGAATTCTTAATACATATTTAGTCAGGTAATTTCGACAATTATTGACAGGTGTAATAAATAATATTTGATTATTTGAGCGATGTCAGTAAGGTATCGTATAGAACATAGATATTAAACCAAACAATAGAATAATCTTTTCTCCGGAAATATAATAAAAATAAGAGCCTGTTACTGTAACTGTGGTAAATATTCTATATAGGAGGGAATTGCCGTTTTATTTCCACCACATAAAAAGTCCTTCATCAATGCAGGTTAAATTCTAAAATATATTTGATCAATTAAGCACTTATTCAATAGTCAATAATAATAAATGAAACTAACTTATCCAAGAAGAATTGTTTGTTGTAAAATTAAGTGTGTCAATCGCCAGTACCTAAAAGCGAAATTAAACAAAAAGTTAAAGTTACAAAGTATTTTATTATTAACCACAGTGATTATAAGTAAGTAAGTAAGTATCTCTTCCACCTGAAAAACGCACTGTGTGGCCAAATGATCACTGTCACCAATAAAAGATTTTACAACTTAACTTCTTAAATAAATACAGACAGAATAGTGAACACTTTTTGTAGAAATTTACTACTAATTGTGGGATTCAGTAATATTCAACAAGGTCCCCTTTTAATAAAATTTTTAACTTGTTAAACTGAATATCCTAGTAGTTTCGAGCCTTTGATAGAATATTGACCAAGACTATATTTTTATTTTAGCTTTATGTTTAATTTCACTTTTAATATGGAGTTACATGAACTTCATTGATTCAAATTGTACCTGCATAGCTCAGCAGTTTGTAGCAAAGCACAATGTGATTAATTTATTACGTAATAAACACATATAAATATGTGTTATAGTTAAAACCTCAAAACAGAAAATACCCCAATTTTCTAAGAAATCAGAGAAACACTGAAATCGGACTTAAAAATAATAATGAACAGTAAGTTTTATAAAAATTAAACTTTGACACATTAATAATGATAGAAATCAAACAAACACTGTTGTAAGGTTGCACAAAACTTTTAACAAGATTTCTCTTACACTGTTTCGGCTTATCAGACCATTATCAAAGAGTTAAGTAGAAACATTATATTAGTTGATTACGTACATAATTAACATAAAAAGTAATGATTAATTTGTGGTATCACGTAATTGTCGACTTTTTTGTTTTAATTTGGTTGTATGGATCGAGCGGTTGTGTAATTTGCTGTAAAAGGTAAAAATTGTAGATCGAGCAGTCGCTTTTTCCATCTCATCCAGGTGGATGTATTTTCTTTTTCGTTTTTTTCCCTCTAAATTTAATTCCAACTTTATTATTTTTTGATCAGCTCCTTCGGCTACTTGCATAAGTGTTTGAAGAATGGTTTTAAATCTCGGAATTGTTATTTCGATTTTGGAGTTTATTTCGTGTTTTACACCTTCAGCTGCATTAATAACCTAACCTAACCTAACCAATTTGTTTTCAAAAATAAAGGTGTATAAATTATATATGTGAAACGCTTTTTTGACCGCAAAATCGACAGGTAAATTTTACCTTTCCTCCATTTTTACATTCAAGAAAGATTTGACCGAAAAATCAACTGACCGCTCGATGGACTGACCGCAAATAGGACGACACCTTTAATTTAATTTAATTAAATGAAACAATCCTTATCTCTCATCCTTCTGGAAAGCACTAACTCAGACATTAATTAGTTGTGACATCTGTTGATTGACCACCTTCGAAACAAAACTTTAACCGAATTTCGCTGTCTGTTCTTCTGTACCAGTTTTATAGGACGCCATTGCAACATTTTAAACGTATTACTCGCAGTTTGTGAAGTATTTGCCAAAATGAGAAAGGAAAAAGCCTTGCAGTATTTTTATAACTTATAAGATGTTAATTTAAGATAAACATGAGGGTTGTATGGATCGAGTGGTCGTATAATTTGCGGTAAAACGTAAAAATTGTAGATTGAGTGGTCACTTTTTCCATCTCATTTAAAAATGTCGATTTTGCGATCAAGGTAACATAACACTGTGGAATATGCGGTCATAAATTCGAATACCCATCAAACACAACTAACATCATGGAGCTTATTTTGTCAATATTTATTTATAAAAATATACATATATAAATACATTGTTATAAGAAATATAAGAAAAATAAAGAAGTATACATTATACACGTGAAACGCTTTTATAAATACATTGTTATTCTTAATCTACTTAATAATATAAATCATTTTCTTTAGAAATAATAATAACTTTTCTTCTTTTGGAGCGTTGTCATCATCTTCATACCACTTTGTCACCTTTTCAGTCCTCTCATCCAGGTGGACGCTTTTTTCCGTCTAAATTTAATTCCAACCCCATTATTTTTTTATCAGCTCCTTCGGCTACTTCCATAAGTGTTTAAAGAATGGTTTTAAATCTCGGATTTGTTCTTCCGATTTTGGAGTTTATTTCGTGATTTACACCTTCAGCTGCATTATTAGTGGGATGGGGTTCTCGATAGCAGTTCCACATCTCCAGTGGAATCGTATTGTTCTCTAACCACTGCTCGGTAAAATAATCGAAAAATCATAACATCACAAGTAATCATTTTGTTTTGACCGCAAAATCGACAGGTAAATTTTACCCTTCCTCTATTTTTACATTCAAGAAAGATTTAACCGAAAAATATACTGACCGTTCGATGAACTGACCGTAAATAGGACGACACCAACATGAGGGTTTTTGTAGGTAATATATGGTTGTGATTTAACGCCCCTGTGACCCTGTGACCCTGCCTGACAATAACGTTAGTGATTAGATCCTCCCAAAAATCTGAAAAGTAGAAAAAGTTTTGATCTCAATAGGGCGTATTTAAATGAGATTAGGAGAGGTCTTTAAAATGCATGAACATACATGTATATGTAACGTATATCTACTAAAGTTCACCACTTTTAAAAGGAAATTAAGTTCATTTAGCCGTGATTTTTCTCCCGTTTTGCATGCATAACGTCACGATGCACAGTCGAGAACATGGTAACTTAATTGCTGACACGTTGTTCCATGTGCAATGCTTCGTATTACATAGGATCGCATTAGATGAAAGGTTGCATTTGAATATAGTTAACCGTCCAAACGAACGGATCGAAGAATTTAACGTTCATTTCTTCTTTTGTATTCATACAATAAAAAACGAGAAGAAAAGGGAAAGAATAAGTTTCGCACGTAAAGACGTGTCGTCGCTATTTGATCGCCATTCAATCATTACGTTTCTGGTGCGTAATTACGCATACAAGTCGCGATATCTCGCTGAGCTGATATTTAAAAGAAGTCGAAAAGGGAACACGGCCACCGATCGGGACGCGACAATGGGACGAAGAAAGAGACTCGACGGTGATGTGTAACTAACAATGCGCGCTGTACCTTTTGCTTGGCCCCTGTGACTTGTTAATAACAATAATTACGCCGGAACATGCAACTTCCGGTCGACAACGTAGAAATCGCAATGCACAGAATCAAGGGGCAAAAATAACACTACGGCGAAACGTTAGATCCGTGGGAATTGACTGTTTTGGATACTCAGTTGACGTTATGACTTTGTCGTTCATTGTTTCGATGTTTTCAAATCGTTATGCCGCATAAGTAAATGCGAATATTTGATCGCTAAGAGGGTCGCTTGTAGCATAAAGGTACCTATAGATCGTAACGGTTAAGGTCATTGTTTTCGTTTACAGGTACTGAGATTGTCGTATTTAAATGGAAAACACTAGTTGAAACGGTTTTATGGTCATTTTACTGAAGTGTCTACCTAGTATAGATTCGTAGAAAGCAAAAATACCTTAGCATTAAATGTTATAAGTCACAGAAAAATATACCATAATAGTAAAAATTAAGGTAGCTTAATAAAGTTAAATAATTTCAAATTCAATGGTAAAGTTTTTCATCTAGGCTTTTGGGTTTCGCCTTGGTCTCGAGTTATTAATATCAAATGACATTAGTCAATTTACAAATACAATTTTATATAAATTACTTGGTGAAGTGTTAAATTCTCTTTCTATATAAAATAATGAATCTAGGAAGAAGACCCTCTGAAAAAAATCTCTCTGGAATAAAATTATTTTTCACTTTTGCAGTACACAATTTAAATAAACTTTTTCACGGACAGACATAATTTTGATTTAGTAAACAAAGGCAGATGTTGTTCATTGTGAAATTTATGATTCTGGGCTTGCACCGTGTGATGTTAACTGTTACCGACGTATCGTCCATGATTACACGGGGCGCCTTCAGGATTCTCCGTAATAGTTGTTAGGTAGACTGAAAACTTCTGTTTTATTCTATATCTATCATGAAGCGGTGAACACCCAGAAAATTATATTTTACACTCAAACGAATATTTACATTTACTTTAATGAAGTTACAGTAGAATTAAGATTCGGGCTATAGGGTCGCTCCTAATACTTATTTCTTTCGTTCTTTCTTTATACCAAGAACATGTATTGAATTTTTATTCATTTAATTCTACATATTATCGATTTGAGTACTGTTTGTTTGTCGAGTCATTAAATTTTGCACAACTCTTAATACATTGGGTACCTATTTTGTATAGATATATAAGTCGGATAGGTGAACATACAAGATGTTTCTTTTGTTAGAGTATCATAAATCATGTTAAAGCTGTATTTGATTGCCGAAGAGAGGCAATAATAAATACGTATATGTAGCATTATTTCGAGTGGCATAGCAACTTCCATGGATCCATTCTGTCCGTTAATTGCATTCCCATTCGAACGGGAGAAATAATAACGACAATAAAAAACAATAATAAGGTTTTACCGACCGAGTACCAATGTAAAGTTGCCGTTTCGTCGTGGCTCTAGCTGGTTCCGTACAATTAATTCGAACGTCCGCCAATAGGTAGTAGTCTTGTCGATGGGACTCTCTGTGGCGGGTCCTTTGATGTTGGCCGCGGACCAGTACGCGCAACGCCAATTATAAAATACCGTCGGTAGAGTCATCGTTATTATTTAAATTTGTCTAATCATTGCGATAGCCGTCGAATGAGACCCGAACGAGAGCATACAATCGAACATTATTGTGATGGTTGGTCGGAGTCGGTTCGACCAGTATAATACACGTAGGTAATATGGTACCCCTTGTAGATAGTACTATATGAAGACCGTTACCAGGATAATGGATTTATTGTTTTTTGTTGCTTTTCAATTCATCGCCATTTTGATGATATGGGGTCAGATAGTCACAAAGGATTCCGTGCCGACCTGCACGCCATTCCTCGTTGTCATCGTCGACTTCTTTTAATTATTTCAATTTAGTACCAGTTTCTGTTTTTATTCTTAGATCGTATAAAACAACAACTCTAAAAGAAATTGACAGGAAATTAAAGAACCTGCTCAACCATCAAATGAACCATACAGATTTTCAAATGCTGATTAAAGGTTGTCATAAACCAAATGGGCTTCAAAAGGTCCGAATGTGAAAATTGTTAATGCAAACTCTTAATCTTGTAGCTTCGTAATTTAATTACGTGATTTAATTTATGTGATTGTAAAGTAAACATGTAAGTATGAATCAGACCAACATTTAATTTTCTCACATATCTGCATATACTGCTGATTTGTATAATTCAAACATGGAACATCCAAAACGATAATTTTGATTACTAGAATAACTATTTATAAAAAATATTTGAAATTTTGAAATGATACATAATTACAATAATAAATATTTCCTTTAAAAACGTAACAACTATTGTATAAATTGATCCACAACAAATCTTATTAAGGGTAATAAAATAATGGAAATGTTTTCAAAACAATATTAAAACTAATTATATTAATTATGGATGACAATGTATCATTTATTGGTCTTTACGAATGAGGGTAGTTCTAGTAAGTACAATAGAACGACTTTTTACAATTAGATACGCTTTCGAAAGAAATTTATGATTTTACAGAGGCAATAAATTAACACGCTTTGAGTCCTCGGTAGACTTGCACTAAACAAAAGAAAAGATGTTACAAATTTTTGTTTACTTCCTAACCTAACCAAATTTATTACAGTGTCATCCATAAAGTATTTTTACTTTTGGGTACTATAAAAACCATCTTCAAAAATCAAAACAAATGATGTTGATACTTGAAAGAAACTATTACATATAACAAGAACAATCGTAGGGTTGGTCACGTCCACTACGATCGCACTTTGGTTACTTACATAGTTTTATTATTAATATACAGGGTTATTCAAACTGAGTGGTACATTAGACGGTTTAGGAAAACTAAGCTTGTTACAGATTTGAAAATTTGGGAGTAGGGGTTATCAAGGATGATCTATTTAACTAAAATAATTTCAACTGTCGGACACTTCCGGTTATACCGGAAGTTGATGTCAACTTTCTTATTTTAAATGGAATGGTATATTTTTTACGATGAATTCGTATGAAGTATAAAATATTAAGGTGAGTTTGATAACCAACTTGTATGCCCATTGTACGATGAATAGTTTCTGAGATAATTTAATTTATTGAAAAAAAGATAGCACCGCAACCCAAACTATAAAAAATCATAACTTCCATAAAAAATGACTTAGAATGTTGAAATTTTTACCAGCTATAGCCTAGTCATAAGGCTAACGTCATGCCAAAACTAAGCTTTATTATTTGTACTAGGCGTTCAGAAAAAGAAAAATCCAAAGTTTAGAAACTACAAATACGAATAACTTCATTTTTTCAAATGGCACCTACCATATTTTATTTTGTCATTCGATTCCTTTTTTATCCTCTTTAGTTAAATAGTTGATAACCCCTACTCCCAAATTTTCATATCTGTATCATGTTTAGTTTCCCTAAAACGTGTAAAATGTACCACTCAGTTTGAATATAGCAGCATTTAATTCGAGTAAGGAGTCCAGTTCAGTTCAGAAAAGTTCAAGTTAGCTCAAGAATGTAAGTCAAGTTAGTCCAAATCCAGAATAAATTATACGAGAATACATTTAACAATTAAAGTTCTTTAAAATATAAAGTGTAGTTTCAATTAACAAATACAAACAACTTAAAATAATAGAAACCCAACAGATTTATAACATCCCGTCGCTCTTCTTTGTCAGCAAAAGTAAGAAAACGTTAAATTCCCGTCTTCTAGGTCTTCTTACGTAATACCTGAACGCTCCCTTAATACGTGAAAAGGCTACATGCCTTATTCTGTTTAATAAATATAAATATGAAATTAATAGAAACAACTACTCCGAGGGCTAATACCCCTACCGGCATTGAATTATATTGTTGATTCCGATGGATCCTTAGACGAAGATATAACATATTCAAAAAAGAAGGAATTAAAATCCTTATTCGTCTAAATATTAAGATCAAAGACGAATAAGGATTTTAATACCTTCTTTCTTTGGATTATTCTGTTTAATAACGGAAGTAATTTATGAAAAAAAAATGAAATCATGGTATTACTACATATTGTATTTTTACATTTTGTAAATGATACGTCGTAAAAGATACCTTTATAACAAGGTGCTACTGTATCCGAAAATTAAATTTTATGATTCCTAAAATACATAAATAGTGTGTTTCTTTTTAATTTTTTTTTCGCGAAGGTATCGATCGCTATAACGACCGTGCAGTTACGTCCGTTGATTACAGAATCGGGAATGATCCGAGTTAAAATTTTAACGACACGTCAACATTTACATATGTGGCCATTATCCGACGCTAATAATAATAACAATAATAATACCTGTATACTGTTACCTGGGGAGAACGATCCTTCTCGTCGTCGTCGTAAAAATAAAAATCCGTCCATGGTATGATTTGTGGCGGAGCGTCCGCTGTTGATACTCTGGTGATTTACGGTAGGTACTATCGGATCGTTCGTCCGAACGTCCGTTAGTATGCTGTCTCCACCGCCGACGCATTGTTCGAAAACAAAAAAAATACACTCTAAAGAAATAAAGTAAAACGGTCCCAAACAATTTCACGTCACACATAAAGAAAGGGACTTCGAAACCCCACGCTCGCGCCCATATAACATAAACGTCTCTTTCTTACAGTTCAAATACGAATAATGTATTATAACTGCAGTTCGATACGTGTTTATTTGTTGATATGTATTATGTATAAAATATACGCTAAAACATATTAAAAATTTGTCCCATTTTGACCACAATGTATGATGATTGTTTTTTTTTAAATCGAAAATTTGTTTTGGTGACACTCGAATTGAGCACAGAGCGTAAGCAAGGAAACAAGTAATTATCGAGGGTTTGTTTATCAAAAAAGGAATTGAGCACAGGGATCATACAGGTAGCAAATAAAAATACCGACGATAAGAACAACATTTACCTTGTAATGTTGCCATGTAAGGGACGGGACAAATTAATTAATTGCCGCCAGAAGAAATTGGTAGCAGTTTTGTTGATGATTTTATGAGTGACAAGCCCGAAAACAATTCTAGAGTTGAAGCCTTTCTGGATTATCTCGTTGATACTTATATAGACGACTTTTCAACTTTTCCTCCCAGAATTTGGGCCGAACAGTCTTCTAGTGTCTCTGGCACAACCAACATTTGCGAGACATTCCATTCAAAATTTAAGAAGGAAAACGTCTCTTCGCATCTCAATATCTATTTTTTTTAAAGGTTCTGATTGAAATTCAAACAGATACTTACATAAAAATAAATTCAGTTAACCACGTTGAAAAAAAATAAGACGAAAAATACTGTTAAAAATCAATTTTATTGATCAAAAAATAAAGCAACTAAATGATGGTGAAATATCAAGATACGACTATGTAAAATGAATTTCTTATAAAAATATCGTTAGTTAAATATACTTGTTTACCTACCTACTGCTTCAACAAGAACTCAAATCCCTGCAGATATTTTAAAAGAAAGGTGGCATCATGGCTTGTGCTCAATTTGGGTGTTATTTAATCACATGCAGATAAGAAAATATTTGTGCTCAATTCAGGCGTCCGTTTGTGCTCAGTTCATGCTTATTAATCGTTTTTGTGATCAATTTAGGTAAACCGCTTGTTTTTAAGCATACAATTATTGAAAGTATCCTATGCTAATGTGAAAGGCAAAAACGTGAAAAATCCAAAAATTTGGAATAATAAGGAAAAAAGTAGAAATATGTGAATTTTTATAATCGACTATAATACAATGGAAAATCCAAAATTGTAAGAAAAAACACACTGTGTGTTTTCCCTAAAGAGTGACTGTGAAGTACTATTAATATAAGAAATAAAATAAATCGTCTAAAACTTCACACAAATTTATTTAACAAATACAGATGTACATTTCGACTACCATGAAATCATCATCAGTGTATCATCGAAATTAACAGAAATGCAAATATTATTATGTTCTTATAAATGTTTGGGCGCCAGAGATATCAGGGGGTTGTTTAGGTGGTGTACGTCGAAGTTCATAAGGTTTTCCCTATGTTTATGAATGTAGACAGCCTCGCTGGTAACGAGTTCCGAGAAGTTGTAGCAGGGTTTAAGTAATTCTAAGTTGTTTATGTCAAAGCCATGGTTGGTATTTAGAAAGTGTGACGCTACCGTTGACTTTTCTGCATGATTGTTTTTTAGATGTAGAAAATGCTCTTTGAATCTTGTATATATATTTGCCTGCTTTTCTTTATTGTCATCTTTGTCTTTCAGATTACCTAAGATTGTGCTTAATTTACTTTGTTACTTGTGAAAACTGGCTGTATATTAATATCTTTTGTAACATTTTTTATGGTTTTTACGAACTTGTGGGGGTATGTAAATTTTTTCTTTATTTTGTTTTCCAAAAGGTGAAGAAGTGTATTACAAGTGTAGTTCAATTCGTTTTTGTTGGTCTGTTTAGTTTAGTTTTAGTTTAATTTTTTTAACAATAGAAAATATTTAATGTTTTACATTTTTGAATATTGCCGATATAGTAAAAGCATGTTTTTTATGATAAACTTTTATCATTTAAAGTAAGTAGATCGTTCTGGACAACCGCTCCTTTACGTTTTATCGAAATCGGTTCAGTCGTTCCAACGATTAGCCCTTACAGACAGACAGATAGACAAACAAAAAAATTTTGTTTGTGTCTTAATATGATACAAATAACCACAAGATCTTACAAAAGCAGTTATTTCGATATTACAGACAGACACTTCAATTTTCCAAATATATATATATATATATATATATAAATAAATAAATGGCAGTATTCGAAAAATGAGTTTTATGTGTATTAATATCTTTTGTAACATTTTTTATGGTTTTTACGAACTTGTGGGGGTATGTAAATTTTTTTTTTATTTTGTTTTCCAAAAGGTGAAGAAGTGTATTACAAGTGTAGTTCAATTCTTTTTTGTTGGTCTGTTTAGTTTAGTTTTAGTTTAATTTTTTTAACAATAGAAAATATTTAATGTTTTACATTTTTGAATATTGCCGATATAGTAAAAGCATGTTTTTTAGTTAATTTGTTAACAATGAAGACGAAACATCTCTTATTATTGACATCCTATTATAAACTGTAGATGCAACTTGCTACTACAAAAGCATACGTTCTGATAATACCTATGCACATGTATTGTTTGTTATAACGTACGTTTATTGCTATATTATAGAACGCTGTAAACTGGGTATTTCTTCATATATCTTATTTATGATCCCCGTACAATTGGCTTTCAAAAGTGTTATTTATAGTGGTACATTTATTATACATATTATAAGTAGGTACAGTTGTAGTTATTGGTAATTTCTTGTTTCGTTTCTCGCTCTACTTGAAATGGTACTACTACTACTGCTTTATTAAGATCTCACAGTTGGAGGACATGTTGCTAACATGAACATGATTGATATGCAAATACCTTTAAATTATTATACACTAAGAGAAATTCAGTTAATTCAACGTTTCTCTTTGTGTTAATTATCATCAATGCGACAAGTGCACCGACAGTAAAAGTTTTAAATTAGAATTATTTGAGCGAAAACAGGAAATATTCGTGGAAACAACATACTTTCAATATTAAACTGCATATTAATTTTATGCCAATCATATTTTAGAGCAAAAACTGTTGATTCAACATGCGTTTTACTTGTGTTAATAGAATTTAGGCTTATTTTTAAAATACAACATTTAGAAAATAAACAAAAAGGCTCAAAAAATCTTACCCATTTTGTGAATGCCTTATTTCGCATCCTAGGAGTTATAGACTGGCATCTTCTAAAGGCTCACTTCAAACTGCAATGTTCTATTTTAGACGGTTTAGATTTTATGAATATTTTTCCGTATTTTTCGGAACCTCTGCGAAATGGTTAACGATAAAAAACATCTAAGTCAAATATGTAGTTTCCGACACAAATGACTTATATTTTTTGTCAATTTTGGTTTCTACAACCCCAACATAGTCTACCAACAACTTTTCAGCAAAATCATGGATCAAAAGTTATTTTGTAATTTTTTTGAGATTTCAAAAGCAAACTCTTAAACTTAGAAATTTTGGAAATATCTACCGCTGTAACACAACAAAAACAGGTAACAAATGACCAAACTAATTTTGGGATTTCCCTGTTATTAAAGTTAACTGTCGAGGGAGACCGGTAATTTATGTACGTTTATGTTAGCATCTAAGTTTGTAAGAATTGTGGCAGGTTTCAACCCTTATAAATACCATCTTAAATTATATCATACATTCTAGTGCTCTAGATCATTGCTTAGCATTCGGGAGGGTATCGGTTCGAACCCGTTTTCTGTGGTTTCCTTGGATCATTTAGGCAAATGCTGGAGCAGTAATATTCCAGAGATTATCTTTCACTTCTCTTCTGTCTTCATTTCGTCCGTTTCATCTTTTTCTTCCTAACCACACCACCCACCCCTTTCCCCGATTCCTGCAAGGAGGCTGAAGAGGGCCTTACGCCCTACCCTCCGGCTTTGCACTACAATGTAGGTCGGAGGGACTGCCCGCCCACCAGCACGAGTAGCTGGTGGGAATGAAACACAAAAAGTATTTTTTTATCATACATTCACTTTGATAATGGCATAACAGCGAAACAATATAGTCAGTATTTAATAAAAATTGTGGAACTTATAGCAAGTGTTTTTTTTTGTTGATATTTTGTTGTTTCTAATATCCACTGCATAGTCAGCTTAATATATAAAGCATAAAAAGTCGGAGTACAAGTACATTGTTTGGTTAGCGAAAAGTTTACATCCAGCGTCTTTGCGAAGAACATTTGGGGGATTTCCAGATAATGAATCTCTCGTTCCGGTGGCAGATAACATATTGGATCATTAAATTACTCTTTTCCCTCTCGGCCCCGGACACTGGCCGGACGGCATGGGGTTCGAAGATGTACTACGTTGAAGCGTCGACATTTAAAACAATCCGATTACTTACGACGGACAACACGAACACATGTAGGACACGAACAATATACCCGCACACAATATGTACAGAGCGTTCCACAAAAATTACAAATATTAAATATGCTCCTTCAGTTTTTATTGCAATGCATGCTTGTTTCATTAAAGAGATTGAAAATAAAATGCTCAAATATTGAACGGACAAAAAGAGTAACGTTAAAAGAAACTCAGACGTCTGAAGGGTTTTCTCTTCCTTATAGGAAATTTTAGAAGCATAACACTCCACAACACTTCGACACAAGAAGAAATAAAAAATCCAACTAAATCTCTATGTCTACATATACCAGAAAATTCGAAGATATCCTTTTTTTAAATATATTACTGCAAGACTGCCTTTGTCAAAATTTCTCAGGTTCTAATCTCATTTTATCATAAAATCTCGAAACCCAATTATTAAACAAAACCTCAAAGCATTTTTTCTTTTTATTTATTGTAAGGGTGAATTAGAACACGAGTTTATAAGGAAAACATTCAAACATCCTTAAGTAACTGTTTAGTTAGTAGTTAGTTTTATTGTAATCAAATGTAGAAATAACAAGCCTTATAATACTATAAGAGTATTTTATTAGAAATTACCAAAGGCACATTTCGACTACAAAGTAGTCATTATCAATTGTTGGTTTTAACTAAAATTAAAAACAAAATTTCATCTATTTATATCTAAAATCACATGAGGATTATTGAAAGACATCAAATAATGGGTTATTGTTAAACGGTAGATCGAAATTCATTAGGAAATTCCTAAATTTCTGAATATATATACATTCATAGATTCTAAGTTCCCTATAATTGTTACAACGTTTCAAAAGTTCAATATTATTATCTATATAGTGTCCAGTATTAATAGCATGAAAAGCCACTGTAGATTTCTCAGAATTGTTATTTTTTAAATGATATAAATGCTCTTTTAATCGTATGGATAAATTTATTAATAATAAAATTAAATATATACTTTCTCGCAATCTAAACAGTTTATTTTATAAATTCTTGGTAATGAAGTTTTCTTGTCTTTATCTTTTGGTTTACCTAAGAGACTTCCCAATTTATATTTATTATTACTAAATACAGGTTCATTATCTAATTTTTTACATAATCTCTTTATGTGTCCATTAAATTTGTTGTGAAAGTTAAATTTTTGTCTGATTCTATTTACTTCTGTTTTTTCTAAAGTAGTATTGTCTTTCAAAAACTTTCTTTTTTGTTGATTTGAATTTTTTTGTTAATTTCCTGTAAATTTATATTGTGTTGTTTAGCAGTTTTTAGAATAAAAGTTTTTTCTTTTTGGAAATTTTCATGTTTTTTTGTCAGTGTAAGAACTGTTAAGAATGTATCTGTTAGTGTGAGTAGGTTTTCTAAAAATGTTAAAAGTTAACTTATCATGTTTCTTGTTATTGTCAAATCAAGGAAGGAAAGAGAATTATTTTATTCTTCTTCGTAGGTGAATTTTATGGACTCGTAAAGAGAATTGATGTAATTAATACATTTACTGACATTGAAATTTTTGTCTACTATAATAAAAATATCGTCCACATATCTAATCCACAATTTTGGAAAATATTTATTTTTTTATTTCATTTCAAAGAAACTTGAAAACAAATTAGCACATCTTTATCAATTTATTGTAATCATTTTTCACTGGATGTATTTAATAACACTTAAACCCTTCTTTTAATCTAATTAGCTGTGACTATGGAGATCTTTCGGTAGTAATAATAATGAAACCAGAAGATATCATAAAGTGTTCTATTGACGTGCGTTCAATGTATGCTGAACACAAAAAATATTTATCTTTATAAATATAAATATAATTATTAATATGGAATCAACAGAAACAACTATTCCGAGGGCTAATACCCCTACCGGCATTGAATTACACTGTTGATTCCGATGGACTTCTAGACGAAAATATAACATATTCAAAAAAGAAGGAATTAAAATCCTTATTCGTCTAAATTTTAAGATCAAAGATCTCACATTTTGAACGCGTTCTACCAAGTAGGCACAACGAACCGAAAGTCACATCCCTCGGAGTAGTTGTTTCTGTTGATTACATATTTATAATTATATTTAATTTATAATATAGCCTGTAAAGTCCTTTCTGCCAGCGCCCACCTGATGAAACCGGTCGTGGGATGTGGCTTTCGGTTCGTTGTGCCTACTTGGTAGGACGCGTTCAAAATGTGAGATCTTTGATCTTAAAATTTAGACGAATAAGGATTTTAATTCTTTCTTTTTTGAATATATTTATCTTTAGTTTTGCTCTTGTCATAACAAAATTTTATACGTTTTGCATCCTATGTTCGTAATCCATATTACACAAACTTTTGTGAAATTTCGTATGTATAATAGTAAGAAGGAGAAATATAGAAATACGTCTAAAAACTCTCTGTATACTTTGTATAATGTTGCGAAAGCGGTAGTTCTCAGCATCGTTCTAATGAATCGAATTAAGTTAATCGTCGAGATTTACGGAAGAAGCAATCGTACTAATTACGGTCGTGTAATAGTAATAATACGTGGTTGTGTATGCGGTAGATAGCAGTAGATACTAACGCAAAGTGCCCTTAATGGACCCCGCGACTGAGCTGGCGAAAGAGATCCGGGCTCTTGGCACTAATTGAACTTTCAATTACCGGCCGCAAATGTAATCGGACGGGCGAGGGTGCCGAGAGAGAGCGAGAGAGAGTAGGAACGAATGCGACAGTTGAGCATTTGTGTGTCGTGCCATTTGTTTGCCTTTTATTCTGCGAGCTGCACTTATTAGCACCCCTTTTGTCGAGTCCTTACTTACCGGAAACTTTAAAACACGCTCGATCGCCCTTGTTTGCTAATAGTATTTTAGAGTGTATTGTTTATTATGCGGGTGACAGAAATTTGTCGCAATTAATTTAAAAAAGTTTGTTGTTTCCGTAAAACAAAAAAATAAGTAATTAATAAATTATAAAGTCAGTGTGGAAATACAGGGTCATTCAAACTGAGTGGTACATTAGACGTTTTAGGTAAACTAAGCATGTTGGAGATTTGAAAATTTGGGAGTAGGGGTTATCAAGGATGATCTATTTAACTAAAATAATTTCAACTGTCGGACACTTCCGGTTATACCGGAAGTTGATGCCAACTTTCTTATTTTAAATGGAATGGTATATCTTTTACGATGAATTCGTATGAAATATAAAATTTTAAGGTGAGTTTGATAACCAACCTGTAACTTGTATACCTACGATGAATAGTTTCTGAGATAATTTAATTTATTGAAAAAAAGATTGCACCGCAACCCAAACTATAAAAATCATAACTTCTATAAAAAATGACTTAGAATGTTGAAATTTTTATTAGTTATATCCAAATCATAAAGCTAACGTCATGCAAAAACTAAGCTTTATAATTTGTATAGGACGTTCAAAAAAACAATCCAAAGTTTAAAAACTTCAAACGCGTATAAGTTCATTTTTTCAAATGGCACCTAGCATATTTTATTTTGTCATTCGATTCCATTTTTTATCCTCTTTCGATGCATAGGATGTTTTCCATTCTTTATTTAAAAGAAATCCTCTAATATACCACTCAGTTTGAATGACCCTGTAGGTGTATTAATAACTTCTCAAATTAGTTTACTCCTTCAGTAGTTCCAGTTTCTCATTTCTAAGTTAATATAATATACCTCCTTATTAATAGAAACATTAAAATATTGAATTGACTAGGTACATACATAGATACACTGCATAACAAAACTGAATGGCAAGACTATTTATGGTACCTTTTGACAACACAGAAACTGCTGACCCTCAAAGTTTAACGAAGGGGTCCGCAGATGTCTTTTGAATTTGTCAAGAGGCGTTGCGATTGTTTCCGAAAGTCCACCAGCCAAATTTTAAATGGCAGATGAATATTAATTCGTGTTATGATTTTTAGTCTTCAAGTTATCAATTAATACGTGATTTACGATAAAAATTGAGTTTATTTCTAATTATTCTTCATTTTTAACTGAAATAAAAGAAGTTAATGACTCAATTGGTTGATTTCTTAAATTAAATTCGTTCAGAATTATAGGTAATAAACGGATTTTGTAAAAGAAAGAAATTAATACCGAATTGAATTTATAAATTTGCGGGACATTTCAAAGGCTTCGCCGACAATAGGTAATCATATTTCGAAATTGAGATTAGAAAGAGGACCTTTAAAGAATTAATTATCCCGTCTGCTTCTCACGCTGAGCTTGTACCATTCGATGTTTCTAGAAAAGGAGAGGGGTTAAATTATGGTCATTATTTCGTACATTTGAATTAAAGCAAAGGCATAAAAATTAGAACAACAACAGAAGGAAATATCGTAGTTTTTACGATAGCCGAATGGCACTCCTGCTGACGCAACTTCAATAAGTTGAACAAAAAAACCCGCTCAACGATGATTTGCACAATTGCCGATATTAGGTCCATTATTGCTCCGAATGAGCATCGAAATTAAAAAACGTGTCTTTTGTCCGACTTTAATTACAATTAAATGCCCGATCCTTTGAACGAATCCTTTTCTTAGTTCCTTCCTACGCGCCCCGACTGTGCTGACTTTTGTGCCTATCTGGCACAACCACCATGCACATACCCCAACCTTTCTACTTATAAATAAATATTATATAACATCTAACATCTGCTATCCATCTATTATTTATTAATAATGGCTGATATAATTGTCAAAAAATGAAAAATTTAACCGAGAGAATAAAAGGATCTTATGAAATTAAAATCTTCTTTGAAACTAAAAGTTAGTTATAGAAACGTTTCTGAAATGCTACAAAAACTCATCGATTAAATTCGTATGTGATATTATTATTAGGAAATTAAAATTGCGAATAATTTTACAAAATACTGTACGAATACAATTAATTTACGCTCAGTGATAAATAAATAAAATTAATATTTCGTTTTTGAATTGGATGTTTTACTAGACTAAGACAATAAGACCAATAACAATGTTAAATGCAAATTCAAACCCAAAGTCAAAGCAAATGTGGTTTCAGCCTTCGTGGTGTTTTTCTTATTGTTAAGTGTCTTAAATTTTAAGAGTTTTAATGTTTTCAACTATTTTCTTGAGTTTCTTTTCCAAAGAATTTAAGTAAGTACCTATTAGGGGTGACCTCATATTTGTGGTCATCCCATCTTGTTGCGGCCAGTGGATTTTTCAGTAATGCTGTTTTCAATTTAAATAAGGGGAAGAGGTTTAGATAACTACCTGTTGATTTTGCGGTCGATAAATTCTGGCGTCGTGAAATATGCAGATGAATTACATAAAATGTATTATTAGTATTTATAATAATTACAGGAATTTCTACTAACATTATTAGACTGCCCATCGGGACGCAATAGAATTAGGTTAGGTATAATGAATTTAAAAAAGTTACGTGTATTATGCGAAACAATATTATAATAAACTGCCAATTGAAATCAGCTGCACTCGAATTCGTCCCCACAAGATAGGTACTGCTGGGAACGGTTGGTAATTATGAAAAGTAAATACACGAATTCGTACCCGCGATAGTTTTATTAGAAATTCCCAGAAAAGCACAAAATAAAGCAGAATAACGTACATGGTTGCCATATATCATCGAAGTATTTTACTTCTTATAATACTTTTGTAGGTTAGAATAAAAGACAGTGATAAATATCATATATGAATTTTACTTTGTCAAAATGTAAACATGAGGTAACAATAATATTAAATAAATGTCAGAAATCACAGCATACAGCCACAATTAAGCCTTACGAAGCATTACAGTTTTAAGTAGGTAAGTTTATTAACGATACTGATTTAACATATAACCAAAACCATGGGAGCCAATTCGTGTATAATTAAGAAAGGATTGCTTTTCGAACGGGGACGAATTCGTGTTGCTGATAAGCGCTAATTACCTCTTGGGGACGAATCCGAGTGCACCGTTGAAATCAACAACATCAATCAATACAACCCCTATTAATTATCTACACTAAATTTTATGACGAATTAGAAAAATAATTACTTAAGATACTTATAGATAAAAGCTAGCTGACTTCAAATAATTATATATCAATATCTAAAGGATATTTCAGCTATACAAAATAATTTGTATGAATAAATATTATCATAAGGATTAGTTGTTTGCAACCTGGAAGTTATATGTATTATTTACAGAGAATTTGGTACATCCACTGTTGAATAACCCAAACATGTTGTGACATTCTTACATAACACATGTAAATATACATATATATATATATATGTGCGAGAGGAGAAATTTCATTTGTCCAATTGAAAATCTCATTTGTAATAAAGACATCATATTCATTCATGCAATGCCACCTTTGTCGTCTCGTGTTTTATAGATATCAAACGTTGTCAAGGAGCAAGTTGATGACACGTGTGTATAGGGTACCTGCATTTATTGCCTTCACAATACGCTGTCTAGAGAAATCCTGGACGATGTCCTGTGGAGTCTTTGTGCATAGAAATTACGTATATACATATACGAGTGAAATGCGAGTGTGTATGTTTTTGTAAATGTATGTGGGATTGCCTTTTATTACTCAAATAATGATTTCACGCGTGCCACTCATAAAATACACTTGTTTATTATATGCATATTCGAGAAGAATACACCGTACCGTCAGATATGCAATTTCCACTTTTAATTCAATTGTACAGTAGGTATGTCCTAGCCAATAATACCAAACAGGAAAAAGAAGACCTGAAGAATAACACAAAGGAAAATTAAATTCTCGTAAAATTAAACATTTGAAAAAGTAAGAAAAATATCTTAATATCGTTAAACATAATGGAGGTAATCGATAGCGCTTGAGCTCTTTCACGATTATGACTTAGCCCTACACTACTTTTTGGCATACCCTGTACATAAGCATTTTAATACATTATTTTACTTTCATTTCGTTGAGGTTAAGACTATTGTTCGGATTTATCTTTTCATTTTTTGTTTGTAATTTATTGGCCTTGTCGGTCACGCATTTTTTTAAGTCTCAAATTTTTGTTGTGTTATCATGTGCATTTGCTGTCCGTTTCTTTCTTCTGCCATTTATGGTCTTATAATAGTATGTATCGTATTTTTTCCCATTGTATTATTTTTTCTTTGTGTTCAAATGTGCATCTAGAGTTTAAGTTAGTTCATACATTTATTAGGGGTAATTGACCCATCGGTCCATTTCGAGGACGTAGATGATGCACCGACACATAGATTACAATGTTGCTTTTTTGTATTTACGGTTTTCCATCCTTTTTGTTTGTTTTGTTGTTTCAAGTGTCGGTGCATCGGAACCACCCCTCCTCTAGGGGCGGTTCTTAAATTCATATATAGTATAGATAACACAGATAGTTAACTTAATACAGTAAATACAGTTAGAACAGTTCCAATCAATTCATTCATTCAAGAACAGTTCATTCATTCAAATACAGTAAATACAGTTCGATCAGTTTCAATTCAGTTCATTCATTCAAATACAGTTAGAACAGTTCATTCTTTCAACATATTAGATAAAAATATCAAACGTTTATAAGAGATCATTTTTAGTACGTTTTAACATATAGCAACAATTACAGCAAGATCTCTATAAACGTATAGTATAAATAATATACAGTTCAATCAATTTATTCATTCAAATACAGTTAGAACAGTTCATTCATTCAAATACAGTAAATACAGTTCGATCAGTTCCAATCAATTCATTCATTCAAAATCATTCAATTCAACATATTAGATAAAAATATCAAACGTTTATAAGAGATCATCTTTAGTACGTTTTAACATATAGCAACAATTACAGCAAACTCTCTATAATGTGGGTATAATAATGGAAATGATAACGGAACGAATTATTTAATTCTCATAAAATTTCTACTTGATAGCGGTTACTAACTCATATTTAAAGAAACAAAGGATGTTATTTACTGCAAATTAGAATGATGAAGCCTTTTATTTGTATCTTCTAGCAGTAATGGACATGTTTTAATTTTAATCTTTATTAGTAACTTACCCAGTTATGAGTATGTTATGATGTGTTTTAGGAAAATATGAAATTGGAAAAACCAAATCAACAATGTTTACATACAACAAAGAGAATCAACAATACACTCAATGTTATACATTAGAAAATAATTTAATTCAAATATAATGTTGCGTCCGTCATGCCTTTTAAAAGAAAATTCTTTTTTAAAACAATAAAACACGTTTAAACTTTCATGAAACTTTATTAAACATGCTTAACAATACTGTTTCATCTCACAGAGGCATCTTCAGAAGCTGAAGTGTGTTTAAACTGAGTTTTTACAGCAACAGCTTATATTATTACCTATCCTATTTCTTATTATCTAGTGAGGTGTGTACAAGTTGGGTTGTGCGACTTACAGATTATTGTTTAAACATATTGAAATTATTACTAAGTTGATGTACACGCATTTACTATTGGTGAATTGTGGACATTCTCTATTTCATTTTTTGAATTCAAATGTGATTTTATTTCTATTGCTTCTAGGATGTTCAGTATTTTAATTTTTTCTTTTATATGTACAATTTTGACATTATCTATACCAAAATCATGTTTGTTTTCAGTCTAATGGTTCTTAAACGCTGAATTTTGGTTATAATTCTTAACATGTTCGTTTATTGTATTCTTGAAAGTTCACACAAAATAATATAATAATAATTCATCATAAAGATCAACTTTCACCAACTAAAGGCCAACTCAATCACCTATTTGAAAATTCTTTTTTTTTTACGGCCAATAATTTACTTTCGTTACAGTTCACTACAAATATCTGTTAGTGTTTTTAAAATAGAAAAAAACCAAAAATCCTACTTTATTGCCCAGCAATTACTCTATCAACTGTCATAAATTTCCTGTCAAACATTTTCGAAATTTCTTATTTATTGTTATATTGTCCAAAATCGTTGCCTTCAACGACAGTTAAATTGTTCCTAGAATAATATCTGCTAGTGAATATCGTTTTCTTTCTTTATAGTCTTATTCTTAAGGCACTAGCAAAAACAAACCCTCTTTCAACCCCCACAAATATAACTAAACCGTACCTTTTCTCCCTTTCTATCTTAACAATTTAGATCTTCAAAAATCAATCAAGAGCTTAGTCTAATGCTTTAGATCATTTCTTAGTATTCGGGAGGTCACCAGTTCGAATTCGGTCGAGCTCTGGTCCAAGTTTTCTGTAGTTTCCTTGGTTCACTTAGGCAAATGTTGGGGCAGTAATAATCCACAGATAATACTTCACTTCTCTTCGTCTTCATTTCGTCTCATATTTCTCTCCCTAACCACGCCACCCATCCATTTCCACGGTTCCTGAAAGGAGGCTGAAGAGGGCCTTACGCTCTACCCTCCAGCTTTGCATTACAGTGTAGGTCGGAG
This sequence comes from Agrilus biguttatus, assembly GCA_963921985.1. Classification (NCBI taxonomy): domain Eukaryota; kingdom Metazoa; phylum Arthropoda; class Insecta; order Coleoptera; family Buprestidae; genus Agrilus; species Agrilus biguttatus. The sequence goes on from OY998117.1 coordinate 36,034,723, forward strand.
GAATTGCCCGCCCACCAGCACGAGTAGCTGGTGAATGAAACACACAAAAGTTAAAAAAGTTATTATCTAAAAAACAGTACAAGTATCTTCAAATAATATCAGTTTCAATCAGTTTAACAAACGTACCCTTCGCTCCTTTAATTTCATATTTCCCAACCAAGTTTAACAATATTATCAAAGTGTGTAAATAGTTTCGTTTCTTATTTCTTATTTCTTATAGTGTTTTAAAATATTTCATAATCGTCAATATCATCTCAGCCAAACCAATTCATAAACAACTCAAATATAAAACAAGGAAAAGAAAACCGCCTACATTGTTAAGTCAACGTGTAGGATAATTAACATATAAACTATATATATATATATATATATTCATCGGGAAATAATAGCAATTTTCCTCGGATCACTTAAGGTTACTTCTTAATGTAGTTCGTATGTTTTACTGCATTTCCTGATTTACCTGTAAAACTAAGATACTATTATCGCATAAGAATATAGAATAGTAAACCACAGTTGGAAACAGCAGTGGTTTAACATACCATACCCTGCGATTGTGTGGTTATATAATCGTTGTCAACAGCACGGTGGGCATATGTTTTCCTCGTCTCGGACATGCGTACCTACCGTTAAGAGGGCGACTTCTCGGTAGGACCCTTCCTGGCCCGCCGGGGCTCGAGCTTTTCAGGAACTCGGCGTGTGCCCGTGCTTTATGGGACCTCCCGTACGGACCCCCAAACACGCTCTTTTTACAATTTTCCGCGGGCGCGTTTTGTTTAAAGTCCAAGTTTGGAGTCCCGCGTGGACGATAAACGGACCCCCTCCGTTTCAGCGACATTGTTGTCGTTGCACTCATCTAGTAAAATACACATATTTGTATGGCATTGTGCGTGTGTGTATTTTGCGATGTCCTCGAATTATTTGCCGTGAAATCGGTCGCGCACAAGTCAAATAAGAGAGAAGAGAAGAGACAGATGGAGACGTCAAGGGTAGCAATTATGTCGACCGATGATTTATGTCGACGAGTTAGGTATTGTGGTTGTTGTAAAAGTGCCTTTTGCGCACGTGAAAGTTCTTCAGATCTGCGAGACGAAGAGCTTTTTTTATTTCTATTTATTGTCCTAGGTGCTTAAATAATCCAGGTGAATAATCCGATCCGTTCGGAATATTCACTTGGAGTAAATATTAATCAAAACTTAGGCATCTAATTTTTCTAAAAAGATGTTAAAATTCAGCTGTAATATTGATAAATATTTTAACATAAAACAGATAGAATGGACTATAAACATAACATCCCTTTGTTTGCTTTAAGGGTTAGCGTAGTGTGGTTTTAAAAATTGTCTCGATTGTTTTGCCGCACTAAAAGAAATTAATGATTTCAACTCAATTTACTGTTATTTTCGACATTGAATAAAATTTTTACCAATACCCTCTCCAAGGATAAATCCTGTGCACGGTCCTGAACAGGTTTTCAGAAATTAACTATTTTCTATATTAGTGTTCCATCAGGAGCATGAAAGGGACCGCTCTATGTGAGAGTCGAATTCTGATTTGGTCGGTTTAATTATAAATTGGAAAAAAAATATGATCTAATAATTTTCCTTCAAGGCATTGTCATGGATTATTGTATCAGTTAACGTAGATATAGATTATTATCTATCGAAACCAGAAATATTGAAAAATTTTGATAATTACTTTTCTTTTCTGTATTAAAAAAGCTTAAAATATTATTATAATAATCTTTACTGTTTCATGTCGTCTAAGTTTAATCAATTAAGTAAACAGTCCTTTAATTAACATTATACTTTACGTAAAACATTTATTATTTTTGTATATTTATAGTTTTTTAGGTAGGTGTTCGCTTCTGCCTTCTATTAGCAGCAGTTTTATCATTTATCTTTCTTTTAACTTCTAAATGACCGTGTTATTGTGTTAGTTGTTTACCCAATCTGACACGACCAGGCTAGGACACAAAAGCCTTGAAAGATATCAGAGACGATAGTCGACGTATTTGTTACAAAAAAGAACGAACTTGCACGATTTGCTTAGAATAATCAGTTGTAAATCAGTATCTATTCGCATCGCAAGTGTTGATTATGTTAATGCCTGATTCTATTTTGTAAATTAAGCAGCATTATTATAAAATTGTTACGAAAGGTAAGCAGCGCACTACATTTATATACACTTTAATTATTTCAAGACTTTTATGTTGCTTGTAAGAGAAAACAATCGGCCACTAATTGTTATTATAGTAATAAACTATCTTCTTATTTAATTTGTCTATTGTTTTTATATTTTGCTGTGTCATGTGTGCGTACATTCGTTATTATTTTGCTGCAGTTACCTTTAACGAGTATTGAATGAAAATAAATTAAAATAAAACAGAAATGTTGGAATGCAAAGAAGGTGAAGATAGGGTTAGAGTTAACTTAAATATTGGAGAACTGAAAACTAGGAGAAGTCGCCTATTTTTAATACCTAAGAAGTCCGATAAGCACAATGTACAACAGCGGTAGACATAATAAAAAAAAAAATAGCGTAGGGTAAAATCACTTTTAACAAAATGAAATTATTTCTGAGCTCTCGATTGGTTAATTTAGAAACTCCAAAAAGATTATTAAAAATGTATTACGTATGGGTGTGAAGCGTTATATTTTGAAAAAGAATACATATGAATTTCTTCAAGAATTGGCGTATCTAACTTAATTTTGATAAAATTATATATGTTTTGGTTGGTAACGAATTTTGCGAATCAGTACATAAGAGCACAACTCATTTTAAAACACTAAAAGAAAGACTTATTTTATAATCATAATATATTAGTTGATATTTTATCAAATATCTTAAATTGGTGGACATATTAATGTGTCTATAACAAACGTGTTCAATTATTTTGCACATGTTTATGTATAATTCAAATTATTTTCGAAAAATCTGATAGCACATGTTAAAACATTGTAAAATGTGAGAATCTATTTAAAATATCCGCTCCGTCAGTATCTTTAGACTGCTTAAGGATTAATAACGTATTTACAATTTAAATTTAAAATTACGATATTGTAAAGTTTCATGAACTTAATTGGAAACCATCGCTGAATAATTTAAGAACGTTGCTGTTGTTTCGAAAATAATGAATTTAACATTATATTGTTTTTGGGCGTTTTGACTTGACGTAATTCTTTTCTCACCCTGCACAAATTGATGAGTAATTTAATCAAGTAATATATAATTTCTACGATGCTTAGCCAGCTAAGACCAAGAAATAATCCAAGAAGTCCACCAGTACTTGCTAAAAGAAACAATATATAAGTCAGTTTGCTATCCTTTATTTAATAAATATTGATAAAATAAATCTGAATTTTTATTTTGAAATGGACATTTAAATTTTATTTTTGTCTTATCGTATCAAACTATGATGTGTTAAGTACATGTATTTTTTTAATATTTTTCATTTCTTTATTTACAGAATCATGGTAAGTGTACATCTTATATTTTTAATCATTAAAGAACATGTAACACGAAGAATTATATTTATTATTTATTTGGTGAGTTAATTATAATTAATTTATGATCTTTTATATCTATATTGATGTGAAAAGGTTTCATAACTCTTTTACTTGTGTTTTTTAAAGTTATTTAAAGTCGCTTCCAGAGCAAGAGCAATTTCTGACAAGAAACAAATACAAAAAACTTTAAACCATAAAAACTCATTTAATTATTAACAGAAAAGCTTACTAATAATATGTATAGAATCTGAAGCTGTAGTAAAGACAGAAACACCCTTCTATATCTTTAATATCCACTTACTTATCAGAACTTGTGTGCAAATAAATACTTACATAAGAAATCGGAAAAACTGTATATCAGCCTCTTTGTATACCTATCAAAATGATTGTCCCCAAAAAATATAGAAACGATGGCTAAATTTCTCCTGAAAATTGAATATATATTATCGTGTTAAATCTTTAAGTACCTTCATACTGTTTATGTTTTTGATTATTTTAAAATTTCTTTTTGGAATGGATTAGTATTTTAATAAAATCTAACTGTGTTCGTGTCAATTTGAAATTCTTTTAACTTCTCGACAAATATATGTTATATATTGATGGATGAGCTGTGTAAAAAGATTCGTTAAATTTTGAGTGAATATAACAGATAGACACATATATATTATTTGTGTTTGATATAGTAACATATAATTTCCCATTCTCTTTCATAATTGATACCTATTGCATGTAGTGCACTTTCAAAGCACTTGTCCTCAGATGAAGAAAATATTGTAATAATCGCCTTGTCACTCCAGGGTAACTGCAAGTTTTATTGCATTTATGAATAGACTTAATTATATATATTTTAATCAAGTTTAAAACCTGCAATTACGCTAGGGCAATAAGATGAATATTTAAAATCAAACATTTAAAGCAAAATTTTTATTACAAGTAACGAACATTTGAATTCAAATCTGGATTTCCTATAACAGGATGATTATAAAGTTAACATGAATTCTAAAGAATTTCAACGGCGGCGCAAGATTTAAATTTAAATTCCTTTCAACTTTTGAAAATTTCAAAAATAATTTTTACGTGATAAATTACCATCAATAGAGCTCTTCTAAATGACCAAGTTTCATTCAAATTGGGAAAGTTTTCATCTGAGGATAAGTACCTTTTGTCTTAAGCGTAATATTCCTAAAGACTGAAGATATTATAATTGGATTCCTAATGACTGAAGGTAATTAGACACAATAGATACTAAATAAACATGTACTCTTATATTTATCTACCTTAGATACGTTATTGAAGTGTTTCCCGCTTGCTTTTTTGAAGTTATACTTTCAAAATTAAGAGAACGTGCTAGACTGCCATACGAAAAATTAATGTTATATTCAATTTCGTAACAGTTAGGTAGACACCGGCATTGAGACCTAAAAAACAAAAAAAATCAGTTAACATATGAAACTTTTTTTTAAATGTAAAACAGTTTATGTATGAAATAATAAAACGGATAAAACACTTGGTATATTTTTCACAGGTTTATTGACGCAAATCGACAATTGTTTCGACAGGGGTCTGTCATTATCAAGTCTAAGCAGAATTACTAAAAAAAAGCTGTTAGCTGTACACAACGGCTATGATACCAAAATCGTCGATAGTATCTTAAACCGAAAACTTAAAAATAGAACACGCCTACTACTCTATAACCCTAAAATTATTCATAATCCTTCCAATAAAGTATTTTGCTGTTAAAAAAACAGTCAAATTATAAAATCACTTCTCAAAAAATTAGGTATCACAGCCATTGTATCCAATAAAAATACTGTTAAAAAACTACTTATCAATAATAAACCAAAATTTAATTCCCTAGATAATAGCGGCGTTTATAAAATTCAATGCAATGATTGTGATGCTGTGTACATTGGTCAATCAGGCAGATCCATTAACGCTCGTAAAGAAGAGCATTTAAAAAGTATCTTAAACAACAATAATTGTACAGGTATTTCTACACATTGTATTTCAAATAAACACAATATTAATGAAAAATTTCAAATACTACACATACAACCAAAAAGTAAGAAATTAAACTTTCTAGAAAATTTAGAAATTAAAAATGCTATGTACAACAAACATAAGATTGTAAATCTACATATACATACTAACATATTCAAACAACTTCCCTTTACTTTTATTCAAACTAGGTAATTAAGAAAATTTCCCATCATTAGTATTCACTATAGATATGTTTGCGCACATTTATGTATTTGGTAATTCTGCTTACTCTTGATAATGACAGACCCCTATCGAAACAATTGTCTAGTTCCGTCAATAAACCTGCGAAAAATATACCAAGTGTTTTATTCGTTTTACTATTTCTTAAAATGTATTTTCACAATACTTGCAGCATCGATAGTTTGAACTGCAGTTAATGTATTTCTATCGCTTCGCATCAAGTGCGAAAACTAATCAAAGGTAATTAATTGGACAACATTTAAAAATATCTAATATTTGTAATTTAGCTTGAAGTTTATTTTAATTAAACGATCATTAAAAATAATCAATTACGCGATTCTTAGAACCAATTTGGTAAATCAAGGGTGAAAATCGCGTTTCGTCACACTTATCAGATAAGCTTGGAAGACGTCATCGGTTAAGGTTTAGAGAAACGAATGAATTACATTTTTACCATACTGGAAACACTTATTTCGATTAAAATTAAATAAACTACTATTTGCTGGATATGGATATATTTAATGGAAATTATACTTACTGTAACGTGTCTGTTTCTATTTCATTCATTATTTCTAAAAATTCAATTCATAAACAAATTAAGTAAAATCGAACGAATGAATTTTTATAATTACATACCTGCTGCTTCACGTGCACATTCTAACTGAATTAACATACACAAGTCTTCGTCCTTTTCCCCTAAAAATTAATCAAATGTTTATTTATTTGTTTATATATATATATTTACCGGTAAATATATTTCTTGTTATATTCTTACTCGGTAAATGGAAAGGAATGCATCCGCAGTGGTTGTATGTATAGTTACTTTCACATTCCAATCTGCAGTTGTTTAAGGAATAATATCTGTAATCATAAGCTAATGTTAAAAATTGCATTTGGTTGGGCACAGAAAGACAGATGTATCAATTTTTAGAGATACTTAACAAAATAAATTCAAAAATAAAATTTACTGTAGAAATAGGTAATAAAATGTTAAATTTCTTAGATATACAAATATGTATCATGGAAAATAATAGTTTAGATTTCAAATTATTTAGAAAAGAAACCTACACAGACTGTGTCATACTTAGCAATTCAAACCACCCGAATAATATAAAACTAACTGCGTTTCATTCCATGTTAGATATGCTAATTAATATTCCATTAAACAAGGATAACTATAATCTAGAATTAAAAGTCATAAAAGGTAGAGCTAAGAACAACGGCTATAAGACAGAGGTTATAGAAAACCTTTTAGCTAGAAAATTAAGATTGAACGCTCATAAATTAATCTTTCTGATCAACACAAAGAAGGAAAATAAAAAAAATTGGCGAAAAATTCTATATTTAGGTTATATTAGTAATAAAATAGGTAATCATTTAAGAAAAGATAAATTCTGCTTATTTCAACAATTTTACGTTAGGAATAATATTATTGAAGAATAAATTATTAAATAATACAGAGAATTACGATAAAAGTGGTGTTTACGAGATAAGATGCTCGGATTTTCCGGCTATTTATATTGGAAAGTCCAGGAGGGATATATTAATTAGATTCCGTGAACACGTTAATTACACAAAGTAAAGTAAACATTCACCAATACTTTCAAGCCACTTAATTTCATAGAGACAATTTAAAACTTTTACATCACCTAAAAGGTGGTTCCATCCTAGACAGTTATATATTGTTGAAATAAAGAGAGCATTAGCAGAAAATAAAGTACTAATTTTACAGACTGTTAGTTGTGAAAAAGATGAAAGGATGAATTGAATACGAATCAAAAATGTGTGCAGTGGTTGAAACGAGTAATATTTGTCACGGTCGGAAAAGAAGTCTAAATTATTGACATTGCCTTTGTTTCTTATATAATAAAGTGCATCTACCTAAAATATTTTAAGTGACGCTCTTCCCGGAAGAAACAACCCCTCTTTTCTACGTTAATTTGCTTCAAACCGAAATCAGCATCGTATATTGTTGGAATTACTGAAATTTGAGTTTCTGATCCTGAAGGTACTAAGTATGCAAAATTTTTTATTTTGCTGTTATCCGAAGGAACGTACAGTAAAAGCTAAAAAAAAGAACAGAATTGATAATGTTTCGGTAAATCAACATTACCGTCAAACGTTTGTTTGCAATTTTATGACTGCTACATTGTGTCGATTAAAAAATCAGATATTTTTAGAAATTACTTAAATGTAATGTTTTATATACGCTACCGTTATTCAAAATAAATTAAGAACTATATTCTTGAACTGATGTAGTCCTTCTTCGGGTGTACAGGCCGTCGTCGGTTGGAATTGCTTCCTAACGTTTCGCTAGCACGAGTGGCGAGCTTCTTCAGAGGTCTATCCATTACCTTGTTGTAGACTACAACCAACAGTGAAAATGGATAGACCTCTGAAGAAGCTCGCCACTCGTGCTAGCGAAACGTTAGGAAGCAATTCCAACCGACGACGGCCTGTACACCCGAAGAAGGACTACATCAGTTCGTCAACTGGCCGCGAAAGCCTTAATCAACTATATTATTATTAAAAACAAACTTCAAATTTTAAAAATAAATAAAATAATGAGCTACATACTTTAAAACCTGCACTGATTGTCGATGAACAGTAATAATCGTCTAAATTTGCGTCCAAAATCATGTAGAGACCATGATTGTACCCAGCACCTTTAATAATTGATTAATTTTACCGATGTAAGTGTAAATAATGATTAGTAATATATTAACAAAGAGAAAAGGTAAATAATCGACCTACCAGTAGCTCGAAAAGGGTACTTGGGGGTTGAATGATCTTTGTATCCCGTTTCTGGATTCCATTCTCCGACATCTTTAGGATAGTTGAACAAAAATTTTGAATCATTCATGTATCTAAAAAAATTTAAAGTAATAATTTTATGTTTCCTTTGGTAATTATATGCTTTCACAACAATAATTACTATCTATTAAAAAATGTCTCCCTTTTATCATTAATAATTCAATTTTAAATACTGGGGTGCCATTGAACGAATGAAAAAATATAAATGTCTTGTATAAATTCATAATGCGATTCTTGCTTACCCCTCCCGGTAAACAAATTGATTGGGGAGTCCGTTGAATGTGTAGCACATCCCCTCGTCTGTAACCTCTGTATTGAAATTGAGAGCACAGTCGATGTTGTTTGAATTCCAAATGCATTTTCTGAACATTTCATCAACAGTTTGCGATGTCTATAAATATCAGTAATTAAAAATATTATCCAATTACGCAGCAAACCTCCGTTTCTGTGATTTAGTACAAATCCACAAAATTTTCTTACGTAACTTATGACAGGTAGTACAAAGGGACGGCGGATATTATGCAACAATTTTTTACCTGATTAAGTAAAGCTGTCAATCTATTCCATGTGGTAGTTTCTACAGCCAGGGTGTGATTAATTTCATTTATGTCCAGATTGGTGTCACATAAGTATTTTAGCAGGATCTTTTCTACCGAACTTATTAAAAAAAAAGAAAAATTATGTTTAAGATAATGTTTAGGCCTCTGTGTTGAAGTAACACTTTAAACGGTATATCTTCAGGAAAACGAATCTGAACAACAACGAAACATGGGCGGCTTCAACACAGAAGCAATTAACTTATGATTAGATGTAATTAATTAAAATAACATTTTTTATTAGGCGAAAAACTTTAATATGATTTATCATATCTATGTTTACTTGATGGAAACTCATTTTAACAAATAGATGAAACACAAAGTTTAATTTCCACAATATATCAAAACACTTGACATATGTTTCGCCTAACTTAGGCTTCAAGCCTAAGCGAAACATATGTTTTAATATATTGTGGAAATTAAACTTTGTGATTCATTTATTTGGAAAAACTTTAAATTATGAATTAGTAATTCGTCTAAAATAAAATCTGGGAATTATTTAATGGAATAGAAACACATTATTGTTTAATTTCAAAGTTGTTTTTTAACATTTAAATATAAAAACATAGGTTCTCACGGCTGGATCTGAATGAACGGTTTGATTCAAACGTTTCGTCGAAACTGAAGATTTTAAGGTATAATCTTCGCAATTCGTTAATTCGACTATAATATTTAAACTTCAGTATTGTAATTATTCAGATTGCAAGTAAGATTAATTCAACTTACTCCTTTTTATTTATCTTTTCAACTACACTTCTTTTTGCTTGATTCATATTACAGATTTTAATAGCAGGAAAGGGAATATCGTTTGTTGATACGGGTATGGGATTTATACCCATTATTACAGGATTTAAATCGTATCTATGATACACTTGGTGTACAAAATACGAAGCGAAAACAACTGCAGATGCAAAGGCAATGGCCCAAAATACCCTGAAAAATAAAAGTTTTTTGCGAAATACTTTAATTGTTTTTATGAAACTTCACCACAAGAAGTTACGATTAGTACTATTAAATTTCAAGAAATGAATTTAGATATAACTTCGTCAGTTACGTTATTCTAAAAGGAAATTTTCTAATTATTTCTTTGTGATGAATAAATTAAAAAGCTTTACCATTAACTTTTTTACTAAAAATATTATATTATTATCATTTTACCTCTCTGGAATCATTAGCTTATGATCACCAATGTACTTAAGTCCATGAAGTGATGTTTTCTTGCAATACGATTGCCATTCATCTATAATTGTCTTACTGTATGTGTTAGAGTTATTTGTAGGTTTGCTATAGAAATATTTAAAAATATATTCGCTAATTAAAACATTTTTTAAGTTACAAAAGATTCCTCACCTTTTACTGATTTTACTTCTTGTAGCCATATTAGTAAATTTATGTATCTATTCACTTCAAACGCCAACTAAACAAATTATTATCCTTTATATAAAGGCTATGCTCTAGATTAAAAGCTCCTTTGGGATTTTGTTACATCTAATTAAATAATGGGACGATCCAGCTTTGATTAATGCACTTTAACTATTCCCCATTTCCTCTAATTGACTTTACTACATAATATACGCATATATATTTGTATAAATGATGTACATATTTGATTATATTACCTACTTCCTAAAAATATGGTCTGGTTACATTAACTAATTGCAAAATTATTTCTTGGGTATAATGTTTTTTGTTTTTCATTAATGATTCTTTCGGGGTAATGCATTTTTAATTTCATACCTTCTTTTACTAATGAAATAATAATAAATTGAAATAAATTATATGTAGTTTTACATCCCAAAATTTATTATACGCAATTGGACACTATTCTTTTGGTACGGAGCCAAATCTGTTCTAATACTTCAGAATTAGAAAAACAAACAACTCTTTATTAAAAAAAGGTAAACATTATTAAGACGATTTTGAACTCTACGAACTACATGAAATACATAAAAATTAAAGTCATACGTTTAAATTTTTAAATGTATTGTGAATAGTGAATTACGTACATATCAGATATTGTGCCTTAAAATACTGCAAATTTTTTTGGTGGAAAAATAAAAGTAAAACCAACTTCAATTTCATTAAAAAATTCTTACTTTCTTATTTTCAGTAGTTTATTTCATATTATTACGTGATAAAGATGAATGCCTACACTTACATTATTTAAAAGCTGATTTTTTATTTTCAAAATTAAACCACAAAGGATTAGGCGATGGTATGGTGATTGGATAACAATAAAAATGCATTATGTGAGAAATTTGTTAAAAGTTTATATTTTACTATACAAATTTTACAAGTTTCAGTGTGCGTACTATATATAATTAACATATACCAACTGTGCATACACATGTATGTTATTTAAATAATGAATGTTATTCGTAAAACATTCTTTAGTGCATTCTATTCTGATTCCATTTTTCTTTATTATGAGTAGGTAATTTTTTCGCTGTAGAATATTATCAATTCAATACTTTGCTTGCTTCTTATTGAACTTATTCGGTTTGGACTTATTGGTCTTTGGATTCATAACCTTTGGCCTAAAGATTTGTAATACGTAAATAACGCTTTTAATAAATCCATAATATATTAGTTCAGCGGCAGTAAAGAAACTGAATCCCATAAAAAGGGCCAAAATTCCACCAACATTAGCTGGAACATATAGATTTAATTAATTTTATAAAAAATATATTTCTGTAAAAAATATTATGGATTAACAAAGATTATTAACTTATACTATGGACTATTTCATAGTATTGCAACGTATGGAATTATAGCCTGGGGTTCAACATACAACAATACTCTGGAATCTTTAACAAATATACAGGACATATTACTAAAAAGAATACTGCACAACAACAGAAATATCAATCAAGCTCCTTTAGACATTACATAAACATATTTTCTAACGCTCTACACTTTAATTATATCAACCTATAAACTAATTACACAAATTCAACTAGTCAAAAAAGCAGTGGCGGATTTACTAGTAGGCTGAGTAGGCTGGAGCCTAGGGCAGCAGATTTTAGGAGGAGCCAAATTTGGCCCAAATTTTTTTTTATCTTACAGAAATAAAACAAAAACATTATTATATACACAAAGAAACGAGTGACAAATATTTTAATATTTTAGTAATGCACAGTATACTGAACACTCTTACGTCCGTAATCCGTATATAAAAAAACTTATACGATCATGAATTTTGATTCTTGGCACGAAGTTCTTAAGACTTTGACAAGACAAGAAGCGGCGGGAATACTTTTGAATTTGGAGAAACTGAAAACGACGGTAATGGTTGTTGTGTGGAATGTTTTTTTGGAAAGAATAAACAAAATTCAAACATGGAAATAGCACTTCGCATGGCTCTATGTACACCAGTAACAAATTGTTCAGGTGAGAAAAGCTTTTCTTGCTTAAAGGGGGTAAAAAATATCTACGATCTACTTTAAGTCAAGAAAAGCTTAACACCTTATCTCTTTTGTGCATAGAGTCAGAACTAATGAACAAGATTTCATACGACGATATAATTAATGATTTTGCGAATTTAAAATCTCGCAAAAAGATAATGTAAAACTTAATTGATTTCATTGTCACCATTAACCGGATTGTTAATATATTATCTAATAGAAATTGTTCGTATTGTTTTTAAACTGTAAGTACAATAAAAAATATTTAACAAAAACAACGTTTACCGACTACACATTATTTTGTATAAGCTGTGTTGATATGGTGTAAGTATTTTTAAGGTATACCTTATTATTATTATTACATGCTGCTGTTTTTAGGTCAACAGTATACTCTTCACTAAATCATGGGTTGCAAAAATAATCTAGAAATTGACACAACTATCCCCTAGTTCACAATCATACTAATAACGGGGAAAAGCTGACGTAATGAGGACGATAGAACACAAATCATAAAGTTGCAATTTCAGACTAAACATGATTGTGAACTAAACTAGCGTATTGAATTTCAAAGGTCAGTAGGGGCGGCAAAAATTGAATAGCCTACTAGCAGCAAATTTGTAAATCAGCCACTGCGAACAAGATTACCGGTGGTGAAACTTGAATTTGGAAAGAAATGATACTTATTCAATGCAACACTTTATTTTAACAAGCTTCCAAATAATATGAAAGCAATGTATTGCTCTTTTAAGATAATTGGAACAAGATTGAAAAAATGGTTCAAATAATTAATTGATTGATTCACTATACAAAGGAAATGTCGTTGTTAATGTGAAATTTTGTTAATTTGTCATTTTCATTTTTGAATTGCTCATTTTTTGTTTTATTGAAGATTTTATTTTATTTTATTGATTTTTTTTGTACACATTATCAAAATGATGAGTAGAAGTGCTTGGTTTGTTAATATATAAAACTTAGTTTGTAAGGTATATGAAGTAATTTTGTATTATGCTAGGATCGCGCACAGGTTATATTACCTACAGTGATTATATATATGTACTTGTATATTTACCTGGTTATGAATATATATGCATATATTGCTCCAGTATTTAAATTATAAAACAAAAGCGTATGTCAAAATTAATAATTTCTCAAAGGTGATAATAGTTTGCCAAAAATAGCATTATCTTTTTGTAGTTTTACGTTAAAAATAATAGCTTACTTACATAAATATTGGGATTTGCTGTACATTGCCCGTTTTCTCGATTTTACAAATGTGGTGGACTTGAAAAAAAAGTTCAATACAGCTATATGTTTCCTAAAAATGTATAAATACGGTATAGTTTGCGGAATTTAAAAATTTTACATATATAGATGAAAAATAAATAATTCGTTATAAATTAAATTTACCTGATATATTGATTAGTATAATTTTTTAACATTTGCGTCGTTTGTATTAAAGTTCCGAAGGATTCTATTTTATCATATTTTAAAGTTTCGCATTCGTTAAGACAAGAACAGTTACCTCTGTAAATAAAATAGACACTATACGGTATTATAGGGATAGACCATATTTTCTTACCGTTTATTTGCTTCCACTTTTTGAACATATGTGGGATCTAAAACCGTACAAAAATCACATTCTTTTAAATTGAATTAAATCTATAGTACTTCTAATACCTCTGTTCAACCTATTAAACTAAATATATTGTATCTTTGAAACTAACTGCCAAGATATGAACTTTGAAGTAAATTAAACGCGATTTTTAAAAATAATATTTGCAGATACTAAATCATTTTCTTTCAACATTAACAAGAAAATTTTTATTAACAAATTTTTGTCCTTTTTGTAATTAATTTCTTTCGGATTATATAAACAAATGAATGACATAATGATTCAAAAATTTAAATAAGTTAAATTTACATATCGTTTAGATATATCTGTAGTATTATAAGAAATACAAATACAAGATTGAATTACAACTTACCAATTGCTAAGAGGGTGCAGCACCACTTCTGTAAACTGCATATTTTCCATTGTTTGTATTCTTTAGTTGTAACGAAAGTAACTCTTTTAAAACAACAGCGATATTAAGGAATTAGTCGTTTATACTTACGTGGATAATAAATCGGTATGCAGTTACAAACTGAGTAAGTGAAATTAGCCACACATTCATTTACACAATTTATTCTTGAATATCGTCTAAAATAACATTCAGAAAATTATTTTGCTGCTTTATTACAGATAATAATAATTTAGAACATTTTTTTAAACACTACATGACATATTTTTTGTCACTAACTGTACTTCTTTCCTCGTTCGATTTAAGAAAAGCTCTTTTTTTAATATTTAACTAATATTGTGTTTGATTGCGTTAGCTGTTACTTGGTGAAAGTTGGAATCCATTTTAAGTAAAACACAATTAAACTTTTCACAAAATTTTTTATTTTCACTACTATAGTTTCGCTACACTGTAGCTTTTTCAAGTGAGTAATACATAGTACTGCTTAAGTTTACACAAAACATCCTATTTATAATCTAACTTAACTTAAGGGGTGGGGGTTTTATTTTGAATAAGTTTAATAATGGTGAATTATTTAAATCTACCTGGTCGTTTAGTAATAGGTCCGGATTATAATTTTTAATTTTATTAATTTCTAACGACTCTAGAACATTTAATTTTGTACTTTTTCCTAACAAATGTAAAATTTTGAACTCTTGATTAAAATTGTGGTTTTCGGCTTGTAAGTGGTTTGCATAATTTGAATTCTGTTTATTATTTTCGTACGATTTTAAATGTTCGTTGATCCTAGTAATAAACGATCTGCCTGTTTGGCCTATGTAACATTTCTCACATGATCCGCAACTTAATTTGTACACACCTGATAATTTATATTAGTCGGTTTTATCTTTGTTTTTTTAATTAGTTTACCTAATTTATTTGTAGTTTTAAATGTTATGTTTATACTTAATTTTCCAATGTATGTTAAACTAAAATAATTTTTATTTTTGATTTTCAGTGATGGGTAAATTAATTGAATTGCTGATTTATACAATTTGTTTTTTATTAAGTTATCTATTAGATTTGTATTATATTCGTTGTTGTATGCTATTTGTTTTAAGGAAAAAGTACAAAATTAAATATTCTAGAATCATTAGAAATTAATAAAATTAAAAATTATAATCCGGACCTATTACTAAACGACCAGATGGATTTAAATAATTCACCATTATTAAACTTATTCAAAATAAAACCCCCACCCCTTAAGTTAAGTTAGATTATAAATAGGATGTTTTGTGTAAATTTAAGCAGTACTATGTATTACTCACTTGAAAAAGCTACAGTGTAGCGAAACTATAGTAGTGAAAATAAAAAATTTTGTGAAAAGTTTAATTGTGTTTTACTTAAAATATAATATTGTGTTTTTCGTCAAATTTTAAAAATAATCTTTTTTAAGTCTTTTTTAACATCAAAAAATTTATATATGAAACCTACCTATAAACACCTAGTTTTCGTTCGTCAGTAAAAAGGCAACCCCTTTGTTTTGGATGAGCTATTGCCCTTAAAGACTGATCGGCTTCCTGTACCTTGGGAATTATTTGAATAGCAGTCTCGTAACCTAGCGCTATTGCGGATGGTTGGGCTATATCCGGTTGATCCGTGGGTTTATGTAAATAGAACTAACGATAGACAGTCAGTAATAATAATTTGATTGATTGATGTAGAATTACCGTTAATAGGTTTAATCCCGGATTATCACAATATGAGGATATGTTACTTGTATCTAACATTAACACTAATCCTGAATTTAAACCAATTCCTAAAAAATATGCATTAAAACCAGAATTAAAAATCATATGCAAGTTCCACAAATACGTTTAAAACCCTAAATGTAAATACAGTCAACTGGCACTGACACCTTGAGTGTCGAAGCATGGTTTAGTATAAGAATAATGAAATATATAACATATAATTTCCACTGTTTATGTAAGACTCCAGCTGCGGGGTTAGTTGGTATACCTTGGTGTAATCTGGCATAACGTGATATGGACAAGGATACCTGGGCAGAACACAGTAATTTTCGAGAGAAAAAAGTTTAGTTTATGAAAATTTCCTTTCCAAAAAATTAATTCTTCGTAACAAAATAATACTTGAACAAAAACAAGTGACTTCTTCAAGAAGAATAAATTGTACCATCTTTTTTGGTTAGTTCTGTGGGGCGAGTTGTTAATGTTATGCCAATTGACCCTATATCTAGCTATGCCACTCCACACAGGGATATCCATGAGAAGATGAAAAACACACAATCCCAAACATTACAAACAATCGATTATGATATAGACGTACAACCACATTTAACCACAATCAAACACCTTAATTCGATTTACAAGTTTACCAGAACAAATAAATTTACGATAAAATTTACTCGACAGTCGGAAAAACAATGGAACAGTTCTTCCTTTGTGAGTGAAGTTATGTAGGTTGTGTACCTATACATACACTATCTAATAGCAAGATTAAATCGATTTATCTCCTTCCTGGAGGGAAATAGTAAGTGTGAATAGACCCTTTACTCCGGTCTATGGTAATAGTTGAAAAATATTGTAATTATGAAATTTCGTTTCCATACCTACCTTTTGGTCTCCAGGGCCAGATCAATTTTGACACATCATCAGGATAACCAGACTGTAATGTCCAGTCAAGGACGTTTGATGAATAAGTAAAGTTGAAGTATTGGGGCTGACTAAAAGTAATTATTTGTTAGAACAAAGTGTTGTCTTTTACATAAGTTACTAACTCGTAAAGAAATAAAATTTCATCTGAAATTTTGTTGAACGAACAGCAGGATCCAATTTTTGTAAATGTTTGCTTGAATATCCTTTCACATGAGTTAGGCTCTCCTCCGAATTGACAAATCTTTAAAATGTGGTCGCATGTAATGACGTACTAAAATGCATACTTTAGATAACAACTGATTAATTTAATGTCACATTTATTATTTTAAATTATACTCATTTAATTATTCTCTGAAGAGAAATGGGAACAATATATCTGCTTATATTATGATAATACGATATTAAATCAAATTCTTTTTATGAAATTGCGATCAACATCAAGTAATTTCAATAAATTTCTGACCAAGAACTAAATGTTCTTTTATAATAAGTATTTTATACTACATTATAACACATGCTTCTAATTAATGGTAATAATTCTTTTATGGGTTTTGATTCAATTTCAGAAAATAGTAGTTAAAGAAAAATAAATGGTCAGAGTAAAGATTATAGGAACGATTTTGATTTATCGATTGTTTCCTGGGGGGATGCTAGAATTTCTAAGGACGCCCACTATGAAATTGTTTCCGATTTGTACCCTTATTTCTTAACATTTTTATTAGTGAAATTGATGGAAGATCGAAATGTTCTTGATTTTATTCTAAGAAGTACGGATTAATGAATTAAATACTGCAATTATCAGCAAATGTCTTAGATGGCCACATACTACCATATTTGCAATATTTGGTGATCTCGTTTATTTTGAACAATTTCGGGCTGATCAGTGATTTTTTAGTGTTAACCCTTATTAATCCTAATATTTTAATAAAATACCTTCTCGTAATTCAGTCGAGAATCGTGTACATCTGAAATAATATAATTGGTTTCGTTGATGGCATCTTCATAGCATAATTTGTTCTGGCAAGAATAATTTAAAAGTTTCATTTCGATGGGATCTCTAAAAACAAAATTGTTGTCTTTTAAGGTTACGTTTTATAAAATAAAACGATACGTGCCTTTTTCTTAAGACCTCTTTTGCTGTCGATTCTGGGACTGTATATTTAATGCAAATTGTTATTGCTGGAAAAGGGAAATCTTTAATATAATTTGGTAAGGGCTCGATGTTTTCAATAATCGGTGCGTTTGAGTGGAAGAGGTATATGCTAGATATGAAGAAAATCGCTAGGATGAAACTTGATACGGTTGCGATCGCCCAAAATATTCTAAAACACAAAAGTTTCACACGCTGGCAGTATTTAAAATATGATTTTAAATAATTGATTAATACTTTAATACATTACGTAGGTACCTAGCATAAGATATAGATTTTTTAAGTTGTGGATTCTTTTTTTCATAAGAACTACCTAACTAAATTATATTCGTAATCGAATCTACCGTTACTTGGTTGAAATTCATGATTTAACTAAATTAAAATGCACTGATGATTTTCAACTTTTTTATTGATCACTTGTCGATCGTTTCGCCAAACTTTGGCTTCGTCGGAAGTTTGTAGTCAACTTAAAACTATTAACAATATTTGGTCTATTATTAAATACTATTATAGCTGGAAGGGTGGTATCAGAGAACATGTCTAGAAGTGGGGAACTACGATACTTAATTATGTCTGTTCATTGATTAATCTATTATCTAAAACTAATGAATTAAATACATCAGGGATTTAAAAATTAAATTGTAAAATTTGTAAGATCTTTTACATAGGCAAAACATGCAGAAATTTCAGAACTAGAATTAGGGAGCGTAAAAGACCTTTTAACAATAAAAAAACAGACTCCAACTATGCTAACCACCTCATTTGTAACAACCACAATTTCGACGATAATTTCAAAATTTTACATATAGAAAACCAAAAACAAAAATTATCATTTTTGGAAATTGTAGAAATTAATAGATTTAAAAATAGCAATAGATTAATCAATGAACAGACAGAATTAAGTAGCTCCCCACTTCTGAACATATTCCCTGATACCACCCTTCCAACTATAAAAGTATTTAAGACCAAACATTTTAACAGTTTGGCGAAACGATCATCAAGTAATCAATAAAAAACTTGAAAATCATCAGTGCATTTTAATTTAGTTATAAATTATATTCCATTAACTTGTTAATGAATACAAAAACCACTTTTTATCATGTTTCACAATCAACTAAATTTATATTCCGTTACCTAATTTCATAATATTCTGATGTTAATAATTTTAATATGTTTGTCTTTGTCTAAATAATATAAGTAGGTGAAACAGTTGCAAATAATTTTTAATTTTATACATTGTTTTAAAGAAGAGTGTTGATGTGTCATTTTGAACGTTTTTGACTACAACAATTCCCTTTGAAGAAAGCCAATTTGTTAAATAATAAAATAAAAAATAAAACAAATTATTTTTAATATAAATATTTACTAATTAGTCAAAACAAACAAGATATGGTGGAGGTGCTGGGCGTAATATTCATTAAAAAAGAAATTAGCGTAATCTGCTGGGAACTAATTACGCCAGTTGAAATAGACTTCTTGATTTCAAAATTAAAAACTTTTGTGCTATAATGCTAATAGAAAACCTGATGAAGTCTCTTAAAAATAAATTTCACAGATTGTTAGTTTTTTAAATTATCCAACGTGAAACAATAAAAATAAATTAATTTAATAAAGATAAATCTTACTTACCTCTCTCCTAATGTTAAAGTGTCATTTCCCACGTAGGGTAAACCATGTAAAGTGTTATTTTTACAAAATTCCTTAAAATTAGCATATACGCTCGCATTTTTACTGAAACCAATTTATTTTTGAAGTATTTTAATAATTAATCATCAGTTTACAATTTGGGTATCGATAGATCCTTGAAAACCCAGAATATACCAATTTTTGAATACAAAATTTTATTTAACTACAAGGAAATTTGAATCTGCACCCTGTTTAATTTTTTATTTGTATCTATTTAGAAATAAAAAAATAGAAAATAGTTATAATTTATTACTTTCTTTGATTATTTTTTTTTTCTTAGTATATTATTTTAATCATAAGCAATTTTACTTACATTGTTAATTCCTTCACCACTTTTTCATTTTCCTTACGAAATTCTTTGAAAGCTGACAAACGGTAGTGTACTTTAAAACTACTTCTGTAATTGTTAAATTTTGGGGTAATCTCGTCGATTAAATTATTGCGATTAGTTGCAATAGTTTTTTTCTGAGCAGGTTGCATTTTTAATCCGGTTGTGTTTGTCTCTACGATTAGAGTGACCCAAATCCAATCAAATGAGAGTGAAAACAGTGAACGGTAAAATTTGATTGATTACGGTGGTGTACAAAAGAAGCGTTAATGTTTATTTAATTGACCCAGTCTCATATTTTTACATACAACATTACTTATTTCCAACGTACACGAAAGGATAAATGTATTATTCGCCGTTAAGTATCGTACATTTAGAAAATTACCTTAAGTGATTATTTTATATATCATTTTTAATTAAAGAAATGTTAGATATCGATATTTTTCCGAAATAGAAAAATGTATTATTTACATGGTAAATAATAGTCTTGATAGCTTTCAAAATAATTTGGTATTATGGAAAAGCTTATTCTTTGATACTAAAAACAAATTAAATTTCGAATTTAAAAATAAACACAATAAGTTTTCGATTTCTTACGTAGGGGGAGGTTCAAATTTTATGAAAAACATCATACGTAATTTATGGTCGTCCCCTTTAGTAGATCGCGAAATATGAGGACTTAGGGGTATGCATATGTAGCTCAGTATTTTCTAAGAAAATAATTTATTGTATCATTTAGTTTAATAGTTTTGAAGCTTTCAGTAATTGTAGTGTAAGTTTAGGTTCAATTTAGTTTTACAAAAATTTAAATGATTACAAAGAAAATAATGGCTAAAGCTTTCACGGTCGCAGCTTGTAGTCGATGAAGATTCCGGGCTGGTAGGCCGTGATCCTGGGCATGTCTTCTTCGCTGACGTTTCGCTCACTGCTGTGGTGAGCATCTTCAGAGTTTAGTTTGCTTTCTAGGTCGTAGCTATCTCGATCGAGCAAACTAAACTCTGAAGATGCTCACCACAGCAGTGAGCGAAACGTCAGCGAAAAAGACATCGTCAGGACCGGAATCTTCACCGACTACAATCTCAAAGAATTTTTTCAAAAGTTTTATGCATATACAGAATAAAAATTGCGCAACAAAACAAATTAAATACTGCAGAAATTGAATCAACGAATGGTGAATATTGATTAGAATAGAATAAACGATGGCAGGACAAGAAAACAACATAAAAAGCTTCAGAATTGAAAAAATAGTATATTAGTAGAAATTCAAATACAAATTATTTATAAACGATATAATAAGAAGAAATAAACGTCTGCAAGTAACTTAAATACATTTTCTAAAATCTAAAATAATAACAAAAATAAAACTTAATTATTATAGTGGAGAATGAAGGTAACCCATAAATAATATAACACTATCTTCAGCACTATTTCTCTTTATAATAAAAATAGCTGGATGGTCTACAATAAATGAATGGGGTAAAAGGCGGACACCCAATCGCCTTGCAAATACTAATGCTAGAAACAATCATCATTATTACTAAAATAACGAAAAATATGTATTTATAAAATAGTTAATAAAGGGCAGTCTTATCCATTAACAACAAAAAATAATAACAAAAAAAAAACAAATAATTGAATAGATTACGTACATAAGTATATAGAAAGCCCCATTGATTAATTTTATGGTGACCAAGTTCCAAGTGGGTTATTTAGTCGCGCAATAAACAAAGGGTTGTTTTTCCACATAAGCAAAGCAATAAACGGATGGTCAGCAACAAACTTTATCTCATTAGGGTCTATGTACAGGCTCATTTCTACGATATACAGTACTAAAAGGAAAATGTAAATCAAAAATTATCTTCCTGTTCGTTCGGTGAAGATATTAAGATAATATGTTATTCATTTGTTTATGGAGCTTTCTAGTTCATAGACACTTTTTATTTTGTTAATCTATTTTATGAAAACCAGTTTTGAAATTATGTTTTCCATGAAAAATTTGGCGTGTTTAACAAATTTTTCAGATTCTATACTAAACATGAAATAAAAAATACAAATAATGAGGTGGTCATTTTGAATCGTTTCAGTTTTTTAATTATATCTAAAATTAGTTTATTAAGGTTTTGCATATCTTCCCACAAACATGAGAGTATCGTTTGTTTTAAGCAATGCAATAAATGGATGATCAGCAATAAAGAAATAGCTTTCCAATGATTCTCGGTAACTTTTTAGTACAACTGCGACCACTGAAAAAAAAGAGTGTTAAATAAAAAATTACCCTTATGTCTAACTCGCCATCGTTACTATAACCCACATCCGTAACATTTTAACTTACTATTAATTGTAAATGTCAATATCATAATGTTAGTATGTCACATGCACATGCAAAAAATAAATATTAAACGTCCTCTTTCTTGTGTGTGAACATTATTTGATGTTATTCAATTCACTTGAATTATATTAATTATAACTAATCAGTAATGGTTTAATCAGCCGTGCGACGAACAAAGTATTGCTTTTTATTCGTATCAATGCAATAAAGGGATGATCGGCAATGAAATGTTCACTTTCTGGTTCCCACACTAAACTATCTAGTACTTCAATAACTGCTAAAACAAAAAAATATATAACTTTTATACATATCCATTTTAAATTTTATCGACTAAAGTAATGTAATAGTGTAAAAAATCAGTTAAATGCGGATTTGACAGGTGTGCCAAGGGTTACAATGTTCATTGAATGCACAATTATTATTTTTATGAAAATGTATTTTGATTTCTAATGTGTACCCACATTTCCACTTTGTTTCAATATGTAACAGCTTGACCTTATCAAAATTTATTGTATTTTGGCATCGGATCTCCGATTTCAGGTTTTGAATATTTCGTCAAACATTTGCCGTTAATTTAATTTGGAAGTTTCATTTTAGTTTCTCTTTTTTTAAAGAAATTCGATGTAGATCGCAAATTAAAGAAAATACGTGGTACTTGCAAAATTAAATGCTTTATTCTTTCGTTATACAACATAAATAAAGGAAAATATATTAACAATCCGGCATTTGGTTTACACATGGATATTATTGAAAAATCGATGGTTTCTTAATTTTTCCAATAAAAAGTAAATCGTTATTATGCTCCAATATTACTATAAAGGGATGTTCCACTAGAAATACTTCGGCTGGAAGAGGAGCACTAACGAAGGCAGGACCAATTCCTAATAAGAAAGGAATTGAGAATAAAACTTTTATCGGTAAAATATATAAAACCGAAGTAACTGAAATTTTATTGTAGAATGATGATTGGGGCTTATAGGCCGTGGTCGATGTGAACGGTTAAGTCCAGACGTTTCGTCAGCAACTGCGGCTGATATCTTCAGTGGGTGTTGTTGTGACTTTGAATTTCGTCAGTCGCTGCCGAGACTTCGAGGTATAAACTTCGCACACATAGTCAACACAGCACCCAATGAAGATGTTAGCCGCAGTTGCCGACGAAACGTCTGGACGAAACCGTTCACATCGACCACGACCTATAAGCCCGAATCATCATTATACTATGAATTCCGAGCGTGAAAGCTTATGTATTTATATTGAAATTTTATTTTTCTAACAAAAATTATAATAAGAATATGTTATCAAAATAAAAAGAAGAGAAAGAGAATAGCGCTAAGCATTTTAATTATACATATAGACAACGTTTTTATATAAAGTTGTTTCAACAAAAAAAAAAAATATATAGCATAACAAGAGGAACATACGAGACACAAATAGAAGTCCCTACCATTGAAATGAAATATTATTTCTTAGCATGCAGTCTCTATGGATTATTATTGTGCATTTTCCAGTGTTTTATTTTGTTTTCTTTATTTCTCGCAATGTTCCTCTTTTTACATTTTTCATTTTGTATGTTTGCTCTAATACTTTGCATTGAATTATGCAATAGGCGATTAGGTACTATTGTTATGCATTTTTTTCAATTCAATAACACAGGTCAACGAAATCACGGACTTAAAAGGGAAAAAACGAAAGATCAGTCATTTACGACGCTGAGTTCGTCCTTGAGAAATACATTGAAAATGATTACCATATTTGGATATTTGTTTCAACCCGTCATAGTAGCGTCCTATTTTTCGAGGACACAATTATGGTGTGTTGAGAATCAGAAAATAAAGTAATCATTATCGATAGTGAACTCAAATCACTAGCATTGTTTAATTTGGAGAAATCCTAGTCTCAAAACCAAGCAAGCCAAATAAGATATATCAAAATCTGAATATGCTAGTGCAAGATCCTAATTCAGTGACAAAAAAATACCTAGGAAGTCTACTATCTTGGTTGTTTTGTCCTTTTATTTTACTTAGTAATGCTCACAAAAGAGACAAATGTTGAAGATTTTGGAATTTTGGAAGTTATATTTCTCAATTCACATGTTGCGGCAATTCTGAGACGTAATCGTAGGAAATGATATCTTTTGTCTTAACGTCCCGATCCATCTTGACTTGTGTAATTATTACTCTAAATTTAATTATATCAAGTATATTCACGTTAACCATTTTTTTGGATAACTGCTAAAAGGTTATTCTGATGCTAACTATTTATGTATAAATGTAAATGTAATAGTGACTTTATTTCTACAAAAGCTACAGAGTTAATAAGCCAAAGCAATCGGTAAAATAATAATGGATGAGTAATATTACAAAATTGTGTGTTTGTAATTCCAAAAATTAAAAAAACTAGGTGAGTGATAGAATTTATATTTATATAATTTTCAAAGTAATCTGATAAGAATAAATACAAATACAAGAAAAATTATAACATAAAGTTACTTTAAAAACATTAACGATATTAGTAGAATGATGGTTCGGGCTTGTAGGCCGTGGTCGATTTGAACGGTTTCGTCCAGACGTTTCGTCAGCAACTGCAGCGAATGCCGAGACTTCGAGGTATAATCTTCGCCCGCGTAGTCAACGCAGCACCCACTGAGGATGTCAGCCGCAGTTGCTGACGAAACGTCTGAACGAAACCGTTCAAATCGACCACGGCCTACAAGCCCGAACCATCATCATTCTACTATGAATTCCGGCCGTGAAAGCTTATGTTCTTATATTAGCGATATTTTTGTCACTTTGTCGAATTGAAAATGTTTTTAAGGAATTAATAGTCTCGACCTTTACTTGATGAAAATCCATAATCCAAGGAATAAAAACACCAAACAAGTAGATTTATTAAAACATCTAACATTTTTTTAAAATGGTGTAGAGGGTTCATAATAATTAGTTTATAGTTTTCGATTTTTAAAAAAATGTATTTAGATGATTTTATTAAGGATTTAATTTGTAATTGATATTTATCTGTAGGATTAGTAGTAAATACTCGCATGTCCGATAAAGCCAATCAATGTTTGGCGAAACATGTTACATGATTTAATAAAATTTGTGAAAATCAACTTGTTTGGTGCTTTTAAGGTTTGAGTAATAATAAAAAGTCTATTTATTAATTGAGAAAAAACTGAACTAGGTACTACGCAATTTTATTATAGGGTCTTGAACATATATGTAAATATATTACAAGTACCATGCGGTTCATTTGTATTGTACCCCTTCAATTATATGATTGCGAGTGACCAGACTATTAAACTAACCAAGTTTCGGGTACACGCATGTACTTTTTTGATCTTAACACAGTAATAAAGGGATGATCAGCAATGAATTCAATTTCCTCAATATTTTTTCCTAGTGTGTTATAAGCTAACACAAAAATTTAAATATTACATATATACGTACTAAAAAATTTAGAAGTGTGTAATTAAAACGTTGGAGTTGATTCCATGAAATTATCTTTGATAATAATTGCTATAACTGTATTTGCAAAATACAGTTGTATTTTTAGTCTCCTTACTTTTGGGATTTCTTAGTTTCCTTCTTCTTCGTTTTCTTATTAAAATTATTATTGTTTTGATAATAAATTAAAGAAAATAACTAGGTCGTTGCAATAGTAAATTCTTTATTTTTACGTTACATAATAAATGTAAAATAATTACATGTATTGCATAAATTATTGAATAATCGACGGATTATTAACATTTCCAATAAATAGTAAATCGTTTTTATGCTTCCATATGGCTATAAATGGATGATTAACCAGAAGTATTTTATCAGGAATAGAAGCACTTACTGCCAAAATGCGAAATTCTGATAGAAAAGAAATTGAAAAGTATTATTAAAGTAAAATACTCAGTCAGTATATAAATGTATTATCAAAGTTACAATACCGAAATGCACACAGGATTTTTCATTTAAAATTTTACACTATACTTGCATCTGACTTTTTAAGGAAGTTCTGGAGTTACACTGTTAAAAATATTAGTTTCGAACAAAAAATAGTAAATAACTAATTGTACTAGACAGATCTGTAAAATTTGGTTTGGTGAAGCTGTTACAAATTTGCAAAAATCAAATGAAAAATACTTTCTTAGAGTACGTGATTTTTGACGGTTTTAAAAAATAGTGATTTTTATTTTTCATTTCATTCTTAATATTTAGCTTCTTGTTTGTTTCATCGTTGCTAATTCGTAACAGCTTCACCAAACCAAATTTTGCAGATGTATCTCTTAAAATTAGTTATTTACTATTTTTTTGTGCCAAAAATAACGTATAACTCTCAAAACTGTACGAAAAGGTATGAAGTTAATAAAGGATAACTGTAATTTGTTCAAAAAAAAAGGATTTATGCACCTTGTCATCATAATATTTAACGATTTTCATATCAAAAAAGGGATCGTCGATAATGGAGAAATCGAAAGGTAAACATAAAATTAAACATTTTAACCTTAAATGAATTCGTGGTTAAGAGAAAATAAAACTTAACAAGAATGCTAAACGGGCTAATTCCGAAAATTCGACAATAAGTTTCGACCGAATGGTCTTTATGTCGAGTTTTCGATTTAAACATATAAATTTTTAAAATAATAATAAACAAATGAAATTGCAAATAAATATCTCAAACAATTCACAATGGAAGTAGGCAATGAGTTAGACCTCAACTTTTTAGACTTGAATATTAAAGTGATTAAGAATAAGTGTGAAATAGACATTTTTAGAAAACCAACTTGTTCAAAACAATCTTATTCTATTAAACTAGCAGCAATACATAGCCTTGTTGATAAATTACTAACTTATCCCTTAAATAAAGAAAATTATGATAAAGAATTGAATCTAATAAAACAAACTGCTCATAATAACGGGCATAAAATTAATTTGGTTGAGAGACTTATTAGAAATAAAAAACAAAAATTGTTGAATAAAGAATTTTATACAGTAAAAACAGAAATTGATAAAAATTATAAATTCATTAATTATGTCCCAAAATTGTCTAATAAAATTTGCAAATGGATTGAAAAAATTAGATATAAAAACAATTTCAGTTAACAAAATCAATAAAGGTAAAATGTTAATTAATAACAAACAAAAAAATAGTCATTTAAAAAAGAATGGTGTATATAAACTGTCATGTAAAAATTGTGATGCCTTTTACTTAGGGCAAACAGGAAGAAATTTGGAATGCAGAATGAAAACTGTTTGAGACATGTATTTGCGATTTCATTTGTGTATTATTATTTTATAAAATGTATCATAAAAAACCGAGCTTTGATTCTATTAATATTATATAAATTTTTATCTTCTCTTAGTTCGATATGTTTAATTACGAATGCACCGAAAAAAGTCTTCTCAATTGGTTATTTATTATTATGTGTATTATGTAAATATTAAAATATAAATATATCTGAAAGCACAGGTCCCCATTTCACCCATACATCTAAATACAATGCCATATACAAAACCTAAGTTCTTTTACAACAATAATTCTTTTACATACTTAAACTATTGAGATTATAGACTATTTTAGTCATGTGTCTAATGTATAGATTTAGGTTTTGATATGGACCCCATGAAAAGAACTGCTACTTCAGTGAGCAATAATATAATAAATGGATGATCTGCTATGAATAATTCTTTTTGATTTAACCATTTACAAATTCCGTCTACAACGCACCCTAAAAACAGTTTAAAATAAAACCAATGCATATAGTTATATTGTTTTGGTGATAACATTTAGCAATAGATACGCGTATATACTAGATTAATTATTAGAGATAATTTAATTGTTTTGTTTGTATTTTAAGGGTATATAAAGTCGATTTGCAGTATTAAATAGACTATTTATTTTCAAAATAATCGTGAAATCAGTTAACCGACTAAGAAAAACAACCCCATAATAGTTTGAATAAAAATTTATATTTGCCCAAAAACAAGTAAATACAAATTTGAAACAAAAATCATATTACACTTAATTATGATGCTTAATATACAATAGTTAAAATATAATGTTATTAATAATAGTAATTATGCTAACGGATTTTTGATTAATCCTATGAAAAGCAGATAATCTTTCTGTAGTATCGCCAAGACAAAAGGATGATCTACGTTGAAAAATCGAAACCGTGGCGCGCTATACATTTGAATTGACACTGCTAGAAGTGGAAAGGAAAAAACAAAAAATTATTGACGATTAAATTAAATAAAAAAACTTGGTGAAGATGACTTTTTAAAAAATACAATTGTAATATGTACTCAAAAATTCGTATAATTGTTAATGGCAAAACCCTCATTAAAAGAACATTGAGCACTATGCCCAAAGCCCTTATTTAAAGTGATTCGTTCCTTGAGGCCCCAATTACATTTTTAATTTGAATTATCAATTAATTCAAAAAGTAATTAGGTTCAAGGTCGTAAGGACTTCGAGCACATCACAAGGGCATTAAATACATCAGAAGACTTCAAGCACGTCTAAATTATTAAAGCCCTTTTGATGTTTTTACTATGAACTAGATTGTTTTTATTACTTAATTTTTACTTTTTAAGCAAGATACAACAATTATGTATTCCTATCTTCCTTTTAAAGATTAATGGCTCTGTTATATATAAATATGTCATTTAACAGTGTAATTACTTATAGGTTTATGGGAAAGGAATGAAAATCTTTAGTCTTTAAATGTATATTTCAAAAAAGGTGCAAAATGATAAGAAAATAAAAAAATGAAAAATTGCAAAAATTAAATTACACAAATTACAAAGCACTTCTGTAAAGTAGTTTATTTACTATCCCAACTACTTTTTCACGAAAGTACTTGACGTGAATATAAATATCTGTGGCATTAAAGTACTTACGCAGAGATGAAAAAACATTTTCCAATTTGAATGGTTTTGGTTATTTGTTAATGGTAATTAATCATGTAAAAATTGTTTTTGGTATGTTTGAAAGTTGAAAGGAATTTTGCCTGAATGTCCTGCCTTGGAAACAAATCTAATATAGTTAACATTTGAATTGAAATCTGGATTCCCATAAGAGAGTTTAAGATTTGACGTTTGATAATCCAGGCAAAATTCCTCTCAACTTTCGGAAATTTCAATAATAATTTTTATTCATACTTTACCATTAATAAATCTCTCATAAATGACTAAAATTCATTTAAATAGGAAAGTATTATAAGTGAATTGTGAGTTAACATATTTGAACGTGTATATTCCATTGCACATTTTACTGTTTCACTTAAGTTACTTTAAAACAATCAAAAACAACAAACTTCAGCTTTCATAATTTATATTTGTCAGCTTCGTATTTTAAGGCTTTCTCTAATGTTCTAGTTAAAAAATAAATTAAAAGACATTACCTACTATTCACATATATATATATACATATTTATATAAACAATATACATATATGCATATATATTTAGTTCCATTGCAAATACGTAATTTTATAATATCCTTTTTTTAAGCAGACGGCTTTACAATGCGTCCAATAAAAAGTGGATTAGTTTTGTAATTGATTGTTACAACAAACGGATGATCTATGCAAAACATTTGAACGGGTGATAAACC
Source organism: Agrilus biguttatus (assembly GCA_963921985.1). NCBI lineage: Eukaryota > Metazoa > Arthropoda > Insecta > Coleoptera > Buprestidae > Agrilus > Agrilus biguttatus. The sequence continues at coordinate 36,065,032 of OY998117.1, forward strand.
CACACTCATCCTTGCAACCATTATCCCTATAAATTATAAAAAAATGTACATATGTATGGCAAATAATTGAAACAGAACATGTAACACAAACAGACGCTTTTATTGGCGAAAAAGTATCAAGGAATGCAATGTTAAAAGATGCTTATTTATAAACGAACATAGGAATATTGTAAAACAGTGTAGCAAAGCAACTATAATTGTAACGATAACACAGTGATTACACTTTCAGTAGACGACTCTCTAATATACCTTTTTTTAATTTTAATTATTATTAAATTAATTAATATATAGGATGATCCGAAAATCTTACAGGAAAAGACACCAAATAATTTTAAGTATTTCATAACGACTAATAAGCACCTATAAAAATAAATATCACTCTGTAAATCATGTAATACTTTTAATTAATGGTAATTTTTAATAAATTGTGCGGGTGTGTTAGTTGAAATTGGGTCATATTTTTAGATCTTAAATTAATATTAGATAAAATAGAATTTTTATATTAATATTAATAAAAGTCGAAAGTATGTATGTCATGAAGACTTATATATTTCATAAATTGACAAAAAATTATAAATCATTTAATATACGAGTGAAGTCTTGTATTGTATTGTATTGTACATTAGTTTATGCAGATGGATGAGTGATACGTCCGATAAAAAGTAGGCTGTTCCTGTGTTTTACAACTACAATAAAGGGGTGATTAACGACGAATCGAATTTCAAAGGAAACGCTTAACAGCACAAAACCTATTTCTGCAAAAAAAGGGAAAACGGTAACAACATCAACGTTACAAATAATGCATCCAAACAAAATAATGATTAAAATAAGAAGCTTGATTATCTGTCACCTTTTTATTGAAAACTGCACGCATGCAAGAACCGGCAATAGAAACCATAAATAAGGGTAATTTCATGCCAAACCAACCCTTACTTATTCGATTTTAGCGCTAGTTTTATTATGGCAACAGTCATCTAATTTTTTATATATTTTTTAACTTTTTAAAAATTAGTTACCCTTTCCACTTTTATTAAGCACTGAAAATTGAAAATCGCATATAAGTTTAATTAACAGATAAAACAACCAATTATTATACGGATGGTCTTCCAACACGTCCAATGAAAAGGATGTTGTTTTTATGTACCACTGCTACGATAAACGGGTGGTCGACAACGAAGGAAATGATGTGGGTTGGTAATACAGCCGTCACACGATTTATAATCAATCCTACAAACGAAGAGATAGGAGACTACATATTAATCTCCATAAAATTTTCAACCCCTTTAAAAAACCGAAAGCAGATCCGAACTACAACTTACTGTTAGTACGATACGTTTGGAATGTTAAAACATTTTGTTGCAAATTATAAGCAAAGAGCAAATTGATTTTACATTAGCTGCTTTTCTTCGGTTATTTGTATTATATACAAAGATATAAATAATAAATTTATTAAGAGAGGAGGGTATATGTCTCAACCACCATGATAAATTATTAGAGTCTGTTATTTTATCAATTCATATTGCTGTGTTTAGATTTGTCGATAAGCTACTGTGGTAAGGTGCTCACATATACGTTGAGAGGAGTTGATATTTTTATAACTCTTTTCCATTCAACTCTATATTTGATTAATTTTATGGAATAGTGTTTTTTGTAATTAAGGAATTAAAAAAACAGGTCGTCAATGCGATCAATAAGGATATCAGTAAAATAATTTCAATAATTCCTAATATAATATGTAATAAAATAGTAAAATATTTTCGTTATTGTTTTGTTAAAAATAATTTGATTACGCATTTTAAGGGTTTTGAAATATTCCCACTTAACATATTTATGTAATTAAATTCACCCTAAATTGACTATTTACCATTTACCTATTTAATCAAGCATTTTTTTCTTACATATTAAATAATTAGGAAGGTTCGAGAGTTACACTGCTAAAAAAATTAGTTTTCCACAAAATTACTAAATAACTTAATACGAGACACATCTGTAAAATTTTATCCGGCGAAACTGTTAAACATGAAACAAAATATACGCTAAATATTAAAAATCAGATGAAAACTAAAAAGATTTAATCATTTTTTCAAACTACCAAAAATTACGCACTGATAAAAAAGCTATTTTTTCTTTATTTTTCATCTGATTTCTATATTTCAACGTATATTTTGATTTATTGCATATTTTAACAGAAATGTCTCGTACAATTAGTTTTTTACCTTCTTCTGTGCAAACCTTCTTTTTTTAATAGTATGAATCGCAAACCTCCTTAAGCAACAAGAAATTGATCAGTATAAATATTTTTTAAATAATTAAGTTTCATTTACCTTTCACTTTGACAATTGATACGTGGATGATTTTCTGATTTTTCCAGTAAAGAGAATACTAATTAAATGTTATAAAAATCGTAAATGGATAATCAGCAATAAGTTTTGCTGAGAAATAAAGGTATAATTACGAAGAATAATATGTATATATATCATTTTTTCTTTTCCACAAAATTGAATAAACAAAGCAAGCCAATAATTGATGCGAATCATCATTTTGTTTAATATAATATAATAATTGTAATTATTATTAGAAAAACATAAGAAAAAATATATCAGTTTATGACGATTCCATTTGCTACCACCCTGACTGTTGATTTTAATTAATTTCGAAGGATAAATGAATTAAAACATTCAAGAAACTCGTTCACAAAAAGTGATTCCATAACTTCTTTTCATGTTTGTTTATAGTTGGATAAATATCTCCACCGAAGGAAAATCAATCCTAGATCACGGCCCTCTTCAGATTATACACCTAACTTTTTTGCAGCATACTTCTTTACAAGTGACATAATCTAGTGCATTTATTTTTAAAATAAAATCTTAGGTAGTTTTCCCATACTCTTCAAAATATCCATAATGCTAAGCTAATTATATCCTAAATACTTTGGTCACCAGTTATTTACTGGAAATGCGTTTAAAATTTCGAATAGTTTTGAAAGTTAGTGTAAAATTGTATAACGAGCCAGACCAGTAGATAATTACTTTATTATTTCTTTAAAGAATTATTTAAAAATTAACAACTTATTAGTTTCAAAGCAAATCACAATACTACATACTTATTTATTATTTTTTACTAACAATCTATTTGGTAAGTAAACAAAATTATTTGGTGTACATAAACAAATTGTGTATAATTAAAGCTAACACTTATTTGTGTATAAATAATAAATTAAATAGTTTGTACATTTCATTAATACATAAAAGTACAAATATATAAGCAATAGTAGAAGTAAAAAAAATATATATTTTCTTACAAACAATACTGAAATATTGGTAAAATTTAACGATTTAAGATAAGAAAATTAAGAAAAACTGCAAGGCTAAATATTCAACTAACATGTGCAAAAATTTGTGCTATAAAAATTGTCTCCAGAAATTACGGTAAGGGTTTTGAAAGTCTTCCTTCGAAAAGACGTGTAAACGATAGGTCTTGTCTCTTTCGCAGGAAGAAAATAAACGGATGGTCTGCGATAAATCGCATTGTTTCTTGTGGCATTGGCATGCTCCTTAGCATCATAACAGCAGCTGAACAAAGACAAATTACGTGACAGGTTTTCTATTTTTTTGTATTTTATTATTGTAAAGATAATATACAGGTACGTGCTATTAAATGCCATTACAGACGTACACAACAATTTTTTCAGCGATATGCAACAAATAAATTTCACTCTGCACTTAACACAGTTAACATTAAGTCGGAAAACATAAAATATTTAATAATTATTTAGTGTAGTGTCTACTGCACGTGAAGTAGCAGGAAAACCTTCCTACCATTTAATGGGTACTATGAATCAAATATCTATCGTAAAAAATAAGGAATGTCACAAGCACAAAATAAAAGTAAAAGATGAATATTTCGGATACTTTTGCCTACTCATTAAATGTAGACATTCAATATTCAAGGTTGTAGTAAAACTTATTATTTACTATATTTATATTTATAAACCAATAATTTTAGAGTTCTTCATGTAATTTTTCATTTGGTGGTTTTGAGAATCGTCCTTGAAAAATGTTTACATTTTTATAAATATTATAAAAAAGAAAAGGTGAATTTGCGTAGAAGAATTCTTCTAATCGAGCTGCACGCCTTTGCCTTAGTAAACCTGTTACGAAATCACAACCGTCAAAATAACACAGAAGACAACACAATTACTTATTACAGAAAATAAACAATTGCTAAACAATACTATACACATAAAAAACCATGACTTTCACAGCCGGCATATTATCTGAAGGGGTCCATATTCGGACTTGACTGTGGTCTAAGATTGTTTCTGCTCCTTCAGTAAGGGCACCTATGGAATCGTTTATGGATAAATCACTCCATTGGTGTCCTAACCGAAGAAGGAGAAACAATCCTAGCTTATTTATGGACATCAATCGAGCCTCGTTCAGATTATATACGTAACTTTTTTTACAATATTTGTTTTAAAAATTTTTGTAACAATCAAAATATAATCGTCATAAAACTATAACTTTTATAAAATTTATTATAATACATACTCCATTTTTGGCGTTAGAGGACTAGGTAATAAATTTGACGAATATAGTACAAATTAAGATATGAATTTATTTTCGAAGTATAGGTTGTAGCAGTAGTCAAAATGTAGCTGAATCATTATTTAGTGGTAGAAAAATAGAAAAGAAAAACCTTTCGACGCATACCTCATATTCATGATGTTCTTCAAATTCATAACATATTAAAATGTATAATCTCAATACAATTCCAATGAATAGATTAGAAAAATAAGTATTCAGGTCGATTAGTCAACTACTGAAAAAGTGCATTTTATTATTATAAAAAATAAATAATTTATGTAAGAAGCTGATTTTGAATACACCTACAGCCTATTTCTTGGAAGGTGTAATTTCATCTTTGGTAAAGGAAAGAGAATAAAAAATAACCTTGTTAAAATTAAAAAAATGTCAAAAAGCATATATAAAATTCGTATAATATTCGAGTACTTATTACTTCGTTTTTTATTGTTAGCTATCTTTTGATGTTGCAACACTTAATACATGTTATTATTACATGGTTTTATAAAATGAACTACTCATTATTTATTTATTCTTATTGTAAGTAAGTGCTCATTTGTATTTAATTTTGTAATACGTAAAATTCGTACGAAATTAATTAACTATTACGATTAAAATTAATAAAATTATAAAAATCATTCACAGCACACCAGATTTAATATTTTTGCTAAATATTTCCAATTTTGAAGCATACATCAGTTTATAGCTGTCACGTTTCGCATATTTATTGGTTGTTTTAATGTTTTATTGCCAAGTGAACCAAAAATAAGTTAATAAAATAATTATGAATCACATTAAGATTATCAAAGCATTTCAACACCTTTTAATGTTATCACCAAAACTAGAGTTAAAAGGAAAGCTTTCCCCAAAACCTTTAAAAGCCATAACAGCAATCCAGATATATTGTCCATAAAATGAAATAAGCATCTTGGTATTATTAGAAAATATATCAATGGCAAGCGTTAGTTAAAAGAAAGTTTTTTTTTTTTTTAATTAGGGTAATAATTTCATTTAATGAGAAATATATCTAAAGATAAGTATAAACCAATAAAAGACCCATAGACTATATGAGCACTTACCAGTAGCAGCAGCAGCTTCACTTCCTTCTTCATTAACTTCAATAAATGCCTTTTGAATGGCATCACTGACCTGCAAAGCTGCAGGGTCATCCAAAAGATCTTCAAAATTTGCATTATTAGAAAAGATGATTTCCAGACCCAACTGTAAAAATAAAAAAACACAATATAATTTTTTTTATAACATACTTAAATTAATTAGTGTGTATGCATGCTTTGCATGTATTTTTGTAACTGGATTTTATTTAATTAAATATATATTTACATATTAAAAGTCTAAATGATATAGTAGTTATTATATCAAAGAATCAATATTTAACTTACATCAGTCAAAACTTGCTTAAGGTCGACAGTGGATTCAATCTTGAATTTAGGAAGGCCAACATTAACTTTAATGCTTCTTAAATTATTACTCAGTGTGGTCAAATCTTTGGTCACAATTTTCTTCTGAAGTTCATTAATTCCATCTATTTTGTTTGGTAAAATAACCAACATAGTAACATCATGATTAGTGTAAGGCAACTCTAAAATTTTTGCATCAAGGTCCTTGTCTTCCCCATAACGGAAATTATCTTCAATGTGCATCATATCAACATTAACAGTTTCTGAACTTGACACATGGAATGGTTGCTTTACAGTGGCATGTTTCTTGAATTGCTTTGCCCAGTTGCCTTTGAAGTATATGGCATTAACTAGTATCATTGCAGTCAAGGGATTAATCATATCTTTGTTAATAAGATCTTTAATTCTATTATTGGTTTTTTGTTCAACCCATTGATTTATCAATTTTGCCGAAGCTTCTGGTTCATTAAAATTAGCTGGCTCTGCCTCAGCATAAAAATTATTAGCTGCTAATGTTTGAAAACTATTTTTCAATTTTAGCCCTTGTTTTACCCATATTTTATTGGCAATGTGAAGAGTTACATTGTCGACATTGTTCAATGCAGACATCACATCTTTATAACCATCAGCAGTAGCCTTTGCTTCAGGAACACTTAATACTTCTGCTAATGTTTTCTGTGTGTTTTCCTTAGCTCCCTGATATAGTAGTGAAAGGATTGTATGCACACTGATTGGAGAGAAAAAGACATTCTCATTGTTGTTCTTTACAATTTGTTCGAAAAGTTTATTGGCGAATTGGGAATTTCCACTGGTCACTTGGGCTGATTGAGGCATAGTTTCGTGAATAAAAAATGACGACAGGAACAGGAAGAAAAAGGCTGCAATAAAAATGCAAAATTAGTCAAATTGTTATTGGCTATAATCATTTAATTATCAAAAGCACCTAATGCTGCAACAAGAATGATTTTTTGTCTATTAAAAATATAGATACCCGATTTTCTTTCTCAATTTGTTGTATTTATAACAATTGTAAGAAATTAATACAACTGTATTAGCAAAATAGAATTGTATTACCTTTTACAACGTTGCAGAAACGTCTGTCTAAAACGTCTAAAATCGTGTTAAATAACATGTAGGCAAACTTTATCGTTTAGCAATGACTCACATATTTACATAAACAGAAAGCTTCCAGGAATGTTTTTTTACAATTATTCAAAATCGCTGTTTAATGACCATCACGAATTTCATTCAAGGTTATGTTGTTCCATACATCAACTCGTAATAGATGCGCGTTATCACGCTGAAAGCGCCAATATATAGTGCGAAATACGAAATACAAAAATTAAAAAAATAAACGTCTCAAATAACTTTGAGTTGTTTCAGTTTTTCCCATACAAAAAATTAAAAATGAAAAATTGAAAACCGAAACTAAAAATAATCAATTGATCAATAAATAATTAAAAATTAATAAATCAATGACATGTTAGGTTGTACTAGTTGGATACATATACAAATAGAATCTAATCATGACTCAAAAACACTACACTGTTATCGAAAATGTACTTAAATAATTAAAAGAAGGACACTGGTGGGTTGACGATTTATATTATGAAATTCGATTTGATAACGTATTGTTAATTACTTATCAAGTGGAATTTAAGTTATGTATGTATCTAATTTAACTATAAGTTGAATGTGTAATTAACGTATACTAGTTGCAACCGTTTAATGACTCGAGTCGACACCAACATTTTCAATTAAACTTAAGTACATAAATGTTTATCTTTCATGTGAAATATGTCATAACACACGAGAATGAGTTATACCTATTTTTCTTAAAAATCGAAAACAAATTTGTATGTAACTTTTCTGTCATTAAGACAAATAAAAAAAGATCAACAAATTAAATGGTCAATACCTATTTAAATATATGTGGTGTGTATGTTCTTTATCAATATATAAGTTATCTTTGGCCAGTATTTTCTTACCAATATGGTCAGTATAAAATACATACGCTGGAATAGATTCAGCTCATATGTTGAATTTTAATAGTGGGATAAAGTTTGAAGGAACGGGTTGGGGAGGGGGCAATTTGGTGTATCAAAAAACAAAATTTCAATATACCTACTTATAAAAATTAAAAAAAAAAATAACTTAATGTTTAAAAAAGGCGTACACAAATATTTAAATATGTACAATTTTTCATGCAAACTGCTTCTCGCTTCATATTTCGTGAAATGAATTCACCTATCAACATTTCAGATCAATTCCGTCAACAGAACATACAACATTGCAAAATTATTTTTAATCTTGTTTAGCTCATATCGTTAATCAAACGTAACTTTAACACGTTTTAGTGTTGCAAAATTTCATGCATTAGTGCATGAAGTATTTAGATTTTTTTTATTTATTTGTCCTCTCTTTTAATTAAAGGTTATTTAGAAGACGGTCTTCAGAAAAATCAGCCTTGAAAAATTCGACTAATGACTTCAAATTTTCTATTGCACCTAACAATCGATATTAAGATTTTCGATTCGATGGAAAAATTCGATTATGGCATTTAAAAACGGACTATCGGACGAAAATAAAGCACCTGTTAAAAAAAAGATCTCATGGGTAACTTCGCAGATCTTTTAAATATTCGACCAAATGTATTTTCCTTCCTTTGGTACCGTATTTAAAATAAATAATCCCAGGACTGTTCAAAGATTAGTTGAGATGAAGCTCCACACCAGACATCCAGCAAGAAACCTTTAGTTTCTGAGAGAATTATCGCGCCAGTCTTCAATTTTCACAACGACATTTAAATTGAATAGTTCAAGAGTGGAAAAATGTATTTAGCTATCAAACTCGTTACAATTTTTTTCACTTGGAAGGGACGAGGCGTCCGGTTGATACGAGATTTCACCCAAAGCATGTTACACCAACAATAAACCATAAACACGGTGTAGATTAAGTCCATTACACTTTACAGACGGAACAATGAATTGGTATACAGGAACATACTCGAAAACGTTATGTTGCCTTACACACAATAATCCGAGACACTCATCTTGCCTTGTTCAGGAGCGGCTTAATGAGATCAGAATCCAGGTTATGCCGTGGCCGACACAATCACCGAGCCCTAACCCTTTAGGAAGAGGTTGAACATCGAATCTAGATCACAATATTGCTAAGCAAATAATCTTTGATTGATAAAATTAACGAGGTTCGGACCAATTATTAAGGGCTAAACTATAATCTTATCAATAACGCACCGATGTCAAAAGGTTATATCCAATAACGATATCCTATTAATTATTAGGTTAATATCTTTTATAAAGCTGTACTCTTCAGTCATATTTGTTTTTTTTCTGATGTTAAGTCAAATTAAAGAAATATTTTTGTAAATGTTGTTTTACTTTTGTCCCATATGATTTTACTCCCATTCATTAAATAGAATATTTAATAATGTTGATCGAATCAGCGGTGGGATGATTGTAAAACATTTTTTAATATTATCAAAACTATAGAAACACAAAATTAGTGTTATACATTTTTTACTAGAAACTCTAACAATTGTTTCGACAGTACAAGCTTGTACTTCATAATTTTAAGTTAGTTGTAATAATACTCTCTGAAGATGACTGTCGAAACAATCATTAGAGTTCTAATAAAAAGTGTATAACATTAACTTATATTCAACTGTACGTGTTAACATTAATTATTTTAAAATTATGCTTTTTTACTTAATTTAATATGTGTACAATAAGTATACTTTTGCACTGATTTTGCTTATGTGTGATTTCTCCAGATATACGGGCACTAAAATCATGGTTCAACATCATCGTCATCACTTATTTGTGGAACTATCCGAATTGTTAGAAGTTTACTTAATTGTAAGGGAAAATTATTGCGATAACTCTCAGCGAATCCCACAATATTGATGAAATTCGCAACTATCTATTACAATTATTTATGATTGTATTTTTTTCCTCTCACATTAATTGAATTTGCACATAGCTATTCTCTTTAAGTAAGTAATTGTATATTAGAAAAAAAAAATAAAAAATACATTCCTTGGCAGATTTTAAGGTTTATGATTGCTCATTTAACGAATTTTCACATACCTACTAGGTACTCAAAATTTTACGATTTTAGTTTTTTTTTACAATAGGTATTCGATATAAAATTTGAACTCTCCTCTAGTAACGCATATTATTGTTTAAATTATTAGTACAATTTCAGTGAAGCCTTATTATTATATTACTTTTATACAATATGTATAAATCTATAAATGTTTTACAACTAATAATAAAACAAACCGTAATATATAATGGAATTAGGTTAAAAAAGAAAAATAAAAATAGGTAAAAGGAACATTAAAATCTCAAAATTCCACATGAAACGTTTAGAAACGTAAAACGCGTTTCGAGAGTATCTAACTGAAGATGACATCTTGGATGCCTAAGCGCGTTTTAGGTTTCTAAACGTTTTAGTGGATTTTTGCTGTTTTATTGAGATTACGAAAAATACTAAGCCAGATTGAGGCGAAATGTTTATTCTTTTTATCATTGGCCACTCTGGACAAGTGCCCAGGTCACCACGATCGATAGGACCCCCCAATTCCTGCCAAATTATCACTATTTTAATAAAATAATTCCGTCATAAAGTGCACAGGGCCTCCGATAGGTTAGGTTACAGGGCTCTGATTGCAGGGTTTTATCAAGGTAGGTTTTATGGTCTGTACATTATACATTTCACAGACCATACTAAGGATGAAACGTCGGTTGTGGTTTTGCAATGATAAAGCAATTTTTTCATCCAAATTTGGATTGTTTTTTCGAATTCATAAAACAAGGAGAAGAAATGAAAAATATTTATTTGGTTTAGTTTCACAAAAATCAATTTTATTTTCTCGTAAAATATTTAATATTAAAGAATACCTAATTAAATATACTTTCTATTGGTAGGTACCTAATTAGCAATTACATAAAATAACTAGTTTGCGAATCAGGACAATATGACGTCATCAGATACATAGGTGTTTATTAGCGCTTGAAATACTCGAAAAACTATTTCACAAATACTCAGTTGTTTAAGTAGATTAAAACAGATGAAGATTCTTATTTATATTAGCAATGTCAATGCATAATAAGATACATTATTTTCGAAAATGAAGTTAAATTTTACGTTTGTATACTTCAATCAACGCTATAAAATAATCATTAAGTATTGGCCATGAGTTCATGTAATTAAGCATTGTTTAACTGAAGAAATTTACGTAATTATCCATACATGTTCTCAAGTACAAGACACACACATACGTATAGGTGTATATTAATTATTATAAATAAACTTTAAAAGCAGATGCTTAACATACTGCCTGTGACTATGAGAATACATTTAATTATTTTGCCTCGCTCGCTATGTGTTTCCAAGGAAAACGTGAAGATATTTTTACAGACGACAAATATTATTCTTGTATTAATATTGATCTTTTCATGTGTATAAAATAAAATCTACACGACTGAAACACTAAAAGTTCAATACTAATACACTGACTGCTAAGCGTCGTGGAAGTCTAAAATCATTAATTAGATATTTTTCTTGTTATTAATATTTGTTATGTACATAATATGTACAACGTTATTCATTTTTTGCTATTTAACTTTCTAATTTGCAGATCTAATTGTAAATAATTAAAAAAGGGGCGTGAATTTAGTTCTCATTATGCGGGGGTCCATATTAAATTTGACTTTTAAAAATAGAGGACAAAGATGTTTTTGACCTCAATATACTCCAATATGTCTATCTCATACATAAAAATTTAAAAAAGAATTTTTAAAACCCCTAATATTCTCACACGATGAGAAGTATTTAGTTTTTTAATTAATAGGTGTTGTCATGAATTTGATATTAAACGGTCTTATAAAAATACAATTAGTTTGAGTTCCACCATTTACTTATATGATAAGCAGTAGTTAAAACCCAGATAAATTAGGAGAAAATGTGATAAACTTATTTTTTAATAATACAGTAAAATCAATTTTATGTAATAATTCGGTTAGGAACACAAACTCATTTTAATCTTTTTAACTAACTTATAAAGCATTTAAGATTTGTTTACTAATGTAATGTTAAATATTTTACTGGAAAACGAAAATATGTTAAGGTTATCGAGTTTAAAGAAAGAAAACAAGCACAGAGTGAGTGAGATTATATAAGACAGATTTTAATAAAATTATTCTCTCCAAGCCTGAACCTGTTATATTTTGTTATTAAAATTTCAACTATATATTTTTGTTGCGATAAAAACAATTTCCCTTGAATGAAGTGCTATAATAATAAATTCATCTACTCTAAATATAGGTTCAACATAAAAGAAACAGATAATTAAAAGAATATTAAATCCGTTACAATAAAATATCCATTGACTTTTTCAAATCATATAATAATTTACAGACAAAATAAATAATAAATGAAATATGCCTAAAAACTAGATAAATTTAAAAATAGGATGCATAGTAGAGACGATGTAACAATATAACATCAATTTTTTTTATTGAACTTTCAAAATATCTTAGCAAAATTGCGGATATAGGTAATCATTTCACAACTTTTAAAACATGGGAATCCCCTCATTCATGAACATAAAGAAAACTGGTGAAGACGTAAAAAATCAATATTTTGTAAAAAAAATCGTGTTATAAGTAATTGTTGGTCGCAACTTACCCTTAAGCATATTAGGCGACATATTATCAAAAACAATTCCAAAGTGTAAAATACGAAACGATCAGTAGCACTTCTCAACCCGTACGCGTACCGACGACTGACTTCCGATGACACAAACGAACTTGTTTTGTATGGCAATTTGTGGAAAATCCAAAATATCAACCTACGGCAAGTATATTATGCGTTATTCCAATAGTTCACCTTTAGCTGAGATTCTATCCCATACAAACGAATATTAAATGCCACTCGCGACAAAATAAAGTCTCACATTTATTGGTCTATAAGTTCGTATATTTATTATTTTTTTCATTCGGTTTTATCAGCAAATTTTCAATCAATTGAATAGGCTAAAATCCCACAACTCTATTATAACATGATTAATTTTTCAACGTTACGATGTTATATGAGTAGTAAACGTGTAGGTATGATAATTGATAATTATAATTTCATTTACAAATAGATACCTAGTTTCTAATTTAATGAAAAATAAAAATTTTGCACATTTGAATTATGCTGAAAGGTATGTTTTTGTAGACAGCACATATGTCGATAAATTTTCAGAGTAGTTATTGAAATTTTAAATTAATAAAACACAATTTCCACTATAATTTTATTTATCTCTACAGTTGTTTCGCCCTACTAAGGCATCTTCGGGAGATTGTAGAGACAAATAAAATTATAGTGGAAATTGTGTTTTATTAATTTAAAATTTCAACATGTATTTAAATTTCCATAAAGTAGAGACTGATACAATTGATTATTTAGAGTGGTTGTTCATTAAAACTGCATTATGAAAAATTTTATATCAGTATTACAATTTTTAGGGATCTGTATATAAATTAAGAAAACGAAAATTTATTTAATTTTGATGTCCGATCTTTCGATTCACTAATTGTCAAAACTAAAAAAAATCCGAAAATCATTAATTTCAAATTCTATGTAAAATATTACTTCACAAACGTAATTTCTTTGACATTGATAATACGGAATGTGATGTTATCCTTTTTTTCTTCAGTCGTCACATGCAAATTTGGATCAGTAGGCCAGTAGAGCTAGACATTAAAAATAGGTATCTAGGGGCGCAGAGGTTCGAACCATCCCAAAATTTCACAAATAATAGCAAATTTATGCTTTGCTTTCTCAGAACGTCTTTTTGAATACATTTCTATTATTGAATGTAAATTTTTTATTGTCAGGAAGCTTATTAATCTTCAACTGTATATTTATTTACCAAAAACATTTTGAACGTGCCGCTGTCTTCAGAGATACCTTTCCATTCCATCCAAAGAAAGTTTTTCCTTCTCTGAGGGATAGTTTCATGTTAAATTCACGTTTTATCAATCCTTAAGGGATTGAAGTCTGAAATTTGCTTGTAATATTAAAAAGGAGGCCTAATTTGAAGTAATCATATATGAATAAACATAGAATTTTGAAGATTAATTTCAATCCACGATTGGTCGTTATTACCAATTTATATTACATTATATTTGTAACAATTTAATCCTAACCAATCACCACAGTTACGAGACATGGCTTTCGATTTTTCACAAAAATGCAAACGCTAGATGAATATCTCGAAAACAATTGGACGTACACAACTATGATTAGGCTTAAATTGTTGCACGTTTAATGTACATTAACAATGGCAATAACAACTAATATAGAAAAATGCACAGTTTATGAGTTTGAAGGCAACAACTGAAAGAAACTGCAAATTCTTATTCTACTGGTCTATAAATTTAATAGATAGCTGGTCTGGTAATGGAAGCTCTTCACTGGCTTAATTTTTGTGAACGAAGAAAATAAGATAACTAAGTACATTTCCTTTAAAAATTGTTTGTATTGGTATTTTAGTTTATATTAAAAAAGTTTCAATCGACAGTATTTCTTTTACTTACATCGACACTATACACACTTCTATTATATTAAATATGGAAACTGAAACTACTAAAGCAATTAATTTTCTTTTTAATTTATACCTTAAGCCAACATACACTTATAAAATATTACGTGTGGTTTCATCCAATCAGCTATAAATTGGCTTCCTTCCATTACATACTAATCTCCCTTTAAAAAAAAAATTATGATAAAGGATACGGAGAATGTTATGGATTACTCAAAATAACGGACATTCCACATAACCGTAATATTTTATCTTCTACATAAAGAAAGTCAAAAGTAAAAGATTTAGCTTAATTTGCCATTGAATATCCCATTAAATATAAATAATTATTGTTCCCTAACTTAAATGGTCCAAAGATCTCAAAAAAAATGCAACAACAGTTTTTTGAAACATTGTTTTATAAATATAAATATAAATATGGAATCAACAGAAACAACTACTCCGAGGGCTAATACCCCTACCGGCATTGAATTACACTGTTGATTCCGATGGACTCCTAGACGAAAATATAACATATTCAAAAAAGAAGGAGTTAAAATACTTATTCGTCTGAATATTAAGATCAAAGATCTCACATTTGGAACGCATCCTACCAAGTAGGCACAACGAACCAAAAACCATATCCCATCGAAATCAACAGTGTAATTCAATGCCGGTAGGGGTATTAGCCCTCGGAGTAGTTGTTTCTGTTGATTCCATATTTATATTTATATTTATATTTATATTTATATTTATATTTATATTTATATTTATATTTATATTTATATTTATATTTATATTTATATTTATATTTATATTTATATTTATATTTATATTTATATTTATATTTATATTTATATTTATATTTATATTTATATTTATATTTATATTTATATTTATATTTATATTTATATTTATATTTATATTTATATTTATATTTATATTTATATTTATATTTATATTTATATTTATATTTATATTTATATTTATATTTATATTTATATTTATATTTATATTTATATTTATATTTATATTTATATTTATATTTATATTTATATTTATATTTATATTTATATTTATAATATTGTTTTATAAACATAAGAGTTTCGACAAGCATCGCCTATAACCATTATATAGAAAAATATCGGTGAATTAAGAATTTTTTTAAATGAATGTGGATGTGAAGTAGAGAGCCATCTGAAGATTTTCCGAGTTAATATGGATATAGAAATAAAATAAAATTCGAGGTTCAATTTTCCACTGATTTATTTAACAACTTAATAATATAATTTATAATAATTACTTATTATGTCTTCTGAAGATGCCTATGTTGGGTGAAACGATTGTTAAGTTGTTAAAATGGAAAATTGAACCTCGAATTTTATTTTAGTTTTGTTTGAATCATGATTTTCAATAATGTAATGGCTGAATCAATTAATTTTATGCATATACGATATAATATACGTATAACAAAATTTATGATTCAATGCATAATAAAATAAGAGTAAATTTTGGGAATCTAGATTTAAGTATTTTTGCAATTAATTGGAATGGATTTTCTTCAAAACGTTTGAAAATAATTTAACTGAAACTATTCAAAATTTTATTAAACATAAATTAAGATATTTTGCTACATTCATTATCGATATCTATTAATAAATGAGAAGGTTGTATAATTTTCCACTGATTATTGGATAAGCGTAAAAAGATAATATGTGATATGATGTGCAAAAAAATCATTTCTCGTGATAAACATTTCTTTTTACATTACGCAAACACAGTTCTGATAAATATAAATATGGAATCAACAAAAACAACTACTCCGATGGCTAATACCCCTACCGGCATTGAATTATACTGTTGATGCCGATGGATTCTTAGACGAAGATATAACATATTCAAAAAAGAAAGGCATTAAAATCCTTTTTCACATTTCGAAATATGCGATCCGTGATCCTTAAAATTTGGACGAAAAAGGATTTTAATGCCTTTCCTTTTTTGAATATATTTCTGATAAATTTACTATTATTAATTACCATGAAAGGGTAATAGTTTTGTTCTATTTTACTTATTAACTATATTCCTTAATTAAATAGAGTGTTTATATCTCGACGACAGCTTAATTGTATTGTAAATCTCATTATATTTTTAACTCTTAAACAAATTACAGAATTTAATTCAAACATTAACTAGATTCTCAAAATTTCATTAACTTTACATAATAACTAATAAAATACACCTTTTTTGGGGACTATTTGTAAAAGGCTTTTGTAATCAAATGTTCCAAAAAAAATATTTTAAAACCCATCACGAAAACATTATTTTCCAATAAAATTCAGGAAACATCAAAATATTTTCAGTTTCCATTTGAAATTATGATATCTCCGATAAAACAATTATTTAGTCTAAACTGTTTAAAAAAGTTATTAAGAAAGAACGGAATTTGTTTTTTTATTAATTTGACAAGCTAATTTAATGAGAATATGTAAATAAAATACTTGTTGACAATATATTCTGCAACAAGTTAATTATTGTAAGAAACAAATCATTATAAATTGAGATATTATTTGGAATTTGTTTGTCAGTATATCCTAAGAAATCTAAATAACAAATTTCCCCACATCGGGCATTGGGAACTTCTTGTTCTGCACGACGCGACGTGTAAATCAAGAATTTGTTTATTAAATTTTCAATACTCTAAATATTATGAAATAAACATTATAATACAACAAAATACATGAAGATAACTTGTCTAATCATAATAATGTTTGTCTTCAAGGACATTTGAGATAAGTACAAATAAAACGTAGCATTTCTTCTAACTTTTGGATTTTGTATTGATTATATATGTTACAGGCCAAACCCGATTTCAGGACTAGTTTTGCCTAGGCTACACTAGTTCTTCCTATGCGCGATATAGCCTAGTCCAAACTTATTTGTCCTAAGCCCGATGGGATAAACCAGTTTAGGCTAGTCCAAATTTATTTGTCCTGATATAAATACGCACACTCTAGAATAAACTGGTGTACTTTAGTGTAAACATTATACTATATCTAGATAAAGTGAATAAAATACTCCGTAATTGGAAAAATAATCATTTTTATTAAAACCATAATGATTCGTCGCTAAAAGTTATGGATAATTGGTAATACAAACAACCATACTATAACAAATAATAAGTGTTTTTTTAATAGAAGCAATAATCATATCTAAGTTATTAAAATTGTTATTTATTTTTACATGGAGTGCTTTGGTTGCACTTACAAATGCAGAGTATCATTGCCTATTGCCTTCTTGCACTGGCATCTGTTTGTGGAACAGTTTTGTTTGAAGCTGCATCTCACAAAACCTATCTCTAATAACCTAACCTATTTATATCAGGACAAATAAGTTTGGCTATACTAGTTAATCCTATCGCGCATAGAAAGAACTAGTTTAGCCTAGGCAAAACTAGTTCGTCCTGAAATCGGGTTTGGCCGGTAACATATATATATATATAAGAAATACATACACACATAAAATATCTTATTCGGAGAATAATCACGTATTGGAAAAATGGCTCGAGAAATACCCATGACTTAAATAAACATAATTAAGAAGACGTTATACTGTTTGTATATGTTTGAGATTGAGAGAACAGCTTAATTATTTGCTAATACATTATAGAGTGAGTATGTGTTAATGTACAGATGAACTTTATTACCTGGAAACACAAATCTTCCTAACAACTGACATTTCACTGTTAATAATAATAGACGAATGTTTTTGTAAACCTAAGTACATTATTAACAAATTTATATCGCATTGCAACATTTTTTCCGAAACCTTGAACGTAATTGTTTACTTCCATCTCAAAAAGAGGAAAAAAGTAAATTGATGCTTCTACTGTGGCATTTGAAATGCAACATTTAACAGCTCTTTATTAAAACATTATTTACTTCTTCACGAAATTGTAGACACGCTCTACGTGTTTATTTGTACTTATGTATTTTTTGGATTTATATTTTTTAGGACTAATCGTGAGTAAAGGCATTTATCTTACGAGGGTATAATAACAACTAAAATTTATTCGTTTAATTTTAACTTTTGGAAATTTGATATAAAGTACATGAACATGACAATACTTTCGATGCTATGCTGATGGGTTTCTTTACTCGTGCCATAAACGTTTTTCCACGTCTACTTATTAAATAAAAATAATCTGTATTGTCGATAAAGCCCTGCCTATTAATTTGTGAATTTAAAACATAAAATATTGTAACAATGAGAAAAAAAGAAAGTTTCAAAATTTTTTATTTTAAAAGTACACAATGACCGTTTAATTTAATTACATGTATTGTATTTCATCCACCTGATGAAGTCACAGTGTGACGAAACGATCGTAGTGGACTTTTAAAATTTTGAAACTTTAAAAGTGTTTCTTTTTTTTTTCTTATTGTTATAACATTTTATGTTTTAAATCCACAAATTAATACGCAGGGCCTTAGCAGTAATATTCCACAGATAATCTTTCACTTCTCTTCTGTCTTCATTTCGTCCGTCTCATCTTTCTCTCTATAACCACACCACCCACCCATTCTCACGACTCCTGCTAGGAGGCTGAAGAGGGACTTACGCCCTACCCTCCGGCTTTGCACTACAGTGTAGGTCGGAGGGACTGCCCGCCCACCAGCAGATAGTGGGAATGAAACACAAAAAAGTTTTGTGACGACGTGTTCTACAAAGCAGTGCAGCTTTAAGTTGAACTTTGCCACTGTTTTATGTTTTTTTTTTTTTTTACAAAAATCAGTTCGCGCTTAAACAATACCTTTTGTATGTTTGTATGTGTTACTTATAAAAATATAGTTACAAGCAAATATTTGTGGATATTGATCAATTTTAAATTGATTGTGCATCGGAGCAAACAATATATATTTTTATGTATTATTGAAATAACTTAATTGAGCGTCATATCCGTATTTGATAAAAAAAAAGCGTATTATGCATGTACAATAAATTTACAAAAGAGCAATGTTAGTTTGCTATTCTACGCGATTACTTGTTTGTAACTTGCGATTATAGAACCTGTTAAATTGTCGCGGTTTTATTCTTGAATATTTGGGAAATTTAATTTAATGTATATGCCCCCTTCCCATAACGATTTTGATTAGGAAATTATGTTCTCATTGTAATAATTCCTAATAAAACAGAAATCATTCATATATCTTGAACAATTCAAATTATAAGCTTATTAATTATTTTTTATCACTTCCTCGATTCCGCAAATCTTACCTTGATGATATCGTGCAGTATAAGCTTTTTAATAAAGAATGAATTCTGAAAACCCAATCATTATTCAGAATAAACAAATACACAAGCAAACAAACATTTCCTCCTTATAATATTATTACAGACATTTCCAGTTGATGCATAATTAACAGTTAAAAATTAAAATAATCAAGAAGAACAAGTTCCCTTCCTTTGTTGCTATTAAAGAGAAGTAAACTACTCAATGACTTTTAGTGAAGATTAATCACGTTCTGCTTGCAGGAAAGAAAGCATTCCTTGATTGGTTAATTATTTTAATTACGAGTTAGAGATTACATAATGAAACGTTTATCAATTTGGTTCTTGTACTTCATAGAAGTTGCAGTTAGTTCGAACTTGGTTATAAAGACTCCTTTTAATTTTATTAATTAAAAAAAAAAAAACATTGCCAATTTAATTTCCAAATATAGGGGTTGGAATTGTAAAAAAGCCTTTGGTACTAGTAATGGTTTTGGCAATGCGCCATATATTTCTCGGCTTCCATTGAGGTTTTTCGTTCCTGCACTATGTAAGGGTCAAAAGTCACTAGATCATTCCGGCTATGTCTTAAACAGACAAACAACAACGCACAATTAATTACGACAAATTGAGTTATGAGACACGTAATAGTGCTGGTCCACCTACAACTCCTGTTTATTAACTAATGTTATCTACACACCATCGCTAATTTAGGTACTCGTTGAATTACAACGAATTTTCAGTCTTTTCCACGAACCCGCGTGTTATAGTGTGTATACGTTATGGAGATGCGTCTCTTTTTCTTATTCTGTTTGTCTTTACTCAATTTGTGCAAAGGGGTACAAGAGAATGGTGCCCATCAATCATGCGGTGATATTAGAACACAAAATAAAATACTTATAAATCAGGTAGGCAATGAAGATTCTCTTTTGTTATGTTTCTTTGTTAAATAAATAATCACGGATGAAATATAACATTTATTATATATTTACTCTTGTAGTAATTGTTTTATGTAAACAGTTCAAAAATGGCCGAAGACCAAGACAATTCTAAATGTAAATGTGTAATAGCTATAAAATACAAACTTTGTAGATTTTATCATATTAGTTATAAAATTATACCAATTATGGCCTTAGGATTAAAGTTGAATTTTAATTTTTCGTAAAAAAATTCTTACTTCAATTTCAAACCTTGCTTATATAATAGCCATTTGTTGTTTTCTACTACAACAAAATGTCCAGTTTTCTACATGCATTTCCTAATTCTTATTTAATTTTACCGACGCCATTTTGTTACGCTGTATGTACTAAGCTTTTACAATATCATTGCACCAAAACTATCGATTATGCACCCTCTCTACATTTTATAAAGCGCTGCTTTTAATACCAATATGTATCTACATTAGCAACAATTAAAACTAATTTTGATTGGATCAGTTAATTCAAATTTTTGAAAAGCTATTATCATGAAATTTTTAGTGTTACTGAAAATGTCCATTTTATTTAAAAATCTGGGCTACGTCCCCTACGTCGAAGACATAAAAATTTAAAGGAATTAATTAAAGCTTTGTTAGAGCAAACAATTTCGTTCATGATGTATTAATTAAAACAATAAAACATGTTTAAACTTTCACGAAACTTAACGATAAATGAATAAATACTTTGTTTATTATCACTTTTTTATTTAAAAATTCTTTTTGACTATAGTTGCGACAATGACAAGCTTTTTTAGTATACTGAAATAAACAAACGGGAAGAACTTTCAAAGATAGAACAAACGAACATGTTTATAGTTTTATTGTTTTAATAATTCATCATGAAGATCAACTTTCATCAAGTAAAGGCCAACTCAATCACCTATTTGAAGAATTTCCTTTATCTTCTTTTCTGTTTCAGTTTTATCCTTTTACTTTAACGCATTATTCTCTTCGCAGAATTTTCCTTTCTGTTATAATAACGATTCTTAGCTTTCTTTGTCATTTCCTTTTCACCTGTTATAACGAGTGACACTTTAAAAAAAATTAAAGTGAGATACCCACTTAATCTTTTTACCCGTTGCATCAATATCGTAGTTGATCGGTATTTGGTTTGGAGTTGAAATAATTTCGCACAAACTGGACGATCCCGTTGAAACGGTAACTTTGGATGTTTGTCCCATTATATACATAGAAGAAATGAAGGATGAAATTATAACCGAGACAATATACGGTACCGACATAACGTACGAAGAAGATACAGAAAGTAACCCTTATCGCACTACCACAGAACTAAACAAATATTACAACAAAAGGTGGGAAGAAGATACACATAATAGTGGTAAGAAATAAAAACAAAAGTATCTCTATAGTTCTCCTGCAGCTAAAACCCTACGTGAACTTTATTTGTTTTTAAGTCTTTTTTCGATTCAGCGAGTTTAGATATTAAAGAGAACATTTTAAAATATTTTCCCTATTTGATAATAATGTTTTCGCAGTAAGGCGAAAACGAAATAATTTATGATTCCTCAAATTAAACGAGTCCATTTTGAACTTGCGAAGAAAGATATCCGGATTTTCCGGATTTAAAATTATGCGAAACTAGACGACAAAAATAATAATTATGTATATATTAAGTAATTTTTATGTTAATATTGTCCTTGGCTTATATAAAAAACTTGATTCGAAATGTCGAGACATTAGACTTATTTAAGGTCGTCTCTATAAAAATTGGAAACAACCCCAATATGCCCCTGGTAATCGCCGGTATGACCTTATAAATGGCAATAGAGTTAGGCACATGAAACGGCTCAAATTGGAGTGGAATGAAAATGGAAAACGAATAACTTATATTGTTAGCTATGATAATTCCAAACTTGGATTTTGGAGAAGTTCAGCGCCTCAAAATGGTAAGAAACAATAAATTGCCATTATCACCTCTAAAAATAAGGCACTCTTCGGATGTACAAATAATAATTATTACATATTTATGAACTTAAACGTGGTTATTATGCTCATTATATTAAAAAAAAAGTTTTTATTTAGTACATGCAAATTATGTACATATTCTCGAAAATTTAGTTTCAGATATAATTTTTTGTTAATCATTGAACGTTTCATGTCCACTTTCAATAAATATATGTTTTATATAAAACATATGTGCTTTCAGAGCATTCTTAGTAGAATTAATATTCGGGCTAAAGTGCCGTGGTCTAATGAACGATTACATCCTACGTTTCGTCGGAAACTTAGTCGCTGCCAAGACATTGAAGTATACCCACCCTTGCCCATGTTACCGCAGCACCACCTATATCAATTGAAGTTGCAGTTTCCGACGAAACGTCTGGACGGCCCTTTATACCAAATCTTAATTCTACTATAGATTGAATAAACACAAATAATTTCGAAAAGTTTGCCATTACTACAACAAATTATCAGTTGCGTGTAGCTTTTAAAATAATAATTTTAGGAATGACGATGGATCCCCATTTTAATCATTTTGCCGGTGCTATTCACGTGATAAAAGCAGTAGGGGGTCATCTTGTTCTGACATTCTGTCATTTAATGCCCGAGCGGCACCTTTACACATTAATCCTTTCGAGAGATCCCGAAGGATTGAAGCCATGGGAAGTGGGAAGTGTGCATCATTTACTTTTGACCGAAGGATTACCGGTTAGGAAAGTGAAAAGGGTTTGCAGGAACGGAAGTGCACGAAATTATAACAGTTTTTTTGTTGGAATATTGTTATTGATTGTTACTGCATTATTCCAAAAGTTATTGTGAAATGATTACTAGTAGTTTAGAAAGATTTTAAAATTAAAAATTAAATTCGAGGTTTACGTACTGTTAAGGGAACTTAATTTTAAAATAATTAAAATTTTCTAATAAAATTAGAGTAAAATATAATAAATATTACTTGTTAAATGTCACATTCTTTCCTCGTCCAGAAGATGATGTACACAAATTTGACTTCTATATTAAATTGAACACCATCATGTACAAACCAGATCAGTTTAAGTGTCCTCTTATAGAAATTGGGTTAAATATGAGAGTTAGAATAAAATTAATAACACAACGCTAGCTAATTAATTTGAAATCTATTCAGTTATGTTATTAAAATACATCGATTTTGTTTTATAAATATAGACTACAGTCCAGTTTCTCTTACTATTCATTGCGTTCTTAAAGCGCCTTTTGAGTATAGAATACAGTGTCGTAGTCATCTTTTTGATATTACTGAAATAAAATTTGCTGTCTATAAATTAAAAAAGTCAATTTTATTTTTAATTCAACGGCATATCGGTGAAATAGTCTGTGAGATAATTTTATTTACTAGTTTGCACTACTTTTTTAATTATTTAATGATATTAGGGGTCGTCCATTAATTACGTGATGTTTCTTTGGAATTTTTTAACTTCCCCTCCACGTGGTGATACATGGTGAGGTTTGACATTAACCCCCCCCCTACCCAAAATCACGTGTATTTTTTTAGTATAAAGTATCGTAAAAATTTTACAATATTATCTTTAAATACAGGTAAGTATAATCTAATTTAATTCTGGAAAATTAAGGACCGTGATAAAAATGTCCAGACAGACATTAAAGTTGACATTAAACATTGTTTTTGACTGGCATAAGAATAATAAAGGAATGGTGAAGTCATGTGAAAAACGTATATTATATGTGGTGGGAAAATAATTGCCTGGTAAAGAAGAGTTTTAGAAATCGCGAGGTAATCGGAAAAATAAATAACGTGATATCTCACTATACCCCCCTTCCCCTTGTGATATTTAGTGATTTTTGTCGAAGCTTCATGTGATTAATGGAACGCTTTTCATAAATAATGGATGCAGTGTATAACAAGAAATAAGAAAAATTGAATTTTAAAATTAAGTTATACTTCTAAAACATAAGAAGATCAATTTATTTTAATAACGTCATTTAAAGTTTCAAATAATTAATTCACAACATTGTAGCGAATTTTACTCAAAATTATATAAATTTAACAAATCTATACAAACGTGTCTAAATCGATCCACCCTGTAGAGTTATAAAACAAACATATGAGCTTAAAAAGCACCCAAAACACATGCTACTCCGATGTTTCCTAAACACCAATCGTAGATGAAACATACTGTATGCATATTTAAAACAAAAATACAAACTACAAGCTTCCGCAGTGACGTTAGCTACGTACAAAGTGTACATAAATAATAGTATCTAATTTTGCTTCAAAATTATTTTTACGTGACTCATTTTAAATAGGTATGAATGTAGACAAGTTCAATTGTAAACTTTACGGCTTTGTTAATACGGGACCCTAAAAACATCTAATGTGATCTAAATTCACGTACCTATCCGTATAAAGTACACGTAATAGAAAATGTCTTTTAACGTTAAGAGACCATTTACCTAATTAACCTCGATAATTTGTTTATCTGCGCACCATGAGAATTCGCAATTAAAACTAATTGATTACCGCCTTAATGTTAATAACGCGTCACGTTTTTTTTGTGCTGTTAATATTCAATACGTTGTTGTATTAAAAACATGATTTAATAGTTTATTATATGATTTTGAAAATATTTTTTATTCAACTGCGTTAAAATATGTTCTGGACCGTAATGAAATAAAACAATTCTAATTATTTTTCTTTACAATTACGAATGATAAAGACATTGTAGAATAAAGATTCGGGCTGTAGGGCCGTGGTCTAGGTGAACTATTACGTACAGACGTTTCGTCGGCTAGTGCGGCTGACATCCTCAGTGGTAGTGCTGCTTTGATAACGTGAACGTAGGTTGTATAGTTGTAGTTATTGTTACAGTTGTTGTTGTTGTAGGCGACTGGAGGCTGCGGGCCCCAGTCGCTGCCGAGACTTTGAGATACAGCCTACTTTCACGTTGTCAACGCAGCACTACCACTGAGAATGTCTCGCAGTAGCCGACGAAACGTCTGGACTTAGTAGTTCATTTAGACCACGGCCTTACAGCCCGAATCTTTATTCTGCTATGGATTCCGGCCGTGAAAGCCTTTGTTTTGATAAAGACATTATTTTAAATAAAATAACGACGAAAAATTCGTTTTGTTTCAACTGTTTATTATAATAAACTCTTACAATTGTTTCGATCAACTGTCTTTTTGATAATAATCTGTTCGATCGAAAAAATTGTAAGAGTTTATTATAATAAACAGTTGAAACAAAACGAATTTTTCGCTGTTATTTTATTTATTTAACATGTTTCATCAAGAGTGCACCATGAACAGCCTTTCTGACATTATTTTATATTTCTTGTAATATTTACTTTTATTTAAATTTTTTGGCCTACAATCCATTATAGGAGGAAACAGTATTTTTTCATATATCCACAAGAATTTCTTTTATTTTCTTTTTCTGGTAGAGCCTTAAAAATGATAATAAAAAAAATTTAATCTAAACAGTATACCTAATATACATTTAGGTAGATACTACTTAAAAAGTGAATGAAAAAAGAAACACGTGCGTGAGTAAAAAAAAGAAACAATTTACCGATTTTCACACTTCATTATTTAATCTACTAAGCTACTTAATGAAGCGTGTGTCGAAAAATTGTCATATCAATAATAAATTGTGAAATTTATTCTTTTTCGGCTTACTAACGTAATTAAGTGTACTTACTATTTCCTTAATACCATAGGTACACGTGTATTGAAAACAAAAATGCAAAAACATTAATTATCATGATCCAATCGTCAGTTTATATGAGTATAACGATAAAAAATATATTTAATTCCGTTATTTAGTATCCAAAAAAAAACTTACTTTTTTCTCGTCTGTAGAAAATTAATTTCCTTTCCTAAATTTGCTTGTTTTAAGTATTATTTCTTTCTAGTTGTTATTTTTCAATTTTATCACTTACTTAACAGTTTATTTATAAGACACACAAGAAACAGCGACAACACTGGAAACCATTGCCCTATGTAGTCCTTTAAATTTGACCAAGTAGGTCATTACTTAACTATATAGTTTTTATGTGTTTTTTTTGATAAGTATTATATTCCTTGCTCTTCTTAATAAAAAGTTAAGGATATCTCTATCTCAACAACTCCGCAAACTTTAAGACTCGGACAGTTATATATATATATAAATACATCATAACATTTTACACAAAAATTAGTACATATATTAATTTGGTAATTTCACAATAAATTTTTCTAAAACCGTTTGTAACCACTAGCAAGATCGATTTAATTTCGGTGGAGGACTTTCAATAAAATTATTTAAAACGTGGCATTGTTTGAGAATACTTCATTTTTTCAATTTTTAACAAAATATGTTGAACTTCAAGAATTTCTATTATTAAGATATATATCGGAGTAGTTGTTTCTGTTGTTTGCTAATTTTCTATTTTCCAATAACACTTCTTCTCCGACCGCGTCAACAATTGCACACAGTTCATTCAGTCAATATTCAATTCATCCCTTCATCTCTTTTTCATTACTAGCAATGTACAAAATTAAATCATATTAATTAACGATTATAAGTTTTTCTTTTAAATATAATATTAGTAGACATCAAAAACACTACATCTCTTTCTATATATAAGACTCTTCCTGCACAAAGCTTTATTAGTAGTACATCCCTACAAGTATGCGTTTTAGTGTCCAACTGTAAGGTTTTTGGTCAACCTCTTTTGGGACATACTGTGAACATGTTAGGTAGACAGCAACTGTTGGCGACGCTTAGACGTCCCTCGTAGTACAGCGTCGCGTCGCCTAGTCAACCACGGCAGCGCGTTGCGACGCCGCCGAGCTGTAGTTACATAAAATTATTAATAGATTACTTTAACAGCTGTTCTAAACTATGATGGCTAGCTAATCGCCGGCGAATCCGACGAATTTGAGAAATTTCATTTTGTAGCGGGAAAATGTGCGAAGAAAATCTGGAAAAAACGCGAGAAATACAAGTGCGACTCGTCAGTGATTAACTACCGCAATATTGCTCTAAATAATGGCCTAATAGTACAAAGAACGTTCTTTTGCTTTTTTTTTCTCTAGTAACTCGTGGAAGTTTTAAAAGGTAAGTCTAACAATTTTTATTTATATTGCAAATCTGCCTTC
Source organism: Agrilus biguttatus (assembly GCA_963921985.1). Taxonomy (NCBI): domain Eukaryota; kingdom Metazoa; phylum Arthropoda; class Insecta; order Coleoptera; family Buprestidae; genus Agrilus; species Agrilus biguttatus. The sequence goes on from OY998117.1 coordinate 36,092,968, forward strand.
GGAGGGACGCGAACGATCAATAAATAGCAGAATGCTCTTGCAATATCCTACCTAAGTAAACCGATTTTCAAGCGTTTAAGATTTGATGATATTTATAAATTGTCTATAAATTTAGTTATACAAAAAAAAAAGATCGGAGGATAGCTGTCCTATATTACACGTCGATCAAGGAGTTTATTTTGGGAAATGCGCTCATGTGACTTTTTGTAAACTAAATTTGAGGTTAAGCTATTTTAGAAACCTTTTTGTCAAAATGAGACACGAGCCATGCCGCTAATAGTTATGTATAAAATATGAGTATGAACAACTCTTAAACTATGTATACTGTACTGCTACACTACGATAATAGTAAAGGGACTGCGAGTAGAAGAAGTTATAAATACTAAAAATAATTATTTCGAAACAACTTACCGATTGATATCTATTAAAGAAAGTCACTATAGATTTGCAATAAAAAAGAGCGCCACCGAATAGTGCTAAACACAATTACCATTTAAACACTGTTCAGCATTTTATTTACCGTTAACATGACATTATCCATTATCGATAAGATAATACTTTTATCTAAAATACATCACTTTTATATTAAGAACTTTGTATAAGTATTTGATTTTAACTCAATCAAGGAACCAATTAATTATGTTTTCGTTGAACTAAGAAAATTACCTGAAATAAATAATCAAAAATTTATTTATCTTTACAAACATTCATTTTATCATTTAAACACCGTGTAAGTAGCAAATAACATTATAAGATATTTCTCATGATAATGAAACTACTTAAGATATTCTTAAAAACTTTTATCTTCCACGTGTTTAAGAAATTATTTTAATAAATAAATAGGACTTAATTAATAATTACCGTTGAATTTGCTATTAAATTAAAATCTAAAAGAATATTTAAAATTTTAACGCTGCTTTTGTTATTTTATGGTAAAGATTATAAAAATGGCGCTGGTTATGCTCCCTTGCGATTTGCCGTGGTGGAGTGGTGTGAAGAAGCACCTGATAAAGTTGCAGAGTACAAGGAACACCATGGAATTGGTCGAAAAAATGCTTAAAATTCACGAAATTTGCAAGTGAGGGATATTAAAACGATACTGTTTATACCAAAGTTATTGGTACAGTGAGTTTCAGCGTGAGTCTCGATCCCGACGAAGAAATCTCCGAACCCGAAATATTTGTTGGATTGCTCAACTTTTTAGACAATGATCTAACCAGCGAGGAACGTTGCAATTTTTTTAACAAAACCTTGCCCAACATGATCAACAGGGCGTTAAATTTGAAGAAGTGGAAGCCGAAGAACGGTTTACATTTCAGTCTTCAACAACAGCGTATGTAATTCATTTTGAATTTGTACTAAAATAGGATTTTTTTGCTTAAAAAGAATAGTGTGGAAAAAATAATAAAGAGAATGTCCCATCACTCATAATTGAAGGTAGACTACATCTAGAATCTTTTTAACTTTTTTTAGCTGACTTAACTGAACTAGATTACAATTTTACGTCGTCTTTGATAGCAAATGCATTCTTTTCAACATTTCCCAATCGAAGTGAAAAAACTCATCCAACTTTACAAAACTTCAATTTTACTCATTTCTTTCGCTATCTACACTTCAACTCTCAAAAGGCAAAACTCAGAAGCATTTTCTATTACTTTGATTGGTTGGAAGAAAACGAAAATTCGGAAGGAAGTGTAAGGATATTACGACAGGCAAGTAAGAGAATAGAACAATTATTTTTAGTTCAAAAAAATGATTTGATAGTTTTGACCTTTACTCGATGAAAATCCATCTTAATTAGAAAAAACAGAACTAAAGATTTTCACACACTTTATTTATTATTCGTAACATATGTTTCTCCAAACATTCGCTTCCTCAGACGTGAGTACTTACTACTGTAGTAAGTGTGAAAGCCACGGCAAAACAGCCCGGAAGAATACACTGCATCAACATACGCCGGCCGTGAAAGCCTGAGAACTACAATCTTTAGTTTTGTTTTTTCTAATCAAACAAATGATTTCGATTTGAACGTCGCTGAGGAAAATTTATAAAGCACTAAAAACAGTAACAGCAAATATTCAATTTGATATTTACTGCACTATATTTATTGTAAAATATTGAAATTTTTTATGATTACTGATAAATTGTCGAAAATACTTACGTAAATACGATAATAAGTCTTCCGAGAAGCGCATTAAATTATTAATATAAATTTCAAATTATACAATTGATAAGTAAGCTCGATCATTTTTGGAAATTGTTTTTAATAGGTCATGTCTAGTAGAGAATGGTTAACAATAGAAGACTGGTTGGAATGCACATTACCTTTGTGCCCACTTCAAATTAAACACGAAGGTCGATTAGAACGTTGTGATAAGAACTGTCTTCAAATATGTTTTTGCAGTTCGCGAATGGGTGAAGATGTTTTAAAAAATGGATTATCTCAAGTAACATGATTTACATTAACAATTTACTTATTAAATACGAATAAATATCGAATTAATATTCTAGGAATGTTCAAGTTTTGTCACCATGCCAGAGTTACTGTCGATGTTACTAACCGTAGAAGCACTTGAAGATAACGAAACTGTTATGGTGGAAAGAGTGCGACATATTACTAGAATAACAGACCCAAAAAATAAAGCTCTCTTAGAAAAAATTGAAAACCCATTTCATGTAAGATATTAAAAATTTATTCATTTTCTCCACTAAATATTATCTTACCTAAATTACTATTGTCATAAGAAAGTTACAATTGGCAAGTGTTTGTTTTGTACATTGTTTCAGACGACTGTTAGTTTTATGGACGCAGACGACTACACATTGCTTCCAATAGGTCAATACGAAGAGGACAATATTCTCAGAGAGTTAAACAAATGCCTACTGGCATTTCAACAAAAACAATTCAAGAGTGAACCACAACCTGCTCCTACATTGTCTCAGATGCATATTCAACGACAAAGAAGACTTTCCCCTATAGGAGAATCGGTCGGATCAAGCGACAATTCCGAGTCGAAAAACATTCCCATAATAACGCATCGGTCCTGCAGCACGAGAAGCAGTTCTATAATATCGACTAAAAGTATCGATTATAGTAACATGGACAGACTTGTTGCTTTTGAAAACGATAGAAATTTCGAAAGGAGGAAACAAATGAGCAAGGAAGGTGTCTTCAATAACAGAAAAGGAAGATTTATTGTTCTTGGTTCTTCGGGAGAATGCTTGCCTGTTAAACGGAAAGAATCTTCTAGCGTCTATTCGAGCTGTAGTTCCAGCGATGACGAATTTCATAGTGCCAAGGGAAGTTTCGATGAAGGTAAATTAGTGAACTAAAATTTTCACAAAACTACTTTTAATAACTTTTTCAATATTAGAGGATGAAGAACATAACAATCGTCGCTATAGTAATGATTTAGACACAACGGAAAGACGAAATACGTTTGCTCAAAGATTACGAGACGCGTTGAGAAGAAACTCATCGGCTGTAACAGCAAGCTCAACAGAATCAAGTTATGCGGTCGGAATTTCAATCGCAGGATCAAATATTCAAGACAACGACATTAAGTACTAATTAATTACAACAGGTATGTATAATAAAATTTTAACGCAAGTCATTTTTCCATCTCTAGGGTTAAAAGAGGTGGTTCTACAGGATTTGCTTTGAAAGAAGATTCTTTAGACGAGAACTTCTTAAACGAGTCTCTAAATCAAGAGAAGCAATGGATTAACAAATTTAAAAGTAAACAGTCTGCTTTAAGTAAAAAAGATTCTAGTAAGTCTTCAGAATACAGTTTTAGCACAGACGTTAGGTAAGTAAATTTGCATATTTTATTTTTTTGTTTTTTGGTAATAGAATATATTCTATTCATTTCAATAGCTCAGAACTTGAGGAAGTTTATGAACAATTTTCGAGATGGTTAGAAGATCCCATTTTGGAAACAGACTCGGGGACGAAACGTCAGTTAAATGGCAGAGAACTGGCAGTTGTTCAGTTTGCAGGATCTTTGCTCAAAAGAACCCTTAGCGAAACTTTTGCTGGAGTGCCCTTAGAAGAAGGCGAAAACACCACAGTGAACAAAAGTGCTCTTAAACAGAACAAGACTGTGCTCAATGCTAGGTCTTTGAGTTTAGAACTTGCACGTCACAAACACAAGCTGGCATCCCAGTTGGTATGTTATTACTGTATTACATTAAATAACCATCAATTGAGTAGTTACATTAAATTTTAAAATACTTTAAATGCACCGTATTCAGCAAAATTGTTAAATACTATCGTAAAAATTTTGTTAACTATTTCAATAAGGGAAACAAGAAAATAATATTTAAAATTAATATTGAAGGACTATTACCGGCGCTTTTTTAATAATTACCTAATTGTTCTCGTTTAATTTAATTAATTAAAATTTTACAATATTATTGATAGCGAATTACATAGTAAAGGCAAAACTTCAATACGATTAAAGATTTTTTTATTCTTTTTTAAAAATTTTACAAATACTTTGTGGTCAATGAATGTTTTCAATTAACAGAAAAGTCCGTCATTTAATAACGAAGAATTGCTCTCCATAAAAGAGCCAATCCGAAACGTGAAAAAAAAAGCGTGTGTGGCATGGGATATTTCTTATGTAACAGAAATTGTTCAAACTCTTAAGGAAGTAACGGTTAGTTTAATTCTTCAACCGGAGAACGAGGTAATTTTTCCTTAATTGCATGAATAGCTCAAAATCTGTAAATGTCACGTTTTCGTAAATAAATGAAAAATAAAAGTTTGGGCTATAGATTTACGAAACCTTTGAAAACATTTTTTTGCTTACAAATAAATGAGAACATGTTGGTTATCGATTATAACTAGACGTTGAACAAATACAAAATTATATTCATCGCTTTTCCAGTGGTTATCTTAAAAAAAATTGAAACCAAACTTTTAATCACTAAACACAGGTTTTGATAAGATATAAAGTGTTAACACTTTTAAAATCAACTTTTTATTTTAGAATATGACGCATAAGCATAACTACTTATAGTTATAAAGTTATAATTAATAATGAAAATGTTCATTTCTGTTATATACTTAATAACTCCCAGCCTTTTTGTATGCTGTTGCACGAAATAATTTAAATACCTACTTTACTGTTATTCGTCATTAAGCTACAAATTTTTATGACTCTGCCTACTATTTCTTATTAACTACTATATTTATCATTATTGCTTTGCTTTATTGATTTTTCAACAACATTCTTCTCGATAAAATTAAAATAGAAGCAAGTTTTTTAATTCGTTTTTTATCAAATGTATTAAGATATTAATGCAATTAATATTTTTCTCCTTATAAATATTATCACATTCCTAAAATATTCGCAAATAACATACCTACTTTAAAATTTGCGACATTTTACGGTATTATTTTTGAAAAATTGAATATATTGATTGTTATTCATTTAAAGTTGCAATGATTTGTATAATGGAAATAAATCTCATAGACTTACAAATGCATTGTTCTTCGAAAATAAACTGAGTAATTAAAAATAAATTATTCAAACCTACATCTTAACATTTCAATCAACCTAGATAAACAAACATATAAAAACTATTCTTTTTTGCGGTAAAATCCAACACATTCATCGGATTATGCCGCTTCTAAAGTATATTAGATCGACAAGTTTATATAAAATTGATCAAAATATGTATTGTGAGGAACCGTATATAACTTTTAATTAAGTAACAAATGTAATTAATGTATGCCTATTTTTTGTAAATAATTTGTGGTGTTTCAAATTTAAATATGAATTCTTATTTTAAAATTAAATTCGAAATCAGATTAAAAATTTCGAATAGAGTTTATGATAATTTCTAATACTATACCTTCTTTGTTTTGCAGATGTCTCAAATTAGTAATAGTCCAACACCAGGTTTAAAACCAGTTGCAACAGGCAATTGGGGCTGCGGTTCGTCGAGAAGCGGGGAAGTACAACTTAAAGTGATAATACAATGGTTAGCAGCCAGTGTTGCGGGCGTTCCCTCTTTAACTTACTACACATTTGGCCACGCTAAGCTCACTAAACTCGACACTGTCTGCAGAATACTAATTGATAGAAAATGGACCGTAAAAGACTTGGTAGAAGCAACGTTACAATATGCTTCTCATGTATTATTAGGCAGAAGTGTAAATGGAACATTATTTGAAGATTTAATTGGAGTAGAAAGAAGTTAAAGGTAACCACAGTCATTTGAAAAAAGTAACGGGGATGCAACTTCTACAAACAACCTGTTACCCAAGAGGGGACAAATGAGTTTAAAAAGGCGTATTATTTTCAACAAAATCATGATAACATGACATATTAAGAATGTTAAATATTTTGATTACAGCTACATTAAGTATTCATAATTTTTAGGCAATTAAAAAACAATGAGAGCTGTAAAGGAGAACTTTTATGTTAATGTGGTCCAAAGTTCTATAAACTTTTCTGGTCAGTAATTTTCATAAACTAAATCAATATTAAGTATGTGGTGAGGGATTAATTAGTCAATGATTTTTATTCTAAAAGGGAACTAAAAAGTAAATTAAGAAATAAAATAATTAAAAGAGACTTCTTTCTCTAGAAAGCATTTTTTTTATGTCACGGTTAGTTTGCTTTATACGAACGACCTAAATAAATATCTAATCCTAAAAACTTCTATAATTAATTTTACGATAACTTTTAGAAAAAATAATCTTTCAAATGTCAAAATTTGTAGAAATACTTAAAAAACGAGGAATAGAGGCAAGTTTTAAATGGGAAGAATTTGCATCCCTGTAACAGAATATTCTCCTAAAATATTTTTAGAAAAATAAATTAGCTAAAAGGCTATTCTTTAATTAAAGCCAAGTTAAAGTACCCTGTATATTTTCTCAGGTGGTAAATCAAAAATTTACTTACTTATAATGCGTTAGGAGAAAGAAATTAAGGAAACAAAAATTGTTATACTAACTTTTGAAGTTGCATTTCAAAACTGATGTTATTTAAAAGCAAAAATGAGGGGAAATATTACATAAGCAAGGTGTATTTACAGGTGAAAGACAATTAGGATATTTTATACTATAGTTAAAAGTTATTAGAAATTTTATAAAGCAAAAATAAGTATTAAAAGATAGAATCTGAGTTGAATTATTACTTTACAAGGTAGCAAACAAATAGATATATGCTTATTATTTATTTATTAGAAACAACGAAATAATACACCAATTCATTACTCAATTGTAAATGTAGTTTTAACTTTACTGACAAAGAAATGAGAGAGTTGTGACATATTTTGTAATGTTATTTTTTATAAACAATCTAGAAGCACAAAATATTGTCTTCCGCATTTTTGTAGTACATATACACAAAACAAGTACTTCTTTAAGGAACACTACAAAACGATGTTTAATGGAGTGTTTCTTGAAATGAATGTCGATAAAGACATGTTACAATTTGCGTTAAAAAATTCATTTACTAATGGTTCGAAATAAACGTTTTAGAAAAACAGGCCCCTTATTCTCCTCCCTACTCCTTGGCGATCATATAAGATGTTGAACTTCGTAACAAACTGGTACAAATCATTGCAACCCTTTGTTAAGGTTCCCAAATATGTCATTAATCCCACATCATTGCATTGCTAGAAATAATGATTAAGTTAGGTTTTAGAATTTATAAGAGAATTAAATTAATTTCTTACATTATAAAAGTCTTGTCGAAATCTGGGACTTTGAACAACAGGTAATCGATGACAGAGCGAATAAGCCTCTCGGAGGATTTCATGGTTTGGCGGCAAGATACCTGCCTGAACTGCTTTCATATATTCTAAAACAAGTTTTACTCTAGAGTGTAACATTTTTATAGCACTATGTTGTGCTGTCAAATGTTCGGCAACTAAAGAATTTTCTCCTGCATCTGATGATGACATTCTTGCTACATGATCAACTCCAATTCTTTCTGCCTCCTCAGTAGCCAATGTGTATGATAAAGGAACAAATAACATTGTGGCCTCACCATCAACTAAATCAATTACTGATTCATGCAAAGTCACTGGTAGATACTGCAATATTTATACACCTAATGAAATTGACCAGTCTTAACTAATATGAAATTATGCACTTACATCAATATTTTTATCATGAGGATTTAATTTTAATAAAATTGGACTTTCATTGATCTCACATATTTGCTTATGAACCTTAATATCACTGTAATTTGGTGCATCTCCAGTTGTATACCAACCAATAAAATCCATATCACTGAACACTTGCTTAACTATTAAAGAGGTATTTATTTATATTAAAATTATTTTTTTTAATGATAATGACTCACACTGGGCTTCCTTCATACAATAATATTCTTTATCGATAATTATATCGTCTCCTATGATACTAAACACCAGTTCAAAGGAATTCATTATCTCAATGTTGCGACCTTTCTGTTTGCCAATTAAAGCACCAATAACTATAATTGATACTTTAATGAAATATGAATGATATTACCTCAGACACACAAACCTTGTTTAGGGATGCCCGACTGTGCCCTTTCTCTAGTCCAGTGTTCCGAAACGTTCATTATTACTAAGGGATGTAAAGAACAAGTGATTGAACCTGAAGTACCAACAGCCATAACACCTTTGTTTTGTTCGGTTTTATCGCCAATTTTGTTTTCTGAGAGTATTTGTTCAATTTCCATTTCAATATTATCCTTTGAGGCACTCATAATTGAATAACTTATTCTCAGAACTAAATATTCCAATGTTTTCTAACGTATGACAGGAAAACAATATTAAGGTTATGTTATTAGTTTTGATTTTAATTCAAAATAAGGGAGGCAACCAATTATACTTAACCATCAGCAGTAGTATAAATGTATATATAAGAAAACAATATTTGAAATTTTTATTTGAAACTTATATTAAGCAGGCAACCAATTATACTCCATCTGCGCAAAGTATAACGTGCAGGGTATTAACAAAATATTTTAAGAAAATATTCTGTTCTTTCGAAATATCTAATACACAATAGTCGCTTCTAAAACTAAATGTAAACTTGATTTTCGTTAAAATAGTATATTTAAAAAGAAATTACAAGAAGCTCTGTAAATGTAGATAAGTCAAAGATAAACATTGGATTTTTATTTTTTTGTATATTGCATGGGAAGTAATTAAAAAAATGTTTTGTATACTTTTATTTCATTTATTAATCATCAGTAGAATCACAAGAATCTAACTCATCATCGGAAAAATTATCAAATTCTTCATCACTATTATCACTAGACATTTTAAGTTTGTGCAATTTTTGTACTAAATCTTCTTTTTGTTTATCTTCATTAGTTTTTGTAGTTGCTTCTGACTTCATTTGATTCATTTTGTCAAGATATCGTAAAAAAGTTCTTCTCTTTCTTTCTGGCAGCGATTTCAATAGAGCTTGCATTTCGTTATCTAATTTAATTTTTTCCTCTTTATCAGGTAGGGCTGGAATTATTTGCTTAGCCTCGCAACACTTTGTACAAACTTTAAATTTCTGTCCGCATGCAGTGCACATTACATGATACGCAAGTTTTACTGTTTTCTGTTCACATTTAACGCATTTTTTCGGTTGCGTGAGCGGTTTATACTTTTTATATTTTATTTTCCATTCAATAATTTCTTTACAACGGTGGCATACATTACTAACATTGATACTATTAATCATTTTAGTTGTGTGACTAGTATCATGCAAGTTATTTTTGAATACTCTATTATTTTGATATTTTTGAGGACGTGTGCGTGAAGTATTTCCTTTCTGAGTACTCATCTGAAAGAAAATAAAACAAAAAATATATGTAACACAATTATTTTCTTATCATTTTTATTTTAGCGGGGAAAAACTTCCCATCCAAAATTCAGAAAGAGGGTGTAATTTGGCAACAGTAAGTTGCTTCTTAATTTTGATAATTCGTCTTTCTTAAATTGATTTCGAAATAGTTCGAAAGTAAAAGTAAAGTTATTTCTATTTGCATTATTATATACAAAATATAAATAGTTTTGTATCATTGAACCATATGGTTCACAAAGGCAATTTTTAATACAACAAACAAATTTAAGTACCATTTTAATAATTTATAAAGGAACCTTGTTATTACTATTACAATAATTATGAATTGTATTATATGTAATTTTAAATGATATTTAATTTATATTATGTTAAATTTAAATAAGACTAGTTATGATAACATAACATGCAAGACAACTTTTATTTAAGAAATATTTTGATTTATAATCAATTAATAATTATATTAGATGTAGAACAGTAGTCTTATTGCAAGATACTGGCACAACTGACAGCAAGAAGTTTATGTTCAAATTGTTTATTTTTAGAAATTTCATTTTCTAGAATTTTTTCCAACTGTTGAAGTTTAGATTGTACAATTTCTAAATCTTTAACACTATCACCCGACATAAGAGCAAGTGCTGCTTGACCATAAACAGACTGTGCTACTGATTTAACTAAGTTTTCATATTTTATAATTTCACTTTTTAATTCAGCAGCTTGTACTCGTATAGGTATTATCTCCAATTCCAGTGCTTGTTCAGTTAACTCCATTTGTTTAATTATACATTTTCTATACTGTTGAGAAATTTCTACTATAATTTCTTCTAAAATGGGTATGAATTTCAGCAAAAATTGTTCCCCCTTAAAGACGGCATTTTCAACTTCCTTATTTAAATCTTTAACAGGAATTTTTGTTTCATTTTCAATGGTTCCTTCGTCATTTCCTTCTTCAGTTAGAGCATCAATAAGGGGGATAACAGTTAAGTTTTTCAGCTTACAACCGTAGTTTTTTTTCAAAAATGCGATATTATTGAAAGCGTATTTTGAAGCGTACCTTAATCTTGAAATTAATCTAAACATTGTTAATTAGTAATAATTTGACGATAAAAACTACAATAAAGTATCATAAACTTTGTAAAAACAACTTAAATTTAGTGTCATAAAGTATAGTTAACATTTTATAAATATTTGTTGGTTATCAGTTATTAGTATTAAATTTTCAAATTTCACGTGTTTTAGATATTGCTATCTCTTTCTTTTTGTCAGCAACATTCGTAACCTACTTCGTAGCTAATTCCTTAGTCGTCCGTGTTTCATTTACAACAGTCATAACCTCACTAACTAGCAACAACATATTTCCCTTGAGTTATTTTAAAATACATACTTATAAGTCACAATTGGTGAGAATGAAGGGTCTTTTAAAAATTTACCAGCATTTTATAAAAACGTACCCTGTGTTTTCTAATGCAGTTCAAACAGCAACGTTAATGGCAACTGGTGATCTTGTAGCTCAAACAGTTGTAGAACAGCGACAACTTGACAGTATTAACCTTAAAAGGACTATTCAGTTTGCATCAGTAGGATTTGTTCTGGTGGTAAGTTATTTATTATTAATTGTATTTTTTATTTGGCACATCAAGATAACACGTTTCTTATTAGGGCCCTGTACTGTCAAACTGGTACAGGTTACTTTCGCGATTAGTAGGAGAAGAAACCAAAATAGCGGGTCTTAAGAAGATGGCGCTGGATCAAATTTGTTTCGCGCCATGTTTCATATTTGTTTTTTTAGTTACGACAAATCTTGTTCAGGGATTATCATTTTTCGAAGCTAAAAATAACGTTTCTAGAGATTACATTGATATTATTATAAATAATTATAGACTCTGGCCAGCAGTACAAATAGTCAATTTTTGTTTTGTGCCCCTTCAGTATCAGGTCTTATTGGTTCAAACAGTGGCAATTGCTTGGAATACTTATCTTTCATGGAAAACACAAATAAAAATGTAAATTAACGTCTGCAATTTTTAGACTTTCCTCAGACATCTTGTACCTTGTTAAACATAGGGAGTGAATGATAAAGCAATCAAATGTTCTTACATTTCTTTTATGTTTTTATAACATACATTAAGCATTTTCTAAAAATAAAACTAACTGTAGTTAACATATTGCATTTTCGTATTGGTATAACTTTATTTTAAGTTAAATTAATTTTATTTCAATACATTCCTAAATATAAATAATATTTAAGGATGTACTGGCTGTAGTAATAAAGTAGTTTAAAGCACCCCTTTAGTTTTAATATTAATTGTATTCCATCTTAGCATTTATATATTAAAGAAGTTATTTATTAAATTTTTTAATCGGACAAAAATTATTATCAGCAAGATGTGAAAAAATGAAAAAGCATATTGGTACGTCGCATTTGTTCTTAAAGTAGATTATCGCATACTTTACGGGAAAAGGTTTAAAGGTTACGAAAAACCCAACATTAAAACCGACCGACGAAAAAAGTAAAACGCAAGAAAGATAAGGTAGAAGGTAATTTATTCATGAAAGATTTGCGTAAATTTAGAAACCATCACGGATTTTACGATTGTATTTGCCCAAGTTTTTTGGGAAATCTACTGGACTTTTAGATATATTCTCTTATGTAATCACCAGCTTTTATTTCTAAAAATCAGTAGAAATGACCCAACTGATGGATTTACGATAATTGGAATTTAACGATATGCGTTCTATAAAAAAATTACAAGCGCAAGGGAAAGAAAATCGTAACTCTATTCAAAATAATAAATAATCTTTATTAGACAAATCGAATAAGAAAATTCGCAATGAGGGTGTAATAATCAAACAGATTTTATAATTAATTTTTGAAAACAAAAGTGTACAAGTTTATCCATAACTTATAAAGCAGATAAAAGAAAATTTATTTGGAGCTTTGTGAATTCGTTAAAACAATACCATTGCATAATATATTTTTGAATTTCCTGTAGTTTGTAATATTTCTTTGATGTAAAGGTTGTGAAGTATATTTAATAATAAAATTATATTCAAATAAGTGTTGGAATGTTTTCACAAAAAAATTGTTAATTCTCTGTGAGCTATTAGGTACATAGTTTTTCATTTTATAGTAGTAATTTTTACAAATGTTTTTTCTCTATTATTCGGTTAATAATGACTGAAATGTGGTATGAGTCCATTAAATAACAGATTTACGATATTATATATTCTATAATAGAACTGTTTACATAGAATCATAATTCCGTTTCTGCAGTATGTATATATATTCATATATTTACAATGCATTACATACATACAGGGTCATTCAAATTGAGTGGTACATTAGACGTTTTAGGGAAACTAAACATGTTACAGATTTGAAAATTTGGGAGTAGGGGTTGTCAAGGATGATCTATTTAACTAAAATAATTTCAAATAAGGCTATCGTCATGCCAAAACTAAGCTTTATAATACAGGGCGTCCAGGAAAAAAATCCAGAGTTTAAAAACACGAATAACTTCATATACACTAGCATGTTTTAATTGGTCAATTGGTTCCATTTTTTATCCTCTTTCGATCCATCTGGATATTTCCTATTGTTTTATTTGAAAATTTTTGAATAATTTTGGATTTTTTTTTAAAAAGAATGGAAAAGATCCAATGAAATTATTCGTGTTTGAAGTTGTTAAACTTTGGATTTTTCTGAACGCCCTGTACAAATTATAATTAGTTTTGGAATGACGTTAGCCTTATGATTTGGCTATAATTAGTAAAAATTTCAACATACTTAGTCATTGTTTTATGGGAGTTATGATTATTTATAGTTTGGGTTGCGGTGCAATATTTTTTCCAATGAATTAAATTATCTCAGAAACTATTCATCGTATGCATATGAATTGGTTATCAAAGTCACCTTCAAAATTTATTTTTTCATACGAATTCATCGTAAAAAATATAACATTCAATTTAAAATAAGAAAGTAATAAAATTAAGTTAAATAAAAAAAGTGCCCGACAATTGAAATTATTTTAGTTAAATAGATCATCCTTGATAACCCCTATTCCCAACTCCCAAATTTTCAAATCTGTAACATGCTTAGTTTCCCTAAAACGTCTAATGTCCTACTCAGTTTGAATGACCCTGTATTTTGGTAATTATATACATCTATACAGTTAGGCTCGTTTTGCCTGTTTCGGCAACCGTAATTTATCGCTCGCGAATGAAACGGTATATTTTCGAGAGAATAGCGTTTGTAGTTTATCTACCAGTTAAAATGCTATTTTCTGTGCATATTCTACAAAATTAGAGCAAGGTCACAATGCACGAATCAGGTCAAACTTAAATTATCGTTGTTAACATATTTCTGGCAATAAATTTAATTTATATCAAAAATATATATGTACAGGTGCAGTGTATTGTTTATTGTAAATTATTTCAGAATTTTGGCTTTTGTTTATTGAATAAATATTGAAACTGCTAGAAACTGCAGTAATACAGCTTTGTTTTGTATAAACTTCCAAAATACATTTAACTCCGTAAAAGAAATATGGTTAATTAAAATTTTTTTATTTGGCTGAAACTTATGCTTCAGTTAGAAAATCGTCAATATTTTGATTAATGGTTTTTCAAATACATATATATAAAAAATAAAGAAATACCGAAAAAGTTGGTAATTCTGCTTCTGGCAGTTATTTAAATTTTACTGACGAAGAAATGAAAAGAACCATTTGTAATTGCTTTTACTTAAAAATTTTCAGGAATAAATAAAAAGAAAAATGAGTTAAGAAGACCTTAAAAACATCAGACAAAAACGTAAGACTTCAGAAACTTCGAACAATTATCTTTTTCTTTTATTTCAGATGTAAAAAATTTAGTATTGATTTACACAATAATCTTTATTTTCTTTTAGTTTTGCAATGTACATACTGATTGATATTTTATCTTAAAAAAAAACAAATGCCAGTCACTAATTAAGATTTGTTCAATGTTTTTAATTTGTTGTATCGGACGGATTAGTTATCAGGTTTATTAATAGAAACTAGACACATCAATCATCATGCCTCTCAAAATCTTGCTCAATTTTTTTCATTTCGAGTTTCAAATATCGCGTAACAAATAATGAAAATAAAACTGAAACAACAGCTAATTTTAGCTTAGTGATTTGCAATAGCGGCGTCATGTATAAAGCGAAAGCTTATTGAATGTATAAAACTATTTGCTTTCAGAAAACATATAAATTAAGGTTTTATTTTCAATGAATAAATGTTTTGTGTGAGGATACAATACGTGCTTTTGTCATTCAAAACAATACTTTTTGATGCGTATTTGTTTTGCGTTTTATTGTTTAATAAACAAATACAGAAAAGCGAAAATTCCATTTTTACAATCATGCTTTCGTTTTCCATGTTAATAGTGGAAGTAGTTAACAGGTATACAATGAATATTTATATTGCGACAAGACACATCTATTAATATCAGACAATAGAGGGTCGGAAAAATAAAATTTAATGTACTTTAATACCGTGGAAACGTTGTTACTTAAAAAAACAACAACACAAAATCAATCTTCAAATCGTATTAGGAATGTAAACGAAAACGAAAATTAAAACGGTTTGTATAATGGTGTAATACGAACCTGTGCTTCCCACGATATTTTTCATTCAAATTGAAACACGTCTTCTGTAGAAAGTTTATTTTGGAAAGAATAATATACAGATAGTAATGAAGGCACCTGTAATAAAGTACCAACTTGTGATTTCGTTATTCATTTGATTAACTTAATCAATTTTAATAAAATTATATAATAAAATTAAAATTGTAGAATTATTAGTCATAATGATTGATTGCGTTGGCTGTTACTTGGTGAAAGTTGGAATCCACTTTAAGTAAAACACAATTAAACTTTTCACAATTCTTTTTTTATTTTCACTACTATAGTTTCGCTACACTGTAGCTTTTTCAAGTGAGTAATACATAGTACTACATATTGTCAGTTTTTTGTTTGTTGATTAATATCTATCATTTATAAATCCATAAGAAAATTTTAACAAAATATAAGTTCAAGATTGTTTGGTTCTTTACTTGATAGAAATCCATCATTACGTAGGAAATAAAAACATAATTGGTTTTTTAGATTTCTACTTATATTGTTTAATAAAACATAACAGCTGTTTCGGTAGGTATACTACCTTCTTCTGATGTAAATTACAACTACTAGAAGAAAGTAGTATACCTACCGAAACAGCTGTTATGTTTTATTAAACAATATAAGTAGAAATCTAAAAAACCAATTGTATTTTTATTTTCTACGTGAAAATATAAGTTGCACATTTTTATTAATATGTAATGTAGTCGTAACAAATTTCTAACTACTATCAGATTAATCGTAATGTCCTAGTGAGATAATATGTAGAGAATTACAAGTGTTGAAATAGAATTTGAAACGTCTCGACCGAGAAAAACTTATGAAAAAAGATCATTTTTCAAAACTTAATAACTACGCTAATTTAACCTTTCTAACGCAAGAGTCTTTCGGTAAAAAGTAGCGATTATTGTGCATAATAAGTGAACCAAGGAGGGATTCTGTCGTACTTGTAGTTTTTCCACAATTACAATTGTAACATTGTGACAAGTAATTTTGCGTAAGTTACTCTACCTCGCCGGATTAACGTCTGTCAAATTCTCGAACAGATCGTTAAAGTTTAAAATTCAAAGAACAAAATGTATATCTCACTTTTTTATTTGAATATTCATAAGTAATCAAAAAACTCATGCAAACATTGCTCAAACAAGCAGTGTTGGTTGAACGTTTTTTTTTTTGGTGAAACTAGCTCCGAACGAGAGTTTTCAAATTTTATTGAATGAACTTGTAGTTTATCGTGGAATGTAGGCTATCACGGCCGGTGTCTATTGATGAAATAACTTCCGGGCTATGTTGCCGTGGTCTTGGTTGGTTAATGATACCAGACGTTTCGTCTTCTTCTGCGGAAGACATCTTCAATGGCGTGGTCGAAGTGTTCTCGTTGATGATGTAGCGACGAAACGTCTGGTATCATTAACCAACCAAGACCACGGCAACTTAGCCCGGAAGTTATTTCATCAACGAACTTGTAATTCATTATATATTATTTCATTGGGATAAATAGTTTTTGTAGTATGTAGGCTTTCACGACCGGCGTCAATAGAATTAAGATAATTCATTGATATTTTAATCCCTGAAACCCTCTTTACATAGCGATATACTTGGATTATTGCTATTAAAAATTTTACAATCATAAAATCTATTCAAACTGCCTCAAATATATATCTACAATAGTTACAATTTTTAAATAAATCTTTAGAAGATCGTAACTTACCTATGTATTGTATGACATCAATTACATTTATTTGTTGGCTTTTTTATTATAAACAAAAAAAAATTGACGAGAGTATTTATGTTAAAATATGAGTAGGTGTTCTTTGAAATCATTGAATTTTTGTATATGTTTCCATACTTCTGTATCGCATGCATTTGTTCTCCTCCTGAAATCATAACATTTTTTAAAAGTTATCTTAAAAAGATATTTTCACTTTAATTACCTCAAATGGTTTTCTTTGCCTGTTTAAAAATTACCTATGTCAATAGTTTTGTCTAAATTAAATTTACAGATGCACCTACATGCCCAGGAAAGATAGGAATTTGTTTTATAATTTTTTCTTTAATGAATGGTGATTAAAAAAAAACATGAATATATAATTTCCGTTTACGTATTCGTATGAAAAATTAAACATTTATTTTTCTATCCTGACGACAGTTTTTAACCTTGAACTGACTAAACTTGTGTGAAATAACATGAAAACTTCCTATTTTGACTTATTTACACGCATTATCTGTCATTTTAAATTATATCTGGTTAAATGGTCAAATGGAGTGAGTTAAAAACTGTTTTCCGTACGTGTCCTTTTTTGGAATTTTTCTTGACGTATGAAGGAAATTAATGAATTAAACGGGGCGTGAAAATCGTTGCAAAAATTTAATTAAAAAATATGTCTAACGGGGCGAACATACGTAAAATAGAAAACTGAATTAAATAGAAACTTGCATCATGTAGTTATTATTTTTTGTCATGTTACTGACTGAGAATAATTAAACGGCAAACGTTCGGTAAATGTATGTAGCAATTATAAAAGTACAACATCCTGTTAATTTTTTCGAAAACTTCCACAAAAAATGAGGGTGTTTTAATTTTTTCCTTTCTTTGTCTTTTTCCTTCGTGTCAAACCACAAGTTTTGATGATAAATTAGTAAGACGACAGACGAACAACAAAGTGACCGTATATGTAAGCGTCCCTTTTTTCATTTCGAGGTACGCAACCGTAAAAATACTTTTACTTCCTACTTTTTAGTTATATGCGTGTAATGAAATGACTGTAATTCATCCTGTATATCAAGGGTGTCAAACTCAAAGGCTAACTTGGGCTAAACAAAAAAGGTGTAACTTTAGGTAGGTCGCAAAAGAAACTTAAATTAAAATTTAGAATGATACATTATAATAAACATATATATAAAAAAAAAATAAGAAAAAATTACTATTTACGTCCTGACACTTGACATCTCTTCTTTGCTACTATTTTTCCTATTTCGGGAAAAATTTTGGGTCAAAACTGACCCAAGGTGAAAGCGAGACCGATATGTACTTCCAAACATGGAAATAATTTCAATAAAATCAATAGAAATTACGGTAGGTTAATTGTAAAAAAACATTTTAATATTGAAGATTAGAAGTTTCCGGGCATTTTATTACTTTAAATAAAACCACACAATTGATTTTCACAACATTTAATTAGATAACTCTAACAATTAACAATATTACCAATTGTTAGAGTTATCTAATTAAATGTTGTGAAAATCAATTGTGTGGTTTTATTTAAAGTAATAAAATGCCCGGAAACTTCTAATCTTCAATATTAAAATGTTTTTTTACAATTAACCTACCGTTAGATAACTCTAACAATTGGTAATGTTGTTAATTGTTAGAGTTATCTAATTACATATTGTTAAAATCAATTGTGTAGTTTTATTTAAAGTAGTAAAATTATTTCATATAGTAATTTTCTAATATTTTCAAATCTTGTCGGTAAATATTTCTAAAATTCAGGCACTCCCACTTCAATTAATTTTTTACCTTCAAATTTGAATCTCGATTACCTCCATTTGCAAATGGAAGAGTATTGAGAATATATTTATTGAGAATGTCGAAGAAAACAAACAAAATTTGTCTTCCAAATATTAATATCTTTAAATGTTGTTTCAAATTCAGTTCTAAATTTGATTTCTTTTTTCTGCGTATTTTTTCATGTTGCATGTTGGGAAGTGCGTTAAACAAATTACTGTTAATTAGTTAACAGTTGAACATTTAATTAACTGGTGTTGTCCTTCTTCGGGTGTACAGGCCGTCGTCGGTTGGAATTGCTTCCTAACGTTTCGCTAGCGCGAGTGGCGAGTTTCTTCAGAGGTCTATCCATTTATGCTGTTGGTCGTAGATTTAATTAACTTTTCTTAAAGCATTTTGTTTGTATTTCTTTAAATTATTTCCACATATTTTTATCTGTCAAAAAGTCAGTGACATATTTTAGATAATATTTATGCTTAAATACAGTAAATAAATAAAAATAGGAGACTCACCCCAATTACCACTAACACAATTTTACTGAGTGGACACATGTTTCGCCCACTTCAAACGTGGGTATTATCAACGCGAGAGTGATTGATTGAAATTGTGTTAGTGATAATTGGGGTGTCTCCTATTTTTATTCATTTATTCATTTACCACAGTCTCCTTTTCTCTATCTTAAATACCGTATATACCTAACTATGGTATATACGTACGCATTTTGTTTAAAATAACAACAAAAAAAACAGTATAATTAAAAAAACGTTTAACGAATTCTACTTATATTATTTTTACTCTGCATCGGCTTGTTATTTTATTATATAATTACTGTGTGTATATATATTGCCCGGCCGCGAGTTTGACACCCATGCTGTATATATTTATATGTAAATAGTTTCTGTTGCGAAGCGGACATTCACGTATTATGCATTTCTGAAGCAAATTCAAAGTTCTATTTTGGCATTTACGTTTGAAATGTTTAAGATGCCACCTTTACAAACATTCCTCTCTTTAGCCTTTGTTGCTTACCGGCTCGCATAGCCACTATATAAAACAAAAGTCCCTCCCTCCCTATACGTCCACCTCGGTCATACTGTTTAAAGAATATAAAATAGACAAAATTAACAGTATAATCCCAACTAGATACAGATCTTAATTTTTGGCTTAATGGGTTTCATTTTTTTTTTTCCAAAACCATCATCCATACATAAGAAACAAATAAATTAATTCCTTGTTACCGAAATATTACCACTATTGTTTACATTTAAATTACATGTTGACAAAAAGTTTACAATGCATAATAATATAATTAACCTTTTCCTAATATCTGGAAGTGATGTTATTTGGAATAATATTATGTTTTTATGATCATTTTATGGTTTTGTTTTTTTCTGATATCTAGGGGTAAATTCGATTTTTCTCACACAAAATTTTTCAACAAATTTCTCCCATTTTTCCCCGTGGATCCGCCACTGATTGCCATGAATGGTAAATAACAATACATAATTTAAAAATAGGATTTCTTTGACATACATGTTCTTTACTGTGAATTTAATTTAAAAAAAAATACACATTGCATAGCTACCCTTTTAAGACTTTTAAGTAATTTTTCATTTG
Source organism: Agrilus biguttatus (assembly GCA_963921985.1). Taxonomy (NCBI): domain Eukaryota; kingdom Metazoa; phylum Arthropoda; class Insecta; order Coleoptera; family Buprestidae; genus Agrilus; species Agrilus biguttatus. Next base: position 36,113,548 of record OY998117.1, read on the forward strand.
TAGATATTACATAGGTACAATTTATTTCTGTTTTGTAGCTAAAACTGTTTGTTTCTGAATTACTTAATGTTTCGATCATATTAAAAACGAAACATCAATTAATTATCTAGTTTTCTATCCAACTACTACATTTTTTAATTTATTATTTCAATTGTATTAGGTTTTATTCCTAAGTATTTTATTTTTAATGTTCTTGAACATTTTCTTCGAAAGACATTTGTTTGTCTTCGTTCTAATGATCTTTTTGCAATCATATCTATCATTCGGTCACCTTGTTTACGTGTCTGACTCGAGAAATAGAAAAAGTTACGTCTGTGTATGTAAAAGTAGTTATACTATCTGGTTTGTTGAATTCTTTTGTTAGAAATTGTCTTACAGTATTAATTCAGATATAATAAAATAAGTAACTGTATATTTAAACATTTTAATTTTTGCAACAGTTCAATGAAATATATTCTTCATAAAAAAAACTTGACTATAAATTAATTGAAAATAATCATTACACATTTACAAAACCAGTAAAATATTTTTTTTCTTATTGGCAAAAAAACAACTACAATGCATTGTTTTAAGGTTATTCAACGTGCAAAATAAATAAGTAACTCATTATTTTGTCTAATTTAGATTTTTTTATCAGTTTAATTTTAATATTAGATTTCCTTTTTTTTTATTCACAAACTATTTTAGTCTGGATCAGAGAAAGGTACAATACGTAATGAAATTAAAAATAAAATTTCAACAACTCCATATAAGGGATGTTTTTAAGTTCACCTATTATTTTGTATCCGAGTTTAGATTTATGAATGTTACTCATCTTTAATTAATTTAATAATTCAATTTCAAAAATTCAATTCATTGGTCAACTTAAATATGCTGCTATAATGAAAATTTCTTTATTCGGGTAATCATTGGCCCATTTTATAGAGAAGGGAGTTTTTTTTTTGTATTTTTTTGACAACTTCCTTGTGGTATTATAAAAGTGTATATATGTATATGTGATTGTATTTCTTATCTGTGATGGACTCGAAAAACATCATTACCATTTTATACTAAATTACTTATGTTATGTCAGTTTTCTATTGTTTATTTTTTATTAAAAAAGGTAACACCTTTCTTTGTCTTAATTCCTTTATTACGATTGCATATTCAAAAGGCTCTTCTGCCAAATAAATATGCATATCAATAGTAACTCACAGAGGACTAACAATTTTAACAATAAAGGTTGGCAACATCATGTTAGTATGTCAATAGCTTTATTTATTCGTGTTTATTCGTTAATTTCTTCGATTAGCGGCTTCGTCTTTAGACGATGATGTGTGTGATCTGTCATAGTGCGGCTTTACGGCGTTAGTGTTATAGTTCTTTCTTACGTATTTCTTACATACAATACGATATAGTAAAATTTGAATATTGGAATATGTGTATGTATATGCATGTTTTAATTACGGTAATAAACTAATTAATTACTGTGGAAAGTGAGTGAAGTGGATCGAAGATTCTACGGAAAATTTTCATCATGGAAGGTAGGTAGGCTTTTCCTAATATTTTAACACAAGCTTTTAAGAATATTACAGAAATTGCTCCTCATTTTTATTATTAAATAAAAAAATTAGATAAAGGTAAAAATTAAACAATTTTCAAGCAGGAAGGTTTTATTTTATTAATATGGACTATTTCATCCAAAAGTTATTTTTCTTTGTAATATATGTTATATATTCAGATAAAATTAAGTTTTAATATAAGTTGCACTATTTGAGATAATTCTCTTATGAAACTCATTTCTATGTATATGTATACAGGGTCATTCAAACTGAGTAGGACATTAGACGTTTTAGGGAAATTAAGCATGTTACCGATTTGAAAATTTGGGAGTTAGGAGTAGGGGTTATCAACGATAATCTATTTAACTAAAATAATTTCGATTATCGGGCACTTCCGGTTATACAGGAAGTTGTTGTCAACTTTCTTATTTTAAATGGAATGGTATATTTTTTACGACGAATTCATATGAAAAATAAAACAGTTTTTTGTTTATTTATTGATTATTGTGATAGCTGTTAATTGTCCATGGCACACTTTTGTTTTGCCAAAATTAGAAAAAGTTAGCTATTTTAAGTAAAAATTCAAAATTATTCAAAAATTTTCAAATAAAACAGTAGGAAGTATCCAGATGGATCGAAAGAAGATAAAAAAAGAACCGAATGACAAAATAAAATATTCTAGATACCATTTGAAAAAATTAAATTATTCGTGTTTGAAGTTTTTAAACTTTGGATTTTTTTTCTGAACGTCCTGTACAAATTATAGACCTTAGTCTTGTCATGACGTTAGCCTTATGATTTGTCTGTAACTAGTAAAAATTTCAACATTCTAAGTGATTTTTTATGGAAGTTATGATTTTTTTATAGTTTGGGTTGCGGTGCAGTCTTTTTTCCAATAAATTAAATTATCTTAGAAAGTATTCATTGTAGGCATACAAGTTGGTTATCAAAGTCACCTTAAAATTTTATGTTTCATACGAATTCATCGTAAAAGATATACCACTCCATTTAAAATAAGAAAGTTGACATCAACTTCCGGTATAACCGGAAGTGCCCGACAGTTGAAATTATTTTAGTTAAATAGATCATCATTGATAACCTCTACTCCCAAATTTTCAAATCTGTAACATGCTTAGTTTCCCTAAAACGTCTAATGTACCACTCAGTTTGAATGACCCTGTTATATACAATTGTGATTTTCAGGAAATAATTGAAATTGCTATTTATCAATTATTAAATAAGAAAAATGAATAAAGGGTTTATTAACATACATATTTACGTATATTTATAGTATGTATCGTTTCATCCAAAATTGTTTTTCTTTTTAGTTTTGTTTACTGTTTGATAAAAGTTTTGTAAAGTTTGCACTATTCGAACGATTCTTTTATGAAAATCGTTTGTATTCGAGTACAAACAAGGTAATTTTGGCTGATATGGATTATTTCGTGTATTAATTATTCATTGCGTCTATACGTACAAGTAACCCTGTTCTAAAATATATTTCTTACTAAAAATTGATTCAAAACGTAAAATTCTTAATTTCATGGTGTCCCTTCGCGAATGTAAAAAATTGGTAGACTAAATAAGTAATATTTCAAAATTGCTCTGTAAACGTAAATTCATACTGTAGTGATTATTTTTGATAATAACGCCTCATCAATCTGTGAATATCATGAAATTATTGTATATTAATTACATTTATAGATAGATAGAAAATAATAATAAAAATATTTTTTTATTACGTGAGATATTTTTGGTACTTTCAAAATTAAAAAATATCTTCATTACCAGTACATTTTGAAGAAAGGTTTATCTGTGAGTAATGAAATTTTCCGTGAATGAATGCCATACACGTCAAATTTTTTTACTGATGATGATTATTTCGAAATACATAAGTTTTAACCACTGGTAGTGTTTTGGCTAATTGTAAATTCAAATATTAAATTATGGAATTTCTTTAGTTTCCTGGACACCTGGAAATAATCCTCGTTTAATTGCCGTAGAATTGTTTTAATATCTTAACTGCCCGCTTTCAGCTAATTGAAAAAACGTCATCGGCTTGAACTAAAACTAATTACCAGGATCTTATCGTGCCGTAATTAGATCTTTCTGCCTTCATTTCTTCGTGTGTAAGTAGAACTACCCACATAACATAGGTATGTGTGGGGTTTCCGTATTTTCTAAAGTAAACATTCGGTGTAATAACATGGTGCCCGAATTGAAAGTTTTGTAATTCTTTATTTATTATGTTTTTTATTGAAACGATCCATTGCTGTTATTGACATTTTACATAAAATTTCACTTAACTACTGTAAAAAGTACTAAAATCTTTATTTATTTTCGTTTAAAACTTCCGTATAGTAGAATGGTGTAACTTCCTATTAAAACTTTACTGAAATTGAACAAATTTACAATAGAATAAAAAATTATGGGTGGGATACCCACTTTTTATATTATGTAATTTATAGGTACTTGTTGCATTATTTGTATTGTAATATTTGTTTCTTATCGATATGTTTGCAGATAAACTAAGGAAGAGACAGGTAGTTCGATATAAAGTTATAACGTAAGTCTTAAATTTGTTTTTATTTTCTATTAGAGGTTATACAATTGAAAGTAAAAAATTCTTAAGTCGCAGCCGGCCCTGCTTCTTACAAACTTATTTTAAATGTATATTTGTATAATTAGCTACTTTATAAATACAAAAGAGGCGAGGTTTAAAAAAAATTTTTTTGCCTTTTTAGAGCCATTATAAAGTAAGTTGTTTTCTTAACTAGAAAAAATCTTCTCAACTCTAAAATAATTACTTACTAAATTGATAACAGACAAATATGATATTGTGTAGTTGCTGGGCACCATATTTATTAAAAATTGAAATAATTCTGTTTAAAATACAAATACAAAATGCAAAATACTTATTTCTAATTGCATATGGATATATTAAAATAAACAATTAATGTTTATAGACAGCTTTTATTGAGAAGTATTTTCCATTTCTACCCCTTGTTATATACCAATTTGAAAAAAGCCAAATTATTGTTTTATTTTAGTAAACCAACAACTGACATTTAAATCTATTTAATATGAAAAAAAGGTATAAATTGTTGTTAGTTGTACCTATTAGTTTTTATGATTATTGGCTAGTAATTATAGGCTTTCAAATTAATAAATAACTATTTGATTTTATTACAGCTTCATTTCTTTTCCTTCCTGGACTTGTGATGGAGACGGATGAAATGGATTTTTCCATGGCGGTGGATCAATCGGATTTAGGAAATAATGGTGAGATTTTTCAATTTATTAAAGTTGATTTCGTCATTTTTTAATTTCATACATACCTTTAGTAATTAAGAGACCGACTAATATACTTCGCATAGATAAATAATTTAAATAATAATTTCAATTATACGAATCTTTGTCTCGTTCTTATTTTTCAACATTTAACTTCTTATGCTTTCGTTTCATCTACTAAATGTTATAGAATACAATTATCTTTCTTTGTGTAACACAGCCACTCGTATGATTACAAACTGATTTTAAATAGGGTGCCAAATGTACGAATTACAGTATTTAGAAAAATTCAATATTTTGTGAACATTTTTGATGGGTATAGAAATTATTTTGATACTTTCAAAGAACCATTTTATGCACTGACGATTGAAACAGATTTTAAATTAGATCTCAAATTGATAGCTGATGTTTTTCAGTAATTCAGGAAAATTGTTAATTGATTATATTGAACTGCTTTTCTAGGTAGTTCAAGTTAAATTTACATCCAACTCAAAATAAAAACCACCTTAGTCAGTTTATAAATGTATAAATATTAAAAGTTTCGTGGTTTTCAAAATATTATTATTAATTTCGTTTCAGCTTCTTTTCATTTTCCTCCCCGGAGTCAACCTTAACGATGCTAGATAAAATTGCTTCGCGACAAAACGATAAACCAATAGGACTGGTAAATTTCTTTAGTTATTCGAGTTATGTTTCTATTTTGTAATTATGTTAATTAGTAAAATTTATAATTGCAGTTCTTTTGCAAACATTTTAAACGATTTTTTGGTACTTTGTCAAGGACTATGCATTTTACTCTAACTTTTTGGATAGTCCAAACATTTTAAAACTCAAACCTCATTGCGTGAGCAACGTTCTTGTAAAGTGACGTCAATTATTGCCAAGTTTACAAAAATTCAATTCTTTTTTTTTTGATATTTTGAAGAGTATAATTAATAAAACGAATGTGACGTCTGCTTCAGATTGTAGATTTAAAAAAAAAATCCTACAGATCTATAAATTTTATTTTGACTATTTGAGAAAGAGTAAAGTGTGCTTTCTTGGAGGGTTTTAACAAATTATAAATTGAACCTCAAATGTAACAGTCATGAAGTTGCAGTGACGTTGATTTTTATGCAGTTTCTAAAATTTGAATATATTTATATTTCCATTAGGTACGGAAATTTTATTTTAACAGTTAAAGAAAAAGCTAACCTGTGCACTGGAATTTGCCTTTATTTAAATAAATGATTCTGAAAAAAGCAAATAAATTTAAAATAGAACATTCTTTGTGCTTATTTCAGATTCGATGGCAGTGATAATTTGGGTATTCGACGACGTCCTCAAACCGTAAGAAATTTCTACCATCTTCGAACCAAGGCATGAGAATGGACCGATTTCGTTACTCTTATGTTCAGTGAAATAATTTTTTTATTAAGATCCTTGTTTAAATTTTAATTGTATAGGTAAACCAAAACGAATTTATTGAACAAAATTTTTGTATTAATTGCTTCTAGTTTTTGTTTATCAAAATTTTGTTTCTTTTTTATCATTTCTAATAATGCTTTATGTAATTTTAGGCAAATTATTTCCCTATTAAAATATTAATTTGATTCCACTTTCTATTTCATGTGTCTAGTTTTGATTTTTTTTTTGTTTTTCTCAGTTAAGTTTTTGTGTAAATAATTGGTACCAAATCTTTTGTTTGAATTTATTTATATCTTAAACAAAAATAACGTCAATTATGAATCGATTTCCTTATTTCATTACTTACCTTTCTTTTTAATAGTTATATTGATTTTAAGTTTGCACATACCTGTCATTAATATTTTATTAGTACTTATTGATTGCTTTTCTCAAATTTTTGATTCAAAATATAGCGAAATCCGAACTAGACACAACACATATGCATATTATACCTGCAATTCTGTACTGCATTTAATAATTTCTTGTTTGTTCTTTTCGTTTATTAATTTTAATGAATAACTTACGAAAACAATTAATAACTTGACGTTATCATACGGTGATAATTACATTGATTTAGTTAGCTACAAATATTTATTTTAATTGTAGCTATTAATAATTATTTTTTTAGAGACTAGTTTATTTTTAGGCTTAAGTTATTTTTTTTAATTTGAATTGTGTTCATATATATATTTTTAATACTTATGTTTATGCAAATAATATAGGAATATCTATTTATTATTAAATTATTTAAGGTAAAATTATTTTATCTAATATTTAACATGTATTTATATATTTTTATATGCAAACATTATTGTAAATATCACTGTAATAATAAACAAGGGAAAAGAGGGAATTTCTTGTGGGGTGAGAATGATAGCGCAAAAGTCAAAAAGTGATAGTGAGAGAGAAGAATGAGTAAGAGTTTGAAGATAAGGGAGAGCATGGGAAATATATGAGGGTGCATATAAATGGAAGCAGAAGGAGCATGTACGTAGGGTGAAAATGAAATGAGAGAATCTGAAGCGTGTGGTAAGATGAGAGAGAGGGTGAAATAGAAATGTTGGAAGAATGGGAATGACGGTGAAAATGAAATGAGAGTGTGTGTGTGTGTGGTAAGAAGAAAGGATGAGATAGGAATATGTGAAAAATGAGAAAGAATGTAAGCGAAGGCTGTGGCAACGAGTATGTTTCAGAATAGGGGTGGAATGAATTTGAATGTGGGTGAAATGGGGGGCATGAATGAGAAATCAAAGGGAGTAAAAGTGCGTAAATGGAAGGTACGAATGAATGAGAGAAAGTATGCACATACGCGTGAGAATGGGTGAAAGGGAGGGTATGATAAGAGCGAGAGGGATGCATGTGTGTAAATGAGTAATCAAAGTGGGTGCAAGTGCGTTAATGGAAGGTACGAATGAATGAGAGAAAGTATGCACGTACGCATGAGAATGGGTGAAAGGGAGGGTATGATGAGAGCAAGAGGGATGCATGTGTGTGAATGAAAAATCAATGGGGGTGCAAGTGCGTGAATGAAAGGTACGAATGAATGAGAGAAGTATGCACGTACGCGTGAGAATGGGTGAAAGGGAGGGTATGAATGAGAGCAAGAGGGATGCATGTGCAAGAATGAGGGTGGTAAGAATGAGAGGAAGGGAGCGTACACTTGCGTTCTCTCTTTCTCCTTCGTACCTGCCCCTCTGACCCATGCACCCTTTTCCTCTCCCATTCATAACCTCCCTCTCACAGGATGAATGTTGAGAGAGCGTATGGTAGAGGGGATATACAATAAATAAAAGAACTATATGACCACATGTGTTTTATTTTATTTTTACAAAAATTAATTTTTCACGCCTACCAGGTGTAGTGCGAAATATTTTATTATTCGAAGACCGTCCGGGACGAGGCCCGGAGGGTTGAAGTTTCCAGAATTCGAACTAGAAGTCTCCAAATACACGAAATTAGGGAAGTTCCGCGATACTAAGTCCCGAAAACTCTGAAATACAATCTCAAGGTCCTCAAAAAGGTCTTGAGATTTGAATTCCGAAGTTTCTAAGACCTAGGGATCCCGGAAGTTCCGAAATTCCGGGAATTGGAGGCATCGCAGTTCGAATCTGGAAACCCCCAGAACACTCGCGGCCGATATACCCGATCCATCTACCATGCGGCGCATCAGGATCTCCTGATGGAAGCTGAAGAGGGATCCATAGCAGTTCCATTTGATGGTGCTATCCATACTGTAACAAAAAATGAAAATAATGTTTAAAATTATTAATAAATTAATGAAGAGATGGGTAAGTGCGGTACTATATAAATTTAAATACATGTGAAAAACAATATTGTTATTTTTATAAAATAATATGTTGAAGCGAACGTTGCTTGCAGTTGAAACTTACAAAAAAGTATATTAAAATCAGGAAATGTTAAGTTTAATTGCATAATATTAAACGCATTGCATATAAGTAACAAAGATAATGATTCTTTTAATGTGAAAAAAGAGTAGGATAGGTAAAATTAGTGAAAAGATACGTTAAAATCTGACAAAGTAGAAATATGATCCCATAAATTCAAATGCTGTTATGTAATACTTCTTATAAACTATCAAAAATAATAATATTCGTTGTTAAATATCAAACAATTATCTAAAAACATAAAAAAGTATATACAGTTAAATAAAAACTACGGTTACAATAAGAAAAAAATATATATATATATTGTCAAAAGTGAAATAACTATAACTAAAAGATAAGAATGTTTAATTCTATTATTTTATATGTTTGTGAGAAATAAAAAAAGTTCATTTTAAATTATCAAAGGAAAATGTTTTAACAACAAATAGGAATAATAAATAAATTATGCTTATTAACTTTTATTTAATTTATTTATTAACCTTTTGATTTAAACGTAATGATCATTGAATCAAAAATATAAACAAAATGGACAATATGTTTATGTTTTTAAATGTATTTCTTTTAATAACTCTTTTTCACTAGCTGTAACCATTTATAAAGCAAAATTAAAATTTTCCTGTATAATATCAAAATAGTTGAATTCCGTAATAACTAAAAACGCAAAATAAAAAACAAAATCAAAACCTAATGAGAATATATAACAGAAAAAGCTCACCGTTGCGATGTTGCAGTTAACTTGGTCTATCCCTACAGATGACAATGACTCATGACTTCGTCAAGAAAAATGAATGGCTGAAACAAAATGAAGTATTTATTTTAAAAACTTTTTTATTAATTTGTTAGCTTAACTACATATAATATATAAGTGAAAAGGTACTGTATCTACCAAATGTGCCTTTTAGAACTTATTACCAATACTATTTTTTTAAAATGAAAATTAAACAACTTGTAACTCGATTCATTTAAAGATAAGTACATGTTATCTAGGAAAAGCAGCCTTTTGTGTCAGTTGTGACCTTGGATTTGTAAGACATTCAATATTTAATTTAATCACAATCAAACTTTCCTTTTTTATATTTAATATAAATTAGCAGTACCGCTTCAAGGGTGGGGAGCTTAAAGGAGCTATAGCCCAGGACATCGACAATTTAATAAACAAAAAATTGAATAAATATTGAAAATTAAAATGCCCTTGTAAGTACTAAAGCCTAATAATTAATAATAAAATTATTTGAAGAATACTGTTTTTGTGATCGTAGTACTATTATTATTGTGTGAATTTAAAAAATTAACGATTCCACCGAAAAGTGATTGTGAAACTATTTTTTTTTTTAATGTACATTATTCTATTATATCTGTAACTATGATTGTATAATAATTATTGTTTAACCTAACTTAATAACTAATAACTCAATTTATCAGAATTGAAGACAAAAGAAACGGAAATTTATTAAAATGCTACTTCATTTTCAATTAGCTATATTTTCCTTAATAGGGGTCTCCCTTCAAATTTTAGACCTGTGCTCGCTTCATTTTAAGCCAGCAAAAGCATGGTATCTTAAGTATATTCTCATAAAATTTCAGCTTTGTAAATCAAATCTGTGAACGAGGCAAATATAATTTGTTTTCCGTTTAATTAAAATGGTAAACACTTGGTAATTTAATATTTTTTTTAAATTGATAAAACCAAAAATTATTATAGCATGTCGGTTGAATGTAAACAAAGCAGGAAAGAGGTTTGGCGTAGTTTAAAAAAAAACAAAGGATATTTCTTCAGAAAAAAAATACTAAATGAATATAGGAACAAATTAAGGAAACTTATTAAAAGAGAAAAACAAATCTGACTAGACGACAGGTGGGGCGAAATGAATGATGCGAAGAACACGACTGAATGGTGGAATGCGATAAATAGGTTTAAAAAATTTTATAAGGAAGGTGATGTCGAAAGTGTAGGCAATTACAGAGGCATATGGTTGTTAGATGTAGGGTATAAAATTTTGACAAATATTATAGCACGAAGGATTAATGAATGGATAGAAAACGAAAATAAACTGAAAGAAAGTCAGGCAGGATTCAGGATAGAACGTGGGTGTAGGGAACATATCTTTGTTCTTAACTTAATAACAAATAATAGACTAAAAAAAAAGAGCCAAACTGTATGTGGCTTTTATTGATTTTAAAGCAGCTTTTGATAATATCGATCGAGAAATATTGTTAAAAAAGATATGGTCTATCGGGATAAGAGGAAGAATGCACAAACTTATTAGAAAAATGTACGGGTACACAAGTGCGGAAGTGCGGATAGGTAATCATATAACAAAAATATTTGAGACAAGGATAGGAGTCCGACAAAGCTGTGCTTTAAGCTCAGTGCTATTAGATATGTACATAGATGACATTGATGAAATGTGGGAAATACAGGAGCAGGGAGGGACGGTAATAGGTAAAGCGAAAATAAAGACACTAAACGGTATGCTAAGATCGCTAGAAAACTATGTGCAATAGAATAGGTTAACCATTAATATCGGCAAAACAAAAATAATGGTAACGATAATTGAAAAAACACTACTTTGTTTATTATCACTTTATTCACAAATCTTTTTGATAATAAACAAAGTAGTGTTTTTTCAATTACCGTTAAGATGAATCATAAAGTAACGGCCGAATCAATGCAATTTTTAAAAATAATAGTGTTTAGAAATGGGGGGAGGAAAGTTGGAAACTATGTAGGTGGTTAACGAATTTCAATATTTGGGATTCTGGTTTAATGCGAGAAAACATACGAGGACGATGGTAGGGAAGGCACAAAAAGCGGCGAATATAACGTGGGGAATTTGGAAACGGGTAGGGAAGGATAATATGAACGAAAAAATGTATTTAATGAATTCGTTAGTAAGGACAATAGCTTTATATGAAGTAGAAATTTGGAAGTGGAGGAATTTAAGAGAATATGCAAACTTCAAGCGAGATTATGTAAAATGGCGTTGGGGGTATCTATTTATCTCCAAAATATATATGGAGACCTGAGATAGGGGTTAATTGTATAAGGTTAACTATCATAGAAAGGGCGTGTAAATATTTATGTGAGGTGCTCAGATTGAGTAACGATAGGTGGGAAAATAAACATATAGATCAGATAGAAGGTTTGGGCAAGGGCTGTATGCGGAAACATAGGCATGGCAGGAAAGATAGGCTCTAAGGAGTGGGTGTGTTGATTGTGTTATTGGGAAAATGAGACATTAGGGCACTTAATGTGCTGTAAAAATGCAATGAAGGATCAAAGACAAGAAATTATAGATTTTATTAAGGAGTGGAGTAGTGGGAAGATGATGCAAACCTTGAGGAATTAATAAAAGAGGCTTTAAAAGGTGACATGATACCGGAATTATGTGATTATTTCCACCATGTTGAAATAAATCTAAGGGAATTTAGGTGTTGGCATGTAAGGGAAATATTGCTAGTGAATTTAAATTGGTTAATGTAAATAAGATTTGTAACCAGAATGATGGAAGCAAATTGCAAAAACTCCATGTAAAGGGGCATGTAACGAAAATAATAAATAAATAAATATTTTTTTTTAAATTCTCATGGTAGCATTTTCTAGAGAATTAAATTTTCTATAAAGAATATTTGTAGTATTCAATTGATTAATTCAACATTTTCATGGATGCACTTTCTTCAATAAACTTTCAGGAATGTTATATTAGTTATTTAATGACTATTTTTTATGTAAAAATAACTTTTTCACGTTGTTTTATAAATTATTAATCTGCAAAAATTGATATAGTTGAACTGTTACAGATTAACAATGAAACAAACTAGACGCTAAATATTAAAAATCAGTAATGAAGTAAAAACAGAAATAATAACTATATAAAGTTTGCAATGTAACTAATCTTTTAACGGTGAAACTCCCGAACCTCCTTAAAGCAAGCACTTGAACAAAGAGGGTTAATTTATTTAATTGTCATGTTTAGATTAAATTACATATTGGCTGTTGTAACCATTGTAGAGCTTAAAATTAAAGGACGAATATTTAAAAAATATATTTCTAAACACTCGATAAATAAATTTAAAAAAAAGGAAATGGCAAATTCGGTTCTGTTTTAATGACAACTAATTAAATTAAAAACTCACCGTTGTTTCCATATTTGATAAGCCGCTTGACTTCCAAGTGTAGGTTCCAGTAAATCTATTCCACGATCTTTCATTCTCAAGTAACTGTAACAACATCAAGTATTAATTTTCAAAACACACAGTACCAATTAGTTTTCTAAAGACTTTTGAATTTAATTTTGTTACATAAAGATTGTAGTTAAAAATATAATTAAATAAATACTAAACAACATTTATGAAAGAAGAAAAAGACAGTATAAAAAAACGACCTATTCAACATGGGTATCGGTTTTTTAAAGATAAGCATTTTATTACCATCCTCAATTAATACATATGAACTTCGCTAACCCAACTACATAATTGATTATGAACTGACTGTTTAAAACAAATTCGCGGCCTACAATGTTTCATTATAAATTGTTGACATTATTTTAAAGAAGTATGAAAGACAAAAATATGCGCATGGCGACATTTCTACACCTTTTATCACTTACTTTCAATTAATGGAAATTTATACCTGCTCTGCTATAATCTGGAGGGACTAATTACCAAATTGTTCTTTTGTGGGATATAAATTATTTCCGTAAAACTGATAGTTTCAGATAGCCTATTCTCTCAACATACAGGATGCTTATCGCTTTAGTAATTCTAATACATTCTGAAATTAATTGCTATTTTACTGTTCAAATTAAATCTAATTAATTGTGCTGAAGCCAAATTTTATTTTCTGTTTTATTTGCCTATATATTTTTATTTTTTTTTTATTATAAGGCCATGTCTATAAGTATAAAACAAGAACTTTTTCGGATGGTTAACTAATTTGAAGACATATATATTTTAAAATTAAAAATTACCGTCATAAAGCAAAAAATTTGAAGTAGTAATTAACTTAATTTTTGAAATAGAAGAGAAGTTAAATAAATTTCTATATTCTTTTGTATTTAATAGAAGCAAAAATGTATTGCACTAACTAAATAAAATTTTGATATAGTTCTATTTCGTCTTATTGACGTTAAATTGAAAAATTTAAAAATTTTACTGCAAAAAAGTACAAAAAAACCCATATTTTATGCACTGTTTTACCCATCAGATAAACGCCGACAGCCGCCTTCCCAGCTCCTCCACGAACACTTCGTGGAGGAAGAAGACCTGAGAAGTCGGACTCTCGACGATTAACCGATGAATGAAAACAGTGTTAAATACGAGGATAATACAACGCCGGACTTATAGTCGTTTGTCCAGCCTGCCGCTACTATCATAAACGCTTCGTTAAAGGTACCCTCATCCAGCGTTTAGGCAGCAACAGCCTTCTACCAACGACCGTATTACCGAACGAATAGTGGCCAGACCGACTATATGTAGTTACAAATTTGCTTTAAATTGCGCTAAACAGCTTCGCTCTTACATCATTATTTAAGATCATATAATACATAAAATAAAATAAAATCTCCACATGCCACTATCTGAAAATTATTGTAAACGATTTGTAGAAGTATTTTTTTAATATAGTTAAAAAACGCTAAACATACATTGTTAGTTATAAGACAGAAGTAAAAATAAAAAAACTACTACAAATCAAAATCATGGCCTGTAATATTTCAGTATTGATTGTCGTCATAATTTTAAAGAGGTGTGACTAAAAAATAAGTATGGGGATATTTTTGTAACTCGCCCTGACAGTAACTTCACCGACTATTACTGTTAAGTCACCATTAAATATTTTAATATATTAGAAGTTGCATGTTACAGATTTAAAAAAAAACTATATACCTACTTAGTTTCTCTAAAAATTATTCGCTAATTATTAAAACTAATTTTAAATTACTATTTTAAAACAACACACATGACAAGTATTACCGGAAAACGTATACTAAAACATCGTATTGAAGAAAGCGAATATTCGTAAAGAAAAGGATAACAAAGTATTTTCACTTTCAGGCAGAACATAGTTACATTTAATTATATATATATATATAATACATTCCTCTTATAATCGATACCTGATTTTTAATTTAATTTACAACAATTAATTAATTATAAACAATAACACCTAAAAAATATTTTTAACGGATTTTTTTAAAATATTATTATGAAGGATTTTTAAATTAATGGTAAAAACTCACCGAATGAAATACAGAACAAATGACATTGTAATACAGTACTAAACCGTTTCATATTTTGCAAATAATGTACACATAACCGTTTAATTCACGAGAAAATGAGGTACATATTCCGTAACCGTCCGCGCAGAATACTCTAAGCAACTGAACTATTGCTCGAACAGTCAAATGTAAAAGACTGCTGGCGCCATCGAGGACTATAGTCCGGGGAGTTAGCGAAGTAATCCTCGAAGTAACAAGGATTTTGAAATATTAGAATAATAAGATAACAATGGTATCTAAATGATCACCGATTAATTATATATAATAATTAATAGCAAGAAACATACATCGTACCTCTCATGTGTGGTGCTAAGAAAACTTTAGGTAAAATTGTTTCATTAGACAAAATTATTTACATTCGTAATATTTTACATGTTTTCTAATATATTAGTATATTTGAGAAATGAAAAACATTAATTTAATTTATTCGAAAAAAGAAGAAATTAAAATCCTTATTCGTCTAAATATTAAGATCAAAGATCTCACATTTGGATCACGTCCTACCAAGTAGGCACAACTAACGGGTCTCATCAGGTGGGATATGGCTTTCAGTTCGTTGCGCCTACTTAGTAGGACGCGTTCCAAATGTGAGACCTTTGATCTTAATATTTGGACGAATAAGGATTTTAATTCCTTCTTTTTTAAATATGTTGTATCTTCGTCTAAGAATACATCGAAATCAACAGTGTAATTCAATGTCGGTAGGGGTATTAGCCCTCGGAATAGTCGTTTCTGTTGATTCCATATTTATAGTTATATTAATTTAATTGTTAGCTTAGAAAACGAATGGAAACTGTAAGATATTTTAATAAATAAACTAAATAGGAAATACAAAACAAGAAGTCCGAAACTACGAAATTTATCTTTTACATTCTTGGGAACGTAAGATAACTTTCCGACGTTGCTACATTGATGTCTTCATTTTGGACTTCCATATAACGCATGTGACTTAGATCGCTCTTTTATAAAATACTAAAACTTTCGACGCGATTTACTGTGACTTGGATCGCTTCTTCGAGTGCTTTGAATTATGTTTACTTCATACCTATCAATATTACGAAGTTTCTCGTAAATAGAAAACTATTTTATAGCAGACACATAAGTTTTGCGTACCGAACTATAAACATAGTTGTGAACTGTTACCAAATTGTTGTTTTTTGTTAAGTGTTGTAGTGAGGAAAATCCTTCTTTTCCCGCTATAATTTACTTTTTATATAAATATCCTATCGAAAACGAACTTATTTTAGATGAATGAGTTATTTCATAAATTTAACTCGACCATATTTGGGCTCTTTTTAATTATTTACCGTCTCCTGAAGAATAATAAAAATTCTAAAAATATTGAATTATTTGATATCTTAATATTCAATTTGATATAGACTCTCTTAGATAATTAGATAGTAGGGTTCCATTCAATTACAATACTACTCCCACTCGCCTAGAAGAATACACCGATTCTTTAAAGAGTTGTTTGTCCAAAACTTTTACGTTTTTTTTTCAGGGCTCATAAATAATTGACTTTTAGAAAATGTGATGCAATACACAACATTTAGTTTTTCAATTTACCAAAAGAAAACTATACGATTTTATTGTTATTACTTTTTCATTTATCAATTGTTTTAAACAAGTCACAATCCGAAGACGTCTGTTACTATCAGTTTTGATGAGAATCATTTGTCATGATGGTGTTGATCAGAAGAAGGCCGCGCATGTCTACACCCTATAAAAACGTCTCTTCGGCGTCTCGACGTACATTCTTGGACGTCTCCGGTGCTGACAAATACAACAGTGCGACGTCGTCGTCCGATAACAGAATAACGTATCGTGTCGCGCTATCAGGGTGCACAACATCGGCCGTTCATTTCCAATCATCGGGAAGCGACACTGAGGTAAAAGTACCATAAACGAAAAAACAACCCTTCCAGCAGCCTCCTACTAATTTGCAATAATATACTACAAGAAGGATCAACGAGCGCACACAACCTGTTGAATCGAATTCGCGCAAATTTTATTCAGGGTAAGTTTCATGTGAACTCTTATGAATCTATGATCCGAAGATTTACTTTTATTTAATCAAAGCTGAGAGTATCAGTAAATTAATCTTTAATATATGAAAAATGTACAGTTCAATTTTGATATTACCGTTGATACTTGATTACATTTTTTAATATTTATTAACAAACAAAAAACCAACTAAAAAGTATCATCGCATTCTCATTCCGTTTAAAATCTTAACTAGTTTTACAAAATACCAATTTTAGTTATTTAATGTTATCGTAGAGGATTCTCATAAATTATATATACGACGGTTTGGCAAAAGTAATTTGTAATTAATGGCAAACAGTATCAGTTTTTCTATTTGCCCGCCATCCAACAACGTAAACTAAACAATGTTGATCTAAACCACAATTTTTACCATATAAAAAATCTGTAAGACTAAATGAAACAGTATGTTTAAAATTAACTTTACTGATGTCGCGCTTGAACTCTATCGCTAAATATCACACAGTGCTATTGTCAAATAAAACTATACCATTATTTTCCTTAAAAAAAATCTAACATTATAGATGCGCCTAACAACCGGTAGGTACTTTAGCCATTCCATTTGGAATGAGTAAATATATATATATATACTGTATTTCCTTGAGTATCTCCTCCCTCCTTGATTTTTGATATTCTCGTTCTACTCAGTCACCTTTTCCAAAAATAAGGGTAACTATTCAGCTTAATTTGGCGTAGCTGGTTTTGAGTGGAAACTTAATTGCCTTATGCATATCACAATTTATTTATGATTGCTTGAATTAAAATCGAGAATATCGGTAAATTAATCAAATGGGTTATTTATTTACATTAACGTAGATAGTTAGATAGTTGGTCCAAATTTTTATATTCTTTTTCAAATGATTATTTTATAAGACATAATTTCAGGTAAATAGTGAAATTGAGAAGAAAATCTACACTTGAAGTGTAAACTTACTATGCTACACGGATTGTTGATAGGCTATCAATAGATGTTGTTCAATAAATAGTCCCCTTTATTTTGTTTCACCTTCAGTCTTAAAATATCGAAAGCAATCAAATAAGAAATTAGTGTTTTACAAAAAAAATAATAAGTAGTTAAACTCCAACATTTTTAAGTAGGTAATCCCACAAAAACAATATTTACCGATTACTTTTATTCACTTATTTTTTAATCAACTGTTTTTAATTAAAAAAATAGCATATTTAATATTTATTAAAGAACTATGTACTGCTATATAGGTATAAAATAAAATATTAAGAGGTATAACGAAACATCCTCTTAAAGTTCACAATTTAAAGACAAGCGGTGTAGAAAGGTTTTAGTACATTTGTACTTATTTTGGGAACACTGAAAGCAATACGTTCTATCAGTGATAAAATTACAGTCGCGATTAAGGAAATCGATGCTTTAAAAGCGGTTATCTGCCGAAAAAGAACCAAAAAACTGGAATTAAGGTGGAAATCCTATTAAACCTAGGAAAATAATCCTCAGTTTATCACAAATAGATCTAAAATAGTGATAAGCGAAATTATAAAACAGGATTATTAAAATTTTTAAACCTATCATCTAAGTAGCATAAAAAGTATTTTTCATTTAATGCCTTTAAGATCCATTCGGAATGTGTGTGGAAAAAACTATACTCAAAAAATATGTCTGGGCAGTATTGTTTTATGATAAAGTTAGAGAATGATCATTAACAATCTTCAATTATAATCTTTTAAAAAACTAATTTAAACTTAAAAAAACAGGTAAAATGTTTCATATTAATTTGTTTTCGATAACACGATAATTGTTTCGATCGAACTGCGATCATTTTCAAGAGTAATTACACTTACACTTATGAAAATGATCGCAGTTCGATCGAAACAATTGTCGAGTTATAGAAAATAAATTAACGTGAAACATTTTACCTGTTTTTTTACGTTTAAATTAGTTTTATGAATCATGTTTAACAAACGTCACACTATCGAATCTCTTAATCTTTTAAGATGTTAAATTATATTAGGTTCTCCTAAAATAAATAAATCTACATAAACTATAATCATTTTCTACTGTACAACAAAGGTCAAGGTACGACCGCTATCATTTACAAATTAGAATATAAATTAAATGTAATTAAATTATAATCCTATACCAATAATAAAAAAAATAATAAAAATAAAAAGCAATAAGTTACAAACAATAAATGTTGTTGTATGTGTAACGCAATGCACTCATCTGTAGAAATGAAGTGGAAAATGTATCGCCCGTAACTGACACTTCAATTACTTTACGCAGCATAAAAAATAATTACTTATCATTTTATGAAACGGTTATTGTGATGTATGTTTATTTATTGCTTGGTATGATGGGAAAATTACACAAATTTTGTCTATCACATGCGATGTGTAATAACGCCTTTACAATAAGGTTGACTGCACATTAGCAATAAACAACTCCAGTAACTGGCGTATAAATGACAATAACCTTTGTAAACGATATTGCAATATGTTGCATACAAAACACAATTCAAAGAGGACAGTTTACTGAAACTGTTTGTCTTTATTTTCAATACAATATGCCAAATTCGCTACTTTAGTTTAGTTTCATTAAGCATATTGAATAACAAACATTTTCGTCATACAATTAATACAATCCATCAAACTCAACGTTCCAGAGTAAAACGATGAAATAAAATAAATTTAACGCCAAGATGATAAAGATATTTAGTCACACATACTCGTAATAAATTTCGAGTGTTTACTGATGGTAGTTATTCAAGATGCCTGATGAAAGTACCCAAGGACCAGGTCCACAAAGGGGTCCACAGTCTCGGGTGCCTAACTAAATAGAAAGCAAATTTTTAAAATCTGCATCTATAATTTTAAACAAATGGTTTTAACGTTGGAGGCCCTCACTGAACCTGCAGGATCGTTTCTTATAAGAAGCAAGAATTGTTTTGAAAGTACAATGGGGTAAGGGGCAAGAATGGCAAAGTTAATACCGTGTTTAAATTTAAGAATATTAAAAGAACTCCCAAAAGGACGAGCAGGGGCCTGAGAACGTTTATTCAGTACGCAAAAATTGTAGCGCCGGCCCTGGTAATAAATAGTTAAATATAATTAGAGAACAAATTAAATAATATAGACAATTCAATTTATGGAAAGTAACGTTTATAGCCAGATTAAAATGCTTTCAGTTTAATACGAGCTTTGTCAAATTTTAACGGATAAAAGGAAAATAAATTCTGTCGAAAATACTTCTTCCGGTAATCCAGAAAAGTGTTTCTTAACGTTACAGATTGTTGAGTAAAGTCTGTTAAGGCTCTTGTTATGATTTGATTGTCTCTGATATTTAAAAAAAAAAACATTAATTGAAATATTTCCATATTTCAGTTCAAAATAATATTTAAATTTAATTTCCAATAACGGAAAATGTTTTTAAATGATTTCTTCCTTAAAAAATTAAACGAAATTTTAATAATTCCAAATAATTACAAAAAGACATTTACTGGTAACAAACCAAAAATCTCCTCTCCAAATTGCACGAAAAACAAGAATTAAGTAAATTGTAAATAATTGGAAAATTAACATTTATTTAAAAAATAAAAGGAAATAAGTGGGGCATATATTACAACTATTTTACTTTAATACTTTTTAGAATGAAATGTTGTACAATTTGTCGTCGATACAGTTGTAGAAAAGTACATGTACAACAACAAAGAGAATTTTATTTTTAGTTTGCGAAAATACAATTTTTAATTATTTAGTGTAATCTTCTTTGGTCAGAATAATTTAAGGCAGCTTTAGAAACGCGACGGACAGGACAGTATAATAAATTTGGTTAAATTATATATATACGACCGACGGTTTGGTAAAAGTAATTTGTACAGAGTGAGCAATATCATTTTCTTTATTTATTCATCAACCAAGAAGCCAAATGATACATTTTTTTCCCAATATAAAACTTTCGTCTCAAGAAAAGTATTCGATACTCATTAAATAAACAATACAAGTTAACCTTGTTGAGGTGCAATGTAACCTACCACTAACGGTGAGATTTTGTACTTATCAAGTGCCATTTTTGAACGAAAATATGATATTCTCACATTTAAAATGTGCCTGGCAAACAGAAGGTGGTGGTAGTAAGAGACGAACGAAGTAGTTAAAAAAAACGAAAATAAAAATAGTCTGCGTACATAAAAGTTTAACGGTTTAACGGTGGAAACAAATTCTTCTAAAATGCTTATAAATATCGTCTTTTGGTGCAAGAAAAAGCAGAAAAAGTTAATTAAAAATACGGACAGATTTCTTTTTATAGTATATTTCTTTTCGTATCTCATATTCTTAAAAATTACAATTTATGTTAAATGTTTTTTTAAAAAAGGAAAGCATTCCTTTTAGAGGACCGACTTTTTCTTTTATTTTTGTTACAAATTGACTGTATACCGAGAACTACAATAGTTACAAAAATGTGTTTCTAGATCAGTTTTAAAAAGTTTTAAAATAAGTCGAATGTATTATTGTTATTATTTATTATTTTCATTACATGCCCCTTTACATGGAGTTTTTGCAATTTGCTTCCATCATTCTGGTTACAAATCTTATTTACATTAACCAATTTAAATTCACTAGCAATAATTCCCTTACATGTTAACACTTGCACTCCCTTAGATTTATTTCAACATGGTGGAAATAATCACATAATTCCGGTATCACGTCACCTTTTAAAGCCTCTTTTATTAATTCCTCAAGTCTGCATCATCTCCCCCACTTCTCCACTTCTTAATAAAATCTATAATTTCTTGTTTTTGATCCTTCATTGCATTTTTACAGCACATTAAGTGCCCTAAAATCTCATTTTCCCAATAACACAATCAACACACCCACTCCTTAGAGCCTTTCTTTCCTGCCCGGCCTATGTTTCCGCATACAGCCCTTGCCCAAATTTCTTTATGCCTCTTATTTTTACATCTTTTATTTAAGCATGCAGCGCCGTTTTTATTAAACGACGAGTTCATGATCGCTTACCATTCATTCTCTTTTGCTTTGTTCTAGAATTCTAAAATCGCGTAATCTCCGAAACTATGACATTTTTCATTTAGTTTGCATATTCACACGAAACTTAATTATCGATAAAAAACCTCAAATAAAATCTCAAACAATAATATAATCAATGTCCATTGATGAAACTATATGTTTTATTTTTCTTTGTTTATTTTATTGCTGGTTGAAGTAAAACAGCAATATTAGTGGAATTAATACCACAATTAAAAATGTTTTCAAACAAATAGTCTTTCGTTAGTACCAAGGTCTATAAGGAAATGCCAAAAAGAAAATATTGCTTGAACTACTCGCACTTTTAGTAAATATATTTCAAAAAAATAAACGTAATAATTCTTATTTGATTTTTCTTCATGAGCACACAATTCTATTCCTTCTTATGCCATAGTGAAGGTGCCCAAAAGTATGCGAAACGTAAGCGACAATAAGCATTTAGGAATTTCCTCTAAAAACCTGATCTTGTTTTACAAAATCAATTTATTTTTTGTCGTTTTCAATTTGGATCGTATTTTCAGTTTGTAGGCAGATAAACCTTAAAACGAAAGCGGTTACATCGTTAAGAAACCGTTTTTGCGCAAATTCATCCCCAAATAGGAAAGAGTTCTTGATTGGGTTTTAAAACGTTTTTTCTGAAATGATTGTGTAGGTAAACTTTGGAGTTCACAGGTTGAAATGAAGCAATGTTTTGACATTCTGCTTTCAAACAAGTAAAAGGTATTTTGGACTCTGAGCACACATCAAAAGGAAATATAAATGAAAATTGATGCTGTGTTGCCTTAGCTAAATACAACATTTAAAGGGGTGCTACATGGAACATTAGGATTTATACTGCTTTTATCCTAAATATAATATGAGGGAAGGTATGTACGATAACGTATATGAATACGTAGTTAAAGTTAAAAGTAAATTTTCATCTTTTTATTTCTAAATTAATTACTTTCATATTCTACACTCGTTACCAGAACATGTAATTTCATACATTTAACAGTATTTGAATGTAGTAAATAATCTGTAAAAACTTTGAAAAATATTTCAAAAAGAAACACTTGACTTGTTTCACATATTTTATTATTTTTATGCTGTACCCCCCCCTATTAAACTTGATAGAAAACTCCATTTAATCAATTTTGTACCTAATTTAAGTAAAAAAGTTTGTAATCATTTAAAAAATTGTAATTTGAACACTGTTTGTGTAAATAATAATAATCTTAAGTCTATATTAGTAAACAATAAAGAAAAAACAAATACATTGTACAAATCGGGAGTTTACAAAATAAATTGTAAAGACTGTAATTCATTCTATTTAGGTCAGACTGGTCGTTATTTAAAACAGACGAGCATAAAAAATCAATTATTAAAAATAACAAATGTATGGGTATAGCCCAATACTATATAGATCTTAATCATTCTTTAGATACAGAAAATGTAAAATTATTGCATCAATGTAGTAGAGGTAAGCGTCTTAGTACGCTCAAAATATTTGAAATAAATAAAGCCAACTGATTAGGTCTTCCCATCGTTAATGACCAATTAGATTTAGACGTATCTCCCTTATTAAATGTAAACATTCAGGCAGACAGATAACCCTAGTATTTAAGAAACAAATTTATGTTATATTATTTAGTAATTTAATACTCTTTGAAAATGGTCTTGTAACCGATCGTTAGAGGAATAATAAAATCTGTGAAACAAGCCAAGTATTTCTTTTTGAAATATTTTTCAAAGTTTTTATTTAATAGTGTTTCACCAAGTGCCAAACCAGTCTACTATTTCAAATAAAAATAATTTCTATTTCCTATATAATTACAGTTTTGCCCTTCGTTTTCCATTGAAGATGTATTTTATTTTAAACAGTAAAACTCGTCTATTTATTCTAAATCATTTAAAAAAATCTACTACCAATCTTTACTATTTTTATATTAATTTTCAGAATATTTTTTAGTTACCGTACCTTCAAAACTTTGCACACATACAATGTTAATGTTTATAAATTAGGCTATGAATTTTTATTAAACACAAGAGATCAAGTTGAAGAAAGGAAATTTTCCTTTATCATTAAAAAAACTAATTTACTTGGATTCTATTACTAAATACGAACTCATGTAAATTCAAGCTGTACGTTCGTCCGTCTGTCTGTTTGTCTGTATTCCGCATCCCACCTATCCCGTCATTTATGTATTTAATGAATATGAAACTAAAGGTTCCTAATGTCTCGCTTAGTGAGGCCCACTCAGTAGTTTTACTAAAAACATACTTTTAGTGATGTGGACAGACAGACATATTTACCTTTCATTTAATCCCACTCACGACCACATAATATTAGATACTTGAGAAAGGGCTGGTCTATTTTTCAAGCAAAACATTCAGAAAAAAATATTTATCCTTATTATCCTTAGTCACGCACGCGTGAGCCTTATGGCCAACCGCATTGCATTTTCTTTTTAAAGAATGAAGAATTTCCAAGATCTTCAATAAGATATACGGTAAATGTAGGTACCTGAGACCTACCCAAACACTACTTCAAAATTACTTTTAAGAGTGGACGTAAATTTATGGCCCGAAAATAAAAATGATAAGATATTTGGAAAAATAATTTTCATAGCGTGAAAAATGTGCTTAAAATTTAGGATCTTTTGATTTGCGCCATTCTCCTTTAATTTATAAACTATCGATACAAACTATTAGAAAAATGTCCTAAATGTAGCCTTTGTTCAATTTTTATAATCTTTTACGTTTAATTTAATTTAATATTTGCTATTTATACACTGAAATATGGAAAGTTCTTTTTCCTTTGTTCTTTTTATCCTTTCGTTTAAAAACCTCAGACAAGACAACAACATTTTATTGAACAGAAGAGTCAAGAGCACTTATGATACATACCTACTAATGCAGGTGTGCAATGAGAAGAACTAATGCAACCATCCCACGTAAAATGGCAATTATAACAGCGTAATATCTGTTAATGTTATCACTGTTTAAAAGACCAATGGAAACTACTTTTACATGTGCACTTCAGTAAGTACCATTACAAAATAATGACATTTACACAAACTTAAAAAAAAAATTTAATTGTTTTTAAATGCCAAATATTGTAACATAAACTAAGAACAAGTACGTATTAGTAAATGGCAACAATTACGAACGAAGTGTCACTATTATCACGTCTTGAAAGTTCCGTACCGTTATATTACTGAAAAGTTTAGTAAATTATATAACATATATCTGTTAAAGTTAATTTGATTTGCTTGTGATGGCTGAAGAAAGAATGAATAATATCACAGTTTAATGATTTACTTATTTTTGTCCTTTAACAAGAAAACTGGAACCTTTTGCGGTGCTGCAGAACACAGTGACTAAAGAGAACTAAATACTAAAGGCACGGTGACCATTATAAATTAATACTTCATTGTTGAGGCACTTAATTTTTTGAAACTCCATCTTATCCAGAATACGATTTAGTATTATTCTTAAATAGGAAGAAACTATAAGTGGGCGGGGTAATTTTATGTTTACAAATTAAGATTTAAGAGCGATGTATCAGTTACTTCTAGTTGATCAATTAAAATTGTATTATTGTGGTTATTTGTGCTTATTTATTTCTCGAATTTCAAACATACTTGTTCAAGTATACCGTTCATCACTTCTACTTTGTTTCATTGTATGTATCTTTCAATTCTTACTGTTATCCTTGAAAAATAGCGAATCATTTGTATTATCTTCCTGCAAGAAACGTAAATCTAGATACTTTTGTGAGACTTAACTGGATATAGATATTTACAACTGTATATGTACGGTATACATAAATATATTCAACAGGTTGAAAATTTCTACACCCACATAACAAAGATATCTCGTAAAATACGGTTATCGATATTCGAAGTATCAAATGTGTTTTTATTCTTGAAACACACACAAAAATAACAATGTATAGAGGTTAAACCGTACACATATATATGGATATATAAACGTTATAGGATTGCAGAGGAAGTAACTATTCCAGTGGAATAGTCCTTCCTCAAAAGCAAATATACTTTGAAGGTAACACATACAGCAGGTCCGGAAAGTTAAGTTCGACGGAATACAGAAAAGAAACAACAAAACATAAAAGCATCAAACTTGCGAATGTTTAGACTGTCCCTGTTTCGTATTATTTAAAAAAAATATGCCGAAGGGCTATCCATAAACCGCGTAACGTATTTTCCGTATTTTTGTAACCCATCCCACCCCCCTGCATTCCTCTTCGATATATTTTGCGTTACGTAATAATTAAACCAATAAAATTTTTACAATTCCCGAATGACAAAAAATAAATAAGAGTAGCTTTTAAATTAATTAAATTTGTTTAAGTGTCTATTATAGTATTATTATAATATGGATGGTCCCTAATGAGAAGTGTTGTTTCACACATTCCAAATTAATTTAAGAAATGCATTCCAGACATTTTTTTAACAATCAATAAAATAAGAAATATTTAAAAAAAGAAGGCATTAAAATCCCCACTCGTCTAACTATAAAGGATCACAGATCCCACATTTTGAACGCGTCGTACACAGTAGGCACAGCGTACTGAAAGCCATTTTTTTTTCGGCTTACGGGTCTCATCAGGTGGTCGCTGGCAGTTAGGCCTTTACAGGCTATATGATAAATATAAATAAAAATATGGAATCAACAGAAACAACTACTCCGAGGACTAGTTGTTTCTGTTGATTCCATATTTATATTTACATTTAAATAAAAAATACTACATCTAATTGTTCGCTTAGGATCGAAAAAAGCTTCAATAATTTCTAAGCTTAAACATTTATGCTTTGAAAAAACGCATCTAAAACTTTTTAATGTTCATCTAAACGTCTAAGGGACAACTTGTTTTAACATTCTTTTCAATATTTGCTTGTCAATCAAATTATCCCAAATTAATGACGTTCAAGTATTTTAAGACGTTCAGTTTATCCAGGTTCCATTTTTCACCTTACTATATTCAATTACTAGATGTCTAAAGTAGAAAAGTAAATCTGGATTGTAGAATAGGGTCTTATGATGTATTTATAGCTAGGTTTATTATTATATAACATATGTAAATAAAATAGGGTTAAACTAATATAAAAATTGGAGATGAAAAATTAGCAGTCGCCAATTATCGATATCTAGGAAGTCAGGATGAAAAAAGTGGTAGTGATATAAAATAAAGCATAGCGCAGTTTTAAGACTCGCTCGCGATAGATTAATTTGCAAATTCGAAAAAGAGTGTTAAAAGTTGATGTTTGGAGCACGGTGAATGCGTAAGAAATGAAAAGGTTAGAAGCTTTTGAAATGTGGTGAAGTAGATGATGAAAAATGGATAGACAGACAAGGTTATAAATTAAGAGGTAGTGAAAAGAGTAAGAGAACACAGGCGGACATGGAAGTCAATGAGGAGAAGTAAGATTGTAAAACATCTTGTGAGACATGAAGGACTACTTAGAGACATATTAGAACCAGAAACAGAAATAAATAAAGACAGAGGAAGACCTAAATTTGATTACTGCTCGCAAATAGTTAGGGATGTAGGTTATTTTAGTTTTTAGGAAATGCGAAGGTTCATTAAAAAAAAAACTTTTTGTGTTTCATTCCCACCAGCTACTCGTGCTAGTGGGCGGACAGTCCCTCTGACCTACACTGTAGTGCAAAGCCAGAGGGTAGGGCGTAAGGTACTCTTCAGCCTCCTTTCAGGAATCGTGGGAAAGGATGGGTGGTGTGGTTTGGGAGAGAAAGATGAGACGGACGAAATGAAATCAGAAGAAAAATTAAAGATTATCTGTGGAATATTATATTGCTGCCCCAGCATTTGCCTAAATGATCCGAGGAAACCACAGAAAACTTGGAACGGAACAGCCGGACCCGGGTTCGAACCGGTGACCTCCCGAATGCTAAGCAATGATTTAAAGCACTAGACCACGCCGCTCGGTCGAAGGTTGATTTACAAAACTGGGAATTTAGAATATTGCCACCCCTTCAGCATGCATTAGTTGGGGTAAGTGTTTGACGATACATGTACATTCTACGAAGTATCGACCCTTATAAACTAGATTTCGGTTATTGGTAAATTGCAAATTGGTATCATAAAATAAATTGCTGATGGCTTAACGGTTACTTACAAAATTTCCTAAATAAAGTACAAAATGTTTACTTAAAACTATTTACAATTATGTACAATATACGGCAATACCTATCAATGAACATCTAATTTAAATACGAAACGTTTTTCAATTTAAAGACTCGGTAGTCGAAAATTTATGAAACAGTGAAAATAATACTGAGAACACAAAGTAACTTTTATATGTTTCAAAAAAGCATATATTCATTTATTTTTATTATAATTTATTATTTAATATTAAATTGTTACATTCAGAGAAAAAGGGTAAACGTCTCAACCTTCTAGAGGAATTAGAAATAAAACGAGCTTTTGTAAAAAAGGATAACATCACCCATCTACAGTCAGATTTTCAGAACAACTTATTGATAATCTGTTTAGGCTTTACCATTAGTAATAATTCCTCAGAACAATAAGTTCAGTTATATATACACATCATAATAATGTATATGTATATATATATGTAGTTGTAAACAAAAGTTGTCACTATTTAAAACTTCAGTATTATAGTAGTACTCCTGATAAAGGCAGTATATTCCGAAACAATTGTAGAGTTAATAATAAACTTTTTTGAAACATATAAAGGCTACTGTTTGTTCTCAGTATTATTTTTTCAATTCGTTGACCCTTCATTTGTAATGCCCTCGTTTTATATACGTAAAGATGATATGTAGAAGCAACAGTCGTCGGGGGTGTTTGCGTGTGTGTATCACAAAATTGATGTAGGTAAATAAGTCATCAGTAATTACTTTGTGTTACTCGGAATCGGACGCCAACATACTAACACCAAAATCAGACGGAATGACGTTCGGACGTATTAAATATCAAGTCGAACAATCGTGGCCCACGCCAATTAATTGCACTAAAGTTAGTCAAGTGGAAAATGTGATTGATTATCGCATTCATTTGTATATTAAAAATTTAAATATCGCTTTTCATTTAGACGGCTGCAGATTATATATTTTGTTATTATTTGAAAATTACCCGGTGGTGTTAGAAACGAAAATAAGAAAATATTTATTTCCCCTGCTACGAACTTGTTATAAAACACACAAAAATAATTCAAGTGTTACGTTAAAAAAATAGTTAAAATATTGATCGAGTATTTGGAATTTTTGGATACGTACGATATATGCGGTGGCATGGGAAAACAATCAAATTGGTTATCGAAAATAACAGTGAAAGCAACCCTGATTGATATTGGCGGATACACACTGGTGGGTCAACTAAGTAATTTTGAAACTCGGAGAGGATCTAATAACAAACTCCTTTTTAGATTAAAAAATGCAAATTAATTCAGTCGGATATAGCCCTGTACGCGATATACGTATGAAGCTGATAAACCAAAACACTAAATTCGGGAATTCCTGCAATAGTCTCCAGCTTTATACATATATGTATGTATAGATACGTATCAACGCGATATATTTAGAACTGCCAAACAAAACACATATCATTTAGGAATGTCTTCACCATGTCTACAAAGTTATCAGTAATATTCTTGAAATTAAGAATTGAGGATTATTTGACTTAAATCTTTTTAAAATTTAGGATGGAGAAGAAGAACAATTGAAACTTTTTAACTACCATCTACTTTAATACTTGACGTTTTGAAAATCATCTTTATATTACGAAGATTTTTAGTTTAATAAAAATAATTATAGCACAGGTAAAGACAAAGGACTTCAGAGTTTCCCGTGATCCGTGGTGCTTATGTCTTCCCTAATAACACTTACTATAGTTGCTATAACATAGCAACCAGATGTAGACGTGACACACGTGCCACGAAAATTAATTGAAAATCATAACAGACGGAACAGATACTATTGAAGGTAGAACTCCGTAGAATACTTAACACTATTGTAAAACAATATATATTCAAAGCACTTACTAAAATAATATACTAAAACAAAGGTCTACTAGATGTCTAAAATAAATCATAAACATACTTATTATCAAAATGCATTAATGATATAGAATATTTAAATGATAATTGATCTTGCTGAACCTCCAAAAGAAAATTTTGTTGATTATTATCAACACAATTGTAAAATCCCATCAAATTCATGAAATTTCCAGCTTTTTCTCTAGTTTTCAATTAATTCGTTAAAATATGTACAAAAAAAGTTGTTTTCGCCTACTTTCAAGCTTAAAAATGAAGTACTTATATCTTAAATAGCATGTTCTTTAGCTATTATCTAGCAGGACGAAGAAGTGTTCCGGCAACACGAACAAGTTCTATTTGAAATGAAAATAAATTTACCTTTTCCATGCGCAATTTAGCCTCCTAATAAATTATGAAGAAGAATTTAATGAAAGATACAAGTAGATAACTACTTGTTAAATATGCAACCTATAATCGTATTAAGGTATTAGTGAAAAAGTACTTTCCACAATGATTGTCATAAAATTTATTTCCTTTACAAACAAAATTGTAATGATGACATGGTGTAATGAAAGGTAAAATAGATATTAAGAAGCTTGAAGGAATCTAAGTGGAAAAAAGAAATGACAACAGACCACATCCTTTTTACTATTTATAATTACTCATCCTGTACATATTATGTGTAACGTAATTATTTTATTGAAATAAACACACAGTTGATAACTTCCACAATTTATTAACACAGACTAATCAAAGTTCCCTTGTCAGAAACAGACTATAATATAGAATTGGATCTAATTAAACAAATTGCCATAAACAATATTAAAACCCGCTCATAATTGACACACCTTTACAAAAAATTTCATACACTCAAAATATTTCAAACATCTTCCCATTCACTAAAGATAACACAAATAAAAAATTCAAACTTTTAACATTTATAGGGAACCATCACTGACAATTAATAAATTTCTCAGAGACTACAATGTAAATGTATCACAGAAAACGAATAATAACCTTAGCATACGTATAAAGAATAATAAAGACAAAGTAGAGAAATTATCAATTATCACCAGGCATATATCAACTCAATTGCGGTTCTTGTTCAAAAATTTATATAGGTGAGACGGGAAGAAATTTTAGAATTCGTTTGAACGAACATTTTAGATCATATAGAAACAAAAAACCAATTTTAACTATGCCAAACATGTGTTAGAAGATAACCATATATATAATTTAGATCTAAAAATTTTACACATTGAAAATAAAAATTTAAAACTTACACTATTAGAATCTAACGAAATTAACAAATATATGTTAAAAATACAGACATATTACTTAATAACCAAGTAGATATAAACCTCTTATGACTATTAAATCTTTTCCCTCACTCTAATGAAGATGAACCACCCTTTTTATAGACATCTACTCTTAGGTAGTTTTAAGTAGATTTTGTACTTCTAAAGAAGCCACAATGTTGGCGAAACACCTGTCAAGCTTATTTAATAAATTGTGGAAGTTATCAACTGTGGGTTTCTTTCAATATGTTAGACTTCCATCAATTATCCGCTAATTCAATACAATTGTAATAATTTTATTTATATTCTACTTTACGAATCATTCTCTTTTCTCCCTCAATTATTGATATGTAAATTAAAAGAAAGGTTTTAATAAAAATAGTCTACAATGAACTTCGCTGTCAAATTATTTGATTATTAAAAATTATGGATACCCTTTTCTAAAATACGTATGTTCTCTGCAAGTCTGTATATTTTCCAACTCAGGCTTACTTGCTGTTTTTAGTTGGTAAGAAAACATCAGTTTCTTAAATCCTAACCAAGAAGAAGCTTAGCAAGAAAGTCGAACGAAAAGCTTTAATTCCGGATAATCAAAACGTAACCAACATTTCCGTCAAATTTTGTAGATTAAAAATAAGATCTAGAATTTTCGTACAAACTTTTCAAATCCATAAACATTCCTTTCCTAAAGCTAGAGGATAAGCTTTAACCAAAGCTTCCAGTGCAAATGGAGGTCTATGTAGGTAACTAAAATTAAAAATGTTTTTTTGAAACAATTGTGGAAAACTTTGATAAAAGTAAATTATCTGATTCTATCTTTATCTTCCTTTGTTTGGTATAATCAGCTCTACCACGAAAATATTTCTCCAAATTCTAATTGAATAAACAATTAATACGGCAACTTTACAAAAAGTTTTTATACTTCATTATTTAACTTATAGAAGTTTAATAAGTATCATAATAAAATCGACCCTTAAAATTTCCTAGTTTTAGCTTTTGAAGCCATTATAATAGTAGTATGAAACTTTTCATTAAATACAAAAGAAGAAATTAATCGGTAGTTATTTGAGGCTTTTAGGAAACAAACCAATAAAATAATTAATTGTATCTTGGTTTACTTGATGAAAATTAATATTCAACGTTGAAGAAATTCACACTTTTAATTTTCACTAATTTATTATTACACTTAACATATGTTACTTACTTAATTTTACGAACGAAACTTATCTAATTTATATTAATATGGGTTCGAACCCATTGATTGATAAAAGTACCTATGACATTAGATAATTACAAAAAAAGAACTTAACATCATAAACTAAATTGCATATAACAACAATTATAATATTAATTTAGTAGATAAGATTTTAATAAAAATTAAATTTAAATTAGTATTACAATCAGTTTTCCCAAAGATTGAGAATGAAAACAAAAAATATGTTTCATTAACATATATAAGCTAACCTTCTGAAATAATTAAAAAAATATTAAGTAAAAACAATATTAATGTAGCTTTCAAGACAAATAATTCAGTTTCTAGGTTTTTAAGAAACAATAAAGATAAGTGCGATAAAGATTTACGATCAGGAATTTATAAATTGAAGTATATATAGATAAAATAAAAAGGAATTTCATTAAAAAAAAATTAACGAACATTTAAGGTCATTTAAATATAAAAAAACTCCATTCTAATTACGCTAAATATTTGATTTTAGAAAACCACCAGTTTAATAAGGAATACAGTAGCATACATACAGAATCAAACAATAATAAATTAAATCTTATAGAAACAATGGAAATAAATAAATTTAAAAAAAAAACAGATTTACATTTAAACGATCAGTTAGACCTAAATAATTCTTCTTTACTTAAACTGTTCCCCTTCCCTAGTTGCAGTTAGAACCCATATTAATATAAATTAGATAAGTTTCGTTCGTAAAATTAAGTATTTGTCTACTTCTGATGAAGTTACAGTGTAGCGAAACATATATTAAGTGTAATAATAAATTACTGAAAATTAAAAATGTGTTTTTTTCAACGTGAACCAATAAAAACTTATACAGACTACTGCTATTAGCAAACATGTTATTCAAATTTACTTAATTCAGCCCCCAATCATGATACATAACTCTCTGTGACTCTGACAGCTAAACGTTTACAATTACGAAAGAACACGGCAACACTACACAGAAGTTAAATACCGCCAGTGACAGATTATATAGAAACGGAAAATATTTTTGTCAACTTTATTGAATTAAATTATATTCACTCAAAAAACAACACCAAATGTGTTACTTTTTTTTGTTTTTACGAAGTGTTACATATTTTCAACATAATAAGTTGTGACATAACATGATAAAATACCAAGCGTGAAAATGGCAAACTGGAAAATTAGGTTAAATAGCCATATTTTGCTCTTACAAGATGTTTTCTCACTTTTTGAACCAATGATCACGTCACAAGTAATATTACAAAACAAATTCAATTCTAACACGAGACCGAACAAATAATTCAACAAGAAATCGCAACGTCAAAGAAGATAATAACAAAATGATAACAACGAAAAACCTGATCTGGCAATAACCTGGACAAGATAAGTCTAAACAACGATTTTATTTTTTATGCTATTTAAAATAATGTAAGAATGACTTTTTGAAATAAGTTATTTTTCTAAGAAAATCTACCCCTTTTTACTTTTTCATTCCCTAAAGCAGTGAACATGGGAACATTGTCGAACTTCATTATCTTAATTAGTTAGAAGGCTCTGATCTACAAAATTAAGTGTAGGAATAAATTTACTTCTTAATAGACGTATGCAAATAAATAATTATTTTATATAACAATTTCATTAAACAAATCAATAGTAAACATTTTTCTCTAGTTAACTATCTGTAGAAATTTGCTACTTATTGTGGGATTCAGTAATGTTCAACAGGGTCCTTTCTAATAAGGATATTGACTTGTTAAGACAAATCAACGGCGTAGCTAACTAAGTGATAGACATACAACCAATTAAACCAAAAATAAAAATATCTTTTTGTTCAGTATTCTATCGAAACTGCCAGACTTGTATCGCGATTTCAGACTCTTATCCTTCTTCTAATTGGTTACGCGCTTACCACGTAGTTAGTTACGCCGTGGGTTCAGTTTGATAAGTCGATATCATCATTTGTTTTTTATGTGTTCGTTCAATCTTTCTTTGAATATCCTCCCTATGCAGATAAATTGGCTTTTATGAACCATATTAATAATAAAAAACACGAATTCAATACAAACGATAATTTTTAAATTTTACATTGCTCAAATTAAGGCAAAAAATTAGACATACTAGAATCCTTTGAGATCAAAAAGCAGATAAACCAAAAATTAATTAAGAATTAACTTTAAATGAAATAGAAAACATTGATGAATCCACAATACTACAGATTAATCAGGAAAAATTGTTGCTTCTGTCACGCTCTCGCCGAGAATGACAATGCTCTGACCACCAAGCTGCAACAGAACTCGTAATACGTAGTAGGTAAAAATTAATTCACATTAATATGTTGAAATTAACCTCTACTAAAAACTTCTTCAAATATTCAATTATTAATGATTGGTAATAATATACATTAATTTCGACCATTCTAGATTTACGTACGTTCGTTATTGTTCCTGATCAGAGCATTGGTGCGTAAAACTACAGGTCCCGGATTCGATTCCCGGCGAGTGCGTGACAGTATCAACAATTTTTCCTCATTAATTTGAGATAATCAGTAATATTTAAATTAAAAAAGTCAGAAAAATACAAAATACGTCAAAATTACGAGGACAGTAAGTCATTAAACCGTTCGCAGTTGTGCCAACGTAACAGCGTAGCGGTTAATATTTGCGTAATTGCACAGTTAATTTTCCGAGTTTTACTTATTCGCTCAGAACAGACCAACACTCGTCATTGGTACAGCACTGGATTTACGTTTATTCGTATTTTAATCAACGGCTTCAAGCAATTTTCCACAAAATTACAGTTTTTTACTGACACACCAACAGATATTTCATTCGCCTGCCAGTGCATGGAACTAATTTTCATATAATTATAAAAATGATATTTGACAGCCGCGAGGAATTCCTGTCTGCTCTCATATTTAATAATATAAAGAACA
The DNA here is from genome assembly GCA_963921985.1 of Agrilus biguttatus. Taxonomy (NCBI): domain Eukaryota; kingdom Metazoa; phylum Arthropoda; class Insecta; order Coleoptera; family Buprestidae; genus Agrilus; species Agrilus biguttatus. Next base: position 36,149,029 of record OY998117.1, read on the forward strand.
TTAACTGACGATGAGTTTTATTTATTCCTAAACACATTTTATAAAGCTTTGTCGGTGTGTAAACCTTTGCGTTTTGTTTGATCTTAATATGATTTTTGCTTTTACAAATATTCGGGAATGTTGGACACAATACAAAAATACGTGTTTTCATAAATTCGTAACGGAATTTTCACGACGCTGACTTCAAATGGATAATATGATTATGAACATTTAAATACACAATATAATTTGTCATGTAAAATGAACCTTCTAACAAACATTTCAACATTGCTTAACAAAAGTAAATTTATAATGGGCAAAGAAGTAAATAAAGGCACAATACCATATTCCAGTGTATCTTATTTCATTTGTAAATATTTTGTAATAAATGAGTTAAAATACAAGACTTTTCAAAGAAAACCAACAACGACAGACGACCCAAATCTTGCATAGAAGAAATAATTTACAAAAATACTACAGATATTCCAATGGATTAAATTTTATTATTTCACTTTTGTGATAATTAAAATTAATATAGATAACAATACCTGACAAAATTTGTCAAAAGTATAAGTATGTTGTTTCCTAAATTTTTTAGTAGAAAATTAAAAAAGAAACACCTACTTTTGGTGATTTTAGAGAAGAAAGGAAGAAACTTTCAATAAAAATGCACATCAAACAAAAATTATATAATTAAAAACAAAACATTTGGGAAAATTTGTAACTCTGCAATAGTGTTATAACTGCCCTCAAACTGCTTATGTTTCAGTTATAGGAAGTTTACAGTCTATAAACGCTGGTCGCTCTAACATTGATTACACGACCACCTAAATTCATTAAGTACTCGTTTAAAGAAAAATCTGACAATTTCACGCAGTAAAATGTGTCCGCATTAATTTTGATCGCTTTACTAACCGCTCCTAAACATTTTTATACAGAAATATCTAATACGGCTGTGTAGACGACCCAGTCAATACCGATTTTTTAGGAACTTGTAGGTATTAATTTAACATAAATGGTAAGGATATTGGGTTCTTCTTAATGGATTTACTGCATAAATTACACACCAATGAAATTATGAATAGCTTCATTATGCAAAGATCCTTTATACCACTAATACCAACAAGAGCATGTCGCTGATCAAACACCAATTTCGTCGATAGAGTGTATTGTGTGGGCATGTCCACATGCTATTATTTGTCAAATACAGTATTTGCTTTCATTTTAAATGGAATAATCTAAAGGATTATAGGCCAAATAGAACTTCCAATATGGATAGAAGCTGAATACAATTGCAACTTCGTTTTTCTATAAAAGCGGCAATATTTGTTGTGTCGACAAGCTCTTATCCATTTTGTAACGAAAGGAAAGTCGTTTCTTAAAAAAATATATTTTTTTTTGGAATCGATAAACACGGTTACATTCTAAGCGCTAGGTTACGGTCATAGTTAGACGAGTGAGGATTTTCTCCCTCGTCTAATTATACTTTTTTTTATGTATCTGACGAGAGAGTGTTGTGGAGTTTTCCATGTATGGTGGTTTGAGAAAAGGAAGGGATTGCCCTACCCGACGAGGACCATGAGGATTTTCGGAGGGACACTTGACCTAGAGACTTTCACATAATTGCGTGTTATGCTAGTTTTATATTATTATTAATTTTATACTTATCATTAGCTCACTAATATTTATTAATAAATATTATTTGTACTGCTCGCTATCTTTTGTTTGTTGTGAGGCCCTACAAGTGTAATAAGAATAAGCAACGGTGTAAGTTGAGAGTTTTCTTATTTTTTTATGGGGTCTGTATGTCGATGTGGCTTTGTATTCCGGGCTTTTTGGCCGTGGTCCGTGGAATTTGATTGTTCCAAACGTTTCGCTGAACTTCGCCGACGGCATCTTCAGTGGTGACTATGCTGAGACGTAACGTAATCAGGCCGTGAAAGCCTAAGAACTACAGGGTCTGTATGTCTCTCGTAGCGATAGACACCACCTACAACCGACCTTTTCTTCTCCCCTGAGGTTAGTCTATCCCTGATTGTGGGTCGATGTTTAAAAGAGAATAAAAGAGTCGAGTTGCAATTTATAAAACTTTTCAACATGAAAATCACTTTTTGAAATCACTATTTTAGACGTACATTTTTTTTAACGTAGCGTTTGACTAGATTTACATGTATATATTTTGATAAACATTACTAAAAGTAGTAAAAGTTTTAAAGCATCGTAAAAAGTCGATACGTAAAACGTAATGTGGCAAATTAAATTAAATTAGGCCCACTCAATCATACGATATCAAAATTGAATCATAGGAAATTAAATTTCGTATCTCTGACGAGGCTATAAGTTGTATTAAAGCTAATAGTACGAGTAGTAAATGATGGTATCGATCAACCGCAACTGATGAGTTGCGTTAATTAGATAAATACTTGCACAATCATGAAATTATTATTCTTACAAGTATTTCCAAAAGTTTATTATTGTAATATAATATGAGGTATAAAATTCATTATATATTAAAAATACAAATATAGTAAAGTTAAATTATTCAAAACTAAGTTAATTTTTGCTATTAACTTATTTTCTATATAATAATGAGTGCACTATAGCTAATTTGAATAATTATCATCATCATTATCATAGTGTCGTCAGGACTTAGTTCCATTGCTACCCGTCTCATTGCTACCCGTCTCATTGCTACCCGTCTCATTGCTGCCCGCCAGATTGAAAAAGAGATTATACAGTGGCATTGCTGCCCGGTATGTAGATGATAATCCCAATTCTTGGATTTTTCGCCATAAGCACTGTTTGAAATGAAAGCCACAGCCTTTTAATGATGTATTAGGCAATACTTCTCTGCAGGCCAAAATTGTGGATAGTTTAAAATCAATAATCAAATATTTAGGACTAAACGTTGGAACACTACTTTTTATCAATTCCATCAGCCTCTTGTACCTATCTTTTTTTTCTATTTGGTAATAATGCATATATAGCCGGACGCACAATCGTGTAATTTTCTGTGTTTTTCAGACCGACGTGAAAAGTGTAAAGTTAATCGAAAAGTTTAGAACAACTTTTGAATGTTCTAACACAATTTGTTGTTTATCCCAAGCACTTTCAACCAACTCAATCGAATCCATAATTTGTGACGTTAAAATTGTCGTTTTGTCAGAGACTAAATAATAAATTCTGGAAGCAACAACATAGGAATCTGTCTCTCCCGCTGTGCTGTGAAACTAGAACGGTTTCCTGTTCGAATATAATTAATTGACCCCTACGGGTGTGTATTATTTGGTACATTTATTAAATTGTCTATAGGTACCTATATCGATAAATTTGAGCAAATTATTTTATATGTTACGAATATGTAATACGTTTATAAGAATTATTACATATGCATTATAATACCTAATTATGATTCAAATTAATTATTTGGGTAATAAAGTTGGCGGGCAGCAATGCCACCAACATTAATAGACATAAAGGTTGGCGGGCAGCAATGCCACAATTTCAAGTAAAATATTTCCGCGGGCAGCAATGGGACGGGCAGCAATAGGACATCCCCCCATTTTTCTAAAACTAAAATATTTTACATCCCTAACTGTTTGAGAGCAGTAATCTCATTTAGGATTTCCTCTGCCTTTTTGTGTTCCTATATTTTTACTCCTATTTCCGCTTCTAATATTTATCTATCTAATCCTTGATGTCTCAGAAGGTGTTTTACCGATATATCTTCTACTTTTTTTCTCTTACTCTTTTTAATACCCTTTCATTTCTAACCTCTTCAATCAACGGTATTTTCATCAGCCATCTATTACACCACATCGTAAACGCTTCCAACTTTTTCACCTTCCACGTTTTGTACCCAAACAGAGCCGTTTTCCAAACATAACCACATTAACCGTTCCCGAGAATATACATAACGATTTCTTTTTGTTAAAAGCGACTCGACCCTGCGTTGCCCTTTGTTTTATGTCCTGACTTATTTTACTTCCTAGATATAGAAAATCAGAGAGTTCATCTGGTTTTTCGTCTCCAATTTTGTGTATTCGTTCTAAGCTTATTTTCACCTCCCTTACAAATCAATATTTTTGTTTTATTTTTTATTTACTTTCATTCCATACTGTACTGTCAATACCGCTTCCATTTTAATTAAGGTTGCCTCTACCTCCTCCCTACGAGATGGTAGTTTAAATGTTATTATTTTTTTTAAATTATCTGCAAAATAACGAAGAAACAAGACATTTATTGTTAATTGTATTATATTTGTGTACCTAAAACTTGCATACGTTGTTATTTAGAGCTTTCAAGAAACTGTTTCAAACTTCAATTAGTAAACAATTTATTTACAAAGTCGTTGACCCTTCGTGAAGAAAAAAAATCTTTAAACATGTTAAAGTTTCGCACAACTTTGATATTAGCATCCCAGAAGCCGATAAACGCAGCGCGGGTCGATTAGTATTAAAAAAGTCCTAACTCGGCCACACCACTAATATGTATAATGAAAACTGAATCTGTAAAGATCATAAATTATAAACTCCCTTTCCCTTACTTACAATGAGGACGGCGAAAGTTAACCCTATACATATACATATGTACCTTGGGTGCGTTTTAGCTTCTAAAACATTTGCGTTCGTTCCTTTTTAGAGTGTTTCAGTTACACCAACAACTAGCAACAAATTTCGAAAATTATTATGTTTTAGCATATCAAAATTACTTAAGTTTATATTTGTGCAATAGCAATGAATTTAACCTAATACATCAACAATATGTAAAACTGTAGGTTCTTATAAACCGTCGTCAAAAGTTTCAATAAATTTTACTAGCGACCTTTCTTGTTTTTCTCGACCTCGGCTTTTCCTACATCGGCATTAAACATTAATGTATTATATACCTAAATTGTCCTGAAGAGACTTTGTAAGTGAAAACCGCATCAATATTAATCAAACAGTTTCGAAGCTTTACCCTTACCCATTTTTTATGGTTTTGGGGATTATGTTTTTTTTTCTGTTTAATCGTTGAGTGTAGGCTTTTACGGTCGGCGTCTATTGAAGATAAATTCTTTTCCGGGTTTACCGACGTTTCGTTTTAAATTACGGTACACATTATCAAGGGCGTTGTCGTAAGAGAGCAAACCAAGAATACTACGACAACGCCCTTGATAACAAAACGTTGATATGGCAGTACGTCGCCATCCACCTGCTTTTGTTGCTATTGCCGTATTTCATAATCTGCCCATGGCGTGCTGATGAGATCTAATAAGATCGAAATCGCGATCCACGTCTGGTAGCCCTTGATAATGCTTACCGTAGTTATAGACAAAACGTCTGGAAAACACGTCTACGGAACACGACCTTTAAACACGGATAATAACTTTTTTTTCTGTTTGTTTAAAAAAATTATAAGGTAAATAAGTATTACAGGTAGCTTTTTTCAAACTAATTATCTAATTAAGTTAACGATATCATAGCTTTAATCTTCATACACCTCAATATGACACTCATAAAAAAATCACAAAGCAGAAAGTTTCCAAAGGGTCAATTTGGACCAAAAATGGGAATAATTTATATTGACAAAAATAAACGTCAAAAAACTATTGAACCTTTATCATCTACTGTTTTTTTTTTCTTTTTCCTACATTGGATGTGTATCTCTCAAAGCAATGCGTTGAACTCTTAAGTATTTTGAGACCGCAAGTATATATATATATATATATATATGTTAGTATGTATGTCTCTGATTTACTAACTGTACGAGTCTTTATGTACAAAAGTTCGACCACTTTCTAGATATACCTACATTGTGACAGCAGAACTGTCTGTCAGCTGGTCTCTTTGTTGGATCAGGTGAACTAATGCACACTAGATAGTGACAGTTTTAATTTAATTTCTGTCGAAATGGTCGAATTTCGGTTTTAATACATTTCAAGTGCACTTTAGAAGTTCCGAACAAATTTTATTATCTCAACAGTCAGTGATAATGCGAAATATAAAAGAAAGTAACGTATGTAACGCATTCTTTGTGTGCATAGTATTAAAAGTATTAAATCCATTAAATAAATAAAAAGCTTTTAGAAATGCATTCACCTACAACTTTCTCGGTTTTTATTATTACTAATATTCTGTTCAATATTTATTTTTTTTTTTTTTCGTTACAAAAAAATAGCCAGTAGGTATGTGGGTTACAAGGCTGTGGCTGTCAATACAACGTATTTATTTTAGTTGTATAATATAAATATTTATTCAAAATCTTTTCTTCTATAACTTTATAAGATGTGTAAATATTTAAATTATTAAAATTCTTTTGTATTAAATTACTTCGTGTATCTATGTTATGTAAATATTTCTTAACATAGTCTTCTAAATCTTTTTTATTCTATCTACCTGTGCCAATAAATTTTATCAAATAGTATCCTTCCGTCTTCGTGTTTTGTTATTAAATATATTGTTGTTGTTGGTTATCGTTATTGTTATTTAGTTTTATTTACCGATTTTATAATTACCTAACACGAGAGCCTAAAAGGCAAATCAATCAAGCTTGAGTAATGTTTGTGTTGTGGAGAGTGTTTCCTAATAAAACGTTTCATTATACGTTATAGGGAGTTTACCCAGTATGTATATCTAATACTAACGGTCGGTTTAAGAATACGAATGTGAAATTTGTATATACGAGTTTCGTTTGAGTATACTCGTCGTAGATCGCGCAACATTTTCCAATTTATAAAACGAACAAATCGTTATCCACGATGATGTGGACGTATCTGGACGTTGTTTATTCGTCCAATAAGATTATTCCGTTGCGATTTCCACTACAATAAGTGGATGAACGTGATGTTCGTGTATTGCGAAAATTAACTCAACAATAATCACACTTCTGCTCGTCCACCGTTATAAAACGATAAATTGTAATATGTATGTTGTAAGGTATAAACGTTAATTCTGTTGGATCACTAATAATCCTTCCTGCTTAATATATAATAAAATACGTTGCTATCGATGGACAGGTGATACAGGAGGGTAGCTTTAGAAATTTAAAATTAATTAAATGTATAGATTTGTAATAAAGCGTATATAAAAGTTTATATATATATATATATATATATATATATATATATATATATTCAAACTGAGTGGTACATTAGACGTTTTAGGAAAACTAAGTGTGTTAGAGATGTCAAAATTTTAACTGTCTAATAAAAATTAATTAATAATAATTATTACATAGATAAATAATTTATGACTGAAAAAGGCAATGCTCTTAAAGCTTTGTAAGAATACTAAATATTTCAAAATCACAAGTTCATCTACCTATCTACAGATTATAAAGCTTACAACATAATTTTAATGGTTCTATCTATAAATTTTTCTAAGAAATGCCCACTCTAATTTATGTTTTGAAAACAATACGCAACTTATTATTTCTTGTTTTTCATTTTTAAGGAAACTTTTAGAGACGATATATCGAACTTGGACCCCAGAAAACAAAAATTAAATTAAGATTTCTCCCTTACGCAATCACTTTTCTTTTCTTTTATCTGATTGTTTTACAGAGAAATTTGGTTACGTTGACGATAAAATAAGACAAATCGTTATATGAGTAAGCTATAAAACGTCACACAGTATTAAAATTGTCAATAGTCAGAAATAAAAACTTTAAATTTTAGTTTAAAGTTTTTGATAATAAAAGAACTGTCTGTATAAAAAGAAACGAAACTTTTTTTCTCTTTTGAATGACATTTAAAATTTTAATAAAACGTTCATATGGCTTTACGTCGCCATTTACCTGCTTTTGCTTATATTGCCGCATTTTATAATCTGCCTGTGGCGTGCTGACGAAATCTAATAAGATCGAAACCGTGATCCACGTCTGGTAGTATCGATAAATTACTTGACCAAGAACTTATTTATGTTCTTATTTAAAATTTTGATTTACAAATGTTACGAAATTATACGGAAAAGTCTGCAAAATCGGAAACAAAAACGGTTTTTAATAAATGTAATACAAACTAATTAATTGTTCCTATAAAATATATGAACGAGTTGGAATTTCACGTTTACCCATTCTGTTTACCGGATTTAATAAAAAACAGATTTGAACCTCTTGTGCTGAGGTCAATTGTCATAACTTATTAGCTGTTGATTTCATGTTTGATACAGGTATTAGTAATTATAATTCAATAAAGAGATATGCGAATTTATAGAGAACGTCATATTATAATTAACTTCAACAAAAATACAATTTTAATTGGATTGCTTCACTATTTCAACACAGTAGAGATGTCGATAAAATAATGAAGTTACGTTAATAGTACAACATATGCCGATTAGTAACTATATTTTAATTACTACCTAGATAAATGTCCTGTTCTGTATTCCTTAGTATTAATCGTAATATTTAAAAGGATAACAGCACATAGAACCTAAAAGGGATTATGTTAGTAAAATAAACCAATTAAAAAATTATAATTGCCTAACTTCATTACTTTTTTAATTTGATATACACATCAATCAACAGAAACAAATCAACAAAACGAAAACAACATTCCATCTTATTTATGAAAACTATGGGTACAATATATTACCAGATTTATACCAGTGAATGTTTGAATAATTATTTATATAAACTAGTTATCGTATGTGGCCAAATTCTGTTTTCTGATGAAATGGTATCTATACATCCCACGCTTATATAAATGAATTAACCTCAACTTCTGTGTTTGGTACTTTAAATCAATCACAAACATAAAATCGTTACAATGAAATTGTTACAATTGGAGCAATTCGTACGTATTCGGATGTGCCCTGGGTAGCTTCGAGCAGAAACCAATGCTCGCTTGCCACTCGAACTGCCCCAGTTCGGTTCACGGCCGATACAAAACATTTTTTTACTTTTTTACTTGCCTTAACGGCATTGTCTCGCATTGGAGAAGAATTGAAAGCAAAGAGACACCAAAAGCATCTTTATCTGATCTGCCAGTTTTTTTTCTGTTTTTATTCGGCTTTACTCTTACAAAAACAGTTACAACATACATTTACGTCACCTTATCTTGGTTCGTGTACCATTTTAATACTGTTTGAAACAGGTTTGATAATTGTTTCACCCCTCCTTTAATGTTTTATCACGGAAAAGCTCCCTTCCCTCTATCTTACGTATTGAAATCAATGAATTAATTATGCCTAATTGACACATCTCAAGCATAAAACGTAATTCTTGCAATATTAAAGTCTTAATTGAAAAAAGTTCTACAGGAAAAAAATTAAACCATAAAAAAGCAATTTAGTGGTAACTGCGTTTTTTTAACTTTACAGGTGCCTACATTAAATTCTAAGTAAAAAGTTATTTTAAAATAAGATTAAAATTACAATGAAAAGGGAGGTAATTTAAAATAATCCCGAAGGGCAACGAAACCCTTAAAACGACTATATTTTATTTATGGCCTCTGAAAATAAAATAGATTGATGCTTTTGCGTTGGTGTTTGATGTTTTGGAAAATTTTCTCAAATAATAATGGATTAAACGAAGTTAGATCGTCAACTTCCATGTAAACTCTCAATAATGAAACTGGGCATTCCCTATCGTTATAAATAGAATATGAAATGAGCGACAGAAATTTATAAATGAAATTTGATACTAGACACTGACACAAAATTACGAATATGGACTGAGCTCGAAACATCTCCCGCCGGTTCAATATCACCTTCTCATCCCTTTTATCTTTTTCTAGCAACGTTCAGTATAAATATGGTATGTTATCTCGTTACAGAGGGTAAGTCAGTATAAGGGTTTTAAGACATGCCGACCATGCTCAGGCAACGTCTACGTTATGGAGAATTTGTCGTACTAAAGAGTTTTGCCAATGACAATTAGCAAACTTTAGTAATATTTTCTAACAAATACATTTCCTGCTATTTTCCTATTTATTACAAAATATTTCACCACTTGTATGTATGAATAATTTCAACCAATTCTCGTTTTGCTTTCGCAAGAAAATATAGCACACTGATAACTTGATTGAAAGTCCAATTCGTACAAGTGGGAGATGGGTCTTTGATAAATTACTACTAAAATAAATTTTAAATTCCAACCAACGCGAATTTCAAACAAAAATTTAAATGATACAAATGCATTATAAGCATTTTGAATATACAATGATTCTGGCTGTCCCAACCTTTTGCATCCTGAGTTACAAAGTATATGTAGATGGCAATGCCTTTAAAATAGTATTGTTCTCCAAAGGATTATCTAGATTTCTATTTAGTTTCTGCCGTAATACCTCTGTAAAAGGATCAAAATTAAATAAAAATTTAATTAAAGAATTAAAAATACACTAGGTTTCAAAATATTATATTTGTAGACACTACAATTGTTTCAGCAAACATTGCCATCATCAGGTGTGATGATTTTGAAAAGTGTATTTTTAATTATTTAATTATGTTTTCTGTTTTTCAATAAGTGAAAGCTTCCACCATCAATTAAATAAAAAATTGTCTTATAAATTTTTGATACGATTGTTAATTACAAAATGGTTTTTTCTTCATGATTTTGCTGAAAAGTTGTTTCGAGACCAACTTGGGACCGTAGAAACGAAAAATGACAAAAAAGTAGGTTTATAAGTTGAAAATGTCTCCAATTTTTACGGGTGAAGTGATATTTTTATTGAACCTTTGAATAAATATTTAGACTTTTTTTAAACCAGGCTTTTGAAGGTTAAAATTAAGTTTGTATACTCACAGGATCGAAATTTAACGTGGTCGGTGAAGAGGAAGTACTTTAAAAATCATTATTATTATTTGAAAAACTGCTTGAATGAACAGGAAATCGGATCAATCTACATCACGGTAATTACTATTTCAGTAGACAACACTTTGATAAAGACAAAACTAAGTAAAATAACTGAAAACAGATATTATTTTTTGTAAAATAAAGTAGTCACATGCATTTGTGTGGCCTTAATTAGTAATAGTACCCTCTCAGAATCGATATTAACCGGTTATTGCCTATTATAAACTCTTCCGAACAACTGTCCTTTGGGAAAAGTTTATTTTGGATAAACCAGCTATTTTCAGAACAAAATTTCCATTTAAATCGCACGAAACGTCTATATTAATTTTACGTTAAAATGCTAGCTGGAAAATGTTAGGTAAAACGACACTATTTATCACTATGTTCTAACTTTCCGATTTGCTTTTATTTTAAATTTATTTAAGATAACCGTGCAAAATATATATTTCACAAAGTGGTCTGCTTTACGTCTTTAGATGTCTTTTAAAGATTTTCCGTGAATGCCACCAACATTCCGAATTTAACAAACAGCTAAAAGTACAAATTTTGGAATAACGGCCAATTCAGAATTCAATGGCCATATCTATCACGTTTTTTCGTTAATAATAAATCCCTGAAAGGGTAAATGATTACTTGTATAATAATGTAGCAATTGTTAAAATTCTACATAATCCAAACGGTTACATTCACAAGCAAATTTTAAAAATTGAAAAACACAATCAACAATTGACAAGAAAACTTAAAATAAAATAAAATCAAAAGAGACTCACCCCTATTCTTCACACAAAAACTTTAACAAGCGGACACCCGTTTCGGTCACTTCTTATGTTCTCTAATTGTAATTAGTCCTGCGTTGATAATTTCGGTCGTTAAAGTTTCTGTTTGGTGAATGTGGGTGTCTCTTTTGATTTTATTTCATTTAGTCACCACAGTCTGCATGTTTCTACTTTACAAGAAGACTTGTTCAAATATATTAATTCTATTAAGCACTCCCATTTCCTATTTCAATTTCTGAAATTATTATAGGTGTATCCAACAGAATTGTTAATTATTGACAATTCTGCACTTACGAAAGTGTACGTTTTATTTTATTTACTAAAAGCATAAATATACATATATTAATATGATATTAATTTTTCAGTTAATTTGTACTCACTATAGATTAGCTCAAATTAATGCGGGGAAAAAATCAAAAATTAATACCAAATTAATCTAAAATTAAAATATTAAAATTAAAAAATTAAAATATCTTTTCAGCTGGTTTTGAAAATTTTACAGTCTACTTCATTAATAACATAATTACACGGTCATGTGGAAAAAATTTAAGAAATAATGTAGGTGTATGTAATATGTTTGGATGAAAATTAGTATAAGTTCGACAGAAAAAACTACCAGAAGTCAATACATCTAGAGAGAAACAACTAAATCGTTCAGCATCCCCAGAGGTATATTTTGCCGAGCTCTCTTTTCAAATGATTGATAGAAGTAGCCAAATTAAATAATGGTATGGGGATTTCATAATTTTAATGTAAAAAATAATTAAATTCAAACTATCTACGGTGCACTTTTTGTGAAACATTGTTGAATAAACGAAGAAATAGAAACGAAGTAATGTTCACAAATTTATTTATTATTGAACATTACTTCGTTTCTATTTCTTCGTTTAAAAAATAGTTATATTTATGCATATTCCTTGGTCGTTGTATTATTTTGTAAACATTCTTTCTTCACATTTCTCTTTCAAAATTCCCACTTTACCTGCTCTGTATCTATTCTTTTCTTTGTAAATTATTTAATTACATACGTACCTTTCTATAATATTTTTTAATATTCCAACTTTGTGTAATAACCATATATGATATTTGTGGTTCTTACTTCTTCGGTGATTTGGAGTCAACAACTAATTCTTAATGTTTCTTATGGTTTGATTTTCCAATTTCATTACTTTCTTATTGCTTCTTTACGTTAATTTGCGAATTCAACGTGTTTCCAGCTCCTCTTTAAAAACATTTGATTTCTAAACTAACTATCGAACTAACAGGTCTAATTCTATCTTCTTTCAACTTCTAATAATCTATTCAGTTTTTATTTAATTACGTATATATTCTTACCGTTATATGTTACATTATTTTATTACTTCGTCACATTCATTAACAGAACACAAAAAAATAAAAATGATAATGTTTTAACATGTCTATCGTAAACGAAAATATAAAATAGCAAAAGCAATTTGTAGGTAGTGGAGGGGTTTGACTACGGAGATAACAAGAGATTTTGGATTTTCTGTAAGATCTATCCTTTCTAGAAAATGATTTAAAAAAGCATTTTCCTAGTATAAACTTTTTATCTACCTTACGAAAATGTTGTTTATCAGATAAATTAAAAATTCAGTAAGCATTCCTTTTCTCTAAAAATAAATATCACTAAATAATTATTATATTTTGCAGTCATATTTTGAGTAAATAATAAATAAACGCCACAAAAGCTTTCATTTTGTGTATTGCCAAAATTATTCACCTGAAAAAGCCATTGTTTGGGGAAATAATTGTAGCAAATATAATAATTTTTCTTTTTGAAACTCCTGCGTTCTTTCTTTAACATTGATTGTGAAGTTTAAACAAAAAAAGCATCTAGCTATTAATTATTTAAAGTTTTATATTAAAAAAAACAACTGTTTATTACAATAATCCCCTTTAAGGTGAATATCAAATTCATAAACGTTCCACCTCTATTATACATAAAAGCCTTTGAAGATAGGCAGCCATGTAGAAGGAATTTCCTGTATGCATTGCAAAGCCGACACGCTATGAAAGAACAAAAATGCAACGGAATTTAAGCAAAGGTAAAATACTGCCAATCTTAAACTTACATTATCAAGAAATTACTCAACGTAAAGGTAAACAGAAAACAAGTATTTACAATAAAAGGTAGGACAAAGTAAACATAGTTAGTGTACGAGCAGATGGCCGTTGTTAAGGAAGTCATCCTTATAAAACAGATAAACATTTATAAACAAGGATATACTTACTATTTGGTTCAAGCTTTCGCGACCATCGTTAATGTTGTCGTAGTTGTTCGGGCTTTCTGGCCATCATCTTCCAAGATTTATCCTCGACGTTTCGTCGCCACGCACGGACGACATCTTCAGATGATATTACTGCTGCTGTAGTCAGTTCAGATCTGTACTGCCCGAACAACCACGACAACAAGGATATACTTATTAAGTTTTAAAAATATAACTAATAACTTGAAAAGTGTAAGATAATCTTATTAACAAGTACCAAATACACTTTTCAAATAATGGATGGGACAAAGAAAATTTAATAAAATGAATTGTATTGAATTAACGGATACTTGATGGAAATCTAACATATTGATATAAACACACAGTTGATAACTTCCACAATCTATTAAATAAACTTGACACGTTTTCGAATTCGTTTGAACGAACATTTTAGATCATATAGAAACAAAAACACCTATTCTAACTTTGCCAAACATGTGTTAGAAGATAACCATATTTTTAATTTAAATCTAAAAAATTTACACATTGAAAATAAAAATTTAAAACTTACACTATTAGAATCTAAAGAAATTAACAAATATAAAAATACAGACATAGTTTTAAGTAGATTTTGTACTTCTGAAGAAGCCACAGTGTTGGCGAAACACGTGTCAATTTTATTTAATAAATTGTGGAAGTTAGTAACTGTGTGTTTATTTCAATTTAATAAAGTTATTGTTGGTACGTGGGCAGACAAATTTGAAAAGTTTAAAATCAATTAGAAAAATTGTCAAAAGTATAAAAAACTTTAAAAAACTATTGGATGCTTCGTTCCCACCAGTTGTGGTTATGTTTCGTCGTCAACTGCGACTGACATCTTCAGTGGTACTGCACTGACAACGTGGGAGAAGGTTATATCCCGAAGTCTAACACCTAACCATTCATTTATTTACATTACAGCCCTTTCACCTGAATCTTAATTTGACTCAATTTATATTATTTATTTGTTTAACATTACAAAATACAGAATATCGATTCTGTAAATGAATATTTTACGGTTTTAATGTTCCATTAGTACGGATATTTGGAATTTACTACAGTTAAGTAAGTAATTCCCCCAAGTCTACGCTGACTTACCCTTTTACCATTACAATAAGAGACAAAATTTCCACACATTTTAATCCCATATACATAAATATACGGCAATCCTTTTAAGTACATAACAATAACAATGGAGGGTATGAGATATATTTCGGTATATTCGACTTGGCAAACCATTATGTATATGTAGAAAACGTGAATTCGTGTGTAAGCAATACGTTTGTGTCAAATTATAACACGTAGATATGACTCTTCCCCTAAATAATTTGACATTTCGGCTTTCTTGACAAACACACAGTTAAATTCATAAACAAGTAACACCGGAATGTTTTCACAATGTTTTTATTGTCTCGATAATATTGTTTCGGTTGATACAACCATTATAAATTTTAAAATAATATAATCACAATTTACAACTAATTACAACATGAGACGTACAATAATAAAGTTGGTATGACAAGTGTATTGGAAGTCTCTAATTCTAGTTTGAGATAATTATTATTAAGTGCTTCATTTCTACCTAAAATGTTCTGCAAATGCAGTATTTTTTGTATTTTGTTAACAAATATTTAATATATTTTCTGGACTTTCCTAATATAAGAGGTGTTACAGGAATTATGTGTTAAACAAATTGATATTTCCCAAACGAACGATCAATTAGTTTTTTAATATTTATTAAACGTTTACCCAAATTGCTTTCAGCAAAAAAAAAACAGTATTGTTTTATTTCTGTTATAAACATGGTTACAATTGTTGCGTTGAGTTGAGAGTTTGAATTATATTCAAATATTTAAATTGAATAGTTGGAATTCCGTAAAAGTTGTAGATCTCAAAAGTTTCTTCAAAATAGTAGAATGATGATTCGGGCTTGTGGGTCGTAGTCGTTGTGAACGGTTTCGCTCCGACGTTTCGTCGGCAACTGCGGCTGACATCTTCAGTGGGTGCTATGTTGACTACGTGTGCGAAGATTATACCTCGAAGTCTCGGTAGCGACTGACTAATCTTCGCACACATAGTCAACACAGTACCCACTGAAGATGTTAGCCGCAGTTACCGACGAAACGTCTGGACGAAACCGTTCACATCGACCACAGCCTACAAGCCCGAATCATCATTCTACTATGAATTCCGGCCGTGAAAGCTTAGGTTCTTATATTGTTCCTTCAAAAAATAGTAATGTAGATATATGGAAGCTTATTGACCTTGCAATTTGTAATATAGTTTATACCTGTCTAGTACAAATTACTTCTGATAAACATCATACATAATTGTCAAATTGTCGAAAGAATAAATTGTAAAAATAACACTGCGTTTATTTTATCTGTGCATAATATAATTAAAAATTAATAAGTGCATTTTAATTATATGCGTAGTGATTATATATTTACCATATACCCAAATTGGCTTAACTTTAATAGTAGAGAGATTGAAAAAGCTTCTTAAGATATCTCAATCTCACCATCAAATAGTGTAAGGTAAAAGAATATTGTAATAATTCTATTAAAGTTTACGTATGTGTGTCTATTATGAATGCACAAATCTTATAAGTTAAACTTTTTGTCTCTAATACTTTATACTACTTGTGAAATTCTACTTTGTATTAGCCGACTGACACAATAGTTTTAATGCAGGTGGCTGTTGTACCTTCAACCCACAACAGATTAACTATGTATAAGATTACGTAACATTCATACATCCTTGTCGACAGATAAGGGTGCAACTTATATTCACATGCATACAGTAATTAGTTTGCGCTAAAATAATTCCCTTCAAAATTCTACAGACAATGCAAATGCAAATCATACTCAGCGAGAGCATCTTAACTCACGACATTTCTTAATGGAATAGAAGAAATGAGAAACAGAACCCGCGGATTTCCTTAAATGCAAATTATAATTCACATTGAAATTGTTTAGAACTTCTAGATAAATAAGCTTAAAACTTTTCGATGAAAAATAAACGACCGAGGCGACGCTGATTAACTATCACTACAACTTGATATAAATAATTAATATATTTTTTTAAATTATCTTAGAAATTGCTTATATTCTTTAAAGCGTTTTAATTTTTACTTTTCGGATTTATACGCAAATATACGCCATGTAGAAATACAACCCGACAATATATTAGGAAAATTTTCACATAAAAACTAACAAACTTTATTTGTTGTTTACAACTAACCATTTTCAGAAACTTAACAAACCTATTTTGATGTTTTAAATATAAGTCAATATGATAAATATAAATATAAATATAAATATGGAATCAACAGAAACAACTACTCCGAGGGCTAATATTCCTACCAACATTGAATTACACTGTTGATTCCGATATATTATTAGACGAAGATATAACGTATTGTAACGAATTTTATAGATCAACTTATTTATTTAAACAATTATTTATTTTACACTTACATGCTACTTAACACTTAAACACTAATGCATAAACTTATTTATATTACAAGGTAAATGTGTTATTTATATCAGCTGGTATAACGTATTTATATTACCACTTATTTATATCACTCAGTATATCATATTTATATTACCATTCTACTATCAACTGTAAACTATAAACCGTGACGGTGTACTAAACTAAACTAAAACTGTAACTGTAACTGTTCTTGACCGTCGACAACATAATATTTATAGAGGTATCGAAGGTTCTGGAGTAATCAGGAACGATCTTCTAGTATTTTCTCGAACTCCTATTATGTTGTTGTTTACTCATTTCTATCAAAGCGCCGACCGACGGCCGTATTCGAGGAACCCGTCTTATCTGTTTCCGGAACTCGCCGCCGCTCTTGTACACACACATACAGGCTCGTTACAGTATTCTTAATATTTAGACAAATAAGGATTTTAATTCCTTCTTGTTTGAATAAGTCAATATGGTTTACAACTACGCCAAACTTCATCTTTTTGTATAAATGTGACAGACAGACATACAGACGGAGTAAATTTATTTGGCTTCTGTTTTTCTTTTGGGCCATGAAGAAAATACCTTGAGCTACTTTTACATTATCCTAAATCTTTGTAGGAAAACGAAACTTGTTGATAATAATAGTTTTATCTTACAGAAGATTTTATATTTTTTTCCTGTAAGAACATTTTCAGTGAAACCCTTAATATATTAAAACCACGCTCAACAGAATTTCCTTAGAATACTCTCTTTTTTTAATTTCTTCATAATATTCTCGAAACCGTTGTAACAGCTTCAACTTTAATTAGATAACATTCTTAAACGTCCCCGTTGCGCCAAAGCCACCTTGCAGTCGAGACACTAATGCAAGAAACTCGGTTGTCAGTACGCCTTTTAATGACCTTAATCAGTAAGTAGATATTTCCACTAAAGCTTGACATTTCTTAAACCACGTGTAATCTTAATTTGCGGTTGATACTAACATCGTTATGAATACGCAGACCCAACTATTTCATCAAAAGTTAACAACCGTTTGCATACAGCGCATCCAATTACAAATTAATTGTTTATTTTAGGCTGTCCAACGTCCACCGACGAAATCACCTATTGTAAGAAAAAATTCCGCCGTACGGTAGAATTAATGAAACTCTTTAAAATCCGTCGCTATTTTCACCGTTTACGTTTATTTTGGTAAACTAGTTGAACCCATCTAAGGCTGTCGAAGATTCATAGTACTTACGTTTTAATCATGTTCAACCATACCACAACTTAATAATTCAATCGATCGGTGGGCGTTTAATCACAGCTACTACCACCTCTATTCTAAGACCCAACAACACCCACATATTCACATTTAAACACACTCAACACGTCAAAACGTTGGTGATTTTCAATTAAAATTTCCGATTGAACAACAACATTCTGGATTCCGAAAGTAGACGCGTTACTTAGTTCCATCCTTTAATTAGATGTCTTAATAGTCAAATAATTCCATAATTTGGAATTATGAGAGGACATAGCTCCACAAAATTACCTTATAAAACTACAACTACAACCTTTACGCTAATACCAAAGGTACGTAGAACATTGTTAATATACAGTTATCATTACGTTCTGTAGATAAAGTTTCACTTCTCTTCTGTCTTAATTTCGTCCGTCTCATCTTTCTCTCCCTAGCCACACCATCCACCCATTCCCACGATTCCTAAAAGGAGGCTGATGAGGGCCTTACGCCCTACCCTCCGGCTTTGCACTACAGTGTAGGTCGGAGGGACTGTCTGCCCACTAGCACGAGTAGCTGGTGGGAATGAAATACAAAAAGGCTTTATTACGTTTTGCGGACTTTTTCTTACAATAGGTGATTCCGCCGACGAATGCTTAGTCACTACTTTTTAATATACACCACATTAAAATTTTAAAGTAAAACGTAAAAATAAATGTAGCTCTACATGTAAATTTTTAAAAATTTGAACAGAAGTCAGACATTTATCAATTGGTTTAGTATATCATAACAAAGATAAAATTAACATCTAAAATTTATGTACTTAATAGAAAAATTATTTAAGTTTATTTATTTGAAACATCTTATTTTAAAATTGAAAAAAGGTATTTTCAAGCAACGTGATGCCTTAAACAACCCCCTTTCCCGCCTCCGTCAAATTTTTTAGTTTTTTTCAGTTTTTTTTTCTAATTTACCCATTCTAATAAACAACATGTTAATGGTGAAAAAATCTTTATTTTAATTCGATTTTTATTCATTAAAGAGTCCGACAAACAAAATTAATAGTAATTTTTTATTTCCTTTGAACAAAGATTCAAAATAGTAGAAACAGCAACTGTTATTAATTAAATACTTAATTGCACTATCTCCCATCAATTTAATTAAGTTCTCTTTCGAAATATAAAAATTTCATCTTAAATTAAGTTCAATACAGAAAGTAAGAGCATTCGTACAATAATTAAACGTCCTCTAATGAAATTATAAAAATTAACCGTTTTCCTTAACTTTCTAATTTAATGATGCAAACAGGAATTAGACCGTAATTAATTTTAAAAAACTTAAAGGGTCGCATGAATAAGTTGTTAAACTCATAATCTACCAAAAAGACATTTAAACAAATGAGGAATGAAAATCATAAAATCATAAATAAGGTAAATTACCGTTAGTACATAAACTTTAAAGTTTTATTTGAATCGATTCAATTAACATTATTAATGAAAGTAATTAGAGCCTTCCGTTATCTTAATAATAACTTCAAACAGCACAAGCATTAACATCCACTCTAATTGCTTAATTCTACTGCAGAATTAGTGCAAACTAATTGACGTTTGAAAATGTAATTAATTGTTACCATTAGCGTTTCTTAGCTTCGTAATGTTTTGATCGAACATTTCAAGATCTGAAAATCGTTTTCAGACAGATTGCCGATCATCGCATCCTATCGGTTCGAAAGCGTGAAATGTTCTAGCACTTTTCAAGTTTTAATGAAAGTTGTACTTTTTCGGTAACGATTTAGGAAATAAACGTTCATTTCGGTCGCCTGTTAATCTCCAATTCTAACATGAATGGAAAATAAATTAAATTGCAATTGAATTACAATGTGACTCTCTATTACAAAACTAATTATTACCAAAAAATCCTTATAACGTAAACATTTTTTTGCCGTATTATAACCCATACATTACATTGACTAACTTTCTGTAACGCAACTGTCTTTCTCTGTTACAAAACAATATACCACACTATTCAAGAACATGCCTAGTAAAAGAAAAAAATTGTATGTATGTAGTCGAAAAGAAAGTGATGTAGAGGAAAATTCAAATTTTTTTTCCTTTAATTTTTGTTATAAGAGTTTTTAAATATATTTAACTTTAATTTTGATTCTTTAATTATACATTTAAAACAATAGACAATGTTGAAAATCTGTTTATAGACATAGTTTAAAATTTATATTGCAATGTAATTTAATACATATTATGATAATTTAAAATTAGTGTGCAGACGTTTCATCAACAAACTCTGAAAGACTCTGTTTTGTTTACTCGAAACGTTCTTGATTATCTCAACGTTTACTTTATATCATACTAAGTAGAAACTTCTAAACTGTAGAGGAACTTAAAATTCCACAGTCTCATGAATAATATTAAAAACAATTGATTACTTATGCAATTTTGTTAAAATAAAAGTGAAAGTATTAATGACGTAACCGAATTTTAACGAGTTTTGATTAAACAAAACAAGAATCTTCAGCAAAGCTAATATTTTTTTAAATTAAAATTTGAAAATATTGGATTGCTTTCATTATTTACTATGAAGACAGAAATGTGGCATCCTGTATGCGTATTGTTAGCAAATTTATCAAAATTTTCAATCTGTTTAATGTTATGGAACAGTAACTATATCAACAAACTCTATTAAAACAAGAATGAGTTATAAAAAGATATATTATAATACTCATAAATGTTTATGAATGAAGGACATCATACAACATTTGTGTTTCAAAGAAGAAATAGTCGATCATAAGGATTAATACAATTAAAGCAGATTTTCCCTCAAACCAGGAATCCTTCTAACAAACGTTATTCAATAAATATAAAAATATAAATATAAATATGGAATCAACAGAAACAAGTACTCCTAGGGCTAATACCCCTACCGGCATTGAATTACACTGTTTATTCCGATGTATTCTTAGACGAAGATATAACATATTCAAAAAAGAAGGAATTAAAATCCTAATTCGTCTAAATGTTAAGATCTAAGATCTCACATTTGGAACGCGTCCTACCAAGTAGGCACAACGAACCGGTTTCGACCTATCGGGTGTCATCAAGTGGCCTATAAAGGCCTTTCTGCCAGCGCCCACCTTATAAGACCCGATAGGTCGAACCCGGTCGTGGGTATGACTTTCGGTTCGTTGTGCCTACTTGGTAGGACGCGTTCCAAATATGAGATCTTTGATCTTAAAATTTAGACGAATAAGGATTTTAATTCCTTCTTTTTTGAAAACGTTATTCGTTTACTTTGCTGAAAGTTTCTTACAAATGTTGTCAAGTGTTCTTCAGATGTAGACAAGCCTTTGCAACGAATGTAATCCGAAACTGCGAATGGTCAAGGGAACGTTTTATTCGTTTGTCAGTAAAAATAAGAAATCAAAAGAAAATGGACCAGGATTTTGCCATTTATTTGAAATTTCAAGGCAGTGATTTCAAGTGGAAAAGGTACAGTGTAGACATGTCATATATTTGTGTCATTTGTTTACTACCTGCTACCTGCTACCCCACAACCGTTGTTCAGATGTATTCGCAGCTTTACATGGGCGTTGTTGTCTCTATAAACTAATCTTCTATAATGAAAGTAAGTTTCCAAAACTTCCATCTGGTGATACGAAAGCTTAAACTTAAATGTATATGAAAACTAGTTTGATTTAATTTTGCTTTCACTCTGTACCATTAACGATTAGCAAGCAAAGTAATATTGTTAAAATTATTTGCATAAAGACAAATGTTCACGTTTCAATCCTCTACTTCTTTATAACACGGCACATAAAATAAACTCCACTAATGGTAGATATTTTTGTTAGGAACTTTGCAAACGATATACTTTTCATATTTAGTACGAGTATGAAAGTCATTAGCATAATAAAACGATTCAGTAAATTTATTTTTTGCAGAATATCTAACATACTTTCACATAAATGTATATAAAGTAAAACACAACGTTTGAGTTTTTACAAAATTTTATGATACTATTTGCCTTTTAATTTTCCCAACTGAAGAGCAATCATAAAATTTTGAAAAGTTTACCAAAGCTGTCTTTATCGTCTGAGACAAAGAAAAAACAAAAAAAGTTTCGCCAAAATGATCTATATCGGCCAACGTGTCAATGTTAACACAGACGATTAGCACAAGCAAAAAGAGTCCAAATAGTTTCCAACAAAGCAAACCTTTTGAAGATGTTTTTCTATGACATCATAAGTAAACTGATTGCCCACCTGGACGTCCACGTGCCTGTTAAGTGGACTTCCACGCGAATTTTTCTTTAATAACGGCGTTTTCTTTGAATCAATTGTATTGAATTAGCGGATACTTGATTGAAGTCCAACATATTGAAATAAATACACAGTTGATAACTTCCACAATTTATTGAATAAACTTGACACGGGTTTCGCCAACACTGTGGTGATGCATCTTCATTTGAGTCAGGAAAAATATTTAATAGTGGTGAGAGGTTTATATCTACTTGGTCATTAAGTAATATGTCTGTATTTTTATATTTGTTAATTTCTTTAGATTCTAACAGTGTAAGTTTTAAACTTTTATTTTCAATGTGTAAAACTTTTACATCTAAATTAAATATATGATTATCTTCTAACACATGTTTGGCATAGTTAGAATCGGTTTTTTTGTTTATATATGATCTAAAATGTTCGTTCAAACGAATTCTAAAATTTCTTCCCGTCTGACCTATATAAATTTTTGAACAAGAACCGCAATTAAGTTGGTATATGCTTGGTTTTGATAATTTCTCTACTTTATCTTTGTCTTTATTATTCTTTATATGTATGCCAAGATTATTATTCGTTTTATATGATATATTTATATTGTTAGTGATGGTTTCCCTATGTATGTTAAAAGTTTGAATTTTTTATTTGTGTTGTCTTTAGTGAGTGGGAAGATGTTTGAAATACATTGAGTGTATGAAACTTTTTGTAAAAGAGTGTCAATTATGAGCGGGTTGTAATTATTGTTTATGGCGATTTGTTTACACATTGAAAATAAAAGTTTGAAACTTACACCATTACGATCTAATGAAATTAACAAATATAAAAATACAGACAGATTACTCAATGACCAAGTAGATATAAACCCCTCACCACTATTAAATGTTTTCCCTCTCTCTAATCTAATGAAGATGCACCACCCTATTTATAAACATCTACTCTTAGGTTGTTTTAAGTAAATTTTGTACTTCTGAAGAAGCCACAGTGTTCGAGAAACACGTGTTAAGTTTACTTAATAAATTGTGGAAGTTATCAACTGTGTATTTATTTCAATTCTTTGAATCACTTTAAACGAAGTGTTTGTTTCAATTCTACCCTGAGATAATAATGTGAAAATAGTAATATTTTGGATTATGCCTTATAAACGATGCCAAATAAATGAAATTACCAACGTATGAAACATATACTTCACTTAAACTAGTTGTGTTCACCTGCATATTATTCCATTACTGTTAACCTGGAGTTAACTGCTTGTAGGGTAACCCCATTCAATTTCCCCGATAAAACGAGTTACCCATAGGAACTACGTGTATTGTTATGTTAGAATGTCTAACGTCTAAGGTATTTCTTACGAAAATGGAATAACTTTTGTGGTAAGAAATATGCTCCCTATGTCAACCGGAATTCTTAAAGGCTAAGTATTATCAACATAAAAGTTGACGGGAAATTTTTTAAATTTTTCAACTTAAAAAACTTGTTAGTATATTTTGTTATTTCCGTGTTTTTCATGTAAGAAGGATTGATATTCACTAAAAATTCAAATGTGGATTTTTGATCGATTACGACATTTCTTCTCATGATTTCTATTGGAAAAATTTTGAATTTATACCGTAAAGTGGAAATTTTAAATACAAGAAAGTTACAGTATAAGAACATAGGCTTTCGCGGCCGGAATCTATAGTAGAATTCAGATTCAGGATAAAGGGCTTCTGTCCAAATCTGAATTATATTATCGCAGGTATTTAATTTTTTGAGAAATCATAATACATTTTTCCATTATTTTATAAAAGTTCCATTTCTTTAAAGGTGAAGAAATAATTTAGAAATGTATCTTAAATATTTATTCCCACTAATTAACAATGAAATAACTACTATGTCTTACAACCAAAACAATATACGTGTTTGATATTCTTAATTTTCCCATATCTAGGTATTATTAACATTTCTTTGAAGTTTTTTCTGAAACCGCAATAATGATAAATTATTTACGATTACCAGCGAGCAGTTAAAACAAAATTAGGTTGATAAGTGCTCCTAAGTTGCTATCAGATGCGACTTCCTTGTATTTACTGAACTGAATAAACAAATATTTTAATAATTGTTTTTCTATAGCTAAAAATAACGTAAAAGATTATTTTTACTGATTTGGTATATTTGCGTGAATGGTATAAGTAACTGAAAATAGGTATGGTTTTATTCAATTTTCGGTATGAAACATAATTCATACATTTAAAACTTTTCCGGAAAATTAATATTACACAAACTTTTCGTTTTTGATTCACTCCGTTTTTTTCCTATCTTTACATTCCCAAAAACTAGAACAACCCAGATTTTTAATTATTTGCGAACAGTAATCTATGTCTTCGTCTGCTTCTATAACCAACCCTTCATGCATGTCTCTGGAGGTGCTTTCTAATACTCACTTACTCATTTCTAACCTTTTCTATACACGGTACTTTCATCATCCTCCTATAACACCACATCTTAAACGCTTCTATTTTTTCCTCCTCAGCGTCTGCGATACGTTTCGTACCGGTTCAAAGCTGTGCTTTAGCTCCAAACGTACAATTTTGATAGGAATGATATAAATTAGATTAAACGATAATGAATGAATAAACTCGCTTACATTAAATGCTTAATTGTAGATTGGATCGATTCTGCTTCTACTATCTGTACTTCTGCACACGTTAATATGATTACGTGGATAGGAAATATTATTTTTTTAGCCTATAAATTACAATCACTATACAGCAAAAGTGTTATCAAACCCTCATTTATGGACACCAGAATAAATTAATTTCATCAATTTGTTTTCGTACACATGTACTTTGTTTCATTTTTAATATAAATGAGATGATTTCTTCAGAAAAAGTGAATAAGATAAAGTTGTTGTTATTGGCAGTGTTCCGTTTTTAATGAAATTGTATTACAAATATTACATTTACAATTGTTTCGACTATATTGGGAAAACAATAAAAAGTGTCGTTGTTTATAAAGTTACTAATTTTAATTCGACTCAATGAATTCTACATTATTAAATGATAGAGAGGGAGAAGTTTTTATTGAGCTTTATCAACGTTCACAATGAACTCGAGTGTTGCATTAATTACGTGTTGTACAGCGTGAACTGACAACTATTGTTGATTAGAACTCATCAATATTTACTTAAATAGCGAATGTTTGAGAAAGGGCTCCGTTTAGTATTTAGAATTGTCCGAAATTAAATTCAAACTTTCAAACAATTTACACAAGAATAACAAAATAATCAAAGTGCGAATCCCCTACCCGAGAATGGAAAAAACATAAAGTAGTAGTAGATTTATCTGATTAGCCCGTTGGGTAGCCTTCAAAGCGGGCCCTTTTTCATTGATGGCCATTCCAAAGAGTACAAAAATAGACATGCCGACTGAAAAAGACTTTTACGCAAGGCTGAATGAATAAAGAACGTAATAAGTGAAGCATACAGGAAGTAGAGAGAAATCAGCGAGTAGTCCCTGCCTCCTTACCACAAAAACGAAATTGGCAGGCACTGGTAGTGGAACATATTCTTTAGGGGTTAATTTTGAATTATGTGAAGAATAGAGAAAAATAAACTACAACAAATCACATAAGACGTAATGGACGGCCGAATTTTTACACATACAAAAACAAAAAGAAAAGCAAGAAACCATCATCAAACAACATCATAAAAAAATACCACTGATATATGATTAACTTATACTAAGAAGGGAAATCTTTGAAACACACCCAGCCGCCCATACGACTGTATTAAATAGTACTTAAAGGTATATCGTGTTTTGGTCTGCATACGAGAATTTAATGGGGGAAAAGCAATTAATATTTAAGGCATTTACTGATAAAAAGCATAACGGTAGAAAAACAAGAATGCAGCCAATAAAGCGCTTCTATAACTAGCCCTTCATGTTTTAGAAAGTGTCCCACCAACCTATCTCTGCTATTCATTAGTGATTTCTATAGCGCCCTGGGTTCTCCTACTTTTTCCAATACTTCTTTATTTCTAACCTCTTTTACCATAGTATTTTCATCATTCACCACATCTCAAACGCCTCTAGTCTTTTCTCTCCGCCGTGCCCACTGTCCACGTTTCGCACGTATACGGATCCGTGATCTAAACATACACTTTTAATGTTTTTATAATTTCCAAATTAACCGATCGCAAGCACAAAAGAGATTTTTTTTTGTTAAAAGAAATTCGACCATGAGCTTTTCTCTGTTTTATTTTTTTTACCGCTTTTTCCATCCTGACTTTTCTGACATTCGAGATGTCTAAAATCGGCGATTTTTGGTTTTATATATTTAGTACATAAAAATAATGTATATGATCTCAAATAAATTCGGGAGGTCATCGGTTCGAATCAGAGTCCGGCTACTCTGGTCCAAGTTTTCTGTGGTTTCCTTGAGTCATTTAAGCAAATGCTGGAATAGTAATATTCCACAGATAATCTTTTACTTCTCTTCTCCCTTCATTTCGACTGTCTCATCTTTCTCTCCCTAACCACCCCACTCACCCATTCCCATCATTTCTGAAGGGAGTGCCTTACCTTTCGGCTTTGCACTACAGTGTAGGTCGGAGGGACTGCCCGCCACCAGCACGAGTAGCTGGTGGTAATGAAACATAAAAAGTTTTTAAAAGGTTTTGATAATCGAAATAACAATTTCTCAGATATAGAAATGATTTTTTTTAAAGACGAAACACGAAGCATAAGAAAGAAAATAAAAGGACATGTTTCACTAGCTTATTTATCAACTCGACAAATTTGTTTCGGCCTAATAAGGCCATTTACAAGAGAAATACAGATGGTTACTAAAATTAAGAACTACTCGCTGCTATTTAAGTAATTACAAATTGAAAAGTAGAAGGGGGGAGTTATAGGCGGTTAGTTCTAATTGATTGTTAACTAAGTTAAGATTATTTAATATAGCTTTCTTAATTTCATAATTTTCTAAAAGAGATAATTTTCTTGATTTGGGAATGTTTGAATGTAGAAGTATGAAATTATTTACATCTATGGAGTGACCTAACTCAATACAATGTTCAGCTATCCTATTGGAATTACATTTTTTGTTTCTTATAGCCGCATCATGTTCTAAAATGCGTTTACCGATAGCCCTGCCTGATTGTCCAATGTACATAGCTGAACATTGTATTGAGTTAGGTCATTCCATACATTTAAATATTTCTTTTGTAAATGGCCTTATTATGCCGAAACAAATTTGTCGAGTTGATAAATAAACTAGTGAAACTTGTCCTTTTATTTTCTTTCTTGGGCTTCGTAAAAATGCAGTTTCACAAAATATGTACCACTTCTACCTTAAATTTCAGAAATATTATCCCTATCTTTTCTTAATACGCATGCATTGTCTGTTAGTTGTTTCGCTCATTCATTCGTTGAATTGCAACCTTGCATAAAAATCTTTCGTAATCGGTATATACGTATTGCCTACAATTACATTTTATTGTAAATATTATGAAATATCCGGGCTCATATTCTGAAAACGAATTACAAAACATTAAGCTTTATTAATGATATTATGTTCCTTAACTTCGATAAATGGCACATAATAAATAAATGCTACCGAATTACAGTATACTTTTCGGAAAAATAACTTATAATTGCTTTCTCTTATTGGTTACTACCCATAAAATGCCCTCTTATTTTTGCACCAATGGTTTATTATTTATTATTTAGTTCTCTACATTAATTCAGAAATGCGATTGGATTGCTTGTAATGAAATTCACGCAGTTTAATATGTATTGAAGATTAATGACAATAACTAATAAAATAACGGAAAATATTTTCGGGCATTCATAAAATTAATATTTTAACAGAAGTTCCTCAAAACCATATACAATTTCCTCTCAAACACAAAACCAAGCTAATTGAGATCATTTAAATTTTAGCATTGCAAATAAAAATTAAATTTCATATTTTTCAATTTTATGTAAAAACTAAATTCCTTGTCATGTCGAAAATGATCCTAAAACAAACCCACGCTAATGACTTCCATTGAAAAGCAGTTAAACTTTTATCTTCAATAATGTAAACAAAGTAGCTTCCTTATTGTAACGATTACTCGAACGAGAACAGGGGGTTGTAATTAAAGAAGCTTCGTCTAAGTGATAATGAAAACTCCAACTTGAAACAAAAAAAAAACTCATACCCGCTTCAAGAAATGTTTACCCTGATAACTAATAGCCATCTGAACAGTACAACTTACGGTGATCAGTTTTAAATGCTTACAAGTTAATTTATAAAAATACTCTTCAAATACTTTCATTTAAGCAAAATATTTAAAATAAAAGTAATGTACAAATGTGAACTAAATAAGAATCCAATATAAACGCTGCAGAGAAATTAATATGGATGTGTACATATGGTATCGAAAAACACGATGATACAATCTGCCTAAATTTGTTCCCTTTGTTAGTATCTTTCTAACAATTACTCCTTAAGATCATAAAATGCTTATTTAATTAGAATGCTTAAATGAAGAAAAATATTTTTCAAAAACTGTCTCTTAGTATATCACATAAACTGACTTTTAAATATTGCATGAACATATTGTCAAATATTCATTGACTTCACGATACTTTTCTGTCTAATTGGTCGTTTTCTAAACCATCTGGACGTTTTATAAAACGATGAAGATCACGAGTCAAATTTGTCATTTTTTTATAAATCACCGCAAGCTTGACATTCTTACCGAAGTTACCGAAGCACTCCAACTCTTTAAAAACTTAATTATATAACAAAAGATTTGCGACACCTTCAAATAAACGAACATTATTAGGTATTCTAAAACTGACAATAAGCTAATACTAACATGCTTCAACTGGAAAATCAGAACAAGTGTTTTGAAAAATGTCCAGCCAGATAAGAAAATACCCAAATTCAAGTTTTGACAATCTGGTTGCCTTTCATAAAATGTATTAAGTACTCATTATGCAATTAATATATAGTGTAATTACTCCTTATATTACATTCAGCCGTTTCTATGTTCGACCTAGGCAAACAGTTATACAGGCAAAAATTCTAATAACAGTTTATTGTATATAAATTTACCATGTAATACCCAATAAACGAACTTATAGTATATTTAAAAAAAAGGCTTTAAAATCTTCTTTCGTCTAAATTTTAAGGATCACAGATACCACATTTCGAACTCGTCCTACACTGTAGGCACAGCGTACCAAAAGCCATATCCCACGACCGGTTTTGACCTATCGGGTCTCATCAGGTGGGTGCTGGCAGAAAGGCCTTTACAGGCTATATGATATAAGTATGGAATCAACAGAAACAACAATGCCGGTAGGGGTATTAGCCCTCGAAGTAGTTGTTTCTGTTGATTCCATACTTATATTTATATGAACTTAAAGTAATTTATTTAAAAATTACACATATAAATCGATGTCTCATTAGGACAAAATATAGAACTTATATTTTTTATTACAAATTAAAAGTAAAAATAGCTGTTGAAGTAGACATGTAAGATAGTATAGTGTACTTTGGAACCAATTATTTATCTTACAAAATTTTTCTATGCAATTATGTTTATCAATTATTGTATTTTAATTGAACAAGTCCTTATTTTGAAGAATAATTTGTGGTACAACTGTCGGAAAATACACTTTATTAAAAAATAAAATAAGAACCATGCACTAACCATTCAAACATTCTAAAAACCTTTTCTCTGCAAAATTTTGTCTTGTATGCAAACAGAAACAACAAATAGCAAAATTTATCTAATTGTATAGGTTCATAAATTTCCGTGAATATTGCACGGGTAGTTTGGCCTGTTTCGGAATAAATAACGCTTTCGGTGTGTTTATGCATACGTTTCAACTCATTATTTTTAACTTATTGGTTTAAGCGCTTGTATTTGCCAGGTAACAAATATTAGATCATTATTTTGTAATTTATACACAAAATTTTACAAAAAAATGCTTTGATCTTTAAAGTTTGTTTCCTAACGAAAGCACACAATACAATAAATTGCCCGAGATACAACCTATTAAATACAATTATTTTTTACAAAAATTTTCGAAGAAAGTTACTTTATTGCTCAATTCAAACGTTGTAAATTTAATTGCTATTGTTTACTACTAATCAATTTTAAGGAACGAATTTACTAACAAAAAAATGGTACTC
Source organism: Agrilus biguttatus (assembly GCA_963921985.1). Lineage (NCBI taxonomy): Eukaryota > Metazoa > Arthropoda > Insecta > Coleoptera > Buprestidae > Agrilus > Agrilus biguttatus. Next base: position 36,179,989 of record OY998117.1, read on the forward strand.
TAGTCTAGACACAAACAAATTTTCGCGACTTCTAAAACGTACCATTCCAGTAACGAATCCTTTTTTTTCTACTCGTATAATTATAACACGCCACTGGTTAATTGTAATTTTACAATTTTTAATATTCAGCGAGCTAGAAGCTATTGAACCGTATAGAAGATTAATGACTTAAGTACCTACTGCACAACATCATTGTATGTTTTTAGTGACTTGAAGAACAAAAGATTATTTATAATGAAATATTTTGGAGAATTTCTTTGCAGAGGCAAATTGTAAATACATTAATATTATATTAATTTCTAAATTCATTTGAAATAATCTGTAGTGGATACAAATTAATTAACAAACTAATACCATATTAATGTTAAATATAAATAGGGAATCAACAGAAACAACAATACTCCTATTGGCCTTAAATTATACTGTTGATTCCGATGGATTCTTAGACGAAGAATATAACATATTCAAAAAAGAAGGAATTAAAATCCTTATTCATCTAAATATTAAGATCAATTATCTCACATTTGGAACGCGTCCTACCAAGTAGGCACAACGAACCGAAAGCCATATGCCACGACCGGTTTCGACCTATCGGGTCTCATCAGGTGGGCGCTGGCAGGAAGACCTTTACAGGCATTATGATAAATATATTATATATCTGTGATCCTTAAAATTTAGACGAAAAAGGATTTTAATGCCTTCTTTTTCTTTTAATATGCCATATTAATGTATTTAATAGAATATTTAATCGATTTTATGGGAGGACAAAATTTTATATATTTCTATTATCCAAAGGAAAGTAAAACAAACTCCTCCGTAAACCTGAGACTTCAATAGTGCAACATTTATGAAACATATTAAACTAATTTTACTAAATAATTTATTTCGAATACTCGACAATATTATTTCGATCGTTCGCGTTTATAATAAAAAATAACCATATACTAAATATTAACACTACTGACAAGATATTTATACATAAATTACAACAAGCAAAAAACAACTGATGCAGCCCGTCTATTATCTATAGTTTAATAAAGAAAAAAATCAAAAAGGTTGTTTTTGAAAACAATTTATAATGCAATTGTTAGTAAAAACCAACCTAACACTTCCCAGCAGTATTGTCGAGTATTCGAAATAAATTATTTAGTGAAACTAAATTGATTTTTTATTTTTTTTTTAAGTACGTTATAATGTAACATGTAACTAACGTATTTATTTTCTACACATATGTAAATAAAGCAAACATCATCGTTATCGACTTTACCAAACTTCTTATCAGATTAATAATTCCAATAGATTCTGTGACAGGTTCATTTTAATAATGATTTATTTAAATTAAACTAGAAACTAAAAGGGTACAATGGTCCTTTTTTTCTTGTTCTTGCAAATGTTGCCGAAAATTCCAACCAATTTGTTGATATTTCTTATAAATAGCCGATTTTAGTATTCTTGTAGTTCTCTTTGAAATGACCGAAAGGTCAAAACGTATGTCAGAGTTATCTATAATTTTTTTATGAAAACGTTTCTAGTTTAATTTAATAAATAATTATTCTTATCAGATATTAAACATAACTGTACCTAATGGAATGCGTTAAACAGAATGTGAATCAAAAGTTTTCAATTTTTTATAAGTTAGAAACGTAATTTCCTGGTCGTTTCCCAATACATGAAAGAACGATTGTCCTTTTATCATGACACGTCTATGAATGTTACACAACTTGGATGGTGCGCGTTTTTAGCGTACATCCGGCTAGTGCAAGTCTAAAGCGCTTCCGGTAAACATCACCAAATGAATGTCCAACAATTTCCTTTACCTTTACTGAAAATGAGATGAAAGTCAAATCAGTGAAACATTTCTACAAAAATCATAAAATAATTTCGAAAAAATTTAAATCAAAAGCGACTAAACTCTTAGTAAAATTATTAATTAATTAAGAATTTATAATTGTCTTCGGTGCAAAATAAATATCCATTTAGCACATCTTGTCTGACGAGCTGTAATTATCAATAAGCCATGAAATTTTTATTAAAACTGGAACTACTTTTTAGTCATATAATTAAAGTATTTAACATTTACAATATATAAACCATTTTTTTCCTATGATACAATTTAAAATCTATTCCGAGCAGTGCGTTGCTCCTAATATTTTTTATAAATAATCAAATAAAGTCAATAAATCATATTAACACTAGGAATGCAGTATTGTACTGACATTTACTCTTTATAGTGTAGATGTTATTTACTTGTACCTGACATATTGTACAATAGTTCAAAATTTCAAGAAATTAGGAAATTAACTTCAAAACTAATAAAAGGCTTTTCTAGTTATTGTGGCACGCTGTGTAATTGAACGGTTAATATTCATACAAATTAGATGTTGCATTAAAATTTACTTCACCTTTCTTTTAAAGAACAATTTAGGAAAGAAATTTATATATTCGTTTTAGTATTGCAATTATAAAAACTAAAGAAAATTCGCTTCAATAGGTCTAGCTATATTTTTTACTAATACATCTGACATATCAAGCAAAAAAAGAATATTCAGTTTATCTGTGATCAGTCGTTTTGTTTTAACTTCCTCGGTGACATTTCTTGAAATGATATAAGCTTGTGAATCAAGATTTCAGACTCGCAATTCCACTAAAGTATTATTATTATTATTATTATCGTAACGATAAATGCATTTTACCGCCTTGAATCAAAATCGTTTTCCTATTCCAAGATTTTATTGCTGCTATCTATGCAAGATGCATTGCGATACCATTAAAGAGATTTATAACAGCTTTCCCATCCACCAAGGTTATGGCTATTACCCTTCCTCTTCCAATTAGGAAGGTACAAACAGGGGTACATAATATGTTGTGTAGACACAAGGTAAAGAAAATTGATTTGCGATTAATTTTGTGATATTGAGAAAATCTTTCTGGTAATTGTTATATCTGTTACAAATAAGAAGTACCATTTATTCGTTAAAATGGAATTGCTATGGAATAATAAACAATAAATGCATGTTCTCACCAAAGTATGTGGAAGTAATACGAAATTTAAGTATATTAAATTTGATCATGATTATCATGAATGATACAGCTTTTATTATACAAATAGAAATCCTTACAAAATAAACTTAAAAGACGTGTCATAGTTATTTGATGAATATGGGTTAATAACTGTTTCGAAAGTAGTATGATAATTGATAAATAAAAATACAAGGTGTAAATTATTTTGGGCGTTCGCTAATAAAAGTTATTAAACTTCAAGAATCACCTGAAATGTTGAAAAGTGCATTTCTTTCAAACTAATTTCAATTGTAATTACACAACCGTTAAAGATCAATCTCTTTTTGTTTTCGATACTTAAAGAGCCTGATTTTGAACTTCAACATCAAGTACAAAATGTTTAATTATTGCTGAATTTTGAACTAGTTTAATTAAGCTTCAAACTTAGTCACCCCTTTTCAACAAGGTAATGGAAATTCCTATTAAACACATAGTTATCTCTTAGTGTTTATAAAGTTTACTTCGCAACTCGAATACTAGTATAGTATTAAATACCTACATTATTTGCTTTATAATAACTTAAGATTTATATTATAAAGAGTGTATGTTTGGAGCATAGCTGTGTATTGGTGGGAAACGTGACGATGGGCGAAGCGGAAAAATGTTAGAAGTGTTTGAGATGTGGTGTTAGGCAGATGATGAACATTAAAACACAGCAAAAGTAGTAAATTCCCCTTCCTTTTTCTTATTGTACACCGTAATGTATCTAAATAGACTTGCGTTTAAAAATGAATGCAGTAATTATTAATTTAATAAACGCACCGGGTTAAACAAGGTTGCGGATTAATTTTTAAAAAATAGACAATGATTAAGATTATTTGTAATTGTAAAGCTCCAAAACTTAAAAGTTCATAAAACTAGTTAAAATTTTGATTAGTGGAAAGCAAAATATACACCAAAAATAACTTTGTACTCATAAAATAAAAACATACAAGAAAATCAAACTTAAAGTTCAAATTTTTAAAATACGAATATTCGTTACATTATTGACGAGGACAGAGAGAACAATATGCATAAAACGGTGCAATTACAGAAAAAGCAGTAAAAATATTAAATAAAAATCATTGCTTTTAATAATATTCTATTAATAAACGGCTTAGTACAATAATTTTATAAAAACAAATAAACTGCTTAATCCAGTTTTGATTACATGTAAAGTATCATGCTGACAATTAAATACTAAAGTCACAAATCTCTCTCATTTTTAATTAAGTATACATCTAAGGTATTAGTTTTGTTTGACCTCAATGCATTCTTTTTGTGAACATTTATATGCTTCTGTAGTCCAGCATTTAACGAAAAGGCCTCTCCACATGTATCACAAATGTATGGTTTTTCCCCAGTATGCGTTCGCATATGAACATGTAAGTGGGTTGACTGGGTAAATCGTCTATTACAAATAGTACATTCATGATTTTTTATACCTAAATGTATTCGCATATGTCTTTGGACGCCGTTTGAAAATGGAAAACTTTTTCCGCAAATACTGCATAAAAATGGAGTCCTTTTTGTTTTTTGTCCTGGGGCAGCTTCATGAGAACGAATGTGCCTTCTTAAAGAGGACACTCTTTGAAAGGATTTTTCACAATAGTTGCACATATAATTTTTTTCACCAGTGTGTGATGTTAAATGTTCTCGAAGATGATAAGACTGCTTGAAGCCTTTGTTACAAAAAGTACAAACATATTTTTTATCATCTACATGTACTCTTGTCCTGTGTTTTTGCAATTTCCATCTTTTATCAAAAACAGAACCACACAGTTCACAGAAATAATTTACAGCTGGTTTAGGCTTAACATTGTACTTTTTAGGTCTACCTCTCTTTTCTTTTGTATTTTTTTCTTTGCTAACTTGTTCATCATCTTTATTACAGTCATTGCAGAAAAGCTCAAATTGTTCATTATCACAACTAAAACTTTTTTGGCATTTATCACAAATACTCTGTTTAAACCCATTCCCTAAATCACACTGTAGACCAGCTATAGTACAATTGTTTGTGTTTATATTTTTACTTCTTTGCTCATTTAAATTTAAATCTTTCTCATCATAATCTTCTTCATGGGCAGAAAATTCCTTCTCATCAAAACATTTACTGTCTGAATCATCATCTACATATTTCAGATCTGCTAAAAAATAATCGCTATCACCATCAGCCTCATCAGTATATTTATCTTTTTGTTTAATATTTAATAAGTCTTCACAGATTTTATTCTTCTCCGATTTTTCAACTAAAAAATGTGAAGTAAAATTATCGGCAATTGATATATTTTCGTTTTTTGTCCCATCATAGTACTTTTGAAGGGTTTCTTGAGATCCTAGAACCATTTGTTTAAACTTATATGATACTCGAAGTTTCTTGATACAAGAAAAGCACAGTTCCATCTTTGTACTTTGTGTTTCAATCTGTAATTATTAATTATATTTTTCATTATGATTAATAAGAGGAAATGTTTTTACTCACAAGTTTTGATGAAACACACACCATCAGTTTATCCAAATAGGTTATTTTGTCATGGTCCATTTTTGATATTTCAATAAATTCTTTACTGTTAGATTTTAAGCATGTATAGCACGTTTTGGCGGTACATAACATACTGAGTACCTATTGTAATTTAATATAAATTATACTTAAAATATGTAAGTAAAACACAAGTGTATATTTTTGTACTTTCAAAGGTTATGTTGCCGATGTTGTTTACTTTGATGTTTATTTGGATGATTTATAGAAGTATTCATACAAGTGATCCGCAAATGATATAAAACTGAACAGATATGCGAAAATTAATTAAGTGTATTGGCAAAATAAATTTCCAAATAAATAACCGTGATTAAAGAATGACTTGTTTTATATTCATCCTTAATATGAATTAAAAATATATTTATCAAAATACTTAAACTATTAAAAACTTACAATTACAAAAATAGTACCACTTACAGAAATATATAAAATTTTGTACGATAATTATTGAAAATAAATAATAAAACTATAGCATTTTATGATTCTAAGTAAAGCCAAAAGAAAGACGGGCGGAATAAAGTTGAAATTACAAAGCACTCGTTTTCGTTTTTTTATATACAAGACTACAAAAAGAAAAACCCGTGATGTTAAATCGAAACAATACCGAAACAGCCCCAATTTCCCCAATAATTATGGTCGATTAACGATACAACGGAAAATGTAAAAGAAATTAAATTGACTGCTATTTTCCTTTAAATTTAGTATTGAATTGTTTGTGTAATGCTATGAATAATTCATCGAATTTTGGTCGAACATAAACCGTTTGTTATCAATGAAAAGAATATTTAAAAGATAGTTCGGATATTTTAAAAGAAATACAACTTTAAATAAAATTGAGTTCAATTAAAATTTGTTTAAATCTAAGTTATGTGAATAAGCATGACATATTAAAATTAAATAACGATTTGAGTAGACAATGATAACAATCCGGTAATTCTGTCGCAATTTATTGTAGTCAGTTAACAGTTAATAAAAACGTAAACAATGACGATTCATTTAACAGCCCGTTTTCTATCATGATTCAAAACTTATACAAAACCGAAACGAGACTCATCAAAATAAGTACAAAAGGATAGTTATCATAAACAAGCCGCCAAATAATAAAATCTAAAAATACTTTTTGCGTAATAAAATAACACGAATGGGTGCATCTATTTTAGAAACTTTTTCGCCTAATTAAAAGGTAAAATTACTAAGTATCCTTATTAAAAGAGAAATTATAAAAGCTATTTAGAAAATTACCTGCATAATCTAATTATTCATAACTGGCGGCAGAAAGTTTGGGGTGAATTTGGTTTACCCAAAGACAAAAGTTTTCCTTAAAATTCTGAATGAGATATTTTCTAATAAAATATATATTTCTCGACTCCGGAATAATAACATTAATAAGAATTATTCGTAACTAAATCTAAGTAAAAATACTTTTATTTCATTTTTGCCATCTATATTATTTCAATTATTTTTCTACGTTTACCCCGCAAATATAAAATATTTGAAGTATATTTCGCATCGGTTTTCACCTTCAAATATACTAAACGTGCGAAAAAGACTTTTACAAAATGAAAAATCACGTACAATAACCAACAAAGAAAATTAAAATTGTTTATCTGTTTTATGCCTAACAACAATTAAAAATTGTTTTAGTCATGAGGTCTGTAAAAATGAATAATAATTAAATAGGCACTTGAAATGGATAAATCAGAAAGTGCTAATCGATGTAGACAATTCAAAATTATGACGAACAATTATAATGGCGTAATATGTTTTATATTGTACAATGAACTAGTGTTTAATAACCCCTGATAAAAGATAATCAGTAATTAACCATTTGGTGTACAATTATAGAACTCGCTTGTATATAAAACAAAAAATGTAAGTACCACACTCATTCTGTGTTAAATATACCGTAGGTAGGATACTGATGTAAACATAATCTTCTGTAAATAAAGTGAATTTTCATTTATTTCGTCAAAGAAATAGTTTGAGTGTTTTTAGTGTTGTTTTTAAGTTAACACAATTTTCCTTTTTATTTGTATCTTCGATGGCTGGTACTTGTGGTAGGTAAGTAGAAATAAAGTTTATTTTAAACATCACACCCATCAGGCAATTATTTCGAATAATCGAATTAAATTTCACCCTTAACTATTTACATTTACATTACACATATGTATGTAGGTATATCGATGAAAGAAATGTGATAAAAATTTATACTGACGAACGTTTCACTTTAATTATAAAAAGTTTTAAAAGTAAAGTTTCCAGAAAGTCTTACATAAACTATGTAACAACAATAAGACGGCTGAAAGGGTTGTCATGTAGAAATCTTTACGATAGAAAACGTGAAAGGAGAAAAATATGAGGTTGATCCCGCATATGAAATTTTTGCACTTAATTAGGGGTTTTTATTTTAGAACATATATATTTTAAGTTTTCATCAAAATTATTTACACACTTCTAGCATTTTTTTGTTCCCTAGGGGTCAAAAAATTTACAATTTTGCATTTTCAGCCAAAATACTTACGACACTAAACTGTTTAAAAATTTTTGATAATACGTTTATCTCCAAAAGGCGAAATTTGCTTTATAATTACAATTCTACGTAATTTTAGCGATGTTTCGTAAGTGAGGGTACTTTCTAATAAATGTTTTTGTAAATATTTTTTAAGCACACACCTACATTCTTTAGAATTTAATGTACCCGTGCTAATAAATACATTTTAGAAAACAATTTACTCAGAATTAAACTATACATGTTTACGTTTTTTATTATTTCTTAATGACCTACCGATTGCCAAAAGGCAAATGATATTAATAACAAATAATTGGAAAAATAAATTATTAAACTGTAATATTTAAAACTCTTTATGACATGGAAAAATTTAAGTAACTTTTTATGAAAAATGTAAACAATATTATTTATCTATAAACTTTAAACTAGCATCGTCATGTATATAACTCCATCTAATTCGATATACTAATGAAATAAGCCAGTTGGAAAAGTTTGAAATTGTTATTACGTAATTTTCGCCTTCTCAACGGAAATTATGGACAGGTAACAACTTGCCAATTTTAGTAAATATGTGAACTATGTTATGTTAAAGCAGTAACTTTCAAAAACAACATACCGTCCCTAACATTTACTTCAGCGAGAACTTTTTTCCGAGAAATAGCGATTTTCTCGGCTAACTTCTTCAAAACTATTCCGGAAATTAAAAAGAAACAGGAAAGTGTAAAAGCGAATGGGCAGCTTTTATTTCATCCAAATACAGAGGAAAAAGTAATATAAGTAAAAGATCTAACCATAGGTATACGTGCTAATATTATTAACAAGTTAATCAAAAGAGTTTGCCAAACAAACCAACTCATTAAGTTTTATGAAGAAATGCAAAACACACCTATCAATGTTGAGATTGAATTTATGGGAAATTTTCTTTATCAACTATTAAAGAAAAAAACAGTACTTTGGGAACTAGAAACATCTGAACGTGGGAGACCAGTTGACCTTTCCTTATTTGCAATTAGTACGAAACTGTACCAAGAAACTTTCCTATAAACTGCTACTACTCGTGAAATATTTTTACCCATCGACATATCTTCGTATCCAACACTTGCGGTGCCAAACTTAAACTAAATACGTCCATAGAACTGCGGGGGTAGATTGCAGAGTTACAGCGACATACACAGATAAACCACACTTATTTTTATTATATAGATTGATTACTATATTCGAGGAAGTTGACAAATAATATTACAACTTTGTATATTTTAGTACTAACGATGTAGTATGCACAACAGCAAATTCATTAAAGATAAGGAGAACAGCTAAGATTCGAAGAAAAAAAAAAAGAATTAATAGTTTTAATATTCATGAAACACCTAAAACTGTTTGCTTTTAAAGAACGCTTCGGGATTCAAATATATGTATTTAATTTGAATAATCTGCTTACTTTTTCGATAAAATAAAATCACGTTCTCTAAAGCCCGTAGGTACCCACCGTTTCGAAAACCATTTTCAAGATCGAATCTAATTTTAATCTTACAATTTTACAAATTACAATACCGCATATTAATCTCTTGTTTCTGGCAACAATTATTTAACTGAATAAGTGAAACCATTCGAAAAAAATACTATGTAGTAAATTTTTGTTTCAACATTCAGAAAGCTTTCAGAGTTAACTCAAGAGTGAGAGAAAACGCTGTTGCTATCTTTCTCTAGTTAGGTTAGGTTAGGTTAGGTATATCTCTATGATATATATCACATTATAGTAACAGGGGGCTTCTACGCAGCATTCTGTCTTATTCCGTTCGCAACAGTAGAGTGCATAGTTTGATGTTAATGGCGCCATCTATTCCTATATCTCTATCGTACTAACCTACGTCAGTCATGACGTGGGTATTTGAAGGGTTGGATAAGGCAAGGAAAATGGAGAAAGGGTCCAACAATCTGACACAGATCATTTGCAACAATTTCATGCTACTATTTTTCTTCTCGAATCAACTTTTCAATCAAAAGGCTTTAAATAACATCATTTACAAGGCACCCTAAGTTAAATGTGTTGGGAAACTGGAAAAAGGTTTCTGATTTAACTCGCATACACATTCTCTGCTACGGAAAACTTCAGTACCAACACCGGTGAGACACGTTGAGCAAACTTTTTGAATATGAGGTTGTAAACTTTTCAGATAATGTGTTTGGGAGTACATTTTATAGTAATAGAATGTTTCTAATGCTTGCAAAAGTGAACATCGTATATTAATACATCGAGAAAAAGGAGTTTATTTAAGCAACAAACTTTGCACTATTTTATTTAAAATTTTGTTTTATAGTTGAAATAACCGATAATTAATTATTATTCCAATCATTCAAATCAGTTAAATGAACCTGTGCCAAATAGTAATTACACCATATACTGTTGGTTTCATTTAACAAATTTGTCTAGCAGAATGACCTACATTTTCTTCTCATTTTTGAATTTTAAGACCCAAAACTAGACTAGAAACTTTATTTTCCAGTAAAATCTGTCCCGAAAAGTATATCTATACATTTTTTGATACGATTTCATAATTACAAAATAATTGTTGATCCATGATATTACTGAAAAGTTGTTACTAGACTAACTGTTTATTATTATTTAAGTAATTGTAATTTAAAACTCTCTTACTGTTGGTACAATGCCCTTGTCGCATTGATGATATTTAACACAAAAATAAAACGTTGAATTATGATTTTAAAAAATTGATAATAATTTACGAAAAACAACGTAATTACTAAATATATAACGGGTGTAAAGAAGACTGGAAAATTTAGCAGTATTGTAAAACACAGAAAATATAGTAAACGTTTAGCGTCGTGATTTTGACATTGGGTTTTGAGTTATTTTCTGTGTTTAAGCTAAAGCATTTACATTTACTCTCATTTGTAAAGACAGTAGTGAACTTTTTGTTCCTTTACCTTCTTTAAAAATCTATTTTTATCAAAAATTATGCAAAAATCGAAATTTTCCACTTATCGAAGTTTTCTAATCGATGCAGTGTTCAGACCTACAGAAGTAAATAAATAATATGATAAATCTTTTAAATATTTAATCTGAAATAAATATCGCAGTTATTATTCACGCCGAAACAGGGTATTAATTATAGTACCTGTGGGGCACTGTATGTTTAATATAAACCCCTTAAATAATGACTAAATGAATATAGCGTCTGACAGATTTCGAAAACCTTTTAAAAATTATTAATCGCTTAAAGTTAGGGAATTGGAAATTGAGATGTGATCACGTATCAAATGGCCTCGTCTCATATTAACTATTAGTTGGCTAAAAACAAAAATCGAATCGTATTACGTACATGTAAGTACCCACCATTGAAAGAAGGTTCAAAAATTCAAAGAGAATTTTGCCCTGATATTAAATGGATTTTTTATCAGCATTATAAAGGGTAGAACATCAAAGAAAGAAAATTTAAAAAAATCATTAGGTTCTTTTTAGTTCTCTAGTAGGTAATCATTCTCTGTACAGACGAAGTATTTCACACACGTTTTTCGACTGATAGGTCTTTCAAAGACTAATTAAATAATCATGATCCTTTCCGAAAATAAATTTTCAAACCAGGGATAACGACCTTAAAACATTTTGGAATTCGTGCGTTACTGTTTAATTTTCCAGTCTCAAGGGAATATTATAAAAAAAAATAATCGAAAAATTACAACTAAAATAACTTACACTAACCTACGTAAAAATGTGACGTTTTTTTATAGGATGCGAAGAAAAGGATTCGTTATAATCTTGCGTTATAGACTCACGTATCTGGCGTGAATAAAATGGAACATTAATTTCCAATAGACCTCAGCAATATGGCTATAAATTCAAACGCTTTTCCTTTTGTTTGCACAACGCAGAGAAAATTATCAGCGATAAAATTCTGCGATAATATTCGTTAAATGCGATGATCTATTACATTACATTACATACAGGCCGACGCCACGGGTCGAAGTTTATTTTTAGGTATATCTTAATACACATATTTGACATTATTTGTTTCTGACGCCGCGACAATGATGACAATGATACTAAAATAATATCGACAATAAAACCGTTTGGAACATTATGAACTGTTATTGAACTTTTAGAAAAACAGGAATCCCCTACTGTTTTCATGAGAACATTTAACGATGTATTTAAGACTATTGTTATTATAAAGTAATTCATTATAGTAGGCGTTACTTGTTCAAAATCTGAAGTTTATTTGCTTGAATGTGGTGACTGTAACCAAGTCTACGTAGGACAAACTGGAAGATCTTTCATGCATAGGATTCGTGAACACAAACGTAGCTACACCAATGAAAAAACCGATTCTATCTACGCGGAACATTTGTTGCTAGAAAAACACTCTTTCAATGATAATTTCAAAATTTTAAACGAATTACCCAAAAGTATTAAGCTCAATCTGACAGAAAGTTTATATATTAATAAATATAATAAATTAAATGTTTTACTTAACGACCAAACTGAAGTCAATAGGTCTCCATTGTTAAATTTATTTTCTAAAATTTAATTCCCCCACTTTATTTAGTCTTTACCTTTTATATATAAGCTGATATTTGTAACTGTTTATTAGACTCATCTTCACCTGAAGAAGCCAATGTATTGGTGAAACAATTGTTGTGCTCAATAAATTAAATTTGAAACTTTTCTTCGTTTATTTGTTATTATATAGAACATTCAGTTCATTTTGGTCAAAAAATTATCGAAATTAACAGATGTGGATAGCGATTTCGATCTTATTTGATCTCACAGTTAGCTGCAAATATCAGAAATAGTAGATAGCGACATATTTCACACACCACTTCGCAAAAGACACTAAAAATAGTCTTAGACCATGGCTTTTGAATGACCCACCCCTAACGAGTCACATTAAGTTCCAATATTTAATTTTTTATAAGGTTGTAAAAATTGATCCAAAAGACAATGCAAATTTTTATAATTACACATTGAATTTGACCTCATGTTTTAGTGATTCACAGGTAATTATACGGTAGTATATGGTAGAGATGAAGAAGAAGAAGAAGATGCTTGAAATAGTTATTACAAACTTTACCGATCAATATATATACCTCTTTAGTTCAAAGTTGCCCTTAATATAATCCTACTTGTTGTGTCGATAGGTAAACTTAAGGAAGTCAAGCAGAAAGGGATTTGCAGAGTTGCGCAAATTAAATGATAAATTAAATAGCCATTTTCTAGATGGGTTTCTAACAAATGGCTACAATATGGGCCACAAAGACATTGATTGATTTACTTACAATTAATATAAGATACAAAGAGCTTTGGTAGGTACAGCATAAATTATAGTAATTCCTCAAACCTTTAAATGACAATATGTAGGTACATGGTACATATACATACCTATATCATATCAATATCATTATTGGCAAATTCATTTTTAAAACTATTACAATATTCAGATTCTACTTTACAAGTTTTAAAAAATAAATTGAAACAGATATTAGCTACTATAAATTAGATTATCCTAGGGGGGAAAATTGATCTGACTGTGCGTAAACCTTTTTTAATGAAGTCAACACTGGATTTAATCTTATCCTGAATTAAGGCTGCCGCAAGAGTCAAGAATATTGATCTTGTCTGCTTGTCATGAAAACCAAGAAAATATCGAAAGCAAAATGCTTATGACATGATCAATATCTTTTTTTTTTAGTATTAGAAACACAGTGAAACAGTTAGGGCTGCCACAAAAGTCAAGAATACCTGTGACCTTGTCTTATATTAAAGGTATACTCTTGAAAAAGACGTAAGACGTCGAAACATTACATGTGTGCAGTTCTAATAAATACTTTCAATCATTAATAAACAAAACTGTATCTTCGTTAATTATTTAAGAAAATGTTTCATAATATTCCCTCCGCTTCATTAATAATAACCTTTTAGACTTAACATCATGTATCTCTTTTTAACCATCAATATTTCATTTAAGCACGTGTATTAGCTGAAACATCTTTTTGATGTCTAGAAGTTACTCTAGAAATATAAGCGAATATTTGTATATTTCTTTATGTAATTTCGGGAACTCTTAAACTTTTAATAACTTTTCGTGTAATGATTCAAACAGAAGGCTAATATCCTTTTCCTTTTATTAAGTTGAATATTTTAGATGCAAGACATCAGAATGGTTGTCACGGAAATTGGACGAATACATTTGTCGAATGACTTGTAGGGACCTAACAAAGAATGGTAGTGAAAATTTACATATTAATTACTATTTTCCGTCTAACAGAGAAGAAATTTAACAACTTATAATACGCCCCAGTATTGAATTAATAATTTTTCTTTAATGCAAAACTATTAACTACAAGAGTTTATGCAGTAATTTTGACAATAAAAAAAAGTTCACACTATAGTACATCATATTATATTATATTACATTTTATTAAACAGTTAGACGTTTTATACATTGAACATAAGATAAATTGCGCGTGTATTAGCGTAGGTGGATATCATTTCAAGTCAAATAACTTTCAGTTTAATTGATTATATAAATTCATCTTATTGTTCACGATATTTGACTTTAAAGATGAACCCAAGATTATTTTAATTCAGATTGATTAAAAGTGCCTACATTAATTATTATCTACACCTATTAACCAACTACCCAGGGAAAAATATTTATTTTCACTGTTAGGAGACAAAATAAAAAATAATTTTAAACAAATTGTAATTTTCAAAAACTCACCCTTCTGGAAGATATGAAAGTTGTTTCCTGTAAAAGAAAAAAGTGTTACAATAATAAAAACACACACCAAAAACCAAAGTAATAGTCCATACTTCTTGTTAATTACCTTCTAAAAAAATTAACATCTACCATACGATACGTATGCTATCTACTGTTTATACATTATATATAAATAACTTTCAGCTGTTCTACATGTTAAACTAAAACTAGAAAACCGTTTGATAGATTTTGTTGCGACTTTCATTGTTATAGATAGTACTATCTCGAGATAGATGGATCGAAAGAGGATAAAAAATAGAATCGAATGACAAAATAAAATATGCTAGGTGCCATTTGAAAAAATGAAGTTATTCGTGTTTGAAGTTTCTAAACTTTGGATTTTTTTCTGATCATCCTGTACAAATTATTAAGCTTAGTTTTGGCATGACGTTAGCATTATCACTTGACTTGGCTATAACCAGTAAAAATTTCAACATTCTAAGTCATTTTTTATGGAAGTTATAATTTTTTATAGTTTGGGTTGCGATGCAATCTTTTTTCTAATAAATTAAATTATCTCAGAAACTATTCATCGCACATGGGCATACAAGTTGGTTATCAAAGTCACCTTAAAATTTTGTTTCATACGAATTCATCGTAAAAATATACCATTCCATTTAAAATAAGAAAGTTGACATAAATTTCATCATCCGACAGTTGAAATTATTTTAGTTAAATAGATCATCCTTGATAACCTCTACTCCTAACTCCCAAATTTTCAAATCTGTAACATGCTTAGTTTCCCTAAAACGGCTAATGTACCACTCAGTTTGAATGACCCTGTATATGTGTTTGAAAAGCAAATCGATGGAGCTTCCATATATGAAGATACTATATCCCACAATGAGTTAACCATTTAAACGTCTAACTAAGGATGAAAATAACTAACGAACCTACTTTCAAAATACAGGATATTGTTGTTTAACAGTTCTTCGGCATTGTTACAAATATTAACTCCACCATATACATTACAACGTTGTTGGTATTTATTGAAACAATTTAAAGTTAATAGCTTGAAAAAGACCAAAAAAAACTAAATCATAAACTCAAATGTGAAATGGCAAACGTTTGTTCGTAAAGTTGCCAACCAATTATGAAGTATTAAAAATAACCGCTACATTTCAATTTCAATACGAATAATTCATTTGGGGTAATCATTCCTGCATTGGAATCATCATTTCCCTGTAATAACGTCATTGATCACGATTCCAGGAAATTGACACCGCTAAGACCTATAAAAATAGTTTTCCTATTAAGCTACAGACAACCACAAAACCGTTTGCCTGTGGAGATTTATGTGCATTATATAACAAAATTCGGTTTTCGTTTAGAAAATTAAAATTAAAAGTTTTTGTACACCTCATTGTTCTCGGATCGCGCCAAATTTTAATTAAATTCTTCAACTTAATTAAAGAAACAGGCCGCTGTGGGGCCTTGGGTAGGAATAAACCTAATTGTAAGGTAAATTCACATTTACATATCGGCCTATTGTTGTTTCTTGCCTTTTATTAAATTACCGTTATACTTTATTACTACGAAGCGCGATAATTGATAACAAAGGTAATTTTGAAATTTTTAAGTTTGTTAAAATTTGCTCCCGTAAAAAATAGTAATTTACTTGATTTACACGCATTAGGTAAAACAAGTACAATTAAAAAAAACCAGTTCCTTTCCAAATCGTATAATAACATTTTATCAAAACACAAAACTACATGTTCTTCATAAACTATTTATTTATTTATTATTAGACACTTTTGAAACTGTAATTATATTAATGAGAAAGTATGTTTCGCGAATTATGTACTAGTATAATTGGATAATTCAAAACTCCTTTAGTCTATCTAGAGATAACAAAACCTAATCAAGACCCAATCCCGTATTATTTCCTAATTTGCTAGATGTCGTTCAAGATCTTGAAAAGTTTGCGGAATTTAATTAATTAAGTACAATAATTAAATTACTCGACTATTACAGTCTTGTGATCATCTTTTCATTTACGATTAGTGAAGATTAGAACTCAAAAGCGATAGAAACTATACACTCAAACCTCAACAAAAAAAAAATAAATAACGCTGCAGATGTTACTAGTTTAAATCAGCTGAGACTAATCAACAATTTAAAAAATTCCGATAAAACTGCCCTCAACCGTAAAAAAACACAAATTTATTATTAATTGCACTTTTTAAAGTAACTGTAGTAGCTATTCCCGATAATTTAGAAAAATTGATTTAATAGCTTCAACAGCACAATTTTTTCATTCGATATTTTAATTAAAAAATAGTTTAAAATTAATTTAATATTCAAAAGATCGTGGGTTGCATCACAAACAACAGCTTATATTTTCACCCTTCTTTATTTAACCCTGTCAAATGTAAAAATACTATTTAAATAACAAAATCTAAAAATAATTTCTTTACAATTCTAAAAAAGCAGCCAAACAAAAATGAAATCATATTTTATTGTATAAGTACAGTGAAAACATTTAAATAATATAATTCCGCATTGTATTTATAATTGCGTCTGTTATTATGATGGATTTCCCGTTATCTCAAAAATTGTCTAAAATTGAATGCGGAAAACCCCCAATGAAGTTCAGTCAATGAGCACAATAAATTGACCTTTTAAAGGCACACCAGAGCCTAGTTATTAATTATAAATAATGCACGCTTTAGCATAATATTCTAATTAGTATCACTCGTATTGAAATCGTGAAATGAACGACAATTTTCCATTGACCGTATTACTTCTCTTCTGTAGCTTATTAAAATTCAATTTATTTCGTACTAGAAAAGTCAATGTCTTATCAATGAATGTGCTTATTCTATGAGTATAGCTGAAATGGTATTGTTAAATCACGTTTCAGTGTAGATCGGCAAGGTTGTAATTTTTTTTAAGTATAATTTAATTTATTACCTTTTTGTGTTCAATGAACTGTTAAGACAAGTGAAATAAAATATTGCAGTTTAATAAAAATAAAAACAAGTAGGTAAGTGTAGTTTTATAGTATAGAAAGTCAAATAAAAGCATGAACCTTATAGAAATTTTCTAATCAATATTTTAATTAAAAAATATAATAGGACAGATAATTTTGTTTGTTTGTTAACAACACTAGTTAGTTTGACAATTTTCAAATTAACTCTATGGTACAAAATCGAATCTCGTGTGTCAATTTTGGCGTCATATTGTACTAAAAAATTCAAAGTGTAATTATGTCATATAAAAGGCTTATTCATTTAATACAAATTTTACAAAAGAACATTGGGCGAATAAATCAAAAAAGTATCGTTCAGTTTCCGGCAAAACTTTTAGATATTTATACAGACCGTCTTATAACACACCCTTACTATACCCATTGCGCACAATGCGCAACAGTAATGATGGCAAGCGATTTAATAGCGCAAAGTATGGAAGGACTGCACAAGAACTGGTTTCGTACTTTTAGATTTGGATTACTAGGAATTTTTTATAGTGTATGTAAAACAGGAAATTTTAAAATATTACTTTTGACTGACTTACATTGCTTCGGGGCCCATTGAATTTAAAGGGGGAAAATAAAAAAAAATACAAAGAAAACAGTGGCTCAACTTTCGTTTAGCCGAAACAAATTATCTAGTTTTTTTCTTTTAAGGACTTCTCTAAATACAGAAATATAAATGTTTTGCTGCGGAAATACATAATTTTCATTTTCCGGGCAAATATAATTGGGGGCGAATTCTTGAAGGTCATTGGGTATTGGGTATGTATGATTGGGGGGAAATTCCAAAGAGTTAAGGTTGATTGTGTGTCCGAATAATAATAGGGATTCAACCACTTTAATTAATATAATTAAAGCTAATGTTGAGCCGATATCCACAATGCATAAGGATTTATGGAGAGGGTACAGTCAACTTTCTGCGAATAGTTACGTTCATATCAAACTGTTAACCACAACGTTGACTTTATTGCTGATGATGGTACCCATACGCAGAGAATTGAATCTCAATGAACTGCTGCCAAACAATATTTAAGAGGTCAGCATGTTCCAGAAGAGGAATTTGTCGACAAACTGTGCAAATATTGGTGGAGACGGTTTTGTAAAAAAAAACTTAGATCCATTTCAGGAACTTTTAAGATTAGAATATGGAGATTTTAGAAACAATAAGTAAAATAGTGGTTGGGTTAGGTTAAGTTAGTTAAATTTTTGTGTTTTCGTGGTTAACGTTTAAATTCAAAAGGAAAAAAGTTTTAATTTAACTGACTTCGGTTATTCTAAAGTCGACTAAATTTGCTCGTAAAACGAAAACGGTATATTTCCGCAGGAAAATTTTTGCAAA
This sequence comes from Agrilus biguttatus, assembly GCA_963921985.1. NCBI lineage: Eukaryota > Metazoa > Arthropoda > Insecta > Coleoptera > Buprestidae > Agrilus > Agrilus biguttatus. Next base: position 36,199,165 of record OY998117.1, read on the forward strand.
GGCTCTTGGAACGCAAAATTTCATTTTTTTAGTTTATAACTCATTCCGGCCTAACGAAAGTTTATCCAAAACAGTTAATAAATAGACTAATTGTAAGACTGACCCCTCGGCCCCACTAGTCTTTCTGTGACCCTGCTTTCGTTAAATACTCCTGAGCTTCTTAAAAGAATTTGTGTTGTACATTTACTTCGATACGAATCGAATCAAATATTTTAAGATAATTGATTATATTACCAACTTTTTTAATATGACAACAGAAATTACGAATAGAAATAATCTATATATGACCACAACAGTATTTCCATCTTTTAGTTGCAAAGTGAAATTAAAATGAGACGGAAAATTTTTGTTCATTCAAGTCATCCTTACAACTATTTATTTATTTTTTAGTATCTGAACTAAATTAAGGTGCTAATTTAACGAAAGTAGAATTATCTTCCATTCTTATTATTAAAAAATATTTGATGAGTAATATAAAAACATCAAAGGACAATGTTTTAAATAGAGAGGAAATACGATTATATTTTTAAATGAAATCCTAAAACTTTGAAATAAAATACTGCTTAAGTTATAGAAAAGCTGAATTTTGAACCACCTACATTTATATTGGAATAATAAACGGTAAGAAAGTTTATTTTTTTCCAGGGACCAATACTATGCTTTTGGTACAAATTTCTTGAAAATATAATTACACATGGCCAAGAGAACCAAATACTTATAAAAAAAGTGCTACTAGACCAAATCGTATTTTCGCCAATTTACTTCTTTTTCATGTTAATATTCACCCTTGGATTAGGAGATGTAACAATTTTTAGAAAAACATTTAAAGAAATCCTTATTGATAGCTACAAACTATGGCCTTTCTTTCAATTGATCAATTTCGCATTTGTGCCAGTTAACTATCGGGTACTCGCAGGACAATTAATGGCGATGTTATGGCACATATACCTTTCATCAAAACTAAATCATCAGCGTGAAAGTTTAATTACATATATACAAGAAGAACAGGATAAATTAAAAGAAGACGAACTAGCACAAAATAATGAATTACAAGAAACAGAAAATCAAGAAAGTTTAGAGAAACAACAAACTGAAATAGATGATAAGCAACAGAAAATCGAAGGGGAAGAATATTTTTCTAATAAAACGGAAGCAGAAAACATAGAAGGTGATCAAAAAGAAAGCACACAGTTAGAAATACAAGAACAAGAAAAGCACATAGTCTATGAAGATGAATTACAAAATGAACACCAAATAGATGAAATAGAAACTAAAGAACATGGTAACGTAAAATCATTAGAAACAGAATAACAACAATTTGAAAGAGAATAAAAATTAGAAGAATAACAGCAACTAATGAATAAAATAATAAACCTAATGGAATATACACTACCAACAGTGGATGAAAAATTGCAACTAACAAAACGACACCAAGTACGGAAATATAAACAAGGCGAAACGATGATAAGATACTGAAAAAAAAGTGAAAATAAAAATTAAAAATACAAAATGCAAATCAATATCGACTAAGCAACCAGAGAGTTATATCAGAAAAGATACAAAAGAAAAGAGATTGTTTAATAAACAATCTACAGATCAACATACGATGCCAGCTCAGAAAAATGTAAGCAAAGGAACATAAAAAAAAACAAAAGAATTAAATGGAGTAAGAACATTACGAAGTACATATAAAATTAAGAAATATCTAACAAATACAAAAAATAATGAGTATTTAAAAGTAATCCATATTTACAAGCTAAAAGTTTATTTTGTGACATTTTAAAAGTTTGTACATGAAAATATTGACAATAAAATCCTTTACATAGCTTCTTCGAAGTTTTATTTACGCTTAATTTATTTAAATAAATTGATTGATAGTAGTTTTATAAAGGCAGGACGAGTAGTATTGAATTAACTCTTCAATATTGTTTATCAGTTGATGAAATAAGATTATTTCACCGATTCATAGATGTGCCACTTCTTTTGATTCCTATGGGAGAATCGATGCAATAAACGGACTTTGTGTTTTAAAAGTTTACAACTATATGCACACTAATTTTATTGTACGCCGTGATTGCTGCTTATTTTTACGAAAATACTAAATGACTGTAGATTATGATTTATTATATGTTATTAAATACTATATGTTTAGAGAGATCTTGATGTGGTTGGTGCTATATTTTAATGTACTAAAATGATTGCTGCTAAAAATGTTTGATATTTGAATGGTTTGAATATAATGATTGAATGATTAATTGATTCTGAATTTAAAAATACTTATTTTAACATGAATTTAAGAACCACCCCCCAGAGAAGGGGGTGGTTCCGATGCACCGACACTTGAAACAACAAAAAAAAAGGAAAAGAAACGTAAACATACAAAAAAGCAACATTGTAAGCTATGTGTCGGTGCATCATCTACGTCCTGGAAATGGACCGATGGGCCAAGAAATTACCCCCAATAAATCTATCGACTAACTAAAAGAACATTTGGAAATAAAGAAAATATAATACAATCGGGCTAAACGGAAATACTAAGAAGGGAAAAAATATGACACATACAAAAACCATAAATTGCAAAAGAAAGGAACAGACAGCAAATGCACATGACAATACAGAAATTAGAAAAATCCGAGAAGTAAAAAATGCATAACTAATAAGGCTAATATATTACAAAGACAAAAAATAAAAAGATGAATATATGCGAACAGATATATTCTCGTATTTGTATTATATAAGTAAAAAAATATTACAGTTCCATTAAAAAGGACCAAGTATGCTTTTCAAAAATATTCATTAGTAATAAGTAAAGGATAATTGCAATTGCCACAAGTGTACTTTTTGATAAAGAAAAATTGCCTTATAAATATGGAACACATTGATAAAAAACATGTAGGGTATATTGTACCATTAGCCTGTAGGAATCATATTAACATGAAAATTACCTTAAGAATTTTCTTTTTTTTTTTTAATAAATAACATTTTTTTTAATGTTTCAGACTGTTTCATAATATGCACATGCTGTTTCTATACGTGGTATGCGCGACTTTGATCGCAGCGACGAAGGCCTACGAACCAACAACGAACGTACTTGAACGACGATTACGCCCTCTAGATCTGAAACCCGACCGAGAAACCATCTCTTATCTGATACCTCGTCTTGCTGCCAAATATAAGCCTAATGATGAGTGGAATGGTGTTAAGGATCCCCGATTTTACTTACTTAGCGAATTGGAATCGAACAATTATGACAGTGAGGTATGAAAAGATTTTCATTAAAAAAAAAACGATAAATGGGAATTTTGTTTAATCCCATGAATCCGCCTTTTAAATTGTTAAAAACAACGTCTAAGTTCAATTTAAAACAGGTCTTCTGTAAAATTAAAAATTAACTAATTATTAGGTTACCGATACCACAAAATACAAAAATGTTTAAAACAGTCACCGCTACAAATGATTAATTTAAATAGTATAGTAGTGAAATTTATGAAATAGAAACAGGGGGACTTCCCTATTCCAAAAACTATTTTACTATAACGAGTACTCTAAAAGCTGTATTCAGGCTGTTTTCAGATATTTTGCGTAGATAGTTCAAAAATTGTGAATATCTCATTACTAACGGGTTAAAATTAAAAGAGCCCAGAATATTTTTTGTTGCATTTCTCACTCTACGAGAAGGTGATCAAAAAATAAATGCTTACTGAAGAATATTACCATTTTGGCTTTCTTGGTCAATGATCTGTAGTTGTATACCAAATTTTATGTGCTCTTTTTTTTAAATCAATTTGGCCAAAAAAATAAAAATTAGAATAAACTCTATGTATTAATATACGTTTTTCCAGCTAAGCCTATATCTTCAAACTAAAAATTTTATCTTTGCTGACGAAATAAGTGTTTTTTTCCAATTTTTGACATTTTGTGTCAAATTATTTTCCAGTATGAGAAAATATACGTACATTTAGACAATGAGTATTTTCTTATTACCATGCTACTGAATCAAATAAATATCTTTGCCGGTGTAAATACTTTTGTAAAACATTTCACTAATTTATTTTTTTTAATTACCAGTTTTGTAATAATTTTTGCGCTTGGCAACAAATCCTAAAAATCGTACACAAATTTTTAATACACCTGTTTATTATTTTAATCCATGAAATGTTAAACCTTTTAAAGATGTTCAAGTAATACCGATAACTTATTAAATATTTTTCAACTAAAAATACCATTAGCTTATCTATTTTGTTTTTCAAATGAAAAATTATAGCTACATGTGTGATTTGTATACAACGTATGTTACCAGAGTATAAAAAATGAAAGTCACAAAAAAATCAGAAAATTGAACTATTTAAAATAAATAATAGCAAATACGAGCAAATTCAGTTACCTTGATTTCAAAGGAATTTGCCGTTCATGGAAAATGAAAATGGTTGAGACAGTAGTTGATAGGTAGTAGACCTGAAACAAAAGAAAACTAAATTAATTTCTTTTATGACAAATTAGTATTGCAATTTTAAGCAAATTGGATAAAAAGGTAAAAACAGTGTTACCTCTCCATGGTAATTACATAAATGAATCAATTCATCATCGACTAACACGATCGACCGACACAACGAACAAACACTCTCACATTGAAATGTAAAAGGATGATTGGATAATGGATACCACCATATGTCCTTTATTCGGCAATTATCGCTTTTATAAACGAACAACTCCGCAAGAAATAGTTCGCGATTATCCATCATCTTTCTATCACATACATGATTACACCAAGGTCATCACAACAGGGGTAATACAATTTATATGGATCTTAAAAATATTATTGGCTAAAGAACAGAAATTAAATTTTTGATACTGATTTGATAATTTGTATTTGTAATAAGTATAAAAGTACTAAAAGTCACGCAACAAAAAATAATCAGTTTCATTGAATTAAAGGAATCAGTAGTGATCGATAATGCTATACTCTAGAATTTATTTTTAAAAATTAGAAACAGGCGGGAGCACAAACAATATTCTCAAAAGCCTTATGGCATTTTATCATTTTATTGAAAGAAAGATGCATGTTAACAAAACTCTGAGAGCTTGGCCTTAAAGCGCGCTGGGGTTTTAGGTAGTTGGTTTGGTGGCGGGGGGGGGGGGAGATAGGAAGGTTCTTTTTTTCTCTTTGATACCTATAATCTGACCACAAAATTGTGAATAATGAACGCTTGGTTTTGTTTTACTAAAATTGAATAAATAAGTTGTGTTTCTAGTCGTTTCGACCTTTACTTGATGAAAATCCATAATACAGAAATAAAACTTCACGAAGTAGATTTTCACAAAATTTTTTATTTAACAATGTTCAATGTAACATGTTTCTCCTGAACTTTTTTGGCTTCTTCGGACAGTGAGTATTTTCTACTACCTAGTAGAAGAAGCCAAAAAGTTTTGGCGAACCATGTTACATTGAACATTTTTAATAAACAAAATATGAAAATCTACTTCGTGAAGTTTTATTTCTGTTATTTCCAAGTTTAATAACGTTTCTCTTGAATATGACCGTTGGTCAAAACAAATGCCGGAGAATTACTATATGTATAGGTATTAAATGTTATAAAATCAAAACCAAATATTTCTTATTCAAAAAAGAAGGAATTAAAATCCTTATTCGTCTAAATATTAAGATCAAAGATCTCACATCTGGAACGCGTCCTACTAAGTAGGCGCAACGAACTGAAAGCCATATCCCACCTGATGAGACCCGTTAGTTGTGCCTACTTGGTAGGACGTGATCCAAATGTGAGATCTTTGATCTTAATATTTAGACGAATAAGGATTTTAATTTCTTCTTTTATCCCACGACCGGTTTCGACCTATCGGGTCTCATCAGGTGGGCGCTGACAGAAAGGCCTTTACAGGCTATTTTATAAATATAAATATGAATATAAATATAAATATGAATTCAACAGAAACAACTACTCCGAGGGCTAATACCCCTACCGGCATTGAATTACACTGTTGATTCCGATGGATTCTTAGACGAAGAATATAACATATTCAAAAAAGAAGGAATTAAAATCCTTATTCGTCTAAATATTAAGATCAATTATCTCACATTTGGAACGCGTCCTACCAAGTAGGCACAACGAACCGAAAGCCATATTCCACGACCGGTTTCGACCTATAGGGTCTCATCAGGTGAGCGCTGGCAGAATGGCCTTTATAGGCCACTTCATGAGACCCGATAGGTCGAAACCGGTTGTTTCTGTTCATTCCATATTTATATTTATATTTATATTGTCAAATATTTCTTATTTTTTACTTAATTTATTCAGTCAGTTTTAAATAATATTCTACACTACTCAATAATTATGTTAAGTAAATAGGTCAGAAATGACGATAATTGTTTTTATATATATTTATATAATTTCCTTTATTACAGCCTTTTCCGGAAGCGGAAAGAATAAAAAGAGATGGTCTCAATGATCCCGACCTCAGCCCATCACTCTCGTTTGTCAACTCCTTGGACGTTCTCAGAAATCGACTCTTGTTAGAAATAGCAAGACGAAAGCAGAAAGAGGGTATGAGCCGCAACCGAAACTTTTTAAGTTCCGTGGGAAAGAGGGCCATATATGGGCAGCACAGATATAATAATATTTTGTAAATTGTTGTACCGAGTAACCGTATTGCGACAATCGATACGCAATACGAGTTACTCCTTTGAATGAATTACAGTTCAAGATCTCTCTGACATTCCTGTAGTATTTTAAATAGCAAGCTTGTTTTATAGACCGCGTTATTCTTATTGTTAGTCAAAAAAAAAAAACTACTAGTCGAAAATTTTATTTAATTGTGATTTTTTTAGTATAGAACGCCAACTAGACGCCACAATGTCTGTTAAAAATTTTGCATTGGTTAAATATGTAATCTTTTAATAATAATCCCCACCGATCTTCTCTTTTAACGTGTGTATTTAAACTTTATCATTTATTTACGCACACTATGCATTAACCCACAAAAGGATTATGAATGATAATACCCAACCAACCCCAAGGCGTCTTTATTTCTACATGAAATTGACGTCATACTTACCCTTACCTTGCGCTACTGTGTTTGTTCAGAGTTGCGTGTGTTTGTCAGTTCAAATAAATCAAAATAATTTGTAGTCATGATCTCGCGAAAATTGTAAAATAAATACCTCTTCTTAGGAAATTCAAGAAAATTTTAATAATAACTAGTCGAAATATGTTTAAAAAGGATTTATTTACAGTAAATTATATTAAAAAGAAAACAATAACACAAACATTGTTGCGTCTATGGAATGTGTAAATATAGGTTAGCGAAATAATTTATTTTATTTAATATATATATTTTAAGACTCTCCAGTATTATCGTATACATCTATATGCCATACCAAAATAAAATCTGTTTAAAAATTGCTTATTTGGCATTTCAGATTTAAAACTGATATAAATAAATGTGAACAGAAATTTTAAATTTAAGTTGCTATTAACAAAACAAAACCATAAATTAGTGCTATATCATGTATACATAAAAAGAAACACAAATAAGACTCTTCTTAATTGCTTTATAAGGCCTTTAAAATATTTAACCAACTTCTAATGCACTAATTTCTGCCAAAACATTATTTCTAATGTATTAAGAAATTAACTTCAATTTATATGAATAAAATTCACTTCCAAAAATGTAGCATTACAACGAGATAAAATGTGTTGTAACTATGAAATATTTTTCGTTACTTATAAACATATTCTTTGTCAATGTTTAAATGAATTTCAACTAGGTAATCGTTTTTGTATTGCTTTTAATTAAGAATGTTAAGAAATCATCTTATTTTTATTAATTTATGTATTTTTTATTTTTTTGTCACTAATTAACTGTGTTATAGATACAATAAGTTATTTTTCTGTTAAATAGAAATGAAATTTTTTGATTTTGAAAATATATAATCGTATTGACACTGCAACTTTTTTTTATTTAACCGCTTCTTCTGCACCCAAAAATAATACACATTAGAAATATTTTGAACTAAATTGATATTTTTATTGGCTTTGTAAAATTCCTCAACTTGATTAAATTTATTTATTGCAAAAACAAAAGTTGTTTTGAGAGAACAATTATTCTGTTTCAACATACGAAATTAAAATAAACTAATTATTTTTAGTTAATATAAATTGAGGGAATAAATTTCTGTTTAGCATTACCAGTGATCATCCATCCAAATATTTTATTTTCAACTTCACAGGCCGCGAAAACAGGCGACGTCTGTAGAATAAACTTAAAATCATACGTTCTGAGAATATTTTTTCAAAGTATCTGCCGCCTATCGGACAAAATTATAAATGCGTAACAACATAGTACAGAGTACTATATGAAATTCCTATAGAGGGCGATAAGAAGTAAAAGTAATATTTTCACTCCTATCCTATCAGTTATTGTATTGTATACTAGGGTTGTGTATTTGTGTCTGTTTTCTACCGAGGTAAGAGTTGTCTTCTCTTAATCCTATTATATTCATAATTTAATAAAATAATCGAAATTTAGAAATTGCTCGCGTAAATAAGTTATAATCAGTATTACTGTATACGAATAATATTTTTTTATTTGCAAATCAGTATTCCTTTTTATGTCCAAATACCCCAAGTTAGGTTATACACGCATTTACAATATATATTTGCCATATTGTTATTTCATAAAAATTCATATAGCTGTTATAAGTACATGTACGTAGTAATTAACAAGTCTAACACGAATTTATTTTTTCAGTCCTTAAATTCAATCGAGTCTCTACACACTAAACGATGGGTAGAGAGGACAAGGTAACCTGGAAGTCGAATTACTTCACCAAACTAATCGTAAGTAATCATTTATGATATTGTATTATGATTATCATGATAAAACTTGTGTAGACTACCAATTAACGAATAAATTTTGTTATTTATAGCAACTGTTGGAAGATTATCCAAAATGCTTCATCGTAGGCGCTGACAATGTCGGCTCTAAGCAAATGCAGCAAATTCGCATGTCCCTTAGGGGCAATGCCATTGTACTTATGGGTAAAAACACCATGATGCGTAAAGCAATTAAAGGTCATTTAGAACATAATCCCTCCCTTGAAAAACTTCTACCACATATCAAAGGCAATGTTGGCTTTGTTTTTACTCGCGGAGATCTCGTTGAAATCCGTGATAAATTACTTGAGAACAAAGTTCGAGCTCCAGCCCGTCCCGGCGCCATCGCCCCTCTACCTGTTGTTATTCCAGCCCAAAATACTGGTCTAGGTCCTGAGAAAACATCTTTCTTCCAAGCCCTTTCCATCCCTACCAAAATTTCTAAAGGTACCATTGAAATTATCAATGATGTACACATTCTCAAACCTGGAGATAAGGTAGGAGCTTCAGAAGCCACACTTCTCAACATGCTCAACATCTCTCCTTTTTCGTATGGACTTATTGTAGAACAAGTTTATGATTCTGGTACAATTTTTGCTCCAGAAGTATTGGATATTAAACCAGAGGATTTGAGAGAAAAGTTTTTGGTGGGAGTAGCCAACTTGGCAGCTGTTTGTTTACAAATAGGCTATCCAACGGTTGCATCTGTTCCACACAGCATTGCTAATGGATTTAAGAACTTACTGGCTATTGCTGCTGTTACTGATGTTGAATTCAAAGAAGCTGCAACTGTTAAGGATTTCCTTAAGGTAAGTGTAACTTCTCATGGAAGCTGTACTATTTCTCACAACTATGATGAACTCACCATAAATGACATATTGAACAACATACTGGAGCTAGAAATAGCAGAACCCACCAGTATGCAGTATGAATGACCTAATGTTATAACTGAAATATTTCCTTTTGTTCTCTTTTACTCTTTATATGACAATTGAAGATTCAACTTTGGCATTATCTTTTAGGATCCAAGCAAGTTTGTTAGTGCTGCACCAGTTGCTGCTGCTGCTGCTCCAGCAGCTGCAGCTGCAGCACCTGTTAAGAAGGAAGAAGCTAAAGAAGAAGAAGAAGAAAGTGACGACGACATGGGTTTTGGACTTTTTGATTAACAATGTTGTCCACCTTAAGGTTTGCTGTATTTTTATAGAGCCTGACACGTCAAATAAACATTTAAAGCAAATATTTCTTTTTTTTCCTGATGGTAGATATAGTCACACCAGCTTAGTTTGTATACAATTCCATGAAAAATTAACTACAACATTAAAATTTAAATAAAGCCTTTGTGGATCTGTATCCTGCATATTTTATATCAAAACAGTTTATTCTTCCATTCAGGTTTAATTATTTTTTATTATACATGAAGTTTTTGCCCAACTAAAGTAATTGATAACCCTTCAACTGCATATGGAGGTCCTCAATTGAATTATCTAGTAAAAAGTCCCACAGCTTGGTTTAATTTCAACTGTCGCCATCTAATCTTTAATGTGTATTTAAAAATAAAATGAGTAAAACATGTATTTTTTGAAAACAATATTTAGAAGCGTTAGATACGATCATTATGATAAAAGAATCTTCAATAACTTGAATGTCATCGAAATTTATTATAATGTTATTTTAATTAGCAATTCATTATTTGAGTAATGTAACTTGGAAAATGCTGTTAGCAAAACGCCTAATAAACTGTTGTTCCAACAGTTTGAAAACTTCAATGTCTTCAAAAATTAGGTAAATAAATGATACTTAAATTAAATTACATAATGTCACATCTAGATCTAAAAATAAATTGTGGGTACCAATGTACTTTGCACCGGCATCCACTACCTCAATATATAAAATAATTATAACGCTTGCTATAGTCGAGAGATGGCTTCATTGACAGTTGCGCCGCCAGAAATTAAAAAATAGTAAATAAATTCTCTATTTGTGTTTGATGATAACGTCTACCAAATGTTTACATTTTACTTTCAACGAACAAAGGAAAATGTACAAATTATTGTCTCATTCTAACGTCAACTGTAGTTGATTGATAAGACTACTGACATAACATGTCTACTTTATTAAAATGATGAAAAGGGAAAAGAACGATTGTCCGTTACTCGAGAGTCCCATCACCTATGTTCCTGACACGATAGACCTTTTGGAAAACGCAGAAGCAAGGGAATACTGGCTCACGTCTTTGGACGAAATGGTCAACGGTTTTGAGAAAAAGGCAAAGCTATTGAACCCAAATAGAGCAGATGCACAGGAAATATTAAGAAAGTGTCGTGAACAGTTCCATGACCATGTTGAAAAAATTCGGAAAGAACCGCTGTAAGTATTTTAAAAATTTGATATTATAGACATCTGATTAATATATCTTTAGGATTGTAAAACCTCTAAGCGTAAGAACTCTTCTAGAGACCCACCAAACCATTTTAGAAAATAATGGCTTTCAAGACATGTGGTCTGATCAAAAGGAGAGGGAAACTTTAGCTGCCTTTACACAGTTTAAGGAACGTATAAGAGATATTGATGAGCTACTGGACTTTTATGAGAAATGGGCTGAACTTTCCAAAGGAATAATAGCAGGCAATATGTTTGACTGGGGTGCTAAAGCTGTTTCTGAAATATTAGAAAAAACAAATGACTTTGGCCTCCTTCATGCAATGAAAACAGTTCAACAAAGACCATGGTTTATAGATGATGTTGATGTTTGGATAAAAAAAATCAAGGTATATAAACAGCAATAAAAAAGCTTAAAAAAAAAAGTAATTTTTTAGGAACAGCCGTATCATTCTGCTTTAATATTTGTTGACAATGCTGGAGTAGACTTTGTGTTGGGAGTTTTACCTTTTGTAAGACAGTTCCTTATAGAAGGCACAAATGTATACATTGCTGCTAACTCTACACCATCTTTAAATGATGTCACTTATTCTGATCTGCAACTTTATCTTAAAATGGCCTGTAAAAGATGTAATGTGATACAACAATCTCTTGTAGACAATAAACTCATAGCAATAGACAGTGGGCAGAAAGGTCCTTGCCTAGATTTGAGAAACTTAAATGCTGGTAAAAATTTTCTTAATAATACATTAATTGAAAATAATAAAATACATACACTGTAAATACTCCTATGTTAAAATTCATTTCTTTGAAAAGTTTGGTATGCTTTTTCTAATATCATAGGTACAATATGATCATTTATATTGAAGTAGAGGCATTTTATTTTTAGATGTGTATGAAGTTATGGAGAAAGCAGATTTATTAATATTGGAAGGTATGGGGCGAGCAATACATACAAATTTTAACGCGAAATTTAAAATTGACTGTCTTAAACTGGCGGTTTTAAAAAACGCTTGGCTTGCACGAAGTCTTGGCGCAAGTCAATTTTCGGTCATATTTAAATATGAGGCTTCTGTAAACAAATCAATTTCATAGAACAAGAACGTTTTATGAAACTTATACCATCAAAGATTGTAAATAGAATTATTGTGATGTGTGAATAATAAAGTTTGTATTTATTAAAATTGTGTATTTGTACTATTTACAATTATAATTGAAACATTACAATGTGTTCTTGTAACTTTTCTGAAGGAGTTAAACAGATAAAGAATTATTTTTTCTTTTCACAAAGACTAAACGAGAAAATTCGCTTTACTTTGTAATTTTAAAAATATTAATTAATACGAAATTTAATAAAAGATTCTTTTAGGTCAAAATTAGTTTCATTCAAACGAGTTAATAAAATATATATCCAATAATTATAAATGTATTTGTTGTTCTGAGAGCAATGCAGTATATACAAATTAAGTAGAAGTACAATAAATGTTCTATTAAAATAATGAGGTAATGTACTCGATTACACAATCAATTTATACTTTAATAGAATTCTTGTTAGTACTTTTCAGACAAAGAAATGTGCTAAACGTGCAAAGTGACAAAAAATATTGTCTTGTGTAGGCTACATTATCTAAAAAGCTTATCTCTAATTCTTGATTCATAATTTAAAGCAGTTTTCTAATTATCACATTTGTTATATCCTTTCCTAGAATTTAAAGCTACAATAAATTAACTATTAACGTTTCTTAAAGAAAAAAGTATGATTCTTCTAATTTAAATATATGATGCATTTACATAAAAAATATTTTCAAAAGTAAATAAAGTAGTTTATCTGCTTTTTATCTTTATTATATAATCAGATAAACTAATTTAAATAACACAAAAAACCTTTAAAATTATTACGTTTTTAAATTTCACCATGCTTAAATATAATATTTTGGTGACAAATCTGTATCAAGATCTTGTAATAAATTACTTAACACACTGAGAAGGTTGCAGATCAAGAGATGTACATTCTTTATTAAATTCCTCTTTTAGTATTTCTTTTGAATGAAGCGCTTCTTCTGGTGTGGGTTTTGTTATATTCTGCTTTTCCTCTGAAATACCTTTTCCGATACCTATTTCATCCTTAAGAAATTCCTGTATGACACGCACTTCTTTATGTAAATCCAATAGTTCCTTTCTCATTTTCAAAGTAGCTGATCTTAAACTTTTATCCTCAGCTACAATGCTTTTTATTTTTTCAAAGGCCTTTTTGTTTTCATTTTGATCAATGATCCACCTAAAAAACAAATCTTCCCAAAGAACAATGCTCACAGGGGCTACACTAGGCCAAATCGGTGCTTTGTTAGGCTCATACATAGGATTTAAAAAGGTAGTGAGAATTTCTAGCCGATTTAAATATGACCATAAGCTCGTAGTTTGTTTATATACGTCTAATTTATATCTTTCAGCCTCTGAATTACCCAAAAAGGTTCCTGAAAAAGTTATTACTTTGTTTTAAATTTAAAATTCTATTTTTATGCAATTATTACCAAATTGACTAGAGAAGGAATGTTCAAAGATTTGAATTAAAAATTGAGTTGTAAATTCGAAACTGCAAGGAAACTGATAGTGAAGTTGGTGTAAACAATCCAGAAATAGTAAAAAAGTCGGTTGGTTCTGTTTATGTTTTGTAGTAGAATAGCAACTTTTCCGGTGGCGCAAATGAAAAGGAAAACCTCCCTGAATCCATTCTCTTTCAATTAAAGCTTGCAAACCTGTAAAAATGCCTCGTTATCTTTATAATTGCTCTATGTTTGTCTTTAAATTACCTCTAACAGTTCTACAATCTGGATTAAGAATAACTTGAGCTACTGAAGTTACCAAAAGAGTTGAGTCTGTCCCATTTGAGCCATGTACTAGAACAGGCACTCCATCCTGATCTAAAAACTGAGCAACTAGACATGCAGCATCTAAGGCATTCTGCACATGAGTCAACCAATTACTATTTTCTAAACGTGATAACCATTTATCATGAGAACAATGTGTATCATTTACAGCTGAAAGCAATAAACTTACTCTTACTCTATAATTTTGAATTATATTGTGATTTTACCATCAATTAACTTTGTAAGAGATTCCAAAAGTGCTCCATTACAATGAGAAATTTTATCAAGTCCTTTATGAATTCGTTTCCAGTGGGAATAGTGTCCCTCTGGTTCAGTGCCTCCACCTTTAGACTTACACTGATTTGCATAATTTGCAGATCTAGTGTCTACTATGTAACCTTTCTTAATAATGATAATTTGTTTTAAAATTTCTTCATCATGTCTTGACCTTTTATTACTGTTATTCAACAAAGGTTGACTACTTCTCATTAAGATAGCACCATTATCATGTCTGTAACTCAATAATGGAAATCGACCTCCATCTCTAAAATTGGCTGCAGCAATAAGAGTATCATCATCGATTTTTCTGGGAACAACTAAAGAAGAAGCATAGGTTGGGCACACAGAATAGTCTTTATTAACATGCGATATACGCCATTCTTCACTCGCTAAAAGTTTTGCAAATTCCACTTCTGGTTGAAAAAGGGTATAACCATCTTCTAAAATGGTGTACATGGGACGGTAGAAGAAAGGATAGCTGAGCTTCACATTTTCAATATTTGATAAACGTTCTAGGGATATACTGACATTAGCATAGTCTTCTATGTTACCAAAATCTATTTGAACTATCCTAAAATCTTTGTACTTTAATGTTATTGATCCCCCACTGGGACCATGGGATCCAGAACTATTTACTTTCTTTTCTAAAGCATCTATTCCTTCATGAATTAACTAAAACGGTCTTTTATTATAAATGCGTTTCTCACACTAATTAGGAGAAAACATACCCATAGCTCTTGATACTGTTCCTTATGTGGAGATAAAATTAAGTGATGTCCAGTAATACACATTGTTGCCTCTACAGAGGTATTAAAAGGACCATGAAAAACAACATTATCAACATTAGGGGCAACTATAAGATCAGCAAATTCCATAACAACTTCTTAAGAACTTGCACAGCCCTTGACATTATTACTAGCATTTAGAACTTATCACATTCCCATTTCTCATTTTAAAATTTCCAATAATCAGAAACTTTTTTACATTCATATTAATAGACGATATTGAGGTCAAATTAATACTTTACAGTTTAAAACTATTATAACTTATCTGTTTTTATTCAGTATATCTAACATAATATGATCTATGTACTTAAACCATATGCTTTCTAACCTCAACTGTCAGTTTCTTGCCATGTTGCCAATAAATCTATATTAGTGGCTTGTCACTAATTTACTAGTTATGCACTACTAATACAAAGTTTAAAAAGTCATAAAATAAGTCATGGTTTTTTGAATATGTATAAAATACAATTTGTGAGAAGTAATATTTTATATTTTTATCGTAAAAAAGTGTTTTTTAAAATTCAAAGTGCTTTCAAAAATTACATTAATTACTACAATTGCTAATATATTACACTACACATTTATACAACAAAAAAAATCCTTAGGTTGCATTGTAATTTTTGTTTAAAATATTTTTTGGTCTATAGAAGCATACTATGCGAAAACATTTTTTTAATTAATATCTTGTACTCGCAAATAAAAGCTTGGAATACAAAATACTAAAAAATACCATAAACAACACGAAAAGTATTTACATAAATATAGTTTTACACTGAGGAATAAATTAAAGATAGTCAAAAAAGAATTGAGTGGATATGGATTGTACAAATCAAAAGTGTAAAAAAAATGAGTAATACTTCTAGCAGTGAATTGTGAAGGAGAGCGTTATTCTTGAGCTTCTGAAGACAACAAAATCTATTCACGTGGCAACTAGCTATTGGAAAATAATGAAGATTCAGCCATGCGAAAAGGTTTATGTTTTACAGAAGTCAGGGAAGCGTAACAGAAGAAAGTTGACAGGATTACTGATCGAATAATGTTGCTCCTGCAAATTACAAGGTAAGTTATTCGCCAATAATATTCCACAAAATCATGATTCTGCATGTTAATTACTGTTTATTGAAAACGTTTAATTGGAAACAAAAAAAATATTTTTTAAATAAGCTACTTCGATGTAGATGAGGTGGTTTTAGTCACATGTCCAGAGTTCTTTTATTTTAAAATAATTTTAACTTCTTAAGAATTTTTAAACCATTGCAGGTTTTTGGGGAAACTATGTACATATATGTATATTGGCATTCTTAAGTCATTTACAATTATGCCAAATTTTAGTTTAATACCAATGAGTCCTGAAAAAATTAATCATTACAACGAACAAATAAATTATATTATAATGATTCATTTTTAAATTAATGAAATAATTTTTAGCTGAAAAGTGATATTCAAACTTCAGTTGTCGCATACTCAAATCGAACGTCATTAAATTTTTATCGGGGTTGTTATTGATGAATAGTAAAGGGAGTTACCCCGATGCGGGACACGCGACCGACGCGACGCGACATTTACTTCAGGATTCTGTAGGAGATTATTCAATTATAACCACTTTGTTAAAAATATACGAATATAAAAACTCATTAGTTAGCGCCCCTATGACTTTCCCTAATACGGGATGGATCAATAATAACAAAAAATAATTCATAAAAATAAATTACATGGGGACAAAAGGGGGTTTTCTAAGCACTTTTACAATTTCTTTTTTCTTATAGTATACAGACCGAATGAATATGAATGTTTTCCATGCTTACATAAAAACTCATCTATCTATGGCGTTTTTGACGACCTTTTTATGTTCGGGTCACAATTTATGACTTTTATTAGGGCGAGCTTTTAGGTGCATCGTTTAATTAGAAAAAGCCTCATAAAATTATAAGAAAAACTAATTATAAAAATTTGAAACAGATTGCTCTACTACATAATGAGTAATAAAACAGAATTATTTACTAGTCACATTAAGTGACTGTAAATAATAATTATCAAAAAGCCTAATAAGGAAATTTACTTTTCAACGTTAGCCATAAAAATACGAATGAAAAAAAAACACCAACACATACTAACATTGATTGATTAAATGTAAGGTTCTTATTATAATTTTGATATTTTTTAAAAGAACATTTGTTAAAGTATATGCTAAAACAAACAATAACTGTAAAATTATTAGAAAAACAGATTTTTTGCTAAAGGGAAAACGCAAAACCAGCTACTTTTTAGGGTTCTGTATTTAAAAACCGGAACCCATATAGGATCACTTCGTTGTCGGACTGTCTATCTGTTCGTGAATAGTATCACAGGTCATCAAAATATATAAAAGCAAATCTAGTTGAGCTAGGACATTCCAATTTGGGCTGATTGAAGATCTAATAGTACAAATTCAATAAAAAAAAAATTTGAAAATGGGTCTGTGTATCTGTCCATTAAAATATTACATATCACAAAACCTATAGAGCAAATCTAGCTGGCCTAGAACCTTCAAATTTGGACTGAAGAAAGATCTTCCATTTAAGTATAATCCTATAGGTACCTAGTACTATTATAATTTCTTTATCAACATCAACATTTACAGATCAAATACAAGACAGCCAGTAAACATTCAAAGAGGTAAACCCACAGCAGTGTAAAAATAATTTCCGCCTTACGCATGCTATGAACATTACAGCATTAGTATCTCGTACTTTTAACTTTGTTTGGTGCCTTCCCCCGTTATGGTACCATGATTTTTCCCACGTGTTTACCGGCAAGTCAAAATCACCAAGCGTATTAAAAAATATTTCATATTCTGCTGTAAACCTATTTTGTTCTTTTTTACATTTGATTGTTAAACATAGGCATTTTTAAAATAATTGTCTACAACCATTAGGAGGTGTTAAAATAATATTTACAGTATGTCACACGTAATCTACCTACTTTTAAATTATAGAAAAATTGCGTTAATTTTACCACTGTGTACAATAATATCGTATTTCAAAAAATATATAAATTAGACTACCTACTAGAAGCAGCAACCAAATACCAGAAGATTCCAGTTATACCTAAACAGAATTAGATTTAATTATCATTCTTCTAAATCTTAATGGTAACGCAAAGTACATCACTTTTTTTATCTTTCTGGAAACAGTAACATAAGCAATACTATTCACCCTGACTATAAAATCTAGTAATATAATGAGCAGGAACTGAATTTAATTAGCTATTTTCGGTAAAAGTTCAATATTCTCCCTTAATATCTAAATACATAGTCGTGTTAAAGATTAGTGCATTTTAAAAAAATATCAACAACCGGTACAGAAAATATGTCCACACCACGGTGAACGTATAAGTGTATGTATAAATCGCTATACAGTATCCTATTATTATTATTATTTTCTAGCTTCAGCTTGGGATTTGCGTGTTCAGCATGATCGACAAAAAAGCAGGTGGTACGGTCAACCTCTATCGCCTCAATACATGGCAACACAGCAACTTCTTTGTCGTGAGATCTGCTGCTCTTTCTTCATTTTTATCTGCTGTTCGTTCACTTCCATATAATATACAGTGTGTATCACTTTAGAAAACTACAAAAAACTTTTTGCGATCCATTCCAGTTTTTACCGAAAGTCGTTCATGAAACACTGATCATTCATCTTAATTACACATTAATTTGGAACATATTCTATATTATATTTATTTAATTGTTTTTGAGAATAAACCAAAACAGGTAGGTATACGTATATAGGGCTCTGTAATTGTTTACATATTTCAAACAAATCATTCCACAAGTTATACAATAATAATTGTACTACGTATTCTGTATGAATATTATTTACCTTAGAAACCAAATAACACGACTTTTGTGTAGGGATTTAAATCTTGTATGAATTTTCATTTAAAAAGACATGGCCACATAAATCACACTGTATATATTAGTGTTGTTCGGTGGTAATTGATAAATAAGCTGTGGTGGACTCAGCTACCTCTATCTACAATAAATAGTGCCTTTACTGATAAAACTTAATTATTCATCATTCTTTGTGTATTGAATTTCGCTCCTGTTGTAAAAATGAATATAAGTCACGAACAAACGTTCTATTTTGTTTATATTCATGTTATGATCAAGGACATGCAGCTAATAGAACGATTATGTCGCAGAATAATAAATAAAAAAAAGTTGACAGCTCCTTAAACAAAAGCAGACTTCTGATAATAGAATTAAGGAATGAGTTTTAAAAAATATCTACATATTTTTATTTGCGATAATATCATTTAGAAACAATTCATTTCACACAGAAAATAGAAAATACTACCTACACATCTGTTAGCGTGAAAAATAAAAGGTCCTATCGCAATAACACAAAAATTATATTCAGTCTTTAAAAAAATATACAACTACTTCTCTACAACACGCCAGTTATAGAGTGACCTCATTCCCTGTTTACAACATGAACCCTATCTAATATCAGGAACGTAAACTAAATTTGTATATTTTGCAAAGGAAAAACAATAATAGCTGATGGATAATCCAAACATTCTCGCCTGGAATTTATTAGGTGTTAATTTGTCACTAATATAGAAACTGACATTGCAACTACAAGTTTTGTTTAAAAAATATGAAACTACAATACAGGGTTGACGATTATGGAGTTATACAATTCTATACTGAAAATGCCCATACCACAAGTGAGTGAAACATGACCCGCGTTGCGATAGTTGGTGGCGAATTTTTCTTATTAATTTATTCTTACTACGAGCCCTTGCTTCAGTGCGTATTAAAAAGTTTAAAACAATTTTAAATTGTACCAGATCTCTCAACTATCACATATACATACATACATACATACATATGTATGTATCTATATGTCCAGGAATTAAGAAGACAGAATATGTTAAAACAATACACAAAATGATCCCAATAATTATGACAAAAAGATCATAGGAATTTTATTTTCAAATACCTATATGCTTTTTTTGATAGTCGAGATTCTATAAAATTAATCTAAGTACGTTGTCAATAAATGTATAATTCTGCGATTGGAAACGATAATAACATGGGTATAACTTTTTAATCTTACTCATGTTTTAATTGCTTGAGATAAAATAGCACAGTGGGTGTTTCTAAATTAAAATTCTAAAGAAGCTGTAGATACCAGCATCTTTTTTTTTAAATTATAAAACACCAGAGTATTTACCTCATAATAATTTAGTAAGTGACTATTTTATACAGACTGATTGGGTGCAATTTTATAGTCCATCATTAAATTAGGGTTAATTTAAATAGATGTATCAGTACGATATTAATCGTAGGTTTGTATTTATAATGTAATTTTTAACAGATATGGTTCTTGTTTAAACAAAATATTCAGTAAGATTATATTTAACTAAAAAATGGAGGGAGATAATTATTTAAAAAAATACGAGTAGGCATTCAATAATCAAATATAAATAATTACATTAACTAAACCATTTCTTCTTGTTAATCATTTAGAAAAAATGAGTGGGTAATTAATAATCAAATATAAATAGTTAGTTATATTACCTATATCTTTTCTTATTGTTAGGCATCTTGATTTACTTTTGCTACTGCTACTATCACCCATACATCATGTACCTACCTAACAAATAAATCGTACTCAACTTCTGAAAGAATAAAATGTATTTTATTTTAAATAAGTGATAAGTCCTTAACAATCCCCTACTTAATTCAAAAAAGAACAGCCAAGGATAAATTTGTAAGAAAAAAAGTTAGAGAAATGCCACATCACACTATTTTCTATTTACTTTGAAACTTCTATCGAAATGTACACGCATAGTACGTACATACCTATATAAATAAGCAAGAACATCTTTTATAAGGAGCATAAAGTTGTTTCAGGTACAAAAATACTGTTAGGAATAAAGAATATACGTAGTGAGTAAGATAAGTTTCCTCGCAAATATATAGGTGAGATGTGGATTCGGTGTTTCACAACGATGGAATAAAAATTACAAGGTAGAACAAAGAAGATAGAACGGATTGCTGTTGATAATGATGATGATGATGATGGTTTGTTTGACCGCTCTGTGTTGCGGTGTTTCTCTTCTACAACAGTTCAAGGGCAGTCAAGAAACCAAGATCGTGATTCACGGTTTCAAAAATCAAATTCGTTCTGCCATCCACATTTACCATCAACTTACAACTAACTGGATCCAATAAAGCGGGAGATGTTTCAGACAACTCTTGCATGTATTTAACATCAATACGTACATCGTTTACTATATACAACCGTTGGCAAAAAAACGTTTAAGTCAAATCTTTCAGGGACATTGACCAGCGCGGGTTTTAACATTGTAATTAACAAAATTTATTAAACTCAAAAAACGAGCAATACAGACTATACAGAAAAATCTAATTTAAATTTGTTTAATGCTTCCGCAATTTAAAGTAAAACATTAAATATATTAAGCTACATAAAGTGTAATCCCTTTCAGGTTTCAAGTATATTTCAATCAGCTGCTTCAATAAATGAAAAGTATAGTTAAAGATATCGTTAAAATTTTACACTACTTTTGATATATTTTAAAACTATTGCTATTTGGCGTATCCATTTTATAAAAGATTCGCAACTGTAACGGTTATCTAAACAATAATAATAGCTTACCTATACATTCGTATAAGGTTACTGTTCAATGTGAAAGTTAAGTTCAAACACCAGGTCAATGGCGGGAAAGTTTTCTATTGCTTTATCTTGACAACAGTCTTATTTCTGCAAAACTGTAACGGTGCATTTTGGAGAAAGGTCTTACGCTTTTGATGAGTGTGGATCTAGTCATGAAATGAAAGAAACATGCACCAAACCCTCACCCACTTAAAGCAAAAACACGAAAAAGTAACCGGAGAAAAACCCGCGATAAATCTATCGTAATGTAAATTTAAACGATTAATAAACTACAACTTCAACAACCAACCACTGCATACACGAACTAATTTCGGAATAACTTCCCGATTCTCAACATCCCATCTCAGTCAACGAACATTTTTTTTAAAGTTCGCCACCTACTACTGGTGGAGGGGATGTTATTCTCCGATCACTTGACCAATAAAAAAGAAGTTTTGCTTTAAGTGGGGGGTAAGATTGCTTAACAACGCTATTTTTCTCCAACGTTGCCAAAATTACAAACGATATTGTTTGAAAAAACGAAAAATAATTTTAATTTATGTTTTTAATTATAATACAGTAAATCTCGAATGATGCGCAAATTACACGAGAATGTAAATATAAAATTAAATAAACTATACTTTTATAAAAAATAATTGGATAAACTTGTAATCAATTTTAAATTTCTATTTTTAAAAAATAAAATCTGATGTACAATATCAGAATTTTTTTAATCTTGTACGTTGTAACCTTTTTATAATTTTCACATACACATGCTTTGACTATTTGGGGATTTACAAAAATTAAATGCGTATACGTTTATTATATTCCTCAGAGCTATTATAACATTAAATTAAATTCTTTTATTTTTTTAAAGAAAACAAGTTACCTAGTCAGATAGTTGTCGTTTTAGTAACGGAATAAACAATTTTTAATAAATACAATTTCAAATCCGTAATTAGTTTTTGATGGAAAAAATACGCAAGCGCTAGTTTCTCCTTTATCAAGTGCTGTCAAATGTCAGAGGTCGGATTGTCACAATTTTCTGTCATATCAAGATATTAAGCTATATTTTTGGCATATAAAGTTGTTTTGGAAACATCAAGGTACAAAATAAACCCCTACATACACAAAAAACCCTTCAGCAACAGTATGTATCAAAGTAAGTACCATGCAATGTGAAGGCGTTACTAGCGAAAAAGAATGGCTGCTAGTCTAGTTATTTTAGCTTGAATGTAACTTATAACCTATCATAAGCTTGGAAATTACTCAATTATGTTGTTTATTTAAGAAATATTTAGCATTAATGTAATATTATTGGAGTTTATAGAGCAGTAGAAGCTATTATTTTTGTTTTAGGTACCTAATTTATATACGCTTTAAGGATTTGTTTGTGTATTTACATTTCTCGACGCCTGTAGAAATATGTACGAGTTATATTTTCAACTGTGATATAATCTTCATTTTTTGTTAGTAATTGCTTTAAAAAACGTACTATTATGGCAGGTGTGCATCAAGAAATAGGTAAGTTTCTTGTTTTTTTCTGTTTTTATAGAAAATCATTAATTGTTTTATTCATTTGTTACATACACTTTTTTTACTATTAATAATATCTAAGTTGCTTTTGAAACCTCTTATAGCTTAGTATTTTTTTGTGTTGTAAAGTTGCTTCATTAATTTAATTAGATTTTTTTAAAAATATGACACCTATTTTCTTGTGACCTTATTATTAATAATATATTGTAAGTCAAATAGACAGTAATAAAACTAGTAACGGTTCGATTATGTATATTGTTACTTATGTCTATTTAACCCCATTTTTGAAATTCAGGGAAAGAGGTCCACTTTTAGCAGTTTCATCTCAAAATTTAAACCTTAATTTTTGAATAAATATAATTATTGCTTTTAGTTAAGTGCTAATGATAAAATATATTTTTTAAGTGGATGCTGGTGAATATCAAACCGATAGTAGTGCAGAAGAGAATGAGTATGCATCTGAACATGAAATAGAAAATGATAGTTTGGTTCAATACATTGATGTCCCCTATACAAATCCTGTGGAGAACACCAGAAGACGAGGTCGTGGTCATTTACCCAAAGACTCTGTGAAAATATTAAAGAATTGGTTATACGAACATAGATTCAATGCCTACCCTAGTGAAACTGAGAAGATTATTCTTTCACAAGAGACAAATCTCACAGTGTTACAAGTCAGTAATTGGTTCATAAATGCCAGGCGAAGATATTTACCAGAGATGATGCGTAGAGAAGGGTATGATCCTGATTTGTTTACTAATAGTAGAAGAGGTAAGAAACAAAGAGCTACCAGGATTTCTCATAGAGATAGAAAGCACATTCGCTTGGAACATTCTTACAATCATGGACAAATGGTTGACTCTGAAGATGAGAATTATGAAAGTACCAGTCCAAAGGAGGAGAAATTTAATCCATGGCGAACTGATATACATTATGGATTAACAATAGATTCTGCTCATCCAGCAAACAGAAGGTTAGTCTATTATTAAGAATGGTAAAATATTTACCAATAAAATAACCAAAAAGACATGTCTTCTATAACAAAAAAATAGAAAAATGTTTTTGTTTTTTTGAAAAAAACAATTTAAGATTAAATGATGGTAACAAATATAAATATTTTTCAGATCGGATAACACATTGGAAGAACAATCAGAAGATATAAGCAACAGTAACTCTTCCATTAGCAACATGCCACCTAGTTTTATAGTTGTCAAAAGTGCATCAGGCAAAAATGTGGTTTTAAAGGTCGTCCCCCACATGATTACAGATAACATTGAGGTATGTGTCTATCAGTTTTATTTGTATCATTTTGCTTATTAAACGGTATTTTTAACATAACATCAGAATAGTTTGAATTTATGTAAAGTGTTTTTAATCCTGTCTACTTATAAAAAAAATTGAAAATTTACAGGGTATAGAGAAGACATTGTTGGCAAAAAACAAATCTATCTTTGTTGAAGATGCAACTCACAGCGGTGCGATGAAGTTTGAGGAAGAAATGAACGATAACATTCTAGAACAGTCATTAGTGGAAAAAGAAATACGAATAATCAAGTCGGACGACACCGACAACGGTAACGAGATATCTGACGAGACATTTTTAAGTGAAAATTTGTTCGATAACGGGATCGTAGCAAGATCGTTTGAGGAGGACGAGGGTTTTGTTAACGAGATAACGATAGAGGACTGCAGTACCGTGGAAGTTGCCGAGACCACGGTGGTCGATTGCGTGAAAGACGGAGAACTTTTGGATGACAATGTGGCGAACTGCATCGAGATTAAAGACGAAAATAGTAACTAACGTTACTCAAACGTGTAGGTCAGTCAAATCAGTTGCTTTTTCAAAAATAATAAATAAATTATAAATCCACGCCGAGGGCCTTATGCAAATTGATTTAAAAAATCACCTCTGTTATTGTCTTTTTTAATTTTAAACATAATCAATTTGTTCCCATGAATAAGCATCTTTTAATTTTTTTATTAAACCTTCCATTTTTTAATGAACCTAGATTGTTTAAATGGAATTAGATAGTTCTGTATCTCTACGTTTTTTATACAATTTTAACACCATAAATTAGCAAACGTGAGGAGTTGTATTTAGCATTTAACGTTATTTATGACAAAATTTGAAGAAAATTACAAAACAGTTTAAAAATTAATGACAAATAGTAACAACTAGTTTATTATGTAAATGATTTTTGTGGGATAAAAAAATAAAGGTACCTTCGTGTTATATAAGTTTTTTCTCATCATTATTTCTTTATTAATTTGCATAAATAACATGTTATATGCAAATTAATATTATTTATTTTTCAATAAACCACAATTTTTTGATATCGACAAGTCTAATTTGATTGACCTAGTTTAACGTTGTAAATATTATAGAAAAAAACTATGGACTGTTCATTTTGAGCGTTTCTTAAAGTTTACGTCTCCTTGTCGTTTTATATTTATTATAATGATGATCGTGTGCTAGCTTATAGGCGCGCCGGTCCCTCCTATACATAACAATATTATTCTGTGCATTAGTTATGATGTATGTATATACGTTGTAGAACAATTGTATTTGTACATTTATGGGAATAATAATGAAGTTATTTTTTTTTAGTAAGTTTATTTAGATTTTTGTGCACAAACACACGATTGTTTCCCACCGATCTACTAGTAAATTTTCTGCCAACATCAATGTACTATTTATTTACTTTAACCTACATTATTTATCACAATTTGTGTTCTAATAATTGGCCGCTGAAAATATCAAAGTGTACTGAAATATTTTGTATAATTGCGTTTTAATTATATAATTTTTAAAAATAAAATGAAATCAAAAATGTTTACATTAAAATTTTCTCTTTAAATTGTATAAAGTCGAAATAAACTATCAGCGTTACTTAGAAAAATACATATAGAAAAAAAGCGATAAAAAACGGTGGCAAAAAATAGAAAAGAATAATAGCTAATGGAAACCAAAACATAAAGAGTGCAAAGAACAACTTGAAATGCCAGTGGATTATCGTGTACACCAATAAAATTTATTGACTTTACAAACAACAATAATGTAACTATCACAGGTACTTACAAGAGAAACAGTACGAGCGTAAATATTAACAAAATATTGATCGTACAATTGTTACTGCTTAGTGGCTGTGGGAACATAGAAAATATTTATAAAAATATACCTTGGTAGGGTATATATTATTAAAAGGATAGAAAAATGTACACCATTGATCTTAATTTCTACAGTATTCGGTAAATTATTAGGAAGCAAATTAAATGCCTACTGCTCATTCAAAGTCGAAAATTTCCTACACATTTAGGTGACATTTACAAATGTTACAATCCTTTTGCAGAAGAGAGCAAAAACCAAATGCCTTTTGCTTTGTTGATAAGTACGAAAATTGAATTCAAGTAAATATGCAAACTATTAAAGAGAGTCTCTTGTGCAAAAGGGAAAATTAAAAATTAAGAAATATTTAGCTCTATTAGCAGTACTACATCTTATTGCCACTTCTACATTACCTACACAATGGCAACCGTAAAAACAATAACTGAATTTTAAGTCTAATATTGGAAGGACGATCAAGGAAATTTGTTTATCCTATTGTTTTTATTGGTATATTATATCGTATTTTAACATTAACTAAGTAAATTTTCTGTTATTATGACCAGGCACATACAAATATTTTTATTTTCTGTTAAATATTTGTAAAACTGTTCATAAACATGGAGATATGTAAATAAAATTTTCTATTTGAAAATAAACCATTGTATAATATTGTCTTAAAAAACGATTTATTTCACAACTGACATATAAATAAATAATCAATTGAAATAAGTAAATAGAAGAAATAGTAAAGTAAATAAAATCTTTCTCCTTTTCACCTAAATAAGTAATTAAAAGAATGTATAGTAATTAAAGCCAGTTAAGTACATATAAAATATAACGTGTGTTTTAAAGTGAAGGTTTTGTAATACAAAAATATATACAGATTTTAATTATTTTAAGTACATGACCAATTTCAATTCTGCGTTGCATAATAAAAACAACTTCTTAAATATTGCAGTTCAATTTTGTGAAATAAATTTTTTATAGTAATAGTAAAGTATTTTTGAAATATATTAACAAAATCGACGGTTTTTTGATAATAGAAATTTTAACCACATTGTATTTATACGTGTATATCTTTGGCAGTAAATACTTAACGGTGTAATACTGATTTTCGACTAATGCTAACTAAAAACTTTATAAAACAATACAACTAAACACAAACATACAACCAGCTGAAAGTATTGCAGCAACTGGTACTGTCACTAACCAGGCGTATATTATATTCCTGAAAATAAAAATGTTTTACACATTTTTTTACAAAGGATAATGAAATGACGAAATCCTAGTAAAAAAATGAAAGAACAAAATACAGCAACAGGAACAACATACAACTCACCATGAAACAACTTTAAGAAGATTTTACCTGAACAATTTCCAATCGACTCCCTTTTTAGACGTATTGAAATATCCAACAAAAACAACACTGCCTACTTTACAATGGGTTGTAGAAATCGGCAATCCTATTTTACTTGCCAGTAATACAGTAAATGCTGCCCCTACTTCAATGGTGAAACCCCTTCGATATAAATAAATAAATTAACAATAATATTGTGAGCGACTGAAAAATAAGTCATTCACTCACGTTGAAGCAGTGATTTTGGTTAAATCTTCGCCTATAGTTTGGATCACCCGCCTTCCCCAAACCCACAAACCGATCGAGATTCCGGCCCCTCCAAATAACAATATAAATAAAGGTGTTTCAGACTTTTGCTGTACTGATCCTTCAGTAAAAATTAACCAAAGTGCAATTAATGGTCCAATAGCGTTACTAAAAGTGAGAAGAAGCATACAAAATGCTCTTCAAACAGTACTACAATGCATATTAGTCATTACTGACCTCACATCGTTTCCCCCGTGTGCGAAACTACCAAAGGAAGCGGTCAATATTTGCAAAAAACTAAATAATCTAGAAACATTTTCGTTTTCCGATTCTTCTATATCTCCTTCCTGTACTGTAAAGGAACATTCGCCTTTACTTTTGTCAGATCTCGCAAAACTTTTATTTTTAATTAAAGGAACGCCACTGGAATTAGGAGAAAGTGTTGGATTAACTTCCCCCGAAAGAGTTATCGTACTTTTGCTGGGCATCAATTCAACAGCATCTTTGGACTTGAGTTCGTTTGCGGCCGTGTAGCCATTTTTACCTTCATCGGGGGGTGAAGGAAAGGTGTATTTGGTTGCGGACTTATTACTACTACTATCTATTTGTAACATTTCCGTATTTTCGGCAATCACAGTCAGTTGGCGATCATGAATTTGGGAATTACGTTTTGAATCCCGTGGACTACCCTCAGGAGAAGTATCTATAAAATTTACCTTGTTTTTCACTGTGTAATAATTTTTCCACATGTTAATCTACCTGATGATTCCCCGATATTAAAGTTAATTCCTGTGGGATGTTCACAAGCACCTAATTTGAGACGCTTTCTTTGCCAGGGCACGACAACGACTTGTATAATGATCATAGATACAATGCCCAAAACAATACTTATCACAGCAGCTAACCACAATGGAATTCCATCCATGTGCAATAATTTAGGACCATCATGTACGATAGAAAATACATTTAAAAATACCGAAAAGCCGTAAAACAACGGCAAACCTATCAAACCAGCTTTAAACGGATCTGGTCGTCTCAAAATTCCATATCTGATAATTAACAGTAGTATCACGGAAGTCAAACCACTTAATATGGGTGAGATGAACCAAGAAATCACTAAAAATTTTGAATGGTGTTCCTTAAAATGTACATATCAAAATATATGTTTATGGGTTGAGTGGTAAGCAAAAGTTTTGGAATTTTAATTTTATGGGTATACCTAATTGGTTTTTAGTTGTATTTTTCTGATCCTTCAATCTTACCTATCATTCCAAGAGTATACCAATGTAGACCCGAAAAACCACGGGCAACCAAACTGAAACCAACAGTAGCCCCAACAATACTATGGGTACCTGATATAGGCATTTTCAGGAACGTTGCAACAATCAGCCAAACCGCACTTCCAGTTAAAGTGC
Organism: Agrilus biguttatus; assembly: GCA_963921985.1. Classification (NCBI taxonomy): domain Eukaryota; kingdom Metazoa; phylum Arthropoda; class Insecta; order Coleoptera; family Buprestidae; genus Agrilus; species Agrilus biguttatus. The sequence continues at coordinate 36,228,691 of OY998117.1, forward strand.
TTAAACATCCTAACATAAGCTCAACTTCCGAGTCTTCATAAACATTAACGTCTAAAATTCCTTTTCGCATAGTATCAGATACTTTGTAACCTGAAAAATGTACGACCGTCGGTATTTCCCAGTCATACATATAATGTCGTCAACTTTAATCTATTACCGATAAGCACAGACCCAGCAATTTCGAAAACAGTTGCCATACAACAAGCCTGAAATAGTGTGAGTACTTTGGATCCAACACTGGTTCCAAACGAATTTGCGACATCGTTCGCCCCTATTCCAAATGCGAGAACAAAAGAAATAATAAAACCTAAGACTATAAGCCAAATAAGATTGGAAGAATACGCTTCCAGCATAGCAAAAATCAAATTTCAAGACGATGTGAAAAGAAACAAAGTGCTTGGAAGTTGTTAGAGATGATGGATCAACATCTTCGGTAGATTAACTGAAACGGATAAAAACACTTAACAAAAATTATGAATCCCAATTCAATTTTTACAAGTTTTACACAAATAGGACGTGGATAAAAATGTATAGATATTTTTAGTAATGATGTACCTTTTAACGATTTTCTGAAGTCGAATATTAAGGTGATCCTCATTAAATAATAAAAATAGAATGAGTTATTATAAGAGCAAAAGTTAAGCCTGAAAATCCCGGTTTAAAAGTAAGCTTAAAATTGAAATATTGTTAATTTATTATAGACTACTTATGTTGATAAACATTAGCAATAAATAAAGAGAATTGTGAAACAAAAAAGGAACAATGTAATAAATGTAATTTAACAAAAGCTGATTAATAACTGCAGTATTTCTAAATAAATAAAACTGTATTTTAGGAAGGAATATGTACGTAACGACAAGAAAATTATGTAATAGGTGTCTTTATACTAATTCGTAAAAGTTTTCATCGGTTTCAAATATTACAAGCAAATATATAGGCATCTATTTCTTTCTATCTAATAATTTCGAATTTAATTTTTCCACAAGAAAAGTCTATTGAAAACATGTTTACCAAAATACATACGACGATAAGTATAAAGTTAATGTGTATAAAATAATACAAAATCAAAGTATTTTTAGCGGGAAATAATGCGTTGAATTACCGACAGACTACTTTACATTTATCGATTGAACTTAAAACAAAAACAATGAGAAATTAAACATTTTGAACAGATCAATTACAGTAAATCGATCGTAATTTATAACAATGTTTAGAAAATGCTCACGTTCTTTCATATTTAATCATAAAAAACTGAAATACAATCAATGCAAACTAAAAATACACACATGCTTTAAAAATCAACTGGAACCTTTAAAATAAAGATATGATGCTATTCTTACTTAAAAAAATAATCTTCACCTGTTTAGCTACAGTCTGAAAATGATTTAAAAGAAAGTCAGCTTGAAATATCATACCTTAGTGATTTACAAAACACTGATTACATTGCAGGATCTTAGGTAGATACGTAACGTCATTGCATCTTTTCACAGTCGGTAAAACTATAAGAGGCAGTTGTCAGAGCTTGTCATTTGTGATGTTTACGTACAGGTTAAGTCACAGACCACAGACTGAAGTTTCTAAATATTTTGACAAGTTCGGACAAGTTAGAGAAGTTCTAACAAAATGCAGCACAAATTCTAATAATTGTTGTAGTTATTTGTTAATTATTACTTAATTATGGCATACGTTAATGTAAAAGACTGGTCTACAGAACAAGTAACTGACTGGTTAAAAGGTGAATATTCTTAAAAATATTTTAGATTTGGTTTTCCATTGCTCACATCAGATTATTTGCAACAGTTATGTTTTAATTTATAGGTCTAGACAGCTCAGTGGCTCCTTATATTAAATCATTTTTAAACAACGAAGTTAAGGGACACCAGTTACTAAGTTTAAGGTCTGATGATTTAGAGCATTTAGGCGTACTGACTTTAGGACATCAAGAAATAATTTTAGAAGCTGTTGAGCATCTTAGAAATTTTGTAAGTACATTGTTAGATCGACATTCTAAAGAGTATTACTATAATAAATGGTTTTGTTAGCATTATGAACTGGATAGAGAAAATTTGCAAATGCTTGCATTGAAACTATCATGTGCGGCAAATTCCTTAAGTAGATCTTTGCCTGTTACTGATGATGATTGTAAGATGGTACCAACTCAAATAATGTCAGATGTTCATACTGTTATTCAAGCTGGAAAGCCTTTAGTTTGTTGGCTTGATCGGTAAATTACTCTTACAATATTTTATTCTATCAAAATAACTGTTTAAATATTAATTGGTTTATCAATAAACTATTTTTGTTGATAAACATTTCAGAATGTTTCTGCTGTGATATTTGAATGAATTAAAATCCATGATTGTTTATATTTAATTGCAGATGATATCATAGTATGATATTAATTGCCTTGAGTATATCATAAAAAAATCCTTTGTTGTATGTATTTGATACATGAGCAGTATTTTTGTAATATAATATTTTCCTACAGTTCTCCATTTTATGGTGATAAAACCTATATGGATATAAAAAGTCAACTGTTACAATTAGCCTTTGAAATGGCAACAAGTGCTCATAGAGATATATTTTCAGAAAAACCTCTGAAAACAATTCGGAACATTTCAGAGTCTTTGGCTCAATTGGCTGATAATATTATACAGGTATATATAAATTTAGTTTTAATTGTCTTCTCATATTAGAGATTATAGAAAAAATAAAAATATTAATTGCATACTTATTTTATGCACTTTGAGTTGTTTTTCATTTTTAGAATATTTGTGATCCAATGATATTACAAACAGCATTTCTTGCATTAGCTACTTTGAAAAAGAAAGAGCAAGAATTGGGTTTCTTTTTAGTGTCTAGTTGCAATGCTGCTCACCAAATTGCAGAAATAAAGTATGGCTCACCTGCTCATGTTAGTACTAAGATAGAGGAAGGTGATGAAATTGTACAGGTATTTTAGTTTTTTGAAAAGTACAATAGGTAGTTATAATTTTATATAGTTATTTATACTACATGTATATTAAATCCATCACCCTGTATATACTTTCACTTTGAAATTGTTCTTCCTATGTTCTAAAGAACTTTAAAGAGGAAGTGGTTATCAAGTGATAAAATTTTTTGAACACTTGATGGTTGACTTGCATAAACACATATGTATGTGTCTGTTGATAAGGACTGTTTGACATTTATTATATAAAGAAAGTTACGTGTTTTTTAAAAAGAGTTTTTAGGTAAACTATCAAACTGTAGTTGGTTGGCAACGCAAAAAAGTCCTTTTACTTCTTCAAGAGTCACCGCCTGAAATTGTGTTGACGTTAAAGAAAAGGCCACGACATACCAAAGTTTATGGTCAAATTTATATGAAACCATACAGATTGCCTAGCAAGAAAAGGGCCATGCCGTATTCTCGGTGGAACGATAATTTGCCATCTCCCCAACTCTTAGCTATACATGATTTACCACCAATACCAATGCCAAGGTAATATTAATAACAACTGATTTCATTTTTACAATGTATTTTAAGTTGAAGATCCAATGAAAAAACTTTATTATATCGAAATATTTGTACGAATTATTAATATGGTTTGTAATTATACCAGACCACCGCCGACAACAGAAAACACCGAATTAGAACTAGAATCTAGTAGTAGTAGCGACAGTGAACCTTTAGATAGTCCCTTGGCTGGAGCTGGGAGGGTGTATCCCTTAAAGCCACGTCCTGTTTTACAACGTCGACACACAATAACAGGTGCAAGTCCTATCAGTAAACGACCTTATCAAGCTTTTGAACAAGTAATATAAAATATGAAATGGTAATATAACATTCTTCCATTTTTATTATTTACAGTATTGGCAATTTTGGAAAAATCAAGCAAGTTCATATAATATTGACAGCAATAAATTGGACGAAGAAACAGCTTTCCTACGGGATAAAAGTGCTTCCTGCAGTTATGGTTTAGAGTTAGGTGATCGACCTTCTACTGTACTTGGAATATCCCAAAATAAGGATTTAAAAGGCAATTTAAACAATTTTCGAAAGTGTTTACAAGAAAAACCGTTTTCATCAAAACGAGTGAATTTCGAAGATAATATGAAAATAATTTGTGACGAAAAGGATACAAAGATGAATCAGTTGGGACACACTAGCTTAGATACAATACCAAATAGCGTTAGCGTTACGAGTCTAAGCAGTTTAAGTGAATCTCTTGATTTTATCGATGAAAGTGACGATATTACTGACAGAAGTAAAATGAAAAATGAATGGCAAAAGGAGATTGTTGAAGAAATAATCGACAGTATTGGAGAAAGACAAAAAAATATGGATAAACTACACCAGGAAGTTTCAAAACCAAAAAAAGACGATTCTTTGGCTGAAGTGCATGTTTATACCATAATAAAAAAATTCGACCAGAAGTTTTTACCATCAGAACCACCACAACATCCTGCAAAACCAAAGATAATGCCACGTAGTCTTCCTGAAAAACCGCCTGATGTTCAAAACAAAGATTGGGTTAAAAAACCGGCTGTTCCACCCAGAAATATATCAAATAAAGTGAGAGGTACACTTAATAAAAGTCACAGTACACCTGCCTATGATTTAACAGAAGAAAGTCCACAAACGGCTAAATCCGTTGTTGAGCCGAAATTGCCAGATATAACAGAAAAAAACGAAGATAAGCCAGGAAAACAGGAAAGTTTTTACGACGTTTCTGGTCTTTCAAATACAAACATTAAATATGAATTGGGTATACCTGTAGTAGAACCGAAAAATGTTGAAATTACTCCAGTAAAATTACACGAATCTTCAGTCGAGATTTCGCCAGAAATAAAACATGAAATTAACAGAGACGTACCTCCAAAGCCTCCTCCAAGATCTTCAGCTACTACTCTTACTTATAAGCCTCGGTATCCTGACCCGGTTTCCCCTAAACCGAGAAAATTGAGTGACAACACCGACGATAAGACCGTTATATTAGATAAAGTGAATAAGGATTATGAAATGCACAGCACGTTTAAGCCTAATCATCAAAATTACTCCAATAGCCAACAATTTTTTTATGCACACGAAATACCTAAAATAGAAATAGATCCACCCCAAAAGACATCAATTACGTCTGAAGCTTTAATGCCCTTTTCAAAAATAGCGGAAATCTCCCCAGTAATTAAAATCGACACATACAAAACAGATACACATAAGTCACATGATAATAAGGTATCTCCAACGAATTCAGTTGTTCGCGCATTTTATTCTTCCAGACATAAAGCAAACAAAAAGAAGAATTCTTTAATAACCAGTAAGTCTTCAGTTTATCTGCTATTATAGAAACTGTTCAATATAGCCATTTTATTTTAGAAAGAAGAAAGGTTGCTGTTAAAGATGTTAGTCCTGGTGAATTATCTGGATATCTTTGTCAAAGGTTACGATCAAAGCACAGTCAGAATGTACACTGGGAAAAAAGGTGGTTTGTACTAAGTTGCGATAATCTCTACGGTTTTAAAAGTAAAGATTCTACAAAAGCAGAGTGCTTGATTTTTCTTTCTGGTTATACCGTATCTGTTGCCACAGAGGTATATTATTGGCTGTTATTGTTATTTGTTGAGTAAAAAGTTTTTGTTCTTTAGGTTAAATCCCGGTCCAATGCTTTTAAAGTATATCATACTGGCACTGTATTTTATTTCTCAGCAGAAAATTCAGAAATGCTGACAATGTGGATGGACGAATTATCTACAGCAACACTTCATAGTGATTCATGTAAAGATACTGTCCTTGGATTGTACTCAGAAACTGACGATTCAGACTCGGAACAGAAAAATCCAGAACTTCCTGTTTCCAAGCCAACTGAATCTTTCAAGAAATTTGGATCACTAAAGAAACTTACTCCCACAAAAACATTTTCAACTTCTCAAAGTGGTAGTTCCAGTTTAGATAGAAAATGGTTTTTTAATAAATCCCATTCCTCAAACAGAACTCCTCAACCTGTGCCCACTGAACAATTTCGGTCTTATCGCAAAATGTCGACCACAAGTACTACTGAAAGCGTTTCAACAGGAAATTTTACATCACACGTACCGAATTTTTCCCCAAAATATCAGAATGAAAGTCTAGTACAAAATCAAAATGTAAGTGCTCCAAATCTTGTAACAGATACTTTTAAAAGGGGAGATTCTGAAAGAAAGAAACCTGTTACAAAAACAAAGCTTACTAACTATGTTCACGCTAGTAATCCGAATCTTTTCGATATGAAGGATCTTCACATGCTTAATTTTCATAAAATAAATCCTTTTCAACAGAACAATGACAGTCTGGCTGGATTTGTTACACTAGAAGAATTAATGAATCGTCAAAGAGAAGATCAAAAATTAAATCCTACTTTCCACGAGAACATCAATGCAAATCATATTCAACCGGATGTTGTTTATGGAGAAATTTCAATAAGACCTAAGGAAGATTATCATATGCCAGAGAAAAAGAAGGAAGAAGAATGTTCTGGTATTTTACTTGATTCATCTAAAAAGAAGATATTAAGAACAAGTTCTGAACCAAACGATGCTGAACTTGCTAAAGAGAATTTAAAGTGTATTGTAGAATCTCCTAATCAAACTAACGAAACTACTTCATTCTGTTTTGGTAAGCGAGGGTCATTAAAAAAGAGAAAAAGCAAAAAAGAGGCGAATGCTTCCGAGGCATACGGAGGTGACGAGAGTTTTAAAAGTTCTTGGTCGTCACGAAGTAAAGATTCAAATAAATTTTTATGTGCTGATTCAAAAATGACTCAGTCTGAATTTTCATTTGCCAGTAGAAAGCTTTTGAAAAACAAAGAATACTCAGCTTCAGCGACTAATTTGGATCATTCAAGTATGGAAGCTCTAAATGAACATTTTTTAGAGAATGCTGGTGTAAAACTTCCAAAAAATGAATCCGCGAAGAAATCTAAAAAAGTTGTAAAGCAGCATAGTTTCAATTCTGATAGAAAAATAATTATGAAACCTTTTGCAAGTGGCGATTGTCGAGAAAAATTTTGGATCGATTCGTTAAGAAAAAGTGATAAAGTTTCTGACAAAAATAGCTCCAAAGTGAAGTTGAAGTCGGCAGTACAGTATACGCCAATGTCTTTACCACTTGCCAGTGACCAAAGAGGAAAATTTAATGCAAAATTCGCTTTTGAATTAAACTTGGACGAAAAGGGAACAAAGTCTGGAAAAAGTAAAGGTTTTTTTTCTAAACAGAGTGACGGAAAGAAAGAAAAGACGTTTCTGGGTTCTCCTAAACTACATAGGGCGGTATTTGGAAAAAATAAGGCAATTGATCATTCACACTCGTTTGATTCAGCAGAAGTAAGCATTAGACGTTAATAACTTAAATTATTTTCTTCCTAATCTACACATTGAATTTAAATAAAAAAGAAACATTTTTTAGCTACATTCAACTACGTTTTTGGATAACTATGAAATAAAGGAAACTGTAGAAGAGGTTTCTGCTCTTTCATCCCCACCTCACATATTTCCCTCTACAGATTATCCTGGTTTAGAATATCCCCCTACTTTTGAGCCAGAAACCTATTCATTAGCTGATCCCAATTCAAATATATCATTATTGCGGAAACAAGAGAGACTTAAGAAAGAAAAGGATAATGGAACAGCTAATGGTTAATTCATTTAATACTGAAGTATGAAGCTTTAGTATATTTTACTCATACTAATTAATTTCAAAATGAATATTGGTGTGCAATGGAATAGAAGCAGTATTTTTACGTTCATTTTTTAGATGTAAAGGCTCAGAAAATATGGAAGTGATGATATTAAAAAATTGACGTAATTAATAATAATATATAGTATTTAATATAATATCAATAAATGCTCTAGAATAAAAGAGGACTTCCAAGATTTACGCGGATGTTAGTTTTTAAATGAAAAATTAAATAGGGTTGTGATATTTCGTATAATAGTTTAACTTGCTATTAGATTATTTAATTAGAAGTTGGGGAATCATTACAATCTTTGGATTAGACACGTTGTTAAAAGTAGTTGCCGCCCAAGTGGGGGTAAGGCGGCTCAAGCCTCCTCTGGAAAACGGGGAGAGGGGCTACCCAATTAGCTCTTGTGTGAACCCCCTTATCCCAATGACTTGGCTGGCCTCTGCTTGAATAAATACTATGCATTTTATATTTATGATAATTGTTATTTTAGAGTTTTGTTGTATAATCGTATAGGGTAAATGTTTTAATTACCTAATTATACAAAACAGTTATCAGTTGATTGCAGATATTTAAATAAAACATTTTACGTAACTATTAGAAACAATTATCTATTATTGTTTTTAGTATGTTTTTCACAAGTATTCAATATAGTATTTATTTTATATACTAAATATTATTCGATCATAAGTATCTATTTAAAATATATGTATAGTTTCTTATTTGTAGTTTTAAAATATTTACTTTGCGTTTCGATTAAATTATTGTTACTTAGCAGATTAGCACAACTAAAATGTATAAGATATTCTATAATAATAACGATTATATTTAATACGGTAAAAAAATACGTTTCAGCAATGTCGAGTACTTTACAGTGAAAACGCTCTACAATTTATATGAATGTGATATAGAAGATTGTCATTTTAGAGAAACGATTAAATTATTCATAAGTAGGTATGGGATTATCATTGTTATTAGTACTCGATAGTTTTTGATTAACACGTTTCGATAATGTAACTTGCCTTCATATCTATTTTGTACTTTTTAATGTTATATATTTTTTAAAGTAAGTATATTATTAAATGTTGATAATTATACGATACAATATAATAAAAAGTTATAAAATTTTATATTTCGTTTTTTTGTTGCATTGTATTTAATGCCATTGAAAGGCAAACACAAAGCTTCTATGCAGGGAAAAGAATTTAAAGACAAATTTGTAAATATTTATAATTAGTAGATTGTCTCACAACTATGTTTATACGAGTGGAGCTCCAGAAATATTATTTCATTACTAAATAGTAACAAGAATCTATATGCAGAACTTTTTTAAACCTGCAGGACTTTAAAGTTGAAAATTAATTATGGGATCTTACCTTACTGAGAAGACATGGAAACAGAATATCAAAATTCGCAGAAAAGTCTTTAAACATCATAACAAATACTTATACACATAACCACATACCATACCATTTCATACACTGTGTACCATGGATTATAATACGACAAAATGGCGGTTAAATTGTAAGAAGGAAAACTATATCCACTTTTAAGCGATTATGAGAAATTAAAATTACAAATAGCACACATTTTATACCTTGCAATATTAAATACATTAACAGCAGACTGAACTTGTTAAATATGATATGATCTACGTTAATGCGAACGTTAAACTAATTCTGTTCATTGTTGCAATAGTAAGCCACCAAATTGCTTAAACGAGCATGCGCAAGAATTCAAAAATAACGGCATATGATTTATATTTTTAGATTTCCATTAAATATTTCATTCAATAATTTATTTAAATAATGCATAATGATTTACTCGTTTCTCAAACTTTTGATGAAATTGTTTTTAAGTGTCTGATTACGGAAAATTCTTAAAGCGATGAGCGATAGAACGGGCTTTTACTTACTATCATTTCATTAGATAATAGTTTTTATAGCAGATTTTTTAAAAAAGGCTTCATTACTTATTACTTTTGGAGTCTGTTGTCGTAAACTGCATATATTTATGTACGTACATACGTATAGAATAAGTTGTAAGGTGTACCTAGGTATTTACTAAATTGCGCAATTTATAAGATTACAAATGTTTTCCATTTATGATTAAATTGTTACTGCAATAAGTAACTTGAATAGAAGCAAGAATTCAAAAGCCTACCTTATTCGATAGATCTCTATCATGCTTGTAATAACTTCGGGAAAATGGAAAAGCGATAACTGAATCCCTCTCACTGGAAAATCACGTGAAGGATTTTTCTTAAACATGCCATAATTCACTCACATACGGTCATTAACACACCTTTATGAACTAAACATAATAAGATTTATAATTATTTGATCGCACTGAATTCACAATCGTACAAGCAAAGTAAAATATATACCGAAAAACTGAACACTGTCACGTATATTTGAGGTTAAGAAAACGTAACATAAAAAAGTTTAAAGGAAACACTTCGCGACATTAATACTGTTTTCGCAAAAAAGTAATTTAAATTTTGATTTGTATTCTTTCTACCCATGCATAACAAAATGGCGGATGGGGGACAATTTTAGCTTGCTATGGCTATAAAACACTATTTCATATAGAACTGCTCGAATGTGCATGCGCAAGAATTTACAAAGCAAAGCCAACTTTACCAAAGTTCTTGGTTTTTTAATTTAAAGACACGTTATATACGTGATACTTATAATTATACGTTAATTTTAAAATGTTGTAATTGGGCTATTGAAAGTCATTTTAAAAGAAACGAACAAAGTGGCTTTTCAAAATGTTAATGCTTAAATGTTTTCATAAAAAAAAAAGTTGTTCAAACAGCTGTTTAACTGTTTATAGGATTGTAAGATTCATATAAAATTTATAATTTATTTAAGTACATAATTTTCTCGTGACATACTATATGCTGTATGTAACTATAATAAATATTAAAAAAAAAAGTTTTATAGAGAAAGAGTACCTACAATTACTCGAGATAGTACAAAACATTGTTTCGTACATAAATAAAATGTGCACCATATTTATTATGGTAAACAGAATAAACAATTTCTTTTTTATACATATAATACCTAGGTCGCGGTCGCTTGTTTTTGTATTATTTTATAATTTATGGAAATGGATCACAATACATAACAAGAAATATTTTTCACTTTTAAAGAGAAAAGTTTTTGACTCATTTTCTGATTAACGTGACCAGAGTTGATGCATTTGTTAAAATTTATTCCACGAATGTCGAATTTAAATTAAGTGAAAGCGTAGAAAATTTTACCATCCGACCTTATAAATCGCAAAATAAATCAAATGTATACCTAGAAAAAAAAGGTTACTATAGGTAAATATTAAAATAAATTCAAATTTAAACATAAAGTGTAGCTGTGTGTAGTTACAACAATAACTTTTTGTTAAAACAAAACATTTTTATTTAATTTCGGGAAATATCTATAAGTTTGGCCAATTAAAAATTACTGTGTAGAAAGCTCTGCCATGGGTAATTATATCTATCTGGTTAATTTTACGAAAAGGGCTTCTTAAGCCTTTTATGTATCTAAAGATATACACGTTTAGTTGGATGCAACTCTCACCAGAGTCCGCTCCGTTCACTCTGTATATACAGTTGTTATTTTTCACATATTATAGGAAGCCCCCGGTATGTCTTTCGGCGGTTACGAAGCCCTTCTTTTTCATTTTCCGTTTCAAGAATTAGACACAAATAAGTAAGCGATTTAAAGAAATATGTGAGGGTGCCAGATACTCGCGCATTTCCTCAAATCGCTTACTGATTTTGAGTAATTGTTCAAATGAAAAAAGAAACTCTGTTTACTTGCTAGTAAATTGTGTATTTTTTAATAACATCTACCTAATTGTTAAAACATGCAGGTTCAATAAATGAGTGTGATTACAAAGTATCTATGAAATCGTTTTTTTCATGTTTATTTTAAGCCAAATTTAGTGAAATTTGATAGACACAATCGCAGATACACTGGAAAGATACTGTGAACTGAACAACTTGCGAGTAAATACTAAAATAAAAGATAATCATCTTTAAAAAGGCAGGTAGACTAAAAAAACTGCGGGAAATAAAATATAATGGCTCTGAACTAGAAAAAGTCAAAGACTTCACATACTTGGGCGTCCCGCTCTTCTCCTCAGGCCTCTATAACCATGCGGCTACGTACTTCGGAAAAAGGGCTAAGGTAGCTTTGGGTTCCATATGGAAAACCTTTTTGGGGCAAAAAATAGAACGTTGGGATAGCAGAATAAAGCTCTTTGAAGCTGTGGTAGAATCATCGCTACTGCATGCCTTTGGAGTGTGGGGATTGAACCATTGTGATGAAATAGAAAAAACTTAAACTTTTTTCTTCAAATTACTTCTATCGCTCCCAAGGTCAACACCGGGCTACTTAGTTAGACTAGAAACTGAAAGATCTAAGGTGATAAGGAGAGCTCTGTCCTATTTAGCAAAGATTTTGACTATGGATCCAGAACAATTTCCACGTAGATGTCTAGATAGATTGAAAGACCACAGGTCAGAAGCAACAATGAGCAAATACAACTGGTACAGCATTTTAAAGAACAAACTAGAACCTGTAGGTTATGCCCATATTTTAGACACTGACAGTAGGACGATTAGAAGGGAACTAGACCTAATTACACAAAAAATCGATGAAAAAACTTCCTAGCTGACAAACAAAGAGCATTAAACTCTAGTTATAGTACAATATACAAATCGATCAAAGATTTGGACATCTTGCAACAAGAGTTATTATTCATTCTATACAGGGAATCCCAAAATGTATTTAGTAACATTTTTTTTAATGTAATGATTCTTGATTGCAAAATTCAAGTTTAAAAAAGAAAATAATTAAAAAAAATAGTGCATTTGGTGTAAGACCAACGTAATGTGTTAGTTACTGTTACTGTGCTAATAAAAATGTAACCCAGAAAGCACAACGGAAATACCAATTGCAGCAACTGTTCATGACTAACGTTTTTCTAAATGTCTGAATCAGATACTGACACTCAGTATTATAAACATACGTTGAGAAAGTAAAACACCATGAACAAGCACTTTCAAACATTTTTTGATGGCTGGGGAAGTTTAAAATTGCACAATAAAATCTAAACATTAATTAAACGTTCATTCTTTAATTGGGCATTTCCGAAACATTTCTGATAATACATCAAAATTAAAATTTAACATTTCATTAAAACTCTGTAATCACATCAGATTGTTAGGAGTTTTGCTGAGTTATACTTATAGCTTTACTAAGAAAAGTACAATAAATGTGTATCACTTATAAAAAGGATTTATCAAAACAAAATGATTATAGACTTTTAATAAAACATTTTAATTTTGATTTTAAATATAAATATGGATTCAACAGAAACAACTACTCCGAGGGCTAATACCCCTCCATATTTATATTTATATTTATAATATAGCCTGTAAAGGCCTTTCTGCCAGCGCCCACCTGATGAGACCGATAGGTCGAAACCGGTCGTGGGATATGGCTTTCGGTTCGTTGTGCCTACTTGGTAGGACGCATTACAAATGTTAGATCTTTGATCATAATATTTAGACGAATAAGGATTTTAATTCCTTCTTTTTTTGAATATGTTTAGTATTTAGATTCCTCCATTGATCACAGACATTTTAACAGACTTACAAATTAATCGCTGAGTGTAGGCTTCTATCAAAGTTGATTTATTTTTCGGGTTAATAGGTCAGGGTCCATATGATTGTTCTCCCGACGTTTCTTCTATAACTACGCTAGGCATTTTCAAGGGTTTAAAGATTATTCTTGTAAAAGAAAATTTTTTCATATTCTAATCACATTCAGATAAAATATTCACTAAAAAAAATTGATATGTACACAAGAAAAAGCAAAATCTTTCTCATATTGCAAAACTGACTTTATTAAAACAATACTTGTCATAATGTTCAATGTTCAAGAAAAACAATAGGCATTTCGGATAGATTTCAAACTATTTATTACAGATAGCATCTTCTCATATCACTGCCACAATCATTTAATTGCAACAAACGTAATGTACTTGTCAGACAAGTGATTAAAAAGTAGACATGTACTTTGTATAGACAGGTTTATGGTCTTGCAAAAGACTCTTGCAAACAATAGGCAAATATGTAAATCGAAATGCAAAAAAGGATTGTAAAAGCATTAAACAAGTTACCATAAACACTTAGGTACCTAGTTGTACATCACGAGTTCCACATTTTCCGGCGTTGAAGGTGTTTAGCGTGAAACTGGAAATAATTCAAGTGTGACATTTGTAAATTCTAACATCTATATGTATGCACTATACCAATTAGTATGAAGTTTTATCATGATTTTTTATTCATTTCGTTTGTTAAAATTTATTAGATAAATAAATAGTGTGTGAAAATTTCGAAGTACAAAATGGTTAAGGGACAAGATATAACATGTTTTTGGTATATAAATGTATTTTCGTATACATAAATCATTCAAGTTATCATTTAATAATAATTTGTTACCTTTCAACTACACTGGGCATCAGCGTTTGTTTATTTTTTTAAATTAATATTAAGAAAATGTCACAGTACTCCAATTCCTTACAAATAATTGGTGAAGTGAGTACAAAAACACCTTTTGAATATTTCAAAAAACTTTATTGAACATTCCTGACGTACGTTTCGGCTATTAAGCCATTATCGAAGGATAATTGTATTACAAACATTTGTATCCTTCGACACTTCACCAATTATTTGTAAAAATGTTTCACAGTAAATGCACCACAAACAGCATCAATTACAATTCTTTATAATATTTATTTTAATATGTAGTGATAAAGTCATTTTTGTTGGCAAATATGTTCGCATAAATTAGACGCTGTTAAGCAAATATCATCCAATGTTAACGTGTTTCCAACTTCTTGTATTGCATCTTCATTTTGACTGAATCCTGTTTTGAAGCAAATCTTAGTCTGGTTCTTGTTCCGATTGTATCCCACAATTCTTTTCAAATTGACATCTACAACAGTGGAGTTGGACTTCTTTTTACAAATATTCTTACACCCTTAGTAATGATGATGTTGAAACATAGTTTATAACTATTTAAATAGAAAACATTAAGTGACTGTAAATCCCATCAAAGTCGCTCCAGTAATTTCCAAGAAATACATCAACACACAAACAGACAGAAGTCTCCCAACGATATTTATTTATGCAAGATTTTGGAAAAATTTATTGGTTTTAGTAAGTGTAATCTAATTTTAGATAATAAAAAAAAGGTATTGATATATTGTTTTATGTATCGGAAAACCTAAACCTTCTATTTTAGATAAAGCCACTGGTTCTGTTAAGAATTATAAATCGGTCTTAGAGTTTGCTTTTAAATCATAAAATTTCGAGGCATTTTAAACTAAGATAAATATGGACATTTTAGAAGATTTTTTTATAGTAATTACCTTAATTTTAATTAACATTAAGTTTTATATTATCTATGCCGTTTTATAAGTAATATGTATACACTAAATTATGGTTGGGCTGATCTGATAAATAATAATTATTCTTAAAAAAAAACAAGTTTGTCGTCATGGTACAGTTACAATGGTCGTAAGTAAAAATGTGAAGGAGTAGTTGTGGATTAATTTGTCGACGCAATCAGTATAAAATTTGCCAAGCCCACAATTTTTTTTGTTGTTGTCAACAGGTCGTGTATTAATATTTATTTGACCCTTCTAGTGCCCTTCGGTGAACCATAAACTTTCCCTAGGTGTGCCTCCTGTTGTTAATATGACAAATACGGAACTATTTTAAAATTAATGTTACCAATTAGCAACTAAGTGTAGTTGAAGCCATATTTAAACAAATCGACGACTTTATTAATGTAGACTACAACAAATCAAAATCAAAATCAAAATACTGAATTAATTGGATTTTAACTTATAACAGAAAAACTTTTTAATAACACAATTTCTTTTTAAGGAATTTTAGAATACGATAACTTTCAATTCTGAAGTAAATAATTTACCATATGTAATTGCACTACTTTTGGCAATTCCAGTCAGTAATGAAGTTGTTACACGGAATTATCTTGTGTTGAAAGATGTTCATATTTCTTGTGAATATTTCTTAACGTTTTTTTGCCCAATTTGGAAAGGTAAGTGAAATTACCACTTGCACTTTTGTTTACTTGACATTATTTCGTATTTAAACTTAGATACATAAAGTACGTAACAATTCGTTAAAACAAACGGGCTATACAGTACAGTACGTACGTGTTGAGACAGAAAGATGTGTTATAAAATTATTGGCTTAACTTTCTATTCATTTTATTGACGCAACTTGTCAAAACGGGAGAGAAACTAGGCTATAATAGTAAACTCATGAATTACCGACTATTTAAACACACCCCACACATTACATATATAAAAATATATTATGTAGCATCATGTGCTAAACATGGTGTAATATTGTATAAATGTAACGAACCTGCTGTTATTAATTTTTAAGGTTTGCTATCTCAAAAAGGAACATGAATCCCTGATAAAATCACTCACACGTGGATCAGTTCGTCGTTTTTCTCAGAAACTGTTTTAAGTAGTAACTTAAAATTTTAGCATAGTATTAAGTCATATTGTCTCGCACATTTTGTAATAGTTAGTATACTTATCGTTCATAAGTATTCATTTAAAATTTTTTAGAACGGGCACGTTATAGTAACTACCCGATTTTTTAAATTATTTATTTGGGTCATGTAAAGAGTTCAGAATTATGTTTGTTTTATTTTTGTTTTTGTGTGGAATATCTTCAGAGATGATATTGCCAGAAAAATATTTTGAGACATGCTTGTGCATTTATTTCTGAAACTACTTACACTACAATTATCAAAAGGTCAGACTTTCTAAAAGTATACCCAAATTTTAAGACAGCTCTTACAAGATTCCAAGTTCATCGCAGTTTTTGAGAAATTCGCGATGAATCAGCACAAGATGGGGAATTCTTATCGCGTGATCTTTTCTATAATAAAAAAGAAACAATCATATAACATAGATATACTTTTTAGGAGAGTTGAAATTAGATTTAATAAAACTTCTCTTAAAGAATCTGTTTGTCTGTAAAACTTCTTAAACTTTTCAAACTGTTCTGGTTTTTGTAATAAACAGACTGGATTCGACATATACATGTATTTTATATTTATGTAATGTTTGTTTATGAATTACACTCACATATTGTTATTATTGACCTGGTATCTCGTAACCGTGCAAAAAGGAGAACAAATATTAGTCTTACTGTGTAGACATTTCAGAATACCATATATATTAGTAAAATCAACGGTAATAAAAACTGAAGCTAATCAGAAATTTGTGTGCATTCCACTTACTGCTGGATGTATCTTTAATACAGTGTTGGATGAATTAAAATAATAGATTTAGAAAAATAATTGTCAAAGTTTCGCGTATTTGAATCTCATTCATTTCTTTTGTTTTATCATTTTTTTAATTGCGAAATTATGGATATATTACGGGAATAAAAGAGAGTTAGCAGATTTTCTTAACTATTTAAACAATCTGCACGATAGAATAAAATTCACAATAAAAATGAAGAAAACAACAAACTGAACTATTTAGATCTAACCCTTACAAGAAAGAACAACAAAATAGAATTCAATATATACAATAAAACAAATTGCAAACAATAATGGATACCAAACAAAAATGATTGATTTAATGATAGCTAAAAAACAAAGAAAAATGTCACTTAATTTAAAATATCTACAAACACATAAAAAACAAAATAATTTCAAAACATTAACGTATATAGGTAACACAACAACAAAAGTTGAAAAAGAACTAAAAACAGACAATTTAAAAATAGCATACAGAACAAACAACAATTTAATAAAATTTATCAAGAACAAAAAAGACAAAACAGATCGCATGGAAAAAAGCGGGTTATATAAACTATGTTGTAATAATTGTAATTCAGTATATATAGGACAAACGGGAAGAACTTTCAAAGATAGAATAAACGAACATGTTAAGAATTATAACCAAAGTTCAGCGTTAAAGAGCCATTTGACTAAAAATAAACATGATTTTAATATATATAATGTCAAAATTTTACATATAAAAGAAAAAAGTAAAATACTGAACATCCTAGAAGCAATAGAAATAAAATCACATTTGAATTCTAAAAATGAAATTGTTTTAAATGAAATAGAGAATGTCCACAATTCACCAATAGTAAATGCTTGTACATCTACTTAGTAATAATTTAAATATGTTTAAACGATAATCTGTTAGTCGCACAACCCAACTTGTACACACTCCACTAGATAATAATATAAGCTCTTGGTGTAAAAACTCAGTTTAAACACACTTCAGCTTCTGAAGATGTCTATGTGAGGTGAAACAGTGTTGTTAATCAAGTTTAATAAAGATTCGTGAAAGTTTAAACGTGTTTTATTGTTTTAATAATTCATCATCGATATCTTACATTTTCACATGCCAACATTTTAAAGGTGAAACTTTACAAATAGATAGACTGTGTATAAATTAGGTGATGAAATGGATTATTTCACCTTTGCACAGATGTGCCACTTCTTTTGATTCCTATGGGGGAATCGGTGCAATAAACTGACTTCGTGTTTTAATTGTTTATTACACCCAACTATTTACAAACTATATACACTAATTTTATGGAACGTCGTGAAGCCTACTTATTTACGAAGATTAATTGATTATGACGAATTGATTGAACTATATGTTATTTATGCTATACGTTTATAGAGATCTTGCTGGAATTGTTGCTATATGTTAAAACGTACTAAAGATGATCTCTTATAAACGTTTGATATTTTTATCTAATATGTTGAATGAATGAATTGATTGGAACTGATCTTGAATGAATGAATCGTATTGAATTGATCTTACTGTATTATGTTAACTATATTATATATGAATTTAAGAACCGCCCCTAGAGGAGGGGTGGTTCCGATGCACCGACACTTGAGACAACAAAACAAACAAAAAGGATGGAAAACCGTAAATACAAGAAATGCAACATTGTAATCTATGTGTCGGTGCATCATCTACGTCCTCGAAATGGACCGAGGGGACAAATTACCCCCAATAAATGTATAAACTAACTTAAACTCTAGATGCACATTTGAACACAAAGAAAAAATATTACAATGGGAGACGGCAATACTAAAAAGGGAAAAAATACTATACATACTATTATAAAACCATAAATGGCAGAAGAAATAAACGGACAGCAAATGCACATGGTAACACAACAAAAATTTTGAGACGTAAAATAAATGCGTGACCGACAAGACCAATAAATTACAAACAAAAATGAAAAGTTAAATCCGAACATGCCGCCCCCCTTGAAAGGTAAACTTTCAAGAATTTAAATATATACAAAGATACATAATATGTGATGAAAACGTGAAAATTATATTTACATCTAAATGAATAATATGACTAAAACTAAACCGCACTACTCGAAATTAATTGTATATGGGCAAAACACAAACCCGGGATACTGCTCTTTTCACAATCGTTCTGCTATTTGTTTTTATAGAAACCACTCTAATTATTCCATCCTCTCCGGGGTGCACTTCAGTAACACGACCTAATTTCCACTTTAAAGGCGGTAGATTGTCGTCCTTTACAAGGACAAGGGCTCCAATGCGTATTGTCGTTTGATTTGTCACCTTCCACTTCGTGCGAACCTGGAGTTCGCTAATGTATTCTTTGCTCCACCGCTTCCAGAAATCCTGCTTTATTTTTTGAATATGCTGAAATTTACTAAGGCGGTTGTCCCTTTCGTTGATTAGAGACGGCTCTGGTGGCGATGTTATGGGTCGACCAATTAAGAAGTGCGATGGGGTTAAGGAGGTTAAATCGTCGGGGTCTATAGATAAAGGAGATAGAGGTCGGGAATTTAAAACAGCTTCAATCTGCGTTAGCAATGTGTAATACTCCTCAAAGGTTAATAATGTGTTACCGGTTACTCCTTTTAGGTGTGCTTTAACTGACTTTACACCGGCTTCCCAGAGACCTCCGAAATGTGGAGACCGAGGAGGAATAAAGTGCCAAGAAATACCTAGGCTACTTAGACTATCTGATAATTCTGAATTATGTTCCTTTAGCATATCATAAAAAATACGTAGCTCTGAATTTGCCCCTATAAAATTTGTTCCATTATCCGAATATATGTTTTGAGGAGAACCACGTCGGGAAACAAACCTACGAATGGCTGCCAAACACGCCTCAGTAGTGAGGTCAGTTACTAACTCTAGATGCATAGCTTTAGTACTAAAACATAAAAAAATGCAGATGTAGGCTTTCAGGGTTTTACATCCGCGACCTTTACGGTCTTTAATTATTACGGGTCCCGCATAGTCAAGACCACAGTTATGAAAGGGTGGTGTGGGAGATAAGCGAGATTTTGGTAATGCGCCCATCAAGGGATTAATTGTCTTTGGATTTGCTCGAAAGCAGACAACACATTCACGAATTACCTTTTTAATTTGATTTTTTCCTGAAATAGGCCAAAATGTTTCGCGTAGCGAAGCTAGCAAGTGATTTGCACCACAGTGAAGTTGTCGTGCATGTTCGTATTCTATGATCATATATGTTAAACGATGACCCGCAGGAAGGATTATTGGGTGCTTTTTATTATAATTAAAATTCGAATGCTGGATACGACCACCTACTCTAATGATTGTATTCTCGTCTAACATAGGGTTTAACGACAGTAACTTACTTTTTTGACCTACGGAACCGTTTTTCTGGAGATCATGAATCTCCTTTGAATAAACATCACACTGTGCGACTCTAACGATCGTATTTAAACTTTTTTGTAATTCTTCGCAATTAAGTGGACCAAAAATTCTGTTTTCTTTACGTTTTGCATTCCATGAGAATCTTAAGCAATATGCGATAACACGCTTCAATTTATTAAAATTTGAAAATTTAGAAAACAAATTTAATTGATCAGAATGTCTTATAATTAGTGTTATACCTTTTTGTTCAGGCGCTTCTTCGTTTATATTTCGAGGGGTGGGCCAGTAACTATTATCAAGTGAGAGCCAATCAGGACCATTCCACCACAAATTTGAAAATTCTAATTGCCTAGCTTCTACACCACGTGATATTAAATCGGCAGGATTATCTTTGGAACCTACATGACGCCAATCGTTTTTGTCAGATGAACCTTGAATTTCTGATACCCTATTTGCTACAAATGTTTTCCAATTGCAGGGAGACTTAAGTATCCATGCTAAAGTAATAGTAGAGTCGCTCCAATAATAGTATTTATTGATATTAACGTTTATTATTTCTCTCACCCTTCTAACCAATTGTGTAAGAATCAATGCGCCACATAATTCAAGTCTAGGTAAGGAGATTGTTTTCAGGGGTGCTACACGAGATTTTGCGTATAACAAAGATACTTTACAGTTACCTATACTATCTACACTTTTAAGGTATACGCAAGCACCGTAAGCCTTTTCCGATGCATCAGAAAAGCCGTGTAACTCTACTACGCAAGCATTTTTTATTTGTACATGCCTCGGTATGCTAATGTTTTTTAAATAAAATAGTTGATCTTTGAACCTTAACCATTTTGTATGCAAATCTAAAGGGATTGTTTCATCCCACGATAACTTTAATTTCCAAATATCTTGAATTATTAATTTTGCAATCATAACTACGGGAGCTAAGAGGCCTAAAGGATCAAAAATTTGAGCTGTCAAGGATAGAATTGTTCTTTTTGTTACATTCCTATTAAAGTTAAAATCATCTACTTTGTATCGAAAAATATCGCGATCAGGATCCCATAAAATACCCAAAGTTTTCGTTTCATTGCTATCGTATAATTTAATAACGTTTTCTACTGACGGATCATAATTTGCGCTTATGTTAGATACTATCTGTTTGTTGTTAGAATTCCATTGTCGCAATTCAAATTTTCCAGAGGCTAATATTTTAGACAGATCTTGTTGCAGTTGAAGAATTTCATTAACTGAATTACTACCTGATAAAAGATCATCCATATAAAAATCGCGTTCAAGAATTTGACAATTATTGTATTGTTTGTGATTTTCTATAGCTAATTGCTTTAGGCATCTTGTTGCTAAAAATGACGCGCTTGCTGTACCATATGTTAACGTGTTCAATCTATATGTTTTCACGGGTTCGGCTTGATTTTTTCTCCATAATATGAGCTGTAAACCGCGTTGTGTTTCATCTATTACTATTTGGCGGTACATTTTAACAATGTCTGCTGTAATCACGTACGCATGCTGACGAAAACGCAAAAGAATGGAATGCAAGTCGCTTTGAATGGTTGGTCCTACGCATTGCATGTCATTAAGTGATAAACTAGAGGTAGATTTCGCCGATGCATCGAAAACAACGCGTACTTTAGTGGTTGTGCTCGATTCTTTTAATACCGCGTGGTGAGGTAGATAAAAAACAGGACCTTTGATATCATTTTCTATTATGTTCATGTGACCTAACATTTCATATTCATTCATGAATCTTACGTATTCTGTGTTTAAATATTGGTCTCTCTGTAATTTTTTCTCAATTGAAAATAATCGTTTTATGGCTAATGATTTTGATTCTCCGAGATCGTCAAGTTTACGCTTGAATGGTATACTAACTATAAAACGGCCGTCGCTACTGCGCTTGTGTGTTGTTAAGAAGTGATCTTCACAGTATTGTTCTTCAACAGAATTGTGTTCATTGCTATTTGTAAAACTATCTAATTCCCAAAATTTTGTTATCTGATCACTTATTTCCTTGTCGTAATTTTTAATAGTAGCACAGCACGAAAAAGTTTTATTTTGCGGATTGTCGCCTATATGAATATTACCTCCTAAAACCCACCCTAATTTGGTTTTTTGCAACATCGGTTTTCCTGCACCTAACTTAATTTGTCCTATGCAAAGCAATTGCCAGAATAAACCTGCCCCTATCAATAAATCAATTTTTCCCGGTACGTTGCATGTTGTATCTGTTAACCTGATGTTTGGTGGAATGTTTAAATCCGTTAGATTAAATGCTATTGTGGGCAAATGATCGGTTATGGTATTTAATATAAAACATTTAATTTCTGCGGTGAATTCGTTAACTAATGATTTGAATGTTAGGGTGGTTTGATGTGATATGTTTGAAGTTGATTTTCCTATACCCCCCACTGCTAAATAACACTTTGTTTTCTTCAAACCTAACATAGAACAAGCTGATTGGGTTATAAAATTCGATTGAGACCCAGCATCTAAAAGTACTCTTATTGTTTGAAATTTTCCATGGCTATCCTTAACACTAACTAACGCAGATGATAAAAGCGTAGTTTGATTGACGTCTTTATCAATTGTTGAATGATTTAAAAGTGTTACAGATTTATTTTCTAATGGTTCGTTAATATGAGAAGGACCAGGTGATACAATTTGTCTCTGAATGTGCTCACGTTGATTTGATTGATTTTCAGTATTTGTTATTTCTAAATGTAAAATAGTGTTATGTTTTTTCCCACATTTTTTGCATCGTTGTGCAACACAATCTTTAACTAAATGATTTTTCCTCAAACAGTTCAAACAAAGCTTTAAACGTTTAACTTCTTCAATTCGTTTATTTATCGATAATTTTGAAAAGGACTTACAGTTGTATAATGTGTGGTCTGTTACTCTACACAAATGACAAAAACCTGTTGTAGTGACATGAGACTTTGTTTGACTATGCGGAACGTTTACTCTATTACTATTATTTTGATTAAATAAACCCTGATTTAATCGATTCGCTTCCAACGAACCCAAAAGACTACACCTGTTTTCTAGGAACTCTATTAATTCCAGGTATGTTGGAAAGTCACCTTTAGGTTTTAAACATTCCCATTCGTGGCGTGTGATGGTGCTAAATTTTGCCGAGATAATATAAATTAA
This sequence comes from Agrilus biguttatus, assembly GCA_963921985.1. Classification (NCBI taxonomy): domain Eukaryota; kingdom Metazoa; phylum Arthropoda; class Insecta; order Coleoptera; family Buprestidae; genus Agrilus; species Agrilus biguttatus. Next base: position 36,252,332 of record OY998117.1, read on the forward strand.
AAGGCTATCCAATGTTGGCTGCTGGTAATTATTTAAACATTGGATTAATTTTAAAACGTCATCTAATAATGACCGCACGGAATTATGAGAATCCTTTTTGATTGGTTCTAGATTAAATAAAGCATTGAGACTACTTTGCACTATAAGTTTTTTGTTCTCATACCGTTTTCTCAATAAATTCCAAGCAACACTGTAGTTCTCGGACGATACTTTGATAGATTTTAATGACTGCGCAGCTTCCCCTTTAACTGCAGACAGCAAGTAGTAAAACTTATGAACTTCAGATAATCTAATATTTTTATTAATTAATGAATCGAATGAGTCATGAAACTCGACCCAATTTTCAAATTGACCACTGAAGGTGGGTAAACTAATACTAGGTAATTTTAACATGTCAGGTCCTAGACAGTCAGAGCTACTTGATTCGGCTATATTAGAATTATTTGCTGATTTAAACTTCGAAATTAAACATTTTGTTTGGGCCGTAATTTCATAGAACGAGTTTTCGAACTGTTCCATATCATTTTCATGAGATGGATCGTCGGAAAAATTAATGATTTGAAAGTGAATTTCTTCAAATTTGCGTAAAGAATTACTAAAATTGGTTAGGCGATCCTCGATCTCTACAATTTCTGTACTATTAATCGAATTTTTTTCTATTAGAGGATTAATATAATTTTTAAATCTAGTGAGCCTTGATTTTAATATAGCACGCTGTGATATACATTCCTTTAAACTTTCCATTGCTGATGAGATTGAAACTAATGAATTGAATGGAAAGGAAGGAATATGAACAATAGGATATCGCACTTACTTGTTGATTTAATTCAAATACGGTGTTGATGGTGCTGATACCAGGCTCTTGAAGATCCAATTCGGAGGGGACTTCTGATGAACTTCTTTGAATGATAGGAACGGTGATGATGATTTTAAATTGTAGCACTACACGACGTATCACTTGCAATTAGTGGAACTGTTATTGCGAATGCACTTTAGATCCGGCTCGAAGGACCATGTATAAATTAGGTGATGAAATGGATTATTTCACCTTTGCACAGATGTGCCACTTCTTTTGATTCCTATGGGGGAATCGGTGCAATAAACTGACTTCGTGTTTTAATTGTTTATTACACCCAACTATTTACAAACTATATACACTAATTTTATGGAACGTCGTGAAGCCTACTTATTTACGAAGATTAATTGATTATGACGAATTGATTGAACTATATGTTATTTATGCTATACGTTTATAGAGATCTTGCTGGAATTGTTGCTATATGTTAAAACGTACTAAAGATGATCTCTTATAAACGTTTGATATTTTTATCTAATATGTTGAATGAATGAATTGATTGGAACTGATCTTGAATGAATGAATCGTATTGAATTGATCTTACTGTATTATGTTAACTATATTATATATGAATTTAAGAACCGCCCCTAGAGGAGGGGTGGTTCCGATGCACCGACACTTGAGACAACAAAACAAACAAAAAGGATGGAAAACCGTAAATACAAGAAATGCAACATTGTAATCTATGTGTCGGTGCATCATCTACGTCCTCGAAATGGACCGAGGGGACAAATTACCCCCAATAAATGTATAAACTAACTTAAACTCTAGATGCACATTTGAACACAAAGAAAAAATATTACAATGGGAGACGGCAATACTAAAAAGGGAAAAAATACTATACATACTATTATAAAACCATAAATGGCAGAAGAAATAAACGGACAGCAAATGCACATGGTAACACAACAAAAATTTTGAGACGTAAAATAAATGCGTGACCGACAAGACCAATAAATTACAAACAAAAATGAAAAGTTAAATCCGAACAGACTGACCGAAGAAGATTTCAAAATTTGATAAAAATATTTGACAATTATAAATAATTCTAAAAAAAGATGTTAATTATATTGAATACACCATTTAAAATTGAACTAGAGTGTAGTAATATATGTGTTTTAGTACAGGTATTAATTAATTGATTATGAAGTAAGTTAAATTATTTTCGGAAATGTTTTAATTGGATTGCTCAAGTTCTTGAAAAATTTGTGGTGCAATAAAAATAACAACTGGCGAATAAAAGCTGTTAGTTTAATCATTATTTTATATTGTACATTATTCGAATCTGATGTAGTAAATCAATTATCCATGGTCACTTTGATACTCTAGTTACTCTTGACAAGGCAATCGGTCCAGGTGACAGTACGTAGGTTAAAAATTATCTCATAAACAGCTTAAAAAATGTCTCATTGAAAAAAAGCCCGCGACATGCTATCGGAACAATTTTCTATAACAATAACCGTTTTTCAAGGTCTAAGTAATCACTATTGTTCGTAATCGAAAAAAAAATCATAAATATTCCACAATTCACCCAAGCTACGTATTGCTGCACATTCATATCTAATAATTAGCGTATCAATTCTTAATAAGTTGTGAATGTTATTAATAATTATGCGAGTACTTGCGAGCATATATGTTGATATAGAACGAAATAAATTATGTACTTTTAAACAGTGGCAGCTGTTACATAATCCCCTATTTTAAGGTAATTTTTAAGAATTGGAGCTGTAGGCAAAGCACTCCAAAAATTTTTTTCACGTACTGGACATTATATTGTATAGTTGAACTAGATGTTTGAAGGTGGTGGAAACACTTTTTTATATATTTATTGATAATGAAGGAAAACAAATACAAAATAATATTAATACCAAAGTCAATATCTTGAAAAGTAACTTAACCTAACCTAACCTATCATAATAGGGTAATTGGGTTAAATATGGGACCCACAGTCAGAGGGAAGGGGATGGTCAAACAATCAGTTATACTCTACAAAATAGTCTTTAGCAGAATAATAAGGTATTATAGTTATAAATATTTTTTTGAAGAACGGACACGTGTTTCGTCCACATTGATTATGGGTATTATTAACACGAAAGTGTCTCAAATAGAGTAGGGCTGTTACGATTGAATTGGACCTTTTTTCTTGGAGCATCCTATCACCGTCCTACTCCATGGACCCAGTTCCGAATAACGGATATACCTGTTACGAATATGTTTCAGTACAGTGCCCTCTGTTGTTACCGATTCTGTTAGATTCCCACCTTTAACTTAAATATCAGCTATTCCACTTATTCTACTAATCTATAGCGGAACGAAAACAGGAACAATTCAGTATTTTACAGCTTCAGGAAATATGTCCCTAATACGTAATAGAGGGAACATTTTTGTTAGATCATTATGAGGGTATTTTTAAATTAAATTTTAACTAATGTGAACTTGCTAATATAAACGATAAAATAGACACATCATTAGATAATAACGCCATATCTATAAATAAAGATATAGGTACCTATGGAAAACAACAAAGAAAACAAATATTATTAGTTGTTAGCTTCAAATAAAAATATATTTAATATTTCAATACAAATAAACCATGTTTTCTAAAAATAACCAAAAGCAGTAAAACAAAATATACCTATCCAAAAAAAAAAATAATAAAAGAGTAAATGTAAAACATGTCAAAAGTTATAGTAAACCGAAATAAAGAATAACTACTGTGAAGATGACGATAAACGCAGGTGTAGGTAATAGGCAGATAACACAATAGGACACTTGATGTTATAGCACTGGTGCCGGCGTTCGGAGATTCAAACTACAGGTTGTATGGATCGAGCGGTCGTGTAATTTGCAATAAAACGTAAAAATTGTAGATTGAGCGGTCACTTTTTCCATCTCATTTAAATATGTCGATTTTGCGGTCAAGGTAAAATAAGACTGCGGAATATGCGGTCATAAATTCGAATACCAATAACCTAACACATCAACCTAACCTAACCTAACGATTGCCTTGCCTTTCTCACTGGCAAAAGCTAATAAGCGGTTTTTATCACCATTATCTGCTAACAAAAATGATTCACCATTCTTTGTAACAAGTAAATCTTACTAATGACAGTAAATATCTAATAATTAATATTTATTAAGAGCAAATGAGAAAAATCATAACATCACAAGTAACCAATTTGTTTTCAAAAATAAAGGTGTATACATTATACACTTGAAACGCTTTTTTGACCGCAAAATCGACAGGTAAATTTTACCCTTCCTCCATTTTTACATTCAAGAAAGATTTGACCGAAAAATTCACTGACCGCTCGATGGACTGACCGCAAATAGGACGACACCAAACTACAAAGTGAAATAGTTTGGAACTGGAAGAGGTATTTGGAATAGATTTCTGTGTGGAGAAGGTACGGTTCATACTAGATACAAAAATAAGCTTTTCCATAACAGCCCTAAATCAGAGTGCTGTTGTAATTAAGAGTGAGTCTTTTTGAGTAAAGCAAAAGTTCCAATAAGTATGTAATATGATGTAGGGTGCAAAACATAAATGTATAGCTTTGGCTACCTGAGGGCATCCATTTTCGAAAAAAACCATACCCGTACTTTTGGTACCTACCGACGAGCCACCACTGGTTTTATTGTATATAAAAATATCGACAAAAACAAGTGTAAGATAATTACCTAGATATTAGACTAGTAGAGTACAGAATATCTTAGGAAGTCGTTTGCACCTACTTATAATGATTAATGAAGTTTCATTTGTAATTAGATGACAGAATAACAAACGATCACGATTATGTAATACATTTTGTTAAAAATGATAGTATATTATGCATTAATTATTTCGGGAACTACTTAACGTTTCTTTCTTTTACATAGCATGCAAAATGAAAAATGGGAACAAGTGGTAGCAATTTCCTCATAAACTTTCTACCACGATAGTTTAGGTTATTTTATTTTTTCATAATAATTTTATAATAAATTTTTCATAATTTGATAATTCTTTTTATGAAACATTGACTCATTTTCACAGATGGAAATATGCCTTTTTTATCTTAGGAAATATTGTAGTATTCCTAGTATCATTAAAGGGGTTCGTCTTTTAAAATAAGTTTTGAAATTTCGTTTTATATTTTCTATCACTGCTCTACAGTCTAAAACCTTTATGGAAGTATAATAGGCATTCCAACAATTAAGAATTTTGAAAATTTCACTTATATTTTTAGTATCTATTCCGGACAAAGAAACAAACAAACAATTATTATCCCTTTATAATATTCATGTTAAATAATAGTGTATTATTCTGAGAAATAAAAATAAGGAAGTAATGCTATTTCCTGTCGAAAAAGTCTTTTTTCAATATTTTACACAGAGAAATTTTTACTTGGTTTGTGTGTAATCAGTTTTTGATTCAATATTTGAAAATTAATTTGTTTTGATTGGTAAAGGATTTGAATAACTTACGGGTAATATAACTTACTATTAAGTTAGTTCAATTATCACAAGTGTAACTATTGACAATTGTCCTTCTGGCTTAAATTACTTTATTTATTGTAGGAGTAGATAATTGAAAAGATATGTTCTTGGCAATTAAAATAACCGGCACTATGGAATAAAAAACCTCCAAAAGTTGTATACAAATCTTAAAGCCGTATCTAAAAAACAGTTCCTGTCAGAAATCAATTATTATTCATTTTAACTAATTACCTTCACTTTTTATGTTTGCAAAACAAATAAATCTCTTTACCTGACTTAACACAACAATAATATTCCATGCATAAGTAAATAAAAAAAAATTCTATTGTAAAAACTTGTCATAAACCTCTGAAGGCAGGGAATTAGAAAAAAAGTAGAAACTATAAATGTTTTAAGGCAAATTTAGGAAAAAAAAACGATTAATAATACAGATACACATAACGTCTGGTAGAACCAACATTTGGTCTGTCAATAATTATTACTGCACGATTCTTAGTAGAACTGTAACAATGAGAATAATAATTTTAGAATGAAGGTGAAACTCAATCAAATCTAGTAAATAAAAACTATTTATTGGTGCCTATTAAACCACTGAGATTTCTAGTAGTACCTTTTATTCACATTTAGATAATTAATGAGTACATTGGTCAACAAACGCGAAGAAAGAATCAGAAAGTACCGGAGGAAAAATTTCTTGATCGCTTCAGGGCGCCAAAGTTTTACCAGAATTTACAAAAATGCTGATTTGTGTGATCCACTAAATTTGCGTATTTCATTCACATACTGCATTAATAACAAACTAGCACATTAAATGTCGTCGTTTGTTACGATGTCATCCTTACATTTCGGCTTCTGAATTCGTCTACTAACTTTCTAAAACTACTCGATGCCGTGTTTCTCAGCCTGTCGTCTCCATTAATTCGTTCCGCGTCATCCAAGTCGGAGGTACCAAACATAAGCGTTCTTCTTTATTAGTTCATGTCCGTAGAGTCGTGGCCAGGTCCCGCGGTAGCGCAGGGTTCACGCCGGGCGTCTCGAATCACCACACTCGGACTTGACCAGAGAGATATTTACCCCACTTAATCAACAATTCCTTGGTACCCCGTGGGCTTCGCTTCTTCCGGACATTTACCAACGGCCCCCAAAGAAGGTGGAACAGTGTCGGGGTCACGTCGCCAACGTGGTTACGACTATAATGTGCCTCCGTAGTCGTATGTTTCAACGCGAGTGCCCAGCAGCTAGCGTCTTATTCGACTGTAGTTAGAAGCCGCGAGGAAAGCGAGTGAACTTTGACGATGGGTCAACGACGAGTGACTGTAGACAGCGAAGTGCTGCCGGCTCCCAGCGCGCTGGTAGTGATGAAGATGATCATCACAGTAAGTGACCAATGTTGTGTCTTTTTAAGCAAGTTGTTAACAACTGATGCACGAGGATTTGAAAGCGAAATTAGCACCAGTGAATTTTAAATACTCATGTAATAACAATCGCTTCGTAAACGATATCCTATAAAAAAGTAGGTAATCTTTATTTTTTCGTCAAGTTATTAACTATTATATGGAATCATTTTTTTAAATATTTAATGTCCATTAAATTCGTAATCAAAGCCATCAAGTAATATTTCCAATTCCATAACCTTGTTAAATTAATGTCTTCAATTATTATTGATTGTTGCAATCCTTCTTATAGATTCAAAATGTTAGTATAACGTGGAGGGACATCAAGTTCCGGTTTATTTTCCCAAAAGCAGCTTTAACGTTTGATTTTGACAATGCAATTATATGTTTTGAGGTTTATAATTAATTAATCTTCTCCATATATTTGTTGCTTTATAGCCCATTTAGAATGGAATTAGTTTTAATACAAATACTGTAACTACCTTTTAACTGGGTTGTAAGTAATTTTCAGATTTATGTAAGTTCGGAATTGAAGTTATAATTAAAATGACTAGTCTTTATGGGTATATTTTCACTTACAATTGTAAAAGAATATATTTCCGGTAATAATGGATCCATGTGAAACTAAAATGGGACTAAGTTATATTTTAACGATGTTATATGACTTATTTAATGACCATTTCTCACTTTATATAGTTTTAATGATAGTTTTACCTACCTACGTCTGCGACGTCTAGCTGGATAAGTATATCCTTAATTGTTATAGCGTATAGCAGGATTAAATTATGAATATTGGGTTTATCTATCAACTTCAATGTAATGTTACCTTAATTTGGTACAAATGACACGGTATTTTCGACCATCAATTAACTACCACACCCATTTTCAACAACATTTATTCTTGTTTGATTAACTGATTATAATACGGATTTAATTACTTAATTATAAAATACGACAACATTTTTATTGCGTGGGATTTTCGACTGGAGTTTGTGTTAGTCATTTGTAAATTTTAGTTATTCTATTTTCATTTGGTTTTGTTTTATTTTTGACTGCTATAAATAACATTAACGGAACAAATTCGTGTTAGAATAAGCTAATTTAAAAAAGTCATAAAAAATAAAGAACGATTTGGATTATTGAAATAATTCCGGTTTCCTTGAGTAGATACACGTTGACGTTTTGTTAAGTTATTAGGGAATATAGAAAATTCGTTATTCTAAAAAATCTCCAGGCAATTGTACAAACGTAACGATAATTTTAAATGGATGACAATATAAATGAAATTTTATGTTATACATTGAATCTTTCAGAAAATTAAAAGTTCTGTTTTGCTTATACATTATCACCCTCAAAAATCTGTCAAACTAACCATTCCGTAAGGAAAAAATTGTTTAGAATCTTAGAATATTAAGTCAGTACAATAATTTCATTTTTATAAGATCCTAGACGTAAAAGAAAACGAAAATAATAAAATAATGTGTTTAAAAAATGTTTTTAGTTATCATTTATCAATTTACTCAGTAAGGCCCTTAACATAATAATTGACATTCTCAGTAAGAAGCAAATAAACGAAGAAAAGTTTCAAATTTAATTAATTGAACACAACAATTGTTTTACTAATACATTCGCTTCTTCAGGTAAAGATGAGTCTAACAAACAGTTACAAATATCAGTTTATATATAAAAGGTAAAGACTAAATAAAGTGGGAGCATTAAATTTTTGAAAATAAATTTAACAATGGAGACCTATTAACTTCAATTTGATCGTTAAGTAAAACATTTAATTTATTATATTTATTAATATATAAACTTTCTGTTAGATTGAGCTTAATACGTTTGGGTAATTCTTTTAAAATTTTTAAATTATCATTGAAAGAGTATTTTTCTAGCAATAAATGTTCCGCGTAGATAGAATCCGTTTTTTCATTGGTATAGCTACGTTTGTGTTCACAAATCCTATGCATGAAAGATCTTCCAGTTTGTCCTACGTAGACTTGGTTACAGTCACCACATTCAAGCAAATAAACAATAATACGTAGCAAAAATAATAACAAAATGAAGAAAGTAATTTTGTTCTGATAACTGAAACGGTTTAAGTTTTCCCGCAGCTTCGCATGTGATAAGTATAAATCTAAATATGTAATGTCTAATATTTTCTTTTCCTTGAAAATATTTACACGAAAAGTATACATATGTCAAATACAAGAGAACTTTAAATATTCTATTGTGTTTTAAGTTTCATAAGTTTCATTAAGAAATTTATGCACTTCTGAAACTTCTTGATCTTGTGAAGGAGAAAGGAGACAATATACGCGAAAGATGTTATTGCAACAAGTGTTAAATTAAACATTGTTTTTATCCATATTTGTCGTTCGTCAATAGACATTTAATTGTCCTTAGAAATGCCGTACGTTCACTTTCGTTAAAACCAATGTCCATTTCGTAGGTAACATAGGTACACATTTTAGATTATGCAAAATATTCAAAAATGTTTTAATTAGTTGTTCATACATTGCCGGACGAGATGACGAACACCGTATATAGATAGAGGATTCTCTTTATGGAACATTGCCAGTTTAATGCTATTATGTAACAATTTATCCTCATAAATACTGGTCACTTAACATACTATTGCGTTTTATTAGCTGTACGTCAGCTAGTAGGTCGTCGCCGTTACTACCTTTCAAAATAAATTATGATTACAGGTTCAGTTCCGCGAAAAAAAAAAACATCACAAAAATAGTTATTAAAAATTTTATACATGTTACTAAATTACTATATAGGTGCTTTTACAAATTAAAATTTGACGTGAGTGTTTGTCGAATCAGTTTCTAATGAAATAAATTGGTCCTCTAGAGCCTACTTATGTTTATTAAACAGAACTTGAAGAAGACCTCAGGAAATCTTCATTTATAATTCAAAAGTTTAAAATTAATTTTATTAAAAATTGTTATATGGGATGTATCAAAACAAGAACTCATTAGTTTGTATCACATTGTATCGCGTGATACCTTTTAATGATTAAAATCTGTTAAAGTGATGGTATACAGTAATATTTAACTGTTTGTAATAGTTAATTTGTGTATAATACTAGTAAGTGTAAAGGCAACAATAACTCTTGAAAAAACTAATTGTAAAATTGCAAGGATATATAAATGGATAATTGTTTTGTCAATACTGTATAAGAACGTTACTTTAGAGTTACTAGAAACATGCAAATTGTTTGTTTAAATTTTGTCCTCTCACGGTTTAATATAAGAATAAGTTCATCTATATTTGAAGGTCATTCTTATTTATTTTCTGGTTTTCGTTTGGCATGAGAGCTCTTTAATTATACTGCCCAAATATTTTAATTCGTTAATTTACTAATTACGATTAAAGTTAATTACCTATTTTGCATTTCCCGCTTTTGTTGTTTGTAAACTAATCCAAAGCTGTTGTGAATCAACAAGTATGTTTCTTCGAAGGATTGAACTTGTTTGTAAACAGGCTACATATTTCAGTTTTGGGAAATTCTGTTACTAAATTTAACTGGCTAGGTTAGGTTAGGTTAGGTTAGGTTAGGTTAGGTTAGGTTAGGTTAGGTTAGGTTAGGTTAGGTTAGTAAAAGTAAAATGACCAACAAAGAAATGATAGCAGACGAATATCAAATATTGGTACCTCTACTGTGCACAAAAGTGTTAATATCACAAAGGAACAAGACTTTTTAAAGTGATGTTTGGAATTTCAAATGTCCTTGTGACTTTGCATATGTATCAGTCTAGATTGGAAATATGTAGCATTTTCCCTATTCCTTTCTTGTAATAAAATACGTCCAAATGTTAAATACTATTTACAGAGAAAATAATTTATCCTTTTTCTAATTAATAAATTCTGAACGAAATGAAAAACTATTCCTTAAGCTTCTACTAGGTTACAAAATTACTTTTAACGAAGAAAAGACGTTCTCCTTGCATGTGTCCACTGACCTGCAAGTGTTTTCGTGACCAACCAATTTTATTACTTCCTTCTATTCCATTTCCTTTAGAAGCAGAGAAATTTTTATGAACAAGTCGTAATAACTTCCATATCTCATCTTCACAATCTCTATCAGGTTTAATTACTCATATGAATGAGCAGATACCATTTAAGAAACGGTAGAATTGCTTCCTGTATCGAAGGTAAATCATTGACCTAGCATTCAAAGTATGATCCTTAAGGAGTCACACAAAAATTATTCTTTGATTCGTCAAGTATCTTTGTAGGTATGTAAATAATAATATATTTTTATTTTATTTGTTTATTTTTTCAATGTCATGGGTACATTAAAATTCCATTCGTAGCTGTCGTACAGATATGCGTTATTAATTAATTATTGTGGTTATAGTTATTTAATAGGTAGTATTGCATGCACCTGCCTTATGATAATTGATTGTGTAATCGTTTCAAGGCCACTGCATTTTTATGCATTTGCGTATGACCGTTTAGAATTCCTTAAATCGTATTTAATTCTGGGTATTTATTGGGAATTATCCTTTCTCTTATATATCTCACATTAATAAAAAATGTTTATGTCCGGTATGTTACACAATTGTGTCCATAAAATTAATTTTAGGTTAATTAAGATAAAGTTTACGTGAGTATTTAGAACAATTATCAGAATTTATTTAAAATGTTTTCGAGGACTACATTTCAATAGTGATTGATATATTTTCTTAATTACTTACACAAAAGTTAATGTAAAAAATCTTAACAGTTTCTAAGTCGCAATATTTGGATAGTCATAAATGTTTCGGCATTTACACTGGCATCCTCAATATCGTCCGTTTTATCCTTCAAGTGTCAACCTACCAGATTTTTTTCAAAAGTGAGAATTATGAAGATTTTAGTTAATTTTATAATGTCATTTTTTCAGTATTTTTATTTTAAACCAATAATTATAATATTTTATTACAGAAAATTAAAAATAGTATTTTCCAAATGACCACTGCATTTATTTTTATCAATTTCGTGAAATGTACACATTTTAACTGATACATAATGTTCGTGGTTAAGCTTTTGATCGTATAATATATTTTTGTTTTACTAATTATACCATACACCAAAGCTTTACATTCAATTCTTATTTATTTGTGTTCTAAACTACATTATGTAGGTGCAACAGTCATGAAAAATTTCATAGTCAACTACGGAAATGTCCAGCAATGAGATAATTGAGACTACCAGTGGGCGTGTTGTAGCATTTCGAGCGAATCAGATTAAGAATAATGTATGACCATTGTTTGCATATAAAGTAACATTTTGTAGATTAAGAATATCTGTTTTATGTTTGGTTTTGCAGTGGATCACTAATACCCATTTTGTCTTTGCAATCCCCAAAAATTGTTTTAGAAAACTTTTTGATTTGGAATATTTGCTTATTTCTATTTTTGACTGGCCGGTAGAAGTGGAACGATCGACCTGTTAAAGATTGACGGTCAAGTTGAAGGAATGAGGAAAAGTTTACCGGTTGTTCTTGAAACATTTTTACCTGTACAGACTTGAAAGAGAAACTAACGCAATTTGAATGCTTCTCAAATTGAAACCAAGAACGAAACATCAATAACAAATTAGCTGTTGTCTTTACTAGTTAACATGTCGCTTAACAACTAATCGTTCGATTTCAAACTAATTCGTAAAAGTTGTTGCTTTCTGTCTCGAGATTATATCTAAACATATGTAGGTATGCATTGATAACCCGTTGAAAATTTGTTCTTCTGTGAAGTGAATTTTCCTTTGAATGACAGATATAAATATTAGCATCGTTTCTAAAGTGACCTTTCGACAAGACATTTACGAAATAAATACAGCTATGTATATGAGTATACAGTATGTCCCAAATTGAAATTTACTTTAGACATATCGTAATAGATTCATTATTTACCTATAATCAATATTTAATAAATAATTTTGAGAAACATTAGGTACTTTATTAAATCTTTGAATTTAACATTAAGTGTTCATGAATTATAAAAGAAATGGGAAAAGAAATAGAATTATTTGGATTCAATTATGGATATACAATAGAAATTTGTCTCTTAGAAAATAGAATAAAAGTGTATTGCACCAAAAATTTCTTTATCTAGAGCCCAGGTCTAGACAATATGCTACCAAAATTTCAAAATATTGTCCTAATGTAAACGAGACGAAATTCGAAGGATTCGTGGAAGGTTCGCCTTAAGGAAGTTTACAGTAATAATATCTAAAAAATAAATTACTTTTCAATAATAATAATAATGACCTTCCGGTTTGGTAATTTTCAAATGATTTATTTTGCTCTCGCTACCATAGGAAAACAAGCTTACAGTTGACTTGCAAAAGCGATTGGGCATTTTAGAGCCTTGCAGTAACTGAAAAACACTATCAAAGGCTTTTATCTTCCCAAGAAACTGCAGAGACTTGAAAAAATAAGTTATCAACATCGACAGAAAGAAACTGCGGAATAAATAAAAATATGGTCTACCACGTAGGTTCACTCGATATCCTTATTATAAAAGGACCTTATTTAACATTACTGAATTCCACTTAAAAGTAGCAAATATATACAGATGGCATCAACTACGCTGTCTGTATTTATTTACTTATAGATTACTGAGAACTCTCATACCACAGGAGTAAACTGTCTATCACCAGTTCTTCCTGTTGCTTCTGTTATGAGGAAGTAGAACGTGGTATCCACACCTTCTGACACTGCTAAATGTAGGCGCCTAAACCTAATTAATAATAAATATGATTTGGGATCCTTGCTACTATAAAACCTAAACACGCTAGTAAATCTTTTTTCATAATTTCTACAATCCTTTTACATATTAAACAAATATAAGTAGATTTAATCAAAACATGACATCGTCTTTTTAACAGCGAAAAAGCATCGGTCATCAGCTTTTATAAATGGATTACCAGACATAAGAATGATTTATTAATAAAGAAATAAATTTAATGACTCAACAGTTGAGAAGTATAATATATTATTATAACAGATATAAAACAGGTGACACTAATTTAAAAAGCAAATGTTCGACTCAATCGAGCGGCTAAATCGCTTCAAATCTGTGATCTGACACTTATCTAAAAGTATTATTAGTTAAAATGTTTTACATCGATATGTTTACATATTATTAGGCGGCTGATTCAATTTGCGAATCCTCGACTGCACAACCTGACGAAATTGAGATGACACGATAAACAGATATCTTGATTTGACATGATAATATGTTGAGTCTCGTTTTATAACTGAACGTCATTAATCGCAGGATTACGTAACAACAATTTTAGGATACGAGACTCGTTATGCATCGTTATTGCTTATTACGTATTTGAATGAATGAATGAAAAATGGAATATTTGTAGCAAAATCAATTATGTATGTTTGCAGTTCTGGTTAGACAATGTCTGGTTATTCAAAGACGTGTTTAAGTCTTCTATTGTCGTTATATGTGCAACATTTCGGTTGGTCTTATCTTCAGATGTTATCAAATAACAGGCGGGCTGAAAAGTTCGTAGGCTAGCATAGAAAAAATTATTTATTTTTTGATAGAATTTGATTTTATTATTCAATATATATATATATATATTCATACAATTTTTCGATACCATTTTTATAATACGATTTGTCTTTAGCCTCAAAATAGGTTTCAGTTTCGGCGATTACGATTACCTCTTCATCGGCGCAAAATTTCTGTCCAGCGAGCATCCCCTTGAGGTCTGAGAACAGATAAAAGTCGCTGGAAGCCAGATCTGGAGAGTACAGTGGATGCGGAAGCAAGTCGAAGCCCAATTCATGGAATTTTGCCCTTGATTTCATTGAATTGTGACACGATGTCTTGATGAAACAGCACTTCCTTTTTCTTCAAATCAGGCCGCTTTTCCGCGATTTCGTCTTTTAAACGCTCCAATAACGCTACGTACCTAATAGTCGCTGTTTATGGTTTTCCCCTTTTTAAGATAGTCGATAGTCAATGAATATTATACCATGAGCATCCCAAAATACTGATGCCATAACCTTGCCAGCCGACTTTTGCGTCTTTCCACGCTTTGGAGTCGGTTCATCACGTGCAGTCCACTCGACTTCTTGACTGACTGTCGATTGGACTTCGGTCGTCACACGACATCGTCGACGCAAAAATTCGGATTTATTACAATTAAACTGCTCTAAACACTGCTTAGAATCATCGATCCGTTGTTGGTTTTGGTCGATTTTGAGTTCGCGTGGCACCCACTTTCTACAGAGCTTTCGCATATCCAAATATTCATTCACGATATGACCAACAGGTTCCTTTGATATCTTTAGGGTTGGGTCTCAGCTATCTCAATCAACTTCACTTTACGGTTATCAAAAATTGTTTTGTGAACGTTTTTGATGTTTTCGTCGGTAACAGTTTCTTTGGGGCGTCAACTGCGTGCATCGTCCTCGGTGCTCATTTCGCCTCGTTTAAATTTAGCAAACTCCTTTTCTACGGTTGATTTTCCTGGTGCATAGTCCGAATAATGTTTATCAAGCCAAGCTTTGGTTTCAACAGTATCTTTTTCGCTAAAAAGCAATACTTTATTAACATACGAAATTCCTTTTTATCCATTTTTTTTAAAGTAACGAAAGTTCATTCACTAAAAATGCTATAACTTAGATACTAATACAGCAACAGCTGTCAAATTTATACACGCGTCTTTTGAAGGTTAGAGCTAACTAAAAATCATATGAATTTGATACTAGCAGGGCCATTTATTGTCCAGCCTACGAACTAATCAGCCTGCCTGTTACAAATGAAGAATATAAGACATTCTATGGGAGGTGCTCAAGAAAAAACAATCTTTTAGGAATGATTTTGGTGTTATCTACAAAAATATATTAAATGTATGTAACCATTTTTCACACTTTCGGTTTCATTCTCCCTTGTTTTTCCTAAGACAAAAAGCTAAAAGTAGCACATTTTTATGCCTGAGTTCTTTACATTTTATATAAAGAAATTTTTGACCCCCTAGTGCTGAAGAATGACATCGAGACTTTGTAGATACAAGTTAAATTTGATGATAGATAGAATGTGGGTCTTCTGCTACACCATTTAATTTAGACAAATTGTTCGTTGCTTTAAATAATGCCTTTTAATTTCATAATTATTAGGTCTAAAATGAAGCTTTGAAAGCTTTAACCGATTATTTTAATATTAAAATAATCTCTTGAAATCGGTTATGATCATGTTCTGTTCTGATCTGTCGGCTGTTTGAAGATGATCTATGAACATCCTTTTAAGGATAACAAATAAGACCGAGACCTTGAAAATGTGTTACTGTTGTTATTATTACTCAATAAATGTCACGGATACTTTTGCCCAGTAAAGTAACAATTCGTATAATGCTATTAATCTACTTCAAACACGTCGCTCCTCAGTTCATCTCTGATTCATATTACAATTTATGACAGAGTCATGACTCCTTTATGGCATATAAATATAGTAAATACCTTCAAAAGAAATATGCAAATAAATACCTTTTGTATCATGATCGATCTGAATTTGTACTTATTTCGCCTTTATTTCTTCTCTTTCTTGTCCTTGACTTTTTGTTCCGATTTTATTAAGAGATGGTCAAATTGGTTATAGGTACTTTAATAGCACACGTGTTATTTAAACAAAAACAGCTGAATTTAACAATACGACAATTAATTTTACAATTTATTTTATTAGCGATGAGCAAAATTTGTTTAATCAAAGAAACTAATAGTGTATATTGTAATATTTAAAAAGATAAAATAAAAAACTTTTAATTTCCACTTTATACCTTTAATGCCTTAACGATCGTGTCACCCTACCAGGGAATCTTCATAAGAAGTATTTATACAAACTATTATTACAACATCTCTTGTATACCTACTCTTACTATTGTGGTGGGGTTATATCCACTAATTTATTTATTATTACAGAACTATACACATTTTCTATGTCATTTAATAAATTTATGTTATTATTTTTCATATGTTTTTTGATTTCCAAAGTTTCCAACAGGTCTAATTTTTTTCCTTTTTTCTCTTTATGTAAAATTTTGAAGTTTTCTTCTAAAATGAAGTTATGTTTATTCTCTTTTATATGATTCATAAATGATGAATTTACATTGTAATTTTTTAAATGTTCCTTAATTCTTTCTTTGAACGCTCTTCCAGTTTGTCCCATATATATTGCACTGCAATTATTGAAATTTAACTTGTATGACCCATTTGAATATAATTTTTCACTTTTAATTAACAAGTAAAGATAAAAGTGAAAAATTAGATTCAAATGGGGTATACAAATTAAATTGCAATAATTGCAGTTTAAATATTAAAATATGATTCCCAATTTCCATAAAGTTGAGGCTTAAACTATTAGTCATCTAATATTGTATGCCCAGTTTATTAACATTTGGTAATTATAGGTTAAATTTTTTAAACAACATGATATGCGTTTAATATTAATAATACTCTTACTATTATTATATCAATTCCTGCATGATCGAATTCATGTTTTGAATCACTGAGCTTATAAAAGTCGATTGAGTTTATTTGATTTACGTATTTGGAATTGTAGATTAAGACTGAACACTATAAATTTTCGTTTTAATTTCGTTGATCAAAAAGTCTGAAATTGGGGGTCGAAATTTGAATGTATCCCCACACAAACATTGCATTGCGAATGAGTTCTAGATTCCGATCTTCTGAAGAAGGTAGTAATATTGTTGCCGAAACATCAAGAAAATGTATTGTATTAATTTGTTTTGGTTCAGTGACCGGTTTTGGTCTTTTATATTTAACGATTAGCAATTTTGCTGTCTACCGAACAAGACGAAAGATAAATAACAATTATTATGTTAGTTTTCTTTTTAATTTTATTTCTATATTTCGATTCCCTTGTTTGTGAAGTCGAACGAGTTATGCGGTTCATTTTATTTTTAGAACTGCTAATTTCTATTCTGTCACTTTCTAACATCTCGAAGAATATTTACATTTTAAAAATGGAAAGCAGTCCTATCTAATTATACGTAAAACAGTTATTTGGTATCATTAATACGAAATAAAGCACAAATTTAATAAAATGAAATTATGAAATTTATTAATCAAATTAATACTCAGTAATTTTATCGGTGAATAGTAATTGCTCAATTTTCATGGTTTAAAATTTCCATACTTGCCACACATTAATTTCTATGTATTAATTGATTGATTGTGTGGGAGCAGAGCAAGGCATAAAACATTTGTGAATTAATTACTCCAGTTACATAAATAAAAAAGTGTGGGTTGTTAGAATCAATAGAATTTTAATTAAAGTAAAACTGGTGCTGCGTGTCTCTCAATTTGCATCATTAAGCACTTTAAAACGTCTGCAAAGAACTTCATGGAATTCCATTTTTTTTATAGTTGGATTCATACCTTACTCTTTTAATATGCTTATGTTCTTTGTAAATCACACTATAAATGTTCTTTATCACGCTGATTATTGTTAGATTCAGTATTAATCAACTTTATGATTATTAGTAAACATAAATTCAGTTTAAGAAAGACTGTTCATGGTGTAATATTGATGAAACATGTTAAATAGAAATATATTTAAAAAGGAAGGCATTGAAATCCTCTTTTTCGTCTAAATTCGACCTATCGGGTCTCATCGAAACCGGTCGTGGGATATAGCTTTCGGTGCGCTTTGCCTACTGTGTATCTGTGATCCTTAAAATTTAGACGAAAAAAGGATTTAAATGCCTTCTTTTTTTGAATTTGTTATATCTTCGTCTAAGAATCCATCGGAATCAAGTGTAATTCAATACCCCTGTATTAGCCCTCGGAGTAGTTGTTTCTGTTGATTCCATATTTATATTAAAATAGGAATAAAACGTTTCTTCCTATATTCTTAGCACATCTATTTGAAATGTCTCTTTGATAATGACTTAACGGTCAAAATAATTGTAAGAGTTTCTAATAAACAGTTAAAACAGAAATGTTTCATTATCGTTAATTCTTCGATTCTTCTATAAATTTAGCTTAATTGATTTTTGCTCTTTTTTTGTGAAATAATATTAACACATTTTACTTATAGTTTAATCGAAAATTTTGACGGCTTGTAATATAAAATTGCAATGAATACATTGACATACTTTAATACCAACTTTTAAACACCAAGAACATAAACAAATCGAAAATATGGAAATAACATATCGGATTTCTCTATTATTTAATTTTATTTAAAATTAACTTCAAAGTTTTAAATTACTCAATTACAGAATGTTTAATTTGCAAAGTAAAAAAAACATACTAACTGCAGATTGAGGTTTATAACCTTGGAAACGATTGTCTAATATTAATTACCGTAAAATACTACTATTACGTAGAGTATAAAGACATGGTATTAATTGGATCTAACCACAAAACATCTGATTAGGTCACGATTAAAAAAGTAATAACACAAGCAATTTATAAGAAGAACGGTTTCTTTTCAACAACAAGAATGTCATTGAATTGGGAGTACATATCGAAGTATTATTCAATAGTACTTTTATGATGTTCTGCTTAAATGTTTATAACCCTGCAGTTCCTGTGATAAAATAGATAGGAGTAGGGGTATAAGTTTAAGGGAAGATAACAAGAAACATTAATTTTTAGTATTTTCCCTTCAACTTATACCCCTACTCTTATCTATTTTATTTTAGTATATAAGTCTGTTTGAATCCTAGTTTTAAGTTATATTATTCTTCCACCTGAAGAAGCCGCTGTTTCGGCGAAATAATTATTATGGTTTTTACAATAAGGTTTTGTAACTTAAACATTACGTGTGTGTTTTTTCTTTAGTATGGAGTTACAAGAAATTAAAGCCTTGTCGATTCAATTCATAACTAAAATATTTCGTTTTTATAAAAACAATTCCGAATACTACATGACTTATGAAGTAACAAGGTAAGAGAAATATCATGGAAAATGTTTTAGTAGAGGTAGGAGGCAAAAATTAATTTAAAAATTAATATCAACATTAATGTAACATAGTAAGATGTGAGAAACCGTTGATTAGTTCCGTTATGATACGATGTCACAAATTTTCGTGAACCTTTTGTTGAATACGTACCGATTTCTTAATGGATTGGAATGTTTGAGTTAAAAATGTAACTCATGTAATTGCATATCTTAACAGATATCGTAATTGTAACACAAAACAGAAATAGAAGGCAGTGATTTGGACCCGTCACGTGTGTTTTTTTCAAGTACTTAAGAAATGAGTACTGTACTGAAACGAATTCAAGTGTGAAGGGCATAGAATTCTATTTGACAAAAAAAATAAATAAATAAATACATGACTTCCGCCTGTGCTTGAAACTTGCAGGTAATTAAATAGTAATGGTACGACGAAGACAAAAAGGACAGTTGACCACGCCCTTGTTTGTATGCAAGGAATTTCAACAGAATTTCTAATTGTGATTTGAAACGTTGATGTAGTAGGAAACTACAATGTGTTTGCTAATAATAATTATCTGTCAACTGGAAATGTGTTTTTTATTACTGTATTGTTCAATTCAAACTGGATGGTGGGCGAAATGTTGTGAAGGACCATATTGGGTGATCCACATTTTAACAGCCTACTTTTCCTTTTTTTTAATTAGTAAGCGCATTCTTGTACTTTTACAAATTTCCTGATAATGCTCCTCTATAAATGCTACAAGTTTAACAACAGCAAGGGATTGTGGTTATATATAATCTGAATATACAGAAATTATATTTCAAAATATTATTATATTTGAAAATTCGCATTATCGATCTGCCCTTATAGAAAAATTTAAACCAAGAGAAACGTTTTGACTAATCTACTTAGATGGCCTTAAACAGTTTGTACTATTTTATTGAATATTTAATGGAAAGTGAGTTAGTTGTATTACTTAGTGCCATTTCTATTTCCACCGTTAAAGTTTCTAAGTCTTTTCTAGATTGTTTTTTAGATATATTATGTTTAAATCCTTTATTCAGGAGGTTTATTTTTTGAATTGAGAATGTAGTGTCGGTTAGATATTCAAGACTTTATAAACGGTTAGTCGCTTGACGTAACGTTGATGTCTTTTTCGCAAACTTTTTTATCTTGGCAATATATTCTTTTATTTGCATTGTTTCTTCTTATTGTCACTTAATATTAGTAATCACTATTTAATAATATGCTAAAATCGATGGAGCTATCTCATACAAAGATACAATATTTTGCAATTAGCTGACGTCTAACCTGCCTACTTTCGATATCCAGGATGTTGTTCTTTTGTTGGAATTTTTAAAAGTCCGATGTGCTTAATTGTTAATATTCCAACTCTTTGTTTATAGTTAATAATATCGTTTTATTTATTATACTTGGGAAAGCTTTTACTGTAATATATTTTAATTTTTACATAGAACTATTAAATTAGAACTGAAATAGTAAATAAACTGTAAATATCTGAAAAATATGTCTGTTTTAAGAATATTTACCAGGACAACGTTAATAAAAATATTCCGCTGCATTGTTTGTCATGTATCGTATGTGCATTTTTTATGTGTGAAAGTGAAAGAATATGAATTTGTAAGTATGTAAGTAATAACTATTGAAGTGCAATATAAAATAAAAGCATTTTACTTTTCTCACGTCCGTTCCTTTCTGGTACAATACAGACAACGAAAAAAATTCTCTTACTTACACTTTCTTCTTCTTCAATGTACGTGATTCGAATTTTGTTTGTTGAAGTTTCAACTGAATCCCAATTGAGTACGTTTTAGCAAAAAAAAAACTTTCTTATTTTAGATATTGCTGTGTACGTTTGAGCATAAAACCCTGAATTAATTTTGTAAATGAATGCACAAAATTATCTTTCTAATACAAAATTAACATTTCTAGTGGATATTGCGATCGTTAAGTTTCCCCATATTTGCGGAAAACATAAAAAGGCAATTTGAACAGTAAATAATATCAGATATTAATGTTTATGTAATTATTTATACCCTTAAAAATCCTTAAAAGTTTAGAGTTTACAAAATTCCAAATAAAACCACAAATACTGATAAAGTCTACGAAAAGGAAAGTAAAACATGCTAACTCGAAATAATTTATTAGAGCTTTTATTCCACGTGAGATGTGCGGTATTAATGTTGTTCTAATCCGACCTCACATGGATATCGATGGCTTCGGCCTCTAGAAAGCAATGTTAAATTAAGTCATATAAATTGCGATTGTCAAGCTTAACATGTTTATTGTTATATTTTGCACCTTGTACCCGTGTTTCAGAAACAATTACTATTTTCTTAATATATTGACAAGCCCCATCACTAACTTACTTTTTATCTGAAAAGACCACATACGAGACATGTTTTTTAAGTAAGTACCGTTTTGAAATTAATAAAAAACGTGCGAAGATATCTTAATAATTACCTTAATCTACTTCAATTTTGAGGCACTTGTCATAACGTTTGACCAGTTTTTGAATACCCTTCTCTGCCGCCTGAATTGTTAACTACAGCATCACAACTGTATTGACTTCGTCATCCATCGTCTTGTTGATGTTTCTTTAAGTACAGGAACAAATGGCAGTCACTGGGCGCCAGATCAAGGCTGTACGGAGGATGATCTAGAGTTTCCCACTGAAAAGATGTGATGAGATCTGTGGTCCGATTAGCCACATGTGGACGAGCATTGTCATGCACATTTGTGTGGCCATCTTTAAATGCTCTCACCCACTTCCTTACCATTCCATCACTCATAATGTTTTGTCCATAAACTGCACAGATCTCACGATGAATATCAGTTAATCAGTCTTAGTCCTTTAGCACTAACGAATCGTTTAACAGACCGGACTCCGAAATTCACAGTCGGCGGGACTCACAATTATCGGAGGCATCGAAAACACACAGTAAACAACGAATCAGACTGCAATAGCGTCATTGCGTAGGTGAGAGATGTAGGTACTCAGTGTGGTACTTACTTATAAAACATGCCTCGTATGTAAAACATCTAGAAATCTAAAAGCGTTGCGACATCCACCTAATGTGTCATCTTCAGTTAGAGACTGACTGTTTCGTTTACATATGTGGAATTTTAGAATCTTAGTTCTATCTGATTTTCTTGTATTTTAACGATAATTAACAAAATTTGACTTCTGTTACCTTTACATGTATTAACTTTATGATAATTATGTAATTATCTATATTATATATTTTAATTAAATTGTAACCATAGTCAACTTATGTATATTAACAGTAACAATTATGTGAGGGTACTTTTGTAAATTTATTTGTAATATTAAAATATATATTTATTTATAAGAAAAAGAAAAACACAAACAAATGTTTCTGAATGAAATGAATAATACTGAGTAACCATTTGTAGTACCCTTGAAAATGACCGTTTAGGTTCGAAACAATTGTCGAGTATAATAAAGTTTAACTTCAGAAACATTTGTTTGTGTTTTTCTTTTTCTTATTAAAATGTTTCTCCAAGAATGCACCCACGATAGTTTAAGTATATTTATTTATTTCTCGAAGTGGTACTTGTCCTCCGAACTTTTTCATCGGTAAATATTTTAACTTTTATTGTTATTCCTATTTTTTGATATGACTGATTCACTGGCGTCTAATTCGCTAATTTCGCAGTATTAATTAATGGTGAAATATTTATTTGAAGTAATTTTGTTACAGGGTTTCTTATTTATTTTATACACTCCAGAGACTGATGCCGTATGTTCGCCCCTTTATGGAGGTGAACCGTGTTTATTCGTACCTGCTCCTCCGGGGAAAACACCATCGTGTGCTAGACCAGGGTTAACATATTGCGAACATTCACCCCATTATCCAAAGTAATAATCATAGATAATACGTAATTATTTTTCTTTTGGGAATTGTAAAAACCTTACCAATATATTTATCTATTTATTTTATTTTAGAGAATTAATAAAACATCTAATAACCCTTTGGAGATATGACAAAAGGACACTTTTCATAGATGAAAACTCGGAGGAGTTCAACTCCTACACACATCATTACCCCACTGAAAATTACAGCCTTAAACCTCTTCCTATTTACGGTCCTCCAAATTTTTTATCACCCGAAAATCACCTTCCAGAACCAATATACATACCAAAACCTCCATTCACCCACAACTACAATCCTCTTAGTAATCAGTATATTCCACCAAGCAGAAATTTTTCGGATTTTCTCGGGTATCCAGGAAGAAGGCCGTACTCGAATCAAGAAGAAGTTTCGTCTAATCAGCTATACAGCTATAAACCCTTGTACAAGCCACAGGAGGAATACAACAGACCTGGTTACTATAACTCGTTTAATAACTATCAACAACAACAGCAAAGCTTTCCTCAGCCTCAAAATAATTACAATTACTACAATTCTAAAGATTGGTGGCAAAGGTCAGTTCGATAAATCACATGAGATTAGATTAGGGTTGGGTTACGTTATTTTCTTTTCAATTTTTTTATTTTTCACCTAGTTTCTCTTTTTACAAACACTTTTTATTGTTAACGTAAAAAATTAAAACACTTGGCAAGTTTCACAATGTTAATTTATTTCTCTGACGATCGCTTCGGTGTTAAAACCATTTTCAAAGAGTATACAAAAGTGTACTAAATATTATTATATAAATTTGTTCCTTAAATACTATTGTATCCTATCTTTGTCTACATAAATATTTACGTTTAATAAGGGTGATATATCGAAATCTAGTTGTTCATTAACAATGGGAAATCCTAATGACTTTGATTTGTTTATCTCATAAATTTCCAACATATTCAAACGTTTACCTTTATTACATTGATGTAACAATTCTATATTTCTATATCTAAAGAATGCTTAAAATATAGACAATGTTGGGCTATGCCCGTACATTTATTACATTTTTCAATCGATTTTTTATGTTCTTCTGCGCTTGCTTTTAAAAATCATCCAATCTGACCTATATAAAACGAATTACAATCTTTACAACTTAATTTATAAACTCCTGACTTATTCAACAAATTTGTTTTTTCTTTATTGTTTACCAAAAACACGTGCAGAAGAACATAAAAAATCAATTGAAAAATGTAATAAATGTACGGACATGTTGGAAATTTATGAGATAATCAAAGCAAAATCATTAGGACTTCCCATTGTTAATGAACAACTAGATTTCGATATATCACCCTTATTAAACGTAAACATTCATGTAGTCAAAGATAGGATACAATAGTATTTAAGGAAAATTTTATATTATAATATTTAGTAGACTTAGGTATACTCTTTGAAAATGGTTTTAACACCGAAACGATCGTCAGAGAAATAAATTAACATTGTGAAACTTGGCAAGTGTTTTAATTCGTTTACATTATTTTTTTTTTAAAAATGTTTCACCAAGTGCCAAGCGGGTCTACAATTTCAAATACTTTTTAGTGTTGTAAAAAGTCACCCCCAACCCGCCATCCCTCTTCCTTCCCCCCGGCCGATAGTCCTATTATCTGCAGAATCTTTTTGAGCAAGGCACACAAAGCTTTTATTTCATCTTTTGATAACAAAAATACATTTTAGTTCAATTTTCAAAAGGTTCTATTTTATGGACTGTTTATTTATTTATTTTTAGTCTTTATTGATATGGTGTTGTCATTATAACCACACGGGTATAAAAATCTCAGCCTTTTTCATTAATAACAATTCAAAATTGACTGAAATTTATGGCGAACAGCAACAACAGTAATTAAACAAAAGTTTAAAAATGGCAAGTACGTTAGCAATAAGTTGACGTGCCATATATTTTTTAGTAGTCTGTATTGAATGTTATTACACCGTAAATTGATTAATTTAACTGCCTCAATGTATATTGGAATAGTATTGTTACATTATAATAAATCATTCGCCTCTGTTTACGTTCGTAGCTTTAAAAGTTTCCGTTTTTAGTTTGACTCATCCTATCGGTAAGTTTCACTTTGTCAAAATATGCATAAATATACAATTAAACTGAATCGTTCCTTATATTTGAACTTTAATAGTCAAACTGTACATGATTCACATATTAAAAAGTTAAAAACTTTCACTGCAATATCAGTAAACCAGCCAAACTATTCCACTGCATTTTTTGACGTCAATTCTATTGATGTCTAATTTACAAACACTTACATACATTATTTATGTAACTAAAAACAAAAATTATTAATAATAACTGAATTTTATTTGATAACAAACTACTTTTGCATTATTTTGACGTCAGGTGTGAATTCACGTGTGCCCATACGGAAATGCATTCGATACAATTTCAAACCATTAAGTATAATAAATAAAATAAATAAACGGTCACGATTGACACATTAATTGAATAATTCTGACCTTGAATGATGTCTCTCTAATTTGCATATAAATTAACATCTCCGAATAAATCTCTGCATATATATATATACATATATATATATATGTGTGTGTGTACATGATAACAATAAGTTCAATGTAACTAACGTGTTTCAGATTCAAGTGCTTTTGATATGTTTAATGTCATATTTAAAATGTAGTGATCTTGGAGTGCAATCCAAATAATAATTTGTAAGAGCGATCACATTGCTTTAATGTAAAACGTGAGATATAATAAATGAAACAGGTTTAAAAAGCGAAACGTTGAAAAATTTAATAAAATAATTGAATGTTTTTTTACTTTACATGCGTGTGAATTTAATTATCAGGCCAATCCGAGACGTCAAAGGTCATTTGAAAACACGAAGTAAAAGATCTATTAAAGTTCGAAGACATCGAAGAGAACTAGTGACCTTATCGACTACATCTAATGTCACTCTTTCTTCTATTCATAATCGAAGGAAAAGACAAAGCAATCCAACAGGTCAAACATTATGTCAAGCGAGAACCCAATTTGTAATGCCCGAGGCTGCTATGAACTCCCAGGGTAACTGGATGTATGTTGTCAATGTACAGGAAGGAAATAGCAAGTTCACTCAGTTAGTAAGGAGTGAAACTTGTATGTAAGTATCTATATGTTTATTTATATAATATATAATGTTACTTGTACTGTATCTAAAGTTAACATTTACTTTGTCTTGTTTGCTTGGAGAATTTATAATTTATTTTATTGAATACATACATGATTTCTGATTTTAATCGTATTTATAAGCGAGACAAAAATAGTGGTTTATGTGCTTCCAATTTTAATGTTATAATAATTCTGTCGAAACTGTCAGACTTGGCTCGCGATTTCGACCGCTTTGGTTATCATCAACGCTATTAAATACCGTTCGGTGAATAAGTACAGGCAGCGTGAAAACGCCATCTGTAAAAATTTGCTTCTTAATGTGGGATAAAATACGGATATCGACTTGTTAAACTGAACCCACGGCGTAGCTATCTACGTGATAGGCTCGTTACCAAATAAAACAAAAACTTCTTAATCGTTTATTTAACATCCTAAAGAATAGTCTGCTGGAGCCAAATAAGGGCTTCCTTGTTACTATTTTTTTTAAATATAATTTTACCTTTCTTTTAGTTCCCAACAGTGCAGCGGTCTTTGTGGTTTACCCACTGGTTATACATCGAGATGTGAACAAAAATACATACAAAAAAGGCTAGTTGCTTTAGAGGGCACCGGAAATAATCTTTATTCGGATCTATTTTGGCTCCCCAGTTGTTGTGTATGTACACTTTCGCAAAGTTAATGACTAATTTGACCAAAGTAAAAATTAACTGTATAAAGTAAAAAAGTGTATGTTTGACATAAATCCAGAGCACCCCAAAAAAAGTGTTCATTTATTCTTGTAAAAGTTATTTTCCTTTCTTTTAAATATTACGTAAGCATTCTCTGTAAAAATAAATAACAGTTATAACCATCCCTTATCTCAAAGGCTTAAGCCACATTTTTATTGAATTATAGAATTGATTTGACAATATGAATAAATTATAATTATTTAAATATAGCTCCAAACTTAGCCAATCTTTAATAAAGCTCTTACATAATACAATATGTGGACTTCCCTTTTTATTTGGCACTAAAGACAAAACGTCAAACTCTCCTATTATATGTTAACGTAATATTTGAAGGCGTCAGTTTAACTCGATTTTTGATTAATCTTTTACAGATCATTCTTTACTGGTTTGTAAAAACAAAAAAAAAACAAGTACTTTATTTAATATCAAAGTACCTTACCTATTTAAATAATTTATTGCATTCTAGAATACATTTAAGTATTTATAATTAAAACTATTATTTTTTGTACACTCCAATAAAGTTGTAGAAAATCACATGGTAAATTATACAGCAACTTTTTACATAATAAGACAATATTATAAAAGATAAGATAATGTAAATAAAATCAGGTAAACACAGCCGTTTGTAAATCGTTGATTTTTATTTTAGTTTGTGATTTCTTAGTTACTTAGTATTTGTAGTAAATTAATTTTAAACACATTCATTAATAAAAAATTATAAACCAAGTGCTTATTTTATTACATAATAAATATGGATGTTACTAACGATACGATTGCTAAAATTTTGTTTTAGTTTTAGACTAACCTTCTTAATTATTTGTATAAATAATTATTAAATCAACGCACATTTGTATTAATAATAATAATGGATATTTAAATTAATATAAAAGTAGTTCTATTTCTTTAAGGAAATCGATAATTACAATCGATTTTTATATATTAAGGTCACTTACCTATACTTTTTCAGGTAAATTACGTATTGCGTTGATGGAGTAAAAATGTAACAACATCAACTCAACATTTTTGTTCACATTTGTAATTGTCGGGAGTGTAGCTTTTATTTTCTATTCCAGTGGCTCTCCTTTGTTGCGTTTTGTAATCCCAGGACCATTTCTGTAAATTTCCCGAAGCTAGAAGTCCATAAGTTATGCATCCAAATAGGTAAACCCCACCAGAAATGTAAAATACATTTCTCCATTCAGCAACAGTCTAAAATAAAAATAAATAAATTTATAATCCCGTAACATAAGTCAACAAAATTTTGATTTTATTCTTTTATTAAAAACTTACGTTATGTTTTACTATAAATCCCGTTAGTGTGGGACTTATTATGCCGGGTAATGTTGAAAATGTGTTGCTTATTCCAACAATAACACTGGCATGTGATGGTCCTATGTCCAAATAATTGACCCTGTAACATATTAATAAATTGTCATATTTTTATAATAAAAATAAACTTTAACTTCATGCATAACACATGAATCAATAGAAAGAAAGGAATTACGAAAGGGGAGGTAGCATTACCCAAAGCCTGACCAGGCGAATCCGCCAAATCCAACAGCCAATGTTAAAAAGATGGTTGAACCTACAGGTGATAATAGAAATCCAGCAGCCAACATAAAAATGGTCTGCCCCAAGAAAGCCGAGCAATTAAATATTTTTCTAACTTGTGTAATTGTAAGATATTTCTTTTCTAAACATGTATCAGCCAAAACTCCAGACATAGCTGTACATATTGACATACAGAGATAGGGTAAAGATGATAAAAATCCTCCAGAAGACAGATCAAAGTTTAGGACCACTAAAAAGCAATGTTTATAGTTAATCATCTTGGGTTAAATTAATTTGTAAAAATTATTTCACTTTTCATAAATGTTGGCAACTGGGTGAGGAGTGTATAGAAACCCCAGTTCTCTGCGAAGTGGGCTATAATAATGGCCCATACTGCCCAGGAAGTTAAAATCTTTCCCCATGGATGCTTTACATCCCGAAGTGTATCATTTTCTTTATTCAGCGAACACAAAATGTAGTCCAGTTCTCTTTTACTAATATGGGGATCCAAACTAGGCGATTCAGCGACTATAAACCACCAACATAAAAACCATACAATGGCAACAGCCCCTAAAAAATTAAACAATTGGTTAAGACAATTATCAATAAATACCTTGTTGTGCTCTTACCAAATATATAAAATACACTTTCCCACCCAAAACGGTCGGTTAAGACCCCACCAAGGGTCATTCCAATTACTGTGCCCATATAGGCACCTGATATAGAGAAGTTGGCTAAACGACTTCTTTCGAGTGGAGGTGCCCATCTGGCCCACACAGCTAACATGGAAGGGTATGTTACCCCCTTAAAATTATATCAATATTTCAGGAATATTCAGATTTTGAATAGAAATAATTTTATAACAGTGACATGAATTTTACTTTTCATAATGATGTATAATTAGTGTAGGTAGAATTATATCGCCTTTCTAATTATTCCGTCTTTAGATAATTAGTCTTTATTTTGAGAGTCACAAATCGTATTTTAAAGAAATCTATTTTTTTTTTTTAATTTCATTCATACAAATCTTGGACTTACTTCGAAAACTCCCTCAACTATGCGTACAATCAGTAAGGCTGTGAAGCCTTGTTTTGCACAAATTGGGGATATTAAAGTAAGTACTGCAGTAGAAAGAATGCCCAGACCATAAAACTTTCTTCCTCCAAACCTTTCTGCAAGAAAGCCTCCTAAAATTTGTGTAGTGATATATCCATAGAAAAATGAACTCAAAAGTAAACCAGTTTGTTTGGTATTCCATGAAAATTCTTGTACCTGTAGAAGTTTTATTAATTATAAATTATAAAGTGATACCCAAGAAGAATTTTTAAAAAAGAATAAACGAGGGGCGCATTCAATCATCGGCGAATGGGTGTTATTCTTAAATTACAACAGTATATAAACAATAATTTTGCGGACAATATTAGATATGAAAGTGTTTTTATGTAAAAAGAAGAAAGAAAATGAGTCAATAAATATTTGAAGTATCATAGGTATATGAAAATGTTTACGTACTTGAATAGTGTTTATGTCAATATATAAAAAAATTTATAACATAGTTTAGCAAAATTTTAAGAAATGTTAGTAAAACATAATTGTAAAGATAACAGTAAATCATTTAATTAGATTTAGTGAGGAATGTAAATGCTATGCACAGTTTCTTATCGACACAGGTAAACAAATGCATACAATAAATGAGCACGTTTGAACGTGAAAAATACTAACATGAGATATTGTTCCATTTTCCAAAATCACCGTTTTATTTTCAGTCATTGCAACAATAGCAATACTTAAGGTCACTCTCATAGTATAAATGTTTAAAAATCCTAGAAAACCAAGTAGGGAAATGATGTACCTTCTCCGTTTCCATATTTTCCAAATTGGGATGTTTTCTTCTGTTTCTTCCATTTCTTTACACCTATGAAACACACAAGTTCTCAATAATAATAAACTAGTAGGTATATGGTATATAGTAAAGTTTTATGGAATAGTTACTAACTTTGTTGAACAGATCATTGTTAATCCGAAGAAAAAGGATAAAAACTAACTAACTGTTCTATTAAAAGAACAGCGTTCCGAACACTGGTAGCACCTACCTACGAGTCTGTCGCTTGAGAAACGTTTTAACAACCTTATTGTCGAGTTAAAAAGATAAAAGTCGAATTTAAACTATTCAAGTGGATAATAAATACTGATAATAACACTCATATTCATTATGTTAACGAAAAAATAGTATCTAGTATTCATTTAAGTCGACCTCTTAAGGCCTTGGTACGACGCGCAAAAAAAGGTTCTGCAATTAAGTACTTTGTGTAAACGTTTGTATAATAAGTAACTTTTTCTTTGCGTTATGTAGTAAATGTAATACATCGTACACATCAATTTGAGAATACTACATAAAGAATTTAATCGAAAAGATTACATTAATATTTTGCGTATAGGGTGAATGGGAATGATTGGATTTGAAATTGTGTTTTGAGAGTCATCTTATTCTTTTTTAGGACATCAGATAAGATTTGCGTTTGTAATTTATTAGTTGTTGTAACTATTTTCGTAAAAGTGTCTTACAATTATGTTATTAAAAACCGCTGTTATTACACTCATTGTATGAAAATTCTGAGGTACTTAGTTAGTAAATCTTAACCATTTTGTTTAACAATACAATAATTTTGGATATCACATAAAGAATTAAAACTCAAATAAGTGGTGTGCTGTTATTAGTAATTTTTTTATTAAGTAAATTGTTAAAACCTTGAAAACTTCCTTACGTTCTCTTTGGACGTAGTGTCAGTTTAATTTAAAGATTGCAATTTTTGATTTTATTAAAATGTGTTGAAAAAATAGTCCAGACAACGATATTTTAACTACTTCTGCCTACGACCATTAATAAAATCAGTTTTATTTTACTTATTAAATGTAAGTTCGCCTATTTATATAAACTAAGGATTACATCGTAGATTAGAAGATAAACGTTAAAAATTAAAAAGCTTTGATAACTATTGAAATATGGGTAAATAGACGTGAAGGTAGTGACCATCAAATAAGTAACTAATAATGATTGAATAATTAGAAGGGAAATGCGCAAATAAATTGTACACAACATATTATATAATGTACAGAAATAAAAGGATATTTTTAACATCTTATAAAATCTATATTTTCTGTGTCCACCTGCTGTGTTTTATTTACTTAGGTAGTACACATTTGTTACAAAATGCAGTGTAAATTGTCTATAATAAAAAAACTACCTATAACGTAGATAAATATAAATATAAATATAAATATGGAATCAACAGAAACAACTACTCCGAGGGCTAATACCTCTACCGGCATTGAATTACACTGGAATAGTTGTTTCTGTTGATTCAACATTTATATTTATAATATAGCCTGTAAAGGCCTTTCTGCCAGCGCCGTGATATGGCTTCCGGTTCGTTGTGCCTACTTGGTAGGACTCGTTCCAAATATGATATCTTTGATCTTAATATTTAGACAAATAAGGATTTTAATTCCTTCTTTTATGAATATATAAACTAGATGTTACTTAAGAAGGTTAGAGAATTACACTATTAAAAAATGATAGTTTTGCAAAGTACTTCGGACTTTTTGCCGTTGGGGTTTACCTTATTTTTGCGAAAAACAAAGCAAAAAAGTTAGTTTTAAAGGTGTGATACTTACATTACATATACAATAGTGCAGTATGCTCTGTTATTTATAAGTTGCTTTAGTGTTAACAACTTCCGACAATCTTTGTGAGTGTTAATACAATATTAATACTTATTGTCGTGCACTTATTGTGAAACATGATAAAATCAAAGTTAACAAAAGCACAATGAGATGTTTCACCAGTTTATTGATTCGACTCAACAATTACTTAAAATTTTACCTGTACTCATGATAATGGTCTATGACCGAAATAGTCGTTGAATTGAATCAATAAACTGGTAAAACATCTCATTGTGTTTTGTCAACATTGATTAACACAATAATTTAGATGCACCTAACATTATATATATATTTTTGTTTGCTGTTTATGTATATGTAGTTAGTTTATACTTCAGGGTTAAATGGATTTGAAGCCCTTAAGGGCCCTTTGATGGTCTTATTTTGCCCTAAATTGTACTGTTTTACATCACAAAAATATTTTTTGAAACTGTAGTGTGTTTATTACCATCGAGATGCAGTTTCAACAAGTATCGCCGATAACTATTGATTTTTTTATCTATAAATATCTTTGCATCTATTACTGCAGCAATAATTTAATTGCATTCTTAACTATTGTTGTTTTTGTTACATTTTTTTCGCCCGAATACCTACATACGTTATTTTCAAGGAGACATTTTGCAATAATATCTACAAATATGTTGTGGTAGATCAAGTAGGTACTCTAATATTATGTACTTTTTAGAGTACCTATGTAATGTTCGTACAAGTGTCTTCTGATAAGAATTAATATCACGTTAACTTCACTGACCACGTGTATTTCTTTATTATTTAATCTCTGGCAAACTGGGTCATACATAAAATAATTCGCTCTCGAATTGACAGTGAACCCGTTTGGACGTTTTGACGTATAAAAATAAAAATTAAATGATAAATAAAGTTTAAAATGTAAACAAACAACACCTAAATAACCATGTTTAGGTGCAACTGTTATATCGGCCTGATTTCAAATCTTTTGAATAAACAATATAAATATCTATTATCATATCTACACTTTTACTCTTTTTAGCAGTAACATTTTTGAATTCTGTCATTTTTGGTAAGTGTAGACATTTTTAACTCTCTTATAGGTCTTGTGCTTTACGAAATTCTCCATAAAATCTTTATTTCTATTTATATTCAATACATAGAATGTAGAATGCACAATTTATATTGGATTTCACATGTAATTTTGGGACAGTTTTTACGATGACCAGAAATAGTACAAAAAGAAACCGTTCAAGAGTACATTTGGTCTAGAAATCCTTCATTTACAACCACATTAATATTTTACTTTTTTTAAAGCGACTTATAGATGGTTGCGGTTGCAAACCTCAAAATGTAAAAATTAAACCTTAATGATGAATTTAGTTTCTTATGCGTCTGTACCTTCACAGACTAATCATGATACACTTCCCATTGAACTAAAATCTTCAAGTATGGTACAAAGGAAAGTCTTATAAAGGAAAAGTCATAAATTCATTAATTTATAGTTATATCTTAAACTATTACGTGACACACCAATTTCTATCAACTGTTTTGTTATTTTAATGTAATCCGCTGTAGTATTTTTGAACATTTGTACATTTTTATCATCATCATCATCATCATCAATCAACGTAGAGTAGTCAGTCCGAAGACTAGTTGAACATGCACCTCTGATCCATTTCTTCCTATCATAAGCCAATCTTCGCATTTTCCTAAAACTGGAACATCCTACATCCCTAACTGTTTGTAAACAGTAATAAAACTTAAACTTTGGGTGTTTCATTCCCACCAGTTACTCGTGCTAGTAGACGGGCAGTCCCTCCGACCTACACTTGTAGTGCAAAGCCGGAGGGTAGGGCGTAAGGCCCTCTTCAGCATTCTTTCAGGAATCGTGGGAATGGGTGGGTAGTGTGGTTAGGGAGAGAAAGATGAGACGGACGAAATGAAGACAGTACAGAAGTGAAAGATTATTTGTGGAATATTACTGCCCCAGCATCTGCCTAAATGATCCAAAGAAACCACAGAAAACTTGGACCAGAGCATCCGAACCAGTGTTCGAACCGGTGACTAATATTGCGAAAATCGGGTTTTACATTTAAATAAGGTTTTAAAATTAGAACTGTGTGTTTATGGTGTTGTGAGATACTATACCAGTGAAAATCGCTGATCTTAATAGTTACTAACAATTTTACTCCTCTTTAGCCTCCTTTCAGGAATCATGGGTATGGGTGGGTGGTGTGGTTAGGGAGAGAAAGATGAGACGGACGAAATGAAGACAGTAGAGAAGTGAAAGATTATCTGTGGAATATAACTGTCGCAGCATTTACCTAAATGATCCAAGGTAACCATAAAAATTTGGACCAGAACAGCCGGACCTGGATTCGAACCGGTGACCTCCCGAATACTAAACAATGATATACAGCACTAGTTCACCCTGCTTGTAGTAAACAGTAATCTATTCTAAATCTTCGTCTATCTATTTCTACATCTATTTCTGCTTCTAATCTCTTCTTTTTCTTATTGACTTCCATCATGTCTTTTGTTCTGCTACTCTCGTCATCCACGATATTTTAATCATCCTGCCGTATAACACAACTTTTTAAGTTTCGCACCCTTACATAGCCGTGTTCCAAACAGTTTAATAATCTTGTTTCAAATTTCTGAATTCAAACGGTTATCGCGAACACAGGAATGATTTCTTTTTGTTAAAAGCAACTTTGTTTTAAATATCACAAATATTTTGTAATAAACAATAATTCTAGTTTCTCTATATAAATCATTTCAGACCGTATTGAAACATGTCGGGTACATTTATTATAGCGTTTACTAAACTTTTTTATGAGCTGTGCATTGTTTAATGCATGAAAACAAATAGTAATTAACGTTATCGAAACGACTGGTATAAAACTGATTATTACAGCAATTTAAACAAACGATAGCAGTCGTATTATGTAGTTAGTATTGTTTTATTTATTTCTATTTTCAAGTATTTCTTAATTCCAGTTGTATTTCTTATATAATGAGTAGGGCTGATAATTAGAATTGCAAATTATGTAACAAGCGCTCTACATCTAAATGATGGGTCAAAAGTTTTGCCAAGTTAATTCGTAATTATTATAAATATAAATATAAATCTAAATATGGAATCAACAGAAACAACAACTCCTACCGGCATTGAATTACACTGCTGATTCCGAAGGATTCTTAGACGAAGATATAACATATTCAAAAAAGAAGGAATTAAAATCCTTAGAATCCAAAGATCTCATATTTGGAACGCGTCCTACCAAGTAGGCACAACGAACCGAAAGCCATATCCCACGACTGTTTTCGACCTATCGGGTCTCATCAGATGGACGCTGGCAGGATTTCAATTCCTTCTTTTTTTAATATGTTATATCTTCGTCTAAGAATCCATCGGAATCAACAGTGTAATTCAATGCCGGTAGGGGTATTAGCCCTCGGAGTAATTGTTTCTGTTGATTACATATTTATATTTAAATTTATATTTATAATATAACCTGTAAAGGCCTTTCTGCCAGCGCCTACCTGATGTGACCCGATAGGTCGAAACCGGTCGTAGGATATGGCTTTCGGTTCGTTGTGCCTACTTGGTAGGACGCGTTCCAAATGTAAGATCTTTGACCTTAATATTTAGACGAATAAGGATTTTAATTCCTTCTTTTTTGAAAATGTCGTAATTATTAATTAATATACTATGGCCACTTGAGACTATTTTGCTACTTAGATAATATGATATACAAAATACGTTTAGACAAGAAATGAGAGCATCTAAGTAGGTATGTAGGTGCTCTTGAAACAAAATAAGACCATTGATAGATTAAATCTACTCTAATTGTTCGGTAAATATAACAGATTTTTTCGCAATGGTACAATTTAATTATCTAATTGCTACAGATACCAAAATCATTCATCATTGATAGGTACTATAATTAATCAATTTAAATAAATAAAATATGCGAGCCAGTACGATTTAGAGTTAAGTCAAATTTTAAGTTTTTACATTAAACTTTTTCTGATAAAATCGGAAAAACAAGTGTACGCATAGGCATTGTTACTTTTGAGTTACAAAATCTTTAAACAATTGTCTCAAACGCAGATATCTTATAAGTCTTGTCACATCTTGCAATAATATATATAGTACTACCCCAAATGTTAACATATAAAACCAACAAAAAATATAATACTTACCTGTTTGTTTTTTTATTTATATATAACAGGATATTCACGTTGAAAGACAACCAAAAACAAAAGTACGCATATCGGAAAAAAGAACGTAGATTCAGCAGTAGATATAATGTTGAAGATTAAGTTTATAAAAGTGTAAACAAACTTTGTAAGAAAGAATAATAAACAATACGCGATATCGAAATCTGCTATGTTGTTAACTGTTTTGTGGTAGACACATAACTGTGCCGGTGATATATAAATTAGAAACTATAATAAAAATTAAAAATTATCGAAAATAAAAAATATTCCGTTACTAATAACCTTCATTTTTTTTATCACCTTTGTGTAAAATTGGTAACGAAATTGGGTTCTACTATTTAAAAATATGGACATGGACTGTACCTATAAAACAGAACGTAACAAGATTGATTATTTCCATCCGATTAATATCGCATGTACACCCAAACGGTTTTATTAATGAACTACTAATTTTAAAAAGTCTTTTACAATCGATGTCGATACATCGGTGTATTCAATCTTTCAATTTTGTTAAGATCAACAAAAAAAATATTCTAATTGCTTAGTAAAATTGTTAATCCTTTATAACTGGCATGTGTTCTGCCATGGAATCTTTTACTACCAAACATTGCTAAAATAACTGATTATTTTAGAGTTCACATTATGCATCTTTTAATTTCTTTTAAGCATTTACATGGAGAATCTCAGGACCTATTAGGTGATAATTAATAATATTTATGCTTGCATATAATTTGAATTTTTAAAATAAATAGAGTTGGAGGGTTTATTGTCAAGAAAATATTTGAACGCAATAGGATTGTTTCTGCAACAAGTAACCTACGCATAAAAAAATTTGAAATCAATTATAGCTTTCTTTCGAATATATATTTTTATTAGAATATTTTTCGTCAATCGTTAAATTTATAATTATAATGTAGTGATAGTTGTATTGGTTTGTGATTTAGGTTGCATTATTTTTTAGGTTGAAGATATTGATCCACTATTACAAGAACAGAATAATTCACATATGATTTTGTGATGTCATTGTCAACCTAATGTGAAAATATAATTGATGTTTACTCAATAGAAAATTTATTTGTTATCAACAGTTGTCACTATATTCCTGTATATACTGCAATAAAGATAAATATTTAGTTATTATTTTGTTGCGAATTCGTGGAAATATGAAAAAATATCATGAAATAAACAAGAAGTTATAAAAAGGTAATATTTGCTAATTGCACAGGTATATTGTTAGGACACCTTTCTTATCACCTATACACATTCAGTTAAATAGGCATTAAAATAGATTAAAAGACAATTCATTGTGTGTTAATAATTTATTATGCTAAATAAAAATACTGATGTTTACTCATCATTAGTAAACTACAATATTAACAAGTAGTTGTAACAGGATGTATCACAAAATATTCTTTATCTATATTATTCCAGAAATATGTTACATAATGTAATAAATTGTAAAATAACCACAAAGTTTCAAGAAAAATATTTTTATTGTTTCGCACAGTCAGTGGGTTCATCAGGGGATGAATTAATTTAAATTAATTAATTTGGTTAATTCATCACCTGATGAAGCCACTGACTGTGTGAAACAATAAAAATATTTTTCTTGAAACTTTGTGGTTATTTTACAATTTATTACATTATGGATAACATTCAACAAGTGTTAGCTTCTACTAGATAAATATATGACATCTTAGCTATACCGCTGATGTTAATAATTTTCGCAAAAAATCAGTTACTGCGATTTACAGTCGTCGAAAGTTTTAACAAAATACAAAATATTATTTAATTTCCTACATATCTGCAGAAGGACGAATAATTAATCATATAATTAAGTATTTTTAATATTAGAAAGAGAAACTGATAAATTTTAAGAAGTAGATTATAAATTTGCGTTAAATATAGATAAATAATTAACTTTAAAAAAACAATTTAACAGCAATGGGCATGATTATTTTTCAGTATTTTTGTTTTTATTTCTTGGCTTCCAAATTGTAATAGATATTTTAATACTGCACCGAAGTTCAAGTCGATTTGTATTATTAATAATTTGGAAATTGAATGATATACCTAGATAATGTAATCATTCTGAAAAACATTAAACCGATTTGTCATTTTCTTCTGCCACGTATGCTTTATTTTCAACGCCTTTTTCCCGTTTCATTTTTGCGTCCCATGACCATTTCTGCAATTCGCCGGAAGCGCAAGCACCGTAAAATGCACAACCGATCAAATATATCCCCGCAGAGATATAGAATATATTTCTCCATTGAGCTTCCGTCTACAATTAAATGCAATAAGATCGATACCCACATTTTTTAATGAAATTCTAATAAAATACTTACGTTGTCTGGTACAAGAATTCCCGTTAATGTTGGACTAACCATACCAGGAAGAGTGGCAAAAGTGTTACTGATACCCATAATAACGCTAGCATGCGATGGACCAATATCAAGGTAATTGACACTGTAATAAAAAATAATATAAATGCATCTATCTACGTTTCTCTGTTACACATTTTAAAGAGGTAGAAAATATAAGAAAAGAGGATTAATAGACATTGTTTCATGTGGCTCGTTTGATGTCGAACACCTCCCACTAAAGCAACTGTCAGAAAGAAAGAGAACCGTTCGATATATTGTTCCTATCGGTCTCAATTTGTTCGGACAATGCAACGTGTGCAATCTATTTATGATAATGTCTATGTACAAAAATATTGTTGACTGACTAATTAATGAAAAGATTATTATACCCAAAACCAGATAAGGCGAATCCTCCTAGTCCTACAGCGAAAGTGAGGCAGAGGGTGGAACCTACCCGTTCCATAAGAAAACCCGCTGTTAACATAAAAATTGTTTGGGAAAGAAAGGCACCACAATTGAAACTCTTTCTAACTTGCGTGGTTGTTAGCCATTTTTTATTTAGCAATAGGTCGGCCAGAAATCCAGACAAAACGGTACAAACGGACATGGCTACATAGGGTAAAGCAGATAACAATCCACTTGATGATATATCAAAATTCAGCATCTCTGAAAACAAAAATAAGAATAGGTTTGAGTGACTTATACTTTCATAAACGATGTTATCTGTAAATAACATTTAATTGTAGAGATTGAACAATATTGTCCTTCTGTAGTTCTCAGGCTTTCACCGCCGGCGTATGTTGATGCAGTGTATTCTTCCGGGCTGTTTTTCCGTGGTCCATGGAATTTTTCTTTTCCAGACGTTTCACCGTGCTTTGCTGACGGCATCTTCAGTGGTGAATTGACAAGTGCTTGGTCGCTCCCAAACTTTATCAGTTACGACCAAACACTTGCCAAGTCACCACTAAAGATGCCGTCAACAAAGCATGGCGAAACGTCTGGAAAAGAAAAATTCCATGGACCACGGCAAAACAGCCCAAAAGAATACACTGCATCAATGTTGTCCTTCCTCGATATTTAAATTTCGTCTATATTTATTGAATAGATAAGGTTTTCAACTATTGTAAATCTTTCACTATAATGGAAAAGTTATAGTTGCAAAATTATTTTATTGAATTCACAATAATTATTTCAATACAGTTTACCGAAATAATAATTATGGAAGCTTCAATGTCTAAAAGATTAATTGGATACATGTATTCATGTATTAATGCATTAATATTTTAATTTTGATTATTACTTGATGATACGGTCAATCAGCAATAATGAAAAGTAATGTTAAAGATATAGAAACCTACCTAAATATAATTATTCTGTTTCTGATTAATTATTCAAAAATTCGTGTCTAACATTGTGGTTATGAGTAAGTGTAACTATTACGTAAGTTGATAATGATGGACTTTTGGCAGAGGAAATCTATAATTTAACAAATACTGTAATATTACCTTTCATAAACTTCGGAAGTTGTGTAAGAAGGGTATAAAATCCCCAATTTTCACAAAAATGACTAAAAATAATTGCCCAAACAGGAAGAGAAGTTATAATTCTCTTCCATGGATGTATTACGTTCCGTTTTATTTCATTTTCTTTTTCTAATGAAGATAAAATAAAATTCAGTTCTCTTTGGCTTATAAATTTGTCTTCGTTGGGATTCTCATAAACAAGCATCCACCAACAAATAAACCACAACACTCCGAGTGCCCCTGAAAAGTACAGATAATGAAGCTTAAAACAATACGAATACCTATATCCCTTGTATTTATCTACCGAAAAAGTAAAATATGCTTTCCCAGCCCCAATCCTCCGCGATTACACCGCCAATTGTCATTGCTGCCACCGTTCCGATATAACTACCTGAATAACCTATGGTGGTGAGACGACTTCTTTCAAGTGGGGGTGCCCATCTCGCCCAAACCGCGTGAATAGCTGGATATGTGACACCCTGTAATAAATATAAAAAATTTATCTTCATTTAACACGTTGAATCTATAATTTAACTTGATTTTTCTGTAAACGTTTCACGGGGAAGTTCTTCACTGAAAGTAAAAATTAGGGTTCAAATCGTTAGTGACTTGCCTTACTAAAAGCTGTAA
The DNA here is from genome assembly GCA_963921985.1 of Agrilus biguttatus. NCBI lineage: Eukaryota > Metazoa > Arthropoda > Insecta > Coleoptera > Buprestidae > Agrilus > Agrilus biguttatus. The sequence continues at coordinate 36,293,761 of OY998117.1, forward strand.
TTTTTAATTTTATCATGTATCATGAGTGATTTTACTTCTTTTCTTTAGTAAAAACGATTAAAACCGTTTTCAGTAGCAGCAAAATAGTGATGCACTGTTTTAGTCATTATTTTATGAGCTCTATAGAGAGTTTTCGTTATATAAGGAACAACGTATTTTTTTATCCACACCAGTAGTTTTTATTTCACTAGCCATGTACACTGTTCAAATATGGCGTATTGATTTGTTACAACCAACTCAAGTAATGTGTATATTATAGATAGCTTCTCATTATACAGAGTTTACAGATAAATAATAATAAATTAATAAGGATCTATCATGCTTGCTAGAAATGTCAACTAGGCATTCTTGGTGTTTAAATCCTTCTAAATCATCTGCTTTGCTATTTGGGAAAACAAAAGCTAGATTATGTTATAAAGAACATGAAAGTATAAAAATAGAGGACAAAACTCAAACTACAAAATAAAGTAAAAAACTTAGGGGTCATCATAGATGAGGATTTGAGATTTTCAGAACATGTTTCTCGTTGTGTTCAAAATGCTTTTCTGTCTTTAAAAGAAATTTTTCACTCGAGACATTGTTTAACTTAAGAAACAAAAAAGTTATTGTGTGATACTCTGATTTTGTCAAAGTTCAATTACTGTGATTCTGTTTATGGGCCATGTTTGGACGTAAGAGATGCAGCTAGAATTCAGAGAGTTCAAAATTCATGCCTACGACTAATCTATGGTGTACGTAAAAGGAAATCTATTTCACATAAAATTAAAGTTACTCATTGGTTGAATATGAACGATAGACGATATTTACACACTGCCCGCTTTTACCATAAAATAAATCACAATTACTTTTCGCACAGACGTACATATATTAAATCTAAGGTTTAGAAATTTGTTATCACATCTACATTTAAAACTTTTCTCTTCAAACGATCATTCATCTACAATGTTGTAAAAATATACAATGCCTTAGATTTGGATTATAAAAGTTTGTCTACATCTAAGTTTAAGGTAGTATTAAGAAATATATTGCTCAATATATATATATATATATATATATATTAACTTCTGTCTCGATGGCTTAGTAGCTCTTGTAACTCTTTTTTAACTCAATAACCCCGAGAGAGCGATTAGTAGATGGTAGTACTCTTTCTCTGTTTTAGAAATAAGTTTTTTATTATTTTTTTTTTAGTTTTTGTTGTTAAGTAGAGCAGTCCTTATTATTTTTTTAAGTGGCTGGACTTTTGTAGGAATACTCCTTTTTTTATGTGTTTGTTTGGAATATTGTATAATCTGTCCTACATTAAAGACGTTTTTATTATTATTGTTATTATTATTATTATTATCTAATATTTTTGTTGTGAAAAATCAAGAATTGTGATTCTTGATAGCAATTTTTTTCTACTTTCTATCAAAAACGATTGTTCAATTTTTGAAGTACTTAATACTGTTACTGTACCTTTTCCGACAATGAATAAATCAACCATTCTCCGATAAACAGTAACAAAAAGACCGTTGTTTAAAAAGCTGATAAGTAAAAAGCCAATCGCTTTTATAGATGTAAAATAAAAATTATAATTTATAATGAAATTATGGCTTTCAAAATTGTTGTTTATAGTTTAACCTTGTAATTTTACAGAAAAATCGCTTGCTGCTATATATAGGTAAATATTTCCTTGTGGCAAAAAGAGAAAAGACTTTAGAGTGTCAGATAAGCGAATAAGTAATAAACACATAAATACTATGGAATTACCTACTATTCAAATTTACCTTAACTTAAAAAATTATAGTATTTGTTTTTAGTTAATGTTTCAAAATTAATATATTTTATGGAACAAACTTGTAAAAATAAGGAATTAAAACTGACAGATTATTTTCAGTATTTATGACGTAAAATAAACATTATCTAATATTTAATTTTACTAGTTTAATTATTTATTTTTTGTAATAAACAGATTTAAGATTGAGCGATTTTTTTCAGACTTTATGAATTTATTTATTACTTTATTACTTTCTTAAAAATTCTAATGTGTAGGTTTAGTATAGTGTAATAATATTGCTTACTTCAAAAACTCCTTCGATAACTCGCAATGCTATCAAACCCTCATAGCTAGATTTTGCTATTACTGGGGTTAGCAAAGTAAGGGCAGCAGTAATAAACACCCCTAGACCAAAAAATTTTCGACCACCATATCGTTCAGATAGAAAACCTCCTAGTACTTGTGTTGTTATATAACCATAAAAAAAAGAACTTAGAACAACCCCTTGTTGAGTAGAAGTCCAATTAAATTCTTGTTCCTATTGTTAATATAAAAACAAAAAACGATTAATAATTACCTTATCTAACATAAATATAATAACAGCAAATATCTATAGATGGCGGCGTACTTCCTTGAAATTTGAAAACAAAAATTTTTTTCTACTTATAGTTGTAGGTATTAGTATGGGAAAATGTAAGTATTTAAAAATTATCTACATAGTATTTTGTATTGCGAAAAAGAAAATTGTGCAGCTATGTATTTATCTATTGAAATTGAATGTCGATTACGTAGATAGTTACAATTTTAATCATAAGGTGCCGTTTTGAGTTTATCGTAAACAATTTACCAAGGACAGAAAGCGAAAAACTTGCTTTTATGAATAACAAAACAAACTGCGTGAAGTCTGAATATCACATTGTATTCTTTGTATACAATATAACATTTACAGATCAGCAGCAAGGGCTGATCTGGAAACAATCCTTAGGAGGGAAAATTAAATTTTCCTAAAATCTGATGATAATGTTTTTTGGAATAGTCTATCGTTTAAGGCACTAATAAAAAACAATAAATCAAAGAGATATTGGGGGAGGAAAATTCCCCTATTCTCCCCTATGTACCCGTCACTGTCAACAAACATAATAATTTATATTCAAAAAAGAAGGAATTAAAATCCTTATTCGTCTAAATTTTAAGATCAAAGATCTCACATTTTGAACGCGTCCTACAAACTAGGCACAACGAACCGAAAGCCACGACCGGTTTCGACCTATCGGGGCTCATTAGGTGGGCGCTGGCAGAAAGGCCTTTACAGGCTATATTATAAATATAAATATAAATATGGAATCAACAGAAACAACTACTCCGAGGATAGTCGAAACCGGTCGTGGGATATGGCTTTCGGTTCGTTGTGCCTACTTGGTAGGACGCCTTGAAAATGTGAGATCTTTGATCTTAAAATTTAGACGAATAAGGATTTTAATTCCTTCTTTATTGAATATGTTATATTTTCGTCTAGGAGTCCATCGGAATCAACAGTTTAATTCAATGCCGGTAGGGGTATTAGCCCTCGGAGTAGTTGTTTCTGTTGATTCCATATTTATATTTATATTAATAATAATTTAATTTAAGATGCACATTTTATGAGACTTTTATTTCCTTTCCATTTTACTAATACTAATTAAAAATTATGAATAAAGTTTTACTAACTGTACGTAACGTAGTTATAAATTCTTACATAAATTGTAGTTCCATTTTCAAGTACAACACTTTTATTTTCTGTCATAGCAACAATCGCAATACTTAAATTCGTCCGTAAACTGTAAATGTTGAAAAATCCAAACAAAGCTAATACAGCTATTTGGTACCTCCGCCGTTTCCATATTTTCCACCACGCAATATTCTCCTCTGTATCTTCGTACAAACTAGAAATTAAATAAATGATTTTTAAATTACTATTATTATTTAATCGCAGAATTCGTAACATTCAAATTTCATACATTCATGCATACTGTACATATAACTAATTGAAATATAAATGCAATTTTGCATTATTCTTGAAGCATGTATTTTGTCCTAAATTGGTTATATAAATGTGATTAAAATTATTAAAAAAAAGTATCTGCGGTACAGCAATTCTCGTTTGTACAAAAAGTAACTTAAATCGATGTATTTATATTAATAGCATTTAGTTGTTTTTTTTAAGTTAATTTCTGTAATATTTTTTATTTTATTCCTTACATAAAACCTTGTTAGTCTCTTTGTCCCTCGGGGATTTAAATGACAAAAACGGGAATAATTAAAATCGAAATTACAAAATCAATTACGTATTTTAGAAAAGGGATTGTTTTCAATACACATTTGTTTTGATAATTACACCGTTGATTGATTGAATTAAAAGTTTAGTAGATATTTACTTTTAATTTTACGTAATAATTCGAATGCCTATCTATTGAAATTTATAATTTTGATTGATTGAATTAACACAATTAGAACCATTGTTATTAAATTGATAGCAAAAACGAGCTTATCAAAAAATTGATAATATTAAAAATGAAATAACAGTTTGTTTAGATTTTCCCTTGATATCACGTTCTATTATCTATATAGCTGCATAATCGATTACTATATAATTTTCCTTAAGGAATCCGTACCAATTGGAGAACCCTACTAATTGACTTCAAATTTATCCCAGTTGTTTCACTAGAATCTGCTCTAAATGAAATATTTTTAAACTATTTTAAATTTCTTTTCAAAAGAGGTTCAAAATGGGTTGTTTATGATTATATGTGTAATAAAATTTTAAAGGCAAAATAGCAAAATCGATTAGGGCATTTAACAAAAGGGCACCTTTACACAACCCTAAACGATTTTTCTTTTTAGTCTTAAACCTCACTTTCTGATAATGACTAAAAATATGCAAAAAGAAGGATTAGGTACTAATCCTCCTAGACTTAAATACAAAAGATTGTAAAATAACGAACAAATAAATAATATTTCTGACGTTTATGGTTTCTAAGGAAAATACTATATTTGCACATTGACAAAAATTATGAGTTTTAAAAATACGATACAGATTCTTAATGTTTATTTTATAACAATGTATTTTTTGAGAAGATACACACGTGCGGTTAATATAAAATTGAAAATTAAAATTATTCAAAAACGTAAGCAATTCCGACCTTGCGTAAATTAGTTTAACAGGTTGATTAAACTGTTAAATCGCCACACAACAACTGTACTTATGTTTTTACTTATTCACCAACAAGTACAACACTTGACGAAAAGTTTCACTCGGACACTCGAAATATTAGGAACATTTGTTTTCGTATTGAAAATTCGGAACATCTTCAAGGGCATAATTTAACAACAAATCGTTCACCTGAGCAGTAATAAAATGAAATAGCTAACCACGAATACAGTAAATATATTTACAAAAGCACATAAAATTGTATCGGTTGGTTGTTTAAGTTTAATTTTTAGTTAACAAACAATTTATATTTGCTATAAAGCAATTGCAATGGAGTATGAAGTGTGTTTTATTATACTTTGAAATACAAATACAATTTATTTTAAACTTCATCAGTTGCAGCTATTGATAAAAAAAATGTACAATGGAACTATCGAATTAATTAAGGAAATTAAAACTGCAAAGGCACAGAATTGATACTTTTCTAATTAGATTACATTTAACATTTGTTTAAAGAATAATCTAATTTTAGAATAAGGAATTTTACAAATATACTTGACTACCAAGCGCGTTCAATTATAAATAATTTAAAAATTAGCATTAAATTATTTACTTAATTATGAAAAATAAACATAAGTATTTAAATCTATTATTTAATTCATAATATCTACCCAATTTAAAATGTTAATCAAAATTACGTATTAGTAGGTAGAAACAGCAACTAGTTAAGAATTCAAAAACAAAAAAATCATCAAAATTTGAGATTTCCGAAGTAATTTTTAAAACTACATAATAATTTTGAAATAATTAAATACCTTTTTTCGGGAGCTAAATTAGGATTTTTCTCCACTTTATATTCCTTAGTTGTTGTAGTCATAGTGCTTATAACGATTGTACTACACTCTAAAGCCTACAAAATAATTTAAAACGTAACTACCGTAGAGGTCGACTGCAAGGTATACAGTGCGTGCATATTTAATCCAATTTTCTGACTGAAAATTAAAAATTTCAGATAAGCACCGTGAGGTATTCATTAACTGTCACCTGTTTAGAAGCATGATCGATTTATTACTTATTATTATTGTACAAATTAACATTAGAGAGTGCGATAATAATTCTTCAATATAAAAAAACTTTTTATTGTTCCGTAATTTGTCATTAACAAACATAATCTCAATCATATCTTCCAAATGCTTTTATAAAAAATAAAAGTATCTCAAATTAAAGTATTTACCTTAGTGATTAATTATAGTGATAAGTATCTCTTTATTCGGTTTGAATACAATGAATCATTATCATAAATAATTAAGAAATTCTTCAATAAGCATATTTACGTTAGTCGAAAATTTTATTTTTTGGTACCTATATGACAAATAAAATGATTCATTCTGTATATGCATTATCTTTAGTTACAGTGAAATTACAGTTTAAACCAATGAAACAATTCAAATAAATTGGAAATAAGAGGTATATAGTTTTTATTTCTTATTAACAATAGAGTAATTATAATAAAATTGCTCCTTCCCTTTATAAACTTCCCCATAAGTAAATTTCTCAGTTTATTATTGTCAATAGTTATCTCCGAATCTTAGTACCTACATTATTAATAAATATTTTATTATAAGTAATTATTGAGTAAGATTGGCGGTGTTGTAGAACACAGTAAATAGTTCTCTTCAAAAGAGCTTTAAAAAAAAGTACAAACAAGTACTGGTTGAAAGAAGAAGAAAGAGTCTGTAGATTATGTTAAGAAAGAAGCAGAAACAATGAAGCTCATTTTCGAAAAATGCCAAGTTACAGTAAAAATTGAAAATTGGTTAGAACAAATTAAAAATAGAAAATCACTGGCAAGAAATTTTACTGAAAAGAAGAAAAAAGAAAGTTGAAGAAGGAGAACAAGAAGAAGAAAAAGAAGAAAAGATAAAAGGTGTTAGAAAGAAAGTCTGGAGTAGAAAGAGTGTAGTGAAATGTAAATTTATTAGAGCAGAGTCAGAATGAGATCAATGTAAAAAAGTTTAGGTTTAAATATAATGTAAATTATGACCGTGTACGTTAATAAATATATATATAAATAACTTGAATTTTGAAATAAATGTAACTGCTACTTAAATAATGAAAGAAATTATACATACATATATATATATATATATAAATATAATAATGAAAATAATGGCATTTTTTTAAGGCAAAACGTTATATACATATTCTTTTATACATTGTTCATATATATACATAGGTTTGGTCTTTTTGTGATTGCCATTCCAATGTTATCTTATTATCACTTCTTCCTTTTTCCTAGTTTGCATATTCTTTTTCTTTTATCTCTATTTCTCGTTTTATGTTCCACATTCTTGAAAGTGCTGTTGGTCTTGTTATTTGCAGTATCCAGTTGCGATTTTTTTATCCTGTTATCTCACACTCTTCAAAAACATGTTTTAATGTCTCTTCCTTCTTTGTGCAGAGTCTGCACATTCTGGGCTCATCTTTCATCTAGTATCTAGGTATCAGCTCTTGTTTCTGTTCCTAATTTGGAGTTTTTCAGTTTCTCTTCAGTTTCTTGGTTTTCTACGGAGGTGCAGATTTCTGCTACTTGCTATCCTATACCGTCTCCTACTTGTAATTTGTGCTTGTTGGAAGAGATGGAAGGACCTATGAAGAAGTTCGCCACTCGTGCTAGGAAACGTTAAGAAGCAATTCCAAACAATGACGGCCTTTAGACCTGAATAAGGACTACACTAGTTACAGGGATGGTTTGACTAAAATAGCTGAGTAACACATAAGTGTATCTCACAGGATGTAAAATATTCCATAAATCTATCGAAAACATGAATGGAGCAATGTTCATATTTGTTTTTCTTTAACTTAATCATTATCAATTTGATTTATGATTTATTATTATTGTTACTGTCTACTTGGATTATTATTATATTATTATATACTTGGATTATTATTATATAGTAGTAGTAAAAGTGTAATTTTATCAATTTATTTGTTCTTACTTAACTGTAACATAAAACTTTTGACGCGTATAATATAATTAACTGCGAAATCTTAAACCTAGATAATTATAAACATATATTTATAAATACAGGCTCAATTTTAAATCAGTAATGGATTAAGTCACAGACGTATATTTCTTAATTACAATAATGTATAATAACTGTGAAATATTTCTGATTCTTCAGTTAGAACTTTAGAACTGCTCCTGGTCAACATTGTTTTACTTTATAATGTGTCCTTTTATGTAAGAACTTTAACAAAAGGTTACCAAGAGGGAGTCATAAAAAAAGTTAATTGTTCTTTTATTATCTTTTACCACGCGCACTGACACTTTTACATAGATAGAAATAAATTGTATTTCCAATATTGTTTTCTTATCTTCGTTTGTATTATTCACAACATTTTTACAATACTCTTTCTTTCTGTTATCTCAAAACACACACACACACATAAAGCAATAAAATAATTTTCATATTTTCATTTGTTGTTAGAATTTTTTTATTTCTTTATTTATAGAAAATGCTACATTATTCTTGTCTTGTACATATGATTGATTATCTGCTTCACCATTTTGCTTTAAAAGCTTGGCTTCTAGTGACCAGTACTGCAATTTTCCACTTGCAAAACATCCATAAATTATACAACCAAATAAATAAATTCCTGCAGCTATGTAAAATATAATGCGCCACTCATTTTCCGTCTGAAAGTAATAAATAGTATTGCATCAATAAATTATCGTTGTTAACTTATTTACTGTCTTTCAGATTAGCATTTTTCGATTAGAAGATGACAATCACCAAATCTATGCGTGAAAATAAATAAAAGAAAAGTATTTTCTTATGTTTTTAAATTCATAAATGGAAATTAATATTTATATATAAATATGTTAATCTACTATGAGTTGGTAATTTATCAAGTAATTTTTTATTAATAATAATAAGTGATTTGCTATTATCTGATTGTACTTTGTTATCCACATATTTTTAATTCAATTTTGGTTTTTATTTGATATGTAAATTGATTAAGGATTTCGCGGCCACAACATGGCGATAAAATGTTTTTAAATCCTCGTCTTGAAGAACAATTTTCTCTTTCTAGGTTACTATAAACTAGCAAAACAATTTTTATAATTTAGGCCATTTTTTTAACACAACCAACTGTATATGTAATATAATTCGGAATTATTATATTATTGCCTTGGTCTTGACCTTCTTATTTTAACAATTTATCAAAAACCATTGTTATGTGCTATAAAGTATAAGGTAATATTTTTAATGGTTTAATATTATTATGAACGGAATAATTTTACAATTTACTTACACCATTCTGTACTATCAGACCAGTTAGCGTCGGACTAACCATGCCAGGAATTGTTGCGAACGTATTACTAATGCCCATCAAAACACTAGCATGGGAAGGCCCAATATCCAAGTAGTTTACCCTTTTAAATATAATTTTTTTATAAGTAATTAAAAAAAAGAAAACAACATTAATACACTATGTTGATTGTAGAAAATAGGGGAGACTGTGGTAAAAGAATAATAAATAAAGAAAGACTAACCTTAATTACCACTAACAAAATTTAATATGAACGGACACGTGTTTCGCCCACTTCACACGTGGGCATTACAGTCTCGCGTTAATAATGCCCACGTGTGAAGTAGGCGAAACACGTGTCCGCTCATATTAAATTTTGTTAGTGGTAATTAGTGTGTGTCTTTCTTTATTTAACTATATTAATTGTAAGATGAATAAAGAATTGAACTAAATAGAACAATCATTAACAAAGATAACAATTTAATTAACAACAACAACACTTAACAACAAACTAGCAGGAGATGAATTATAAAGAAACAGATAGTAAGTGAAGTTATTTTGTAAAAATGAAATAGTTGGGAAGACAGTTTAGAGGGAAGAAAATTATTCAGATTAAGGTAGGGAACCAGTTGGAAGATAGTACAGTTGTAAATGACTCAAGATCAAAAATACTAGGAAAAAGTATTTAATAGCTTGAATAGTATACGGAGTTGATTTTTTGTGAAACATTTTACAAATAAAGAAAGGAAATAAATAAAAAAACTGCTTTTTTGTTGCACATTTGAAATTTTATTAAATCTCGACAATTGTTTCGGCTGATTTAAGCCTTTCTCAAGAGAGTAAGATGTTACACTGTCAGCTTAAATCAACCGAAACAATTGTCGAGATTTAATAGAATTTCAAGTGTGAAACAAAAAAGCAATTTATTTATTAATTTCCTTTCTTTATTTAAAAAGAATTTAGTCTCAAACCACCGAAGAAACTCATCATTTAATAGCAATCAGAAAGATACGAGAAATATAGACGTGCAGCTGTTAGTATGCGAAATTGAATTGTTAAAGGGATTATATGAAATCTGGTTATTTTGTTGATTTTTCCCGATTTGATGAATTTAATGTATTCGTATTTGCGACACGTGTTTCACCTTCCAGCATTATCAAGCGTCTTGATGCAAGCTTATGTGAAAGTACAGCAATAAAGTTATTTGAATTGAAGACAATATAATTTTATAGGTATAAGGAATTTAGTAGAAATGTTTGAAAAGATATTTAGATAGTGACAATAATAGAATAGTATTAAGAATAGAAATATTTGAAGAGACACAATGAAAACCGAAATTGAAAAGAACTATTGAAATATTTACAAAATAATAAAAGAATAATATTTGAAAAGACAAACACAATAAAACTACAATTATAAAAATTAAACAAAAGATTATGGCAAGTAAAGTCGCTATAGTATGTATTAATATAAAAATATATACTATGAATTTATAAGACATGTTTTCCTTTTTAATTTCTGAGTTTAATGCATAATTACAATTAAAATTAATCTAATAAACAAATTTTTCCTTGTTACTATTTTCTTTATTGGAGTAGGCGTAGCGTATTTTTCAATTGTCAATGGTAATTGTTGACTGATTGTTTCTGTTTTTTTGGTGTTCTTTAATTAATTGAGATGGGTACGCACTTTTAAATTTTAATTGTTAATTATTCAATAATTATGTTGTAAACAGTGAGGCCGTATACTTTTCCGTGTGAATAATTACCCGTAGCCAGATAGGGCGAAACCTCCTAAGCCCACTGCAAGAGTAAGGAATACTGTAGAACCTACTGCCGACATTAAAAATGCAGCAGCAAGCATAAAAACGGTCTGGGAAATAAATGCACCACAGTTAAAGACTTTTCGCACTTGAGTAGTATTCAAGTATTGCCTATTCAAACACATATCTGCTAAAAATCCAGAAAGCATAGTGCATACAGACATTGCTAAGTAGGGAAGAGCAGAGAGGGAACCACTTGCTGTGAGATTGAAGTTAAGGATATCTAAAATAAAAAAAGAAATAAATAATAGTTTGAATCCGGCACTTTGATTTGGTTATTATTTCAAGGTAAACAGATTTACCAGGTTGTTAAAGAAGTATTTCTGCATAAATCAGTTTTTATTTAATAATAATTTTTGAAAAAGTATGCAATATTATTGTTCAAAATAAAATCCATCATTTTCGATAACGGTTATCCATCGTTGTGATAATAACTCAATTTGCCGGCGATACCATTCCTTCGGTTTAGAGGCAAAAAAATCCGATGTAGCGAGGTCTGGGCTATACGGTGGATGTGTGCTGGTACATTATCGTGTTGATAGATGGTTGACCAAACTCGGGTAGCGATTTTTAAAAACGTCATGCAAGCGCTCGATTTGTTCGGTGTATAAGTTACCGTCTATCGCCCAGCCATCGGGAACAAGTTCTAAATGTACTATGCCCTCAAAATTCCACCAAACACATAACCTGACCTTTTTACCGAATCAATCCTTTCGTGCCACTGGTTGCGGTTCATTGTTTGGTGTCACCTATTGTTTTCGTTTATCAGGATTTCGCAGAAAGAGTTATAATTCTTTTCCAAAACCGAATATCATTTGGATTTTGGAGCAATCGAGTGTAGACTTCGACTCTCTTTCTGGCTTGCATTTCGAACAATTCATGCGGATCCTGTCTTGGGCGCTTGACTTGAGCATATTAAGTGTTTCGGACAATTCCCTTGATGGGCGCCCCGACCTCAGCTGATCGCAAAGGCCGGCGTTGAACCGCTTGAACCAAATTACTGCCGTATTTCGATGCACTGAATTAGGGCCTTCAATTTCACTTTTTTTTACGATGCAGCTTTAGTGGTCATGTTCATTTTCCAATAATGACGCAAAAGTGCCTGAATAGATATTTTTTCTTCGTTCATTGAAAGTCTAATAAATGTATCAAAATTACCATATTGATAAAAAAGAAAAGTATATGAATATTCTATGTAAAAAGAGCTCTAAAATGATTATAAACACTATTTTAAAAAATTGATTTAATTTATGCACAAAGACTTCTTGGACAACCTGATATTATTTTTACCATTCATAAAAGTTGGTAATTGAGTTAAGAGTGTGTTGAATCCCCAATTTTCGCTAAAGTTAGAAATGGTTATTGCCCAAAACGGCGGTGACGTTAATATGTCCTTCCACGGGTGTTTTACTTTCCTGTTGTCCTCAACGTTCCTATTTAATGACTTTAAAATGTATTCCAATTCTCCTTTACTTATAAATCTGTCTTCACTTGGAGACTCAGCAATCAGAAAACACCAACAGAAAAACCACAATGTTGCAAAGGCACCTAAAAAATGCCAAAAGCATCTCCTTATAAAACAAAGAACAAAAATTATATTATTATATAAATTGTTGAATTACCGAATATGTAAAATATGCTTTCCCAACCCAATGTGTCACCAATTACACCACTAAGCGTTAGGGATACTACAGCACCAACATAACTTCCGGCAAAAGCTAACGTTGCAAGTCGACTTCGTTCCAAAGGGGGTGCCCACCTCGCCCAAACGGAATGAATTGAGGGATATGTAACGCCCTATACAAACAGAAAAGAACACGCGGTATTGTTTACTATTGATGGTACTTTTATTTTTGGACAGCTCCGTTCCTCCATGGCCCACAGTACTCAGAGCCCTGATGATCACAAATCTAAACTTTGTCTAGTCTGTGGTGCATTTATTGTGAATCGTGATGAATAATAACAAGAAATTAAACACACTAGAGAAGTTTCATTGAAAAAGATTTATTAATTCATTTCAGTTTATAGCGAGCATTATCAAGATAATACAAAATTGATTACTGAAGTTCTCTTGATAATGGTCGCCATCGACCAAAATGAATTAACAGACCTTTTTCAATGAAACTTCCCCAATGTGTTTAATTTCTTGTTGTTATTGTTTTGATTTTAATTTTTTTTTCTTTTATAAAAAAGTAAAGCACAGTAGATTTAATGATTACCTCAAAAATTCCCTCTACAATTCGTAATGCTAACAAACCAGCATAACTTTGTTTAGCCACTAAAGGGGTAAACAGTGTAAGAACTGCAGTCGTAAATACCCCGAAACCAAACAACTTTTTACCCCCATAACGTTCGGCAAGGATACCACCCATTATCTGGGTGGTAATGTATCCCCAAAAAAAAGCGCTAAGGAGAATTCCCGTTTGAGACGAATTCCAATCAAATTCCTGTTCCTGAAATACCATATTACATTACAGATCAAATTATTTTCAGCTCAGTTTTAACAACATAATTTTTGTTTGTAATTAATATAACATGGAACACGAAAGAGATTAGCTAACAACATTACGAAAAAGTTCGTACTAACGTATATTATGGTGCCATTTTCTAATGTGATCGTTTTATTTTTTACCATTGCTACTACAGCAACACTTAAATTGGATCTTAAAGAATAAATGTTGAAGAATCCTACAAAAGCAAGTAATGATACCACATATCGACGTCTTTTCCATATTTTCCAACATGGAAAATCTTCTTCTAGTTTATCTTCTGTATTACTGAAAGAACGGTTAGTCATTTTCCACTGTTTTGTTTGGCTTATTTATTTTTTATAAACATTTTTAGTTAATTTTGTTGTTGTTTTTATTAATTTTAATAAATCGTGCGGATTTTCACAAGAGGATGAATCTAAATGATTAAAGCATTAATACGTAGTTAATTCCGTTATCATCAATAATTTAATATTCACGTATCTACATGTAACAGACAACACGTTTATTATTAAATTATTGTTTTTATTTTTTCAATATGTCAACATATTTCAGATATTCCTAAATGAAACATAAGAGGAATGGTTTTAAATTAATCCTAAATATAAATCCTAAAATGTTTATAAGTTTATGTAGGTACCAAAAGTATTAGTAAGATTTCTTCTTAGCGATTGAGTAATCACAGTATATATATTTATTTAACTGTTGTTATAATTCAGTTATAAAAATGATTTTTATCTAAATCAGCAACAATTAATTAAATACAATTCTCTGTAATGTCAGGGAAAAAAAAAAGAATCTTCTTCGTTATTTGTTGAAAGTACTTTCAAAGACAAAAAATTTAGAAATTATTTCCAGAAAATTCAACGAAAAAATAAGCAGATATAAATTTTATTAATTTCCTTTTGTAACAGAAATGAATTTTAATTAAAAAAATGACAATACATACATCAACAAAGTTTATTACTATTTATTGTAAAATTGATTTAAAATTTGAGTATTTCCAAAGCATTCGCAATTTTTGAAAATTACGTTTAAAAAAAATAATTTGTATAAATATACTAGGTACATACCCTTTATCGTGACTGAATTTTGGTATTCTTTTTAAATCTGCCATACCTATAATTGTAATTAGTCCTATATTATTAAAAAAATTGAAGGTACGCTAGAACATATTACGTGTAACCAGAACTCTCCGTACACTAAATAGAATATTTTGTCATTAAAATGGAAGGAAAAAAATATCCTATTAATCATACAAAAAATATATCGACAAAAAGCAATATAAGTAAGTGATAAGGGGTGCAATTATTTGATAGTAATCTAGGCATATTATTTAGAGTTGGGATTAAGATATCGAGACGATTATTAGGATGTAATTTATGTCTGTAATGTGTAATACAACGAGTTTTTACCAACGTTTGTCGAAAATACAAACAAAAATGCTGTTTATCACAATTATGATAATATTCACGCTTAAAAAATAGTTCATAACCCATACAATAATCCTTTCATTCTGCTATTTTACTAAAATATCAATCGAGAAAAATTACTACCTCATTAAGTACAAAAATATATATATGCTCTTGTTTAGCGTTCTGCCGAAACTGCCAGATATGTCATATATCGCGATTTCGAACTCATTTGTCCACATCAGCACGACGTAGATAGTTTCGGCAGAACGTTAACCAAGAGCATATTTTATTTTTGTTCGATCTGTTTAGGTGCCTATCACGTAGTTAGCTACGCCGTGGATTCAGTTTAACAAGTCGATATCCTTACTAGATAAGGACCTTGTTTAACATTACTGAATCCCACAGATAAGTACCAAATATCTACAGATGACATTCACTATGCTTCTGTACTTATTTACGTCATTAAGTGGTAATTTTAATTACCAAGCTTATTTTTTTTAAAGCAGATGATATATTCTTCAAGAAATATTTTAATGTTTCATTGTAAGGGAATTACAACAATACCTATTGTTTTTGATGTCGCTTAAAAATGAAAATAAAAATTATACACCACCTAATTTTAAATGAAGCTCACATTTTCGTTTAGTTACTGCTTAAGAGCAATTCAAAATGGTGCTGCAAATAAAATGGTACAGATTTAGAATAATTATGAAACAATTAATACTGGAAGCTTCTACAATTTTATACAATTCAAAAATGATCAATTTTAATTTTGTAACTTATTAGAAAATTGAGTTTTTAACTCCATAGATTAAGTTAATATATACCTGGATCATTACATTCTCAAACTTTTAATTTTCTATATCAGTAAACTTTCTCAATTCTGTCTTTTCGCTAATACGTATACATTTTCTGATTTTTATAGACTAAATTGACAAAATTTACTAATAATATTTTTTATGTTCTCATGTTAAAAAGATTTCGTTTAATATTTAATATTTTTTCCTCCGCTTCCAGTTGCAAAATTGCACAAATAATTTTTGTTTTCCGATTTATTAACTTTGATAAAGGACACAAAAAACGCAGTTACTGTTTTCATTTTTTATTAGTTTACACGCTAATCTTTAGACATTTAGTGTTCTTATTAATCTTCATGGACTTTCGAATAATAGATACCTACATAACAACTCAATAAATTACTTATATGTCTTTATATTTGATAAATTTGTTTCGTTATTGGCATTTTCATGTTTCGGATACGTATCCTTGGTTTTCTACTCCTTTCCTTTTTCTGGAAGAGGGATTTAAAGTCTGCGACTCCCATGCCCATGGCTGTAACTCAGAGGACGCAAAGAACCCATAAATTATACTTCCAAAAAGGTAAACTCCACCTGCTATGTAGAATACATTACGCCATTCTGATGGACTCTAAAAAGAATTTAATGACCTGAATTACGTAGTAAAAATTTATGCTAAAAATAAAAATGTTGTAGTGACGTTAAAGATTTGCTAACCATTATCGCTTTCTATCAAAATATATTTTACAAGTAGTCTATTGTTTCGGCCTTTTCTTTATGGAAAAACATGTTAAAGGAAAAACTAAATAAAACTGATTTGATTTTTTCACTGTTTATTTTGACAATTGTTTCACCCTACAAGGGCATCTTCAGAAGACAACTGGTTACGTTAGATAACTATTCTAAATTTATATTAGTCTTAGGGTTAATTGGAGGGGGTAAATTCTACAATTTTATTTAGTAATGTGGATTCATAAACGTTTTCTATTTCATTTAAACTTAATTCTCTATTTTAAAATATTACATTGCTCAAATAAAGGTAAAAAATTAGACATACTAGAATCCTTTGAGATCAAAAAGCAGATAAACCAAAATAGACAATTATTTTTAAATGAAATAGAAAACGTTTATGAATCCACAATACTAAATAAAATAGTAGAATGTACCCCCTCCAATTAACCCTAAGACTAATATAAATTTAGAATAGTTATCTAACGTAACCAGTTGTCTTCTGAAGATGCCCTTGTAGGGTGAAACAATTGTCAAGATTGAAAACAAACAGTGGAAAAATCAAATTGGGTTTTATTTAGTGTTTCCTTTAACATGTTTTTCCATAAAGTAAAGGCTGAAGCAATAAATTATTGTAATCACCTGAATTACATAGTAAAATTTTATGATAAAAATAAAAAAGTCGTAACGTTAAAGATTTGCTAACCATTATCACTTTCTATCAAAATATATTTTACAAGCAGATTTAAAAGAATCTGTTTATAAATAAATGTTTCAGGTACTAGTTGTTAAAAAGTAAATGCAGTATGCAAACTCGGCAATAAATAAAGTAAATAATGTTCATCTATTGTCCGACAGTAGATAAATATTTTAGAACATGTTTATTGAAACGTTAAGTAGTTTCAAAAATCGACGCGGCTTAGAACCTGTGAACAATGACCGTAAAAGCTTGAAAAATATTCTAAGTAATACCGATTTCTGAATACTTACGCCATCAACTACTAAGAACCCTGTTAAAGCAGGACTTATGATTCCAGGAACTGTAGCAAAGGTATTTCCAATGCCCATTATTACACTTGCATGTGCCGGTCCCACATCTAAATAATTAATACTGAAAAAAAAATTAAGTAATTAAAAAAGATAAAGTTACAATCGCTATTGATAAATTTAATTAAAAATCTGAAAGTGTTTACAAATACTCCTAAATAATTTAATGTTTTCAGGAATTGTACATGTTAATATGTTTTTCAATTCTAAAAATTTACATTTTTACTTTTTTGTACATCTTGCACACTTTCGCTACAAAAATGAGTTTTTATTATTATACTTTTTAAGTTACTTTCACTCAAATCTGTTTCGCATAGTTTTCTCTTAATCTTGCGTTCAAATGTATTGAAATTAATCTCTAAAAAAAAAAACTCCAAACTTTTCGTTATTAATAATTTTCTGTTATTTCAATATCGATGTCATCGTAATAATTATATCGATTGCATTGAATTAGCGGATACTTAATGGAAGTCTATCATATTGAAATAAACACACAGTTGATAACTTCCACAATTTATTAAATAAACTTAACACGTGTTTCGCCAACACTGTGGCTTCTTCAGAAAAAAAATTTATTTGTGTTATCTTTAGTGAATGGGAAGATATTTTGAGTGTATGAATTTATTATCTACTCTTAGGTAGTTTTAAGTAGATTTTGTACTTCTGAAGAAGCCACAGTGTTGGCGAAGCATGTGTTAAGTTTATTTAATAAATTGTAGAAGTTATCAAATGTGTGTTTATTTCAATAATTATAATGTCATTGTTTAAGATCCACATTTTTAATCAAAACTATAAAATGTTTGATTTGATTGTTACAAACCTGAATCCTGACCATGCGAATCCTCCAAGACCTACTGCCAGTGTCAAACATATACTAGATACAATTGGCGATAACAGAAATCCAGCGCATAACATAAAAACTGTTTGGGCAAGGAAGGCGCCACAATTAAACAACTTCCTCACTTGCGTTGTTGTTAAATATTTTCTTTCAAGACACAGGTCAGCCAAATAACCAGAAATAAGGGTAAAAATGGACATGGCCAAGTAAGGAAGTGCAGACATAACACCACTTGAAGCCAAATCAAAATGTAAGGCCTCTGAAATGAAGGAAAACCCCCAAATTTTGTAACAATGATAAATATATCCTAATATTTAAAATACCTTTCATGAATTGCGGGAATTTAAGAGAGATGTGCAAACTTCAAGTAAGATTATGTAAAATGGCGTTAGGGGTATCTAGGAACACTCCAAAATATATATGGAGACCTGAGATAGGGGTTAATTCTATAAGGTTAACTATCATAGAAAGAGCGTGTAAATATTTGTGTGAGGTGCTTAGATTGAGTAACGACAGGTAGCCTAAAATTTGCCTCCTAGAGGAATGTAGGGCAATACTAAATAGTGTGCTTCAAAATGGGGTAAAGAATTAAAGGAAGTGGTATACGAAATGAATATAGGTGAAGTTTTTAAGATGATGTGGGAAAATAAACATATAGATGAGATAGAAGGTTTACCAAATAAGGGTGTAGATAAACTAAAGAACAAAGCAAAAGAGAATGAATGGGAAGCGATCCTGAAGTCGTTGTTTAATAACAAATACAAGGAACTCATACCGGGTGATGAAGCCGCTGCATACTTAAGTAAAAGATGTAAACATAAAATGCATTAAAAAATTTGGGCAAGGGCTAGATACGGAAACATAGGCAGGGCAGGAAAGAAAGACTTTAAGGAGTGGGTGTGTCGATTGTGTTATTGGGAAAATGAAACTTTAGGGCACTTAATGTGCTGTAAAAATGCAATGAAGGATCAAAAACAAAAAATTATAGACTTTATTAAGGAGTGGAGAAGTGAAGGAGATGATGTAAACTTTGATGAATTAATAAAAGAGGCTTTAAAAGGTGCCGTGTTACTGGAATTATGTGATTATTTCCACCAGGTTTAAATAAATCTAAGGGAATGCAAGTGTTAGCATGTAAGGGAATTATTGCTGGTGAATTTAAATTAGTTAATGTAAATAAGATTTGTAACCAGAATGATGAAAGCAAATTGCAAAAACTCCATGTAAAGGGGCATGTAATGAAAATGATAAGTAAATAAATAAATACCTTTCATGAATTTCGGTAATTGCGTAAGAAGGGTATAAAAACCCCAATTTTCACTAAAATGGGATACAATAATGGCCCAAACTGGTGCAGATGAGAGGATATCTTTCCAAGGATGTTTCACGTTATTTTTATTTCTATCTCCTAAAGATTTAAGAATGTATTTTAATTCTTTTTTACTTATATGGGGATCTTCATCGGGAGACTCGGCTACTACAAACCACCATACCAAAAACCATATCACAGCAATAACGCCTGAAACCATTACGGATCATAAAGTTTATTTCAAATTATAAAATAAAAACGACTTTACTTTGTCTTAATATCATTTCATTTTTACCAACATTTCAAAATTCATCGTTCATTTACTAATTTATGATTATAACAATCTTCATCGGAACTATAATAGCAAAAAGTTGTTACAAGTAAAGAGATATTTATTTTATTATAACGAACCTAAGATGGATTATTATAATGTAATCGCTGAATCAATTCAATATTTGAAGGAAAATAAAAAAACTTATCAAAGAGAGGGTAGTATCGTTAAGGATTTTGTTTTATTTGCTTCTTACCAAATACATAAAAAATGCTTTCCCAACCAAACGCATTCGCTAGAAGGGCACCAGTGGTCATTGCAATTACTGTTCCCACATAACTTCCAGCAAATGCTATCGTGGCAAGCCGACTTCTCTCCAATGGAGGAGCCCATCTTGCCCAAACTGCATGTATGCAAGGGTAAGTAACCCCCTGAAATAAAAATACCACACTAATAATGGCCAAAATGAATTTAGTTTTAAAATATAATCATACTTCAAACACTCCTTCAACTATTCGTACGGCCAACAAAACTTCATAACTTAATTTTGCAAATAATGGGGTTAACAGTGTAAGGATTGCTGTTACAAGAATTCCAAGACCGAAAACTTTTTTGCCTCCAACTTTTGCCCCTATGAATCCACCAAAGAATTGAGTTGTAATATATCCAAAAAAGAAAGAACTAAGTAACAATCCAGTTTGTTTTGAATTCCAATCGAATTCTGGCTTCTATAAGAAGATGAAAAAAAAATGAAAACTGCTACCAAAGAAGGATTTATTTCTTAAACTTTATGTTCAGTAGTCATAAAAGTATTATTAGTTTCCGATAATTTCTATTACAACTAATGTAAACAAAAGTTTTATATCCCTTTTATATCTTTGAAATGAAAATTTGCTCAAAGAGATTTCTGTTTTTAGCTGATGTTTACGACAAATGATAGATGACGAGACTTAGTAGACATTTACTACAATAGATAAAGTGATGAAAAACAAGAAAATAACAAAGAATCTTACTATCTTCTATTTTTATTTATATCCAAAATATTGATCACTAACTCACATATATAGCTGTACCATTTTCTAGTATAACAGATTTATTTTCTGTCATTGCCACAACGGCTATACTTAAATTCACCCTAAGGGTGTAAATATTACAAAATCCTAAGAATGCCAAGCATGCCACCAAATAGCGTCTCCTTTTCCATATCTTCCACCAAGGTATTTTTTCATCATCTTCATCTTCTTCGTCCAATCTACAGACAATAAAGCATTATATTCACAAAACCTGTACTTTTAATTTATTCCAGTTTATATAAAGAAACTTTTAGATTTTTGATATTGTTAATTGTAGAATTTATATTTTGTAAACCATGACTTCGATATCATAAACAAATTGTGTTAGCCACTAATTTGTAAGACAATTTGTGCTAATTGACTTTAACCGTAACCGTTGATAATTTAATAAATTATCTTTTACCTATTCGATTAGCAAATTACTAAGTGGCCTTTAAAGTGAAGAATAATAATACTAAATAGTGTATTGTTTCTATTTTAATACTTGTCTAAATATTTCTAAGTGTTAGTTGTGATAGAATGAGCTTTCGAATCAAGAAAAACTTTTTGTAAGCGGTTCATATTACCTGGAACTGGAACCTTTCTCTGTAAAATTACTTTAACAAACTTATAGTAAAAGCACACAAACGTCTCGTTTTTGTAAATAAATTATAATTTTAGTAAAAAACCTGTCACAATTCAGTAATTTGTAAATAATCAATATAACGGATGTAACTGTATCTTAAAAGATTATACCACATTTTGTTCTTGATGTCTAATTTTATTTATTAGTGTAAACAAATTAAAATTTGATTAAATGTTTTATGATTATTATTATCATACTCTACAATTATTGTAACTGATCAAGAATAAGTCATGAATTTCAAAACCCCATATTCCCGTAATGATTTGATTTGTTTGATTTCGTTCTATATTTTATGAATTAAGGAATTATATTTGTATCTTGTTGCTTCTTGATACAGAAAACTATTGAAAAATAAAACCCTTATTTTCTTACAAAATACGTCAAAAATTCTTGCCTTTCTTTTTGCTTATCGCTTATTTACTTGGAGATTTTGATACAGGTTTTTCGTTAAAATATAATAAAAATTAATAACAAAAGGAGTTGTGTAATATTTTAGAAATGATAGAATAGAATCCTTAGTCCCTTTACAACCTATAATTATTACTCTGGAAAAACCATCTTACATCACGCACATTGTTTTTTTATACTATTGATAATAAAATAATTATTTATGGACTAATTTTGAAATTACAGATTACTACATACCTAAGTGTAATTCCTATAATTCTTACATAAATACCATTGTTTGGTCCGATTAGTGTAATCATTGATAACAACCTCATATTAAGTTCAAGATAATAAATGCATAAAAAAATAAATTGTTTGTCTCTGTTGATATACTTAAAAAAAAATTTCATTTTTTACAACAACATTGTAATGTAATTAAAAACAGATTTTCAATTTATTAAATTGTTTAAAAAAAAACTTTGATGCTTCACATAACCATGTTTAACTAGAATGATTCCCTTTTGAAGAAGATTCAAACAGTTAAGCGAAACGTTGGGTTTGGTTTAATAATAATAATTAAAAAAAATTTCATAACATAACAAACAGGAAAAAATATGATTATTATTATATATGTATTGTGTATTAAGTTCTAAAAGCAATTTGAAATGACTTTTGGCGTCTTTATACCTTCCATGGAATTTAATTAGATACCAGTTTATTAATTTTTTAAATCCTTCTTTTATTTCTTGTATAAGTTAAATAGCATTCACACACTTGTAATAGAATACGAATGAAAAAGGTCAAAACCATTGCGTAAAAATTCAAATTTCATGTTTATAATAGAGTGAAGGTAAATTTTAAATAGTTTATATTAGAAACATATACGAAAGTTTTATGGAAAACTAATTTTAAAAGACTTTTTAATAAAATGGTCTCCTTCGACTTCAACTGTTTTTAATTCATAATTTTTGTTATAATTTCACTTTTCTACGGTTTTAATTTTAGTTATAATTTTTTAATTTTTTAGTTTAAATTTAGTTTTAATTTAGTTTAAAAAAGGTGATACCCATAATGTTATTGTTTTTATTTTATGTTTCAAACTATCTAGAAAATTTAGTTAGGTTTATATGGTATACCTACCTGTAAAAGCGTCCAATAGATAACATCTCGAAGCACAACAATTAACGAAAAAGAAACATTAATAAAAACTAATAACTAATTTTACGGGCTTTATTATATTTTCGTTCCATATTTAAATAATAATTATTTTTTTGCAAATTCTTTTAGGGGTACTGACTGCATGAATGTTATGTTATAAGTATCACAATATACAAATTTATTTTTTATCGTAGACCATATGTCAAGCAACAGGCTCAGTAATTTTAATATATAATTGAAAGGGAAAATGATACGTAAAAGTACACCCTGGTACATATAAATTGGACATTCCACCAAAACTCGTATCAAACTTTTACTTTCAATTTTAGGAAAATTTTGCTTATTAATCTGGCATATGTTTCAATAAAGAGTACCTTTTTTCAGAAATAGCAAAAGAGTTGTCAGGATGACTATGTTGTGTGCGTTCCCTGGTCTCTGTTGGCATTATCACTGCACATTGACTATTAAATTAATACGTGTATACAACAAAACATCGAAATGACAACTAACCATGAATAACATTCAACTGTGCCATTAACCACGGCAATATTTGATCCGCTTTCACACGTTCTTACTACTTCTACAGGTGAACATTCGAAGTTATAACAGTATTGGGTGTACAGGTATACATTCTACAGTAAATTCACCGGCTTTGTAGCGAAAACAAATGCACGAACTGCACGAACTGCACTAGCGCAACATCAACATCACTTTGCAATTGTGATTTGACGGCCCCCAAAACATATATTTACCAGTTCTAAAAACTAATTTCTACATTGTAGCACATTTTAAATTAAAGTATTATTAATAATATAAAAATTGGAGCCAATAAACTAGAAGAAGTCGCCGAGTTTTGATATCTAAGAAGTTAGATAAGTCAGAATGGAAAAGTAAAAATCCACAAAAAAAGTTCTTAAGGACATTGCCCGGTCGATATCGTAAATGACCGGTTTACATCATTACCCGTAGCAAATAACATATATGAAACAGAAGATAGCGCAGTCACTAGCATTCATCTTTATCCGGGCTCGGCTGCTCTAGTCCAAGTTTTCTGTGGTTTCCTTGAATCACTTAGGCAAATGCTGGGACACTAATATTCCGCAGATAATCTTTCACTTCTTTTCTGTCTTCATTTCGTCCGTCTTATCTTTCTCTGTCTAACCACATTAGGGACATACGCCCTACCCTCCGGCTTAGCACTGCAGTGTAGCACGAGTAGCTGGTGGGAATAAAACACAAAAACAAAAGCGTAACTTCGGGTCACTTCTGTGCTCACAATTAATTAATTTAGAAGCACGAACAATATTACATATCAAGACCGTACGTTTGGAGCACAGCTCTCTGTTAGTGTTCTCTGGGAGCGAAACGTGAACGGAGGGGGGGTGGAAAATAAAATGTTAGAAGCATTTCATATTACAAATGATGAGGTTTTAGAAAGGGTAGGAAAATAATGGACGCTATGGAAGTCAATAAGGTAAAGGGGACATGAGATGGTAGGGCTTCTTCTAAGACATGAAAGGTTGTTTAGAGGCATAGTAGAAGCATAAATAGTAGTAAAGAGAGGCAGAGGCAAGATGCAAGGGCCAGATTAAGATATTCTGGTTTCAGGGATTGGCTGAGGATAGAAAGAAGTGGAGGTATCTGTCTAATTAGTTGTCGGACTGGCGATCCTATGACGATGATGATCAAATTTTATTTTTAATTTATTTTATTATAATTATTATACGTGTATGCAACAACATATTTTATTATTGAAGCTACTAAAATGTTCGACGTACACTTTAGGATAATCTTTACAAGTGAATAAATAAACTCCTGAACATAAATGTATTTACTATAAAAAGGTCAATTTCCAATATTTTTCATAATTTGATAATTCCAACTAGGAAAATTAACTTACAGTTGCGCATTTTTTAGTTACAATTTTAAAAGGTATTTCTTTTAAATAAATGTAAAAAAATTAAAAGCGAAATAACCATCATACAGGGTAATCGTAGGTATCAACCATAATGTAAACTGTATAATCAAGGATTTTCAATAATTCAATAAAACATGCGACTACCCTAGGGTAACAAAATTAATTTTTAAAATAAAACTTTAAAAGCAGTATTTATATAATACAAATAACTAAAATTTGAATTCAAATCTAAGTTCCTCAAAACAGAATGATTACAGTTAATACGAATTCCAAAGAATTATCTAGTTATCTAGATTCAAAGAAATTGAAATTCCTTTCAACTTTCAAAAGTTTAAAAAATAATTTTTAAGTGATTAAATATAAATTACTATTAATATAGTTCTAATATACAATCAAACCAAGTTTTATTCAAATCAGAAAGTGTTTTCATCTAAAGACTAGTGGGTACTTTGTTAATTTACTGTTCATATCAAAAACCACTTCATTATCTATAGTGCCTATACTTATAATCAATTAGTAGATTTGATTATTTTATGGGTGACCTAATAATACAATTCATATTTTTAATTTATAGTACATTTAAATAATTTCTTATCAATTGTATTCTATTTAATTTGTCTTGTCTGCATTTTACTTTTACTTTTAATTTTCAACTATAATATAAAATATATTCATAATGGTGTTATCAAAATACTCTCATTAAAAAGAAAACAAAATTGTTTTTAGGGTTCCGTATTCAAAAGCAACGGAGTCCAATTACTATGATGTCCGTTTGAGAAAAAGCTTGTGGGGGGGGGGGGTTATTTAGGGCTTGTGAGTTATAAAAGAAATATATTAAAAACGGGTAGGTATATAACGAATGTCTTGCCAAATTATAAACGATATGAATTTAAATAATAAGTTTCAAGGGTGAGGTTAATAGAAAAAATGTTAACAACTAGAAACCTTTTATTAAAAAAATACAATCATTTATAATACTATAAAGCAATATCCAGCCGACGTGGTTTTAGAGCTAATTCATTTAACACTTCCTCTTTTGTTACTGGACAATTAGGGTGTACAAACATTAAGTCTAACTCATTTAGTCGTTCTTCACCGGTGGAATTTCTTAGGTAATTCTTAAGAAATTTTAACGAAGAAAAAGACCTTTCACATGTGCACGTTGTTACAGGCAACGTAGCCATTATGGTAAGTAGATCATAAACTGTTGGAAAGAAGTTCTTATTACGTACTGAAAAAGCATCAATATCACTCTGTGATCTGGATTCCAAATCGTTTAGGAATTGCTTCCAGAGTGTAATTTCTCCTTTTAGCTTGAAGTCGTCAAACCCATAAAAAACTGCCAAATTTTGTAGATTTTCCGTATATACACTAGCATTAGCTTCTGTAGTCAACAAGTACTGAAATGATCTTAGAACATCTTTATGGGCCACAAACCTGTCATTTATAGCCTGTATAGTTTCGTCAAAAAACAGGATAAATATTGATCTTCTATAATATTCATCCGGTGTCGAGGCAGGCACATTATTTCGCTTTGTTTGATAGCCAACCAGCCTTGGAAGAGATATGGTTATATTTACTTCGTTGCAAAAGTCTGAAACTTGTTGAAATATTTTGGCAAATATTTCGTCTGACACTTCCCTCATTTGTTCTAATAATTTCTTTGTATTATCTGCAGAGTCGACTGCTAAACGCAAGTCAATATTTTCAGTTTGAAGATACTTACTAAGCGGCAAAGTAATTTCAAATACAGATTGTATTACATAAACACTAACTAGAAAATCACATTTACAAATGGCAGACATCAGCAATTGAGCATCAGTACCGGTTTTCTGTCCGCCCATGTGGTAACTTCATTACGTGCATTAATTATCACAGGAAGCAAATGAATAAATGCACGAACTGTGTCGTGTTTTTGAATCCATCTCGTTGCACATAACCTTTTTAATTTTTCAATTTTTGGTTTTTCTTCTAATTGTTCTATTTGATTCTCTATGAAGTGCTGCCTTTTGGGATAATTGAAAAAGCTGAAAAATTACCGTTTTTACCATCTTGGGAATTAGTTTAAACGGATATAAAATTAAAATATTGGTGAAATATCGATATATCGCTGAATATTATGTTCTAATTAAAGGCTTTGGGGGGGTTTTAACCCACAACTGTAAATTAACGTGGTACCGAACCTCCTGTGTTTCTTATTTTCAATAAAAAAAGAAAACAAATTAAAAATAGAATGAATTGTAGATACGTAAATGCTTAGAAAAATGGTACAAAAATAAATAAAAAGATATAGAGTTTAATATCAGTTATTGTTAGATTACCCACTGGTTTTGTTGTTTATTTGGTTGCTTAAGCAAACACCTTATTCATTATTTATTTATTACCTTGGATAATCAACAATTTACTTCTGTTAGTAAGGAAAGCAAAATGCGTTCTTGACAAACCAATATTGTTTCTACGTCATATGTTTACACTGAAGCAACTTTTCCAAATTTCCCAATCGACTTTTAGTACGCATCTCCGTATCTAAATAATTCGGACAAATATTAGTATTTCATTTAATTATAAAACTAAAATGTTTGTTTAGACTGTACAAACATAATTTCCAATAATTTTATTTTTTTATAGTAAAAGATGCTTAAATGAATACTTTTTAATCCATAACGTACAATTGTGTACCCCAAAAATCAGTTAATTTTCTAGTCTAGTGCTTTCAGAGGTCGGTGAAGCTGGCACCAAATTAGCCCCTAAAAGCCCTCTTTTTTGGCATTATCGAAATTCATTTTCGCCAATTCGTTGTGCAACGTCTATTTTTGTCCTGTAAAATTAAATAAACCATAACAAAGGATACTAGAACTGATTATTATACTAAACTTAACTCCGCTATACATTTTAATTTTAATTTTTCCACAACATGTGAATGCTATGTACGGTTTTGTCCACACATAATTTGAAATTGTAAGATAGCTTATAAAAAATGTGGTACATAATTATTTACTTTCTAACATTGAATGACAAGGACTTTAGCTACAACCCAAGGTACTTCACTCGTTTATTAAATATTTAGATTGAACATTGTTAGGAACAAAGAACTCGATTTTACTATTAACCTTGTTTATACTTTAAACTATTAAGTTAATCATCATCGGGAATAGTTTTTCTTCCTTTTGCGGAAGAATTGATGACAGTTCATGGTTCAAAGGTCAAATTAAAAACAACATTGTAACAATGAAATAGATACGCAAGGATTGTAGTAAATTAAGCAGATTTTTTTTATTATTATAGTAAATATTTGTAAAATAAGGAGTTTCTAAACTTTTCGAAAAGTATGAACTCAACCGATGGAGTCATTTATTCGATGTTTCGCCAACTGCTGTGTTTGGCATTTTCAGGGAACGTATCAAAGGCGTAATAATAATAATAAATTCGTTATAATTGTGCTGGGTCTCAGGATTTTACGTCCAACCAAAAATTACACGATAGTGTGAAATTGTGATTTTGATGGAGATAAAAGTTTGATGAGTGTCAAATCACTTAATGCATGTCACTGTACTCTAACTGAATCTCATCAGTTTGTTGTTAGTTGTGTATTCGTTTAAAAACTCGGCCATAGGGTTAATGATTCTGCAGTATTTCTGCCTTGACATATCGTAATAGAAAAAAATACTTTCACTTCTCAACTCCTCTGCATCAGCATCACACACCGAAACACATTGTAATATAAAATTATGAATTGCGAATTCAGAGTCGAATTTAGAAAAAAGTGTGGGCTATACAACCTAAAGTAAAAGATGTGCCGAAAACAAAATTTCATATACCTATATACTAATACAAAAAAATACATTTCAAATAAGTCTGCGTTAGCATTAAAGTACCAGTGTTAATTGTTATGTTGTAAATCAGTAATTTTAAAATAATGAAAGAATGATAATAATATAACATAATCATATACTCAGCAATATGTTAAAGATCATCATGTACAGAGTGATATTTTTTATTATTGCAAGTTAAATTTTATCTAATTACGGCACTGTTTCAATTGCATAGAAATAATCCTTTTGCAAGTAAGTAACAAATATGTTATGTTTATATCTAAGTTCAGTTAGTTGGCCATGGCGAAATGGGCATTAATTTTGTAATATGTGAGTTGACCTCGTAAGAACTCCCAACCGTCCACTAAACTTATTATAATTACGGGTTTCAGCAATTAACATGGTTATTAGACATACAGAGTGTTGTTTTAGTACTGATATAGGAAGAATTTATTAGCTTTCATTTATCCACAGATTATGAAGCTTTATAAGTTTATAAATATGATTTCGGAGCGAACTTGATATATATATATATATATATATAAAGTAAAAATTAGAAAAGATGTTCCCTACAGTTTTCCTTTAAACTTTAAGCAGTTTTGGAAATAAGGTACACATTTTATGTATATTTTTCAACACAACTCTGAAAATATACTTTTTAAAATTATTAAAATTACGATTATAATTACTTTATTCAAACGATATTTCATACGATACATTTTATTTCTTAGAGGTACATAATCTTTTCCTAAGGTTACTGAATTAATAATAATGTTTAATATGGTGGTCATCAGTAATTTCAAAAGGAAATGAAAAATTCTATAGAACCATAAAAAATCAAGAACACGAATGATGGACAATTTCCTTTATAACAAATTACCCTATTAAATGCTTTTATAAATATTAATTTCTATTAATTCGTCAACAAGAAAATTATAGCGATTTTGTACAAAACATTACATTTAGATTTTATTTAAGAGAGCACTTGAAAGCTCATTTGACATTAACAAAACTCTTTCAAAATAGAGTAAGTTTATTAAACTTGCAATGGAAATAGATGAACTTTCTTGAAAATCCTTTATCTACCTATAACCATGTTCATAATAATTTAATTGATTTCAGTTTATAGCAGTATAAAAAGTAAAATAATTTTGTAAATAGTCTAACATGTTAGCTATTCCACAATAAAACTGAGGAAAATGTAAAAATTCTTTTTTTAACATGCACGAGAATTTTTATGTGTCTAAATTCAAACATCTATCAAAATTTGGGTAACTAACACCTGTTATGTGATTTAACTCTATTTCATTGTCCCCTCTATACTATACAGTCTTTACATACATGGATGCAGATACGCACATAAATTATTGAAATTGAAAGTAAAAGAAGTATTTGGTTTGCTCTCAACATCAAAACGACTCGTTACCCAGTGCTTGTTGGCGAACGAAGAAATTTATCCAGTAAGTACAACACATTTTTTACACAGAATAATTAAAATCTACAAAAAAACTTATATCGTAATCAACTTAACGCTTTATTGATATCTATTTTATTTACGTAAATTGATTAATTTTACTGAATAAATGGAAATTGCTTTTGTATTAAAACAAATTAATTAAGGCAGCACATTAATACAAACAAATTTTTATTAAATAGCTATTAATTTTAGAACTATTGAGATATAATAATAACAAATGCTTTTATTTGAATAGTTAAAACTTATTTAAAAAAAATTGAATATGGGTATTTTGGGTAACAAACAAACACTGGGTTACGTTTCACGAAAAAGTTTATTTAATCTTCTCTACAATATTGTTTCAACCCTTGCGGGTCATTCTCAAGAGCTTATTTTTGTAAACTCAGTTTAAT
Source organism: Agrilus biguttatus (assembly GCA_963921985.1). Taxonomy (NCBI): domain Eukaryota; kingdom Metazoa; phylum Arthropoda; class Insecta; order Coleoptera; family Buprestidae; genus Agrilus; species Agrilus biguttatus. The sequence goes on from OY998117.1 coordinate 36,324,580, forward strand.
TAATTTTTAAGAATTATAAATGCTTAATTTAATTTTTTCGTTAGCAAACATCTACGCAATATCTACCTCCTTTTTATGAATGTTTTAGAACAATGCTAATTACACTATCTCAATAAAATATCGTAATTCTTAAAATTTAAATAATAATAAGTTACATAATAAAAACCTAATTTGAATTATCTAAATACGATTCTCATTTCAAAGTGAACCTTGTGTTAAAAAAAGTGATCGACTAATAAGTGAACAAAGACAAAAAAGACATTTTTTTAAGATATAATAGAAGGTAGTGATATCACTGCGATACGCTGGTCTAATGTTTTAATGTATGCAAATTAAATTTGGTGAAATCGTGGAACAAGTTTGTCAGCATGTTATCTAAAAATAATCTTCGAATATAAAGTAATATAAAGATCAAGTAAAAGTAATCTGCTTTATTACATTTTAAATTTTTACATAATATAACGAATTAACTATACTAATTAAAACACGTGTAATAACTTAAAATTTTTAACTTCTAATAATTAAAAGAAAAACAAAAGGCACCTAAATAATAATAAAATAATTGCTAGATATGAAAGAAAGAAATCTACAAAATGTAATAGAATTGAAATATTATCATTTATTAAGCAAAGTGGTATACAAGTTATTGAAAAGTTATGACACATTATTATTTTGTATGATAAATAAAAACGTTTATTGAAATTGATAATAACTGATAATCTTTTTGATATATTTACCGATTAATTAGAATAGGGTTGAAGTTTAATTCTAATAGTTCTGTTTTTCTATTGAATGCTATGTATACTTGTTTTATACTACCCTTCAATGTGTTTTCATATTGTTATTTATTTTAAAGTGGGTTACATGTTTTTTTTTCGTTTTTGAGTTATCTAAGCAAACAAAAATCTCAATCAAATTCAGATAATTATAATCGACTGTAAATATAATTTTGTTTTTTTAATGATTAAAATGTTTCTAAACAGGAATGAATTCTATTACAATATCGGTTTTTGTCATTATAATGACCGTGTCAATTAATGCACACCCCGGGGGAGCACCCCTGGAAACGTGTGATGATATGGTCCCTAAACACGGTGTAGACCCTCAAAAGTCAGAGTTTCCATACATTGTTGAAGTGAGTAAACCAACAATTACAGCTGGAGAAACAATAGACATCAAAATTTCTGGTGATAAGGATATCAAAGGCTACCTTTTGCAAGTAAGAGACAATAAAGATAAAGCAGTAGGGACTTTTGTAATACCAGATACTGACCTGTACTCCAAAGCTTTGAGTTGTCATGGAAACAAAAATGTAAGTAATTAGAATAGTTTTTTATTGGAAATATAAGTCATTAGCTTTTCGTCCTAAAAAATTGGAAAGCATTTTACGAACGATATTGCAGCCTAACTGAAATTAAAAAAGAACGTTATAACATTCTTTAAAGACCGTAAAACTGGATGTTTAATATAACAATTCATAATATCTAATATATTTTGTGTTTAATCATTCTACAGAATCAAAAGTATTAATATATTCGTGAGTAAAATTTTTAAGCAACACTGTGATTCTAATTTGTATCAATTATCTATTCCAGTTTTAAATAAACATTATATACATTTTAGAACTGATTTTTGAAATACGTATAGCATGATATTATAAATTTAGAAACAATAGAAGTCGCAACGCTATTTTATTTTCAATTATACATTAATTTTTCTCACGTAAAATAATAGGATAATTAGAAGAATTTATCGTCGTAATTTCCGCAACATACATAAATGTAAATTACCTAAATTATGAATTTATAAATAATACCCAATTCCTTCGGCTTTTTAGAGTTCCGCCACACACAAAAATACATCAAATAAAAAGAATTTAACCTTGAAGTGGAAATCGCCGCGAGTAAAAGGACCTCTCACCGTTTTGTAAGCATTTAAGCAAAAAACTGCATTTTTTTAATTATGTAATTGTTTGCCAACTTTGTATGTACGTTATTTATTTTTTTAGCGTAACTGTTGCGGAAAATGGAGGTGTGTTCTGGACTCATAAGCCCGTAGCAAAAATTAATGTTCTTTAAAAACAGAGAATAGAACTTAACACTGGATAATATTTATCTGACTAAAACAAATCATTTTTATTTGACAAAAATATGATTAATGCAATGTTTTACCTTTAACATTTTTGGATGTTTAAATCTTTTTTCGCTGTTTCAATAACTTCTGTAAGGTAAATAAGGTATTTGAAATAAAATTTAAATTTACATATTTTGTTATGTTAATATCGTTTTAATGAAAAAGGTTTTTTATTAAACATTTAATAATGATTGAGTTTGGGTTGGTGACTAGGCATAATTACAAGTAATGTAATGTTAATGAATACTAGATAAATTGTTAAACACTTATTAGTCGAACTAATTTAAAGTGCCATTGTATATCACAGATAAAATTAAGATGAGAGAGACAAAATGATTAACATTAACAGACAAAAATTAAAAAAACAAGGTAATAAAATCCTTTTTCATCTAATTATAAAGGATTACAGATTCCACATTCGGAACGCGTCCTACACAGTAGGCACAACGCACCGAAAGCCATATCCCACAACCGGTTTCGACCCATCGGGTCTCATCAGGTGGGCACTGGCATATATTTATTATATCGCTTGTAAAAGCCTTTCTGCCAGCGCCCACCTGATGAGACCTGATAGGTCGAAACCGGTCGTAGGTATGACTTTCGGTGTGTTGTGCCTACTGTGTAAGACGCGTTCCAAATGTGGGACCTGTGATCCTTTATAATTAGACGAAAAAGGATTCAATAGTGTAATTCAATGCTAGTAGGGGTATTAGCCCTCGGAGTAGTTGTTTCTGTTGATTCCATATTTATATTAATAGACACCGAAATAATAGCCCTTTTTTAAACTCATATGGTTAAAAAAGAACGTTTATTACTTGATCAGAAGCTTATCGCAATTGCTAAATGTGGATCGCGATTTCAATCTTTTTAGTTCTCATCACCTTTTGGTTTATCACGTATATGAGCTGCGTCGTAGATTCAGTTTATTAAATAGATATCTTCTTAAAGTCTTGTCATACATATGAAATACCACAGCTAACAGTAAATATCAATAAATGGCGACATACTGCCTGTAATACGAAATCAGATGATTGTCTGTCTGTTTATACGATTGAACCTATTTCGATGGGACTTTACAGGCATGAAGGTAATTAGAAATAGTTTCACGCTGAAAAAGTGACCGGTAAGAGCTAGTAACTAATGAAAATAAAGTATTTAACTAGTTTGAAACACATACATACAAATAAATCTACAAAAAATTAGAATATAGAAAGAATATTACAAGATTAATAATTGAAACTATTAACTTTTATTCTTATTTATTTTTGAAGATAGGACAAAATAAAATTTATAAATATTCATAATTGTCCGGTATTTATCTGGTTTATCTATTGAAAATTTGCAAAATTTTATTTAAGTAATTCCAATTTTGTACTCCTAGATAGGAGAAGGATGAATAAGAAAATAAATTTTGCAAGAGAATTATACACCTCAAAATAATATTTATTTTAAAAAACTTTCTGCTTATAATAATTACTCGTAAATAAAAATGCATATACGAATGTTTGATATAATATATTTTATTAAACAAATATATATAAATATACATAGGATTTATAATATTTATTGATTCAAACTACTTTGGAAACTGAAATTGCTGCTTTACAACCAAATTTGATTAATCCAGACAGAGCCCTATAAAATGGAGCTTGTTCAGCTCCATGGTCTAAGCCAGTGTCGTGATGTTCTTGCTCCTCATTACGAAACTTTGTAATAGTTTCGAGTAATTCTTTATTTGTATCTGGATCTTCCATCAATGTTCTTAACTGATCATTATAATGTTCAACAATCACATCCTCCACTGCTACTGTACAAGCCATTGCTGCTTTGTCACCCAATAAGGCAGAGCCTGAAGTCCCAAAATGATTATTTGTCATTCACAAAAATATTATTTTAATTTAAATTTATTACCTGCACCAAGAACAAAGCCCGCCACATTCCAAATAGGTGTTAGGGCAGTAGGTCTAACGCGATGTTTGCGAATAAGATTTTCAAAAGTTTCCCTGTGATGCTTTTCTTGGTCCCACATATGCTGAATTAAAGGGCCTTTGTCACTATTTCCGAGTATGAACATTTGCCCTGCATATATCCTATCCGCACCCAACTCACCGGCGTGGTCCACCCTGATTATAGAATCAATTTCGGCTTTTGAAGCGTAACACCTCGTTAACATAACTTTTCGAGTGTTAAATAGAATACCTCTTGAAATAATCATTCTTGTACTTCCTATTTATGGCCCAAAAAGGACCAAAAAATAGTTGATCAAACTAAACAAACATAAGAATAATGATACTCTTTATGCATTTATATTTATTTAATTTGTTAAATACACGTACTGATAGTAATCAACCCCAAAAAAAAACAACTTCCAACCTGCAAACGTAAAACTAACTTTTATTAATCCCTTTATTTAAATTTTCTACGTTTACTAGCGAAGATGCAAAAGGAACGCAACTTTTGTATAAGTATGTGTAGAGAAATAATTAATTGCAATAAATGTTTAAACAATACCTATTACCTGCAAAAAAAACTAAATAATGAAATAATATATACATACTACAGTTCTGATTTATGTAAGTACCTACATAAATAAATTGCCTTAAATTTTCAGTTTTCAAAATACGCTTAACCTACAATATTTATGTTTCTTTCATAATTAAATTAACTAGGTAACATGTTCTATTACATAGCGAAATCAATTTTCTTTAACCTCTTAGTGCTAATAATTGTATAATTGTATTTTGTTTCTTACCTGGTAATTTGATAAACTGCTTTATCTTCAATTGAATGTTTTCAGTTGTGAAACTGTGACATTTTTTTACAGGTATTAGTCATTCATAGAAATTAACAAAAGCTGAGTAAAGGAAAAGGAATATACAATGTGTTATTACGAGAATAAAATAAATTCAGCATTGCAGAACTTAAAAGAGACTACTGATGGTAAATAATTAAAAATTGTATTTTTTTGTACATAACCTCTTTGACTGAAGTAATTTTTTTTTTAAGATTTTATCTTCTACGAAGATCCTCCTACAGTATTCTCGACAAACAGCGTTTTTTGCGAGAATACTCTTGAGTTTTATAGAAATTATGTGGCAAAAGGAATTCCACTATTATTAAAAGGAGCTTGTCAAAATTGGAATTCTACATTGAAGTGGAATATGGATTATTTCATGTTTGTATTTACTATATTTTTGAAATGAACAATTTTTCTGAGAAAAAACATTGTAGGAAAGCATTACCTGAAAAAATTGTTAGAGTTGATGTTACTCCTAATGGCTTAGCTGACGGAATTGCAACAAGAACTAATAAAGATGGCAAGGAAGAGGACTTTTTTATGTTACCAGAAGAACAAAAGATGACTATGAAAGAATTTATTGAAAATCTACAAAATCCAAAGTAATCAGAGAGTAAGTAAAAATATTTTGAATATAAATTAAACTAAATTGTTTTATTTTTAGAGATAATTATGTGTGTTACATACAGAGCCAGAATTCAAATTTATATACTGATTATGATGAGCTGTTAACTGATATAGATTTAAGTGTGGATTGGGCAGACAGGTTGTTTGATAAGGTACCAGATGCTGTTAATTTTTGGATGGGAGATGGTCGTGCTATAACTAGTAGTATGTTTATTTTCTCCATGAATAATCATCAATAGGTATTAATTGAGATACGTTTTTGTTTTCCTAGTGCATAAAGATCCTTATGAAAATGTATATTTTGTTATTGATGGATACAAGGATTTTATTCTTATTCCCCCAACCGAATTACCTCTTGTACCTCATGAACAGTATCCCATTGGACGATATAAAAATGTGACACCTATGGAATATGAAATGGAACCACAATATGATGATAGTAAGAAAAATATGATAAAAGCAGAAATAGATAATAACCAAGGCAGTAAGTGCAAAGGAGATTGCCAAATATCAAATTCAAAAAGGACAAAAGTTAGTCAATATAAGACACAGCCATGGGTAGCTATCGATCCACTTGATCCAGATTTAAAAAAGTATCCAGAGTTTGCGAGAGCAAAAGTTTTACATGTAAGGGTATCTAAAGGAGATTGTTTGTATTTACCACCACTTTGGTTTCATCACGTTAGACAAAGTCATGGTTGTATTGCAGTTAACTATTGGTATGATATGGATTATGACATTAAATATTGTTACTTTGAGTTACTGAAGGACTTATGTAGTAAATAATTTGTTATGTCTATTTTTTTGAATTACTGAAATCAGAAAAGATTTTGTTTTCTTAATTTACCCTATAGGAAAAATCTCCATTATCTAAAGAAACGGCAAATAAATTATTTTTTTAATATATATATAATATGTATATTCACAGATTCATCACAGAAAAAATATATTGATTTTGTGCACAACTTTTATAAGTATATAAAAAGTCCTAATTGATATGTTTTACATAATCGATTATTACTAAAATTTTACAAATGATTCCTTACAAATTCTTAAAAAAGTTAATAATCTAGATAACAAAGAAATTGTTTTGGTAAAAAAATACTATATTACCTTTAAATTAAAATAAAATATATTTGAATGTCTGCTAAAATTAAAACATCCTATTAAATTGTAATAAAACTGAAATTATTCATTTAATTAATTTGTCTAAAGAGTCGTGGAAGTTACGGTGCTTATTCCATGCACTAAAACTGCTGGAGGAAGATCTTTCGTTATGGTTTCAAACGCTTCCAAATAGAAAGTGTAAGAACTCTGTTTTGGAGGTGGAACCGGCAAGTAAATGAAAGTAATAGCAGTTTCACCAGACTGTTGCAAGATGAGTTGGTTTATACTAAAGAAAATGAAAAGAATATAAAATAAATTAATAACTTAAGATTTTAAAAATAAAACAATAATTAATAGCAATAACATTATTAAACCTACTACAATGTAATTAAAAGCAGTTGATGGATGGAAATAGCTACAAAAGATGGATTTTGTACCTTTTCAAATAATTTTCAGTAGCAACCTCGTGTATTTCCATAACTGGATTCCAGCCATTAACTGGAACTATTTTGGCAGAAATCCTTAGTTTATCCAATAGGTACTGTAGTTTATTAATATGAATTTCCAATCGATCGGTGTTAGGATCTGAACCTGAGCTAACTGTGAAAGAAGACTGACGTACCTCGTCGCATACGCAAATTCTCAACGTCAACTTGCTCCATTTGGGAACCATATTTACTATGCATGCCAACTGCATCATAAACAGTGAAGTGATATCAAATGCATCTTTTTCATTTGGGTTTAGAATATTTACAGGCCAGACGTCTATATATCCTTTATTACTGTTTCTAAATAAATTAAAAAAAATAGGTGAAGGTAAACTATGGAAGAAACAACAGAGAATGGTAACTTACTTGAAAGCATCTTTTTGTAACTTGTAAAAGTTTCGACAAAGACATACGTTCTTTTTCAGTCTTAATACATCATCTATCATCCTAACATATTCAGTAGGCTCTAAACCATTTTCAGGTGATACTGGGAATACGCTGTTCGAAAAGTTTTGATTTTTGTATGGGGATTCTATGCTAAAAAATTAAATATGGTTACTCAATACATCTTTTTTTATAACGATATATGAATTTTTACTTCAAACTAGGTATGCCTAACCTTTCTAGAAAGTCTTTTGGTTCTTCCTTATCCAAAAAGCCAAAGACAACAGTATTGGGTTTCATAGCACCCATACCCGATAAGCGTACGAGGTGCTGAACCCCTTCTCGAACTGTCGGAGCAACTGTTATTTCCGCAAAGGCTTTGACCTTAAGATGATCAATGAGACTGAGCCAATTGGGGTACATTTCTTGGACAGGATCGGGGTCGGCGTGTGGTTCGCCTTTTATAACGTGTCCTAATACATACAAACCACCTTTTTTGAGATCATTAATAAAATCGATAAGAGGGCAGGCACTTCGAGGACTATTCACTAAAAGTAACACTTGGGGCCGCCAAAATTTGACGTGATCTTTACGAGAATCCAACAAGAGTAGGTATTTTCTCACCTAAGACGATAAAAAGGATATCAACTAAAAAAACTATATAATGCGTTTTATGAGAATTCCCTCAAGTTGAAAGACGTCTTAAATTACTTATTAATTAATTAACATCTAAGTAATTTTAACTCAAGAGAAAAACGTTTATAAGTGTTCAAATAAGCGTTTTATATTAAGTTCCGATTCTATTTTCACTTACTTGATGGAAAATTAATGCTTGAGAAATGCTACCCCATTGAGCCTCTTTGGACGGAGAAAATAGGTGCAAGAAAACGACCAATGTAAGGCACAGTAAAATGCTGCAAGAAGCGTAGATGGGATTGATGACAAACATCATTATAAGCGTCCCAATAAGTCCCACTACAGCTGTATGCCATGTGAAGTATTTGAAAGATGGCCGGAAATTTGGTGCACTCGCTAGTTCTAGACCAAGACATGCCAAGTTGGTGGCCAAATAGCTAAGTAGAAATAGGACAGAATTCAATTGAGCTATAATGTTAAGGGAACCTATGAACAAAACACATTGGACCAAAAGCCACGAAACCAGCACAGCTGCAACAGGATTACTACGCCATGTACCCTTGGGAATAAAGTTTAATAATGGACCTAAGACATAAAATCCAAATTTATTACCGATGAAGTATTTGGTTTGTAAAACAAAAACTTACCAAATACTTTATCTTTCGCCAAAGCTTCTAATACGCGGGAAGAGCCGATGACGTTACTGAGTGCAGCGGACCATGTGGCAGTTATAAGACCAACGGCTACACTAACAGGCCATATGCATATGCTAGCCATATATAGATAATTGTTTTGTAGAAGAAAACGTTCGCACGTGGCGGCAGTTAAAAGTGATAAGCAGATATAAACCACAAACGTGAATCCAGCAGCTGATAGTGTTCCAATTGGTATTGATTTGCCAGGATTTTTCAATTCCCCTAGAAATTATTTGACTTGTATTATCTTTTATCTAAACTATAGCGATGTACCAAAGACACTTAGAGTAATGTGTAGGAATATGCGGTAGTGTCACTACTACTGTTTACACCTTACATATTTATAATGTATACATGTATTATTACATTGATAAGAATTTTAACGCTATTATGAAATTTACAGGAAATGTTATTCTATATTTTCAAAAATAGAAGTGGGCACATACCCATGGAACCACCACTGACATTTTTTATATACAAAGTAGGACTCACCACTCATGTTAGCTCCTGCCATAATTCCTGTTACCCCCGAAAATAAAACACCAAATACTATAGCAAAAGATGTCATATCTCCCTTAGCAGTATAATCTTTACTATAATCTGACCATAAATTATCTGACAAAGTAATAGAACTCAGACCAGTGTAATTGCCGTAGGTGATATTTTTCACTAATGTATTAGAATCTGGCAAATGAACCTGTTAAGAAAAAATATTGATAATTCCAGCAATACAAATTAAATAAAAATAATATATAAAAATCGAACTGGAATGTTAAAAAATATATATTTAATACATACTTGCATGGGGTATTGAATGAGAAAACTGACAGTAGTTATTCCTATACATACAATAACAATAATAAGTACCAATACAGTAGTTTTTGCAAACATACTTGCACCAATTAGGCAAATGAGTAAGTTAAGTGTATTTAATATTGTGCAGTATAGAAATCTGTACCAGTAACCATCAGGGATTATTCCTGGGCTATCTTTACCTACCAATATGCCTTCAAAACATTATATTACAATTTGATAGACTTAAATAGAGAACTTAATACCTGAAGGGCCTATATTTTGAGTGAGACCTTCAACACATCCTGAAATATACAGAGCACTGCTCACAATATTTGCAAGGAAAAATAGTGTGCCAATTGAACCTCCAAATTCTGGTCCAAGAGTGCGACTAATCATAACTGCAATATTTAGTCAAAGAAAATTTTGATGTACTTAAAGTAAATAGCAACTAAATACAAATGATTGAATAAGGATACAATATGCACCACCACCCTCAACCTCGCCATTTGTAGATATTGCACAAACTGAAGTTATTGTAAATATGAGAATAATATATGCAATTACAAACTGCAAAAGTGTTGTTAATAATCCAGCATTTCCCACAATAAAACCTGAAATTTTTATAAGAGTTGTGAACAAATATATATACTTTGGTAAACTTTATATTTACCAACTCTTAAGAATATTAGAGCTGAAAACATAGACAATGTAACGGGGCTAAAGACACCTGCAAATGTTCCAAGAGTTCGCAGATCTGATACCTCATTAAGACTTCCAAATTCGATATATCCTGAATCATTATGTGTTTCAGTAATTCCAACTAAACTTGACAATCTCTTGAAGACACCACTCCTCATAAGGGGCGTTTTATCGTTATTACCAGTATTGGTGGATCCTACTTCTGGTGCAAGCATTATTTCTTAACAAATTAACGACAAAAAAATGTTAAAATTAGGCTTAAACTATCTACTTAATTTTTTCACAAGTGTTACTAATATTATGTTAATTCATTATCGTTCTTTGTTTATCAACATCAACCAACATGATTCAACTTCTATAGACATCTTAAGTCTGACGTCACGGGGATGTGGTGTAAAGGGAAAGGTTACGTATAGAAATGTGTCACGTTAATTTCATAATTTTCATTATTTTTTCACAAAATAGGAATATATCAAAACGCAAATTGTAATTTTAATTTGTATTAGTGGTATTTTAAGTTCCTGTGATAATAGCTGATAATTATCAATTTTTATCTTATAAGAGATTCTAAATAGTTAATGACTGGTTATTCTCTAGAATTAGGAACCACAATTTACAGCAGTAACCAGGTATTAACCCAATTAATTAATTATTTCAAGTTATTTCGTTTTTTTTTGAAATTTATTTTTCAGCATAAAAATCAAGTAATATTTTCCTGTTGTATTTTACCAATACAATATGAGTGGTTCTGGTGGTTGCAGTTCATCGAGTAATACCGTTGAGCCTACTGAGAATAGTACCAGATATGATAATTATCCTGACAATTACAATGCAGCTTACTGTATTAATAATTCAAACATTCCAGTTTCATCTAGCACCCTAACACCTGAAGCTAAGGAGTTCAAACCTAATAGTAACCTTAGTTATAATAGTGAAACGACTGAACCAAGTATTTCAAATGGTGCTGTTAGAAAGAATTATAAAAAGTCTTACTATTATGGTAACCAGAATTATAACAGAAAAAATAAAGTAAAAGACAACTATAATGGAAACATGTTTAAAGGAGAAAAAAAATATCAAAAAAACAGTGAACAAGATGTTGGACGGAATTTAAGAAATATGAGAAAGGACAGCAATAATGAAACAAGTAATATTGTTTATAATAAGGATATTTTATCATTATATAACCAAAACATTTTTTATTATATTTTAGCTTTTAAAAATGACATCAGACACTTTCCAAAATGTAATGATAGCAGTAATTATTATAGAAGTGTAACTAATTACAATAGAAATTATTATAAACAAGCTTATCCTACTGAATATGGTCCGAGAAATTATAGGAAAAACTACACTGTAACTCAAAAAGAAAATTTTAGTAGGAGTTATGGAAAATATACCAATTCAAAAACAGACTTTGTGTCTTATAATACAGCTAAAGCAAGAAACACTAAAAACGAAAATTATCAAGAAGTATCAAGTATAAAGCCGGAGACTAAGCCCAAAAAGTATAATACCAATGCTAGTAATAATAGGACATTCGATTTTCAAAAACTGAATAAGAAACGTGAGCATGAGTATTATTATTTCATTTTTATTGTCTTTATTTGCTTCTAGCAATTTAGGAAAATTCATTTAGTATACACTCTGATTTTTGAATTATTCTTTTTCGTTTTATTGTTTTAAATGACATTTTCATCTTGAAATTCACATATAAAATTAAATATTAATTCTATATATCTACTACAAAGGACATGTAATATTTTTCTATGGGCCTAATTTTATTTTACATTGGCCTTTACTTTCCCTTTTTTCATTTGTTTTTTTTTTCAGTTGATAATGTTTCACAGAGAGAACGATTAGAAGAATTAATTGTACGTTGTCTATTGGAATGTTTAGTTTGTTATGAAAAACTAAAGCATCATGACAAGGTGTGGTCTTGTAAGCAATGTTACCATGTTCTGCATTTTAATTGCGTGACAAAATGGGCGGAATCATCTAAGATGGACTCAGGTTGGCGTTGTCCAGCTTGTCAAAATAGTTACTTACAAATTCCCAAGAAATATGTTTGCTACTGTGGTAAAATGACAGATCCTCCCTATTCACCAGGACATTTACCACATAGTTGTGATGAGGTAAGCTTCTTTCTTTTCAAAGGCAGGGGCAAAAAATTTTTCAATTAAATAATTAAAAGTGTTCTTGTGCTATATAATACAAAAGAATAGGTTCGTTTTTAATTTTATAACTATCTTATACAGGTATGTGGCCGTAAGAATCGATTTTGTTCGCACAACTGCACCCTTTTATGTCATCCAGGCCCTTGTCCCGATTGTAACATAATGGTGACACGTTCTTGTAGTTGTGGATCAATTTCAGTAATGACAAAATGCAGTTCCAAAGTTCCTATACAGTGTACTTCAATTTGTAATAAACTTCTAAATTGTGGCTCACACAAATGTACAAAAGTTTGTCATGAGGGAGATTGTGGGACTTGTAAAGAGATGGTTAAACAAGAATGTTATTGTTATAAACAAGGCCGAAGTGTGTCTTGTACCGCCGAAACGACTGGTAAAACATTGTACAGTTGTGGTGAGAATTGTGAAAAGTTGTTAGAATGCAGTAATCATAAATGCCAACAAGTGTGTCATGAAGGAATTTGTAACCCATGCTGTAGGTCACCTGGTTTGATTTTTAACTGCCCCTGTGGAAAAAAGAAATTAGGAGACGACAGAAAATCATGTTTAGATCCTATACCTTCTTGTGGTCAGGTATAATGATTTATAGAATAAACCGTTTTAATTTTAATTAATTTTTAACATTTTTATTATTATAGACTTGCGGTAAAACTTTAAAGTGTGGGCAACCAGGAGCGCGTCATTTTTGCAAAGAACTTTGCCATGAAGGCGACTGCTCCATCTGTTCTCTAACAACTTCTGTGAAGTGTCGATGTGGCTCGATGGACAAAGAAATGCCTTGTTCGATGTTGACTACGAGAGCTGATGACGCCAGATGTCAGAGAAAATGTACCAAAGTATGTAATGAAATAGTACTTTGGCCGAAAAGTATTCTTTTTAAATTATTCTATTTTTTAGAAACGTTCATGTGGCAAGCATAAATGCAATCAGAACTGTTGTATTGATATCGAGCACATTTGCCCTCTTCCATGTAGCCGTACGCTTTCGTGTGGTAATCATCGTTGTGATCGCACCTGTCACAAAGGTCGTTGTCCCCCTTGTTTGCAATCTAGCTTCGATGAACTTTATTGCGAATGCGGTGTATCCGTTATAATGCCTCCAGTACCATGCGGCACGCGTCCTCCCGCCTGTTCAATGCCCTGTTCGCGCACACGTTCTTGTGGTCATGAACCATTACACACATGCCACTCTGGGTCTTGTCCTCCATGCACAATCCTAATCAAAACCTGGTGTTATGGACAGCATGAACAAAGGGCCACTATACCTTGTCATCAGCAAACCTTCAGTTGCGGTCTGCCCTGTGGGAAACCGATGCCTTGCGGCAGGCACAGCTGCGTCAAGGTAAAATTAAATTATGAATTAAGATATTGATAGTGCATTTTTGATTACGTGAAAATTACTAAATCATGTGTTACAAAAAGTTTCATAATCATTAGAAAAAAACTTCTAATGGGCTTATTAGGAAAGAATATCTTATTTTTTATATATATTCTTTAGCCATGCCATCTTGGACCATGTCCACAACCTTGCAAGCAACCTTGCGTCAAAATACGCCCCGGTTGCGGTCATCAGTGTAATCAGCCTTGTCATGATCCTCCATGTCCTGAAACATCTTGCAAACAAATGGTTAAGGTCAGTTGTCAGTGTGGTCTGAGGTCCGCCTCTAAAATTTGCCTGGATTTGGTCGGTGAGTACCAGACGATCGCCATGTCCCACTTGGCCAGTAAAATGGAAGAGATACAGAGAGGGGAGACCGTTGATTTGAGTGATCTAGTTGTTGGCAAACAGACTAAAAAGAATGCAGTACTAAAAGCGTGAGTAAACTGGATGTTTTTAATTTTTTTTATAATTAATTGTTTCTTCTAACTTTTAGATTAGAATGTAATGACGAATGCCGAGTGGTGGAACGTAATCGTCGCATGGCGATAGCACTACAAGTTTCTGGGTCAGACTTTCAGCAGAAAATTATACCTAAATATTCAGATTATATGCGTCAGTGGGCGAAGAAGAATCCAACTTTTTGTCAGTACGTACACAGCAAACTCTATGAACTCGTTCAACTAGCCAAACAAAGTAGACAGAAATCGCGTTCTTTTTCGTTCGAAACAATGAATAAAGAAAAGCGACACTTTGTGCATGAATATTGCGAACATTTCGGTTGCGAAAGTGCCGCATACGACCCTGAACCTAATAGGAATGTAGTGGCGACGGCCTCGAGAGAGAAGTCGTATACTCCAAGTTATAGTTTGCTAGAAATTATTCAAAGAGAAAATGGACAAAGGAAAGTCCCTGGCCCACAGCAGTTAGAAAAGGGCCAAAGATCCACGTCGGAGAGCGTGTCACTAAAAGTCTCAGGGCGGCTCAATAGACCTCCTACCCCTCCTGGAGAGTATGTGGATTATTTTGATCATCCTCCAGCTTAAAATAAGAATTTCCACGGCAATATTGATTTATAAGGTATAGTTATTATTTGTATTTTCCATTTTTAATGGAATAATATATTACTAGACGTTGAGTAATTCAAATTTGTGCTTTTCTACTGATTATTTATAGAAGATTAAAATTTAGATAATCAATTTAAAAGTCTAAATCGTTTTTTTCTCTCAATTCCTCTGAAAAACAAAATGATAACTTTATATAATTAATAATCAAACTAATCGATTAAAATTAAATTGTTTATTAATATGCATTAGCTTTATGTTTTGGCAAAAATTGAAATCCTTCAGGAACAGGTCCCAAAAGCATCTCGCTTATTTTAATCCAATCCATTGACGAATTTGATGCCATCAATGTTTCTAAGTCATTTCTTCCTACATATCTGGGTGGTCTTTGGTTCATTTTTTGTGGTGGGGTTTCAAGTAAACCTACTGGAACGTATCTGTGTAAAAAGGACAACCATTCTAGTAAAAAACGTCTGGTATTTTCCACTCCTTTGTTATCTGAACCCCAATGTTCTAGACCATAGTTGACATATTTCTTAATAATATCAAATCGCTCTGAACTCGATATGTCCCACAATTTTTGCTCTTTGATTTCGGTAAAAATCCAAGGTTTTATCAAGGCTCCTCGGCCAATCATTACGGTTGCCATTTCTGGACAGGTTTCAAAAGCCAATTTGTAGTCTTCCTGACTTAGAATATCCCCGTTTCCTATAATAGGAAATGAGTGGGCGGCTTTCACACACGTTTGTATATAATTCCAATCGGCTAATTTGGTGTAACGTTGTTCACGGGATCTTCCATGTATGGTGACTGCACTTGCGCCCCATTCTTCAAAATTTTTGACCTGTTGAAAATAAATTTAAAAAACTTACTTCACTTATTTTCGTATTTATTGAAGTGTTTTACAAATGGTACTTATTTTTAATAAGTGTTTGTAAAACTCTAATTTTACCATTTTATGAGCTACGTTGTCGTTATTGTAGACTCCCATTCGTGTTTTAACTGTAAATGGTACATTTAAAATAGTGCTTGCAGATCTCACACAAGTTTCTAGAACTTTAGGTCTGCGCAAAAGCCCGCAACCAGCTCCTTCTTTATATACAAGATCAATGGGACATCCTAGATTTAGATCAACGAAATCTACAGAGATTTTCTGTTCTAGCAATTGACCACATTTTGCTATAAGATATGGGTTATTTGTACATAACTGCACTCCAAATAAGTCTTCTGTAGGGTGTCGTTTAACAAGAGCCCATTCATTGGGGGAACCTTGCAGTAAAGATGAACACATAGCCATTTCACCACAAGTTATGTCAGCACCAAATTCTTTGCAAATCCGTCGAAAAGGGAGGTTTCCAACAGTAGTAAGTGGACTTAGATACAGTTTATTTCTCCAGTTAATTTTCTTTTTTTCTCTATTTAGTAGTTTAATTACATCTTCATCAGTTATTGTACCTTGGGTTTTTAAGACATCTTCTTTTGTTATTGAATTTTCATCTTTATTACTAAAGTTCACTTTTTCTTGTTGCTAGTTTTTCATGAAAACAAAACTGTTTTTTTTCTTATGTTATTATGAATTTCACCAAATACAAACCTCTTTTCTTTTACTGTCATAATATTTAACTACATTTTCAGCCAATTTGAAATTGTATTGTTTTTTCCTAAGCAACTGTTGTATATCTACCGATAAGTTATTCAAGACATGGTCAATAGGTTCATGATCTTTGTTAATTTTATTTCTTCCATTTTCAGTTATGTGTTTTTTTCCAAATCTACATGTTAATCCTCTTGGACAATGGCCAAATTTTTTAAAGTTATAACACTCTTCTCCTAAAACAAATAATGTTATAAAGGAAATACTTTACCAAAATTATAAAAAATATTTGCCTATATCAGGTGGTTTTATTTTTAAATATTCTTCTATATTATGGATAAAACTACAGTTAGGTTTAGGACAAATTGGTGGAAGTTCATCTTCAAGTACATTTATTAAGGAATGACATAACTGTGTTTCTCTGTTTTGCCGAAAAGTCACTGGGCGGCTTTTATTCTGACCTTTGTTCTTTCTTTTCTTTGATTGTAATTTTTGCTTTTTAAAAGGGGGGTTCTGGTCAACTTGTTGACTACTACTAGATTCTGGTTCGTTGAAATTAATTTCAGTAGACTTCTTGCTTATCTCAACTATGTATCTGCAATAATCAAAACAGTCAAGGGCAGCTTGCGCCATATAAGAAATTGAAAGAAAAGTATCCTTTGAATTTATAGTGTACATTAATTATGAAAGTTTTACAAATAATTAGGACTGTATTAATAAAAAGGCATACATACTGAGATTTAATAGCACATATGCCACTACTGGTCATTCTTTAAAAATAATTAAATGTTTTTAAAAAGGGGTTACAGTGTTTAAGGTTATGAAAACTTACATCAAATGTTGGGTTAGGTTATTTGTGAAGTTGACGTTTTCATTTTCAGTGAGTGTTCCAGTAGACGAACTCAAAGTAATACCTTTTAGGTATGATCACTTAAAATAATGGCAAACAAAACAACTATACATTTCTAATCACCGTAGAAAAAAAAAATGAAATTTCATGTATTCTGTATATATTAAGCACATATTGCATCATTTTACCCATATTACAAAAATTATATAAATTAATACAGTAAATTGTAGATATTTAACATTCACATTCAATATTCTGTACAACTGGAGTAAAAAGCTTCACTTCACAACAGTCAAAGAAATAACACTGACAATGCCTAAAATATTCACAGAACTTTTTGTTTTATCTAACCAAATGAACAACAACTGTTTGTCTTTCTAGCTGTTTTATAAAATGCTTTTGATTGAATACTGAGACCTTCAGATTTTGCAACCAAATCATCCAATTTTTCACCCCTATCTAAGACAGCCTCTATAGTATTGTGCTGTAAAAAAATATAATAACAAATTATAATAACAAGTTATTTCAGAATTAAAATACCAAAATAATTTTTGTTTCATCCAAGTCCTGGTGTATTTTTGTCATAGCATCAGCCTCTGCTGGATTTTGGTATTTTGCTAAGTAGGTATTTACTTGAGGAAAGGGCACATTCTGTTCAGTTAAATTTGGCCAACTGGAAGAAGGAATCTTTTGTGTAAATTCGTCAAGGACTTTTGTTATTAATGTATGAGCCACTCTTTGAGGATACTCATGGTCAGATATAACAACTCCTGCTAACTTATCTGCTCTCACATACACATGACACATGTATTCTAGAAAACAATACAGATGAAAGCTGATATCAATTTGTCTTTTATAACAACAAACTTAAGTACCATCTTGTTTCACAGACTGTCTAGAAGCAGATATGGTTCTTTCAACTATTGTTTTACTAACGAAATTCATAAACTCTTGAACAGATCCACGTTGAAAAAAACCAAAACTTTGTAAATCGTACGCAGCTTTCAAACACACTGCATTTGTCTCGGTTTTGTAAAGAATAGCTAAGCAGTACAACTTCACCATTTTATAAAAATTATTGTAATTTTTTGTCTTACTTACGACACTATTTATGAGATTTTTCTTTTGTTAACAATAAATAACTCTTAGTCTGTTTTGTCTCGAAAATTTAGTAATCTCTAAAAACACAAAAACATCACCCATCTAGATAATAGAAAATAAACGTCAAAATTAAGTTTAATCATTATTATACAAAAAGTGTCAAACACTTCGAACAGGTGTGGATTAAGGTTTACTTAAAACTACAAAAACAGTATAATCTGCAAAATCCTTACATAATTTATTTTATGGTTGAATTTACAACAGATGGAATAAATTTTGTGCTAACATTTATTATAACAGAATGTACTACAATCTTATAATTTTTCTTTATATGTATTGTTGTTATAAATGTATATAAATAAAATCATTACCTTTTCACTATAAAATTGTTATATTATTTTTTATATGCATACAAACTAAAACAGTATTTAAAATAAGTTTTAATTTATGAAAAACTTATGAGTATAGGGAAAGTCGGGACCTGTTGTATGCATCTAACTTCATATGTATAGTTAACATCGATGTTGG
The DNA here is from genome assembly GCA_963921985.1 of Agrilus biguttatus. Taxonomy (NCBI): domain Eukaryota; kingdom Metazoa; phylum Arthropoda; class Insecta; order Coleoptera; family Buprestidae; genus Agrilus; species Agrilus biguttatus. Next base: position 36,343,650 of record OY998117.1, read on the forward strand.
AAGTGGGGAGTTTAATGGCTAGTTGTGAGTTTTCTTTGCGCTTGCGTGTTTTGTGTTTAATCGTGGGTGCGAACGGTGCTATTGCATATAGGTGATCTCGGTGTCTCGGACAACCAAAAAAACTGATATAAATATTGTTTTGTTTTGTATTTATAACATTATTGTGTGCACTGAAAAACTGCGGTATGTGTTCAATAAATATAATTCGTTATAGTGAAAGGTGATGATCGTAGTTTGGTGTTCGACTTTTCATCTAGGTGAGTATTTGTGACAGTACTTCAATAGCCATTCTCAAATAAAGGGCTTTTTCTAAGCTGAATTAGACTTATATTAAGTGGATAATATTACTTATGAATATTCAAATAACTCTTTGGAGAAATTACTTGTTAATAAAATAAGTACTTCCACTTTATTTGCTGCACCTCAAAGCCATCTTTATTTAGAAGCAGAGTAGTAAGCTGCAAATATGTACCTAGTTTAGTTCCTTCAAATTTTTTGAGTACATTGTTATTAATTGTAAATTAAGTAATGTATTCATAATCTTATAGTTACATTAAGAAACTGTTAATGTAATGTTATATTTGATGAGCAACTTGTCTTCAAAATTGCGGCTTCACTGTATATTTGAGATCAAAAGATGTAGGTAGGTATTTTGACCAATCCTTTGGCCTGTGTTTTTTAAATTCATAAACAATATTAAAAAACAACGTAGCATTTATTATATTGAGAGTTTCAGGTTAGAAGAATTACTTAATAGGTAATTAAATTTATTATAGGGTATTCAAAAAAATCGATATCTTGGGTAAATACTAAACAGCCATGGTGGTAACTAAAGGAATTGTTATTATTTTTTTTTAATCAAAAGTTACAATGTGGGTCATACAAGTTTCTTTTACGGAAATTGTCGTAATTTTTCATTAATCTTTCAATTATTTTTTACGAAGTATTTTTATCTGTATGAATTTAATCTATATCTGCTTTGAAGCTTTTTTTAATTTGTAATATCTACTTTAAATTTGTACCTGTTAAACATAAGTAGTTATTAAGATTTATTTTATGTATCTACCTAAGTATCATGTTTATTTTGAATATTCAAGTTAAAAAGAAAAAATACCATTCATATTGCTTTGACCTTTGTAGGGATTGTTTCAATAAAAGAAGAATATGTATTTTTTATTCTTTGCTATATCTATTTCTAAATGTAATAGAAAATTAGTTTATGTAACAACCTATACCTATAACCTATTTGCATTTTGTTTACAACCAAGGAAAATAAAAGTACACTTAATTTCAAATTTGTTATGTAGGTACTTAATCGTTTTAAATAATTTCCTTTATTAGTTAATTCATTTTGCAGACGTTTAAAGCTTATTATAATTTTCAAATTAAAATTGGGATTGGTTCTTTTCTGTTATGTTGTAAAATCTTTATTTTTTTTTGAGATTATTGTATTGTGCAGTTTTCTAAATCATTCAGAATATATTTAATATTTTTTCAATTGATTTTCCTTATTTTACGGTTTAAACATGTAACAGTATATCCTACTATGATTTGGTATCAAGGAGAAATGAAAACAAGATGGCGGGTATTCCTCGATTTTCTTCATAATAGATTTGTAAAGTATTTTCATTTCATGATTTTTGAACTTCTGATTATTTGTTTTCGTAAATAATTGCAGGAGAAATTATTTTAATGATATTTTCTTGCGTGACATTTTTCGGTTAAGTATGCGTTCTAATTTCCTTTGTCTTATTTTATTAGACTTACTTACGTAATTTTAACAAGCATTAGTTTTGCAGGTAAATAACTATTCAAAAAACTTCAAATACTGAGTGTAATATATTTACTAATAAATTACCTATAGTGATTATAGGTATAAATATGTACCTCCATAAATATGGTAGATAATTTAATTACTAATTATTTGATATACATATGTACCTCATAATCATAAGTAATAAATTGTATTTTATTAAAAAGATCATTATTTATATTAAAAAAATTGAGCAAGAGCTTAGAGTCAAAGTATTAATAGCTAATTAATATTGTGTAATACAATGGGGTTGTCTATATTTAGTAAATAGATAACATATTTTTAGTAAATAACTGTTCAAATCTATGGTAAATAAATCAAGTTTTCAACTGATAAAATTTATATAAGTACAGTTATTTTAAATATGCGTACAACATATATGGTATGTTTTTATATGTTCCTTAAAAGATTGTAAACAGTTTTGTTCGTATTTTATGTGTTAATAACCGAAAATAATTATCAAATAGAATTTAATGTTATCGACACCAACTGTTCTAATTAATTTTCGAAATAGTATCAGAAGCAACAGATTAAATTAATTTAATTGTTTAAAAAGTTTTAGAGTAACTGTGTTAGTAAGGTTTGGAAGTTCCAAAAACATTTTCTAAACAACTCGTTATGATTATTTTTATTAAATATACTGATGATTTTATAATGGTACATGAAATTAAAAAAGAATTATTCAATTAATTTTGCTAACTTCGTGTAGATTTTTAATTTTTGAAAAATTAGTCTTAATAATTAGTATTAATATGACTATTTTATAAAGACTTCGTTCGCGTGAATCATTTTCCAGCAATGTTAATAATATCTATGGTGATTATTTATTTCATGTTATTGGTAGAAACTATTTGTAATTGTTTATAATAAATACGATTGTTATATCCAACAAACAATTTAAAAAAAGTAGACTGGATTGCCCCTGAAAACCGTCTCTTCGTGTCTCTAAAGGCCCATCGAACTCGTTTGTGTCTTTATAGCATACAAATAACCCAATGAGCTTAAAAGAAGACAGTTATTCCTATATTACATACAGTCAGACACTTAAAAGAAGTAATGCTTTGTATATTAATGTCTGCTAAATCCAGTACATTAACATATAATTAATAGTAAAGTAAACTTTTGATATCACCTTTTTTTTCTCTTTTATATTTTATACTGTTGTTTTTACATTTGTTTCTATTTTACACTTTTATTAACAGTCATTCTTTTTTTGCGTTTGTTCGTAAATATTTAAAACTTCTAATAAGAGCTTCTGCTTTATTTTTAACACGTAAGTATATCTCTGGGTTCACGGTGCATTTACCCATAAGTATATAATATACATAATGACTTTCTATTAATTAAGCATGTCATTATTTAGGTAGTTGCATGATTAGTATTATAATATAACGACGGTGTGCAGTTCAAGTGGAATCCGTATTCATTAAAATATACCATAATTCAAAATTTTATATCTACAATATAAAATAACGATTCTTTTAGTCGTTTATAAGTTGTAAGCTTGTAACTAAAGTACCTGTACTTACTAATGATAAGCCGCAAAGTAGATGTAATATGTGTAGTTCATTAACGTGGTGTGAATATTTTCTTTGACCTTTACAATCATTAATAATTTTACTTCCTTTACTGTGTTTGAAATTAATTCTAATTTCTTTATTATTTTGAACTTGTTGTTTTTAACGACCTTATTTAATTAACTTAATATAGGTATATTAGACTAGGTTATCAAGATTTGTCACGAAATTATCACTTCTTCAGGGCATTCCCAAAAAATTCTTCTAGCAGTAATACATTTTAAAATTATTCAGTTTTTTTAGTAATAATGAAATACCTAGTTGTGAAAAATTAATTACAAGCGTAATTAAATTAATATATTTTTCTACAATTTTATTAGATACTGTTTTGGATATTGCCTGTATGCCTTGTAACATACCTTCAAAACATTTATGGATTTTCTATTTGCGTCAGTTCTGCTTGAATAAATATTGTCAATTTTATGAATAATAATTTTATTTTCTGAATCAACTTTAGAAATATTACAGGTAGAAGAGGTACAGGTATTAGTGACTACCAAGAAATAACAACAGCGTGGTTAAATAGACAATTTTATTACCTATTCTTATTAAGGAGCTTTATTCCATTTTATATTCAGGTAGGGAATATCGAAACACCCAAGAACTTGTTAAAAGAAATTATAATGCTTTCATGCCTATATTTTTAAATAAATCCGTTTACTGCGATAAAAATATTATGTTTTTAAGTTTTACTGTAGAAAAAAAAAATCAAAATGGTTCTCAGCGAAAGATTTTGTTTATTTTGTCAAGGTATGTACAGTGAAATATAAACTAGAATCAATCTACTGGGGTATTTTACATTTGCCGACTTGTTTCTTATGAGAATTAGATGTCTCTTTTTTTCTTGTGGGACGTTATGTACATACTTATGTCTATGCGGCTTTTGTTTATTGTATTTGCAATTTGTAGATACATACATACTTTTCATTAGTAAGAATCGTATACGTGCTTTTAAACACGTACATGAATAAAACATATTTTATAAACGTGTTGGTTTGTAATTTTTTTTAAATACATAAATATAATATGTTACCAATGTACGATTATTCTTTCATCGTTACTATCAATTGAAATAATCAGTGGTGCCTTTTTTATAGTAAGACAATGGGTAAGATTAGATGTTTTAAGTACAATGTAGCATACAATTAATAAAACTGGTATTTTTATTTATTTTGTGAAATGCTCGTAAAATGTAGTTAGTTGTAACAATAATCAGTTTTTTAATGTTAAAATCTAATTATGTATTAATTTTAAATGAAACAATACAAATATATTGAAACAAATCCCAAACTTACGTTTATCTTCATTTTTTTAATGTATGTGTTTTACTGAGTTTATTTTATGTGGAGTAAATTTAAAATCTCTAATTATATATTTTTTCTTATTTGATGGAATGTTAAGAACAAAAGGTTTTTATTGTAGAGTAATGTTAGTTCTCTTTTGTTCCAGGAAATAATAATGGTAAGGATGGTGAATAGTAGTTCTTTCGATTCTCTGGGGGCTCGAAACGTTAAACGAGAACAGTTCACGCAGCCAGCCAAACGGGATGACCACCGTCAAACGACAGGCAGTCCCGTTGAAGCAGAAGGCGCATGTTCTCGCGATGATGATGGCTTTCTGATGTTGCACACTCGAACCAGCACCGACAACAGCACCACCACGAACACCACGTCGCACCAGGCCATCGAACCTACCGCGTCCCGAACCGAAATACAAAGCAACATTGTTTACGATAACAACGAAAAAAATAACACCTTTTTTGGCCCTCAGGAACTTATGGCAGCCACTAGGGAAGATGATATCATGAAACGTTCGAGCTTGTGCTGTAGCGTGCCTCTGGATCGTATTAAGGACGTCCTTCAAAAGATTAATAATATTGGCGAGAAAAAGACTCAGAAGAGACTTCTGTGTCTTTACTGTAATAGAACGTTTGTAACGGCTAATCTCAGACAGAAACATGTGGACCGATTTCATCTGTTAAGACGCCGTAGGAGATCCAGTGTAAGGCAGCAACAACGGTCCTCCGAATCCATTTGTATATACTGCGAGAAGTTCGATGAAGAAGCGTTTACATTGAAAAAACTCTTCGTTCATCTTGTTACCACTCATTGTGCTAAGTATTTCGGTTGTTTGCAGTGCGAAATTCGGTTCCCTAGTCGTGTAGCTCTCGCAGACCATTCGATCGAAAGACACAGTGACGTGAAATCTAATGAAGTGGCCATTCCGATAGAAAATCAACCCTCGGCTGTTGTGAAAGTGATCGATCATACTGATTCTGTCGACCAACAAGAGGATAGTGAAATAAAAAAGAAACAAGTGATTGTTAAAAATAATACCTCCAAGAACAAAAAACGGCCAATCATCAGTACAAAGGTAGCTTCTAAATTTATAAATCGACGTTTGACTCGTCAACAATCGAAAATGATGAATACTTCTCGGAAAATTAAAGAACCGACCGAAAAAAACACCAAGGAAGTGGTTATGAGCAAAGTAAAGACCAAGTCCACGTATTCCACACAGGTTCGCCAATACCCCAATGTCGATTTCGTCTTCAAATACAAAAAAATTACCGACCATTCCATCGATAATTTGCGTATCGGCTCTCTAACATTCGAAGACGTGGTGTTTGACAAGGCCTTCTTTAACAAAGTCAAATGTAATATACAAGATAATCTGCTCAACTACATCGACGGGAAATTATTATTTAGAAATTTGACTTTAGAAAACAGGATATCGAGCTTTGAAGTTCCACTTCATATGGATCTAGAAAATACACTATCTGCTGAACAGATCCTTCTTGATGTATATGTTGACAACGTTACTCCAGTGACCACGATACTTTCTTCGGCACTTAAAGAAGAAAACGACCAACCTATAGAAAAATCAAGAAAAAAGACGAACCTAAAGAATGACGAAGTTCATTACAAATATTTCACCAGAAGAAAATATCAGGCCATATTATCGGAAAGCAGGGAACATAGAGACCTTTCCAAACTCGACATGTGGACTCAACTTGCAATAAAAGATCGTCAAAGTAAAATTGTAAACGACCAGAGGACGACAAAGGAAAAGATCGAATATGCAAAGAGCGAGGAATACAGGACAAAGTTGCAAGTGGAGGAACTGGATAGAATTCTCGATAAAAGGGCTCCTTATGAAAACTTGAAAGAGGAAGCCTTAAGAACATCTGTAATGCAAAAATTAGATGGTAGTCATGATGAGGATTATTTAGAACGTTATCTGGACGTCCAAGCAGTTCTTATGGGCATTTTAGATAAAGTTTACGAAGAAATAGAATCGTGTAAAAAATCAGAAGACGAATGTAGGAATGTAGAATTAATTTCAGTCAGGAAGCAAAATAATAATACGCCTCTCGACTCCAAAACGCAAAGAGATAGTAGTAGTAGTAACGAAATTCCACTGTATCTTAATTTGGAAAGGAAAAAGAAACCATCTTCACTAGTGTCTTCGGAAATTGGCAACGATTTTCCGGTTGTAAAAGTGACTCAAGATAGGCGTTCCGTAGAATTGACAGGCGAATGGACGCGTACTAAAATTTATGTGTGTGCTGCATGCGGTTTGAAGATACCCAGTTTGAAGCAGTTGATAGATCATAAGAACTTATTTCATGCGAGCGTGTGGTGTCAACATTACGAGTTCGTGGGCAGTCAGAGCGAGCTCTACCATCATCTGAGCATACCAGGTCTCGGAAAGGTGGGCCGTGTCGAGAGCTCGTCGGACGCGAAAATTTGGCGTAGAAGTGAAGCACGAGTGTGTAGCAAGTGCGATAAACGAGCGAACTGTTTGGGGCAATTGCATCGTCATATACTCGAATGCGGTGGTGACGAGTCGTGGGCAAATGAACGTAAAAAAAACAAGTACCGATATGGATCGAAATCCAGACGACGAAGGAAAGGTAGGCATACAAGTATATTGTTTGTTTTTATTTCACTTTAGGATAATCATTTTTTTTAAATTTAAATTCCTGTAAGTAGTAATTTCAAAAAAGAAGGAATTAAAATCCTTATTCGTCTAAATATTGAGATCAAAGATCTCGCATTTGGAACGCATCCCACCAAGTAGGCACAACGAACCGAGTGCCATATACCACGACCGGTTTCGATCTATCGGGTCTCATCAGGTGGCCGCTGGCAGAAAGGCCTTTACAGGCTATATTATAAATTTAAATATAAATATGGAATCAACAGAAACAACTATTCCGAAGGCATTGAATTACACTGTTGATTCCGATGGACTCTTACACGAAGATATAACATATTCAAAAAATAAGGAATTAAAATCCTTATTCAATGCCGGTAGGGGTATTAGCCCTCGGAGTAGTTTTTTCTGTTGATTCCATATTTATATTTATATTTATAATATAGCCTGTAAAGGCCTTTCTGCCAGCGCCCACCTGATGAGACCCGATAGGTCGAAACCGGTCGTGGGATATGGCTTTCGGTTCGTTGTGCCTACTTGGTGGGATGCGTTCCAAATGCGAGATCTTTAATCTTAATATTTAGACGAATAAGGATTTTAGTTCCTTCTTTTTTGAATATGTTATATCTTCATCTAAGAAATACATGGGAATCAACAGTGTAATTCAATACCGGTAGGGGTTTTAGCCCTCGGAGTAGTTGTTTCTGTTGATTCCATATTTATATTTATCCTGTAAGTAGGTATCTTTTAATTTTCCTATATTGTTAGGGTTCCGAATCTTAAAAAGAAAAAAAAAACTGAACTTTTATAAGATCATTCCTGCTCTTTTCAAAAACTATTTCATGTACTTACTAACAAATTTGGTATACTTTAGAAGGAAAACACATTTTTAATTTTCACTGGTTTATTGTTTACTTAACAATTGTTTCGCTAATACTTTAGCTTCATCAGAAGTAGACTTATACTTAATTAACAAACGAAAATATGTCTAATTTATACCTAAGTTAGGGTTCGAACTACTACTGGGGAGGGGGAATAAGTTTAACAACGGTGAATTGTTTAGATCTAACTGATCATTTCACAACAACCGTTGTTAAACTTATTCCCCCTCCCCAGTAGTAGTTCGAACCCTAACTTAGGTGTAAATTAGACATATTTTCGTTTGTTAATTAAGTATAAGTCTACTTCTGATGAAGCTAAAGTATTAGCGAAACAATTGTTAAGTAAACAATAAACCAGTGAAAATTAAAAATGTGTTTTCCTTCTAAAGTGTTAATTAATTTTCATCAAGTAAGCCAAGATATGATTAATTAAATTTGGTATAATTATAAATTATTTTAATGTATAGGTAGCTTAAAAAGCATTGTAATTATATCGAACCAATTTTGGTTCGATATAATTGTATGCATTGAGGAACGGTTGGGCAAATAAATAGATTAAAAAAACATTATGTAATATGAATAATTACAGAGGGTGATAGAGTGTCTGAACTTTGTGTGGATCATGTGGGGTATCATATTAAAAGTTTTGGTTACAAGTTGCAACGAATTTAGTTTCGGAAATATATATAAAAAGTGTCGGCTCATTTTTCCAATTACTAAAACAGGGATCGATTAGAACTTTGCACGAAAACTGAAGGAAATGATGTAGATGTTCAGCAACTCAACCCCGTCATTTAAAGACAGAGTTATGCTGTGTTGTGTACTTAATTTTTTTTTAAATGGTTATTTTTGGAGTTAGGTTAGTTCAGATTAGGGTAGGTTAGGTTATGTTATGAATATTTTTTTTATAAAATTACATTAGTGTGCCAATTTTTTTTATTGATAACGATTTTGTGAAGTAGCACATTAGAATACAACATTAGCACAATTCAGCACACTTTTTACAAAAGTAGCGGGGATAAGTCATCGGACATAGGTTGTAGGTTTTATAATTTTTGAGGTGCCATTTTCTATATTAGTCTCCAAGCAGCTTGCATGTGATACGACCCTTTCTGTGTTAGTCGAATTTATTTGTACTTCGTCGATCTTATTTTTGTTGGGATTTAGGCTAAAGTGTACTGTAAATAGGGTTACCTGATGACAGGAATTTTCCTGACATGTCCGGAATTTTAGCTGTCTGTCAGGGAAACAGGGAAAATTGGAAATTGTAGGGATGTTAAGAAAAAAGAAAAATGTAAGAAATTATATTATAATAAAATCAAATTATGAACTACATACTTACTAATAATCAAAGAACGATATCTAATAATTATCAGACATTTAATTGATTAATTATTCATCTCATCCTCGTGCTTTTCATTGCTGGATATACCATTCAGCAGGTGCTTCTTTCAGAGCAATTTTATGAACTCTTCACATTGATGTATTCTTCAGATTGAACTGTGTCAACCAACAGTAGCCCTAGCAGAGGCTATGGATGGTCTATTTCTCTCCATTGTCCACTTCGCACCCATTAATGAAAACAGTCGTTCGACGTTAACATCTTGTGCTTGAATTGCAACCACAAAACAGCAAATTTTGTTCAGTTGTTCCAGTCTTTCACAGGTTACGGATTTTAAAATAATTTCCTATTGTTTAACAGGACCCATTTCAATAGTCATTGCTTTGCTCCTTAAAAAAGGATTAAATGCAGTAATTTCATTAAAAAAAATGCGTGCGGGGGTGGAGGTGTCGTTTATTATTGCGTCTTGCCGCTCCCCACGTCTCCGCCACATCGCATAGCACACTTTTAATCAGGCTCACCCGCTAGTTTTTGAAAAAATATCCTTTTTGCCGAAATGTCAGGAAATTTATTGCCAGGAGAACCTATTTTTGGATCTTCTAACCCTAGCTGTAAAGAGAGGAAATTTATGTAACGAAAGAATTATTCTTTAATTTATTGTTGATTACTTATTTCGTTCATAACTCCTACACCTACTATTGTGTGAATAGAGAAGGGGTAGTTTTCTTTTACCTGCTTTAATTTTAATGCATTTTCTGGAAACTCTTTATGTAAGTTTTCAATTTGCTTCATTTCTATTCAACCGAGTTGTTAGGGTTGTCGAATGTGGTTTTTGAAATTTGTGTCATTGATACTCTTCAATTTCGATTGTTACTTTTCCCGATGAGTGCGTCGTTCTGAATAAACTGTAATTTTAACCAGAAATCTGTAGTTTTGAAGTAGTCGTCCTTTTTTTTTCTCGATTTTAACTTTGAGGTCATTAAAACTTTCATTAAAGAATAATATTTTTTTAACCGATTATGGATTTATTTTTTTATTGCTTCTACAATATATTTACAAAGAAATGATTACTCGATATTTGTATACATTATTTTTCACCATAATCTTCTCCCTTCCTTTTCAATGCACTTGACCCAGCGGTCCAAAATTTTTTCATCTAAGAAGGTTTTCGTTTGGTTGTGGAACCACTTTTGCATCGCTTCTTGCACCTCCTATGTCTGGAGAAAATTGCCATCACAAAGCATCATTGAGTGGTCCAAAGAAATAAAAGTGGGATGAAGCAAGATCTGGGCTATAGCGTGGACGTTCGAACATTTCAAAATCCAGTTCATTGATGTTTTCAATGGTGTGTTGAGCCGTTTGTAGGCGGGCATTGTCATGCAACAGAAATACTTTCTTTACTAATCGACCTAGTCGTTTATTGCGAATTTAGCTTCACTGTGAGACTCTTTGTTGACGGTTGTCCTTTGAAACTATGGAAACTGCGTTCACGTGGATAATTTGATAGACAAAACCATGATTTATATTCAATAAAGACGCTACATCTTTAATGGTAACTGGAATATCCAGTAAAATAATCTCTTTAGCTTTTTTGGTTCGAGATGGACGTTGATGGGCGATCTGCTCCCTTTTCATCTTTCACACTTGTTTAGTTATTTTGATACTTCTCGATCCACGAAAAGGCATTGTCCCCAAATTATGTTGAATGTCTTGCGATAAATTTCAGTCCTTTTCACCCCTTCTGACCGAAGAAATTGGAGCGTGGTCGAATAAGTACAGTAGTATTGCATTTTTAAAGGTGTGGTATGATGTAAGTGTAACAGGCGGGCTGAAAAGTTCGTAGGCTGACCCATAGACGCAAAAGTCGGCTTGCAAGGTTATGGAATAAGTATTCTGGGATGCTCATGGTATAATATTCATTGACTATCTTAAAAAGGGGAAAACCATAAACAGCGACTATTACGTAGCGTTATTGGAGCGTTTAAAAGACGAAATCGCGGAAAAACGGCCTCATTTGAAGAAAAAGAAAGTGCTGTTTTATCAAGACAATGCACCGTGTCACAAATCAATGAAATCGATGGCAAAATTCCGTGAATTGATTCCGCATCCACCGTACTCTTCAGATCTGCCCCCAGCGACTATTTTATGTTCTCAGACCTCAAGAGGATGCTCGCTGGACAGAAATTTCGCGCCGATGAAGAGGTAATCGTAATCGCCGAAACTGAAGCCTATTTTGAGGCTAAAGACAAATCGTATTATAAAAATGGTATCGAAAATTTTTATGACCGCTATAATCGTTAATCGTTGTATCGCCCTCGAAGGGAACTATATTGAATAATAAAATCAAATTCAATAAAAAAAAAAAAAAATTCTATGCTAGCCTACGAACTTTTCAGCCCGCCTGTTGTGTAGATAATTTTTTATTCACCCACGTATATACATATGTCAATTATTATTTTGTTAGAAAGGTCAGAATACCTTACATTTATAACTTTCAGCTACGTGAGTAGCAGGTAAAATAAATAGCTTGCAATATTCTTTACATGTCCTTGACTGCACTGATAAAAAATAAACATTACACTGTTACGATACGTTCGTCTATACAATACACTTACGATTAGTGAAATAAAACTCATGCTCTAAGCGCCTGTTATAACATGGAAATTAAGTGTGACGATTCCTTCTTCTTTTCTGTAATTACACAATTATTTATATACTACTACCGGTTTATTAATGATCGTGATGCAATAGTTAAGTCTATTTTTGTATACCTAGTCAAAATGCATTAAGACATTAAAAATTACATTAAAACTAATTGTCCATTCATCTGTAAGAAAAAAGGTGATAATGATTTATGTTAAAGCATTTTTTATAATTTAGAAAACATTTAATAAATTAAATAAAACGGTGAATTAAAAAATATATATCTGCTTAAAATTCTGTGGGTAAACCAAAGAATCAACTTTTTAAGAATAAGTAAATGTTTAATTTTTTAAAGTTCGTGTCCATCTTAGAAGCATACTTTACCGATGTAGGTTTGACCGTCTTTCGACGGTTGTGAAGTTTAGTGCTTGATAAGGGGGGCCACAATTCGAAAACAGGTTTTCTAGAGGTCGGAGAGTGATCAAGTGAAGCTAACGAAAAGAAAAATAATGAAAGTTTGCGGCTAAGTCAGTGTCATGGGTTGGTTAGACTGACAAAAAAAATATAGGTACAGGTAGACATACCTGTAAGCATTAAAATAGGTAGATAGGTAAAGATGAGACGGGGTAAATATATATTATAACGAACACAATCAATAGCAACTCCTTCGTAACACCTACTTAATAATTATATTTGTTTTTATTGATAAAAAATGATGCACTTTTTAAAAAGAAGTTTTTACCGGTGGGACCGAAGTTGCCACTAAAAATAAAGATCTACCTGCTACAACATTGTGGTTTTAAAAGTAAACAACCAATCTTGCCACCAGGTTATGGATATTAAAATGGTTAGTTACTACGTGTCTTACATATATTGTTTATTGAGAAATAAACAATCACAAACATACGCAAAATCATTTAATATGTTAAAATCCAAAAATTTAAAGGATTTTAATTTAAACTTCTATCCTTATTATTTACTGTTAAATAAATGCCATAAAATATCAATAAATTCTCATTAGAATAATTTCTACGTATTATGTGTTAGTGGCACAATCGTTTGTACCTTTTCAAAGACCCTTTTTGATCAGTGGCAAGATCGGTTGTACCTTTTTTGGTCAGGTATAATTTGGTGGCACCTTCGGCTACGCCCGTTTTTACATTTATGTAGGTACCTACTTTGAACTAATAAACTTCTTTGATTTTTTAAATTAAATTTGGATAGAATTTTCGTGTATATAAAAACACATCTTTTTAATAATAATAACTAGTAAACAAGGTACTAATCAGAAAAATATAAGTTGCTTAATGAAATAAAAAAAAATAAATAAAAGATTAAACAAACACATCTTTTTGATGTGGTGATTAAAATGTAAGTAAAAAAGTAAAAAATCTGAATAAATTATTTAAAATAGGAACTTATTTCGGTTAAGTATCCATTTTCACACTTTCTTATTAAATTTTTTTGAATGGGTAATCCCGACAGTAACGTTTTGGCGGTTAGATACTTAGTATTTAGAAAAGAAAATTTATTTTCTTTGGGTCATTAGTACAAATAGAAAAATCATTATTTCCGAAATTGTGGCAGTTTGTATATCCACCAGAGAAAAAGCCATGACTATTGTTTTATGGTTGTTAACGGTGTATACGTATTTTGAAGTATACGTGCCTTGGGCAACAGCTAGTTTTTGTATCTAAAAGTAGAATTCAGGTAGCCGGCGACCACGAGGTACCTATTAAATCTAGTTTCTACGGTATTGAAGGATTATGTTAAATGTACTAAGAATTCCCTTTAATGTTAAGTCGTTGCTGAAAAATTAAACATTTTAGACGGACCAGAAGGAATTTTATTTTTATCTAACGATTAAATAAATAAAAAATAGAGAGGAAATGCTATCGATGTGTGTTGCTATTTTCCAATATTTTGTGATTGTAGAATATCTTCATTGGTAGGCTGCTCTGTAGGTATTTGTTGATTGTGAATCCAACCAATTATCTTAATGTAAATTGTACATGATATGTTATTTTTAACTAGAAATGTATTTTGTATATTATGAATAATAAGTTTCATGCATTTCCACGTGACTCTTTATCATATTTTTGTTAGGCCTTATAAAGCTTATCCGTTTTGAAAGAAAAGAAAGGAAACCATCGGATAAACGAAAATTACGAAGAAGGTTTAGTGGACCAAGGTCGAAACCTAGCGATGGTATGTGCTAGATTAATTGTTAGATATTAAAACGAGCGAATATAAATTGAAAAAAAAATCCAATCAGTGATATTATTTTATTATTAATTAAACTTGACGAGTTAACAGAGGTAACAAAAAGTCAAAATTTGCAATGAATGTAAATTATTAAGGACTACTGCATTTTGCTGAATCTTTTTTTACCAAATATTTGATTTTTATCCTTTTATGTTTATTTATTTGTAGTATTTAAAATTGTACACATATACAGGGCTTTCAACTTGAGGGCTATAAGTAGCATATTAATTAGTAGAATTAATTCAAATCTGAAACTTGGGCTCATTTGGTTATTTTTTATTTAAGTTCGATTTACATCCGGTTATAGATGTTAACTTTCTTATTTTAAATCGAATGACATACTTTGTTTTACATTTTCCCATAAAATAAATTTAAAATATCTTGATTGCTGTAGTTTTAATCTAAATTATTCATTGTGGATGCTTTATTGCAACAATTCAAAATTGTGGGTCTGGAAGACGGCATACGCTTTCTGACACTTAACAACAATTGATTGTTCAATTGTTTGGAAATCACAGCACATTGCTTTCATTAACATTATACGTATGATACGTATGCAGTGCAGAAAAGCAACATATTAACAAATTGCAAATTTTCTTAAAAAGTATAAATAAAGATATACGACAGTCCCATATTAATAGACGCCAAATTCAATGAGGAATTCGAATATGCAGTCAAAAATGGATCATTCCACTTAAAAAAATTGACTTATGCCCCTTTGAAGTTGACCAACTTTGACCACAAAATTTGAACACCCTGTACATTTTAGTTAAACACCACAATTTTTTTTTCGATAATGGGAATAATTATAAGTAATTGTTACTAGTTATAAAGCAAAATCTCAATAATCAATTGAATTACGGTTTTTTAAATGTTAACGCGCAAATGTAAAAAAATTTGAAAAAAATTAAATAAATCAAAATCCATTAATATTTTTGGGGTAGTGCCTTCTATAAAATATGCATGAATTCAGATTTTCTATCGGAAAATGTAAAAAAAGTGTCATTCCATTAAAAATAAGAAAGTTAACATCTACTTCCGATATAATCGTATGTAAATCGAACTTGAAAATATTTTCAAAAGAAGTGGCATAAATAATAACCAAATGATCCCGAGTTTCAGAAGTAAATTCGTTCTACTAATTCATATACTTCTAATAGCCCATCAACTTGAAAAGCCCTGTATATAACAACCTGATTTAATTCCATAGAATTGCAAGTAATATCAATTATTATTTTCTTTTCTTCAAAATAGTAGTTTCGAAATTTAAATGTTGATATCTAATATATATTTTAAAAAAAATTACAATTGCTAGTCCTAGTAATCACATTCTGAAGTTCGAATATTGCCTATTTTATGAAGTATCATTGTTTTATTTAATTAGTTGAAAAGTTTTAATAAAAATAATTAAAAAATAATGTGTTCCGAATTGTCTTTTCTGCCTCTTATAGTTTGTCCTATTTTTCTTTTGCTAGCTGAAAGTATCGAACGCATGTTGGCCAATCTTCCGCCGAAAAGAACCGTACGTAAAATTGTTTCTCTTAAAGACGGATTCACCCGGAAAAGAAACAAAAAATTATCGAACGATGTGGCCATTTCGCCGAAAACGAAAACGAATTCTAGTAAATTTGGAATGCAAAGCAACGTAACAAACGAGAAAAACAATTGCAACTTTACAAATCCAGAGCCGTTATTAGTAACAGGCAAAACAGATAACCGAATCCGTGTGCAACGCAGATCGCTTAAAGAAATCGCGTCGAAAAACAAAAAAAGTGTTCTAGGAGAACAAAAGACTGAAATTACTAACGTAGCCAATAATAAGGAAAGCTTAGTAGAAAATAAATTAGATAAAGGAAAATCTTCGTTAATTGAAAATAATAAAATTTCCACCGTTAAATCGGTGTCTTCGTGTAAATCTAATATTAGTAAAAGTAAATCTGCGTCTCCCACGAAGGGTAAAGTTATATCTACTAGTAAAAGACCTGTTAAGGTGATATCAACAAAATTACAAAAAACAAATCTATCTAAGAACGAATGTAATGGTAAAGGTGAGGTCAAGGATACGACAATGAAAATCAACAAAACCCAAAACAAACAAAAAATTTTAAAGAAAAGCGAAGCCGGTTTTAAATTTAAAAATTGTACAAAAAAGACTAAAGCTACTGCAAATAAAAAATTACAACCTAGCTCTTCAAATGTAAGCGGTAATGTTGTTAATTTTGGACAAAAAATAAGAAAAAACAAACTGCCACTTCCACAAAAACCGGCAGTTCCGGTGAAAGAAGCAGAAAACTCGGGTAAATCTGAAATAGCTAAAAAAGAACCGTCTATTCGAAGCTTGATAAATAAAATTTTCCCTAATTTAAAAAGGAAAAGCAAGACTAACAACGGACTTGTAGCTAAAAGGTTCAAAAGGACCATTATGGATTCCGTATCTAAACGAAACATTACCGAGTCTCTAGTCAAAGTAAGAGCACCAAAAACCACCATTAGAAAAACCAACAGGAAGGTGAAAAAGCCTGCATACGATTCAAATTTTATTATTGGCACTAGTAACCAAAAATCTGAGCCGAATGTGGTTAGTAGTGCTGAAATAGAAGACAAAATTCTTCCTATTCTTCTTCCTCAAAAAATACCACCGTCGGTTCCTTCTGTAGAGGAAATTTCGGTAACTTCTCAGATGTTTTTTGATACGAAAGAACTCACGAACTGTGTTAGCGTGAACGTGGAAAGAGAAATCAATGATGAACTAGAAAAGGGTCCAACTGAAGGAGATACGGCTCCCACGTCCTCGGCAATCGACGAAATCAAAATAGAGAAGAATAGTAGCAACGACGCAGAAAGTCAAGAGTGTGGCAACATTTTTAAAGATGCGATTTCGGGTGATTTAACGGAAAATAAGAAAGAAAATTCGTGCGATTTTAAAGCAAAGCTATCGGTTAATGCGATTAGCAGTTTTCCTAGCCAAATTCCTCATCCAAATGGAACAATAGTTGCTAAAAAGAAAGAAAGAGGAAGATCGCGAAGTATCAACAATTGCATAGCTTTACTAAAAAGCAAATTGCAGGTAGACAGTGATAGCACTATTTCGATTTTTCCAGAATTCACTGCATCGAAAAGTGATATCGATCTAGCAAGCCGTAATGGCAATATTTGTGAAAAAACTTTTAATGAAAATCTTTCCGTTCTTTCTGTTACAAAAACTCAAAATGCTAAAGAATACGTTACTTCACAAAATGATGAAAGCAAAACAGATAACGTTGAAACACCAGTCAGTGATAATATTAATGAAAAAATCGATCTTATTAAAGAAGGACTTGAAAAGGTGCCCGAAATTAAAGACAATTTTATTTCTTTAACAGAAAATTTACCAATAGAAATTACAGATTTAAATGTTCAAAAGTTTACTAAAAATAAACGGATCTTACAAAAGTCTCTCTCAAAAAGAAGATCTGAAAATTTGAAAAGGATTCATGAAAGGAAAATGAAAATGTCGTCGTCTGAAAATAGCGAAGAAAATTCTGCACAGACTAACGACAGTGTTTCGAAAAATAGCGATTATGAAAACGGAAACTCAGAAGTAAGTTGTACGACAGAGTTTATTCAAAACATAGAGACACAACGGAGAAGTACTAGAATTAAAAGAACCCGAACACAAATTCAAGAAGTGGAAAATTTGTATTCTCTAAATGATTCTCAACAAGAACAAAAAAATGAAGAAACCTGGATTAAAATTAACACAGTTAATAATTGTCAGTTGGAAAATGAAAACAAATTAGAAAGTAAACCTAAAAGTATAATTTTAGAAAATTCTGTTATGCAAAATTGTTTAGAAAATTCAATAAAGAAAAATGAAGATTCCGTCTTAAATGATAATATAGAAAAGTCTTTATCAAATGGAGATAGTGTTTCTCAAAATCCTATTCAATTTAATGTAAATGTAAATCTTTTAATTGACGGTAAAACAGATAATATGGAAAACATAAATGGTAACAATAATAATAAAATTGAAAGCAACCTGGAATTTGAATCAGTTAAAGATGCAATAAATCTTTCAGAAGATTACAATAAGAAGTTTGAAAACATTACAGAAACATTAAGCATAGGATCTGATAGTAACAACGTTTTGACTCTAATTCAAGGGAAACATAAACGATTGAAAAGTACTTCCAAGTCAAGGTCTAGCGTTAAAAAAGATTTACCTCTGCCTGAAGTAATTGAACCTAATAAAGTTGTTAGCGGCGAGAAATTAGGTGATGTTTTTGCAACAACTGTAATTGCTGCAGAAACTACTTCGCTACCTGGAAGCATTTTTAATACATTTGCCACAGCTGATTCATGTTCACATTTTGGAATAAATCCAAAAATAAACTTACGGAATAGGTCTCCACGGAAGCGATGTGTTAGAAAATCTTTAAAAACTTCAACAGAAATAAACAACTCAATACAAAATAACACACAGAAAGAAATTAGTTCCTGTGATGAAAAATTAATTGAAGGTTCAGCGGAAAATTTAATAAATAGAAATTGTGTTTCTATTCATGAAAAAGAGGAAACTGATGAATTAAGCAAAAGCATAGAGGAAAAGTCGGTTGCAGTGCCAGAGGCCAAAATAATTTCCCAGAATGATAGCAGTAACAGTGAAGACGACGATGTTCCTATTATCGATTTGATAATAAACAAAAATAGACGTAATAGTATTAGTAATCTTTGCCAAAAAGAAGATGAAAATTTGAATGGTTTTACAAGTTTAAAATCCGAAGAATCGCAAGCTCACACTTCTGTTTCCGATTCTGAAGACGATTTACCGTTATCTTTTCTCGCAAAAAAAATAGATAAAAAACAAGAACCAACGAACGAGAACATGATCGAATTTGATAATACTATAGTTGAAAGCAATTTTTGTCAAAAAGAAATTAGTAAAATTGACGAATCGGTTATTAAACAAAATGAAATGGTCGAGTTATTGGTCAAAAACGAAATGGAAGAAATAAAAACAGAAAATAATGAAATTCCCGAAAACGAAAACGTACAAAAAGAGACAGAGGCTGACAAGGAAAATGAAAGACTATTCGAAAGTTCGGTTCAACAGAAACATAAACCTGCCAAAAGCAAAAAGCGAAAAAGATCGGAAAAAACTAAAATTAAAATATCAATAATAAATGAAGAAACTATTGATGTTATCTCGAAAGTCGAAAGCCATAAACATTCCGATAGTGACGACAAGAGCGATCATTTGGGAAAAATCGAAGATTCCAGCAAAATATCAATAAGTATTACAAGTACAAACACTCTGAAGCCGGTTCAAGTCCAAAGTGAAAATCCGGAAGAAATTACAAATGACAACGAATTTCATGAGGACTTGGACCCAAAAAGAAATAAATTATCAAGAAAAATATTCCCGACAGTTTTAAATGAAAATTTAATCAAACCTCACACAAATGGTGTCTTTGAAATTGAAAATTCAACTGTAAAAAGTAAGGGAAAACGACAACATCATAACAGAGGTAATCGTAGAATGAAGAAGACCAATAAGGAAAGAACGAAAACTCATTTAACAATAAGTATAAAAGAAGCTCCATATCTTAATAAGATCAAAATATGTAAAAAGGAAACTAGAACTGAAGAAAGTCCTGATTATCCACGGATTACGAATAATTTACAATTGAATTTCAGTAATTTTGAATCTGACCATTCGTCGAAAAACGAATACATTGTTTCTCCCATAGAATCAAAAAGAAATTCTATAAACAGTGAATCCGAATCGGCAGAAGTTTTAACAGATAATAAAATTAGTGTTGAAGTAAAAGAAGACGATACATCTCCAGTAGAAAAGTTAATACAACAAAGTGATACTGTTCATCTTTGTAATGTTCAAAACGAAGACGAAATTGAAAGTTTGAAAAAAACAGTAAACGATCAAGATAACAAGACCTCAACGTCGAAGCAGAAAAATATGAGAAATGTTTCCTGCGAAATATGTATGAAAACATTCAGGCGATCGGATAGTTTGACAAAACATCGACTTACATTAACGCATATTGCTAAATTATCAGAACTGGAAGCCGAAGAAAACTCTAAAAGTAAAGACGAAACTAAAATATGTCTTGAAAAAGACAATTCGATTGAAACAGAAATACCTGTGTTAAAAGATGATTTAAATGAAATTGATGAAGATAAATTCGATACATCCAAGTTGATGGCAGACTTTGAAGACAAACTGAAGAAATTCGGCAGCAACGACGACGATTTGATATTAGACCTACTTGAATTACAAAATAACAGCCAAAACCATTGTCAAACCAACAACTTACAAGAAAACAAACCACCCTCATGCATTCCTCCTCGTAATCTAAACAATGATGTGAAGCAAGGTTCGTGTCTTGTTAACAACGTAAAACAATATTCTCCATTACCCAGTATCAAATGCAGTATTTACCTTGCTTCTGACGGTAATGAGGCAATTCGCGACAAATTAGATAAGCCAAGATTAAGAATTTCAAGCGCCCTTTTCGCTAAAGAGGATACGAAACAGATCAATTTAACTGAAAATGTAACCGAAAATAATTCTTCAATAAAGAGGAAATTAGACGACCAAATATCTAGAAAGGTGCTGAATCACGATGAAGAATTATTCTTAGAATGTTGCAGTTTATTGAAAAGTGGTTCGGAAATATCTGGACCACCAAAAGTGGCTGTGAATTCTGCCGACACGTTCTTCAGGAAAATAAATTTCCAGTCGACACTTGCCAGTGACTCCAAAACGGAAATGCAAGAAAATAGAAGAACTCATTCCGTGAATTCCTACTTTTCTCCGTCTGTGCCATCTTACGATAGTGACTTTTCGAATATGAATTTAGAATCCAACCAAACTACTCACAATGATTCCATTCTCAATCCTAACAAAAATAACAACACAGTAGAAGAGTTAAATGAATATTCAGATATGGAAGTTGACAATTCTCTAGATTCGTTCCCAAATGGCAATACGACAATTTCTCGAATCTATGAAAATAGAATTGTATCCGTAAGTGATGATTATGATGATGATGCTAATTTAAATGATTTCGATATCAAAAATGAAAGCATCAATGTTGTTAATAATCTATCGACAGAAGAAAAAGATATTTTCTTTGCCAGGGATTTCAAGAACTTGTCGTTTAGTTGTAACAATTTAAAAAACATGAGCACTCATAATTCAAGAAGCAGCGAGAAGGACGAGAAGGACTTACAATCAGATGTTGAAGAAAATACCAACTCCGATCTTCGCAACCAAGTCATATCAAGATTTGGAAATTTAATGGTGAAAGCTCTCCGAAATCGCTACAAAACTGTCACTAACAACACCATCAAAAGGTCAGTTTTTTCATTATATTTTTAAATTGTTACGAATTACGTGTAGACTACATTTATATTTTATGTAAAAATTTTATTTCAGAAACAGACAACATTCGGATCTTTCAAATTCCTCGTTAATTGAAAATCAAACGTCCGTCGTAAAATCAACTTCTAAAAGGATTCTTACAAAAGGTGCCATGAAAACTTTTGAAAAAGTAGAAATTAATAATTCGTTTGAAAATTCTGAAAATTCTTCTTTGAAACCTTCAAAAGAAAATTGTGAAGAATCTGATCGAGACAGTCGCGATTTTGTTAAATCGAATAATTTTGGTAATAACGACTCCGGTAAACGAAAGTTTTCTGATTTCCAACAAACAAACGAGAACACTTTCGATTTTGGTTGTTGGAGTTCCGCGTCGTATGATGTTTATGAATTTGAGGAGACCCAAGATAACAGCATGTTTACTAAAAACCTCTCGTCCTTTAGACATTTCAAGACTAGTAAATCAGATCTCGTAGTTAAAAAAGACGATTCAAAAGATGACTCTATAATGTCAACCAAAGGCGAGTCCGATACATCTCGAATCTCGCCCACAAGTACAAAATTAAAATCTAACAAGATCATCACGAAAAAGAAGTGCAAAATTATGGGAAAGATTTTCAAAAATACTTGTAAATCAAATGCAGGTAGCATTAAATGCATTTCATTGTCTGACGACAGTGACGATATAGTCGAAGATCCTCCAGAATCACCTGTAAATCAACAATTGGAACAGTCTCAAGAAGATGACCTAAAAAAGAATCATAAAATGACATCAGAAGAAATGGACATGTTATTTAACAGATTAGTCGGCGTTAAAGATGTTTCATCTGAAGAATTAAAAGAAGTCGATTTAAATGACTTTGAAGAAAACTTGGATAATTTTGATATTCCTAAAGAGAAAAAAGTCAAGAAGGCTCCTCAGAAGATCAAGAGGAAAAGAAGACGAAAACGGAATTCGGAAAACTCTACAGACGAAGAATTTAACATCAATAGAACTTATAAAAAGAAAGGGAAAAATGAAGTCAGCGAAAGCGGGATAAATTTGGAACAGGAATTGAAAGAATGTATCGGTGTTGCAAGTAGAAAAAGTCAAAGGAAATGCACCAGTGGCAAACAAAATGTTCTAGTTGAGTACTGGAGCTCAGACGATTCCATGACCGAAATGTTACTGAAAAAATCTTTAGAAGAATCTAAGACTGCAGAAGATAAGACGAAAATGATTAAAAATGATTATGGGCAAGCAGTTTCTAGAAAAGAAAATAGTGAAGATAGCAAAGGGAAACTATCAGAAGAAGTCGATGTTAAATTTAATTATGAAAATATTAAAAATCCTCCAACCGAGTTAATAAAAATTGATAAATTGAAACAAAATGATAAGAGTGAAGAAGATGAAACGGAAAGTAATTCTCTAAGTCACGTCACAAATGAATGTGATAAAAAGACCTTCGAAAGTGTAGGAAGTAATGAAAATTGGTCTCAGAATTCCATCGAAGTAAACTCTGTAAAAAAACCGGAAGGTAACACCGGTAACGGTCAGTGGCAGTCTTCCTTAAGTAAAAGCAGTAATGTATCACTCAATTTGGAAGTTTCAATCGTAGATGGAAAACAGAAAAAGAGTCTGAAGAACATTTCTCATCAACAGGATAACAACCATAAGAAACATTTCAATAAATATAAGAGGCGAAAAGATTCCAAGAAAATTCACCAGGCAGAAAACGTAAAAAAGCGTGTCAGATTATCAGAAGATTCAGAAACCATAGCAAAAACTAGACAAAAACGATCCAACGTGGATACATTGTATTATTGGTCCAGTTCTAGTGAAGATGAACATGATGTTATAGAAGTGCAAACATTTAGAGAAGAACTAGATTATTCTAACGAAGATCGACCATTACAACACGGATGGATAGTCGGGGATTCTCCCAAAAAGTTAGTGACAATGTTAGCGCAGGCTAAGGGTAAAAAAGTGGACGTACACTGTGTTAAAGAGCAGCGTAGGTGAAGTCAGTAGTGCATTTATTGTCTGTTAATTTTTTATTTAGTAAAACAAAAATTATATTAGTGAAGTGATAACTAGTTTTCGTTTGTTGGTACCTCACCCTTATCACGAAATTTTTTACAGTTTTTCATTTTTTGAAAATGTAAAAAAATAACGTAAGCTATATATTATAGCATAATTGTGTTTATTTTTTATAAAAAAGGAAAGGTAGTAAGTACGTTTTGTTTTTAGTGATTTTTTACGGAGTTTTATGCTAGGTCAAAATGTTTGGTGTGCATTAATTAGTGTTCAGTAATAAGTGCATATACATAACATATTATATTATGAAATGAGAACGGTAATTTTATTTTTAAATTTTTATGAAACTTGTACAAAATATGTAATTATTACTTTTTAGAGTATGTTCCTTAATATTTTCTTTTGTAGATTCAAACCGCTCAAAGTGTACATTGCATGATTTTTTTTAATTATAATGGATTTATTTGCTAGTATCATACACTTACATTATTAATTTTTAGGTTTCAACAATTATTGAAACCTTATTATTATAGACTGCCATGTTTATTTTTTGTTCTTTTTTATAATAAAAATTATCAAATTAATATTTTTCGAATCAAAGTAAAACACCGAAGACGGCAAGCTTATTGTTGTTTAAGATTAAAATGTTCGTTTTTAAGAAGTAAGTAATTTTTTAGCAATAAAAAATGAATATAAGATTACCTAGTCCCAATTTGAATATGAACGATGACATTTTTGTGAATGAAACATTTTATTTAGCACTGCGAAAGATACCATTCTTTGTATAAAATGTTGCCAGGAGTAGTATACTTAATAACTGTTCATAAAATAATAACAGTAAAAAAATTACAATGTTTTATTTCATACCATAATTAGATTTTTTAATACACATAAGATTTTTAAATAGGGCCATTTGTACCTTTAATAAATGTCTGTTTTATAAAATTCGTTATTTTTAAATTCACGTTTTTATTGGACAAAAGAAAGTAAATAGAAATTATATAAATATGAACTTAATTTCCGGCTGTATATAATAAACATGTATTTTAACTTTAGTAATATTTTAGTTTGGCTAAAATATATGAGTATACGTTAGTGTTAGAATGGCTGAATGGCGAATATATCACGTAAGTCTGCTAATAATATTTAGTTCAGAGCCATCTGTTAGATTTGAATGTAAACATATGTTGTAGGTTAATTGTCATGTTATTCTTAATATTTTTGCTATCATTTTCCTTATCGATATTAAGTATTTTGTAAATACAATCCTTTATACTTGAAATTACGACAATTAGTTTATCAGTAAATTTTTAGTATGTATTTTTGTATCAAACAGTGATTATATTTTTAAAATGCTAAGTGCTTCTGTAAGGTCCAGTAAAGTATGTAGAGATTACTCTTTTTTAATTATGTTCTAAAATAGATTCTTTTAGAGTGACTCTAATAGCAATGAGAACTTCTCAAGGCATGGATCTTTACGGGTATTATCTAACAATCATAATAAAGGTGTTTTTAATCGACAAAATGAGGATAAACTGCACAAGTCAATTCATCAAGAGTATATTATTATAGCTGAATAGTATATGTTTCCCTTAGTTGTTATTCTTATTTATTAAATACGATATTTTTGTAGTAAAATGTTGCTCAGTGAAAATGTTGAGGGAATGTACATTATTCCGTCCAAGGAAAATCCATTTGGTAATTATTTGTACAAGATAGCTGTCTTATAATTGTTTAATTCCACAATTGTGGAAGTTATTAAATTGTTTTATTTATACAGTGAAATGAACTTCCGTCAAGTAAAGGTAGAATCAGTTAAATATATTTAATTCTGATATTTTTTAGTATGGCTGGGAGTGATATTTGTGAGAAGTGGTATTTATGAGGATGGAATCTTCAGGTTTAACATAGTTTTACCTGAAAACTTTCCAGATGGTGGACACCCTGTAAGTATAGAATATTTAATTTTTAAATCATTTAAATGTGATAATATTTTTAGAAAGTGGTGATTTTATCTCAGCTTGTACATCCTGTGATAAATTCTACAACTAATGAGCTCCATTTGTTAGATGGATTTCCTGTTTGGAACCGCAGTGAACAGCATATATGGCAGGTTGTAAGATATATTCATTGGATATTTTATAACTTTAATGCAAGTCTTGCTCATACTATTAATCATGAAGCTGCCAATTTGTAAGTATTGCCAATTTTTATAAGAATCGAGTATTAAGATTTTTATTTAAGGTACCGTAACAATGAAGAACTGTACAGACAAAGAATTAAAAGCTATGTCACCCTAAGTCAGCAACAAATATATGAACTTCCGGTTGGGGAGGACAAACATTATCTTACCACTGACAGGAACATTATGGACAACTATAATGCAATAAAAGAGTCCATGTTGATGTATGGTTCAAAAGAAAAATTATCAGTTAATGGATACTCCTGGGTGGCATCGGGAAGCTATAAACCTCTAAGTCGAAATTCTTCTGTTGAGAACCAGAGCTAAGTATGATAGATAATAACTTTTGTTTAACCTTTTAAGAACCATAAGTTACAAGTGGGTTGTGATTGTTATTTTGTAGTTTATTAACTTGCCCCTTAAAATTGTATCAATTTCTAATGAAAGGTCATTTCCAGGTAAGCATGCTATTTACCTGGCAATTTCTTTTATATGAAGAAAATTAAGAAGTGCAAATTTAATTTTATTTTTGTTGGTTTTCTATATTGAGTTTTTTACAAACTATTAAAAGTGCAATAGAACTGTGATAATTCCAACAAGAAGTATAAAATAAGTGCCTTTGTCTATTTTGTATTTCTCATTTATGATTAGTAAAGAAGCTGCAATATTATTATAATTAAAATTCGTATCATTCTGAAAACACCGGTTTTTTTTTCATTAATAGTTGTTTAACCATGTTATTCTCACAATTTAAATTGTGTTATATGGTTAAACGTTATAAACCGTTATATTTAAAACAAGAATCTTTTCTTTTTGATGCACATGAAAACCATTTGATATTAGTTTTGAGTTTTGGCATATACAGAGCTTTTATCAAAGACCAGTTAGATAAGCATGAGTGAATGATCCTTACAGCTATGGTTTTCATATTTTTTGTTCACAAATGAAATACATTGAAATTAATTTTATGTATAATGTTTTTACCTTTTATTCATAAAAAGTAGAATTTCTAATCGCAGATTTAAGGGATAAAACCATTAGTTGAAGGGGAATCACTCATTGTTTGTGCTTGTTTAGTTTTAAGTTTGTTTTTTTTTTAACAAATGGAACAGGTAATTTTTGTAACATTTATTATTTGTTTAAATCAGAAAACATTTTTTAAAAATATAGATATGACCAAAGTGCAATTCTGCATAACTTGTAAAAATATATATTTGTTAATAAATAACTACATGTTAACCATTTGCTGTTGTTCTTGTTTTCTCAGGGCATCACAGAACCATTTGCTATCCAATGTATAGGTTTGTTCATTCCATGTAAAGTGTGTAGGAGGGTTGTGTTCGCCCCTCTCAAAAATGAAATACTTGCTAAATTCAATTGCTAACTTGGACATGATTAAACCGATAGATCCAACCCTTTCTGGCGCAGGGTAATAAACTCGACCATTTTTAGGTAACATAAATATATTTTCTGGTAAAAATTTTACTGTGAGCAATTCTGCTGCATGATTATAAGAAAGATGGTGTTCTTGTTCACCTTCGTTGTTTATATTCTTAACAATGTGGGTATAAACAAATGGGTAATCATCACATCTAACGAAATTACGTTCTTTTCCACAAAAGGAAATATAGGGAAATTGTGGGTACCGCTGAGTGTTATTTTTTTTTAGACGACTAAAGAAAAATTGCAAAAACTTCTTTTCTTTAAAACAAGAAGTAAAGTTTTTCATTTTTGAATCATCTAGAAATAACTGAAATTAAAATTAGCATAAATTAATCAAACAGTTATCTTACCATCCCTTGGTGGTCTATGTAATAAAAATATTCACGGACCTTAGGCTCGGGTTCTTGTCCTTGAATATAAGATGTTCTACGCACAGAAAAGGAGGGTTTTGTAAGGTATAATGCCCGAACAAGTGTAATTGAATTCATTATAACTTAATAAATTAGTATAACTGGTATAACAACGTTAATAATTATTTGAAACTACAAAAGTTGGGTTCTTGTAAATTACTGTTATTATGTCCGTTTCTTTATGATTGGTGTCTACTACAACTGAAAGGGACTCGCCTTGTTAAACATTTTCATTGATATAAAAGACTTTCATGTATGTATCATATATTAAAATAGATATACATGTACCTTTAGAAAATTGTTAAAGTAATTTTGTCATTATTTAAATTTATCATTATATAACTGACGGTTTGCTATTTACAACTTGGTGATATCTGTAATGATTTATCTATGATTATAACCTAGAAAAGATCCATGAAGTAACATAAATTTCACGTCATTTGTTATAAGCAGTTCAATTAAACTGTTATTTAGCCATTATAAGGTTAAAATATTTAATTATAACTTGAAGAAAAAATTTCTAGACTATTGCAATATGAATGAAAGAGAAAATGCTAAACTGTCTAGGGCTGTGCTGGACATGAAGTTTATGAAGAAAACTAAGGAAAGGGTTTTAAAAGAGGAAGAAAATGCGGAGGGACAGTTAATGTACTCAAATGAAATAACAGAAGAAATGAAAAAAGCTGGAAACATACTTTTTGTGGAAACTAGTTCAGCATTTTGCAAAAATTTAATAGAGGGAAGGTTATCGTTTGGAGGTATGAATCCTGATATTGAAAAAATTATGAAAGAGGAATACACAAAGAAGTTGGAGGATTCTGACAAAGCCAAAGAAAAAGATATTAGTGATATAGAAATGGCCAAGGGCTATTCAACAGCAGTGGATACAATAGGAAAGAAGTTTCAAGATAAACGAAATAGATATAAAAAGAAGTTTATTAAACCTTCTGACGATTAAATTCTTTCGTATTTTATTATTATTCATGGTAAATGTAAATATATTTTGGAATTTTTGTAATTTTGTTGTTTTACTTTAATTATTAATGAAGTATATTTTAATTATAAAGAACAACTTTAAAACAGAATTTATGAAAACGGTGATACTAAACGTGAAAATTTGAAATTCAATTTGTGAATTTACCGCATAAGTGACAACTGGCGCTTGCGTATTTTAATTAATAACCTTTAATTTGTATCTGTTCACATTTGCATTACTTCTTACTTGCTGTTGTATTTGTAGATATTCGTGTTGCAGCGCGAAAGTACTTTCAATCTACCGCTTTCTTGTTCTTTAGTTTTTTACATCAAATCATCATACACAGGTAATATAATTGAAAGTATATTAATAATTTGGCCTCTTAGTTTTTTAAAATTAGAGCTAAATATAAAAATTCATGTGACCTATAAAAAGGTTATGTAAACTATTTTATCGCAATTGAATTCGTAACAAATTAAGTATTTAATTTAGAATATACCTAAGTTTGGTAATTAAATATTTTAATTTTAACATTTTTCACGAAATGACCATAGTGTCTCTTATGTTTTTATTCAAAATTCCGTAACTTCCTCAGAAGTTCCACTTGGAAAGAGGGATGAAACTGACCCAAGCCTCATACCTAGCTATACGTTTAACAATTTCACAGGTAAGCAAAATTTACCAAATTGTAAGTAAGAATTATTTTATGATATCATGATACAATCGTGTGACATTGATGTACTTGTATTTGAATATTAGTAGTTTATTTTTAGATTCAAAGGACAAACATCTCAGTTAAACCAGATTTAACGAGATGATTGATAACGTTTATTACGTTTGAAATAATATATAATTAAAATAATGTGTATCAATTAAATTTTATATATAAAAATTGTCACATATCAAAGTTATTAAATATTATTTATTATTTTAAGACAGCATTGTGAATTAAAGGTTATTGTAGTGAGTTAAAGGGACAATTTTGCTGCATATGCTTAAACTAAAAATAAAATTTGGCAGAGCTTGTTTGACAGCTATATTTAGGACATTTTTCAGTAAAGTAATGTGTAAGTTCATTTGAGAGAATGTTTTTGTTTTGTAGAATGCCTCACCTACAAGAAGGCAAAGTGATAAATTAGTATCTCACGCAGCGCTCTTATTAGCTGGACTTGGTGTTGGGGTCTCATCATTTAGTGTAAAACAACTCCTCTCATCCAGACAACGTTGAAAGAAAATGTACTGGCATTGTTTTCTTATGTAGTTTCTAATTTATAATTTAGTTTTTAAATTATATGTCACAAGAAGTATCACAAATAAAATTGCTAATGGAGCGACTCTGTTTTAAAGAGATTGCTTTTACTTTTTAATATGATTGAAAGTCGTCTGCAATATTAAGTTTTGTCTTAATTTGTTAAAATACAAATTAAAAAAAATAAAGTTTTGTTAATAAAATGCATTGCTTAATTACTGTTTCTTATTCCTTGCATATACGTACATTTCACGCAATGTAAAGTTTCGTTGTTAATTTAAAATTGCGAAAACAGCAATTGATTATCTTTAAATAATACAAACATATGTACATAATTGTCATTAAACGGTCATCATATGCTTATCATTAATCGTTCATTAACGTAATGCAACCAGTACATACATAGTTTAAGAAATTAGAGGAACGTGGCTTATCTTTCTCTCAATATTTCCATTACACAAGGTTAATTTCAGAAAATTATGAAAAGTTGTAAAAAGATGTATATTGAAAAGACAAAAAGACCAATATTCACAAAATTTAATGAATATATCAAAGGTTTATGTAGACAGTTTATTAAAAGTATTATTTATATAAACTCAGCCAGCATATGAATTCACATAAGGGTTTAGATCCCTCCAGGCGCTTCTATTTTTAAACACCCAAATTAAGTTTGTATTATTAGTTAAATCCCAATCTTTAGTAAGATGTACCTAATAGTTTTTTCTAGTGCATAGATGATGAATGAATTGTAAGCATTAGAAACACGTGCTCGTGTTTATCGTTGTGGTTTAGGGGTAGAGAACTTTCTGTTAGTTTTTGAAAGATTCAGTTTAAAATGAAACGGTATTTCAACAAAAATAGTTTTTTATTTACATTTTTATCTATAATATAAAAATTATCTTTAAAACTCACTCCCTTACAAAAAATGTTACGGCACTTAAGTACAATGTTTAAAAATAGTACTAACAGAACTTAATACTTGTATTAAATTGAACGCTCTTTTTTACCTGCATTATTTAAGTATTAACTTAAATAATGAATTTCTCCCAAAATTAAAATCAATATCGCGACTGTGGTAACGATAGTGGCCAGATAACAGCCATGTATTGGAACTTTAAAGATTTTGGCTTCAATATCTAAGCTGGAGGCGAATAAAAGTAAGGAATTTAAATCATGAGCGGGCGTATCTTGGTGCACGAAGGGTCTTATTCGCACTTCGTGTCCAACACCTTTTATTAGTTTACATGCGTTCGTTAGTCTGGCAGCCTGAAAAGAGGATATCTATTTTAAAAGTGTGTACATTGAATATAAAAAGTATTTAAATATAATTAGTGTTTCAGTTTCTACTCCAATTTTTTTGTTTTCGTTGTAGTCTATATTTTTTAATACCAGACGTTAGCCGTCCTTCACTGTCTTCAGATCATTCAAAATGCCGGCAGAAGTACACAAAATATTTGGTACATAAACTAAAGACCATAGGAAACCCAAACGCTTGGAGTAGAGATAAAAATGTTTATTAAACAGAAGAAAAGTGCATTAAAAAACTTATTTACCTGAAAAAAGGGTGCCAGAGATAAAGCAGCCCACAAGGCAATAATTAAATTATTGATTCCTAATATAGGAACCGTTACGACATCAATATGATCATAGCCAAGGGACCATAAAATCCCTGTGGTTGTCCATGCTAGATTTATAAACGTGAAGAAGCACATCGGTGGCGCTAAATCTTCATTGAGGTACCTTAGTAGCTTCTTAAACTCATATATTTCCTTAATAAATAATTACCGTTATGAGATTTTAAGCAATTATATTTTTTACTAGCTGCTTACCCTCATCCATTCGATTGCTTGTACTGGAGATTCTAGTAATTTTGCCTTTAAAAACTGCAAGTATGAAGTAAGTAATTGGGCTTGTAAACAGTAACATGATATCACCGTGGCTTGAACCATATCGTGAAAAAATGTGCACGTTACAAGCAATATTTTCAATAGTATTACAGTAATGCCTGAACTGAAATCATAATTTATTAAATGAAAAGAAAACATTAAAATTAATTAAAAAACTGTGAAATACTACAATCAGCAGTAAATGTCCATAGGTGGTGATGTACTGCCAGTTTTTTGATATATGAATGGCTACAAAACATTATTTTTAATTATTACCTGTTTTCTAACCATCTAAATGATATTCCATCTTGTAACAACAAAAGGATTATAGAAATTAAGGAAAGAATTATCCAGACAAGTCCCAGAAAAATTGAGAACCATAGTATTTTTACAAGACGTTTTTGATTCAAAAACCCATTTGAAATGTAAGAACATGATACAAATACCTGTTTAATTATATATAAAAATCAATTATTATATTAGAAATGCAATTGTGTGACTTTAAAAGGACATATCTATTCACAAAAGAGTTTAATTTGTCTTTAAAATCACAGTATTATTATCTTATTTAGTAACTACACAACTTTCATTGTAGTTTTTTAATAGTTTCATCTATTAATACTATTTAAATGTTTATGATGTTTTTAACAAAGTTCATGTCGTTTTTTAATAATTACAATTGAGAAGAAGAAAAATGTCAAATGATACTACTGCAATCATGATAATTATACAATTTAAATTGAAATTACAGGATATGTTGATTCTATAAATTTGAGATTATCGCTATTTTTTTCCTTATTAGATACAAATGTAAATAAGGTAAGACGGTCTTAGGGGAGTACTTAGTTTTTGCAACCCCTAACTTACTCTTTCCATTAAACAAGGTAAATGATCATCATCGGAGGATCTTATAACATAAACTGCATACAAATATCCAAATAAATGAAGACAATTTGGCACAATGAAAGTGAAAACCAAAGAACCGTGACATATTATGTTGAACCTCTCTTGTTTGTCTATGCCCCATTCGGAGTATAATATATTGGTTGAGATATCATTTTGACTATTAAGTGAATAGCAGAATCCACGATCTCTTCGAAAGCAAGCCATGTATTGCAAAATATAGCCAAAGATCATGAACGTTGTTATCACGAACATATACAAGTAACTGAGAATGTCGCAAAATAAGCTTGTCTCGTATCTTTCTAATACGAGAGGTCTTAAACCCATCAGACTTAGAAAGAGCAGGTATGGCCTGAGAATTTTTCGTTTGCAGTAACTTAGGACAGCTGTGACACTTAAATGAGTTTGGTTTTCTGAATAAGACACTTCGACGATATCTTCAGTCTGAAATAAAATTAAACGTTATTTGAGAAATGTTAATAGTAGTGGAACAGTATTAAGTTGTTAAGTAGTACTTGGACGTAAATAAAAATGGTGGTACCAAATTGTTTTAAATTTAGAGAATCAACGAATTGAAACTAAAATATATATCTTTTAAATGTTAATGAATTCTAGATTCACAGTAACAGAAATAGTTGTATTTAAAAAACCTTTACATCATTTTTCTCAACCTCTTGATTAAAAAACAAAATAGAAAAATTTGTAGTTATAAAACATTTTTTACTTTATGTTATACACATGAGAAAAATGTAGTTCCGAGAATGCTAATTAATTGAATGTGACATTACGTAAATTATTGCTCTTTTATATTTTAATATTATTTTTTTCTTATATAAAATAATGAACCCTAAGTTAGTTTTGTTTAATTAATATTGGTGTAATTTTAATAGAAAATCATCACGTACCGAACTAATTGATGATGAACCTGCGTTAAGTTGTCTTTCGTTTCCAATAACTGTTGATTTGGAATTTTGTGGCGTATCCATTGCTGTAAACGACATTTTTAAACAACACTCCCAGAACTGGTTATACACTGATTTCAGAATAAACGATTTAATGTTTTTTTTCCACTTCGTTTTAAATTGAACGTAAAAAATTACCTTTCGTGTGACCCGAGATGTGAAAGATACACATCTTATTAATAGTAATTTTTTCTCTTAGTTCATATTCTTCAGGAATGAACTGATAACCTTCATGCTATTATTTTGATTACCACAAAGGAGAGTATATCAGACAACAATTAACGTTTAAATAGTATATTAAAATTATTTACTTATCGTTATATTTACATTCACACACATGTAAGTTACTGTTGTTTTTTTCTTTTCTGCTGCCAAAGGAATTGATTATGCTTGAACTTTACGCCTGTAAGGGGTCTTATCAATTTCTTTCGTTCTTCTCTATGTTTCTTGTTTCTCTCTTCTATTTCTTTAAATCGTTTATTTTTCTTGGTCACGAAGGTCATTTCCCGACTTCCTCCCGACTTTAACATTTTTATCATTGAACCATCTTCGTCTTTTAATCTTTCACCCAATGTTGCCCTTAAAATTATTATTAACAAATTGTGATAAATACAAAATATTAGTGTGTTGAAATTGTTGTTATTCTAGTAATTGTGTATGTAAAATATAAATTACGGAAAGTAGACCGATCTGGTTCCGTTTTTGTTGTTTTAAATAAACGATAAACAAACAATTTATGATATGTGGAAGGTTTTGTTTATCAGTGTTCATTATGATGTTTAAACATAAGCCAGTAGATGATTATAAGGTGCACAGGTAGAAAATTATATATTTTTAACAATTTTTAAGGAATATAGAGTTTATGTGTAAGAGTTTTTTGTTACTTTATTTAAAGTCTGCATATATTAATCGCAAAAGAAGATTCAC
This sequence comes from Agrilus biguttatus, assembly GCA_963921985.1. Lineage (NCBI taxonomy): Eukaryota > Metazoa > Arthropoda > Insecta > Coleoptera > Buprestidae > Agrilus > Agrilus biguttatus. Next base: position 36,378,446 of record OY998117.1, read on the forward strand.
ATATTTTTCTATTAATTTCTTTTTTTTGTACATGTTTTTGATAATTTTCTAAATAGACTTTAGATTACTTACTTGTTTACTTTTTTGGTGAGACTATGAATTCCCTTGTATTTCTCGCCTTGTCTGAGTTCAAACATCACTGGTTGATTTACTTCCATTTTATCAGCATCAGAAGCAGCCTCTTTCATCATTACTTCCCTTTCTTGAAGTCTGTGTTCCCTTTGTATGTTCCTGTATTCCTTTTTAACTTCTTTAGTCCATGTATGTTCATCATCAGAACTTTCTTCGCTTTCGTATTCCGATGAAGATTCCTCGGAGCTGTTCTTGCCTTCAAGCTCTTCCTAATAAGAAAAAACAAATATTAAAAATATTCAAACGCTGAAAATGCTGTAATTTTACTTCAACTTTTTCGAACTCTTGAGCCTTTAGAAGCTCTTTTTGTAGTTCTTTTCTTCTTGTTTTGTCTAATCTCGAAACGACAGGGTTTAGTAACCGATATTCTTCAGCATTTTTATCAACTTGAAAATCTGGATTTTCGAACAATGCTTTAAATCTATTATCTTCGAGAAGGTTTCCGCTTGACTTATTCTTTTTGTTATTATTTGTTTGCTCGTCGAGCAGTTTTAGTGCAAGTTCTTTATTTATTTTGGGAAGCTTCTGCACTTGGATACGACTGCTTCTGTCCTTCTCAATTGTCTCGCGAATCTTCTTTTTGCGGTATTCTTCAAACTCGAAAGGATTTGCCACCGATTTTGCTTTCTTGTATAGTCGAACATCCACGAAATAACTGCAATATTAAAGAGGAGTTACATTTAAAAACAATGTTAATAATAAACATGGTTTATTCTTATTTTGTACCCATGCATATAGGCCCTCAGTAAATTAGAACCAATTAAGTGTTCTAATCCCAAATTTTCTAACTCTTGCTTGGTAATGAATTTGTAATCATCATAAATGTTTTCTATATTATCTTCTTCTAATTCTTCAGTTAGAGAATCCAAGAAACTGGCCCAACGTGGAGCAGGACCTAGACTTGGGATGTAATATGTTTGAATTTTAGGACTCTCATTTGCAAGGAAAAATAATCCAGTTTTTGGTACTGTACATAAGTTGTTATTTTCAGCATTTCCTTCAATTGATGTAAACAACTTCCCCTGCAATATTAATAATTAGTAAATATTATTTTCAAAATTTCTTGTTTACATTATTTTTATTCCATATTTTTAATACAGATGCATCCAATGAATAAACAAGATCTTGATTATAATGAAATTCTACATCTTTTATTGGTAAATTGTATAAATGGTCTTTAATAAAGAAAGGTTTGTTTGATCTTATGTCATAAAGTAAAATTTGTCCTGTAGCACTTCCTACACCAAGAGTTAAACTTCCATTAAATTTTAAAGCTGTAACAGAGGGAAATCCCTCTAATCTACAACAAAATAAATAAGTCAAATGTACAATAACTGCAACATAAGTAACTTACTCTTTGTTTTCATTCATACAACTAAATGCACAATCTAATGTACCAACACAGTTTTTTGTACGAGGATCCCAACCTTCCACTTTTCCATCTTGAGTTCCACAAACTATTAAATTGTGGATGGGATTGATTGTACATTTGTTAATTTCTATAGAGGAACTGGTAAAAGGTGTTAAAAATTGTCCCCTTTCCAAATTAAGTCTATAAATGTCAGGAGTAGCTCCAACTACATATAAATCACATGACGGATAATGATACTTCATATCTCTACCAAATTTTGGTACACGTAGCCTACAGTATCTCCCATGTGCAGCATGAAATTCTATGTATCTATCACACTGTAGAAACACCAACTGAAATGTCAGATTATCACTTGTTTTTATATAGAATTTACATCATTATTGTTATTGCTTACTTTGCTAAAATCATCACTTAAAACTTCAAAGGTCACAGCTTCAGAGTCAAAACATCTTTCAAATTTTAAAGAAAGATTATTAACATCAAAACATTTGATCCTTGGTTTATAAATTCCCGTTGCAAAAATATACTGACCATCATTAGATACTTTCACAGTATTGCTAACTCCTGGCATATCAAAATCTTGAATAAGTTCGATTCGTTTCCTAAGATCAACATTTTTCTTTAAAAGAGCCCTTCTTTTTCGTTCAGATAACCACTAAAACATTTTACATTATACCTCTTTGTAGTGTAGGCTGACATTCGTTTACCTCTGGTAAGGACTTTCCCACACTTAAATTGTATATTTTAACATTATTGACGTCTGAAACCTGCATTGTGAAAAAAAAATCATGAGGGTCTGTGTAACCAAATATGTTTTTAATTAAAATAATATAATCTTAATAAATATAAAATTTCACATGCACATGAAAAAGTCTAGGTTAGAACCACAGGTTAGAATCAATAAACGTTAAAAGAGTTGCCTAAGCAATTGTGTTAAAGAAACCATATAACGGGTTGTCTATCTTGCAGGAGACTAATTAGATGCACAAAATCACAATGTGTCTAAGTAAACAGTAGTGTAACCAAATATCGCATTTATAATTGCAAAAAAGGTTTTTGAATTTATTTTCTAATTATTCAATAATTGAAGTACAAAAATTGTTAGACATTTATTACGTTTTTAGACTATTTTGTATTTGTAGAAAACAAATTAAATCTTCAAAAATTTCTATGATTTCTGTCAGTGTTGAAAATAACGCGAAATCATTGTTGTCGATGCCATATAGTGGTAGTTTGCATTTTTTAATTATTTAATTAATTTGTAAATAAAAACTGAAATAACTATGCCGAGTCAAGAAGTTACAACATCAAAAGTAGTAGTTCATCCATTAGTACTATTAAGTGTTGTGGATCACTTCAATCGAATGGGCAAAATCGGGAATCAAAAACGTGTTGTTGGAGTTCTTCTTGGTTCATGGAGATCAAAAGGCGTGTTAGATGTATCAAACAGTTTTGCTGGTAAGTTTTGTATATTTTTTGCACATAATTTTCTTAATCGCAAACGTTCTTTACAGTCCCATTTGATGAAGATGACAAAGACAAATCCGTATGGTTCTTGGACCATGATTACTTGGAAAATATGTATGGAATGTTTAAAAAAGTAAATGCTCGAGAAAAAGTCGTTGGCTGGTATCATACAGGCCCAAAATTGCATCAAAACGACATAGCCATTAATGAATTAATTAGAAGATACTGCCCTAATTCTGTGCTAGTTATTATCGATGCCAAACCTAAGGATTTAGGTTTACCAACAGAAGCATATCAGGCAGTTGAAGAAGTCCATGATGATGGATCACCAACTTCAAAGACCTTTGAACATGTTCCTAGTGAAATTGGTGCAGAAGAAGCAGAAGAGGTAGGCGTTGAACATCTTTTACGTGACATTAAAGATACAACTGTAGGCACATTATCTCAAAGGATTACCAACCAGTTGTTAGGTTTGAAAGGTCTTCATTCACAGTTAAAAGAAATTAGAGATTACTTAATTCAAGTAAGTGAATCAAAATTGCCAATTAACCATCAGATTATTTATCAGTTACAAGATATTTTTAATTTACTTCCTGACATTAATCAGGAGACATTTACAAAATCGTTTTATGTTAAAAATAATGATCAAATGCTGGTAGTTTACTTAGCAGCCATGGTTAGATCAATTGTTGCCTTGCACAATTTAATAAATAATAAATTGACTAACAGAGATGCTGAGGAAGGTAAAAAAGAGGAGAACAAAAAAGACAAAGAAAAGGATAAAGAAAAAGAATCAAAGAAAGTAGATGATAAGAAAAAGTAGATGTTTGCTTTTGTGCCCTCCTTATTAATCCTTTTTGTTACTTTGTAAGTTGTATTAAGTAAATCAATTTATATTTAATTTAATTTTGTATTTGTAGTTTAACACAGTTTACAAATAAAGTCTAAGAATTGTACATACCTTTTTTAATTCTTATTACATAATTCAAATGGTTATTTTATTTTGTATTGATATTAATTTAATAATCATTTTGTAAGGTGATAAAGGGCATTCTATACAATATGTCGCATTTTTCAACTAACATAAACTTCCCTCCCTTCCTTCTACACTAGTTATTTTTACTGACATTTTACTAAACCCCATCATTAACATTATATGAAAGTCACATCAACCCATTCACTCTCCTTAACTGTTGGTATTTTATGGATTATCCTCTAATTCTTTAAGTACGTGTGTCCTCAGCATAGTGTTTTTTTTTTTTTGAAACTAACATTCTCAAATTATTTTTATAGAACATGAGTTGCAATTTAAAATACTTCAGACACATCTATTTATAAACTTGTTGCCTTTGTTTGAATGAGTTGAAAAGTAGTTATTTTCAGGTATTTTGTATTATACTATTGCCAATTTATTTTTTAAAGATGTATTAAAATTCGGTTTTATTTTGTAATTGAGGTAAATGGACTATTTCTCAGCTACAGAAAAAAATATTTTATTCCAAAAATACATCGTGAATACAGTTACTTATTAATTAGTTATATTATCTTATCACAATTGTTTGCTGTGGTACTTATAAATAAGAAAAAATGGATCAACAACAGCTAAATATTACTTAATGTTTATTTACAAATTCATTAATACATTACGTGATTATATATTATTACAAGTATAACTATAAATAGTTTGCGCCTCCAAAAATATTCGTGGAGATTCTGAATGTCTGAATTGTTGCTTTCGCTAGAATTTTCTAGCAACAATTTTTTATCACTTCCCTTTTTAGCGTTATCGTTATTATAATTTGCAAAATACCAGTCGTCTTGCAAAGTTTCATCATTGGTTTCGGTTGTAGCTTTTTCACTTTGTTTCATTTTATTGTGTTTTCTTGAACCTGATGGTTTATTAGAAATGTCTTGATTTGATTGAAGCGGTGAAGAAACGTGAGGGGGTGTGATACGCGTTATTTTACCCGTATGTCGAAATTTACCACCTTGTGGTATAATATCGGGCATATTTCCTAAGTTTAAACTTGTGGCGTTTTTAACAGCTTCTGTCTTTTTAATTATATCTTCTATAAGCGAAATATCCCTTTCAGTTGGTTCTGGAGTGTAGGTAAATATTGAACTTTTCATTCTAGTTTCGTCGTTATCTTTGGACACACCTTTTTTTCTTTCATATTTTGGTGATGTTCCAACAGGTGTTGAGAAAGTAGGCCCTAAAGTGGTAATATTGAAATCGGATAACTCTGCGGTCGTTTCTTTATTAATATTTTCAAAATTGACTGTAGGATTAATATCTAACTTGGTAACTAGTTTCGTTGCTGGGGTTTCAGTTGTGGTAATTAACATAGAAGTTATTTTATCTTCCACCGTAGAGGTTTCGATGTTATATTCTTCTACCGTTTTTTTAACATCCGTTAACATAATTGTACCTCCCCTTCTTATATTTGGAGAATCCTCGTCTTCCATGTTAGTTTTATTGTTAAAAGTGGTAGTTTGTTCTTCAATTTTTTTAATAACTGGACCCCGGATGGGTGTGAAACCACCACCTGCACCAGGAATAATAGGAACAAATCCACCTTCTTGTAAATTTGGCAGTTTGAACTTTGGTGGTACGCTGTTTAAAATCATTGCCTTTTTTCTTTCGAATTCTTCGTCTAGTTTTGGGGATACAGACATTCTTCCTCTAGGACCCCAGAACTTATTCAAAGCAAAATTTCCCAGAGGCAAACCAAAAAATGTAAAACCACTGCTACTTGGCGAATTTGTTACATTTCTTGGAATATCCGAGAAAATATTTTTAATCCTGGTTTTGTTTCTTGTAGCCGCATATAAAGTGGGGGTATCGCCTGGAGTAAAATGAGGAGATTTCAGAAATTCTCCTTTTTCTTGCTGTATAGTTTCTAGAACCGTTTCGTTAATGGGATAGTCAATATATTCGTCGTAGAAATATTCGGACTCTTGAGGTGATGGTACTAGTTCGTTGGATGGATCGGTAATTGTTTTATTCCTTTTTAAATTATTCTTCTGAGCAAACACTTGGGAAGTACCCAATAGTCTGTTGTCAATATTAAAGTCTGTCTCGCATCCGGGAGCTATGGGTTCCATCTTGTTGTCGTCTTTACGGCAGTCCTGTTGACTAAGACGAACTTCCCGAAGAAGGGCACCGTCTCCACATACGGGACCTTTTTGGAAAGTTTCTTCTACCCAAACTTTTAACCATAAGAGATTACAAGAACATACCAACGGATTTCCTAGAATAGAAAATGCATCTTTGAGAAAAGTAGATTTAAGAATTGACTAGTTACTTACCATTAACATCGATAATTTCCAAATTTCCTCGTAATTTTTTAACAGCATTTTCTGGGAAAGACAATAGCCTGTTGTTTTTGATACTAAGGATCTTTAATCGATACATCAAATTAAACGGTGTTCCATGTATCGCGCATATTTTGTTTTCGTCTAATTTCAATTCGACTAGCCATTCCATTAGCTCAAAGCTCGAACTGGAAATTCTTACCAAACCATTGTTACTCATATCTAACATTTCCAAATATTTTAAAGATCTTAATCCTGCATTTTCCACCGAAACAAACAAGTTGTAGCTTAGATTCAGTAAAAGTATATTGGGGACTAAATGAAAGGCGTGATCGGCAATTTTATGAAGATGATTTTCTTGCAATTCGACCACTTGAAGGGACGGTAAACTATTGAATGCTCGTTTTGGAATCATTTGAAGTTTATTTTGTCGTAGTATTAAAACTTTTAAACGTGGAAGCATGTGAAACGAATTCATTTCAATTATTTCCAAATTATTATTTTCCAAATTTAAAATTTCTAACACGGGTAAATTATGGAACGCATTTGATTTAAGTTCAGCTATTAAGTTTCGTGATAAGTTCAATTCTGTTAACGAATCTAACGTTTTAAGGACGTCGGGGCTTATTATACGTAATTGGTTGTAACTTAAATCTATTATTTGTAATAATTTTAATCCAAACATTGAAGCAGGAAGGTCTGTAAGTAAATTGTGGGATGCCTTAAGGACTTCTATTGCCCTTGTCTTTTCAAAGGCATCCGGTAAAATTTCTTTCAGTTTGTTTTTGCTTATATCTAAAAGTTTTAAATTGGGCATGGCTTGTAGTACTTCTACTTTTAAAGTGTCCAGATGATTTTCACGTATTTTAAGTTCTTTCATGTCGGGCAATTCTACAAACGTGTCACTTTCTATGATGCTAATGCGATTTTTATTCAAATCCAAATTTTCCAGTTTTGCAATTCCCTTAAAAATACTACCTTCTAGATGTGATATTTCGTTTTTTCCCACAAAAAGTCTTTTTAATTGCGGCAGAGATTCAAGTATTCCTGGAGGAATTTCTTGTAACCGGTTCATTGTTAGATCCAGAGTTTTTAGATTTGGTAGGTCAAGATCGGCTGACGAAGTTGGTGGAATGTAGTTAATTTGATTATCGGATAAATATAAATATTCCAGAGTTCTTGGAAGACCCGGTAAGAAATCTTTTAACCTATTGAAATGTACATCCAATTCGTAAAGGTTTAGTAAATGATTAAAGGTGGCAGGATGCAATGATTCGATCTCGTTATGGGATATGTTTACGTGTTCTAGAGCAGGAGTTTCTAGAAATGCATTTGGATCTACTTCTATCAATCCATTTCCACTTAAATCTAGTCGTCTTAGTGATGGTAAGTTTTCTAAAAATGGAGGTTCTAATCTTTGAATGTAGTTTTCCGATATGTCTAGTCCTTTGAGATTTGGTAAATTCCACAAAGGACCTACTAAAATGTCGGATAGGGAATTATTTTTCAGTCTTAATTCTGTTAGAGCTGGCATAGCCATGAACGCTTCTCTATCGATAATACGTAATCTGTTGTGATCCAAATGTAATCGTTCCAAAGTGGGATGTCCTCTAAGGACTCCGAACGGTATTGCATCCAAATTGTTATAGCTAAGGTCGAGAAAGGTAAGTCGAGGTAAAGCATCCAACAAAGATCTGACTTCTGCGATGTGAGCTATATCGTTTTGTACCAGCCATAATTCCTCCAGACCACTTCCAGAATGCTGCAGGAAACTTTCAGGATGCACCTGACGCACTAAGTTTTTATTTAGATCGATGAAACGCAGATTAGGAACTTTGTGAAAAGCGCCGTGATGCAATTCTGTTATTTGGTTGTTCGATAGGTGCAATTTCTTCAGTGATGGAAGATCGACGAACGAAGCTTCACCTAATCTTTCTATAAAATTGTAATCTAAGAATAGATTCTGAAGAACTGGAAGATCTTTGATACTTCTTCCTACCATTGCCGCTTCTGTTATTTTATTACCAGTTAGTATTAAGTCTATTAAAGAGGGCAAATGACTAATTGCTCTTGGATGAATCCAAGATATCCCACAATAAGAAATATTGACTAAAGATAAATTAGGTAATGCTTCTAATAATCCACCTTCAAGTCTTGTTAATCTGGGACTTTTAGTTACTTGGAACGTTTCTAATTCTGGCAAGTTACGAAAATGTCTTGAAGACAGATCAGTTAATGACGTAGATTCAATTTGAACGTAACGTAGTTTTGGTAATCCGGAAAAATCAGGAATTCTCTTAAGATGTTTGCTGTGAATTGTTATTGCCTCCAATTTGGTTAAATGGATGAAAGAATCATCTGGAAGACTTCTTAGAGTAGGTTCAACGACGAAGAGTTCCATTAATATTTCTTCCAGTCCTACTAGCCATGTGTTTGACACTCTTTCCAGTTCATTATTTCGAAACATGAGGCGCATTATTTTTAGGGAAGAAAATGCTTTTCCAGGCAGGGATGGAAGGTTATTGTTTTCCAAAATTAGTTCGTCAATAGGACCTTTTATGTATTTGCTTACCGTTTCGAGGGCTTCTAAAGTTTTTGGTAAATTGCTGTGAGAGCACCTTCGGAAGATAAAAGCCATTACTTACTAATTAAGAAACGGAACTTTCAAAATTTTGGATATTTAGCTTACCATATTTGAATTTCTTCTTGTCTTTGAAGACATCTACATGGTAGAATTGCTTCTTGGTAAGGACATGTTCGGTTTGATTTGGCGTAGACGAGAATAAAATATCCACTTAAAATAAAACCCACCCACTGCAAATTGTATGCCATCGCTTCTGTTAATCATCTCATTATTATTAATGCTTTTATCTTAAGGTGTTTTCACATTTACTTCTACTACATGACGGTTCTAAAATTATTTAAATTTATTACAATTTAAATTTATTCTAATAAATAACAAAACACAAACTCTTGTTTTACACTTTATTATTAGAAGACTCTAACAATTGTCTCGATATTGCTGTCATCATCACAGAGTTGCTTGTTGATGACAGCAATGTCGAGACAATTGTTAGAGTCTTCTAATAATAAAGCGTAAAACAACAGTTAGTGTTTTGTTATTTATTAGTAATCATGTTTTATAATTATCTCACCGCGGAATCAATTAACATTATTAAATTTATTCACCTAAACATACAGGAAATTCTATCAAATAGAGACTTCTATATTAGAATGCGATGTTTTAATATAACTACTGTTGAAATAATGTGGTATATTTGTTTTAATATTATTAACGTTAATTTACAAGTGATTAGCCAGTGTAATGTTTCAAAAAGTTTTATTCAATAATTTGTTAAGCCATTGTATACCAACATGTGTTCGGTAAGGATAATTAATTGAAAGTAGTAGATTTTTTTTAGCGTAAAATAGCTTTCTTTTACTTTGTTGTTAGTTAATCGTTTATTGTTCTGTTTTGCTCTAAATTCTTGTAATTCGTGGGTAGAGTGGATAGATTAGTTCCATTAGGAGAATTGCATAAGCCTAGCATTGTTGGTAAGAACGTGGATATAATTGACGTGACACTTGTTTTCCGAAATTTAAATAACATTTCTGAAATATCCTTTTGCATAATACGTTAACATTTTGATTGCCATTCTTCCTTCTATTTAACATTTTAGCGCTGATAATGACGGCTATTTTGCAATGAATCTTTACCTGAGGAAGTTTCGGGTTTTCAAAAGTAAAAAGTCTGACAATTAGTCTTTAGAAGAACAAAAAATTAGGCTCCTGCTTTCTGAAAGAAATTAAACTTGAGAAAATTATAGATCCTTATTTAAAATGCCTATAGGTAATTTTAAAAAACGTTTTATTAAATGTTTTTGATTGGGTCTCTATTTTTAGTTTTGAAAACTGATATTGTACAAATTTTTACTATTTGTAGTAATAGTATTCATAATTTTATTTATTAACTTTTTAGTAATTCTATAGCATGCATAAAGAAATTCAAAGAAAAGAAACAATAGGCGATTTTCTACTTTATATATATTTTTTATACAAGTATTTTTTTACTATGTGGTATTTATTGTTAATGATGTTAAGGACTTTTGTTAAATTGCATAACTGCTTATATGCACTAATGTCACGCTTATTCTGTCAAGTGTCTCTAAATGTATCGTGTGACATGTCGTATATACGTATAAAAATTCTTACGGTATTTTATCACATAAAAGAGGCGAATTTAGATGCAATAGCGGTTGTTTTTTACGTACAGTGACTGTCATCAAATTCTCAGATTACTCTATAAAAATTGAATTTAACGTGACCTACATTGAAGTGCCTGTATCGTAAGCATATAGCAAAATTACGCATTCTAAAAATCGCCGAGGCTTTTAGAGCAAATTGTAAAACTTACAAATAAGAGAAAAATTTATATTATAACTGATAAATTGAGACGTTTGCCATTATCCTAGGGATTTTATAAAACGTGTGTAGTAAATAATTAATTGTACGAGACATTTGCAAAATTTGATTTTCGAAGCTGTTAAACATTAACAATGAAACAAAACAGGCGCTAAATAATAAAAATCAGATGAAAACTAAAAAAGTTTCACCATTTTTTAAAAACGTCAAAAATCACGCACAAATATACTAAAAAAAATATATTACCTGATGTTTTTAATATTTAGCGTCTTTTTTGTTTCATTGCTAATTTTAACAGCTTCATCCAATAAAATTTTGTGGATGTGTTTGTATAATTAGGTATTTACTATTTTTTGTGAAAAACTATTTTTTTAACAGTAACTTCCGAATTTCCGTATTAAAATATTACATTTATCGATATATTTTTCATAGTTTAATACACGTGTCATTCAAAATATCAGTAGGCGTATTTATATTTCCGGTGGGACTGAAGTTGCCACTAAAAATAAAGATCCACAAAATTGGGGTTTTAAAAGTAAACAACCAATCTTGCCACCAGAGAAAAGGGTGCTCACCTACCTGATAAGGTAATTATAATTATCCGGTGATAATATTGATATGAGTAATTATTTACAATTATATTATAAGTAAGGATTAAGTAACTTAAAAGCAGGTTATGGATATGAAAATGGTCACTATGTGCCTTACATACATTGTTTATTGAGAAATAAACAATCACAAACTTACGAAAAATTATTTAATCTCCCAAAATCCAAAATTTTAAAGTATTTTAATTTAAACTTCTATTCAAATGAAGTTTTTGTAGACTTTGTAAGAAGTAAAGTGAAAACTATCATGGAATTGTGTGAAAAATATAAAAACAAAAGAATATCGAACATCGACTATATAAAATGTGTATCATATTTACGTTGAAAAAATTGCTGACTGATATATGTATAAGTATGTATTTATAATGCCTTATTAATTACTGTTAAATAAATGCCATAAAATATCAATAAAGTATTTTCTTTTCTGATTAGAATAATTTCTACCTATTAGGTGTTAGTGGCACAATCGGTTGTACCTTTTCAAAGACCCTTTTTGGTCAGTGGCAAGATCGGTTGTACCTTTTTAGGTCAGGTATAATTTAGTGGCACCTTCGGCTACGCCCTATCTTTAAAATTTCACAATCTCTCCATTATGACATTAAAAAATGTTTTAATTACAATGTTCTAAAAAAGACGGTATCGTAGTCAAAGATACGCCATATTTAACCTTAGTCCTTTATAAATTTTAAATCTGTATCCTCTGTAAAATACCTAAATAGGTAACAATAATATTGAAATGAAGAATAAGTTTGTTAATCACACCGTAAAATACTAAAGGAACCGTTATGAGTTTCAATTCCTTAAGTGTATGCACAATAGAAATTCAAAAATAATAGGGAAAGTGACTGAGTTGTTACTACGGCTTTCGGATCACTAAAGTGTGAACGGATTCTTTTATCTTTTAGCATGCAAGCTTTCTACAGTTTTCGTCTATCTTCAGTGATTAAGTCGGTTAAATTTTATTTATTCAATCAAACATCTTACTGCTGGCAAGGATAATTTGTGGACAAAAATACCGGACAATGCGTAATTAAAAATACATAACATTTTATACCCTTCGTATGTATCATGTGAAAGTATAAAAATGAAAACAGATAGATATCTTGAATATTTAGAGCAGGCAATTGTTTGTTTTGAGAGAAAATCGGTTTGAATGAAATTTTTGAAAGTTGAAAGGAATTTCGCCTGGACCATCAAATGTGATGAAATCTAAAACTTCTGCCGCTTTAAAAACAAATTAGTTATTTCTTTTGAATTTATATTAACTATAATAATTCTCATCATAAAAGCAAGTACAAAGAATTTATTGTCTAACGAAGCCAATATTTAGCGAAACGATCGTCACGATCATATATAAATGTTGTGAAAATCTAATAAGTCTTGTTTTTATGGTGATAATGGATTTTCTTCAAGTTAATGTCGAATGAATACAATTTTTATAATCATTCTGTTATGGGAAACTCAGCTTTGAATTTAAATGTTAGTTATTTTCAATTGAATTGTCTGTTGGATAATTATGAAACATCGTTTAAATTAAATGAAAATATATATAAACATAATGCTTTTAGATGTTTCAAATATGTTTATTAACACACTCTACGTATGTTTCGACTTCCGAAGTCTTTCTCAAGAGTAATAGATATTTACTGTAGTAAATAGTAATTAATAGTAAGTAAATATCTATTACTCTTGAGAAAGACTTCGGAAGTCGAAACATATGTAGAGTGTGTTAATAAACATATTTGAAACATCTAAAAGCATTTTGTTTATATATATTTTTATTTAATTAAGTTAGTTATTTGTAAAATAAATGCTGCTGTTAAAGTTTTTGTTTTAAAACTTCACCAGGTAATCACTAGTTTTAATCATGATGTAAAATCTACATAATCAATGCTATTCAAAGAACTAATCAGGGGTAACAAGGTGCATACTTAAAATAAAACTTTAAAAGTTTCTATTATAAATAATATTCGAATTTAAATATGGGTTTCACATAACAGGATGACTATAATTGATAGGAATTTCCAAGTTAATTAGATTTAACGATATTTATGATTCATGCACAGTTCTTGTCAACTTTCAAAAATTTTGAAAATAATTCTTATATAATAAATTATCTTTCACTAATAGAGTACTAAAATACGAACCAAGTTTCATTTAAATCGGGATTTTTTTCGACTGAGGACAAGTACTTTTAAACTTTTTTAAATATTGTTGTGTTTTATGCAACTTCTTACTATTGTACAAATTGAAACGTAAAACTAGTTAGAACAGTCTTCATTAAATTAAAAATAATTCATTGTTTTGACGCAATTGCCTCCCTACGGGTTGTTCAACCGGAAATTATACATACTACTTTTTACTTTAAACTGAATTTAAGTAGTTCTAAGAATATATAAAGTTAATTTATATTCTGTAATGAAAGTTAAATTTATCTAAGGTTTTAATTACAAAAAAATAAAATACCTTTGATAAGTTGTCACCTGATTGTTTTTCGAACTTTTCAAAATTTTCGTAGCAAATTCTCGATTTACAACACGCGCGCAAAGTGTGTACTGGCTTTTCACCTGTTCAATTCAAAACGTGAAATGTTCGCAAAAGAATGAATAAGCGAATGTAGAACCAACGTCACACTAGGCTAAGCGCCTATGAAAATACTGCATCTTGGAACTAGACGTTGGAATAAACGTCTTGTAAAGACAATCAAATTTACGTTAAACAGAACATAACGTTGAGATTGTTGGCATGTTATGGTTAAGATTTTAAGTTGAATAATAGTAAGTAATGTTCAAAAAGGTAATTTGTAAATGTTATTGATATTACCTAATTTTTTGAATGTGCATTGATGCTTACTGTTAATGTTAGTAAAGTATCATAATTATTTTCTAACAGCCATTGATGGTACAAAAATTGATTTTGAAATGAAAATATCCAACCGGTATAAATCCTAAAGTATTATATACATATTATTTATACCTACTTTAGGATTTATACCGGTTGGATATTTTCATTTCAAAATCAATTTTTGTACCATCAATGGCTGTTAGAAAATAATTATGATACTTTACTAACATTAACAGTAAGCATCAATGCACATTCAAAAAATTAGGTAATATCAATAACATTTACAAATTACCTTTTTGAACATTACTTACTATTATTCAACTTATTATGAACTATACAATATGTTATATATTATCACAGAAACGGTAAGTCTAATATCAATTGAATATTTTGTAATCGTTTGTAATAGCTTTATGGGTGTATTTTGCATGTTGGGTTAAGAATTTTCGATTGTAATAGAAATTATGGGTCTTCCTTTAACATTTTTGTTCAAACTGAACATCTTTGCATATGGCATCAACCTTTTGCCTCTAACTATACATATTAATTAATATTAATGATATTTTGTGATTTAAGCGAGCGTAGCTTCCTTTACTCTTAATTCGAATGCGGCACGATGAGGTCTCACACTGCGACGATAATATTTATAACGCATTATTTTTCAAAAAACTATTAATTGAAATAATTTTTTGAAACAGTTTCCAAATAGGTATTTTTTCAATGTAAACAAGGTAAAAGCTTGTATGTAAGTGTAAGTAAATGAATATTTATCAGCATTGTTTAGAGGTATTTTCAATTTCTAAAAAAACAACAAATTGATAGCCAAATCCTTAACTATTCTGTGGATTTTTTTTAATTTTTAAAAAGTGACTAAAATGTCCAAAAATATAAATTTTGTATTAATATTTGTTGCCTGGGGTTCTTATTAGGAAATTAATAAAATGTAAAATATGTAAACCTACGGAAAATGGTTTTCTC
The DNA here is from genome assembly GCA_963921985.1 of Agrilus biguttatus. NCBI lineage: Eukaryota > Metazoa > Arthropoda > Insecta > Coleoptera > Buprestidae > Agrilus > Agrilus biguttatus. The sequence goes on from OY998117.1 coordinate 36,393,584, forward strand.
CATTCAAAATATCTAGTTAATTGTTTATTACATCCTATTTAAAAGAAGAATGTAGCTAATCAAAACCAAAGAAAATTTTCATTATTACAATTGAAAGTAGTATGTGGGATAATTACGACAACGTAATCCGTTATCATGCATTACCTGCCGTAATTATAAAATTACCTAGGTACTTCTAGGTACTTAGTTATATATAGTTTTAACATGAAAAGAATACTTTTTTCCACCAAGAAGCCATTTTGCGGCGTATCCATTCTTTAACATTTCCCAACAACTAATGTTTTAACATGTTGTTTGCTTCATAATACTGTAACTATTTAGTAAATCGTAAGTTTCTTCTATTTAACATATCTACTTATTAAACATATGTCTTAATTATCTATCGGACAACTTCATTAAAATTATAAAATTAATTAAACTTTTGTGTAAATATTAACAAAAGCGAATGTACGTGAACTAAAGAACTTGGTACCTTAATTTATGTTTGGCCCTTGTATATTCACTCCATCGTGACTAGACTAATAAGAGAGTAAAATTATTTGTTTCTTATTTAATTGTAATTTACATGATATAAAAAGTATTGGTTAGCCATTCCATATGCAATCGTAAAAATAAAAAATGAACTCAATATATAAATATGCATATATGTATGTACTATAATTAACATATGTATAATTGTTTAAGGATTGTATTTCAATTTATTTCTTCTTTGTCATGTGATTTTTATTTCGATGGTTTTGTAACATTCCAGTTGTATCTGTTTATCGGAGTTATAATCGGATGATAAGGTCACCTTGCGTTCGGACTCGACAAATAAAAAAACTAGGCGTGTGTGTGTGCAGATATACCCTGTGGAATGGTAAACATTATATTCTTTGTTAAGGATCGTCTTTATTTGGATATAATGATGAAGTAGGTAAAATTGTGTAATAAATATTCGAATCTCGAATTACATTTGCCTACTGGAAACTACCTATTGTTAAAAAATATGTATTGATTGAGAATTATTTTTATGTTTAACATTTTGCTCAAAAGTCATTTCTAGAATAATTTGGGGTCGTAGATACCAAAAATGATGAAAACAATAACATAACAATAAAAATGTTCATCAAATCTAAACCGTCTAAAATAGAGCATTACGGTTTTAAGGGAGCCTTCATAACATATCAGTCTATAACTTCTAGGATGCAAAACAAGAATGTCTGGTCGGATCTTAAACTACGGCATTCTCAAAAATGCTAACGGCTTTTTGTGCCTTTTTTTTGTTTAAAAATTGAATTGATGAAGCCTTCAAATATTGTAACTCCATAATCACATTTAATAAAACACAGATGAGTTACAGAATGTTTTTATTGATACCACAATAATATTATTTCGACATACAATGTCTTCTTTAGGTGGTGAAGTAATCTAAACTTAAACTAATAACAAGTCGACTTAAATACTAAATTATAAGGGTTGGGGTGAAAAGTTTAAATGTTTAGTAGAGGAGAATTGTTCAAATCTGTTTGATCATTCAAAATTAATCCTAATTTATTTAATTTATTTATTTCCATAGTTTCTAGCAAGTTAAATTTAATACCTTTAGCTTCAGTATGTAGTATCTTAAAGTTATCTTTAAAGTTTAGTGATAATATATTTAATATAATAATGATATTATTGTGGTATCAATAAAAACTTTCTGTAACTAATCTGTTTCTAGTAAGTTTAATTAAATACATTTAGCTTTAGTGTCCAGTCTCCATAGACTGTTAAATACACCTATGTCACAAGAAGACTACGACACTGAATTAAATAGAATACATATTATTGCAATCAACAACGGCTACACAACTTCAATGGTCACAAATTTACTGAATAAAAAAAACCCTTAATTTAGTTTACCCCCCGACAGTAAAAAATAAATCACTTTTTTACTCGCTAACATATCAAGGTAATATTTCCCTCACTCTAGGCAAACATATTGCAAAATTTACACTCCTTCGTATCATTCCAAACGGATAATTCTTTAGGCAAATTTATTAAAAACAACAAAGACCCCACCAAAAAATAAAATAAATCTGGAATTTATAAGTTAAATTGCGGTAGTTGCAACAAATCTTACATTGGACAGACTGGAAGAGCTTTTAAAGATCGTATAAAAGAACACAAGAAATGTTTTGAAAACAAAAATCATCAGTCTACTTATGCTAATCACCGAATTTCTAACTCACATAACTTTAATGATAACTTTAAGATACTACATTCTGAAGTAAAAGGTATTACATTGAACTTACTAGAAACTATGGAAATAAATAAATTAAATAAATTAGGATTAATTTTAAATGATCAAACTGATTTGAACAATTCTCCTCTAGGAAACATTTAAACTTTTCATCCCCACCATTATAATTTAGTATTTAAATCGACTGGTTATTAGTTTAAGTTTAGTTTACTTTACCACCTGAAGAAGACATTGTAGGTATGTCGAAATAATATTATTGTGGTACCAATAAAAACTTCTGTAACTCCTCTGTGTTTTATTAAATGTTTTTTTGTTTATTTTCTGAATGTCGTACTTTAAGAACTGGTCGATGTTCCAAATTGCGCTTTTTAGTAAAACTCACTCCAAACTTCTGTATTTTATGCATACATTCCGAACTTCAACAAAATAGATTACGATAAAAAACTTATACGTCAAATATGTCGCTTCCGATATAAATTACCTATATTTATTGATATTTTTGGATTCTACGATCTCAAAGTAGTCTAGAAACAACTTTTGAGGATAAACGGGGATTCAGTGCATAGTTAAAAATCGGCTAAACAATTACTTATATGTATTTATTATTAATAAATACATATAGGTATTTAAATTCGTTAAATATGTCATTGATTGAGCTACCTTAAAATGTACTTTTACATTTAATTTAAAAAAATTACAAAAAAATGAGAATGAACGTGGTTGTTAATAAATTACCACGAATATAAAAAGATTTAGGTACTCTGTGAAATCCGTAAAGAAGTCGAATTTTCAAGTTTTGATATTTTAAAATTTATCATACCAGTAGGTATTGTTTCAAAACTCTCCGTATTACGCTCGTCGATAGCGCCAGCAGTCTTTCAGCTTTGGCAGCAACGGTGGACCTCAGTTCCTTTAGTAGACCGTAAAGAGCGTGTTGAATGGAATGTTACGGGAAATGATCGTCTTTCCGTGGAAATTCGGCGATTTTGGTCGAAGTTGTTTCCAAAACTGTCAAGTGTTTATGTTTTAATCCTGACTGAAGCAAGTATGCCATTATGAGGGGATGTATATTATATAATCGCTATTTTACTTGGTAAGTGTTTAAAAATTTTAGTTCACTAACTAATAAATGTACCAGAAAATAGACCATATTCCTAGTAAAAAAAATGAAAATAAAGAAGTTCAGTCATAAGCATCACAATTTAACGTGTTTTTGCAACTATGTAGTAAAATTGTAATTGTCAGTCTTTGTAGTACTTATATTGCACATAAAAGCTACTTTAAAAATTTTCTTTAAATATCGATAAACGCTACATATTATATATTATATTATATTATACTATATATTTTTGTTAAACATGCAATATAGCTTTTATTTCTTGTCGCAAAATAACAGAGGGGGTGTGGTGGTTTTGACCTTTTTAAAAATCATTTGCATTTTTGCGGAACTTTGAAGCAACAAGTTAAATTTCATTAATAAAACACAGATGAGTTACAGAATGTTTTTATTGATACCACAATAATATTATTTCGACATACAATGTCTTCTTTAGGTGGTGAAGTACTCTAAACTTAAACTAATTACAAGTCGACTTAAATACTAAATTATAAGGGTTGGGGTGAAAAGTTTAAATGTTTAGTAGAGGAGAGTTGTTCAAATCTGTTTAGTCATTCAAAATTAATCCTAATTTATTTAATTTATTTATTTCCATAGTTTCTAGTAAGTTCAATTTAATACGTTTAGCTTCAATATGTAGTATCTTAAAGTTATCATTAAAGTTTAGTGATAATATATTTAATATAATAATAATATTATTGTGGTATCAATAAAAACTTTCTGTAACTCATCTGTGTTTTATTAATGTGATTATGGAGTTAAAATATTTGAAGGCTTTATCGATTCAAGTTAAATTTCATTTATAAAACTGAAATCATTCCGTTTTTTTGCTGATAAAAATTTGCATTCGAAGTGTTTTAAGTTTGTTTTAATCCTTAAAAATAAAAATGTTGGAAAATTTCTAGAACATATAAACGTTTTATTTCGGAATTGTGAAGACTTTCCACGTATATGACACGTCTTCGGAAAATGAAAAATTCTCGGGCATACTAATAATAAGAAATTTTATGTTTGAACATTGAGAAAAACATAAAATATATGTACTGGTATGTAACACAAATTTAACGTTTATATTTTTATTATTTGGATAGCAAATACTTAAAAAGTTCTTTATTTATAAATAATAATTAAATATAACAATGGTTTGTCGGAAATTGATTTTATGTTAAATCTCAAGGGAACGCATTTGTTATCCTTTTCTCTCCGAATACTTACTCTGTTTAATACGATGTTTTAGCATATGCTTTCCTGCATCACGGCCTTATGAGTTGTTTCAATATAGCCATTGAAGTACTTTTTTGACAAACTACATATTTAACGAAGACGCAGTTGGAAAATTGTAAAACATTTTTAATAATAAAATTCAAATAAACAATATGTAAAGGTTTTACAAAAAATTTAATTAGATTTCTCTTACAATGTTTCGGCTTGTAAGGCCATTATCAAAGAGTTATAAATAGAAATGCGTCAATATATATACTACAAATATGAGTGGGGGAGATTACAATCTCTGACAACACGCTAAAAATATAGGGTCTTCACATTGCTCATTGTCACCTTTATCACCGTTATTAGCAGAAATTTACATGGATCATTTTGAAAAATCCTTATTTAGTTCACAAACTTCCCTAACTAATAATATATTTAAATGGATTCGTTATGTTGACGACATATTTTGTATTTGGAAAGGTACTAGGAGACAATTACAAAATTTCCTATCACATTTAAATTCTATCAACAAGAAAATACAGTTTACTCTTGAATTAGAATTAAACAATAGTTTAATTTTTTAGACTTATAACACATAACAATAACAGATTAGATTTTAATATTTACCGAAAAAATACTTATTCTGATGTAACGATTCCAGCTTGTTCAAACCAAAATCACAATATTAAAATGTCACCTCACCTTATAATAGACAGACTAATTTCTTTCCCATTAAGTGATGAAAATTATAAAAAAGAAGTTCACATACTGAAAACTTTAGCTGCCAATAATGGTTATGACCGAGATATAGATAAGATCATTCATAAAAAACTTACAAATCATACTTTTAATCTCATATACCAGGGAAAAAACGTTGTTAGAGAACGTAAAAAGTAGGCTTTTATTAACCATTATCAAAATATCAGCACTACCATTTGTAAAATATTAAATAAATTAGGTATTGTTAGTATCTGTTCCAATAAAACAAATTTAGGTAATATGTTAGTCAACAATAAAATTTCAAATTTTGATAAACGTTGTAAATCAGGTGCCTATGAGATCCATTGTACGGACTGCCAGGCTGTCTATATAGGACAGACTGGTAGATCCTTTAAAACTAGGCTTAAAGAACACAAAAAATTGATTATAGATAGAAAATGTAATACTGGCTTCGCGCAACATTGTATTGATAATAAGCATAATTATAGTGAAGATAATTTTAAAATTTTACATAGTATAAATAAAAGTAAAAGACTAAATTTTTTAGAAAAATTAGAGATTCAAAAGGCAGTTTTTCAAAATAAAATTGTTACGAATGAGCAGTGTGAAGGGCATAAGAGCCCTATATTTTTAGCGCGTTGTCAGAAATTGTAATCTCCCCCACTCATATTTGTAGTATATATATTGACGCATTTTTATTTTTAGTTTAGTTTCTATTTATAACTCTTTGATAATGGCCTTACAAGCCGAAACATTGTAAGAGAAATCTTATTAAATTTTTTGTAAAACCTTTACATATTGTTTGTTTGAATTTTATAACTAAATATTTTTTTAATCATTCAATCAAAATCATTTATACGTACCTACTGATATATTAAATATCGATGTCGAGTTAACAATAAGAGTATGAATTCAGAGTAAAATATCTTCATATTCATGTTACAGTTCACGATTTCGTTCTTTCTAATTTTTCTGTTTTTATTTCTGTTTTATAACTAACGATGGGTTTTTAGAGATTTTTAGCTATATTACAAAAAAAGTGATTACAACAAACGTTTTATCATTTTATTCATTTCGAGTTCGATATCGTAGATATTCAGGGTTCCTTGATGTTTAACATAAACCAATACATGTTAATTTGAGTTAATGTCACTTTTTTAATAACACCCTTGGTCATGTTTTCAACAAATACTTTTATTAATCAGTAATAATGAAATAATTAGAGAATAATTTTTAGTAGAAGTTAATTTCAATTTTACTTTTAAAATATTTCCCGGCTATACACCGTGGGGAATATTAAGTAGAAATGTTAGATATAGAAGAATAGAAAATTTGAGAGATATAATTGGTAAAAATCATTGAGAATCATGATTAATTAATAACATTTTTTAAATAAAACCCTTTGCTATGTTTTCACTAACTTATTTATTGAAAAACTGAATAATTGTCTTTACCAAAGAATATTATCATCAGTATCAAACTTGTATACCTACGATGAATAGTTTCTGAGATAATTTAAAAAAAAAGATTGTACCGCAACGCAAACTATAAAAAATCATAACTTCCATAAAAAATGAAATGACTTAGAATGTTAAAATTTTTACTAGTCGTAGCTAAGTCATAAGGCTAACGTCATGCCAAAACTAAGCTTTAAAATTTGTACAGGGCGTTCAGAAATAAAAATCGAAAGTTTGAAAACTTCAAACACGAATAACTTAATTTTTTCAAATGGCACCTTATTTTGTCATTCGATTTCTTTTTTATACTCTTTTGATATAATGGATGTTTTCCATTTTTTATTAAAAAAAATCCAAGATTATTCAAAAATGTTCAAATAAAACAGTAGGAAATATCCAGATGGATCGAAAGAGGATAAAAACTGGAATCGAATGACAAAATAAAACATGTTAGGTGGCATTTTTTTAATAGTTTGGTTTGTTTTGCGATATTTTTTTCAATAAATTAAATTATCTCGGAAAATATTCATCGCAGGCATACAAGTTGGTTATCAAAGCCACTTTAAAATTGTATGTTTCATACGAATTCATCGTAAAAAATATACCATTCAATTTAAAATGTATATTTTTTAAATATTGTATTGTTTGAGCCGTTATTTTGTGATAATTCACTTTAACAATAAACACAAAAAACTAATTTGTTTATTATCACTTTTATTTACAATAATTGTAACTGTAGTTTGGACAGATTATAGTATCATTTTCAAACGAGCTATTCAAATTGAACGAATACAGAACGGAAGGTACTCAGGTATATAAGATAACAATTTGGGATTGCCGCTTGTTACCTAAATGTCGTAAATAGTTGTGAATAATACAATTCTATCTGGTCATTCAAAATATTATTTGTATCAGTTTTTGAGGCTTTAAATATTTTCTAAATTTTTATATATTAGTTTAAAATCTTTCTTATCTATATGTATTATTTTTAATTTTTCAATGGATGGAAATTGGTGGTTAGTTTCTATACAATGGTTTGCAAAGTTTGAATTACTTTTTGGTAGTCTAAAAGATCTAAAATGTTCATTGAACCTAATTCTAAAGGATCTCCCTGTTTGTCCTAATTAGAAGGTATCACATTCCGAACATAACAGCTTATAGACTCCCGTTTTATCATACATATTCGTTTTATCTTTTCGATTGAAAAATATATGTTTTATAATTAAGTTTGGCTTAAAACTGACGGTAAAGTGATATGTGTGGCCAAAATGTTAGCAATTTTTGTCGAAATATTACCAAAATACGCCAGAGTTACATATTTGCGGTGTGTATCTTTTACGTATGGGTATATGTTATGGCATGCTATTTTAAATTGTTTTTTATTAATTAGTTTTTGAATTGTTTTTGGGTCAAAACCATTATTTTTTGCGATTGTAAGAATTGTGTTAGTTTATCAATTTAACTTTTCTTTTGAGAGGGGGATTATGGTTTTTGGTGACAGGTGATTGCATAATTTCATTTTCTATTTGTTGCATAAAAATGTTTGCTAATAAGGAGCTTAATGGTGAACCCATAGCTAACCCTGTTTTTTGGACGAAAAATTGTCTGTTGTATTGGCAGTAATTTTGACTTAAACAAAGTTCAAATGCTTCTACAAGTTCATTTTTAACGTTTTGGTCACACTTACATTCGTTTAGAATGTTTTTAATTAGGGGAGACATTCTGTGACTGGAACATTGGGGAACATATTAGTGACATCAAATGAGACTAGTAGGCTATTTGGGGGAGTCTTATAGTTTTTTAATTTTTCTGTTAATTCAATTGCGATTTTTATGCTGTGTTGTGGATTAAATTGTGTTTTATACATGAAAATTCTATTAATTTTGTTTGCTACATTATATATAGGGCTATTTATGAAAGACACAATAGGTCTTATAGGAGCATTATCTTTGTGGTTTTTTATTAAGCCATAAAGTTTTGGTGATGACGGATGCATACAAATTAGTTTATATTTTTCAAAATTATTTGGAAGGAATGTCTGGGGTCTTTATTAATAGTGTTTAGTTCTGGTTGGTCCACACAGTTTGTAATCGGAATATTTTTAAAAGTAAAATTGAAATTAAGTGCTACTAAAAATTCTCTAATTATTTCATTATTAGTGAATAATAAAATATTTGTTTTTCAGTTACTTAAATGTAACTCTTGTTTATTATTTTCAATTTTTTCAAATGCTTGATTTAATAGTGTTTGTGGCTTGTGACTTGATGGATATGTTGATTTTTTGAAAGGGTGTAGAAATTTTGTGTCGGTTCCTTTAAAAGTAAATGTGTTCTTTTCACTGATGCCCGTTTGCACTGTTGTTTAACTAAGACGGATTTAAGTAACTAATGCTAATTACTTAATTTTAAATTCGTTTTCACCGTACGCTGCCTACCTACTTCTTAAGTAAGGATTGCTTAGTTGTTAAAGGTTTATCAACAATGCTAAAATTTAGTGATTTCCAGAGATTTTGTGAATAAGTTCCCAAATACTTAACGGAGTTGTGGCTTCGTGGTTGTGTCAGCTGTTAGAGCTGTTTACCACCACTACCCGTGTAGTTTAATGATTTTTTTATTCGTATTAAGAATATTATGGGCATATTGTATTTTAAATGAAAAAATAATAAAAAAGTTATTGTGATTAGACAGCTTAATTTTTGGATGTAGTACGTCTGCAACATCACCAGAGATATTTGCAACCATTTACTATTTAACAATATTTTATTTATGAAATGTTAAAAACTAAATTTTAATACTTAAAAGGCTATTAATGGTGCATTCTTGATGAAACATTATAGAATAGCTATGTAAAAACAAGAAAATACACAAAATGTTTCAACGATTTTATTAGTCAAAAGCTCGACAATTGTTTCGACCAGTCGGTCTTTATCAAGAGTATTGTAGTTACTACCTGAGGAACGGAAATTCAAACCTTCAATAGATAACAAATAAGTACAAAGTTATAGATGTATATAAGTCTAAATAGGGGACAAAAACCATCATAAATTGGTTAACAGAAGTGGACTATTGTTTGATAATATCTCAGTTTGGTTATTATCTATATTATCATTCTTTGCAATTGCTAATTTGATTTTTAAAATTTCTAGAAGTTTAAGTTTTCTACTTTTTTTAACGTTGTGAATTAATTGAATATTGTTGATATCTAAAATATGAGTGTTTTCTATGCAGTGTTCTGTAAAACCTGTAGTAGTATTGTTATTGTTTATGGTTAACTCATGTTCATAAATTCTGTTTTTTAGGGTCCGACAACATTGGCCAATATAAACAGGATCACATTTGTTGCAATTTAATTTATAAATGCCATTTTCTTGAAGTTTACTTAATTTTTGTTTGTTATTGACCATAAGATTACTTAATTTTAGTTTATATACTTCTATAACATTACAATCTAAATTCTTTAATCTATTTGAAATTTTATGACTAGTAATTTTAATATAATTTAAGCCACAACAACGGTTAACATGATTAGTTATTAAACCATTTCCTAACATTCTTTGAGCTTGTGTGCTAAGTTTTTTTTTAAATATTATCTACAATGTTCACTTTGTAACCGTTGTTTACGGCAATGTGTTTAATAATGTTCAGTTCCTAATAGAAATTTTGATTTGATAATGGGATATTAACCAACATATGTATAAGACTATGAAAGACTGACAATTTTATAGTAAAAGATTGATTGGAAGAGGCAGGAACGACGACATCAGTTGTTGATGGTTTTCGATAAATACCAAAACTTACAGAATTATTCTTAGTTTTAAGTATCTTAACATCTAAAAGAAAGTTTTATCCTTATTATAACAAAAATATAATTAGCGTCTTCAGAAAATGTATGAGAATATTAAGCAAATATATTTTGGGGGTATTCCTCTTTGCTATAGGCACAGAATTTGTTTTTTTAAACAAAATATAATAGAAAACGCTTTTAAATGTTTCAAATGTATGTTAGAAAAACTCTACATATCTTTCGGTGGATAACACCTTTATCAAGAGTATAAAAGATAACACTAAAATTTAAAACATGCTCAGGTCTTATATATCTATGGAGGGTTGTTAATATAGGAAATACCCAAATACAGGTCTAATATAGGAGTGTCTTTAAAATCTATCTGGTTGTTAGTTATATTTAATCTTTGAAGTAAAGCTCTTTTTATTTTCAATATTTCTAATAATGTCAATCTAGTGCCTTTGTTTTCTGAATGTAATAGTTTTAAATTATCTATATTTAAATTATGATTGAAGTCTAAACAATTTGCGCTAATTCTTGTGGATCTTTTTAACAATTTACATTACATTTTACATGTTCTTTGCTCTAGTCTTTAAATTCCTGCCCGTCTGCCCTATATAGAAAACGTCGCAATCTTTACAATTTATTCCATAAACTCCACTCTTTTTATACATGCAATTTTTTGGTTTGTTATTAACTAATATTTTCCCAATGTTACATTTATTGACAAACACAGTGCTTATATCTAGTTTATTAACGTTATTACATATTTTGTTGCTAAACTTGCCGCAATAATTAACTAAATTATAATGAGTGGTTGTTTTGTTGGATCCAGCACAAATTTCTTTCATAATTAAATTTCTTTTAGTCTTTTTTGTTTTTTTATTTTTTATTTCAATAATAACGATCGTCTCGTTTTTATCCCTGTCGAAGCACCAGCCACCAAATTTGCATGATATTGTAACCTCCCCGACTTTAATTTTCACATTATTTTTATTCTGTGATAAGTTACGAAAAGTACCGAGCTAGGTCGAGAATGTTTAAAGTTAAGTATCTCTTCGGATGCGACTTAAGCAAACCGTTACCGTCCTTTGAGAATTACTAAAATATAAGTACACGTATTTACGTCGGTGCAAACGGACATCAAATCCTTCTTGAAATAAAAAATCTGTTTTGTCGAAAAGCAACTAAATGATTAGTATTTTTTAAATATTGACCGGTATTTTCTGTGGATATACACATTTCATTTTAGAACTTTAAATATTTTTTGCACATATCAAGTCTGCACTTTTACTGGGATCAAACATATTTCAAGTCAGAAATAAACTATGTCAGTTACAATTTCAACTTAAATTTGAATAAATTATTTATGGCTGACATTGTTAATACGATTGTCCTAAAACATTTCCCATATTAATATACCAGTACAGTACATTGTCACTTTTAAATTATAAATAAACTAATAGGTTAATAAAATAGGGTGTTGAAATTAATAATTGGCTTTATTGCAGCTGTTCCTTTTTCTTCTCGAAATGGGCCGTAAGGAAACATAAGGGATGAACCTATTTTTCCACAACAACGTAACGGTAAGTTTCTTCAATAACATATCACATTGGGTTTTTTGTTTTGTAATTGAAGACATGAGTGGATAATGTTATGTAACAAAATGGAAACTTCGAGAAATGACAACTTCAGCCAGCTACATCTTCAATTCGATTCAGAATTAACTTTTCATTCATGTCAAATTTAAACTTGTTTATGCAAAAAAACGCTATTCAAAAAAATGCTTCAATAAAAGAAATATTAAAATGTTCACGATTTATTCATAAGACTCGATAATTGTTTCGGGCAAAAAATGCGACATAACACCTTCATTCTCTCATGTTTTTAATTATTTCTTAATTAAAAATTAAAATTTAAATCAAACAAACTTGGGAATTTCACTTCAAAATTTATTAAAAAACTCGATACGTATTTTGATTTATAAGGGCATCTTCAGGAATAACAAAAATATAAGTAACAAACAGCAAATAAATTAATTTATAGTACATTTTAAGAGGGTGGGGGTTGAACAATGTTTAGGCCCATTTGGGCTTTTATTATTTAGAAAAACAGAGTCAATAAAATTTGTATGTAATAGTAACTTTAGTTACCGGTATTACGAAGTTCTTATATATTTTTAACTTGTTTATAATCATAATGCTTTGTCCTTTGTCCTGTATAGTACTCGTTTGCAGACATATTTGAAAGATATGGTGAAGGTGCTGGACATAATATTCAGTAAAAAAAAACAATAAAAACAGTTATAGAGTAATGTGGTAAGTACTAAAACTTTTCCTGACGTATTGTAATTACATTCGTGAAAAAAAAACATTTAAACGGCATGGTAATTTAGATGAAAATGAGAGAGATACCATATATATATTTACATAACCACCCAATATATGAACCAACTTTTGATGTCGCTTTAAGAGGGAATATATGAGTTCAGAAAAAATTCCTTTACTTAATATTTATTGGATATCAATTAAAAATAATGTAAATATGACTTTTTGAATTATACCATTTTTCTGAGAAAAGTATGTCACATCCTTGTTTTTTTTTTTATATGATGGAACATTTTCATATTTCGTTTTTTGTTTCTTAGAGTTATTCAGTTAAAACACGTTTGCTTACTACATATTTTCCATTAATTTCACTTTTCACGCAATTGTACATTTTACTTTGATATTTTTTTTTTATACTTATGGCAATTTTTCATACCAATTATTTATATATATTTTTTCATTATGTAAGTATTTATATACAAAATATATATACATATGGTTTTCCTTCATTTTCATTTTTTCAGTTTAATGCCCGTTTCAGCTGTGTAATTGCAAAATCTCAGGAAAAGTTTTAGAGCCTACCACATTACTCTGTCACTGTCTTGCTTACTGTCTTGCACCTCCACTATATATTTTAAATATGTCTATAAATGAGTAGTAACATACATAGACAGGAAGAGTGTGAATCTTTATTATGAACAAGTAAAAGTAACTCAACTGCGAATATATGTAAATAATACAGTAAATTAAATAGTTTATGAGGTAAAAGAATTTAAAACAGTTGTTTGAGATATTTAGTAGGTCTATTTTAAATTTAGACGAAGTTTTATTTTTATTTTTTGTTAATGCATAATATTCTGTAATATTTTTGTTACAGTATGGACACCACCATCAAATGGAACTGCTGTGTTTGGGGATCCCTCTTTACCTTCTATCTGGAGATCATGGCCCGTAGTGTGGATGGATGGATGGATCCGGAATGCTGCATGGATGGATCCGGAATGCCGGTCGCGAGTGCTTCGGGAGTGTTCTGGGACTTCCAGATTCGAACTGGGAAGCCTCCAGTGCCCGGAATTTCGGAACTTCTGGGATCCTGAGTCTTGGAAATTTCGGAGACATTGAGACTTCGAAGTTTCCAAGATTTAGTATCCCGGAACTTCCCTAATTTCGTGTATTGGAGACTCCTAATTTCGTGTATTGGAGACTTCTAGTTCGAATTCTGGAAACTTCCAGTCGCCGGGCCTAGTCCCGGACGGTCTTCGAATAACAAAACATTTCGCACTACACCTGGTAGGCGTGAAAAATTCAATTTTGTCTTTTTTTGTATTAAAAAAAAAAAATAAAACATGGATAAGGTCTCCTTCTTTTTTATTTTATTTATTGTGTATGTACCCCCCCATACGTCCTCACCATTCATCCTGTGAGAGGGAGGTTATGAAATGGGAGAGGAAGGGAGTGCATTGCGCGAGAGGGGTAGGGTACGAATGAGAGAGAACGTCGACGTGCACTCTGTCTCTTTCTCTCTCATTCGTTCCCTCCATTCTCGCACATGTACCCTCTTACTCACTCATTCATGTCCTCCCTTTCACCCATTCTCACATATTCATTCACATTCACACCCCTATTGACTGCACTGCGTGAGAGAGGTAGAGTATGAACGAGAGAGAACGTCGACGTTCACTCTGTCTCTTTCTCTCTCCTTCGTACTCTCCATTCTCGCATATGTACCCTCTTACTCACTCATTCTCGTTCTCTCTTTCACCCTTTCACCCATTCTCACATATTTATTCACATTCACACCCCTATTGACTGCACTGCGTGAGAGGGGTCTCTCTCTCTTTCGAACCCTCCATTCTCGCACATGCACCCTCTTGCTCACTCATTCTCACATATTCATTCAAATTCACACTCCTATAGTCAAGACACACGTGCTTTCAGTTACCCTTTTCTCTTTCACTCCCTCTCTTGCACCCCTATACTCAAACACACGAATTATCTGTTACCCTTTCGCGTTATACATTTTCATTATTCATACATTCCCATTTTACCCTCTTACTTTACCACACACTTTAAGTTCTTTCATTTTATTTTCACCCTCATCCACCTGCATATACGCACACTTCTGCTTCCGATACCCTAACTGTCATATATCCCCATACTCTCACACATTCGTATTCATATTCTCTCCATTTCATACATTTGCTATCACCCTTACGCACAATCTTATTTTCTCAACAGTCATTTTCATCCCCATATGTTCATTGTTCTGGCAGGCTATCTTTCACTGTCACCCTTTGGCTTTCTCGCATTCATTTTCTCCCCACAATAAGGCCCCTTTTCCCCTTGTTTATTATTACAGTGATATTTACAATAAGACTTGCATATCTAAATATACAAACAATTTTTAAATATTGAAATAAATAATATTATCCTAACGTATGATGCATAAATATGCATATTAATAAAATATATAATATGAATACAATTCAAATAAAAATTAACTAACAAATAAATTAATTTCATAAAAAATATTAATACATACAATTTAAATAGTAGTGTTTCCTAACAAACTATATAAATATAAATTTGTAATAATATTGTAATAAACATATATTAAGATAACATCAACTTATTTTTTTATTAATTTTTTTAAGTTTCTAAAAAGTGGATTTATTGATTTCTGTTATTGAATATATCTACGTCTTTTAGCCTTTATTTAAATTATTTATTAAAATTAATAATAAAAAAACTGAAAAGTTTTCTCATTAGATATTGTCAATTAATTAAAAATCTGAAGATAATTTGAAAACATTAACAGTACAAAACAGATAATAAATATGACATAAACTAAACAAAAAAAGTAGAATTGAATGTATTATTGATACCTATATGCATTAACTTAATCGACATAATAATCTAAATGTAAAATAAGTGAAAAAGGTCCGATTATATCCAACAATATTAAGAATAATTTTATATTAGTATAAGCATATGTAATGTTAAATAAATAGACCTTTTCAAACGATACAGTAGTAATTAGTCAGAAAAGCAAATTAATTAATTTGAAAAAAAAAACAAAAAGCAAAACTGATATTGAATTAATATTTAAACTTGAATGTAGTTGACTGAAAACTGCACAAACTTTTTACAGGTAAACAAATAAACTAAGAAAATTGTAGCAAATAAAAAATGATGATTTTTCAATAAACCCACTTTTGAGTTAACACAAAAAGAAAGATTTACCAAGCAGATTAATAAATAAATCATTGGGTGCGGAATATGATGGACGTAAGAATGGTCCGTTCTCCTTGGATTGAAGATGTTAGAAACCCAAAAGGAAAATCATCACCATCGAATCTGAAACAACTAAATAATAATTCCAATAAATTTTTGAAATTTCGATATTTGAAATATATGAATACAATTTCTGATCAATTTGCAATTAGCAACCGTTTATTTGCGGAAGACCATTTTTAAAATATCAAATAATTCATGATGCATCAACTAGCAAAAAAGATTATCAATTAAAGCAAATTTCTTTTTACCATATTTTAATTGCATTTGATAGAACCATTAAAAATAAACGTCTAAGTATTGTATAATATTACAGCATCAACAAACATTGATTGAATAAATTTGTAAAAGTTTGTAAATTTCCATTTTAATTTTAATTTTTATTGTGATTATTATTCGTATTGTATATTGAAAATAAGAATCTTTATCAAAGTAAATATGAAGAAAGTAATGTTTCAAAAATGCATTAAATGTTTACTACAATTGTTTCGCTGAAACATTGGTTCTTTTTAGGTGAATAGAAAATTTTTTGAATCTCATTTTATTTACTTTGATTATGAAGTTTCAGCAAGTATCACATATTACTATTAACTAATTAAAAATATTAATTATTATATTGTTGCTAGCGACGGCCATTATACTTTTTAATTGTTGCTGTTGTCGGCCATCATGCATTTTTAATTGTTGCCGTATTGTTGTTATTGTCGGCCATTATGGTTTTTATTGTATTTGAGATAGGCAACACACATTACAGTACTCGTTAAGAAGGTTGCAAGGAATAAGAATTTTTTTCCTTTACCAGAAAAACTTTACGTTAGTGTTCAATATTCAACTGATCATGGTTTGAAAAATAAATTTGAACTTCTTTCAAAAACGCCCGTGAAAATTTGAATTACCTTTGACTCTATAAACGCATATGTCACTTTGCGATTCACAATTCGTTGAAAGCATAAAAAGTAGATACTATTATACATACTTGTGTAAAACACCAAAAACGTATTTAAATAGAAATATAGAAACTTTTATTAAATGTGTATTTAAATACAAATACAAAAAATGTACTTAAATACTTTAGAAGTAAGTAAGACAAAAAGAAATATTATTGTAGATAAATATAGAAAAGAAAACTTACTTTGAAGGTATTTCAATAGTCTTCTTACTTCTACGAAAGAAATTTTTTTTTTGAATAAATTGGCAGTTGGATTACACTGTGTTCTGTAAAAATTTAAAACAGAAAAATATTAGAAAATATCAGAGTAATATATAAAGCAAGATTAGGGGAATTACTTAGCTTATTTACTACTAAATTAATACTATATAAATATAAATTTGTAATAATATTGTAATAAACATATATTAAGATAACATCAACTTATTTTTTTATTAAATTTTTTAAGTTTCTAAAAGTGGATTTATTGATTTCTGTTATTGAATATATCTACGTCTTTTAGCCTTTATTTAAATTATTTATTAAAATTAATAATAAAAAAACTGAAAAGCTTTCTCATTAGATATTGTCAATTAATTAAAAATCTGAAGATAATTTGAAAACATTAACAGTACAAAATAGATAATAAATATGATATAAACTAAACAAAAAAAGTAGAATTGAATGTATTATTGATACCTATATGCATTAACTTAATCGACATAATAATCTAAATGTAAAATAAGTGAAAAAGGTCCGATTATATCCAACAATATTAAGAATAATTTTATATTAGTATAAGCATATGTAATGTTAAATAAATAGACCTTTTCAAACGATACAGTAGTAATTAGTCAGAAAAGCAAATTAATTAATTTGAAAAAAAAAACAAAAAGCAAAACTGATATTGAATTAATATTTAAACTTGAATGTAGTTGACTGAAAACTGCACAAACTTTTTACAGGTAAACAAATAAACTAAGAAAATTGTAGCAAATAAAAAATGATGATTTTTCAATAAACCCACTTTTGAGTTAACACAAAAAGAAAGATTTACCAAGCTATACCTATCTCTGCTCAAAATTTATATGTACAAATAAAATAAAAAAATTGAGTTATTGGTATAAATAAACGTATTTTGTTAAAATAAGCCATTTCGATGTGAAATTATAAAAATGTTCTATTTGCTTGTATCTGAATTTTGTATCGTTTATAAATATAAATTTATATATAAATAAAATTATATTATAAATAAAAAAAGAACTAAAAGAGATGAATTTTTACCTCGTTCTCTAAATTGTACCCTGCAATTTAATATCATCTTTAACAGCTAATTGAACCATTCATACACTAAAATCTCTCGAACGCAGCAGCTCCTTTTTAAGAGATATAATCAACAGCTAATTTGTTGATAATCGATTTACATTAATGATATTTATGTTTACTAATTCTTGAAATTCGTATAATAAAAATATGAAAATAAATACCTACATTTTTATATTATCAAATGAAATGAAAAAAAAGGCTTATAATAATTTCTATTTCTACATAAACTATAAAAAATGGAATACGATCTTACCTTAATTTGTAGGAAAAAGATGGAAGCATCAATCGAATATTCATCCTCATCGTCTTCAACCATTTAAAATAAAACATCTACACGAACATAATGATCGCCCTTCGTTCAATGATAGGAAAATTTCCATGAAAGCTACAACGTACGTTTACAAACATAACAATTTATAGGACAAAAATATGAATATTAAGGAAAATATTTTGTAAATATATTATTACAGAATGAGCTGAAAAAATACATATTTATTATACCAATTTATTGACTTCAGAAAGATATGGATTGTTTATAAAAAATCTGTTTCATTTTTTTAAATTTTGTTATCTACTTAATTAAAAAAAACAAAATTACTTCATGGGCCAAATTCTAAAATCTCTAACTCAAATAAATTATTTTGCTACCGTTCTTTAAATAGCAAATTTTAAATTGTTTAATGCGTTAGATTTAAAAAAAATGACTTATATTAACATTTAAAAATAATTTAGAACGATAAGAATATATTTTAATATGTAAATGCTTGTGAAAATAACATTTTAAATAATTATCGAGCCGGCAAAATCTCACGAGAATATGGCATGATGTCATGTCTAAAAATAGACTACACTGATAATAAAACAAGTCCTTTTCAGGAACTGATATAAAGTGTTTTAATTAATTAAAATTAATTTACCTTAATCTTGAACACGTAGTATGTAAAATCTTCATCCTAATTATTGATGCACTAGTTTAGAAGCTGTAAATTTATAGCAATTATTTTCACAAAGGCAGGAACGTTTTCACAATACCACATTCGTCTTTAACAACCTTGAGCGATTTGAGGATTCCAACATAATGAAGTAAATTCTTTATCTTCTTTATCGGACCTGCGCTATGGTCATGTCACAAGATTTGAACGTATTAGAAGATATACAGAGGGTCATTAAAAAGTAAAAGAACATATTTAATAATAAATAAATTATTAGAGATTTTAAATACTTTACATATATTATACGGCAAGGACTCTTTATATTAATTACATAGGTTTAATTGACAAAAAAAATTAATTAAAAAAAGTAAATTATGTTGATTACGTATGTATTTTAAATTGAAACGGAATTTTTCAAATTAAAAAAATATTACTGTTATTGTTGTTAGTACCTACCTGGTTACTGTTGATAAATTTAATTTGTCGGTTTTGATCAATTGATTTTTATGAAATCCAGATTGTTAGTGTAAAATAAATGAAACAGTAGTGGGTAATGTAATTTTAACAAAATAATTGATAATAGTTGAATTTCTTATTTTATTTATGATAATACATGTTCTCAATCATAGAATATAAAATTATAAAAAGTAAATATAACACTATATTATAACATTAAATCTACCGATAAAATCAATAATACATATAAAGAAACTTAAACATTGTATAAATGGATTAACAAAAGGAATGTATAAATATACATTTGTTATGGCCTTATTGAAAATAAACAAAACGAGAAAATCATAATATTTGAGTCGAAAAGTTTTACGCTATCGTCTTTACAAATTTTACGTATTAATGATAAAATTAAACTGTAAAGCGGAAACTGTACACATACAGAATGTCTGAAAGTAAAGTAGTTACAAAAATGAGTATTTATATATTTATAGAAAAATCTCTTAAGTTGCATTTGAGTATTATTATTATTATCCGGAGAACACATCTTGGGCAGTAGTTGAATTCAAAATAGAACCAAAAAAAATGAGATCTAAATAAGATATAGACCTCCTGCATTGCTTTAATTATTAATATATTAAGTACAAATAAACGGTTAATTGTATAAAGCTTCTCAGGCAAAGTAATTGTTTGTTACATACAAAGAAAACAAATGATTCAGCTTGTAGTAGGTAGCAAAAAAGTAAAATTTACAATAAAATATCAATAATGATAAATAATAATTGAACTCAATAACAACAATCATTTTTAAGATGTTCTTTTTTCTCATATTGTTCTACGATTCGTATGCATCTTGTACACTCACATAAATAATAAACGTAAACGTAATCTATTTAAACAAAGAGTTAATTAAAATTATATTAATCTGTAATACTTTTTACATGTGAGTATTATGCAGGTAATTGGTCAATTTAATGCCTTATTTTATGGTAAACTGTAGTTTTACTAACTTAACACTACAAAGAATCTGTCTAATAAAAAGAAAAAAAAAACAAAAACAAAAAGCTACGGGTAGGTAGTACGTACATTGAGAGAATTAAAATTTACAAAAAATAAATGAAGAGAAAAATATTACAGAAACAAAATTACACTTTCGTTGTTTACCGATCTTTTATTGGGGAAAATGGGAGCGGTGGGATCTCTTCGTTGTCGCCAATACAAGTACCTACTTATCATTTAAACATATAAATAAAAAACAAAATAAAATATACTTAACTTTACATAACAAAACATACTACAATAGACGGTCCATTTGTTTGATAAATAATTTTATGTATACGAATAGTAAGTAAGTAGATGGCAAGATAATTTAGGCAGATTTTTGTTTTATTGACAAAATTTACAATACACATGTGGAAGATTTCGAAATTACTTAGATCACAGCACAAAACACAAAGTACAATAATAAAACTTAGGAACAAACGCTTTTGAACAATTCGGCTATCAACGATATAATATACTTTACATACACAAAAATCTTCCGCTTAGGCATATATATTTTCTTTTTTTTTTACTCTTTCTTTCTTTATTTAAATAATTTATTAATACATAGATATACATATATTTATTTTGAGATTTTTGCTTGCTGTTAACGAATAATGCTAATTTTCGAACGATTATTATCTTATATAACAGTGAAACTAATAAGTAATTATCATCACATTCAGAAAGGTACGCTTAATTTCAGGAGATCTGAAAAAAATCGTTACAAAAATACAAATATTCGCGTAGACATTCCTTTTCATTTCTGGGAATTAATAGGTATGGAGTTATTTTGTAATCACAAAATTGAGCTCGATTATCTTATTTTATTTTTTTAAATATAAGTTATAGAAAGCATCCAAAATCACTTGCAATAAATAGTTAATTTTAAACGTTAACAGTTAAGAAGATGCTTCACAAAAACACACCCATAACTTGCTTTATATCAAGAGTTTTGTTAATATAAACACCGACAACAAAATTTTGGTGATTTGTCAACCTCGTCTTTGTTTGTAATATGCCGACACTTGAATGAAGACGATTTTAAATTTAAAAGAACAGAATTAATTGCTGAAAAACTTTTTTGGTACATACTAAATTTATTAATGAAAATGCTTTTTAAATTTACGAAAAAATTTTTCATTTGGAAGTATTTTAAAAGAATATAATTTTTTTTGTTTGTCATTTGTGTGGAACGGCTACATTAACGTTGATTAATATTACCAGATGTTGATTTAGATTATTTGCAGTGGAAACGTGCGTGGTGGATCGATTGGTTAATTAAAAATGTAAACGTCTGCAAAATTGCCATAATTTACCTTATCTCGTTTTCATAATTTGCCAATCTCGTCTTTGTTTGTAACATGTCAACACTTGAAGGAAGACGATTTTAAATTTAAAAGAACAGAATTAATTGCTGACAAACTTTTTTGGTACATACTAAATTTATTAACGAAAATTCTTTTTAATTTTACGAAAAAAATTTTCATTTGAAAGTATTTTAAAAGAATATAATTTTTTTTGTTTGTCATTTGTGTGGAACGGATACATTAACGTTGATTAATATTACCAGATGTTGATTTAGATTATTTGCAGTGGAAACGTGCGTGGTGGATCGATTGGTTAATTAAAAATGTAAACGTCTGCAAAATTGCCATAATTTACACTTAATTGAATAATTGAATGCTAATACATTATAATTTACATACGCGGGGAGTGCGTTCCGATATTTTTTGTATCGAACGAGAAATATATATTTTATTCTAACGTAACGTAACGCATTCCTGCTTGCTATGATAATCTGTCGCAACCTTCGACAGGAAAAACAATTTTTCTCAATTCCGTATCGACAGATAATGTCACATAATTGTACATGGGTATTTTGTTATTATTACGTCTGTAAGCCTGTCGGAAATGCTTTATATGTGAGTAAAAGTGTTAAATATTCGTTTTTATACTTTAAGAGCGTATATTACGTATTGGACATGGGAAAAGTGTGACTGATAAAATCAATTGTAATTTTATATACTTTGTTACGTGAAGTTTCTTTATTTTTTTGTAAATAAAATCCGGTACACTCAGATTCGTCCCCAAAAGGTAATTAGCGCTTATCATCAAAACGAATTCGTCCCTGTTCGAAAAACAATCCTTTCTTAATTCTACACGAATTGGCTTCCATGGTTATGGTAAGGCTTAATTGTGGCTGTATGCTGTGATTTCTGACATTTATTTAACATTATTGTTACCTCATTTTTACATTTTGACAAAATAAAATTCATATATGATATTTACCACTATCTTTTGTTCCAAATTACAAAAGTATTACAAGAAGAAATATACTTTGATGATACATAGCAACCATGTACGTTGTTCTGGTTTATTTTGTGCTTTTCTGGGAATTTCCAATAAAACTGTAGCGGGTACGAATTCGTGTATTTACTTTTCATAATTACCAACCGTTCCCAGCAGTACCTACCTTGTGGTGACGAATTCGAGTATAAAAGAAAATTTTCGAGAGAAATAAATTTCGGTCCTATCAAGACAATAGGTGAAGAATCTTTTCACCTATTTCACCTGAATAGCCGCTATGGGAAACAGCAGTTGTACTACTCAGTCTTTTTTTAGAGTCGTACCATATGTACCAGCAAAGGTATCTCGAGTATTATATGCTTTATAAGAATATCATTTATTTGGTCTGCAGTCTTTATTCCCGCATTTATGACATTAACGAGTGGCAATATTATATAAATGTGTGCACATTTATCAATGTGTGTCTGCTGCCCACGATTGACCGATTTCGTTTCAGAATTAATACCGACATAAATGAGATAAGAACTCTTGTTCTAATCCGATGATTTGTTGTAAGAATTAGTAAATTGCCTTTGATTCCTGGTAAACGAGATTACGGACTCACTTTCAAACGGTGCTGACCGTAAATTATGTTTCATTGACCACAAAATAAGAACATATCTTTCTATAAGTAAATACAAGTATGCTCTTAGAGGTGCATTTACATTGATCGGTCTTCATTGAGAAATGCGGGCATACGGTTGATAGATGGGTTTTGTTTGTCAATTGGATAATTAAGATTGCTTTTAGATGAACTGTTTGTGTTTCTTTTTCAGGTGACCTGATTTTTGATTTCGCTTTCGACTTACACAAGACCAGAGCTATTTATTTTCTTCATCTTTACAAATGGCTATTGGGATGCTTATTATTAGAAAGGAGGTCAGGAATGTTAAATTTGAAAAATACAACATGATTTGCGAATTAAATGAAAAATAAAATCGCCGGTAGAATTTTCAAATGCCTCATATAAGAAATATTGGCATAAACGATACATTCGAAATAACAAAAAATTATTTGCAGTAGAGTGTATCGACGACGTTTTCCAAATATACCGGAATAAATTAAATAGTTGAATTTGAACAGATTGACTTTAGTTTATTTATTGTAATGAAATAAAAAGTGTATTTCTTACCTGTTTGTTTTTGTGAAGCATCTTCAAGAATGTCTTAGGGGTATTTTGGAGCTTTCATTTTTCTTTGTTTTCTAAAATACTACGATTTCGGTAATACTTTCACGTGTCGGGAACAATAATACAGACGTAGGTAGTTAAAAAATGGACGAAAGAAACTTGAACACGGAACGAATAAGTATAAAAACACAAAAAGAAGAAAGAAAAACCAGAGAGCTACCTAGATTTCGTTTTCGTTGTGGCAACGTTACCTGCTGCTGCCGCATTCTTTTGAGCTATATGGGTTTGGTAGTGTTTCGCGAGATGCGCCTTTTGTCTAAAGCTTTTACCGCACAGGCTGCAAGCAAACGGTTTTTCCCCGGTATGCGTTCGTATGTGGACATTTACCGAGTATTTGTCCTTAAATCCTTTCGAGCAAATGCTACAATAATGTAGTGATCTTTCTTTCCTTACCCCATTACTGGTACTTGTCGCGCCTTGGACCGTTGTCTGTTTCGAACTTCCGCTATTCGATCTTTTATACTTTTTAGGGGCGGGTTTTGTACTGGTGACAACGGGAGCTATAGAAATGGGCGAGGTGAGGTTTCCTAGAAGACTCGCTGGTTCGGTGCCTATACTGTAAACGTTTTCAATGTTATCGTTGATAAGGCAATATTGCCCGACGGATTCAACTACTTCGTTCGCTATTCGTTTGAGTTTTTCGTAATCTTCGGGATACGAAGTGTCCAATTGGGAGAGGAGGATGTCATCCATACTATGCGCGCTGGATGCATTTTCAGGTTCTATTGGTGGCCTTGCTGGTGTCACGTGTTCTTCGAAGATGATGGCCCCGTTTGAATCTACGCCGGTTACTATCGTCGGCGTGGGAGTTTTGTCCGGTTCTTCTTTGATATAAAGGGTACTTTCCGTTTTGCCAGGTGGTGTCGAAAGGACCCTCCGCAGTTCACTGTTGCTTTCTGTTTTGGGTACTTTTACAGATCCGTTGTAACGAACGAATGCTTTTCCCTGTAAAGCACTGCGTAGCAACGAGTCCGGCGTCCCATTGCTTGTATTATTGTTGCTCACTTTCCAGTCGTTATTGTTGTTGTTGAAATTTTCATGTGCTTCCAACAGCGGCGTGTCAATGATGAGCGAGCTGGCAAGTTCGTCTTTATTGTCGGCAAATCCGCTATCTTCGTACGTATACGTTTCCGATTTGATGAGTCCGTCCGTATTCGGACTCTGCGTGCTTTCGCTAAAACTACCACTAAAACCATTTATTTGCCCGGGCATAATACTTAATATTGAATCGATGTCTAGACCGACTTGCATATGTTCCATAGAACCGGGACTCGATATAGAGCCATCCTCTTCTTTGACGATTGTGGCTAATGGTGGACGGTACCACGTCGCGCTTTGGTCGATGCCATTTAATACTGTTAGAGTGTAAATGTGTCCATCAGTACTGGTTGCCGTTTTACTAGCACTACTACCTATAACTCCACTAGCGTCCTGTTCCGACCAGCAGTATTTGTTCAAGTCCTCCAGGATGGCGGATTCGATCTTGACTGCGTCCTTGTCACTCCAAAAGTTCGGATCGAACGTGCTTGTGGTACCTTCGGAAGGTGCTGTTGCCGCCACGTTCGCTATCTCTGCGGTGAGCATGGTGGTGTTGTTGTTATTCGTTTCCTTTCGATCTTCTGGCGAATTGCTTTCCAGGAATGTGTTCACTGTGCGCATTTGCTTTGTGAAAGTTAACGTTTGAGCGTCGCTCGTGTCCGGATTCACAACGAAATCGAAGAAGTCTGTCTTTGTTATGTCTTCGCTGCGAAAAGCTTCAGTTATATCCATTATCACAGGTTCTTGATTAAATAGAAGGACACTGGAGTTTCTCTGGCCCAGTGGATTACGTGTAAATTGTCTCAGTTGTATTCTGTAATAAAAAAATGAAATGTCTTAAGGGTCGAAAAATTAATCCATTTTTCTTTAGTCAATTGAGCACAAAAAGCATCACATTTTCAAATCGACTTCTTTTATTGCTTCTATGAACTACAAATACTGATTGTCTATTATTCAAACATTCAAATGTATTGCAAGGAATTGTAGAGAATAGGGAAAATTGAGAAAAAAGTTAAATAATTTCAACTGAATTGTCTGTTGGATAATTATGAAACATCGTTTAAATTAAATGAAAATATATATAAACAAAATGCTTTTAGATGTTTCAAATATGTAGTAAATTTATTAGTAAATATCTATTACTCTTGAGAAAGACTTCGGAAGTCGAAACATATGTAGAGTGTGTTAATAAACATCTTTGAAACATCTAAAAGCATTTTGTTTATATATATTTTCATTTAATAAGTTAAAACCATAACTCGAAAATGTTCAAAAATCGTTCAAGATACGTCCGAATGTTTCGAATAATTCAGGGGATTTATTTCCTCTTTGTGCGTGCCTGATTGTTTTTCCTGTAAAGGATTATGATGTTTCATTATTGTTTGGCTGGCGAAGGTGTTTATTTCGCCAAGACAATTTGTAAATAAAGTATGCATTAAAATCGTTTTAAAAACATTGGAAGCATAAATACCTAAACCAGTTTAGTTAAAAGTTGTGATCCAAAAAAGAAACGAATGTTCAAACAATTCTAACGATTTATTCTTTAAAAATCTCGGTAAAATTTTCTTTCATTTGTAAACGAATCAGTTGGCAAGTGGTAAGTAATAAAATGGTACAATAACAGAGTGTGCTCATTATGAGGTGACAGCATTTTTCAACTGCCGGTCCTGTTTTCTCGCTAATATGTTGTTCTGTAATTGTCTTTGAGACATCTCTATAAGAAGCGACCAAGTGGTTGCGTGTTGTGAATGTTGAAAGTACGTCGTTATACCATCTAAGCAGAATCGTCTATTGCGCGAGTAATTTCTGTTGAATTTTAATTAATAGATTCTTATCCCAACGGACGATTACCATCTAGAAGTATTGAGGAGTAAGGAACTTGAACCCAAGTATAAAATCGAATAGTGGAGACGTGCACTGGTACAGTTCACACGACGATTATGTTACACGTTTGCCTCATCTTATATGACTTCGAAAATGTTCTTAACATGGAAAACTACCATTAGATTCTTACTCTTTCCTTTATTTCGTTCAATCGGTTCATACTAAAACGGCCAGGTGGAACAATTAAAGCAGCTCTTTCTTTTAAAACACATAACGATATTGCTCCTTTATCTTAGTCCTTCTTCAGAGAAAAGTGCCAATTGTCGATCGAACTTTACGAGTGACTTAAATTAACGTTACACGTTCGGTTCCATGGCTTCGAAGACGTTTCTTTCGTTTATATTTTATGGCACGACTCGCTATCAAACAAAAGTAGTTTCCTTGTTAGTTTACCGATCTGTCTTCAGGAAATACTTATGTTCGAAACGTAAAGGGTATAAATTAATTAAATACAACTTTAGTGGGGCAAGGAAAACTAGCTCCTTTTGTAAACTAATTTAAGTTTGAATGGTAAAGACAACAACATTTATAATAAATTACAAGTTGAATTATGAATTTTTATTGATTACCTTCCGACTGTCCTATCTTTCTGCAATTTCGAATTACCTTAAAATGTATTTTAAATAATATCTCTGCTAATATAAAACAACATGAGTACCATCCATATATAATATTTAAATACATTAATGTTAATTAAAATTACATCAATGATCAGGTAATCTGTGGAAGGGACAAATTAATTCCAAAAGTAATGTATTAAAATTAACCTCTACTAAAATATTCTTCAAAATGTTTCATTATTAATATATTGAAACTTGTGCCTGTTTCTGGTATATTGGGAAATAGTAAGATCCTCTATCCTTGATTAAACTAAACAATTACCATTAGACCCCAATGGGCATCTCATATCAGTAGCCGATTAGGACCATGTTTAATTAGAGCTCATCCAATTATGATGTGTCTAATCTGGTTATATCCATTTTGGGGCTCACCTAATAAAGTTTGCCTTAATTCGTATTGTGACTTGTTTAAGGATTGTTAATTAATCAAAACTAAATTTTTAAACAATTGTGTTATGTTTTCTTATTATATCATTATCATATAGAGCGTTGTAACCTTTCTGTTATTCTTATTACTTTATGGAAACAAAATTGACTCTAACCCTGTTTAAAAAACCGTGAAGAATAAAGCAACGAAATAAGGAGACGATGCGTAAAAAGAATGGTTCCAACGTTTTGGCTTCGGAGCAGGAAGACATGAGAATTTGGTAAAATAAGCGACAAGCGATAAGAAAATTTGCATATTTAGTTCAATGCTGCTATAAAGAACAGTTCTTGCTCATGAACCGTGAATAAAGTGTATATTATAGTACTCATGTGTACCTGATGCAATACAATATGTCCATATGTGTGTGCATGTGAATTTAAGCGTAGTGTTGTGAGAAGTTCAGTAGTTGGTGTTGCCACACTTGTACGGTGATACTGGGACAATTAGGAGAGTGTTCCTAATCGTCTCACCACATGTTTATTACCACGTAGGACGATGCCTAAAGCCCCACAGAAAATTTATAAGTCATAACTAGTGTTTCGAAAAGACATCTCGTTAAATGCAAGACCCCGAAAGGAGACGAAAATGCATAAAACCAACCATGAAAGTACCGCTCCTATATTAGGAGAGGGAGCACCAGAACAAAATGTGAAGAAGATGTTTATATACATATGACCGTTAGATAAATGTTTTATTTCAAATGTATGAAGGATTTACGTCTAACAATTTTATAGTGCAGGACTTTTACGAAGCTTTCATTTTTTGCAACTTCATTTTCAAAAACAAATACAATGTTTAGTACAAATATTTATCAAATTGGTCTGTCATAATTTATAAAGTTATTAGTTACTTACTTATTAGACCGATGCTCAAAATTACTGTAAAATTACGACACAATCCGAAAAATAATTATATAAGCTACAGCTAAGAATTGTAAGGATAAAGGTAAGTCACAACTAACTAACCATATTTTTTAAACTAGTACTGTATTAAAATGTATCTAAAATACAATACAATATATTTTTTAAACACTATAAGTAGTTGCAACAGAAAATTATAGTTTACTGTACGCTAAAAATTGCCTTTCTTTAGCTTACAATCAGATCCTTTCTCTGAACTAAAATCGTTTTAAGTTTGCGAGCGGTTTTTATAAGGTGATGAATTTTTAAATTGGTGCAAAATACGTATTATTAACAAATATTGAACCAGTTACTGACTTGTCTATCTGGATTGAGACCTTCTGTAGATATTTCAAAATAAGCGAGTTAAGGCAATCGTTTTGTAGTGTCAGGCAAAATTAAGTGATGTGGAAAAGCATCAATTTTCCTTTCAACCAAATGAGAAACACGTTCAAGCGTACCTATTAATTATCGTTTTAATATTATTATAAATGCAACATGTTCAACATGTTACCTTACACGCGATATTTTGCAAGTAAGAAGCAGGGAATTTTGGAGCGTTAAATGTGTGGTACTACGGTATTTTCTAAAATCTAAACGGTTTAAAATATAATATAATATATTATATAAAATACAATTCTTATGACTTATTTCCCTGGGCCCTTATTGAAACATATTTAAATAATATAATGATACAATATAAACACTTTGTTTGTTTAAAAAAATATAATTGAAAAGAGACCGAAACAATTGTAAGAGACAATTACAAGCCAGTAAAACAATTTAAACGTTATTAAGTGTTTCATTGAAATCTACAATACTATTAAGAATGTTTTACCTATTTCCAACCGCAAATACAGTATCTATAATTGAAAAACTCTGACACGTGTTTCGGTTGTTACACCATTGTCGAAGAATTTTAGACTAAAGTACATTGGTATCTACAATCTAATTGTGTAGTTTATTGCCTGTCAATTGTGTCGCTTTTAATAGAGGGGAAACCTCAAAATCTGTTTGATTATGGATAATGGGTGTATCGTTTAGGAGGGCTGAATTTATATCTACAATTTCTATGAAATTCAACCGTTTACCTTTGTTTTAGTTATGTAGAAGTTTTAGATTATTTAGCATTCGGGGGTCACTGGTACGTATCTGGGTCCGGCTGCACTGGTCCAAGTTTTCTATGGTTGCCTTGGAATATTTAGGCAAATGCTGGAGCAGTAACATTCCACAGATAATCTTTCACTTCTCTTCTGTTTTCATTTCGTCTGTGTCAACTTTTTTCCTTAACCACACCACCCACCCACTTCCACAATTCCTAAAAGGACGCTGAAGAGGGCCTTACGTCCTATCCTTCGGTTTTGCACTACAGTGCAGGTTGTATGGACTGCCCACCCGCCAGCACGAAAAGCTGGTGGCAATGAAACACCCAAAAGTTTTAGTCTAAGACTCTTTGACAATGGTGTAACAACCGAAATTTATTTTATCATTCGATTATCTAAACGGTTTGTTGAATATGCAAAGAGTTGGGTATCTTTTTATGTAAATTGAGGATATATTTATGCAAAATAGCTACACTTAATTAAAATATTCTTTAATGAATAAAGTACTTGTATACAATGAAACTTAAAATTAAACAAAAGCGGGGAATTCATATTTGCAGTTTTTACAACTAAACATTGAACTATTGCTTGTCAAAGATTTAGTATTAGATATATTTTACTTATAAGTGTGTATGGGAAAGGAATTCAGGATATATGTATAAAAATCTCTTAATTAAACGTTAGTTTTCCTGTCAAGAGCTCACCTAAAATTTATTAGACTCCAAACTCATTGGCATGTAAACTTGTAAGTTACTATCATTATTAAACGATAAAAAGTCGATTACGAAATCTGTTTGAAATCTAAACGTAATATGATACCAATTTAAATTGGGCGATGATTATTAACAAGATCAATGATATCTGATTTACATAACATGCAATCTGTTGCATGAAAAGATTCGAAATATTTTTGAACATTAGTTAAACTAATTTAAAAAGCATTTTAACAAACAACAAACAAAAAACCGATAATTTACAAAAAAGTGGTATATATAAGCTGAACTGTAAGGATTGTAATTCTTTTTACATTGGTCAAACAGGTCGTAATTTCAACATACGTTTAAAAGAACACGCAGGCATAAGCCTACATTGCCTAGAAAATGGCCATAAAATCGACAGAGATAACTTCAACCTATTACATATAGAAAATAAAGGTCAACGTCTAAATATTTTAGAGCAGTTCGAAATTAAAAAAAGCTTTAGAAATAATTGTAACATAACAAATGATAAATCCGAGTTCAAAGACACACCGGTGATTGACCAATTTCTGAAGAATTACAACCCGACAAGGGTTTTTCCCTAAATAACTATACCTTTGTATAACTACCTCTAATATACTTGTACCTGTACATCTTATTACTTGCAATACCTAACTATAAATACTTTTTGACTTTTGTATAAATAACATTAAGTTACAGTTTAAATTTAGTAAATATCTATTACTCTTGAGAAAGACTTCGGAAGTCGAATCATATGTAGAGTGTGTTAATAAACATATTTGAAACATCTAAAATCATTTTGTTTATATATATTTTCATTTAATTTAAACGATGTTTCATAATTATCCAACAGACAATTCAATTGAAATTATTATAACTTTTAAGCTGGTAAAACATTATAATGAGTAGCGGTTTGACCTTTGAAGGACACTGTACAGAATGACAAAAAGCCGAATAAAAATTTAAGATCCTCTCCGTCGATCTTCTTTAGGAATACACGAAGATGCTTTTAGCGCCATCTATTGTTTCTAGCGTTCGTGTATTGATGCGAGGATAACCTTAATTAATGCCAGAAATAAACTAACGCCTTCGAAACGTTGGATATGAAAATACGAACGCAGAAAATTCCCGTGCCGTGTCTTTACACGATTCCGCCATTTACAGGCTACAAACAAACCCATCTAGCACGGCACTTGGATGCCTGTGTCTTCTGAGCATGGAGTATGCCGTTCATTTTTGTGAAATTTATTCAAATTCTTTACAGATAAGGGAAATAAGGAGCACGCCCGACGTTTCAGCAATGTTC
Organism: Agrilus biguttatus; assembly: GCA_963921985.1. Taxonomy (NCBI): domain Eukaryota; kingdom Metazoa; phylum Arthropoda; class Insecta; order Coleoptera; family Buprestidae; genus Agrilus; species Agrilus biguttatus. Next base: position 36,425,929 of record OY998117.1, read on the forward strand.
AAACAATTACGGTGCTGCTTTCGCCAGTGTAAATGCATACGTAATTGTTTCTTTCTAAAACTAAAACATGCAATTTACACCGTTAGTGTGTGGCTGCGATAAACGCAAAGGAAAAGCTTAATTATGTATGTACATCGACCAGACTGTTATGGTGTTAAGGAAAAATTTTCGAATATTTACAGTATCTTGCTTAAACAAGACGATATTGTGTCTCTGATTGTGGGGTAGATGCAGAAAGTTACAAACAAATAACGTATTTAAAAATTATCTTCATTCTTCATTTTTCCATTTTGGACTTGGTGCTACGTTTTTAGAAAGATAAACACATAAATCCAGGTTGTGCTCAAATTAAATCCGAGTTTAGGTAACCTCAAAAACACGTCTTCCAAAAATTCTTAACTATGCCAACTAACCTTAGGCAGAACAAACCAATTTTCCAGGAAAGATATTTTAGTTTATTTAAACATCCTTTTCAAGGTATGGTTTCTTTAAAAAATAACTTCACCGTAAAGCTGTTCCAATTGATCCCATATCTAATTATGACAACTAGTCCCATCAGGATATCCAAAACAACATGGATACCACACAATCCCAAACATCAAAAATCAGATATTCTATCTCTACAGATCCAAACTAGTACATAAAAAAGAATTCTGCCAAATCCATGGCCCAAAGATAATTTCGAATACTTAAAATGCCTGATCGGCGAAACCTGCTTGGAGGTATGATGTCCAAAGAATGCAATTTAAGTTTGGGTGAAGGTGTTGACTGAAACTATATCTATAGACTAACTAATAATCAGAAATATGTTGTTAATCACAGTTAAGCGTTCTTTGGAAACCCGTCATCAACACCGCTTCAATCCGACCTACAAGTTCACCAGGATAAAACAATTTAACAATTAACGAACTGTCTAGTCAGGAAAACGAAGAAAGAGGGGTCCTTCCTATACGACGCTTCCAAGCAGTCTGAAATTATGATGGATTTTGAACTCTTACATACACTCCTTACTAGCAAGTTGATAGTCATATAGCTCCTTCCTGGCAAGAAATAGAAGCTGCGTAACAACGATTAGACCCTTAAGCCGCGGTCTCTCATACTATGCAATGGTAAATCCAAGATTAAACGTGCAAAATGAATTCTGAGATCAAGATCATCATGTACTTGGTCGTAGTCTGAACCATGGTAGGTTATTATCTCATTTATGACGAATTGATTGAGTTGTGAAGTTTACCACCCTAATTTAATTTTGAGGGCTGTTTTGCTTTCGCATTATCCCTGTTTCTAGAAATTTCTAATAAGAAGATGTAATTGTCGGTATTCATTTCTAAAATGTTGAGTTTTGAGCATTTCATTTCGAAGTGGTCGCACATGTAATGCAGTTAAATAGATAGATATGACTACCGGCAAACAAAACTCGACTATTGCTTGGAGGCAGACAGGTTGCTAGATGTGGGCGGTCGACATAAAATACAGTTTCACTCCATATTTAGCTTTACGGTCCTACTCCATACAGTCGAACAAATATACACAACACACACACTATACACATGATTTTGTTACGTGTAGGTTCTTGTGCGAAATGGGAACTAAAACTAAACTACACGAATAAAGTTATGGCAATTCAAAGATATGTACGAACCTAAGGACAGTATGTGTATAATGCAACATATTATTACTTCAATGAAACAAGTGCGTGTACATATAGGGGAGTTGTGGCCATTAAGAACCGTTAAATTTACTGAACAATGTACAGGGCGTCTCACATTAGATATGGTTACGTAAATTTTGTGGTTTAAACCAGTGATTAATATTCGTGTATAATTTATACATATTAATTACTAAATAAAGTAAAAGAAGAGTAAACGGTTACAATTTTTTTTAATTGTAAATCCACAATAATTATTTCGTCACATTGTGGCTTCTTCAGGTGGAAGAAATGAACAAATTATCTTCAATCTTCATTTTTCCATTTTGGACTGCTAAGTTTTTAGAAAGATAAACACATAAATCCAGGTTGTGCTCAAATTAAATCCGAGTTTAGGTAACCTCACAAACACGTCTTCCAGAAACCTTAGGCAGAATAAACCAATTTTCCAGGAAAGACGTTTTAGTTTATTTAAACTTTCTTTCCAAAGTGTAAATTCTTTAAAAAATAACTTCATCCTGAAGCCGTTCCAATTGATCCCATATCTAATTATGACAACTAGTCATATTTCTTCAACCTGAACAAGCCACAGTGTGGCGAAATAATTATTGTGGATTTACAATAAAAAAGTGTTGTAACCGTTTACTCTTGTTTTACTTTATTTAATATGGAGTTACAAAAAGTGAAAGCTTCATCTATATTATAATAATTACCGGTTAACACTGATTCATGAAAAATAACAAAAATATAATTTCAAAAGTAGTTTATGATGCTGAATCCGTCAGGATGCCGATATATTTTAATCTCAGAATCCAAAAATGAACTTTTGGTTTTTTCTTGTGAGCATTGTTAGGTAGGTCCAGTGAAAGGATAAAACAACCAAGACAGTAGTTATTTTCGAGGTATCTACCTTTTGTAACAAAACTCGAATCTGAAATCATTTTTTGCAATATGTAATTACGAGTTTGTAAGGAGTAATTGGAGTATTTAATTCTTTAAGGGTGTGTCTGTAGTAAAAAAGCCACACAAATCGTTTCAGATGCGTGCATAGAAATTCGTCACGGTGTCTAGTTTTTTGACGGGTAAATCTCCTCGAGCATGACATTATTGAGAAATTTCGATCAACAGGATCACGTTCATGTGGGTGCCGGTCAAGGCGAATTTATCACATACACGCGTATGTTAGCAGTAATACAAACGGTAGTTGTTGGGTGCTGGCCTCATGTGACAGATTATTTCTTATTCCTATTTTTATTGTAGCACCCACAATATTTTATTTGTAGCTATGCACTGACAATTAACATTCCTCGATAGGCATCCGACATCATTATGAGGAATATGTAATCGATAAATTCCATTTGTTTTTATCGATAGGTACAAGTAGCGAGTGATAAAATAAAACTTCATAAATATTGATGAACAGAAGAACAAATGGAGATCGTTTATGTTCATTTATGTTCATGTGTTACTGTCATAGCATGATGACAGACGTTGAAACAATAACATTTATAGTTTTTCGAAGAAGACTACTATTTAGAAATGTAATATCACTGAAATATTTACATTTACTCATCTTACCATGGTGCAAAGTGGGAACTGTGTAGTAGAAACTGGCCAGTTTCCTACAAATTACAAAATCAACAATATTTTCTACAGTTTTCTTTGTTGTTTTAGTTTATTTAATTGTAAGTTCATTTCGTAGAATTGTATTTGTATGAGAAAAAGAGAAATCGTGTAGCACAACTACCCTTGCAAGTACTTGTGACGTAGTTTTAAGCGCTCCTATATATATATATATATTTTTTTTTTTTGGAGGAAAATGGTAAGGAACCTAGCCAAGTCGTTTCAATTTCTAATTCATTTTATACTGATTCATTATTTTAATATAGTATTTAATTTAAGTAGTTGATAATTGATTAGTGTAAAATTTGATGTTAATAAATATATTCGGAAATTTGGTTGTTTTAAATAAGTGGTATGCATATAAGCCTATACCCCTAAGCATAGCTTACTGGGATACAACATCTTGTAAACTTGACACAAGAAATATTCTCATTTTCACAATTTCCGTATGTCATTTTATAAATAAACCATAAAAAAGTAGAATAACCAAGTTTTTCCATCAATATGTCACATGAGTGATAGTGTTGGATACTAAATATACACTGGTTTAATGAAATGCATTCAGTTATAAATGCACTTTTTGTATTGAAATTACGTATTTGTGTTTAGTTAATTAATCGAATGATTTTAGGGCTATCAACTATCTAGTCATTCAGTGTTTTTAAATCTGAATCACATTATAGTACGACATAAGACAAGAGTATTTTTATATAGCTGTTTCCAAGTTGTGTTGGATATGCAAATCCTAGTAATTTATTCTTTGGGCTGTTCAGATTTGCATTTAACTTACACAAGGAACAAAATATTTATGTTAACAATTATTTATGCACAAAACTAGTGCATTAGCAGTTTTATCGATAATGTTGAAATGGCTACGGGCGTGACGGGACTTTTTTTAATTCCCGTCCACTTATTATTGTGCAATTATTGTAATAAAGGCAAAAATTACACAGTTTGTAAAACACGTTATAATTAGGTGTTGGTTGCGTTGGTGTCATAATGCGTACCTTATTAAAATAAACACCAGCAGAAAATCAGCAAACAAATAAACGTTTATTTCAGATATAAATAACTAAATTATTGTGTAATGTACCTATTTGCCTTCATGGGAAGTTCAACGAATCGACTATTCTGTTTTTTATATTTTTTAATACGTGATACTCTGACGACTTGTTCCTCTACAACAGTATTATCACTACGTCACAATAGTAAATACTTACTATATTTTTCATTGACAAAACTCGCTGCATTTACCTTGAAAATAAGTGCATAAACTAACATAGATTTATGTATTTAATTGTATTTAAAATGCCTTATACCATATCTGTGTATAGCTAGTAGCAAGTAGCGGATCTAAGACGTTTTCAGCCGGAAAGGTTCCTATTTGTATCCTAATTTTCCAAATGTTCTTATGATTAAAGAAAAGTAGTCTTTCCCATATTCTAGTTCCTCGATTCCTAATCTGTGGGTAATTACCCTCGCGGGGGTAAAACTTGTATTTCGCAGGGGTGACAATGCGCCGGTTGTTGTCTCGAACGCCTATACAAATGTAGAGTTAAGGTTGGCGATATGACCATGTTTTCACAAGTTTGTGAGCAACTGGAAAACAATAAAGCTGACAAGATTACATTTCAAGATTCCGTGGTACAGCATTTGTCATCGGTAATAAGCTCACTGCAACAATATTTCCCGGACATGAATAACCGTCAGTCCAACTCTTGGGTATTGAGATCATTTTTGACTGATGATAATATTTTTAAGGATGATGATGTGTCAGCTAAAGTAGAATTTCTTGGACTACGTGAGGATTGCATTTTAAAAGTCGAATTCCAAAATTATGACCTACATACATTTTGGAAAAAAGTAGGTCCTGAATATCCTATCATAGCAGACAGAGCTTTAAAAATGTTGGTACCGTTTCCTACAGGTGTAAGAGTGGTTTCTCAACTTTGGTGACACTAAAAACGAAGGCCAGAAATCGTCTCAATGTGGAACACGATTTGAGATGCGCTTTAAGTGAGATAAAACCTAACATTACCAAACTAAAATTTATAAATTTATTTTATGTCTTCTAAGTTTTAGAAATTACCTAGCTGAAACCTAGCTTATAACTGTAATTTAGAGTAAAAATATCTAAAAATTTTATGTTCAATTGTTTTTATGTTTAATAAAGCCTACGTATTTGTATTAACACGTATTGTTTGATTTCAACGTTGGGAGGAGGGGTAAAATCAGTGACCCTAGTTAGGTCATAAGGGTAAAGGACCTAAAAAGGTTAAGAACCACTGTTCTAGTTGAAGGGAAGAAAAATCAGTTTTTCAATATCAAGAACCGAATTTAGAATATATAGACACTAGAAATTAGAAAGAACGGTGAGAACCCTGAAAACGATGAAAAGATAATAGGATTTTACAAACGAATTCTTTTAATGCTCGAAACCTTTTTCGGCATCACTTTATCTATTTTTTAATTATCACACGTACATTATGGAAATGTGAGAAATTGTTTTAATAGAGGTAACGATAGTTACTCAGCATATGGGTTACAAGACAAACTAAGCAAGTTTAAGTGATGGCAACGTTATAAGGAGAATTTCCATTATCAAAATTTGTTCGGTATGTAATATATTGTGCCGCCTTTGATTATAAACTCGTGAGAAATCGACAAATCATAAATATTATAATCTTACAAACTATTTGCTGTTTGTCACGTACCATTTATTGGTAGTTACTAACCAAACTTTCCATCAGCTGCATCCCTTGAGGGTACAATGACCGTATACTTGAGGGTTGCGACGTGGCTGACTACTAAGTTTTGTATATATTTAATTTTAAGTAAAATTTAGTTCTCGTATAGACTCGCTGGAATCTACAAGTATTCCATAAGACTTATAATTAAGCAATTTTTATCTATATTTTACAAATAATCGTTAATTATCTATTTGCATTAATATTAGTTATAGTTATTTATAAGTTTGTATTTAATACAGTTTAAATTAAATATAGTTATAAATTACGATAAATTTACGTGGTTTCATTTCATGTGGTACATAGTACACCCCGTTGGTAAAAATTTAAATAAAATATTATCAACGACAAAATAAAATTATTGTTATAAGTTGACAAAATGAAGTAATATTGACGAGTAGAACTTTATAAAGATTAAGTAGAGCGTTTTTACGATTAAAAATATTAAATTATGTTATATTATATATTATGCATTATAAATTTATAATTATATTAATTTGAAATGCTATAATGGACACTTCGTTTGACGATGACTCGATGATTACTATTTTCTGTAGAATTTTTAAAAATGAAGTTGATTTTAATATACTTAGTTAAATTGAGACCTTAACCTGAGTCAACTGGTAATATAATAACCTGGGAATATACTGAGTTGCATAACAAATTCTTTCGGTATCGTGACTAGTGTACATAAAGTTCTTTTCCGTTTTAAAAATCGCGCTTGCTTTTGCTCATGTTTGCTACACAGCCGTCACAAAGCTGCGCGCAACCTTGCAAACAGTTTGTTTCCGAGTAATAATAACATAATGCATTAAATGGCAAAAGAATTCTTTTAATAATTAACACATGCGAAATCGCAGCAAGGACACCAGATGTGGCTTCCAGTCCATTTAAATTTAATGTTATTGCTTCACGCAAATTACTTCCTGTATTTTAATTTCGCTGTTGTTCTACTTATTGTGCGATATAACTTCAAGTGCACGCAATAAATTTGCAAGGCTTTCGAATAAATCCAAAAAAAAAACAACTGCAAAAAAAACCTTTTTAAGACCATTTTATAAACGTAAATCCTTTTATCTATTATAGATTATTTCTATTAAACTCACAATTAAGCGGTTTATGCAAATGAAAAGCCCGTATAGGTAACATTGTCTAAAGTTCTATTGAAGATTTAAACTACAACGTAACCTATTACGTGTTTACTTATAAAATGAATAGAAAATTCGAAATTTCCAATAATTTAAAAATTTAAATATATTAGTGTTATAGGTAATAATTTTGAATTATTTTGTGGCTACTACAAATTACCTCAAATTAATGAGGAAAAATTTCTGTTGCTGTTATCTCGCCCTCGCCGGGAATCGAATCCGGGACCTGTAGTTTTACGCGCCAATGCCCTGACCATTAAGCTAGGAGAGGTGACAGCCAAGGTTTCGAGTTCGATTCCCGGCTAGGGCGTAAAAGCAGTAACAAAAAATTTTCCTCATTAATTTGAGGTAATCTGTAGTAGGCACAAATTCATTAAAAATTAATATCATATCAATAAATTTAAATAAATTTAATCTCTACTACAAGATTCGCCAAAGTAATTCGAAAATTAATCGAATATTTAGAAAATAATTTATAGGATTTATTTAATAAACATCACAATATAATATTACTAACACTGATTGAATCCGTCTAAATTTGGACGGCTATGTACCGCTGACGATGTTGTGCCCAGTACTTACGGTTTAATCATGGCGGTCCCCCGTACCTTAACTTAATATAATTCCTTGATGCATAGCACTTATGGTTGGTGTAAGGCATTTCATCCTTGCTGTATAGCAGTTCAAATACACTAATCAAAGATACATACAAAGACAGCCAACATTGTCTACATTCAATTATTATACCACAATTTAATCACATTATTGCCGACCAAACATTTACAATAAATTTCAGTAAATAATAATGAATAAACACAAAATTTCCACTAATTCTTAACAATTGTTTCGCCATACAAGAAAAAAAAACTTTATTGTGTTTCATTCCCACCAGCTACTCGTGCTGGTGGGCGGGCAGTCCCTCCGATCTACACTGTAGTGCAAAGCCGGAGGGTAGGGCGTAAGGACCTCTTCAGCCTCCTTTCAGGAATCGTGGGAATGGGTGTGTGGTAAGGCTATGGAGAGAAGGATAAGACAGACGAAATGAAGACAGAAGAGAGGCGAACAGTACTGCCCCAGCATTTGCTTAAGTGATTCAAGGAAACCACAAAAAAACTTAGATCAGAGCAGTCAGACCCGGGTTCGTACAAGGAAATCTTTACAAGAGTTAGTTTATTCATTATGAATCCCAATTTCCATATGGTAAAGGTTGAAATAATCGATTGTTTGATCAGAAAATTAGTTTTATTTCTTCTTGTTACAATGAAAATATTGGTGGACTTTGATGGTTTAAACTTTGAGTGATGAAAATTTTTTTGATGAAACTATGATCATTCCCATATAATTTTAAGATTGTAACGGTCGAGTATGCAATTAATGAGGATTAAAAAATTATTGTAGAAAAAGCTTATTACACGGAAGTACTGTACATTGTAAAAGGTAACGTATATGGAAATATGGTGTAAAGTATGAAGTGATTCTGTATTGATATAATATATTGATAGAATTTCTCATTAGACAAGTTAAGTTAATGGTCACAACGTATTGTAACTTTCACGCAAATGTTAATATTTTAGTGTTGATTGAAATGGCATACGTTTTGCAGGATTTTTTCTGATAAATCGATTGCAATCACGGGTTTGCCATATGCTCTTCGTAAATTTACATGTTCATGTTCACTAGTCGATTATGGCGGATGAATACATATGCCGTTGTTTATAAAAATTCCTACCATTAGACTTTAGACAGTATTTAGATAAGTTATGTTGGCGAAACATCATCGTTATTATCGTCTAGTTTCTTTGAGAATTATGTTGTAATATTCATTATCAATCAAATCAGTTGACTGGGTAAGTGACCTTTCTGGTCACTGTGGTAATTACAGAAACCCTCTCAGTTGTAAAAAAACCTAACATATACGAGTAAAATAATAAATAATAGACAACAGATGTAACAGATATTTGTGTATGTTTTCATCAAAGGCCCCTTGAAAGTCTACAGAGATGTGCTAGAGTTTATGTACAGTATATCAATGTCAGTATAAAATGAACCCTTTTTTAACAAACAGAAAAGTTTAAAAACATAAAAAGTATTAAAGAAAATTTGGGAACTTCAACATGTTGTTTAGATGTATTCCCCATGTTACAAGTAGGTTCATTGTGCTGTTGCTAATATCAATAATAATATTCTTTGGATTGGTTTCCATAGACTGTGAGGATGATCTCTCAATAGTTTCACAGTAGGAAACTCCCTATCTCCTTGTCGTTTTTGCTTGTCGGTTTAAGAAATATTTCAAGATCGACTCACTGGATGTACGTATTGTTGTAGTATATTCGTTTAGCTTATCTGTTATCGGTCCACTTGCTTCCTCTTGCGAAAGCCACGAATTAGCAAACTAATTAACGTTGTAATTAGAAGTCCGTCTGCGGTGCGCATAGCAGCAGTCCGCATTTAATGACTGCCAGCATCCTTTTAAAGAAAACGGCAAGGAACAATACTTTTCACGGTCCACGGCTTAGGTAGGTACGCTAAGGGTCATTTTGCAATCTAGAGTTCTAGTTTATAGGCCCGCTCCGGCATTCTATTGTACTAATGGCACTATTATACAACGATAAATAAACGGGTTGAATAAGCCGAGCACATGTAACAATTTCGGTTGCGCAAACGGGAATTTAAAACTGATTTATAATGGCAAAATTTTGCTGTGATGTGATGCCATTCATAGATTCGGCATATATCTTATTCATACCTTACATACGGTAACTAAATAAGTATCTACCAGTTTGCTGATCATATACTTACTAAAGTAACTAGTAAATTGTAATGTTGAAGAAAGTGTTTTGCTTTTTGCCGCCAGTTACAATCCTATTAAAATATCTTCACTCTGTTCTCCTTCAATTATCTTTCTACAAGTTTATGGCACAATTAGTAAGTTGAGGTGCGAGTAATAGTCGTTACACCACAAACGTAAATTGCTACAGATACCTAGTTTGCATTGATGCTCATAAATATTTAACATTTCTAAATCCTATCACGACCGACATAAATAAATAATCGTTCGAATAAATAGTTGAAACAGCTATTGCGATATAGTATCCAATCCTTAAGGAATCTCCAGTTTTCGAATTTGCAGAATATTAGATTTAAATATAATTATTAAAGTCGCGCCAGCAAATTAATAATCATCGCTCTTATCTAATTACAAATTCAGAGTACTTTTTGCTCTTACTGGCTACTTAGGCACATGATTTAAAATTCTTTTACTGTCAAGATTAATATTATAAAATTTTATAAGTTATCTTTGGTGCAAACTTGATGAAACATAATTAATAGATAGTAATAAAAATTCAACGAAAAGTTTCAACACAATATATTTCAAGAAAACCTCTTACAATTGTTTCGACGAGATAATGATAATTGATTGATAATGACGGTCTCATCGAAACAAATGTAAATGTACATTTTGTTGAAACTTTTCGTTGAATTTTTATTACTTTTATAATATTTATTATAAACAATAGTATCTTGAATTTACGCCTAAATCCAAATGTTTGATTACCCAATAAAATAGGGTGTTGTGTGCCTCGTCTCTAATCATCACCACTACCCACCGATTCCAACGATTGTTAAGGAGAATGAATAGGTACTTCTGCCCTATCGCACCACTTTGTACCACAGTGCTGTTCCGTAATGTAGCACAATAAATTTTGTCTAGCGAATCTACGTCTAGTTTGCAAATCGTAGATTATTATTGGGACTAAACTACAATCAGCGTAGCCAAGGATTTGTTAATGTGTTTCTTTAATACGTATTACGACGGTATGTAGGTACAAATACTAACTTGCTACATAAATCATGATTTTACGATTTTATTTAATTGAGGGTGACTGTTTAGATTGATTGATATGTTTCTTTGGTTTATGTGATATAGGCGTAAGGCATGTATCTAATTACATACATGTATATGCACATAACCATAAATAAAATATATACATATATTTCTAGTTTACCGCTATATTATTGTTTAACATTTACAGTTGCGTACAATTAATAACTTATTAATTAAAATAAACATTTTATTATTTACGAGCTTTTTTTCGGTAAATATCAGAGTTGCTGGGATGTCGACACTATAAATAAATTTTACAAAATTCTAGTGTCGTTATGGTAAATTTAGCAAGAACGCCAACAATTTGCGACAGAGTTGAATTACGAGAATACTAATTAATCAACGAATTAATGATTTATTTAACAAAAAAGCTTCAAGCTATCATAACGAACGCACTTTCTAAGGCCAGGAGCACGTAACACAAAACAACAAAAAGTGAAAATCGTTTAAAAATATCCAAAAAGAAAAAATTACTGAATTAATTGTTCGCTAAAGTTATAAATAATAATCATAATAATAATTGGTTGCACAATCAGACATTATAAACAATAAACAGACTTTTTTATAGGCTTTAGATCCTTGGCTTACTTTTAATATTGTCGAAATAGTAATAAATTGCTTTTGAATCACACTGAACGAAAATGGATTCATCTGAGAACCATTAAGAAAAATTACACGTTTTTATGTTGATGAAATGATTAATGGTATTCATTTTTTCCAATGAAAGTCGAAACGTCTAGTTGAACAAGGCATAAAATAATTTTCTTTATAATACCATAGTGTAACTGAAAATTGAAAGAGAAATTCGAACATCTATGAGTATAGTTTTCATGGTGATACAAGTTGTTATATTCAAGTATGGCCACAGTTTGGTGTTTAGTGAGATATACAATAAATAAATAAATCATTAGATAAAACCATTAAATAAATGACATTTGTTTTACAGCTTATGAAAAAGTAAACTTATGAAAATTAAAAAAGAACGGTAGTAAAAAATTACCATGTTTTAATATTTTTTTGAAAATTCGGTAAATATTGAAATCTACATAGGAAAAATGCTAATTTTGAGTGTCCCGAAGTTTTAAAACTCTTCTAGTGAGTATTAGACGATTTTATAATTTAATTTAAATTTGGACTTTTTATGGTAGTAGCTAGTACTTGATGAAACTTATCCATACTTTTAAAATAAAACAACAAAAAATGTTTCACGAAAATTGTAATACTTCACTACAATATTGTTTCACCACATAGTGGCATCATCAGGTGAAGAATATGACAAACTAGACTTAACTTATCCTATTTATATACAATATGGGGCTGAGGGGTAATTTTTACAATTTATTACAATTTAAATTAAGTAAAGGGGAACTATTGCCTTCTAACTGATCATTTAAAATTATTCCTTTTTTCTGAAATCTATTTATTTCCAGTTGTTCTAGTTAATTTAATTTGAAAGATTTGTTTTGTCTATGTAAAATTTTATAATCTAAATTAAAGTTGTGGTTATTTTCTATAAGATGTTGCGCATAGGTAGAATTTACTTTTTTATTATTGAAGCTACTAAAATGTTCATTTATGCGGGTCTCAAATTTCCTACCACTCTGACCGACGTACACTCTAGGACAATCTTTATAAGTCAATAAATAAACTCCTGAACATAAATGTTTAGGAGTTTTATATTTATTATTTATTATATATTTTCCTAAAGTGTTATTAGTTCTGAAGCTAATAAAACTATTTTGTTGTTTTATTTTCGTAAAAGTTTAAATTTGAATTTATATTTAATAATAATTTTGTGCTTTATAAATTACAGAAACACTTAAAAAATAAAAATCAGTAGATTAATGAAAGGGTGAAATAAGCAACCGCTTAAAATTAGTACTAATTAATGCGCGGTGCGTCGGAATGCATTTTTTATTATTGTTTATCGGTTATGTGAACGTAAAAAGTGTGCATAGCTATAAAAAGCGACGCTTTTTGTTTATAATACCTACTATTGAAATCGTTTTATATAAAAACACGATAAAATTTCATGGCGCATTATCTTTTTATCTTCAATAAGGAGAACTGCTTGGTGAAATGTTGTAAAAAAAAAGATAAGCCAACAGTGAGACCAAATTATTCCCGTGGTTATGGCGTCTATAATGTAATGCGTAATAACGCCGTGGTTATTGCAAAACACCGCTACCTTGATATTGCTCTTTAATTAGGTGGATTAGTATAACCTTGTTATCAATCATTGTCAATAGGAGAAATAAAATTTCTTCTGACTTGTTCGGAGCGAGTCAGCCGCGCTGTAAATCGATTGAGCAACAATATTTCGAATCGGAATCCTATTCAAATGAATCAACGTGTTTCCTATTTGCATTTTGGTTCGTAATCTGAAGCAAAGCTCGAGTTATAACCCGGAAAAATATCAAGATATGTAAGATCTTGACGATCAATTTCAATAAGTTCGATCAGGTTCAAGGAATTCCAATAACAGAGGTAGATCGACGGTTTTTCAAAGGGTGAATAAGTTATGAATAAAATACATAAAATATATCTACAGTCCACTGTTAGTTTGTTCAGAATATTAACCGAGCGGCATGGTCTAGTGGTCTAGTAGTTAGATCATAGCTTAGCATTTGGGATGTCAGTTCGATTCCTCATTTGTTTGCCTTCGTCCAAGTTTTGTATGGTTTCCTTGGATCAGTTAGGCAAATGCTGGGACAGCGTTATTCTACCTCTCCCTAACTACCACGCACCCACTTCCACGATTCCTAAAAGTAGAATGAAGATGGTATTCCGCCTTACTTTTCGGCTTTGCATTACAGTGTAGGTCGGAAAGACTGCCCGCCCACCACTATTAGTAGCTGGTGGGAATGAAAGACTTAAGTTGTTTTTTCAGAATTCCTTGCTTAACATTTTTATAAACATAAATATAAAGAAATAATGGTCTCTCTCCGAAGGTTATCGTGTATCATTGGACATTCAACGGGAATTTTTGGTTGAGATTTAAAAGTGAGCATCACCGCTACATTCCACACAATAACTCACTAGCCTCTAGTTGCATAAACGTCGCACCGAATGACATTTAATAACAATAAATTGCGACGAGTTATGCCGACGTTTGATTACATTACATTACGTAGCATGGTGGAATTAGGTGCATATAACATATACATAGATACGTAAATGGGAAGGTGCACATGCACGTTGTATTAGGCATTAGGTCGGGTAGGAGAGTATACAACTGGGAATTTGTGACCTTATTTATTGCCCAATTGCGTGGGCGATTATTTATTATTGTATGTAGCTGGAGTGAACTCTAGCGTTAAAAAGCGGAAATGTGGAACAAGCGGAGCAAATCGGTATAGTAAAAAAAGTGGAGGAATTCAGCGACAAGTCTCAGTGTGCCACGATCACGATCTTAATCATTTTTAGCCGCGAACGGCGAAATACCGTAAAGGCGTCCCGTTCCTACATAATACCTCCGTATACACCGCTTTTGTACTTTACAATGGTTAACATGCAGGATTGCCGGGGTAACGCCCGTCACGAACCTCGTGTAATTTTTTTTATCTGCCGTAACAACAGTCAGAGTACAACAGCGTCGAACAGCACCAGCTAACAGCAGCACGAGATCTACTACAACTTTTTCGATTCTCGTTCGACTTATTGACACATTATTATGCAGTCTGCTGTTTTTTGTTTATTAGTCGACGTCCTATTCTCTTAATGACATAATCAATATAATACATCTACATTTCCTGGATTCAATACCTTCATCGACATCAGAAGAAAGAAGCAATAACTTTAATTATTAGCCAATTAACAATAAAGTAACTTCAGGGTTAACAAAAATTTTTTATTTAGATAGTTAGGATTTTACATTTGTAAAAGCATTTCTGTTTTAAAATTGAACTGATTGGTATTTTATATATCTGGATCGGTGTTTTGATTCTGTGCATCAAAATGTAGTAGAAAGAGAGAAAGAGAGAGAGAGAGAGAGAGCAACGCATGGTCAGAACTTTTCCTCTCTGTCTGAGAAAGTAATGCAGGTACGCAGAGCTTGTTAAGGTTTATGGATAGGGTGGGACGGAGATGTATTCTTTTTAACAGGATGTCAAGAAAATAAAACTAATTAATGAAATTATTTCACTGAAATGGACTAAAATAGTTTCAATATATCGTACTAATTAATAAGACGGCATGATATTACCGGAAGGCGAAGCTATCGTCGCTGAAGAAATTAATAAATTTCGCACGATTCGAACGACAACAAATACGATTACATTAATTTTATATATACCTGTTGAAGATAAAATCGTTCAATGGAATCAATTATGATGAAATGTGAGAATTTGTAACTAAGTAAATAATCTGAAATCTGTAATCAGAAACAATATCTATAACCATATTTTTAGGCAGTAATGAACACCCCACGATTTTATGAATAAAGGAAAACTACTGAATTTAATACAACATTTTCACATAGGTAGATTCAATAGGTAGTTTTACTTAAAATAAAATTTATTTTTGATGTTCATACGTTTAATGATAAAACAGAAGATTTTTTTTTAAAGGTTGAAATTTTGGGTTGACATCCAAAACAAAGAATTCAGTAAATTTTAGGTCAATCGGGTTATACATACGCAGAAAGTTGCTGAAAGATTAATTACAACATTTAACCATAAAATACTACGTGTTAAACATAAAAAATCTGTTTTGAGAAAATTTCTAATTGAATAGATTGTAGATACTTTTACTTATTTTTAATAAATAATGTCAGGTAAACTTTAGTGGACTATGTATTTTGCACAGTCCTTTGTACGTATATAATCAATTCAATAATGATACTTCATTAAAAAGATGTAAAATAGTTGCATACAATATCAACTTGACAACCCTCAATTCAATATCCTTGTCACAATAGCTGTCATAAAATAAGACATCATAAACAACAAATCGAAAATGACTCATCTCTCACGTCAAGAGACGGTATTGTGTGTCGTAAATACAATTTTATTGTTATTGGCAATCTCGATGGCGTTATGTATTGGATTTATGCTACCGAAACACATAAGATTCGACGATTACGTCAGTGGTACAGGAAAAACGGAAAAAGAAATTGCTAAGTCTTGCAGATGTTATTCGAAGAAGTCGATATTTTTTACGGTGGAAGGAATCAAAGGATTTTCAAACTCAAACACAAAAGCACTTTTAAAACATGATTCAGGTATATTCACACAAATGTACGTTTTGTTTTTTTCTTAATTAACTCAACTTGATGACACTAATTAATGAATGCTTATAAAATTTAGCATCATAGGGTCGTCAATCCGAAGACTCCCTAAGTAATATTTTGTGTAAAATTTTCCTTGTAGTGAGATATAAATCTGACGAAGAACTTTTCAATCCTCCAAATTGCTCGATGGATAGGTCAGTGCCATACTTAGTTTTTGCCCTTTTTCCTGAATACGGAAACGACATAATGCGTTTGAAGTTTGCCTGTGTTGGGTTCATAATTTCTCAAAAATGGGTGGTAGTTAGTAAAACTTGTATAACAGAATCGGGACAATGGACCAAGCTGAAGATACGTTCTGGAACAACATTTTGGTCCCGTGGAGGTAGCATAAGAGAAGTTGTGAGTCTAGGAAGAGGTTCAAAGGGAGAATTAAAAGACTTACAATACCTCAAAGTCGACACTGCTTTCGATTTTAATGGCAATAATGAACAGAATGTAAAAGTTCTCTCGAAATATAAAGGTCTAAATATAACTGAGTTGTATTCCGTGGGTTGGAATACAAAGGATAGGAATACCATGGCGATTGAGAAATGGGTAAGTAAACCGTGCAAGGGTTGCTTACATGGGATTTTGACTAATAGGCAGATGTGTAACGGTGCCATTGACGGACGACCGTTGATAACAGCAAATGGGGTGTTAGTTGGCTATTTGAAAACAAGAAATTGTCCAGAATATCCCGGAATGAGTGTATTTGGAGATGTTTACGGAACTGATAGTGGCGCGAATGCCAACGATATTGAAATTTTCGGACGCATTTGTGATAACTGAAAAAGTTTTCAAATTTGTTTTGAAAGCTCATGTTCAGTTTGTAACTATCCTTCATAATCTATATTAAATAAAAGGTTGTCGGCTTCCTTCTGGCTTGGATAATTCATTAAAATTCTAAATTGAGGTTTGATAAATTTATACCTTCGTATTAGCGTCTTTTATGCAAGTTATGGGAAAAGCAACGGGAATACATTGTAGGTATCCGGAGAAAGTCAAATGATTTAAAATCTAGCAACAGGATTTATTGGCGTATACTTTTTTAGAGTTTGCTTAGATAATCATTCGAATTAGAAACGTATACCGTCAGATTGCAGCGAAGATAACTGAAGTTGTTCGAACCAACTACCTGTTCACATCGATAGCTTTATTTCTCGTCCGGATATCTCTCGGTTTTTGTCCGGTGAAATGTGCACCGATCTACATGCACACATATATATTTATGCACAAAGTACTTAAGTAAAATGCAGAGATGCAAAACCGTTTGGAGATCGTTAGTGTTTGGCGGAGTGTAAAGATTGAAGAAAATGCAATAACACTGAGCAAATTTAGAAGGTGGACACCATGAAAGGGATCGATAGCCGTTACACTTGCCACGGACGGTTTAGGAAAGCACGGTAATGGTCGTTGTAGAATTGCCGTTGCTGTGATGGTATCATGTCCGAAGCAATCCATCGTGGATGCCAAACGAATTGCTAGCAAATTATCAACAACAGTCGACGCGATGACCAAAATGGGCACATGGACAAAACGCAATGGTCAGTCCAACGTAGACACATACGATGAACAAATTCGAACTCAGAGGCGTCCTGGGGACCCTTAACGTCGAATTTAAGTTAAAATTTGAGGCTGCATCCTCATTATTAAAGTTTATTACAGTTTATTAATAGTTTAATCGAGTAGTCAAATGAATTGAAAATTGAATACAGAAAGTAAATGAAAAGCAAAGTGCATGCGGTCAGGTATGTGACTAAATATTATTGATTACCCGTAACTAAGCAACAATAATTACAATAAAATTAGTAAAAAAATGCTTTGGTATCAGTAATTTTGTTTTTAAATATAAAAAAGTATTAAATTTATGATTCAAGTTACATTTGGCCAGTCAATGATATTTAGGTACAACTCTATGGACACCAATAATCCCCTTGAGCGGCTTCACCCCTTCGTCTGTATTTACACTTATTGTTGTTTTTTCCCTGCTTTACTATTGTTTTTATTTGAAATTAATGGTAAATTATGTTCCTATATTTGTTAAAACAAATGTTGGAACGTCTCACATAAAGTAAGACCTACAGTCTGTATCCGTTTCGTATTAAATATTACATACAAAATAATAATAAAAATATTTTCATTTAAGGATCACGTTGTCTTTTTCTTTTAATTCTACTTTTAAATATGAAAACTTTCTTGACATTGATTTGCTTAGCATAACTAAAATAATGTAATAGATGTAGAAATTCACACAAAATATACACTTGTAAAACATTCTATGGAAAGCGTATTTTCAGAACAATAGAATACAATAGTACGCCACTGTATAATTCCAGCGAGATTTCGAGTTGCAAGAATGCACACACGACTCGGTAAATTGTCCAGCTGTGGAAACCGATAGCCGTCGCTCTCTCGGCCGCGCAGGAAATATGACAACGGATACTGGGCAGGATACGCAACATAATACAAATTGATAGCTCCTTTTCTATGGACTATTAGGAATAAAACCAAAAACGAATGACGGCGCAGCGATGTTTATTTATGCTTCTGCTAATACTCGGGCTTGGACAGACGGACATTTGCGGACTACGCACACAACACTATTTATTATTGCTAGAGGACGAAGAAGAAACTTCCGATGGCATTAACCAGATCCGTTTGTCTTTCTGATTTGAAAAAATAACACTTAAACTTATGATCCTCAGTAAAACAGTGGCGTTACACTTTTAAATATTTGGAATAAATAGTTGTAAAATTTATTTATCTTATCTATAGTACGATTAATAACAGCACCTGTAGGGATCTTTATATGTTAGGAATAATATTAATTAAGGAACTGAAAACGCAATTTTACTTCAACAGATAATTCCTTAATTATTAAATCATGTTTCATCATCCATGCACCATCGAAAGTCTAAATTCGTTATGAATATTGTTTAATTGAAATGGAAAATATAAGCGTCTTTCGATTTTGGCTTTTGATTTTAACATTACCTCATTCTTTTTAATTACTTTTTACTAGTATTACTGTTCTATGCTGGTTTATGAATATGAGAAAATTTCCCATTTCCAAATTATACAATTCTTCAAAAATAGGAACCTATGCTTAGATAATATTTCACTTCTCTTCTGTCTTCATTTTGTCCGTCTCATCTTTATATCCCTAACCACCATCTATCCGTTCCCACAATTCCTGAAAGGGGACTGAACAGGCCTTTACGCCCTATCCTCCGGCTTTGCAGAAGCCGTTGGGAATGAAATACCCAAAAGTTTTATGTATAAATTGTACTTCGAAGAAGCCACAGTTTGGTGTAACACGTTACGTAATTTAAATAAATTATGGAAGTTACAACTTTGTGTTTTTGTTCTTGGTACTTGGCCACCGAGCGGCGTGGTATTGTGCTCTAGATCATTGCTTAGCATTCGGGAGGTCACCGGTTTGAACCTAGGTCCGGCTGTTCTGGTCCAAGTTTTCTGTGATTTCCTTGGGTCATTTAGGCAAATGCTGGATCAGCAATATTCCACCGATAATCTCTCAGTTCTCTTCTGTTTTCATTTCGTCCGTTTCATCTTTCTTTCCTTAACTACACCACCCACCCATTCCCACGATTCCTGAAAGGAGACTGAACAGGGCCTTACGCCTTACCCTCTGGCTTTGCACTACAGTGTAGGTTGGAGGGACTGCCAGCCCATTAGCATGAGTAGCTGGTGGGAATGAAACAAAAAACAAAAACAAAGGTACTTGACCTGATCGTTTATAATGAGCAATCGTATATAAAAAACGAACTTTTCAGTGGTTACAGTGCTTGTTATAACCAAGTTCCACTTTATTTTACTATAAAGTGCTTCGATGTCCCTAACAAGCCTTTATATCTAACTAACAACTAGAATAAATACAGTTATCAAGCATCTTCGTCGGTAATTTCTCTAATTGCTGCAAGAACGAATAGTAGGTCTCGTTTTCTCTCATTTTCCGGTAATACTGAAGAATACAAATGGTCTCGAAATTGACGCGAGCTACCGTCTGAATAAATCAGACCGCTGCCGCTTAAGATTTTTATTCTAACAGACAAGTAGCGAGAAATGCATTTTGTATGTAAACATCCGGGCTGCGAATGCCACGAATTGTTTAAATGTTCACCTGAGTTCTTCAGCAGTCGCTCAGCAACTTTGTACCTACTCTAAATCTGACAGGGAAATATTCCTTAATTAATATCGTTACAGTGGGTAAAAGCCAATAATTTATATGGTACATTTATATTTATGTTTATGTTCCTATACTTAACCGACTTTCTTGAGTATGTGTGTTACATTTTAAATAGAATGACATATTAGGTGCGTTCAGTTTATCTGATATATTTCACAAAATAGCAAAGATCACCCAACCACATTTATAATAATCAGAATATTGTATCATGATTGAACACGAATGTCTTTTTCATTTCTACGTATATTATAGAGTTGTGATAACCCGAGGCTACTGATTTAAATGATAACTTTTCTGTTTGTTTAACTTTTAGATCCTTTCCTTTTAGTAGATTGATTAGACATTCTTGGGTGTAAATATAATAATATTTAAATTTATTTCTTGTAAGGCATACTTTGAACTACAAGTTTAACATACGCAACATTACGCAAGTCATTAGCATAAAAGGAAAACAGTTAATGTTTCCTGATAAGGTAGGGACACCATACAAGAGAACATTTCTTTTATCTCTTCTAAATTGCATCGGTATCATAATAAGGCATAATATTAACAACGAATACTCCACCCAACCAACTAACGAATTGTACAACAACTAGCTGTGGACGGTATTAATGTAATGGTTCGCTGGTCTAACAAACAACAAACAAGAGTAAAATAGCAGTTAACGGTTTCTCGGTCGGCTATGCTTTACGATTTTAACGATCGGGATTCGACAGTAATGCCGAAACATGCACATAAATCCGCCCCCTGTGTAATTAATTCTCTTATTAGTCGTTAGCAATGACCATGCGACCAGGCACACACTAACTCCCTGGCTCGTAAGACAATTTACTTAAACAAAATTTCCTATTCGAAAAACTGTTTCAAATGTTCCAAATTTTTTTTAATTATTATGGCTTGTGAAGTGGGAAATGAAAGAGAAATAACAAAATACACTTTTGTAAACGATTTATACAGAAAAAGGTTGATTGTGAGGATATTTAGTAAAAGATATCGACGATGCGTCAAGCGAGAAACCCAGTTAGTTAAGGAATTTATCTATAAATGAACTAAACGAAAAACTAATGTAAAATTCAAAGATTGGATAATTCTGAAATAATAACAAGTAATCATGCAAACAATATTAGTAGTTAGTTAAGTTAATAAAATAAATTAGGGCTATAAATAAAACATTTGGATAGCATCTCTAAAAGGGTTGATCTGATGGTATCCAACAAACAGTTACAATTTAATATTCTACGAAACTGAGTTACATGTATATATTGGTGCTATTGTATGATCAATAATTATATTGAGAATCGATAAGGCTACTCTTGACTCTATGGTACTCTTACCAAAAATGTAATACGCCACAATTTATATTTTGAAATTAGGAAATTTTGGGATGTGGGATATTGATTTCAAAAATAATTTGTGCAAATAAAAATTCGATAAAAGCAATAATTTGTAATTTGTTCTTATAGCATCCACTGTTTCTAGATGTATATGTAATACTATTTACTTACATTACGCATGTGTAATTTCTACGAAACTAGGTTTATTGTGACGATAGGGAGCAAAAACTGTCTCCCCTAAAATATTACCGTCACAGAGAATTAGTTTGCTGTCCGCTTACTGTTACGTATGTTCGTGATTGCGTACAATAAACAAAGCCTTAATAAATTTATTTGGTCGTAGCATCGAAAAATGCGAATGAAAAACGCTAGCTGATCTTTGAAAATACAATAAATAGTAACGACTTACTTAATAGATTCCATGGGTAAATTGCTGTCGATTGTAATGTAAGCCATAAACCATTGTGGGTATATGTAGCCATGTGAGAATTACCACTTGTTATGTCGCCATTATCGGCCAGAGTCGCTTTTGTTTCTATCGGATGTTATACGATGCTGTCATCAGCACAACTTTATGCAATGCAGGATGCATGTTTGTATTGCAAGAACAATTTTGCTAATTGAATCGCTAAACCCATGTCACCCGTTTTAATTGTAAAAGATGTAATTGGAACACGCACAAAATAGGCTACATAAAGAAAAATACCGTATTTATATAGTAATCCGGAGTAATGTGATAATTTAGTATACATTTCTACATCTCGGCCAATTCAAGAAGGCAAGGTGCACAATAAGAGTTGATTTATAGATTAATATAAACATTTTACGTTTTAAATGCTGAAATTACGTACAAAGGAACAAATAGAAAGTGTATTTTACAAATAATTTACTATTTTACTCAAATAGATTTTGGATTGAGCGAATAGCTATTATAGCCGGTTCATCTCAATCATTCGTTTCTCTTGTGTCCTCGCTTCGTTCACCTCATCCGTTTCTCCCCATTAACACGATTCCTGAAAGGGGGGCGAGGATGGCTTTCTACCCTATCCTCCGACTTTAAATTACAGTGTCGGTCGGAGGGACTGCCCACTAATCAGTATTAATATCTGGTAGGAATGAAACACCCAAAAGTTTATGTTGTAAGCCCCTTGAAAGTTTGTTTTGACGACATATTCATTTTATTTTGCTTACCATAAGTTGCGCAAACGAAATATTATTCTTGCTAATATTTCTTTTTAAATTCGTTATGTTGATTGGGGTATATTAGAAAAAAGGAGATTTAAAAATGTTCGTCTTATTTTACATCACGCTTTGTCCTTTCTTCTAAGGATGGTTAATGAAAGAAGGGATCTTTAAACTCGTATCGTAATCGCAATACTTCCAATTAAATTAATCGCAATAATAAACGTTAATCGACTAGCTAATGATGCGATTGTTTTTAATGTTAACAGCTACGGCTGATGACTCTCTTTACGATTTTAGTCGTGTCATTTGATACATAGAGATGCTTGAAGAGCCTTTGGGTATGCTGTCTCGGTGTTCTCAAATACACAAACAACTCTGATGCAAGACGTCAGTGACGCAACATGAGTCATGACGGAGTCATTTCATTATAGAGAAAACCGTTCCGAAAGCTCCATCAGAGTTCTTCAATGTAGGCAACTATGTATTGTTTATTTTTATATGTATGTACCAATGTACCTACATGCAGTATCACAAGCTGTGCTAATTAAAACATTGAGTGCAATTTTGCCAAAGGTATCTTTAGAGTATTGTACGTGTCTGTGTATGGACGAAGGCTTAAGTAAGAACCTTGACCAAAAAAAACGTTTTGCGTCATAAATCTATCACACGAGGAACAGTTACAACAAGCTAGAAGATTGTGTTTCATATGAATTAAAGGTTTTTCATTTTGGAGAATGCTTTTTATTTTTATTTGGGATTTTGTTAAATGTTTTTCTTACATCAACTTAATAGCAAAAATATTAATACTTTCTAAGAAACTGAAATAGCCAGTGGTAGTAGACTTTTCTTAAGGAAAATTAAAATTAAAAACAACATTGTCACAGTACATTCATTTTTATAAGAATTTCACAGGGAAGAGTGGAGTAATCTTGAGATTAGTTAGTGATTGGGAATAACTGATGCAAAGTTTATACGTTTTCAGTTTTTCAAATCCTAGAAATTCGTGCGGCTACTCATTAGAATTATAATTGATTGAAAGTTTATCGCATTCGTTATGAAACATTTTGAAAAAACACTTTTAAAGAGGTTTGAGTAACGAAAACTATGGGTTTTGTTTCGCTAAAAATTTTTATTGTTCTCAACAATATTGTTTCGACCCGCAAGGGTCATTTTCAAGAGAGATAAGATGTTACTAAATTAAAATTAACCTAAACAGAATATATATAGTAATACAATACAAAGCAAAACATACAAGTAACAATTAGGGTTGAATATACAGGTAGAAAGTTAACAAGACAATTATCTATTCGGAAAGTCCGCTAATAATAACGGAGAATCTAACGTACACAATTCAATTTGGTTATTGACAATGTTTTTATTATTATTTACGGCTTTCTTAATTTCTAGGGACTCAAGTAAATTTAACTTTTGACTTTTGCTAACAGAATGTAATAATTTAACAGAATTTACGTATAAATGATGTTGATAATGTAAAAAATGTTGGGCTATCCCTGTATTATTTTTGTTTTTTGAAATTGTATATACATGCTTTTTTAATCTTGTCTTAATGGCTCTTCCAGATTGTCCTAAATAAAAAGCAGAACAATCTCCACAATGAATTTCATACACACCACTCTTTTTTTCATTAGAAGTGTTTAAAAAGGTGAAGTTATGTATACATTATTGTTCTTATTAAATTTGAAATTTCTTTTTAACACATTTTATATTTAAATTTTCAGTACGTTAGGTAATTACTGCTAATTAGTTAATTAGTAGTAAGATTCGCTATGTTTGAAGAAGAAATTTGCATAATGTGGCAGTTCGTTTTGTTCTGTAGGACCTAAGGACCTAACGCAGTATTTATATAAATACAATAACGTCGTGTTATTAAGTACTTATGAGTGTATGGGTGTTGTTATTCTCATGGGCCGATTAATTCCACCTTTAATTATTAAATTCTTCTGTCGAAAATGTGGCCAAGGTTTTTTCGATTGTAATTGTGCGAACTTGGGTCCTTAACCTCACCCGTCAATCATTTGCGATTAGCCCTCGAGTTAGGTCGTACTATTTCAACCAAAGACAATAGGAGCTAAAAGTCGTTACGTGTTTTTATACTCATTATTTATTATGATTTCCGATAATATTTATTCACCATAACCGATGGTTTGTATATGTACGTACAGGGTCAATATTTGCCGTCAAATGCCTCGAGTGTTTTCATTATCTCTCTATTATTCAGTTTCACGTCTTCTCGCGTACGTACATAGACCTTTCATACGATATCCGTGTCATACAAATGTAGGAATATGTATGGTACTATAGATCGGTGCATATATTAATTACTCTAGTAAAGCTTCCTAATAGGTTGTTGGTTGCGAAAATTTATTGACGTGTCAGGCAGCGCTGCGAATGCCGATAGTAATCTGCTAATATTAATTATCGTGGAGAAGGTCTTTAATTGAGGTATAATTTTCAAAAAATGTGCCAACCTATATAACTGGGACAATCTATGAAGAAGTGGCTATCGTGATAATGAAAGTTATTAAGATTATAAACGGTCACACTTATTTTAACCTTGTAATTTAACCTGTTTTTTTGAAAATAAAAACTTAAAACATAAAATGTTTTTGAATATTTTAATTGTCCAGTCTCGGTGTCTATCGTAGTTTAAATTGTAATTGGTTCCAAATATTTTTTTAATAGTTATTTATACCATAATTAATGACGCTAATGCTTTTTTAGACTACGTCCACTTCAAGAATTTTTTAAGAGAAATAATAAAGAACAGCTATACGGATGAAGGTACGTCATACACTATCCCGGAGATATCAATAGTAGGTTAAGAAAGAAACCCATAATTTCTCTTCTGGGGTTTTTATAATCTCAGGTGTACCTAAAGAATGCTGCCATTATATTCGATAGCAAAAAATAATAAAGTTTTGTATACAGTGAATGTGATTGTAAACTGCAGTCACTTATTGTTTAAAAATTTCCTTGTAGAGAATTTATAGTAAATCTCGTTCTTGAGACTTTAAACAAAAGCAAACTTTTCGTTACTATTTAAACATTTGTTTGATATTCAAAATGCTTTTCATGCAAATTTTTATACATTTAAATGATTAATTGATTCTTCTTATTGTTATTAGATTTAAAAAAAAACATTGGTTGTTTAGATTTTTTCAGAACACGGTCATGATTGACAAGAACAAAGGTTCAGTTTAAGTGTGTTGCTTAATATTTCTCTTTCTCTCTTTTTTAATTCTCTTCTTGTAAGTCTAATAAATATATATTCACTAGTAAGTCCTCGAGCGATATTTTCAGCTAGAAATAATGATGAGTTCGGTTATAAGTGGGCCACAAGAACGTAACAAAAGATAAACGTACTTGATCCAATTCTTACCTTCGTAATTATAGCCTTGCCAACTTTTCAATGGACGCATAATGCGTTAAAGAGGCGAATTCGTAGACGAGCCCCAGACATCGTCTAATCTATTCATATATGAAATGTTATTCAACTTTTTTTCTTAATGAGGATCCAAAGTAAATTATTCCCAAATAGAAATATCTTATATACAATGGCTTTTTGATTAACAAAAAAAAAATGAATACAACGGTTATTCTCTTTAATGATTATTTACTTATTCGGCATCTGTTTCACTGAATTCTTTTTTTAGAGGCTGCATACGCCTGGTCGCCAAAAAAATTAATTTTTTATTTGTTATTGTTAAAATGACAATTTTTAAATTAAATTACTTAAAAGTGATTTCATCAAAAAGAACTTTTTTTTTTATAAATAAATTCTATTGATACGCTTTAACTTAAAAAATAATAATATTTAGAGGGGTTAGGGTTGGGAACTAAAACATTTTTAATATATTCAAAAAACAAAAATACACTTGTTCAAAAGTTTTACAAACTTTATTAATAATACTCTTACAATTGTTTCGGCTTAATTAGGCCATTCTCAAAGAGTCAATTCTAATTGTGTGTTTGTCTTTTGAATATATTAAAAAATAACTTGTGACCGAGTATGGGATAAGGGAGGTAATACATTTTATAATGAAGGAGTTAACTTTGACGTTATTTGTGCGACATTCTAGATTAACAACAATCTAAAGTAAGTGTATGCGAAGTAAATTTATTACATGGCATGATCTGGAGTTGACAGACGTATTTTAAAATTGAAAAGCATGGAATATAATAGAAGGAACATGTGACTTGGCCTTAGTATAGCAAGGAATTTTTGTTTATTCATGGCCATTAGATACAAATAGGTACTGTCACTTTAAAAATATTTGTTGTATTACGACCATTACCGTGTAATGGTATACAAATGTACAGAGATATACATTATTAATACTTTGTAAAATAAATAATACAATTATAATGTATATACGTACAACAAATGACGTGTTTTATTCTCTCTAATTAATTAAAATTTATTGTAGATATTAGTATGTTTATTGTGCACGTATAGAGATTTGTTGTTTTCTAGCTAGGAGTAGTCGTAATTATATTTTCAAAAATTAAACATTTTCTAATCCGAAAAAATCGATCATTATTAATAACAAACCGTCAACGGTGCATTTATTGTAAATCTGGTAAATTTTATAAATAATAAATTATGTCATAGTTGCTGTTGATAATGGATTAATTGCCGAAATAATTGTCGAGTCGTTAATGAATCTTTGGTGAAACGTAGTTTGTTATTTATTATTCTATCATTATTATTCTTACATTAAGAGTATTTATTATTTAAACATAGTAACTATGAGAAGAAGGGGTAATGACATCTATTATTATACGTATAACAATAAAGTCTCCATAACATTTAAATTCAACCTGATACTATCATTGATCACGTTGTAGGAAAACCTTGTTCACTTGTTCATATCAGGTATCTACCAATCAGTGTAAATAAAAGTTCATAAATTCAGTTTTACTAACGGGAATCATCTTTAGATTTACGAGGCATCAAGAAAATGAGATACAAATTCTATTTATACTTGTGACTGTATGTGGGAAATAAGTTTATTATGACATTCTAATGTCCATAGCAAAATGTAATATTCTGGTGTTATGATATTGAAATTGTTCACGTTGATACTAAGTTTTTCTTTTCGCTAAGGAAAGAGTGCGAAAATTAATAATTTACTATCTTATTAAAACATTTTGGATCATGTTCTGGTGGTTAACATCTTTTTAAAACTTAAATATTAATAAGATTAAGAAATAGAACACTTGGTACACTTTTGTTTCACAGTTTTTATTTAGAACACTCTAACAATTGTTTCGGCTGCTAAGCCATTATCAATGAGAATAATTTTATAAAAGTAACAACGATATTATGTAACTATGTAGGGGTTAGATGAACAAATTTAAGAGTGGGGAGGTCCAAAATTCAGTTTGGTCGTTTAGTACGTTATCGTGATGTTTGCAAGCTTTTTTAATCTCTAAAATTTCATACAGATTTAGCTGTTTGCCTTTATTTAATTTATGTAACAATTTACAATTTTTTGTATCAATAAAATGATCGTTTGTAATGCAGTGTTCGGCTAATCCAGTGCATTTTTTATTTTGGATGATAGATTTTTTATGTTATTCTAATCAGGTTTTTAAAGAACGATCCGTTTGTCCAATATAGAAGCCGGAGCAATGTAGACAGTTCAACTGCTCAACAGTTCAAATATTAATGGCAGTTTACTTTGACGCCGGAGATATCGATAGTACATCAAGATACTAACTTCTTCCTATCAGTAAAGAAATTCAAACAAAAATGTTTCTGCAATTAGAACTTGAACTTGAAGCTTGAACACTCGACAATTGTTTCTACATATTCGGTCATTATCAAGAGTGCAAAGAATGTAAGTTCTTCCTATAAAATTGAAAACGATCAAGAAAATCCTACCACTGTGTTTTTCATACCGATTTTCTCTGATCTGTCATACCTTTAATTGTAAGCAAAAAAGATTTTATTTGTGTACTGTACCTGTAGTCTGTATTGTTGTTTCAAATGTAAAGTTTCTAATTTGTAGGAACAATATCATCGGACGTGTCTCGAGTCGAACATAATCGTGTTGCAATTCATCCGTTTTGCTCGCGCTATGAATAATGGCCTAAAATAGTGGCGCAGAAGGTCATCACAGCACACTGTGCCGTAGTTGCTCAAATGCGATAAATTAATTGGCGTTATTTCTCAACCGAGAAACGCTCTGCACCAAAAGGTGGAAGTTTCACGAAATGGGATCACTTATCTAGCCAGCGCTGGCCCGTAATGAGCCGGCAATTACCTGGCATCGGCCAAGCGCCTAGCGCTTATGTACCTACGTACCTATAGTAAATATAATACTTGAGAAATACTCATTCATCGAACCATTTTAACATTATAGATGTAATAAATATATGTCAGTCATCATCGTATTACATACTGTGGTGACCTTATTTATCATCCAAAGATGTTGTTGTTTTTAGGGATCACGACTTATTAACGCAGATTATGGTCCAACTAAATACAATTTACAGGCTTTAACAAAATTTTAATAATGTTAATGTACCCATCAACGAGGACTTTTAACCCGTGCATGATCCACTCTAAATAGGTACTAGCAGTAAATTAATTAATCACTGGCCACTATTATATTTTATAATTACTAGTGTAATTTAATCTTTACCATGTTTCTGAGGTAATTCAATCATAAAAATATGCTTAACAATTGTTTGTCTAATGGTTAGTTAATGGTAATGCCATCAGATGATCTCATGATCGTTTATTTTAATAGAAAACTGAGAATCACTTGGCAATTACGACCCTCCTGTACATCTCAAATGATTCAGTTATGAAACGGTATTGATAGAATCGTGCGGTAATTTACAGGTCGATGTGCCACATGTGGTCGAGTATTAACATATAATTATATTATTCCACTTATTATGTACATGGATGAGGTTATTCTGCTAGTTTATAACAAGTTTTCCAATAATGATCCACCAACAATGTTTATAATATGCGAATTCCACACGAGGTGACACCACAGATGCATAAATTCAAGGGGAAAAAATCGTTAAATAAACACCATTAAGTTCTTGGTAAGTAATTTATTGAAACTGTCAGATGTGCATCGCGATTTCGATCTTATTAGTTCTCATCAGCACGCTACAGGAAGTTGCGATAAATAACTGACCAAACCGAAGTTATATAAATAAAATATAGTTAGATTTAATTAAATAAATAAATATAAAAAATAATTATAAACCACACATTATTGACACCCTCTTACAAAAAAGTTCATATGATCATACTATTTCAAACACTTTCCATTTAAAAAACAAACAACAAAAAAACTTGTGACTAAAAGTTTGTTGTTTGCTTTTCTGTGTGTTTAATTATGGAGTTACAAAATATAGAAGCCTCCCAATTAGTAAAGATAATAAAAATAAATAATTCAAAGTTTTGACATATATAGAAAACCATCAGTAACAATATAAATGTAACTTACAAAACTAACATTAACCTCAGCATACATATAAAAAATAATAAAGACAAATTATCAAAATCGGGCATATGTCAACTTAATTGCAGTTCCTGTTCAAAAATCTATACAGGTCAGACGGGAAGAAATTTTAGATTTCGTTTGAACGAACAACACATGTCAAGTGGGTTAATTAATTGTGTAAGTTAAAACCTAGTGTTTTTGTTTTCTATTCAATATGATAGACTTCCATCAAGTATCCGTTAATTCAATACAATGTATTCCTCTATATCTTAAATACTAAATGATTGTGTTCCCTTTTTATACAATTATTTAATTTGTATGCTTTGATCTGTTTATTTTGCTCGATATAATCAATGCCTTTCCATTAAATGAACATTAATATGGCACGTTAAGAGAACAGAAAAACATGACTCTTCTGTAATTATAATTACCAGGTTTTTATTTATTCAAAAATGGGCAATTGTTTTCGGAAAAAAATGTGACGAATGCGATTGTAGAGTCAAGTGGCTAGGAAAACAAAAGGTGACAATACACCGCCAACAGGTTTGTACCGGACGGATTTAAATATAATAAGATTGGAACAGGTTAGTATGTGTCAACGTCAGAGATGGAAAGTAACAATGTTTCCGAGTCAGGTACCAGCATCTACTTACCACAAGTTAACAGGTGTCTGAAATTCAAATTAAGCATAAACCGATATTCCGGCAAACGTCAATTATTCTTAACAGACTGCACTAGCTTTTCCTTTTATTTGTTCAGAAATAGAGATGCCTCTAACAAGAAATACGTTTGCACGAATCAAGACCCGATGCCTTTTCAAAATAATTGACGTGTACAATGTGAATTGGAAACTGAAGAATGCTCTGACGTAAAAATTGAACATTATCTATGTTCGACACACTTTAAAATGACTATACACCGTACATTTATCAAAGTACATGTCGTTGACAAAATTAACACGGGTATAACTTGTAACAATTGCAACAAAGTCAAGAAACACGCCTACTGTCCTGAGATCCCCATCCTATCCACGACAGAATTTCACTTATTTCAGTATATGTACATATAATATTTTCGAGAGAAACTAAATTCCACTATTGTAATATTAACACAAAAAAGTTAGGGTAGTTAGAGCTAAATGTACCGTACTACTTAAAAAACTTTAAATTTATTCAACTGTGATACTTTATTAGCAGTAAATGTCAGTAGATGGCGACATACGTCGGTAATATGGAAATCAATTTCCTTTACGGAACAGTTTCGGTTTGGTCAGTAGTTTATAGTGTGCTGACGACAACTAATAAGATCGAAATCCCGATCCGCATCTACTAATACTGACTCAATATTTTACCAACAACTAACTGTCTCCTATGAATTTAAATTTTTAATAAATTCATAAAATAATAATATTCTTATACACACCTGTAAAATTCTTGATTCCAGACTACGTCTGTATGTATAAACTGTATCAATAGAATATATTTGACATAAATGTCTGATGTATTTTAAAAACTGGAACATTAATAATGAATATTTCGATTGTCAATTAGTCAATCTCTCTAAAGTTATTATTATTATTATTATTATATCCTTACAATTTCTTTAAATTCTTAAATTATTTATAATGACATTAACTAGGTACATACGTATATTGCAATAAAAGTTCTGCTTTTTGTGCACTGTAAACTTTCATGCATTATAGTTGTTCTTTACTGTTACTAGTTTTTAATTGTATGATGGTAGGGTTTTATTTTAAAGAATGTTGGGTAATTTTTTATTTTCCAACTTAAACATGAAACACCCTGGCCATCGAAATATGTTAGACGATTGTCTTTGTTCTTTCACATATTTTTATCGTTGATGGACGAAAATTATCCATTGGAAAATATATTGTGTTCATGCATTAGTTTGTTAGTTTTTAATTATGAATTTCTAAGAACTGACCACTTAACACATTTTTCTAAATACTTATTTCATTTTCGTTGAATAGTAAGTACAAAACAAAGCGGTTTTTGGAAAAAGACTTATTTTAATTTTACGTAACAGCTTAAATTGAATTTTGATTGAATAAAAAGGGGGAACGCTTTTTATGACTGTCCCCCAGGTTATTACCATATTAACAGAAGAATAAACAAATGAAAAGTTGAAATTAATTGTTTTTTCTATTAATAATAAAATTCATTTGTCATAAACATGGTTAATAATATTACACAGAGATTAGTGTTTTATGTAATGGACATGTTTAATGAGAGTATAATTGAGTTAATGTTAGAGTTTTCCATATTCAAACGACTAATAGTGTATCTGCAAGAAAACAAAGACAATTGAAACAATTTTTTACAATTGCATAAAATATTACAGATCATAATTTAATTCTGTATCTAATTGAATATAAGTTGTTATGATAATAGTAGAGGAAAATTTCTGCTCCGTTTTTTCTTTGTCGCCATTAGAAAATAATTAGTATTCCACAAATAACAATGAGTGGTTGCAAGTACGATTGTAAATGTATACCATTTTTTTTCCTTTGCTTGATATCGCTAGCCTTAGGTGCGCAGATAAAATCAACTACATACATTACTTCTTTCATTTATGTCAGTAACGTTTAATAAAAAAAATATTATTCCTATCATACGAACCGTAAAATAACAAGACATACAACTGCATTGTTATTTAACAATTAGTAGCTATTTAATATCTTGTTCAGGTCGTAAAAAGTCGAACTTGAGGTTTGTTTGTTGCACAAGACCGATATTTATAGCTAGCGGTATCACAAAAAAATTATCTTACTTTGTTAAGTCAAATCAAACATGAATTTAAATAGATCAATTAGTCATGACGATCGATACGTTGCCTTACAAGTTGACACAACTACTATGAATTAAACAATAATTAAAATCTGCTCGTTAGTAATATTCAGGCAATAATTTATAACTTTTACTACATTTTTATATTAAGCATTTAATTGCAGTTGACAGTTGAGTTATAATAGTTTTATTTCTTATTTCGTAATCGTGTATCAAATACATACAACATTTTTATTTATTCGTTTTCTACTACCTTCACTGGTTATTTAAAATAAATAATAATTGAAGAAATAATTTTAAGTAAAAAAAAAGGTATGTGTTAGTTATACTTATGTATCTATAAATATTTAAAATTAACATAAAATATTTGAAAACACATTTAAAATTACAAATCTGTCAAACGCATAGTGAGGCCCATAGCGGCCATTTCGGTGTATCCCCGAGCGCCTAAGTTGGAACTTCGACCACAGATGTCGCAGCGATGTAATATGTTATGCGGATTTATACTGGAGCCGTAGCTCCGGCTTGAAAAGTTAATTTTTAATGCAAGTAATGATTTTTTATTCCAATTAGCTATTCAGAAATGATTATAAGTAAACAAGAACTTACTAAGATGGATGTTACATGTAGCTTAGGGAATCCTAACATTTCAATAGAAATTATAAAGTTAATTTTTAATATGAATAAGTTATTTAATATATATAATAATAAAAAAAGGAATTATTGACTGAAGGATGGATGGGAAGTCGGCAGCAGAAGAATATAATATTTAATTTAAAAAAGTGCCGAAGGGATGAAAGCATCTCAGGATTTGATCATTCTAACATCTTTCAGCGATAATTGTATGACACTGGTGCAACTTTCATTTCACCACAAGTTTTACTACAAACGGTGCGAAATTCTTCCGGCAGATCCGATATTAATTATAGGCCATCCTAATGATTGTAAGTCACCAATTATAAATTAATGTTGCTTATTTAGTAATAATTCGTTAATTAATGCTCTACAAAAGGCAGTCCAATATTACGTCATTTGCTGTTCTTTTAAAATAAAAATTGCAGGTTTTGTTAATCTCTGTTATAAACACGAAATGCTGAAATCCATAAGGCAGCTGTTGCTGTTGTTGGTCGTATAACAGAACAAGTTTAAATTAGGGCTGTTGTTACATTGACAGCCGCGTATCATATACTGCTACAACACCTGTAGTCAGGGTCCCTGCTAAGATCCTCGGGATCCTGCCGAAATGGCTATTATGGGTTCCTAGAAGTATTTATGTTCGCCGATGATACAAATACGGGGCACGTTTTTTAAGTAAGCACCGTTTTGAAATTAATAAAAGACGTGCAAATATATCTTAATAATTTTATTTTTACATGAAAGCCTATACCTTAATCTACTTTTCTACATAATGTCCTTCAATTTTGAGGCACTTATAATAACGTTTGACCAGTGACCAGTGTTTGAATACCCTTCTCATATAACTCTGGCGCCTGACTTGAATCATCACCACTGCATCACAACTGTTTTGATTTCGTCATCGTCTTGAAGTGCAGGAACAAATGGTAGTCACTGGGCGGCAGATCAGGGCTGTACGGAGGATGATCTAGAGTTTCCCAGTGAAAGGATGTGATAAGATCATTGGTCCGATTAGCCACATGTGGACGGGAATTGTCAAGCAGCAAAACAATGCCCTTGCTCAACTTGCCACGTCTTTTGTTCTGGATTGCACGACGCAGATTCCTTACTATTCCATCATTCCTAATGTTTTGTCCGTAAACTTTACAGATCTCACGATGAATATAAATCGGTTTTAGTCCTTTAGCACTAAGGAATCGTAGAACAGCGCGGACTTCACAGTCGGCGGGACTCACGATTATCGGAGGCATCTTAAACACTCAGTAAACATCGTAAACAAGGGCGAATCAGACTGTAATGGCGTCAGTGCGTAGTTCTGAGATGTAGGTACTCAGTGCGCATGCGCGGAACGCTGACCGCAGGGCTGCGGCGCCAGAATATCAAAACGGTACTTACTTAAAAAACATGCCTCGTACAATTAAATGTTGCCGTTTGCTGTCCATCGAGCTTCCATCGTAAGGTAAATTTTTACTGTCAACGCGCCAAAAGAGATATAAGTTCAACTAGTGTGATGAGTAAGTTCATTTATTTGATTTTTAATTAACGTTTTATGAGAAATAGCATTTGTATAAAACTATTGCAACCATTTTTATCCTAATCGGTCTATATAAAGCGTTACGGAAAGGACATGTGGAAGATTAATTAGCGTTAAATATTTTTTATGGACACGCTAACAACTAGGACATTCAAAAAAGTCTAATATCCGAAACGTTATTATGGACACACGTGTTAAATGTGTATGCAAATGATATTATTGACGGCAATAAACACTTAAATAAAAAAGACGTGAAGAAATTTGATAAAGTCTGTAATTGGATGCAGAAAGTAGAAATTCTCCCGTGACAAATTTGGAGCCTTTGACCTCAAATAATCGGGAGGAAAACACTGAACAGGCGAGAATATTTTAAGTAAATACAAAGAATTCTAAAAATAACGATTATTGTGATTTTTAATAACTTTCATTCTGTTTACAAATCGGAATCAAAATCGGCTACTAACAGATGTTTTAATAATCAGTAACTTAGTCCCGTTGGTTTAATTTTCATGATTGTTGTCAATAAATTCTAATTTTTTATAAATTCACTTTTAATTTATGTACTTACTCGCTCAGATAAGAACAAATAATAACGTGATGAAAAGTGTAAAAATAAATGTTTCTTAAAACAGTTACATACGATTAATGTGACTTGATATCATCAACATTATGTATTGCTTTTTATTTATAGGATTGTTTATATTTTGTTGCTAGTAATTTACATATTAATTGTAGAAGTACTTTTATAGTCGGAAATTTACAATCGTGAGTTGTCGGAATAGCAAGACAATACAACTAACTGCTTTTTAATAATTTATCGATGAATAAAACTGTTATCAACGTAGTGGTTAGTGTTTGCATTAAGCAATAAAGTATCATATCTCACAATACATTCGCCATACATGGAAATATCTTATTCATCGAATGGAAGTGCATAAGAATTCTAAGTTGTAAACACAAATAATCATAGAAAATGCACATCTTCTTCTTATTCATACAATACGATAAAAACGGTAGATATTTTAATGTCAAACAAACACAAAGCAACCACCTAAAAGAATAAGAAAATTGAGTTCTGTGGGTACTAATTAAACAAACTCAAAATTTCACATAAAAACGTTTAGAAGTTTAAAACGTGTTTTAATACCCAACATGTCATCCACCTGTAAATATATTCTCAGTGATATTAAACACTATAATTAAAGTTTCACACGCAGGGTGGTTTGCGTGTTCGGACACCCTTCCCACCCCCGAAATGTCGCTACTGACCAAATACTATGTATGATGATTAAGAACTCGAGAAGAATTAGTATTGTATACTGTAACTGCGACAATTTGCAATAAGAGTTTCCTTATATTTTTTTATACTGGCTACGAATCAACAGAAATAATTATAATACATATAGGTACTTCTAAATATTTGATAAAGTTTAATTTATAATTAATATTTCGTGATATCTGTATTAAGTACAAAATTTAAAAATAAAATTTGGAAAATTTTAAAATAGAATCAGATACAATAAAAAAATAGCTGTAAACAATGCCTATGATACAAAAAATCGTAGATAGTATCTTAAACCAAAATAAAACACGCCCACTACTCTATAACCCTCAAATTATTCATAATCCTTCCAATAAAGTATTTTGCTCCATACACTACGTTAAAAAAAAACAGTCAAATTATAAAATCACATCTCAAAAGATTAGGTACCACAGCCATTGTATTCAATAAAAATACTGTTAAAAAACTACTTGTCAATAATGAACCAAAATTTGATCCCCTAGATAATACCCGCGTTTATAAAATTCAATGCAATGATTGTGATGATGTGTAAATTGGTCAATCAGGCAGATCCATTAACACTCGTAAAAAAGAGCATTTAAAAAGTATCTTAAATAACAACAATTGTACAGGTATTTCTGCACATTATATTTAAAATAAACACAATATTAATGAAAATTTTCAAATACTACACATACAACCAAAAAGTAAGAAATTAAACTATCTTGAAAATTTAGAAATTAAAAAAGCTATGTACAACAAACATAACATTGTAAATTCCCAAATAGAAACATATTCAAACAACTGCCCTTTACTTTTGTTCAAACTAGGTAATAAAGAAATTTCCCCATCATTATTATTCATTATAAATATGTTTGCGCACATTTATATATTTAGTAATTCTGCTTACTCTTGATAATGACAGACCCCTGTCGAAACAATTGTCGAGTTCCGTCAATAAACCTGTGAAAAATATACCAAGTGTTTTACTCGTTTTATTATTATTATTATATTAAAATGTATTTTCACAATACGTGCACCATCGATAGTTTGAACTGCAAAATTGGAACATGTGTTGCAACTATAAAAAAGGTTAATAGACAGTTTTATGAGAATCCTCCCGCAATAACAAAGATTTTCTGCGTTCACAACAGACTTGTTTTTCAGCATTTGTGTATTCTATTTTCCAAATGTTTTCCACAGAGATTTTATCATTGAACAAACCTGCTACTTATATTCTATTTTCTGATTAGTTTTCATCTGAAAAAGTGTTCCAATGTACTTTAAGTTACTTTGTAATAAATGATACACCTACTTACTGGATATTGAGAACGTTATAATGCTATTTATTTGCAATAAATATACGTATAATCATGATGGTTAATATCGATGGCATCGAGTAAAATTATTATGTAGCAAGTTAATGTTGGGATCGTTTGTGGTGCACATCTAAATGGTCTTCAATAAAGAAAGGTGGTAAACGGTTCTAGAAATAATAAAGAAATCGACGAGGCATATATGATCAGCCTACTTGTCCGGTATCGCGTTAGAGATAATTAAAATTGCAAAAAGTTTCAGGTTAATCAGATGGGAAAGGGTTAAAAAATATCGTCAGTCCAGTGATGCAAATAAAACTACCATAAAATAGTGCGCATTAGCACTTTCCATAACGGTTTTGTATAAGAGCTTTTGGAGCTTTTAGCGGAGCACACACGTGAAAGTACAGATTTTCACAGTTTTTTCGATTTCAGATAAGTAGATACGTGGCTGCAATTACAAATTAATGTTCCATTAAGGACTCGAGTCTAAACAGGAACCACTTAACCGTCAACCGAAGTAAGAACTTAATCACTTGAGCAAACATTGTCACATGCTGGTTTGTTTGCAAAGCGCAAGACGGAGGTATTGAGTGTCCCTTTTTGTTCGTAGGTACATACTGATAAAATCCCCAGTGGAGTAATGTTTAATACACTTTAACAAAACGACCGTCAAGTCGAAACATTAGTGTTGGTGAATAATTTCTAAATGCAAGCCATCTATTCATCTATGTCCAATTAAAATTTTTGAGAATGAGGAAATGAATGAGATTATTGCATTTTGTGTTAGTTCAAAAAAATAAACTATCACTATCGTTATTTTATATTCAACATGTTTGCAAATATTTACACTAAATGCCATTATATTTCCATATAAAAAAGTATTATCTTCATTATCAATTCTTTCGTGGTTTAAAATCTTTATAGGTAGTAGTTAAACTAACATAGATAAAAATTGGATTGATTCAGCAGGTACTCTGTGATAATTCATCTATAAGCTAGAATGTACAGAATGTGATTCCTTTTACTTAGGCCAAACTGGAAGGTCATTTAGAACTCGATATAATGAACACTTTAGATTATTTAGATTAGGAAAAGATAATTCCAATTTTGCAAACCATATTTTAGAAACTGGCCATCAGTTTCCTACTATAGAAAATCTTAAAGTTATTCATAATCTAAATAAAGGCTTTAAACTTAATATTTTAGAATCATTAGAAATATATAAAGCATCAAAAATTTCGGAAAATAATTCGTTAAATGACAGGTAGATTTGTACCACTCAGTACTATTATTTAATACATTTAATAATTAATGGTATTTCTAAAAAATGTATTTCAACACTACTGTTCATCTGTTTACATTCATTCAATTTGTAATCATTTGTTTTGACAAATCTGTTTATATTCGTTCAATTTGAATTATTCGTTTGACAATGACAAGCTCTTTTGTCGAAACTATAGTCAAAAGGATTTGTAAATAAAAAGTGATAATAAACAAAGTAGTGTTTAGTCATTTATCGATAACATAGATAACATTTTATACACCCTCTATTAAAAATAGAATTGCAATACCTTACTGTTATAAATTTATCTGCGAAAATATGTCTTTTGTGGTATGTGTTTTAATATCTTTGAATTAAGTTGACATTTGAATTAACAAAGGAATTTCTGTTTTAATTAAAAATGTCAATTTCGACCCTTCAATGTTTGGACTATAATATAATTCATCGGGCTTCAAAGCACTGCTTATTGACAAATATACGACGTACAGAGGTGGGTATACACGAAATGATAGATACACTCATTAATTTTCTGTACAGTTCTAGTACAGTCTACAAATGTTCAATTCCACTAGCATGTTTCCGTCAATGTTTGTTACAGAGGCAGTGATGCGTTCCGGCAGTGCTTGCAGTGTTATTGGCATTGGGGGTACATAAACCTTGTCCTTAACATAAACTTACAGAAAGAAGTCACATGGCGTGAGATCTGGCGACCTGAGGGACATGGCAACAGTTTCTTGAAACCCGATGAATCATTTAAGCTAACCCTGTATTTTTAAATCATTATTTGCAATTTTCTTGTGTCTCCAAATCGAGCTATGGTCCTTTCGAGTTTACCTAAACTTTTCTGGTTGTTTTTTAATGTTATCTATTAAATTTTTCTTTATTAGTGAATAAGAAAAGTCAAGGAAGCAGAAGTCCATCGTGAACAGGTTGACCTTAACGTAGTAAAATTGTAAAATATATTATAAAGGAGCACATTATCCAGCTTTCAAAAAATTTAAAGAAGTACCTTTCGTAATATCACCCCCTTTTTTGTTCTTTTGCTAGCTTTTCACTGTTTGTGAAGTAACAGGTGTTCTCCTTCAAGTGAGTTGATGATTTATTATGAAAAAACAAACTGCAACTATAACCACAATTATACGGACAAATATTCATTTTACGGGCCATTAAGCGGTTACCCAAGTACGTTCGTATGGACGACAACAAATGGATATGGAGACCATAAAGCATCTCGATACATTGTGCAAATTATTGGACAGCTAGTGACCGGAGGTGTTCTTGCATCGTGTGATGACAACACGTATAAACAGACGTTTAATGTTGGAATGTGCGCATATAACACTAATGTATGCTATATTATAATAAACAATGGAGATGCTCACTGTTGGTCATTATTTCTTTATGGCTGAGACAGGTGTAGACTTTTGAAAGAGTTCATGCGAGTGAAGTCAAAAAATTTGTATTATTAATACTACAATTAATAGCGTGAATGACAGCCTCTGATTGCATATAATTAAACAAGACAATTAATCAGTATGGACAGCATCAAAATGACTTCACATTATTGCTTATGACTAAAAACTAGATGTCCGATTGGTAGCTTCTTCATAGTGTTTAGGTTTTCGACATATACCTGATACCGTAATTTGTATTTTGCTGAAATGGAGACAAGCAACATAAATTTTAAAAATATTGAAGGATCATAATATAAAAATAGTTGGATTGGTGAATTAATTGTTTAACAAAATGGAGTACAATTTAATTTAAAAAAAAATTCAAAGTATAATACAGTAACAAAAAGTTTAAAAGGAAAAGAAACACACGATATTCTCTATACGTTCGATCACGTCAACAGGGTTGTCTGCTCCCTGCATCCCATCGACCGTTCAATAAACACACACATGCATTCGGAACCCTTTCTATCTCGCTCTCACACTCGTTTTCCTTCAATCATGCTCACACAATTGTTTCGTCCTTGTCTCTCAAACATGTTTTTCTATAAGAAAGGGTTCCACTGACGTTGTCCTTCTTAATACACTTAAGAGTTGAAACTCATATTTTACTATTTCCTTATTTCTTAGATTTAATCACCAGTGTAAAAAGAGCACAATTGCATGATTACATAACGAATAAGATGCGGTTAGATTACGACAAAAAATCTATTTCTTGTGCAAAGAATGCTGCGAGCGGCACTTTTGTCTTTCTGTCCACATCAATATGCGGAAGTTGGCCATTATCTAATTTTACGAACACGTGTAGTACATGTTGCATGTGACAAATGTTCGGTTGGACAATATGCTAATCGAAACGAAATGAATAGAAAATCACGATTAGAAATTCTTGTTCGGTATCTATGTACAGCATTTTCAATGTTGCTACACATTGAGGTACAGAATGTGCTGCGTAGTAGTAGGCATAGTATACACGTAGTATCTATCTATAGTATAGTATAGTATAGTATAGTATAGTGTAGTGTGTGTATAAGCAGATAAATAAGCATCGACTGTTGCAAGTTATTTTGTAGAGTTACAAACGTATTACAAGACCGGTCGAATTAATGTTTGTTTCAGATTACGTAAAAAGCTCCGGGCCGCTTCGTGGACACCTGAAATTCAGTCTCAGCATTGGCGAATGAGATCACCGCTCCCGGCTACATACAAGATGATTGTTGCTGTTATAGAGTCTCGTTCTTGTTGTTGGGAAACATGAATTAAAATTGCGCTCGTTTTCTATAGGCAAGGTACGACTTTTCTTGAGAAAGTTTCTCTAAATACGAATCGCCAACGTATTTGTAAAACATTACAAACCAGAAACTATTTATAGTCTCAAAATAGGCAAGCTTTTCGAATACATGAAATGTTTAATTCATACTTTGATAGTAAGTTCATCGAAAGAAGGAAATCCTGAAGATATTTTTTGAACGAAACATAAACAAAAAAACACGCGAAGATGTATTTACTTTACCATCATGAATCCGAAAATTTTGAAACACAATAAATAAAACATTCCAAAATAGCTATTTCAATAAATTACTTCCAGATCTACCATAATAGTGTGGTGTTAGACAGCAGGTGTGATGGATGATAAGGTTATTATTTTAGGTCATCTGACATTTTAATATTTAGTGACTGATATTTCAGAAACAAATTATTTAGGGTAAAAAAGTAGAAGTGGTACTATCTCGGAATTCCATTAAAAGAAATGGATTTTTTTCGGAGAATATCACAGAGAAAACCTGAATTAGTTTTACTGATTCCTTTTTTTAACTAATCTAACTACTATATAACAAGAGTATCTGATAGAAATAAACTCTATGAAACTGTAACATCAAAGCAACCTAAACACAGTACTGTATTACTGACAATACTGCGATCCCATGGACATTTGAGAATATATGTACTATGATAATAATAATAACTTCTTTTATATATCAATATTGTTTTCAACTCACTTACACATTTCCGGATGTACAAGAGGGTAGGTTTCTTCAATTATGTTTTTATATGTTTTAAGTTTGCTTTGCATCTAAATAATATATATAAACAAAAGTTTTTATTAGTAAGTAGCTTTTTAATTAATTAGTTTAATTTTTATTCTAAAATGTTTCATAATTTCCCCACCGCGAGTTCTATTATATATTGTGTAAATCAAAGTCAGGTAGGGTTAAAAACGTTTTTTAATTGTTTAGCTAACCACCGATGTTTTGCCTTGGGTATAAAAGTCTTACGTCGGTGGTAGGTTTTGTAATTAAGGAAAAAAGTTTTAAGCTTATCTGACTTCGATTTACACAATATATAAAATTAAGGGGAAGCAATGGAAACGTTATACTATTATCCCAAATTATCACCGGCAGATATTAAAATGTGGGTATCGTCCTTTGGTTGGAATCATCAAATTTGAATTCCAATTACATCAATTATAAAACCCATAAATTGTTTAGTTTAAAACTAAGTTAATTGTTGCATTGCCCCGCATGAACTCTCGATATTTTTAAACATGGTTTTCATAAAGGTTGTAATTATCACTCCGTCAGGTATGTTAGGTGTCTATCTGAAAATTAAGCGTTGATCATTTTACTATTGTGGTTTCCGACTAATAAATGGTTGGTTGGACATCAACTTTCTGCAAACGTGGCACAACGGAAACAATAACTTATCTCTGTGTAAATTTGTCCGACCTACGATTATGATTTATGTTTTGAAACCGCCTCTTTCATTTCTCTCCTTGTGCCTTTGGTCGTCGACTATTTGTTGTGTATGAACCGTAATGACTCGTGATTTATTATGGTGTAATTATTTTGGGAACCAAACTGAACAAATAAACACACATTGTATGCATTGGGTCGTTTAAACACCATAAAAAAACTTTTCTTATTTTCGCGTAATTGTTTTAATGGAATTAAAATGTAATTTGTACCACGGGGGCGTTGTAATCTCTTCACACACTCCTGTCATCTAACGAACGGTGGCTAAACCATTAATATTAAATTACTGAAACGTTTAATTTATGTAAACATAATGATAATAATAAATAGTTAGAATGAAACTATTTCTTTTTGTTGGTGCGTGACATGTCAAATACAATTTTGTTGTGTTGTTTAACATTCACTTCGTTGTAATACGAGCTTATCAGTGCAATGGTATCAGGAAAGTTTCGTACATACGCCCCCAATTTTGACCTTGCAGTCATAACTGATTACTGTCAGTTTAAATCCGTTTCCTAGTCTCATTCTGCCCGAGTTATTACAACGACATGTACAACATGTTCTGTATCATTTTCAGCTGCCGATTGCCATTTTGGGCGCTATCAGTTGTTCATCTGACTGCTTAATTTTTTTAGGTCGACCTCCGACCTCGTACGTACCGTCAGACGTTAAAAATGTACGCAATAAATCGTGTGATAGCTTCTAGGTCGTTTAAGAAATATAAAATTAGATAAGTACGTAAGTAGGTGGTAAAATAAATTTATCGGTGCTTTTTCTTAGATTTCTTGAAATGTTATGATGACTAATCCAATTTTGTTAGTTTATTTTATTAGACGTTATTTTCACAGATTTATTTAGCTACGTGAATAAAAATTTTTGATCATTTTTCTCAATTTTCCTTAAATGTCTAGTTTCTCTGTATTTATGTGAAGCTTGTCAGATTTCCATTGAAATCTTATTTCCTTTATTGTTATTCAACTTTTCTGAATTTTTCTTAGTTAGTTTTGCTAAATATCAACCTCATTTATCTTGGTTTCTAAATGAAAAGTTTCGTTTCTTTTATTTAGTGTTGTATAGTATATGATTTTTAATTCAAAAATACTTCTTCTGTACGTTACTGTCATGTTAGACCTGTCAGATCGCAATGAAGATTTTAATGTTCTTCTATCGAATTCCAAAACTTTCCAAGGCAAGAAGAAAAACTTTTTTGTGTTTCATTCCCACCAGCTACTCGTTCTGGTGGGCGGGCAGTCCCTCCAACCTACACTGTAGTGCAAAGCCGGATGGTAGGGCGTAAGGCCTGATCTAGAGCACTAGACCACGCCGCTCGGTCCAAGGCAAGGAT
The DNA here is from genome assembly GCA_963921985.1 of Agrilus biguttatus. Lineage (NCBI taxonomy): Eukaryota > Metazoa > Arthropoda > Insecta > Coleoptera > Buprestidae > Agrilus > Agrilus biguttatus. The sequence continues at coordinate 36,470,878 of OY998117.1, forward strand.
AATTTCTAGGAACCAATGGTCTTTGTTATTTCTCATAAATTGCGGCAATAATTTTATAGCTATAATCGACTTATAACGTTATGGACCCTTCAGATAATATGTACCCATTTGACAGCCCCCTTTTTTATCCAGATGGTAATTAATTCATCGTTTCAAAATCCATTTTTCTTATGTTTTTATGCTTTGAATTTTGTAATGTTTTCTTTCTTCTAAACTAACAACAATACTCCACTTATCGTATTTTTTTAATTTCTTCGCAACTCTAACGTAGGTAATTGTTCTTCAGCAGGATAATCAAAAATGAATGCGATTTCTAAATTTCTTTCTCTTGCCAAGACAATTGAGCAGTATTCATTCGAAACACCCAAGTGCCAATTTCCACCGAATTAGTCCGATAAGATCGGTTCCTAATTGCAACGCTGCATAGACAAAGAGATCGCTTGCTTCGACCTAGCAGGTATTTCGCGTCGTCACCCGTTATCTCTGTATTGTAACTAGGTGCAGACAGAAAAGCCGTGCAGCAACGTGCTAAGACGACGGCGTCGACGCCGCGCCGCACCGCACCGTCGTCAGTTGTTCAGTTGAGTCCGCGTATGTGTTGCAAAAGCAAAACGCTCCTTCGCGATCGGGGTCAGAGCCGAGAAATCAAAGAGCTAACACGGACCGCAAAAAAGGCGGATCACGGCCACCCACGCTCCAACGAAACGCATGCGCACCCTATGGTGCGAAACAATTGTTCTGACAATGTTAAAATTATTCTTTAACAGATCTAGACTTAATGTATCATTGACATACCAAAAGACGTGCATTTCGTTGAATCATTGCGTCTTTAGACATTACGAAATACGTTCTAAAATTTAAATAAAGTTTTTATTCCATTTTAGTCGTTATCTAAATAAAACACTGTAGAATGCAATGTTTATAAATCTAAAACGCGTTTCGACACTTAGGGTGCCATCCTCAGTTAGAAATTAAATTAGTCTACGTTCTAAAGCTTATTATCCCGCTCTAAAATTTTTTGAAAATACGAATGAAAACAGGCAATTTTTGCGGTTTGAAGTAGGTTACACTGGTGAATATAATTGGTATACCATCAATAAGGTAAATTTAATTGAATAAAAAACGAAAGAATAAACCTATTTGGTGGACTCGTTCCATATCTACAAAAACTAACTGAACTTACTGAATGAATGCTCCGATGTAATTCTGCTGGGGAGTAGGATTTGGGATCTAAAAATTAAATTCATAATACTCTGAAATGATTGGAGTAGGACCGCTGTCTGAGTTCATAAGGTTGCCTCTATTGTTGTGTAGTTCAATACTTTTTTCAATTAAATCCAGTATGAGCTAAAAGTTCCTTAAATCTAACGTTAATTGCAATACATGTTTGACCTATATACTGTTTCTTACAATTTTTACATTTGATACTTTAAATTATTGGGTTTTCTTGGGTTTTAATTTTATATTTTAGGTTACCTAAAAGACATTGCAAATTCTAAACTAGTAAGAGTCTCAATATTTTTATTTGTATCATTACAATAATGTTTATCTATAAAATATCTTCTTCAGGTGAAGATAACCTACAGTTATTGTATAGCGAAACATCAATGTTGTTAATTGTCCTACACGTCGACTTAACAGAGTGTAGGTGGTTTTCTTCTTGTTATTTGCTAATGGAGTTGTTTATATATATATATGTATATTTATATATAGATGGTAAATTGTATCATAGAGTAAGTAAATGCATAACAAATGCTTTTATGATTAATTTTCCGACACTTAAAGAAAATTGTTAGCTAATACCAATTGCAAAATCGAACGATTTATTTGTTTGAACTACGTCGTCGTAATACAGATATACCATAGATATATACCTGTTACTATTAATACAAGGTATGAGGATAATAAAAAGGATATGAGCCTTTATGTCGCAATAACGGCAACAATAAGTGGTTGGTGAATAACAAACAACTAGCTCTTTTATTGCTTTCCCATAATTTAATTATCTACCGATACAGCTGCCATAAAGTTGATCGACATACTTAACACGTCTAAAATAATAATGAAACGGCCGCAGTCTCAGTAAAATAAAAACGTTTCTATTCGTAACATGCCCTGTTCTTCTCGTGCGTATAATAACTAATGCATTATGATTGAACCGATGTCGGCTTTACGTAGATCATAAACCTATTTTCTTGAAGAAACTGTGAGTACGTTATGCTTGGTTTAAAAAATCAGATTCCTATCTGCTAGTTGGTAGCAGACTTCAAATTAGTTAAAGAAAGTGACTAAAGTACAACATTTTATGATATACTTACCTAATTTTTTGCACTTTGGGAATTTAATTTATTGGTTTTTGAAGCTGGTTTTTCTATATAATTTTTAGAATGCTATTTTATGAAAGAGATAAATTTTATTATATTACAGACAGGATGTCGCTATCTACTGATTAAATTAATTCCTTTTCTGGAATAACTTTGGTTTGGTCAACAATTTATCGATTCTAAATTATGGTGTACTGAAACAGAAAAGGAATCTCATATTTGGGCGTGGATATGTAGTAGGTATATGATTAATTTATGTTGACATTCTTGTTCTAATTCCAAATCTTGTAAACTCGCATTCTGTTTTATAAAACCTTGATGAGTGCAATTTTTGTTTGCTAATACAAATTTCGATTTCGTAATTCTGCTAATACCATGTATTAAAGTAAATAAAACTAATTGATAATTTCTGTCAGCGGTCAGAGGATTACAGAACGCACTTAAAAACTGTTTTAATACCGTGGATATCAAATCCAGAGCCAAGTGGGTGTATAATCCATTCCGTTGTTTCTGTTTATTTGTATTTATTACGGTTTAGTCTATTGATTGTAGATATTTGCCACGAAAAGTGATTTAACACCATTTAAAAATCCCAAAGATTATTCATTCATGAAATTAAGCATTAAAATTCTTTAAGGTTTGTTGTAATACCAATAATAAATTTGTCAATTCGTGAGAAAGAGATTTGCAGTTTTGTTTTGTAAAATTATGCAAACTAATTACCTATAATTAATAATTAAGGAAAGGTGAAAAGATTGTAGCAGATGCAGTTATAAACTTACTACTCATGACTTCCTTTAAGAAAATGTACAATAATTAGAATTAGTTTTGCAGTTTTTCGTGTCACTTATTCTGTAGATGGCTCTTATTGTGTATTACCGAACAAAAGAACAACGAGAACAACGATAAAACTGTCCACCCATGTAAATAAGGCCCAGATCACATGTGTATGTATATGCACACTTATAAATTTGGACCTGTCGAAAGCTGATCATTTTTCGATAAGACGCTAAAGGTTCGCCGGACAGACGTTTATTTTCGCCAATCCCAAAGCAGTAATTCATGCATCGGTACGCATTTCTGCCGCAACTCATATTTAATCTCGTTATAAATCACGAAATTCGTTAAGTTACTGGTTGAAAGCTAATTATACCAACGAAATTGATTTCCATCGTCAGCGTGCGTAAAAATGTGTCCGTATAAATTAATAGCATTGTTAACATACCATCGACCATACACATACATAATACCTACGCCTCTTTTGTTTTCCTTTCTTGCGATTGAACAAAAGTTCTGAATCATGTAACTCAAATGCATAATAATCCGTATTCTAGAAGCTGATATATTGTTAATACTCACGAAAAAATAATTCAGGACTATCCGCGGATTTATACATTTTATGCAACAAGGAGTTATTCTTAATTTTTCTTTTCTATTTGATTTTGTATTATTGACTGTGTAAAGTATCAATTCAAGAGCGTTTCTTATTTCTTATTATTACGTGTAGACCAACATTCTTTTTAATCAAATAATAGTATAAATTCTACGCTTGTATGAATGAATTAACTTGAACTTTTGTGTTTGAAACTTAAACATAAACTTAAACATAAAATCATAGGTAATAGAATAATATTGTTACAATTGGAACAATTCGTATGTGTTCGGATATGCTGGGATTTGCCTTGGGCAGCTTCGGGCATAAAACGATGCTCGTCGATGCGAGGGCTCAATTCGCTGCCGATGCAACGCTTTTTTTACATTTTTAACTGCCCTAATAGTCATATCACCAAATTATTTTTATTTCTTTCAGATCTAAAATTCCAGAGTGCAGCAGGGGTGCAATTGAATTATAAATACAGTAACATTGCTGAGAGTTTGCATGTGGACCAATGATGAGTTGATATTGATAATGTTAATTTCAGCCATTACTTTTTCGACTGGATCGTATAAGCCATGTTGATAATGTAAACGAAATCTCTCAGTAATTTTACTACATGTCGATTGAGAATTTAGAACTTTGATATACGTACGTACGTCCAATTGGACATGTAACGTTACATGTGACGAACTATAATTTCATTGGTTCTATAAATTGTATTTAATTGTAGAATTAGTAGAATTTAGAATTTCTTAATTTAGTTTCCTATTTAATTGCATGGTATTTCCGTTAACAAGATATACAATTCGCTTGAGGCAGAAGGCAGTGTTATTCATTTTTTTTTTATTACGAGGATTTTTTTGTGCAAATAATTATTTCTACATTAATACACTTTATGAGATTGCAGTTGAAAAGGATAATTATTTTTTAATTTAGTTATAATCACCAATTTGCCACAGCAATTGGAGCAGGCAATTTAAATGCCTGTATACTTGCTACCAGGTGTGCTTTAAGTAAATATTCGTAATACTTCAAATTTCACTTTTCGTTATACCTTTGCATCAAAGAATATTTCTTATACTAGGATACAGTCCAAGACAAAATGTAACGGGTAATTTGATAATTTGCAAATTTATAATTAATTACTTTGGGAGATGCTTAGTTTTAAATGCTTAATAACATAATATGGGCAGATTTATATAGCCTTTTAATTGGTGAGAATATTACTATATTCAGTTAATACAAACAGCTAATAAAATAACAAAATATAAATAGAAAAAAATTGAAAATTTTAACTTACCCACACAGTTACTTTCTATGTCGCTCCATTGATGCCTTTAGTACTTCTTATAGATACAAATAGGAACAATATTTGGATGGATTTTGATGATGATTGATGAAAACTGAAACAATGCAAAAGACATTTGATAATACTAATAAGAATATTGTTATATTATATTTTACTTAAAAAACTATAAATAACAGAAACTATTACGTACTTGATAACATAGGTTAAAATGAACCTCCTAATGGCAGCTAATAATTTTATAGAAAAAAATACCAATTCGATCAGAATTTACTTGTATGTAGTTATACCATATCCGTTTATAAATATAATTTTTATCATTATAAAATTTTGGCGCCATTTGAAATTAATTTTTGTGTTGTTCTAAATTTTTATCATCTTTTACTACAGTTTTAATTTCTGCTCCACCTAGGCAAGTCGTAGTAGTAGTTCCAGAGATTTTCCCGACCAAAAAATAATAATAAATATATGAAAAGGCACAAAGTCAGTTTTCATAGCTTAATAAATGCATGTTATACATGTTCATAATGAACGCGAATTGAAATTATGTTAACTAAAATGGTATACGAAACGTTAGCTTGCCAATCAGTAATAACACCTCTGCACCACTCAATTGCCTATTTTCTAGACATTCGTTCTAAATAGCAGTTAATGAAGTGTATCCGTGGTAGATAACAGGTGATAAAAGATGAATTTGTTTGTATATTGTACAATATGTGGATACATTGGACTACCGATTACCATTAGAAATACGAAGCTATTATGTTCTGCAAGAAGAAGGTGTCAGATTTCTCCTTTAACACGGACGCTGAATAAACACAAAGACATTAACTCCAATCCAAATAAATACGCGGCTATCCGAGATAGTTAACTGTGCAATGTACACAACGAATGTGTACCGTGGGCTGGAACACTAACATAAACACTTTGTAGGCAATTTAGCGGATCAAGTCATCCCAGTGTGCTATGTGTATTCCAATATATACTACACATACGTAGATACTCACATACACCCGCGGTATTTGCACTTTGTTTCACAAGAAATTCAACGAGAAAAGTGAAATGTCAGCAGCGTGTTCTGGTCCGATGTGGTGGACAATAAGATACATACCTTCTTCGATGTAACTACCATTTTTGGAACCCTAATAACATGTAAAGTTGAGAAAACAGATCCTTATTCAAATGAGTACAACGGTAAACAAGCGTTAGGGTAAAATAATAGATTTATTCTAAACTAACATTTTAGAGGGTTGTCAGTCCGAAGACGGTTGGACACGCATCTCCTTAAAACTAGAACGTCCTTCATCGCTAACAATTTGCTAACAGTAATCTAATCTACTCCAATGTAGGTATTCCTCTGCCGCTCTTTACTTCTAGTTCTGCTTCTAATATGTCTTTAACTAGCTCTATTTCTTATTGATTTCCATAGCGTTTCTTGTTCTCCTATTCGTTGTAATACTCGTTCCTACTTTATAATTTCTAACATTTTCTATCAACAATATTTATCAGTCTTCTATAATACCACATCTCAAACGCCTCTAACTTTAGTTTTTATACATCACTGACAGGAACTTATGTTCTGTTAAGATTCTAAGTTTTTTAATAAAATCAACGTGCAGTGCTACCTCTACTAGTTGGGCTGTAAACTTTCCCTAATCAGAGAATTCTGGCAACCGCTAACTAAGACCAGTGAGACCCGTTCTGATCGTTTAGGGATATATTAATTTTATTAATGGTTGCCTTTGATAAAGTTTTTATTTATAAATAGCAAATACAAACGTTAATAAAACAAATTAGGGATTAATGCCCGATCGGAAGAGTATAAATAGAGCCATATATGGTCGCTCTAGGATATACCTATGCATAACCTATAATTTAGTTGATTGTTTTTCTTGATAAACAAGACAGACAGACGTATTGTACATGCCTCTTGAGGTAGTAGTGTTAGTATCGGCCGACGCAACGGATCGTAGTACTTAACGTACAAATGCCATTGTTTTAGTAGGTACTATACCGATACGTTTTGTTTGATTTTCACGGACTTTTAAACGCATCAACATTAAATGGCACTTTAAGTCAACAGCTAAGTTAAGACAACAAACAATTCGTGTTTACAGAAGGCAAAGCGGAATATGTTTTGTTAAACAACAAAACTGCAACCACTTTATTGGCTGTGAGGCCCATCTAGTGGGCGTATGTTAACAATACATGTTCGGACTTTGTGCTTTTAAAGGATAACTACCCAAACAGTTCCATCTTGTAGACCGCATTAAGAGTAGATGTAAGTCAATAAAGGAAATAAAAAATGACAGTTTTGTGTAAATGCGATAATTTTACTAATTCACATGATAAACTTACTTTCTCTTCTGCAATAACGTATGAATGAAAACTAAGTAGTACAAATTGGTAAAATTGACTGTTTTACCTAAACTGACTGAAATAGAGTATTGAGTAATATATACTCAAAATAGTAACGAATAACTTGAAAACCAACTTATTAGGCGGCATCTGAGCCTCGATAGTCTAAGGAGCAATAAAATGGAAAAATTTAGACGTTACGGGAGAGACCTACCAATCTCTGATGTTTCAAAGTAGCATCGTTGACTATTCTATAGTTATTGAATTGATAAAATTGTATTTAATAATAATTAATAACTACAGTAAAGAATAATTTTAAATAAAAAATTTTAATTAAGAATTATAAAAAACATTCCGCTGACCAAAGAAACATACTCGAATTTCAATTAAAATCCGTCTAACCAAAGGGGAGGAAGCGTCCGTTAGGGTCATCATACATAAACTTTATATTATGGAAAAGCTTAAGCCAACTGTTAAAGGTGTTACTAAACATTTAGAGAAACTTAATGAAATAATACGTTCCAGGCATTAAAAAAAATAATAATAAAAATTGTGGAATTTCGTTTTACGAAGGGAAACCACCATTAAATAGGCAAAATCGATCATTCGAAGGGTAGATACTTTCATAATCCATAAATTTATGTGAGACCAGTCATTATTCAGCTAATAGGTTGTAGTTTTAATTATATGTACTGTACAAAAAATGCATTGTTAAAGTATATTAAATAAATAATAGTAAATATTTTTCTTACAATTTAAAATAAATAATTTATGACAAATTCCACTGCTGCTTTCAAAATGTATATACTTAAACGTGTAAATAGTAAACGTTTTTAGTATTACCTAAATACTACACAGTTATTTTTCTTAAATGCAAGCTCCGATACTTTAATTAACAAAAGTATTATAAATATATTAAAATAGTTAGTTTCAACAATAAATTTGTTCGACTTGACAATTTTTCATTATCAATTGAGTACTATAAATTGATAATGACTGTGTATAAGTCAAAACAATTGTCGAGTCGAATAAATTTATTGTTGAAGCTAACTTTTTTTGTTTATTTATTAAAAATGTTTTTTCGAGAATTCGCCAACGAATGTTTGAATATTATTAAAAGTATTATATCCATAATAAAAGCGTTTACCATTTGTAGATTATTCCTTTTAAGTGAGATCAACAATATCGGTGAAACGTTACGAAAGTTCAGGTCAATAGAAAAACTCTTATTTCACGAATCGTTATTCATTACAAAAATATTTGACACCATCATAGTTATTATTTCTTAATTCATCCGCACAGCTATTTCATAGATACATCCTTCTCAGGTGTCCTATTTACTTTTATTGTTTTTTTTATTAATTACGCTTTTACATACTTATTTAAGTGTGAGCAACGACAAAGCTGTAATAAAATATCAATTTTAGAAGATGTTATGTGGCAAAAAAATTCAAGGCAATTATCCACGCCCAATTTCAGCTAACGGGAGGTGGATTTCAATTACTCACGTACTGTCAACAATTACCGCTATTTTTTCTAATAGGTACGAAGAAGAAGATAGTTTTTATTAATAATTATCGGTCAAGAAATCATTCGTTAATGCATAGTTAGAATAGTTAGAAGAAAGCATAGACAAAAGAAGTCAAACGCGATAGTTGTTATTATTACGCAGTGGAAATGACCGTAAGCTATAAAATCACATTGAAAGAGGTGTAACTTACTTATGGTAGAAACCCAACGCATAAACAAAAATTACTTTAACGACTCACCTTGACTTTGATGATCTTAAAGCTCATTACAATGGTATAAATCCCGCATTAGTGACTTGAGGGGATAATAAAAAAGTAACGTAACAGGAACATCAGTAATTAACATTTGTTTTCGTATTACATTGATGCATTAATTAAATAAAAATGTGCATGTCCTATTCGTAAGTTATTGTATCCCGAAAGCGTACTTTGGTTAGTAATAACATTTAGCAGATGTACAGCGTATCGGAATAAATCGGATCAAATGTAAGCAGGACCATAGAGGATCTCAAGAGTTATAATTGACAAAATAGAAACTATTTCTACGATTTCTAATTTTTGACCAACAAGGTGTACCTACATTAAACAAAGACGTTGATCCGGGCTGATGGGCCGTGGTCGATAGGAACTTGTAGATCCAAACGTTTCGACTGCAACTACAGCAGTCATCTTCAGTGGATAGCTTGATCATTCGGTTGCTACTGAGACTCTGAGGTACAATCTTCGACCTAGGAATTAAGCTGCCCACTGAAGATGATTGCCGAAGTTGTAGTCGAAACGTTTGGATCTACAAGTTCCTTTCGACCACGGCCCATGAGCCTGGATCAACATCTTTGATTCCGGCCGTGAAAGCCTACGCCATCACATTCTATCTACATTATTCAGAATCAGTTTAAGTTTTAGAAATTGTTAAATTTATATCCAAGACTATTTCTGACAAAGACATTATTTCAGTTGTTAGTTCATCTATATGTTGTGTCATATATTATGATTCAGTTGTTTTGTTTCCTTTTTAATCATAATTACCATTTATCCACTTAGATGAACTTTTTAACTAGAAAAACTAAAAACAAAAGACAGTTTCTTTTTTAAATTACTTACTGTTCATTGAGCCATCGCAATTTAAAATTCGATAGAAAATTATATTTTCATTTGAAAATACTAATTATAGTGTGATAGTTCTTTATTAACATATTTTTTAATATAAATTTGTTTTAAGTAACAAATAACCAATCATAAAACTACTTAAGTATAATTCATGTGAAGTATTAATTGTTTAACATATCTCATCCGCGATCTTAAACTGCAAGCGTGTTTCTTACTTAATTAGTTTTGTCTCCCCATCAAAAATTGGGTCCAAATGGTTTCTCAGAACTTTTCGAGGAAGCTTGGAAAAACACTTGCATATTCAACAGTGAAAAATCAACCCTGAGAGTAGTCCCAAAATTGGTTCTTTTTGGAGCAATTGATTAAATGTAGTATTTTCCTCAGACTAATAACTTCTATCTTTTCTAATAAATTGATTAATGAGATATTTACTTTACACTAGTTAATTATAAGTTACTAAATAAAATAGATTTTAGAAAGAAGGAGATTCAGATCCTGCCTGCCAATTTGCCCCCGTTCCACCCGCAGAGACGACTAAAGAGTACGTAGATTCATTTACAGGGTGTATTGTGTCCGTCTAGCAGTTGTAATGATTAGCTTGATTAATTAGACTGCTCGTTAGCGCCTTATATTACATAATTTTACTGAAATTAAGTTAATTTTCGAACTTATTTCAATGACGATAAGTGTTTAGTATTTGCCCGTAAAAGCTTTCCATGTGGGTAAGTATATGCCCGTTATTATTTCTAGTTTTATTTGTCTGTTTGAAATAATAACGAGATCATTTCTCAATAACTTAATACCTGTCGTGGTTTAGTTTTTATTAGTAGCCTCTGGCTAACCGCTCGTTTTGGTCTGCTTGCAAATCGGATTAAGCTTTGTTTGTTTTTCCCATAATTAGCAAGCGCGGCACTTATTGGTCTTACATAAGATGCCGCTAATAGATCATGAGTTAATTATTGTAAGAATATGGAATGCTTTTTCCCTTTTACGGAGAAATTTGCCCATTTCGTTGCCTTTAGTTCATTTACTGGCAATTGATTCGAATAATAATCGCTTTTGATTTGATCCATTGCTTCATATGCTTTATTTTATTTCTAGACAAAAAACATCATCAGAAAACTTTTTTGACTTAATTCCCACGATGGTACGTACCGCTCAGAGATCAATTGACTCTATAGTTCCAGTTTTTATTCTATTAGCCAATAAATGCCTACGAGAATAGCATTCGTTAGAAAAATATGTACCTACTATCACTTCTACGGTGAGTAGAATAAAGAAAATATGTAAGTATAAGTATATTACTACTAATAGATAAAAAATGGGATAATTTGTATGCCTAATTCCGTCCCTAAAGGTTTGAGCTGATTAATGTTCTTCAAAGTTTCAGGTTAACAGGTTTTTTTTACGTTTTATTTTCACCCCTTAAAGGTTGTGCGATGGTTGGAAAGACTTCCCTATAATCTAACTTTCAAAGGGCGCAAAAAAGACTTTCATTATCATAATCAAGTCAGATAGAGTCTCGCGTTGATAATGCCCACGTGTGAAGTGGCGAAACACGTGTCCGTTCATATTAAATTTAGTTAGTGGTAATTAGGGTAAGTCTTTCTTTATTTAATTAGTCTAAAGATGGTTGGACACGCATCATACTATCTTGAGCTACTTCACATTTTTCTAAAACTAGAACATTTTACATCCCTAACTACTTTCGAACAGTAACCTAATCTAGGCATGCTCCTGCCACTCTTTACTCCTATCTCTGCCTCTAATATGTCTCTAATCAGCCCTTCATGTCTCAAAAGGTGTCTTACTTATATACTTTTTCCTTTCCCATATTGACTTCCATACCGCCTTTTATTCTCAAGCAGTGAAAAAATGTATATTTCCGATAAATAATTCACAAATATTAGGGAAAATAGGATAATTGGGACCTTAAAACGGAAATTAAGCCACAAACCAAAGACAGTAAGAAAATCCTAAATGTGAATGTCGTAATTACGTTAGGAATAAGCCTTCAAGAAAGGTTTTATTTTGTCTCAATCTGCTGGGCTTTGATTAATATTTTATTTATAACTTATTTTAATCATGTTATTGTTATTATAAAACCGTGTTCGTAAACTGTGTAATCTATACCTGCGAGGGAGATGTAGATGTAGATACAAAATTATAAAGCGACATTGTGAAAAGTGTTTTGAGAGGTAGTTATTATCGAAGGGCATCAATAGGAGAATAAATCTTGCCATGGGCACATGGGGGCTAGATCAGTACGTAAAAATATCTGTGTGAATAACAGGCCTCCAGAGTTACTATCGCTACTATCATCCGAAGTCCACAAATCAATATTGAAAACGTTCAATTCCTGAACAGGCATTCATTACTATTCGCAGCAGTTAATCAGGGCATTTCTAAAAAAAATAACGAAAGCGAGTGATCGAAGTAGGCCAAGCCTTGGACTCGACCTAACCCGCCCACCTTCACATCAATAATATACCGAGCGGCCGATTATTATTTAGTAAATAATCATTTTGTAATTTACAAGTCATACAAAGCTAACTCGATGTTAGGTACCTACAGATAGACAAGTTTAAGAAAAGCTCTGACAGTAATGCAAAATCTGCGATGAAAAAAAGGGAGAACGCGTTCAAAGGGAATAGGGTGCCAGGTACGCTCCCACGTTTTTTATATTCACCGGTAGTGATTGAATGCGAGTTAGGAGTATTGTCCATTACGCATCTGTGGGCGTGATAGAACTCGAACTCTTCTTACATTGGATATACTGTATATATGTACTGAATGCACGATTGTCTTTCTGCAATTGTCCGAGAAACGTGGCTTAAGGCGACTATGATGCAGCTAGCTGGCTGGTACTGTACTTTTATATGTATCCAGGATCGAAGTAGGTTTTCATATATGTATAAGGAATGGAAGAAAATCTGCCGTACGCATCTGCAGGGCCCCAGCAGATAAAACAACCAAGGTGAACTGGTTCACTGTTAGATCAAAGATACCTGCGAGATGAAGCGAGTGCCCACTGGGTCGTGTTCTACGCTAACAATAGCGAAGTTAGCGAAGCGTGATTGAGAGCTCGAAATACGTTTATTCCTGGGTGCGGTTTGACCCCACCCTTTGTACTTTACTTATTAGGTATCCATACTTGAACTCTTCCGGTCTTTTACAAGACTATTTCCGCATTTGAAATAATATATTTCTGTTTAATTATTAAACTGTATGGTCATCAAAAATTAAAAATTTATTATGGTGTTTTTTTTTTAAATACTATCTGAGTATCCAACTCGCCAATTCTTCGCTGTTAGTAGTTCTAAACCTCTGAAGATTAAGTTCTGAAATTTTGTTATAAATGCACTATATTATGTTGAAAATATCAGATCCGTAGATTATATTAAAACATGAAAATTAACTAAAATATTAATTAACAATTAAAAACAAAAAAATTAAATCGTGCGGAGTTCAGAATTTACTGTTCTTCTTTTTCTTCTTCACAATAGACGCAATTTTGTTAGTTAACTTCGCTTAGAAATGCTTTGCTGTCCTTTAGAATATGGAAATTTGTTAACGTTTGTTTTCGCTAGCACGCGATTTCTTATATTGGTATTAGAAAACATAATAGACTAAGGAGGTACACTCTGATGGTAAAAGTGGATACAGCAGCGCAGTTATAGACATACAGAGAGCGTACAAAGAAAGTATTTCATTTCGGAGTCGTTTGATTTATATAAAGTACGTAGAAACCGATTCCAGTTCTAGTACCAGAATTAACTGTTTTCAAACTTATGTAACATAAGTAGAAAAATCTAACATGAAATTTCTATTGAAGTTATTATATTTTTTAATGAATGCTGCTTAGAGTGCACTCATTGTGAAACATCTTAAACATTAAATGGCAATATGAAAATAAAACACTTGAAAATATTAGACGATTTCGAAAAGATACAGAAATGTACGTTCGGGGTAGATACGCTATCACCATTAATACGTAGAAGATTACTCTATGGTGATTCAATGTATATAAAATAAATATATTTTAAAACTAAATATAAATATAAATATGTAATCAACAGAAACAACTACTTCGAGGGCTAATACCCCTACCGGCATTGAATTACACTGTTGATTCCGATGGACTTCTAGACGAAAATGTAAAATATTCAAAAAAGAAGACGGAATTTAAATCCTTATTCGTCTAAATTTTAAAAGATCTCACATTTTGAACGAGTCCTAACAAGTAGGCACAACGAACCGAAAGCCACATCCCATGACCGGTTTCGACCTATCGGGTTTCATCAGGTGGGCGCTGGCAGAAAGGCCTTTACAGGCTATATTATAAATATAAATATAAATATAAATATAAATATGGAATCAACATCCCACGTTTTTTATATTCACCGGTAGTGATTGAATGCGAGTTAGGAATATTGTATTAGCCCTCGGAGTAGTTGTTTCTGTTGTATATATATATATATATATATACATATACATTGTATAAGAATATTTGTAGAGAAGAAATAAAAATAATGATTACAAGGTAGCGATCATTTATCGTTCGATTGAATGAAATCACTTGCATCGTTGCACTTTTTTTTAATTGTTAACCATATAAAATCCTTGAAATTAAAGGTCACCTTTATAAACTAGTTGCGGGTAATATACGATAATAGTAAACAATGGATTTGAGCCTGTTCTCGCAATATAAATAACAGTTAGAAGTTCCGGCGGCGCCAGATGCAAGAAAGAGAGAATCATCGCAAAAAACTGCATACTTATACCTTATCCGATACGATAAAAAAGCCGAGCATTCCAGCATCTGAAAAATACAGTTAGCTGAATACAGAAGTGTGTGTTACTTTACATACGAACATTCGTATACATACACGTTGGGTTATTTAAATATACCGCTATAACTCGATGATGTCCAGGGTCACTGAAGTTGCCGCCGACTGTCCATTAATAAATAAATTATTTCGAAATAGTTTGACCATCGCGTCAATACTAACAAATACTCGAGATATTATCCATTTGTAAGAACATGTTGCTTTTTTTGCAAATTATTTCTTGTATTTAAATCATCACAAGTAATTTCGTTATGTGTTTACAAGTTAATGAAAAACAAATTAGCAGTAAATAGTATTGATTTTCGAACTAGGTAACCTTCGTGAACCTCAATTATCGAATCATCGGGATGCAAGAAACATCTCTAGGTAACTATCTATACAAAAAACACTTCACAGCAATTTATAACTCTTTTAGTGTGGTTTTGGTCTAGAATATAATGGCAACGGATGCCTAAAATCACAGAAACTGTTCGCATATATTCATCTTTTTACTTTTTGTCTTTGTAATATATTAGCCTTATTGGTCATGCACACTCGGTTTTTGTAATTTTTGTATTGTCATGTGCATTTGCTGTCTGTTCCTTTCTTTTGAAATTTGTGGTTTTTGTATGTCATATTTTTCCCTTCTTGGTATTGCCGTTTAGCCCTATTGTATCATATTTTCTTTCCAAATATTCTTTTAGTGTTAAGTTAGTCGATAGATTTATTGGGTTAATTTTTAGACACATCGGTCCATTTCCAGGACGTATATGATGCACCGACACATAGCTTGCAAAGTTGCATTTTTGTATGTTTACGTTTCCCTGCTTCTTTTTTTGTTGTTTCAAGTGTCGGTGCATCGGAACCACCCCCTCCTCTGGGGGGCAGTTCTTAAATTCATGTTAAAATAGGTATTTTTACATTCAATTACAAAATTAATTCATCATTGAATCATATTAGATTCAAATCATTCAAACATCAAACGTTTTTAGCAGAGATCATTTTAGTACATTAACATATAGCACCAATCACATCAAGATCTTTCTAAACATATAGTATTTAATAGCATATAGTTTCATATAATAAATCATAATCTGACTATAGATTATTTAGTATTTTCGTAAAAATAAGTAGCAATCACAGCGTACAATAAAATTAGTGTGTATACAGTTTTAAATAGTTTAGGTGTAATAAACTTTTAAAACAAAAAGTCCGTTCATTGCATCGATTCTCCCATAAAAATCAAAAGAAGTGGCACATTTGTGCACCGGTGAAATAATCTTATTTCATCAACTAATAAACAAAGATATTCATTAAAAAAAAATTCTAAAGTTTATTTTCTGCAAAGTCTGAAAATGTTTTACTTAAGGATTTATTAATTATTAAAAAAAAATACTATTTTTTATTGAAGGTATTTCAGCGAACGTAAATGTTTATAAATGAAGTTTATAAGACAAAAGTTTCAACTGTTCAATATGCATGCGATTCCATGTATTTCATTATAATATCTCAATTAATATTCACTTTGACTCCGACTGCGTCTTCCGTGCATTTATAATTTTAAAACATTGCATGTTTCCCTGTTCTATTTTAATAAAAACCAATTATTTCGTTTTGATTGCAACAAAATTTCAGACCTGTGATAAAAAACAAAATACAAAATAAAAACAGCACACGCATTACAACTCCAGCAGTAAAACATACCCAATTATTTTAAAAATATAACTTTCTAACTAAATTCACTAACATCTTTCTTTGTTCCATTCGTTGTAGAATATTCAGGAGTTTATTAGATCTTTTGGTTTCTTCCTTCCGGTTTCGCACGGCCAAATAAATAAAAATTAAAGTACAATTAAGAATTAATTTGTGACCGTGCGTAAGAATAGGGTATTTAAACTATTACAGCCTTGAATAGCGATCACTATCACTTCCCGTTATTCATTGAATAGATATTATTTGAAGTATATGCTGCAAAATTGCTACTAAATTTTTACTAACATGGTACATAGACTGAGAAATTTGTTGATGGTATCGGTAGGGATCAAATCTATTGTAAATTGTACACATATCCTACAGCGTACCCGTTCAGGAATCTTTATTCAAAGGATAAAAGTTGGAGAGGTATGGAAATGGACAATGGTGGCATCTATCATTCCCTCTTTATATGTATGAAACGTGCCATTAGCTGTTTGATTTACATTATGTTATTCTACACTCCATTTCGCTCGCCTTTTTGTTATTCCCACGTATATGGGGTGATGCAAGAACTGAGATTGCAGATTGTTGTTCTGTTTACCGAATTGGAATTGGAATGTCATAATAAGAATGTGAGCATTTAAAGTTTCATAAATAAAGAATAAAATTAATAGCGGCACGTGCATGAGAATGTGGAATTTCGAAAAGAAGGTTTCTCTACAGTAAAAGTTTAAAATAAATAAAAAAACATTATGCACCACAAATTGTAAAAGGAATAAAATTCGTTTTAAATAAAAGCCTTATCATGACTCTTTCTTTAGGATGACAAAAAATATGTATTATTATTTATATCAGAAACGTGATCGGGAAAATCTGACATGAAAATTGTATATAATTACTTTACTGTTTATTTATTAAGTTTTCTTTATGTCATCAAGTAAACTTACACATTCTACGCTCAGAACGTTTTGTATTTGAGGGTAAAACGCTTAAACCTACCTTATGTGTAAACTGTGAGGTAATTAAATATATGTTATTAATGTATCTTCTACTACTCATTGCTACTATATCCATATTCTATTAATTTCTTATTATGTTCTGTTAAATATTTTTCGCCTATAAACAACTGAGGTTCCGTTTGTTTAACCTGAGAAAGTTTTTATCAAATTAATAAATCGTGTTTGGTTGTATAAAACCGAATCGATTTTAGGTAAATATTGAACGTATATGGCGAAAGTTGTTCAGTCACGAATTGACTTTTTAACAAAGTAATTATTTGCTGCGGAATCGAAAGCCGTGTGCATCATTAAAACGATTAAGATAAAGCAGACCGTAATTGAAAATTGAACAGCCCAATAAAATTTACTGACTGAGACTTAAGGTAAGGTACGGGTCATCGATTTCTAGCCGTCTAATGCCAACCGACCCATGGGTAAGATAGATTCTGACAGTAGGTAGTTTTATGATTGGAAAACTAATTGGAAACTAGGCGAAATGTGAAACTAATTTGGGTCATTCTGCATTTGACTGCTCACGTATAATTTACTGTTGAATTAAAAAAATACATACTGACTTTAAACATATAATATAATATAATATAATATAATATATATATATTATATTGAAAATTTACTTATGTCTATGAATTCAGATGAAAATCATGGTAGAATAACTATTACGAGATTCATGTTTATTTTGATGTTTATGATAAATACAAGAAGAAAATCGGAGAGATTAAAATTTTATGTAAATTAATTAAATAAGATTTATGTGGCATTCATAAGCACAAATGTTGCCCTAAAGCTTGAAATAAATATACGAAAAAACTTTTTCTGCAGCAACTCTAACCTAGTAGATAAATCGTGTCCATTGCTGACTTACCTATTCATTCACTTATTTTTAAAACAGGCAAAATTTGTCAAATATTCTTGAACTATAGGAACAAACCAGTTTTCACAAACAATAGTAATCTAAATATTGTTGAGCTCTGTGCTAATACACAGACAAATAGACCAATGCTTTTCGTAATTTTTGTTTACAATATACATAAAAGTCAAATAATTTTATGAAATCAACTTCTAAGTTCTAAATAATGTTTTGTTTTTACCATACATGTGAAAAATAGTTATTGCGATATATTTTAAAGCGAAAGTACAAAATATGAAGCGATTCTAAATTTCACATACTGTATGAATGTAAACTGATTTAAAAAATGTATTCGAAAAATAAAATTCAAAATAATGCTATATGCTATGTTATATATAACAGTATGTAAGAAGCTTGTAACAGTTTAAAAGCTCTTTTTAGTGATAGCTGCTCAAGTATTGTGTAGAAAACAAAAATCATATAATAACTGAGTAGTTGTTATAAAAAGGTCTTATTTGACAATGGTTAATACGTTTCTACTGGAGTCGAGCTAAATAGTATTATCCAATTAGGACTTCGGCACTGCATGTGTTAACTTATAATTAGTTTGATCAAGCCATGGTAGAAATTAATCCATTGTGATTTTCATTTGGTATATTTAAAATAGAAATTAGTTTAAAAAACTGCACAATAGAACCGAATACAAATAGAAATTCTCCTTTTAGAAAAAGGCATTTTAAATAAAAAATAAAAATGGGTATTTTGTGTTTCGTATTTGTATTTTAAACAGAACTACTTCAAATAAATTACTCTCTATTTTCAAAACATATATCGCCGTACATTAATTTAATTTACGCCGTAAAATTATTGGAACATTTTATACGAAGATATTATAAATAACGTATAAATCCAAGACCAAGGACCTATGGCACTTTATTCAATGTGTTTGTAGTAAGTACATATGTATATTTCACTAGTCGTTATATCCGCGGTCTAGTATTCCGATTAATTACGGTCCATTTGCATTTCCGCAAATGTAAGTACGCTTAAGTAGGCGAAACCAGAAGATAAGTAGGGCCCAGAGCAACGGGGGCTGACCGTCCAGCAGAGAGATCACAACACGGACTAAAACCCGCCGCCACGCGTGATATATGAAACCATGCAGCCGCCTTCTTGGTCTAAAAAACAAAAAAAAAAACGTTCCACCTGTTACTTGACTTGAATTCATTCCAGTTTTGCTCCATTGCTTCAAGGCATTAAAAATATATAAATAAGCACATATAATTTATACAGTTTTCGTACTCCATTACATTTCAATCGACTACAACTTTATGAAGCTTTAACGTATATAGGTCAGATGCTCGGGTACGGTCTTGCTGTATAAATAATCATTTAATATCATATTATCGCTACTATATCGCCATTTACTGATATTTACTACTAATTGCAGGATTTCGTATGTTATATACTAACTGTAATATGATATTTCCTTTTACGAAACAATTTCGGTTTGGTCAGTTATTTATCAAAGCTTCCAAAGGTGTACCAAGTTCGAAATATACGGTAATTGCTGACCAAGAACTAAATGTTCTTCCGTAATTATTCAAATAAAAAACAATTTGTAATACACTACGATTTTGAAACGAACTAAAAAGTATAAAATAACTTCATTTAAGTAAATAAAAACATACACCTGTGGCTAAGGTACGTTGATGATATTGATGATGTGTTTGGACTGGCACTGAACGACAAATAAATTTTTTTCTAAAACACTTAAATAATTTAAATAAAAATATTCAATTCAGTGAAGAAATAGGACTTTAAATTAATTTAAAAATAGAAAAAAATAAATTTATTTTTGATATTTATAGAAAAGAAACTTATACCGAGACCGCTATGGTTCTAATCACCCAAAAAAGATAAAATTAGCTAGTCTTTATTCCATGATTTTGAAAAATTCCATTATCACAAGAAAATTTTTAATAAAGAACTAAACACAATTAAAACGATAGCAGTCAATAACGGTTTCTGAAAAGAAGTGGTTAATAAAATACTTTCAAAAAAATCGAAACATAATTTAAATAATCTTATTTTTCCTATAAAAATAAATTCATATCAGCCAGTTAAAGCATGGAGAAAAATTCCATGCTATGGATATTTAAGCAATAATATAGGAAACCATTTAAGAAATATTGATATACATTTTACTTACTTTAACAATGGAACTCTAGGTAAAACCCTTGTCAACAACAAACTAGATAACCAAGTAGATGACTTAAATTGCAGCGGTGTCTATGAGATAACATGTGCAGACTGCCAGGCAATCTATATAGGAAAATCCAAAAGGGATATCGGCACACGTTTCGCAGAACATATATGAAATATAAAATACAACAAAAAATCCACAGGTTTGACCACTCATTGTATAAATTTAAATCATTTGTTTAAAAAAAATTATGTTAAAATATTAAATCGCCAAAGAGGTGAAAATTTTTTAGATAATTGTGAAATTTTAGAAATAAGAAAAGCCATTTTGAACAATAAAATTTTAACCAATGACCAGCTTGATTATGGAAACAACCCCCTCTTAAATCCTGAACTAGTTAATGACGAAAAAAATAGATATATACTGTCGTAACATTATAATTTAGCTTTAGTGTATTGTTTATACTTCTAATGATGCCCTAAGAAGGCGAAATGTACATAGAGTGTACTAATTAAAAATTGTGGAACAACTCCAAGTGTCTAATTATTTAATTATAAAATAACTTCTCTTACTTCCATACAGATTCTTAATCGAGTTTGTAATGTACCGAACATACAAACACAAGAGAGTTACTTAAACGCAATAAAATATAACTTTTCAGAAAAGGCGTCATTGTCATGTATGCTACGGTTGCTATATTGAGATTAATCGTCAGGCACTACATGATAAAAAATTACATCTTTGTCAAAGAATCGTTCGGAATCAACAGTGTAATTCAATGCCGGTAGGGGTATTATCCCTCGGAATAGTTGTTTCTGTTGATTTCTTATTTATATTTATATTTATTATACAGCTTGTAAAAGCCTTTCTGCCAGCGCCCACCTGATGAGACCCGATAGGTCGAAACCGGTCGTGGGATATGGTCTTCGGTGCGCTGTGCCTACTGTGTAGGACGCGTTTCAAATGTGGGATCTGAAATCCTTTATAATTAGACGAAAAAGGATTTTAATACCTTCTTTTTTGAATCAATATTTTTGATTCAAGATCAAATTTATTTAATTATTTTCATTTAAATGTTTTTCTTCTAATAATAATATTTTTAAAGAATGTGTCTGATGTTTTTAATTAAATATATTGCAAATAGAGGTGTTAATGTAATTGAATGTAAAAGTTTTGAACACTGCACAGTTTTTATGTTAAGTAATTCGTACCTACATGGCAAAATTTAATAAAAATGTAGGTAACTTGAAGATAATATGAATGTTAGAGGTTCCTTTCTCCTTTAGAGAGCAAATTAAGACATGAATCATTGTTGCGACTAATCTCCTTTTATCTAAATCTACCTCTCATTTTATATTAACACCAATTATAATTAAGACAAATGGGATATTTTCATCTGATGAAAGTAAGACCTAATTGTTCACTGAAATAGTTGTGGTAATTATGTTAGTTTAACGTAAATTATAATACTTCAAAATATAAGCCATACACTCAATTTAATAGATAAAGAGAGTAGATAGAGTAAAGGATTGAAAAATGAAGAAAACCATTACTAATGGAAAGTGCAACAAAATCAAGTTACGCTTGGAAAATTGTCTTGTCTCTTCATTTGACATTTACTGGTGTTAGTTTCTTTCGTTTT
Organism: Agrilus biguttatus; assembly: GCA_963921985.1. Classification (NCBI taxonomy): domain Eukaryota; kingdom Metazoa; phylum Arthropoda; class Insecta; order Coleoptera; family Buprestidae; genus Agrilus; species Agrilus biguttatus. The sequence continues at coordinate 36,493,118 of OY998117.1, forward strand.
ACGTATTGAAAAGTTCTGGAAATTGTATGATTGGGAACAGCGGTTTTAGATTTTCAATCAGAGCTTTTGTCGTATATAACAAAAGCGTTTTTTAAACACGTATGCATTTTTTAAAATTACTTGTTTTAATGACCAGCGATTAGTGAGTAGCCTTGGGAACAGTGTTACGTTATTTTAAAATAATAATAAGACTGAAAATTGGCCCAGCATAATGTGTGACTTCCGAGAACAGTAAAATTTAACTGACATAATTTACTTTATGGCTCCGGTAATAATCGATGTTTTTGTTATTACGGAAGGTGATTACAAAATTATTTAGTTTTTTTAACACTGCCCGACCATATCGAAGTCGGTAACTAACGAATTCAAAAAGTTCTGATTGCTAACTAATTGAGATTTAATTTGTTCCCAAAATGGAAAAAGTAAAATCAGTCGTTACTTTTATGATATCCTTTGTTGAACCGAAATTATGACATATGCATCGTGTTTCTTATCTACGCTAAGAGAGGGGCTTAACGATTCTTCTAAATGTTCTTTACATAATCCAAATTATTATCTGTTATGCTTTATCTGTCGGTTAGATCTAGCCACATAATTATTTAATGAATCAGAGGTTGCACCGGTGTTTTCAGGATAACTTCATGTTCTTAAGCTTTAGTCACAGAATGTAAAAATTGTTCAAATTTTATACGTAAATTTAAAAGCAAGTCACGATTTTTATTACGAAATAATGGCTTTCTGTAAATGTATAATTAACTGAAACATGTAATTTTATATTACTTACCCTTTACCAATTAAAAGAATTACCCATGTACTCTTTATTTTACACGCCCTTGTTTTAATTCTTTTTGGCCGGCATTGACCTTAAGTGATTCAAGCAATTTCTGAATAGTAAAAGATCAAGGAGAAAAATTAATTTCTACTTTACTCCTTCCTGATCCTAATGCAAGGAGTCGTGGTGTAATATAATGACTATTGACCTCGAATTCTTCAAGATGAACATCACGTTCCATCAACAAATCAAGTTGAGGAATAGAACAGAATGAAAATATAAAATGTTACGTTAATGTTCCTTGGAAATCCGTGCTAGTTAAGTACCTACTAGTAAAAATTAATTTAATCGGAAAAATCCTTAGAAATCAATGTTATCGAACCATTGTATCAATTAACCAAAGTGCCACGTACCTACACTTGACATTACGCTCGACTAATTAATTGGTAATAATAGTTTATAGATTCCACGAAAAAAACTTTTGCACAGTTACATACCTACCGTAGAAAAGAAAAGTTCTTTTACTTTTTGCTATACTTAAATAATCTCTGTAAACATTGTCATTACTTGTATAGATTTAAGTGTATAGTCACTATATTGATAAGATTAAATAAATTATTATCGTTTTAACTGCTTTCAAACTAACAACTGACAATAAAATTTCTATGGTGCACTTTTTGTGAAACATAATATAACTTATTCGTAAAAAAACAAGGTAATGTTTATATATGTATATGTCTCATTTTGAACAAATATTATTCTCTTCTGATAATCATTTAATTAAACATGTATTTTCCTACTATCGATATGTTGATGATATATTTTGTATTTGGACCGGCAGTAATAGACAATTGGATCTATTCCTGAAATTTTAAAATGCCTTAGATAATAATATTAATTTTACTATAGAAAAAGAAAATAAATTAAACTTTTTGGACTTACACATTATGCATTATAATAATACCTTAAATTTCAAAATATTTAGGAAACCAACTTATACAGATACTGTCATAACTTTTGATTCTTATCATCCTAAACAAACAAAACAGGCAGTCTTTCATTCCCTCATTCACAGACTTTTAAATGTGCCATTATCAGACAAAGATTTTAAAACAGAACTAAGCATAATAAAAACCATAACCAAAAATAACGGTTTCAACCCGTCAATGTTATTATATAATAACAGCCTGGAAACAAAAATAAAGCAACGGATGTATTGTTCGCACACTTTGTAAACAATTTAACATTCAAAATAAAGAACAGATTAAAGAAATTCAACTTACAGGCAGTAGAAACCAATACAAAAACCCTAAAAAATCTCATAGTTAACTATAAACCCAAAAAAGTTATAAGAGAAAAGAGCGGTATATATCAATTATTTTGTTAATCATGTAATGCTACCTATATAGGATAGAGTGGAAGGGCAATAGAAACACGCCTAAAAGAGCATCTATACGGTATAAATAAAAGAGAACAAAAAACAGGAATTGCTAACCATTGTATAACTTCCCACCATAATTTAGTTATAGACCACACTAAAATATTCCATTCAAATATTAATAAAGGCAGAAAATTTAAAAATTAGGAAAGCCGAAGATGCATAATTAAATTTAGTAAACAACCAAACAGAACTTGACTCGATACATTCCCCATTCCTCCTGTATAGGTGGTAAGTAGCAAGTATAAATTAAAAGCCACACTTTGCAAACTTAAGTATTAAGTAAATACTCCTGATAATGGTAGTATCTACCGAAACAACTGTCGATTAGATTAATAAATTGGTATAAACATTAGTTTGTTTTATTTCTTAATAAGTTAACGACTGACATATCGAGAAAATTGTTTAGGGCATTATAATTTATCTCAGTCGTTAAAATATTGGTCATCTTATTGTGGGGCTCATTAGATGACAAAAGTAATGCTTTTAGACTGTTAAATTTTAATTCAAAATGGTCCTTATGACATTAGAAAACTTTCATTGAACTATAATATAATACATTAGGCAATAGTGCGACGCGACGTGCTGATGATGAGTTGCGAAACCTTTTATGTCGGTACCGCATTAACATCGTATAATAAATTATGTAAACTCAATAATAAGATAAGCAGCATGGTCTAGAATGAGGTGTAAGTGAAAATAGCAGCGTGGGTGGACCTCATTTGACGCCTCGTTTTTTAATTTGTACCACGGTACGATTTCAGTGGGCGGGTGCTGTTTTAAAAACGTCACTAAGCCGATTGTGTAGTCTAATATTTTACTGCAAGTATCAATTCGAAATAACTGAAACACCAGTTAAATACTGAAGAAACCGGTACCCAAAATAAGTGTTAAAGCAAAAGGAAGAAATGATAAGAAACGGATATGTTTCTAATATTTGCCTTCCTTAGCACCATTTCTATTAACCTAAGTATAAGGCGACTCCTTTTCTAAAACATATTAATTCTAGAATTAGATCTAAGCGATTGTATTTGAATATCGGCTTTATTTTAATAAACATCTCAACAGAAACATAAATGTGAATAGGCGGTTCAGTACAAACATAGTTCGGGATTTTCGGCTTTCTTAATAAAAGAGTTGAAATCTGAACGGGTAACAAGTCCCGTAAAAACTTACAATCACTATATTCAATGTTCTTCAATTGGCTTAAAAGAAAACTTGTTACGTTCTATGGATATTGAATTTATAACTTGGCAAATTTTAATAATATTTACATTTAATGTGATGATATTTACATAATACAAAAAAGAAAGAAGGCAATAAAATCCTCTTTCGTCTATATTAAGGATTTTAATGCATTCTTTCTTTTTTGAGTATGTTATATCTTCGTCTAATAATCCATCGGAATCAACAGTGTAATTTAATGCCGGTAGGGGTATTAGCCCTCGGAGTAGTTGTTTCTGTTGATTTCATATTTATACTTATTTACGTGGTTTTTTGGATTGTCAATTTGACGAAATTTGTTTATTTCTCTTGCAGCGACGGTCGTTTCGCCTTTCTTCATTATCAATCTGATTTATCTGATGTTCTTTGGTGGTGTGAATTTATATTGTTCTGAGCGATGAGATTGAGGGGGTGAATATGGCGTCTGAGGTGTTACCTATTTGTACGTTGATGTTGGTGTTTTTTATTTTAATTTTGTATATCTACATATATTCCAAGATGTTTAGTTTTCTGCTTCTTGGAGCGTGATGTAATAGTGTGAGGTTTCTTCTATAGGACTTGGGCTATGTAGGTGAGTGGCGTAGTTAGAATCGGTTTTCCCTTCTCTGTAAGATTTTATATGCTCTTTGTATCTTTGTACTATATTCCTGCCTGTTTGTCCTATATAGTTCTTTTCGCATGTTTTACATTAAGTTTGTATACCCCTGATCTGTTGTATTTGTCGTGATTTTCTGTCTTATTCTTGATTTTTTTTATTGTGTTAACCGTTTTGTATGCTATTCCGATGTTTTTTTTTTAAATATTTTGTTATGCGGTAGGTGTGAGGGCCAAAATATTAGAAAGTGGTCCATTTTTTGTTTTCATTTGTTTGTGCTTCTTCCTCTTTTTTGGTTGAGGATTTTGTTGCTGTTTTTATTTGGTTGTGTATGCGTTTTACTATTTTATTGTTGTATCCGTTGTTTGGTGGATGATTTTAAGTTTTGTGTTGTAGTCTTTTTTATTCATTGGTGTCGTTTCTAAGTTTTGTAATACACTTCTGAATGCTGTTTTTTTGTGCTGTTTTGTATGGTTTGATTCTGCGGGGATTATTACATCTGTTTGTACTTGTTTTCGGTAGATTTTGTATTCTATTTTGTTGTACGTTTTTTTTATGGTGTAATTTAGGTAATTGATCTGTTGTTGGTTGGTCTTTTGATTTAGGGATTTAGCTCTCTAAGTCCCCCTAATCTAATATTCACTGAATTTATTAACTACCTTACGATTGGTAAAACTTGTGAATTTCGCTATGTGAAACTTATTTCATTGCATTTATGACAGAAATTCTTAATCATTTTCATAATTGGTACTAGAAATTCGTAGTTTCAAAGTGAGTGTATTTGTAAGTGCAAAGTTCATACTGTAATCGTGCACCGTGCCATTTCGACATCGAAATCTGAACAATATTGCGATATGGCACTTACGCTCCTTTTATGCATCACCTTATTACCATCTAAATAAGAATATTTCCGGAGATGATCGTCTTCAGTATACGTACAAGAAATGAGGCCCATTTGCAATGCAAATGGTACCGACTATTATTGGTCTTGTTTACGCTGAAATGTTTAAGAGTCCATTAACGTCTTGCATTTTATTTTTAGTTCGATGTTCGTTAACAGTAACTTCTGGACTTCAATGCGTCTAACTACAACATACGTTAATTAATATCAGCTTTCCTTATTATATTGCGTCATTATAAAGGTAAACATGAAGGCAACAGAATAAAAATAAACGCGTAATTTAATTAAAACATCAATTTGATTCTTACGGACTCGACCAACTCAAGGATAGGAAAATTAAAATAAATTTAATGTTTTTTTTTTGCTCTTGCGTATTAGCGTTAACAATTGAACAGTTTTCTATTGTGTATTTAGCACGAAATCGTACTTGAATATAAGTAAAAATAGGGAAACAAAAATTTGGAAGAAACCTTCAGATATCTTTTTAAGGAGGAACAATAAACGTTTGATTCTTTGTGATTCAAAATGATGTTACCAAGTATGATTGATTTCACGGTCACGAGACTGTCTACTTATAGTTCTCATGTTTTTTACTAATTTAATCCTCTACAAATATAGATTATTACGTTAAATAAATGAATTTTGAATAAAATTTCCTCCTTTGTGTAAAAATGACCCATAGAACAGAAAAGCTTCGATTATATAAAAATAATTCACTCAAATAAGTATAACATACATTGTTATACATTATTAAGTCCTTTTTATTGATTTGGGACTTTTAATATGTATCATTACATTCCCAAACAACAATTACAACACATGTTACATCAGGTTTCTTTCGTGACCCATCATTGATATCTTCACGTTTTTCCTGGATTCTAATCCTATTTACAATGCTTTTTTAACGTCATCATTACCATCAAGAAAACTAACAAGTAAAAGGCTGTCAATAAGATAAAAAATAAGGTTAACTGACCTTGAGGCTATATTTTTGTTTTATTTTTTAATAAAATTAAGTGTAAGACAACTTCAAAATCAAGGAAAACCATGGAGATATCAATGATGGGTCACGAAGGAAACCTGACAGAAAATGTGCGGTAATGGCTTTTTGGGAGTGTAATGACAGGTTAAGAGCTTCATATCAACAATAAAAGACGAAATAATGTATAGTAATTTAACTTTTACTTATTCGAGTCAATTATTGTTCTGACATTGTCATAAATCGGAGAAAAGGAGATGAACCTTTGTTTATTAGTTGATGAAATAAGATTATTTCGCCGGTGCACAGATGTGCCACTTCTTTTGATTCCTATGGGGGAATCGATGCAATAGACGGACTTTGTTTTTAAAAGTTTATTACACCCAAACTATTTACAACTATATACACACTAATTTTATTGTACGCCGTGATTGCTACTTATTTTTACGAAAATACTAAATGACTATAGATTGTGATTTATTATATGAAACTATATGTTATTAAAAACTATATGTTTAGAAAGATCTTGGTGTGATTGGTGCTATATGTTAATGTACTAAAAATGATTTCTGCTAAAAATGTTTGATGTTTGAATGATTTGAATCTAGTATGATTGAAATGATGAATTGATTCTGCAATTGAATGTAAAAATACTTATTTTAACATGAATTTAAGAACCGCCCCCCAGAGGAGGGGGTGGTTCCGATGCAATACAATAGGGCTAAACAGCAATACCAAGAAGGGGAAAAATATGACACATACAAAAACCATAAATTTCAAAAGAAAGGAACAGACAGCAAATGCATATGACATTACAAAATTTACAAAAAATCAGAGAAGTAAAGAATGTTGTCTAACCAATAAGGCTAATGTATTATAAAAACAAAAAATAAAAAGATGAATATATGCGAACAACCTTGTTTATTGTTGTAAATTGGAGTGAGTCTCTCTTTGTTTATTTGACATTGTCATAGTTTATAATTAGCATTCCAGTTAGAGTTTAGATGTTCTTCCTTTCCCTATTTCATTTCATTGATAGAATACGATATAATTTTTAATTTTTTGCTTTTCCAAACTTCAATTCTCATTAGCGACACTTTTGGAGATGTTCGTTTTTGTTGTACTTTACTTTCATGTGATTTTGTTTTTGCATTTCTCGTTTAACATTAACTTTATGACGTGTAAAATATTAAATTTTAATTTTTGTGTGATTCCGGCGCGTCAGCTATTTTAGAGAAAGCGAATAACGAGAATATCGAAAAAGACCTCCGCAAATACTGTCTTGTCAGGAGAACGAATTCGGTCAAATTAAGTGCAAAAAATAGCGGAGAACACGACTTTCTCAAAGGCGTTATATTGACCATTTATCGGAAACATACCACGTACTTATATGTACTTGTACATTGAACGTATTAAAAAACAACACTATCATCAACCACAACAATGACGTTATATTCTCTCTCTGAAAGGATCGCGACCGTTTCGTGCGTTATAAGAACAAGCGTTGGTAATGCAGCGAGCGCCAGCGCAACCGATGATTATCTGAGTCAGTCGAGTGTGTTTTTTTAACGCTTAGGAAATGGTGTGTGGCAGGTGCATATTTATTAACCGCTCGCTTTCCCCACTAACTATCGGTGCTAATGTTCGGCAATTTCTGTAAATTATAACAGCTAACTTTGGACATCTGAAGATCCGCAAAACCATTATACGGACCATTCGAACGCAGATGTTTATCTATTATAACGCTAACTAATAAAATATAACACATTCCACTTTAATTTATGTTTTCTTTTTTCTATATGCGTAAAACTAAGTAGTTTCTCGAAAATATGAACGATAAACTGGGTTACATACGATATATTGCGGCTTGTTGATCTCTTCCTATCTACTTATTACCTACTCTGTATTATATATAAGCACTTTAACGCTGGATTATTACTAGAGATATGTATCTATGTACGCGGTTGAAGATCAAGACCTGTACCAGCATTAGAATTAATCAAATAAAAGTTGGTAAAAGGCGTGTTTGTTGATTATAGGTTTTATTTGTGCGATTTCTTCAATATTACTAAAATAAATAATTATTTCTTCCAACCATGCGTCCTAGGAAGTGTAGCAATTCGTTGAAATTCCCAACATGACTAATTTTTAATACAATCAACTTTACCATAACATTTATTTAAATCTTGCGAAATTTATTTATTCTTTACTTTCTAATAAAAACTAAAATTTATGTAAAGAAGAAATTTTATGTTTAAAATGTGATTCAAATTTGTGAAAATGGACTTTTTTTGTTAGAGGTAAAATTTGAGATTTTAGCACAATCTTACATAGTATATATAGGTAAAATTAACAAATAAAACTTATGGTGCTCTAAATATTAGAATATGAAAAGCTAATATTGAGAAAATCGGGTTTTATGTTTAAATACGGTTTTAAGTGTGTTTATAGTGTTGTAAGATACTATACCAGTGAAAATCGCTAATTTTAATAGTTACTGACAATTTTGGTCCTCATCAGTCTCCTTTCAGGAACGGAGGAAACGAAGACAAAAGAGAAGTGAAAGATTATCTATGGAATATTACTGCCCCAGCATTTGCCTAAGTGATCCAAGAAAACCACAGAAAACTTGTACCAGAGCAGCCGACCCGAATTCGAACGATGACCTAAGCAATGATCTGGGTACTACTATCATTTTAGAAGTTAAGTCTTAATTTTGCTATATACCCAAAGTATGAAATGGCAATGTCGGAAAAAGTCAAAGATCGCGTCCGATCACCTATAGTACATGAGAATCTCGAAGATTGTAATCTTTTGCTTAAACTGAAATTTATTGAGAGAATTCGAAATTATATATTGTAATTGTTAGTCAAAGTATGCGTTTTCGTCTATTTTCAATTAGAGGATAGATGCTGACTTCTAAATCAAGTAAGTGTACTTACTTTGAATAATGAAACCTTTTGGTACGAGTAGCTATATGCTTTTAATATGCACCGTATTTCGCAAACTTTGAATGGTAAAAAAAGCCATAAGAGAACGTCAATAGTTTGTGACGTATTTAGAGTGAATGATATGAAATCGATAAATAATTCTGGCTAAATTCGCTTATGTACATGTTCGTTTGTTTGTCGTAAGAGCAGAGCAGTCTTCCATGATACATGAACTTTCGTGATACTACAATCTTTGCTTGGATTTTTATCCGATGATCGAATAACATGTACGGTTACATAGAAAACGTGCACTATACTAATGCCTGTTAAATGACTGTACAAGGGTAGCTGGGTATCAGTAACTACGAGAAGACTGTATTCTTGCAGGGAAAAAACCACACGAACTGGAACGATCATTAATATTGATTAATGTGAGCCTAGGTGAACATACGTATACGAGACATTCGTCCGGACGTTTCGAATATGAGACAGCGAAAGGCAAAAGTACAACAGGGCATACCAATACACCGATTATTTATTCATTATCGTGAAGGGAAAAGTTATTTATTTATTTACTTATTTTTTAATTGTTCCTACCGTCAAGGAGTGAAAGTACTTGTAAATACCACAAGCAACAAATAACAAAAAACCATCAGCTGGTAAGATTTTATTAATGATGTTTTGATGATGGAGATTCAATAAGGGCAACTTATAAGGTCTGTAACCTAACTTAGAAACTATTATTTATGAGTATAATGAAAATCCTCGTAAATTATAATTACTAATTGCATATAATAAATTGGAACATTCGTTTAGAAAATAAGTTAGAAATAGGATGTAACAGATATTTACATTCTTATCCTAATAATATTTGAGATTAACTCTGTATGTATATTATAGTTATACATATACGTATGATGTATACCTTATGTATACCCAGCAGGGTATTAAGGTAGGGTCGTATGTCAACATTACAGTTATACATACATATTCTATGTATAGGTATGTCAAAAAATATAGCAGATCATAAATTACAATAGACGGTTCTAGGATAGGATAGCAGAAATATTAACCTCGTTTATACTTCCAAACATGCTCCCGGGCTTCGCATATATAGAAGGCATTATTTTAAGGGTAACGCTATGTAGGGCTAAAACTCGAAGTGTATGAGAGAAGTACGTAAAGAGAAATTTACGATCTTGTGAATAAGTCTGTAAGCAAGCTTAAACAAGGAAGAAAGGAGCAGTAAAATTTAACATATTAATATTTTTTATTATTTAGCTCAGCTATTAATGTAATGAAATGTCAAAATTTTCAAAGTCTACTACTACTAGTAAAGGAAACGCTAAATAAAACTCAATTTGATTTTTCCATTGTTTATTTTCAATCTTGACAATTGTTTCACCCTACAAGGGCATCTTCAGAAGTCAACTGGTTGCGTTAGATTACTATTTTAAATTTATACTAGTCTTAGGGTTAAATGGAGGGGGTACATTCTACTATTTTATTAAGTATTGTGGATTCATAAAAGTTTTCTATTTCATTTAAACTTAATTCTCTATTTCGGTTTATCTGCTTTTTGATCTCAAAGGATTCTTGTGTATCTAATTTTTTGCCTGTATTTCAGCAACGTAAAATTTTAAAATTATCGTTTGTATTGAATTGATTGAAAATAAACAGTGGAAAAATCAAATTGAATTTTATTTAGTGTTTCCTTTAACATGTTTTTCCATAAAGTAAAGTCCGAAACAATAGACTACTACTATTATTTATAAGCTAGATGAAGTATTATAAAATGGCGAATCATCAGGCACAGTTTGTTAGATTTTAGAAGTTTGGAGTTTATAGTTTAGAGTGATAGGCAAAGAAGTGTTTGTTCGTATAGTATAAATGCAGCTTTATATTTGAGAAAGATTAGCTTAGAAGTTATTTTCCGAATTATAAATAAAAACAGGCGACTTTTAAGGTCCGTCTGGACTGGCTGACTAGCCACAATCAAAACAATAATTAATAATAATTAGATCCAGTAAATTCTACAGTGACTGCAACAAATCTTTTACTTATGCTTGGGTGTTAATTAGTTTAAACCACGAAATATGAAAATTCTCGAAATGGAGGTGAACCAATGTAAATATAAGAGATGGTTGGTGCTGAAATTGGCCGAGTGACCATCGCATGCGGAACTGGCTCTGAAAAGTGATAAATGCGCAGTTGTTATAATGGGCCTCTAGATTTATTTGATTGATAGTGCACAAAAGGCAATGCGCTGACGAACCGAGTTCGCTCAGACCGCTGCAGTTGCCGAACTGATTCGATCAAAAGCGGCGCACGGTCGAAGCCGTTGGTTGTGTTATTCTTTCGTTGTTCCTTGTTTGACCTCTTTGGTAACTGCGATCTAGCATTAAAATAATAAAACTTGTAAACTACAAAATTTACACAAGGTGTTTCGGAATCATTTTTAAAAAAAGAGAACGACGAATGTAATACATTGTAATTAAAAAGTCTATAATTTAAAGTACTAGGAAAGAGTTTTCCAAAATAATTAATGATTACAAACTATAATTAGAAAGGTCGTTGCTCACATACAGGTCAACGAAATTAAAGGTAGAAAAGAATGAAAACAAAAACAAAAGGGCAGTCTATAGACGTAGAATTGTCTCAACATGTTAGGTTTTATTTTTTAAAAATTCATAAGATGCAATTTTTGGCGTTTTGAGAGAGAATTGTAAGGTAAAATAAAAGGAAAAGAATCTGGCTTTTACCGCAGTACATGAAGATTTTTAAAAATGGCAACTCCAAATTCCAAATGTTGCTGCTGGCGTTTTTTTGAATTTGAGAATAGAGTATTGTGAAATTTCAATATATTCGGGAAATTCTTAACACAGATTTGAGTTCGCTTTTGAAAAATACATCGAAAATGATTTTGTGTTTTCAACTTGCATGTAGTGCGCTCTTTTTTGTATGCTCTGTCTTTTTCGAGGGCACGACTATAGAGAATTAAAAGAATCAGAAAACAAAGTAATCATTTTCAATGCATTCTTCGATGGCTTTTACCACTTTGCAGTTTCTGGAAACTTGGTCTCCAAACCAAAAAAGGAAAATTAGTATTATTCGAATTTTTGAATTAATATATATATATATATATATATCAAAATCTGAACATGCTGGAGCAAGTTTGAGACCAGATTCGAAAATTGAAGTTTTAATAATTGTAGTTGCATATGTACCATTTAGACTTGTAATAATTGATGTTAAAGATATATATATCCAAATATAATTTACTTTTTATGTATCGAATTTGGTAACTAATGGCATTATTTTTAGTCTGATCGTAAAAAATTAATGTCCATGAATTTATGACTCCTACAATAAATAATGGAATTAAAAAACAAAATATAACCGTTAGCAATTTTCGTCTGAACTTGAATTGAACTAATATATGACTATGTCCTTGTAAACTATATCAGTCATGTATTATTATGGAGTCGATATTCGCTCGAATGTGTTATATTTGCTCTAAAAAAGGTGCCTTAATTGTAAATGTCAGATGATTTATTGCATTCCCAGCAAAATTATAGAGATCACCGCAAACGAAAATACAAGATCCATGTTATCGTAAATCAATCTGGTTTATAGCGAAAGCGACAGAAGAAGAGAGATTCACTCCGCATTGCCGAAATCTGGAACGTAATAATTCCTTAATTTATGATCTCGCATATCTAATGCCGAATCATGTAAACTACGATAAATTTTGAATATCGAGCAAGAACTAACTGAACTAATTGAATGGAATCAAACTATCTGACCGTTCATCTTTCTGGTACGACTCGCTCAATCCCGTTATTGTGGAAGAGACAAGTCCGAAATATGAAATGGGTAATTGCCAAAAGATTCTTATCAAACCCATAATATAATGATGACCTTTCTCACACATATTATTTGAATTTTTAGCGCTTCAAAAGGTCACAAGTGAAACGGAAATGCGTACAGTCACAACACTTTCTGGTACAACGAACACGTTAAATAATCGTTGTGAATAATATTATATATACATTACGTACTCATGGTAAGGAATATAAAAAAAAGAAGATGATATTGGGCCTGTTGTAAATCATTTTGAAAGCTGTTTTCGTTTAGAAAATAATCCAACATTGTATTCTTTTTTACTTTTTCAGCTTATTAATTAATTAGTAGGTATTAGTAGTTAGGTATTATTAGATTAGGTCGAAACCGGTCGTGGAATATGGCTTTCGGTACGCTGTGCCTACTGTGTAGGACGCGTTCGAAATGTGGGATCTATGATCCTTAAAATTTAGACGAAAAAGGTTTTAATGCCTTCTTCTTTTTTGAATATGTATAATTAGTATTAGTGATGTAAATTAAATAAATGTGAAAGTTTCTGAAAAGGGGTAACTAGTTACAACAATGTTGAAAATGTAAAGTACATTTTCTAATTCGATCGCAGTTGAAGAATTTGTTATTCATTTAACTAATTTATTCAAGTATTTATATCTAAAGTGGATAAAACTTAATCTACTACACAGAGTAAACATAAACGTCTTTGCTTTATTAAAAAAAAAAAAAGAAAACGATCAATTTAAATTGTAAGTAAATTCTTCAAGGCAAAGCATAATCATAATCGTACAAATGTGTGTATGCATATTATGGAATGAAACATTCTGACAGCATTTAGAGAAGACATCATGCACGTGCATGATAAACATAATTGGTTGGTCACTTGGTCGTTTGTTGGTCATTAATAATTGCGACGGTGATTCTCTATTATTAGCCATTTTTAGGCAAACGTATAAACAGTTATACACGAACGATTATAATAATAAAGTTTTATGTACATAATGGAAACACGGAGTGTCAAGGAGACACTTGATAACAGAAGGAATAATGAAATGTTTCTCTGACTTCGCCGCCTTTTAATACTTTAATAAGCATTCAAGAGATGGCTCGGGATTTTTTCGTTCCGAGACTAAACTACCGTTAAATTAAAATGCTGCGCATTTAAGGCGCTATTTTGTTTGCACAATGGAAACTGTTGAATAAATTACCATGTGAGACGTAACAAGTACGAATGTGTCATCTGAAACTTGACCTATGTTAAAAATTTTCATTAAATCGCATAGATATTATAGCAGTTAACATTTCTCGCTTTTTAAATAAACAACTTTGAAAGCGTAGCAACACAATACGTATTAAGGAAATTAGATATGAGATAATGGAAAATTAAGAATTGTATGGTTTACGAATTAATTAAAAGAACAAGCCACAGTCATTCTTGCCTTAGTAAGGCCAGTATCGTCGGCCTGTTGATGAAATTATTAGTATTTTTCGTCCAAAACTCATTCCCTTACCAAAAGAATTTCACAAAATTATTATATTATACAGTACCTACGTTGATCTTTGAAAAACTTAATGCTTTTGCGGCCGTTGGTTTTCGGGCTTATTGGCCGTTGTCTCGAGGTTTTTTATTCTCGACGTTTCGCCGACACGAGCGGTTGGCATCTTCACGAGATCTGTTCTGAATTGTGATTCAGCGCAGACAGTCGAGAATAAAAAACCTCGATACGACGGCCAATAAGCCCGAAGATTAACGATTTAATATTCCTTATCAGATAGATAAGCTGCAGCGTAGATTCAGCTTGACAACTACATCCTTTAGTAAGGTCCTTGGAGAACATATTGAATATTAAAGTTATCAGTAAATGACAGTAGATGGCGATATAACAGCAATGACACGATAATATATTTTAAGCCTCCTCAATTCCATTTAAAATTTGAAGGAGAACTAAAGACCTAGTATGAATTAAATACTGATTAATAAAATTTTAAATTGAGAAAACAGTTGCTTAAAAGTTGATGGAAACAACAAAGATTTGGTAGGCTAAATGAAATATTAGATGCAAGACCATCATTGTTGTGATTTTAGTGTACTAAGTTTTACTATCGTATATAACGATAACTTTTTCAAGTTTAACGCCTAAGAAGTAATACTGTACTTACTTGTTTTCGGATGAAAACAATTTTTCCGATCTGAATGACGCTTGATTAGGTATTAGACATCTATTATTGACAATTTATTATGCAAGAATTATTTTTGAAACCTCTGAAATTTAAAATTAATGCTGCTTTATTTTCTTGAGAATACGTCCACTAAATATGAAATTAGTTGAGCGATTTGCTAAATTACTTTTTAAATTTCCAACTGCGAGAAGCATTTATTACAACGACAAATAAGCATCTATATATATATATATATACCTGGAGAATAGATTTTAAAATTTTGCCCGAAGCTTCTAACGAATTAGATTGGTTTTATGTTAGACCGCCGGTTGCAGCAGTTGCTGTTGAAAACGAGATCCATTCTTGCAGTAATTATTTGCAATTCATGCTCCTAGTAAGAACACAAATAGAATAAATGTTCGAACGTAATTTCCTTAGAAAGCTCTCATACAATACTGGGTAATTGGGTCCAAACTACTAGTTGGCATATCTTGGTAATGAACTTACGAAAAAGGTCTGGTAGGCACTGTTCTGACGGCGAGTGCTGGTAATCATGATAATCACAATAATGACGAAGTTTGTAGAAAGTTTTGGTGCTGATTTATAACTCCGTTCTAATCCCTCAACGATGCTAACTTCACGCGGGCTTTTTGTGCAGTAGTCGAAACTCATAAACAATTGAACAGCGTTACGAATATCATCATATCATCAAGCATTAGAAAAACAATCGAAAAATGCTTCCGTAATAACACATTACCAACAAACTAATAAGACAAACGTGTATTTATTAAACCATTACACCAACCGTACCTACTGTACCATTTGTCCGTTGTAAATTAATTTTAAAATTATAATTATTCCCTGCTACACTCGGAAAACCAAATTAGGTATTCGAGTTAATTCTTGTAAAGAGAAGAAATTGTCGGTGCGCTCTAAATTGCCTTTTCTTATTAAAGCGTTCTTTTAGGTAAATTATACAGAAGATTGCTGAAATTTGATGTTAATAGACACTTGTCAGAATTACTATAGCACTTGCTTGCAAACGTTTAATAGATTTTAGTTAAAACGTGCATAAACGTAGTTTGATAGTTTTCCACAAGTTTATTGTTAGTTATGGATTAGTACAGAAAAACCACAAACCGTTGCAATATCGTTATGGCTGTTTGTCGGCTCGTCTGTATTTGACAAACCTCCGTAATTTCTCCTGTTTTGGATGCATCCCATAACTAATTTGTTTTTTATGATTCTGTATGAACACTGATCTTGATTGGAGTATTAATAAGTCTCTCTCCTAAAAATTTGTTAAATGTTGTTCAAGGATTCATCCCTGTTCTAGAAGAATGCGAAGAATATCTCAGGGTAGGAAGAAGTGGAGTCTTTGGACTGATGACTCTATGCTGATGAGGGTAACTGAAAAATTCTTAAGCGACCTTTAACTAGGTTTAGGCAAGCGTTCTAATACGTCAAACCCAAAACAATTTTTGGAGAAAGGGGGCAACCCTAGTGAAGATGCTTATAACAAGGATGTCACTTCATATGCTGCAGCAGCTTCTTTATTGCTTTCTGCTAAAATGGGGATGATCTCATTGTGTGTGGATTAGTTTGAATACTAATTCACGTTTACAATGTGTTCCTTTCTACCCCTTTGCTATTTCTACGTAGGATTGTTTAAAAATCTGGAAAAATCAAAACAATCTCATTTAATGAACATTTGGTCAACTTCATTAATAAAAAAATAAATAACTAACGGCGACTAGTTTGGAATCCTGTTGATACGTGTTTTTAAACAAAAGAAAACAATCGCACGCCCATGGAAAATTTTTATCAATGGCTGTTTTGTTTTTCTTTTTATTATCAAGTCGTTGTCAACTCTCGAAAATTCATATGGGCGTTATTTTAACCGAGTTCAAGTATCATAATAGCTCGTTAAAAGACCATACAAACAAACAATTACATTATTAACATAAGCTATGGTTACTTGAGACGCAACCCACTCAATATGAGAAGACTTTATTTGTTAGAAAACCGTGCAAACTTCCCCACGACCCAAATCAAGCTCAAGTATTGTTTTTTGCCTGTTTGCGTACGTCGATTTCTAGTCGTTTGCGATTCTCATTCGAACAAACAGGTGGTTATAATTCGCGCCATACATCTCTTTTGGGCAATTAATTTGCATAAGTGGCCGTGATTGCTTTTATAGTCGGTTAAAATGGCACTTGAGTACGGGAAGTGGACTGGCGCGGTCATTTAAAATGTAAGAAAACAGGCCCCAATATTATGGTAATTATTCATAAATATGTTGCGGATGTTTTCACGGCTCGCGACTTTTATTAACAACTCGCCCACCATAAATTAGATTAAAATTGTTTATTTTCACCAATACATTCGTACATTCGTATTAATGTGATTATTTTAGTGGAATTATAAAACGCTATCAATTACTAGACCCACTTTTTTAATAGCTTTGTGCACTAGAACGAGGAAAATTTTGATTAATTACGTTTCTGAACGAGAAAATTGACTAGAGTACGGCATGCGGATTGAAATATATAAATCCGTAAATTAGGATAATTTTCGAATTACTTAATAAATTTGTACAATAAGTTAATACAAACAACATGATAAACTGCCGTGGTAAATACGGTTATTATTAAGCGAATGTAAATTTTATTTTAATGTCCTCAACCAGATGGGTTGTAAAAGGTAAGTGTGCATATATTTCTTTTTACAAAAAGCAGCATAATAGTAGACATTTGAAAATTGTTAATTCGATATATTTGTACTAATAACACAGGTCAACCTGGATCAGGGAATGTCATTTCATTTGGAATTGGAGATCTTAACGACAAATACAAAACAAATACAAGTTTTGACGTTCTAGTGAGCATTACTACATGAAATAAAAGGATAAAATAACCAAGTGGGTAGTTACTTTCTATCAATAATTGATTGCTGCACCAGAATTTGGTTTCAGAGTTGCCTTAGTACATCTGGATTTTGAAATATATTAACCTTAAATACGAATAATACCAATTTGGCTTATTCGGTTTTCAGATTAGGATATTTATAAATTTCAATATGTTAAAGGCCCCCCAATTCGAGGTCGCCATCAAAAAATACATAGAAAATAATTACCTTCCTTTTTGATTTGTTTTTTAGCTCTTCACATTAGTGGTCTGGAAATCCAAACGCCTCTTAAAAGAGAGGATAGTATAGTGGCTTAGTGAAAAGAGGCTAATCATTTTCCAGATTTGTCGCAGTCTTTGGTTTTTAATGTTAGTCAAACTGATCTGTCATAATTTAAATTTTGGAAAAACCAATTTACTCAAAAATTCAATGAAAATTTAATCAAAAAAATCATAAAATTATTTGGATTTAATATAACAGATAAAGATTGTGATTATAAAAATAACCTCAAAGCAATGGGAGTTGTGATCCGTTCATTGGGCTACTATCCACTATCCACTATCCACTATCCTGGTGAATGAGAGCTTAAAATGTATGCTTATGAAATGGAAAAAAGTAGGTGCCGTTATTTTGAAGCTATAACGAAGACATGATATGAAAATAATTTAATTAAATCAAAACACAAACGAACTTCAACAGTTATATTTCAATTATCCTCAATAATTATTTCGGCTAAATAGCCATTATCTAGAGTAATTAACTATACTGATAATGGCTATATATCCGAAACAATTGTTGAGGATTATTGAAATATAACTGTTGAAGTTCGTTTGTGTTTTGATTTAATTAAATTATTAAATATTCTTCATCATCCATGCACCGTCCTAAGTTTAAATTCTATTAAAATGAAAAATTTGAAATAGGATAGCAACACTGTAACTCCTCTAGAGTGAGTGTATGTAACACTTTTATGAGGAACACAAGTTACCAGCAAATAATAAATAAATAAATAAATAAATAACCATATTTGGCGTAAATTAAAGCGTCTGGCAAGGTCTACTTAGTTTCTTATTCTTCTATGCCCCTTCTATTTGTTGTGATCATCTTTTGGTTCGTTTCTCTATCTAAAGTTATTTATTATCTGCCTATTTTAGAAGAATCTATTTACAGTATTCCTTAAAATCGATTTGTAGTTAATCCAACTATAGTATGATGTTGACTATTTAGTAATGTACATTTAAAGGAATGCCATATTTGTTGTAATATTTCTAATGATGTATTCTTTTGTTGTAAATATTTTCAAACGTTTTACTAACGTATTAACATTTGTATGTGTGTATTTATTTATAAGGTGGACCGCGGGCAATGGACGCTGTTGCTGCTGCTGCTGCAAGATGTAGGTACCATCCTTTCTCTTGCCTAGCGGTCAGTATTTAAGAGATTCTTGTTAATCCGGCATCAAAGAGATATAATCTTTGGAATCGCAATCGCAATAGCGAAATGTAAATCATGGCACAATCTCTTTCTCTCACACTCTTGGCACTCTTTTCATATTCGCTACAGGTGGCATTTCTCACCTCTTGTATTTATCTTCTCTGGAAAAGTGCCGTGCGAATACACTTTATCAAAAATAACATAATTCGAAGGAAATCATAAATAACGGCAGCGTACACTTTACAACTTTAACAATTCGACGTCATTGTGTCAGGGGAAAATAAATAAATGAGATACTTTGCACGTGCAGCGGGTAACAACAGCGGGAAAAAATAAAAATTGGAAGAGATTATCTAACAAATGTCCTCTGGTGAAGATGTTTATGTAGCTTTGTATATGCATACAGCGTCAAGACATGTATCACTTTATAGAGTAACAGTTTCTTACAAAAAAGAAAGAATTACGGTACTTTAGACATAAGCAAAAATAGAAGCATACAGTACTTTTAGTCGTTACGTTAAATTTTTTGTTTTATTTTATATTCACCATCTACAGAATTTCATTAAATTTTTGGTACTTTGGTACTGAAATTTATTGACTTTACTCCAAGAAAATATTATGTACAGAGTGAACTTTTAATACGATAAAGGTATGTATCTGTATTTAAAGAGTGTCACTTGCAAGAATGTCTATTTTATAAAGTAGTTAGTTTGGATGTTTATTTTTAAAATACACTAGAGATGTAGGACAATCTGTCATTTTGCAATAAATATACTTAACAAAAAAAGCAAGAATAATGTCCAGTAATTAGGAAAAAAGCAGCTAGTTTAAAAACAAAATGTGACCTTAAAAAAAGAAACATGGCTATGTACAGTTATAGTCATATATTAATATATTTATTGCATGTTTGATGGGGCTTAAATTTAATTAATAACGATGAGGAATTACAGCGTTACTGGTAATAAATAACTGACATCATTTCTGTTAAGTTGATGGTTCAATTTGTTTCTAAAGTAACACAACAGCTAAACACGGTACTACGGTACTAAAGCGAGATTATCTGCGCTACACAGACGTTCAATTTTTCAAAAAATATTGTTTAATCTCATAGTAGCTATTCTAATTAATATAACGGCTTCTTAAAGTTCTCTTTACCACCAATTTATTATTATTAACAACAAACTATAGTCGCTAGTTTCATTTTTAACTTTTTTGTTCTGTTATAGGTGCAATATAACATAGTTCTTTAAACGAGGAAGAGTTTCTTTTATATTTATCCTTAATATTAATGGGTGTTACTAATCTATTATGTGATTTATTTCAACTTTTTTCCAGTTTGCTATTTTGCTTCCGTCTTTTCGTAGCAACGTCCTGAAAGAATTGCATGCTTAGCGTGTGCTCGCGTTGGTAAAGTCTTACGGACAGACGAGACAGAAATGTTTGCGATCTGATATGATCGTTCTTTATTTATTCCGTATTAGGTTGGTAGCTGGCTTTCGCGATGATTTTACGACACATCCGACCTACTTCAGATGCTGTTTTGCGAAGATGAAGAACAAGACGCAACGATCGACCATGCCACAACTGCAACCACTATCGTTAAACGATTGGTCCTTGATTATCAGTGGACCTTTGTAAATGTAAAAAGCTATATGAGAATTTCATTGCCGGCATTATTTGAAGAGACTTCGATATTCAGTTTCAGCAGAAATGTAGCGAAGGATTTCACGTCCTCGCCATGTTTCCTAAGGATCCTGATGTGTATAAGATGAACAAAACGTTTTTTCTTTTTATAAAACATAAGAAATTCGCATTTTATGTTTTACAAAGAGTTTTATTATACTTCCACATTTGTTTCGACGTCTTATGTCTTTATCAAGAGTACAAGTCATACAAAATTAAAAACTGTTCTTCATAACTATATATAGTTCGTTATCTTTGGTCGTTTAATGCGTTGAAACGCTACAAAAAGAAATATGCGTGAGTGTGTAAACTTTATTAAGTACACTATTTATGAGTAGTCATACACAGATGAAGTAACTTGCAGAAGAAGGAAGACAAGTAGAAAATAAGATGTGGTAATAAAGATTTGATTGATGGAGTTTGACTGAATGTGTTAGAGTGAGTATAAATTGATAAGTTGGACTGAATGATCCTTACCGAGTGACCGAGTTTAAGTGACTGACCTAATAATTTTCTTTTAAAGGGTTTTTATGAAACGAATCTTACAGGAATGAAAGATAAAGGGGAACCGTTTCTGAGGATTTT
Source organism: Agrilus biguttatus (assembly GCA_963921985.1). Classification (NCBI taxonomy): domain Eukaryota; kingdom Metazoa; phylum Arthropoda; class Insecta; order Coleoptera; family Buprestidae; genus Agrilus; species Agrilus biguttatus. Next base: position 36,514,581 of record OY998117.1, read on the forward strand.
AGTTTGGCGTTATTCGAAGAAAGGATACCAGGAATTTAGGGAAATTAACCGTGACGTTGGTAATTGTCGTAAAAAAGTGAAAACAGACCGTATGTAGAAAAGGGTCACTTTCTACTGGCGAGGGTAAATGAACAATGAAATGAACAACGAAACAGAAATACATAAAATTAGACAAGGAACATAAAATAAACATATTTTCAAAATATAGATAATTAAATATACAGCACTGGTAGAGGCGTGTGTCAATAAACTTCACATATCTATCTAAATTATTGGGAAAGTTTAAATAGTAATCGATAACTGGGGTGTATTTAAATTCCGCTTGGTCATTAGTGATCTCAGGTGTGTTTAATAGTAGATTTTAACCTGTATTTGTCTGTCCATAAAAGTATATATACATCGATTCTTCTTACTTCTAAAATGTTGGGAACTCAATGAAAGTGGTCAGCGATTTGTTGAAACTGTCAGTAGTGGATCGCGATTTCGAACTCTTTGGTTATCAGCATGCCGTAAACAGTTTCGAGAGAGCACTTGATATCTTGACAAAGACCTTTTCAAATATTAATGAACTCACAGTTAATGACAAATTCTACAGATGCCAATTATATTAGTTATTCAATGAGAGTGGTTGCAGTTGGTGTTGTAGATATTAGTGATGGTCTTCATGGATGATTGCAGTTGGTCTGTGTTACAATCACCGCGTGTAGACTGCACTCGTCTGTCGGTTGGTCGTGCTCCTTATCCATTACCATAAGAATGCCCTGTCGTTGAATATCTTTCGGCATTAATACGCCTACCTCTTTGTCTGCGCGCTGGTGTCGCTAAAGGTCTGCGACTGCCACCCACTGTATTGCACGAATGATTATCCGAAAGGGTTAGAATTCAAGATAGCGCCGAGATTTATTCTAATTTCTTGTTCACGATTATCATAATTGCCAGATAAATCTCACTTGAAGAAGGTCATGCTGCATCGGGCTAATAAATCGCAACATCAGCTGATCATAACATTAACAAATATTCAGTGGAAGAGAAATACATTTCGACTTGCATTTAGTATGATAATTCACTGAAGAAAATTAGCGGAACTCAGAGAACTGTCTGCAAATCGTTATTATGCCTTTTTTAACCCTATGTAATTATTTGGATACTACGTATTAAGACACAAACGACCCTTAAGAAGTTTTAAACCTGTTTGCTTGTCTGTCTGTACGGGCTAATCTAAAACTAAATCGGTTTCGATGGGATCTTTGCACACATGAAGATACATTTTTTCATCTAGGCGACCGAGCGACGTGGTCTAGTGCTAGAGATCATTGCTTAGCATTCAGGAGGTCGCCGGTCCGAACCCGGGTCCGACTGCCCTGTCCAAGTTTTCTGTGGTTCCCTTGGATCATTTAGGCAAATGCTGGGGCAGTAATATTCCACAGATAATCTTTCAGTTCTCTTCTGTCTTCATTTCATCCGTCTCAGCTTTCTCTCCCTAACCACACCACCCACCCTTTCCCACGATTCCTGAAAGGAGACTGAAGAGGGCCTTACGCCCTACCCTCCGGCTTTGCACTATAGTGTAGGTCTGAGGGACTGCCCGCCCACCAGCACGAGTAGCTGGTGAGAATGAAACACAAAAAAAGTTTAAAGTTTAAAAAAGGCATCTAGGCGAAGTCGTGGGATAAGAGGTAATAAATTAATATAATATAACATTTTATCTAGTTATTAATTTGATTAAGGATATTGTATTTAAAATGTAAGTATCTTGTAAATTTGCGAAACAACCGAGATAAAGCTGTAGAAAATCCTTTTTCCGAAGTAGTTGATTTATGAATCTGTCCATGAATTTTTATGTGTTTATTAGTACTTGTCTTACAGCAAGTTTACTTCAGACATAGGTACACATGTATTATGAATATTTATTGCAATTGTAGTTCTTGCATAAAGGGGGAATAAAAATTTGTACATAAAATTTTTTCGCTAATTAATCTTGCAACGCATATTACGCTTGTTAATACTGTTACAAAGCTAATGTAAATGATTTTATTGTTGTGACAGAAGTCGCACATTGTGACTCATACAACACCTGCTGAATTAAGTAAGGTTCTTAATTAGCAGGGCTATAATTGTTGTTTGATAATAATAATTATTATTGTAAATGTGCGAATCGGGTATATAATATATTTATGTACTTAGTTTGACTGCTATTTATGTTATATGTATACCCACCACGTAACGTATCGGACAGACAGACATTGTGTTATGAAACTATTGCGTTGTTAACCGTATCGTACCTGCGTATAAAATATTGTTTATAACTTTTGTTAATAGGGCTCTTTTTATGTACATATACAAGTAATTATTGTAATTGTGCTAGATACTAGATGTGCTATTATAAACACAAGCATTGTTAACGGATTTATGTTCGATATAAATACGTAGATAATTAAATTTGGTTCAGTTTTCTCTTCAAAGTTAATGGATAATAATTGACCAATTTGAGCAGCAGTTATATAAACGGAAAATAATAATATAACAAAGATAACAAAAAGTTAATTAGTATCTAATGATATAGGTACCTACATATAATATAATTTTCTGTTATATATATCACGTATCTAATTCAGAAGTGACAAAATGTTCACTTGTTTTCTAATTGAAAAACCTAACATTGACGAACAAAAAATAATGAAATAATTACTTCCTATATATAATAAGACACAATATTTTATGTGTTAAGTTCCTCCATGAACTAATAAACCATGCACAACTATAAAATTAGCCGTCCGTGAAATTTTCTAGTAGGCAAACTTGTTGGTCCCTTATCGTATTGGTAAGTTGCATAAGATTTTCTCTCTGATATTCCAATAGTTTTCCGAAATTCTTTTGAAACATTTTTTAGTAGTGATATATTTTAAATACATTAATGCGATATTAATTATTGAATTAATTTATACCCGCTACAGATAACCTCACATAATGAGGGAAAAATTTGTTACTGTTGTCACGTTCCCGCCGGTTACAACGCAGAATAAAATGCATTTAAAATAATGAAGTAAAAAACAAACAAAAGGAAAGTTTCACAAAATTTTATTAGGAGTATTTGTTGTATTTACTCCTTTGAAAATGGTCGCGTTGACCGAAACTTATTAGGATCTTTCTAATAAAATTTGATGAAACTTTCCTTTTGTTTGTTTTTTACTTCATTATTTTAAATGTTTGGGCCAACAAAACTCTTGTTTTATTATGCGGTGTAAATATAAAACACCTACCACTATGTGTTAATCCAACAACGACATCCCTAAAACTATTTTTCTAAATGGGTTGCACAAGTATGAACGAACAAATGATGTGTGATAGTTACCTTATTAAGAATCAGTTAATAGTGACGTAACAATCAAAGTATCATACTCATACAAGAACAAATTTATTGTCAGAGATTGTAATCAGATCGTTGAGAAATAAATTGCAAAAACAAAAGGTCACTATACCAAGAGCAAGGAAGTTGCATGTCTATCATTATCAAGATCTGAATTAGATTTCAATTAAATTGGGACAGGGTAATAATTAATTTGAAACAAATTGAGTAAACGGTCAATCATTTTTATATAATTGTTACGAGATCGATAAAAGGTGTGGGATATTATGTTTGATGATATTGGAGTTATTATTTAGTATGTAGCAAAACATGCTATTGGCTCATATTTTCGGCAAAATATCTACTATTTTAGGTAAGCATTATATAATGTTAAGGTCTTTACAACTAGATTATTCGAACGATATACTGCATCAATCACTATACGATAATATGCTACATATTTATGGTGCTCGTGTGTAGGTAGGTTTGAATGGTTATTTTATGAAGCTGAGACAGCGGCAATGATAAGACATTCTGGAATTAACTAATGATTAAAAAGTCAAATACAAGAATGAAACAAAACTAAATTATATGTCCAGGATGTTACCGTTTAATGGTAATTTTTAATTAAAAATCTAATATTCTAATATGTTGAATAAAATGAGGATCTTATTGACAATTCGCTTATGAACATATCTATGTTGACTTTTGGTCTTGTTTGTTTTCCATAGCTCAGCAGGAACTAGGGCTTCTACACTATTATTATAATTTTAACGCATATATTATAACTATAGATCGATAACAAAGCCATAGAATGGATGGATATAATATAAAAGAATGTTGGAAGAGCCCAGGCAGTCTTTGTGTTACGAGTTAAATCGCTGTAATTCAGTACCTCATCAGCCAGCTGCCACGAAAAGTAATGGATTCAATCAGGAGGCAAATGTTTGTACGGGTAATTACATAGAAAAAGCATGGTCAATCAAAGTAAGCAATTTAAGACAGGCGGCCGCTTTGTAGTTGTTTGTGTTTTGCTACTTTATCTCACAGAATGTACAAGATTGACATCTACTGCCATCGCAAGAGGAAAACGTCCGGTTCGTCGTGTTAATTATCATACGGTATACGCATGTGTTCTAAAACTTATAATTATTACTTTGTATCTTCGCTATTATACGGAAATTTCGAAATTTAATCATAGATCAGAAATGGTAATTGCCATCTATTTGCTGGCATGTTCCAGAATCTAATCGTTTCTAATCACTTCCGAGTTTCTTATGGTTTTTAGGTTTTCTCCACTCTTTTGCATGTTTTGAAATTGTTAATTTTAACAGTTCACAGAACATGATTTATCTAATGAAGATAGAAACATTCACAGAATTTAAACTTAGGACGGTGCATGGATGATGAAGCATGTTTAATAATTTAATTAAACCAAAACACAAACGAACTTCAACAGGTATATTTCAATAATCCTCAACAATTGTTTCGGATAAATAGCCATTATCAGTATAGTTGATTACTCTAGATAATGGCTATTTAGCCGAAACAATTTTCAAATAGCCATTATCTAGAGTAATAAACTATACTAATTTTAAAATGTGAAAAATACAGCTTATATAGGTACATTATAGGTTAAGAAAGGGTGGGATGTTTAGCATGTACAATTATTTTTGATTATTTACATTTAGTCTTGTTATTTGTCAAAGCCTTTTCAATTTATAAAAACTCCAATAAGGTTAATTTTCTACTTTTAGATTGATAATGGAGCAATTTCAAATTGTCGATGTTTAATTGATGGTTATTTTGTAGACAGTGTTCTGTCAGACCCGTTACAAGTTTTTTATTCTTGATACTCGCTAGGTGTTCTTTAAAACAAGTTTCTAAAGACCGACCAGTTTGTCCAATGTATAAAGCATCGCAATCTTGGCATTTTAGTTGGTAAACACCGCTTTTTTGTTTGTTATCTAATTTTCTTTTGTTGTTGATTAAGAAGGAGCCTAAATTGAATTTATTGATTTCTGTTGTAGTTATGTTGAATTTGCTCAGCCGGTTTTTGATTTTGTAGCTGGAATTTTTGATATAATTTATAGAGAAAAAGATATCTGAATTGGCAGCCTTTTTATCGGTTTTATAAAGCATATTTTGTATTTTTTTACTTGACAGTAATTTTTCAACTGTTTTGGCGATAACCATTATTTACAGCGATGTGTTTTATTATATTTAGTTCTGAAAGATAGTCTTGTTCTTCGAGTGGAATGTTTACTAACCTATGTAACATGCTGTGAAAAGTGGAAAGTTTGATATTCATATCAATTTTTTAATATCAAACTTTCCACTTTTCATTTTGATTTAATTAAATTATGAAACATTCACTAACTAGATATGAGCTTAAATCAGTTTCCCATAACTCACGAAATTAACTAAATAGATTAGGCAAAAAACAATTTCAATAAATGAATGTAATTTAATAAAGATATTAGTACTTAACAAACAAAAAACCAGTAAATTACAGAAAAGTGGTATTTATAAACTAAATTGTAGGGATTGTAACTCTTTTTACATTGGTCAAACGGGGAGGAATTTTGGTACTCGAGTAAATGAACATAATAAAGACGTGAACAATAAAAAATCATCTACGGACATAAGCTTACATTGTTTGGCAAATAGCCATTGTTTAGAAAATAATAATGAAATTTTTATTCAAATGTTTCTGGAATTGTGAGTCAATTTATATCAGGGTAGGTACCTTAAATTTAATCAAAATTTCAGATGCCTTTATAATATTTAGTGTAAATTTTTAGGAAGGATCATAAGTCAGGATTAACCGTTTTGTCGGAAAAATTATAAACAAAAAAATGGCTCCTGTTATTAAGATGTACAGTGATGTTTTAACCAACTTTAGCTTTTCAAATTTCAACTGAAAGTGCTAGTTTAAAGAAAAGAAAGGAATTATTGAGATCCCGAAGATACATATTCGAATCGTTGAATTTTCAGTAATAAAAATTGTAATCCAAATCGCGACCTCTATCACCCCCTTATATTTGAATGTTTCCGCTTGCTTTGCTTTAGGTCACTTGTAAATTATAAATTGTTAAATATACCGAAAACCTCGTAAAACTAACTAAACTATTAAAATACTAAGCAGAATAGATAAAATTTGGATCACCGTTCAACACTTTATTGAAGTCTAAACACTTAAGGCGTTGGTAATAACAATTATTACCTGGTGCGATACTTAATATCGATACAGTATTTAATTAAACGTTGCCTCCAAACAAAGCATACGGTGCCGGCACAAATTCTATGCTCACACAAGTGTTTAACCTGCTTATCAATATTAATGAGATGTGATGTGTAAAATTTAATTATTTATTTTCGTCTCAATAAAAACTGACGATTTAATTTTCCGAAAACTATTCGCAAAGTTATTTTATTTTAAACAACTATTTTATTATCTTTTAAATTAGTGTAATGAATTTCTGAATTAATTTAATGTATAAAACTTTATTTGTTTGCCTGTTAACGAGAACTATTAATATGCATTATTGTAGTTCAGAGGTCGTTAACACGTTATTAGCAAAATTTTTTGTTACTATAACAGGAAATCAATTACATGCATAATTTGGAAATACGGTGTGTTCTGAAATTATTGTAAAGCAAGTGAGCTATGCAATTATTGTTTACAAGATTCTAAAAAGCGGACAGGATGGTTATTTTCTAAATATTAATTAACGGTGAATAACAACACATATTTGAAATCTTCACTTTTTTATTCTCATTTTGACATGTTTCGCTACGACTGTAGCTTCATCAGAAGTAGGTACAATACTTAATCTAACATTGAAAATTTAACTAAAAATATACTGTTTAGGATCGAACTACACTAGGGAAGGGGAACAAGTTTAATAGTGGATAATTATTTAAATCGAGTTGATCATTTAACAATAAATGTGTTTCTTTTAGAAACGATGGAAATTAATAAATTTTCAATGTTAGATTAAGTATTGTACCTACTTCTGATGAAGTTACAGTCGTAGCGAAACATGTTAAGTGAGAATAAAGAAGTGAAAATTTCAAATATGTGTTGTTATTCATCGTTGATATTCAATTTTCATCAAGTAAACCAAGATTCTATTAATTAAATATTAATTACCAAAAAAAAAATCGCATGGGTTTTGAAAACTGGAAGTAATTTCTCTCAACATTTCTACAAATATTCATACGTGCAGATACGTTGTCATTAGTTTATTTCTATTAGTAATTTTCTAAAGATTAATTACCATAAATAGCCCAACAAAGGTAACGTTGTAAACAGTTGCAAATATTAGGTCTTCCACAATATTCCATTTCATTTCTAATAAGTTAAATGTTTTACTACAGGTCGTAAAGTGTTGACACATATCTGTTAACTTAATAGATTACGTCTAATCAGAAAAAAATTGTTACGTTGTAACAGAGTAACAAAATTAATTTTCCACTATAGTACGTGGGTGTCTTTAGCCGGTATTTTGTGTAATTATCTACACTTGTCATTTTTTTAATCGACGTAACGGACACTCTACGTCAAAATGTGGGTAATATAAACGAAAACGCAACAAAACAATTTCATTCACGGGTGTCTAATCCTTCTAAGAGATGTCTATCATTTGTAAATTAACATTGTTGAAGGAAATATAGACGAGACCACACACTCGGTTTACATATGTTGCCTTGGTCATTTTTTTTTTACGTACAACATGACTAGCACACCGTGCAGACGTTTTAACATTAATAATGGATTTCTATTCTTCTTTTACACGATTAACCGTATCAAAAAGCATTTGGCAAATAGAAAAGAGAGAAAACTTTTGGCTAAGTTATAATTAATGAAACAGTAAGTAGGTTTACATTACTGTTGAATAAGAAAGAAAAAACTAACACGTTTTGATGTTCAATTGCTCAAACGTGCATAGTTAATAATGGCAGACAAAAAATTGTAACATAATTGCCAGGAATATTATAGATACGTTTAAAAATGAAGAAATAGAGAGATCCAAGGAAGTATGCTTGATATAATTAAGGGTGTGAATTTAGAGCAATGACAAGCCTTTAGCCTTTACACCCGTGTAATTTCTAGAAATAGGCTTCACGATGCCTATACTCCTTGGTGTTTGGTGTTTATATTATATCTTTAAAGTAAAGAAGAGAATACAGAAATTAAACCTAAAGTTCATAATGTTAGAACTGTAGTAAAGGAGCACTTTCTTAGGGCTTTCCTATTAAAAACAAATCAGAAGTAAGATTCAAGCCTAAAAATTAAGTAGAATTGGGATAAGGCAAAAGGCTATGGTTTAAATGAATTGTTAGGTACAGACGTTTTGTTGGCAATTGCGATTGACATCTAGGCAGCGAATTTAACCTAACCTAACCTAACCTAACCTAACCTTTTATTTAGACCACGACCCTTTAGCCCGAATCTTAATTCTACTATGGAAATAATATGTCCTTATAGTAAATCTTAAGGCTTACTTCGAGGTGTTGGTTTGCCATTTGTCTAAATTCAAAATCCTTTTAGGACAAATAATAATAAGCAGTTGTTGACATGCATGTCTAATTGTCTTGAACTTGATGATTAGTATAAACACATTGCAGCTTTTTCTTTTTACATGGTGACGACATGCGAAATTTTTATCACTTCAGGACATAAGTTATAAATCTTCTATGTCGGAGGTGTCGTGTAAGTGGTGAAATGTCTTACCTTTCTCGAGCAATAAACACTTGATTGATTGACGACTGCAGATTGGTTTAAATTGAAATTGACAACATAATGGATGTAATCCCAAACGTGTCAACCAAGGTGTTGTACACAAACACAAACACGTGCCAATACGCATTTACCAACTAAATTTTTATTTATGTAGATACTGGAAAAGTTATAGCTGTATTTCAATTCAATTATGAATATTCATCGCGATTTTAATACGCGACGATTCACACGCACACTGCACTCCTAAATAATGCACAGAAGTAATGGAACTGACCGACTCAAACAATTCCATAAAACTAAACAACCAAACGTTGTTTTTGATATTACAGTTATTTCGGACAGTAACTAATCGTTAGATAATTATCGGTAATTAGATAGTGCTTAGTCCGAACTAATAATACTACCTACTAACTATACGAAGGCATTTCCAATAATTATTTTTTCAGTTTCTAACCAAGAAGTTTAATGTAGAAACACATTATATTAAATATTACAATTTGGTTGCATATCTGTGTAAATTGTCCGTCGATATGCGTAAAATACGCAAAAATTACTAGATAGATTTTGATCATTTTTAATCTTAGTTTATTCCTTAGACCCTCAGACCCTTGGTCTTTATCTTCAAAATTAAAATTATCACGATGTTCTGATTTAGTATCAAGTAACGCCCTTGACGGCCTGAACTGTGCGTGTTCTCTTTCCACAAGGGAAAGGAAACAGGTAACGAGGGCGAGGGAAGAAAATAAATTGCATAAAATGGCTATAATGTTATTATAATTGATAAGTTATTCAATACAGTTGCACAATAAAGCAATTAGGTTAGTTTATCCAATATATAACAATAAAAAGAAATATTATTTTCGTTTGTTCTATGAGTGTAACCCTTCTATCTGCATATGAAATAAGTTAAGAAAACAAAATATTAATATTGCTTTTAGAGCTACTAACAAATTAGGAAAACTTATAAAAACAGTAAAGATAAATCAGGCGTTTATAAATTAAATTGCCTTTCCTCTAATAAATGCTATTGGTCAGATGGGCAGACAGGTAGAATTAATTAATTGTTTTAAAACGAAAAAAGAAAATTCAAATTATTCTAACCATTTGTTGGAAACCAACCACCTATTTAATTTTATATACAGTATGTTACATTATGTAGAAGTACAAAATTAAATGTTTGTGAATAGTTTACAACTTGTTAATGAAAACTATAGTTTCTACTTCTTTAAACCTTATCAAAGCTAAAGAAAAAAGGCGGTAATTATGAAACAGCATGTGAGTTTATGCGGATGTAGAAAAGCGAAAGAAGGCAGTAACCAGTGGCGTACAGTAACTTGCAATTTGGAATGGATTAATAGAGGAGTAGAAAAACATGAGAGGTAGTCAACGAGCAGTAGTGACTATGAGAATTTGCTACGGTTAACCATTATTCAACCATTGACTGCACAGAAAAAGGAGCAAAAAATGTAACCATAAAGTGGCGAAATCGAAAACCACGTCTTACAGTTTCGACAAAGTACTGATCAAGAAGAAGATAATATTCTTGTTCTTTATCCGTTTCGTTTTTAAGCCTTTACGTACAACACCGTATGGCCGTTGTCAGAAATTTGAAGAAACTAAACTAACCAAATAAAAATATGAAATACTACAGGTACTAAAAGATATCAATAAATGGCGATATAGTAATGTTTCATTTTATGACACATGTAGTATATATTTAATAGAAATTTTAGTAGTGAACCTATTTATTATTTACTCGTTCTCATATGGAGTTTTCCGCTTAATTTAAATGATTTTTGTACATATTCATGAAGCATCTTCTTTTACTGGTAACATTTCGATGGTAATAGCTGCGAATGTTTATGCATTCACAGTGTAGATGCACCTGTTATATAGACTAATGTACAGATTGAATTTATTAATATGTAAATATTAAGTTTGCAATGCGCGGGAAATTTTAATTTTGTAGATATTTAGTATAGTGTATAAATTATTGCAAAGTAGTGACATAGGGGTTAACGTGAGTCGCGAGTTTAGAACATGATTAAAATATGTTTTCTCGAAGGTACTTAGCATGTAGTGGTTTTCATGCGGGACATTTCATACACGTTTCTTATAAAATCAAAAACATTATTTAAGCATTACGGGCCGTTAATTATAACCGTCCTGACATTTGCGATGACGTAAATATAATTCAAAAACCGTTTCGACAAAATCGCAATTTCAACGTGCGGTTTATAAAATATAGTCATAATTCATGTACCTACGATATGTTGGAGAGTTGAAGAAGGTATTTTGTTGTTAAAAAAAGTGTAAACTTCATCTGGTCGCTATCAACAAAGCTCTCCAGTCGTTCTAACGCAGTTAATAATTTGCTACACTACGGGATGTCTACGTACAATACTTGTAAGGAAATGGCTAAACCAATTTTGAACAAGAGGATGATGCTGTTGAAGATTTCCTTGATACAAAGCTCATCGTGAATTATAGAGCATTTAATTTTGAATTCCCTCAGTCAATTAATGTTTCCATTACCATGACCAACATTATTATTATTATTATTTTTTATATAGACATGAACAACGTTTGTAAACTTTTTTTACTTCAAAATTGGTTAGGATATCTGTTCTATAATTGTAGGTAGGTACCTAACTAAAACACTATCCCTATAATTGTATATACTATTAAATCTTAGTTTAATAAAACACAAATTGTTTAAATTGTTTTACTGATAAAGTAATTGTCCCTTACAGTTCTCGACCATTCTCAAAAAGTTAGTACTGGAAACTAAACTTAAAAACTATTTAATATCTTTTAAAAATTGGATTGATTCGGTTGTTACTTTGTGATAATTCATCTTAACGATAAATGAAAAAACACTACTTTGTTTATTATCACTTTATTTATTCACAAATCCTTGTGACTATAGTTTCGACAAATAGCTTGTCATTATCAATTCAGTTTGAATCACTTGTTTGACAATGACAAGCTATTTGTCGAAACTATAGTCACAAGGATTTGTGAATAAATAAAGTGATAATAAACAACGTACTGTTTTTTCATTTAAAGTTATTTAATGTCTATTTATAGGTATATCGACTATAAGGGTAGGTATACAAATTATTTAATGATATAATGAAATATATAATAACAACAATAATTACAAACAAAATAAAAACTTATCAACTATATAAACGGTTTAAGTTCAAAAATATGTCAAAAAAAAAAATAAATTAGATACAAAGGCAATATGCACAAACAAAAACACTATAAGAAACCTATTGATCAATAACAAATTAACAGAAAACAATAACTTAAAAAAATCAGGTGTGTATCACTTAGAATGCTCAGATTGTGATGCAATATATATAGGTCAGACAGGCAGGTATTTTGAATAAAGAATAATATAATATGAAAAATCTATCAAAAATAATAAAAATACTGCAGGTTTTGCCCACCATTGCATTGTAAACAAACAAAATTTTTAAATAAAAGTAAAAAGTTAAACTTTTCTGAACTATATATAATATTTTTAAACCGTTTTTAAAAATTTTGTTTGTTTACAATGCAATGGTGGGCAAAACCTGCAGTATTTTTATTATTTTTAGATATATATATATATATATATATGGAAGTTATTAAATAATTTGTACACCTACCCTTAGAGTCGAGATACCTATAAATTGATATCAAATGGTATTAAGTTTACTTTCCAGTAAGAACTCTTTGAGAATGGTCGAGAGATCAAAACAATTGTAAGAGACAATTACATTCCCAGTAGAACAATTTAAACAGTTTGTGTATTATTTATTTAAATTAATAGTAAAGATGTTTTACGAATTTAGCACCGCAAACACATATTTAAAACCATTAAATCTGTAAAGGTAAAGCGGATTTAAATAAGACGTTGATATGGCAGTACGTCGCCATCTACCTTCTCAATACCTTTTACAATGTATATATTGTGGTCGTGTGAATTCAGTTATAGCGAGAACTAGAAGGATAGCGTTAAAAAGAAAAATCTGTTAATTTATTTCTGTTTTTTATGATTGATATGTGGGGAATTAATCGTAACCTCTATTAAAGAAAAAATCTTTAGAAAGTTCGCACGGGATTTTTGTTCGCTATACAACTGAGTGCACCTTAAATTCCCTCATGTTAAAAAGTAATTTCTATTATCCAAATATATATGTAAAACTTTCAACATTCGAAGATATTAATTGGTCACAGTATGTACGTATAGTCAAAGAAACAACTTTATGGTTGCTATAATACTGTATGGCTTAATTACATATTTAAGGATGGCTTGTTTTATTTGGTACGCACCAGCTATAATACCTATTATAACCGTGTTTACTAGACACTGCAAAATTCTCATGTCTTTTTGGTACCAGATATTAATAAAACTGTCTTATATACTTAGTCAACAGATGTATGTAAACGTAAATAATTAAATATTAGTAGCAGATTTCTTAATTCACGAAAATTACGCAGAATTTGATGAATATTTATGAAAAAGAACAGTAATCTGTTGTTAATCTAGATAATCAGAAGTAATTATTCATATTAGCATTTAATACCTATACGCTAACGTTAGGTTGCGGTATTCAACCATCATGAGACAGTTATTTATTTATCCTTCGACTGATTATGTTACAATGAAGATTATTTAAAGTCGATGCGTAATTGTTCATAATTATTATGTTCCGATGAATAATTTTCATTAATTAATAACGTGTTGTGATGATAGCATAGTAAACCTACTTAACTATCAAATTATCAAATGAAGTAAATTACAATCTGGCTATAAAAAAGTTAAGTGTGAATATCAAGACTCACCCTTTGTGAATTGTTATCAGCCCATTGTTTCGTTGTAAATTCTGAAACAAATAAATATTATTAAGGACATTTATTAAGTGAAATGATAAGAAATTAAAGATTTTCGGATTGTAAGATGGTTACAGCATCCATCAAGGATTTTCGAAGAAATTTCTAATTGACAAGGATTTTATAGCATATGTAATGATCAAAATTTTATACCATCCATATGGCGTGTTGACAACAGAAAACACATCAAGCGTAATCATTTAGTTGTATCTTGCAAAGGAAAATTCGAATTGCTCCAAAATATTGAAATATTCTCAAACAAAAGATCCAATTAACAACATTTGAATTTTGGAGTTAAAATAATTTCAAATCTTAATGGACTGGGACAGAACAGGATTTAGAATTTTATCCCGGAAGTGACTACCCTCCTCTTAGTTATTTGTTTTGTCCTTTTATTTTACGTGGTAATCCTTATGAAAAGGTAAAAATTGCATAGATCTCTTAAAATCCTCACGTGCTGGCTGAGACAATTCTGTTGCCTCCAAAAGTTAGTTGTAATCTATCAAGTTATCTTTGTAATTTATTTTACCCTTCTTATTATTAATTTTTGCAGTCACTTTTACTTCTAAGAGGCAAACGTCAAAGGACGAGAAGAAGTATTTATATAATATACAAACATTTTAGTAAGCAGTATTTCACAGAAATGTGCAAATTTATAGGAAATATGATAGTTATCTGAAGTTTACTTAAGGGGAATTAAAATGTTATACGATATTCTGCTGAAAGCCATAGAAATTGTTACCGATGACGGGAACGACAAACGCAATGGTTAAACGGTCCGGTAAATGTTTATCAAAATGATCTCTGCGAGAAAGTGGACGAATCCTTATTAATTAATTTGAAAAAGGAAGTATACGGTTTCATCAAAACCCGTGATTTGCGTTCATGACACAAATTTAAAAAGTTTCACATTTAGCATATGTCCCGCCTGTAATTTGAAGCTAGACCATTACGGAAAATAATTCTAGCTAATCAAACATTCATCTAGATTTCGATGTTCTCGTAATAATATTAATCTTGTCAGCTTATAATTGCAGAGATAAATAGCCTAATAACTAGGTTTGGCGTGGGAACTGCAGAAGCTTCATAGAGTTATTAAGTTCTTGGATGTTTTATACGAGAACACCGACATTGTAATTATTCTGATACGAAGGAAGGTCAATATCAAGAAAAGCGATATTGATTTTTTTTTCTCTAATGAATTATAAACCACCGCACCACATAAGGTACCCACACAAAATGGATTTAATTAACATATAATGATATTATAAGCAGTAATTAATCTAGAAATAAAATTTATAATTAATTGGGGATTAAGAATGTTAAAAAAGAATACACAAACTATAAAAAATCATAATTACGTTTAGAACTATTTCAATTGAAATCTATTTTGGACATTGTTATCTTTCAATATATGTGGAATCATTTAGCTGTAGTTTAATGGATAATTAATTTTCAATTAAATGTAATAAATTGATATTGAGCCGATAAAAATCAAATTAAAATGTAATGGCTTATGTAATTCATAATTTTCCTAAAGTAAGATGAAGACACTTTTATCAGTATACACGTAGGTTGATGAAAAATTTAATTATTATCAGAAACTATTTTTTATATTATTGAATTAATTCTTTGAGTTGTAGGAATTCTTAAATACGACGTAATATACAAGCATTTTCTCCGTTAGTAGGTTTCACGTAATTGTTTATAATAAGGTATACCAGGCAGATAAAGAAGTGAGGAGACGTCAACTAATAATTGTAACAGTTGTTCTGTTTCTCATATTGCAGAAATTGTGTCGCCATCTACTGACAGCTACTGCTACACAACATTAGTTTGGTCACTAATTTATTGATGCTACCTAATGAGGTCTAATAATTTAATTTTAAAATAATTTTTTAAGTGTTCTTTATTCCATTTCTCAATTTAATAATTCATTATGTTCATAACATTACAAAAAAAAGATACAGGTACTTATGTGTCCATTCTACTACAGTGTTTCTAAATTATTTTTACTTTCAATTATAATGTATTGTATTGTATTACATTACCAAGGTCTGCCATATATCAAGGGTGGAGTTCAATTGAAAATAAATTAATTTTTTAAATAGATATGCATTTTTATAACAATAATAACAATTTAAAGAGAAGTACGTACTTTAATGCCTTTCGAATGAGAATTGAGTTAGTATCTGTTTTGAAAATTTTGTTCAATTTTATTAAATAATCATCAATTATAATAAAAAAATACACGCAGCGTTTTTTTTTTACGGTTTGTAACACAAGTACAGTAGCATCTAATGAATTACAAATTTACGTCGTTAACCATTACCTACTAGTGAAGGACGCTTTGTTGGTACAGCTAATTGTCAGTATGCTGAAGTTAATTACTTGTTCGTTACTTGGTACTTTTTCTCGCTGCACAGAGTAAATTGGTTTATTTTATTATTTACATTCAGGGTTATAATTTAATAACAACAACGGTTGCGTGAAAGTACAAAATTTGTCGGTTTCTTACAAAGAAAAACCTTGATCAAGGTTAAATTGCTATTTATTCCTTTTCCAGCGAAATAAAGACAAACTAAAGAATAGTCATATCTCACATACAAACATGTAGATATTGTAGTACATGTCATCGCCGTGCATTCTTACTTACCCACATAGATACATACGTGTGTCACGCCACATTATTTTAATTTTATTACGGCCGTTTTTTTAATTAAGTTCTTTTGTTAATTGAAACCGCGCTCAATGGTGAGAAAATGTAAATGACAGTTGCAACATGACAATTCCAAGAAATATTACGGTGTAATAAATGGGTGTGTTTCCGTAAAATTGAAAATTATTCCAATAAGAAAGAAAAAATTCTGACTGTATCAAATTATTTATTAAGGAAGGACTGATTATGTTCAATGCTTTTATTAACACTTTATAACACCAACTCTAACATGTTCCTAAATGTTCAATGAACACTATTAATACTATAAAAAGCCGTCTTTTTATGTGAAACGTGTCCAAACAGGCAGACATAAAGGCGACAATTTCCTTATAGAAACGAATATATTAAATCTTCACTATTTTTGGGGACGAAACAGAGGCGATTTATATCGAGATATAGTGGCATGTAGTGATTTCTATTTCTATCTAAGGTCTTCAAATTTTCGTCTTCCTCTTATACACCCTAATGCACTAAAATTGTACACAAACTTCTCTTCTAAATTATCATGCCGTAGTCTTCACAATTTGTTTTTAAGTCTATCCACAACAAGACTATTAAATTAAATGTTTTTTGATGCCATTTACTCCATTATAAAAAACAAAGAACAATAATATAACAACATAGGCTTTCACGGTCGGAATCAATAGTAGAATACAGATTTAGGCTAAAGGATCTGAATGAAAGGTTAGGTTCAGATATTTCGTTTGACTTATATAACCTTCGCCCACGTTGTCACCAGTGAAGATGTCAGCTCGCAGTTGTCGACGAAACGTCAGGAAGTAACGGTTTATTTAGCCCACATCTGAATTTTACTGTACAACAATAATCCGGAATCTACCAAAAATAGTTTTAACATTCCTGAGACGCCTTGGATGTCTTTTGTAGCCTAATGTTGATTCTAATATGTTCTAAGATCGTAAGTTATTCAAAGAGCTAATTACAGCCAATTAAGACTAATTGGGAGCTATATTTGGATGGTTTTATTTTTTAATTAATGGTTTGTAATTATGTTATCAGAATGATCTGTAATAAATTTAAGCTATGATAATGAATTCTCTGAAAAATATAATCAGATCATTACGTCAACTGGTTTAAGTAATATAACATTTAAGATTCAGGAAATGACTATGATTTATAACGTGTATGTAGAAATGAAAATTGTTGATAATGAAGTTGTAATAATTTCGATATTTTTGCCCTGTTAATATCAATATCGTCTCGAAAAAACAACATAGTGCTATTATAAATTGTTTACGTTTTATTCTTCATATACCCGATCAAAATCACACGAGTCCATGTAATCATTAACGGTTATCGATAGCGAGTGCCATAATTAACCTGCTCACGTCACATATGTCCCGAATAGGAGCAGATCACCTGCGACCATCTCGACTTTCTCTGCATCATATGAGCTAACACTTCTGCACCGCCTACTGCAATCCCACGATCACTACCTATTACTAGTTTGTCTGCTGCCTGCGATGTAACATACAATATGTACAATGAGGAATATTTGCGATTTATTTTTATTAAAACCCTAGACGTCCACATTACAGTCGCATACTCGTCAGTGGCGGTTCGGGATAGTTCACAAGAGGGTGCACAATTTAAAAATTAGTAGAAAACAATAGAACAAAATTTTTAGTAGTAGAAGTACTGGGTACAAATTAATTCAATAATTAATATCGCATTGATGTATTTAAAAAAAATTAACGTTGAATCGACAAATCTAGTCATTTTTCCAATAAATGTACAGTTTGAAATTTCTTATAATGTCTTGGCTTTTACAAACTGTTTATTTTCTAAAGGATAACTGGAGCATCGGCAGTTTAGGATTATTTACTACAATGCTATCATCATATTATGTCAAACGCGAAAACACATTGTCCACTAAATCAATATACTCCTGCAGATCGTGAGTAAACTAAAACACTTGCTCGGTTATGTGGTATTAGAGGCTCCAAATATAACTTTCCCCACCTCCAATGTAATGTTAAGGGCTAGAAGGATTATGATCTGCCTTTTCTTATTCGAATCGCCGTGATTATAAATACATTATTTATTTATTTTCAACATTCATTTTAATCCGCTTAACATAGGGCATATAATATGAGTTAGAAATCCTAACAAAATAAGCATAAGAACTATCAAATAAATAAACTATTGATATGATATATGTTTATTAGATTTTTGTTGCTAGTTTGAGTGAGGTGTTAGAATAAATGCATGTCTCAGATCATCCTGTATAGTAAGGTCCGAAAAATAGCTCGGTACGCTACCGAGATGTAGCTACGCGAAGTGTACGGTAGTGTTTGTACATATGTTTCGGTACATTGCCCTCGCTTTCTATTTACTTAAGTGCAGATGCATAATTAGATTTCCTGTTCCAAAGAAAATCTCGTTCTACACATTTGAGTGTGTTGGGCCGGAGCACGGATGGACTTGCGACGTGCGACGGCCCGTCAAAGTCAAAAGTGGCCATTGTTCGCGAAAAAGTGGAGCGACAGAGTGCTAAAAGTGAAATAATTTCACAGAACCTCATTCAGTAAAAAGAATCGAATCTCGATCGGACGAGCCGATGAAGTCCTCGTTTAGCAGTTACATTTACTAACGGGTACTCTTTTTCAAAATATAGTAATAAGGAAGAAAAAGATGGTTTGTACACTAATGTGAATCCATTCCGCTCCAATCAGCGAACAGCGGCGACCGCCGAGACCAGAACACCAGTTCTGAGCTTGCGCTCAAACTAGCCACATTTGAAGGCCAACTTACTGTCGACTTTTTGCCAGTTTTGCGGGCACAACGCCCATTGAATTACACTGTTGATTCCGAACGATTATTAGACGAATATAACAATCCAAAAAAAGAATGTAATAAAATTCTTTTTCGTCTAATTATAAAGGATCACGGATCCCACATTTGGAATGCATCCTACACGTCGTACACAGTTGTGACCCGATTGATCGAAACCGGTCGTGGGATGAGACTTTTGGTGCGCTTTGCCTACTGTGTAGGACGCGTTCCAATTGTAGGATCTGTGATCCTTTATAAGTAGACGAAAAAGGATTTTATTACATTCTTTTGTTGGATTGTTTTCTTTTCTAATAAGGGATATATCATTCGTACTTACAAAAACTCTTGAAAGACTTCAATGAACCAATTCAATAAGGAGTTAATGTAAATAATGTTTTATTTGTCCTGTTCTATTTGCAGTATTAGCTGATTGACCCAATTCGAGTGTTTGTAAACATTACGTGATAAACAAAATCAGTTCTTTTTTATTCAAGTATAAGAGTTTTAAGTATGGTTACTGTATTATTTTGTAACTGTAAGTCCAGTGGTCAAGTGCGTGGAGACCATCCTTGAGAAGGCAATAGCAAACCTACCGAGTATACATGCATATTCGAGGAATGCTTGTAAGTGTTCATCGGGTACAGCATATATTGAAATGCTTCTAAAAGTTATAATCATAACTCTCGTAAAGTCTGTCTATCTGCCGTCTTGATACATTTGTAGAAAATACACGCGGTGATGAAAGAAGAATAAGAAATGACAAGAAGAATTAGAAACCGATTAACAGTTGAGTCACCATGTGCAGCGTCGTTAATACGAATGTGGATGGTTCAAAGTATTTCTGAGTAATAGAAGTTTCCAAATGTGTATAACAATTGAATATATAGATATAACGATGCAGTTGACCGTGACAATTCATTATCTATTGGTGAGCCTGCAAATAGAAAATTAGGTTACTATTTCAGGTTTACGGCGTTGTTAAGTAACATTTAAATGATTTACTTGCTGTATTTATCATATAAACATACATATAATATAAATCCGCTTGCAAGATGTTATTAGTGTCATAGACCATTTCTGCACTGTTTCTTTTTTCTGATAAGTTCGGATTAATTAAAGCAAACATGATGGATTCGAGGCAAATAAATCGTATTATCAACTAGCACATTTTTAATGTGACGTTCTGGATAATCGACAAATTGATCGCCTACATAAAGTAGAAAAATATTTTTTACGAATGCTATTTACTCAACTGTAAATATTGAAATTTAGGTTGTTCTACAATTTTTCTTGCACGGTTTAGTTTGTAAGATTATAACGTAAAATATACGGAAAAAAGTAAATGGTCCACTTAATGAATACAAAAAATGCTAACATTGGCTTCACCAGGAAATGTCTATCAAAATTGCTCCAAAATATTTATAACCCGTTACTTATTAAAACATAAATTAAAACACAAATAACTTCCTGTCAATAACATTCGGTACTAGTGCGAAATAAGTTTAAAAATCACGCCTTTTTTTCTTTAAGTGAATTATATATTATCCTTTGGCGATGTATTTCTTGTAACAGGTTTTCCTAATTTTCTACTCTTTCCAAATATTTTTAAGATAGTGGGATATAATTCTTATAATTGATATTTATAACAAGATATTAATAATAATATTTAATATACTAATAATAATAACTTAACCAAGTGCTATAAACTCCTTGAAAAATATTTTAAAAGAGGCTCACATATATATTTCATTTACTGCTTTTAAAGTAGCAGTAAAATTTGTAGGACGACATTTGTATATAGAATTTTATCACGAATATTATAAAATTGTAATGTCTATATGTACATCATAACTTTCAATTCTTTGTGTTTGCAATTATGGTGGAGGATAGATCTCAAGGAATTCCTTTCATCTGACATTGTTACGTATTCAGTAATTAAGGTACTTATGCTGGTACAATGTGTCTGTCGGTTAATGTTAGCGTAGGGATTTCAGCAGCGGTGCATTCTTTCGTTCTTTGTTTAATTCGCATTAACTGAACCGAATATGGTTCTTTAGGGGCTTAATTAAACCGTAAGCGTAGTTCAGAGAATTTCGCCTGAGTAAAAAGTAGACATGTTTGTTGAAATTAAGGTGTAACTTTCTTCTAATTACTTTTACAGGGTTCCGTACCTTAAACGGAAAACGGTACCCTTATAAGACTACTAACAAAGCTATGTGAGAGGGAAATTGAATATTTGATATTATAATTAATTAATTACTAGTATCATGTGTAGTCAAAATTCGATAAATTTACTTTCATTTAATTACATAGAGCGTTTTGTATGGAAAAATCAAAATAGTACTCATTTCTGGCTTATTAGAATTAATTAATCTCAACTTTAGACAATTTAAAACAATCAGAAACATAAAATTGTTACTATCAGAAATTCGTACGTAATTATTTGGATATGTTCGTGTCTACCCTGAGCATCTTTTCTATGTATGTTAGCGATATCCTGTTGAACCCCCTGTATAGTCGCCACCTGATCATAATTTAGCTACGTTAGGACGGGCGAACTAATAAGGGATGAGACAGGAATGCGATGTGCAGTACCTACTCTATCGCAACCCCATCAATAAGTCGTACGGTCTGAGTCATCTTCATGAATAGGACTTGAATAAAATAGATCCATTCTGTATAATAATAATAATTAAAATAATAATTTAAGATAATATCTTGTTCATTAATATGTATAAGGTGCTACCCTGCTACGTGTGCCTTCCGAGTTCAATTCCAGGCCGATGCAATACTTTTTACTACTTTTTTAACTGGATTAACCGTAACATATCAATAATTTCCATAAAGTAGGTGGGGAATTTGTAAAACATTTTAATAATCACAACAAAACGCTGTTTTAAAGTTTTGTTTTAGAAACTTTTCTAAGCAACTCTTTGATAATGGCATTGCAAGCCGAAGAGGTTCTTATCAATAAAAATTGTAAAACTTTTGCATATTCCAAGTTTTATACATGTTTTTTAAAAAACTCACGGTATTCTTGTAGCAACCAAATCCCAATGTAAAAGTAAAATTATTTACAATTTTTTTAAATGTCAAACATTAGTTTAGTAATAAAAATTTAAATTTTAAAGTACCTTTTTCCGGAATAATTTTGAATTCTGTATTTATATATTTAATGGCATTTCAATTTTCGGTTTGTTACAAATACAAAAGTACGTTTCTAAATATTTGTTTTAAATTGCTGATTATTTTTAATGGAAAACTTTTTTGCATTCAATAAAAAATTTTGTTGTCCCAAATCTGAGGAAAACATCGCGTTTAAAATGTCAAGTGTGAAGTTTAAGGTTTAAAAACGGCCCGCGTTTACTGTTATACACTTACTACTAAAATTATGAAACGTGACATGCGTAAAATTGTTACTAAGGTCACGTTTATGATCAAGGTGAGATATTTCTTTTGTCCGGCGATTTTGTTCGAAATAATCGACAAGAAATGGTGTGTGAAGTAATTATTTATCGTTTGTTTTTTTTTTTCGTTACATTAGTAACCCCGCCCGCCGCCGCGGTTGCCGGATTCGACTTTTTGTATCAAAGTTGTAGCGGGCAATTTCACAATATTTTCTTTATGCCACGAGTTTGTTCAATTACTTCACTCCCGCCAGAGTTATATCACCACGTTACGGAAGTTGTTTCTGACCTCTTTCGGAAAAAATCGCATTGCCACGATTATGAAGTTTCGCAACAGATACAGACTTAACTTACCTGTATTTATATATTCTCATATATACGTATTTGTTCGTATTATAGCTGGTAATATTACGTGCGTCTAGAATTTCCAGTTCGTAATTAGCACAGTTTTTTGGAATTTCTAAGTCGCCACCAAAATAGAGTAGATAATGTAACGGAATGTCAATTTTATGTTAGGTTTATTGTAAACAACGTCAGCTCGTGGAATGCAAGGAATGTCACTGCATTTCCTGTAAATTCTGTATCATATGCTGTATCCAGGAACTTTCCTGAAGGTTAAATACTTTGATTTTAGCAAATACTCCAAATTTGTATTTTTGACCAGCCGTATGCTCGACGAGGAACATAATGCTTTGACCATTTTTGTGTCATAAACATCCAGAAACTATATATTTATCGGTACGACTAGCGAAAAGATTTTTAGAGTTCAAATCTTCAGAACTTAGTTTTCAACTTTCTCAAATATGCTGCATATTTTCTTTGAAACTGAATTTTGTTTTAACGACAACTCTCAGTACGGCTCTGATGGTAGAATAAGTCTCACTACTTCCTCATATGTAATGTAGTGTCAACAGTAAACTTAAGGAACTTAAATTTTTAATTTTCTGAAGTTTTCCATTTAATGAGAAAACAAAGAGGTAATAGAGAACATTTAATTTTTGGTCAAAAATTTATCGATAGGTATTATAACAAAGAGGATTGAAATTAAGAAAATATATACTAACTGGAAACATATCATAAATAAATAAAAAAAAAAGTCTTACCCCAATTAACTACAACAGTTTAAAAACGCAGACACTTATACGTCAGTTACACGCAAAGTTAGGCAGGCTACTTTACTCATGACTCCCTCTTCCTTGCCGCGGGTGGATGGAATATCGGAGTTGAGTAAGGTGTGTGTGTGTTACTTAACTTCAACATTCCACCCACCCGCGGCAAGGAAGAGGGAATCTTGAGTAAAGTAACCTGTCTAACTTTGTGTGTAACTGAGCGAAACACGTGTCCGCGTTTTTAAAGTGTTGTGGTTAATTGGGGTAAGACCATTTCTTTTTTAAATATAAATATAAATACAAATATGGAATCAACAGAAACAACTACTCCGAGGGCTAATACCCCTACCGGCACTGAATTACATTGTTGATTCCGATGGATTCTTAGACGAAGATATAACATATCCAAAAAAGAATTAGCCCTCAGAGTAGTTGTTTCTGTTGATTCCATATTTATATTTATATTTATATTTATATTTATATTTATATTTATATTTATATTTATATTTATATTTATATTTATATTTATATTTATATTTATATTTATATTTATATTTATATTTATATTTATATTTATATTTATATTTATATTTATATTTATATTTATATTTATATTTATATTTATATTTATATTTATATTTATATTTATATTTATATTTATATTTATATTTATATTTATATTTATATTTATCACATAGCTTGTAAAGGCATTTCTGCCAGCGTCCATCTGATGAGACCCGATGGGTCGAAACCGGTCTTAGGGTATGGCTTTCTGTTCGTTGTGCCTACTTGGTAGGACGCGTTCCAAATGTGAGATCTTTGATCTTAATATTTAGACGAATAAGTATTTCAATTCCTTCTTTTCTGGATATGTCATTTCTTTTTTGTTTATTCTTACACCACAGTCTCCTTTATATATTTTTAATTTCTAATCATAAATGGTTTGTACCCTGTAGATATATCATATTTCGTGAAATGTTCCTTTATTTATTCAGTTGTCAGTAAATACCACAGAAATAACAGTAGAAAATAATTATTTTCCGGAATTGGATGGCGGCGGTAATATATCATCGTTGGAGTCTGTTTAAGAAGCAATGTGGTAGTCTCAATCGTCGTACCTTCTTCAAATTTATTATCCTTAAGGATTCAACAGGCCGCTGTAAATTCATTATCCCTGTAACAGGTTCGAGTCGCCTGGGGAATACGTTCCGAAGCGTTCGACTCGTTCCAAAAAGGATAAAAGGCAATCTCTAATCGTCATTATCGTCATGTGGGTCTTTATCGACAACGTAGGGCACTTCTTCTTCGTCCATCCATGGGACGTGATATCTGTATATTAGCCACGTCTGTATGCAACAGTGTGTGGCACCCGATTCGGTCGCAAGTGCAAGCGAGAATACCGAATAGCGCCTTGGACAGATTAAAAACAGGATCGCGCCTCAAGGGATGCATTAATAATTCAGAACTCGAACACAGAAGACGACCAAGTCGAGTCGATCTGCTGCATGCAATCGCACTTGCCATATTCGACACGTCATATCAACCAGACAGATTTATTATGCTGTTCGGTTGACTCAATTTTGTAACGAGCACAGGATGAAAAAATAAACGACAAATACGTAAATATATCAAAGGCACACTTTACAACTGACAAAACGTATACCTGAATACTGAATACCATTTCTAAAGTTTTATCCTACTCAATTATTTTTTTGTTATACACGTGTAAGGTAGATACTATCCAAACATATTATATATTATAATATAGTATATTATTTTGTGAGGACCATTGTCCCACTAGCTTATTTTTCATATTCATTTTTTTAAATTGTTTTGTATAAATTCTCTGTAAATATTTTGTATAAAGTTACTAACACCCTTGAGCATTCCTTTTCTACAAACTTGATTTCTACTGTCTTGCCTTTTTCAATTCTCAAAAACAGCTTTTTTTTCTTTGATATATGTTTTGGTGGATTGACAGGGAGGTCCAAAGACGTTTTTACAATTATCATATCAGTTGTGTATAAAATTCCTTCAAAAATATCTTTAATCTTTTCGAAATATATCGTACTTATAGGAAAAAAAGAATTGTTCATAATTATCTTTACAGAAGAAAGCACACTATTTATGAGATAAAATAAGAAATCGAACCTAATTTAACTAATTTGAACTAATGTATTAGTTGTGTATTCACCTTAAAAGAATATATGAGATGCTGTTGCGCAAAAAATACAACAAAAAAGAGAAAACGGTTAATTAAGTGTTATTGATTTTTTCTTTAGAAATTTATACACCATAAAAAGGAATATTGGTGCTCATTTCTTTAAAACGTTAGGTAGATTGTTTTCATATAAGGAAACAGAAGACCAGGGTAAAATACACACCAAAAAATCATTCTTGATTATGGTCGGTATTAAATTTAATACCTTTTTCCATTTTGAAGTTTGTAGTTATAACTTGCTTGAATTAAACGATACTTTATTGTTGCTGATAATGATAACTGTTAAATTTAGCTGAATTACCTACAATATTTTGATCGTTTTCGTATAATTTAAGTTTTCGTTTTTTCTGTTTGCTTGTGTATTTTGTAGATCTATTGCCTACATTTGGTGTCAGTATAAATTGTTTTTGCTGGTCTTCATGGACCATTGGTATTACCAGATGTAGGTGAACAACCCTTAGCAGGTAGCTGGGGTAGGTTCTCAAAATATACAAATAAGTTAGTCTGTAAGTTATTTTCGAACTGTAAAACTGCCCTCTTGCTTCAATTTTGTTTTTCATGTAATCTTTTATATTTATTACTCGGTTTTATGGAAAATCTGCTCTTATTTATTTGAATCTCCAAATAAATATTTAACAATAACCAAACCAAAACATTACTATATTTTAATTGTTTTATACACGTATACAACACACGTATAAAGATTTAGAAAGAGAAATTGTAAATCTAAACAGCGACTTCGTAGGTTCATTCGGTGGGTTAAATTTCGTAATCCCCTCTCCACCTGTGGCTCCATTAACAACAGTTATTTCTTTGAATGCACTTGAAGACTTGGTACGATTTCGAGAACTTCTACCAGTAGACCGCAGCAGTTGAAATCTTGTAATCTTTTTGACCTCATGGACCGTCCGTTTGTCCATCGACGACGATGTCCGTCTTGAGGAGTATCGAACCGCATACACGCTCCATTTCCTCTTGACAATGTGTAGGCAACGTAAGCGATCCGGTGGTTTTCTTTTGTGTCTTCTTTTGCTGGACGTCAAGTCCACATGCATCTACCTGTAGGCTCGATACATAGACTGATACTACATAGTAAGTAGTAAATAGATGGTAGGTATATAGTGATTCATGATCCAGCACTTGCGTCTACGGTATCTCGTCTTCTCTCCTCTATCCGCGTGTTCTTTCCTTTTT
This sequence comes from Agrilus biguttatus, assembly GCA_963921985.1. Lineage (NCBI taxonomy): Eukaryota > Metazoa > Arthropoda > Insecta > Coleoptera > Buprestidae > Agrilus > Agrilus biguttatus. Next base: position 36,542,006 of record OY998117.1, read on the forward strand.
TCTTTTGATTTCGTTTCTACGTCAAGGTCTGTCGCCGTCGTGTTGTTGAGGAATTTGTGACGTCTGTTGGTCAGGTCGGCCAGTGGAACGAACAGTTCGGACTCGGTGAACGACTCGCTCGATATGATTGATTTTCTTGGAAATCTATTCCAACTATAAGTGTGAATTTGTAGTTCGGGAAAATTCTATCCGGTAAACCAAAAACTGAATCAAACCGAATATCCAAACAGTTCGTTTATTAATAAGATCCGCTAACGCTATAAAATTACGTAACTGTAAACTAAGAAGTGAATGAAACTATTTTATCGGTAGTATATATGAAGCGGTTTTACGTAAAAATATCTACCTCAAATTACAGAAAATATATAATTTTAAAATGAACTACTTCAAAAAAGGAATAATTGGATAGTTTTTCTTTTTAAACATGATGACCTATTAAATACCAATATTGATATTTATTTTGCTGTTTATATTGAAATGTTACAGAACATTGGGTTTAAATACTGACAACTAAAATAAAAACATTATTATAACCAAATGAATTATATTTTGTACCAAGTGAATAAAATCGATTTTTCGGTGACAAAATCTTTTTTTAAAATCAGAAATGGACTTGTACTTTACTTCAAGTTTATAAATGGGAGGAGCACATCAGGATGGAGTATAGTCATAGTAATAATAATTAATACGTTAATACGTTATGGCACAGAAAAACGACCACTAGCAAGTGTTATAATCTGTTGAATAAGAAATAGTACACGACTTCTACGATTAGGATTTTAACAAGTCAATGCAATGAATTATCAAAAAAAATAATGAATGAATGTCGCGCAAGAGCAGATAAAATCTAAACAAAATCTCGTGTCGTATATGTTATACAAACCTACGCTTTTCTTACCTTTTTCGACGCGCGCGTTACAGACACACAAAACTTGATTATACATACAAGCAAATTATCTTTGTTTACAGCGGCCTGTCCTCGAGGACATTTTTAATTTATAATCGAAATTAAAGCTCGTGTTTTAATTACTATCTAATCCTAGCGGATTTTTTTTTTGATTTATTACACTAGTATCAGAAAACGGTAAAAATGTGTTGTTTTGTTTTATATATATATATGTTATAAACGTTAATGGCTAATTGTCGATTAGAAATTATGTAGACAAAATCAAAAAGTACCTTTCGAACAAACCTTGTATCATAAGTAGGTGATATTAAAACATAGATGTACTTTTAAGAAGTTTTAATGGAACGTAGGTGATTATAGATCCGAGAAAATGCGCCACAGGATTAATGATGATTAAGGTTGCAAAGAAAATTGTTTAGAGAAGACCTTACGGTAAATAGAAAATCTCAAGAACTGAAGTATTTGAATATGCTTTTTTTATTACAATTTTGCACTTGATGTTTGTTATTAAAATCCTTTTTCGTCTAATTATAAAGGATCACAGATCCCACATTTGGAACGCGTCCTACACAATAGGCACAGTGCACCGAAAGCCATATCCCATGACCGGTTTTGACAAGCTATATAATAAATATAAATATGGAAACACGTGTTGTATGAGTTTCGGTGCGCTGTGCCTACTGTGTAGGACGCGTTACAAATGTGGCATCTGTGATCCTTTATAATTAGACGAAAACGGATTTTAATACCTCCTTTTTTGGGTTAATACTTATTATCGATATAATCGAAGATGGACTACTTGTGTAGATTATTGTCTTCACAGAGGTTTTTCAAATTTAATTAACAAAGTTTTCAAAGAAACTTGAACGGTTTTCCTTTCCAAGTGGACTATTTGCTAACCGTTTAACGTACTAGTGTGGCATTTAAAAGTTCTCAATGTTTTGACATTCATTTGCACCAAACTGAAATTAATGTCAAAAACAACAAGTTAATTAAACGGAAATTTATATACCGAATAGTAAAGTAGAACACACGAAAGTACTTTGACATCCAGAAATTGCTTGTAAACGATTTGTTTTGTATTCGAAATGCGCTACCGTATCACACGTCAAGATCACATCGGAGGTTGAAACGTATCAGTTCTTGATTGTCCGAGATCGTTATCTTATCTAACATTCCGTAACGAACAAGTAGGTCTGCACTGGTAGCACTGGTTACGTATGGGTTACCTGTTTGTTCTATTTTCGTTTCCTTTTAATTACCCCCTTAGCTATATGTGAAAGAGACATATGTAGTAGTATACATACAAATGTATGTATAATATGTATATGACCGATAATGTAAACCAAAAACTAATTTTAAAGCGAGACCTCAATTCCATTTACAAAAAAAAATATCTCGACTGACATCTTAGCTTATACTATCGAAATCAACGTATGCTAAGCTAACTTTTAAAATAATGTTATGTCTAGTAAAATAAATTAATTTCTACAAAAATGACAGAAATGGAATAAAATCGCACGGATTGCTTAATACTGAAGATTAATTATGCTTGACAAAACCTTTGTAAATATATGTAGATAAATTTACTAAGATATTATCACTAATTCTGTCGTACTTCAACTCAATAAAGAATCTTGATAAATACTTTTTGCGTGTTTTGAAGAATTTTAAGTAGGGGTAAATTTTTAAATACAGCAATGTGATATATTAATTACTGAATTAATTTGTACCCACTACAGATTGCCTCAAATTAATGAGGTCGGCGAGCATTAACAGAAAAAATTTCCTCATTAATTTGAGGCGATCTGTAATGGGTACAAATTAATTCAGTAATTAATATATCACATTGCTGTATTTAAATAAAATAAAGTAGTAACGTTATGGCTAGGGGTTAGTTTATAAATTAGCAGTATACTATTGTTACTAAAAATATTTCGTCCTAAAACTTCCCGTCTAGAGTCTCTGTATATAATTGTTAAGCCAACTTAAGGGTTCATTTTAGAAGTATAGGAGCTACATCTTATTGTGAACATATCGGGCTCCTCTTGATCAAGGATGTGGCTCCTTTGATAGATTTTGCAAACGAAGCACTTACAGACAATGCACCGAACGAATTCGTCCTTTTCTTTGCATAGAGGTGTGTCACATTTCTTTATTAGGTAAAGGTGTTTCCTTAGTTGGTAGTGGCCAGTTAGAAGGTTTTTCCGGAATAGTGGCAAGTGGTGCTTGGCTATTTCTTCATTTGGGTGTAGTAATGTATAGTTTCGTAGCAATTGCACAGCCTATTATTTATTTATCCTAAATTTATACTGAGCTTGAAAATTTATCCAGCTTTTTAGGACTGATCTTGGATACTTTGTAAAACAATTTTATGGTATATAAACGACTAAAAGTTCATAGTAATTTAAAGAGATTTGTGATCAGTTAAGATAGGTATCATTCAGTTGGTTGATATATCAACTAATGTCATGTTTGCAAGGTATTGTTTGAATTAAAATCTTAGAGAACTACCAATATATAATGATTTATCATGTAATGATTAGAAAATTGTTTTTTAATGGATGCAAAAAAAGATGTTATTTTAATCCCACATGTATTCTATGGTGTCTCTTAATAGAGAAAACGATTAAAACGGGTTCTTTATTGCGGTCATAATTTACAAACTTCAAAATAATAGACGAGATCTGATTGAAATTAATTAAATAATTACTATTTTTAACGGCCCGGAACCCGTCGTTCCACAAGTAGACTGTGCTCTTTAATTAAGCTTTGACCTTTTACGGCAGACAGTGCTTAAGAATGCAACATAATATCGGGCGACGATGCCAATAAAAATTGTATCGAGGATGTAATTACCTACAGATCTTTTATTACTAGCATATACTATAATAATACATAACGAGAATTCGATTCATCCTATCAATAATCAATCGCGAAATAAAGAACATCCCTAACAGCAAAGTAATTTCTGTCTATTGTTATTAGGATTCGTGTTGTTGGCAAAAGTGTGCCGTCTTTTAAATGCTTGACCTTAGATAGTAGTCTTTGTAAAGATATAGAAAATCCATCCAGGATTCAATTACCGATCAAGATTGCGGTCGGTCCTGATGACTGTACCCGTCGAGTATTTACAAATATAGACCTTATTTAATTAGATAGAAAGTTTAGAATGGCCAGTATTACCAACAGTATAATTAACAAGGGACCGTTTTCGTACTAATAATTACGAAGTACGGAATTTCATTGCAATTTTTTCCAGCTAGAATTCAATTTTTCTACTTTTGATGTAAAATTAGAATTATGTACGTACGTATCAATAATTCTAGTGAAAACAAAAAATTCTAAACGTATCCGATAAGAAGAGGATTAAATCCCATTTTTCCGAATAGAAAAATTGCATTTTCAATGTTTTTAAATGTTATCTGACTCTCCAATGTTTTTCTTGGGTATGTTCCTACTGGAACACTAAAATGCCAAATGAAGAAAGTTTTATGGCATGCAAGTAAGTGTAGTAGCAAACAAATTCTCGTTGGTGCAAGATGACTACTAAAACGAAATATATAATGATAATTTTTATTATTTGTAGTAGATATGTTTAATCCCGTCTACATATATACACACCCTGCAGCATATTTATCAAATATTGTAAAGTTACAGGCGAATGAATTATTGAATAGTATTTTTGTCCAAATCCGTTTTGATTATGTTACTAATTAGTTTGCTACCGGTGTTAATTTGCGTTAGCCAGAGATATTTGTCTATTTGGTTACACCTCTTGACATTGTCAGGCAATGTCTCAAAAATTAAATCAATCAACATTGGAATTAAATTAATCAACATTCGAGTGAATGATATCGACCTACGTGTTTGTTCTTATTTACTTAATTAATTTCGTTGCTAGTCGCAATAGGTAGCATTCACCACTGTCTAATGGAACCAGCGGAAACTAACACAATACGTGATAAACCATTCAACAAACAGAAACAATTATAAATTATTGATACTATTTACATTTTCTGATTATAAAGTGGCCTGTCTTTTGTCCGTTAATTTTACTACTTTCACGATGACACTTGTTCTTTTCATTTATTGAAAATCCATTACCGTAAAAGGACACATTAATTATTTATAAACATTATTTTCTACTGATGTTAATGTCTGAATTTCGACGAACAAAAGAAATTAATAAATAGTTAAAATACATATTTGAATTGTATGTTTCTAAACAGAACCATAAATTACTGTATGCAAATAATTTATACTATTTTACTATAATTTAATAAATAATATTTATTCTCTATTTAAAGCTAATGGTTTTACAATCAAGTAATAAATGTCACGTTTCATAAAAGGGAAAAGCAAGCTCATAGAGTATTGCTGTACGTTCTTATTTTGAACTTATTTGAATCAAAAGTCACAGCAACTGTATCTATTTACTTGAACCCGTCGGTTTGAACGGACGAGTACCGTTTTTGATGGTGCCTAACATTTAACACATTAAACAACAATTACACTTTTACAAAATATTTAATAAAACACAACAATTGTTTTGTTATTACAGTAGCTTCGTCAGGTAAATGGTACAGTTAACTGAGAATACATGATTAATTAACTTTCATTGACTAAAGGCCGATTCCATTATATATTTAATATGTTCATGTTTTAATGATTACGTCGGCGAGTGTTTACCAACATTTTGGGGGTTAGAGATAGAAATACGAGAAAGAAGAAATTAAGACAAGTAGAGAAGTAAAAATTAGCTATTTGATATTGTTGCTTCAGAAGAACTTGGATCAAGGTACGCAGACAGACCTGTATTGTAACAGAATGAATGCTAACATGTGATTTAACAACAAGACCACGTTGTTTCGGTGTTGAAGCGTTTATCTATGGCTTATTACACAATTGATATTCGAATCCAGTTGTGCTATATCACCCACGGCTCGTTTGGGAAACATGCTGCTAACTTAGCTCATTTTGTGCATAATGTACTATAGCGTTAACTATTTCGACCAACAGGCAAACGGATTCCCATGATATCCGCGTTACATTTTATGACCAAATAAATTTTTACAGCTCTCAAAACCAATCTTCAGTAATGACTTTTTAACGGGTTCTCCATCGAGATCAGTATAAAACATTTTATTATTTAAAAAAATGTACTTTCCGACCCTAACTAAAATGTGAATAATCAATTTGTGCAATATTCAATGCAATTTTAACCATCAAACGAAATTTTACTGACTGATTATAATTGTAAAATACTTGATAGTTAATTCTTCAATTCTTTTTCGATATTCTTCAACTAGAATTTCTAACGAACAGTAAATAATGCAAAGAGATATATGTTTATGATAAAGTTTCCCACCTATCTATGTATATTGATCTATTTAAATTTCTTCTTTGATTTATTTGGGTTATTCAAACATTACGTCAGGTAATTATTGCAGATATTCAGTCCTCCCTTTATTTCCCTTATATCTCAATCCGTCATGTATACTGCGATTTTCCTATTTGAAACTATTTATGTTTTTTATTACGGTTGTTTTGATACCTTTAATACTACATAAAATAGTTGATCCATCAACACGATCCTACACTTAGAACTGCTGAATAATTATTCAATTATTCGTGGTCGGAGTTACAACAGTACTAAGGCGCTCGAGGTACCGCCGAAATGGCCGCTGCGAGCTTCTACTTATATTATCTACGTGGTACATGATAGTATTGGTAAATGACAGTGTAATAAGGAAATTCAATAATAATATAGAAATAAACAAAAATTAATGCGGATTAACTGCCTGGTATTTGTTAAACATGGATAAATCTAATTGCAATACACCGAGCGGCGTGGCCTAGTGCTCTAGATCATTGCACCCGGGTCTGGCTGCTCTGGTCTAAGTTTTCTGTGGTTTCCTTGGATCATTCAGGAAAATGCTAGAGCAGTAATATTCCATGGATAATCTTTCACTTCTTTTCTGTCTTCATTTCGTCCGTCTCATCTTTCTCTCCCTAACCACACCACCCACCCATTCCCACGATTCCTGCAAGGAGGCTGAAGAGGGCCTTACGCCCTACCCTCTGGCTTTGCACTACAGTGTAGATCGGAGGGACTGCCCGCCCACCAGCACGAGTAGCTGGTGGGAATGAAACACAAAGGAGAGTTTTTATTGTAACAACATACACCTATGAAGATTGGTAAGATTTTGGAGCTGAAGATTTGATTTCACAAAATTAGCAGCCTCAAATTACTGTGCAGGTGTATCTTTTGTTTCTATGCGACTTTCTAATATGTTTTTGAGCAAACAAAAAACTCGTTCACAGTGCCCACTGATGTTAACCGTTACCATGTGGAATTTAACGGGTGGCTGTCTATATTTAGTAGTGCTATTTACTTATTATAATTTACTATCTTGGAATATCTCAGTCAGGGCAGTAATTCCATCCGACAGAGTAACTATCACCGTATTATTATTAGTATTATTATTATTAGTGGCTCATTTGTACTGTTGCTATTAAAACTGGTCGCAAGTGTTATCTGCGTAGTTGATAGTTAAATTGCATCCAGTTTTATACGATACCTACGTAGAACAAACAAGTATAGGTAGTATGAGCGAGGATGGATGCAAGTAGAAGACGCGGGTTGTTAATGTGGCAACGGGTTTTTCGCTGCCCGCAATCATGCGATATGATTTATGAGCATTTGGCAAAGTACAAAAAGTCGTAAATTTCGCGTTATAAGTTTATTCCTCCGGATAAATATTACGCCTGCCGCTGTTAGCGGAACATTACATTAAATTAGCACAACCGATTAGTGTTTTCTGTATGCATCTGATTACCAGTAATGAATACATTGACATTTAAAGGCATCGACGAGTCGAGAGTTGTGTGTGCAGCGGTCATTGTATCGTGACATCCATCGTCGCGTGTTATTCTGTGTACATGCAAAAGTACAAATCTTATTCATTTTCTATAACTGATTGGTAAAATATTAAAAGTGCAAAAACGTGTTGCCTGTATGTTAACGGGATACAGATTATGGTAAAATATTACATTGTCGTGTAAACTACAAGAAAAATATACTTATTTGTGATCAGATTTATTAAAAGAATGCGATATCGATGACACGCTCACTTGTTTAAACAACCGGCAAACAGTCAATATTATTTACTGAAACGTTGCCAGTAATTTACAACATTTATTGCATTTATTGTAAAACATGAAAATTCTTTGTATGACTGAAAACATCATCATCATCATCATCACTATAATCAATGAAAGATCGAAATTAAAAATATTAATAAACATAGAATGGTGTAAAAATGTAATGATTAGTGTCGTTCGAGTAAAGTTTACGGAATGAAAACTATAAATGATAACATGCTTATATATTCGAAAAATCTCGATAACTACTAATATTAATTTTTTTTTGAAACTTAATAAATAATAAACGTGCTGTATGATACGTTGTTAGTGTGTTTATTTGCATATCTACAATATTTTTAATTATAATAATTGTGTACTAACTAAATGATTTTTATAGCTAATTACGTGAAAAAGATTATGATAAATTTAAATGGCAAAAATCTTTACCTTTTTTGAAAATTACTAATGTATATGGTCATTAATTTTGCCTTATTTTAGTGTAAGAATGTTTGTGCGAACAAATCTTCGTCCTTAAGGAAGGTCGATCTATACTAAAATGCTACCACGTAATAATAGTAATAATATTAAGATAAAAAATACAAGGACAATTTAATTACACTGAATATAATTAAAGGGGGGCTAAGCCAAGTAAAACGAGTAAAAATGAAGTAAAAGTCTAGACAACCATAGCCTGCCTAATCTACCAAAATGATTATTAAATGAACGGTGGATGCGGCAGAAAAGAAAACGTTAAAAGCATTCGAGATGTGGTGTTATAGGTAGGTGTTGAAAATACCGTGGATACATAAGGATTGAAGTAAGTAGGTATTAGAAAAAGGGCGGTAAGGAAATCATTAAGGAAAAAGAAATATAGGTTGGTAGGTCTTTCTGAGACGTGAAGAGCTAGTTAGAGACATATTAGAGGCAGAAATAGGAGTAAAAAGAGGCAGCAGAAGGCCTAAATTAGATTGGATTACTGTTCTCAAATAGTTAATTTCAAAGTTGTTCTAATTTTAGAGAAATGCGAAGATTGACTCAGAATGGCAAGGAATGGAGGTGCTTTCGGACTAATTAATGACTCTATCATGATGATTATTTTACAAACAACAAAATCAACGACAGCTCACTCGCTTGTTGTTCGGCTATTGAAGGAATCGATTATTAATGAGTACTCTGCAGTGTAGTGTGCTCGGTTGAAATCCAACTCACTGGATCAATTTATAGTATTTCAGTGTACAATTGACCGTTTACTCTTATAATTTCTTTAAAATCAGTAAGAAGTGGTGTGCAATCGACCAACACCCGTAAAATATAAGGGTACTATTTAGTTCATCTAAGGATGTAGTTCAACTACTGATTTTTGTTCGCTTTATCGCGTGCCGTGGCTAAATAATAAGCCAGAGGATAACCAGGAAGTTATTAAATCGTACGGTTTCGAAGATGTTTCTGATGTCATTCAAGGCGGCAATTTACACACGGTCGAAGCTAAATTATCAGTCGTTATCTCTCGGCCTGTAGTGTATTTCCATCGCCCACGATGAACGACCGACGCACATGCCATTTTTTAATTGTAATCCGAACCTATTTCTGATTTTAATTACTTCTTGATCGCACATAATTACACGAGATAAATCAATGCGAAGAAGCGATAAAGTACATAAATATTTATAGCTGCAAATGACATCTACTGTCACGTATTTTAAAAATGACTGATACCTAACGATCCAGGACGTGGGCTTTTAAAAAATTTTTAATGAACCTGTTCAGAAAATTTAAAAGTTTGAAAGCATTTCCGTTACAAGCAAAATAAAAATGGAAAATTACAACAACTATTAAATTCTTTAGGAAATTCAGATTTAGAAAATCAAACATAAGTTAAATTTATATAATCACCTTGAGGATGCCTCTCTTTAACTTTTTCGAGTTACGTTATACAGAACCTAAAAGCTTTGCGAGGTTTTAGCACCCTTTCCTCAATAAATTGGAGGGAGCAACCCATTATTTGATTCTACAAAGGGCACAGAAAAAAATCGAATACAATAAATTATTATCAAGCAAGTGAATACTGACAAATATGCATCGATAACTATTATATTATGAGATATTTTGCTGCATTTTTATTGCAAATGTGACGCAAGGGCAGTAAAAAAAGGTAATACGGAGAGTGACATTCCGAACTTTTTTCTTACGATACATAAATCAGATTATGCAAACAAGAAATCAGTTTAATTGTAGAAAATATTTTAAATGGGAATTGATTGAAATGCTAATGACGTTCAATAAATTGTTTTTATCAACACGTAGGTTACAATTTACTTGATAATAAAAAGTAACGGTACTAAAATGATATAGTTGTAAATATCATATCAGTCTTTACTTATGTAAATTATTTTGAAAAATTGATTAATTTATAATTTCGTAACAATTATATATTATATGTAGTAGCTGTATCACATAATTAATTGTTTTATAAAACACCTGATTTTTGCTGACAAATGGACGAAAAACTGTGTAATGCTAGTGAATGTCTTCGATTTGAAATACATACGTAGAAAATGGCATATTCGGGTTGCTATAGAACACCACGTCCTTATACATAATGAGGAAATAGGAATGCCTGTTATGTTTAATTTATTATTTTACTTAAATTTAATTCTCTTGATATTAAGATTCTGCATTTTATCATTGTTTTATTATAAATTACATAATATACAAATAAAATGAATATAAAATCACTGTATATTTAAATTATTGTTAATATAAGTTGTATTACAACTAATTTAGAAATCTAGGTACGATATATTTAGTAAATCGCGCATTTCCTGTATTTTCAAAAAAAGAAAAAGAAATGTATTGAAAATAAAAATTGTACTTTGATATTAATTAATCAGTGTTTGTAATATTAACTTGGAACATTTCCTGGAACGTCACTCAGAGTAATTTAAATAAATCACTTATGCAATGTAATAAAATTATAAATTATTTATTAGCTTAAATAACATAATCCAGGAATTATCACAACATAATGATTTTTCGATTAATATAAAACACGAAAAAATCCTTTATTAACAAGTTGTTATGTATTAGGTCCTTTTTCGATTTTAAGCGCCCATTAATTAATTATATAGTGTACAATTAAATAAGTAACCAAGTGTCAGAGAAAGGTTTGAAACGTGCAGGTGTAAATCACAATTACACCGTTCTACATGTGCATTAATGGTATAGTAAAAAAGGTTAATTTTCACCCGTTTGATTTGCTTAATACACCTACTAGTTCTGATTAATTAGCAATAATTGGCTTTTGATAATGTTGTAAAATATCATAATTGTGTCGCGTTTTTCCTTTTCTAACTTTTAGTCTTCGTTGCCGTACTTGTCTGTCTTTGTCCCCTGACCAATTCTATTGTTCCTATATTCTTCGCAAATATCCAGCTATATTCTAACTATCTCTGTTCTTTTTTACCGCCTCTTTCCTTCTCTATTTTTTCCGCTTCCTACTACCCTTAAGTCACTATTAAGTAGTAAGTAAATAAGAATTCACCGCACCGCGCCATAGTTATAATTAATTGTAGATATTGTAAGTCATTCTTTAATAGCCGGATTACCAATTCTGCAATTATTTAATAAACAAATACCTGCAAACCTTTAATTAGGATTGTCAGAAACTTTACATGATACACAAAAGAAAAAGCAAAGTCCGCACCCTATTTTTATAGTATCGCGTGAAACAGATTAATAGATTACCGGTCTGATTCGCTCTTGTTTACCTTGTTTACTGAGTGTTTAAGATGCCTCCGATTATCGTGAGTCCCGCCCGACTGTAAAGTCCGGGCTGTCATACGATTCCTTGGTGCTAAAGGACTAAAACTGATTGATATTCATCGTGAGATCTGAGCAGTTTACGGACAAAATATTATGAGTGGCGGAATGGTAAGGAAGTGGGTGAAAGTATTTAAAGATGGCCGCACAAATGTGTATGACAATGCCTGTCTGCATGTGGCTAATCGGACCAAAGATCTCATCACGTCTTTTCACTGGGAAACTGTAGATCATCCGCCGTACAGCCCTGATCTGGCGCTCAGTGACTACCATTTGTTCCTGCACTTGAAGAAACATCTGGGCGGTCAGCGTCTTCAAGACGACGACGAAGTCAAAACAGTTGTGATGTAGTGGTTAACAGTTAACAAGTCAGGCGGCAGAGTTCTATGAGAAGGGTATTCAAAAACTGGTCACTGGTCAAACGTTATGACAAGTGCCTCAATATTGAAGGAAATTATGTAGAAAAGTAGATTAAGGTACAGGCTTTCATGTAAATATATAATTATTAAGATATCTTTGCACGTTTTTTATTAATTTCAAAACGATGTTTACTTAAAAACAATGCCTCGTATATCCGATCATAATAACCAACATGAATGATTATGTAGGTAATTATAATAAATTCTTGACTAAGAGGCAATATAGGTAACGTTTGTTCTTTCTGGGCTGAATCCGCTGGCGGATATTGTAGTATTAGATCTGCCGACTCTCCCTTTAGCTATCACATCTCATGTAGTGTTGCGGAAGTGACGTTGGGTATGTTTAAATTAATAAATAGTTCTAGAAACATCGGCAAATGGCTTATTTGATTAATCGTTGTTAATTGGTTTAAGTAAATGTAGGAACTCGGACGATATATTACGCGGATCTGCTAAGGAATTAGCCTCAAGTCACCGGCTGTTTTATCCTCATAATAAGTGCTACTGTCTTGATATGAACACGGACGTACGTTACTCTAAGAATGCCTTCTGCGCAATTCATTGTGAAGCAGAAATAATAAAATATATATTAACACAAATTTACCGCGACTAATGTAACTACTAAACGAACGAGGAATTGTGAACGGTTTATAAGTACAACAGCATCTGCAATACACAATTTAATATTCAGTTTTAATATTATTTCATGCAGAACGAAATCGTAAACGAGATGGTATTTAATAACAAAGACAGTAGTTTCCATTATATAGTTAACATATTTTATCGAATTTGCGAAATGATAATAATAATAATAATAAAATTTTGAAATCGCACGTTTTTATTTTAATGAAATATCCTAGGTACTTGCTTATATCGTTAAACTAGTCGAACCCGTCCAAGTTTGGATGGACTTTACTTCATCATATATATGACCCTACTGTGATCGAATACAAACATTTTAAAACGTCAGAATGTTGGTGATTTTCAATTGAAAATTGCGATTAAATGACAACATTGTCGATATCGAATGTAGCTCTATTCATTAATTAGACGTTTTAATTGGTTAAGTCTCTTTGTGAAATTTGGAATTATTTCACTGATTTTATACCAGCATCTGCTGTTACAAAATAGTAGAAATAGTCGACGAACTGAATATGGTCAAGTTTTTGTTAATTAAGCGGTTAAAAGTTTATGGACCGTTACCTTGGAACACAAATATTTGTGGTTTATGTTTCTAGACAAAAAGAAACGTTAATGCCACTTCTGTGAGCATTAATTTGGTTGCAGATCGATTCGTAGAAATTCAAAAAACAAGATAATTTATTGGTTACTTAGGTATATACATCGGACAAACAGTTATATCAATAAAATCAAAAATTAATGGAGATACCATTAATTAATATTACTAGAAAAATATACTAATTTGAGTTATTTTGAATTTAAAAAAATTAAAAAAAAAATTATTATAATATATTAATATCCATAATTTCAAACAACTGATTTTTCATCTAGTGTTTATTAATTCTTGTTTATACATTTAAATTTCAAGTAATAATCCTGGAGGTATTCCTACATTTCTGTAAAGACGTGTAAAAACGTATTTCTTTGGCTAATACGCGGTAGGCTATGCCTAATAGTATATAAATATGTATATTTTAGAAGTCGGTGTAATTCAGGATGTATAAATTAGCTGAGGAGACGATGAAGACAGTGTTTACATCGCGTACATTGTCCGCAGTAATGATAACCTTGTCCGATACTCCGACTCGACGACGGCGTAAAAAGCGGCCTTTTTGACGCTCGAATCTGTTGTGTTCTTCATTGAAAACAGTTATAATGATTAACTAGCGTGGCGCGAGATCTGATGGCCGCAGGACCACAATGGCACGGTTATTAGGAACATTTCCGCTTATCTTAGCCTAGGTACCGTCTTTAGAAGAAATAACTTTTTTACTTAATACTGAGTAACATATATTATAACCGTTGTAACCGTTTTACAAACCTTATTTAATCGGAGAAGACTTGTAAAATTAATTAAATTGAAACTAGATAAATACTAAAAATGTCATTTACAAAATGGTAACTTTTTTGTACTTCTTCGCTGCTATAACAACCTTTTAGTGGTTTCTGAAAAAGGGGCGGATCCAGAAGTATTCTTTAGGGATGAGAATAAGAGTTCAAGAAAACCCACAACATTAACCCCTAAATGTTTTAAACTCCTTGATACCTCAACCTAATATTTAATATGTAAATGAAGTACCATGGTGGCATAAATTACTTTGACGCATTGGCTAGCAACCCCAGGGTTGTGAGGTTTGAAAAGTTTATGTTATAGGGTTATGGTGTTTCAAAAGGGTAGGTTATTTATGGGTTAGTTTATACGTTTAAATAACTTAGCTTTAATATTTAGGGTTTCTGAATTGCACTCGACAACACTGTGCCGGAATCAAGTCATAGGAAGGAGAACGCCCATATCGTCTCTGCTGGATCCGCCACTGTCTGTCACCAAGTTCTCAATTCCCTTTAAATTATTATCTTCAACAATGGTAACCTCGCAAAATGTTTCTCTTGAATTTTTAGCAAAGAACAAATTTTATAAAAATTACCCAATCACTTCATGTAGTCATACTGAAACAGGATACAAATCTGTAGAAGTAAATCGTGATCGTACATTTGCATTTAGTGGGTGGGAATTGTAATATAGGACAGAAAATACCCACTGTGTGAAAAATGTATTTTGGTTTTTCATATTGATTTACAACAGAACTTAGAAATACCAAAAAAGCAGTACATAACATGTTAAAACTATCTAACTCTTTATCGTCTAAAATTAGACATCAATAATTTTATAACCTTTGAACCACCTGTGCGTAACTCATACTGTATAACCTATCAAGGAGATTGTCATAAAATATTAAGTTATCTTGTAAGACATGAAGAAAGTACTTGGACTTAAATATTCCTCCTTTCTTAAGTAGTGCGTAGTTATCGTTCGTAATTTTTTCCGAAAGAAAATTACTCGTTCAAGGTTAGTGTTATGGCCACCCACGGCGACCCAAAGCTCGTCCCTTCCTTACTTGGCACTGTAACTTCCTGTATCCATCGAAAAGTTAGTTAGTTAGTGTGGGAAAGCGTGTGGACGGTGATAGTCACTCGGGTCATCCGTTGACTGCACCATAAATCAAAATAAAAGTTCGCAAGGACTTATTATCTCCACGGAGGAGCGCAGGAATTATTGGTCGTAGGCCGTTTCCTCGATTGCAAAAACTCCATTTGAACGGTAGATATTTCATGATATGTGGCCTGTAATGATCCAGCTGCTGGCCACGAAGTGTCAAAGGTTTCAGAATATCCTTGTTGGAATGTCTGTCATTTTTTTGAAACAATCCCGTCAATGTACAACATTACGTCGTTTTGCCTGACGTAAAGACCTTATCTTCTGTATACGTTTCGTCATGAATTAGTCGTAATCCTAAACACTAATATTTCTATTTAATACGAAATTGAAGACTATGTCTAATAGGGATAGTTAATTTGTGCATATTTCAGTACAAAGTGTCGCCAATATTAAGTTTTCTAAACGATATTATTGTGGCGATTTATATATTAATATCGATCGAGAATCACGAAGCCGAAACAGTTGCCCGTGCCTTCTACACTAATTGGGTCTCCAGATTTGGCACTCCGTTGCGTATAACAACCGACCAAGGAAGGCAGTTTGAGTCTAACCTGTTTAGGCAGCCAACTAACCTATTAGGTGTGGATCATTACAGGACCAAGGCGTACCATCCAGCAGCGAATGGCATGGTGGAAAGATTTTACAGGCAATTAAAGGCAGCAATCAAGTGCAATGAACACTCTTCTTGGACCAAAGCCCTCCCATGCTAGGTATCAGAGCAGCCTGGAAGAACGATCTTCAGTGTACAATAGCTGAAATGGTCTACGGAGAACCGTTACGTTTACCAGGAGAGTTCATAACAAATTCATTGGAACCCGACAACAACATTGCAGCTAACTTCGTGCAATACCTGAGCCGACAAATCCAACTTTTGCGCCCAACCGATGGAACCAGACATGGTACAAAGACTCCTTTTGTTTTCAATGACCTCGCCACTATACAACAAGTACTCGTCAGGCGTGATGGATTCAAGTAACTCTTACAACAACCTTACGAAGGTCCCTTCCAAGTAATAAGTAGAACCGACAAAACATTCGTCATTCGGATTCGCGGTCGCGAAGATACAGTGTCGGTTGATAGGCTGAAACCAACATACGTGTTGATGGACGAGGAAACGACCTATGCTTGCTCTTTACCTGCTCTGTATCTATTCTTCGATTAACGACATTTTAATTGTTTCAGTACTTTCCTATAATCCCTTTTAACAATTCTGCATGCCGTCTATATTTCTTACTTTTCCTAATAACAATTTTACAATGGGTTTCTTCGGTGCTTCGGGTTTTCAGCATTTCGTGTTATCGACCTTTTCAAATTCATCCCTACTATGACTAACAAACTACTAGCTCCCCTCTTACTTATTTTTTTACATTATTATTTTAAAAACAACTAACAGTTATCATTCGATCTTCCTGGCAAAACCTCAAATACTTAACTTCGTTCAATTTTATATTTATTTTTAACTCCTAGTCTTCGTTTAAAGTTTTCTGTCAATTATATATTTATTTTGGTTCAGTGTTATTTTATTTTCTTCGTTACCTATAACGTATAATCGCATATTATGTAAAATGGACAACCACTATTTAATAGCGAAATGGGATGCTACTCTAATTCTATTTTGGGAGTTCCAAAATCCAAAATTGAAAAGATTCGATTAGACATTAATTGGTATCCGGTTAAATGTTTCGCTACTGTCCTTTTGTTCCTGAAAGTTGATCTAGTCGGCATTGAGTACCAAATGTCTTCATTTAGGTTATAGTTTCTGTTATTTTCTTTAAAATTGTTAAATTAATTAAAACTAAATCAAGGATACTAGATCATCCTGTCTGTCCTTTCTCTTATTGGCTTTCATAAGGCCCTTTATTAGTGTTCGCTTTCTAACACCTCCTCATTTTTAACCTATTCTATCCACGGTATTTAGTAATGATCATTTTAATTTGTTTGTTTCATTTTAATGAATAAAACTTTCCGTTTGTGGATAATTCCATAAAAACCTTACGCTCCTTATTTTTTAGTTTCACCTAAATATTATATGTTTGTTTCCATGTCAGATTATATATCTTAATTATACAAATAGGGAGTATTTACTGTGTCACTTAACTCATATATATGAAGTCCAATATTAATCTGGATGTTCTACATTGTAAAGCGCAACTAAAGTAGTGTTTATAGTATAGTATAGGCCTATTTGGTAGGTAAACCTATATTTTTAAATCTCGCAAGAATGTCGAGTATTTCCGGTAGTAATGACAGTCTTGAGAGGAATAAATAATGTCGTACAGAACCAACTTTACTGCATCTTAATCACACTTGCTGAAATGAGACATAACTGTGCCGCTTCCTTCTTGACGTATCGTTGAAATCTTCTACTGCTAATGAAACCTAATACAAACAACTCGACGATTTTCGACGAGATGTAACACATCGATTGCTTTCGAAAAAACGGTATAGATTACCAATTGTCAATTTGTTAGTTTAAAAGGTCTTTAACCTCTTATCTGCTGCATCTACAACAGAAGCTCTTAAAAAATTAACGGTACATAACAGAACTCCGAGAGATGAGGTTGACTTCTTCAAAGGGTAGTTAATCGATCTACTAATCTAATCTAACATGAACTAATTAGGTGCTGTACATATTTACATCGTATAAACGGTTTGGAAAATTTACGGTATCTATTTAAATTAGAGAGCATACATACTTAAAAAAGATAACTTTGACACTTTTAATTAACGAATTTAGCAAGCAAAAGCAAATTACAATTAATTTTTCAATTAATATGTTCCAATAAAAACGCATTGCATATCAATCTTAGGTTTTTAAAATATTTTAAAATTGAATTGACTGATTCTATAAATTTAGTTTTCACTGTCATATATCTTTTCACCCAAATATTATTGGACGTTGATTGATTTAATGTCAATGTATTTGAGGAAGCCCCAACAAAGATGACATACAGGTAAAAATACTCAGTGTCATATTTTCCTGATTACTACTAGTACTAAATTTAATCCAAACACTTTAATTAGATTAATTAGTGACAATAGTTCTTAATAATAAAGCAAGCATGGGGATGCGGACTGACTATTTCGTTATGTGGTTCATATAGACAGTTTCCTGTTTCGCATTAACCATTCAAGTAAATTATGTCCTCCTGAACTTATATCAGGTGGGGATATTCAAAGATGAGAAAAGAAGATGAAAAAGTAGAAAACGGGATCCTTCCTTAAGATAGACTGTCTTTCATTTAGAACGGGTATAATGACGTATGCATATGTAGATATAAATTTATACCTTAGGTAACGTTAAGCTCAAGGCGAACTAGTGGCGGTGTGGAAACATCAGCGGCTGATTGAGAAAGAAGATGAAGAACAAGATCACCAAGAACATACAGCAAAAGGAAGAAGAACAAGAAGAGTATGAAGGAAATAGGATGAAAGAACTACTGTTACACGCGATGCACTCGCTTTTAAATAAAAGCAAAAGTGCCACTGCCTCATCCTTTGTTGATGTTGCTGATACTACGTACTATTATGACTAGGAGTTTGCGCTGTCAGGAAGCGGCAACCCGTTAGGTCCGTTAACGGAAAGACCTGCATCATGCACCTTGCTTCTGCAGGAAATAACGTGGCAGGTCGTTTAGTGGAAATAACATGACGTTTTTGAAGGTAGATGTATCCTCAACATACCAACAATTAGACGACACAAGCCGGAAGGCATCCTGTATTTGAAATTTTCACCTTTGAAATAATATACCCACAATAAAATAATGCCAAGGCAAGTATCTCACTTTTAACATAAATTACCTTTTTTGGTAATTTTTGATTGACTGTTAAATAAAATCGGGAACGAAAAGTTATTTCGAAATTTTTTGATACGTCGAAATTTCAAAAACTAAAATAAAAAATCATTTATGTCGGAAACGAGATTTTTGACTTAGAAGTTTTTTATCCCCGACTAGAAGAATTTGTCTGTATAGGATCAGGACCTGGTGAGGCACGATTCGCATGCCCCATCAGGATGAAGTAATGCATCTAATGCAGATGAATACTGGCGAACAATTCAGTAATGCCTAATATGGAACTGATAATGTTTTCCTGTCCAGAATTTCCTGATGTAGAACTGATTATAATCTTAGCCAGGATTTCCTGATTTAGAACTAGTAAGATTCACCTAATAAATATCTAGCGTTTTTACAAATTTGATATAATTAAAAAATAATAATAATGGGCTTATATAAAATGACATTATTATTTAGTACATGATGACTTCCATCTAATAATCGAAGGACTCTAGCCGTCCCAATGTTTTGCGTATATGTAGATAATAATCCTTTAAAAATAATTTTGTCCTCCAAAAGATTATCTAGATTACAATTTGTTTTTCGCCGCAATATCTGGACCTGACTTGTTTCTGAAAAGCCATACCTTACCAACACCTGAATTTAACACTGGATTATCTTTTTACCGAAATCAGGTTTTGGAAAAACAATTTCAACGAAACATGACCAATGACCTTTTTACAAACATTGGTTTTCAAATAGTATTAACTGCTAAATACTACAGTTAGAACTAAATATCAGTAGATGGTAATATACTGGAGGTAGTAAGATATAATATCAACTGCATGTAAATTGCTTTGCTCTTTCTAGAACACTATTATTCAACACGTATGCCTATTGTATTTTATTTTATAGTTGTAGGTTCTAGTAGTGTAACAAATTTGAATATTACTGTTTAATTACCTCAGTCATAGTAATGATTAAACTATTTTAATTCCTATAATTAAAATACATAGATCTACTGTTTATGTTGTTAGATGATTCAACGGTAAAGGCGTAGTAGATGCAGAAATAGGTCTAACATCTTCTAAACCATATACTTACAGTCTAAATATAGCTTCCGCATCTTGCTAAAGGCAATCAAGTTATTATATCTTGTCAAAAGTCTTAGCTTTGTATATGTAACATTTATTAGTAGTAAGCATTATGATGGAGAATTCAACGGTGGGTTGATCAAGAAGAAGTAGCGCTTTTATGTTAAAGCTTTAGAGCTTAGGCCCAAAGGATGAAAGACATTTCATTATAATACATTACATTTTTGATGTAGGAAGCTATATTGTTTTATTTATGACGTCATTATTAAGGAAAATGTTAACTTAGGAAGAAATATTATTATATTTTATTCTATACATGGTTGTTTTCCATAAAGCCTGTCGTCGAATTGAAGATAACGTTATAAATAAGTAATTAATCTTTTAAAACAATGTTTTTAGAATGATCTGCAGTAACTGTCAACTTTGAATAAACGTACCTTTAAGGCGATTGATTATAATTTTATTAAAAAGTAATAAAGCAAATAATTTTCACAGAAAAGCAGTTAAATCTGCGATATTCAAAGTTCTTGAACCTAGGAGTTGTATTACATTCTATGTGTAATCACTGTTCTTTTATTTGAATAGAAAGAGGAAAAATTCACCGTTATTCCAAAAGCAAGTTGAAATAAATAAAATAATAGCATAGTAATTTACTCAAAGTTTTGTTTAATTAGTGTTTACATTTATACTGCCTATACACATATAAACTTTTAATTCGCCTATTAAATAATTAAAATACAGCCGTCAATGATTGACCTTGTAACTTAAAAAAATCGAAGAAGAGATACCGTCTGACGAACATATTTTAATTGATCGTTACCATTGGTAGTTAACATTCGTGTAACGATTTGCTAATTAAAACCGAAAACATTTACTGCGAAACATTACCGAGGATGGATGACCTATAAGTATTGTACTTTCCGGTTTTGTTAGTTTAGAAAATCGTTAAGGAAAGATCAGATAAAGCACCTACCGAAGTTTTATTATCATCGAATGATTTTCTCACTACGTAAACTTAACTAAAAGTATAGCGGTCTTTCATTAGTTAACGTTAATTACAATGTTTATTGAATATACGTTCTTAGAGTAAAAATGTGTTAGATTATAATATGATGTTCAGGCTTCTACAGGCTGTATATTTGCAATAAGGATACGAAAGGTTTACTTTAGATAACTTTTACAATTACAATTAATTAATTGGTAGGTCACGATGTGCATGGTAGAAAAACTTTTACTTCAAGTTTCAATATTTACCTAGTAAATAATGATAAAGGTTTAAGTACAAGCCTTAATCACATCAAACACTATTAGATATTTATATAATCAAATAGTTAATCTATCTAATAGAAAGTATGTAATTGCAAAAATAGAAGTTGTACACTGCAACGGGCATTTTAAGTCATAAATATAATCGACAGATGGGCGGAACGAGTTTAGGGCTGTTGCAAGAGTAAATAGTCTCGGCTTGAAATGCAAAAAAAATAATATAAAAATGAACAAGTTGAGAAACATATGTAACTTCCCAAGATCGCTTGCTCAAAATCTTAAATAGTTTTGAAATTTTAAAGCTTCATATTCATCTATCTCAATATTTATTGAGATAAGACAAAGATAAATCAAGGCAACATCAAAAAATTCGAATTTTCATTATTTTATCGTACTGCTTAGGGCTATCGACCAATTAGTGGTCGACCTTTTTATCCATGAAGCAAATGTAAAGGTTTTGATATCACTTTCTTCGATTTAATAAAAGCCGAAATAACAGAAGATTTTATATTTTGTGTAGATACATAAAATTTGAGTTGAATAAAAAAGTATTTAGAAATTTCAAAAGTAAAACAACAAACCGATATTTGAACACCCTGTATGCTTACGTAAGTAGAAAACATTACTCTGAAGAAATGTTTATTGTTATGCGGACAATTTCGATGATGTTATCTTGAAATATTTATCAGGTAACTTTAAAATGTTGCACTATTCGAATCATTAATTTTAATGGCTATCCTTAAGTTTTTAGCTCCAGTAGCAGCAATTAGGTTAAGTAGCGACCAAGTAGTGGTTGGCTTTTGCTGCCTTTACGCTACTGTTAATGGCAGTTAAAACAGAATAACGTTTTTAAATTTAAAATGCCCGCATTTTGCTTTCAATGTTCATTTCGAGCACTATAACACTGTGTAATACCGCTAATGTCTTTTTACAGAAAGCATTTATGATCGTCTACTAGATCCAGGCTGTGCAATTGGAGCATTTTTGGCGGGGTCTAGTACACAAATTCCAATCATAACGTAATAATACCGTTCTAATAATATTTTACTTAACAAAAAAAATACATATATAAATATGCGGGGCGTCTGGTAGGTGATTATAAACCGAGAGTTCTTTTATGGATGAATATGTACTGATTAATAATTTGTTTTGTAAATTAAAACTTCTTGTAAACACATATTTTTCTAAATACATTAATATGATATTATAATTTGATTTAATTTGTACCTATTACAGATCACCTCAAATTAACCAGGAAATTTTGTTACTGGTGCCACTCACTCGCCGAGAATCGAACCCATTATTTTTGGCTTCCTCTCTCGTTGCTTAGTGGTACGAGTATTGGCGCGTAAAGTCAAAGGTAACAACAGTAACAAAATTTTCTTCATTAATTTGAGGTAATCTGTAGTAAGCACAAATTAATTCAAAAATCCATATCACATTAATGTATTCAAATTAACCTCTAATAAAAAATTCTCCAAAAATATTTCATTATTAATATATTTTATTGAACTTTAAACTAAGAGTCAGGATATCTTTATGTTCTAATTATTTTATTGTAAAAAGAAAACTATTAATTACAAAAAGAAGCTTTATGAATACGATATAAGAAACTAGGCAAATATTTAGGACGACTTCAGACTCATTACCTCTGTGGAATATTAGCTTTGAAGATAGCGATATGTAATTAGTTACAAATTATTCGTAAGAATTCCGGTATGAATGAATTTTACGAACGATAACCTACAGCAAGCAACGCTAACATGATCGAAAGCATCCTGTATTCACTGCGAGGCAGTTTTTTTGAACATTAGACGGGTAATATAAGCCGATTTTAATTTCCGCTCGATGCTATCACTCTTGAACAAAGAAGGCGTTAGGATAATTTTGATGAATGAGTTCCTTATTTGTCATGTTTATCACTAATATTGTTGGATATTTAAACAAACGAACATTAAAAAGATATTTTTTCTCGTTCGGCTCGTGACTTGACAAACTTTCTATAAAAATACCATAAGAACTTATAATATCGGTGCGACTAGAATTAAAGTAAACAAATGCAATTAACAAACAATAATAGAAACGTTTTACTGTGGAATTAAATAAATTAAACAGCGGTTGCCAAATTATTATTCGCCGCAATATTTTAATACGTTTTTTTGTCGATAAAAAAGAGCAATTAAGGTTCGATTGCCTCGACATTCGATTCGACAATTATAATAACTGATTTTACCTTACAAAGTCATTGCCAGCTAGTGCTATAGACTAGTGATATTACGCAAGCAAACCGTTGTTTTTTGCTTGACAAATAAAGTGTCTGTTTTTGTCTCTTGCAGCGGTTTGAGCTTCCTGATTTGAATTTAACTTTTACTTACCAATCAGTTAACAATTCTACGGTAACGACATTAACCGCGGTGGCTAAACGATTCTCAAAAGCACGAAAGACTATAGATTTTTTTATCACCAGTGGTAAGATATAAAAAAATAATTATTATTACGTACACAAGAAAAATGGTTTACAAATCTAGAAATAGGTTTGTAATTAATCGACGAAGTAACATCAAGAAGGCAAAATGATATATTACAAGCAAATGAATGACCAGAACACAGATATAATGTAATCAATTTTTGGTGACCATTTTCTGAGTAACTTTGTCGATTTTGAATGACCAGCTATACCGGGTGTTCCACAAGACGTCAGCTAACATGGCTATCTTAATTAATACTAGAGACTGTTAAATGTGGAATTTTGTTGCATTTAACATGCCGCATCTAAAATTGACGAA
The DNA here is from genome assembly GCA_963921985.1 of Agrilus biguttatus. Classification (NCBI taxonomy): domain Eukaryota; kingdom Metazoa; phylum Arthropoda; class Insecta; order Coleoptera; family Buprestidae; genus Agrilus; species Agrilus biguttatus. The sequence goes on from OY998117.1 coordinate 36,566,400, forward strand.
TACCTATTAGTTCATATGATACCATTTTTGTTTTTAGAATTATTAAAAATCTGTTTTTTAGTTTTTTTCACACTTGAATTCAACGCTATTGTCTTACATGTCACACTCAAGAACTAAATTTAAAGAAAATTTTTCATTAAGACTTAAATGACACTTTTTCACTGGTTTCACCATACAACTGACTCTCTATTTCTACTATTAACAAAGATATACTTAAATGCTTGTCTATTTCAAACCGAGCGGCGTGGTCTAGTGCTCTAGGTCATTGCTTAGTATTCGGGAGGTCACCGGTTCGAACCCGGATCCGGCTGCTCTGTCCAAGTTTTCTGTGGTTTCCTTGGATCACTTAGGCAAATGCTGGGGCAGTAATATTCCACAGATAATCTTTCACTTCTCTTCTGTCTTCATTTCGTCCGTCTCACCTTTCTCTCCCTAACCACACCACCCACCCATTTCCACGATTCCAGCAAAGAGGCTGAAGAGGGCCTTACGCCCTACCCACCCGGCTTTGCACTACAGTGTAGGTCGGAGGGACTGCCCGCCCACCAGCACGAGTAGCTGGTGGGAATGAAACACAAAGGAGACACCTATGAAGATTGGTAAGATTTTGGAGCTGAAGATTTGATTTCACAAAATTAGCAGCCTCAAATTACTGTGCAGGTGTATCTTTTGTTTCTATGCGACTTGAAACATAAAAAGTTTAGTTTCTAAGTTCAATGAGGCGTTCGATATATGTAGCAACCTGTGTTTTCCCGAATAGAAGACTTCGCGAGCTGATGTTGATACACGAAAGACTTGCAATGTTTTATGATGCCTTTCTTTTTGAAGTTGTAGTCGTTTTGTGGCATTGAGAGTAAAATTTTAGCATGAAGCAGAAGTTGGTAGCGGTCAGCTGAAGAAAATTCGACAGTATGAAGTTAGCGAATTAGCGAACACCTGGTCAGCGCGGGATCTGAACTGGCGTCTCAAGACTAGGTAGTCGCCGCTGTTCTCTTCGAGTAGGGGCAGTACTGCATGGTAATAATTCACAACATTATTAAATAAAAACAATTTTTTTAGTTACTCCAACGAAATGTAACTTCTAATTAGTGTAGGTAATTAGGTACAGACACTACCTTTCTATGTATAAAAAGCCTCTGTAACAGTGTGCGTCAGACGCCACTGGTTAATGATTCTTGTGAATTTTGCAAAGCTCTGTAGTAACGTTTACTCAATCTTTAAGAGGAAATTTTTTGATTTTTAAAGATAATAATGAACTATTGGACGTGCTGCTTTGTTGCTCATATTATGTACGGTAACATTTGAAAACTAAAAACAATTTTCTGTGCAATCGTTCGAACACAATACAATAGTAAATGTTAAACTGTTAACTACATTTGTTAGAAGAGCTTTTTCAAAGTGCACAGCCTTTTTTGCTTTAGCAAATGATGCGGTTTAATTACGCGTTAAAACTTACTTTCTCAATTTATCAATTTGGTCTTATGTCAACCGCTTTTAAATCATCGAGAAATTATTTTCACAATAACAGATCGTGAAATCATAATGCTTTTTCGCTAAATAATTTCACGTTGACATGAAAGAGTTTTTGTTGTTTTCAAATTGAGTTCAAACTTTTGGAATAGAACTGAAACAATGGTATGAGGAACTTATTATTAAAGCACATGTTTCAAACGAATCTAATTAACTATCTGCTAACGTTACGATTATTTCACTACACGGTAGCTTCGTCAAGTGATGAAATACAATATTTATAACTGTGTAGTTGGTTTACTATTTGTATTGTAAACTTTTGAGGGGGAGGTAGGGAAAATTTTTACAAGCTTACATTTTAAAGTGGTGTGTTGTTTCCGTCTAATTGATCATTTAAAATTATACTTTGTTTATTATACTTATTTATATCTAAAATCCGAAACAAATTTAGTTTTTAACGTAATTAATGGTTATGTAATTGTTCAAAATGATTAGGTATACTTTTCATTATTATTAAGATATTCTGGATAGGTAGAGTTTGAGTTTTTCAATGTATACGTTTTAAAATGTTCTTTTATTCTATTATCAGCGGATCCTACGGTTTATCCCATATCAATTTAATTACACCGTCTACTTAAGCTTGATGCATTATATTTGTAGTTCAGTACATTTCCATATATCTGATTTATTATAGAAGATTATGGTCACAATGCAGTCTGGAATAAGTATCTTGAATGTTGTTGTCAAGATATTTATTTTTATAATGTAACCAAATTAAGCAGTTGATAGTTTTGAATTTTGAGACCCGTTTTGGTCCAATTATTACAAAATCATCAAAGACATCTTCGTTACTAGCATCGAATTGGATTCTATTGTATTTTGTAGTTAGTCAACATGTTAAAATAAAGTGGTCAGGTAAAACATTAACTGTTAGATATGCGTTGTGGTTAAGGAGATCGTGAAAACTGAATTATTTGTTTATTGTGGTCTCCTTATGTCACGCTCGTATGTCAGTGCGGTGTGACGGTGCAATTATCCCGAAATGTAATGTCGTAGTGTGATCGTGAGGAGGCTGATATTAGAAATATCTGTAGATGTCGACACGTGTATTAGCGTTGTTGTATGAGCGGAGAGGGCTGTTCTGGGCCCACGGCTGACAACACTCCCTCTTTCGTAACACGTCACCTGTCCTTATTCAGATGCGGTCGCCTTTGTTCGATTGTCGCTATGGAGATGACTATCGGTCGCACTTCCTAGTTGCCGATGGACCGGCACTAAAGCTTAACGATAGCATCTGGACGACCTTTGGAGATGACTTTTTCCGAAACGGCGGAAAATTTCCGAGAAACCGCTGCTATAATGCGCTTTTCAATATTGCATTTTAATATGACAAAGTTGAACGTTGAAAGAAAATTACGACAAATTTTCCAATGCAACTTTAAAAAAATATATCTCTGATAGTCTCTATACCGGATTTTATATATTCTAAAGCTTGTATTCCTACGAATCGTGTATCTAACGGAAATTTCTGTGATGGCTGTATTTTAAGATCCAAAAAGGGACTTCAACTAAACAATTTCTATAAATGTTTCATTTCATAACATTGAAAATACATATTATATATTATTTGAAGAAGTATATTATGATGAATTTTTTGCCCTTTAATAGCGGTCACCGTTCCCAACACTCACATTTACATTAGTGTTACTGTAATACCAACTTAATATAGCATTTCATGACGAATGATTTTCGGACTGAAGATAACGTAAAGAAACTATTGTTTATAAAATGGAATATGAATATATTTATTCACTAAGATTTAAGTTTAAACGATTACATGTTTTTATGGTAGTTAGGTGCAGGTAAATTTTAATTATTTCAGAAGGAAACGCATTATAGATGATCGGCACCTTCGTTACGTGGTGCAACTATGTAAAAGTAGTAGATGCGTGTTGTGCTTGTACACAAGTTATTTCTGATGCTCCACCTTCGAGGTATGCAATCATAATTAGGCTCCCGTGGAGGCGATATGGTTCGTAATGGTCTTGCTAATCAGGCGAGTGCCAGTCCATCCGAACGAAAAAGGGTCATCATGAAGTGGAAGAAGATAAAGAATTCGCCAGCAACTGAGCACAGAATTTCCTCATTAGACGATAAATATCAGGCGATTAAGTAATCGAAATTAAAGATGTTGTGTTTACATAATTGGTAGCCATGAGTAATTGTATATACGAATAAGTAGAAGGCAAGCAATATATATATATAGATATACACTCTCAGGCATTCGATTCCATTCGATTAAGCCACATTCCGTTATGATTTTGTTACTGAACTTATTATTTTTATTAGAACAACCGTTCGTACCTAGTTGATTATCTGCTGATAATTTTGTAAATCAATGGGAATATAGAAAATTACTATAATTTAAGTTCTTGGTCAGAAAATTTTCGAACCCCCAGATGTGGAACGGTCTTTCGGACTTTTTAGGTCCCATGGGTAGTTTCGATAAATCAAATTTGTCAGGGATCTTATGAAGGTGTCTCCTTGAGAAACGGAACCTACGACGTAGTTTATATATATACGCGATACACGTACTTGATAAATATTATTATCTGTTAATATCTTAACATAAGTTCATGGCCGGTGATCTGTCGAAACTAACAGACGTAGATCACAATTTCGAACTCTACGATTCTCATCAGTACTTAAACTACTACGCCGAATGTTCAGTTTAACAAGTCGATTTCCTTACCTCGTCAAACATTAATTAACTCACAATTAGTCTCAATTTTCTACAGATGGCGTTCACCACGATATTTGATAATATTTTGTTCATTGACACAGCTACATATATACAGACAACAGCGGATTTACTTTTGAACTAGGGTTTCGATTTTCTTTTCTTACTAATGATTACAATTGATTAAACTTTACGATAACACTTGGTGAAACATTTTAAATAACAAGGTATTCTAAAAAACTATTACTTGGAAAGTTTCGCTTAACTGCTTAAGGCATCTTCAGGACTTTAGAATACTGTAATACTGTATACGTAATAAGGTAGAATTTTCTAAATTATCCTTTTAAAAAACGGTGAGAACGGTAACATTAAGTTTGTTTCACTAAAAAGGTTTTAATTTGTCTTCTCTATAATATTGATTCGACCCTCGCAGGTCATTCTCAAGAGAGAAATTCTGCTACTGTAACATGTTTCATAATAATTAAATAAAGAAAGACTCACCTTAATTACCACTAACTAAATTTAATATGAGCGGACACGTGTTTCGCCCACTTCACCAGTGGGCATTATCAACGCGAGACTGTCCGCTCGTATTAAATTTAGTTAGTGGTAATTAGGGTGAGTTTTATTTATTTAATTATTCTTTTACCACAGTCTCCTATTTTCTACTATGTTTCATAATGTTTCACAAAGAGTGCGATATGAATTCTTTCAATCTTATTAATTCCCTTTACATTTTTTGAAAAACTTAAGACACAGCTAAACTTCTGATAAGATAATCATACAAAGTACAGGTATATATATATATACAATATTATCAGAGAAGTCCTAGACAAATGAAATATTTATTTCCACCGTATAATTATTTTATCCCACCTTCAATTTTAATCTCGAAACAGATACTGTGTAATCGCTGTTTTATTTTGTCTCTGAAATTTTCATAGTTATTTGTTAGTTTTATGAACGTGGTTATTTTGATAAAGATAATTAGCTGAAATAATGGGCTAAATGGCAACTGAAATTTATTTAGACAAGCTTGAAGAACTTAATGTTAATACTGTAATGTAACAATATCCAATGCATCCCTAAACTGTTACATAACGTTACGCCCCTGTTGTAACATTATAAACACGATAGAATAAATTCGTGTATCCTTTTGATCTTGGTACCGGTTCAACTAACTACTAGGTACGATGGGTACCAACACAACTTCGATAGTAACCGTTCCACTCCACTTGGGGTAAAATTGATGGTAGCAAAATGCATTCGAGAAGCGTTCGTTACGGGGAATCAGATACAGTAACCGACTTATCAAATTATAGGAAAACCGTGTCTGGTCGTGACCGGACCTTTCGAACATTATAATGTAATAACACCCTTCTACGGGATTAAATTTGATTGTGAACACTATTTGGAGGACAAATGATTTGAAATTGTAGGTTGCCAGTGGTACATGATCGCACCCAGATCACGAAATCGTACGAACAACGCTATACCTATTAACAATTTAAATAAAAAGTTTTAAATAATCTTCTTGTCAATGAGGAACTTTCAAGCAATTTTACAGGAAAAGTGTATTTTTAAAATGATCCAATAAGCAGCAAAGTGCAAAAATATTATCTACCTATTCAATAATCTCTTCGACTTTACTATGGTATCAGATATAATGCCTTATTTTTGTTACTGAATCTTTGCAACTTTTAAGTGTTTAAATCACTGACTGTACGAAATTCTATTTATTTTGTCGTTCATCCATCGAAAACGTTCGAATGTATAAGTATCTTTTCCCTTTTCTTACCGCTTTGGTTATAATGTCGTTAGGCAAATAAAATAAAGAAAAAACTCACCAATCTCGTTGACTGCGATGTTTCTACTCCTCCCTGTAACAAAATAAGTTGTTAAATTAATAATAGCAAACGTAATTTCTAAACAATTATCAATATAAAGAAATTGAGCTGTTTATACAAACAAACATAATAATCATAACAATAAAGGAGACTATGATAACTAAATAATAAACTAAAAGAGACTCAAGGAATATTTGGAAAAATGGACGTGTTTCGTCCATTTTAAATGCGAGCATTATCAACGCTAGGCTTGACAGACGCGTCCCTTTATTCAAGTAAGTTGTGGTAGTTAAGGGCTAGTCTCTTTTATTAATTACAAAGAAGTGAAATGTATTTAAGAAGCTGAGATGTTTTTTATGGTAATCAGTGATCCAAAATTGAGTTTAGCAAGGATTATGTAAAATTTCTGTATAGTCTTCAGCTATCTAAAGGTATACCTAACGTAATACCGGTTTAGTTTTATTTCTACGCCAATAGAAGTACAAGTTGAACAAATAGGAAAGTACTAGAGCACTTGTTTTATCTAAAAGTTTTATTGGTCTATATTTGCGTTTAATAATTTATTAAAGAGATTGCGCTAAACTATTGCCATTGATTGCAAAAGCGGTGTGAAACAGAATAGTGTAGAGGCTAATTTTCCAAGCTCATTACACTCCGGGTGCTTTTGAAATTTCGCAGATTACTGGAACGGAACTGAAGCAATGTTATAAACATCGCTGGAAAAGTACCGACAAGTGGGTATTTACTTTAACGTGTTAAAGTGTTGGATTTATTCGAGCGGACACCATAAAAGCTTGTGAAAGCATTGAAACGTTCCGAGACCGAACACGGGACCCACCGATGACGGGTGCTGTATCGTAAAATTTCATTGCTTGAAAATGACCATTTTACGTAATCTTTTCGAGGGTTTAAAATGTTCTTATGCAAAAGACCAAATGAATTGGCGCGATTATAAAAGGTAAGATTTGCATAACATATTACCACCGGGTACAAATATGGTCCATTGCTAAGGTAGTTCTAATAGCAAATAATACCAACGGCAATTATCGCGTTCTACATTGTTATTTTCACGTACAAAAATTTACACTCCGCTGATGTTCAAACATATAATTCATGATAAGATAAACCACGTTGATTTAAACAGTTTGCCATACGTTCGTATTTAAAGTTCCGTCGTAACAAAAAAAAACTGCAAAACGTTACAGTAAATGCAAATTATTTTTTAGGATTCCAAGACTTCCTGTTTGAAGATGCCAGCGTAACTGGCTAAACATATATCTATCTATTTGTTAGAGTTTCTTCTTAAGTTTTTGACATGGGCTTGTTCGAGATTTAGTTTATTTTGATTTAGGTCTGTTTATTATGATAAGTGGGTACACGAAAAGTGAAATACAAAAGAAACATTTAATAAAATTTTATTGTGGGTTTTGCGGCTGTTATTAATTTAATGGTAAGGACCCCTCCTTAGCGTGTCCTTAATGTAGCCAATGATGAGTTTTATTGACGTTTCGGTTTTCTTTAGAAGATTTGAAGATACAAACATACGAACCGACGCGGTTTACAATCTGACAAATTTTGCTTTTAATTTTTTTATTGGACTCGTCCCCTCTATAAGTATTAGAATTCCTTTTACTATAGTCATATGTGCGTCTGTCTTTAGATCAAATGATATATCTAACGAGTAGGTAAGGTAAAAATATTATACCAAATAACATAATGGGTGAAACTTCCGCATGGCAAATAGTAAAACGGTAAAGTCGAATGAGATCGTTTCCATCAGTTACTGATTATAGATTTAATTAATTTTTCGTCAATGTTTGCGCACCTAATGTCAGGACGATTTATCGTCGATGTGATGAGCAGCGTTCAAGTTTGTGCTTGCTGTCGATTTCATACGTCAAAATGGATTTGTTATCTTTGTAATAACCGTTCCAAATGAACGGTGCTAATTGGAACAATTAGAACAGGAAGAGCTTTTCTTTGCCATGGGTACCAAACTATAGATACATAGTATGTTTATGGGCTTTGTCTATCATTTATCAATAATAAAATTAGACCTAATAAACTATCTACTTTCATGCCAATTCGAAGGTTAGCCCCATTTAAAAAGGTCACTGATAATTTGGTGTTTGTGAACATTCAGTTGTCCGAAATGTTTTTGCAAATAACTCCACATGAATATTAGTTAAATGAGTTAAATGTTAGGTCAGTACAACGATGACGTTGTCATATTTATCTAAATAAATAAAATACCGAGCGGCATGGTCTAGTGCTCTTCTGCATTCGGGAGGTCACCGGTTCGAATCCGGGTCCAAGTTTTCTGTGGTTTCCTTGGATCATTTAGGCAAATGCTGGTGCAGTAATATTCCACAGATAATCTTTCACTTCTCTTCTGTCTTCATTTCGTCCGTCTCACCGTTCTCTCCCTAACTACACCATCCACCCATTCCCACGATTCCTTACGCCCTACCCTTTTATAAACGTGTGACAAACATATCACTTTGCGTTTGTTTACGTCATACTTTTCAAGAAATTTTTGTTCTCTGTTTGTTCGCTGCAAATTTTATTTTGTGTAAACAGGTCTTTGTTGAGAGCAATGTGACTCACTGACCTATTTATCAAATTAATTTTGAAGAAATATCCATGGTCTGCTACTAGTATCGCATACTTTTCTCAATTGTTCTCGTCTGACATATGCACTAGGTCATGCAGTGATTTGCAAACAGCACCAAGACTCTACTGTATCGCTGCAGAACAACAAAGCATCGTTTGTTCCGATTTTATGCATTCATCCTGTGCCATAGCTTTTATTTATTGTCTAATTTTTGTGGGAAAAGAGAAATCGACCGACTGACTGACGGTCAAGAACCGGACATTGAAGAATGCAAATCCTATATTCGCTAATCGAATACTTTTATCAAAACAGTTAACCTTCTTAAATTGCATGGGTTTTTTTGGAATCATGATTCATCGGTGTATCTGAATAACTTTATGGATTGCAATAAAAGTCTAATTTATTGGCTAGTTATTAATGCTCATCCAAAGAGTTTTTCAGTTTTTTTTATTTTACTTTTTTCTACTTATAATCTGAACAAGTAAATCGCAAAATTAAAATTATTTACCGTTAAAAAAAGGAGAAAATTATTGACACATCTTGTTTTGTTCCTATACTGTTATAATATACACATTTCGTTTAATTTGGCAATACAGTAATTGATGAACATAGGAAATAGTCAAACTGTATTCCGTTCTACAATTTATAAATGGTTAACAACATATGCGTCCAGAATAAGTCGGCAATAAAACACGGTGGGACCGAAGTTGCCACTAAAAATAAAGATCTACCTGCTACAAAATTGGGGTTTTAAAAGTAAACAACCAAACTTACGACCAGAGAAAAGGGTGCTTACCTACCTGATAGGGTAATTATAATTATCCGGTGATAATATTGATATGAGTAATTATTTACAATTATATCATAAGTAAGAATTAAGTAACTTTAAAGCAGGTTATGGATATGGTATGCCTTACATATATTGAGAAATAAACAATCATAAACATACGAAAAATTATTTAATCTGTTTAAATTCAAAACTTTAAAGGATTTTAATTTATACTTCTATCCAAATGAAGTTTTTGTAGACTTTGTAATAAGTAAAGTGAAAACTATCATGGAATTGTGTGAAAAATATAAAAACAAAACAATATTGAACATCAACTATATAAAATGTGTATCATATTTACGTGGAAAAATTGATGACTGATATATGTATAAGTATGTATTTATAATGCCTTATTAATTACTGTTAAATAAATGCCATAAAATATCAATAAAGTATTTTCTTTTCTAAATAGAATAATTTCTACCTATTAGGTGTTAGTGGCACAATCGGTTGTACCCCTTTTCAAAGACCCTTTTTGGTCAGTGGCAAGATCGGTTGTACCTTTTTTGGTCTGGTATAATTTGATCGCAACTTCGGCTACGCCCATAAGACAGAATACGAACGAAATTTTTAGATCATATTCCTTCGACATGAAGAATAACATAAGAAATAATCACGAAAATTAGTTGCTTTAAATTGAAAAAAAAAATTGACGCTGGATGCTCACCAAATGTTGAAAGCATGAAAATTTTTTGCAGTGCATTTCTTCTTTCATTTTTTTTTAAATGGAATATCTTATTTTCGAAAATTGAATGGAAGAAGTTATTAGGGTACAAACATACTGTACCGTCGAGCTAATTTGCGTACAACCCACTTGCGTACATGTCTCACTTGCGTACAAATTCCTCCAAGGGTGGGCAGCAGGGAACCAGGTACCTGAGAATATCTGTTACCTTTTCCTAGTTGCGTACAAATAATATATAATATTATATATATGCATTTATATATAGGTAACGCGCATCTCTGCTAATAATAGATATCAGATGTTTGTTGGCTATTTTTATTTCAATCAGTATTTCACATTATTTACATTGTAGTTTATTGAATTTTTGTACGCAAGTTGGAGTAGACCACAGGTCGTTCCAGGTAGAAGCAACCTTGCTACCCACTATTATAATTACTTGTACGCAAGTGGGACGGTTTTTGCAGACTCGGAGCTAATTAATTTCCGTTTAAGAGAACAAAAGACTGATGTATGGGAGTAGAAGGGAGTGCAGGGCCTTTAAAATTATCATAAATCCGATATTGACGCTGGACCGTACGAGACATCCATTATCTGTTAACTTATATACTTAAACTTCTTAATTTAAAAAAAGACCTGACCGGTAGGTAGGTATATGCGTTACTTTACTTATTTTATGACAACGAACATTCAGACGTATGTATGTAGTTATATACATATAAACAGTTTACGATGCAATAAAGTGCACCTAAACTCATGCGAACGTTTCACATCGGCATATTCAAACCGAGAAAGTAGCAAGCAATCCAGAGTTGAGCGTTATTTATTCTAAGTTGAATTTTACTGCTTCTGAACCTTGTTTCGCGGGTTTATTAACGGTCGGATTGGGCTGACAGTGACCAACGGCGACGTGCATCTGCAAACGAACAAATAATTCAGCGAAAATGTCAAGACTTCATTGGTCCGATCTGGTACCCAGTTTGCCATGTATAATAGCCAATTATTGGTACTAACCACGATAAATTATTTGGTTCAACTACTACGCAGCTGTGCGCACCGCTTTTCCATGACCATTTCATCTGACGGATCTCCTAACCGACGGATTGGTATAGAGATATTGTACAAATATGTTAAACTTATCTATTTATTGTTATTTCAAAGTCGAATCCGGGCAACAAGGGCTTTATGTAATGTAAAACTTAAACTTTGAATAGTGTACTTTTTGTGAAACATTTCAAATCAAAGGGAAAAGAAGAAAAACAAATAAGTTTCACGAAATCTTTATTGTCTAGACAATATTGTTTCGGTCGATTCGACCATTATCTAGAGAATACAAAAGATTACTAAATATGTAAAATGTGTTCAAAAAATTTATACTATTAAATTACAAGAAACGTGGTGGGGAGGATGTTTATACAAAATACTACTAGTTTTAGTTGGTTATTTACAAGATTACATTTATAATGAACAGCTTTTCTTCTTTCTAAATTTTCAAGGAGAGACAGTTTCCTGCTTTTTGGGATGTTACAATGTAAAATTTTTATCATATCCAAGTCTAGATGGTGATTATTAGTAATGCAATGTTCAGCAAAACCACATTTGCTATCCTTGTTAATGGCGTTATTATATGCGGAAACGCGTTTTTTAATAGATCTGCCACTCTGTCCAATATAAATAGCATTACACGAATTACAACTTAAACGATAAACACCACTTTGTTCTAAGGGATCAATGGTTTTATTTTTACATAATATGGATTTTAAATTAACTGGACCATTTTCTATGATTTTACAATTAAAAGAATTATCTAGTTTGTATTTGAATCTATGACTAATATTTTGAACAAATTTTACACTACCAAACTTAGTGATAGTTTTATCAATTACGACGTTGTTATATAATAAATTATTAGCTTGACTTTTGGTTTTTTTGGCTAACATCTTATCTATTAAGTTAAAATGATAACAATTGGCAACCGCTATGTATTTAATAATATCTAATTCATTGTTAAAATCTGATGGGGAAAGAGGTATAGAAGTTAGCCTGTGTAGTAAATAATGAAAAACTGCATATCTGGTTTGCAAAGGTTGGTACGAATCATGTGGGATAATGGTATCTGTAGTGGTAGGTTTCCTATAGATGCTGAATTGGAATTTATTTGAAACTTTAGAAATAGTTAGATCTAAAAAGTTTAAACTATTATTTTGTTCCTTTTCAATCGTGAATGTAATAGAGTTGTCTAAACTGTTTAAATATGATAAAAAATTATCTAATTTTTTTCTTCTTTTCTCTTTGATTTATGTAATGTAATTTTAAGATATTTTAATTTTACTATTTATTCATGATTTTCATTGTTTAAAAAAGTTCAAGTTCAAGCTATAGTTCTATTTTAGAAATAATGTCAGGTGGAAGCAGGAACGATCCAATCACTCCTACAATTTTACAAACATTTAAGGCTTGAGTGTCATGTTTTCTATTTACTTTTTTAAATTTATTTATAAAATTATTTTACCATTCCTTAGGAACAATAAAGCTAATTTACAACAAACACTAAGGACTATTTTCTTTATAGATAAACAGTTTTGTGCAGGAGTAACAAATTTGGTAGTCTCAAGGAAACTAGGAGGCAAAAGGAATAAAAATATCACTTTCACATTCGGAATTGTAGCCTCCGTTAGCGATTTCCTCCCATAACTATTTCCTTTGTTTCAATTTCATTTATAAAATCGTTGTCTTTCATTATGAGAACCGCTTCACCGGTTGACCGAGAAATCGGCGTGTTTATTACCAATTATTGAAAAGCGCTGTCGAAGACAAATAATAGTGTTTCTAGTTCGAGGTTAGTTATCCAAAGGATTGTGCTAAGTGCCCCTCCCTCATTAAATCGCTAACCAGGGACATTATTATCTATTAGCCTTTGAAAGAAGAATACATGCCGCAACAGGTGCAGCACTAAGACATAAACGCACATTCTGATACGCTTTATTGATCAAGATAAACGTCTTAATCTTAAAACGGCAACATGCAAATACAGAACATTATACAGAAAATACTACTGAACTATTTAAACACAATATTATGCACACGTATTATTAGTACATATCATACATAAATATATTTAAATAAGTACCTGTAAATGCGTTAGTTCAATAATCGAATCGGTTCAGATTTCCGCATTGAAACTAAAGTATAATCGTTCGAATCTACAGACCTGTAGTTTACTATAGCAGATAAAATATCTACATAACTTTTACGATAAAAAATATTTACTAAACAAAAATTATAGCCTGTCTACGTGCTATAGGTGTACAGTATCCCAGGTAATAATACCGAGCAAAGTTATGAAAGCAGAAAACGTCAAGGGTTATCTAAGATTCTAAGAGTTCTGAATTGTTATGTAGTGGTTACATGTGATGCTGACTTTTTTCAGATTAATTATACACAATTGTCCGATGCTGTATCGTTACCATTCAGTATACTGTGAAAAATAAATCTAACTTGTTGTTGATGCCATTACAGTCTGATTCGCCCTTGTTTACGTTGTTTACTGAGTGTTTAAGAGGCTTCCGATAATCGTGAGTGCCGCCGACTGTGAAGTCCGGACTGTTTATGATTCCTTAGTGCTAATGTGCTTAGTGCTCGTGAGATCTGTGTAGTTTATGGATAAAACATTATGAGTGATGGAATGGTAAGGCAGTGGGTGAAAGCATTTAAAGATGGCTGCACAAATGTGCATGATAATGTCCGTCCGCATGTGGCTAATCGGACCAAAGATCTCATCACATCTTTTCACTGTTCACTGGGAAACTTTAGATCATCCTCCGTGCAGCCCTGATCTGGCGCCCACTGACTACCATTTGTTCCTGCACTTGAAGAAACATCTGGGCGGTCAGCGTCTTCAAGACGATGACGAAATCAAAACAGTTGTGATGCAGTGGTAACAGTTGACAAGACAGGCGGCAGAATTTTATGAGAAGGGTATTCAAAAACTGGTGAAACGTTATGACAAGTGCCTCAATATTGAAGGCAATTATGTGGAAAAGTAGATTAAGGTACAGACTTTCATGTAAAAATAAAATTATTAAAATATCTTTGCACGTTTTTTATTAATATCAAAACGGTACTTCCTTAAAATACATACCTTATATTTGTGGCTTAAAATACTTGTTACAGTATAGTGCGAAGTTTGTGATTTTCAAGATTAACAATAATGAACGTACGGTACCATGTGTAATTAATTTGCAAATCCATGTCTTCTTAACTGTCCCTTTTTTCTATTTAGTATCGGCTTGGTGCATACGCTTCACAATATTAGTATCAATTAAAGCAAAAATTGATTGCTTCTCGAGCTACTACTTACTAAGCGTATTAATTTATTCCGATTTGAATCTTCGTTTGTCCGTCAGCTGGTTCGAGGAGAGAAGCAGTGTAGTAATCTGGAGAAGTGCCAACATGAATGCATGTATGTTTATATACTCGGAAACTTTCACCGAAGCTGATCGGAAGCCATCTAATTATCATAAGTAGCTACAAACAAAACACCTCCGAGCTATTGTATACACATCTGTTTTCCCACGGCCGTCTTGTAAAAAAATCGGTAATTAAAAGACCAAACAGGGCGACAAAAGCCGAGATGTCGTCGTCTAAGTAAATGATGTTCGCGATTACACTACGTATCCCGAACTGTCTTGTAAAAATACCTCAAACCATTTAGTAAATCCTTTCCAATAATAAGCTAATGATATTCTTAGTCATTGGTATTAATTAGTGGTCAGATTTTCTGAAATTTCGTAGGTTAAAAGTGGAGAATTTTGGTCTGGGTCTGCCTGATATGCACCAACAAATTTAACAACTTTTAAACTCGTTAACCTTGCTCAATTACAGTGACTAACACTGCATATTCTCTAAAGGTGTTAACTTATAAAATAATTTAAAAAATCCGTAAATATTAATTACTTAAAAAATCACAATTTAAGATTCAGAAAAGGCAAACGAATATATCGCAAAAATATTTTATGCAATTGTTTAGTTATGGGGCTGAGGGTGAATATGGCAACCAAAACGAAAGCGTGGTGCGAAGAAGTGAAAAGTCAGTCGATGAAAGTGGTTGTTCAGAACTACTACAGATAAAAATATAATTGTAATATATCATCTTCAATTCTCTTATTATTTGGGGAAAGTACTAATTATCGTTTAAATATATAACAACCTTGAATCCGTCACCAGTTTATTGAGGTGCAAAACCAAGTGAAGGGACGGCATCAAGCAGGTAAACTTGGGTAATAAACACTTCACTTTTATCGTATTTTTCTTGGAATTTGACATTATTGTGGTTTAGTTGAATATTGTAATATTTTTTACATACAAGAATAACTATTATTGAGGCTATTTGTTTGTAAACTGTTTGATTTTAACGTACACGTATTTATATTAAAACTGCCATTATGTGTAGTTTATTTCAACTAAGTCTAAGACTAAGATATTGAAATAGTTACAGTTGGAAAACGCGAAATTATAGTCTTTTCCTTATGATTTTTCGGTCCGCCATTTTAATACCACCACTTGTTCGATCTTCTTAATACACAAGTGAACTTTCATAAAAGGGTCGTTGTGCCTTCTCAAGCAAAATTGAGAAATCCCGCCCATTAATAGTATCTATCGGTGGGAACAAATGCGACATACCCTTTACTTTTACTAAAATGGAAAAACTATCATGGTACGGTACCTATGTAGGTACATGATTTATGATTTCAAAAGTGAGTTTAATGATTGTCCTTAGATAGAAGACAATAATTAATCAGGTACATTAGTCTGGGACTGTCTGTCGTAGCTACCATCAATCGGCTTGTTAAAGGAACATTGGATATTTGAAAAACTAATGTAACTTTCTTTTCGGTAAGTCGTAAGTAACTGAGTGTCAAGTTTCTATTTATTGTTCGTCACAGATAACAACGAGGTGATTCCCTTTTAGTCGAAATTGGATGCAATCTACTATATTCGTACCGTGTTCATCGCCAGATCTTGTGGCGTCCAGATTTAATACCACGTGAACGTCGTAAGTCGTTCACGATGCAGACTGTTAACATATTGACGGGCTCCGCCGACGTCACCGACTAATCATCGTCGAAAATATAAATCAGGTGCACTTGATACGGCTTCTCGTGCTCTGGTGTTATGTAAGAGTGTTCTCGACAAGGGCTCATTATAACCAAAAAAGGAATCTAATGGCGGAATCAATTGCGAGACTGCAAATTTCTGGATGGCCTGCTGACGGCCGAAAAGTTACGAAACGTGCTTGCACATGAGTGTGTGTGTGCGTAAAATGCGAGTCAACAGCGTTTATTTATTCTGCATAATGAGCAAAAATGCGATGCCAAAACCAGTCATCTGGGACGCATGCTACCGTGGGCTCTATAACTACAGCAACACGTTAGCTTCACAGAATGGGACCTGTGTGTAGTTAAATAAATGTGCAAAAGTGTGTGCATAGAACAACGACGGCGAATTTATACGCAAACGTGATTTTAATATATACAGGGCGATTAGGGATAACAAAAATAAATTATATAAATGATACCAGATGAATGTGAAATAAAAATAGAATCGTTTGATTTGTCGTGTCGTATCCGAAAGAAGGCAACAACCTCCTAGACTCGATATATGGGTAACTTAGCTATGGTGGTTATTTTAGACCTTAGGGTGAATTCCTTTTTGCACCTCTCTTATAATAACAGTTTTTATATTTTTATTCAATGTTTGGTCAATTTAAACACTTCAACCGTAGTTTAAGAGATGTTTATATGCTACTCAAACAAATATATTCATTACAATACTGGTGAGCAGCTCTTGTTGTTAGTGTTATAACGATTTATAACAGCCAAATTGTTTTCGCTCGCTATTTTGATTACTTTAATTTGAGCAACAGGTAAGGCTGGAGTCTGATCACTTTTAAATGGCATAAGTGGCTGTTAGACAAATCAATACATGTATTAGTCCCTTAGTCTATTCAGGGTTTAGAAGAATTGTACTTCAAGCCATTTCGTGAGTAAGTAGTTGGGGTTTGGTAAATGAATTATTTTATAACTAACATTTCAAGTTCTTTCAGAGTACTTGAAGCCCTTTCAAAGTGACTGAAGGCCTCTCACTTTAAATTGCTAATTAATTTTCGAAGTAACTGGTAATTCGAAATTCTTGGACTTTAAAATGTAATTGGGGCTTCAACGACCACAGCACTTAAAGCAAGGGCTTTGGGCTTGGAGCTTCTTTGACGATGGCTTTGCCTAGCTCTGATTTAGTAGGTAATCGATCATCTTCAGTAGAAAAACTAAATATTGTAGAGATGTATTAAGTGGAGGGTATTAACAGTTGTAGAAAATTTATTTATTATTACGGTGAAGCATTGTAGGACTGTATAGAAGTCAGCACATGTCCTGAAAAGAGGTGCGTCGTTTTCCACATTTGATCAGACAACAGCTCACACACTTCCCGGTCGGCTATTAGAAATAATAACATAATTGCAACTTATGAGCTATTAATTGAGTAATCGTGAACGAGCGGTAAGCAAGTCAATGGTCGAATGATGAGAATCAGAAAGCGAAGACTGCATTTAAGGTTATCCTTACAATTTGCACTAGGTACACACGACACTGAAACTTCCTAACGATATTACTAACCTAAAATGTGTTAAAGATACTCACCTCTTGTACCACAAAAAACTAACAATAGCCCACTTGGAATGTGGGCATTATCAACTCGATACAGTCTCGAGTGATTTAACAAAAAAAAATAATAATAATGGTCTCTACTAGAGACATTTCCATATGACACCAGCTAAGAAGCTCAAGCATGGTCGTTGAGAGGGGTGACAGTTTCAAGAGGTGGCCGCAATGAGAAGTTTTACTGTACAGAAAAAAGTAGATTTCATTGAAACAATACAGAATTGTAATTCTTTCACAATTATTTTCATCCTGACAGATGTTCTTTTCTATTTTCATTTTCTCGAAAAATATACCTATTAACGGTGATAAAGACAAAATTTTCAATATTAGATTTATTTCCTCATAAATTTTACTTGTGTTTAGTACATGACGCATTAAATTCGAATAATTTGCAAATATACTGTTTAGATGTTATTTGAGAAATCAATCTTGAAGATGTCCATTGTTCATACGCATACCTGAAACGGTTTTACGAGCTAGATATACGGTTGTATTTCAGATTGGACATGCCCCACAAAGCCTATAAAAAATCAGGAGTTCCATTTTTAACGAGCCACACACAGAAAAAAATTTGGCCGACGCAATGAATAAAACATGATAGCGATGGTATCTCTGTGTGTTGTCAAATTTTCGTATTTTTTATGCTGTCAAGATCTTGCGTTTGTCGTAATTCTCCTTTTCATTGCAGCAGCAGGAGCTTCTTCCTTGTCGGTCTTTTTTCTTCGCTTCGTCCGGTTTACTATTTATTTTTTCCGTCTGAATGCTTTCTTCTCCTTGTTCGTATTAAGTGTCGTTTTAGTTACGACAGCGCCTGCGGTCTTATTATAACCCAGTTATGTATGTTACTCGAGCATTTGTGTTATTGAAATTTAGATGCGATTTTTATGTATTGGCATTTGTACGTCCAAGGCCTCACGGACTAGATTAATTTCTACGATACACATGCCTTGTCGGAAAATGACAAGCCCAGATTTTATCATAAACTCCTGTTGTGCTTTTTTACGCATTACTGTGTAGAGACACTTAAAAGCTTTTATGGCCCCTGTTTTATTTTTACTCTCTCTATCACGTTCTAAAATATCTCTTTGGCCAGCGATGTTCGGAGATTCTCCTGCAAGGACTTCGAGTCAATAAAAGAATAAATAAACCTGAATTTTAAGGTTTCTTTATCTCTCTCTTCGTCATTCCGGTAAACACAACTGATTATTTCAAATACTACTAATGTTGTAGACCTCAAATTTTCCCACATCTACTCTAGATGAAGATTTTTCAAAAATATATTTAATGTATTGCAGGAGTCCAAAAAAATGATATCAACATTTAAAAGGGTCTGCTGAACGTTTTTATTTCTATTTTCAACTATACCCTTTCTGGTTTATCACAACTATATGATTACGAAGGGTATTTAAAATGAAATAACACATCATTTGGATAATCCATGTAGTTTCTTTTGTTTCTTTTTTTGGTAATAGCCTTTAAACATTAATTTCTAATATGGACTGCTCTATAATTAACATTGGTTAGTAAATTTACACCCTCCCATTACCATTTGCGGATACGGTTGCATTTACAAAAGAATTATTTTATCGAACGGCAATTAGGTATGCGGCATTGAACGTAAATAATCTCGATCCACCTTGAGACATTACCAGCCTGTCAGTCAGGTCAATGTTACTTTGTGTATCGAACGTCAGATTCAGAAAACAGCGTGAAATTGTCAATGGTTTTCTACATAGAATCATATCTGATTCTATTTGGCATTATGACATGCACATGAACACTCAGTTACTACCTTTTTTGTTCACAAATACGTGACGTATTCATTTTATTAATATATGTTACGTACAAATACAAATACGAGCACGATAAAATAATGACCCCAACAATAAACTAATTCTTTTAACAATTGTGATTGTATTTTGGCTAATCGCTTGGTGAGACATAGTAATGTATTATAGCACATGATTTTGTTTTACAATTTTATTTTGTATAAAATTAATAGTTTCGACCTTTACTTGATGAAAATCCATAATAAAAACACTAAACAAGTACATTTTCACAAATTCTATTAAATCAAGTAACGTGTTTCTCCAAACATTTAGTAGTAAATACTTGCACGTATGATGAAGACAATGTTTGGCGAAACATGTTACATGATTTAATAAAATTTGTGAAAATCTACTTGTTTGGTATTTTTATTCCTTATCTTGTATAAATTGTTTCTGAGATATATCACATGTGACATATTTCACACGAAATAATAATCATTCAATAGATAGAAGTTATTTTAAACTATTACATATTCAGAATAAAGGTAAATGATTAGATAATTTGGAAAATTTGGAAATTACTAGAGCAAACAACAACAATATATTTCAGCTAATGGCATTACAGCCGAAACATATGTCAGAATTTATACAAAATAAAATTGTGGAACAATACTAAATGGATTACTATTTTTACATTTACAGATAATTATGGAAAAGCAATTTTTAAATAATTTACTTAAAAATAAGTAAAATATTTAAATTATTTATCTGAAAAATAAATGAAATTTCCTTGGTTAAAGGTAATATGTAAATACTGTGGGGTCATAAAAGAATTCAATGCTGAGACAAGCGAGCAACTCAAATATAGGGGCAGATGTTTTAGAATAGCAATTATTTCTAAATGATAGAATTATTAAAAAAATAATGTTATTTATATCCGTGCTAAAGAGTACGCTCTTTTATGTGACAAGCAGTATATTGCAGCTCAAAAAGTGTAAGTGCTCGTGAGCGCTCGTTACTATTCGTTCTGAAAACATGCCACATTTTATAGAGAGTAGTTTAATCTGCTTGGTGCATAATGTTCCATCAAGAATGTTATTAACTGGATATTACGATTCTTATAACCAGAAGAAGAACGATGAGTAGGAAGGATATGAGCGAATGAACTTGGCGGAACATTTTGAACTCAAAAGTCGTTTATATTATATTGTTGGTACTCCACCACGAGAGAGACAAGACCATATTCATTTCTGAGTAAACATGCTACTTACTATCTTTAGTGCGGTGTATAATACCAACTACTACGCGCTAGAAGAAAACATTTGGATGCAGCACTTTCCTAATACGCAAAGATGAGAGATAGGCTTATATAGGTCGGGGCAGCGAAGGTATGAAGCGGTCTTCTATGCGTTATGCCTGTACCAGCGCAGCGGGACGTTGTTAAGTAGAGCCTCTTGTGCAATAAATCATTTTCAAAGGAAAATCTTCGTTTTGTATTGGAATAATGATCACCTAATATAGGAACGGCAGGATGATTTTCTTATAGTAGTGAGACGGGCTTTTTGCAATGCCGAGAGACAAGTTCGCGCGATTCATGTCCTGCCTGTTCCATAACGAAGGCCTCAGACGACTGAAGGTGGGCGCAAACCCAATTTATTTGCTGGGATTTGTCATCCATTAAGGAATAGGAACGTGCTGAGGAGGATACAGTCCATTTATTACCGACATTTAAATATTCAAACTGCACACGCACAAGCGACATAAACCAATAGTAGAAATAGACATCGTGCATTCTCATTATAAATAAATAGTTGATGGTGTTCTTTAACCTTCTAGGGCCGTAAATATTTTCACAAACATAAAGGCGTAAAGGGGTCAATTATGCTTCAGTGTTTCCGACTATTTAATAGATGTGTATAAACATCTATACTGGTGGAAACAAAGTTCACAGAGTAGGTGTTCGGTTTCTTAAAGACAGTTGTTTTTTTAGAATAACAATTTTGTATCAATAAAATATTAATAATTTAATGTAAATTATCACGCCCATAAATTTTTAGATTTTTAAGTTACTCAAAGTCATACTCGGCCATTTGGAACTTTTGACAACCTTAGCTGATTACAACCTCTGCCTGTTCCAGGAAATTTGTGTAACCAGCAGTATTTATAAGCACATTTCAACTAGTCTCTTCTGTTTTCATTTTGTCCGTCTCATCTTCCTCTCCCTAACCACACCACCCATCCATTCCCACGATTCCTCAAAGGAGGCTGATGAGGGCCTTACGCCCTACCCTCCGGATTTCAGAAGTACTCTCCGCCCAACAGCACGAGAATAATTTAGTATAATAACAGTCACCAAAGATTCACCCTTCAATTACAATCTACACATTTATTCGTTTATGTGAAACTTTCTAAGTGATTTTTTATTTTTAAAAAAGTTATCATAATGTATCACCAAGTGTTAACAGTGTCTATACTAAAGATGATGAGCGGTATACATAAAAAACACAAGATGCATTTTCAAATGCTACCTAGTGCTGTAGTAAATCGCCTGTATTTACATTTTTTATGTAGAATCCATTTTTTTAATACGAGCCGTCCTGAGCTCGAAAGAGCCAGTATTGAGCAAAAGTGTATTATTAACTATTAGTTAAAATGCGCACAAGACACGCATAAGGTCAAGAAAATGATTAAATAAATCACCTTTTTTTTCTGAAGAAGAGCAGTAAGCATCTCTTATCTAGCTACCAACGTTTGAATTCTTTAGTGAAGAGAGTAAGTGTGACTCAATTAATTAGAAAGTGAGTAGTGATAGTGAGATTGAGCGGTTTTTTGCAAATCATATTTAGACTGCGTAAAATGCTATAAACAAAAAGTTAAGTGTTAGTTGGCTGGAGGAACGTTTTAAATAATAATTAATATATTTCTTCGATTCTCCGACATCTGACAGCAGTATATACAATAGATAAACGTTTACACATCTTAATCGATTGCATACTGATAAAATGTAAGGAGTAAGCAGTTTATTGAATCATTGTGCGCCTCTGTTCCATTAGAGCACTTTCATAAGCTTTTTGCAACAGATGATCTCTCCTCCCAGTAGGGAAAGTGCTAAATTACATTTGAAATAAAGCATCCATTAACTACAAAGGAAGGAATACATAACTCTCTTTGTAAGTTATTACTTAGTAGTATTAGTAGTGCGATGTGCACGTTTTCTAAATGATTTACCACTGTAAACTTTCTTCTAGGTCGACCGATTCATTTCAATGGCGATTGGCAAGTCAGGTGAAGAAAAATCAAGAATATCTTATTCTATAAGGTACAGGTAAGTCGTTTAATGCGAATAAGAAATAAATTGCGCACCTGAGAATTCTTATTCACGACTAAGATGAAATTAAATGAACTGAAGAAGGACATCATCTGTTTAAAGATACAAGAAATTAAATATTTGTCACTGCTACTGTTAAATCCGGACCAAATATCAGTACCTAACAAACTTTTAACTGTTAATGCCCTGCTATTTCAAAAGTGAACACAGATTGTGCTTCTAACTCTACTTGTGACTGTGTTCTGTTCTACAACCGTGAAATATGTTGAAAAAATCTTTCACAGATTGTGCTTAATTAGACTTTAGACATAGAATTTTAAGAACAAAATTAAGTTCTTGGTCAAGTAATTTATCGAAGCTACCAGACGTGGATCGTGATTTCGATCTCATTAGATCTCATCAGCACGCCATAGGCAGATTCGATAAATTACTGACCAAATCGCTGGAGATCGATGTAAAGCGGATTTAAATAAGACGTTGATATGGCAGTACGTCGCCATCTACCTTCTTTTGCTGCTATTGCCGTATTTCATAACGTCGTATTAGAATTTTAGTTACACATTACCTACCAGCACAAACGGATAGTCCGTTTTTCCGGAATTAAATTTGCTTGTTTATAACTTACGATATTAAGAAGCCTCTACCATTGCTAGCTTTAATAAAAAAAGACATTATTTTTTAACCTTTATTTTTGAACATAGGTATTAGGTATTTTATACTTATAGGATTGTTTTGGGCTTTTTAAGAAAAATGGATTAAGATAATAAAGAAGAAAATAAATTAAAAAAATAGTTAGGACAACTAGGTCATCCTGGTGCACAATAAGTGAAGTAGGTATTTACTGTTTTATCGATTTTATTAAAAACAAAACCAGAAACGCATTCGTTGCACAGGTCGACTTGGTGAAGTCATCCTGTAGTATAAGCTTTTCTTTTTTCTTTTTTATACCTATAAGTAACCACAATACGGTATTTGCGATGCACATGTGAAAGCCGGTACGATCGTAGCGATAGAAATAGTTCTGGTACTATAAATTGAAGAAAATAAACAACATAGTTATGTTAGTTACTACGTACACGTAAGTATATATATGTACATTAGAATGAGAATTGCCTAATCATTCATTTCTCATTCAGTGGCTACTGTTATAGCTCTAATGCGTTTTCACCGAGTTTTTCTAACATCAGCTGCATCTGTAGAGTAAGAATGCTTATGGCCACTGAGGTGTTCTACAGCAACAGCATTTTCATTTAATTGCGATTCAATTACTTGCATACCGGGAGCTGTTATAACAAGCACAATACGGGACGTCATACAATTGCAGCTACATTTTGTTACGCTGATTATGCTCCAAGAACGTCTGTATATACGTTACGATTGAACGCTAAATTGCGTTGTTTAGAACATTTTGGTGTCAGTAAATTTTATATACTATTAAAATTATTGAGAGATTTAACTCCTAGAGCTCTACCAGTCTGTCCTATATAAATATCTGGGCAATTTTTACAAGATATTTGGTAAACCCCACTCTTTTTTAACAGTAATAATGTAAAAAATGGCCAGCTATTTAATGAGACAGACTGGTAGAGCTCTAGGAGTTAGGATGAAAGAACATCTTACATCAATTTCACAAAAAAATCTTTGTAGCGGCTTCGCAGAACATTGTATTGTAAATAATCATACGTTAGACCAAGATAATATCAAATTAATTCACAACACACATAAGGGCAGATTGTTAAATCTACTAGAAATGGTCGAAATTAATAAAGCACTGTTTAGTAACAAATTAGTAACAAATGACCAAACAGAATTCCATTTATCCCCACTTTTAAGAGCTAGCAAAAACCTAGTATTTAAAACCTAGATGTAGTAATTGATAGTTAGCGTAGATTGGTACTGTTTTGAGAATGGTGTAACAACCGAAACGACTGTCGTCAAGGACTCAATTTGAAAACTACCGAGTGTTTTCTTTACCTTACTATTTTATTTGATTTTTTTGTAATTTTGGATTCCATCTAGACTTTTTGCCATAGACATTTTATTCAGATATTAATTACCATTTTATAAAAACATTTTTTGAAGATTGTTGTTCTAAACAACAAAACTAAAAATCAGATGCTAATGTGTAAAAATTAACTGAATATTCAAAGCTATTGGCAGAATTTTATTATTTTTGAAATATTATATATAATAACAATTTTCATTCTTTCATTTCGTATCCAAGTTATATATAGCAGTTAAATTCTTTAATAGGCAGGTAATAAAAAGGAATGACTAGATTAATCATGTAAACTGTTTATTAATGTTGTATTAAATTGTAAGAATGTAAACACGGAATGTAATAAAAATAAACTTTATACAGTAACGGAATTTGAATCGTGTCCGATTTCTTTTTAGAATCATACTAAAATGTGATCAAATCCACCGATGAGTACTTTTGTGACTTATTAAATAATATTGAATATTTTCTGAAATTGCAAAACGCCAACGTCGATTTTAATTCCGCAAACGAAGATTATTTGAACAGGAACGTGAGAAATGTGCTCTAAACATAAATAGATTTGCACGTTTACGGCTGGTAATTTCAATAAGCTCCTTGCATACATGCAAATGTTCTATCAACCTTTGATTACCGGCTCAATTTAATCGGATATCAAAATGAATTTATTGGCCATATGTTGTTATATAATGTTTCAAATTGAACTTGCAAAGTAGTCACTTGTATGTTCTTTCTCATTTTGCTCTCTCTGTCGTGTCGTTGTCTGTTTGTTTGTTTGTTGGAGGTCAAAGAAAAGTTTGACTATTTCCATAAATTGAACGAACGGACTAGAGATTTTATGACGCCCTTGAACTTTACCTAAGAAGGTTGGCTAGAAAACCACAATGTACCGTATGCTTATGAATATTAAAAATAAAATCTGCCGCTGCTGGAAAATGCCGTATCACCGTGTATGCAAGATAATTAATGCGGTTTTCATTCGTGGGACTGATACATTCATAACAAAACAATTATGACAGCAAACTATTACTTTACGATCACTTGGTTTTTGGTGATGTTTGTCATTTAATAAATGTAGATATATTTCAGTCAAAATGTAAAAAAAATAATCGTCCTAATAAAATTCAATTTCTAGGCTTTCTAGCCAGGCAGACAGTCTAAGTTTCGGTCGCTACTGAAGACGCCTTCAGTGGAAAACGAAGCGCATAAAGTAAGATTCCATGCACTAAACAAATCGGGGAAAATATAAAACCAACATACTATATTATTACTTCATTTTTTACGAATTGAACTCATTAATTGCAGTATTAGATATAATGCCACAAAAATGATTAAGATGTCAAGAAGATCCATCGAGATCAACATTAATCATAAGTAAAATGTGTGATGATTTTAACATTTGTGTATCAATAAAATTTACACACCATGCCTTTAGATTTAATAAGTGTATCTCCATTTTAAATTTTACTTGAATACTTAGATTCAATTGAATAAAAAACAGTCAGAGAAATAGAAATTGTGTTCAAATTTGATGTTTCTCCCGTTTCTTGCAATATGTGTGAAATATTGAGACGTAAGCACAAGAAAGTTCTCACTCTACTCTAAACTTCACCTTATTAATTCTGTCGTTAAGAAACTTTTATTATTATTTAATTTGAGTAACTGTATCTTTCTTCCTACGATCCTTACGATAAGAAGAATTAGATATTGATGTAATCAGTGCAAGAATCACGTTTCTTACGCGGTCGAAAAAATAAAAAAGAAACGATAACAATAAAATTTAAAATCTCCTTGACATTTATATGCAATTATTATCGAATAGCAATCGATCATTACGTTACATAAGTATAAGTGAACCAACAAAGAATAACATAAACGTGCGTTTCAAACGCGTAACATTATATTCGTCAAGGAGCGTACGTAATAACAGTAAAAAGAGCAACAAAAATTCCACCGGCTCCTACCTACCACTAATACTCATAATACATTCACGCAAGGTAACTTGTTTTGTTACGCGACACCCTTTATTTCCACATCAGCTGATCCAGTAACAAGTAGGCGCTGCGTTGATCGTTCTTTTTTTTATCAAGGTGCAGGAAGCGTTCTCGTGGTGGAGATGTAGTATGTTACTGTTAGTCAGACCTAGGCGGCCTTGGGCAGCATATACTGCTGCTGGAACTGTTCCCTTGAAAGCTGCCCTCGGGGCTCCCCCTGCATTGCCCGTTGCACACGTCTGCTCGATAACGTACGTGTGTACATGTATAAGTAAGTAGTTAAGTGTGTATGTGTAAAACAAAACCAAGACAAGAATAATTCATTTCGTTCGAGTTTCGTCGTGGACGGTGAAGAATACGATCGAACACTGCTCGAAGGCGGTAATTGAACGTGATAATCTCACTTTCGAAACGGAATCGACCGATAGATGTTGATGGCTGCAAAACGATCACATTTTCTGCAGTAATTTCAATGCACGATTAACCTACGGATAAAAGAAGTTTAATGAGATGATCTTGATCCGATGATAACCCCCTTTTATACAGATAGACATTATGCATTATTTAAAAATCTGGAGGTCGAAGAAAGGAGTCGTCCCTACAAACTATGTTATATCCAGGGTTATCAGCTGCAACAGTTCGATTTTTAAACATATATTTTGTCCGGGTGAATAATTAAAAGATAACTACTTAATAAAATTAACATAAATACGTGAGCACAAGTTATGAAAACAGGAGAATAAACAATAAGAAAACAAAAATTTTCTTTGATAGAGAAGATGGGAATATAGTCATCCTGTTAGAAGGAAATAAAGTACAGAAAATAAATGAATTTAAATATGTGTGAAACATTTTTGTGTTTCATTCCCACCAGCTACTCGCGCTGATGGGCGGGTAGTCCCTCCGACCTACATTGTAGTGTAAATCCGGAGGTTAGGTCGTAAGGCTCTTTTCAGCTTCCTTTGAGGAATCGAGGGAATGGATGGGTGGTGTGGTTAGGGAGAGAAAGATGAAACGGACGAAATGAAGACAGAAGAGAAGTGAAAGATTATCTGTGGAATATTACTGCTCCAGCATTTGCCTAAGTGATCCAAGGAAACTACAGAACAGAACAGCCGGTGACCTCCCGAATGCTAGGCAATGATGTGTACGATTTGTTAACGATACGGGTATTTGAAACAATGAGATACAGCAGAGAATTACCGAATCAGCAAAATTTTATTATCAGATGAACAATCATCATCAACAAATACGAGATAACTAGAGAAGTAAAGACAAAAATGTATAAAGGTGTAGTTAAACCAGAATTGTATGGATGCGAGTTCAGAAGAATTAATTAATGGTAACTAAAAAAAGCAAAATGAGAAATATATTATTTAGCGAAGAACTAAATGAAAAGTCTGTTATGGATGAGATAAAAGGAGATGATAAAAACGACGATCGGTTAATACATAAAGATTTTTTTACTAGGTATTTAATTCTTAGACATCCGTAGCCCACACATCTGATGTTATTGTTTTGTCAATTTTCCAATTTTGGAATAGTTGACGTATTTTCCCATTACTTTGATCAACTCCGACTGCTTCTCGTTTCTTAATTGGGCAAACTAATCTGACTTTAAACAAATTTGTCAGAAAGGTACCTAGTTAAGTAAAACTAGTTTATGAAAGAAATATTTATTTTGTATGCCTAATAGTTCTTCGAGTTTAAAAGTTTGATGTGGATAAACGTGACAGACAAACGTGTTTTTTTGGCATTTGAGATAAAATTTGTTTTCAAATATTTATTTAAATCACTGAATCTATTACAACAGTAAACAAACATTTTTATATAAGCAAATGAATTGTGTGAAGTGCGAAAATGAATAAACAGCCAACCTTACTAAAGAAGGTTGGAATTAATTTTTTTGTTGTGTCCAAAAATATCTTTTCTCGTTCATATGACGCTTTCGCCTTCTCGTTGCTGTAATTTATTTATTAAGGTCATTGCAGCGATACATCGCCGTTCAGATGCAGGCAGTGTTTGTGCCCGGGCCTGACAGCGATACTGCATTAACGTGGACACTTCATTTACTTACAATTGGAGGCCATCCATCAAAAAGCTGTTGAAATGTTATTATACGTATTGCTACAGCAAGTGTGCAACTTACGAAAATTGCGTCTTTTGTCAACTATACAATAATAATTGAAAATTTAGCATTGGACGGAAACTGCCTCAATTTATTCGACAAGGACGAATGACACATGCGAACGGGCAATTTTAGAACATGCTGAAAAGTGTTAATACACCACGGAAAGAATCGTAAAATTTTGCAATACTTTTACGGTTAGAAATACTTTACGTCGATTGCGAAATATCATTAGCACCATGCAATTACTTACGCTATCGATAGAAAGATTAGTAGCGCATACAAATAATATACTCTAAATATTTCTGGCCTTTTTACAAAAAAACTCTTCAGTGTTTTGCCAGATCTTTAAATACCTACTCATATAACCATTTTACTAAACTGAACATTTTATAGGGTGCAACTGTTGTGAAATATACTTAATCAAGTAAAAAAAAACAAAAGGAGAGTCACCAAATTTTATCACAAAAATCCTAACAAGTTTCTGTCAACGCGACCATTTTCAAAGGAGTAGAGTACAACAAATACTGAAGTCTTAAAACTAAATCATATAACTAGAGATTAGCCAAAATAAGTGGGCAGTCAATGTAACTTAACTCTAATTGGTTATTTACAATATGTTGATTGTGCGAGAGAGCTTTTTTGATTTCCCAGCTTTCTACTTTTGTTAATATTACTATGCAAAACTACTACATTTTCCTCGTCTAAAGTGTGGTTAAAGGAGAAGCTGGTTTTATTGTCTTTTTCAGTAATACTAGAAATATGTTCTTTTATTCTTATGTTATAGCTCTCCCGCTCTGCCCAATGTAAAGGGCATCACAAGTATTACACTTAATTCTATAAATTCCACTTTTTTCTAATTTATCAAATACAGGTTTCAATTGAGATAGTAAGAATTTCAAATTGCACTGATTGTTTTCAATCAGAGTTACATTCAATTTATTTAACCTATGTTTAAATTTGTAACTAACATTGTTGCAAATTTCACAGACGAGTAAATTTTGTTTTTTGTTGAAGGTATATCAGTACAAGGGTTATATAAAATTCTATTTAAATTTCTAATATATCTAATTTGGTGAAACCTTCCTTTTGTTTGTTTTATACTTCATTAACCATTTTACGTTTGACACTTTAAAAAAAATTAGTAACTTAAAATATCTATACATTCCTTGCGGTATGGCATGTCATTTATTATTTAATCGATTGATCGATTTGATTTGTTTTCGCAACGTTGATGTATAATGTGTATATTTTGGTCTCCTATCAACAACTCCGGAAATACTCTTTTACTCATTTATTACAGGATTTTATTTCTACTATTAAGAATATTATTCTGATGCATAGCCTTTTTTAATCAAAAGCTTATTACATTATCAAATCGAAATAATGATTTCGTGGGCAATAATCTTATCAACCTTTAGTTGAAAACATTAAGGATTTTCATTTTTAATGCTGATTTATATTCGTTTCAAAGTTCCGAAGGCCGGCCATCTGTTTAAAAATGAATAAAATATAAATGTACTTGTCGACGTATATGTTGGCTGAATGAAATTTACTGCGGTGTATGCGACAATGCCACGATTTCGGCAACTTTTCCTTAAAAGATTTTATTTTGTTCGGCCGCAAAAATGCGGCATAACTGCGTAAAAGGCCGTGTCATACTTATTTGGGAGATGAAAGATATAGGAGAAAAAAAAACACGTTCAAAGTACCTGTATCCAGAAAATTGTCGTGTTCGGAGCAGTGACTAAAGTGAAAATTCCCTTTTCGGCTTCGGTATTACCATGAAGAGACAATTACCATAAATCTCTGGCACGTTCTAGAAGTGCCGCGGCCACAGGCAGCAGCAGTTACGAAACGTGAAAACGATTTATCGCGTTTCCGGAACGAGACCGTATCTCAAATGTAGCTTTTATTTAAGTGGAATGTACACAACACACACGTATAAGTAAGTAGGTACATACGTGTGCCGCTTTGGAAGCTTTCGGCTCTTTTTTAACGACCCTCTGCTGTAGCACGTGCACGACCACTTTCCCGCCATATTTATAGGGAACGGATCGCTTTTATTCGCGTTCAGCGTCACCAACGAACCAACGGTTAACAAGTCAAATGTGTTGTGTTAAAGGAACAACAAAAACATGGACGCTGTTGTGACTTTGTCAAACTCGCGGACGTCACGTTGCACTTTAATAAATTTTAAGGTGAACAACGTCTTGTACACGTTTACCGACATGGTATGGACCGAAAATCTGCATATGAATGGACTTTTCGAGTGGTATCGAAATTCCACGAAGCTTTGTAACAAGTCCTAAGAGAATTTCGGTCCGAATGATAAAATATGTACTCCTTTGGTGACAATAATTACAATATATGACCACTTTTAAATTAAAATTAACAGGACCACCATAAGCTGAAAATAGTAGAACGCTATTTGCTGGAAAATTACTGAATTTCAAGAAGTACACAATAAGATGTTATATATTATGAACAAAGCCATTTTTGGTTCTTTTCAACAATAAACACGCTTCATGACTTAATAATATCCAAACAGGATTTGTTTGCACTGTATGTGATTGAGTAAAATTGTAACTGTGTTATGCTTCATTCCCGCCAGCTGATGCGAGTAGGTGGGCTGTCCCACCAAACTATACTGGGTAGATAGGGTAAAATTCCCTCTTCAGCACTTCAGTGGTAACAGGTGGTTGGTGGTGGTTAGAGAGATATAGATTACACAGACGAGATTAAGACGGTAGGAGGGTTAGAGACTGTCTGTGGAAAACTACTGCACCAATATTTATCCAAGAAAACTTTACAAAAACATGGACCGTAGTAGACGGTCCCAGCATGCTGAGTGGTCTAACCACAAGTTGATGTCGCTCATTAACGGTTCAGTTAAAGCGCCCGTCTTTTAAATGATCTGCACCTGTCGTCCTCCCGTTAGTCCGCCAATAACGAAGCTTTTCAGCTTCGGATACCCCAGGGATGTAACATGATTTAATTTTTTCATCCTAAGTGGAAACTATTGACAAGAAAGTTTGTGGAATTTGACAAGAATTTAACGTTTCCTTCAAGAAAGACTTGCGAACTCAAATAACTTGAACGGCTGAAATTAAACCTCAACGGTGTCATAGAATGTCGGCACTCATTGGAGTTGATATCCATTTTAGAAGAATTGTAGTCTACAGCTCTTTTGAGGCATTTAAATTGAAAATAGTTTCGTGAAGTACACAAATTGTAACCTTTTTACAGGGAAATAGGAGATAGAAAGAATACAACATTTGTCCATTTGTAGTAGTAGAAGTATTTTCTTGAGGTCAGCATTAGCTGGTGCAAATGAACTACAAGGAGCCTTTTATTTGTGGCATGTAGCGTGCTAATAAAATTTTTACTTCAAAAGCAAAAAGTAGACGAAGCCGAGTTACTTTTTAATGTTTAACTTTCAATCCTAAATACGGATGCGTAAATGCCAAAGTTTGGATGTTTGTTGCTCTATCGCGCCTTAATTCCTGAAAGGATATAGATGATACTTAAAATTAGTGGATAGGTAGCTTATGTCTATTTATTTATTTATTATTTTCATTACATGCCCCTTTACATGGAGTTTTTGCAATTTGCTTCCATCATTCTGGTTACAAATCTTATTTACATTAACCAATTTAAATTCACTAGCAATAATTCCCTTACATGCAAACACTTGCATTCCCTTAGATTTATTTCAACCTGGTGGACATAATCACATAATTCCGGTATTAAGTCACCTTTTAAAGCTTATTTTATTAATTTCTCAAGGTCTATATTATCTCCCCTACTTCTCCACTCCTTAATAAAATCTATAATTTCTTATTTTTGATCCTTAATTGTATTTTTACAGCACATTAAGTGCCCTATGGTCTTAATGGCCCTTAAAGCCTTTATTTCCTGCCCTGGTGTGTTTCCGCATCTATCCCTTGCCCAAATTTCTTTATGCGTCTTATTTTTACATCATTTAATTAAGTATGCAGCGCCATCATCACCCGATATGAATTCTTTGTACTTGTTATTAAACGACAACTTCAAGATCGCTTCAAATTCATTTTCTTTCGCTTTTTTCTTTAGTTTATCCACATCCTTATTTAGTAAACCTTCTATCTCATCTATATGTTTATTTTCCCACATCATAATAAAAACTTCACCTAAATTCATTTCGTATATTACTTCCTTTAATTTTTTACACCATCTTGACGGCACACCATTCAGTATTGCCCTACATTCATCTAGAAGGTAAATTTTAGGCCAGATAGGTAGCTTATGTCCTGGATTAGCATCTTTGAGCTATTTATTATGCTGCATTTATTATATCGCAAATGCACAGTTCATAAAGGAACATTCCGGGCGATTGGTATGCTTCCAATCGGATGATTCTATAAAAGCTAAAATCTCATAAGTTACTTCCGTTTATCTTTCTTATCATTAATCCTAACCGGATGGCGGTACGTCTGGGTTTTAACACACGTCCATATATAGATACCTACACACATATGTGTCATAACGGAGACGATAACAACTTACTATTTCCGTGGGTGTACGTACAATTCACGGATGTCGATGTGCATATGTGCATGCATCTGTGTATATGTGTAATGTGTAAACACATTATTACCATCTCGTTCTCTGAATCGCACGTTAGTTCGTTTCAACTGTACAAGGTGATTATTGTTGTCTGTGTACAGGTACGTTTTACATATATACATACATATAACTGTTGTTTATTAATTAAGGTCGTTCATGATCCTCGGCAGCCACCTCGATCACATTTAGTTATTTATAGTATTCACAAATAAACAGCGGACATTGATTTCAAACGAGGCAGACATACAATTACGCAAACTACCAACGCAAAACAAATCAACTTACTATAAAAACACGCTGATGCACCCAGGTCAAACTTATTTCGAATGGTTTAGTTGTGTCTGAGTACTGGTTTTGTTGTATTTTCTACATTTTTATTTAACGTTAAAACTAATCAAAATATGTAAACTATATGCACGTGCAGTAGATTGGTCGACCGTCGCTATTTATTCTCTATTTTGATACGGTTGGGTAGCGCTAGGCCTGCACCGTTGTTGTGGCAGTCCGATCGCATTAACAGAGGAGCTGCGGCCACGCAGCTAGCTCTTCACATTCATTACGTATATTAAGGCCATTGCAACAGCTATTTTAATTAAAATTAAAACAGAAGGCGCCATACGAAGACACAATAATTTTGTATTAATTTAATGTAAAACAAAGAATAATTATAATAGAAATTATTCATTTTTTCTGCGAAATAAAGAATACAGATGAAGAGGCTATTAGATTACGATAATGTTTACCAAGATCAACAAAAGTATCTAATCTAATGTTTCATCTCCAGCATCTAGGAAGCCGAATAAGTCGACCAACGCATAAAGCATTTGCAAAATAAACATTAATACAACTGTTTAATTAATTAACTATCAGTTGTCTAAGGTACTATTGATGTATAAGCCAGATAAATAGTTAAAATTATATAAATTATTATTATAGTTAAAATTATATAAACTATTTATCTGGCTTATACATCAATAGTACCTTAGACAACTTATAGTTAATTAATTAAACAGTTGTATTAATGTTTATTTTGCAAATGCTTTATGCGTTGGTCGACTTATTCGGCTTCCTAGATGCTGGAGATGAAACATTAGATTAGATACTTTTGTTGATCTTGGTAAACATTATCGTAATCTAATATATATATATATATAACAATAATAATGTACTTATTTAAACAGTATTATCGATTACAAATTTAAATATCAGACCTACTGGCCGAAGTGGGAATTCATCCCAACCAGCGACCAGAGACTCCAGTTCTGATCCCACGCTTGAGGATGCGTGGGGTGAAAAATTTTGCTTTAATACATGCGATAGAAAGGGGAGAAAGAATGTGATTTTAGGTGACGTTTCGTATGCAACCCATCATCATGATTTTGTTTTAGTGTTGAGCATTAAAAATATCTTTATTGAGTAATAAAAATCGGTAAATACTTAAATAATTTGCCAGTGCCTATTCAAGGATGGCAACCGAAAAAATATTTTGCAGGTGACTGAACCCGGATCTCGTATTTAGGAAGGCGATGTACTACATACGCTTCCTTATCTGAAAAAATACATACTATTATTGACGTTAGAATTGTTTGCTAGTTTGCAGTTAGTTATTTACAAAAAAATTATACAGAAGAGGTAGATACGCCCTAGTTTAGTAGTAAAAGCTTAATTATTACTGTCATCAAAATATAACCCGTTATTTTCGTCTGACATTTTCAATAACAAGCTAGTTTAATAAATATGCATGACGTCATTATTTGTAAAAAATATACATATAACAAACAATCGATTCATTTCCATTTCAAATATGAATTAAACATTTCTGATTTGAAAAATTATATCAAAAGGTAATGTGGTTTTTACTAGAAATTGACTTTTCCTTCATTATTTTCACCCAATTATCTTTTACCTAGATGTATGGAAATGGTAAACGAAAATAAAACAAAAATTATGATGTCTAGGGGAGATGAAAGTAGCGTTAGAGCTAATGTAAAAACTGGAGACGAAAAATTAGAAGATATCGATATCTAGAAAGTAAGATAAGATAAAAAGGATAAAAAATGGGTATATAAATAAAACAGAGAATAGTGCAGGGTTGATTGTAAAAGAAGCATTAAAAAGAAATCACTTTTGTGATTGCGACCGGTTAATTTAGGAAGTCGAAAAAGATTATTAAAAGCGTATGTTTGGGCCATGGCTCTGTATGGGTACGAATGACAATGCCATTAATTCAAAAAATACATTTTACAAATAAAAATTAGAATTCTAAAACTGTATTCTCTTAAAGGTAACCTACTTACGAGTAATTATTTGTTCAAACAAGACAAGCTGCTGTGACATTTCGAGTTGCAAAGATTTCCAATAGCTTTACCTAACCTAACCTAACCACAAGTCCTTTTTGACAGACTTCAGTTTTTTTTTGACACTTTTCACACAAGCGCAGATATAGCTTAATAACATCTTGAGTTATATGAGTCATTTATGGTACATCCTACTTTAACCAAGCGAAAACGGAAAAACGCGGTTTACCCGGGTAAAGCCCGAAACGTGTAAAATTCTAAATATATTTTGAACTTTACCTAACAGTCTTGGGTATTACGCAGTTTACCCGGGTAAACCTAGGTTAACTCGCTTATCTAACTTTACCCGTAACATATATATATTCCTTATTAAAAAATTTGCATTATGTTTTTTTTAATGGTTAATGAAGTTGTAATCATGGATAAAAATTTGTTACTTTTGATGTAACATATGTATATCCCGAGAATTTTCTACGCTTTCAAAGTGTTTGTTGGTCGCTAGTTTATTTACGTCCTGTGTGAATTACTAATGGTAGAGTTTTCGTGTTTCAAACACGCCGCCACGAGTTCTCACGAAATGTAAACCGAAAACGTCTTTTGTTTGAAGAGATAATGGCGAAGATCGCTATCGTTCAGGAACGGAACAAACTACACAGACAATTACGCTTTTGGCTCGGTTATCTTATATAGTCGATGTTAGTGTGTGCGAAAAACGTGAAATAACAATCGCGAACTCGATACAAAAACAAAAACCAATGAGATACATACATCATATACTACTACAAAATATACACTGGCAAAGTTTATCTGTTTATAGGCGTATAGATACAAGAATTCATAATTTTGAAGGTAAAGTGAAATTTCTAAATTTTTTACTTTTTAGTAAAGTAAAAAGAGGGGGATAGACCGGGTGAGTTTAGGAAGGCAGAGTCCCATAATTATTGAACTAAAGGAAAACTATTCTATTCGTCAGTTTGTAATTAAAACTATCAAATCTATTTTGAACTGTTTGGTAAACAGTAAAACAATAAAATAAAAATTGTTACTCTTGATAAAGGCATAGCGATTTCGAAATATATCTGGAGTGTTTTATCTAATTAAACTGAACTATTTTACAACAATTGTATTCGTCTACTTCATTATCCAATGTAAACAATAAAAAGCATTCGAAAATTTCAGCTTTCGAACCTAACCTATTGATCGGTCATATATTAGCTTATGTTAAAAATTAAGTTTTGTTATGCACAATATTAAAGGAACAACTAAATTTTGATTTTTACTATCTACGCGTACATATGAACACAAGTAAAAGTGTAGAAAGATTTCTAATGAAGTTTTAAATAATGACAGTAGTTTCCAGGAAAACATTTCCACGCATAAGAAAAATATGAGCCAAGACCTTAATTTTGCGTTATTAATTATCCACATTAACATCCTTGATGGAATCGCACGTAATCTCAAACAAAATCATTTTGGCTCGTTGTTATTGATTACGCCGACATAACCTTTAATGCATTAACTCAGTCGTAAAACTCGACCATCAATCTTCCTGACAATCTTTTACTTAGACATCGCTACTCTCTCGCCACTTTTGCACGAGGATACAAAGAGTATTCGCATACTGGCCTTCATTTTCACACCGTTGATCTTTCGTAGCAAAACGGCTTTTAAAAATATAGAGAAAAGCAATAATTCACTTTGTGGAAGTGTAGAAAATCCTCTGCTTCCTTATATTTGATACAAGACCTTTTCACTATTCGGATAATTAATTTCAATCAATAATAAATTATTTAACATCAAACTCCATATAGATATGTACATTAACGTGTTTTCGTCGTTAGTGTAATTTTGAGAAACTGTTAAATTTACCTTATCCATCACTATAAATAGTATTTTTTTAAAACACAGGAATCTATCTGCTCATCTGTCGCGAGAATCCATAAGGGAATGAAAGTAGATAGAAATGATAGTTTTTAGTACAAAAAGAGGGAGAGAGGGCATAAGGAAATATTTTAATACAGCTTAAATAAAAAATAAAAATGATATTACGGAAATGGCATTTCTATTTCTACGTAGTTGCATGATTTGGTATTTAAGCCGAAGCTGCTGACTGCAAAGACAACAACTTAACAGTGCACAGCCTACTTTTGGTCGCTTTACATTGAATAGCAGTATAGGTGTGGGTGCTGCCTAGTTATAGGTATCTAATAAAATATGTACCTCCAACTGCGGTTTTACTTTGACATTTCCTTAAGTGGACGACCTTCATGGCTTGCCGCTACAAAGAACGACTGCCAGTTCAACACTATGTTGCCGGTTTTATACCGCAAATTACAGAATAATGAAGCAAACCACATACTTAGTAGGAACTTAAAAAGAAAAAGAAAGACAATAAAAAAAAGAGTCTGAAATATTGACATGTAATCTTATTAATGGATCTTTGAAAGTAAATGAAAAGTTTATTATGTTCGTTCGTATTAGTAGTACTGCTACTTTGTTACTTTATATTTGTCATAAAAATAGTTTAAAAACCTAAATTCTCTGATCTCATAGCGACTGTGGAAAGTTGCAATGTCATTGAGTTAGATCCATCCAAAAATAAAAGACAATAATAAAAACAACATCTGCAGAGGATCTGACAATTTAATAGTAAGTTGGAATTTATTATCAAGATGTAATTAATGAAATTGCTAAACAAAATAAACATTTTTGACCGACATTCGATGAATACTTTTGATAAATTATTGGAACTTTTGAAAGGAAGTTCATTATTATTTATAAATCAGTTGGGAAGTCATTCCGAACTATTATTGTTCGATTCTATCTACTTCTATTTAAGTAAAAGTAGAGAAAGAAGAAAGTGAAACAAAAGGGTCTATATGAGGCAACACTGTTTCATTTAAGTTGTGCCTTGTCTATTTATTCGCCTTCTTGACCTATGAGGTAACACTATAAGCGTGGCACGTACGCTGCAATAGTGGAAGAATGCGGTGAGAACAGTACACAACTCCTAAGCCAACGAAGAACGGTTGCTGAGGTCTCCACACGAACTAGCTACTTACAACCACCCGGTATTCTATTGTTTCAATCGGCAGAATTCAGAGTTAACTTCGACAGTTTAATGAACAATTGTTCTATTATAAAATGGAAGATAAAAAGGATTCCTAACTGTATTAAATTTCCACGCCAAAAGGGGAAGACATCCAATTATGGACAATGCAACATTATCTGGAAGAACAAGTCATAGCAGAAAACTGTGGGTAATCTCTTTTTTCATTCATTTCTTAGATGATTCAGTGTTCTTGCTTTTTTGGCATTACCATCTTCTATTGTACGTTGTTTACTTTTTATTGTTGTTGTTCAATCTATCTAAATTCTAAAGTAGAAGCTGCTTTTCCAAAAATTGTATGGAAACAATTTCATCTGAATTTAATTTTAATTTAGAATCCTAATTATTTCCGGTAAAATACAATTCGTGTTTTTGTAACGTTAATTTTGTGGATATGTTATTTATTTTCTATTTCCGCAAGCATAATAATTTGTCATCAACATCCAACTGGGTACGTACATATAGATATATACCATTAGCACTTTACCAACGAATCAATTTTTAATACCCAAAGAAACTCGTATTGAGAATTAGGTCGTGTCATTAAGTCATAATTAAAAAATGCTAATGACGAATATCTGAAAAATTGGCGACACGCTTTCGTAGTCCTGAAAAACGTGTCCACTAAAATTTTTACAGTGCCCGGTCACAATAATTAACCTTAATCGAATTTCAAACTGCCTTTTATGACGGATTTAATTGCCTTGCCAACTTCAACCTTAACTCAGCCGAAGAAGCCGAAAGGAATACTAACCAAGATCGTGGATGCACGATATGCAAACTTGTTCTACAGAGAATGCTCGAAAACGAAATAAATTTACCTTGTAAAAGTATCATTTTGGCTCTGTAATACCAAGAATATTGTTTAAACCACTTGTCAGTCATATAAAAGAATTTATGAAAGATACAGTTGACACACGACTCCTACAATTTGACATAGCGTTTGGACCCTTTTCTATCTCTATTTTTTTCATCTGCAATGGAGCTTTAGAAGTTGTCAATAAATATAACTAAATTAAACGGTGTAGCAGTAATTGTGAACCTTCATTTTAAATAATATTAAGTTTCACTAGATATATTCAAGAATCTCGATAAACTTGTTTCGATCGGCTACGGTCATTGACAATAGAAATACAAAGGCTATAGGTTATATCGAATGTTCTATTTGATTAATGACCAAATCTTAAGTACCGTGTTTTTTTCTCATTTCTAAAGTTTCCTAAAGGGATATCTTCCTGCTCTTTGGGATATTAGAATGTACAACTTTAGTCTTACTGTTGTCTAAAAGGTGTTTAATTGCAATTCAATGGTCAACCATTCCACTACAATTCATTCTTTAAGACGGCCTCATGTTCTGATATACGTTTTAATATTGCTCTTCCTGATTGTCCGCTATAGGTGACGTTACAATATTTACAAAAGATTTGTGTTTTTTTAGGTAGGGCAATTTTTCGAGGTTCTGGAATTAATCAGGTGAAACATTCATTTTGTTTTTCGCCCCCTACTTCTTGAAAATCCAAATAATTCCGTTATCAACATATTATTTTCGAACTACCATCGTATACGATTGTGGTTTGACCGATTAGTTTATATGTATATATTTATGATGGGTTCCGTATCTGGTTGAGCGGGTTTATTATTATGACTCTTTTTGAAATTTATACTCTCGTGACCAGTTACAGAGGTGATGAAAACATTTAAAAAATAAATGGGTGCATCACAACACCGCAGGTCATACGAACTATTTGGTAAAAAATCGTATAAATTTTAATTTATTGTATAAGAATTCCTGCATTATTAATAATACGAGAATGATACATCAAAGAGAAAAGGTAAAGGTAGTTAAGGCCATCACATAAATTAAACGTAAGTCATAAGTCAATAATTGTAAAACTTTTTATGCGGCCTGATTTGTTATTAAAAATATGTGATAGTTAATGGTTATTTAAATATAAAGACAAAGTGGAAC
Source organism: Agrilus biguttatus (assembly GCA_963921985.1). Taxonomy (NCBI): domain Eukaryota; kingdom Metazoa; phylum Arthropoda; class Insecta; order Coleoptera; family Buprestidae; genus Agrilus; species Agrilus biguttatus. Next base: position 36,607,501 of record OY998117.1, read on the forward strand.
GGAAACGAAATTTGCTTCATGCCAATAGCTGAAAGATCATATTAAACTGTATAACGGATGCCTGTGTGCCTTTTAGGCATAGAAGACTAGACTAATCCAAATCTATTGTCCGAATACCGTTAATTATTATATGTAGTTCATTCGTTTCAAAATGTCCAATTGTACCTTTTATAATAAGAATAGCAACATTTAAGTACAAATTCCAGCTCTTGCATGACCGGTTTCCTTATCTCAACATATTTTTATTTTTTATTGACAATTTTCAGGTCTCTTGGTGTCTAAGAGAGACTCCATCATTGTTCCAGTTGGATGAATATTCCATTATTATCGATATAGAGCTTAAGAAAACATTACCAAATATATACAAGGATATCAACCTGACCCAATTTTCACAGTCCGATCGCTCAATAACACCTAAAGATCGAGATTGAGTATTTAGTTCCGTGTCAATAATTTTAACTGTTGACCTGGGACCATGGGTTAATATTATTCTGGATCACTGTTCGGGCCTTTCACTTAACAATTGGAAAATAAAACGATACCAATTCTCGTCAAAACTTTTTAATTTTTCTTGCACCACATGTAAGTTTACATTCAAATAATACGAGAAATGGGTGATTTAATTTGTAGACTACAATGGTTCGTAACTTATTACTAACTTGTACTCGTTTTTTCTCGAACAGGCTTATGTGTAACTCATTTTAAAAATATAAAGTTTGTCAAATAAAAGCTGAGCTTTCATGATACAAACAAATTAATGTACATTTAATATTTCTTGCAATAAACATTATCTTTATTGTCTGATTTAAAGTAACGGAGATGTTACTAAAAATTTAAAATTTCGAACTTTGACCTCATGGGACTTTTCATTAAGTCTCTATGAGGCCAGAAGTTGGTTCAATATAAAAAATCCGTTTGATAGGATTTAATTTGCTTACAAAATCCAAACTGATTACACTAATTGAAATTTAATATTAATTAAGTTGTGTTTGTTGTGGTTATTCGCTTCAAAGAGTTAAAACATTTCTTTTCTTTCTAATACTTCCAGCCGTTCCCATCACCTAAATAAATAACACGGTCCAAACATAAGCGATTCATAGCCAATTCTTTGTAGCTATTATTTGGTACCATTTCGTGTCACCGGTCAACTAAAACGTTCGCAATCATCTAATTAGAAGGTTAGCACATACAAAAATAGTTTCAGTTGTTGTGTGTCTAAAGTGTATGTAGATACTGTTATTTCTTGTCTAAACAAGATTTCTCTGACTTGGCAGATTTCACTCCTTTTCACTGCCTATACACGTACAAATCAAAGACGTCATTTTTCCCGAGAATGTCCATTTCGTATTGTTGAATTGCACAACTCGACGATAAGTTCCTTTATGTAACCTGGCACCAATTATACTTTAATAATGAAAATCCAATACGTGCCAAGAGCTAATTATAAAAGATTAGATGCAACTTATTCCCAGAATATTAACAACAGTTACTTAACCACCTAAAGCAACAATGTAATTTTCTTTCAACTGTCAATCAAAAGTTATATTCATTAATGATATCATTTCGGGAATACAACTCGATAGGGTCATTTGAAGCAATGCAAAACGGGCAATTTCTAAATACGATTACGTTACCTTATCATCCATTAATTGGGGAAGATTTTAACGTGACGTTAGAAGTCAATACAGAACGTATTGATTGGAACAAAGAAAGATATGCATAAATTGTTCATTAATAATGTAATAACTAATAACAAATAATAATTAAATAAAAAACGTAGAAAAACAACCTTACTAGTCAAAAATAAACCAATACAACCACCGGAATTAAAAGCGTAGTCTATCAAACCTGTTGCAATGGTTCTAATGCAATTTACATTGGAAAAAGTGGGAGGGCTATTGAGACTCGATTAAAGGAACATCAATACAGTATCAATAAAAAATTGATTAAGGCTTTCGCGGCCAGTTGACGAACTGATGTTGTCCTTCTTCGGGTGTACAGGCCGTCGTCGGTTGGAATTGCTTCCTAACGTTTCGCTAGCACGAGTGGCGAGATTCTTCAGAGGTCTATCCATTTTCGCTGTTGGTTGTAGACAGGAAGCAATTCCAACCGACGACGGCCTGTACACCCGAAGAAGGACAACATCAGTTCATCAATAAAAAACTTAATAAAACAGGATTTGCGGAACGTTGTATCAGTTTCGGCCATTCTTTCATTCCAATAAATTCAAAAATATTACATTCTATTATTGATAATAGAAGACTAATCTAGAAATTAAAAAAGCTTTGTACAAAAATTTAAACTTGGTCAATAATCAGACAGAATTAGGCTTCACGAACTCCCGACTTCTCCTTTGTAATTTGTAGTACGTATAAATATGTTGACATTACTTTTAAGATTTAGTATAATTACTCTTGATAATGATCGCAGTCCGATCGAAACAATATTGTCGAGTTGTCGAAAATAAATTTTGGTGGAACATAAGTCGTTGTTTTTCTAGGCTTTAATTTAATTTAAACATGTTTCGCAAACGTTCCACTATTTAATCTCTGAACACATTATAAGTCAAAAGAAATAAAGAATTGTGAATAATAAACAAAAAAGCGGTATTTACCTACTTTTGAAAAAAAAAAGCTATAATGCATTATACGTAGGACTGTGGGGAAGGGCTTTTGGTATTAGGATTAAAGAACATATTAACACAGTATTAGTGAAAAAGTTAAGTTTTCAGAACACTGCATCGACTTTGCCATGTTTTAATAAGTAAAACATTCAATTTTCTAAAAATTTTAGAAATCGAGAAAGCCCTAGCTCACAAATATAATTTGGTAAATAATAAACTGAACCATCCCCTCTCCTTCTAAGTAAGACATAGTAGATATATGTATATACGTTTAAGATTTAAATTTTAGTAATTTTAATTGAGTTTAAATCAATAAATTGGTGAAACATCCCATTGTGGTTTCGTTAGTATCGATTTCAGTCACAATAAGTCGATCTCAATAAGTATTAAGAAATAAAGAGTTTGAAATCGCGATCCATTTCGACAGAATACCCACCACCACAACTTTTTTGTTTTGTTAGATTACATGCTTATCACGTAGATTAGTAACTTCGCCGTAGGTTCAGTTTGACAAGTCGATATCCTTGTTAGAGAACGACCTTGTCGGCCATTATTGAAACCCATAATAAGCCCTTAATTTTTACAGATGGCGTTCACAGGCTGTCTGCACTTATTTACCTTCTTTATGACTAACACAAGCTTAATTAGATAACGTTAATTACTTGTATTTTAATAAGGAAGGTTAAAAAGATATTCTAATTATGGTCAGAGTTGGAGATTAATTTTTCCGATTATCTTTTTTAAGATTAGAAAGTAGCAATAGAAATATTTAAAATTGTTTTTTTGAGCTAATGAGCTAGATGTTGCACTGACAAAATTAAATTACTTTAATTAACTATTACATTATGAGGTAGGTACTTAATTAATTAATGATACTAATTTATAAATTTGTTTATACAAGGTTGAACTAGCCTATGTAATGCATCTATTTGAAAGATCGATAAATAAATTGCTAACCTTCTAAAATGCCGAATAAAAAAAAGAAATTCTTTGACAACAGCGCTTTCAAATTCGGAACTCGTCAACACTTTAAGTCTTTTATTAGAGCTCTCACGTGATTTTTATCATCGGAATAAATTTATAGAACAATCGTGAAAACGTTGTGATCCAGCGTCAGGCTCGTGAGATTTTTAATTGGCCGTCCTGCATTACAAACACGCACCGGTGTCTAGAAATGGATTTTCATGTTCTAATTACATCACTTTCCGGTACTGCTGCTCATTTACATCAATGGCGAGCACGATAAACATTGTTTCTTTTTTTACAGAGTAGTAAAAAAAACTAACAAAACCTTTAATATAAATATGGAATCAACACAAATAACGACTCCAATGTTGATTCCGAAAGATCCTTAGACATAACATCCTACATAGTAGGCACTGCGAACCGAAAACCAAATATATTTATTAAATAGCCTGTAAAGGTCTTTCTGCCAGCGCCCACTTGATGAGATCCAATAGGTCGAAATCGGTTGTGGGATTTGGCTTTCGGTTCGCAGTGCCTACTGTATAGGACGCGTTCCAATTGTGGGATCTGTGATCCTTAACATGTAGACGATAAAATGATTTTAATGTCTTCTTTTTTGGATAGAAAACCTCTAATGTTTTGTTATAAATTTTATATTAGACAAAAGATGAAGCAATAAGGGTTTTTTGAAGAATGCAGAACATTTTTCTAAAATATCTTATTTAATGTTGCGACCTAAACGTCTTTAAATTTATAGGATGTATTTTACTGAAATTGTAATAGTCTTGTCTCGTATAGCTATAAGTTGCAAGGTCTTCACAGCAAAAGCTATGACGTAACTCATAAATAAGTTATAAATGGTGTACTATTTTTGACTCGTCGCATAAATTTCTCTTATTATTACAAAGAAATGAAGAAGAAAAATAGCAACATATGTTAATGACTGACGAAAACCTAATCCAACACTTGTTTATTTATTAACTTCTTTACCTCATTCGCATTATTATGTGGTTATATTAACATAAATTCTATAAGTGGTATTACTAAAATGCGCCTGTCATTTTTATTTTGACATAATTCTTATGATAAATTGATGTCTTCGTTAATTTAATATAAAAAAAGTTAAAAAAAATTGCGGTAGGTTTAGAAACGTTAACAAGTACCGTTGTACAAATTATAAAAATGGAATTAAATGCGACTATTTTATTGACATGAAGAAAGTATCTTCCTGTTGGTCGTAATTAATTACTATAATTACTTAAAGTGGCTTTGATGCAAAAAATAAATTAGTTGCAAATTGCAATAGCCGGTACATTGAAAAATATCATGGAAAATTATGCTCAAAGAGTTTATTAAATGTATCTTCCATGAGTACGTTATAGTTGTAACGATTTTAATTTAAAAAAAGAATAAGAACAGGTCAGGTCAGGGTCATATATAGAGAAAGAGAAAATAAAGAACCATAGAAAACTATAATCAGCAAAAATGTTGAGTAATCAGAAGACAGTTGTGAAAACAATCGAAGGAAAAGGAAATGACTAAAACGACATAATGAAGAAGATAACAAAACTGATCAATGATAAGCAAAAAGATAATTAAACTTAAAGATGAGAAAAAGTCACTGGAAAGTAAATTAGAAACTGTGTCAGAAAGTGTTTAAAAGGAAATTTTAGAACTAAGAAAATGAGAATTTCAAAAGGAATCGGAGGTATATTCGTTCGTGTTAAAATTTACATCAAAATTGAAGAGTTCTACCATGTAGATATAATGTAAATATATGCAGATGTTAAAAACAAGCCTTAACGGATAATTCTCTTCATAGAAATGATGTTACGACATTCGATAGATGGGGTAATCACATGTTTACTGTAAGATAACGTTTCCGTAAAAATTAGGTATACTAATGACAGTTGTGGTCATCAAATAGCCAGGTCAGGACGCGAAATTTTTTTCTGTAACAAAATTGTATTTATATTTCAGTCCAACAACTTCAAACACATGTTTGTCTATATAATAACAATTTTGTATCGTGACTTGCATCACTGAGGCGATGTTTTTCTTTAACGCGTAATGAGACTGTTATTAACCCAGTGCACGCCAAAATATGTATGCACACACATGAATACGTAGACAAACACACAGTTACGAGAGTATAACATATGGTCATAATTAATTAGAATTGAATGAACTGCAACGACTTCCTCTTGTTTACGTATGAGTAACCTAGCCGACGATCATCGGCTTTGCTTGTGCGCTCGCTGTTATGACCTTCCCTGGAATGTGGCATTTTCGCTTACACAAATGGAAAACGAGAATAGCATACAAGGTGCGATCAGCTATTCCAAGAATAGGAGCAAAATATAACCAATCTCTATGGAATGGAGGTTCCCTTAACTCTATGTATATTAAGAAATATAGTTTAGGGCACCAAATAAAAGCATACCTGTATTAAAAATACAGGGTACTTTTTCCAATTTTTTCAATCTAAACGTCAAATGCATGCGATGTGTTTCTTTTGACGCGTCAGCTTTCATACTAATAAAACTAAAACTTATCATATAAACACTACAGGTAAACGTTTAACCGAACACAGCAACATTCTATTACATGTACATAATACCAGATGAGACCAACACCGGCCAACATTTCAGCACTATCTACATCGTCGCTTGTCGGATATGCTGTTACCTGGATTGGTACAAAATTACAATGTACATACATGTTGTAATGTTGTTTTAACACTGTTTTATGCCAAAAATGCTATTTTCGGTTAAACTTTTATCTGTTGTGTATGCTGAATTCTACACGCTACGTCCTAGTTGCGTCGTTTAGACTGCCCAAATGGCGTTGACGGATTCATTTATTTAGTTCTGTGTCAGTTATACGTACCAAAGAAAACGATTTCCTTTTCATCAAAGAGTTGTGTCAAAAACAGCGTTTAACCGACATCATAAGAAACACACCCTAAGCAAACTATCCAACGAAAAAATTTGAGTAATTCGTTATGAAATACTTCACGACATGTCTGGAGCATGTTCCAGAGGGAGCCTGCCAGTAGTAAGAATAAGACAAGACCATTGGATGGTTATATTTATTGTACAAAACTCATTAAAAATAAAGGCGGATGTCGGTCAGGATTGGTTCTCTACGATAATAAGGATCGGGGTGATTGGCTCAAATATCTCACGTTCGGATGTGTTCGCAAATTGTTAGGATATGTTTGGGAAACCCGCAGTTAAATAGGCAAAATTTTCAAAATTTCAGTAAATCCCACTGCTTAGCTCACTTACGTTTATTAGAAGTAGAAAACATAAAACAATATCGAATACCCATATGTATTTTAATTTAAATCAGAGGATATTTTACCACGTTGGCCATTAGTTTTTGATTGTACCTTGTAAAAACAGATGTAGACAGTATGTTTTCAATAATGCGCCAAATATAATGACGATCATAATTTTTAAAGAGTATTCATGCATGTAAAAGTTTCTTCGCCAATTGAAAAAAAAAAAAACGATGCTGAATTTAGACAGATAAACTCAGACATCATTAATCAGAAAATGAAACTTTTTGCCATGGCCATTAAACATCAACAATAACCGCTTAGTGCAATGTAAATGATTTATCTGGACACACTTAATTATTACTATCGTTAGATGGTTATAACAAAAAAAGAGCTTATGCGAATCGATTTTGATTCGTTCAATCCGCGATTCTTATTTAATGTAACAAAGAGCAATAATCTATTAATAAAAAACAAGAAATTGTTAGCTTCTTCCGTGTAGGTTAATACCGATCATTTCTTATCATTCTTTATTTATTTCCAGATCAGAAAATACAATTTGATTTTTAAACTGCAACGTCTTTTTTTTAGCTACAAGTTTGAAAATAGAAGTATGGATTTATTAAATTTATTAGTTATTGCAATTAATTGTTATATATTTTTGTTCACAAAAAAGTAAAAGCAGCAGGAAATTGTGTTTCAGACTAGAGACTGCAGGTTTAAAAGGAAACAAGAAGGATTAAATGCAGAAGCGGTGTGTGGCATAGCAAAGAAAACAACTTTTCCTTAATTCAAATGCATTAATATAGAGTACTATAAAAATTTTAATTTGAATAATTAAAGCTTTACGAAAGGTATAATTAACTAATAACAATAACAATTGAAGGCAATTGAACATTGCTCTGTTAAACAACAGATGTTTTACAATTTGTTTCGGCATCTTCTAATATTAACAAACCAAACGGTATAATAAAAAACATACGTACACACATAAGCATAATTGAATTTAAATAATTTCTTAGAATAAAATTATCTAGATACGTACAAAAAATTCAACCAGTAATTTAATGATTTTAAATAAGTACCTCTCTACCTATTTCGTTTCTAGATTCAATAGAATGAATTCTTCAGCAACGGCTTTAAGTGATAGCAGTGATAAAATGAAATTATTTATACTAATAACGTCATTGAAGTGTGAGTATGCATCTTAAATTATTTTGATATTTGTTTCTGAGCGAATAATGAAACAGGTATTGGTTAAAATTAATGTTAGACATTTGTTTAAGATGACTATATGGCTAACATTCCACGAAATCCTTTAAATGCGTTGGAGTCAATAAATTGAATTGAGTTTCATTTGTATTTACATACAGCACACATTTCGTTAGTCGTTCCGTTTCAAATTCTGTTTAACATACTAATTTAAAGAAAATATCCCAGTCATAGAATTCGTTATTTTTAAATACGTGCATTATGTCATCTAAATACGATTTTCATCAGATTAGTAACAGTGTGTGCAGAGATATGTAGCGGTGATCTAAATTAACAAATTGTAAGATAAACAACTGTATGTAGTGTGTTTTTGTGTTACATACATCATTTGTATATACGAGTCCAATTTAAATAAATAGTCATACTATAAAATCCATTATATATAAATAAATATTTCTGATAAAGGCTTGGTCAGGGTTCTGTCGAAGCTTTTAGACATTCATACTATTGAGGGTGCATCTTTACAATTTAGTTTTAAATTCAAAAACATTTTCAAAAAATTAAACATATCAGCCGTTCAGTGTCACAATAAGGATTTAAAGAGTTTACTAATTAACAACAAAACAAAAACAAATATAAACCGAAATAATGGCATATATAAATTATTTTGTAATGAACGTAACGTTGTCTATATAGGACAGACAGGTCGAGCCTTTGAAACCAGGATAAGTGAGCATGTAAAATCGATTTCTAAAAAAGATGTTATATCAGGAATTAGTGAACATTGTATTAGCTTAAACCATCGTTTAAATTTAGAAAATACCAAATACTAACATGTAAACGCATCTTAAAGTAGAAAATTATCTGTGTATGAATATTTGGAAATAGATAAAGCCTTAAGAAAATCAGAAAATGTTGTAAATAATCAGTTAAAATTAGGTAGTTTTTCATCCCCCCTTATCTTAAAATAAATGAGCATGTAAGATTCGTATTGTCAGTATAACGTTACTCTTGATAATGAGCACATAGCTCGAAACAATATTGTCGAGAACAATAATAAAGTTGGTGAAACTTACCATAGTGTGTTTTATTTGATTAAATATATTTTAGACATTCATTTAGATTTCGAATTCGGTTCTCATCAGCACACCATAGACATTTCGATAGAATTCTGACCAAGAACATATTGTTCTGTTAGGCGTGCGTGCCTTATCACGCATCTAGTTACGCTTTGAGTTCAGGTTAATAAGTCGACATCCTTAATTAAAAAGGACTTAAACTTGCACATTAATGAACTCACAATTAGCGGCAAATTTCTACCGACGAGGGTTACTACGCTGTTTGTAGTTATCTATCAAAAAAATAGAGAACATATGACAAACAGACATCTAATCCGTTTGAAGTATTAGACTAGTATAACCCGTCCAAATTTAGACCGATGGGTACCGTTGTCAATGGTGCGTTGTCCATGTGGCGAGCATTTAGCCACAGCCACTGCTACGTATACAGAATATTGACATTTCAATGCCCAACACGTCCAAATGTTAATGATTTTTAATTAAAAATTTCGATTAAATGACAATATCCTTAATATCTAAGGAAGGCGGATTAGCTAGTTCCATCATTTAATTAAACGTTTAATAATCAGGTAATTCTATAGTTTTAGATAATTAAAGGAGATTCATCCACAAAATTAACTAACAAACCTACCTATACGCAATCACCATAGATACGTAGGACATTATTATAGAGGGTCATTCAAACTGAGTGGTACATTAGACGTTTTAGGGAAACTAAGCATGTTACAGATTTAAAAATTTGGGAATAGGGGTTATCAAGGATGATCTATTTCACTTGGTTTAAAGTTGAGTCTTCGCTGATATGAACTATTCATCTCTACTTCTCTTATCTTACGTTTATTATTAAATTTATATTTCTTATTGAATTCTAACCTTGCATAAAAACCTATCTTAATCGGTATGGCCTTTGTAAGAATGTCAAATGAAAATTTAATTGATTAAAACAACTTGTTTATTTGTTTTTATTTAACATTCAATTTCCGAGATGTTTTGTGACACTAGGTGTATGATAATGAACACTATTTATTTGTAGCAATCGTTAGTTTTCTATAATGGGTTTAAGTCTTATCCTATACTTGTGGATCTCTACTTTCTGTATTAAATAATAGTAGGTACTTAGGTGTAGAGTTTTTAAATTAACATTTCATTCGGGGAGTGTAAACGAACTTTTGTTAAGACTTAGATAATTTTCACTGTTGGGTGTATGTATCGTAGCAAAAAAGCTTATCCGTTATTGTTTTCGTACAGCAAATGACACTGCAAGAAATTTTTCTATTATTAATTCAATATATCGACCTCGTCTTCGTTTGAATGCTGCGAATCAAACAGTTAATTTTACCAGCCGTTGTTTCATAGACTGTCCGTTTCGGCACAATGCAATCTAATTGATTTTATAATCGTCAATCAATATGTCGAATGGATATATTAGACCTACTACTGAAACTTAGTAGGTAAGCAGCCATACCGGTGTATTTGTCTAACAGTTTTTTCTATTAATTGCCACTTGAAATTAAGCCATTGAATGTTCAACTGAGAAACAGTGTTATTCATTCTTTTGTTGAACGGTCTCAGCCATTGAAAATACGGACAAGTACGAGTAGGACTCGTGCCCTCAGGGTTCAATACAGCTTTATTATTGTAAAGTAAAGTAAATTTGAACCATTTCTTCTTGTGCTGACTAAATAATAGATGGGTAATACCACATTGTAAATTAATGTTAAAGTTGACCACGTAATCATTCTATAAATAATTAGAAAGTAATGATTTTCAAAAACTTTTCCTTTGCATAAGGTGAGATTTTTATTTACATCAAAGCAAGATTGTAGGTAAACAGGAAATATGTTTTTATGATCGGTGAAACGATCATCGGATAAACATGGGCATTTAGGAAAAGTAATTTATTAATTTACGTCTCCCTCCACCTTTCCTCTGGTCCTTCAAATCTCAGAAAGTGTCCCACCATTTCCCGTCTTTCAATTTCCTTATTGACTTCCTTTCTTCATAAAAAGCAATACAATTCATTCTTTTTTATAAAATTTAAGTAAAACGACGAATAGTAAATAACATAAAAGGTCAAGTTTCCGGATTTATTATTATTGTTTTTTATAAAAAAGTATATTATAAAAACGAAATCTTTATTGCGCCATTTCGAATCAAATTACATTGGTAAATGAGAACCATAATAATGAAGCTGCGTTGTACGAATTTTAAATTAGCTACAGAACATGATCTTGTCCGAAAATTTGTACGGTTTCTTACCGACGTAATGACCTGCGTCTGATGTTTCGACCGCTGTGCAATTTGTGGGCAGTAAATTGAGAAAAAGGGGTTGTTAAGCTCGATAAAGTCGAATTATGTGGTTGGGAAAAGAAGCAATTGTTTTTTTTATCGAGCTTCCTGGACATATGATCGCCTCAGAAACAAGTCAATCTTATGGAAGAACGAAAAAACGTGATGAAAATTATCGCCGTACTGTCATAATTACGATATAAAACAATGTTGCAAAAACTTTTATAGGATACTTTAATGTTTCCTTTCCTGTGCGATTACTTGTCTGAGCTAAGAGAAATTTTTGTGTTTAATCCATCCACCTGCTATAAACAAAAATATACTTTTCAATCATGAGTTATTATCAAGACCATAGCAGCAGCGCATTAGATATAGATATATAGATTTCTATTAGCGAACTATCTAGAAGTACGTTTTCGGAGAGCATAACTGTATATTATATTTTTTATTAAAATTTTCAAACTGAATTTCGTGGTAAAGTGTGAAAGTTCTTATCTATAGAAACGTTTATAACAAAGATATGCGTATGACATGTATAGTCTGTTTCCTTGATAAGAAATTGTGACAATTTAAACAATAACATCGTAAAATGATAACTCAGGCATTAAAAATGAAAATTAAAAATTCAGACTAATTGTATCTCTTGTCGCCTCCCGTGTTCGAGGTTCAATTTTCCTCTGATTTATCATTCACATACTCTACAAAAAGCAAGATAAAAAGCTGAAAAATCTTGAAAAGGTTTATAAATCTAACAAACTCTACCTTTAATGAAAAAGAATTAGAATTATTGCGGAAAGGTATAAAATATAACATATTTAATAAAAATTCTAAAAATATTGTCAATCTAGCAATAGATGCCGATTTAGTTCTTTTAAACAACAATAATTTAATGAGAATATGCCCATTAGGCCTATATGTTCTTTCATAAAAGTCCCCTGTAGGACTTTAGCGAAAGAGTTAGTATATATAATTAATAAAAATTCCAATTTCAATTCTAAATTCAGTATTAATAACTCCATAAAGTTTGCAAATAAAATTTCAAATGTAAAAGTAAAACCCGATAATTTTCTTATCTCTTTAGACGTCACTAACTTGTTCGGTTTAATTCCCAAAATCCATATATTATAGAAGAATTTTTAGACTGTTTACAGGTATGTTTAGACCAAAACTATTTCCATAAATCAGTGGAAAATTAAACCTCGAATTTTATTTTATTTTTGTTTGAATCATGATTTTCCATAATGTAATGGCTGAAACAATTAATTTACCGTTTGTTCTTTTTTTATTTTAAATGTTCATCTAATGATGGTAGCAAAGAACCTGTTGAATAAATGTTAAAGCTACTGCTGGTACATATAATGTAGATTGCGTAAAACCTGTTACAGAGTTTCCGGCGCGTGTGTTCAAGTGATTCGATAATTTGAAAAGATCTAGAATTCATTCAATTTCCATTCCGACTTATTAAGTACCAGTCGATAATTGCAAATCGAATATTTGCCGTACACATTATACAGCAGCAGGTCGTATTAATCATCACACATTATTGCAACAAATTCTTCGTGAATATACTTCTCAGACTACTGAGTTCCTATTTAATCATGCATGTTTATATACATGCAAACTGATACCGGAATAACTTAACATAAACACAATGATCAATCGCTATCTATTATGAAACTTGTTGAAGTTAACGTGATTAATTATAGTGTAAATTTCGAAATTATGCTGGAAATGTTGGACATAATGAAATTATCATTTATAGCCACAAAATAATTCAAATTAAGAGAGATAAATAGTAATAATATGCGATAAGATCAGGAATGCTGAACACGTAGTGTCGTCTGAAGATTTAATTTAATTTTTGCGGTTATATTGACTAATTTCTATGATATGGCAGCATTTTCATATCTATGGTAGAATTTAGATTCGGGCTGAACCGAGCGGCGTGGTCTAGTGTTCTAGATCATTGCTTAGCATTCGAGAGGTTACCGGTTCGAACTCGGGTCCGACTGCTCTGGTCCAAGTTTTCTGTGGTTTCCTTGTATCATTTAGCCAAATGCTGGGGCAGTAACATTCCACAGATAATCTTAATCTTTCACTTCTCTTCTGTCTTCATTTCGTCCGTCTCATATTTCTTTCCTTAACAACGCCACTCACTCATTCCCACGATTCCTGCAAGGAGGCTGAAAAGAGCCTTACGGCCTACCCTCCGGCTTTGCACAACAGTGTAGGGTGGAGGGACTAAGCGCCCACTGACACGAGTAGCTGGTGGGAATGAAGCGTAAAAAAATTGTTTTTTCGGGTTGAAGGGCCATAGTCTAAATATCGTAATTTAATAGGTCCTAATTAACAACACCTTCCTGTCGAAGATAATGGATATTCTCGGCCTTCTGGAATATTCTAGCAACGATCAATAAAAGGACAATAGTAACACGAGAAGGTTGTAGAACGTTCTATAAGAAATGCTAAAAACTGTAAAAGCGAGTCTACTGGGCGGACTGAGTCAGTTTGTTTACATCGGGCGTTGACATGTGACAGGAGCTACAGACAGGTGATCGATAGTCATGGAGTGGCGACAGTTGAATGTGAGTATAAGTAATGGTGAAGAATACGGAGACGGGAGAAATAGATTTACTAGTGTGAAAAATTGTGTAGACGTGTTAATCAGAACTGTAGTTAATTTAATTTTAGTTGTTAATAAATTTCGTTGTTTTCATTTATTTAATTGTGTTTTCGTGACTGAACACGTCACAATATTTTCATATCCTCTGTTTGACTATATTAAACAGTTTCATTAGTAGAATGTTCTTGTTTATTACAGTAAATCGCTGTATATATTTTTTGGAAAACTCATTTTTTTGTAGTTTCTTAACTCTAGATATTATAAAAATATATTCCATTTAAATTATTTTATCAACTATATTTATGGTCATTGTAAAAGAAAGCTTTCATGTCTCTTCAATAAAATGTAACAATTTTAAGATAGGATTTAAAATTAAGTCAGTAATGTCATTTTGTGAAATTACTGATGCAACTTTCCTTTGCTTAAGATTATTTCATTTGATTTAAATGACAACTGTCCTACATATCATCTTAGTGGTGCCAAGGCATTTCCATCATTTTCTTATGGTACATCCAGAATGAACATTTTTGCTAGTTTCGAAATTGTGATTAATTTTCTTTAACTCAACTCTCTATTTAATGAGAACTTTTCTTATGTTGACGAAAATAATTGTGATAGACTCTTGAATTATTTCTTGTTGTGCTACTCAATTTCTTATAATTTTTGTTTTTTCGTGTACTCTGACGTGTGAATATTTCTGTTTTCTTTTCTGCCATCACATTCAGATCTATGAATCTAAATGCTGTATCATCATTAAAATTGTGCCCGCCAAATAGAGAAAAAATTGAGGTGTTCCACCTTCTTGCGTTCATGTGATATTGATCTCGATACGCCCGGTTATTTATAATTATATTATGAACTTGTTTTATTTTGCATATTAATTTAGAAACACCGTCACTTTGCGTTGAATAACTTTTACCAGTTTTCTGATTACGTGTTTTGATATACGTTTTCCAATTACATTTTTTTTTTTAATTGTACGGTGAAATATCGTACTCGGGTTTGTAATGTTCACGTTTGCGGGTAGAATAGGTTAATTGTGTAATTAGTCGCCCGACACCTTAGAAAATTCCATATAGGTCGCGTTCCCGTAGACGGCGTCGACGTCGTCGCCCGATAAGTTACCGGTGGTCAACCTAATATGGCAACCGAATAAATCACAACACCGTTCGGTTGATAATTAATGATTATGTAGTTTCACACTAAAGGCCTGTCAATATGCGTTATTGCCATTTGACGTGCATAAGGTTCGTGATACAACAGAAACAAACACCTACCACACACACAACACCCAGATATATCGGACCTTTAGTTGGAAACCAACTTGTCACGAGTAGGAAAAGAGATATTTATTTGCGTAGCTTTTAATGATGAAGGACTGTCAGCGCCCTTAAGTTAACGCAATAAACAATAAATAGGTTACCCACAGTTTCAGATCGTTAATCAATAAAACGAACCAATAGGGAGGACAATGATATTCGAACTGTAATGAAGTTGTTGGATGAAATGTCTGCATAAATCAATCGCTTTTCTAAATGGAAAACGAAGAATTAATATACCTACGTAACAAATAAATTAAATGCATATAAACATTTGAATTGCCCAAGATATATACTACTTATAAATCCAATTAAAATTTCATAAGTATCTATTAACACACCTGATAAATTATATGTCTATATTACATGATTCAGAAGTCATTTTCCAGTCACAGAATAGGAAGTTGATATAAAAGGTTCATAAGTATCCAAAAACTGCAAAATTTCGACAAAAAAATTTTTTGTGTGATCGATCAGATTCTGTTTTTAGATCATTTATTTTACTGAACGTAAAAGACTTGAATGGAATAAAAGCCAAGTATTACTAAATAAGGAATTGGTAACTGATTGATCTGAAAAACCATAAGGCTTCGATCTAATGTAATCTAAAAGCATTTACTGTAACTGAAACAAACTACAAGCAAATCAATAGGATATGAAGTGCCTACGTATTAAGGACTTGCCCAAGACTGAGATGCTTTAGCAATTATTAAATTTGGACTTCCAAAAATCCACCCGCATCGTTTATATTTATAATACCTAAATTGTCTTCGTCAATTTTTTAAAGAGCTTTTTATTGTATTTATTGGGTAGGTAATTTAAGAAGAAAACTGTGTGGGGTAGATTACAAAGTCCTGGCTACCATAATAATAGGTTCAGACTGGACATTGATGGATTATAGGGCGTCAATGTAATGTTAGTGCCATTGAGTAAAGATATTCAATGATGAAATATGCTTGACGTTGAACAGAATCTTCCGGCGTAACTACATTTGTTCCGTATAATCTTTGACAATTGACAGCAGCCCTGACAGTACGAATGGAAAGTAAAATTTCACAGCGACGCTTTATATGGTCCGATATGATCGTCTAACGTTAATCATCCGCGGTCCATGGTACAAATGTTCTGTCAACTGCACAAGATAACATTGTTTGCAATAGATGGAAGAAACTTCTTGGCATGAAGAACACTTTAACTGAGCGAACGACCGCGCGTACGAAGTTGATGTATTAATGAAATCGATGCGTTGCCCATTTCAGTACGCGGACTATTGATAATCTCGCGACGGCGACGCTGTGAAACGATTATGTTCTCACACAAGGAAAAAGTGAAATCATAATGAAACGTTTCTAAAAGCTAAGAGCCACTAAAGATACGCCTATGGAGATACAAGGCAGTATAGCATGCAGTTTTTTTAACCTGTTGGTAATCTAAAATTGAATTATGGCTACCTATTGCAAGTCAAGTGTACTTACATGAATCAATTTGTAAGATATTTAATCGAATTAGAAAATATGACAACTCCTTTAATGGAAAGAATATCATTAATATTTTTTAATGGCAGGTAATATACGCTACGTATTATTTATGTATATCTGTGTCTACCAATCTACCTTTAATTAAAAATTAGTATGGGAATTTCACTGATATTCAAACAAAAAGTTCATTCCATTCCATTCATTCGATTTATTTTAGATGCTGATTTAGCAACGAAGGAAACATTTTTTTAGTAAATCTAAATGAAAATCGAACATACAAGCTACAACACATAAAATACAAAAGAAACCTCAAGTATTTATAGCATCAAAAAGCATGAAAATACATGTAAGCCGATTGTCCAAGTTTTTCTTTTCTTCCAAACAAGCATTTCTCTGGTTGGATCTCGTCAACAGAAAGCTCTACCTATGATACTTGTCTACTACGTAGCTATATGACCCACTCACCAAATAATTGAGTAATAGCTTTTATTATAGGTACACCACAAGTTAGATAAAATTTTAAGACTAATTTATGCTATAACTATATGTGTTCAAAGCTACATGTAGTTAATCAGGAGAATGTCACATTATGTATCAACCACGTAAATCAAAACAACGTGGAATAGTGAATTAACTTGAAAGCTGTTACAAATAGTTATAGTAACAAGATACCATAAGATCACAGCATATACTATTTTTATTACAGTACAATTTCCAACAAATTTTCAGAGGTTTAGGTATCTTTGGGAATTAATTTAATTTATTGGTATCTGCTTCAATATTTCCATGATTATTACTTATTGATAGAAGCATTTCCCATGTTACTTTTATCTGGCCAGCTGCCTGGCGGTGTTCTTGATCAAACTACCGGTACCTGATTATTTATTGGAAGTCAAAGGCGATCGCTGCTTCGGATCCGGATCCTAATTATTTTCGTGGTAGGCAGTAGA
This sequence comes from Agrilus biguttatus, assembly GCA_963921985.1. Lineage (NCBI taxonomy): Eukaryota > Metazoa > Arthropoda > Insecta > Coleoptera > Buprestidae > Agrilus > Agrilus biguttatus. The sequence continues at coordinate 36,625,323 of OY998117.1, forward strand.
GACAAACGGGAAGCTCACGATTTGTCCAGAGACCGTGACTTCAGACCGTCGCGTCTGAGAGAGGCCGTAGTACGTGCGACGTCGTCCGATGCCGCTCAATGAACGCCCGCCGTTCTTCTTCTGCTTGCCATGGTGCGGCGGCGAAATGCCCAGCCAACCGGATAAAATTAATACCCTGCCTATTATGCGATTTCTTTTGCTTCATAACACAAAAGAATACTACGGATCCGATTTATTATCGCCGAGTCGGTCGCGGTCGGCTCTGCAATCGACAGTTCCTTTGTCCGCGTGGGCGACGAGCGTGGCGAAAAAAAAGAAGATCAAGGCGACCACGGACCTATATCTAACAACTAATACCTCTTCTTCTTCTTCTTCTTCTTCTTCTTCTTCTTCTTCTTCTTCTTCTTCTTCTTGTTATTATTGTTCGGTTATCTTCGCAGCCATATTGTCACTTAGTTATGAAACTCTCTGGTATCCCCCTTTTACATTACATATTTATATACGTATATGTTACGGTCAACATTAATAGCTGGACAATGTTGTTATTGACCCATAGTCTAGGTAATTCATGTTAGTGACCAGACTTCTAATTAAATCATAAAATCTATTAATTTACAAAAGTCAAAACACAGTGTTATAATGGAAAAGACTATAATCTAACTTATCATAACCTAACCTAACACAAAGACCAGATTTACGCCGGTAACAACACTAATGTCCGATTCATTAATGTATTGGTTTACATCATGATCCGTAACATATAGATATGCCGCAACCGCACTGTATGAATAATGGTTTTACAATACGACTGGCCAACTTTTATTCGGATTACAAAATGATGAATTGAAGTATGGTTTACTTTTTATTAAAATAAATCTGAATCGGAATTCTTTCGGAAAAGAAAATAAAATTAATTTACTCTACATAAATATTTATTTACTTTCTCACACATGCCATGGACGTCGCTCAATTCAGTCCGCATAATAAATTGACTATTCATAGGAACATTAATTAGTACACAATAGTTGCATTATGAGCAACTTTGGTTCAACGGTCAATAATAAAGAAAGATGGTGTTAATGTTTTTTTTATACATAAAATCCACATTTTGCTTTTACGTGATTCTCAGGCTGTATGCGAATATGTGCAGATAAATAGCAAATGCTAATCAATTTGTGGTATCGATTTACAATAAGAAATGCAAATACATTTCAGAAAAACGGCACTTAAATAATTGTTGAATAGTGGTGATTTATTTATATCGAGTTGATCATTGAGAATCAGACCTTTTATTTAATTTCATTGTTTCTAAACTCTGTATGTAGAATTCTGAAATCTTCTTTGAATCTATATTGGTATCTAATTAAATGCTCTGCGTAGATAGTTGTTTTTATTACTTTCAAAGCCGTTTCTGTGCTCATTAATCCATTTAGTAAATGATTTCCCAGTCTGTCCAACGTAAGATTAATCGCAATCAGCCCATTGTAGAAGATAATCCTCCGAATTAGATTGTATTTTAGTGGTGTCTTTGTTGTTTCTAATAAATATCCTTAATGTTCCTAGTTTTAAAGGAGACTAAGCTTTTAGTGAACGCATAAAATATTCGATTTGTGATTGAAATTATAATGTGATATCGAATGTTAATACGTTTTCGTGTGGTTCTCAGGAAGTTTACTGTATCAGTACGTGGTACCTCTCTACAATTAAAGCACCCAACAGTGGGAAAGAACCATCTGTCTATATAAGAAAGTAGGAAAGAAATACAGAAAGAAAGAATGTATCTTACGAATGGTTGGTGGTTCGATCTTCGATCTGGTGAATCTGTGGTAAGTATTTATCGTGTAATCGGTGAACCGTGTAACGTGTTCTCGTTGCATTAGCCTCTGGTCCGAGAGCAAGCATTCGATTGAATTATTGTGTGACAAAACGGCGAACAACACGAGTGTGTGTGGCAAGAATGCTATTAATTAGCCTAATCTAACATGCATCTAACAACGGTAGACTCATTACGGAAGCCTTTTTTTTCTGGTGTTGTTCGATCGCTGTTAGCCATGCTCGGGAGCAAGTGTTGTACATAGATAAATTTAATTATGCAACGGACGACGGTTGCAAACACTGATAGCGCACTGACATTAGCGGGCGTAATGTTTTTTGGGACCGGAATTATTGGCAATTATACAATCGGATCGATCACGAACTAATTGGTTATTACGGAAGCGAATGGACACTACCATACACTCAAACTGATACCGATCGGACGGACATACCTACACGAAAAAAATTTAAAATAACGTTCGAACCAAAAAACTTTCTTACCGGAAATAGAGCAAGAACTTATTAAGTAAAGTATAGCTAATTTGAAGAGGAAAATGTAATATTAGATAATCTATCGTAACAGAGAATCAGGTACGATATTGAACGACATACGGTACGGATTCTACTAGTTTATATTATGATACAAAGGTCAAATAAGATGAAACGTATGATATGTAGCATACAAAATTATTCAAAAAAGAAGGAATTAAAATCTCTATTCGTCTAAATATTAGGATCAAAGATCTTACATTTGGAACGCGTCCTACCAAGTAGGCATAATGAACCGAAAGCCGTATCCCACGACCGGTTTCGTCCTATCGGGTCTCATCAGGTGGGCGCTGGCGCATATTATAAATATAAATATAAATATAAATATGGAATCAACAGAAACAACTACTCCGAGGGCTAATACCCCTCTACCGGCATTGAATTACACTGCTGATCCCGATGTATTCTTAAATGAAGATATAACGTATATAAAATATATATAATATAGCCTTTCTGTCAGCGTCCACCTGATGAGACCCGATAGGTCGAAACCGGTCGTGGGTTATGGCGTTCGGTTCGTTGTGCCTACTTGGTAGGACGCATTTCAATGTGAGATCTTTGATCTTAATATTTAGACGAATAAGGATTTTAATTCCTTCTTTTTTGGAGTATGAATAATGGCGTTATTATTAAAAAGAATGCAGACTGTATATGTTTTTATTTCAATAATTATAATTTATAATTAAATAGTAGTAATTTGTAACAAAAAGCACTTATTAGAGTGCGAAATGTAATACCTTTTGTTAGTTATGTTAAGTACGTACGCCATTTCCGCAACTTCATCAAAAGATTGCCGGGGGGCAACGATGGCATGATTTTACCAGAGAAATCCATGTCTTTTCGCAGAGTTCAACATTAATTTAGCAAACATTGTAATACAAAGATTAATTACGGAACGAGATCATTTAGAATTAATAGCATTCACATCGGCGAAATCTGAAACCTGAGGGAACTAATTATACAATTTGCTACCGCTGGTAATAATAACATGAGATTGAACATAGTCCAATTGCAACGATAAGTGATGCGACAACGTTATTTGTGTTGTAAAGATAACAGATCGAAAATTGTGAAGGTTAATTCAATTCTAAAGATAGGGACGACTCACTCGACAGTTTATTTTGGTGAATAAATTTAAAACTTTGCAACATTTAAATTGAAAAATTCTTTTAGGCAAGTTAATACACAAATCAAAAGTACACTAAAAATTAATAAAGGGATTGTCATTGTTGTTTATGATGAGTTAATTTCTTGGAATTAAATTTATTTAGTGCTTTTCACTGAGTAAGGGCTAAATTATGTTTTGTTTTGGAAAACTTGACGTAATATTTCTGTCGTTTCTATTGCAATCACTAAAAGATATTTTCAGAATTTAATGCTTGAAAGTACAGAAAGGAGAAACATGATGTAGAAGGATAAAGTGGGATACATAACAAATTATGCCAAAAGAACACAAAATTCTACAAGACAATCGTTCCTATTTACTCAATATTCTTTTGGTTAATCAGTAGTAAACAGAAACCATAAATATTGTAAGAGAGTTGGTAACAATGGTAAACCTACTAATAATGACATAATTTTTAGTATTTTTTTTTAAATTTTTATTACTAAGTGTAAGGACAAAAGGTAATATTTATTATACTTTCTCCCTCAGAACCATTGTTTAAATTATTAGGCACCGCTGCAATTTCACTATGTCTATGGTAACGTTTCAAAACGATCAATTTTATGGATGTCGTTTAAAAATTTTAATTTCTTGCCATCATCCGTGAATTAGTAAATATTCTTACCGCCGCGTATGTAATTACACATCTGCTGGAGATTTGAATTTCTTGGATACCATATTTGGCAATTCCTTGGGTTATAGTCGTTTCTATAGCAATTATACCATCGATAGCCGTGTAATTACGGATATGTATTTTATAATTACTGTCTCGTATCAACTCCTAGACGTTTACTGAAAGCTGCGACTGCTATATATGGCACTTGTTTCGATCAGCTCGCCAATCAGACTCCCGACAACTCTATGATGCCGGGACATGGTTTTTTGTGAACGTTTAGTGTCATAAGCGTTTCATTCTTTAACTCAACAACTCAGGAAACAACAGTCCCATTTCGGTAATTGTAACTATATTTTAAATCTGAGAAATTATTTTAACCAAATATTTTCTTATTTCATTTGGTAGTTGAAAATTATTGTATTTGAAGATTTAGTTAAAATACCTACCGTGTATGTCTGACCCAATACTAAAATAATAAAGGCAAAATTAATGACAAAGTCGTCTAAATATTTATCATAAAGTTTATAAGCATTTTGTATAATCATGAGCCTTTTTAAATTATAGTAGAATGATGATTCGGGCTTGTAGGCCGTGGTCGATGGGAACGGTTTCGTCTAGACGTTTCGTCGGTAACTGCGGCTGACATCTTCAGTGGGTGCTGTGTTGACTACGTGTGCGAAGATTATACCTCGAAGTCTCGACAGCGACTGACTGAAGATGTCAGCCGCAGTTACCGACGAAACGTCTGGACGAAACCGTTCCCATCAACCACGGCCTACAAGCCCGAATCATCATTCTACTATGAATTCCGGCCGTGAAAGCTTATGTTATTATACTTTTTAATTAATATTTCATTTTTGAGTGAGCTGTGGTAAATAAATCGATACTTTTTCAACGGGTCATAAATTACTTTTTTATTAATTGCTTCTTGAAATACTTAAGATTCAATTCTGTTTATCGTTTCCATGACTATTAATAATATATCTAAGTTTCTAGGCATATGGTTAACGTCTTTATCAAAAATACTTCTTATTTCTACCATTTGTGGCGATCGAAAAGCAACTTTTTATCAGAAACTGGCAATTAATTATTGGAGTTCTCGTATTATTTAGAGTAAGATTTATATGCTCGCTGTTCCGACGAAGATACGCGCATTAAGCATTATGGTAACACAAGATAATACTATACTACCAAAGCAAACAGAACCACTGGTATAGGTAACCGTTTCTTCGTTATATGTCCCGTCTCGTCTGTCTGTTACGTTTCAACTGAGATTTATCGATTAGTTAAAAGTTGCAGTGGCAGTTGTTAAGTGGTTGTGTGGAGCTTTTCACTCGTACAAAATACGATTCTAAGCTCAATGGAAACGTGTTCTGTTTGTTACACGAACGTATACATACGTGTCTTCTTATTCGGCTTATAAATCTTTACAAAGACGAGACACTAATAAATGGCACCGGTATTTTTCGGTAAATAACTAATTTTAATTTAACAATTGCTCAAGCTAACGAACAGGCGATGAGTCTAAATGTTCCTGGTTGATCAAGACTTACATTGGGACAAGACAATATTAAGAACAAGATGCACATATGAGATGCAACAAGTCGAGAAACTTATCTTGTCAACTTCGTTTACTCAAGGTATTAAGTTTTATATAAAATAAAAATTATAGTAGAATGATTATTTGGGCTTGTAGGCCGTGGTCGATGTGAACGGATTCGTCCAGACGTTTCGTCGGCAACTGCGGCTGACATCTTCAGTGGGTGCTGTGTTGATTACGTGTGCGAAGATTATATCTCAAAGTCTCTGCCGAGTCTCGGCACACCTAGTCAACACAGCACCCACTGAAGATGTTAGCCACAGTTGCCGACGAAACGTCTGGACGAAGCCGTTCATATCGACCACGGCCTGCAAGTCCGAATCATCATTCTACTATGAATTCCGGCCGTGAAAGCTTATGTTCTTAATCAAAATTATTTTGCTTTTGCCAAATTTGGGTTAAGTTAATAAAACTTTTCAAATGGCTGCAATCGTTTTCTTAAACCCGTGTAAAACAAAAAGAGACTTACCCACCAACTGTTTGATTTATTCCAGCTGCCACTCTGAAAATAAAACAAAAACTAATTATTAAAAATCACAGGTAAGTATAATTAGAGAATTGACAAAATGGTAAAGCATTAACAGAGGACTGTGTCGGCACTAGATGGAACATATTTAATAGGACAAAAGATGAAAAACCACTCGGTGAAAATTTTCCATAAATTTATTTAGAATTTTATTAATTATTATTAATTAATTTTATTTTAGAGTTTCTAAATAAATTTATGGAACACCGAGTGTTTTTTCATCTTTTGTCCTGGTAAAGCATTGTCTACAGAAGCAATGGTAATAAAAGTAACTCACTATCACAATACATCTTGTTATCGTATAATCATTCCTACACATTCTTCGGCAAAATTGAGAACATATTTGCTGAAGACAACATATTTTATGTAACATATTAAGCCACACTGTACAGTTACAATAAAGCAAACAGCATTGGAAAGTCACATATACTTAAGTACAGTGCATGTTGTATTTTGGTTACATAAACTTAATTGCAATCAGTCAATAAAAGACACATTTATATCTGTTCGTCCCATAAACGCGACCACGCAGCCAGGATCCGGCTCAAATAGATTCACAGCATTGTGTAATAATAATAATTGTGGTGTGGACACAGTATAGCGTGCATGCGCATTTCAAATGCTTAAGTTTCTTCCATCATCGACTGACATTGACTGAGAAGGTAGATTATTTGAAGTAAACAAGCAGAAAAAGAGCCCACTTGTACATTGAATGGTTAAAAGAAATATTTCATATTATTTATAGCAAACACCACGTATTTATATAATATTCCACTTCAATCGAATTAGAAATTGTTAAAGCTACTTTGAAGTAGTAAACAAATGTATATATTATACGCGATTTTTATTCTATACACGTAAACACCTGCTGACAATTTCGATGATATAAAACCGTTTGTTGTGTCATTTTTGAGATGTATATAATCGTAAACGTGCGATTTAAATTAAAACTACCAGTGTGTTTAGTAGATTAGAAAAATAAAAGTAGCACGTTGCTTCTACCCTTTTGTATCTTCAGAAAGTCACAGGCGAGAAGATAACACACCTGAATATAAATTAGACTTTATCCGAAGACGTTTAATTATAATTGACGTAGAGAAAATGAAGTAACTATTAATTATCAGCGATTCTATCTTTTCTCTCGGTATTTATAAAAAGAATTTTGGCAACATTGCGTTACTAATTGCCTTGTTACTTTAAATTACTCGAATATAAATCAATTAAATCTGAAGAGATCTGGAGAGATAAATCTGACTAATAACTAGGTAGATACTATTTTCTTTTTAATGAGAACAAAAAACAAATTACTTTTTGATAGATTTTTATTATTCTAATCAGTATAAGTTAATTTTTTTAAATTAAAAATCCTACGTTTCGTCATTGTTTGTAGGAACCAGGAATATAAAGGAAGTTTCAGATTATTTTTGGAAAAGATTTGACCAACTAGTAACGACATTTGGTAATCTACCAGCTAAATTGCTAAGACTGTATATTGGACAAACGGATCGTTGTTCAGATGTCGATTTCAAAGAACACCTAGCTAATATTAAGAATAAAAAATATGTTACGGATCTGATAGAACACTGTTTATCTGATCATGGTATAAACATGAATTATCTGAAATTGCTGCGCTGTCAATCCAAAAGTAGAAAATTAACTCTACTCGAGTTCCTTGAAATTAAGAAGGCCCTAACAACAAAGAAAAATATTGTAAACAATCAAAAAGAGTTGAATGTGCTAATCATCCTACTCCTTTTGAACCTGTAAAATGGCCGTCACTCTACCTAAATAAATTGTGTATCTTACATTTTAAGTTTTGTATAGTTAGTACTTTAGATATTAGCTATTTAGCCGAAACAATTGTTGAGTAATTTTTGAATATATCTGTTGAAGTACAATTGTGTAGTGTTTTGAGTTCCTTAATTATTAAAATTTGCTTCATCATCCATGCACCACCCAAAGTCTAAATTCTGCGTAAAAAATGTTGGTATTTTCCCATTTTGGGCGTTGCAACTCAAGCGTCGTCAAAATTTTACCTGAAATGGTTTCAACTCGGGCGTCGTGCAAAACAGAGAGATAATGTTAACGCTCGAGTTGCAACACATGAGAAATGAATAGACCAAAATGTTTCACTGTGGGTATGGTATGTTTTGAATCAATAAAAACAATAATCATGTATACTATTAACAAAATGTTTTGACAATTGTGTGTGAAATACAACCTTTTACACTTAATGCATCATTTCTTGGGCTTATTTTGTATGTATATTCTGTGTTATACATGTTGAAGTCAATATTTTTACAAATATGTAAAAAAAGCTGGCAATAAATTCAATTCAATTTCCTGTTCTATTGTTTTTGCTGATTTTCCATTAGCGCAATGTTAATTGGGGCAGTTAAATTTGCATAATAGACAAGATATAAACTGAATATTAATTAACACGTAATAGTAAAGAGGTAAGATTAGTTTTTTCCCTTCAATAATGTGGCAATAAGAAATTTTCCTTCGATAGCGTTTGAGTCATTTCTTAGTGTAATAGTTACAGTCTTTACCACCTGCTTGTTCAATGCAAATTACAATTATCGTTAAATATTTCCATATTAGTACTTATCGATTTTCTTATGGTAATAAACCTGATTGCAGGAATGTATAAAGAAATTTAAAACTTTATCAAAGATATACTAAAATCGCTGTATGTAAATCAATATTTTGGATTTGTCAGTTTTCTCTATTAGAAATGTATATTACAAACTATTCTAGTACATGGTTAATTAAAACAATTTGTACTTAGGAGGAAATCCATTAGAGGAAGTTTTAAGATAACGAAAATAAAGAAATAATTGCTTCGTTATGTCTCAAAAGGTTTTAATAAATCTCTACAATTGCAAAATTAAATTTCTATGATTGATTACTCTTATTACTTATGCACACATTCTTGGTAAAGGAACCAGCGCCGAAACAATTGTAGTGTTTTTTGTTAAGTTTTTGCAAACAGAAAAGACATTGTATTTCATTTATTATAAATATGATTCAACCATGGGATCATTATTTAAGGTGAAAAATGTGACAAAAGTCTCTTTGAAACTACCAAAAAGCGCTAAACATTTCCGTAACTTTCATTCCGCCTAATACTATTTCCTGACACACCCTGTATATTTCTCAACACAATCGGGCTTGGTTACCGTCTGGTAAAAAGAAACCAGACTTTTAAGCACGAAGTTTTCCGTCCGATAAGTAACTTTTACCTTTTGTAATAAAAACTGGAAAAACGCGGTGTGTCTTTAATAATAAATAATTAATACTTTCGGAACGATCGAAAAACGGAAAAGTGTACCTTGTTAATTGAAATCGTTAAATAAAAAGGCCAACAACAATTGATTACTGAAATATAAAAGATCTCGTTATACAAACCCTAATATTTGCTGGTGACTGTGCAGAATTCCATTAACAGGCCGAATTACCAGTTGAACATTATTAAATTAACGGGTCCATTTTTAATGTCTGCCGCAAAAAGTTCATAATTGGGGTCTATACGTGAAGGCTCGACGCATCCGAGAACTTACACCGCCACTTGTTGATTGGTTAAGTCCACCTTCGAATCTCTCATACAATGAATGAGACATTAAACATTCCATAACAAATCAGTTTGCTCTAATAATTGTAACATTAAATATTGAAGCATGGCAACATTGGATTTTGATACCTTCAGGCTAAGAAGCCGTGATTATACATACACATACACCGTATGTGACCGTTATATAATTAGAGCAAATGTTCATTTGGTGAAAATGAAGGCTTTATAGAGGTCGGGACTCAATTGAGCAATTATTTTCAACTTACTGTGTACAATTTATGGTAAAATAATTGTATTTGCAATTTACGGACAAAATGGTAAAGCCATAAAGTAAAGAGCGCTCGAGACTCAATAGTGAAGATAACTCTTCCCTTCCTATGCCAGATCATTTCTAGCTATAAATCTTATACACAGTTTAAACTTAAGTTCCGCGTAAACTGCAGCCAACTGATGCCCTCAATCCAAAACGTAATAATAAATAAGCACACGAATTCTTTTTACATATTTATGATAACACATAATTCACAGTCTTTCGTTAAACGTCTACGTCAATAAGATATGTTCCTTTTATTGTATATAAATTTTGCATAGTTTAAGACAAATTGAAATTCTAACCATAGATACTTCTCACGATAGAAAGGAAGTAAATCCTCTTCGAGGAGTCCATAAAATCGTAGTTAAAAGTTAAATTATTTGTTGTATTAAGTATCTGTAAGAAACAATAATGTAAATCTCACGTTAGGTATAAAACTGCAATTACTATTCCGAAAAAATTGAGACCTTTTCATCGAGTTAAGGTCACGGAAACCATAAATTTAATCGTAAAATAATGGCAAAGATCTTTTCGATTGCAGTTTACACGACAAATGGTCTTTATATGCGATAAAAGGGAGTACCTGTGTATAAGTGTACAAAGGTTAACAAAAGCTCTAACAAAAAGTTAAAACCATTGTATACATATTGAGCTTTTACTACTTGTTATAACCATAGTTATTTGTCATTACATAAACAAATTTAATGCCACATTAACACATACCTAACATAAACAATTATTTATTGCTGTACTTACCATTGTATGATTTTTTAAACGGAATATTTTAATAATCGACACAGTGATACAATATCTTCGCGGTGCAAAATGTCCACAGAATTTAGGTCATTGAAGCTGAACATTGGTATCGTTTCATGGGCAAACGACACGACGGACGATGGACGCCGCGAGAACGCAAGAACCGGACAGCTAACGTGAACATGATTCTAACGTTAAGCAACTTTAATGGTAAAGTTGTACCTATGATCACGCCAGTCGAAGGTCGTGATTAAAGGTTGTGATTAAGGTCGTTCTGTGGTCGAAACGTCTGACGCGACCAATTCAAACCACGATACACACCGACTGGACCCAGCGGTCATTTAAAAATCTCCACTCAAGTTGAAATAACCATATTTATATTTTTTATAACAATACATGATTTATTTTACATTATTTATGAATAATTACCTCGTTTTAATACCTAATTTGATTTAGATTAGCTATAATACACTTTCAATTGCGGACCAAAGAGCAAAATCGTAAAATTATTATTCTAAAATACTGTATAATTTTCAGCTCCTTCTTAAAACTTTTTAAAATATTTTGTTTTTATTTTCCTGGTAACTCTACCAAATAATTTTGACTAAGTGGTAGTTGAAATCGTTGACGTTTGGTTTTGATTGGGAATTGCTTTTTATCCTTTTTTGTAAGGAAATTTTGAACAAAACCGTTACTGATTAAATATAACAGAACTTTCAACCTACTTCTGAAGTTCAATTTTTAAAATAATTTCGGTTTATATCTGTAACAAAATTTATAAACGATCGAATTATAAAACGTGGTGACCAATCATAATCCATCAACTACATTCATGATTTTCGAGTTCCAAATAAGTAACCAGAGCCAAATCATATCAGTATCTAAATCAAGGATACTACCATTAATGTAAGAGAGAAAGAAACAAATGTGCACGTAATTGAATATGAAAGCCTTGGGACGTTTCGAGCGGTAGAGAAATGACCCTAAAGGCCTAAAGTAGAAGAAATTCTCGTTTAAAGTTTTTAATAGTTTTAATTTAACACACTCAAATTAGCAGTCAAATCAGTTTTATCAGATCTGAATTACGTCTTGACTGGAGGGCTTAGTTAAGGTGTATTCTGATGCGCGACCGTTACTTGTAGTATATAAAAGCTCAGAAAATACAGTCATTGCCGAATAACGGAGTCCCATTGCCTATCCGTCTTATCCCCGAACTACCTACCTATTACAACCACTAGTGGAACAAGTCTTCACTTCGGAGACACGTATATTTATACAATAGTTAACGTGTAATCACTACTTTGTGGCGAATAACGAACCTATTACTCTTGCAATTATCTAACGAAATGTTTTTGTCAAAATATTACCATCTCTGATTGCAAACTTATGGGTAGTTAAAGTAATTTATTCGAGACAATATTTTCATTACTGCTACCGCTTAAACTGACCGTAGGTAGTTCAGATATTGCCGTAATTGCGACTTGGCTTTCTTGTAAAATTTGCGTACCCTCGTTATAATGATGGTGTAAATTGGATATTATTGACCTTAAATGAGGCACCACAGGCACTATTTAGATAGTGGTAATAGGTGGTCTCTGCACAATAAACATGTCACCACAACACTCTCTTAACTTCTTTTATAACTGTCACTTAATTTGAACAAAGTATAAACCAACCCGACTAGAATTTACTTCCGGTAGAGCCTCAGAATATATCAGGACCTTTTCAGGTGTTGGTAAAGTATGCCACCATAGAAATTTTGGTATGCGGTTAACTGAACATGAAAAAGACATAAAAAATAAAAACATCAACAGGAATAAGTTTACATTGCCTACAAAATAATCATAAAATAGACAAAGACAATTTTAATATTTTCCACGTCGAAAATAAAGGCCGGCGATTAAACATTTTAGAACAATTCCAAATTATTATTATTTTTTAAATAATTCCAACATAACTAATGATAAATATGAATTCAATATTTAAGGAACACAATCTAATAGAAGGTTTTACAAAATACATGTATTTGTACCTGCTGTACCTGTGTTACACTTACCTATAAATGTAAGATTATTATACCTCAGCTTTAGTAACCCAATAAGTCGAAACATATGTCGATTGTTTAAATAAACTAATTGAAACATTTAAAAGCGTTTTTTTTGTGATTAATAATAATAATTAATAATTGCTGGTGAATTAATCAGTTTGTAGTAATGAAACGTTCCTTTTATTTTCTAGTTGATGTAATTTTCCGTTTACAATTACTAGTTGGTGATAAATGAAAATGAAAACGTGTTTTAAATATAGTTCGTTTGTTATTAAGAGGACATATTAAATTGTCACCACAAAATCTTATCCGATCTCTATAACAAAGTAAAAGACAATTTTGTCACATTAACCGTTCTGTAGGAGTAGTTATATCTGTGTAGTGTTACGTTAGTGTACCGATCTGGTGCAACTGTATGTAGGTACCTCGCATTCGCGATCGGGTTCCGCGATTCAAGGTCGGGGGTCACGTTACGCTGGAATCAAAATATCAGATAATACTGAAAGCAGATAAACCGCAATCGCAACACGCATGAAACTGATGCTTTCCTTTGATATTTATTAACTAGTAAACGCAAAAAAAATAACAATACACAGATACTTTAGTTCTGCTGCATTTGATGCTGGGAAAACGTTCAATTCAATATATTCAAATGATAAACATGCAAAGACCAAACATTTCCATCCCGTTATACTTTTTACCACTTCGCAATAAAACTGAAAAGGTACCCTTCCATTGTTTTTAAACCATGAGTCAATAAAATGTTCTTCTGTAAGTATTTTAAATAGTCTTTATGTAAGAGTAGAAGTTTCTAGTCGTTGAAACATACGCATAATTTTGAAATTATGTATTATTGTTATTTAGAAATAATTTCTTAAAACTTGTTTGTTATTCAAAATTATTTATGTAATAAGTCAGTATATTTCGTAATTGTAGATGATTTTCAAATTACTAATATGCTTTAAAACATCCGTAAAGATAAACAAAATGAAGTGTTGTACATATATGGTAGACTGTATTATATCTGATTGTGAGACAACTTTGTTGCCAAGATCATAAAAATGTCGTCATAAGATCGTAAAGGGCGGAGGTTTTAATTAGATACGTTTGACATTTTTGAATTAGCCGATATAAGTATGCAAACGGTTTGCAAGGGGGGTGCAAAGGTCATCATTACATTAAGTTAAAATGAACACCTATTGCAAAGTATAAGGATCGCCGAGCTTAGCGGACGCCCATTAACGTTAAAAAGGTTACGGTCTGATGGAGAAACGACCTCATCCGATGGGAGGCAATTTACAGAAATTACAGATCCATACAGGTGCGTACGTATACGTTATATATGTATATATACCGATAGGGAAAGACTTTTATGCATGACTGAAATTTCACAAGAGGTCTAAAGAATAATCTGCCATAGAAATGGAGATACAGTGGCCGGCACGTAAGGAGATTCAAAAGCCATAAATCATCGAATGCGCAGTGGATAAGTCTAGCCCCTTTAGGGAGGGGTTAATCGACCGGTAGGCAAAGTTCAGTAGCGTAGTGGCAAACAAGTAGACCTGGGTAAGATATATTACATAATTCATATTATCAAGTTTTGTTCATTCGACTTTATTTTGTTTGTAAACAACTTTTTTCTATGCATTCCTAATAATATTTAAATTGAACTGATGTTGTCCTTCTTCGGGTGTACAGGCCGTCGTCGGTTGGAATTGCTTCCTAACGTTTCGCTAGCACGAGTGGCGAGCTTCTTCAGAGGTCTATCCATTTTCGCTGTTGGTTGTAGGTAATTAGGTATTATTCCTAGATTTATATAATTAGGTACTTATAACCGTGATTTTCTCCTTATGTTCATGATGATAGTGAAATTTTAATTGTTCACTTCGCATACATCATTAGAACCCTATTAGGGTAAGTAAATCAGTTGAATGAATTCACTTGTGTTCCGTGTTCAGTATTTTTTCTCTCAGTGATACGCGTTTCGGTCCAGCTATATTCTTATTGGCTCTTTCATTTAAAAGTCTCCTTACGTACCGGCCATTGTACATATAGCGCAATCTGTATCTCACCAACGTATCTTTTTAGTTTTCGATCGATTCTGGCTAAATAGTTTAGGTCTGTATATACTTTTGTTTTCAGTTATGGTTATATGTACATTGCCCATAGGTTTTATATATTATATCTTCATAGTTTCTCAACCTGTGTTTTATTACCTTTAGTCATTTCGTTGAATTGCAATCATTCATAAAAGTTTTTCCCAATCGGTATATACACAAAAATACAATTTTATAACATCAATTTAATTCAAGCACACACCTGTTCACGTAGAGAAGAAACAGGTACAACATGTAAACTGGCAACAGTTGTTTATTAGACACTTTCCATAAATTTCAGCGTTTAAAGGAGCTTTTCCTGCTTGGCGCAGTCTGTTATTAATTTAATTAACGGTACGGGTCGCGGCTGTTTCGGAAACGATGTCAATCGCGAATACTCTCTTTACGAGCCTTCTTTCGGCTTGAAATGAAACAAATTTTATTGTAAACTTTATACACTCATTACTTTACAAGACTTGCAGTAAATTTTATGATAAATATGCATGTACAGTGTGTATAATTTAGCGCTACCTTATTTTGCTTCCACTGGTTATACATGAATAGAAAGTAAAAAATAAGGGTAGTGGTCCAAAGTACCTACTCTACATCTACATTAATATATATAGTTGACAAGTTATATTGTTATTATCTGAATAAATAATCCGCTGTCAATTGAGAACGAACTAAATATTGTAAGAAAAATCTTTTGTCTTCGCAATACTTCGAAAACTAGATCAAGTTAAGCAGATCATCATCTACATTAAATATTTCTTGTTCACAAAATATTTAAATATTGATTTTAATGCACGCTCTAATATTACTGTTTGAAGTAGTTTCAATTAAACACGTTATTTTGGTTAAAAGGATTCAAATTATGCATAAAGTAATTATCAAAATAATGCCATCGAAGCCAAGCCGGATTGAACGGTTTGACCTTTTCTAAAGAAGAATTTCTTCGTTTTCTTGTAGGGAATTTTTGTTTTTGAAGTTGATTTAATCAAATATAAGTATAACACGGTGAATTTATATCCAAATCGAAAATAAGTGACTCTTTATAACAGGGCTAATTTATATCTAAAAGGATGCAGTGTCGGACTTAGTTGTAATAGGTTTCAGTGGCGATCTATAAATTATTATTGTTGAAAATTCTCGTACCTTTGCAGCTTTTTTTTCTATTAATATAACAACCTTATTAGTTGTCTTGATCATCCTTTTTTATTATTCGTCCTGTGGTTTTCGTGCATCGGTCGAACTGCTAAAATGTTTACCTACGTGACTGGCAATATAATAAATTGTTTGGTAATTGAGCCATCAGTCAGCATCGACGAGTTGCTGCTCTCGAACGAACAGATAAATTTAAGATTCATCCTAAGTTTTAATAAGGTGTTAACGAACTTTTGAACGTGTTTAGCATAAATGTGAGATGAGCGTGGAATCGCGATTTTATTTTATTTTTTCGTAATACATATACATATATGTATAAAAACAGGTTTGGTAACCCTGCATCTATTTTTGCGAAAACTGTACAAACAAGTACCGTAATCAATTTTACTTTTAATAAATCTACTTGTGTTTGTGTTGTTTTATGTAAAAAAGCCTATCATCGTGGTTTTAAACACTAATTGCTTTGAATGCATAATGAATTTACTTAGAAAGACCACAAAAAATAATTAAAAATACTTAGTTTATGCTATTTATTATAATCAACAAGAGCAATTTCCAATTTAATTTTATAAAAGTTAAAGAAAGCAATAGGTGATAATTATAATTTGGACGCAGCAATTAATCAAGTACCTGCTAACTTACATGGAGGAATTGGAATATTCAATAGGATTTGGTAGCACATATTCTGTAATAAGGATTATTTCAAAAATGGATAACATGATAAATGGAGGTATCGGTAGGACTTTGATGGTACTTATTAACTAAAACGGTAGATTGACGGTACCTAGTGGATTCTGGTAATCAAATACTAACAGATGTATCATTCATTCATTTTAATAAAACATAAATTTGTAAGAATTTCTATATTAATTATGCACAACAGTAGCATTTAAAGATAAATCGCATAGTTAACAAAGATTAACTTACTGTCCCAATTTTTATATATTTCTTGTATGGAAATGGTTTAGGTGCGCGTCTATAATACAAAATAAAGAAAAAATAAACAAATTTATAAGAATTCAAAACATTTCTAGGATCCTATTCGATAACTAAACTGATTTGAACGGGTTTAACTAGTTGACGCTATAATCCATTGTATCAATTCGTGCGACACGACAACCTTTTCGTGTTGTGTTGGTGTCGCTAGTAAATTTCGTAATGGTTAGGATATTGAGAACAATAATAATCAAACAGAATACTGAAAATGTTAAAAATAACAATAAGGCGTTCTTGTAACGTGGGTGAAGACATACATATATGTACGAGGGTGGTCCTATAAGTACCCGGCCTGACCTAGAGATGGCACTAGTTGTTTGAAAAATATCATTGTCGAATTAAGATAACTTACCAGTCTTTGGGCCGTGGTCTATAGACTTTTTGGTTGCCTGACGTTTCGTCAGCGGCTGCGGCTGACATCTTCAGAAGCGTTTGTGGTTTGGTCGTTGTAGCAGTTTTCGAGATCAAAAATCAAGCAAAAACGACCGCATTTGGATAAGAAGAAAGTGTTGTGTCATCAAGACAATGCACCGGCTCAAAAATCTGAATTACTGAAGTAAAGTTTGAATTGCTACCTCATGCACCCTATTCGCCAAATTTACGCCCCTCTGATTAATTTCTGTTGCCAAACTTGAAAAAATGTCTCAGTGGTCAAACGATGAAGAAGTGATTTCGGCAGATAATGGCTATTTTGAGAAGCAAGACAGTTCTTATTATAAAAAGGGAATCAAACTTATTGAACATCGTTGGGACAAGTGTATAGATCTGAAAGGAGATTATATTGAAACATAAATATACTTTTTTCTAAAATTTTTGTGTTTTCTTTGTTGTACATTGTATTGTATATCACTATATAAATAATATGTTCTACGTATCTGTGGTGTTAGCGTGCAGGAAGGTTTGTAAGGTTATTTAGTCGAGCTCAAATAGCTGATGATAGGATGATAGGATATTACGGAAGTAGTTGATGATGCAAGCGTCTAATAAAGAAATGCAACTAACTGAATGATACACTTTCGATATCCAAGATGTTGTTATTTAATAGGAATTTTTAATTACAAATCGCCAAGCTTTTGACGTGTTGGAATGCCAATAGTCAAATAATTGGGTCGTCGTAGGGTCATAGATAAGATGTGGCAGTGGCTGTGGATAAACATCCGTCGACGGGAATCGTATGAATATACGTAGATTTAATGAAATACGAAGTGCCTTTTTGTAATTGACAGTTTCTTCAAGTTGGATTCAAGTTTATGTTTTGTTTCAATCCACTTCGAAGAAGCTGCTGAATTATATAATAGATTAAATTAAATTAAATTAAATGTTAATATTTTAATTTAGGACATAAACAATACGGGTTCTATGCGACAGGTGGCATGTAGCAGACTACTAGAAATATGCTGTCTGTCGGAGAAGTAATTTAAATAATAATTCAGTTATATGGTGGAGCCAGTACAGCTTACAATAAGGAAACAAAAGCTAATCAGTAAGACTTAAGCAAATACCTCAACCTCAAACGCTAATGCATAACAATAAACATCCAAAAAGTAGTTGAATTTTCCTCGAAAATAAATGGGTTAACTAGTTTACAATTATATGTTGGTACAATTAAGTACAAAAGTAGCCATCTTGACTGCCAAAAAGAGAAGGAAGTACAGATTATTTAATTTGTTGTCTATTTAAGGATCATTCAGGCAAATGCTAGGGCAGTAATATACTATACTACAGATAATCTTTCACTTTTCTTCTGTTTTCATTTCGTATGTCTCTTATTTCTGTCCCTAACCACACCACCCACATATTCCCACGATTCCTGAAAGGAGGTTGATGAGGGCCTTACGCCCTATCCTCCGGTTTTGTACTACAGTGTAGGACGGAGAGATTACCCGCCCTCCGTCACGAGTAGCTGGTGGAAATTAAACACCCAAAGCCCACATCACTGTTGTAGCTAACTTTAGTCATCACTTTTTGTCTATATTAATACCTTAAACCAAATATATGTGATTGAACAGGCTATATGTAACCATTAAGTAAGTAAAATGGAAATTTTCGACCAATAATGACCACTTTAGTATTAAAAACAAGCTTCTGCGTTCGCATGGATAGTAAATGGATATAAACTGTCGATTATGGTTCATTTTGAAGCCACAATAAAACAATACAGGCGCACATGCATCGAGTAAAGTTATTTGTATCACACTTAGTATTACATTTTATGTTATGTACTTATTTATTATCGTAGAAATGGAGATCAGAACATGGATGATTACTTTTTATTAAATAGCATGCTCTCTTTTGATCAATCCATTCGTGTCTATCCGTTGTGGATCAAAGTATGCAGCCGTGGGTGCGTGTGTGAGTGTAAGAGTATTAGTATTTTAATATAATCGGTATGATTGCGTCTGATGCGGCATTAGGACTAATGGGACCGGTCTTGGGCCGCATCGTGTCAGTCGTCACGCATGTATTATGCACCACAATATTATTTAAAGTAAGGTTGCATGAGGTAACGACCTCACCTGTCGACATTTTCGTAGGCTCGGCTTACTTTATTGTTACTAACTGTCGAACGGTTATCAGTGAGTAGATTTTAGAGACTTGGGAAATTTCCGAAGAGATCCCAGTCGACTGGGATCGCAATAAATATGCAAAATAATCGACAAAATTGCCGTTAAGTACTAGAAATAACTATCGAACTCGGAAAAAAATATCGTAAATTATCGGACGACCGCGGAAATAACTATGCAAAAATAAACGAGTTTGTGCCATTCCGACGGTTTAAATCACGCGAACCGAAATTAATTATGCACTAAAACAGAAATATAGGTACCCACCCGTAACTTTCATATGTTCACTTTTGAATGTTTTCTAAACAAAAATTGTTTGTAGTCATTTCACTAATAAAACATTAAAGTTCCCATCAAATTGGGTGCAGGATAGCTACAACTACATTCTCTGAACGAGAGAACAAGCCCTTTTAGAAAGACTCATCGTTTTACATCCTGTCGTTTTCTCAAATAAAATGAAAATACTTAGACGTCTATTAGAAATAAAATCGTTTTTCTATTTAATTTCACCATTCACCTATGCAAAAACATAGTCAAAGGAATATATTTGACAACTCTTATGATGATTGGTTTAATAAGAAAGCAGCTGTCTAAATGTGTACTGCAAAAGGCGTTCTTCCATAATTTACTTGTAGGTATGTAGTAAATTTAATAGCGTGGCCTAAATCAGAAGATCACATGTAAAAAACTTAATACATTAATATTCTTTCACTCCATTTTAATCGGGTTTCATCTTTAAACTGAGTTTGTGTGTTTTTCGGTCGCGTGCCTGAATTTCTTAGAATTCGCAAATGGAATAACCGGTTTGATATTATTAAATATATTAATTTATTGTATCTCTTTTAATACAAGCAGCTTCAAATGATAGCAGTAACATCGGGTATAATAACTTTTTTTACATAAAAGTCTTTCGAAGTTAAAAAACCAAAACCTTATGGAGTTATCAACGATATCAACCTACTTCATAGTTAGTTAGTTAGTTAGTTAGTGGGTTAGACAACTTAAACAAGAAACATCTGAAGAAGCTTCAGTATGTGCGAAACGTATGTCAAGTTAGTATCAAATTTTATGGAAATTGACTAAATCAGTGTTTTATTTATAATTATGATAAATTTCCATGAGTAAGGGTAGATTCAATTACATACACTGCTTATAATTTTATTATATATATAATAAATTTGATAATGTTAAAGGGAAGGTGCGAAAACGATATCACAAAATTATTTAATAGCGGCGATTTATTCACATAGTCGAGTTATATAATTACATATAATTTTATGAAAATATATCAAATGGAGTTTTAAAAATATACGCAACAAATTTCTTCGCTTCACTAGTTCAGTACAGAGGACATATAAATATATTTAGATATAAGCATCTTGTCTCTTGAAATTTTATTAATGTTAAATGCGTCATCGGGGTTTGACGCCAACGAAACATAAGACAATCTGCTTCTGATTTGTACCTAAAAGAATTCGAACATTTCGATTTCATAATGTATAACCAACTATGTTAACTCTATGTCTGACGTTTAGTCCATCTATCTTCGTAGTTCGCTCTGCTCTAACCTTTATTCTCACCTGGACGCCTCTTCACAAGCGGCGGCATGAAGTTTAATGTAAACATGATGTATAAAAGAAGCCTCACCTTTATTGGCTTTATCGCAAGAGTTATGCAAGCAAGCTCTTTTCCATCACAAGTTCAATCGATTAATTCGTCTCTATAAATATTAGGCAAGTGTATTTGCGTATTCACAGACACATACATGCATGCCTTGCCTCTGTAACGAATATTTCCGCTTGAAACGTTAAATGGTTTATTTGGCGTTCACATTTTTGATGATTTTTTATGACTGTAACGAAATAAATCGTATGTGTACATAACATATTAAAATGACTTAAAGAATCAATAGCCGCAGTTTCGGTGTAATCGAGAAGCACTTATAAATAAATGGCACAAATTAAGCGCTCGCAAAGGTGATTATGCCTATAAACTAAGCCTATTTTTGCGTATAATGAAGAAGTATAATTCATATATATGGATCTTATACACATATAGGTAATGGCCCGTCAATTAACAACTTAATAATAAGCATTTATTTACGTTCATTTGAATATACGATTTATAATTTGATGATCAATTCAACGGTTCTTTATTGTGTACAGACAGTTTCAATTGTGCAAAATTATTAATAGTCTTTTTAAATAAACATTCCAATGTTTCATTCCTAGAATTTTGTCTTCCTCATGACAATAAAGGATATTATTCATTTCTAATAACAAATACGTTATTAAATTCTGAAATTTAGTAAGTCACAGTTTACGTCTAATTTGTCCCCAATTATTAAAGGTGTAAAATTATAAGGCCTTAATTATAATGTTTAAAATGTGATACTTGTTATTTTATGGGCGACATCTTGCCTCAGAGGATTATGGCAAGGATGTGTTATAAGAAATTAAGTTAAAAGATGTTTCGTGTGACAATAATACTAGCCGGAACTTAAGGGTAACTTAGACTAATCAGGCAATTGACACATATACAAATACTATTGTTATACCTTTAGGGAAGATATTTAAAGAGTTAAATGACGTAGTAAGAAGAAAATATGTATTAGAAACAGAGAGAGGAAGTCAATACTCACTACCAATAACGAGATATCCACTTCAAGGCAAATTGCGAAAGAATTAACGAAATTATTGATATAGAGAACGCAATAATTGTTTCCCCTCTTTATTGTTTATATGCCATCTTTTGTTTGAATTCTTTATTTTACTGGCTAAATTTTGGCCAATCATTCCTAGTTGGTATAGCAACAGTATCATATTTTCCCATTTCTGTTTTTCAATTGTTTCTTTGAAAATATTAACAAAAAGCTTGCAGATCTTTATATAATCGGTACCTATATAGTCATGTTATGATCTACGTGTATGGTTCACTTTTTATATACATAACTTAGTATTACATTCTGTTAAATGATTTTTTGCGTCAATTATTTATAACGATAGTATATAAGACATAAAATTTTGTGCACTTGGTCCAATGAAACAGTTCGTTTTTTGAACAAAGAAACTCTTCTAAATTTTGAGCTGCACTTTTTCAAAGAAGACAGTACCGAATAGCTTCAAACTTTGAGCATATAGTCCGTCTCATCTATCTCTCCCTAATCACACCTTCCACCCATTCCCACGATTACTGCAAGGAGGCTGAAGAGGGCCTTACGCCCTACCCTCCGGCTTTGCACTTCAGTGTAAGTCGGAGTGACTGCACGCCCACCAGCACAAGTAGCTGGTGGGAATGAAACACAAAAAAGCTTTTTATCTCAGGATAGTTTTACTTCGAAATTCGAACTCGTTAACGTGGAATCTTTTTGTTTTATCCTAAGTCATTTTAATTAGTGTAGTTTCGAAAATGTTGACAGTAAATAATGGAAAACTACGTTCAGTGTTTTATTTAAACTCGCAAAGTGCGGATATCCCGAACTAAAGAATTAGGGTTATAACAGTCACTTGGCAGTGAAATTGGTAATTTCATAGAGGCACGTGCCGATTTAAAATGCTAAAAAAGAAACTGAAAGCCGCCTTGAAAATATCTTATATTGTTTTATGCCTCATAATTTTCTGAAAAAATAAACGAACAATTTTCCACGCTATTATTTAGGCGAATTTAGTTCAAAGCTTTTAAGAAAAAGTGCAGCTTGCTAAATGAAGCAGATAGCATACCTAATCAAATAATCATTTTCTAATTAAAAGTAAACGATTAAATAATTTGTTGCATAAAATTCATTAAACTGCATCTAATTCGTAATCTTCCTTGTTGTAATTTCAATCATTCACAAGCTCAATGCCAAATATTATCATCATTTCAATTACGTTACCACAAACAACTAGCTGCAAATAAATATTTATGAAATAATATGCAATTTGTTTAGGTACTTACTAAAGAAACTGTTTTTATTTCACAACGTCAAGAATGTACAGTTTAATAAATAGAATTATTTGTATGAGTTAAGTGTTAACAAATAATTCTTCATGCAGAAACGCGTAAAGGAGCAGATTTCAGTTTATAGTTAATTAATACAACATTCTTGTAGAACATCCAATTTGTATCTGTATTTGCCAGAATTCATATAATTTTATTATGGAAACGAGATAATTTAAACGTAATTCTATAACAAGATAAATATTTTTTTGTTTGTCCATGCTGTATGATTACAGACCATGAATGAGTAGACAAATTTGAAAAATATTTGTACGTTTTCTGTGAGGCAACATCAAAAAATATAACGCGTATCATAGATAAAATAATCACAATATAAAAATGTTCTAGGTATTTATTGTGCTACCGTATTATATTTGAAAGGTAATTTGGTGGAGGTATCTCATCTGATGACACAGAATTATGGAATTGTCTAACTTTTGAAATATCTAATTAAAGGATAGAACTAACGCGCTTACTTGCGATAGAATGCTGTGTTTTAATTGAAATTTTTAATTAAAAATTATTTAAATTTAAATTATTAGCCGTTATCACTTGGTAAAACGTATTACAAAATTTGAAAAAAAATTATTAACTAAACTCTATACGAATTTCGCCTTATAAGGGCATCGTCAGAAGTATGTAAATAAAATACTAATGTACATTTCTGATTATAGTGGATGGTTTTGGGGAGAGGTTATAATGTCAGGGTCTAAGAAGTTGTTATTTAGAAAGTCTTTTTGGTCATTTGTAATAATTTTATTAGATTTGATTGCTTTTTTAATTTCAAAAATTTCATATCTGTCTAAAATGGGGCCACCTTTTAAATTATTTAACAGTTTTAAATTGCTTTTGTTTATACTATGGTTGTTATCAATAAGATGAATGGCTAACCCCGGAGCATGTTTGTTGTATTTAACATAATTCACATGTTCATTGAATCTGGTCAAGAGTTCTCTTTTGGATTTACCAATGTATACGGCCGGACAATCCGAACAGGTAATTTCATATACACCGCTTTTTCTAAGAATGTCGGATTTATCAGTCATCTTATTGTTGACAAGGAATTTATCTAACGTAAATTGGTTCAAATATGCATTGATGTTAAATTGTTTAAGGATATTACCTAGTTTCTCACTTATATTTCCATAACATGGGATTTTTCGCTAGATGTTGTCTTTCTTACCTGGTTTTTGCATAAGGAACATTAGGTTGAAACTATTTCTTATTAATTTTTTGTGCAATAATTTTTAATTATAGTTATAAACAGAAATGTACATTAGAATATTATTTGGTATAATTGATACTCCTGACGATGCACTTATAAGGCGAAATATGTATAGAGTTTAGTTAATAAATTACAGTGAAAGTTTTCGAAGTTGTTTTATTTCAAATTTTAAAAATTATTACCGTTTTGACGTGTTGAGTGTGTTAAAATATCACATTTTCATGGATAGAATGTGGTGGTGGTTGTGGCTAAACAGCCGCCGACGGAATCATTACTTTAGCACAATAGCAGAAAGTTATGAAATGTAGAGTATTAACATACAGAGCAGTAGGAATAAGTAATCCATCATCGATAACAATATGATCCGTTTTTTTCCAACTGAAAATGACAGTTTTTATCAATAGTCTAAAATTCTAAGTTACATTCTTTAAAGTCTAAAACATCGAAGTTGTGTTCGTCCACGTAACGGTATACCAATACCAGCTTTGGTTGGTTCGATAGAAAAACGGGACTGGCCGGTAGCACTTGCTTGTCAATGCAAGAAATCTTCATCACTTTGTATAATATATTTTTTTTATCTTAGCTTTTTATATACGCTACATATGTACTATTGTACCTATGCAAAGCATTTACTGTGTTGTGCCTCGGGACCGTTCGAATTAAATTATGTCCGATTAGATGAATAAATAAAATGCAAGAGTTTTTTCTTTAGTCCATTGTGTTTATAGATGGAGAGAAATCGAGGACGACACGTTAAAACTATGATTATAAGACAAAAGAAAGCGGACCAAGAAAAAGAACCTGGATTGTTATTGAAATATTCGTCTTGTTGTCTATAATCGTCGATAGTTATAGATGCTATTTTGATCAAATCAAACACGAATTGATCGTTTGCCTTGTCTATGTTTCAATAATACTATAAAACACCGCACAATCTTCTTCATAAAACATCCTACTACCAGGAAGTTTAAATAATTCTTGAACAAATCACGACTGTAAGGTTATGTACCGTTTGTCTAGATTCCTATACGTATATTCTTTATTAGTTAAATTTAAAGTATTTGCCAATTTATAAGCCAAACACAAGAAAAATTACTAATTACCTATCATAAATTTCTGAAAAATATCGTTATTGCCGTTTAGTTATCTTAACGATACATCAAAAGTTTACATCAATTGATACACCACAGTGATACTACACACGTTTATATTTTATGATAACGCTACTTTATGGAATGGAAAAAGCATCAGATGGTATTTGAATGAAAATATCATATGTATGCCTTAACAACCTTTGTCACTTTCTAAATTTCAAATAGCTGGAAATTTTTCGTTTTAAAATTGAGTATATAATTAATAATTTTCTAAAATAGTATTACCAATTTTTTAAATTAAAAAAGAAACTTTTTATAGCAATTGCCGTTTATAAGGATACATTTAATGTCTTATTAACGATGGAATATCTATGAGAGAATAATAACAAATCTATTTTTCATTCTAGAATTACAATAGTTTGAAAATAAATATTATGCAAATGCTGCATTTATTGCCATATTTTGACGAATTTCCGAATTCATGATAGCCATAGTATTGCTGTTCTATGTACCTCCTTGATTGAGTTATATTCCGTTAATCTATGGCAAATTCTGAAGGATTTGATAAATATCATATTGTATCATGTTATTCTGTACTGAAAAAAATACAGTAAAAGAAATCAACCCAAAGTTGGTCTCGCTGTAAAACGATTTTTTCCCAAAATAAGAATGTATTAAGTTGAATTCTTGGCTCAGAAATTCAGTGTCCTGTCGGAACTATTTTCGAAGAGCTGATGAGAACTAAAGAGTTCGAAATCGCGAATCACGTCTGAATGTTTCGATAGATCACCAAATCATCATCAGATATGATATATCAGATATAGATCATCAAATTTAATGTTCACTAAAACTAATCAATAGAAGTATTTAGTAGAAATTGTTAAGTAGGTATTGTTTTTGCCATTTAGTTTAAAACTAAGAAGAAAGATATGTCTACTTATAATCTAAAACTATTACTTCTATTCCGACGTGTCGACGTAAGGTGAGAAAGTTTTGAAACGCTTGCACATCTACATGTAGGAATTTCTACAAAAACAATCGCTTATATATGAAAAACTAAACTTTTTTGTGTTTCATTCCCACCAGCTGCTCGTGCTGGTGGGCGGGCAGTCCCTCCGACCTACACTGTAGTGCAATGCCGGAGGGTAGGGCGTAAGGTCCTCTTCAGCCTCCTTGCAGGATTCGTGGGAATGGGTGAGTGGTGTAGTTAGGGAGAGAAAGATGAGACTGACGAAATGAAGACAGAATAGAAGTGAAAGCTTATCTGTGGAAACCACAGACAGCTTGGACCAGAGCAGCCGGACCTGGGTTCAAACCGGTGACCTCCCGAATGCTAAGCAATGATCTAGAGTACTACACCATGCCGCTCGGTGCACATATATGACTTACTACAGTTTCATCATTGCCATTATTCACCCGCTACGTAGGATCAAGAGCACGTGTACCCAACTACAATCTGCCTCTTCTTCCTCATCTTCTCAGTTCCTTCATGTAGTTCTGTCTCTCTCTCTTCAAGCCGGTATCGTTTCTGCAAACGACTCATCCATCCAATTTATCGACCGTTTCACAATGTACGATTGCAGATTGCTCCAATTGAATACATACTTAAACGAGTACGCTTCTAGTGGTTTAGTTTATCGGTAAATGAGCAAGCAACTGTGTAGGTTACCGACCCCCAATTCTTGCTACACTCCATACGTGCCTATCGATAAATATAAACACGATGTCTACAAGATACATAGATGGCCGATGATACACACAAGATAATGATTGAACGAGATTCACACTAGCGGACTAATAGTAATGCAACAATTACATTATTAAAAAGTTGCACATTTTTTACTTTGCAGCTTTCTTTGGAAATGAGCAATGGACTGTTTAATAAAACAAAAAAACGAATTCTTTAAAATTTCATATGGAAAACTTTGCCGTAACATATATAAATAAAATAAATCGTCTAAAACTTCATACAAATTTATTTAACAAATATAGATGTACATTTCGACTACTATGAAGTCATGATCAGTGTATGATCGAAATTAACAGAAAAGCAAATATAATTATGTTCTTCTAAATGTTTGGACGCCAGAGATATCAGGGGGTTGTTTAGATGGTGTATATCGAAGTTCATAAGGGTTTTCCTATGTTTATGAAAGTAGACAGCCTAGTTAGTAACGATTTCCGAGAAGTTGTAGCAGGGTTTAATTAATTATAAGTTGTTCATATCAAAGCAATGGTTGGTATTTAGAAAATGTGACGTTACCGCTGACTTTTCTGTATGATCGTTTTTTAGATGTAGGAAATGCTCTTTGAATCTTGTATGTATATTTCTTTTTGTTAATCCTATATATACTTTTTCACAATTGTTGCAGCTTATTTTATAAATGCCTGCTTTGTCTTTATTGTCATCTTTGCATCGTCCTTCGGATTACCTAAGAGTGTGCTTAATTTATTTTGGTTACTTTATTTTGTTTTCCGAAAGGTGAAGAAGTGTAATACAATCTTTCAATTCCTTTTTGTTGGTCTGTTTAGTGATTATTTTCATAACATCATTTTTGTAAAGTCGTGGTTTATTTTGAGTATTAATGCGAAGCCATTATCAGAAACTAAAAGTTTGATTGACTAGTCAAACCGCCTATGGGTTATTGCTCCATGAAACGGAATTAATGATCTGTACTGTAGTAGTAATGCCAGTCTTTTGAGGAGAAATGGTATTGGAGAAGACCTTCTTCAGCATGCTATCGTCGCCGCGGTGCGCCACTGAAGAAGCTTATTAACCTCGGACGGTCACCAAGGACTCCCTGGAGACCTAACATTACTTAATTATCTCAATATAAGTGGTAATTATTGGTAAGAAAGTTTGTGGAAAGCTAGTGGCATCTGATGGCAATTTGATAAGAATTTAATCTTTTTCTACGAGAAACTCGCAAACTCAAATCACAATAATAAAACTTAAACACCTGAAATTAAATCTTAACTGAGTAATAAAATGTAGGTACTCATGACAGATGTTGCCTACTTTAGAAGAAAATTAGTTTATAGATCCTAAGAGGCATCCAAATTGAAAATTGTTTCTTTATATGAATTACCCCAAACAACATTTTACAAGAATATTGGGAAATAGAAGAAATGATGAAATTAGTAATAGATATATAATTATTTTATTCGACTTTGTAGGCAATTGTTTTGAATATAAAATTGAGAAAAAAATAATCTTCAAAACATTGGGCTCGTACATAATAGAATATTTCAATTATAGCTGACAGGTTAAAACTACGTGAGTTTTTTGTAAATTACCGAATAGTTAATAATTTTTGGACTAGAAAATTTCCATGAAGAAAAAACATTAGAAATTGATGTACCATATTTACGAATCATAATGCACATTCTGTTACATAAATTATGATTACTAATCATAAAATTAAAAAGTGGGAGGTGTAGTTCACAAATATTTATTTAAATCGCTCATTACTATAAAAAAAGGAAGACGATGGTAAAAATTGCTATACATTGGACAGGTAATAATTTGTAAAATAAAATAATAATAAAATAGAGACGCCCCGAGTGATTTCGTAATCGGTGGTGACACAGATATTTCTTCTAATGAACTGTCTCAGTAGTAGGTAATTAAAAGAGATGGAATTCAGCGGCCTACAACGATTACTCTACAGGTATATAGGCATATATACATATGCATTACAAGAGTTATGTAAATAAACCAATCAGCCACTGCGTAAAGTAATACCACCATTTATTCATACCTGGCCATACTATAAACGTACATAAACACCTTAATTGCATTCTTAAATACGTGTAACTACAGCTGCCTCTATCTCAATGAAGTTTTTATAATATAAAACGACATTCTGAAATATGCAAGCTTACATAATCTTAATCTTTTTTGTTCCAGGAATTAGGTATTCATGAATTCTGCCTTTCGGCATTAAAAGTGAACTGATACTAACTAACTGCAGGCTTTAAGAAATTTTCTTTAAACATATCCGTGTATAGGAACTTAAAGAAACAAGATTTTCTTGTTTCCTACTTTGGATTTATATAATTTATGAATTTAGATAAACTCACTTACTGTACTATACTGTATTTTGTAACTTTGGGAACTCAAAAAGTGATTTAATACTCCTTTTAGAATAATTTCTCTTTAGACTATCAATAAGTGTGATGTCAGAATGAGTTGTAACAAGTACGCATAAGACAGAACACATATTATTTAGATGATCTTTCTGTGCGCATCTTACATAATCCAACAAATTTCACAACCCTTTCGTATCATATTCTACAAATCTTTACTTCTAAAATGGAGAGTGTAGTAATAGAGTAAGTATTTTAGGTCTTTTTGATAACTTAAAGCAAAAAACGGTACAAAAAGCAAAAATAAAGTGTTGGTACATAGTTTGTTTGAAGAATACCTTCATTATTACAAGATAGAAGTGGAAATCATTCTATATTTTTAATTTAGAAAATGAAAACACAAAAAGTTTCAAGATGTTTATTTAAATACACTACAATTGTTTCGCTTAACTTAAACTTCTTAAGGTGAAGATATAACAAAATTTATGATTAGTTACTACGTATATATACCTACATATTATGGTGGGGGAATCAAACATTAACATTTAATAATGGAGAACTTCTAACGTCTAATTGGTCGTTTAATATTTTATTATCTTTATTGTGTCGATTAATTTCTAAACCTTCTAGTAAATATATTTTTTACTTTTATTATGAATATGTAAAATTTGAAATCTATGTTAAAATTATGGCCATTGGTAAGTAAATCTTCTACGTAAGCTGAGTCGGTTTTTTTATTTATGAAACTTTTATAATGTTCGCGAACACGAATGTGAAAAGAACGAACAGTTTGCCCTATATAAACTTTTTCATAGTTGGAACACCTGATTTTGAATTAATAGGTGTTTTACATTTAAAATACATTTGCCTAACGAATTATCTGTTTTAAATGAAATATAACTATTATTTGTTTTTTGTTAAACTTTTCCTATTTTAATAGAAATTTCACCTATATACGTTATACAATTAAAATTAGAAGGTTTAATTTTTACATGCGGACATTCGTATTTGTGAACATTACAAAAATTTCATAAATAAAAAAACCGACTAGAAAAAAAATTAGATTTACTAGAAGGTTTAGAAATTAATCGACACAATAAAGATAATAAAATATTAAACGACCAATTAGACGTTAGAAGTTCTCCATTATTAAATGTTAATGTTTGATTCCCCCACCATAATATGTAGGTATATATACGTAGTAACTAATCATAAATTTTGTTATATCTTCACTTGAAGAAGCTAAGCGAAACAATTGTAGTGAATTTAAATAAACATCTTGAAACTTTTTGTGTTTTCGTTTTCTAAACTATGAATCAGTTTCAACAAGTAAAGGCTTCCACAATCAACAATTTATTCTATATTTTAGTAAAATAAAGTATTCACCTGTACTGTACTGTTAAACGTTGCATTTGTATTTACACACAGGTACCTAATATCTGTATGTCATGTCTCATGTACTTATTCCTAGACTAATTATAATTTCCGGACATGGTGTATGGTGCGCTGGTGTTGTAATCGTTGAGCCTATTAAAATGTTGGGGGTTAAAGGGCAAAGTTTCTTTTGCCCATTTAAGGTAATTATTATACCTGTAGACTTTGGTAACTATTTGGAAGGTGTTTCGATAAAGGAAATTGCGCGTCTTTGGAAAAAATAAAAACTCTCCATCTGCCCCAAAAGAGTAACCTAACCTACTATTTCGAATACTCTAGTGGAACTCCGACTCGTAACTGTAATTAAAATAACATCAATCATTTCTCTTTCAGCGTGCTAACTTACAACGTAAATATGTGGAGAAAGTATTGCGAAAACATGCACATGGCTAACAATAGTAATTATACTTCTGCATTTAATTCCATAAATTTTCATTAAAAATTAATACTGCAAGTAACTCTCTACGTAACACTAAAGAGATTAACACTAATTTAACTACTACCTTCGCTTGAGAATGGACTGTTTGAGAAGTAGCAACTATTTGTTCTAGCGATTTTACTTTTAACAGAAAAATAAACAAATGAGCATTATAAAATAATATTCAAGCATGATGAAATGTACAATTAAAGATAAATTATATTTGGGTCAATGAATACAAAAACACACTGGATAGGTTTCACAAAGTTTATTGAAGTCTTCTGATGACCGTTTCAGCTGTTATTAGGGTATTATGAAATATACAGGATCTTTGTATTAAATAAAAATGAAAACAAAACTTTTTTGTATTTCATTCCCACCAGCTACTCGTGCTGGTGGGCGGGCAGTCCCTCTGACCTACACTGCAGTGCAAAGCCGGAAGGTAGGGCGTAAGGCCCTCTTCAGGCTCCTTGTAGGAATCGTGGAAATGGGTAGGTGGTGCGGTTAGGGAAAGAAAGACGAGACGGACGAAATGAAGACAGAAGAAAAGTGAAAGGTTATCAGTGAAATATTACTGCCCCAGCATTTGCCTAAATGATTCAAGGAAACCACTAAAAATAAATATAAAAGTGAAAAGTTTCTAAGTATTTATAGTGATCTTAGTCTAAAGGTTGGGGTAGTGAACTAGTAGCAGTGGTGAGTTGTTAGTACTAAGCTTTATTTGATTTTTAACTATATTTGGATGATATTTTTGGCATATTTTTATTTCTAAGGTTTCAAATAAGTTTAATCTTTTACTTTTGAGGATATTGTGCTATTGTTGTGAAATACTATGATTTGAATTTATGAATTATGAATTCAGTCTAAATAACACACCGAGCGGCGTGGTCTAGTGCCATAGATCATTGCTTAGCATTCGGTAGGTCACCGGTTTGAATCCGGGTCCGGCTGCTCTCGTCCCAGTTTCCTGTAGGGAAGGAATATTCCACATATAATCTTTCACTTCTTTTCTGTCTTCATTTCGTCCGTCTTATCTCCAGCACGAGTGGCTGGCGGGAATGAAACATACTAAAGTTTTTTTTTTCAGTTTTATTTAATACAAAATTCTGTATCTTTGATAATGCACTAACAGCCGAAACGGTCGCCAAAACACGTCAATAAACTTTGTGAAACCTATTTAGTGAGTTTTTGTATTTATTAACCCAAATATTATTCAAACATTTCACAGTGAATGTACCATGAGCAGCATTAATTACATTAAAAATAAATTGATTCAATGGCGTCAACAGAATTATTTTTAAGGTGATATACAGAGAAGAAAATAGTATGAATAATGGTATTCGTCAATTTGTAATCAAAAGTGTACTTACTGATCTCATTTTTGTTTATATTAAATTAATTAGTTAATTCGTGTATCATTTATAATTTGCTAGTAATTTTTGGATTAAAATACCAACGTAGATTTTGCTTGCAATTTTTTTATGAGTGTGCTAAATGTATGTCCCTAATATTCGCCAACACTATTTTACGATGGTCCACAGCACCATCAGTGTATTTAATTAAATCGCCTCATTAGTAGTAAGGAACATTACATATTCATGAGATTTATACGAGCGTGTTGTCTGTGTTTATATACCTACAAGTTCCTACTTGCATTCACCTTGTCAGTTTCTTTTCTCTTGTCAGAACTGCATGACACTGCTTCACAAATGTTATTTCATTTGACTAAACGGTGTGACCTCGTTCACCCACCAATTTTTTTTTATCACAAAAGAATCAAACGACCAATAGGCTATCACTAAAGTATAAAGTGCCATAAATAAAATGTAACGTCCTTTTTTCTTGTTGACCAGAGAAATATTTTTGTCACTGAGAAGTTATAAGCTATTTAAAATAAATTTAGTTGTTTAATTATCATTTACATAGTACCTACCAACAGATGCAATGTGTCAAGGCTGTTACCTGACACTTGCATTTCATTATTTATTTAATTGAAAAAGCAAAAAATGCAAATTTCGTTCTGAATTTTAAAATAATTTTGAACATATTTAAGTTTCTAAATGTTGTTCATCCCCATTTAGAAATAGGAAACTAAGAGTCGTGTAAAATGTTTTTTTTTAAAGCAACAATTAGTTAAGATTATTATACGGATCATTACCGTTTATTGATCAATAAATAATCGTTTCAACGACTTGTTAATGGATTACGTATTTAAAATAATGACTTTACCTGTAGTTTGAACACTAACAGACTTTCTCCTATCTAGGAAGACTGTTAGTGAATTTACTGTTATTACTACAATTTTGAAAGAATAAATAATTTGTATGAAGTAATTTAAAAGTAACAAATCTAAAGAAGTACATACCAATCTGATTTACTGATGTGACTAAATGTTAAAACTTCGTTAAAAATCCAGTTAAATATTTGTGATTAATATCACTTTATAAGTAAATATCACACGGTTACAATCTCTACAAATAATGCAAGATTGACGCCAATTGGCAACCATCACATTATACATCGGTTTTCGACAAGAAACTACTGTTGAATATAATTTAGTACATTAATTTCATTACAAGTAGCGAAAATAAATTCTAAATAAAATTCCGTAGTTGTTATTGTAACTTTTCTTTTTCTTTTGATCGTTTAGTTTGTTATAAAACCTGAAGTGGATTCTAAAATACAAAAGGTGTCCAAAAACGTTACAGACTTGTCCCCACTACGAATATTCTCTTCGTTTGACCGGCGTTTGAACTTCAATGAACCCGGAACTTTTAATTTTGAAGTTAACTCTTTATTTTTATTACTCTCCTACAGAATTCTTCTCGTTCGAGTCTTAAAGAGAGTTTTGTATCTGCAGATTGAACATTTAAAAATAATTTTATTCAGAAAAAATATATTTATAAGTAAAAAAACATTAGTAGCAATGAACTGAACTAATTAATTTTGAAATTTTTTTATTAGATTACATTAAAATGTAAAAAAAGAGGTAAAAAAGGTTTTGCGTTCGCAAGGTTATAGGTAACTACCATACTTAAAAATATGAAACTAAACCACGCCAATGAATAAATTGCCTTAGTAGTTTGGTTTCAAATTCGGAAAAGTGTTTCAAGTTTCAACAAAAAATATATTGTTGAAAATACACACTACAATGTTGTTTCACCACACA
This sequence comes from Agrilus biguttatus, assembly GCA_963921985.1. Classification (NCBI taxonomy): domain Eukaryota; kingdom Metazoa; phylum Arthropoda; class Insecta; order Coleoptera; family Buprestidae; genus Agrilus; species Agrilus biguttatus. The sequence goes on from OY998117.1 coordinate 36,660,511, forward strand.
GTGGCATCATCAGGTGATAATTTGACAACTTACATCTTAATAACATGTATTTATACTTAGAGCGAACGGTAGGGGTTAAACATCACAAAGATCACTTAATGTTAATATTTAAGAGTGGGGGGTTATTTACCTCTAGTTGATCATTTAGTATGTTACCTTTTTTATTGTATTTATTAATTTCAAGGGTTTCAAGTAGATTTAATTTGTAGCGCTTATTTTGTATATGCAAAATTTGGTAGTTTGAATCAAAATTATGTTTATGATTAATTAAATGTTCGGCATATGTCAAATATGTTTTATTATTATTAAAGCACAAAAGATGTTCATTTATACGTGTTTGAAAAGACCTACCAGTCTGTCCTATATAAACTTTTGGACAGTCATTACAGTTTAATAAATAAACTCCTGAATTACAGTTCTTTGGGGTTTTACGTTTATTGTTTAAGATATATGTACCTAACGAATTATTTGCTTTAAAGGCAGTAAAACTATTATTAATATATTGAATTCTTTTTCCAATTGTTAATGAAATGTTATCTAAATAAGAAGTACAGTTGAATTTGGTACTGTTTTTATGGCTGGATAAATAATTAATGATGCCACTGTGTAGTGAAACAATATTGTAGTGTGTATTTTCAACAACATATTTTTTCAAGATTGTTTGGGTCTTTACTTGATAGAAATCCATCATTACGTAAGAAATAAAAACACAATTGGTTTTTTAGATTTCTACTTATATTGTTTAATAAAACATAACAGCTGTTTCGGTACGTATACTACCTTCTTCAAATGTAAATTACAACTTGTAACATATTTTTTCTTGAAACTTGTGCGTTTTTCTCAAATAAAATTATTATGGATATGTTTCAACGACTAGAAGCGTCAACTCTAAAAAGCCTCATTATTTGCCTGGCCAACTCTAAGAAACGAAATATGGTGTGTTGCCCCGATTGAGTGTTGGCAGGGAACTGGGTAAATTTCTACCATAGATATGTATTATCAAAAAATTAATTCGTTTCTTTAATCACGTATTATGTTTAATTTACTTTAAGTTATTGTCTCAATTGAAAATGTCAGGTCATCATGCTTGTCAATGGAGACGCGGTCTTTTCCTGAATATTAACTATAAATCCAAATCAACCTATCCTGTCTTAACCCAAGCTCAGAAAAATGTGTCATTAACAGTAATAGCCAATTAATAATGATCAACTATTATTAAAAATGTTCACATTTTGTATTTGCACAGTGACGTATATTTATTTACATATCGCAGCTTTATCTTGTGTTAGAAAGGAAGGGAGGTTTTCATTTGTTATCATTAAAATAAATTGATCGATTTCCGAATTCTAAACATCATTATTAGGACGCAACCGACTGTTTTGGTGTTGTAAACATCAAGCAAAGATAGACGGGAACGAAAAGGTTACGTATTGACCTTTTAGTTAGTCGATAATCGCGAATCGCTATCTCAATTACAATGGGCTTTGATCTGTGTTCGTTATACGACATAGGTACACCTACTGGTATTTCTGTTCCGCTGTATGACCCAACCGCAAAATAAAAGAGCAAAAAGTCTGTGTGCGAACCAAGGTAACACTTTTTGCATATCTGTTGACACGTCAACTTGTACGCAATGTATCGTGTGTCTAAATAGAAAATTAATATAGCGGACGATGTTCTAGCACTTACAGGTACGCGTGAGTAACTTCAATGAAACCGTTTCAGCGCCTGCTAGACACTGTTATTATCACACTTATTTATAGATCCCAATCCTTCTTTGAAGATTTCTTCCTTCTATAAAGGAAAGGCCACAGGACGATAAGCATAATGAATCAGGCTTAGGGGGATTTATGTTTTTCAGAGCATGTTGGTGTACTAATAATGATCATTTACTAACAAGGAAATTGACTTGTTAAACTGAGCCCATAATACTGATCAAAAACAACTCATTGTTTTTGTTAAAGGAATGTGTAAATGTATAGAAAATTGAAACCCGAAAAGTATATTGAAAATATCATATTTCAATAAAAACTCCGAAATGTAAGTAATTGGAATATCATAACTGAAAAAAGGATATTATATTTCAAGCCATTATTTGATTACTAAAGTATCTTGTCATTTCTATTTTAACTCATCAAATTTCACTCTTACGTATAGTTATTATAAAGAGTATGTAGTAGAGATTAAGAACTATACATTCATTCATTAAAATAAAAACATCTGACATATTTAAAGTGTAAACCTAGACCCTTCGAGACGCATTTCGACTGTTTAGCGAGCGTGAAACTCTATTATTTTTTGTTCTTTTTTTTCTAAGACCTTCTAAATATAAATTTTATTTGTCTATGTATGTAGGAGCAGCTCATCCGCAAACCGACGGCGACATGGTCCCAACTGCGACTTTGGCCGCGCGTTGTCGTGACAATTTCTTTCACAGCGCCTAAGTTTTACGGTAACAACAATACGCTGACCTGGTTCCAGTTTACGCGTTCTGAACATGACGTCGTGTGGAGATTCTGTTACCGAGTTTATCATTTTCAAAATTTATTGTATCGAGTTACGGGGATTAGCCAGAGGCGTAACACTGGACAAGGCCTCCGCAAACTGTAACCGTTATTTAGTTATATTCATCGGATTATGAGGACACATTATTAGTCTTCGCAGGTATTGTTGTTAACATTACGCATTGTATTATTAAGTGTAACACAACTAGGACCATTGTTACCTACAATATGAGATGAATTATAGACTACCGTTACTATTTGTTTACTTAGTTTCACAATTTTACTGCTACTAAAACCTAGTCGGAAGTCTTAGGTTTTTGTACATTATTTTGATCTACAAAAGACTGTAGAAAATCAGCTTTTTTGTTGTATAAAAAGTGACTTGACTTTTTACTTTCTTTCTAATACTGTAATTTTGGTGTTGTGCGTTCAATGTTAATGTCGACAATGCTGCTCGTGAATTATTTCCTAACACGTTTTTAATTAAAACCATCTATCTACCTTTGATACCCTAATAAGACCTTGTCTAATGTTATGAAATACGGCAATAGCAACAAAAGTAGGTAGATGGCGACGTACTGCCATATCAACGTTTTATTTAAATCTGCTTTACACCGAGCTCCAGTGATTTGGTAAGTAATTTTTCGAATCTGCATAGGGCATGCTGATGAGATCTAATTAGGTAGAAATCGCGCTCCATTGCTTAACCAAGAACTTATTTTTGTTCTTATAGTCAATTTTTAATTCTTAATCAATCAAGATTAATTTTTATTTCAGCTTAATGTCTAAATTAGATTGTTAAGTACTTCAATGAATAGTCAATAATAATTTAATTACATATTTCTTTATATGCAATTTTTTACAAGGCCTCGTTTTTTATAAAGTATTACTTTATTAAATCTTTATTGTAGTTTTCTTTCAAATGCGATTCAATATCATCTTAGTCCAATAGTCCTTTTTATCGATGACATTGTATATTGATATGCTCAACACAGTACGGTATTTGTTGAACTAAAAGAGAATGAGAAAGTTTGTTAGATTCGTTTTATCTATGTACCTAATATCTAACCTATTGCACGCTTAATTAGAGCTTAAAAAATTCGTTAGTAAAATGATTTCAACTTTTTTACATTTTATCCAGCAGAATACCAAACAAATTCAATTCAGTGAAGATTGGTCTTCTTTACGGTGGATGGTGAGACTCTTTTTATTCTATTTCAAGTTGGTTTTCTTGGGAGCATTTCAGAGCTCAGTTGATTTTACTGTAACTACGCAACTTGTATTCTTTTACAGTTTTTGTTCCGTTGATTTACATGATCAAAGTCACGGGTAAGCAGCCATAGAACCAAACATAATTATGTCTCTTGTTAAGTGAGTGTTGAATTCAAGGTCTATTCTAAAAATAAGATAAAATAGCTCTTTTCTTAAAGAGGTAGTTATAAACGTTCAGGTTTAAGAGAAAATATTTTTGCACTTTCAGTGCTGTAGGGTTATCCTTGCGGAATATATATTTTTTTATAACAAGTATGTAGGTAGTAATATTTTATATATATATTAGATTTCGTTTCATACTCGACCAATGATTTACGATAATACCGAAAAGTGTAGGATAAACATTGACGTTCATGTATTAACATAATAATTATTGAATATAAATTTTTATCATATAGAAATCAAGGCGATTAGATTATATAATAAGGTAATCAATCAGATGATTAAACGAATGAGTTAAAGTAAAATAAATTAATTAGTTACTTAATTTTTATTGACCAAAATTGCAGGTGTTACCAGTTAAAACTTCTTTCAGGGACTAAGCTACACGTACAGAAATTTATTTAATTGTAAGTATTATACAAAGTGCATTTATGTACCTGCGCAGTATAGCTGAAGTGACATTAAGATTTGCGCAATGTTTTCGTACGTTAATGAAATTACGAACAGGCAGACCAAAGGCAGCCTTTAAGTTCGACCTTTCCTACTTGTTTGCTGCTGCAGGAAGTAATTCGCACTAGCATTTAATTCGCTTTCTCAAGAAAATACTGCCCATTAGCATTACACTTGCCATTTTAAACATGCATTCTTATAATTTCACGCCGTGGAAGAATTTGTTTTTTTTCGATGAAGGCACCGGACTAATGGGCCTTCGAACCGCCCTAAGGCTGTAATAGAACTTAACTTTACTGTTAATTTATAGAATTATAGAAAGACGTTCATTATGTATACACAAACACATGTTGGATGCATAAATGTTCGAGTGAAACCGTGGAAATTAATATTTTTATATAAAATTAATATCTGAGATAAATGCTGAAACACTATATGCCATAGCTATTATGATTTACGATTTGTCCGAGCACCGTCGATAAATTTTGTGATAATGGCGTGTAAAAAGGGTTTCCAAAGTCATCTGCAATGCAGAAATCAAGTATATGGTAATATTAATATTAAATGTCACTGACTTACCTAATAATTATTTTTATAAAGAAAGTTATGAGCTTTTGACGACCTTCAAAAGTCAAGCAGTCCAAATTAAACAAGAAAATTAATTCTATACTCTATAAACTTTATGTAGAAATATGAGTATTTCCAAATTATCTATTGTTATCACTGTAATAATTATATTAATACGCGAAATTCGAAATTTCCTGTACATTCGTTTGGTATTTATAATAAAAAGAGAGCAATTAAACTTAAAACTTCGAATATATTAAGAAGCTACCCATGGCAGATCCGAATGCACCCGAATACGTACGAACTGTTCCGATTGAAACAATTTTGTGTTTGTGATTATTTTAAAGTGTAAAAGTTGAGCTCAAATATTTCGTATAATCGTGAAATGTATTTTATCTTGATTTCCCCATTCAAAACACCTTAATCAATTAAATGAAAGAAAATTGGTGTAATTTCGACCGCAAAAAATGATAAAATTGTGTTAGTAGTAATTGGGATGAGTTTCCTATTTTATTTATTTAAATGTATAATTATTTTAATATTATGGAGCATGAGCAAAATTTTCTTTTTCCTGTTCTAACGTTATTGTGGCAAAGAGGTTAGATATTGTTAATGTAAATGTGTATGCAACTTTGCCATAAATAAGTTGCTTTTCGAGTTTTTACATACACCATATAACCAGGGAAAGCTTCTTCCTCATTCATAATTGCATATGTTAGTCGCTAATCTGAACATGGGCATACAAGATATGCTATTCTTCTAAAAAAAAAAAATCGAAATTCTGCAATAAGTAGGCGTAGGTATATTTTACTCGGTACGCGGAAGCGAAAGCACTGTGCGCATGCTTATGCTACTTAAAACTGGTGGCGCAGTTTCCTCTGCATGTACTTATTTAAATTAGCTTTAAATAGATTTGAGTAGTTAGTAAGAGAGTCGTTGCATAAAATCGATAACTACGGGAGTTCGAGCTAATTGACGTTTTCGACACATCGATAGTTGATTGTGGGCCCGTAATCTAGAAAATATGTAAATTTTCTGCATCCGGTTGCGTAAATTCATCTTTTAAACAAGACCGACCCGATGACAATGCGCTTGCGCAACATTCTTGCTCCACTTGTCGACCGCTGACTTAATGGCAATAAACAAAGAAAGCCACCAAGTGCCATTTAAAGTGAAGAAAATTAATGAAGTACTTCATGGTACGAAAATGTCAGATGTAAAATTACAGTTGAAATTTTGAATCAATACAGTTTTTCTATACCACATTGCAATTTGGTAGCTAATAAACCACTACAAAGATTTTTTTGAAACTATCTGGAAACGAAAAATTGTAAACGTTACAATATAAAGATAAACCAAAAAAAGTTTCAAAAGTAACTGTTTTATTGTCCAGGACAATTGTGGATTAAATGATGGAGAAAACAGTACACTGTACATTTATATACTAAAACACAAGGTTAGGTGTAGGGATAAAAATTTAAAACCTAAAATTTATATTTAAGAAAGGATACTGCTATGAAGTCTACATTGGCCAAACAGGAAGATCCATTAAATTACGTATATTTAAACATCGATGTAGTTTTAATTTACCAACGGAACGACATAAATTCAATGAACAATTTATAATTTGTACACAACAAATACAGTTTATAACTTAATTTAGCCAAAACTATGTTTCTGAAGAAGCATAGTATAATGATTTATTTAATAAATATAAAGTTGAAGTTTCAAATTGTTATTTTAGTATACAAATAAATATTAGTGATATTATCTTACAATAATTTTTTCTACTTGATTATAACCGTTATACGACAAAATAATTGTAGTGGACAATAAAAGTAGTTTTTTCAAACGTTGTTTGCTTTATTTTTATGAAGTGTATATAAATGGAATTTCAATATGTATTGTTTATAACTATCAAATTTACCATATATTTTTTGACATAGTTATTTGAACTACCATTAAGGGTAAATATGAACTATATCTTACTGTTATGATCATTATTATTTAAAAAAATTGTTATGGAGAGAATTTTATCGAATAAATAAATATTGTTTCATAATTTTTAGAAAGATTCCGTCTTATTTGTTGAATACTAACATATCTACCATTTGTTGTTACTGATGATGACGCTCGTATTGACTTAAGGTCAATTTTTATTAAAATTTGATACTATTGATTTTCAAAAACTCATTTCAGTACTATTGAAGATAAAATACATAGAAATAGATTTTAATGTCAATTTCGCAATATTTTTGTTTTTTACAGTAAATTATTATTTTTTTGCTCGACATTTATAGTATTGCAATAAAGTGATATTCGACTGCGATTTCAACTTTCCTCATTTCTCTAAACTTACAAAAGACGTCCCAGTTTTTGATAGTGTACTTGCATGTACAACAAGGTAATGCCTGTTTTTTTTAAAAAAGAAGCATTTGCTGTGAAATTAAAATTCTGTTAGTTGCCCGTGGTACGAGTTGCATTTTAAAAGAGATTTCGAAAGCATGACGATATTAGTGTGCTTTTCTTCTAGTTTAAAATAGAAATCGTTTTACGTTAATCTGGTTAAAAGTGCAAGTTGAACTCGTAACAAAAAGTTAGCACAATTTTCAGAGAACTTCCTTTTATTGTGAATATTTAAAATTCTTCTTCTATCTACTAAATTTTCAACGGAAAACTTGAAAAAACAAAGCATTGCATATATATATATATATAACGTTGGTTTGGTATGAGAAGGTGCCGTGTTAACTTTGTGCCATTATTGCAGCCTGTAAGGAACTCATTATCAAAAAACCATTGGTTGGGCTGTAATCTTCGACCACTAATAAATAACTTAACTGTCTTTCAGTTTGGTACCGGGTAAATTCGAAGTACTCAAAAAAGTTTTAATTTTTCTCAAAAACATATTTCTATCAAATCTAAAAGATCTATTAACTTAAATTAATGTGATAATCTGTAGTTAGTCGATAAATCATATTTATTAGAATAACCCGGCAGCAACGGTGGTTTAATCTATTAGTTAATTCTTAAAATAACGCTTATCGGACAGTGATTCCGTTTCTTTGGATTTAGACCATCAGGTATGTCCACTACGCAACTAAAACTAACTGTATTTCGTATATTTGTGTTTTGAAAGCGGAACCGGTTAGTTAAAACCGACGATTTATACGAAAACTGAATATTTTTTATGGTGGCAAGTCTAACTTGAGCTCGCGACGGATGTATCGGTTATTTAAAAAGTAACGTATCTAAAGCCATAGAATTACAACTTACGATTAGATACTTACATATAGTATTTATGTAATTAATTTTCCTGTTTCTGTAATATGCCGACGATTAGGACAAAAAAGTGGACAAATTTTCACGTTCTGCGAAAAGGTAATCGCAAATTTATGTTTCAGAAGAGAAGATAGTAAATTTGTATTATACATTCATGCCACACATCCTAAAAACAGTGCCGTAGATGCCAATTTAATTTTTATTTAGTGCGTTAAACTATTTTTATAAGACGCTCCGTTAGTTTTCTACCAAATTTTGTAATAATTCTAGTAAATATTTCATTCGACGAATCAATGAATGCCTTTGTGTTACTATTTTCAAAAATCCTTATTTTAAACAGTCCACAGTTTGCTTAGTCACTTAGTTGTTAACTTTTATTTAATTTTATGTTTATTCTGGTTATAATTACCGATTTATCAAAGACTAGCTCAATGCGTCTACATATATAAATCATTTTTAAACAATACCAACTAAAAAAGCAATATAAAAACATAAACGCTGAAGATTATAGAAATAAAGTATGGACGTTTCTAAAATTTGACGCCGATGAACGTAATTATGATTGTAATGGTGTTTACATTGAAAAAACGGGCCGAAATTTTGATATTAGATGGCAAGGGCACGAAATATCGATTTTACATAACACAAAATATACTGGTTTATCCCAACATTGCATAGAAAATAATCACACAATAAACAAAAATAATTTTTCTATCTTCCATATTTAAAACAATAGTAAAAAGTTAAATTTATTGGAAAAATTAGAAATTCAGAAGTCTTTGTTTTCACCACTCCAAGCAACGTTAAACGACCAAGTTGAAGGGTATATTCCGTGCGATTGCAGGTAATATCGGAATTTCCAGCCAACAATACCTGCAAATAAATACTTTCGCAGCCTTCTTTAATTTTAGTACACTCTGATTGTTTCTTTGATAATGATCGAAAGGTCGAAACGCATGTGTTAGAGTTTTCTAATAAATATTTGTGAATTTTAATAAGTGTTTTTTTTAAATACATTATTACAATGTTTCACAAGGAACCAACCGCAAAATCAATTGATATTATTAAAAACGTAATTATATTTTTGATTTTTATTAATTTTACCCATCGTCTTTAAAATTCAATAGGATTTCATATAACTTAAGCAAATAAAATATGAAAAGTTGTAAGCATTTTAGTTGAAGCTTTAGTATGCGGAAAAAATGTTCCTTAAATAAAAACAATTGCACATATAATTATGGTCGTGTATAAGAGCAAGGCGGTCAGTCTTTGGAAACCGTCGAAACAAAAATGCACCGCAATTAAATAACACGTAACGAACGTAAATGAAAACAGTAAGTGCCCGTACCCATTCATACGTTTGGACACATGTATGCGCGTACATAAGTAACCAACACAATGTTAAAGACAAAACGCTGTATGCGTGCATTTTAAAGCCAATTAACGACTGCTTTCGCTGCTAATTAATAGGGATTTCTCTTGGAAAAGTTTTCAGAACAAAAAAGTCACTCTTAACGACAGCATTGTAAATTATATAGAGGCGCATATAAGTTTAATAAAGCAAGGAGCGACAGAAATAAAGCAATTAAACTCGATATGACCCGGACAAGAATAATTCGGTACGTTAGTGATACCTTCCTAATTCAGTGATTTACTTTCCCAACACATTTTTTATTTTTGTACTCAGAAATAAAATATTTTATTCCTTCCACTCACGTATAACTACTTTGAAATAAATGGTAGGTAATCATCCGAACAGTAAAAGGTAATGCTACGACAAAAATCTATACTTTTGTAAACAAAACCCATCCTAACGTACGTATGATACAAAGTATTGTTGTAAAAACAATTTTTCCAGAAAACTAGTAAGGTGGTAAATGTGAGAGAGCAATAAGATGTAATTAGTTTCTTAAATTTCCGTAACCGCAAGTCCTACAATAAGTTTAGATATGCGTATATTTTTTTATAATCAATTAAATAATATACAAATTTTCATTACTAGTCCTCAAAAAAAAAACCGTACAAACAAAAATCAGTAGAATAAAAAGTTTAATTATTTGAGGATTGTTTTTCTAACATCAACAGCGGTGCCGCAGATTAAAAAATATAATATTTGGAACGGTAAATAACTTTGTTCCTATACTTTTCGGAACCTAGAGACAACCGTATATTTTGAAGTAGGTAATTGGCGAAGTAACAAAATATGAAAATTCCATTTACCACAAGCTGATACCCGATAATTTATTTGGCTGACTAATTAATTGTTTCTAAATATTTATGTTGGTTAAAAATTGTTTTTGTATTATTAAATTTGATTTGTGTGTTAATTTAAAGTGTACTAGTTTGAAAGTAAGGAATATAAATAAAATTAGTTATGCCAATCTGTTCCTGTATAAGCAATACTGTAGTCGTCCTAATGATAATTAGAAATCTTATTTAACTTTTAATATATACCTTACATCGTTATTAATCACGAAACAGCAGTAAACAGAGTTGAATTAACTAGGTCTATTATTGGCTACTATCATCGTAAATGAGCAATTAATTTTAATGTACTTGCCATAACAAAAGCTCGCATATTATTTATTTATTAAGAGTCTGCCCGTCAAACAGTTCATTAAAACTCGTTCTTATTTATTTCGAAAATTTTCGAAGCACAGTTTATTGCTGTAAGATTTTAGAATCTAATCATCGGCAAACCAATTAAGGAGATGTTTTGTTCTCATAAAAATCCAAACGTTACCTAATTTCCAATTTCTGAGTAAACCGGATTCATGTTTGCTTGCAATTAATGTGTATTCCTAACGTAATTACAATGGCGGGTTTTTTCTTTTCGTAAACATACACGGACCAAACAGTTAATTTATTTAACATATATGCATAGATTTATGGTAACAAAGTACTTACATGGATAAAATTTTAAATCCAACCTTTAGAAATAATCACCAACACAAGTTTAGTAGTTAATTACGTTCGAACCTGAAGATCAAGTTCACAATTAGGTAATAACGAGTCACGTCTGTTTAGCTCAAAACAATACCTTTTGTTCACAATCAAAAAATAATCACTTAGCACTCGTGTGGGGTTGAAAAATCGAAATTTTGATAGCGTTATTAGGCTAAAGAAGATAGAGACTTCAACGCTCGATCAAGCGACGAACCCAGTAGCACGAAGTGGTCCTTCGTTCGTTGGATCCAAGTAGGCGTGCGTCAGCGACGAACCCGTCAAATATTGACACTGCACTTGTTTCCCTGTCAATGTTTGCCGATACTTGAACAGCTGTTACTGCTTTGTTTTGGCTACTGTACAAATAGCAGTGGCAGTAGCTGGACTGTGTAAACAGTCTTGTGGCGTTTTTTTTTTTTCTCTAACAACTTTCAGCACGAACTTTATCGCACTTTCTACCGGTCTAATTTGGACGGCTGAATGTCTATCGAACCGGAATTTTGCCGGAAAATGATTACACTTTTAGATTCCAAACGGCAACCCCTTACTGTCATTGTCAAAGTTAGGCGGATTTTTTCCGAAACACATTTCGATGTAGGAACATGCAATGTGTACTATTTATACAAGAAACAATCAATAATTTGCGTCGGTAGTCTTTCCCGATCCAGAAACTTCCGGGAGGTCTTTTCTTCTTTAATTTTTAAACACAAGTCCGTAAAGATATTGTTAATTAGTTTCACTGTTAATCAATGAACGAAAAGTATGTACTCGGTTGGTGACAACGTAACATATGTCTTCCGCTGAGGACTCCTATGAGAGGGTTGTATAAGTATATAAAATTGAAGAGTTCGTGGGCTGCCTTACGATGGATGGTGGTGCTCTGGTGTTGTTGTTATGTCGGCTTCCTGAGCGGAAGTCTTCGACTTTGGCACGCTAGCGGTTCTCAGCAGTGCACGAACTAACTGATCGCCACCCACCGCCGTGGGACCCAGAGACCTACATTTCTGCCCCACCATGGGTCCCCACCTGGCACAGCCGGGCCCCCCTCTTCATGGTCGTGATGCTGTGATGGGTGCACCAGGTACTCAGCAACCTCGCGAAATCGAATTGCGGAAGGGCGCAATGCTACGCAACACGGATAAGACGCAACGACCATTTGGGTTAACGAACGCCGTCCACAGTCAGCTCATCCAACTCACAATAATTTACGAAGATGAGTAAAATTAAGTGGCATGAAAAGTACCTATCTACCCACTTCACCGAATATTTATTTTCCATTTATGAGATTCCAATACCACTCTTCACAAATTTTGTCTCATTTTTGATTTAAATTTATTTGGTTCGTTCCTAACATGGTAAAGATAAAATAAATAATAATAAATGCCGTTGAAGCAGAGTTACAGAGATTATCTTACGGATGAACAAGGAAAAGTGCTTGAAACTTCCACCAAAGGGAATTAAATAAAAAGCAATGTGACGTCATGTTTGAGCGATTATAAATACTATATAAATAAAGAGAGATGCAAAAACAAACTTCTTTATTCTTTAATTACCATTCGTATTTTGTAATAATAGTGGAATACTTATACATTACATGTTTATAATAAAACTGTCGAGTTCCACAACTAACGTCAAATATAGGGAGAATGTATCAATCCCTATAACATATTCAAATTCAGTTTGGGTCCCTAACTGTTATAATTTTAGAGAAGAAGATAATATTTTGACAATCATTGTAACTTACGCGAAGTGAACCTTTAGGATATTGTAAAAATTCAAAACAAAAACAGTCCATTTAGATAATCTAGGATAAAGACCAAAATTGTCAGTAAAGGTTGCACTGAGTTACACTCATCACATGCATGTAGTACATATTTTTAGTATATTGTATACTGCACCTAAATTGAACTAATGTAGTCCTAATTCGGGTCTAAAGGCCGTCGTTGGTTGGTGTTGGTCCTAACGTTTCGCTAGCGCGAGTGGCGAGCTTCATAAGAGGTCCTTCCATCTCCGATGCTGGATGTAGACTGAGCTCGCCACTCGTGCTAGCGAAACGTCAGGAATCAACTGGCCGCGAAAGCCTTAACCAATTTTTTGCACCTAAATTCCTTTTAATCCGAATTATTTATCAAAAGTATTTATTTTACGCGACATTCATTATTCCAAGAAGAAATTTGTAGTATTGTATTCTTCTTCTACTGAAATTAATTAAATTTACCTTAAATTCTATATTTCATCTAATTATTTATATAATTGATTGTGCATAAGTTATATTTGTTGCACTTACTAAAATTAATTTTTCTTTATTAAGAATTAATAAAAATCTCATGATTCCGACATTGAAAATTTTATTATTTTTTTATCATTTCTTTTGATATGTCGCTATACGTGGAATGTGTAGACGGATTTCCTCTGTTCTTTCCAAACTCTATTAGGTACACATCTTTGCTAGGTTATTATTATCCGATACATTCACAATTGACCGGAACAAGTGGCAGGGTATTTTTTATAGGCACATTAAATTGGGTTATTATGCACTTAATAGGCATAGCTAAGAAGAAGCCATTGTATATCTATCGTAAGAGGCATTCAAACATTACCGGCACCGATTGAAATCAAACGCTGAAACGGCGAAACTAGTTCGTAAATAATTAGACAGACGTATCTAGGTACTATAATAAAGGAATATAAATTAATGCACGGTAACGTGGTAATTTTACACTTATTTCGATCGAATGTGCGCAAATAATTTAGCATAAAGCAAGAGCATCAGTCCGTTGATTAAATTGAATACAGTTATTTGTTTGTGTAAAGCCAGTCCACTTGGTTGTATGTAAACATTACAAAAAAGATGAACTTCGCATATGTTCGATTGTTACGATTTATATGTAAAAATTAAAATTAATATAAGGTTTGAATATATTTACTACAAATAAAAATCATCAGGTAAGCGTAGAACTAGAGTAAAGACATTTGTCAGATGTATAGAATTAAATGAAGATGATTGAAAGTCCATAATTGTTTATTTTGACTTAACGCAATTGTAGGGTATATACAACTTAATTCGATCTAATTTCGAATTTGACTTTTTATTTTTTATATATAAATTTTATGGGGTAAATGGAATAAGATTTTAACGTAATGCTCTGATTCGATGAAGTATCACTCAAGAAAGGAATTTGAGACGTAATGCCTTCCTTTAAAATCACCTTTTATTGATTAGTATCCAGCTTATTCTTATTTTTATAATTAATATTTGCAATAGTACATATAAATAAAGTATTTAGCAGCAATAGAAATAACATCCATAGCTTTTAAACGTGAAGGTAAATACTTCAAATATTACACTTACGTTCTATTTATCTACATAACGTTGTTGCATCATTTTTATGGTTGTATAGAAAGCTAATTCTTGATCTATTTTATTTAAATATAAATTAACGTTTTCATGCTAACAGAATGAGATCCTGAACAACAGGATAAAGGTTGACGTTGTTTCTTTGCGTTGATGTTACAAATCATGCTGCACTTTATAAACATGCTTGATATGACAACCAGATAATTAAAGCTTAACAAATGATACAATTGTCCAGAATAGGTAAAAGACAAGAACTAATTAAATTGAGATTCCGCAGGTGAGAGCTTTAATAAGATGGTTTAGGAATACGTAATAAATCAGCTTAAATATTGACAGAAATTAGATAGATACATTATTGGAAATAATATACAGTTCTAGTAAAATTTTAGTGCATTGGTTATTTTTATCGTTTAAAAGATTATATATTGTAATATAAACAGAGTGAACCTTTCATACATATTGAAAAGTTAGCAACAATTGAAAATATATGGCACGATTCTTTTCCCACTCAAAAACTATTAAATAGTTGTAATAATCCTTAACAAATGATTTCCCAAAAAACATTGTTAGCTATGTACAAATGTATTGAACAAAAATAAAAGTATGTTCTAGGTCAGGGATGGCGAACCAATATCACGCGACACAATATTTTGGGTATGTCACTGATCACAAAATTCATTATGCGCTACGTATTAAATTGTGAAGTACCTAGGCATTATATGACGAGCGAACGCAAGTGATCCCTACGGTACGGAATATTCGGGTGCCAAAATGAGGGAAAAGTTGAAGAATACCCACAGTTGTTGGATGTTATGTGGCTTTCACAATTGATGTTATTACAGATATATGCCAATATTTAAATAAGTTAATCATGAAACTTCAAGACATAAATAAAACAATTATTGTCATGATAGATCTCGTTTGCGCTTTTGAGACTAAACTGCAACTTTGCAGGAACGATATTATTACAGGAAACTACACGTATTTTCCAAAATTGAAAAAATATGCATTCTGCTATAAATAACATCTTACAACCCTAACATATATTATTTATCATCTAACCTGCAACAACAGAAGTCACACTAATTTTACTTTAATTTAAATTACGCGTATAATTGAAACATTGCAAAATGTTCCTATTCTTTTTGTAGTAAATAAAGAGTTTTGAGTTGATAGCATTTATTATTATTATTTTCCTAATAATCACAAAGTCAAAATTATTTCATGGCACGTCTATGACCTCATTAAACATTTCTTTAAAAAAATGGCTCGTTGATACGTAAAGGTTAGCCATCCCTGTTCTAGGTTAACATTATGTCGCAATTTCCAGACGTGTATCACAATTTTGACCTTTTTGGTTCTCATCAGCACGGCGTAGCCAGTTTTGCAGAACTACAATCAGCCTACCTGCTGCCTTTAACAGACAGCGTAGTGATCGCCATCTGTAGAAATTTACTACTTCTTCCTCTTCTAATAAGTGAACAGATTTGTAAAACTGAATCCATGGTGTAGCTAGCAAACTTCTATAGGTGGTGTTCATTACACTGTCCGTATTTATTAATCGGACGTTATTTAAAAGTAGGTTGGTCGGTGTTCTGTTCCCTTCTCCACAAACTCCCCGTCTTCCCCACCACAATCAATCTATTTCCCGTTCCCAACTATCCCAGGGATGCATAACCTTCGGGTTGATTTCCCTTCTCGAGGAGGGGTTTTAATCTGTAGGCGCTTCGGCGAATTCGAATTCTTTTAAAGATTTCCCCTTGTCGAGGATAAACAAAACAAAAACAGTGTTCCGTTGCAGCTATCTATGGTGTGCTGATGAGAACCAATGAGTTCGAAATTGCGAACCTTGTCTGGCAGTTTCGTCGGTAGAATACTAACCTAGAACATATTTTTATTTTTGTTTTAATTTCAAAATATTTTGTTAATAACGTTACATCTAAAGATTCTCATTTTGACCTAATGTTTATATTCGTTTGTACTCACCATTTGATAGGGGTTCCATCGAAGAGCTCCAATAAGTTCGAACTTTAATTTCATTTTGGACGATATTTCCTAAACATATTTCTTTTTTAAGATTTCATCGTTCTGGTATGGATGTTCTGTTCTGTAAGAAAAAAATGTGGACTTTTAATTATAATCTTATTATAATTCTTAAAGTTTGTTGGTCGAAATAATTAAAAACTTTTCTGCGATATCTGTTGGTAATACAAAACGTATATTGCATTACAAAATCTCATAATCTTTATTATCAAGAAACCACTCGCCTAATGCGTTTACCGGTAGGCGATTTGTGGCAAGTGGATATTTTATGAGCTCATAATATAATATAACGCTAATAAGATAAAGGAAGTATTAACTATTCAGAAATAACGACAGCAACACTCTAATGCCATTTAACTAACCAATTATGACAGTTGAAAGAATCAAACTAATCTAGAGCTGCAATACATTGTAATGAACCAGCTTATGAAATTGGAAATTGAATAGTATCTACCTAAGAACGAAACGACACCCGGTTGACAAGCGGAACTAATCTGTTATGCCGATTAAAGCTATATTATTTCAGTTTATCTGTTTATAGCGAGATAACGGCTTTATTTCGCCACCACTTCAATTTTCATTAAGCCAATTTTTAGGTACAGTAATGTTCATTGTAAATCGACAAGGGAGGCTGCAACCCATTGTACATTTGAGATTTGTTTTCCTAATACTCGCCCACAACCTATAACGGTTGCGGGGAATATTGATTATGTCCAGTGGCGGTGGAAGACCTCTTGTTTGTGTTGATTAATCAACACGCTAATTCTGCCTTGTATCGAAAATCAACACATGATAAATCATGAGTTCTCATGTGTTTCTAAATGTACGATTCTTTTAAATGCGACAATCGAATTTTTTCATTGAATCGAGAATCTTAATACCGACATATCTTCAACATGTAGGTTTTACCTGCAGATTCACATGAGAAATCATATGGCCTGCTTTATTATTATTAACTGTTTCAAAATAAAAAACAGAACACTGGAGGATATAAAAAGGTTGATTTGGATCAGCCCTCCCGTTTACTGCTCCTAAACGTTTGGGTTAAATGTAAAAAATTATAATTTTGTGAATTATAAGAAATGTAGCGTCAGAACTCTAAATGTACATTAAATTTTAATAGGTACATTGATATTGTGTTATTTTGTTGTACTAAATTACACCCCTAACCTCTTCCTTCCCCTTTCTTTCACTATCAAATTTCAATACTTGTTTTGTCAAGTACCACAATATAAAATAGCAGCAAATATGTTCAATAAGAGAATAACAGAAACCAGTTTTGCACTTACCTATTAGTTTCTTTAATTTTGTTATAATTAAGATTATTTTAATATTAGACATCAAACCAACATAAATCTCTAATAAAGTTGCTTAGGAAACAACTAATCAATAAAACAACAAACAGGTACGAGATGGCTAATCTTTCATCTATCATAATGCTTCAAGTTGGTTTCCATCATGATCTTCTACGGTAATGTCCTAATCAATATACATACTGAAGTCGTAGAAATAATAAAATGCAACTGATAAGTACTAGACAACAGCTGAGAACATCGCTCTTTGCAAACAAACAATTACGAATGCAGGTATCAGCATGCGCGGCATGTTTCAAACCCATCATTGATTAATTGCTTAATAAAAGTAAGTTCTCGAAAGGCGGTAATAATGGTAAGAATACAAAGAACCTCCACACTTACCATAGTCTCAGTGTTAAGTCACATTAACAATAAGACCGCATATTATGCATACATACACGCCTGGTATCTGATTATTTATTTATTTTTAAACAGAAAAGGAATTCAGTAGCTATACAAAATCATTGATTGGCGTTACTGTGTATCGTCTTTAGTTCACATTCTGGAAGGACAGGTCCATTGTACTTCGCTGAATGCGTCACTAAATTACGTACAAAACCAAGCGCAAAACATTAAATCCGAACAATAATGAACATCGCGTTATGTGACAGTAAAATTTATTGGCGATAATTGAATATAGCGAATAATTAACCGTGGGATTGTCGAAAGCTGGATGACAACTGCAAACACGAAAACCGTACGCATGTGTGAAGTACTTATTTCCATCGAGACACCTGTAACTTGGTTCGAGAGACATTTATTACGCCACTTGTTTCGTAAGGTAAACAGATAAAGAGAATGAATTGCTAAGGAACAATATACGACAATGACAACAAACTGAAACTAATACACAATGCGCATAAAGACCGATTCGATTGTAATCATGGCCTGATCATGATCCGGTCACTGTTATATTAAGTATGTCACATTGTAGGTATGGCCACAGTCCGTTTGCAGCCAGATAAATAAACAAAAAATAATAAAAAACAAACCTTTTGTATTCAAAAAAGAAGGAACTAAAATCCTTATTCGTCTAAATATTAAGATCAAAGATCTCACATTTGGAACGCATCCTACCAAATAGGCACAACGAACCGAAAGCCATATCCCACGACCGGTTTCGGTCTATCTTTGATCTTAATATTTAGACGAATAAGGATTTTAATTCTTTCTTTTTTGAATATGTTATATCTTCGTCTAAGATTCAATATTTATATTTATAAATCTTTTGTGTTAATTGCTACTTGTGCTGATGGACGGGCAGTCCTTCCGACCTACGCTGTAGTCCGTAAGGCCCTCTTCAGTCTCCTTGCAGGAATCGTGGGAATGAATAGGTGGGTGGTGTGGTTAAGGAGAGAAAGGTGAGACGGACGAAATGAAGACAGAAGAGAAGTGAGGGATCATCTGAGGAATATTACTGCCCCAGCATTTGCCTAAGTGATCCAAAGAAACAATAGAAATCTTGGACCAGAGCAGGCGGACGCGGATTTGGACCGGTGACCTCCCGAATGCTAAGCTATGAAATTCATTGTTACTGGTGAAATTTTTCTGAAACGTTTTTAAGTAAGCATACATTAAAAAAAAAATACATTAAAATATTTCAGAAAGTATTATCATATAATTTTACAATTCTACTGATTAATCAGTCTTTCTTCAAAAGCACATAGAAATAGTTGTAGAGTTTTATAACAAAACTTTAGTTTATATTTTCGGATAGTTTTATCGTGATCGGTCCGAAATAAGTACACACTGTCGGTTTATTGCCAACGGTCCAGTTACGGTCAGATCAAAATATCGTTGAAGAGAAATATCGCGGTCAAACTGGACCATGATCTGATCGTGCCTTATAGTGTGAATATTGCCATTTAAAATGCATTTTACAGTGCTTGATCTGACCGTGATTAGACCGTGACTTCACCTATATAATACAAGTCGGGCTTAAGTATTTTAAAATATAAAATAAATGGTTCTGTTAACCTCGCATTGGTTCCTTTTGGACAGAATATATTCATCCGCACTGGTGTTTTAGTTTATTAAAATTGAAACCAAAAATTAAAATAAAATGAGGGCATCTTTTAGCGCTGGGAGGCTACCGCATTTTTTGGTAACTCTTTGGAATATCAATTGATATAGTACATGAAATAGAGCATTATCTACCACAATCATGTACAAGATGACGTTTACAAAATTATATTCATAGAGAGAACATACTTTGGCAAGGATCAAAACCCCTTTCCCAAATGACCAAATATATCTATTAAATTGCTAATTCATTGATTGATAAATTTTATTAATTGATCATCGTGTGAAAATTTTATTGTGAAAACGTAACATTCTTTTGGTTTGTAGAAATAAAACCATTTAAAGAATCCGATGGACAATAAGATTAAAACATGTTTTAATTAATAACATTGACAGGTACTAAAACAAGCCTTCTTGGTCATAAATTAGACGTGAGTTGCATGACAACAGGATGCATTTAATTGAAAGAAAATTATTTCACTTCATGAATTGATTATTATGATTTCCTTTTAAGTTTTTGAATTCATTCGTGATTATTTTATGCGACTTTATTAATGACCCCGGCAGAAAATCGTGACTTACAATACAAAAAACGCCAGTATATCTTGTCCATTTTAAATACACATACTTAATTTAGTCGATGTGTGTGTCAACTAGTGTAAA
The DNA here is from genome assembly GCA_963921985.1 of Agrilus biguttatus. Lineage (NCBI taxonomy): Eukaryota > Metazoa > Arthropoda > Insecta > Coleoptera > Buprestidae > Agrilus > Agrilus biguttatus. The sequence continues at coordinate 36,681,132 of OY998117.1, forward strand.
TTATTAATAGTATTCGAGTGACGCTAACGATTATATTAAGAGTATAAAGTAGTTAACAGTTTCCCGTCTCTTAGGTACAACTTTTAGATATATTTTAGGCACTGGCTAATTTTCTACTTAATAAAATCATTTTAAGATAGGTACTGTAAAATTATTGGGCGATTGCATTTAAAAATTAGTCCAAATATAATAACTAAAGTTAGCAACTACACATTCAAATTATTTGCTATAAACACAGAAAATACGAGAACTGCATAGGTTATACAGTTTTAAGTGTATAATAGTTAATTATCGAGTCTTAATTGCTGGTGAAAATTCGGTTGTATTATGTTATCAATAATAAATGTAATTTTTATGGGTACTCATTCAGGGAAAATAAGTCGAAGAAGATAACAAGAAAATTTCGTAAAAGCCAAAAGATTATCGCTTATACTGAGTAACACAGCTTTTCAAGCACTGAATATATGAACAATTATTGTATTTTGACACAAAATAATAACAAAGATGGATCAAATATGAACGAGCTTTTGTTCATAAAGCATTTATTTTGAAAAGTGTCACAAAAACACAAATTACAGTAATAGGCTGCATTAAATGTTCTTCGTTCGTGCAAAAAATCGATCAACAGCACCCCTCTCCAGTCCCAAAAACAGATGTAGCACGTTGTTAGTAAATTCCACCTATTTTGTAAAACAACCTAAAATATTATTTATAAGTAAATTTAGATAAATCCATTGATTCTGATTTATACACTGTTTGTAGGTGACTTTACATGACCATACAATATAATACATATTTAAATAATGTTTACGTAATAAAATCAGGGAAACACTTTTCGCGATAGCTACTTACTTTATATGTATAAATACATGCACATGTCTAGAACTGTAATTGTATTCGATTTAAAAGTATTAATTATAAACAGCTGATTAGTTGCACATTAATCTTAAGGCATGGTGTAAGGTTGCTGAATAAAAATCGTAAGTAGTTGAGAAAAATCCGTGGGAACTGAATAACTAAATATCTATAAAAAATATGTTAATTTTGAGACATAATAAATATTTGTTAGTGTATATTAACTGCAATAAATAATTGACATATAAGTTCTTTTTTGCATAAGAAAAACATGCTTTGGTATAAGGTAAACATATGTGTAAATTATTTAAAGAAACGGTGTAATAACAAAGTTTTGTAATAAGAAATTATTAAATTTAATTAGCTAAATATTAATTGAAGCAGGTATGTTCTCGATTCGTTAACTAGCTTGCTTCTATGAGCTACCAACATTTATTTTAAAAAGCTGATATTTACGAATTTTTTTAATATGCTCACTAAAATTTATTATGAGATCAGAATGGTGTTGAATCGTTTACAACTCTCGTACTTGTTTTACAATAATTATTATAAATATGTAATGAAGTCCTACCACTATATCAGAACTCAGAACAATTAAACTTGACGGATGTTTCGCTAACCAAGTTAGCATCGTCAGGAGATGGTTTGGAACTATTTCTAAAGTTCTAGTACGTCGAGTTTAAGTGTTCTGAGTTCTGGTATAGTGGTAGGACTTTATTACATTTTGAGTGTGCCAGAAGGTTCCAAAAATCACAACTTAATAATCATTATCGATATTCAAGGATCTCAAGTGCCTGAGACTCGTTCTTTATAGAATTTTGAGTATTCTAAACTGAGAAAGCAGTATTTAAAAATTGTAATTGAAAATTCAATTGATTTTAAAACGAGTACAAACATGGCGTTGTTAAACATTTGATAAACGCCAAGGTGAAGCTAAAAGTTACCATCAATCCTCCTTAGTAGTTGGTTTAAAATCCGATTAACTTCAACATTTTTAATACATCCTGTTTGATCAGGGCCTGACAAAGCCATGTAGAGGCTCCTAGGAAATGTATCCCTTAGGTATTCGGTAGGTCTCTAGGTAGTATTTGAACTTTATATCATTTTAAATCTTATACCAAATTTTAATACTTCAGCACCACTGAATGTATGCCATTTATTACAACAAAACTGTTTATAAGTAATATAATGAAACTCAATCTATGTAATTCTTGAAAATGCCGATTATAGGAAAATTATAAGAATTATTTATTTCTTGATTAACTGTAAATCATCATTATCATTACCAATGATTCATCAGTCAGAAAGCCGGTTTGAAAACTACTTGAATGTTTAATCATGTTTTAAAAACAAACTTTCCTCAGTTTATTCGATCTGAATTCTAACAATACATATTGAAAGTCAATTTTCTTCAGGATTTATTCGCTGGCCATTATTGAATGTGGAAAATGAATTCAAACGTTTTTGAACCATTGATTATCGATAACAGTTTTTTATAAGTTCAATTTTGGAATGTTTCGTTTGCCAGTTGCGCTTGTTAGTACGAGGCTTCTGTATATTTGCAAATCTGTCATTACAGTTAGAATGTTAGCTGAGCCACATTACCAAAAATCGGTTGATATGATTTCTCTGCAGGCACCATTTGTTCACACCATTTCTTCTTATTTGGCATCGTCTTCTAATTATGAGATGAAGTATTTAAATCTACGAAAAATTCAAATAGGGAATTAATTTCCCATTAACTTACTTGGTGCTGCGACACTTTTGTGCACAACATAATATCGGCAAGTATGTTTTAATTTTGTTTGCCTCTGAGCACAGCATCTTCTGCAGTCCTATTATCCTTTTTCGCATACGCTGATTTTCATCATTGTATTGGCTCTGATCCAGACCCAGGACATTAGTTTTTTCTTTTATTTGTGCCTTCTGAAATTAAATTTAAACGTTGCCTAGGTGACTATACCAGAGATTTCTGAGTCTGTTATTGAATTTTATTTTAGATAAATATAAGCATATAACAAGTTACAATGTAAAATGTAAATTGTCCTTTAAAGAAATAAATCTAAACTCTTAGTAAAACGAAAAGGAAGGCATATATATATATTTATTTTGTCACGGGCCGTAGGGCCCAGTTGCCTACATTGTCTGTATGGATAATCCCAAGTGTACATTCAAACATTCACAACAAATATATTCAAAAAACAAACACACTTGTTCAAAGGTTTTACAAACTTTACAGAATTTTTGGCATTTCATTAATCATTACAAAAATATTATTAGTGCAGGTATGCTAAAATATGAATTAATATCATATGTTAAAATAAAGTTAATTTAGGTAAATTATTAGTTAACAATAAAATTATAAATTCCGACAAACTATGTAAATCTTGGGTGTATGAAATTCATTGCTCAGATTGCGATGCTATGTATATAGGGCAGACAGGAAGATCGTTTAGAATTAGGTTTAAAGAACGCAAAAAGTCAATCGATGATAGAAAATGTAGTACTGCTTTTTCCCAACAGTTTTTTGAAAATGGTCATAATTTTAACGTAGAAAATAATTTTAGAATTTTACATACCCTTAATAAAAGCAAAAGATTAAATTTGTTAGAAAAATTAGAAATCCAGAAACCCTTTTTTCTAAATAAAAGTATTAAAAACGAACAGTGTGAAGGGCACAATGTGAGGTATAAATAGTTATGTTTGTATATCTTTAGTTAGTTTCTAATTGACTCTTTGAGCATGGCCTAGGTAAGCCAAAACAATTGTAAGAGCATTCTTATTAAAGTTTGCAAAACCTTTGAACAAGTGTGTTTGTTTTTTGAATATATTAAAAATGTTTTACAAGTTCCCAACCGCAACCTCTCTAAATTGTGATGTTAATACTTATTATACTTCAGTTGATAGCTACATTATGGTGTATTGTATTAAAAATGATGAAGACTCCAACGCACTGGTCCAAAGGTGCCTTTCTCATTTGAATATAAATGCGAAAATTGTTACGATGTGTCGTTTGGTACATAAATGGTATTGTATAGAAATGGCATCACTTACACATATTGATGATGGTTGTCGTCGGATATTCAGTAGAGGTAACTGCATGCATTTTCTTTGTAAAGGGGATACTGCGTAAAGTCATTAGTCAATTTATTCTTCCTGTTCTGGATATCGTCGTATTAATAATCCTCCTCGTTTCTACGCCTGCGAGCCGGTAGGCGGCCGCGGCCGCGGCTGTCCATCCGCGAGATACACGATGTTTATCAACACCGTTGTTGCGAACGATGCCTATTTATTGCTCATTGTCCATATTTCGTCTCTCCATCCTTATTACTCGTGTACACTTCTTCTTTATTTGTGCCTGCTATCCGACTCAAAATGCGAATTGGAAAACGAGATGAAATCTTTCGACAATAAACGATTGCAATCGGAAGTGACCACACCTATCCGCTTATAACACGAACAGTTTCATACATACGTATATACAGATATAGATACACACTAGACAAGATTGAACGAACACGTCTTGTAATTATTGATCTTCATTCCACAAGAAAATTATTCTTTTTGACGTTATGTTTTCCACATCACAAACTAAACTTTTTTTGTTGTAAACGCTTACTTATTTAGCATAAAAAGTTTTTAATCATACCTTATTATAAATATAAATATGGAATTAACAAAAACAACTACTCCGAGGGCTAATACCCCTACCGGCATTGAATTACACTGTTGATTCCGATGGATTCTTAGACGAAGATATAACATATTCGATAAAGAAGGAAATAAAATCCTTATTCGTCTAAATGTTAAGATCAAAGATCTCACATTTGGAACGCGTCCTACCAAGTAGGCACAACGAACTGAAAGCTGTATCCCACGACCGGTTTCGCGTTCCAAATGTGAGATCTTTGATCTTAATATTTAGACGAATAAGGATTTTAATTCCTTCTTTTTTGATTATGTCATACTTTATTGTTTATTTTTACTCATCTATAGAGTAATTAACAATTAGAATCAAAATAATCAAGTAATTATATGGTTTTTGTATCAAAATTACGAAGCTTATTTCTATTATTATTATTTCCTTCTTTCTCCAAATGCCATCCTCTTAAAATTATTTTGCCACTATAACTATTGTATGTGTTCGTCCCATCCTGAGTTGCTTTTCGTGCAGTAATATACATAATAAATAGGAATAATACAAGGAGGAGGGTCGACCGGTACCGGCCAAAAGGACGAATATATAATTTAAAATGCATGATCTCAAAATAATAACGTAGATAGACAAATGTTTTACGCCGTTAGCGCATCGATTTAAATTGCTTAAATTTATACGCGACATACGCTTACTTACACCTTTCCAATAATTTCCTTATTATTGTTATTAGGCAGATAACGTTCGACCGTCTTCCATATTTAGATATTAACCTCTCTTTTGACCACATATTCGCGTAACGGACACAAACATAATTTAGTCACTACGGCCAGAAGCAAATCTGTGACAATTAATAAAAGTAACAGAATTTTCTTTAAATCATCCTAAAGTTTTTCACTGTAATTCATCTTGTGAATACTTACTACTAGCCAAACTTTTAACACTAAAGCTCTTATATTCAAAATAATATATTCAATACATTCTGAAATCTATTTATATTAGAATTTTAATAATATCGAAGAACTTTAGCATTATTTTCCCAAAAATTGCAGTAGAACTTGCTTATGAAATGATAACATATCTCGGCTGTAAGCAGAAAATATAAAAATTCGAAAACTCCACTTTTATTATAAACACACCTTGTTTTATCGTTGATCATGTTTTATTTAAATTTTTACCAATGGGGTGTACCACTTAAAATGAAACCACGTAAATTTACCGTAATTTAAAACTCCGATAACTATATTTAATATAAACTGAATTATATGCAAACTTATAACTGTAACTAATATTAATGCAAAAAACTAATTAACGATTGATTTGTAAAATATAGATAAAAATTGCTTAATAATGAGTCTTATGGAATACGTGCAGATTCCAGCGAATCTAAACGAGAACTGTCTAAATTTTACTTAAAATTAAATATATATGTTACAGGTAAAGTTAGATAAGCGAGTTAACCTAGGTTTACCCGGGTAAACTGCGTAATACCCAAGATTCCAAAATATATTTGGAATTGTACACGTTTTGGGCTTTACCCGGGTAAACCGCGTTTTATCCGCTTTCGCTTGGTTAAAGTTGACAATGACAATGCCATTAATTCAAAAAATACATTTTGCAAAGGGTAAAGCCCGAAACGTGTACAATTCCAAATATATTTTGAACTTTACCCAAGAGTCTTGGGTATTACGCAGTTTACCCGGGAAAACCTAGGTTTACCCGCTTATCTAGCTTTAGCCGTAATATACACAAAACTTAGAAGTCAGTATGATAGTTAGTCAGCCGCGTCGCAACCCTCAGGTTTCGGTCATTGTACCCACATGGGATGTTTTGGTTAGTAACTAGCAATAAATGATACGTGACAAACAGCAAATATTTTGGAAGATTATAATGTTTATGATTTGTGTATTTCTCACGAGTTTATCATCAAAGGCGGCAAAATAAACTATCTACCGAACACACCTGTTTTGTTTGTTTGTTTGGTATTAGGAAATCATTCAGAAGCCACTAATTCGGCTGATACAGAAGTTTATATAGTATGGTAGCTTATAGTTTCGGATAGTGTAAATGGTTAAAAACAATATTTTTTTCTTAACAATGAAAATTTGTGATTTTAACATAATACTATTTTACGTATTTGTTTAGATGCGTTAATTGCTTTTATTCAACAAAACTAATTAACAGTCTTTTAAGGTTCGTTCTAATCGTCCATAATAACTATCCGCACGATCCCGTAAAAATAAAAGAATTAAATCATTGATTGTCAAAAATCATGTTTTAATATTATATTATTTAGTTTTCAAATAATTTTAAAAATACCTGGTTCATTATTATTAGTAGTAAATTAATTAGAATAAGGAAATTACAATGTGTTACAACACTTAAATTGTTTCCATTAGAATGTGTTTAATAAAAACGAATATATGCATAGGTGTAGAAATAATTGCAAAAAATTGCTCGTTATACCTTTTGTACATACGCAGGTATGTTTGAACAGCTACATTAACTACGTCTAAAAAGAACTGTTATTTACATATTAGGTCCACAATCTCAAAAAAACTTGTTTAATAATAACGAAATAATTATTATTTGAAGTGAAAAAAAGCAAGCAAAAGTAGATAGTGGGAGTTGTTAAAAGATTTTTCTGTGGCCTTTCTTAGCGCTGTCGGCCGTATTAAATAAATTATATTTTAATACCTAACAAAATTCGTCAATGATATTTTTTACTAAAACATTTTATTAATACATACTTCCGTCTTTCATTTTCTATCCGAATTTCTTTTTCTCTATCGCGTTGGAGCTCGTTAAGTGTAAACAAATAGCCGCCGGCAACGTAACAACTAGAATAAAATAAGAACAAAAGCACAAGTGTGTTTGCGTGAGTATATCTGCCGCTCATTGGTAGAAAAAAAATTAATAGATTATGGAAGTGACAATGAAATTGACCTATGATTTCTTTAGTAACGCAAACCAGACAGACAAAACATCCAATGTCGTGACTACAATTGAACAAGCTGGCTCTTTTGAAACAGACATTCACGTTTTTGCGCTGTTCACGTCTGAAATTAACAGAACGGGAAAATCTAAGGTACTCACTCTTAACACCACTTACTGTTGATGCAATAAAATTCCTGTTAATTGTATTACATACACTTTCACACACATACACACGATCCAATGTATTCTGAAGAACCCACGTCAGCAGGAAGTGTCCATGTACGTATTAGTCAAGTTGGAAAGGATTACACTATTCGGGATCATGTACATATGCAACAACAGTGACCTCTATTTACATACAAAAAGTTTTTAATGTTTCTGATGGAAAAAATTAATTTGTTCTAAGTAGGTACTTCCATGTGTTTGTAAATGACAAATGGAGGCATCTATGTACAGGAATATGTTTAGATAAATGACAGGTTATGTTGCAGACTCTTTATTAACAAATGGTAAACTCATAATCATTTATCGCCTCAAAAGTTTTCAATTCTCTATACATAATCTAAACGATAAATTATTAACTGAACAGATGAGGTATCTAGCACCCATATGAATGTTTGTATTAGAAAGTCGTGTCCACATATGAATCTACATCATCATCATAGGGTCGCCGTCCCAAAACTGTTTGTTAATCTTCCTACCTTGAAAAATTGATTGTTTCTGCCGTTACTTTATGGAAAAACATAATTAAACTTGATAAAATAATAAAATACGTAACTAACTTTTCCACTGCCTATGTTGGGTGAAACAATTGTAAAGATATTGAATAAACAGTGGAAAAGTTTTTTTCCTACCATGAGTCAATATATAACAACCCACAATCTTTATCTATCTGCTCTCATTACTCCTGCTTCTGCTCCTAATACGTCTCTAACTAGGACTACCATCACATAACTCCTTTTCCTTATTGACTTTTATAACGCCCCTTGTTCTCCTACTCATTCAAATATCTCTTCATTTCTAACCTTTTCTGTCGATGATATTTTCATTATCCGTCTATAACAATACATCTGAAACGCATTTGAACTTCTCCGTTCCTGCACCGTTCACGTCTCGCACCCGTAACACAGCCGTGCTCCAAACGCCTTTAACAATCCCTTTCGGATTTCCAAATTAAATTGTCTTAGGAATTACTAAATGTTAAAATTAAGGACTCATATTATAACAGGCGTCTTATTTCCTTTTCCTACAACTGCCAAACTTGTGACATTGCCTTTTGATACCTTCGTTATTCTGTTTTCCTTGACAATTTCGCTTTTTTTCTTAAACTTTAAGTCGAATTATTAGTAGATGAAGAAGATTGTCACAAGAAAATTATCTGACTTATATTGGTGCCATTTTCAAATTTAGGCACCAAGAGAGAATATAATATTGAGAAGTACTTCATAATGGCGCATTATAGGGTATTATTATACCTTTACCATAATTACTAGTAATATTCTGTTACTCTTGATAATGGTATAATAATATTGAAACAATTGTAGGCTCCTATTAAATTCTATTCTGAAACATTTAAATGTGATTTTAATTATTAAGATTCTGCAATTGGTTTCGGTATTATTATACCTTTGTCAACGTTACTACTAATTTACTGTTACTCTTGATGATAGTATAATAATATCTAAACAATTGTAGGGTCTTAATGATTTCTAGTGGTTTATTCGCTGCACGATGCATTAAGATAACAGGTATGTTAGATTTTAGATAGAAAATTTAATCGCAGATATGTATCGAGAATCACGTCCGAAAGTGTGACGCTCATTAGTCTTAATCGAATATTTATGTTTTAATATGATAATAAACAAGATTTAAATTGGTTTATTAAAAGTGTTCCGATAAAGTCGTTTGTAAATTCCCATGGTACGAATGTAACGATGTACCGCTACAAATTTCTAATTAGAGTGGCCACTTGAGCCGCCAGATGATTTTAATCAGAAAACAAACCAAGTTACAAAGGCGGTGTTTCTTGTCTAAAATGTGCTTACAAAATAAAAATTAATGACTTTATTGCATTTCTTGGAATTTATGTTGTTTAATTAGCGCAATATTCTATATCGCGGTTCGACGCAGCGGCCATCCTCCATAAACATACTAAATTGCATCGTTGAATTAATGCGATAATTACGAAATAATAAATTCCGGACAATGGTTTTAATTAGCAAAGGCTTTAAACCTATTCGTTGCTCGATTCTTCATCGACAAAGCAGCAAAAGGCAACGAAAATAAAATCAAACGAGTGTCTAATTTACAAACACAAAACATCCATGTATACTGCTAACTCTAAAAAGCGTTATTCTATAGTAAAACAATTGTGAGAAAATCTATTGACTATAAACAATCGCAGGAAAAGTATTTTAACGACGGACCCGACGACACTAAAGTATATTTTCGCAAAGTCATCTTGTAATTAACTAACATTGGAAACCTGAATAATTTTATGCAAATCTGTTATTATGCGAATGGATATTATATTGATTTCTAAATTTATCGGTATAATATTTTTCATAGATATGCGTGGGTGAAACACACCCAAGTTAAAGGTTCTAATTGTGACCATGGTCCAACTATTTGCTATTGAGGGGTAAATCAAAAATTACATGCATATGTAATATAAATTGGGTGTATATCAAATAGGGTATTTTATTGGGGGAGCGACGAATAGAACTCTACGGATGTTCTTTAAACCTATTACTTCTTCTAAAAATCAGTTTACATGCAATATGTCGTTATTTACTGCTAGATGTGGTATTTCTTATTTTTGAAAGATATTACGAATGTATTTACTTGACAAACTGAATCCGCGACGCAACTTATATTACGTGATAGGCACGCAAACCATACTAATAAAGAACGTTTAGTTTTTGGTTAAAATTTTATCGAAATTACCATATTTCAATCTTAGTGCATTTAATAAAACACAGATGAGTTACAGAAAGTTTTTATTGATACCACAATAATATTATTTCGACATACAAAAATTCATACTGAAATTACTTCACCACCTGAAGAAGACATTGTATGTCAAAATAATATTATTGTGGTATCAATAAAAACTTTCTGTAAACTAAATGTGATTATGGAGTTACAATATTTACAGGCTTCATCGATTCAATCTTCAATCTTATTAGATTAGATAGAATAGATTCCAAGTCCTTCTGCTTTCCTTGATCCATGTTTTCGTATGGTTTCCCTATTTTGTGTAGGCAAATTCAAATGGAAAATTTATCTCGTCCATCATGTCTTTCTCTCATAACCACCAGTACTCACCCATTCCCACGATACCCAAAGGAGGTTGAAGAGGGATTTCTATACTATCTGTATCTCTTTGCATCGTAGTGTAGGTCGTTGGATCATCCGCCCACCCCCCTCAGCTTGTGGGAATGAAACATAACAAAGTTTTTAAAGTCTCAAGTGTAGACGCCCATTTTTTCTCACTGCCCTGTTACATCCAATACCGCCTTTAGCACCAGTGATCCTTACACATATGAGATGCATCTGAAAGGTGCCGATGCAATTTACAAAAAAGGGTAAAGTGTCACCCTACTGTTTCAAACAAATAGTCCGATAATTCGGAACAATATAGTGCGTTTACAGTGGATTATTCACTATGGCCGAAATAATCGTTGGAACAGCGATATTTTTTGAATCAGTAATATGTCTTAGATATTTGATAAATACTAGCGAAGTGCTGCACAGATTAGTGAGGCAACTTTGGTTTTTAATAGCACAACTCATCTTTCATTATTTCTCTGCAATATGTATTATTCATAATATCAATTACCTTATCAAAATGCCTTATGATAGTTAAATCACTTTCTCTTGTTTATATTACAATTACATGTTTATCATCATGTTAGTTATGATTCTCATAAACTTCGTCGATTAAAATGGTAAAGTAATAAGTTAAAAAAGAGGGCATGTACCAAATAATTTTAAATATCATCGTCAGTGAGAGGACCGATAGATCCACTTTGTACTTTGGTGCATTATTTATTCAACAATACGACAGGAATGACTACTGATCTTTTCAAAATCGACCGCTTTAAAATTTTTCCTGCTTGATGTAGATATCTGATTTAAAGATTTCGCGACTTCATTATTGTAAAACTACTACAAAGGTATCGTCCTTAAGATCAACGGCCATCAAATGATTCTCACAAGTCTTTCTAGGCAATGCTGGCACGCTTTCTTCGGGGATTAGTAGCAAATGCACTGTAAGTAATATTTCGTAGAATTCTCTTTTAAAAAAGTATGTTAAAATGATGACAGTACCGAAAAAAATAAATATAGCAAATTCAAATTTGAATTTTAACGAAAAATAATTATAGAATTATAAATATAAATATATAAACATGGAACCAACAGAAACAACTACTCCGAGGGCTAATACCCCCACCGGCATTCAATTACACTGTTGATTCCGCGAATAAGGATTTTAATTCCTTCTTTTTTGAATAAATTACAGGATTAACTATGTACTCCCCTACCACGAACGGAGACTAAGAACAGTATTTCAGTACTATTTGTATTATCGCAACAACTTGCTACTACCTTCTGAGAGGAATTAGTTTTAGCAATTTACATGGTCGGTTAAACTTCTACCTGTAGTGTATATATCACTTGATGTGATTTCGAATTAAATATATTTTATTGGCACGCTGTAGACAATTTTGATTCAATTTTAAGTTCTTTTTTATTTTTTAGAGAACTCAAGTTCGAAGTCTCAAAAAAATATTTAAGAAAAATATGCAAGATTTGGAATTTTATCTTATCCTTGTTTCTAAAAGTTATGGGGCATATATTGATATTTTCGTATTTTTATGACTCATCGCAAGCAACTGGTAAAGCTGTTAGTCATAATGCACGGAATATGAATTGAAAGGGGAAATTGTGACCTTATAAGACTATTACAAAATTATGCAATCTGTGTAATTTATTTATCTTCAGTGTTTTTTAATCTCTGGTTTTAGTTATTTATTAAATACGTAAGTAATTTTGATCACATTTTGTTGAATATGTTAAAATAATATATTTTACAGTTTAGTGATTCATGTGCGAGTTATACGTAGAATAAATGTAGACAGACGCCTGTGCAATTGAGTCGTTCTGTTAGTTTCTTCTCACAGGAAGGACGAGTCTGTAATCAAGTAGAAACCGCTGATCGGACTTCCTCCGTCCATTTGTTGACTCCCACCGAATTGTGTTATCAGATCGAGAAACGAAGACGTTAAATTTGAAATGTCTTCTGACATCAACTGCGGTTGTGAAGAAAAGAAAAGAGTAATCGTCGTGTGTGGTACAGAAAAACGTTCGTCTGAAATTAGCGCTGTTTATAGTTTCTTAGGCTCATGAAGATGTTAACATGAGATTAAGATAAAAGGTGCCTCTAAAAAAAAAGAACAACTTGAAAAGGTACCTACATGGAATATACTTTGTCAGATTCTTTAAGAAGAACCATTTGTTGTTTTGTAGTTTTTTACGAGTCTTGAAGGTTCCGTTTAGTTTACAACAAGTTAATTCTGAATGAAAGGACGATTAATGTTGAAAAATTGAGGTGGGCATTTGTTGGCTTGTAAAGAATGGTTACGGTGATTTTCGAATGCGTACAAATAAAGAGTTCAAGCACTGAAGTGTTTTTGTGCTAGTTTTTAGGCTGTCGCATTGAAGAATTGATTTTTACTAGACGTTTCGCTAACTAATTTCTTTTGGAAAAGATTACTATGTTAAACAAATCATCAAAGAGTCAAAACAGTTTTACACAATTATTATTTTAAAATGAACTAATAACAATGATTGATAATAAATTCATCATTTTATAGGTATAGCATTTCCAAGGATCACTTCTAAAACGAATAATTTCGTTACCCTCTTCTATTTTGTAGAAGGGAAAGTTGTTTTTCTATTGATTTTAAACATGTTGAAATTGTGATAAATATATAATAACTATTTAATGATTCAACCGTGTGCGTAGACGCCATAAACATTCTCATTTTTATGAAGGTATGTCTATAAGGAAGTACACAGAACACTAATCTAATGATACTATTTTTTATTATATAATTAATATTGTATTATATAAACACGTTTTTGCGTAACAGCTTCGGTCTCTGGTTTGCGATTTGTCGAAACTGGCTTTGACGTGCTGATGAGAACTAATAAGTTCGAAATCGGGACCCACGTCTGTTACTGACTAAGAACTTAACGTTTAATTAAAATTTAATGTTTATCATTTACAAAGAATTCTTGTTGATTACTTTGAATCCATTACAGTTATACAGTCAACTATACATGAGTTCACTGAATTAGATCTTGGTATTGCCAACATACATTATCCTTCAACTTTGCATATGCACAATATTTGGTAAGTATGTAAACTGTTAAGATTAATGATGCTTGTAAGCCGTCAGCTTCCGCCGAACATCGCTTCAATCGGTTACTGGTACATATAATGTATTTTTAGTCATCGAAAATCCAACCCTAACCTAACCTAATGTAACATAATGTAGTGGTAAGGTTAGCGTTGGGTTATTTGTGTTACTTTCTTTTTCAAAATTTCGATTAGTACAAATTTGAGGGTATATCAAATTTAAACTGGACTGTTTTATTTAATTACGTAGAGGTCCATGACCTGGTAGTAGTAGATGCGAAGATGGGCTGTACTGCTAGGGAGGAGGGATAACCAAACCCAATTCGCTCGAATCGCTTTAGTACGAAAAGAAATCATGAGCGAGGCAGAAGTACATATCTTCGTGGGGCAACGGCTTATTATTAAGTTTTTGGCCAAGGAGAGGGTGAATCCAATCGAAATTTTGCGGCAAATACAGGCACAGTTCGGGGACAATACCCTGTCAATAACTAGGGTGTTTGCATGGAACAAGGAATTTTCTGAACGCCGTGAAAAGGTCAAGAACGAGGCCATGCTCGCCGCCAAGGACATGTGTGACCGAAGCAAACATTGAGGCAGTCCGAAACATCACTAAGGGAAATCGACGCCTAACTCTCTAGGAAATCGTCGATGAATTGACCATTAGTTACGGAAGTGTCAACGGAATCGTTACTGATGACCTGAAAATGCGCAGTTTCCCCTAGATGGGTTCCCCGACTGTTATGGGAGGATTATAAGCAACATCCATTGGAGATTTCATGGTGACACTTCGATCGATTCCAGCAAGAGGGTGAAGCATTTTTGAATCGCATCGTAACCTGTGATGAAGCATGGGTGTATGTCTACCACTACACGGCCGAGTCGAAACAGGCAAGCATGGAGTGGAGAAAAAGCGGCGAGGGGGACCAATGAAGGCAAAGACGCGCTTGTCGGCCGGAAAAGTAATGACAACAGCGTTTTATGATCGACAGGCTGCTTTTCACGTTGACTTTTTCTATGTTCGAACCACGATTAATGCGCAATATTATTTTGATCTACTGGATGCCGCGAAATTGTCATTTCGAAGGAAAAGTAAGAAGCAAGAAGTTTCATTTAATTCTTATGCATGACAACGCCAGGTACCACATTGGATGTGTGCTGTGTGAAATAAAAAAAAAATAATCTGTAATATGTAATTGTATTCAGAAACTGTATTAAAAACTATAACAGAATAAATTAAGATGCGAATTCAATGAAACAATTATCAGACTACTCTAATACATTCATTGTACCTTTCAACCGCTGTGTTGTTGACATCTACTCCCCGAAACTATCATAACCCAAACAATGTTCGATATGGTTCTATTTTTATACACCGCATTTCATTACGTTAAATAATTATTGTTGAGAATAATACTTCAACACACAATGCAAAAATTGGATGCATTATGCTGGGAAACGCTGGTACATCCGCCATATAGCCTCGCTTTGTCCTCTTGTAACTTCCATCTTTTTGGGCCCCTGAAAAAAGCGCTTGGAGGTCAACGTTTCCACGAAAATGACGCACTTGTGTTCCAATGGTTACAAGAACGTCCGAAGAGTTTTTACGATAATCGCATAAAAAAGCTCTCAATCCAATGGGGAAAAATGTATTTCTAGGGCGGGAGATTATGTAGAAAAATAGTACATGTATGGAAGTCTAATTAAATAAAGTTCAAATGTTTACAAAACCAATCCCGTTTATATTTTATACACCTTTGTACATAGTATGTAACAATCTCGATATCCGATTGAATGCTACCGTGAGTTTTCATCAACACCGACATTATAAGGACTCGATGCTCTCGTGTGATATCGCCATAGAGAAGCGTACGTGTGAAAAAAAGGGATATGCTCCGCTATTATGTTAACGTTAGAAGAAACTCCAAAATGATGAATTAGTATATAAAAAGACTTGGTATTGTTTCGCTATCTTATTTGTGAAAACCCCTGACATGTTTCGGTTGTTATGGCATTATCAAAAGGTTGTATTATAACAGAATAGTATTATTTGGTATTATTCAGTCTATTAGTCTAGGGGTCAAGTTGAAACCGTACACCCTGTATATGTAATAACGTTTTACGTATCTATCTCCTCTCATGTTACAAAATTAACCATTAAAAATGTCCAAATTTGGACGGGTTTTACTAGTTTTCTAGTTAATCGCCCTTTGTAAGATGTGATGCTTCATTTTCGACAATCTGATTTAAATTAATCTCTTCGTCAAAGATATTAATAACTGTATAAATAATTAATAGGGACATTTTCCAACGTGAATGCATGTTCTGAAGGAACAAACAATAGCGATGTGTCAATGCATTTTAACATTTAACTATATCAGTAAGATGATATCTATCTTGTTGAAATTCGACCGCGAGTTTGTACGAAGAAAAAAAAACTGAACTAGGTACAAAACGCGTTGTTTCAATTGGTCGGTTGGTCGATTCTGTTTCATGAACTATACCCAGACAAAAATACGTACACATGTGTAGAAATATACGGGGATCCGTATAAGATTTTCACATGAGTCCGCCGCAGCTCTTTTCAATGTCCATATAAATTTAGCATGCAGGAAGTATACCACTGCGGACATGTTTGTACAGACGAACTACTTTATCTTTGTAAGACACACATAGTTGGCGGTCACTCGCTTGCCGGATATCTAGATTACCATTGTTTAGTGCGCTGTAAAAGATCTTATCTACGATTAGTACTAGACGGTTGTGTTTTACGGATTTGACGCGCTATTTTTAAACTTTATATACATGGTCCAGAACGTTTGTTTTCGAGTAGGAAAAAAGAAGACAACAGAAAAGAAAAAATTAAGACGGTAGATGATGAGAAAATACTCCTTTCCCGCGATTTCGTTAACAGTTGTGATATTTTTTGTTGGCTGGCTAAAACGGGGCTTTTATTACACTGACATTAATATTTATTTTATGGACGAACTAGTATGTCTAGTAAGATTGTTATAGTTCAATAAAAACCAAAACCTGTAATAGTAGAATTAGAATTCGGACTAAAGGGCTCTGGTCTAAATGGATTGTTATTTCTATAAATAATTCTACTATGGATTCCGGTCGCGAAATCCCATATTCCTATATTGAAAAATGTAGCTTCAATGGCAAAGATTATCATTTCTATTAGTCAGGAATGTTAACTAATATATAAAGATAATAGAAATATAAGAAAGTTTTGTGATAAATGCTTAAACTGGGCAATGGTTAATGAGTATTTCCTTACATATTTATAAATTATTCACTTATATATTTTTTTTAAGCCATCCTAACTTTAGTATCATTTTTAAACATCAATGTTCAGTTTTCTAAGAGCAGTATAAGTTCTTGGTCAGTAATTTATCGAAATTACCGGACATGTATCATGATTTTGATTCTATTGGATCTTATCAGCACGCCATAGGCAGTCTCAATAAATCACTGACCAAATCGAGTAGCTCCTTAAAAACAAGTAGATATAATTTTTAGTTACGGCAGTATATTGCCATCTACTGTAATTGCAATTAATAATTAATCAAATCAACAAAATCTTCGAAAAAAAGGTCAATTTAACACACAAACAAAGGATTGACGGTTCTATCAAATTCTGAATTCATGTAGATGCATTAGAATTTATGCAGTAGGCGTCGAAAACAAAAATTTCGTTGGAGTTAGATCAGATACTTGCAAACGAATTTAATTTCTGCTACTTTGGTTGCATGAGTTTAATTCTTGATATTGCATTTGTTTCCTTAAAGTTTGCTCTTATCTTTAGAAGGTCTTCTATTTACTACCTTCATAACGGCTGAAATCTGTCTATTTGGATAAAATCTTGCTTAAATTAAATTGCAAGTAATAATCAAATATGTCTAATCGGAGAAAAATTTAAATTGAAATTGAAAAATAATCCAACTGAAAAGTATTTACGTTTACGTAAGCATATGGTGGAAGTTAAATTGCATACGAATTCGATAAGAATTAGTTAACTTTTTTGCTTCATAAGTTTAGTTGTATTCCAAGTCAAGGGCAAGCATGTGACGAAATTGATAAAAAAGTACTGTTTCCTAGAGAATGGTACATTTTTTATTAGGATAGTTCACTATGTATTGTTTGCACGTATCGATTGGTTTCTTTATACTAGGTCAGTTTAGTTTTTTGCTATTTCGATTTGTTATTACAATATTTCATACGTGGTATAACCAAAGTAGTCTCACGTTGATAATGCCCACGTGTGAAGTGGGCGAAACACGTGTCTGCTCATATAAAATTTAGTTAGTGACAATTAGGGTGAGTCTTTCTTTATTTAAGTAGTATAAACAAATTAACATTATCATAATAGAAATACAAATATGGAATCAACAGGAATAACTACCCAAGGGCTAATACCCCTACCGGTATTGAATTACACAGTTGATTCCGATGGATTCTTAGACGATAATATAACATATTGAAAAAAAGAAGGCATTAAAATCCCCACTCGTCTAACTATAAAGACCCGATAGGTCGAAACCGATCGTGGGATATGGCTTTCGGTTCGTTGTGCCTACTTGATAGGACGCGTTCAAAATGTGAGATCTTTGATCTTAAAATTTAGACGAATAAGGATTTTAATTCCTTTGTTTTTGAGTATACGAGTATGATTATGTGGTGAAATTATGAGTGTAATCCAAAATTCTACATAAAACGTTTAAGCACCCAATAGGTGCCTTGACACCTCAGAACTCTCAGTCTAACGCGTATTACGTTTTAATACATTTCATAAAAATTTTTACGTTGTAGCGTTTTGTTTCCACGAGTGTATGAAAAAACAATATTAATAATCAAAAAGTGGATTATTTCAGATGAAAATCTTATTCCTTGCAATTTTTCACACGTCTATCTTACTAACCGATGATTCAATCGACCGTTTTTTTTTTGTACTTAAACTGAAATCTAACCAGGAACCGTAGTCATTAGTAAGAGTCATTAATGTTTACTGCAGACTTAAATCGCAATTTAAAACAGCGTGCTGCGGTACGTACCTATTGGCATCGACAAAACATAAATCAACTTTCTTTTCATTAGTGCCCGTTTTACTCGACGCGGCCGAGAGGAAAGAAAAAGAAAAAAATAAGGAAAGAAGTATTCGTTAAGAAGAATAACATTATTTTGAAACGTTGTCTTTACGAATACGAGACAAAGAGCCCGTCCGTTGTCAACGGTCCAACTTAACCGGCCGACCCAAGGCAAATTAGGCAATTTAGCGGGCACATTTTTATTATTTGTGCACGTGTGCTGTAAAGAGAGAACTTTAAGCGCACTTACACTGAGATAAGTGCCGTTTAATTCCCCTTTATGTGGGTCGCGAGCAAGTGTCTTTTCTTTTACTGGCTTCTAAAGAATAAAGAAAGAGTAAGGTAGTTCATTTCAACAATAACCAATAGAATCAACGAAAGATGAACGCAGTGGCCAAACAGTTTTTAAGAACACCAAAATCCGGTCAAAACTCAATTTCAAATCTACAACCATTTCATTATTGGCAGTTTATCTAGTATACAAATAAAAATCATTGAGTAATAATTTATGAGATTAACAGTGAAATCTCTGTTTAGTTAATGCTAATATCTGGTCGAGTTTGAATATATTTACCAGATCAAGTCTGAACCTACACCCAAATTATTATCTTAATACGTGAAGCTGGTTCAGGGATTTATCGAATGGTTGCCGATAAGGTACGTAAAAAGTAAAAAAAGGGGTTTACATCGGCCACGAACCGTCCGTAGGGTAGGTGTCTGCCCGAAATTGTCCAGGGAAGATATAAATAGATCGAATTCCGACTCTAACAATTTTATGTTATTATACACGATTTATGTTTGTGATTGGTTTGGAGTATCAAACACAATAGTTGACGTTAAATAATTAGCCTGGAATGTATAATTTTTTATCAGAAACCAATTTTGATGAATACTAACCACATGCGTCAGCTAATTCATATTAATGGTTAAAAATAAAAACAGAAAATCGAACGTATGGAAAGCCTTAGAACCTTCCCGGTAGTAGTGATCCTTATTAGAAACGAAATTTCAATTTTTACATTATTGTAAATATAAATACACTAAATTTATGATCTATCATAGATTCCTTTTCTTTTCTTTTGTCTATTTCAAAATCTACAAATTTCATTTTAATATTTTAATGCCGCTGACTACATTTTTACATTTTAACAAATTGTTCCCCCATATCGTAAGCTAATGATTCCGTCCAATACAGCAATTATCATATCGCGGCTTATTGACATTTAAACACGCTCAACACATCAAAAGATTAGTGATTTTAGATAAAAGTTACCATTAAACGACAATATCATGGGTATCCCAAGTAGCGTTAGCGTTAGTTAGTTCTATCCTTTAGCTAGACATTTTTATAATCAGTTAATTCCACAATTTTGTAACATGAGAGGAGATAGTTCCATAAAATTAGCTTACAAACCTTCCTATATACTAGCACTATAGATACGTAGAAAATTATTATACAGGGCCATTCAAACTGAGTGGTACATTACACATTTTAGGGAAACTAAGCATGTTACAGATTTGAAAATTTGGGAGTTGGGGTTATCAAGGATGATCTATTTAAACTATAAATAATCATAACTTCCACAAACAATGACTTAGAATGTTGAAATTTTTACTAGTTATAGTCAAGTCATAAGGCCAACGTCATGCCAAAACTAAGCTTTATAATTTGTACAGGGCCTTCAGGAAAAAATCCAAAGTTCAAAAACTTCAAACACGAATAACATCATTTTTTCAAATGGCACCTAGCATATTTTATTTTGTCATTCGATTTCATTTTTTATCCTCTTTCGATCCATCTGGATATTTCTCACTGTTTTATTTGATTTTTTTTAATAATTTTGTATTTTTTTAAATAAAGAATGAAAAACATTCAATGTATCGAAAGAGTTTTTGAACATTGGATTTTTTTCTGAACGCTCTGTACAAATTGTAAGCTTAGTTTTGGCATGACGTTAACATTAGCCCCATGACTTCACTTGGCTATAACTAGTAAAAATTTCAACATTCTAAGTAATTGTTTATAGAAGTTATGATTTTTTATAGTTTGGGATGCCGTGCAATCTTTTTACCAATAAATTAAATTATCTCAAGTTGGTTATCAAAGTCACCTTAAAATTTTATGTTTCAAACGACTTCATCGTAAAAGATATACCATTCCATTAAAAATAAGAAAATTGATAACAACTTCCGGTGTAACCGGAAGTGACTGACAGTTGAAATTATTTTAGTTAAATAGATCATCCTTGATAACCCCTACTCCCAACTTCCAAATTTTCAAATCTGTATCATGCTTAGTTTCCCTAAAACGTCTAATGTACCACTCAGTTTGAATGACCCGGTATAGAGATGTTCATGTTAATCTAATCAAGCGGAATATTGTAAGTGATTGCTTAATTGTATCAAATACATAAGCAGAAGTAGCAATAATGCAGTGGTATGCATAAGTGGAGTGCTGAGTAGACACTACAATTGAAATGCCTAAAACTGTGAGCAGTATCTCAAACATGAGAGGAAACTCTCCTTTCTTGATGATCTACCCGCTCCTTGCGTACCGACTCAGATGTTTGTATCCATAAATGAGAGTAAGTATCCTCTCTCATTATCAAGTGCTCACTTTCATAAGTAGGAGTAGCTCCTCAGCTTAATTTCGAGTAGCTACTTCTGAGTGGAGGCTCAACATTATACATCCCTACCACTGAATATATTAAAATACTTGGCCTGATTAATTCGTAAAAGTTAGCCAATAAACATATAAATTACTTCTCGGCATGTGTGACTTACAGTATGTGCCATAATGTAGTAACATTAACATATTAGGTATATCTGCAGTAACTACTTCTTAGAATGTTGATGTACATGAGCAAATATTAACAATTATCATGCCATTTTAGCTGAATGTTAATAAGGACCACCCTGCAATTTTCTTTTGTCGCACATACTCAAACATCTTTCTAGAAAATTAATGTATGAAAATTAATCCTAATATGCTCCCAGAAATTGTTTATCGATACTGTTATAGATGTATTAAAAACGTACTTTTAAGAAGAGAATAACAATGTGTGGGAATATATTTATCTGTAAATATCTACACCGAGCAATCATTTTAGAGATTGTAATTTTTTTGTTAGAGCATATTAAGCATCATCACCAAAAAAAAAAATGGGAATTATCTAAACTAATCGCTCTTATATTCTAAATAAATCAATAGAAAATGGAAGACTTCTTGGAATTAAAGTGACAAGCACCGGAAAGATGTAATCAAGTAATTTAGTAGATACAACCGTACATAAAATGCTTCTAATAGCGATCTCATAACGATGGTAAAAAGACCGAAAAAAAAAGAACAATCTAAGCATGAAATATCATTATTCGTTACAACCGCGGACAGTTGGCTTGGTATTCTGTCAAGTTTTTCTTGGAAGCATATACCTACTCATCTAATGCGGCATTAGACTTTTATCGATCAAGTTTCTCATGGATTAATGTAGTTAAACAGGAGCCTTAGGGCAAGTGCAACTACACGAAAAAAACACCAAGATGCCATTTATCCTGCTCGTTTCGATTAAAATGAATATTAAACGGCCTTCATCTGAGCACTTCCTTGTCAGTGGCAAGTCCAGAAATTCTACATATCTAATAAACATTTATGAATTCAAAATAGAACAAAAAACCGGCAGCAAAATAAAAAAATTGGCAAATAACAATTTTGTAGTCGTTTCTAGATTTGATTATTCAATGAAGTGCCGGAAGATAATTATTTTTATGTGACTACAGCAAATAGAAATAAATTATGATTTAAGGACAAACATATCAAAATCATGTCAGCGTCACAATAAATATACATTGACAAGTTAGACATTAGAGGGGGACAGTTTGGTAAGGACTTTGAAAATGAATATCAAGTGTCCTCTACTACACTTTCGTTCTATGATAGGACGGTTCAAAAAGGTGTTTTGAAGTTATACTTTTTTTGGGATGTTTAGCAAGGGTGCAACAGCCTACACAAGCTAGGGAGATATCCTTCAAATTGTTACATTAATAACTAAAAAAAGGTTTTAATGTGCCACGTGAGCCCTAATAAAAATAAATACGTAGAAAGTGTATTAAACTAATTTATTGGCATTTGTTTTCTTGTTTTATATTATTGTGTAGGGAATTTCCTTAATAGCTATCAAGTGGGAGATAATTGTGGCCTTTGTTTGTCTGTTTTGCTTGCCTTGATTATTGTTTAAACAAAAGTCAGTGATGGAAATGTTGTTGTTAACTTATAGTTCGATTTTCTCTAAATGAGACATTTTTGTGAACACTCTGCAGAACGGGGTGTCCAGTTTGTCGTCGCGGGATCAGAACTGGTAGTTTTGGTCTCGGCAGTCGCCACTATTTGCTGTTTGGGCTGAATTGGCGTGCCGGCCAGGAGAAGCAGCACTATACGGTAAAATTGTTTAAATACGTAATCGAAAACATTGTTTAAATAAATACTTGGTACGTATATACTGCCTAAATAAATATCCAATCTTCCAACGTGTGTATATAAGTATAAATACCATTTCTTTCCAAAAATTGGAAATCATTCTTGTTTTTGGATCAATCCACATACAAGATTTCTAATAATGATATATGAATGAGAGGATGGAAAAGACGTGACATATAGCCAAACAGACAGACCGACCGAAAATATAAGAGTACCTAATTGGCCCCGTAACCCCAAAAAAAAAAGGTATCTTTAAGTAAATTGACTGTAAACTTGATTAACTTTAATAAATAAAATAAAGACGAAAAATTCGTTTTGTTTCAACTTTTTATTATAAGAAACTCTTACAATTGTTTCGATCAATATCATTATCAAAGAGACAGTATATATAAGAAGAATAAGAAAGATAACTTAGTAAATAATCCAACCGAAATATATTCGTATAATACACCCTTGTTGTGGTCGTCATTATAATAGTTAAGTAAAGGTTTTTCCATATCAGGTAGTCGTAAGGTAGATTAGGTATATATACTCTTGTAATAACTTCTAATCTTAGCATTTCTACTTAAAACTGTCTCTTTGTTAATGATCCGTTGATCGAAACAATTGTAAGAGTTTCTTATAATAAACAGTTGAAACAAAACGAACTTTTCGTCGTTATTTTATTTATTTAACATGTTTTATCAAGACTGCACCAAGACCACCCTTTCTTATATTGATTAATTTTATTGAATATCGTTGGATATTATTCACATTCTGTTCGCATTTTATTTAAATTCTATGAAAAACTAGATACATTCTATTTTAAAATTGCAGTAGGATTAATATTTAACTGAGGATGACACATTGGGTGTCGAAACGTGTTTTAAGTTTTTAATCATTTTTATGTGGAAATTACATTTCGGTTCCATAGAGCTTCATCTGTGTCAAAAGGGTTGTTAGTTCTTTTAGCATTTTAATGAGTAAACAAATATTCGGCTGATTATTTGAGTCTGATTTTACATACATATGTATGAACGTATGTATTATACATCTTCAAATATATGTACGACGTTTCTAACATAATGAAATAGCGTTTTATAATTTACACCAGTTTGTTGTGACGACGTGCTAATTTGTCTTGCACGGTGGTACCAACATCACGTTTGATTTATCCCTTTAATCATCTGCCAGTTATTTTATACTACATGTAATTACCTGTAACCGATCAGAAAATTCGAATAGAAACGCTCTCCATAATCGGCCGTATAAATCATACGCCGTGCCGAACTAGCACTTTGTAACGTTAACAAGTGTCTTATAATATCCCGAACACGTACATGCATACATATACGGATTTAGGTATTCCTTTTTTCGGATTTATGCAACAAAAATATTATAGGTATACAGCTTTGGAATTTAAAGAACGCATTTAATTAGATTATCGATGTATGTAAATATAGAGACATTTAAAAAACTGTAACTGTTGACAAATTTGTTCTTCTAAATGAGAAAAAATCCAGATTGGAGATATCTGTAAGTAGTTAATTAAAATAATCAATCGTCAAATTTAAAAAATGACAAACAAATGCCCATTTTCAGAAAAGTTTTAAAATGGATGGTTAATCTATTTTCGGATTCTATAATACTTAATATGCAAAATGCTTTAATTTAAGGAAGTCTGTAGGAGTGTTCATCTCAAAAGTTTTCAAAAACATACTCTATTCCTTAATATATAATAAGCATTAATAATCTCCTCTAGCGTTTTAAATGACTATTATTTAATAAAAAAATAACGAAAACACTAATATCGCAACTAACAAATTTTATAAACAAAAAAAGGAACACAACCAGAAACAGAAACAATAGAAATAATTAGGAGTTAATAAAAAAAGGTGTATACAAAAAACGGATGAAAAGTACAATATATACACCGATATAAAAAAACAATTATTAAAATACAACAGCTGCAAAGCAAATGAACTAAAATAAGTATAACCTAATAGAAACCTTCTTCTGCACAAGAGCAGCAGGACCCGGGATCCTGAGAAAGGCTAATTTTGTTTTTATACAGTTCGTTTTCCCTCCAATACCCTGGCCGTCAGAGATCAAGTTGTTTTATAGCACTAAGTGCTCGAAGTTTGAGTCTTTTCGGTAATGTCCTTTTTGAAAATGTGCGGCTCGATTTTATTCGTTCATAAAACGAACTGTTTTATTAGACCAAGTGGACAAAATTTGATATCTTAGTAACAATTAGAGATGGTTGCGTAAATACTAGAGTCTAAGAGGGGGTTGTTACCAAAATCCAGCTGATCATTTACTAAGGTTTTATTATGCGAATCTATCTAAGATTTCTTGATTCTGTTGTAAATTACTTTAGTACGTAATAATATTCCTGACGATGCCCTAAGAAGGCGAAATTTACATAAGTGAAACTGCTCCAAATGTATTATTTTATATTAAAATCCCTAAAGACTAGGCACAATTTTCACAACGTAAAAATTGCTTCAATTTATTATCCGGTAAAAGTCTCTTATTTAATTATAGATTCCTTCGTATAAAAAAAGAATTGTAGGTAGAGTTCGATAGTGCTGCAGCACAAAGATTAATTTTCGTTGAATTGAACAGTACCTGCCTAAGAAATTTATTACATTATTCTCCCTCTCTCTTTCGCGCTTCCTAAATTCCTTTTAATCTTATCTCCGATCAAACACGTACGTACACGTTTATGTTAAATGGAAGACCAATAATAACGTAATGTCCGAACTGTTTACGAATAATTATTCCTAGTAAACATGATTAGTACAAGCTTTTGCTATAGTAAACTGACTTGTACTTCTTGTTCTTATTCTTTTCGACATGTCTATCGACCACTACTACGTTTGGTAGGTAACTAACTGACTTTGCACTAATGGTGTGATAGACTTTAACTCGTAATGATACCGAGCGTTCAGTTTTATTACTCTGATTCGGTTTCTTCATACTTGAGAGAAATAAATAAACATTTTTAATTGTTTCTTTCCACTTTTCAAGAAGCAAAAAGCTTAAGATCCCAACATCCTAATCTGACTGAACATTATTTAAATGAACCTTCATAGCATTGCAAAAAAATTGACAAAAAAAATAGTGATATTAAATATTAATGATGAGAGAGGTGAATCGTTGATGAAATATAATTAATAATTATGAAACAAAACGCTAATGTGTGTAGTTTGAACATAAATTCTTAAAATATCTAACGCGCTATTCTCAAGATTAATTTAGGTATTAAAATTATAAATGCACCTGTGCTTATACTATGTCATTATAGTCGGAAGCCCTAGAAGAGGATTTACCACAGATTTGACAAAAAAAATCGTTAACAAACCAATTAGCGTGGTGCTTACCCAGAACTCTGAACTGCATCGTCTACAACATCCGCGGAAGCCTTCGAAACTATAAAACGTTGTTTAAATATTGAGTTTAGTCGTGAACTATGTTAAAAGCAATATCAATGCAAAATAATTACACAATTATTTACAATGAAAATAACTTTTATTACTTTTGTTCTTTATTTTATTTTACGATACTGAAAGTTATTAGCATGTTTTTATTTAAATTATCGTATACTTATTTGATCTAGAATAGGTTATTACATATAGGCGACGTATCAGGGTTCTATATTGATTTTAATTCATTTGTATCATTTCCCGGTTTTAATTTGAAACATTTATTATAAATTATGTAAAGCAATTACTGGCTAATTAATAGAGAAAAGGCAGTTATAAAAATCACGCACCGTCAAATAAAGTTATTAGCGATTATGAACAGAATAAATTAATATTGTCGCAGTAGTTGTCTAAGTAGCGTTAAATGTATCATAAATACATTTACTTTTAATATCATTTGTAATAAAATTTTTACATTAGTATTGTTCAATTCGATTTGCTTGCAGTGACCTTTAATTGTCGACAAGGTATAAATAATTTCTACATCAGACCATCAGTCAATATCAAAAGGGCCCTGAGGATGTACCGTGCGATCAGATATTTTACCGTAAATTATTTATGATTTATAGACGTTAATATCGCTGTCACATTTTATTTTCATTTCATTTAAATAAATATTTAAAAAAAGAAGGCATTAAAATCCTTTTTCATCTAAATTTCAAGGATCACAGATCCCACATTTCGAACGCGTCCTACACAGTAGGTACAGCGTACGGAAAGTGATATCCTACGACCGGTTTTGATCTATCGGGTCTCATCAGGTGGGCGCTAAGAATACATCAGAATCAACAGTTTAATTCAATGCCGGTAGAGGTATTAGCCCTCGGGTAGTTGTTTCTGTTTATTCCATATTTATATTTATATTTAACTATTATGTGTTGCCATGCATTCTGTACGGAGCCCGACTCTACGGCGAATAAAGAAAACCACAAAATCAGATATTTAAATGTTATATGAAGTCGTCAATTTAAAGTGTCATTCTAACTGAATTTTTTTTTGAATTTCCGTCGCTTCCGTTTATGCCGAAAATAGGTAGGTACCAATCCGATTACTTTAAAGGAGTATGGATTCTTTTTCTGATAAGGAATTGAATTCAGAAAATAATTTAGCGGTCCTTTTATAAAGCATTAATCATAAATCCTTTTGAGAATTCGCAAAGCATTAAAAAGATTGCCTTTTGAAACAGTTCATTCTTATTAACTAGAGTATATGTTGGCCCTTAAATCAAGTAGCGAATACAATATTATCAAATACTTTATATTCAAGAAATTAAATTAAATAAGGTATTTATAAATATCTATCACGTAAAGATACAGCTGGTCTGTGTTAACGCATTAATATGTTGAGGCAACATTTAATAGTATAGCAGCGTTATTCTCATAGGAAATAATTCTGGATCTTCTTTCTCGCTCTAACACGACCTGATTGGGTGTTTCTTCTCTATTTGTATGTCTATCTACCAATCAGACCGTGCTAGAGCGAGAAAAAAGATCCAGAATTATTTCCCATGTAAACATCACTGAGACATATAATATTTAAGAAAAATATCAAAATAGCTCCTTCTAGTGAATACTGAGGCACAACATAGTAAAAGTCTGTGGATTCTTAAACGGCTTGTAAATAAACAATTTTTTTTAAATTAAATTCACGACATCAACAGGAACGGAACTACGTGTTTACTGATAAAGAACAACTGTTAAGTTAAAATTTCGTGGGATACGTATATGTAAAACGCCAGAGTCATTAGTTTGCATCGTGGTTTTCAACATTTCTTTTTATTGTGGTCAGGCGAGCATTAATTAATATAGCGCGTTTGGCGTTTGGAAATACGAAATCCAGCTAATTAGTACACACGTTTATGGCTCTAAAAGATAACGCTGAGGTGTTAATTAAATCGCGGAATTCTGCTCAATAAGTAATTAATGGCGCGTTGTCTATACATGTATGTGTTTAAGTGTGTTGTTTATATATGTATAGATATTCATGTATATCTGTGTGTGGGTGTACTTGAAAGGACGGACGACACAATAAAATGTGGCGACATACTAATATTTACCTGTTCCTTTTAAAACTTGAACGAGGAAATTTGGCCTTCTATGACTGACTATACAAATTCAATACACAAATCCCTGTAGACAGTTATATTTTGATGACCAAGACAGGTACAAATTATACACATCATAACTGGTCTTATTAAATACGTCCGTATACCTTTCAGAAGTTAAATTATTTATGTTAGTTTTTTTAGTACCAGTACCAGCAGCTTTGCAAAATATGTAACAGTTAAAGTGTTAGATAAGTATCTAATTATAGTAGGAGTCATGTTAAATAGAACCGAATAAATATGTAAAATAGTCTTATTATGTTAAAACACTTTTTATAATTGCTGACAATTGTTTCACCGTGCTTTCTTCAGAAATTACATTAACGAGTAAGAAGTAGTCATAATGTAGTGTAACAAGTTAATTTTGTTTTAGAAGTAATTTCCATTGAATGAACCATTATTACTCGTATTTCAGAATTCCACTCTAAATTATAAATAAAACAGTACAACCTAAACTTACATATAAAAACGTTTGGAAACCTAAAACAACACGACACCCAAGTTTCTAACTAAAGATGAACATTGGCTGTTGAAACACGTTTGACGTTTTTAAACGTGTTTATATGGAATTTATTTTATGTAGATTAGTTCTACAAAACTTTTTTTCTAGTATTTCAGTTGAATTATATTTCACGCTACAAAATTTTCGTAGTGAATCTAGTAATTTGTTTAGGTATCCATAAACATTTATTTTATGATATTTGTGTAATCATTGGTTAAATTGGGTCAATATCGTTTTAGTACTTTGTAGTTCATTAAGGAACATAAATGATTTACATAAATACTAAATAGTATTCATTTATGACGTTTATACAAAGAATATAATTACTCCATACTCACCAATGTCGCATAACGGTACATGTAGTTGCTCCAGAACGTTACTAGTCCAGGGGAAAATTGGTTTAAAGAAGTACCAAATATTGGTCATTCTCCTTTTCTTGGTGGAAACTGCTTTTTTCTGGTGAAATTTTCCATTTTTGTTTTCTACGAGGTGCATGTACATTTCAGAAGAATATCTATCAGGATATGCAACCTTCTCTATAGGTATGATTCACATTTCTTTGCCTTAATGGCTTGGGATTGCGATTTTCATGGGGATAATCTGAAACAAAAGCAGGAAACATGTCAACTAAATTGTTTACTGATTCTTCTATGGAAAATAGGTTATTTCATAGTACATTGATAAAGTAGAAATGATGTGTGCAATCATAATATCATTATTTGGTTGAACCAAACTCAACTAGATGACAATAAAAAAATAAAAAAAGAAGGTAATAAAATACTTTTTTGTCTAATTATTAAGATCAAAGACCTCACATTTGGAACGCGTCCTACACAGTAGGCATAACGCACCGAAAGCCATATCCCACGACCGGTTTCGACCTATCGGGTCTCATCAGGTGGGCGCTGGCAGAAAGGCTTTTCCAAGCGATATAATAAATATAAATATGGAATCAAAAGAATTCAGTGCCGGTAGGGGTATGAGCCCTTGGAGTAGTTGTTTATGTTGTTTCCATATTTATATCAACTAGATGAATTAGTTACTTTGGAGTGTTAAATATTATGACTCTATACTCACATGAAAATAAAGGACACCCTAGTACATATATGTAAGACACATGTTATTGTATTTATTACACAACTAACCTAACCTTTAAGATATTATTATTAAATATACAGCTTGTTTATTCAAATTAGATAATATTTTAATTTTATTAAAAAATTTTTGGGAAAATAAGCGTTTATATTTAAAGGAAGCCTTTAATTGAAATATCATCCTGGGCTTTAGTTAGTGTATTGTGTTGGTTCACTACTGGATGTAATGATTGTTTGTTTCTTTGCTCAAGTTTGCAAGACGTTTAAAAAAGAAATAAAATAAGAAAACGAAAATAAGAAGACGAAGAAGAAGAAGAAGTAGAATGTATACTCAAGTTCACCTTTCCGATTCAAATACACCTGTTGCACTTGAAGCAAGATTTGCGAAACGGTCGGTTTCCGATTTCCTCCTACATCCAATCGCTTAATTGAGTAAATCAAGAACTCCCACAGTTTTACACTTTATCTCTTATCATCGGTTGCGATCTACTGCGTGCGTGTGTGTGTGTGTGTGTGTGTGCACGTGTTTGTGTGTGCACATTTATAAAATTAAAACGTTACGTACGAAGCGATCCACAAGTATGTATCTGGTAGGTAGTAAGTATATAGTAGTAGTAGTATGATAGTAATAGTTAGTGTACCTGCTGTATTCATATGTATAAAGTTGGCTATAGAACTGTGGGAAGAACGTCAGCGGCGCGCGATCGCCTCTTTTGAATTCGCAGAGCAATCGCGAGTGCATAAATCAGGAAAGCGAAGTAGTTTGTGATTTACTACTCAATAGAAACGTTCGCGATCGTATCGATAAGACTGAGCTCATTTCGCACATATAGTATTCCTATAGATACCACCACAAATACCTATACAGGGTCTGCAAACATAAATGGTTTCACATTTCATTTTAAATAACCAGAAAAATGACCCACAGGTGCACGTGAACAAATTAAATCAAATAAATAGGAAACTGAACAATTAACATATGTAATACTATTAAAGTATAATGCGAGCAAATCTTATACATATGTAAAATGCATGTATTTACAGGCTATATGATAAATAAAAATATAAATATGGAATCAATAGGAACAACTACTCCGAGTTCTAATACTCCTACCGGCATTGAATTACACTGTTGATTTCGATGGATTCTTAGACGGGATCTGTGATCCTTTATAGTTAGACGAGTGGGGATTTTAATGCCTTCTTTTTTGAATATGCATGTATTTAATTTATTTATTGAAAACAGCTTTAAGGAATTTTACAAGAGAGGGGTATTTTGGATCTATTATTCGACTTAAAATGGTCTCATTTTTGGATAAAGTCAATTTTATGGAACAATTAGATAACTTAGTAGGTAATTTGAGCGCAATCAATACCAAGAATGGATTTACGCATTCTTGTATTTATTAAAAAGCGCTAGATGTCAAATAAATGCCTAAGATGCTATATCAAAATATAATTTGTTGGCTTGTTTGCAGGTCTGTAAACTATTAATTGATTTGTGGCTGAAATTATGCGCAATAGCGAGGCTATAATAATAAGAAAATGTAGCTGAACTGATAGAGAGATAAAACAGAATGCCTATGTATAAACACATGGACCTTTAGCGGATAATTGTTTTCACTTATTGGGCTTTATGAGTCAACTTTGGAAATGTTAACCTTTTATGTCAGGGAGTTAGAGACCCTTAAAATCCCTCTGGAAATGCCCCATGCACGTTATGTGATTTTGGACAATGTTAGTTGTGATTTCGCGGTTTGTTTTCCTTAGTTTGAAAAAAAATGGAAGCTCTTCAGAAAACTTCAAGTTCTTTACATCTTCGATTTCGTCAAACGTTATTTGCTGCGATGCTTTGTACATTTCTAATCATTCTAACGCCCAGTTTGTTTTTTTTGTGCTGACGTGTCACCCCAAGGTGTCATTTAGAATGTTTAGTCCATTATTTTTTCGACCTCCAAAGAAATCAGATCTATCAAGGAACGAGCAGTGCTTCTGCAGATCCTTGCTTCTAGTGGTAGTATTTTATAGCGTTTGAGTAAGGTAACGACATTTCTAACTGAGTCTATAATGCAAATTATATACCAACTAAGTAAACAATATTGAGTTCTTGAACGGAAATTTATCGAAACCACCAAATGTGAATCCTCACTTTGAATTTATTCATTTCCATCAGCACACTAGTATAGTGCTTGTACAGAGAAACTTTGATTTGGTAGGTGATTTATTAAAACAAACTGTGCTGATGATATTAGTAAGTTCGAAATCGCGATCCACATCTACTGTTTAGATAAATTGATAAATAGATCAGGTGTGTTGAAGTGGCTGTAAGTTTTTCTTTAGAAATGACTAATTATGTTAGACTTCTTAGCAATTTCATTTGCGGACCCTGTATCGTAGAGGAGCTTGTAAAGTGTAAGCGAGAATTTTTTACTTGGTACGTCGATGTATCGACGGTGTGTTACGTGTTGCGATCAAAAAGTGTGCATGTTATTACGAAACCAGATCAGCGTGACGATTTGCAGAAATTACGCGATGGTCGGGATGGAACAGTTACTTTCCCATTATGGCAATTCGAAGATTAACAACCAATGCTTAATCGGAGATTTGTTATCACCTTTAAGCACATATTACGTTACATGAACGAATCAGAAAAACTAGACGCTTAGCACTGATTTAGCATAATAAAAGATAATAATTTAAAAGACGTAAAATAACAATATGTCTACTAGCTGGAAGAAGAAGTTTTCAAATATTTAATATACCTATAGTTTTCTTGCAATTTATCAATTTTAATTAAGTAATATTAGTTGAAAAAGACTTGATCTTCAAAAATTTTCTTCTAGGTAACATTTCTGAATAATAGTCAACTTTAACAAATAGTTATAATAAAGTTATAAGTGATATTCTTGTCGTGCAAGAGGAAAAAGGTCTCTAGGTACCCATAAAAGTTGGTAAGCTTTTGATTATCAGTATGATTGCGAATAGTGTCAAAACAAATAAAGAAATTAGACTTTCACTGGTATTTTACTGGAGCTTTATTATAAGTATTTAACTAAAATATCACATCCAAAAAAGAAGGAATTAAAATCCTTATTCGTCTAAATATTAAGGATTAAAGGCCTTCTCTCGTTTCTTCGAGTAAAATACTAGATTCATAATTAGCTTATTTCATTTGTACTGTCCGACCTAATTCAAGATTTGCATGGAAAAATTTCTGGCGAGAAATTTTTATTGACATTATAAAGGATTCCAAAGAACATACCGTGGGAAAGGAATATTATACGAACAAAGTAATGTAGGATTAGGTATATTAGGAATATTTGTATTTTTCTCAAAAATACTTTGCTTTGTATAGAACATTCCAGTGTTGGATTTCATAGTAAATTATTTAAAATGCTTGTTCAATATTATATGTGAACGTTTAGTTTATTACTATTTAAATATTAATTAGCCGTTTCTAATACAGCTTTTATTTTTCCGTTTTGCAAAAAACTTATACCTTTATAGTCTAGATCTGTTTTTGCATAAAAATAGTTGAAATTTTTCTTCCTTGTCGCAATTTACCACTTTTACGACTAGATAAATACATGTCGGAAGAAGCATAAAAAATGCGTAAGTTAATGCTGTTCAGTTGTAATTGCTCGTATCCTTTCAACATAAAACGAAATAGATGCATAATAGTGATAGATGCAGATTCCATGTACATGTGTCGTTAGGTCGCAATTAATATTTTATTGTTTTTTGTTTCCATTATCTTAAACATGTGATTAAGTATATTTGCAGTTGTTAATATTTCCGGTATATTAGTTAGAAGTGTTATATAACGAGATTACTTCAAGAAAATTTATTATTTATTACATCACTGCAAAAGAATTCCTAAAGTTGTTATAAAATCTGGATTACTATTATCTATGGATCATCTTTAATTTAAATTTTTAAACCCTTCTATATGAGCCTATTATACTGTAATACTTCGTGTATAAAGTTTGGCTCAAATTGAAGATGAATGCATAATCTACAGATATATTTTTAAGTAAAGGCGGTAAATAGTACATACACATTACATAGTACAATAATCGCAGGGAAACGAAATTTTATAGTATTTTTAAATTATGTGTAAAAATGTGTAATTTGTAAAACGTATTTTTCTTCGGAACTCCTTTTCTTTCGGTGTTATGTATTAAGTAGTTTGGCCAACTGGGTTGAGCGGTATTTATATCATCTGTCTGTCTGTCTGTTTCTCTCCAACCTCCACCAATTCATACTCACGATTCCTAAAAGGAGATTGAATAGGGTATTCCCCTTACCTTCCAGCTTTGCACTACAGTGTAGGTCGGAAGGTTTTCTAGTGGTTGTCTTCAATTTGCAACCAAATTTTATAATAAGTGCGCTTATGATTGATTGACTATTAAAAAAGTTCATTTTAATTTATACTAAATAAAACACATTAAACATTCACACTTATTAATTATCTTGACAATTGTTTCGCCACTTTGTGGCTTCATCAGAAGATACATAAGTTCTTAGAATTAACACAGACTTAATCTACTTATATATCAGGTTACATAGTTAAAGTGGGGGGTGTAAAGTATAAATTTAGTAGTAATGAATTGTTTGTTTCCAATTGTTCATTTAAAACTGCATTTTGATATTTATATTCATTAATTTCCATGCTTTCTAGTAAATTGAGTTTATAGATTTTGCTTTCAGTGTGTAAAATAGTATATTCGTCATTAAATATATGTTTTTCGTTAATTAAATGTGATGCATAATGATAATTATTTTTAAGTTGTTTAAATGAATTGATATGTTCTTTTATACGTTTTTCAAATGATCTCCCCGTTTGCCCTATGTAAAATTTGTCGCATGAACCGCATTCTAATTTGTAAACTCCTGACTTATTGTTTCTAAAAAACCTCTAAAAATAAATATAAATATAAAAATGTACTTTTAAATGAACAATTGGAAACAAATAATTCACCACTACTAAATTTACACTTTACACCCCCACTTTAGCTATGTAACCTGATATATAAATAGACTAAGCCTGTGTTAATTCTAAGAACTTATGTATCTTCTGATGAAGCCACAAAGTGGCGAAACAATTGTTAAGATAATTAAAAAGTGTGAAAGTTTAAAGTGTTTTATTTAGTATAAATTAAGTGCGCTTATAAGACTTCAGTTATATCATAATACTCATCAGTTAGCCATAACGATTACATTTACAAATAGGTACTTATAAAACCCAAAACAAAAGTAAAAATTGCATGTTATACATAATATGCAGGTAGATACATACAAAATGAAACATCAGTTTTGCGTACTGCAAGTTGCTGTAACATATTCTTATGTATGCTAATGAGTTTTTGAATGCATAAGGTAACGAACACGGCAGTGTCAACTACAATTTATTTATTGAAAAATTTGTATTATCTTCTCACTGAATTAATATTGTTCGGAGTTGAAGAGAAAAAAGAGCAAGTTCTATTGTTTGTTTGCGCCGGTGCCTGTAAAAATGCAGGTGTTTTTCCGCAATAAATTATTCATGTAAACCATGCACCTACAAAGACACGGGTGTGCATGAGTAAGCGTGTCAAATGTGTATCTGTTTACCTATCTTGCGCGAGTTCATTGACAAGTTCCTTCTACTTATTTATGATCTTTTCCATTAATAAAAATCGCGAGCAGGATTTGCAATTAGCTCGAAAAAGTTTACCTAACACGAACTTGCAATACGGGTCTTTCGTCGTATTTAAGTATGTATAGGCAGCCGTCCCACTCACGTTTGCACTTACAGGAACTGTAATAATTTACATGCCGCGATACTATCATTATTCGTGCTCCATTTTTTTTTTCTTTTCATTAAACGCTTGTAAGTACTACACCTGACGGTTGTAATTAACCAGCGTCCTCTGCAAGGTCGGCAAATCACTCGCTAAACCATTGTTTATACGCCGAGAAACAGTGGGAATAGAAGAAACGGCAACAAACACGCGTGACTTTTTTTCTACTTCACCTATATTTAAATGCATTGTGGTTACATAGTTTACGATATTGAGGTATCCATAATATACCTAAGTAGCAAGACCCGCCCAAATGTGGATGGTGCATAGCATAGCATTTTAATGAAGGGGATCCTTCATATCGTAACCTACTCTAATCTCTTGGTGTAGAGCACTTTACGTAAGCCAACCAGGAAAATCATTTCTACCATAACCTAACTTAAACCCTTGCTGCATAGCACTTCACATATGCCGATTAGAGAAACCTTTCCTTCCCTAATCTAACCTACATCCTTGTTATACAGCATTTCACACATACCAATCAGAGGAACCTTTCTCTTCTTAATCTAACCTACATCCTTGTTATATAGCATTTTACATATGCCAATCAGAGAAAACCATTCCATCATAATATAATCTAACCTAACCTAACCTAACCTAACCTACACCCTTGGTGCATAGCACCTTGCATATGTTAATGAGATGACCTTAACCTAAACAAAGCTAATCCCTTGATAGTTGAACTCGTCCATGTTTAGTACCGAGATCGATGGTGCATAGCACTTACATTTTGACTTTGGCTACATCCATACAGAAACCCATTTTAACGATTTACTGATTCCGTCGGCGAGCATTTAGCTACAGCCGCAACCACAACTATCGATAGTCCCAAGTGTTCAGTAATCAATAGCAATGATGATGATGATTGATTTCATTCACCTGATGAAAACACAGTGTAGCGAAACGTTTCTATAGGTTAATTAAAAATAAACTTGAAACCTATAAAAGCCTTTTTTTGTTATCACATTCACATATTCACACCCATTACATTTTAAATGAAAAGCTGTACAAGAAGGTAGAAATCCTAAAACAATCACTCACCGATCATAAACGATTCAAAAGAACGCCGAATATGTTATGCAGCTTATGTTAAAAAATTAATAACACCATTACTAAATAACAAAATTAATACATGACCTAATTTACTGGAAATGATTTGTAGTTTAACCTATTCAAAAGAATGTATCGAATTAAGAACCTTGTATAGGTATTCAATTTCAACATAACAAGTAAAGAAAAGGTTAACATTAGCCTAATCATACTCGGGATTAATTCATCCCTAAAAACTGATAAAGTGTTAGATTTTGGCCAAAGTTGTCAGTTTTATGCGAGAAGTTAGAAGTGAAAAATGATAGCGAAAAACCTCTTAACCAAAATGTCTGCGACTGTATATATCTACGTGGCATATAAGAACTAGAAGTAGTATAAAAATTATTTATTGTTACCCATAGAAAAAGACGGAAGTGGAAACAAAGAAACGTAACACGTTAGTAAGTATTATAAGCAAATTGAATATTTTATATATGTAACGTTTCTTTTTATGCAACGGGAGATATATTAGTTACAAAAGCACTTTGTTTTAATGCATTTTTTCATACAAAAACTACGAGCGATAATTAGTTACACTAGTGGACGGAATTTTTAGCGAACATTTACAACAAATTTACGTCACACCTGTTTTGCGTTTTCAACTTTTTGTTACGAATGTCGCTCAAAATTACAAAATCTTATTGTTAGTGTTTACAAACGGAATGTAGTAGGTTGACAGCAGTATCCGTGTTATGTTCATAATTAAGTTTACCAGTTATTTATAAATAATACATTCCCTTAATATTAAAAAAAACAGTACTAGCTAACTGGGTATTTTCCTAAAAAAAAGCAAACTGATTATTAAACCGCAGTCATGTAGTAAGTATATTCAGTTATTGTTTAATTACACACTAAATTTTCAGATCCTTTTACATAAATCTTTTAGAATAATGACAAAATATGTCCAATAAAAATTATTTGTGTTATTCTAATAAATAAAAATAAATAAAATACATCTCCATGACAAATTGATTGTCTATCTATTATTTATTAACACAGAAATTAGCGCATTATTCGATGGTAAAGATGATGATGCTTTGCAGCATTGGATAACAGTCATTAGCAGTATATGCAAAATTTCAATTATAATTACAAGATGTCGTAAACTGAGGCGCGAGAGTGTCCTTGTTGCCCCCGTTTTAGAAAAATTGCGTCTTCATGTGGATCAATGGCAATCGTGCCTAGTGAATATTATATTAATAAAAGTGCATAAATTCGTTCGTTTTGTTTAAATCGTACTTCACAACTTAATATGAAACATATATGACCATCGGCCGATAAAACGTGGTACAATGATGATGGCGCTAAATAAAAAATATATTAAATCTATTTATTAGTTGATGGAATAAGATTATTTCACCGGCACACAGATGTGCCACTTCTTTTGATTCCTATGGGGGAATCGATGCAATAAACGGACTGTTTTTAAAGTTTATTACACTCAAACTATTTACAACT
Organism: Agrilus biguttatus; assembly: GCA_963921985.1. Classification (NCBI taxonomy): domain Eukaryota; kingdom Metazoa; phylum Arthropoda; class Insecta; order Coleoptera; family Buprestidae; genus Agrilus; species Agrilus biguttatus. The sequence continues at coordinate 36,720,124 of OY998117.1, forward strand.
ATATACACACTAATTTTATTGTACGCCGTGATTGATACTTATATTTACGAAAATAATAAATGACTATAGATTAAAATTTATTATATGAAAATATATGTTTATAGAGATCTTAATGTGATTGGTGCTATATGTTAATGCACTAAATTGAGCTCTGCTAAAAATGTTTGATGTTTGAATTGTTTGAATCTAATATGATTGAATGATGAATTGATTCTACCATTGAATGTAAAAATACTTATTTTAACATGAATTTAAGAATCGCCCCCCAGAGGAGGGGGTGGTTCCGATGCACCGACACTTGAAACAACAAAAAAAAATAAAGGGAAACGTAAACATACAAAAATGCAACATTGCAATCTATGTGTCGGTGCATCATCTACGTCCTGGAAATGGACCGATGGGTCAAAAAATTGCCCCCAATAAATCTATCAACTAACTTAACTCTAAAAGAACATTTGGAAACAAAGAAAATATATTACAATAGGGCTAAACGGCAATACCAACAAGGGAAAAAATATGACACATACAAAAATCGTAAATTGCAAAAGAAAGGAACAGACAGCAAATGCACATGACAATACAAAAATTACAAAAATCTAATATATTACAAAGACAAAAAGTAAAAAGATGAATATATATATGCGAACAAAATCTCTTCTTTAAATATGCAATAAACTAACTCTACTTGTTATACTTTTTTTACTATTAATAATATGTGTAATTAAATTACGCAGTACCACCCGGAACCACTGTTAGGTATTATTCTCGAACGTAGTTTTTATTGGTAAATAATGCGTGTGTCTACGTTAATAAATGACAATTTGTCCTTTATTTGAAACAGTAAATATTTATCACACAGGCAATTTTACGTAGTGTATATATACATTTTAATTTTGCAACAAGTGCTACGTGCTAAAGCCCGAGCAATGCATAAAATCGCTGCCGCAAAACTGCACCACTAAACCAGTTTCTCCTTCAGCACACACGGCCACCTACGACACCACGCCTGTAATTATTCAGTATCACAGCCTCATTGCACATGCTTATCGTGTTATTCCCACAATTCACGCATTATCTGGAATAATAACGATGCCATTAGCGTTGATAAATCGGTCGCAAAGATGTCAATTAATATTGTTATACGAAAATGTATCGTTTCATAGCAGACAGAACAAGTGCAAAGAACTACCATATAGCTCTACGGGCTCCGAAGTCGAAGGCTTGCTTAACCATGAAACACACTGGTAGTCAATGTGCCTAACTGTGGTCTACTACAATAGCATCACAACACCATTGTTTTTCTCCGAAAGGTCGAAAAACATTTAAAATCGATATCAATAATGTAGTGAATATTTTTATTTAATTCCTACTTAGCTGGGTTTACAGAATTCAGGAGACCACAGGAATAAAACTTTAATTATATTTATATAGAATAAAAAGGAAAAAGTGAACAAACAAAATGACAACGTCTTTTCTTCATTAAATCTACAGAAACTCTGGTATTCTTAACTTAAAACTAGCCACAGGGGGGTATATCACCTTCACCACCTCGCACTCATACATCCCTAACCTACGGCATTTCTCATGCATCTATCTCACTCTCGTACACTCTCTCGCTCAACACAGCCCTTACTTACATTCTACAAACAGCACTTGACACGCTCGACTTAAAATTAGAAACTTAAATCTACCTACCCTAATCCCTAAATTTTTGACTTAATTCTACACAAACACAAAAAGTTGTGTCCATTATTTCCGACACCACAATTATGCCTGCTGATGTGGTAAAAATGTGTAGCAATTTCTGTAGAGACCTCTCTTTTAAAATCTTTTGGATTATGAATTTATATTAAGAGCTCATTTTTTATAACTTTGGCGGATGAACAAAACATCTTCGTAATTTTATTTTCCCTATAACCTTTTACCCTTTTAAATAACTATTTCATTTTAGAAGTCTTGGAAGGGACTATTTAATTACATCACGGCTCTAGATCCCGAATATGAATCAGGACCTGGTTAGGCATGCCTCGCGTGCCAGATCAGGATGGACGCATGTAACGCAGATTAAAACTGAAAACTATGATGTGAACAGGATTTTCTGATATGGAACTGATTATATTTTCCTGATAAATACCTAAATAAATACGAAAACTTGATATAATTAAAAATAATAATAATGAGTTTATATAACATAGAATTTTATTTTAATTTATCTAAGACAAAACCTACTAATATATTCAAAAAGGTTTTCTCTTAATCGAAGGACTAGCCGTTCCAATTTTTTGCGTTACAAAGTATATGTCCTTGAAATAGTTTTGCTTTCCAAACGATTATGTAGATTGCTATTTAGTTTTCGCTGCAATGTCTTTGTAAAAGAATCAAAATTAAATAAAAATTCCAAAAATGGGTAACGTTTTTTGAACCGTTTTTACATATTTTCTGAATATCGTATTTTAAGAACTGACCAATTTCCGGTCGTGAAAGTCAATATTCTTATAAGTTTACTATATTAATATTAACCCTTTAGGAGGGCGAGTGTTCAGGTGATTTTCATTTGATTGACCACCAGTTTCAAGAATTATAAAATGAACATGAGGTAATAATTTATTTGTCACTTTTTCTTAGACTCATACTTAGACCGTTGTTGTTTTTCACAATACCAGAAATGTTTTCGGAACTCTGGAACTATCAAAAATTTCTTAATGTACATAAAATGTTTCGGATAAGCACTGAAGTTTTTATAATTCCTGTTTCGGCCTGACACCATACTTTGAGATAATAACTAAAGCGTCACTACCTGGGTGACCTGTAACTGACATAGAGAAGCCATCCAATTTGTCAAAGATTATGAATGAGTAGCAAACACTGAGATTGACCTGGGGATATAAAAAGGTACGTAATCGATTTGCAGCTTAGAAACCGCTTCGAATTTTATTCAATTTCAAACTGTCGCCCGGAGAAAGTTTATATATCTGTGTTAACGCGAAATTCCATTTGTAGAAAATATTTATCGCTTTAACTTGTAGGCTTGATTGATTGAACGTTGATTGAATTTTCAAATACCCGTAACAGACCAGACTTAACGACTACTTACTTGCTTACGACCTTTTATTAAAATACAAAAGCCTATTACTTGTGTGTCGATGTAAGGATGAACTCTGTAATACACATCAATGTAAACTCGGACGCGTTTTCAAATAATAACGGCATTTTTGCTACAACTTGCACAATTCAGAAGTTTTATTTATCTTCTAGTATCATTATCTATTAAGAAAGCTTGTTCGCTTAGTCAATAATATGCCACATAAATAAACAAACATAAACGAACTAAATACATTAATGTGAATTAATTTTGGAATTAATTTTTATCAACTACAGACTACCTCAAATTATTGAGGAAAAATTGTTGATCGCCGGGATTCGAACCCAATAACTAAGCTACGAGAGGTGACAGCAACAATAACAAACCTACGTCGTCGTATTTTGTAGAGGCTAATTTCAATACATTCATTTTTTAATTAATGTGTACCAAGTACAGATTACCTCAAAAAAATAAATGAACACCTCTCGTAGCTTGCTAGTCAGAGCATTGGTGCAGCAACAGTTTTTCCTCAATAATTTGAGGTAATCTGTAATTGGTAAAAATTAATTCAAATTTTAATTTACATCAATGAATTGAAATATTGAAGTAATTCATTACCAATGGATACGTTTTACCCTACTTTATTCGAAAACAAATAGTGAAATTTGTGTTACAAATATAAATTTTCGAATTAATTACTGAAATATTTTAATAAGTGTGTTTTCAAAATAATATTATAATAATGAGTTAGATCAACATCATCATAGAATAATTAATGCAAAGACTGGTTGGAGATGCTATTCTTCACATTTATCTAAAACTAGAACATTTATTGTTAAACTTTAAGTGAATTCACGTATGCAGGCTGCGTTGTTGATTCAGCTAGACAAGTTTTAAATACCTTAGTGAGGCATTGTCTAGTTTAATATTTTCTGTAGCAGCTAAAATCCACTAGATGGCAACAATTGCCTCTATGTTGTTATTATATTAACTGTTCTATACGGAACATTTCGGCTTTATCAGTAATTTATCGAGACTACTTATGGAACGCTGATGAGATTCTACATATTTAAAAAAAGGAAGCCATTAAAACGTCTAAATTTCAAGGGTCACAGATCCCACATTTCGAACGCGTCCTACACAATAGACACAGCGTACGGAAAGCCATATCCTATCCCACGACCGGTTTCGACCTATCGGGTCTCATCAGGTGGGCGCTGGCAGAAAGGCGTTTACAGGCTATATGATAAATATAAATATAAATATAGAATCAACAGAAACAACTACTCCGAGGGATAATACCCCTACCGTGTGATCCTTGAAGTTTAGACGAAAAAGGATTTTAATGCCTTTTTTTTTTAAATATGTTAAATATATTGTCTGATTTGCAATATTTACCTACTCGTAGATCTTTTTTAGGTATAATGTAGATTTAATTGATTACGATTTCTACCATATAGAATGAAGCAATAACTGACAATAGCGGAAATTTGTTGTATTTGACATTTAAATGTAAGAGAAAGGCATTACACGTCAAACAAATGATAAGTATACCATTTTTATCATTTCTCTTTTCACACTGATACCTAAGAGTTTATTTGTGATATCTTTCGCGAGAGTAATCATAAGCTTAAGTCACATGGAAGACTATTTGTCGTCGACCAGACATTTAAAATATTAGCAAATTTCTTCTTGAAATATGTGGGAATATGTTTGTTGTGGCGCCTGGATCGTTTTTTTTTTTTTATTCTCATGATTCGACGCTAAAGTTAGAATTAAACAAATCATACGCTCGACCGTCTGCGTCCGTTCGTCCGTCCGTTCGGGTTACAATAAATTATGGTAGCAAAATTCTAGGTTTCAAATTAATAGGTTATAGTTGTACGCCTGTTTAGATTCATCCATTACTGACATCTTCAAACAGAACAAATTCACCTGTGGCCGACGCTCCGTTGGGGGCAACACGGAGAACAGTCCGGTCTCGATTTAATATTCCGTTTTAGAGACTGCTATTTTTCAAAACAGTACGCTTATCAATCATAATTACAAAAAAAGTAGACTGTTTGATGCGTGTCTTTGCCGTGTCCGGTCCGGTCCGCGGTAGAAATTTTCGAAGTAGGCCATCCATCAACGGCTATTTACACTACGAATTTCAACTGCTACGTAACCGAAATACCTCATCTCAGTTGGATACTTCTTAGAAGCCAGTTAGTTGTTTTCAGCAAAGTATTGGTGCACGCCTTCTATATCTATATAACATTAATCGATTATTTATGATGACTATTATAGAATAATGAATTGCGGAATAAAACTATATTAACCCTTCCAGCATATTTATTCTATCTATAAATGTTTATCACTAATACCAATCGTAATCGTACTTTAGTTGGACGATGGTCATATAAAAAACAAACAAAAGGAAGGTTTCACCAAATTGTATTAGAAAAATCCTAACAAGTTTCGGTCAACGCTACCATTTTCAATACTGTATTTGTTGTACTCTACTCCTTTGAAAATAGTCGCGTTGACCGAAACTTAGGATTTTTCTAATAAAATTTGGTGAAACTTTCTTTTGGTTTGTTTTTTTGCACCCCACAAAGATGGTCATATAAATGGAACATTTTTAAAATAGGTAATTGGTAAGAAAATAGAATAGAAATAGGTATATTTAATCAAACTCGACAATTCTTTCGGCTAAAGAACCATTCTCAAGAATACATCTATATTAAGTATAATATGTTTGTATTGTCCTTAAATATCTAAAGTGTGGGATGCTTTAGGCGCTATAGAGTCGAGTGTTTCGAAGGTTAAGTTCTTGTTGGTTATTCACTAAGTTTAATTTGAGTTTAAATCTTTTTTAATTTTTTAAAATTCTAGCATGGTTAGTTTCTTATTTGTTGCTTGACAATGGAGAAGTTTGTATTTATTTATATTATATTCAATGATATGATAGGTCTATAGTGTATTTTTTGGTTCTTATGGTTGTCAAATATTCGTACCTAAGGACCGACCGGTCTGACCGATATAAATAGCATCGCAATCTTGGAAATTTTAGTTGCGGCATATTTAACAGAATCAGGAACTCCCGAACTCAGTCGTTATGTTACTTAATGAAAACTTCTTTCTTTGGGATACCATGAAAAATAAAAATAAACTCTGCATTTTTCGTTAATATCGAAATAAACAGGACATATTTAATAACATTCAATACAAAGCCCCTAAGCAAATCAGTATTTCTAATGTCCTGTTAGAAAAATCCCTACTATGAAGCAAAACGTCATGAAGTATAGGACTAATTTATATCATACTATACTCCCTGGAATTTCGAATGTTATCAAGAATGTTATCCAGTGGTAAACATTGAAACAGTTTTCTATTAACATTAAAACGTAAATTACATTTTTTTGTAAATGTTCTTTTATTTTCTTTATATTACTGATTTTATTCACTTCATGGTTATTTATTTTAATAAAGAAATGCCAAAAATGTTAGATATATAAAATAATTTAGTTCGTGTAATAGATATCACTTGTATTTTTGTTGTTGTTCAGCAAAGTCAAAGAAGTGATAGTGCACCAATAATACTAAGGCCTAAGTAGCTTATAATTTCATTTGCACTACATTTTTCATACTATTATTTGGATTGCTTTTTTCAGATCAAATTTCAATCTTGTATTTGACTTAACGGTAATTACCTAAGTCGGATAACAAAGGTCATTCAAAATTAGAAACGATCTAATTAAAAAAGAACCCATTTTAGATTGACAAGGAAACCTGTACAGATACCACATTCACCTCGTATCTGTCTGTTGTCGAATTTTTTTTAATATATAGCAAACAAATTTGTACAATCGTATATAATACTTATTTAGATTAATTGACTGATAATTAAAATAATTAGCAGTAGCAATTTAGAAGATATTTTTTTAATTATGCATTTCAATCGGTATTGTCACTATTTTCAAGTGGTCATTAATCGACCTAGATCAGGTAACAATCTAAGGAACAGTTAAAACAATGCTGAAGATTTTCTAATGGCCAATTAGTTCGTATTTACTTTTGCAATATGTTGTTACATATGTATAGTGTACATACGTAGGTACTTTATACATCTACAATTGATTGGCCTGTGAAGTAAGTATGACTGTACACAACACGTGTCTGATTTCAATACAAGTAGCACATGATCACACAAAGGCTAACGAGGCTATAACCAGGATCAGGGGCGGCTGGTGTGTATGTTCTGTAGAGCTGTGGAATTACCAAAACAATTACAAATGTATGAATTTTTGCAACCTAATTACTAAAATAAAGGGTTTTCCAATTAGCGTGTTAGAACTTTCAAATGAGATACAATAACAACTGCAAGCGATAATCTTTTAATAACCATATAATTTTGATGAACAAACAATGGCATTATGTTTTTAAAGTAATTTCGTTTAAATGTTCTCCTCGACTTCTTCTGACTGAATTAATTCTGGAGGCCCAATTTGCGACAACTCTTTTACACATATCACGTGGTATATTCCTAATTATGCGTCGAATGTTTCTCTTAAGGTCGGGAATTGCTCGTGGCTTATTTTTGTACACGAGAGCTTTAACATGACCCCAAAGGAAAAAATCCTAGGGTGTGAGATCACATGATCTTGGTGACCAATTTACATTACCATTTCTTGAAGTAACGCGGCCAGGAAATTGATGTTCCAACAAATCAAGTGTCTGCCGAGATGTGCGACTAGTCGCCCCGTCTTGTTGAAAGAAAACATTGTTTATGTCAGTATTTCTCAGTTCTGGCCAAAGATATTCCGTAAGCATATTCCTGTACCGCTTACTATTAACAGTAACACGATATTCATCAAAATGAGGTCCAATCACGCCTCGAGCCCAGAAACCGCACCAAACAGTAACAACCTCAGGATAATGAGATGTTTCTTGAATGGCCTGAGGATTTTCATCAGCCCGAATCCTACAGTTATGCTTGTTTACAAACCCATTGAGCCAGAAATGGGCTTAATCGGAAACCAGTATCGTTTATGTAAAATGTAGATCAGCTTCCAACTGCTCAAGGGCCCAGTCTACAAAATTTCGACGCAAACTATGATCATTTGGCTTCAGTTCTTGAGTAATTTGAACTGAATAAGTTCAGAGCGTCGTTGATCATGCGTATCGCGTAATGCATGTTTAACTGGGCCAGCAGAGTAGATCTGTGTACCACTGGAGCCGTACCCGCTCCGATCAGCATCAACATTTGCAAGTACAATACAGCGAATTTAGACGAGTAATTGAGCTGCAATCGATGCAGACCCGCAAATGCTCCGCGCTATACAAACACGTAGTTCGTTTACATTGGAAATTCATGTGAGACAAAACTTTTTCTATTTGTGTTAGTGACTCTACGTGCAATTATACTATTGATTTTTTTAATATCGAGTGGGGATTACGAAGCAGATGTACTCAAAAGAGAGTGAATGTCAACATCTGTGGTCTGTATAGACTGAATTAATTAAAAAAAATAGATGATTCAATATTTACATGAGCAAGGATCTGGCTTTAGAATGATGCTAATTTGACCTGTTTTGTTTTGAGATTAGAATTTTTATCAATTTCAATGCCCTATAGTAACTTTGGGGCCATATTCGAGTTTTGGTCGAAGAATACATTGAAAATGATTACATTTTTTTCTGATTTTCATTTCAGCTCTCCATTAGTTAGTGGTCTGGAAATCGAGAGATCCATCAGAAAAGAGGAAACATTAGTGATGGATTAAGCGAAACAAATACAAGGATAATTATTATTTTTGATATCTTTCATTTATTCAAATCTGTCCCTATAATTACCGTAGCATATTCAAATTTCTAAAAATAATTATCTCAAAACAAAATAATAAATTTAGCATCACTTGCATTTTGATATTGATATTATTCAAAATATTGATGTGCTGAGGTCAAATTCTAATTTTGCGACCAAAGCTACTTTGCTAATGGTTTTACTATTAGTTCTTTTGTCATTTTTACTTTATATAGTTCTGCTTCTTTGTTGTTTTCATTTTAAATCTTCCATTTCGTTGACCTGTGTCATATATATATGTAAAGTTTTCTAACTGGTTATAAAACCCACACCGATGTTTCGCCAATAGTTATGAGTTATTTTCAAGGATGGCTTTAATTGAATTAGTTATAAAGGAATATCAATAACATCTTTAATTATAATCTTGTAACAGACTCATAACTGTAGACGAAACGTCGGTGTGTGTTTTAAAACCAATAAAAAAACATTGCAGCCCTAAGTTGGGTCTGATATCCATAAAAAATTTAGAAAAAGGTTAATAAATCGAAACTGTATATCAAATGATAATAAATTTTCAAAATGTTTGTTAAGGCTTGTATCTGTAAGGTGTTTCTAGACATTTACTTGTACCTGTATGAAAAAGATAATAAGTTTCGGGTAAGAAGTTAAATATTTGGCTTATTATAGTATAAGTTCAGCTGTTATTGTGTCCAGCGTAGAATTGGCTGAAAATGGTCCTAACCAACCCACCTTCTTTGTTTACGATTTATACTTCTTGCTTAAAGTACACGATTACCGTTCGTTTTGTGATAGATTCAGAATGAGTGCGTTGCCAAAAGAAACAGTAACTTTTAAAATTTTTTGCTAAACGAAGTAACAGGTTCATTAGACAATCAATGATTGAATGAAAACAATGTCTACATTTGACATAGTCGAGAAAAAACATGAGTACCTGACTACCAGAGTAATGTAATCAATTTAACAGATCTTATCTGGAGCCTTCAAATAAAATAACTAAAAGGTGCGATCAGAGAAAGCCACATCTTTTGGTCACGCTGTACAGTTATAATTTCTTGTAAAACTTTAACAACTTTTTCGGGCAATAGCAACAACAACCGAGAAAAAAAAATCGAAAAAGTCGAAGCTCTTACATGCCGTTTGTCAGACATGGATGGATTGTTTCTCCCAAGTAAACTTCCAAGAACTGGAGCACACTTCAATTACACTTATTTGCATAGACAATTAACGTGCTCGGCCATTGTCTAATTTGAAAAGTCTTAACTAACTCGACAGTTTATTAACATAAATAACATTGGTGGGCATAATAAAAGGAGTAATTTCAACAGCACGTCGCTTACGTTGGTCCATGTATGTAAGCAGAACTTGTACGTATGTACCAACCAACCTTTTGCTTTGGAGCAATGAAATTAAATTGGAACCGCCAGCGCGGTGGTAGACGGTTCGTTAATTCCAAAAAATGCGACCGAGCAGATTGGTCAGCAACTTTTAAATTGCTCTTGCCTTTTCGTAATCAATGTTAGTCGTAACGAGTTTTACTAAATTAACATGGGCATCGGCGTTTTTTTTTTTTTCAATAGGTTGAATTTTATTTTTTCTATAGCGTCTGTTAGACACCCTATCAAATGAAGGGATGAAATTGTAAAAGTCATTGTTAAACTAAAACAATCAATGGTCGTGTAGGAATGGGTATTTCATAGACAAGAAAGTAATAGGATTAGAACGAATAATTGCAAAATATAAGTTCATTAATTCTGCAACAAAAATGGGTAATAAATAAGCCTGTCGTTTGTCATCAGAAAATCGAGTTTTAAAAGTGAATATCAATGAACTCATACACGGAATAAACACTGACCGATATGAGATGATTAGATTTGTTGTCTTCTAACAATTCGTGGAAAATTTAAATCTATGCCAAAGCTTTTTGAATATTTTTGGATGATTTTCAACAACTGACAATGAGTAGCGTTATGGTAGGCAAAGGCAAGGAATATTGGGAAGACATAATTGTTACGTTGTTCAAAGAAGAAAATAAAGATGATCGATATTCATATCATATTAATTTTATACGCTGTTTTTATTAAGGAAATTAAACTTGATTTTTCTTTATCCGTGAGTAAACGAGGAGGTAGGCAGCTACCCTGCCATTTTGTTCCCCTAATAGTTGCTTAAACAATTTTTAAATACGATTCGGGAAGTTTCAATTTCACTATTTAAAAGTTAAAGACTTACAAGAAATCTAACACAAACAAACAATTATTTTAATTCAAAGAATACGTAAAGTTTATAATTTTATTACATTAGTAGTGTCTATCTTATTTCAGTTAAATACATAATGTGAGGAAGTTACCATCATTTCATTTGTTTAGTACCTTGTAGCTTCATGCCAAGCCATGTGTAAGGAATATCCATTTTTTGTGATCAGCTCTTGTTTACAACTTCCTTCTTTTAATTAAAACTAAAACGAACTGAGAATATTAAAAATTGAATTTCCTTCTACAAGAGTTCCTTCTTTCCACCCCTGCCCAATCACAGATACCGTCCTTATGCAATACTTTTCTTTTTGTTATTTTTTTAGTCTTATTGTCCCACTTAGTCCATAAACACATCCGCTTTTTGGTAATGTACAGGAAGTTATCTTTTAAACTGGTATCTCCTGTGGAAGTTTCAACAGTGACGGGCATTAAAAACAATAATTACAGTCTCTCATGATCGAATTAAAGCTTTAACAATTTCCTGCTGGGAAATTGTACTGATTAGTAAAATCGATAATTACCTACAATATAAATCGTTAATTGGCGAAATACCAAATCACCAACACGTTATGGCACTTGCTACATATAAACATCTACATTAAATAACCTCAGAACTTACGAATGTTGCTTATCTCCTTTGCTACATATTTAGCTACGTATCTGTAGATATTGCAAGTTAAAAGTGTAATTATAACGTTGTATTTGTTATAATAATATATTTATTAATTATCTTCGGATTTCGCTTCGGGCCTTATCCGTTGCAATCTTATTCTAATTAATGGCGAACAGCAACGGCTCGTTTACTATTAATTTCTTGCAGTCATTTAATATCGTTGTGAAAGATCAGCTTTATTATTATTATTAAATGGGTATCAGACGACATGATTCCGGCATGATCGAAATTTGGGTCAGTTGTTTGGTCTATTAAAAAAACACCTGCAACGTTCTAATATTAAAAATTGCTAAAAAAAAGTGCAATAAAAGAATGTTCTAACATCCATCTCAACTGTTACTAATTATGTTTAGTTGAATATTATTATGACACCTTTTAAAGAAATCAGACTCAAATAATACTCGTTGCTTAACATAGACATGATCAATTTTAGTGCTTTATAGTACGGTTCGCTCATTTAAACTTGTCCATCGCTAACAGGGACTCTTTTACTACTAGTTCTGAAAACATGCAGTCTATCGTATTAATATTCTACAAAATTCAAACTTTGCTCTAATAGGTATTCGGCCATTGTATTTATAAATAAGGAACCGATCTTACTGAAAATCGCTTTTATTTTGATCTAGATGTATTTGGGTTGAAATTAATCGTTTGTTTGTTGTACCATTTTTTATAACTTGATTTTTGCCGAGTCACACAATTTAGATTTTTCTGCATCCATAAATATTTTTATTTTGGAAGGAAGCCAATAACTTCCAATTTTATTGAAAATTTAAAAAAATTGCAAAACACTGTTGTGTACAAATTCAATGGTGTAATGTATGGGAAATACATCGTCACTTACTACGGCCAACAAGTAGCCATTACTGTGTAAAATAAGATATAGAACCATAGTAATTTTGAAGTATCTTTTTCAAATTTCGTAGAATGCAGTACCCAGTTGATACTGCTCAGTAGTATTTACTTAAGTTTAACTGAAGCCACTGTTTGGGGAACTTGAGTCCCAAGTACAAGAAAAGACGAAGTTGTACAGAAGATGTTGGTTAGGTATTTATATCAATTTGTACTTCTGCAATTTTGCAAAATGATGTTAGTCATCGCTTTGGCTTATTTAATGTTTATATTCAATAGAAAAACTGTGCGGTTCTTGAGTGATACCTTAGGGAAAAGGGAAACTTTAGAAACAAATGGATGTGTTTTGGCGACGTTTATGTATTGTGATAAGTATTTTGTGAATTATTAATATGTAGCGTTTATACCAAGGACTCTTATATTTTATGTTTATGATAGTTCACAGTTTATTTGTCTTTAGTTTTAAGAATTTAGTTATTATCTATATTTCAAATATTCCCTTTGTGCTTTCACGAAGAGTAGAAATTATTATTTTGTATCATATAGCAATCATTGAAGTACCCGGCTAGTTGACCCAAACAAGTTTGCGTATCGCATTCTTTGTGAAACATTTTAAATAAAATTGAATATGTCTATTTTGAGTAACAAACAAACACTGAGTTACGTTCCACGAAAAATTTATTTATTCCTTTCTACAGTATTGTTTCAACCCTTGCGGGTCATTATCAAGAGCTATGGTGTTACTGTAATTTAAATTTAAATCAACGCAGTCTCGCGTTGATAATGCCCACGTTTGAAGTGGGCGAAAGACGTGTTCGCTCATATTAAATTTAGTTAGTGGTAATTAGGGTGAATCTTTCTTTATTTAATTTTTCTTTTACCACAGTCTCCTATTTTATACTTTACCCAGTATTTGTCTGTTACTCAAAATACCACATATTCAATTTTAAATTCAGTTCTGTTTTTAAACTCGCTGGGCGAATATCCTTATTCAAGTTTAACTTTACATATTTATTTAGACTTTCTGGGAATTATTCCCATTACAATAGCTTAATTAGTGTAATTATTAAGTTAAATTACACAATTAGTGATAACAAAAATTTATAACAGGAGACCTACGATTTGAGTAAGGAATGGGGATGTACATGGAAATATATCAATGTACAGAATCAAGAGTCGTTAGAATAGTTCTTGATTTAACTTTTAATTCTACAGTAACTTCTACTAGCGCGTTTCATCTACTTTACTTGCGAAGAATTTTATTATATGTAGGTAAACGTAAATACTTCGAAGCAAATAATTTTTTATAGCATTTGCTTCGTTTTTTACATACCATCCATTGTATGTTAAGCTAATTGATAGAATTGACCATTGGTAATGTGAACAACAAAATAATTTGAAAAAGAAAATTGTTTTCTACTGAAGGCAAAATGAAATAAATTATATGATTAACAGTACTTAATTTTTTTACCTCACGCATAACAATAATAATAATATAAATACGAGTTTGCATGCAATAGATAATTGCCAACAACTAGACTACCGCGCCCTTTTCGTCCGTTCCAACGCATACCATTTTAGCATTAGTTGTTAAACTGATTATTTATTGCTAACGGCAATTATAGACACTCAAGGGCACAGTACTTGAACTTGAAAATCCGAACAACTACTTTAAAGTTTCTTGGAAACATTATTTATTACTACAGATAATTGCTCGTTTTATTACCGATAAATGGAAATGTTACACTTTTGCAAATGAATAAATATTCAAGTAAGACTAAGCAAAAGAAAATTACTCTACATCTAGTTATACTTTGAAATAGACAATGCGAATTTGTTCACTCATAGTTATTTATAATTTGTACCTATCAACGACGGCCCGGGGGTATGCTTCGTAAACGGGAACAATGATTAAAATAAGCAAAGAAAATTAAAGAATAATATTGATTTATCACTGTTCGATTCATCGTGGTTTAGAAAATGAGTATTGGTTGAAAACAACTTCCTATAAATTAAAAAACTACTCTACAATAACGTTAATTGAGATGACAATCATAAATAACCTGAAGCCTTTAAAATTCCCCTTTTGTCCCATAGCAACTTTAACTATTTACCTATTAGGTCTCCTTTTACCTTCTCCACTTTGTAATACATGGCCTACGTATAAGTAAAATACAGGTATAAATATATTTTGTAAATAAGTATATGTAATAAAGTTTTTGTTAAAATATTGTGGAAATTGATACAGTTCGACGATTATATTGCGAATTTTATTATGTACACATACAAATAGAAAAAAGATTTGCATATAGGTAACACTAATGGCAATTATGTCAACGACAATATCCCTGATCTTCGACTTTCGCACACAGTCTCTCTCTGACCCTCCTTGCGCACCCTCGCATCATCTTACTGGACAAGACACATCCCTTCTTTCACCCACTCCATAATTCATTATAGTCATTCTCACTTGCAATCTTTCAGCCATCGTCTCTCTCTCTCTCTCTCTCTCTCTCTCTCTCTCTCTCTCTCTCTCTCTCTCTCTCTCTCAGACACACACAGACACATACAGTATCCGGCAGCTAAGGAGATTCAAAAGCCATAAATCATCGGATGCGCACTAGTAAAGCTTAGCCCCTTTAGGGCGGGGATAATCGACCGGTAGGCAGAATGATAACTGCTCAGCAAGGTTCAGTAGCGTAGTGGCAAATAGTTGTAAATTAAATTAACAGAGTAGAGAAGGGGTTGTTAGGGTAAGTAAATCAGTAGAATGAATTCACTTGTGTTCCGTGTTCAGTACTTTCTCTCTCAGTGATACGCGCCGCTGAACTACAAGTTGACGCTTCGGTCCAGCTATATTCTTATTGGCTCCTTCATGCTAAAAGTTTCCGCCTACCTACCTATCAATCTGACCGTCGCTAAATCTCCTTAGGTGCCGGCCACTGTACGTATTCTGCCTAGCATTCATCTTCCTACAATATTTCACTTTTCATTATTATACTAGTATAACCTGTGCATATTTGGACTTAAATATTCCGGTTATCGAAAGTAAGCCTAAGGGACACTTCTATCCTTTAACTAGCCGTTTTAATACTAACGTAATTCCATCATTTTATATCATCAGAGGAGATAACTCCACTAATACCTTTAATTACAAATTTAGAGAGGGAGGGCGATGCTCCTGGGGCAACAAACCCGAAGTTGAATACAAGATCTGTACCTTGACCTTCCTGATTATAAATATTTGTCCCATTTTCTGTTTTAACAGATCTAATACTCGTATGTAAAAACGGCGAATATGTTACTTTCTCGAGCGTACCGTTACTTTCAAAATAATGTAAACTTTATCGTTTCTTGCAAGTGAGAAATTGCATTCCACAAATCGATATTCACACCCATCATTTTTCGTCGTCGAAGTCGTGAACTTGACTTGCAGTAATGTCCTTGGTTTGGTTCGATTTACCGCAACATTGCACCCGACAAATGAAAAAGATTCACGCTATATTACGAATAGCACAAATTTTATTTCGAAGGAGGGCGTTTTTATTTTATTAAAAAAAGGGCAAATAAATCAAGAGTGCTTGCACGGAGTCGCTGACTGTCCCGATTTGGAGTATTTTCACGGGGCCCAAACTTTTTTGGTAAATAACCAATTACTCTTTTCATGAGAACGTTTTAACGATTTTGTTTGGTTACAACGGAAATACACAAAAAGATATTCAATTTACAATGTTGTCAAGATTAAACAGAAAAATATCTTCTATTGCATTGAAATACTGCAGTTAAAGTAAATTAATCATTAAATTATAATATAAATTGTCATCTGGCAACTCTTCTAGTTCGCATGCACTAATGAAAAGACGGCGATACGAAAATACGTTTGTTTTTCCCAGAATTTTACCGGGAAATTATAAAGGAAATGATCTATATTTATACACCAGCAGGTAACTCAAGATCTCACTTAAATAATGCAACAATTTTTTCTGAAAAATGGAACCTATTTCTTGATGGGATTTGTTTTTTAGTTCTATCCTAGGTATTTATTAACTATATGAATCGACGAGGCTTTAATTTCGTGTAACTCCATAATAACAAAACAAACACACGCAATGCTTAGTTACAAAACTTTATTTTATTGTAAAACCAAAACAATTATTTCGCCGGCATTTTTTAAAGATTAATGTTGAATAACAGTGATTTATTGAAGGCTAGTTGATAATTTAAAATAATGCTTTTTTGTTTAATTTGTTTATTGCTATACTTTCCAATCAATTTAATTTCCGACCTTTACTTTAAAATGCAAGATTTTATAATTGTCGTCAACAGTATGATAGTTTGATATTAAATCTTCAGCATAAGTTGAATTTGTGTTTCGGTTGCAATAACTTCTTCTGTGTTCTTTTATTCTTTCCTGAAATATTCTACCAATCTGACCTATGTATGCCTTGTTACAATCACCACTTTCACACCAGATATTAACTCTGTTTTAGTTTCAACCTTGTTATTTTTTATAAATTTGCAAAGAGAATTAAAGGAAACAGAATTGTTAGTGAAATTAAATTAGTAAATGATATACTATTGTAGTTATTATTGAACATTAATTTTTAGTATCCTCCCTTTAACTTCTACACCTATTCCTAGTTTACATTATTATAGCATATAAATCTGTTTATATCCTAGTTTTAACGTATATTATTCTTCCATCTGAAGAACAATAAAATAAAGTTTTGTAACTAAACATTGCGTGTTTTTGTTTTAGTAAATAAGTAAGCAAAATACAAATTGAGTTGTATGTATGTACCTAAAAATAATCCTCCCATTTCGTCTTTAAAGAAATTTTCACTTTATACCTTGCGCATTTTTGAATGCTTCAAATAACTACCTTGTTAGATAAATCAGGTTGGTTCTTAAAGGTAATCATTAATGGTTACATGCCATTGACCTAACGGTGACAAGATAATCTCCCTGGCATGTTGCATCTACCAATTTGATGGGTCCGATTATAATTGCACATCAATTAAATAAATAAAAATTATCATTGTTACTTTAAGATAGGTTATTGGGCTTGGACGACTCGAACACTATATCTGTAGGTACTACGTGGGTAATAGTTGTCGATCGAAGTGTGCTGGGACGAGTCGGCAGATCATTCATTTGTTATTGTGTAGTGGCTCAGAACTGCTATCGATGAAATGCCGACGATAACACCGGGCGAGATGTTATTAAGGATGTAATTACTGGGCCGAATTTTTTCGAGTAATTCCTAATCGCTTCTTGTCTTATTGGCCGTGCTAAGCACGAAGAGTAATTAAAATGTCTGTTTAGAACCACGCGAACCCGTTAAGATCGCCCCGCGGTGAATTTATTCTTACCCGTCAGCGCCAGCGTCCGCTGTCTTCGAATTTAGCACAGAGCGGAGCAATCGTTCGTATGTGTCGTCAATTGACGGATGATTGGTATGAACGCTCGTGTTGTTCACTGGTTACAACAGACTTCAACAACTTTTTCTGGTTTTAGAATAAGAATTAGTCTTCCACCTATTTAAGGAGCTTGTACCGCTCTCACAAGAATGTTGAAAACAACAAAGCTTACACAATTTGTAAATTTTACTTAAAATGTTTTGATTTTACATTCTGAACGCTATTTATATAAATCTAAAGATAAAATTGTGTATCAAAAACAATTATGTTTTTGGTCAGAAATTTATCGAGACAACCAGATCTTCTGTAGCAGCTAAAATCCACAAGATGGCAACAATTGCCTCTACGTTATTATTTCATTAACTGTTCTTTACGGAACATTTCGACTTGGTCAGTAATTTATCGAGACTGCCTATGGCACGCTGATGAGCTTCTAATAAGAGCGAAATCGCGATCCGTGTCTGGTTGTCTCGATAAATTTCTGACCAAAAACATAATTGTTTTTGATAAGCTTTACGTGATTTCACGTATGTAGGCTGCGTTGTTGATTCAATTGGACAAGTTTAAATACCTCAGTGAGGCCTTGTCCAGTTTAATATCTTCTGTAGCAGCTAAAATCCACTAGATGGCAATAATTGCCTCTACGTTATTATTTCATTAACTGTTCTTTACGGAACATTTCGACTTGGTCAGTAATTTATCGAGACTGCCTATGGCACGCTGATGAGCTTCTAATAAGAGCGAAATCGCGATCCGTGTCTGGTTGTCTCGATAAATTTCTGACCAAAAACATAATTGTTTTTGATAAGCTTTACGTGATTTCACGTATGTAGGCTGCGTTGTTGATTCAATTGGACAAGTTTAAATACCTCAGTGAGGCCTTGTCCAGTTTAATATCTTCTGTAGCAGCTAAAATCCACTAGATGGCAATAATTGCCTCTACGTTATTATTTCATTAACTGTTCTTTACGGAACATTTCGACTTGGTCAGTAATTTATCGAGACTGCCTATGGCACGCTGATGAGCTTCTCATAAGAGCGAAATCGCGATCCGTGTCTGGTTGTCTCGATAAATTTCTGACCAAAAACATAATTGTTTTTGATAAGCTTTACGTGATTTTACGTATGTAGGCTGCGTTGTTGATTCAATTGGACAAGTTTAAATACCTCAGTGAGGCCTTGTCCAGTTTAATATCTTCTGTAGCAGCTAAAATCCACAAGATGGCAACAATTGCCTCTACGTTATTATTTCATTAACTGTTCTTTACGGAACATTTCGACTTGGTCAGTAATTTATCGAGACTGCCTATGGCACGCTGATGAGCTTCTAATAAGAGCGAAATCGCGATCCGTGTCTGGTTGTCTCGATAAATTTCTGACCAAAAACATAATTGTTTTTGATAAGCTTTACGTGATTTCACGTATGTAGGCTGCGTTGTTGATTCAATTGGACAAGTTTAAATACCTCAGTGAGGCCTTGTCCAGTTTAATATCTTCTGTAGCAGCTAAAATCCACTAGATGGCAATAATTGCCTCTACGTTATTATTTCATTAACTGTTCTTTACGGAACATTTCGACTTGGTCAGTAATTTATCGAGACTGCCTATGGCACGCTGAT
Source organism: Agrilus biguttatus (assembly GCA_963921985.1). Taxonomy (NCBI): domain Eukaryota; kingdom Metazoa; phylum Arthropoda; class Insecta; order Coleoptera; family Buprestidae; genus Agrilus; species Agrilus biguttatus. Next base: position 36,739,830 of record OY998117.1, read on the forward strand.
GAGCTTCTAATAAGAGCGAAATCGCGATCCGTGTCTGGTTGTCTCGATAAATTTCTGACCAAAAACATAATTGTTTTTGATAAGCTTTACGTGATTTCACGTATGTAGGCTGCGTTGTTGATTCAATTGGACAAGTTTAAATACCTCAGTGAGGCCTTGTCCAGTTTAATATCTTCTGTAGCAGCTAAAATCCACTAGATGGCAATAATTGCCTCTACGTTATTATTTCATTAACTGTTCTTTACGGAACATTTCGACTTGGTCAGTAATTTATCGAGACTGCCTATGGCACGCTGATGAGCTTCTCATAAGAGCGAAATCGCGATCCGTGTCTGGTTGTCTCGATAAATTTCTGACCAAAAACATAATTGTTTTTGATAAGCTTTACGTGATTTTACGTATGTAGGCTGCGTTGTTGATTCAATTGGACAAGTTTAAATACCTCAGTGAGGCCTTGTCCAGTTTAATATCTTCTGTAGCAGCTAAAATCCACAAGATGGCAACAATTGCCTCTACGTTATTATTTCATTAACTGTTCTTTACGGAACATTTCGACTTGGACAGTAATTTATCGAGACTGCCTATGGCACGCTGATGAGCTTCTAATAAGAGCGAAATCGCGATCCGTGTCTGGTTGTCTCGATAAATTTCTGATCAAAAACATAATTGTTTTTGATAAGCTTTACGTGATTTCACGTATGTAGGCTGCGTTGTTGATTCAATTGGACAAGTTTAAATACCTCAGTGAGGCCTTGTCCAGTTTAATATCTTCTGTAGCAGCTAAAATCCACTAGATGGCAATAATTGCCTCTACGTTATTATTTTATAAAATTGTGTATCAAATATTTTTATATTATCATACAAAGTTGAATATCATAAAAAATCTACATTTTTTCATATGGTAACCTGTAATCTGACCAACTATTATTTTTGAATCAATTTTAAATTTAATGTAAATGCTAGACAAAAGTCCATGGGTATACATATTACTTCTTCTAGTTTGCCAATTTGGCCGAAACACACATTTTAAATAAATTTAATTACTTATTAAACTAGTTTTGGTGCATATTTGATGAAACATGATAAATAATAAAAATAAAATGAAAAGTTTCAAGAACGTATTTAAAGAAAACCTCTTACAATTGTTTCGACGAGACCGTCATTATCAAAGAGTAGGTAAACAAACTAAATTAAAAGTTAAAACCAACTGGTTAAATACCTATTGAGAAGATGTACAAATATACATACAGAAACTTATTTGTAATAACCAACCAGCCTACATGGAATTTTCGAACATCATAATATCAACTCACAATAAGCTATTGTATTCTAGGTAAAAGTAAGGGTGTATTATTTGAGCACAATTCATTCTGGTTATTTACTACATCTTTTCCATCCGATAAAGCATTTTTAATTTTAAGATTTTTGAGTACATTTAATTTTTTGCTTTTTTGTCCGACGTGAATTAATTTAATGTATGTTCGGAAAATTCCATGTAGGCTAGTTAATCGTTACAAATATGTTTATGTATGTATATTTTCAGAATCCCATATCGGCTAATTGGTTGTTACAAATTAGTTTATGTATGTATATTTGTACACCTTGTCAATAGATGTTTAACTGGTTGGTTTTAACTTTTAATTTAGTTTGTTTACCTACTCCTTAATAAGGACGGTCTCGTCGAAACAATTGTAAGAGGTTATCTTCAAATACATTGTTGAAACTTTTCATATTATTTTTAAAATTTAATTACTCTTCGCGCAGTGCAATGAATTAAATCATTTGAAAATGTGTAGGCAACGAAACACTAAATAGCACGGTTTAGGCAGTAAATTTAACTCCATTTAGAATGTTATTTAAAAAATATTTACTGCTCGTTTGTTTTAAAACGAAAGTTTATTCTCAATCGTCTTTTGGTCAACTCATATTTACAAAAGTTTTGACACATCATGTTTTTGCGATTCCTCGTTTGGAAATCTAACGATGATAAGTGTTCTCTTTGTTATTGTTCCTACAAATGAATTTCACTCGAGGAAAATATATTGCGGCCGTATTTCGTAGGTTTGCCACGGCTTTAGTTGGTTGCGTTGTTAAAAGCTCATGTTTCCAAATAGACCTTTATTTATTTCGAATGTAAATCATTCTAATGGTAATTTTATGCTTTGAAATGACCCATTTGCACGTCTTAGCGCGAATACGGCTCGAAATCCAAATGTCCGTGGTATATGAACTTTATGCTCTCTGAATGGTTCGTTTGGATAATCGCTCGAGCTTTCCAAACGAATGCGAGCTTAAACATAAAAGAACTACGACAGGTAGATAAATTAAATCAAATCCAACGGACGCCCGGTTTATCTACGCTAACCTCCAGCCCACAGGAACACAACTGTGTGCAAAATATTACTCTTGCCATCTTGTTTTGTAATACTTACAAACATATACTTACATACCTATATGGCGTGCTCAATCGAAAGTGATACATCATTTTCAAAATTTCTTAATGCATAAATAAGTATTTTTCTATCAAACTATCACGCTATTATTGAAAAGAGTTCAATACCCTCCTTAATATTTTGACTATCCTTTTTATTATTATCGAAATAATAGCCTACATGTACCACCCACCTTTTTGCCATCGCTTTTCCAATATGGACTGCATCTTGCAATGTGACTGAAATCCTGGATTCAACCTTGATTCTGATTCAGTTCTCTTGATGATCCATAATCCACCCCAAATTGTGCTCTACAACAATGATAACCTCGTCAAAGTTTGTTGAATGATTCTGAACTTATAGACAAGGTATATATCTCATTTTCACATAAATTGCCGTATCCACTGTCTTAAAATCCAACCAATGGCAATGGCTCTCGATCTTCTTCGCAATATCGGTGTATATAAAAATTATGTTTCGATTAAATCCGTTAAGAAATCTACTAACTAACGCTTTGAGAAAAGCGAAAATATGTAATTTATTTATTTATTTCATTAATTTTATTTTATTAAAATCATTATACTGAGGTATGCATAGATACCTACTCGTAGAACTGGTTACACAAAATTTTACAAACCATATATTTAACATTTAATTGGCACGAAAATAACATTGAATTAAGTATATATTTACTTCTGGTCTTACTAGTTACGTGCCTACCACGTAGTTAGCTACGCCGTTGGTTCAGTTTAACAAGTCGACTTCTTTATTAGAAAAGAACCTTGTTGAATATTACTGAATGCCACAGTAAGTAGCAAATTCCTACAGATGGCGTTCACTATACTGTCTGTATTTATCCATCGAACGTTGTTTAAAGGCAACAGGTATGTTGATCGTGATTTGTCAGCGATGTCTATGAAATCACGATCAACAGCACATTTTTCTTGTAATTAAATACGATTTCTAACTAAGACTTTGAATGGCACGGAAAAGCCGTATAAAACATTTTGAATTCGTATAAAAAATAGCCTTAAAGCATTCAAGTGTGTTGAACATTACACGATGTTAGGTTAGGTTTGGTAGCAACGATTGGTCTACGCATACCTCGTTCAGTAATTTTAGTGCTTGAGGTTTTTCGTGGATACTGTGTGCTTCTTATAATTTTTTACACCTATAGGGACCAGAACTTGTTCTGTGGAAAAGTACCTTTATGTACCTACGTGCTAGAGGTGCTTCAATCAATTATACATTTGTTTATTAATTAATTCATTGCCTAATTCTGCCGTCAGTACCTATATATCCTTTACTATTTATTCTCATGACTAACGAATGAGATCAGACGTGACATAAGAAAGTTTGTAAGATTTATTTTCTAATTGCAAACTGGAGAAATATATTGCGATAATTGAAAGAGCATATACGCACGGAAATCGATCAAGAGTATCGAATATTTCGTAGCATAGTTCAGATGATCTTCAGTCATTTTATGATCTGAGAGAATACTAAAAAAAAAGTTTCATGGTTGAGTAGCAAAAGCGCTGTCAATCAAATGTTTAGTAGACTTCATTATTCAGAACGATCGTTCGAGATTTTCCTTTGCCAAACTCACGTCGGCCGATCAGGCGCTTCGCTTACTCAAAAGAGATTCCTACTGATGAAATTGTTCAGGTCGAGATCGTTTGTACACGACAAAAACATTCCAGGAAGCGCATGAGTTATAGCTTAATGTTTGCTTACTGTAACGTTTACGTCAAACGATTTGAAAGAATATTATTCGGGTCAAATGAAGTTTCCTATTTTTTTTTTGTTGTTGCTAGTACTTTCACTGATACCTATACCGAAAACTATAACTAAGACCGATATTTGTATAAATAAAATAACTCAGCAGCCTCTGTTAAATTTTACTGAATCATTTCCTTTAAATGCTTTAAGGTAATTGTTTAAAGACGAAAAGTAAGATATTCGAAGATATTGACAAAAAATAATAACCATAAAATAACACAAACTCTAATTAAACACAGTAACAATTGTTTCGCCAAACATTGGCTTCGTCAGACTTTGAGTACTTACTACTGAAGATAATGTACAACGTAGGTGTTTATATAGAATTAATACTAAGGGTGGTGGTGTTATTAGAACAAATCCAGAAGAGGGGGATTGTTACATTCTGTTTGATCGTTTAGTAAATTACCTAGTTTTGGTGTATTTATTTATTTCTAAAATCTCTAATAATGTATATTTGTACCCTTTCTTTTCTAAATGTAAAATATCAAAACTATTGTTAAATAAATTTCCTTTTTCTATAATATGTATTTTACGTCTTGTTATTTTATGGTGATGATAGATGTTCATCAAGTAACGGTTTCATCGATCCAAAAATAATAATAAATTATATGGCCATACATACCTACAAGTCTTTTATTATTCACAAAATTCAAAACCGCCTTCTAACTTAGGTAGACCCTAATTCACACGATGATAAATTTATAATAGATAATTCGGAAAAAGGAAAACTACTCTACTTCTACTTTTCTCTGCACTTTTTGTAATATTACTGATATCACATACAATTTTAACATACTTTAAGTAGGTATAGACTAATCTACAAAATGTCAGAATAAATTTAAACTTTCTAAGGTGCATATATGGTGAAACATCATATTAATAATAAAATAAAATAAAACACTAGTAAAATTTTTACACTAAATATATTGAGAAACTCGACAATTGCTTCGGGAATTGCCCATTATCAAGAGTATAAGTACTAAAGGATAATGTCTAACAAACAGTGTATATATAGGTACATCTATAATTAGGAGAGGGGATGTTGTTTGTCCTAACTCTAATTGATTATTAACAATATTTATTTGATTGTGGAGGCTTTTCTTTATCTCTAAATTTTCAAACATAGATAATTACCTACTTTTAGATATATTAGTGTGTAAAATTTTTGAATTTTATTTTATTTTATTATTAGGTCAGAATAAGTTTAACACGTTCTAAGCGGTAAAGAACTCATGAATGTAGCTGGTTTTAACAAATTGGATTAGCGACTCCCTGTACACCTTACAATGTGTGGAACAATTTGATAAAATTGTTATTTTTCAGTTAAAGATAAGAATAACAGTGTGCCGAAAAAAATTTACTTATTTTTCAGTTCTCTGATCTAAAGGGAACTTTGTCTTCCCAAATTGACTCGGTTACTGCTACAAGAAGCCCAATTAAAATGATTCGAAAAACGAAATAAATAAGTATAAATTAAAAATTTATGCAGTTTTAGTGTTCTGCACCTAAAACGGAAAAATGAAACCGTTACCAAGTTAATCAAGCATCTGTCCTACTGTCTGTCAGCGTTGTTTCACTGAAAAGTAAGATATCGATAACTCGAACTCGAAATTAGACACATTAATAAATCAGGTTTACTCGTACGTTTACCTATTATTTATACATTAACACGTTTAGGTTTATAAAAGTTCTATGGAAAAGAGGAGCGAGACAAGTTAATGTTCTTGATAGACACAAGGAGCTTAAAAAAATAGTTTATTTCATTAATAATGAAATATTTGAAGATTTCTTTTAGTATGGGTAAATTCTAAATACCTTAATGGGATATTAACTATTGAATTAATTTATATCCACTACAGATTACCTCATATAATGAGGGAAAATTTTTTTACTGCTGTCACGCCCTCGGCGGGATTCGAACCCGAGATATTTGGCTTTACGAGCTAATGCTTTTGTCACTAAGCTACGAGAGGTTCGTAGTTGATACAAATTAATTCAATAATTAATATCGCATTAATATATTTATTTCAATTATTATAGAAGATAGTTTTCGAGATGTGATCCAAAATGTGCGCCAAAAACCCGTTGATATGTTACACGAGTGGGCACCAGGTAAAGTTGGTGAAGACCGTTTGTGTACAAAAGTACACAAAATTTATGTATCTGCTTGGAGCGCTTTCTAATGTTTTCAGTAAGCTTTTTAATGGTCTTAATATGTGTAATAAATGCTCTAGTGAAGAACTAGACGCCTGGCTGCTACTCGTTTGTCACCACGAGCAGGTTACAATGACAACAGTGACATTAGCGGAAAATGTGCAGGCCTAGCGTCTCCAATTAGTGAAGACGTCGCGTCGCGACGACATTTCAACTGCATGCTCTATGATTTTATATGTTAATTATTAGTATTACTTATAGTATACCTACGCTTAACTTAAAATATTCAAGTTGTTACACACATATTCTGAGGAATATTCGAAGGCATACTGTATCTAATTATAAGTTTAGCTTTTTCGGCTTTAGTCGGTAGAAATCCGACACAACCCAGTCGCACGGACGGCAGGGTGTCTTTTGAAGATTACCTCTCCTCCACGAAAACAAAAAAAAAATGTACGTCAAATAATATTCCGAAGGCTACATACAATATGACAAACTAACATTTGGACTTTCTACAACAGCTGTTTCAATGGTTAGTTTTATTATCCTTATTGAAAATTGCGAATTTAAGTTTACCAACAAAACAAATCGTCGAAATCAAATTCTCGTCAGATTGAAATTTAACGATTGACGAATCGGAGATCGTTTCTTATTTTGTGGTTTGATCGTATACATGCATACATGCGACAAACGGTTTTGTTGCGCAACACGAGTAGTTCAATACAACAGGTGTCAACCTGCGGGTTTCCATTAAACGTCCTCGTTCCGACCTATCGCGCTTGATGATGGCCGGCCTATGGTGTGTGTGTAAGTCTATGTGTGTGCGATATCGTAAGTATGTGGAGAGAGAGAAGATGGGGTATCTGGTCTGCCTTTGGTAACCGCTCTTGCTCGTTACATTTATTATAAGCTCTGATGCTTACATGCGTGGGCTAAACTACACGACACTATCGTAGCTTGTCGCCAAGATCGGTGCCGACATCGAGTAAAAGTGTTAGGGACACTTATCTTAAGAATCATACAAATGTAAATATGTACAAGGCAACATATAACAGTTTACCTGTTAATTCGAATGAAGCAATTAAAAAAGCTGTATGCGACGCGACCGGAGGTAAAAGCTTCATATGAACAATTAATACTTACAGTAACAATGCCGGGTTGCAGAAATTGAAAATCTATGTATTTTTGCAACATAATTACTAAAATTTATTATTATAAAAGTTTTGTGTATTTACACCATAGCCGACGCTGATGTGTTTTCAAAATCGCCTTTTCCTGGCAGATCTGTGCTGAGTACTAGACCAAATGCATTATCTTGGTCTTTGGTCGAGTGAATTGCGAAATACTTAATTGGGCTAACAGGGTGGTTCTGTGTACCACTGACATTCTGCCCGCTTCCTTGAGCAACCGCATTATAAGCTCCACCTTTGCGCGAGACAGAGTTTTTCAAAGCACATTGCATATGATACCTCTAATTGGTATGTTTCTTGTAGAGTTGGCACCCTTAGATTGTGTTAATTTGAAACCAATACTATTTTGTGGATTAGTGCAGTGAGTTATTGTACTAATTAAACTAAATTAAATTAAATTTTTTACGTGTGATTCACGCCTATTATTTACATTTCAACGGATATTAATATTGATATTCTAATTTCAAAAACAAACAAGCCGAGTTAGCATGATTCGGATTTGGAGGTCAATGTATTTCAAAATTTTGATGTGATGGGGCAGTTACGAGGCAAAATTGGAATTCCACGACAAAAACGAACCGGAGATGACTACCTGCCTTTAGTATTTTACCCTTTTACTTCCAGGAGTAGTGATCTCAAATTACTAAATGTTGCATTTTTTGGGTTTTAAGGTAAGAATATTTCGAAATACAACAGAAATGACAGCCCTGGTTTTAATTTCCTGATCCATGATGATCAGTGAAATAAATTTTACTACAAATTTTCCTAATATTTGTTCCTACCTGAAAATAGCAGTCCACTCAAGTATATAAACTCTTTAGCTTTTTATAACTTCGCAACACCGTTCCCTGAATGTTAAAAATTCAAAAGTTAACCAGAAGTTACGTAGAAAGTAATTATCGAGTTTCCTGAAATGTATACACGTTTAAAGAATAGATTACTTCGGGGTTGTTTGTTATAATTTGCTATTAGTACTTTTGTGAGTGAACAGTTACCGTTATATTGGTCGAGCATGGGACGCAGGCGGGTCGCTAGTAAGGAGAAAATACATATCTTTCTAAGCTGTTTGTTTACAATGAACAGTTTACACGATTGCAAGGATATTAGCAGTTCGTAACACTCCTTGTAAGACATTGTTCTCTTGATATGTTTATGCACTTGTTGAGGTCCTTAAATGGAAACGATAATAAAGTGCCTCATCTTATGCTTACCCCTACCCATTTCCATAACTGACCTCCGAAGAAAGTCATTTTCTGCGTCTCTTTCCATTAAGAAAATACCACCTTTGTAGCATAACACGAACAAAATAAATTTATGGTGAATACACAGTATATTTAAAAAATAAAGGGATACTGGTAAACAGTGATACGAAATAAGAAGATGGTTTATGAGTTGCCTTAAAAAATTTGCTACATAAACTTCCGATCATCTTATTCAAATTTACATAAATGTGAATTTCACATAAAAAAAGAGGATACTAAACACTACTAGTTAGCTATTTCCACAAAGAAAGTATGAGTATAGATGATTTCAAGAACTATCTAATCAAAATACTTTTAATTAAGTTGCCACTCCAATGAACAGCAATTATTTTGAATATTTGTTAGAAACGAATCAAAATCAAAAGCATTACTACATATCACTCTTTTGCTATAAATCACATTTCGCTACAGTGTTGTACTCAATAAATCTCAAGTGTACTTAAGGGTGCGGTGGCAGTACATGAAACGTCCTGATATACCTAATTAAAGGGTTGCAGGCATTAAAGTTTTGATTAATACACAAATGATTAGCTTGTAACGTCTATTAACACTATTTACAAAATGTACATTTGGTATCAATTAGGTGCGGGAAGAAGTTGAATGAATAGCGATATGAATCACAATCGGTGCGTTGTTACAATGTAAGATTGTGAGGGTGCGCGTACATCTTGCTTATTTGTCGGAGATTTACTCAACACTGACTTAACTTAAGGGAGAAAAGAAGCGGAAGAAATAGAAAAGGAAAGACGCAGTAATAAGTGATAGAGATAGCCGTGGCGATGATGAAGATACAGGTTTGTAGACAGCTGTAGGTCATAAATTGCAGGGGGTGAATACAAGGTATAAAGACAGATGATTGTGGTGAAGAGTATATATACCGACCGGCGTGGTCTAGTGATCTAGATCATTGCTTAGCATTCGGGAGGTCGCCGGATCGAACCCGGGTCCGGCTGCTCTAGTCCAAGTTTTCTGTGGTTTCCTTGGATCATTTAGGAAAATGCTGGGGCAGTAATATTCCACAGATAATCTTTCACTTCTCTTCTGTCTTCATTTCGTCCGTCTCATCTTTCTCTCCCTAACCACACCACCCATACATTCCCACGATTCCTGAAAGGAGCCTTACGCCCTACCCTCCGGCTTTGCACTATAGTGTAGGTCGGAGGGACTGCCCGCCCAACAGCACGAGTAGCTGGTGGGAATGAAACACAAAAAAGTTTTTTAAAGTTTTTAAGTGAAGAGTATTACAGAATGAAAAAGAAAAGATGCAGCAGTAAATTATACAATATTTTACAACAACTGAAATCTCCAAATTTATATAAACAGTTCATGGAATGGCTGTATGACGTCAAAATAATATATATAAGAAATGATTGATATTTTTTCTTGTATTAGATTCATTCCTTTGTGGAACTATACTATAAAACTATGTAAAACTGTTTACATTTCAGATAAAAATGCTTTCAATTTTTGCTACCATTTAAACGAATGTATTTTTGCATTTAATGCAAAAACTATTTCCTTAATAATTGATGAATTTCTATTTGGGTTACAATAACAAAGAATTGCGAAAAATACACTTGTATGTATACTCCTTTCGGTGATAATTTACTGATCGTGAGAGCCTAGCCACTGTTAAGTGTCAACATAATTTATAACACTTCCTTTTCTAGTCGTTCATGGTACAACCTGGCTAAAAGTCGGCGACAAAAGTTTTCACATCAATTTAAATATCATTTTTTTATCTAACAAAACAAGACACGAAAGTGACAGATTTTCTAGAGACACATTAATCATTTCGAAATAGCACTTTGACTATTTAAGTGTCCAAAATGTTATTAGAGAAATACAGGTACAATACAATAGTATACGTATATCATGTACCCTACTTTTTATAAAGTTTAGAGTTACTTTTTCATTTATATATATTTTTTAGCAATTAATAAAACGAATTTGACTTACTAAAACAGATTCTGTTCCAAATGTTTTTGGATAGTGATCGTTAGTTAATTATTTTCCAAGAATCGTAAAACACTTTTTACAGGTTTGTTTTTGCATTTTCCCATGTGTAATATTAGTTTCAGTGGTAATAGAAGAGGAAGCACATCATTGAAGATATCGTATACATATAAAAAGATAGGTGTATTTGTAAATTCGAAATGATTTATTAGTTTCCGAAACTGAAATTTAAATGCGGACGTTTTCCACAGATATTAGGTCCGTAATTAGGTCGAGGATCGTAATAGCTAAATTCTTCTCTAAAATTATACATATTTTAAAAATGCTCCAGTGACCTCTGTAGTAGACATTAAAGGTACTTTTTCGCATCTTAAATGGATTAGCGACAAATTTTGGTTATTCCGTTTTATTCCAACACTACAACTGAATAGTTGTAAATTTGTAAAACAAAACAAGTAAAACCATCTAATATTATGTTGGATAATGTAAATAATCAATACAAGTTATGATAGTGACATTTACTTTTTGTATGTTCTTGTACTTCGGCATTTATAAGGTTTCCGTTCTTTTGACGTATAAACATAAAAATAATAACATAAAATAGAGACGTGAGTAAGTTGATCTTTTGAAATTTGTAACCTTTCGAAACATCTTAATTTTTTAAATGTTTATGTGCAAAATAGATATTTTGTTTTGACTGCACCTTTTTCGACATTGATCCGATACAATACAAAAATTATTGGATAATTTCCTTTTTGATCTCCTAATTGCCTGGCTGGTGCCGTAGTATAAGATTACACTGTCAATTTCTCTATCGTCGCGATCGTGGGAGGCGAGAGCATTTACGCCATTACGGCACGACCAATTAGCATATTCTTGAATCCGCGAAAATCGCGCAATTTCTAAGTTCTTTACCGGTCGTGACTACTAATAGCGATTCCAGTACGGAAACATAGCACGCGCCCCCTTTCGCATAATGAAATAGCGACGTGCCTTTTTTCTATTACAAAAAATACAAAAAAGTCACTATAATTATCAGTGTAATAGGATAGATACTGCGACGAATGTTAAATAATCTCCTTAAGGAATTTCTGTTAATTATCATTGTAAGATACGTCAAATAAAATTGTGTTATCTCCATTTGCGTAACCATTAACAACAAAATGATTTCACAATTACGTCATCCCCTATTTGAATATTTTTGTGAATCCTTGACCAATTACATAGTATCGAAGTCTTTTGATCATAAATTAAATGTTCTTAATCTTAATAAATGTCACAAATTCTATTAAAACGTCTTTCAAGATCTGTACCCTTTTCTAATAATAATTAAACATGAGGGTTATTTAAAAGTTGAGAAAATTAACGAAATAATGAATCTTTATTTTTGTTTTGTATGGTTTCGTACCTAACACGTGGTTGACGCTATGGGTTCAGTTTAACTAGTCGATATCCTTATTAGAGAAAGATCTTCCTCAACAGCTACTAGTGCTGGTGGGCAGACCGTCCCTCTGATCTACACTGTAGTGCAAAGCCGGAGGGGAGGGCGAAAGGCCCTATTCAGCCTCCTTTCAAAAATCGTAAGAATGGATGGGTGGTGTGGTTAGAGAGAGAAAGATGAAACGGATGACATGAAGACAGAAGAGAAGTGAAAGATTGTCTGTGGAATATTACTGTTCCAGCATTTGCAGAGCAGCTGGACCCGGGTTTGAACCAGTGACCTCCCGAATGCTAAGCAATGATCTACAGTACTAGACCACGCCGCTCGGTTCAACATTACTGAATCCCACAAATAAGCAGCAAATATCTACAGATGGTGCACTACACTATCTTTAATTTTTCATGAGATAATTAGTTTTAGTTTATTGTTCGAAAAATGTTTCTCCGGAGAACATTGTGACGACACTTAGTTAATTGTGTCAAAAATGGAAAATAGGGATATGTAAGTGTAGTTCGTTTAGCATAATTCCTTTTATGTAATACCCACTGGATTTCAATGAAAAATAACAACCCTTTGTATTTCACTAATTAAAACATTGATAGGGTGCTGAAATAAGAACCCATGAAACCATTGTGTTTGCTTATAATAATCGTAATAGTTCTTTTGTTTTGGTTTTATAAGCAACTCCCAGACACAATGCATAACTTTTTGATTTTTTATGTATCTTTAAAAACAGTTGTCAGCAAACTGGTTAAGTAATGCATTCTTAAAATAGTGCAGAAGATAATGGGTTACAAATGTTTATTAACTTCTTTTTTAGAAAGAAAAAAAAACGTAAACGATTCCATTGTCGACTGACTTCCTCCATTAGTGTTTATAATAAATTAGTTATTGGTGATTGACATTAAAAATTGTTTACGGTATTTTCTCTGTAGAAAATGTAATAGACAGCTCTAATGATCGCTGACTATAATTTTATCACGTTTCTTCCCGATAAAAAATTAACATAAAAACATGATAATAATTTTCGCAATTATTCAAGCACATTACCCGAGCTCACTTAATATACGGTCAACGTAAATAAAAGTTCCCATACAATCTGGAGGCTTAATTAATCAAGCTGTAATGCACAATGGAGCAAATTAAGTTAAATGAAGGAAATACGTGATTTGGCTGGATTATCGGAGTATGCGTGTCTATGTAAGTGTAATTGTGTACTAATTCTTGTCACGTACATGTACCTACATATACCTAAGGCAGGAACGAACACACAGGGTTTCCGATGCATGAACGAGATAACTTTAAAATTACAAGAATAATAGTTCCAATCCAATAGCGAGAGAGAAAATTAAAAATAACATTTATGTGGTTCTCTAAAGACAATCAGTACCTATTGCATAATAATACATGAGTAGATATATCCTATGGAGAGCCATCAGTCTCTTTTGAAAAAACACTCATTAATTTACTGCCTTAAGAAATATTCCAGTATCCTATATTAACAAATACACTATCTGTAGATAGCATACCTAAAATAAACCTTTAAATTATCATTTTCCAAGTGAATACGTCAATAGAGTGTATAATATTGGGGTGACCCTAAAAGGTTGGTTAAGGCCCATACACCCGACCGAGCGGCGTGGTCTAGTGCTCTAGATCATTGCTTAGCATTCGGGAGGTCACCGGTTTGAACCCGGGTCCGACTGCTCTGGTCCAAGTTTTATGTGGTTTCCTTGGATCATTTAGGCAAATGCTGGGGCAGTAATATTCCACAGATGATCTTTCACTTCTCTTCTGTCCTCATTTCGTCCGTCTCATCTTTCTCTCCCTAACCACACCATCCACCCATTCCCTCGATTCCTGCGAGGAGGCTGAAGAGGGCCTCACGCCCTACCCTCCGGCTTTGCACTGCAGTGTGGGTCGGAGGGCCTGCCCGTCCACCAAACCGAGTAGCTGGTGGGAATGAAACACAAAAATTTTTTTTTAATACACCCGAGGACTCTAAAGGATATCACTGCAGTGAAGTCCCAAGTTACGCTGTTCTTCCTCCAACCGTGGATCCAACCATTTCGTCAATACTATCGTGAATTATGTGTTGCATTATAGATTAGTTTATGTCTACAGAAACCTGAAGGATATATATTTGGGTACCTTGTAGTAGTGTCAACACTAGGCATACTTCAATGCTACAATAAGTCATCAACAGGATTGTTTTAGGCATCGCATATTAGGCACTGTTATTTGTTGTAGTTAAAGTTGTCAGTTGTGGAGTCCAGTCATTCTCCTAGATTTTGTCTCCCTTTTTTAATAAGCTCTATAAACAATTTTTTATACCATTTGACTATTTAGTCTTTTAGACTACTTTTTGTGTATGAATTTGCGGAGGACTTCTTCCAAGTGCTTTTGTTTTCTGTTACATTTTTGAGATTCCAACCGTACCTACTGGTGTTTATGGACGTAAGATGATCCAAATCAAAGGACATTTAAACTGGTGACTATTAAATTCTAAACCACTCAAGCTTTTAATATAAATCTAATTAAAAGGTGCACTTCATTCATTAGTTCTATATTTATTAATTATTTTCTCCGTAATCTATCAGATCGTAATTATTGCAACAGTTAAAGTTATGTACTGGCTATTCAAATTATCGATAAAATTAGAAAGAATTTGTATCATTCCTCGATGATCTTAACAAAATTCTAGTTCCGTCGCACATTCAATTATTAGATACCTAAAAGGTAACATCCTGTAGTTGCAATAAAACATACGCTTACACAATCTCCACGTGTACAGTAATTTTTATTTACATTATCATATTTTGCAGCATTTATTGGTGCGAGTCTCATGTAGCCATTTCCCCGCGCTTCCTGATCACGACGATAATGCCCGTCGTACGGCTAATAGAACGCCTACATGAGCATGTGTACGTGCCAGTTTCTACCATTCGGTCTTCTTATTAGCTGCCAATTTAGATAAACGTTGCGCATACCTAAGTCTAGCAAAAACGATCTAAATGGATGATTTCTCTTTACTTTTACGGCCACATTATAGCTCTATTAATGACAGCTGATGAGCTTAGTTTCAAGTAAATGAATTTACAGGCGAGTCTAAGGAATTCGCAGTTTACGTAACCACCACAGCCAGTGCGATCGTTTCATGTCCACATTTTGCATCCAGTTGATGTGAAACGATAAGTGTTTAGTTTACGACTTTATGTATGTGAAAAAGTGTCGACTATTATGTGGAAATTTAACATTAATGGAATATTGCTGATCAAGTTTTTACCATAAAAGCTCTCGGATTATGCGCTTTTGTCGTAAAATGACGTGGAATTTATTTAGCTTAATATAATTATAATTCATCTTATAGGCGAATGGTAGGTACTCATAAAACTAACTTGGCGAAGACGATTACAAAATTCATGTGCAGTAAATGAGAGCAACTCAAATTATCTGGCCACATAAATTGTGAGCACTAATCATATATACCTAGCGGATAATTGCATCGACAAAGACGGTATCATAAGTACAAATTGTGTGGTCTATAATAATAGAGTTTATCTGTGCGATCTTTCACACAAAGTTTTCACTTTTTGAAAAAATAGAAAGAAAACAGACTGCTGCTAATCACAGCTCCTCATCATAAAATGCCTTCTGGTTTATACTAACCATTATTTTACAATTGAAAATGATTTCTGAGTGAACAATTGACCCAAGTAACGCAGCACGCTTGCCAAGTGTTGAAAACAATAAAAATAGGTATTGTACAGTCGAAGTCTGCATTCAAAATATCTTACAATCAAAATTGAATCTGTGTATTTTGAGTAACAAACAAACACTGAGTTACGTTTCACGAAAAACTTATTTATTCTTCTCTACAATATTGTTTCAACCCTTGCGGGTCATTATCAAGAGCTATGGTGTTACTGATGTTGATAATGACCCGCAAGGGTTGAAACAATATTGTAGAGAAGAATAAACAATTTTTTCGTAAAACGTAGTCCAGTCTTTGTTTGTTACTCAAAATACACATATTCAATTTTATTTAAAATGTTTCACAAAGAATGCGATACGCAATTTATGAACTTTATCTTACAATCGTTCTTCCATAAAATAAGATGCGTATATAGCGGTGACGAGTGGATATTAATTATGCTTTTTTGCCAACCAATAAAAAATGTAATTAAGTTAAGCTATATTTTTGTTTATGGCAGAGTAAGAATTCAGAGTAGACACAAAACGTAGCCACAATCACAAGGTAGTTGTGTTTGAATGTAGAGTTTAGGCTTGCACGGACGACGTCAACTAATGAAGTACTATTATCCGGGTAGAATGGCCGTGGACGGTGAGCTTGGAAAGCACTAGACGTTTCGTCTCCAATTTCCGGACACATCCTCAGTAGGATACATCAACGTTAATTATTAATAAGGATGCTTGAGGAATGATATCAAGCATAGCAAGTAACAAAATACGGAGCTGAATGATTAAAATAATTATTTCGTTTTGAGTACCTTATTTTGGGTTATGTGAATACGTGAATGCATTCTTGTGGATTGTGGGCTTTTTACACTGAATACTAACCTCTGCCAATATCGATTTCTTTTCCTAATAAATAATTAACAATCCAAATATGTGTATGAGTTACGTTTATTCTTTTTCATTAAAAAAATAATATACAGCATATTTGCATGTGGAGGTTGATTGTTTCCGGGTTTGTTGGCCATGGTCTAGATTGGTATGGTTTACCAGACGTTTCGTCATCAGCTGCAGATGACATTTTCAGTGGCTTGCTGTCAGCGCGGTCGTAGTACCCTGCTCGTCGTTGCGTTGGCTTGTGCTTGGCTACTACTACGGCCGCGCTGACAGCAATCCACTGAAGATGCCATCCGCAGCTGATGACGAAACGTCTGGTAAACCATATCAATCTAGACCATGGCCAACAAACCCGGAAACAATCAATCTCTATATTGACTCCGGCCATGAAAGCCTACACCAATCAATATTTGCATGTGTTAGTAAATATTCTTATCAATTTTATCTACCTACATATATTTTACATATGTTGCTGTTAGGAAGGCGCCGCCGTACGTATATCGGTATTTTTTAAATTTTTTATATATTACTAGAGCTCTAAAGTAACTTTTTTGCTTCCAGAGCAACTACCTAATATTTTAATTAATAAATAATCTACTTTTATAAATAGCGGCTTGTGTACGTCATCGGGGTTCTTTATTTATCTCTATTATTTATAAAAACAGTTGGTAATTACTTTCTAATTTAAAATTACTGTTAACTTCTTGCCACTACATGCGCATCTATTTATAAGTGTACATATATACGAATATCTACGTCGTACTTGATTCCCTGATCGTATAAAGCGGTTTTCGATTTTTTTTTGCCTTTAGACGATACCCTAGAGCAACGAGTGTTTCCTATTTAATTGTTCAATTAAAATCGTTAACAAAAAACTCTTCAGCATTGTTTGAATGTACCGGACAAGAATAAACTAAGTTGATCGTCGTGTAAAACAATTAAAATTTACAATTCAAAAAGCTAACGTGACATAAAGCGAAAAAAAGTAAGTACATTCTTCTAATAATCAAGCGTGTAATAGCGCAGACTTAGGCATTATTCATTATTGTCTTTACTTTTTATACTTTCATTGGAGTGCTTTCATTAATGGCTCCGTGGAATAAGTTGAAATGGATTGGACAAATTGGTTTAATCTTTTTTAGGTCCAATAAAGTCTTTATATCAAACGGGTTTAATATCTAGAAATTTCTCCGCATCCTTAATTATAGAGAACCATATTAAAATGTCAGCTTAAATAAAATGATAATAAACTAAAATTCAATTGCTAATTCATAAACTGTTTAAAAGATTTTGAAAAAGGTAACGGTATGTATGATTACCCAAACTTCAATTAATCTCAAATTTGACGCGACTTAGAATTTGAATCTCAATTTATACTTTCATTGAATTTTAATGATAAATATATAACGTTGAAGTATAGAAGCTGTCAGAAAATAATACTTATTACAATAGCTGCAGCTGAGAGATTATTATTTCGTAAACTTAACACTTTGTGGGGTGCAATGTGGTGAAACATACTTAATACTATATTTGTTGTACTCTACTCCTTTGAAAATGGTCGCGTTGATCGAAAGCAAAAAAAGGTACATTTCTAACTTTCAATTTTCTTTGCTAATAAATAAAATCGTTCCCGCACTCTTGCGCCCATTAGTTAATTTTCGAATAACTATAAGTTCTCCAGGAAGTGTCGATTTTCATTTCAGGCTATAGAAGAATTTTTAGTTTAATTATATGATGACTGCAAACCTTATATCCTACCAATACTTTGGATTTAAGGGAAGGATTTCGTTATCTAGTGAACGCTGACCCAGTTGGATGATAATTTAACTGACATTGTTTTAATAAGTACCTATTGTAACATTTTTTAAGAACTAAATAAGTGATTCTTTTGCACATACAAGATACAAAGTAACTTACTTAAATTGAAATCCAACTATAACAAGTTCATTAATGAATACCATAGGAAATCGTCCAAATAAGATATTATAGAATGAGATTTATTACCTTCCTTTTTAGTCGAAACCAGTTTCATTTTATGAGGTAAAAGTTCTATGAATAAGAAAACCAATTTGTTCTCGATTCACATCCAAGAAAAAGAATGAAGCGTTTTTGTATATTTTTTTCCTAGCAACTCTGATAATATCTACTACTGTTATAATTTCTAGACAGAATACGCTTTCGATTTTTGGATACATCTATCTTAGGTTATGCGGGCGTAGCCGAAGGTGCCAAAAAATTATACCCGATCAAAAACAGTACAACCGATCCTGCCACTGACCAAAAAGGATCTTTGAAAAGGTTCAACCGATTGTGCCACTAACACCTAATAGGTAGAAATTATTCTAATGAGAAAGGAAAAAGCTTTATTGATATTTTATGGTACATATTTAACAGTAATTAATAAGGCATTATAAATACATACTTGAACATATATCAGTCAACAATTTTTTCAACGTAAATATTATACACATTTTATATAGTCGATGTTAGATATTGTTTTGTTTTTATATTTTTCACACAATTCCATGATAGTTTTTTTTCGCTTTACTTGTTACGGAGGCATCCTTAATTTTGAAAGGTATTTTTAAACTTTGAATCTTGACATAAGTGTCAATTTGAAATTCTTTTAACTTCTCGACGAATATATATATTGATGGATGAGCTGTGTAAAAAGATTTGTTAAATTTTGGGTGTACACCCGAAGAAGGACAACACCAATTCATCAACTGGCCGCGAAAGCCTTAATCAATTTGTTTGAATGAAATGATTCACACGCGTTTGTCGGGACTCGAACCCGGGATTTTTACGCGCTTTACGCGTCAATACTTTTGCCCCTAAGATACGAAAGGTGACAACAGTAACAGGTAGTCTGTAGGGGGTATAAATTAATTTAATAATTAATATCGTATTAATGTATTTTTAAAAAAAATCAGCCTACTAACAGTTCTTTTTATTAGTTACTTGGGCAACCCATGCATAACCCGGTGGGACCGAAGTTGCCACTAAAAATAAATATCTACCTGTTACAAAATTAGGGTTTTAAAAGTAAACAACCAATCTTGCCACCAGAGAAAAGGGTGTTCACCTACCTGATAAGGTGGTCCTTGTGTTACGAAACACAATGACCTTATTAATACATTGGTAATATTTATACTAAAGTTCAAACTATTTTAATGTTTCAATCGTTTGCAATTTTTCATTAATCAGAATACTCCAGACCGCTTAATCTATGTTACACAAAGAGAAAGGTTAAGAAGTACAAACTTTTTCCGATTTTCGTCGTAAGTCAATTTTGATTCAATATTTGTCCTCTATAAAGAAAGGTACCGTTCTTGGAAGCGCAAGATCATCACTGGAATTCTACTTACTATTATGCCAGATACTAATAATAATAATAAGGAGTAGGGACAGACCTGTAGCGTAATAGTTGTAAAGATGTTTAGAACAGGAAAAATGTACGTACCTTGAAAGCGACGTAATGGAGGCAAGTATGCAGTGAGTAGTCGTTTTCATACCTGTTTTTGTTAAATATCAGGCAATTATTATTAGTAGCCGGTTCGGATTGAACTTGTTGCAGGTTCTAATCGTATCCGTGTGCAACTTAATCAACGACAATGACTGTCATTTTATCCCTGACCGATAGAAAGTTTTCGCTGGAACCGATCCGGGCATTACAGCAAACAATTCGCTCAACCTAAATCTTCCTGACGGACGTGCCATTAAACTCGACCCCGACCGACCATTGTCGATTAAGATATTTTTTATCGCTAAACGTTATCAGATCTCTTTTCACGGCGCCGACTCTGTTCCAGAAGTTACACTTCTATATTTTATTAGCAATTTCTACTAAAACGCTTAAATTAACCACATTTTCTAAATGGTGGAAAAATGGATAAGATCGTTATTGTAGAGCGTGAAATTCATTACAAAATATTGTGGGAGATCATTCGTCTAAAATAATCAATACGGCCGTCTAAAGCATACAACAAAAATTATGCAAAATTCTAGGAAAAAATTGTATGTTAATGTAAAATAGGAGAATAATATGTGAGACTGTTTTTGCAGAGCATAAAATTTTGTTTTTCTAAATTATTTTATTAAGCAGTGTTTTTTCTTCGCCAGTTATTGAAAATAAAATTGGTACTATAAATGAATAAACACTACTTTGTTTATTATCACTTTTTTATTTACAAATCCTTTTGACTATAGTTTCGACAAAAAAGCTTGTCATTGTCAAACGAATCAAATTGGTTTTTCTTTTATTTTAAAAATTGAAGTTTTTCCACAACATCTGTTTTTCCATATTAATAAACTCATTTTTTTTTTAGCTTAATACATATTCTAAGTAAACTTTTTTCGGTGCACTGTTGATGAAACATAATTAATTAAGAATAAAAGACAACTTTCAAAATGGATTAAGAAGGTTAGATTTTAAAGTGTCAGAAGTCAATGGATAAAAGTTAGGCAATATCATAGTTAATAATAAACCAAAACAAGACAAATTACAAAAAGACGAAATCTACAAATTATCGTGCAAGGATTGTGACGCCATTTACATTGGATAGTGTGGTAGGGCTCTAAAAAATTTGTGAACATGAGAGCTCTACTAAAAACAAAACTTGCTCAACAGGTTTTGCTGAACATTGTGTCCAAAATACCCATAATCTTGAGAAATAAAATATTAAATTATTACATAATTCAGTAAAATCTAAAAAGCTCACACTTTTGGAGCATTTTGAAATCAAATTAGCAATTTCAAATAAAAACAACATAGCGAATAATCATATTAAAATATTAACAAACAACACCCCACTTTTCATAACCGATTTATGATGAAAAGTTCTTAATGAGTCAATTTCCCCAATTAATGTATATTAACTTGTTTTTAACTTGATAAAGACTGCCCGGTCGAAACATATGTCGAGTTTTTCGAAATAGATTCGTTGAAACATTCTCTTGTCTTTTACTCTTTTCTTTAATTACTACTTAATCTATTTTTGTTTTATTTGCAGTGTTTTTTATCAAACGTTATGGAACTCCTCAATCAAAAATTATAGTTTCTAAAAACTTCTTGATAAATCCATTCGTGAAACTTATAACCAAATATTTTATGTAACGTTCTTCCCTTCAGGGATATTAAGAATAGATTTAGGAACTAATCGTGTGATTCTAAATAACATACTGTTCTAAATAGCACTAGTACTCATTGCAATTTTCTTTTGCTAAGTTAATTAGCGCCCCATCGAGACCAGTTCATCAGGAAATACAACTCATATGTCCAGTGGAACACATCATCATTGTACTACCCACGTGACAAATGAGCCGCCAGACCACACAGGCAAAAACTAAGATTTATGTAAGTCGGAAAACAGTAGGTGAACGCGCGTAGCATGTGCACGTGAACAAAAGGAAAGTAAATGAAATTCGCCGCAAAGGCACGAACGTCAATTAAACTGAATTAATTAATATTTCAATCAAGTCATGATATATGTTGCGTACCTGCAGTTTCTCGGTATTGTCAATCAAAAGTCTCCTATAATAAATCAGAATCAATTTCTTTTAATACGATAAAAGAGCTAGCTGACTCAAGTTGAAATAGAACTTCCTATTTTATAAAATACTAGCTGTGCGTGGAATTTAACAAAAAAGTTTTTTTTTTTAATTTTAAACGAAGTCGTTGAGACACAACCGGTAGCAATAGCCCGCTAGCGCGTTCTAATCCCGCGCGACAGGCAGCCTTTGTGACATTAAGTGGCGGGAGGTTTTTACAATTTTTTCTGTCTATGTGTCTGTTTGTTCCAGCTAATCTCTGAAACGGCTGGACCGATATTGACGGGACTTCCACTGGCAGATAACTAAGGACTAACTTAGGCTACTTTTATTTTGGAAATTAATGACTATTTATTAATAATAATAATTAATTTCTAAAATGAAAGTTGTCTAAGTTACTCCTGTTTACCTTAGTTATCTGCCAGTAAAAGTCCCGTCATAATCAGTCCAGCCGTTTCAGAGATTAGCCGGAACAAACAAACAGACAGACAGACAAACATTTAAAAAAATGTTATTTTGGTATATGTACCGTGTATACATCTATATGCATTTAGTAAAACAGACATTACAATTTTATTTATATGTATAGATGTATAGATTTGTTATTTTAGTTCTCAACAATATAAAGTCATAAAGACTACTCCTTCCTATTTTGAGCCAATCTTCGAATTTCCCTAAAACTGAAACATGTTACATTCCTAACCATTTGCGAATAGTAATCTAATGTACTATTCCAGGCCTTCTTTTGCTTCTTTTTACTCCTGTTTATGCTTCTGATACGGGGTATGTTTTTTACGTAAGTACCGTTTTGAAAATAATAAAAATTGTGCAAAGAAATCTTAATTATTTTGTTTTTACATGAAATATGTACCTTAATCTACTTTTCTACATAATTTCCTTCAATATTGATGCGCTTGTCATAACATTTGACCAGTTTTTGAATACCTTTCTCATAGAACTCTGCAGCCTGATTTGTATCACCACCACTGCATCACAACTGTTATGATTTCGTCATCGTCTTGAAGACGCTGACCGGCCAGATGTTTCTTCAAGTGTAGGAACAAATGGTAGTTACTGGGCGCCAGATTAGGGCTGTACGGAGGATGATTTAGAGTTTCCCAGTGAAAAGATGTAATGAGATCTTTGGTCCGATTAGCCACATGCGGACGGGCATTTCATGCAGCAAAACCATACCCTTACTAAATTTGCCACATCTTTCATTCTGGGTTGAACGGCACAGATTCCTTACCATTCCATCATTCATAATTTTTTGTCCATACAGATCTTACGATGAAAATCAACCGTAATGGCGTAGTGCGTAGGTGAGAGATGTAGGTACTCAGTGCACATGCACGGAACGTTGACTGTAGCGCTGCGGCGGCAGAATTTCAAAACGGTCTCTAACTAGCCTTTTATGTTTTAAAGGGTGTCTTAACAATCTATCTCTCCTTTCATTATTAACTTCCGTAGCGCCTTTTGTTCTCCTTTTCTTTCTACTAATTCCTCATTTCTAACCATTTTTATACATGATATTTTCAATAGTCGCCTATAACACCACATATCAAACGTTTTTAACTTCATGTCATTCCTGGCGCGCCCTCCGTCCACATTTCGTAGCTATACAAAGTCATGTTGCAAACATAAACTAATAATAACCTATTTTGAGTTCCTAAATTAATCGATCGCCAGCACAGAAGTGATTTATATTTATTAAAAGCTACTCAACTCTGTGTTGTTCTTTGTTTTATGTCTCTACCGCTCTTCCGTCCTAACTTATGTTACATCCTAGATATTGGAAATTAGCGACTGAATTAATATAAATTGATTTTTTACTGTAATATTAAAAACTTGTTTTACGCTTTCAGTTCCTTAAATTTTAATACCTACCTTTACTTTTAATATTAACATAATAATAATAATCTACCTTGCCAATCTAAATTTTTAAAATGTGCAAATTGAGGAATTATATCCAACCACTGTCGTACGATACATCACCCGGAGGTGGTTTAAACATCAAGTTTTTAATTATCTATTTTATGTAAATGTAAACCTTAATTCTCATTTAAACACAATGTGGGTACCTATCTAGCAATTGGAAATAATAATTAATTACAGAGAAATTTAGAAAGTAACAGTCTTACATTTTGCAACATTGTTGTTTTAAAATTTATAAATATAAAGTTTAAATCTGCAAAAAAGCAATATTTAAACTACAGTTGCATTTTTGGTCTTTAAACTGAGAGCAATATCCTTTACATTTAACAGGAAACTGTTACTTCCTTATCTACTTAATCAAAACGATACGCTTGTAAGTGAGAAACAATATTCAAGATAATCGTATCATAAAGCTGACAGTTGAGGACACCTGCGTTTAGCTTTTTCTTTCAATTTGAAAACGACCTAACAATAAATAATCAGTTGAGAAGTCGCATTAGCCCAAGTTTCGCCTATAATCCATGTAAAGGAAATTTGTATCCTGAGAGATACGATGCGATGTGATGCGACATAGCAAATGCGTGAACACGTGTTTGAATTTAGAGATGATCAGCTTAAGCCAGCAGACTCAGTCGGGATGCGGCGAAGGTAATTTATAAAGACACGCGTTTTGCACGTCCCGGGATTTGTTATTTATGCTGGCAATGCTCAAGCTTTGGTTATTAATTTAAGCAAAGACGCTGCGTTTGTTGCGGGTACGAGATTTGGCATTATTTATGCGCGCAGGATCCGTTTAGATCATTTGCAGGGTGACGGAAAACCATCTGATCGATGGTATGTTCCCAGGGATCCGTATGGAAAAAATTTAGATTTATCGAGCCGAATGAATGGGTAGTCCCACACTATAAAACCGATTCCCTTAAATGGTATGATAACCACACAAAGAGCGTATCTATAAATAATATCGAAGAACCTTTGCTCTATCCTTTCATAAGTTAACCAAATGAAATGACTTATTATTTGGATATAATATTAAAAGTGTATAAAATTAAATGATGTAGCTACTTTCAGTTAAAACAGGAAAAAACAAGTTTGTAATATAGCACATAGAATATTTTTAGGATTAATTTTTTTTACTAGAGATTATTAGAGAAGTGCGGTAGTAATTTAATTAATTTCTTAATAAGTTGTCTTAATTGAACAATTTTTTAATCTGTGTTTCTATTGGATAGGAAAATATATAACTGGTTGTTTTTTAGTTATATAAAAAGCCGCTTGAGCGAGAAAGAGTTATACATCGGTCCTTACTTTTGTGATTTAACTATAGAGGATAAACTACTTTACAATCGAGCTTAATTTAGTACTTGTAAGTTTAGCTGCTTTTTCATTACAGCCGAAATAACAGTCGTTAAAAAAATCAGTTCTTAGGGAGGCTCCTTGGAATTTAAGTTTTTAATTATTTCTATTGTTTGCTAAGATTTGTGCGAAAATAACACAAAAACTGTAAAAAAATTAACTGGCTACTTCTTACCTTTGCTGGACGGAATCTTGTGATAAACAAACAGACAGACAGACTGACATGGTAGGCCTTTTGGTACGGAAATCTAAAAATAAACAAATACATCATAAACATTTTAAAATAATGACCCAATCTAACTAACTAATTCAGAAGGGTATATGTACTGCAACATTTTAGATTAGGCGCCTTCTGTCGTATTTGAGCCATTGGTCACAATTATATTGCGAAGACTAATAAACATTCGAATAGGACGGATCATTTTATGTAACTTTCTCCTTAACATATTTACAAAAAGCATTTCGGAAGAATTTTATTATAGTTATTGACATCACGTCGTTCAAGTTTCATTTGTAACGGGAAATAAATGAAGTTAAAGTGGCATTTGGCTATTTTCTAACAATTTGTTAGAGAGATAATAATGCGTTAGAAAATCGAGACGGTCGAACCCCAAATTACGGCCTTGTAGGTATATCATAATGACTTATTTTCGATACGATTTAATGCGCCTTTGTTTTCTACATAATTACGGTTCGTCATTGTTCTCGATACCGATTTTTATCGGGGCATATTTATGTTCTACGTCAATTTTCGATACAATTCGGCCTTATCAACCAAACTGCTATTTACAAGTCGTGTGTCGCGGGTTAATTCAAAGGTTTTCATTGTTTTCTGGAAATTTATAGACGAAGAACAATGGTGCGTGTTGCTCCTCGCATTCTTTTTCGTGTCTCTTGAAAAGTCACTCGGCTCAAAAATGACCCGGAATTCTTTCTAAAGTAGAATATGAAAAGTGGAACATCTTAAATATACCTATGTATATGCACAGTCTGTCCCAAATTTAATTACGATTCCAATAGATTACATTTTTTAGTAGAAAATATATTTGCTGATAATATTGTGGACTAATTTATGAAGTACATACATGGTTGGCGATTTAGTTTTACCCCTAATCTTGTCTACTAAAAAGTTTTCTGAAGAAACCTGACATTTTACATAGTAATTAAATACTTAGCAGGGCAAGTCGTAGTACCCAGAAATAATATTATTGTGGTATCAATAAAAACTTTCTGTAATTCATCTGTGTTTTATTAAATTTGTGATTTAATTTTGATGTATGATATCCATTGAGATATTTATATATTAATTAATTAATACGACATTGTAGTTATCCGAACTACTCTTTGTTAATTGTATAATTATATTGGTATTTGTGTGTTCTTACTAAAAAATAGAGTTAACTGTCTATAATACAATTTATGTGTACGATAAATTGATATTTAGTTTAAGCAGGTCGCAGTAATAAATGGTGTAAAATTTTCGAAATTATTATATAGTATTTTCATTTAGTACGATATTAATGACGGTAATGTGGGCAATAATTATGTATTGCAAAACATTACATAACAAACACAATGCCGATCATGATCGTTTTGAAGAAAAAAAGCAATGCGAATTGTATTCGTTTGCGATTTATTATTATTCCATGGCGTTGTGTTCTCGTTGTGTAACCAATTCCTGGAAAATTAATCGATAAATTGACCAGCATATCTGTTCTCCACAATCGACGTTTATTGCTGTTGTTTTTAATGAGTAAAATGTCTGAAAATCACACCAAAAATGTTTGATCTTTGTGAAGTCAGTTTTTTTAGGGTCTCAAAATCCATGAAACAAGATTTGCTTTTTTTTAAATGGATCTATCATTTTATTGTTTTCAAATGTGCTCAAATATACATACAACACCACAGTAAAAAAAGGAATGATCTGTAGGTGGTTAAGTACTACTTTCTGAATTGTATACAATTTAAACTAATTATTATGTACTAGGATGATTGGAACATAGTTAAAATATGGTATAAAGTTCAATAGGGACCTATGTACTGACTAATATTGGATTGAGTTGGCTGTTACTTTGTTATAATTAATCATAATGAAATTGTAAATAAAAACAAAATTAGTATTTTTATTTATAATTTCATTATGTACTCACTATTTTAATCGAAAGAGATTGAAGATCAGTTCATATGTCAATGTCATAAAGTAAGCTATAGGGACACGTTCCACTTATAGTATTAAAAAAAAACTTTTTTGTGTTTCATTCCCACCAGCTATTCGTGCTGGAGGGTGGGCAGTCCCTCCAACCTATACTGTGGTGCAAAGCCGGAGGGTAGGGCATAAGGCCCTTTTCAGCCTCCTTTCAGGAATCGTAGGAATGGGTGGATGGTGTGGTTAGGGAGAGAAAGATGAGACGGACGGAATGAAGACAGAAGAGATGTGAAAGATTATCTGTGGAATATTACTGCCCCAGCATTTCCCTAACTGATCCAAGGAAATCACAGAAAACTTGGACCAGAGTAGCCAGACTCGGGTTCGAACCGGTGACCTCCCGAATGCTAAGCAATGATCTAGAGCACTAGACCACGCCGCTCGGTGGTATTTGAAGAGCAGTCAGATTGTCATTTATGCTGTTCATAATTATCGTTTTCGTAAGGATTCAGGGACGTAAATGGTACTAGTATGTGATCCGGAGTTACAGCATATTCAAGGTACCATATTACTAAGAAGACATGAGCATATGAACTAACTGTTTGAGTACGTGGAATATACTGACAGTAGAATCCCTTAATCCTTTAGACACTGCCTACATCGAAACCACACGTAACATGTGTCATTCATGAACTTTAGCGCGATCTCGGTAGTTTCCTATGTTAGAACCTACTCTTACTGTATTTTTATAACTTATAATAATTGATGTATGGTCTTGTTGTTAAACAAAGAAGTACCTATGACTTACTTTATTTAAAATCTGGAATCGCAAACTATCAAACACTGCAACGATTGTGATTTATCTCGCTATTATTTCAACTTCTTGCCGCACCTGATTGATATCAAATGTACATTTTGTAAATAGTGTTAATAGACGTTACAAGCAAATCATTTGTGTATTAATTAAAAATTTAATACCTGCAACCCTTTAATTAGATTTGTCAGGACGTTTCATGTACTACCACCGCACTCTTAAGTTCACTTGAGATTTATCGAGTGCATGATACAATCGGGATTGGATTATCGTCAAACCCAGACGCACTTCTTTATCAGCAAAGTTGCAGGTAAAACGTTAAGTATTTATGTTACTGATAAAATAAGTAGTCCCGGAGTAATGCAGAGAAACGCCTGGTACAAGTCGGTGGTTCCAGCTAGTGTAAAGTTAAGATAATACAGTTGTGAAATTTGAATTTTAATTTATATAGCTCCTTAACTTTTTGCAATAGTAAAAGCGTAAATTATATAGCTTTCAATGTTTGACCAATACATATAGTGTTTTATCGTCGACAGCTATGTCTAATGAATGGTGTAGCTCCATTTGTAACAGAAGTGCGTAAATGGGCGTGATGTAAGACTAATGCTATAATTTCGGGATACTCTATATATAAAAGAGAACCCTGATTCACTGATTGATATGACCTATAAATAGCCTGCCTAAACCATTAGTACCAGAAGTACCAATAAAATTTTATCCTGTTTAAATTATCGCTTGGATTAAGGAGGAAACCAGATCGATTTCGAGTCTACCTCTCCTGATCCAAGTTATTCTGTACTTTACTTGGGACCATTTAGGTAAATTATTGGGCAGTTATATTCTACACATATAATCTTTCACTATTTTACTGTTTTCATCTGGTCCATTTCGTGTTTCCAGCATCCATTTATTCCCACGATTCCTAGAAGAGGCTGAAGATGGTCTTCCGTCCTTCCTTACCAATTTGCACCACAGTGTAGATTGGTAGGATGACACACACCACACACCCGCATGTATGTTTGTGGCAATGAAATACAGTAATTTTTTTTTTAATGTGGTGTAGGGAGCATGTTTTAAAATTCATTCACTAAAGGAGTGAAACGGAGATTCAAAATTTTGTACTGGCAATAATTAATTCCACTTCAAACCGCTTATTGACCGTTTGTCAAAAAAAAGACACAAAAAAAATTTGAATTTCACAAGGACGAAATTGGAACGAAAAGGACTATCCACGAAATAATTATCTACGTATCTATGGGTTCGAAGAGGCATAAATATGTCTCAAAATTATTAATCAAAAGAGTGAAAGTGTTAAAATTTGAATTTTTGAATTCAGTATACCAACTTATCGTTGCGGCAATCATAGAGTTGTACTGGTTAATAAAGTCTACTTATGAACGTAAGAAATAGATTGTCGATCTTCGGCAATTCGATACGGCAGTTGCAAGTGCCACAGAGAACGCGGCACTTGCTCCACTTCGACGAATACCGAGCGCTTCCTTGTATTATCCAATTTACCTACACGACAGTAATTTTGCTAATGCAATCCATCATCGCAATTTATTCCGTGTTTGAAGGCGACTAACAACCGTTCGCACCTGCAAACAATCACGCGCTTTGCCAGCGAGCCACAAGCCGCCGCGCTAATGGCAAAAATCAACGCGATTTATCTCCAAAGACGCGCCATATTTCGCCGTTAATAAGACTTCCATTAGGTTTCACTTTACCTTACATGCCTGACATATTACAACTACACGTATGTACCTATTTGTAAAGTGGTTCTTTATTGTTTGAACTGGGATGGACTTTATGTTAATGACCACCGCACA
The DNA here is from genome assembly GCA_963921985.1 of Agrilus biguttatus. NCBI lineage: Eukaryota > Metazoa > Arthropoda > Insecta > Coleoptera > Buprestidae > Agrilus > Agrilus biguttatus. The sequence goes on from OY998117.1 coordinate 36,770,273, forward strand.
ATACATCGCGAAATATTGGTACCAAAGGTCTCACCATCACATCTCATTTTGTCTATTTCTATTCATATATATCAGAACCAAATTGAACGATCATCCAAAATTCTGAAATGAAAAGAGGCTCATATATCGAAATGCGTAATATATACAACGATTGTCAGTATATGTAGGTACATCGTCCCAAGTAGAAGATAAGTAAGTAATTTTGACCCCGACCAGACTCGGCATCCCTGCTGCCCTTTTAGGGGTTAAATAGAATGAAAGAGTCAGGGCCGGATCAGATATGTAACGACTGAAATCTCTAATTCGCATCCGGTAACCTACACGGTGCTGACCAGGCTACCCTGTATAGTCCTGATCAAGTTAACCTACATGCGTAGAAGGGAAGGGAACAAGGGAACCACCTGTGACATTTTCGCGCCACGGGAGAATTGAAAGAACCAACAGAATATAGACTAAATAAATAAATAGTTCAATCACGTGTAAGTTAATATTTATTGTTTTTCTTTCAATAAAATTACCTATATTAATACAAAATAATTACATATTACCAATAAAAAATATTTGCAAACAGTTTGTTTTAACGATTTAAAGAGATATTTCGAAAAAAATCATAATATAAAAATAATAAACATCGAATATCGAATAAGAACAATGAAGAGGTTGTCTAGAAATATTTAAAAAACAATAACACTGTCAAGGCCAGCTTGGGAAATCGAAGGGATTCCACGAAAGGATTAAAATAAAAGATAATATCAGGATTGGACTGGTATAGATAAGGGACTCCCTAAAAGGGCTACAATTAAATCAGAGGCGGATTGGATACGTAAAGGATTTCGTAAAGGAGCATTCAGTTTTCCTTCCTGATATGGACCATATATAAATACCGTATTACGGCATTCTCTATTGGAGCCTATTGGTCCAGTCCAGTTCATATTAGGACATACCCTATATCATTTCTACTCGGGATGGAGAATACAAATTCCGTCCATGATACGATTAAATATATTTATGATTACGATATCACAAAACAGTTACCCTTCTTGAAAAGAAATTGTATCAGCTGTTGCATAAGGATTAATTTACCCCCATGGTGTATAAAACTATGGTATCAGAGTATAAGCTTATAGCATTTTTTCCATTACTTTATCGCTTGTGCCATTTCCATTAATTCGAGAAAGTTTTTATAATAATTTAATAAAAACAAACGGTTTTAATAGCTTACAAACGGCACGTGAAGTCATATAAATTGACGGCGTAATGTCGACTGAGAAAATTTGCAGGTGTACATAGCATGTGTACATATGTGAGTATTCAAACATGTACAACAAATACACACACACACACACGCACACAATTACGTAAATACACGTACATGCAACGTGTATACAGGTAGGTAACGAGACCTCTCAGGTAACAGTTTACGTAACGAGTTAATACGATCAGAGTCTGATTTATTAATTGCTTTCTCTGTTTCAATGTTTAATCAACGCGATTGATTAATTACCGCAATAGTTATTATCTCTATTGTCACTTAACTCAAACAAAATGTGTAAAGTTAACAATAGTACGCATTAGCAATGGAAAAGGATTTGTCACTATATAATAATATTCTATATATCTATGATGCTAACGTATAGGTGCGGTTGTAAGGTAATGTTGTAATCTTCTCTCATTATACAAAATTATGCAATTACTAAAACGTCTAATTAAAGGAAAGAACTAACTAATGCGCCAACTTTCGATATTTATGATGTTCTCATTTATTCGTATTTGTTAACTGAAAATCACCAACGTTTTAACGTGTTGGGTTGGTCTTGTTAAAGTGTCAATATTCAGTCGTCGTAGGGTCATAGGTAGGATGTAGTACTCGACCGAGCAGCGTGGTCTTGTACTCTAGATCATTGCTTAGCATTCGGGAGGTCACCGGTTCGAACCACGGTCTGGCTGCTCTGGTCCATGTTTTCTGTGGTTTCCTTGGATCATTTAGGCAAATACTAGGGCAGTAATATTCCACAGATAATCTTTCACTTCTCTTCTGTCTTCATTTCGTCCGTCTTATCTTTCTTTCCCTAACCACACCATCTACCCATTCCTACGATTCTTGCAAGGAGGCTGAAGAGGGCCTTACGTTCTACCCTCCGGCTTTGCACTACAGTGTAGGTCGGAGAGACTGCCCGCCCACCAGCACGAGTAGCTAGTGGGAATGAAACACAAAAAGTTTAGTTTTTTTTTATGCAGTACTGGTGCTAATAACTGTCCATTCAATCATATTAAAATGTATATGCCATGAACCATTGATAACGATACCCATCCGTCCAAATTTGAACGAGTTCAACTAGTTTGAATTATTGTTAAAATAAATTGCAACCCCGCTTATGCAAATTGTTGGAATATTAAACAAAAGAAGTGTATCATTATTCTGTAAATTAATAGGGTTATGAATTGTGATATAATTCCTTTAGTATGTTCCTTAATTTAGAATTTTTTCCAGTTGTGTTTTATGCAAGCAGAATTGTTTTTCCATCCTTAACAGTGATGCATCTGTTTGTGTTCCAAATCGTTCTTCGTTAAAAATTTGTTGCAAGGGAAAATTGAAAACAAATAGCAAAAAGAACGAAGTTTTCTTAAAAACGGATATCTGCGCACCCTATTTTCGTACGTACTACCTAATGTAATATTAAGAGCTCAATAACAAGCATCTTCAACATATCAGTTGAAGGATACCATACTAAGCTAGAACAAAAAACTGCTCACCGTTTTAAAATAATGATTATTGCGGACAACAATTTTTCATGAATTAAAGGTAACGAATGTAGAAGTCTGGCTCACATGATTATTGCGATCTTATTTCAACGGATACTCTGCATCCGCAATTCGTCTACCTTGTTTATAAATTTTTATATAATTCTATCATATTAAAAATTGAATTAAAATTTACTCAAATAATATGGCGGTTATAAGATTAAACAAAATATTGAGCAAACTCATATTATTATTTACATATTTTTGTGAATAATTTTCAATATTAACTGCTTACAAATATTACAGGGAATGTGAGAAACAGGGGCACTAGCCATGCATTGACCTTAGTAATTAAACGATTCAAGAAAACAAAACATATTAAGTTTCAAAAACCTGATTAAGAACGATAAATTGAAGGTTGCATTTGTTTCTGGTTGTTTTTAATAAATAGATAAACTATGTAAAAAAGGCAATTGTTAATTCTTTTAAAAAAAAACTTTGATGTAAACCGATCAAAAAAAAAATAACACACCACTATGAATATGAAAAACAACAATGCAAAAGTTGCTAATTGATAAATCTAATCTAATAATAGTAACATATAAGTGAGGTATGCAAGATTAGAAATACAGATAAGACATGCAAACAATACATATAATGCATTGTTTTCTAAACTAAAATACTGTTTTACTACGTTAGGGCGCGTAATGTATTTTAAGTTCACCGTCTATCTAGACGTAGGCGTAAGTTGGTACCTTTCAATAGTCATGGCGTTAAAATAATCTCATTTATATTCATTACATCTTGCATTTTTCATCCGATAAGTCCTTACTGGCCGATCAACAAATGTCCATTAATAGAACATAATTTCCAAAGACAACGTAGATTCAATCAGTGCAAAATCACACCTACTTTTTTTATTCGAATTCCCTTGTTATAATAATAGCAATCGAGTTGTTGTAAGTGTCGTCGTTTGTAACCGTGGTAAGGGAAAGTGTCAGTTGATCGAGTTGTTCACTGCTTACGATTACAACATGATCACGGAACTGGAGTGTTCGGTCCCAGGCGGCGTTGATCGATGACGTGCGTTTGTTACAGTATTATCGCGGATTGTCGTCTGCATCTCGCAAACTGCATTTGCATATTATATAAAATGCAGTCACCACTGACATACATATATCTGGTAGTATGGTTAACAAGCGACAAACCGAATGCAGAAATTTTAGTAAATAAAACATTAATTAATACACCTATTAAGCGTGTTATAGATTATTCTTTAATGACAGACACTGGAACACATGGGCTAAAAAGTCCCGTGCCTAACACATAGATGGCGCTAGTTTCTTTGCATTCACCTCTTTTTCAGTTAGTACTAACATTCAAAAGACAGCTGTTAAAATTTCATGATATTCTATTCATTACTTTGTGAGTTATTGTGCTAAGAGTGACGTTTTGTAGAGTACTTTTGTTATTATAAAAACAATGGATCAAAAACAATTTCGTGTTTTAATTTTACTTTGCTTCTTCATGGGAAAAAATACCGTTCAAGCGAAGTAATGAAAAGTGTTATGGAAAAGTTAATGGAAACAACCGAAACAAAATAAAACGTTGGTTTGCTGACTTCAAATATGGTCGTAGAGACACTGATACACTGATGATACAGAACGCAGTGGACGTCCAAATGAGGCGGTAACACCAGAAAACGTCAAAACAATCCACAAAATCGTTTTCAATGATCGAAAAGTGAAATTGCGTGAGTTATCTGAACAACAAAATATCAATATCTTATCAAAAGAACGTGTTCGCTTTATATCAAATAAGCATGAGCATTTGATTATAAGAAAGGTCTGTTCAAAGTGTGTGCCACGTTTGCTCACTGTTGACCAGAAACAAGAACCTGCTGATGACTCTGAGCAGTGTTTGGCTATTTTTAAACGTAACAAACCGTAACAAAAACAAATTTTTCCGTTGATATGTGACAATGAAAGAAACATGGATCTATCACTTTACTCCGGAATCAAAACGATCGTCATCTGAATGGACAGCAATTGGTGAACCTCGTCCAAAGCACCTGAAAGCACAACAATCGGCTGGAAAGGCTATGGCCTCTGTATTTTAAGATGTGCGTGGTGTAATAATCATCGACTATCTTGAGAAGGGAAATATCAGTGAAATAACAGTGAATATTATATAGCGTTATTGGAGCGTTTGCAGGCCGAAATTGCAAAGAAACGACCGCATGTGGTAATGAAAAGAACTTTGTTTCATCAAGACAACGTACCGTGTCACAAGTCAATCAAAACAATGGCAAAACTAAATGAATTTAACTTCGAATTGCTCCCACATCCACCGTATTCTCCAGATTTGGAGACTACTACCAGCGACTACGGACTATTCGCAGACCTAAAAAAAGCTAAGGCCTATTTTGAGGAAAAAGATAAATTGTTCTACAAAACCGGTATTGAAATGTTAGAGCGGCGCTCCAATGATTGTGTTGCTCTTGATGGAGATTACGTTGATGAATAAAGGCAATTTTGAACAAAAAAAAACGTGTTTTCTTTGTTAGGCCCGGGACTTTTCTGCCCATGTGTTAAATGCTAAAGACTTCAAACATTTATTTTTTTTACAGTAGTATGCTACCGACTAAACAAAATCTGTTCGCAGCGAAACATCTTCGAGTCCTTAAAATTTGAACCATTTGGAAAGAGAGAGAAAACATTCAAACACTTTTTGACACAAACTCTTTGTAAATGAAAACAGTAAGAACAACGAAGTATACGAAGATTGAGGAAGCTTCGTTAAAGAATAACCGACTATCGGCTTTTACGACCAAATATAAGCAGTTTCTTCTATGTCCTTATAACAAATTTTGACTGTAGTTGTAATAATTAAGTTGGGCGTATTTTGGTTTCGATATTTATAACTATGTAATTGCTCATCGCATTGTGAAGTAATTTCTGTTAAGAAAGAAGATAATATAAACAAATTTATCGCACTTTAGGATTTTTTAAGCTTTTAAACACATTTGTCTAGTGATTGCATTTCGTAAATGAAACACACGTCTAAAAGTGATATTCAATGTAACTGTTACATTGGTTTGATTTCACAATTTTATTTTGTGTAAATTTTGACATGTTTCGTCTATAATGCCATTGTCAAAGAGTTATTAATAGGTAACTGAAGCTATATTTACAAAAATTCCTTAAAATATATGAAATAATCTAGGTGATAGCGGTGTTATTTGCATTTATTTTATCAAAGGGAAAACCCTGTATCAAAAATGCCATGATATATGGGGACTGGTATATGTTGTTGCAAACCAGGATGTAGGTATCACATCCAATTATGCCTGAGCAACCTGAATATCATCATTCTATGCAAAGGTACGCATATACGTGTGTATTGGTGAACATTGCCTACACATACGTTATTATTTAAATATAACGACCATATCATAAAATTTACTTGTCCGATCTACCTCTGTAAGCATCTGATTTCACTGAGCTCACCAAAGAAGCCTGTAAACATGTCCTGATACATTTATGTACCTATATGCACGAGTTTACGTTACACTCCTTACTGTCAACAGTTTAATATATGACTATTCGATTTTGTAAATCCACAAACATACACTTACGCGCAGATACGGATCAATGAAGGTCTCTCTCTCTCTTATATCAGTGTGACGTTCAAGAAAACTGCAATGCAGATACACGATACTATAAGCAGTCCGGTGAGGATTCTAACGCTGTAAGCATACCATACTTTTCTATAACTGATACAAATAGAGGTCATCTCTACCATTGTAAAACAACATCCATTAGAAACGTTTACATTTAGCATTCGCACTATTTCTATTCCCACCAGCTAATGTGGGCTGTTCCACCGACCTACATTATGGTGAAATGTGGTTGTTCAGTCTCCCTCAGAAATCGTGGGAACGGGTAGGTGATTGTGGTAGTTAGAGGAGAAGAAGACAGTACTTCTTGTAAGGTACGAAATGTAAATAGAAATGATTATATCAAAATTATATTCAATAATTATCATCTTTGTATTTGCTTTTCCTTGAATCTCATATTTAATGTCCTAAAGGCTGGCGACTAGCATCCCTACATGTTTTTTTATGTTGTCTAAGGGTGACGAAAGACATAGGAAGGAACAGAAAGATGCGAGGGCAACATTCTTCTAATATACAGTATGTGTATTGACGTCGTGCACGATGGCAGTGGCGAGTTTTGCTAGCGATGCGATGCGTATGCTTTTGCGAGCGTAGCGATGCGATGCGTTGCGTTGTAGTTGCATTTATTATGCGTAGATAATTTGTGTAGTAAATTATTAGTTTACTAATGATATCACTGGTTATATATATATATATATATATGTTTGGTATATACGTATTATTTATATTGTGCACAGTGCTTGAGAAAGATCTGATTGTGTTAACACGTTATCATTGGCCATTGTGTTTATGAGAGCTCGTTGTTGAATTGTGGCTAAAGTGCCACGACTGTCTGTCACCCCAGTATTATACAGGAGAGACACAGATATCTCCGGTGATGCCTATAGTTCGGTAACTTGCCTTGCGTGGGGTGGGCATGGTGCTATAGCGACACGGGGTTAGGTTTGACCTACCCTGTTGGTCTCCAGTATAGGTGTTATCCCGATAATGTGGATATCACGTCTGGAGGCGCGGGAGCGCAAACTCATGATTTCAGATATTTAATACGATTTGCTGATTGACGGATTCTGCTAGACTGGTGAAGATTAATTCGCAAATGATCCAGAGAGGCAGGGGTTCCGAAGGAACCCCGGTGAGTACCTAATTACTTTATGATCTTGTCAACAGATCGGTAAGTGTTTATATTATTTCATGTGATAACTTCCTATGAGCGAGAACGCCTGTTTGTCGTCATCTCACTTTCACACAGTCGCCAGCCAGCCAAATATTATAATACTTATTCACGCACGCCTTCATCTCCCGTCTAAGTAACTAATTAATTATGTTTACTATTTCTAATTATTGGTGAGTAAAATTATCTTGATTATTCTTATTGATTTAAATGTTCCTTAAAAATTAACCAATCTGACATCAAATCAAATTAACTAATTAATGAATTAATAAAAATAAGAAAAATCCCCGCCTTATATTCTGTCCCATCATTTGCTGTCATGATCCAAGGAAACCACAGAAAAACTCCATCACAGGCGTTGCAGAAATCGACCCGGAATGCTAAGCTATGATTTCAGCACCAAATCAGATCATGCTGCTCGGTCGATTAGAATAGGAATCAGAAACACAAGTTTTGAAGTGTTCTAGGGTGGAAAAGTTCAATACGAAATCTATATAAATTTCTAAAGAAATAATTATTTAAAATATTTTCTCTTCAATATCTTTTTATATTTCCTAAGATACACTGTTGGTATTCATAATACAGATAATGATCCAAAGGATTGTAAACTAGCTTTATGTAAATAATTGAATATAATATCTTATTATTGAATGTTTTATTGTTTATTTTACATCAATGACGTCCTGACGTCCAATAACAACAATATTAAGCCGACACGTACAAGATCCGGGGTGCACACATATGTTACGTACTGTCTATCCATTGTAGCGTACGTGCAATAGACTTTCAATTGAATGCAATGTATAATACTTACATATGCTTGCTTATACGTTTAGTATGCATACAAACGCTTAATTTAAGAGACATTTATACGAGCCGCACGCTCACTGAACATGTCAAATTGTGCGATATGATAAATTATATTCGTTCGTGTCTATTTTAATATACGACCCGTTCTTTAACTAATTTAACCGAAGAAGTACGATAGCAAAAGGTAATAAAGCACAAAATCCTTTCCGATACACGTGGGTCGAACGTAAAATTACGTCTGTTCATTCGAACAAAACTTTCTTTGTTCGACAATCATTTTTACATCTATCTAACTTTCTTGAACGATTACAAAAATTCTGGAATTTCTCCCATGTTGTATATCTTCTTTTTTAGGCTTGTGAATAGACGATTGTGAATCTTCCTATACGTAGCCATCACCCACCACAGAGGTACTAAGTATAATTTTAACTCTCTTCAATGAAAACCGTGAATTAATTAATGTATATTCCTGCACAAAATCCTCACAAGAAAGATTTGGCCTATGAAACTTGCCGTGTCGTCCTCCAAAGGTACATTTTTCACAATATTCTTCCAAGTTAACCAATCGCAAGCACAAAAGTATTTTCTTTTTATTGAAAGGAACTATACCCTGCGCTATCCTAGCCTTTACAATATATTTCTGCCGCTTTTTCCATCTGAAAATTGGCGTCTCCTATCTTCATTTTTTCTTCTCCAATTTTTACATTAGGCTTAACCTTACTTTCGACTTCATTATTACATAGCAATATTATTATTTAATTATTATTTTGTTTCATACCGTTTCTATTTTATTTAAGGCTATCTTTAACCCCTAAACATTACTACTAAATAAAATCTGGTATATATATATATATATTTTTTTTCTACGTTGCTGCCCATTTTATAACTACCTCTTGCTACTTATACAATTTATAAATTCTTTTCCTAATATTTCTTCCACCCTTTTCTCCAATATCTGTGAACTACGTTTATTAGTTGAAGAAATAAGATAATTTCACCGGTGCACTGATGTGCCATTTCTTTTGATTTCTATGGGGGAATCGATCCAATAAACGGACTTTGTGTTTTAAAAGTTTGTTACATCTAAACTATTTACAACTATATACACACTAATTTTATTGTACGCCGTGATTGCTACTTATTTTTACGAAAATACTAAATGACTATAGATTGTAATTTATTATATGAAACTATATGTTGTTAAATACTATATGTTTAGAGAGATCTTGATGTGATTGGTGTTATATGTTAATGTACTAAACTAAAATGTTTGATGTTTGAATGATTTGAATGTAATACGATTGAATGATGAATTGATTCTCCCATTGAATGTAAAAATACTTATTTTAACATGGATTTAAGAACCGCCCCCCAGAGGAGGGGGTGGTTCAGATGCACTGACACTTGAAACAACAAAAAAAGGAAGGGAAACGTAAACATACAAAAATGCAACATTGCAACCTATGTGTCGGTGCATAAGCTACCTCCTGGAAATGGACCGATGGGTCAAAACATTGCTCCCAATAAATCTATCGACTAACTTAACTCTAAAAGAACATTTGGAAACAAAGAAAATATAATACAATAGGGCTAAACGGCAATACCAAGAAGGGAAAAATTATGACACATACAAAAACCATAAATTGCAAAAGAAAAAAACAGACAGCAAATGCACATGACAATACAAAAATTACAATAATCCGAGAAGTAAAGAATGCATGACTAATAAGGCTAATATATTACAAAGACAAAAAATAAAAGGATGAATATACGTGAAAAACTATTTTAGTTAAGATTTTTGAGGTACATGAAGTTAAGATAATTGTTCCAAAATTCTCACATTTATTTGCTCCTCACCATTTTGGTATGGGTACTACCATAGTGAGTTTGTACTGATAGTTTATTTTTGAAATCGCAAGAGTTTACATTTTCCGGATCAATAAATCAATTTGATCGATTGTCGCATTCTTTCCGATCATAAACTCGAACAAAACACGTTAAAGAACAATATACGAAAACATGTTCTTTAAATACACACCATTCAACCACGCGTCTCCGATAGATAGTCGTTTGTTTGCACAATGACTTGTAAATTGTTTTACATTGTTGCTATTGTCGAAGTGCCATTATTCTGACGCCTTATCGAGATAAACATTTGCATCTTTATGTATTTATAAGTGCCCAATTAAACTCAAATTCGGCTGAGAATTGGCGACACCAATCAGTACGATCATTCGAAACAGTATACGTAACAAGGAGACATAATGGTAACATAAATATCCCTGAGAACCATTTCGTATTGGAAAGAAATAGATCGACGACAGAAGGAGGTTAATAAGTTTCCTTTTTAGATGCACATAAACCAAACAAAAGACGAAATGCACTGCCTAATACAAGAAAGTACAGACAGGTAGACATTACAGATAATATAACAGGTATGCAGAAAGGATAACAGATTTGATACTTGTAACGTTAACAGAAGTAGAAGTAGAAAGACATTTCCAATTTAATCTTTAATGGGCGTAAAAACAGAAATAGGAACGTAATTGAAAGATATTTTTCAAAAAGAAAAAAAATATTCTAGTAAAATCTGTTATAATGACGGAAGAAAGACTAACGAAACTAGGTCGCTTTAGTTGACGGGCGCTTTTGATTTTCTAATCGGTGGTACTAAACTGTGTTTATAGAAATCCTTGACGTATTAATAGGTTTCATTATACATAGCACATAGATTATAGGACAAGAATTACGAAGGGTTTTACCAGGGTGTATATTCACGGGTAAAGTTAGATAAGCGAGTAAACCTAGGTTTACCCGGGTAAACTGCGTAATACCCTAGACTCTGGGGTAAAGTCCAAAATATATTTGGAATTGAACACGTTTCGGGCTTTACTGTGTGCGTTTTATCCGCTTTCGCTTGAAAAATTTGGATGTACCATAAATGACTCATATAACTCATGATTTTATTAATCTATATCTGCGCTTGTGTGAAGGGTGTCAAAAAAAAACTGAAATCTGTCAAAAAAGGACTTGTGGCTAGGTTAGTTTAGGTTAGGTTAGGTAAAGCTATTGGAAATCTTTGCAACTCCAAATGTCACAGTAGCATGTCTTATTTTAACAAATAAGTACTCGTGAGTCGATTACCTTTAAGAGAATATAGTTCTAGAATTCTAATTTTTATTTGTAAAATATGGTTTTTGAATAAAATATGTTTTTCAAACATTAATGGCCTTGTCATTAGTGGTACATCCAACTTTAATCAAGTGAAAGCGGATAAAACGCGGTTTACCCGAGTAAAGTCCGAAGCGTGTACAATTCCAAATATATTTTGGACTTTACCCAAGTATTACGCAGTTTACCCGGGTAAACCTAGGTTTACTCGCTTATCTAACTTTACTCGTAACATACATAATGAATCAACCAAAAGTATAAAATTTCTGATTATATGCAACCAACGCTATAAATAAAGTCATTATAAGCCGCTTTTGCAGTACTTTATGGCATCATCTACGTTAAAATCTAAACTTTTCAATTTCGTTAAACTTCAAATAAAGCACATGCTGAAACAAAAAACGAACTGTTATATATTATGGACCTTTTGGACTTCACAATTTAGTTTGGTCGATAGAGAACAGAATCAAGATTTAATGTTTCCTATAAATAGGCACGAACAAAATAAAAAGTAATATAAATTAGAAATTCCACTTCCTTTTATTTATTAAATTATTATAGCAATAGTGAAGCAATTATTATTTAATGGTAATTGAAATATTATAAGGTGGATTTAGTCCCCTATAATTAAAACGATTTCCTGTACGTTGAATAATTAATAAATAGGATTCAGTGTACGTATTTCCTTAAAACAAATAAAATAATGGATTTTTTTATTATAACATATTAAAAATGATTTTTCCTGTGTATTGAAAAACCATGAATATTTACATGTACGAATTTATTATTCTGTTAATTAGACTATAGCTTAATCGTAGTGCATTGCTTCACTTCCCAATCTGGTGATTTACGTTTGACGCAAGACGTGACAAGGGGTGTTTTTAATTTAATTGACATTGTTATCCCTTACTTAGATATTATATATCCAATTATAATGATAACGTATTATTTATCGGTAACGTATCTACAATTTCTACTTTTTTGTGACACAACTCAAATCAGAACTGAATGTTAAATATACAAAGCAAATGCCTTCGCGTAAGACCAATTAGTACAAAATTTTAAAGGGTTCAATTAGCACTTAAATTAAAATAACAACTGAAAAGTATGTATGTAGTACAAGCAATATTATTATCAACAGTCGTAACTTAGTGAAAAATGTATAAAAGTTATTATTTACTACTCCGAGAGCTAATACCCCTACAGACATTGCATTACACTGTTGATTCCGAACGATTATTAGACAAAGATAACAATCCAAAAAAAGGAAGGTATTAAAATCCTTTTTCGTCTAATTACAAAGAACCACAGATCATACATCACACGGTAGGCAAAATCCATATCCCACGACCGGTTTCGACCTATCGAGTCGCATCAGGTGGGGGCTGGCAGAAAGGCTTTTACAAACTATATAATAAATGTTTTTGGAATTTTGGAATCAACTGAAATCAAGACCCTGAAAGAAATAAAATATTGGTTGAGCTGGGGGCAGTGAACCGTTGTCCGCTTTCTGGGTTTTATTTGCAATTACGGCAATTAGAATTAGTAATACTGAGCCTCTTTGTTCAATGATCTTAATGTAAAATAGACAATTAGTAAACAAAATAGTCGAAAGAAAATTACAAATCAAGCAGCGTATTATTTTCTCACAATTTAAAAATAAACAACGTATAGAGAACCATAAGATGATGGTATTGTAGGGGATAATAAAATAGGTCAGTGCAAAACCCATCACATAGTGGTTATTAAACGAAACTAAATAGATTGCTACCAATTAGTATGCAGGATATTTGTTTATAGACAATTAATACTTTTCGAGTTCCATTGTCCTGTCGTCGACAAAATGCCTATTCGATATTCCTATGCGATGTACCTGTCGATCAAATTGGCTAAAAGTATTCAAATGTCGTTATCATCGAGCAATCGAACTTGAAGGTATAACAAACCGACGAAACAATAAGCAAAACCCAGCATGAAATGAAATTGTATCAATTTAACGGTACATTTATGTAAAACAAAACTAACGAATACTAACAATAGAATCGTTCTACCATCTGGTCTAATAAAAGATCGAGAAAAGAAGTTTGCAAATCAACACTGCAGACTGAAGTACATATACTTTGGTTACTAACGACCAAGTTATACCGAAATTATAAAACAAATTAGTACAATAAAATAATTTATACGAAGCTTATGCAGTCTTTACTACATTTGTACGAAAAGTGTATGTTTTACATGGTATTTTATTACTTATGCCAATTAAAATAATAATTAATATAAAATTAACATTCGGGCTAAAGGGCCGTGGTCTAAATGAATGGTTAAGCCGTTTCTTCGAAAACTGCGACTGATATCACAGCAGGGTACGAAATAGTTATAAAAGTATGTATGGTATTATTACCTAAAATGTTTTGATGTCTACGGCTAATGCGACACCCTGTATAGTTTTCCTGATCTCTCATAATGTAAACCAAAGTATCACCTGTGTCCTTAAACGCTTACGATATCAACTTAATAGCGCATATACTTAATGCGAAAGTCATTGACGAATTATTATGCAAAGTAGCCTATTATTGAATTATTCACATATCTGCAACACCCGATCAATACTGTCAAAATAATCGTACGTTCTTAAGCTAAGACTATAGTTGACACAAGGTTACAAATAAATGGCTATCTTTGTTTGACCACGCTTTCTTGTTAAGTGTATTATAATTATTATTATAGTGTTATTATGCATTTTACTCATACGTAACGAACATGCGATGCATAACTGATCGCTATTTAATTTAAATAAGAAAAGACAAACAACATACCTGATTGACACAAAAAACTAATTAATTTTTCTGTACAATAGGTATATTTCTGTAGGATAATATCGTTTTATTGTTTTGTAAAACAAGACAGTCAAGAACGTCTTGAAAATGCATACAAAATAAAATAAAACGAAGATATTCGAAATATAAGGACATAAGCTTTCACGGCCGGAATTCATAGTAGAATGATGGTTCGGGTTTGTAGGCCGTGGTCAATGAGGACGGTTTCGTCCAGACGTTTCGCCGGCAACTGCGGCTGACATTTTCAGTAGGTGCTGTGTTGACTACTACTACCGCAGTTGCCGACGAAACATTTGGACGAAACCGTCCACATCGACCACGGCCTACAAGCCCGAACCATAATTCTAATATTCGAAATAACTTAAAATGAAACCTCAAAACTTTCCCTTAGATTTATTATAAATTAACGGATATTATAGCAGGGAGGGTGTATGTTGTAGGTGGTTGAAGTTTAATATTTTGAATGTTGGACATCAAAATGGAAAAAGAGCTAAATAAAAGGTCTAGTTCATTTTTTACGAATTGTCTACTGATTTGCCATATTTCATTTACATAGACCTAAAGTTGTAGAATCTCGAATAGTGTGAGACAGACAGGAGAACAAATTCGACAAAAATGTAAAAGTTTTTCCTTTTTTACCATTCGACTAAGGAACTCTAGCACTGCGGAACCTACTTTCTAGTGCTACAATCGGTTGAGGTTTATGTGGACTAAATAATAATCATAATTAAATTTTTAAAGGCATATAAGAACTTCTAAACAGTTAAACCTTCTAGTAAAATTACAGTAGATACGCAACAAGAGAAGTATCATCAGCTCTTTATCGATCCTTAATATAGAAAGTCCATTTCGCTACCTGAAATTATGTGGGTACAGGATCCCATCTAAATACAGTTACGAGTAATAGTTAATCTTGATGATTCGAGTCAACAATTTTAATCGAAATGTATAGGTTGGTACTAATATATCGTTTCGATAAATAAAAAAAATCGCACGGCACTATGAGAAAATTATTATGAACGAACAATTATTATCGATAAGGATTAAAACCACACATGTATACAAGCAGTTTGTCTGAACATCGACCTCACTGACCAATACCAAAACCCATTTCCCCTGCGGCAGTTATCTAGCACTAAAACATATAATAATGATCTAAGATCGCTAAACACCCTGACACACCAACTGGGCGACTCAAAGGAGAGTTGAAAATACTGTATGTTTTGCTTTACCGGGTTAGGTTAGGTTAAACATGATATTGCTTTTCTAATGCAACAACAAAAATTTAGCTAAAAAAGAAGGCTATAAAGGATACAGTAGAAATGCTCTCTTTGATAATGATCTGTTGATCGAAACAATTGTAAGAGTATCTTATAATAAACAGTTGAAACAGAACGAATTTTTCGTCGTTATTTTATTTATTTAACATGTTTCATCAAGACTGCACCATGAACAACCTTTCTTATATTAAAAAACAAGGCATTAAAAACAGAAAGCCAAATCCCACAACCGGTTTCGACCTGTTGGGTCTCGTCAGGTGGGAGATGACAGAAAGGGCTTTACAGGCTATATGATAAATATAAACATGGAATTAACAGAAACAACTACTCTGAGGGCTAATAGTCCTACCAGCACTAAATTACACTGTTGATGAGATCCAATAGGTCGAAACCAGTTGTAGGATTTGGCTTTCGGTTCGCAGTGTCTGCTTGGTAGGACGAGTTCCAAATGTGGTATCTTTGATCCTTAATATTTAGACGAACACGAAAATTAATTGCCATTAATTTTAGATATGTTATGTTTGTCTCAAAATCTTTCCGAATCAACAGTGTAATTCAATGCCGGTAGGGCTATTAGCCCTCAGAGTAGTTGTTTCTGTTGAATCAATTATACAATTTTAATTAAATTTGCAACAATTTTGAGAGCTTTTTAAATAAGTTCCGTTTTATTCAGACCTTTTTCTTCTTTTATCACTGCTTTGAGCTCGTGGGTTGTATGTGATGTTATGTGTACCTATACCTATTTAACAGAAATATTTCCGCAAAGCTAGGTTATGGTGTGAATTAACCATATCGTATATGCACCACACACGGCGAAGTTCAATCGAATTAGGAACTAAAAATGGCAATACAATCATTTACACGGTTACACCACATAACTTACAATCTAAAAACGCTTATAGTGCCGCCTAAATCCACACAAAACTTCCGGATAAAAATATAAAAATACACTAAAGTCAGATTTATGTTCGAATAATCCCATCCTATAAGTGAATTACATCATGTTTGTGGGGTCCAGTTAATATTCCATAGCCAAAAGTCGTTTTCGTCACTTACGATACTGACGACTCCGAGTTGGTCGGTTAGATTTCGATATTACAGCTTGACCGTCCGTAGAGCCCGGCTACTCGATAGATCGAGTCGCCTAACCGATCGTCCGACACACCGGCCGTTCTAATCGTCCGACACACCGGCCGTTCTAATCATAAACATAAAACTTTTAACAATGTAATTGCATCTCAATTTAATCCATGGACTGTCCGCTATCGCGCACTTAATCTCGACACATAAATACTGCATAACGTCTTTATAATAATACCACAAATAAACAATCCTAACTGTACCCGGCGCAATATTACCTAACAGATCGCCCGCTACGTGTACCTGCGAGTCATATTTCATCCACCACCTGAGCGCGAAATCATATTTCTCTCTCATACCGCATTAGAGTCGTGTTCGTTGTCCCCTAATTACTTTCGCGAATAACAAATGTGGCACATTTCTGGACCATTGCATATCTTAACCCAAGTACTAATAACTAACTACAGAAGGAGCACGGCAGTAATATAGGTAACTTTTAAACGTTCTTGTAAAGGAAAGTTTACGAGTTTGACTCTCAAACACATTAAATTAAATACTAGTTTTTACTATTCTTAAACCATACAGTAAATAAGATTAAACAAAGTAATATTATAAATAATGACTAAGTGTGTTTATACCACACCCAATGCTGATGTACTTGTGGAAAATCGCCTTTTGTCGGCCGTACTGAGTAACATAATTTGGGTATCTGGTCGAACGCGTAGCGGCATCCTTCGTATTACTGAACTGGGCCGAACGAGGCAGTTCTGTGCATTACTTCGGAAACCCGCACAGTGCCCCCCTTCATCTCTACACCCGCACCTGCTAGCATAAACTCGCGAAAATAGACGGGCTTGTGAGCTGCATTCAACCCAAATAACTTGTGCGTTTTTATTTCTCGTAGGGTATGGCGACTGTGGATAGAGTTTATATGAAAACCACCCTGTTTTGTGGATTTGCATAATGATTTATTATACTAATTTTATTAGTATTTATAACACTCATGGAGAAAAACATTATTTAAAATATTAAGGTTATCTGTTGCCAGATATTATAATTGAGACTGTAACGTGTTACTCGCAAAAAAACATATAAGCCCCAATTTAATGAAGAAATGTGTTCGAGTAAGAATTGGATTTGTGGGTGCAACATAAAGAATGTCATTACTTTTATTGGGATAAAGTTAAACAAACTGCTTTTAGATGTTTCAATTATGTTTATTAACACACCCCACATATGTTTCGACCTGTGAAGTCTTTTTCAATAGTAATATTGTATATTTACTGAATATAGATTGCAGTTTGATGATATTTATAGGTGCAGTTTGTTTAACTCTATCTCAATAATTTAAACGATGTTTCACAAATTTCCTACCACGGAATCCATTGAAATTATTAAAAGGCATTACTTTTCTTTACAATATTATAGCTTTGTATGTTTTTTATGTTTTCGTTTACTTTATGGTAGCTTTCATAGTGAAACTTCCAATAAATATAAAACGTAGTACGATTTGAGAGAGTAGAAATTTTACAGATATAAATAGCCGCAAATTTACTTTATGATGTAGTTTTAGTGTGTGATATTTTGTTAAAATTGCAAGTAAAACAAACAAACGATCGAACAAATGTGTTGTAATAGATAGTTCATGTTTCAAATTTCTATTATTGATGGTCCATTCGTCACTCTAAAACAGCTAATTGGCATGTGTATGCAGCAATTGTAATTTAAGAATACATTTGCCATAATTAACATCTTTAAGCATTTTTACCACCGTGGTTTTCTAATTTATGTGGGAACAAAAGCAACACAAATCCACCGAAGACCTGCTGCCACAACGGTTAATTGTTCAACTAAACTACTGTAGCACCATAGGTGCCTGTATGGTGATGCTATTTTCAAAAACAGTTGAATATTTCGAAAAAAAGAACACAACTGATTTATGATCCTGTTTTATATTCGCTAGATTCATAAATTGGATATAGTGTTTTCCATTGCAGGAATACATAAACGTTGAACTAAATTTAATGGGAAGTAAACGATGCCACATGTGAACAAGTAAATGGTAAATTTAAAGAGTTAACTATGTTTAATTTTCTCAGCAGCAACGAGCTAATTGTTTCCTTATACGATTTTACGTAAATGAGTCACACTTTTATGCAATTAAAATGACAAAATTAGGCGGCATGTATTCTAATATTTTTAATTTAGGTACTTCTATTTTTTACTCAATAAGTGATATTTTTTAGTTTACAGTTAATTATAAAAATAATAACAACCAAAAATAGGTTGATTAATTAAGACGTAGAATCATGGTTGAGCTTATTTTTAGTCTTACTTAAGTATCTATTGGTCATACAGCCATGTAAAGTCCAGTGTTTTCAATTGCAGACTTTACGATTGTTTGTGACATATTTACACTTGAAAATCAGTTAATAGACAACGATAAAGTGAAATAGCGATAGTAATATAAAGGATTATGATCTACCTTTTATGATGGTACCCATAAAAAAATTATTGTTTTCCATTACAATATTTTACAACTCGATCATTTAAGATCAAATGTAATAAACCTTAGAATTTAACATGCCCTATTAATATTGCCACACATTTTTGAAAAAGTTAAATATTCGTATATTTAAATTTTGGCTTTAATTAGCGAGAACTTCATTATGGTCTTGTTATTGGTTAAGATTTGCAGACATGATTTCATTATTGGTTTTGGTATTAAAAAAAAAACTTTTCATATCATGAACTTATTTGGTATTATTAGAGTTAATCCAAACATCATTAAAATTTACTTCGAATAAATAATGCAAATACGTCGATTCAGTTGAACAAGTAGATACCTTAGTGTAACCCTTGTCTAATATATTAAATACTTCAGTTAATTAAATATATCAGTTTATGGCGATATACTGCCATAACTATAAATTAAATCAACTCGTTTTTAAAGATATCCTTCGAGACTACCTACGACATGCTGATGAGATGCAATAAGATCGAAATCGCGATCCACGTCTGGTAATTTCCATAATTGCTGACGAAAATCGTATACTGTTCTTAACAAATTGTACACCCCGTGGATTTCAGACCAATATAAATACCATAATAAAGATGTTTAGCAATAGCATGGTAGGACCGGATACATTCATTCTCTGTCGTGAGGAATAACACGTGCTAAACTACAAATTGTTTATTAAAATCAGGCATAATTTGTGCGTTGCGAACGGTGATTTCCGGTAATATTTTCACGTTTTTGCAAGGCCGATGGGCAAAATAATTTTGTCCGATGCATCGCGATGTTTGAATGATGACAATTATGAATGCGCGCATGATAACAGGCATACGCTCACATACCAGCAACATCCATATTATGGAAGGAACGTGTCTTCAAGGAAGGAATGTAAAGTTATAGTGGCGCATGACAGTATCTTCTTCAGACTGCAACTTCATTACAACAACAAGCGTTGACTTCAATGATGTGAAAAAAAATACGCCAACAGATCTCTTAAATTATCTCCCGTCACCTTTCACTTTCATTCCATTAACAATAATGAAGAAATAAATTTTATTTAATAAGCTGAAAGCCGTACGCATTGCCTATTGATTGTGCGGTTATAGGTAATGTTTTCTATAATGGCACATATATACAATTTATTGTAAAAGATTTAATGTACTGAGAGGTTGTCGACATGGTGTGTTCATATTATCATAGAAATTTAACTTTTCTATTTAAAGTAATTTTCTTTAAAACATAACTTGTTGTAGTAATATCAAAATATTGGTGCAATAGTCTGTTCTTCCTTTTATTTTTCCACGTAAATATCCAGTTAACATATTAAGATCGATTCCGGAAGGATTAGGATTTTGAGGATAACATATTTTAATGTATTCCTGAAAAATTGAAATAATTTCAATGCTACAGGAAGAAGCACAAGAATCACTACTAGCAATTGAACAATGAGAGGTAAAATGGTAGGAAGAATTGAAAAAGTACTAATATCTTCATATAAAAATATCCAGTTGGCTAAAAAATATTGAAACAAAACACGTAAGCATCTAGATAATCAGTCATGTAGATTTTTTTAATAATAGGCCTCCTTCTAAAATGCATGGAATCAGCGGTTGCAGAATCAACTCTAGTACTGTACAGAAAAATTCAAATGCAGGAAAAGAAGCTGCAACATCGTATCATTGTATTAGACAGCCGTGTCGCGAAGTGATTGTCAATATCTAGTTGTATGGTACTTAGAGACGTAGTTTGTAATACAAATATCCATTAAAAACGACACCGAAGAAGCCAGTCACTTGTGCACGTGCAGAGTAAAATAATTACTATAAAATTTGCCCACTCGTACAGCACTTATCGTGCGCATGTGGAAGCAAAATATCTCTTGCTGGCGAATAGTTTTATAACCAACAAACACGAAAGCTAACAAATAAAATTGTTAAGTTTCTTCACCGTTGATATCGGTCGAGAAAATTGTAACAGTTATTAGAAAATTTTAACCCCGTTTTTTAGAACCAAGCTAATGAATGTATAGCCACATTTACCATGAACTGTTATACATTCCCTTTAAGATAATATAGGCTATCCACGACAATTGCCGACAACATTAACTATTATATATAATGAACAGTGTATATATATATATATATATATATAGTTAAGGTAATGAACAGTGTTTCGTAATCACTAAAAAAAAGAATTGAAACTTGACAGGCTGCTTTCGGTATTTTTGATACTGACTACTATTTTTACATGGTTCCCAATACGTTGATGTTAAATTAGTAATTTCAATTTGGTGTAGTTCAGTAATTATCTCAGAACTTGATTTTTTCATTTTGTCGAGGTCTTAGATTCGGCAGTTGTTTTGAAATTAAAATTAGTTTAATCAATAGTAACTTATTGTGAGACCATGCAAAAATGCCAAATTTATTATCTAGTATCCAGTAACCAAAAGTAGCCTCAAGCTGAAACCTAGAGAACATTGAAATATTATTATAAACTATCATTTGAAGTTAGATTTGGAGGGTGACTAAAGAGGCTAAATAAAGCATGTTATTGAGGTTACTCTTTTAAAACGTATGTATATATTGAAGTCGAAAAAGTACCTTTAGTCTTTTGGACTACTTTTTGTCTTTACATTTGTGGAGGACTTAATAACGACGAAATAAAACTAGACAAAGAAGAAATAACAACAACATATTTTAACAAAAATAACAAAGACACGCGTAGGTAGAAAGATTCCAGAGGAACTGAACAGTTTAGAAAAATCGAAGTATTTTTAAAACTGACAAAGAGAAGAAAGGGTAGCAGATAGATGTGTGGTATCAATAGAGCGGAATTTGAATAATTGGAAAATACTAAAGATAAGAAATACTAAGAAGTAAATTACAGTGCTAACCACCGAAGAAACCCACTATTAAAAAGCAATTAAACAGGTACAGAATCATAGGCGTTATGCCGTTAGTAATAGAATAGAAATATTGCAAGAGATTATAGGAAAGTACAGAGGTAATAAAGTTATTTGTAAAGAGAAGAATAGGCAGAGAAATTTAAGTACAAATACAAAGACATTATTCACATATTTACACAACAAGTATATATACAGGGTGTTCTAGTCAATGATGATCGCTACAGTACCCATACCTGGAAACAACCGTAGAATCCGACTAGTAAGTTTGGAAAGTTGTTGATGTGAAACTAGTACAGAGGAAAATAGTGCACAATTGGAAAATTGGCGCTGTGTATTGGTTAAGGGTAAAACTGCTTTTAAACACACTATTAACACGCTGTGTATTAGTTAAGGGTAAGACTGCTTTTGAGCACACTATTAACACGCTATGTATTGGATAAGGGTAAAACTGCTTTTGAACACACTATTAACACGCTGTGTATTGGTTAAGGGTAAAACTGCTTTTGAACACACTATTAACACGCTATGTATTTGTTAAGGGTAAAACTGCTTTTGAACACACTATTAACACGCTGTGTATTGGTTAAGGGTAAAACTGCTTTTGAACACACTATTAACACGTTGTGTATTGGTTAAGGGTAAAACTGCTTTTGAACACATCATTAACACGTTGTCTATTGATTAAGGGTAAAACTGTTTTTGTACACAGCATTAAGAAGTTTTTAAAAAATTTACTTCACTTATTAGGTGGGACTTCAACTTGTATCAATATTACAATTTATCGTGGTAGTTCAACTAATGTTTTTGTAGTTTTTGGGTGTTAAAAACAGATAAAACAACAATAGCAGTTATGGAAAATATTATATAACAACCGAACACGCAGTAATAAAAGCAATAGGGTTAGAATTAGCAAAAATAAATCGTGTTAGGTTAAGAATTCCGAGTTCGCATTAAGCGCTGTTTTAAAATTCTTTAAAGATTTCTTTTGTTTTAGATTATCCTCTAATAACGGAAGAGTCCTGAACATGACCCATATGGTAGATGATGAAAAATTGACAGCAGACAATTATTGTCAACGACATCTGGGGATGCTTACGAAATCAGATTAATTTTAGTCTTTATATTTGTTATAAGCAGGTAAGAAATAAAATTAATGAAATATTTTATAGGTTTAGACATTTCCATTATTGTTACCAGACTTCATAACTACTGTGTGAGGATAATTGTAATAATAACAATTTCCGCGTTTAATTCTTTGAACAACTCACGCTGAAGATAATTTCAACAGCTAGAGGAAACGCATAATTTGAAACGTATTAATACAGAAACAAGAATGCTGCTGTCACAATCACCTACTGAAATTAACATAGTCAAATGAACAAGAAAAGCGCTCAAATTGCAGTAGGAGCAATTAACGTTACGCCGTTGACGTATCTCGCTATTGGTGATGTTGATGCCGCTTCTGCTTCTCGGAGTGTTTACAGTTATATTTTTTAGACGTCTTTGTGCTCGCTGACCGGCACAGTGGATGCCGTTTTTGTGAACGAATTCCTTACGTTAAGTGCTTATTATGCAATATAAAGCGACTCTTATAACCATTCTACTCCAGATAGGAGTTTATATTCGTGTTATACGACCATACAACGATCTGCAACACGTCCAGCTGGATAATTTATTATCAAACACTCCGCCTCTTTACTTCAGAAACTAAAACCGTGTTCTTAAATGAACGAATGTCCGAAAGTCGTTTCAAGATCATTTTACAAGTTCCGACAATTTACCTTCCGAAGTGGTTGCTATTACATTCTAATTCCGAACAAAAAAAAAATGTTTTTTTTTGTGTTTCATTCCCACCAGCTACTCGTGCTGGTGGGCGCGCAGTCCCTCCGACCTACACTATAGTGCAAAGCCGGAAGGTAGGGCGTAAGGCCCTCTTAAGCCTCGTTACAGGAATCGTGGGAATGAGTGAGTCCTTCCAAAGTGGTTAGGGAGAGAAAGATGAGACGGACGAAATGAAGGCAGAAGAGAAGTGAAAGATTATCTGTGAAATATTACTGCTCCAGCATTGGCCTAAACGATAAAAGGAAACCACAGAAAACATGGTGCAGAGTAGCCGGACCCGAGTTCGAACCGGTGACCTTCCGAATGCTAAGCGATGATCTAGAGCACTAGACCACGCCGCTCGGTTCCGAACGAAACGGACCCTTTGTATGGTGTCAGTAAATATCCAAATTAGAGTATGTCGCCATTTACCGATATTTACTTCTAACTATAGTATTTCATGTTCGTTAATGCCTTACGATGGTATCTACTTGTCCACGACGCAACGAATACTACGTGATAGGCACGACAACCAAATTAATAAAGAACATTTAGTTCTTGCTCAAAAAATTATTTCTGGTGTGCAAATGAGATCAAATAAGATCGAAATCGCCATCCACATCTCGTAATATCGATAAATTTTTGACCAAGATCTAAACGTTCTTTACTGTAAATTCGTACCTTGTCCTCCTCAACGCGCTAATATAATAATTGAATGATCCATTAATAAACACCAGTCTTCAATTGAGGATGATACCTTGGGTGGCGAAACGTGTATAAGGTTTTTATGTTTTTTTATGTGTAATTTCGATTTGTAGGATTTTATTTGGTTCAGTTCTACAGAAGTCCATTTGGTCTTCTTGTACTAAAACGAAGTAGAATCTTTTTTCTTAAATTATGTCCGCAGAAATAGGAGAAAACTTGTGAAGATACTTTACTGACAGCTAACGTAACGTTTCTAACATAACATAACATATGTATTTTATATGCGATATAAGAAGTACTTTAACGGCTATATTTTACTCTAGTTTCTTATACGTATCCATTTACGTCAACGTTCTTACACGAAATATAATTTACAATTCAACACTTCTCGAGCTACTTATGTTTCATATCTAAACGTTAAAGTTGCAAAATGGCATTTTCGATCGCAACGGTCATTAATCAGTAATTCAAAAATGACTAGAAAGTGAAAAAATAAGGAATGGCTTTATTTAAAGTGGTACATGTGATTATCAATTATAATGTCTTTAATGGGTTAAATATTATTTCGTACTTATGAAGAGTATGCAAAAATTAAACTAAAAGTTGGTTAACTATGCATTGCTAATTGTACAAAAATGTGGTAAGTCTTCAGCAGCCTTTTTATTACCGGAGCAGTTTCTTGTTGATTAGAATGTTTGCTTTGAAAATATGCTTCTAACAAAAAATCTAAATATAGCACGATATATATTTTGAAATTTTATTCGTTGGTGTTCTTTTCAATAACAAAGCAAATTTTAAGAGTTTTCTTTATATAGGTGAATTGTTAGTCAGATACTTGGCGAAATTGGCCCAACTAATAAAAACATGTTTTTTTTTATAAATCCATCTGGTTAATAGGAATAACCCAAGAAGCAACTAATTGTCCAATCAGAATGGAAAAAATATTAGCAAAACTTCCAATTGTAACGAAAACGTTTCTCATTTTAGTTTTTACTTTTATTAACAGTGAAATCTTCACATATGAACATGAGAGCTTATAAAACACAAATTTAAAATTTTCTTAATGCACAGAAATATTATACCATAAATCCACAATCTCTGTATTTTGGGGAGAAAGGTCAACATTACTAAGATAGAAGACTAAGATGAATGTAGCTATTGTAAGTCTTGTTCCTGCAGGTCAAACTTCTATGTTTAATTTCTCGGTCTTACATATAGTGTTAATTTAGTCACAATCATGAAAATGTAAAACCAAGGCACGGCTACATAAATTCATAAAGTGTAATTCCTCATACCTTTTCTCGATGAAGTTTATCGTTGCTACCTACATACATCTAGCAACTCAAATGATTCCATGCTATATATGGATACGAAATAAATGTTACCTGATTGAAGATGAAACGAATCATATGTACGTATTATAATATGTACTTATAATATAGCATGGTTCGCTGTAATTGCCGGTTGCCCCATAATAGCCACCACGATTAGTGAAAAAATCTCGGCATTCCTAGACAAGTGGCCAATTTGTTATACTAATGATTTAAAAGGCGATGTTTTGCACCAAAGGCCGCGTGAAGCGCTCACGCCGTTTCATATAAAATACCCAAGTTATTGCCTTCCTCATTCTAATCGTAAACACAGCTCTGATTAAGGCACTTGTGCGTGCGCCTAATAAATCAGCCGTAACTGGATGCGATCGAACGCAATCACAAAGTAGCGTTAACTAGCAACCTTTTTATTTAATATATGCATTCGAACACTGACGAACGAAAAAAACGAATACTAAAGTACCACACATATATTAAATATGTAGAGACTTGGTCGCAGGCGGTAACAGTAGCGTTTATACGATAAACGCTTGCTCGTGCTCAGCATAACTAACGCACCATAATGAAAGAAGAAAAAGCTGCTAATTGTTACTAAATCCCTTTTACGTGGATACTTTGACGTACATTTCTACCATTATGTCCAACATAATAGTGTTGAATGATTTACTAATGGACTAGGGTTTTCATCAATATAACTACCTACTTAATAATTGATTTCAAACATACAAAAGTCTAAATGAAACGCAAAAGTATTGAGATACATCTTCAAGCCAAAAAATGTTTCTTTATAGGATTTAAACACTTTGTGTATTAAGGTAGGTACCTACTTCATCATCATAGAAATCATCAGTCCGATGACTGGTTGGATACGAACCTCCACTCCTTACTATCCTGAGCCAATCTTTGCATTTTTCTAAAACTAGAACATTTTTTCAACAGCAATCCATTCTAGACCTTCCTCTGCCTCTGTTTACTCATATTTCTGCCACTAGTATGTCTCTATCTAGTCCTTTATGTCTTAAAAGTTGTTCTACCAGCATATCTCTTTTTCTTATTGACATCCATAACGCCCTTTGCTCTCTTACTATTTCCAATGCCTCCTCCTTTCTAACCTCTTCTATCTATGGTATTTTCAACAATCGCCTACAACACTACATCTCAAACGCTTCTAAATTTTTCTTTTCCGTCGCGCCCACCGACCGAGCGGCGTGGTCTAGTGCTCTAGATCATTGCTTAGCATTCGGGAGGCCACGGGTTCGAACCCGGGTCCAGCTGCTCTCGTCCAAGTTCTTCTGTGGTTTCCTTCGATCACTTAGGCAAATGCTGGGGCAGTAATAATCCACAGATAATCTTTCACTTCTCTTCTGTCTTCATTTCTTCTGTCTCGTCTTATTCTCCCTAACAACACTACCCACCCATTCCCACTATTCCTGAAAGGAGGCTAAAGAAGGCCTTACGCCCTACCCTCCGGCTTTGCACTACAGTGTAGGTCGGAGGAACTGCCCGTCCACCAGCACGAGTAGCTGGTGGGTATGAAACACACAAAAAACCTCGTTGTCCATGCTTCGCACCCATACAGAGTTGTGCTCCAAACATATACTTTTAACAGTAATTTTCGAGTTCCAAAATTAACCGATCGCGAGCACAGAAGTGATTTATTTTTATTAAGATACTCCTGTGTTATCCTTTTATTTTATGTCTATATCGCTTTTTCGATCCTGACTTATCATTCTTCCTAGATTTCCAAAATTAAAGACCTTCTAAGTTTTCATCTCCAATTTTCATATTAGCTCTAACCCTACATTAATCTCCCTTGCAAGTCAATATTTTCATTTTACTTTTATTTATATTCATTCTGTACTCTACTGTCAATACGGCTTCCATTCTATTTATTTTATTTCTGGAATCTCTCTATCTTGAGTATATATAGTGATTGTATTATTAGCAGTGGCATTATTTTTGATATGAGGTTTATTAACTTTGAAGAAATTGTTTTGTAAAAGAAAAAATAAACTGAGTACCCATTGAGCCAAAGCGAAAAGATAACAAAACATGTAAAACTTACAATACTAGAAACTCTGCTCATCCCATAATTTTTGTTTCAGTAGCATTAGAAATAAAGAGCGACATTTTATTTTTGATGTTCACTTCCGGCATTGCCTCATGGCTCATAATAAAAGATAATTCAATTACTGTAATCTCTCTTTTCTACATAAAATTATCCCAGTAATATTTTTTAGCACTACAGGGAAATATGTGGGACACTATGAATTGTCACTGCATATAACGGTTTCTGAGAAAAAAGGTTATCGATAAAATCTAAATAAAAATTAATTTGAAAGGCATAAAAGCTGTGTCAAATTATGTGGATACAAAATATTTGTTTACTTTAAAAATAGTGACATTAGACTGAGAACACGATAAACTAATCTTAAACATTTATTTACGTTACAGCAAAATGGTAAAGTTAGTTCGAAAATCTAAAGGCCTTTTTTATTGCTGTGGGTAATATATACATACAACGTATACATTTATTTAAATAATTATGTCAAACAAGTAGCTGTTAGAGAAAGTCTACTTATCTTGGAGAAATAAGTAAAAATTAGCAATGGGTACTTGTGTTAACGTGTGGTGTTGTTTGTATACGAGCGATTAAAATTGTTTTCCGGTTCTCAGTTATCGGTAATGAGAGTAGGTACCTAGGTAAGATTTAAACGAGCCTAAATTGTGTTTGCATTACGTAAAAAGCTTCCCTCATCTGTAGTTCAGTAAAACGTGACCATGTAAATTCACAATTTTTTCAAAGTAACGGTTCTCAACTGAGACTGACGAGGATGTACATCAGGTCATGTAATTGCGGTCAGATTTTCATGCTTTGAAGTTATTAATGAATCGTGTGAACAAGCTAACTTTTTTTGCAAACACGATCTTGAGACGAATTAGACGAGCACCTGGGAGCAATTTTCAGAAAACAGCCAACATGAACCACTCGAATATTATTTCCCACCAACTTGTTAGCATAAATTAACACTCTAAATACAATAATTTGTTTAACGACAATTATATGAGAATTGGCTAGGATTGCAACATCATTGGGTAGAAATGGTAGGGAAGAAAATCAGACTCTTGTATGTTTCCATAAACTCGTTAATTTTAACTTTTTCAACTAAAACTTCCAGCTCAGTTATTGTAAACGGAACGTTGTATTCAAATAATGTATATGCCACAAATACCTAGCACGTGTGAAATCAATTGTTTATTGATACCGTTTTGTTACATTCGATACTGAAGGAATCATTTCAAAAGTACCACTAGTGGCTATAATTCAGGATATTAATAATAAAAATGAAATACAAAAAATTACTTTAAAGTTTGTCAAAATTATGACAAAAGTACTCAAGAAATATGCAAAGCAATGAAGGGCTCAAATTATTCAATTAACTGATTTAACAGATACACCCCAAATTTATTCAATTTACTATTTTTCAAAAGAAAAATTCAAAATATTATCTACATATAACGCAAAATTTGAAAACTCAACTTTCTTGAAAAACTATAAATTCATCACCATAAAAATATTACGAATAAACAAACAGAAGGACATAATAGCCCTATGTATATTTATGGCAGTTATTAAATAATAAGTAAACAAATATAATGGTACCCAGGTTAAGTGAATGGTAATAAGTTTAGTTTCTGTTAATAACCCTTTGAGTATAAACGAGACACCGAATAAATTGTAATAGAAATTACGATATTAAACAAAACAATTTAAACTGCATTTCTGGATAAAACATTTTTAATAACGGAAATATAAAAAGAAAAGAAATATTTTAACAAAACTGTTTATTTCTCGACAATTGTTTCGACCTCTAAAAGGTCATTTTCAAGAGTACAATAGTTAAACATGGGCTTTTATATATAAATAAATTATAAAGTGGGGGTTAACAAAAACAATTAGAGTTGTGTGATTATTAATGGTGTGTTGTATATATTTATTTATTTTTGATTATTAACTAAATTTTTACAATTTAGGATGGCATTTTGTATTTCCAGATTTTCTAGCAGCATGAGTTTTTTACCTTTTGATTAAGTATGTAGTAGTTTTACGTTACTGGTATCTACGTTATGGTTGTTTGTGGTACAATGTTCTGTTAGGCCTGTTGTGTACGCTATCCAAACGTTCTTTTAAGCGTGTTTTAATATAACGACCACTCTGACCTATGTAAATAGCATCACAATGTTCGCAATTTATTTGGTAGACCCCACTTCTTTTCTGTTTGCCTATTTCTAGTTTATTGTTAACCAATATTTATTTAAGGTTATTTTTATTTATTTCGATGACGTATATATTAAAATGTTTCAATTTATTTTTAATTTTATTACTAGTGTTCTTGATGAATTTTAAGGCACAGAAGTTTGTTGATTTTGTTTTTGGGGGATTGTGGAAAATTTCTGCACGAGTTTTTTGACGGAGTTTTTTATGAAGTAGATTTTCAATTAATTCTAATTTGTACCCGTTGTTTATTGCAATCTCCTTAATAATATTTAATTCTGTTTTACAATCTTCCTCGGAAAGGGGTATGTTGATTAGCCTGTGTTGTAAACTGTGAAAAGCAGCTATTTTAATTTGAAAAGATTGGTTGGAATGAGCGGGAATGATTGTATCTGTTGTTGTTGGTATTCTGTATATTTTGAATTCAATTTTATTGTTGTCTCTACTAACTATTAGATATAGAAAGTTTAGCTGGTTATTTTGTTCTATTTCTTTTGTAAATTTGATTTTATTATTTAAACTGCTTAAATATAAAAAATAATTAGAGACCCCTTTACCACAAAAAACTACAAACCGCGGACTGCGTTGATAATGCCCACATAAAAAGTGGGCGAAACACGTGTCCGCGGTTTGTAGTTCTTTGTGGTAAAGGGGTAAGTCTCTCTAATTATTTTTTGTAATTTGCCACAGTCTCCGATAAATATTCTCTTCTGTTTAAATATACCAAAAAGTTGTCAAGTTATCTTTGTGTACCTTTGCACACGCAGAAGATATCATCAACATATCTACAATAGAACTGACTGCATTTAACGAGTTTGTTATCAGAATTGAATAATTGTTTTTCGAAATGCAACATAAAATTTCTGCCAGCAGGAGAGAGCGCGGAGACCCCATGGGGAGCCCTTCCTTTTGCGTTTACTATTTTTATTAGACCGATAAAATTCAGTACTCTCGATTTCTAGAACGAACTTCTTAGACGAAGCTTGCGAAGAAGAAAGATGATCGACTTATTGAGTATCATGGCAAGTAAAATCGAACACGCCGACATACATTTCATTTTTATATCCGTGACATGTGAATCATTATTTCTTTGGTTTCGAAGCCCTTGCGTGTTAGCATCGAGGAAATTCGATACTGGTTGATACCGATAAGTAGAAAACTTCACGACCATCAATTCGTTTCTGAATACGGAAGAGCGGATTGCTTGCGTGATTGCATATTCTTTTTAATTGCGACTTAGGCACTTAATAGGATCCATTGAAGAAGATGTTAAGGAACAGTTTTGGTACGGACGCCGCTCCGAGGGCCACGATTTGTAACCGTCAATCTTCACGTCACTTCTCGTTACAAATTTTAACAAACTATTACATGTCCAAATACAAGCAGTGTGCACACACACCATCACGTGTGCTTGTACGATTGAAAACATAACTGAAATAGGCTGTGCTAAGGATGTAGGTAAACTATGTAACATAAGAGTGTAATTTCTATTTAAATATTCCGCTGTCTTCCACTGTGGCCAAAGTGCTGATGAGCATAAATTTCGAGAAAATCAAGTTGACCGATGTACGCAATTGAAAAACGAATTGGTTATTAAACGTAGTGAATATGTTTGATCAAACGTACTTAGAATGCAAAGATTTTTTATGTTGAACGTAGGTACATACCGATAAATTCCTTTGGATGTTGGACTGGCTACGGGTAGAAGTGTGTGAAGATTTCTGCCAGCAGGTAGATTACTACTTTCAAATCTATTTACAGTCTTCTAGTCTGAATTGAAATTTCTTCACTATTAAGATTCAACCAAGTCGGTTTGTAACAGCCTGCCAACATTTTGCATTGAACATTTCGAAAAAATTTGCTTTCAATTTTAGAAATTACTACTCTACAGTCTATGTCTAGATAGTTGACGTAAATTCACTTAAAAGATTGAAAACAGAAATCCTGGAAAATTATTTAGATCAAACTTTCGACGATTCTTGGGATAAATGAAGAGAAAATTGGATAAATGCAAATATTTATTAGTAACCGATTAAACAGAATGAGTTAGAGGCATCGATTAACAGAGAAGCTTTTGGTAAAAGGTAAACCGTCATTAAATTGGAAAGAGTGGTGTAATCTGAAGATCTTTAGTGTATTTCAGATTGTTTATCGCTTCAAATGAAGGTCGGATTCAAGATTTTTCAACCAATTTTTTATCTAATTTAAAGCCAGTTTACATTAGAATACATTTTTGTAGATAATTTTGTTCAAAAATAATCAGCCAATAACGATAACATATCATGTACATTAAAAAATAAATACCGACAGCGTAGTGAACGACATTTGCAGACATTTGCTACTCATTTGTGGGATTCAGTAATTTTAAAATAAGGATATCGACTTGTTGAACTGTACACACTGCGTAGATAACTACGTGGTAGGCACGTAACCAGATTGAACAAAAAGAAAAATATTCTCTTGGTTAGCGTTCTGCCGAAACTGCCAGACGTGATCGCGATTTCGAACTCATCCAACTATCTACGGCGGCTGATGAGATGTTCCTCCTTTTTTTTTAAACCCCGTTTTTGTTTTTTCTTTCTTTTTTTTAATGTTTTTTTTCTATTTTGTTTATATTTGTCATAGAGATACGCTTCTTTTTTCTACCCTTACGTTTTAATGCATGCCCTATTGTTTCCCGCTATCTGCTTTTTTATTTTTCACCGCGAAATCAGTGTTACAAACAAAATCGTTTTTAGCATTGATTTTCGCCCTTCTCTCACCATCCCACTCTCAACCCCTCTTTTTCCCAACCCTTGCATGGTACTGGAGTTTGTATAAATACCCGTGCTTTCTTCAGTACCAGGCATCTCTGACATTCCACCGACCCACGGCAAGGAAGAGAGAGATCCCTAACCCCTATCCCTAACCACCATCCTCGTCGTCGCCGATCTCTGACATTCCACCGACCCACGGCAAGGAAGAGAGAGATCCCTAACCCCTATCCCTAACCACCATCCTCGTCGTCGCCGATCTCTGACATTCCACCGACCCACGGCAAGGAAGAGAGAGATCCTCCCAGTACCCGTTGATCCTATTTTTATCTTTTTTTTCACTATCTGGCTATCTCCGATATTCCACCTACCAGCGGCAAGGAAGAGGGAGCTCTAGCCAAATAGCTAACCGTTGCGATCAACCGTCAACATTTTTATATATTTCTTTGTGTATATATATTTTGTGTGCGCTTGTGTAGAGAATGATTGTAGAGTGTGTGTGAGTGTGTCTGGCATTTTGTATATATTGCATTTGTGCTTTTTTAAATTATCCTTTTGTATATATGTTTTTTTGTAAATAAACAGTACAGTTGTATCAAAGTGTGCAAAGATTATACCTCGAAGTTTCGACAGCGACTGGACGAAACCGTTCACATCGGCCACGGCCTACAAGCCCGAATCGTCATTCTACTATGTACTTATACTATTCCTAGTTTCGATAAATAAATAAATAGATGTCATACCTGTTGTTTTTGTAATTAGTGATCAGTGATCAATTGGAGTACCTAATACAGATCCGTCAGTGTTCGAGCTAATGCTCATATGACAAAACTTACACCATATTATAATAGTCGGTATAAAATACATACTTATTTTTGAACTACTAAAGCAGTAAGAAATTGCAACTAAACTATGAAGGATAATAAATATTCATTGTTCGTTTAGTGTATTTTCGCGTAGTATAGTTTTGGTTAAAAACAAGGAGTAAGATGCCATTACACGCTGTTTAACTTTGCAAAGCAAATGCCCGAGTTATTTATTAGTTAATAAACTCCTAATGAACTTGCACTGCCCTGCTCAGCTTTTAAATTTTCATTAGTGCAAGCCGTAGGTAAATACAGCCGTTTAAGCAAGGAAATAAAAACTAACAAGAAGATTCATC
Organism: Agrilus biguttatus; assembly: GCA_963921985.1. Lineage (NCBI taxonomy): Eukaryota > Metazoa > Arthropoda > Insecta > Coleoptera > Buprestidae > Agrilus > Agrilus biguttatus. Next base: position 36,804,511 of record OY998117.1, read on the forward strand.
TTTTTACTACTAAGACTGAAGATAACAACCCAGAGGTGCCCATAGTACGTCTTCGTTAGATGAAGTATATATATAATATTTTAATATGTTTATTAGATGTAATCAAAAATTTAAACGTAACTTAACATGTACCTATTGCTTGGTGGAAGGAAAAGCACTTTATGTGTATTTAGTAATTTAAAAAATCACAAAAACCAACAGAAAATTATAATTATATAGGATTATGCGGATTTTCACAATTATTGCCTGACGTTTCGTCAGCGGCTGCGGCTGACATCTTCAGAAGCGTTTATGATATGGACGTTGTAACAGCCTTCGATCTCGAAAACGTCTAATGTCATATGTCGAGATCGAAAGCTGTAACAACGTCCATATCATAAACGCTTCTGAAGATGTCAGCCGCAACCGCTGACGAAACGTCAGGCAACAAAAAAGCCCGGTAAATTATCTTAATTCTATTGACGCCGGTCGTGAAAGCGTTCATACTATGTTAAAAATAACGTAGACTAGAACACAATGATATTTCACTAATTTTTATTGAACTCGACAATATTGTTTCGATCGTCAGCGATCATTCTCAAGAGTACTTAAACTAAAATTTAAATCTAATGCCAACATATTTATACTAATTACAGATTACATAGGAGTAGTGGGGAGCTTGTGGATCCTAACTCAGTCTGATTATTAACTAAATTTAGTTTTTGGAATATTGCTTTTTTGATTTCTATATTTTCTAGCATAGATAGTTTTTTGCTATTGTGTATATTAGTATGAATGATTTTCGTATTTTTTATATCAAATGAATGGTTCGAATCAATGCAATGTTCCGCGAATCCTGTTTTTTTGAGTTTCTTATTTATGCTGTAATCGTGTACACGATTAAGATCCACAAGCTCCCCACTAGTCTTATGTAATCTAGAATTAATATAAATATGTTAGTCAATAAAAATTAGTGAAATAACATTGTGTTTTAGTCTACGTTATCTTTATAGATAATTTTGTTCAAAAATAATCAGTAATATAAGTACACACTATGTCTGTCTAAAATAATCTTTGAAATAACTAAAACAATCACTGTTTGTAGCTATTGGTTTCATGCATGTAAAAATATTTCAAAAATTTCTTGGACCACCTTCAGGATCTTTTTGTAATAGAAGAACAGTTCAAATTATCTGTTTCAAGTGATCATTGAAGATGTTCCGTGAAACTTATACCAGAACGTCTTTTTGTTGAGAATCGACTTTTACCCGTACGTATGAGGTATTAAGAGTCCGTTGTTAATATCCATTAAGTAAATATAGTTTGTTGGAGCTAAGAACGTAAAACATCAGTATACAGGCGTCGTAAACCGTCCAACATACCTCAACTCAAACCATGTGAATAATTTCGGGCTGTTATGCTGGACATGCATGCCCATAAATCATTATAATTTGGCAACAAAGTGACTTTCTAAAGAGACAGCGCAATAACACACACCACACTAAAAGACTCTGGCTCAGTGGACTATGAAATTGTGCATTGTGTAAATATACATATGGGCATATATGTGTGTTTGTGAAAACCAAACGAACTGTTTGACATTGTTCATATTTTGAACAGTTCAATGTTTCTGGTTATTTCCGTCTTATTTTTTAATTAAAATGCGCTCCAATCTGTCTTAAGTGGTTTTCGTGATTTATATTTTCTGCTAAGTGAACTTTTGTTAATCGTTCATGTGCTACCAATGGCAAATGTTTGTTATGTGACATCCTGACCAGTTGATACTGGTGTAAAAATGTATACCAATCAAAAAAACTTTTTCATATTTTCATTACAGCGCCAACCCATAGTGGCATAAAGGGAAACGTGCTAGTAGACGACCTTGCGAAAGCGAATGCCGAGTAACACCTCATTGATCTAGAACCACCATTTAAGTAAGAAATTGGTAAATGGGCCGCTTCAGAGTCTTGCACGGACTAGGATACATAACCAGGATATATGCAGGCAGATACCTTAATGTCTCCTACAAACTGCAGAGACAGGGATTTTCTCAGCCTCAGAAAGATGAAAGCCAGGAGTCTTATGAAAATGGTTACAGGTCTCGGAAAACTACGATACCATAGGTACAAAAGAGAATCAACCACTAGTTGTACCTACCGTTTGTGTGACGAGGAAGTGGACACCACATCCTCTGCCACTGTTCAGCATTGGCTGAAAATAGGCGCCGCACTTTTTTCTCTTATTCTCTAGAAGCATACTCTCCTTTTTGGAAAGCTTTCATTAACGAGTAACTAAAAGGCGAAATCCAAGAGATAACCGGCATTTTTGAGGTATGAATAAGCTTTAACCCCAACAATACCAAAAATCGTCAAAACAAGAACATTGTGACATATATAAGGATTTATATTCTATGTCAGTGTTTTTCGACTGATCAACAACTAACTGTGTTGGTTATTAGATTAGTTATTAGTCTCAGTACAACCGTAGCGATGGAATCTACGCCTTCGCTACGATCCCTGAGGATGCTAACCACAGCAGTTGTCGAAACGTTGGATAAACGATTACATCGATGCTCTCACCGAACGAAGAACAATCCTAGACTACGGCCATCAAGTCCAAATAGCAAGTCTTGTAAAATATTGTATAATTTACTGCTCCATCTTTTCTTTGTCATTCTGTAATACTCTTCACCACAATTATCTGTCTTTGTACCTTGTATTCACCCTCTACAATTTATGACCTACAGCTGCCTACCACCCTGTATCTTCATCATCGCCACAGCTATCTCTGTCTCTTATTACTGCGTCTTTCCTTTTCTATTTCTTCCGCCTCTTTTCTCCCTTAAGTTAAGTCAGTGTTGAGTAAATCGCCGACAAATAAGCAAGATGTACGCGCACCCTCATAATCTTACATTGTAACAACGCACCGATTGTGATTCATATCGCTATTCATTCAACTTCTTCCCGCACCTGATTGATACCAAATATACATTTTGTAAATAGTGTGAATAGACGCTACAAGTAACTCATTTGTGTATTAATCAAAAATTTAATTTCTGCAACCCTTTAATTAGGTTTGTCAGGACGTTTCATGTACTACCACCGCACCCTTAAGTTCGCTTGAGATTTATCGATACAGCAAGTATTATTCAAATTAACAGTTTATCTGAAGCCAGTGATGGTGATTTAGTTAAATGGTTTTGCAAACTTCGTCTACATTACAAGATCAACGAGATAAATATTTGGTTTTTATCAACTTGCAAAAAGAAAACACCAAAACATATCAGATTCAACATCAACCAGAAAAACTTGACTGCAAGCAATACTATAAAGAAATCAACAATGATTTGGATCACTTTTAACAAATAAACTATTCTTGAAACTTTTCTTCTTCGTTTTTCATTTTTTACTATGTATAAGTTTCAACAAGTGACTAGTGCAGTAATCACCATAAACTGCCTGCTTTAATCCATTCTTGTGCTTCTCAGAAGTGTATCATTTATCTATCAGTTCATTAACCAATACCAGTACCCTAAGTGTATTTGTTTCAGTTCCTGTTAACATGAGCGGCATTTCGCGAAGTCAGCATGTTCGTCGCCGAGCAACGCTGAAGAGAATATGACAGTTTGATGTTACAAGTACATATACAACATGTGTAGTAAGTCCTTACCTACTGCACATATGTTCAGACCGAGGCACGTTTGACGCCCACTGTCAAGGACGCTATTTAATGACGTAGCTGTAATTTTAATCGAAAAGCTGCTAAAACAGATCCGTTAATAGTATACATGCGTAGAATGCCGAATAAAAATATCGCATAGTATGTCTAGGTAGGGTACGACCAACAGACGCGACGACGCTTTGATAAAGAGAGAAATGTCGAACGGTCTCGGTGATGAATTGAAACCATTTGTTGTTTTTTTATTGAAACAGCACATAAGTGCTAATTTTATCCAACTGACTCTTTTAACGAACGACTTGATCTGGTCGTGGGAATGCTATTTTTATATGTATTATACTTCCAATTAAACAAATGGCAATTTATACAGACATGAGAGAAAGTGTGCAGGCTTCCCAAACATTTCAGAGAAGTTGCTAATAGAATTTCTAACTATTTGACTGAGGATAATCGATCGTTTAATGTTATAACTTAAACAAATTCATTCCTAGCGGAGAGGCAGTTTTTCTGCAACAAGTGAACCTAACAAACGTTCATAGCCGTACCATAATTATGGTTACAAAATAGTTTACTTATTCTACTCGACTAAACATGGTTTAGAAAGAAAACTTTAGTTAGTTTCACAAACATTAATTTTGACTTATTGATAATATTATTTCGGATGCTCTGCTATTCAAAAAAACGTAATACAGAATAAAGAATACTCTTTTTGAAATCGGCATAACAACCGCAACAGTATACTTATTGTTAAGTCAGAATGTAATATTGAACAAACTATGGTATAATAAAGTCTTCCGCGTGATATTCACGACATATTTATTTAATTTATTATTTTGTTTATAATTGTGTCCTACAAATTAGTGTTTACTCCACACGATAAAATTATAATGTTCTACCATCCGAAACTATCTGCATACAAAGGATAATTTACATTTACAACTTATTTTGAGACATCTCTACACTAAATGGCGAAACATTGGTGTTAATTTATGATAAATAAATTGTTTCTTGCCCCCCTCCCTTTCTACATTACATTCTTATATTAACTAAACAATTGTTTTCATTCTAATCCATATTTAGTGTAATGAACACGACAAGGTATATTCTAAAAAATTAATTGATTTAGCTATGGAAAATCATGATTCAAACAAAATTAAATTAAATTCGAGGTTCAAATTCTTCAGAAGACATAATAACGACATATTATAATAAGTCGTTGTTATGTCTTCTGAAAATGCCCGTGTTGGGTGAAACAATTGTTAAGTTGTTAAATAAATCAGTGGAAAATTGAACCTCGAATTCTAAGGTATATTCTTCTTCTTTGAAGATGACAATTTTGATGGCGGATTATATATATATTTGGTTTCCATGGGTTTTTTAATATAGAGCTTATGATAATTTTATCTATAATTTCATTTTGTATCAGTGCTTTGTTTTATTGACGTGTCTGTAGGTAATATGTTGGTGATATAAAAGAGACAATTGTTTAAAATTATAATATCAGATAGGAAAACTTTCATTGTTTCTTTTTCAATACGAATTTTAAAGCATCAGCTCTTCCGATGAATCGAGGTTGTCAATCAGTGTGCAAAAAAAGATGAATGGACTCTGAGACATGATATACAACTATCTAGTCTCCGTATTTGCGTTATATAGGTACTATTCTCGAACGTGCCGGCAATTCTTAGAGCGCAAACTGCACTTTCCGCCTGCAAAATCCATATTTGTAAATCTTAATGATAAATTTATCAATAAAACATAGTGCGTGCCTTGACAAGCTGAAAAGATGGATTTTGCTTTCTGACTGTTTTCGTAGGGTACCTGCTGCCGAGTGGCCTGGTCTGGCGTGGCGTGGCGTGTCGTGGCGTGCCTATTTGTTGTGAAAGCACGTCACGAATATAAAATCCGTCGTTTAACATTTCTTACCGACTCGATTGCGTTAAAACGCTTAACTTAACATTTTTTTAGTGGGAATTTCTACTGTCTGGAATGCACGCATGTCTGCTAATGCCACAAACACACAAAATAAAGAAAAAGGTATGCAACATTTGGTTTACACAAACACATACAGGGTAACATAATTTTATAGATAAATATGAGTCCGAATTCGATAAATCCAAACTTATTATCTGTAAAGAAAATGATAACTTAAAGTAGGAATAGACACTTTTATTCGTTCTGAAGAAGAAGTAATAAATTAAAACGGAAAATCCTAATGATAGTTAACAATTTTAAAGTGGTACAATTTTCTGGTAAAGCTGAATGCATTGATTTTTTTTTGAAAATGATCATCTCATGGATAAAACATTTTTTTATTGGTTAGTGTACTGAGTTATTAATTTCAAAAGGTTTTCTTTCTAAACACAATCATAATAAAACTCCTGCCAATACAATTAATTGAAACCTTGTTGTAATTTTCTTTCAAGAATTAATCAATGTCATTTTTACCATTGGTTCCTAAAAACCTGGTACCCATTATCTAGTAACTATGAACTGCAAGTTATTAATAAGGAATACTAGAAATTACTGGACTCCACCTTTCAACACTCAATTTACATTGGCAAAAAGATTCTCAAGACTTAAGAACTTAGCAATGTATTTGTTAGAATTACAGAAGATTACAAGAACTACCAACTTACAATCAAACAACTTTGGTCTTACTGAGATTGATTGACTTATCGATGCGTAGGTCTAGAAAAAATGATTTAATATATTTAGCGTGATTTCTATAATTATTTATACAAGAGAAATTTTAACAAGAAATCAAGAGATCTTAATATCTTATTTAATTTTATAAAAAGTAGTTGTAATCACCAATTAGGGTGGTGGTATAGAGGCTAGCAGGTACTGACACTTGCAATGTGTCGAACAATTTCAGGAAATGAAACTAAAGAGGTTAACTAATAAGGTGCAACTTAATTAAATGAATTTCAAGGAAATTATATTGCGGTCCAGTCAATTAATTATGGTAATTACAAACCACTTAGGTATCGTGGGCATATGCATACTAACCTAAACGTGGTCGATACATGAGGAGAGCAGTAAATACAGGTAGGTACGTAGCTCGAGCCATATTTGCATGTCGATGTACGTTACGTGCCTGGCCATATTTGAGAAGCACGGAAAAACGACAGAGAGAAAAAAGAAATGGCAAACACACGATGCAAATATAACAGCGATTGAATGTTATTGAATGCGCAGAGGAGATCCTCCTCATCTAAGTAACTAAATATGCGGACGGTACCCCAGATTGCTATTTTACATTTGTAACTGCGACCCGGGAAGCACACACTGCCATACCATCACAGAAACATAAACATAAACATAAACACATAGGTAGGAAGGTAGTATGTATACTTAGTTATACGAGAGTGGATTGATAATTCCGTGACTTTGAAAGCAAAACATCCGTTTCTCAGCAAAAGACCATTTTATTTTTCTACATAATCTCCTTTTAGCTCGAAGAATTTAGTCGATCGTGTTTCAATTTTTTTTTTATTCTTTCAAAATAGTAATATTTTTCAAGGCCCTCAAAATAAGCGTTTGTTTCCACAATGACCTCTTCATTCGACCAAAATCTTTTACCGCCCAGCAATTTATTCAGGTTTGGAAACAGGAATTAGTCAGAGGAGGCTAAATCCGGAGAATAAGGTGGATGCGTAGCAGTTCGCAGCCCAATTGATGAAGTATTGCCAGGGGACTACACACGTATGCAATACACGGGTATTGGTGGCCTGATGAAATAACACTTTTTTCTTGTCTAAATGTGGTATTTTCTGTTTTAAAACAGTGTCAAATCTGTCCAGCAGTTCTGAATAATATGTTGATCCTATTACTTCTTTCAAGGTAGTCTATATAATTACACCCCGTGAATGCCAGAGAACGATGACCATGACTTTGTTAGCCGATAGATCCATCTTAACCATCTTCGGTGCACGTTCATCAGCAGAAACCCACTGTTTCGATTGGTTCTTGGTCTCTGGTGTTGCGTGATGGATCCATATCTCGTCTACAGTAATTAAACGATCAAAAATTCGTTTGGATTGTGGCTGTACATCTCCAAACACTCCTTTGAACTTTATGGTCGATCGTGAGCAATCGCGGGACCTATTGACAGTTTTTTTATGTCCAAATGTTCAGTATTCATGCGAAATGTGATCCTCTTGTTCAGTTGAAATGCTTACGGCCTCAGCTAAACACCCACTTTCAATATTTCATCATCTATTATTACTCCATGGATTTTGTCAACTATTTCTGGCGTAACGACTTCTAGTCTCTCTTCGACCTGAACGTTTGGCGTCACTTGTACTGGTGCGGCCACCACGAAACACAGTAAACCACGTTTTAACCATTGAAATCAAAGGTGCAACGGGTCCCTACAGTATTTGAGCCTTTGATTTCTTTAACGGATTTTTTTTGCGCAAAGGGTAATGCTTGATCAGTACACGAAATTCACATTTTTTCATTATTGTGAAAATTAACCAGGTTAACTGCTTTCAATGGCTGTCAAACATAAATTAAATGTCGCAGCTTTCTTAAAAGTTTACAGTAGTCTACCGATATATGGCGTTTAACGGAAACAGTGTTGCCATTACAGTTACTGCGCGGGAAATTCAAAAAGTCAAGGACTTATCAAACCACCCTCGTACCCATGTATGTAGGTATAGATAGTTGGTTTTTTGGAATGGCTAATGTAGATTCATACATAAAGATTCGTCCGCGATTTTCTCGCTTACTGACATTCGTTTTTTTTTCTCGACTCGGGTGTTAGTAATTGCTTGGGATGGAAGAAAAAAGCAATTACTGTTAATGTTACGTACGGTAAGCACTCAGCTTTAATTTACTTGCTGGATCTTTTAATGTGATGACCATTTTCAACCTCAATACATATATGCACGCTGCGTGCCTAGCATTTTTATTTTTTAAGCTGCTCAATACTGACTCTTTATTCTAGTTAAAACGTACACGTGTGAATTTGTAAATTATGGCGAGACGTGAAATTGTGATCCTTCAACATTTATAAAAATGGGTTCGGTTCAATTAAGAATTATAGTAACGGAGACATAGACTAATCGTTAGACCATTGTAATTACGATTATTATTTAATTTTATTAAACTCTTATTATGAAATTTGAATTTTTTTCATAATTATTGTCTTTTGCATTTGTTCGTAACATCAACATATACGATAATGCAGGTTATTCTTCCAATTAACCTCAAGACTTTTTGGCTTTTACAAACTTTTCTTGTAGTTTAGATTTGAAAAAATGAATATCAGAAAGAAAAGATGGTCTTACTAAGGCCTTATAAAATTCTCTCTTTTACTACATACGAATTGACAGGTGAACATGGATCAGGAATGTTAGATCAGAAATGTCATTTCCAATGTAGTTTAGAGTTGAAATTTGACCTAAGAATTAGCTCAGCACGCCAGGTATTTGAAATTTCCATACCCCAAAATTAAAAGAATTTTCATTTCACCTCGGAGGTATCTTTTATCGCTGAATTAGAATCTGGTCTCAGAATTGCCCTAACACATCAATATTTTGAAATATAATAATCCCAAAATCCAAATGATGCCAATTTGTCTTGTTTGGTTTTGAGATTAGGATATCTTGAAATTTCAAAGTTCTGGAGCACTTCTGGAGCCAGATTCGAGTTTTCCTTCGAAAAATACATCAAAAATAATTCCTCCCTTCGAATTTTTCTTTTCAATAAGCCATTGTCTTTTGAAAGCCTCCTCCATTCGAGAGCACTGTTATAAGGAGTTGAAAAAAACATCAGAAAATAGGTAACCATTTTCGATGTATCCCTTGATAGTAAACTTGAATCTTGCTTGAGAAAAACTCTTGCCAATTGGAATTTCACAATATCCTAATCTTAAAATTAAAAAAGCCAAAGTTACATCATTTGGATTTTGGGGTTAATAAATTTCGAAATCTTGATGAGCAAGAGCAATCCTGAGGTCAGATTCTAATTCAGTGATAAAGGATAGCTCGGAGATTACTATTCTCTTTGATGTTTTGACTTATTACTTCACATAATCTCAAAATCTCAAAATTCTGACATGTTTAGTCAATTTTGGGTCCAGATTTGGACTATTCGTCTCCAGTTACGTCGGAAATAATTACGCTTTTGTTATTAGTTTCTTCTGAGTCTCTGATTTTGTTGACCTGTGTTATGTTTAACTTACTTGATCCAATAATATTTCAGCTATTTAAAGCGAAGACGGGAAGTTGTTGTTTTATAGTCTGAGAAATACAGTTCAGTTGCAACCAGAATGATTTATTTTAATTTTATCAACGTTATAGGATTTCAATTTTGCGTTAATTTATTGTTAAGTGTGGAAAGGTCATTTGTCTCACTAATTTCAACCAATCAACGAAGAAATTTTTTTCATTGTAAGTATAATAAAAAGTAACGAACCTTGTACTTGAGGCAGATACCGATTTCATAATCTTTATTTACAGCTTGTTCACTTCAGCATATGATTTAATGCGAAAATTTATTGCCGACTATTACTATGTGTATTCCCTAAGGGATAAATTAACAGTTTCGAGCGGTTATAAAATACATTTTTCGGTGCTCTTCCGCAACCGTTGTACGGACGCGACAGAACTTGGGTACTGTAATTAGATTTAGCCTCGGCCAGGGCAATTTTTCAATGGACGATTAGATTTACGACTATTTAATCTTCGACGAAGATTGCCCAGTATGCCGTACTGTTGTCTACACTCTTGTAAAAAATCATACAACACATCTAACATATTGTATGCCTATATCTAATAACATTCCACACACATTTCAAAAAATACAGAAACAGGTTGTGGAATTTACTTGTTATCTAGTCAGGTAGGTTATTAAATGAGTTGTTCGGAAAATAATTTGGATAGTCGAAATATCATCTCAGAAAGATACGTTAACGTATAAAAGCATTTCTCATTATTTATCCAAGGTTGCTTTTTCACCTACAGCTTTTCTAACACGGACCAGAATTCTTTTATATATTAAGTGACACAAATTCAATCCTATTCAGGGGAGAATTCCTTATTTTATTAGGAGCTAAGGACAGGTAGGGAGAAATCATAGTTAAGCATTCGGGAGAACACCGATTCGATTCTGGGTGAGCCTGTTTTCCTGTGGTTTCCTTGAATCATTCAGGCAATTGTCTGGGCAAGTGATATTCCACAAGTAATCTTTCAGGTCTGTCCTGTTTTCATTTCTTCCGTCGAATTTCACAGATAGCAGTATCTACAACTATGAGTAATAAAATTTATTGGGTCCCAGTTCCTTATAACAAACACCCCCCCGTAAACAAAGGTGAAACTACAACCCGTCAAAGAAGAAGGTATTCATAATACTCATCGCATATAGAGTGAGTTACTATTTTTCTCTTTCATTGTTACTAAATCTTGTATAATTTCCATTGTTCCTGTTCCATTATTGCTGTATTAACTTTTTCCTTAAATTAACAAGTTCTTACAGATTTTGTTAACCCATACTGATAAATAGAACCGGGGTCAACAATGGTCAAATAAACATTAAAATCCAAAACCAAAATGTAATTCTCTATATAATTACGAAAACCGCTTCAATGTTTATTCCGTGCTTCTCAACCTTTATGGAAAGACATGTTATATACAATATAAAAATAATTTTTCCAAAAGTGTCGTGTATTGAGTCTTTAAATATCTATCTTTTATAGTAGAGGCGCTACGAACTTTATATTGTATATTTTCGCATACTCGTTTTTAAAATTCTTTTGTGATATTTAATAATATTTTAAACTTTAATCGTGCAATGTTAATTATTTATTAGTTTAAACTTAGGTAATTTGATTAATAGCTTTACCTCCCAGCGACAGCAGATTCTCGGTAACTTTGACGGTTTAAATGGTTTAATCATTTTTTTTTTTCTTCTTCTCATTTACGATTCTATTATATTGAAAAATACGTACAATGAATATGTTACACTTCAGACATATTAAATTACTAATATGGGATGATGGCCGGGGTCATGGCTAGGTTAAGCGAACCTGGATGGGATGCAGCTTGTCAATCATTCCATGACGTTAACCATCAACAAGTTAAGTCCACCACGAAATACTACGACAACATTCACACGTTTTTGTTTCGTCAAAAAAAAATATTTACAGTTTTAAACGTTTTGTAAATAACAATATGATTAATAACGAGCTCATGTATGGAGTCTTTGAATAGATACGCCAAAATTCTTATTATATTGTTAATAGAATAATAGATATCCCCATTAATTAAACATCGTGAACAATAGTTTCTTACAATATATTAGGTAATTACTTATGTAGTGATTATCTATTTATTTAAAAAGTATTTCGTCTAGGTATTTGAATAACATCAATATACGCTGCCCCTACTGGCCGGGGTGCGAACAGCGAACAGCGGCTTATGTTGCATAATAACATGTTACTCTCAACTCGCCAAAAGAAGTGTAACTTCAAAAATACCTCATAAGGAAGAATTGAACGGGTATTCCAGGGAAAGACTTTCGGACCTTTGTTTCTTCGTCATAAATACGACTAAATAATGTTTGTATGCAATGTTCTGCATACTTTTAACTGAAGAGTAATAATAAGATGAATCAGAGGTATATAATTTAAAGTATATTTTTGTAAGCTTTTCTAACTCGTTTCATTAAAGCGATTTGGTAATAAGATTATCACAAAATCTGAAAATCTAGTGGTAGGAGAGGCAAGTTGTTTCAGATACAATCTCTTAGTTATCCACTTATCGTTATAAATCTAAAATGTACCGACATTAAAATTAATTTAGTTCGAGTTGCTATTTCCGCTGAAACGAACAAGAAAATAAGTTATTACTAATTTAACGTCATTTATCATACATTCCAATGCTCTGCTGCACCGCATTTTCACGAACGCTAATTTGTTGTGCTGTTTTAGCACTTAATACCGTTTTACTTTTTGAATTCTACATTGTTCTTTGTTACAATTACTGCTCACAAATTAAATGACTTATCATAATTAATAATTTTTAAAATGAGTATTAAATGTAAAATAAATTTCATTTGCTTGGAAATTTAAGAAGTTAATTTATCTAAAAAGTAAAAATAAATTAAAAACATCTGCAGGATACAAAATAAAAGTACGTAAAATAAAAATAAGCAGCAAAAAATAATCAATTGAATTCACTCGCTATAATTTTCGATTCTAGTGTATTCCATAAAATTGTTTCATCTGCACACTATAGCATCTTCTCTAAAAGATAAATGTAGCAAGTCAAATACATACTCTAAATTTTGTTGCTTGACATAGGCTGAATTATTTATTGCCTCATTATAATTAATTATACCGATAAATTCAACGACTGCGTTCATAACTCGAAGATAAACGTAGAAACTTTGCATACGCAACACAGTAGGAAAATTTACAAAATCCTGTATGCAAAAGAAAATATTTGTGAACAATGCCTATAGAGTGTGCACATTGACAGAGACGAGCGAATGAAATAGGGGTTGTCTACAGAATAGTTGACATGACAACAAAAATATTATGTTTGCATACGGAAGATCACATAAAAGTTTTGCCTGTTTTCAAGCACAAACAGAATTGAACTTTCAAAATGAAAGTTATAGTATTGATACTTTTTTTTCCATTTGTCATTTTGGATGAGCCATAAAATTGGTATAGCGGTCTTTACATAGATATACCATTCATCCATCCATTCATTCATTCTTTCATTCGGAATAAAGAGGAATGATATTAATGATACTGAGGGTCACGTACACATGTACAGATAATTGTAAAACACGTTAAACAATGACTAAAGCATCATTACTATATAAATTTATGCTAATCGCTATGATGATAGCGTATGAGTAACGTAATTCTGTGGAGCTATCTCGTCTCGTGATACAGAATGATGGGATTGCCTGACCATCTAAACGTTTATTCAAAAGATGTAAATGTGCCTTAGACCTATCTTTCGCAAATCGCAATTTTTAATTGAAAATCAATATTCCGTTGTCATACGTTCATGTGTATGTATTTTTCAACGTTGGTTCTAATATTTATTATGTTGTTTTTCACTGTAAAATTATACACAAAAATTGTCAATTTTCATTGTTCTTACAATTCATTTTATAATGATGCAATAATTTGACTCTTGTATATTTTGTTATGTTTTGTTTAATTTGAACTCTTTATTTCGGTAATTTGACCAAAATAGTGATGTGTAACAAGTATTTTGCGATTTTTCTTTGTTTTCAATTTTTATGATTTGGCTCTTTGTTGATTTACTAACATTCTCTACCGTGTACAGTATTGATCTGGGAGTATTCACAAATGTGTGTGTATTTTGTTTTGATATTTGTTTGTGCATTTATTGCGACGTTTATGTGTTGCATTTTATTTTAATATTTATTCATTGTATTTATATACATATTTATTTGTGTACTTAATTTGGTATTTATTTATTACTTTTCATTTTTATGTGAGGCCCAGATTGTGCTCTAAAATCTCAACTTACAGCTGGGTTGCCTCCCGTATGGGACCTCAGTACCTTCTGACATTGTCGGCTAACTAATACCATAATTCTTCAGTTTTAAATCATTGTTTACGTGTGTCCGTGTATGTGGATCGTGCATGATAGATTTTCACAGAGTGATATTTTTGATTTATATAAATTTCATACTTTACGGATGATACACATCTCTGATTTTTAGGGCTAAGATCGTGGGTTTCTCTGTTACTCTTTCCAAGCGCTAGCCCTTGGCTGAGTCTGTGATTCGTGTTTGTTTTGTTAAAAAATTAATATTACTACGATTTCGATGGTATTTTATAATTTCATTCAGAATAAAGTTAGGTGTCACATATTTGTTGTCTTTCAATAAACAACTATAAACCACCCTTCCAAATTATGTTAATAGCCAGTGTATCGAACAGACAACAGCTGATTTCCATAAACAACGTAGGTGAGTTATATGACGATCGAATAGACCTGGGTAAGATACACTACAATAGTTTGTGTACTTCGCACGTTACGATTACAGATTATAGGTATTAGCAGTTTTAGTCGGTAAGTTTCATTGAAAAAGAAACTGATCCTTGAAAATACCCAAAAACAACCATTTTCGTTCTATCAGATAAAAGTAGTTCAATATTCTGTCACAACAGCGAAATTTCGATTCAGAGCATCAAATCCATTCTGGTAGATCGCGTTTTATTCCTGCAAAATCTTTTGAACCTATGAATTCTTCAAAACTAATTCTTGATTTTATTCACTCACTATACGGCCACTTAAATTACATCTCGTTCTTAATGTACCCCTTTGCTTAGGTAGGTAGGTAAGTACCTAAGTATTTTAGGTTGCCATAAATTAAAATGTGCATACATTCAGCGAGTTATTCGGCCTGGAACGGTATCTTTGTTCGTTTCTCAAATAAACTGTTTAATAATGAACAAAGTGGCGTTGATCCTCATTGATGAGCCGTGGTCGAAAGAACTTGTAGATCCAAACCTAGGAATCAAGCTGCCCACTAAAGATGACTGCCGACGTTGCAGTCGAAACGTTTGGATCTATAAGTTCCTTTCGACCACGGCCCATCATCCCGGATCAACGCCTTTGTTCATTCGATTCCGGCCGTGAAAGCCTGCGCCATTACAAACTGTTTAATAGTTTATAAACAAATGCGCTCGTCTTCGTCCTGAAGTAGATTCTTAGAAAGAAATAAGGTTCGTACGGTAGTAGAACACTTGTGCCACTATTTATTTATTTAATACAATAATTATATAATAATGCTGGAGGCACTTTACGGTTTTGTTTGTCCGCCTATGTACAAAGTTAAATGTATGTATATATGTATGTATGTATGTATAAGTACACTTGACGTGATGTTGATTGTGTCGTGTTGTAGTGTGCACATATGTTGGTATATAAGCACACGCAGAGGGCACGGCCACCTGGATAGAGCAATAAAACTAATCAGACACTGGCGCGGCACTTGGACAAATAAGTGCTTTAATTATGGGAGAGCTGGTAATAAAAGTTCCTGAAATCCAGCCGATTAGTGTCCATCATTCAGGGGGCGTATACTGTGACCCTTGCAGGTCGCGGGAACTACTACATTTCGGTCTTCTAGGATGGCATGGAGACCAAGCGAGAGAGAGAGAGACGAACGAATATGTACATTATGATGATGTACACAATGAAGATTATGCTGGTGCTGTTAATTACTTTGCTATTTTTCCGTATGCACGAATAACCATTTGGAGGTTCGTTCGTGGGGATTTTACAAAAGGAACTTGATTACGATGGCTGCAAGACTTGCCGTTAGTAATGTCGACGACTTATCAAATTATGAGTTAAAGCGATGATAATGTGTCACCAGCAACGGTGATAATGTGTCTTTATAATTATTAAATATATTCATACGTTTATTTCGTTACTCTTTGTCGCATTGGCAAATATATATTTGCGTAGTACATGTGAAAAACATATTCCAGTATTAATATTCTAAAAAACGATTCATTGCAATGCTAATTTTCATTTATTTGATACACTTTGGGCCTACACCTTCAAATGGCAGAGTGAAATATTAAATTTTGGTAGAATGAAGTAGTAAGCGATTTGGTATTGTAACTCTACCATTTGATTTCTAAAAGTATTAGATGGTGTATCAAACATTATTCTATTATAGAACAGAAATGGTTAATGTTTACCGTAGAAAACTTGAAACTGTTCACTTACGTTGTCTGTAGATTGTGTCAACAAAACTAGTCAAATAGGTGAAGGCTATTGCTTGCCGACATCCTGATTGTGTTTTACAGTTCCTGTATGGCTCTGAAGCGGTTCATCTCGCCATTTCTTGCTTGATGAGGCCAATTTCTATATTTTATATATTATTATTTTATATAAATGAATTTAATTTCTTGACATCATGCAATGCAACCTTATCATATTTATAATCTTAACCACTCGATGTTGTTACTAAAGTGGTCAGTTCCCAATACTAATTTTCTAATACTTTACTATTGGGATTAGGATACTTTTTACCGTGCCGGAGTCTTTTCGGTTGTTTCAAATCTCATCAATCATCACAGTTTTTGTAAAGGTCCTGACCATGTTTCTCACTATTCTAAGGCTTGAATTAAATTTTGACTAGATTTCTCTTGTTCCTCAATGAACTCCTAAAAACTCTCGCACGCTTTTGGTTCAGGAATGTCTTTGTACGTACCGAAGTAAAAATGATCAACACAGAGTGTGACAATTAATTACTGAATAATTTATTCGTGTACCTGTTATAGTTTGTATTATGGCTTCGTAAATAGGCAGAAAGGCAGGTCTAAGCGCGCGCCACCTTAGGCGAAATACTAAATAACAAAAACACAAACATTTATCTCGAATGCAGGACAGAGAGCCGCCTGAAGAGTTCCCAGATATATTGGTTGTCATGGATGGTCGTCTGGGCGAAGCAGCCTCTACACAGGAAGTGGAGCACAACAGGTGCCGTCGCTAGACCGTGAACGAGTGGTTGGAATCGTTCGTTCATTTTTTTTGTCAGTCGCGTACTTTATTTAACTCATTGCTTTCTCAATGAACGTACACTAACTAATTTATATTTTATGCACCCATTTCATGGCCGATGCGACAGTGCCGCGTAATGTCAACGACAGACACGTGGATTCGTTAGTTTTGATCAAGAAAATCTATTGACCAGTACGGATGATCAATGTGTTGCACTTAAAGTTTATAATTTTCCTGAAAGCCGATAAAATAAGGCATCCGTTACACCTTTACGCGTGTACCATTCCATGTAGGTTGTCGTATATAAAAGGTGCGACGTTTCTGATATTAAACCGTTAGTTTCGGTTTAATAGATATACCGGAACGACAGAAATAATCCACTACATTCATATTTAAGAACACTAGACAAATAAAACGAGCGGTCTCTGTACTTATATATTATTTTTGTGGCGGTCGATACACCCTGTATAGTATAACAGTCATGTATAAATATTCTTTTGTATTATATTTCTTTGTGTATATATGTAAATATTTCCTAAAATTATCTTCAAAAGCTTTTGTATTCTGTCCATCTGTGACAATTACTTTTATTACTGTATTTTACGATAGGTTTCTTCGGTGGTTTGGGTCGTTGCTATATTTGGTCATATTTCTCGTCTCAAAAACTACCCTTTCCTTTACTTCAGAAGTTCAATTTCATTTTATTTTTTCTTTCTGATTAGACAGTCCGATCAGAATCTTCCAACTGTAAAAATCATTTCCTTCCGTCTTCGTGTTGTTAAATATCTTGTTGTTGTTGTGGTCGTTATTGTTGTCTAGTTTCATTTATCAAATTATTAATTAACTGACACGAGAGTCTAAATTTTAATATTAATAACAGCACCCATCATTTTCATTACCTACTACTTATATAGAAAACGAAACAGATAATTAAGGAGAGCGAAGATTTTCACACTACTTAGCAATTTTCCTTCGCATATATTTTAAAAACTTTTTTGGTATTAATAGTAGGTATAAGGTATAAGTGGTTTTTCTTGCGTGTGGTTGTATAGTCATTCTTTTGACTTCAATTGCCTATCCAAAAGCTTAACTATATTTGTATGCTTACCTATGTTACCTATAATTTGAATGTTTGCAGCACTTTTTTTTATGTAAACGATTATAGTGTTTATATTTGTAAAAAACAAAGGTAGGAAAGTGTAGGCAGTACCGGGTCGCAGTCCCGGTTTCGATCACGATGAAATAATAATCGTCGTCTCTGTTTCCGTCACCGAGTCTGCGCATTAAAAATTCAATTTATGCGTTTTTAATGGTCCCCAAATAATCATGATTACTCGCTCGGTTCGCTGGTTAATGCTTAGGTGTGTACGGGCTTAACGAGGAATATTAATCATAACTAAACGTCAGTAATTGCGCTTTTGCGGAGGCAAGTCAGTAATGCTTCCCGCAGGGCAGACGCTGACCATTATAAATCACTTTGGCCGTCGTTCGCGTTTTGGAAATGGTGGTGATGCTGCTCCCAAATAAATTATCCTTTTTCCATAAATTCGATATCACTTGATACATTGATGTTTCATTTTATTTAGGTAGGTATCATACGCTGAACTCGACTAAATATGGCATACATGGCATATGTTCACAAAAAAACACATAAGGGGATGTCACAAAACACACCAACAATTATTAATTAAAGATTTTAAAACTAAAATTATATTTTTGAACACGGATTATTGACGCCCTATATTACAATGAACGTAAAAACTTGACAGACTTGTATAAATTTTTTAATGATATCAATTTCCAACTTCAAGTGACGACTTGAACTTGATTAAAACAAAAAATTGCTTTCGTCGTTGGTGCTTTCGTAGCCAAACTGATTTTACACAAGAAAAATATCAGCAGACCCAGAGTTTCACGCTTTCCCTAATTTATCAGCAGCATCCTTCAACAACGATGACTTACTTCATTACTGTCAACATTTAGAGAACCTCCACAGTGATTTCAAAGAACGATTCCACGACATTTTAAAGTTGGAAATACCGAACTGGGTGTTGGATCCTTTTTCAAATGTCAACACAGCAGTATCATCCCAGTATCATCAGGAAGAAGAACTTATAAAACTGACAACGAAAGAGGAAATTAAAATCAAATTTAAAAATAACTACCAAGACTTTTGGCTGCAAAAGCCAATACCGCAATTGTTCCCTGGATTTTTGATCATCATCGTATTGGTGTGAATGTGGATTTAGTGCTGTGACAACGCTGCTAACTAAAAAGAGAAATCGTTTTCATGTTATCGAACGCGGTGATTTACGGCTGTTTTTAAGTAAATTTGAGCCTGATATTAACAAACCATAACCTAAATTAAAAACCATCAGATTCATACTTCGCATTAGATTAGTTTTAAAATTGAAATTGAAATTTTTATTTTAATTTGAATAAAAGTCAGTTACAAAGTTGCGTTTTATTGCTCTCTTTAGAACAGTATTAAAAATGTAAGTATAAACTCAGTAAACAGAATGAGACTCATATGGCACACTATAATTAAATCAATGATTGCGATTGTGATTTTTAAGCTGCGGTAAAGTCAAAAAAATTTGGGGGCTGCTAGAAAATAATCGATTCTCAAAGTGGGCGGTAGACGAAATAATTTTGAGAACCACTGGCTTAAACCTTTATAAAGAGTGCTATTACTGATTTAATTAAAGTTAGATAAAGTTTGAATATAATACATTAGTGCACATTTGAATTTAGTGATAAAAGTTATTAAATAGAAAATCTCATGTTTTCTTTGTTTATTTACAAATATGCCAGTTTCCCACAGTTTCTTGTTTTACAGTACTACCATTCGTAGAAGTTTAAATTTTTCAGAGAAAAATTCTCATATAGGTAATATTGCAAAAACTGCATCATAAATTAAAAACAAAATGGATACGCATTAATAAATGAACTAAAGAAACCCCACAAGGATTTTACAACTTCATTGGCCTTTATTAATCATATTTTTAGAAGTTAAAACAGGATTTTTGACATTTTCGGTTTCATAAACTAGGTCACCGTAAACTGCACTCTCCTAATTTTACGAACATAAAACGCCACTTAAAAATTACTTTTTTCACATTTAAAATAACCTTGATTGCGCGTTCCTTTGTTTAAAAATTGCGCTATCAACATATCCTATCGCGAAGTTACAGATTAGACATACTCCATAAATCACTTATGTATGTGAGAACTAACGTTGTGACGTTTTCTGCACACTTGTTAAAATTTATTACCATAACATGTAAAAAGCCCATTTCAGCCAGCTCTTCCAATAAGGCCATGAGCTGTTAAATCATTTACAGTTCTTTGTTTTCCGACTGCTCTTTGCGGGAATAATTAAAATCGTGAATATTTTTTTTGTACACTTGTCAATCATAATTAAGTAACCGTTTTAGTGACAGGATTTAAAAAGATGTATAAGTTCGCAGCAGGAAGTTTGTAAGCACCTCCGTGGGAAACAACAATGCACGAAATAATACTGACGAGGGATAAATGTCAGAGATACAAAACAACAGTTACCTGCTCAACTTAAGTGGCGCTATCTGTTGATAGATTTGACAATAACTGGTATTACAAAATGTTGAGGTTTCAATTCCAATTTTGATTCGTATTGTGTTTAGTGAAGGTATTAAATTGTTGAATGGCATGGCAAAATAAAAAATGCTTGAGGTCTGTGTGTAAAGATGTAAAGCTAACTGGGTCGAACATATACATCTGTATAATTATAGACAGCGTGGTGAACGCCATCTATAGAAATTTACTACTTATTGTCAGATTCAGTAATGGTAAAGGAGCTCCTTTTCTAATAAGGATATCGATCAGTCAAATTTCTACAGATGACATTCACTACGCTGTCTATACCCATTAGTTGAACTTTGTTTAATGACAGCAGGTAGGTTGGTCTTGTGTTCTATTCACCCTTAATACCCCACATTACCTAATCGGCGTCATTCGTTCATTCCTCTCCGACAGAGCCCTAAAATGTTCGCGTTGGTTCTGTCTTATCGCCCAGCAAACCCGTCACAGCCGGTGTCCCTCAAAGCTCAAAATTATCGCCCCTTTTGTTCAACCTGTTCTGCGCAGACATGCCATTTCATCCCTCGACTGATACTTCTCTTTACTCGAATGACATCGCCCTTATAAATTCTAGCAAAACCATTGTCCATAGGACCGCTAGAATGAACACTTTTCTCCCCCTGCTCCTAAATTGGTACCGTAGATGGAAACTCTCCATTAACGAAGCCAAATCGAAAGCAATTTTCTTCTCCCGTAGGAACCGAACTCCTCCGCACATCTCCGTAAATAACCACCCCATCAAATGGAGCAATTCCGTAGCTTATCTTGCGGTCGTCATCGACAGAAAACAGATACAAGCCACCTTGGGCGCCTTTATTTCTCTCAAACCCATCTTCCACAACAGCTCAATCTCCCATCAAACCAAAATCCGAACGTTTTAACAGCAGCATCTGCTCCTACGCCATTTCCATCTGGTGCTGCTCTAAGGCACCTACATGCGGATCCTTCGCTCCGCACTCGACTACCCCTGGTTCGTCAGAAAATCCCAAATTCAGAAAGAAACCGGCCTACCTTTGCTCTCCGAAGCTGCAAACAAATTCGCGGCAATTCTCCGGGTCTCAGTGTCCTCATCCTCCCTACCACAATAAATCCATTTCTCGTTCTCAACTATACCAGGGATGCATAATGATTAAAAAGCTGCGAATTGAATATATCTACGACTTAGTCGCTCATTTAACAGATTATTTCTTTAAATTCTGGATGATTTAAATATTTCCAAGGATCGTAAATTTTATTTTTTGCCTTTCCAAATAAGGTTATTATTCTATAATTTATTATCCACATATACTTCCATAAAAATTAAGCAATTCATTTCCTTTTTTTTTTAATTTAAATGTCATTTAACTTAGCACACTTTTAATTAGAATACGCACTGCAAGGGAATTGAGGTTAAAGTAATGAGAAGGTCTTTCATATAAATCCTGATAGCTATCAAAGTGAGCAATGAATCGAATGACCGATTTATCCATTGAACATTTTCGACGCCGAATTAAAAAAGGTCTAGACGAAAGATGTCTTTTATTATTTTCATCGTGAGAGACCGTGACCTTTATGAAACGGGCTTCTTCGGGATTTCTTTGATCTTGATAAGGCTGCCCTCGGTGGCGGGAACCTATACACGTACCTACGTATTTAATAAGACGCTGGAGAAAGTAAAAAATGTCGCGATCGGAGAAGTAATAATAACGAGTTCCTTGCGATCAATGATTGGAAATAATAGTCAATGGGAGTTTTCCAAAACAAATCGCATGTTTTAATCAAGTTGACAATCAGCAGACCATCTCTAATAAGTATTTCAATGAAATTACAGGACGCAGGCGCAGGGGTTGGAGATGGGAAATCAAATCAAAAATAAACTAACGTAACCTCATTCACCCCAACCAATTAAAAACAAATTACAATGATTTTTGTTTTTCAGTTTAAAAATACGTTTTAGAATCTTTTGCACACTTTTGCGTCTTTATTTTTAATTAAAAAAAAGGTTTTGTGTAACAAAGTGAAATTGTGCATATTTCGGCAATACATCTTTCAACGTCCTTCGCAAGCCGCGACCGCGACCTCCTGGTGACCTAGCTACGTACAATTCAAAAAATAAAAAATAAACGATGACATGACATCAACTGACAGGGTCGTTAGTAGTTATTCGTACAATTATTTATTCGGTACAGAGCAGCACGTGGTACCTAATGGGTACGGTTAAAGAAAGGCTTGACAAGGAATGATATTTTTGACAGGCTACCGCATACATATCTTATTGGTGTATGAATAGGTAGAGAAAACGTTCTTCAACAGGAAGACATTTTTATTCCATGTCCTCGTTTATAAACGAATGAAAGGCGGCGGCGCATCGTGTCTCGTTCCATTAGAAGCCTATTTGCTTGGTGCATCATTAAATTAATGTTATTTATTGTATATGAAATTGACTATCATTATATTTAAACGTAGTAAAAGTGCAATAGAATCGAGACTAATTGTGTGCTTGTCCTAAAAATATGTCATTACGGTGATATAAATGTCTTAACAGCAGAGTAAATTAGTTGAAAATTGCCAATTTAATATATTTTATACAATTTCCGACATTTGTCTTGTAATCGCCACATACAGAATATATACCTATATTAAGAGGTTTTAATCTCATAAGGACAAATTTTCCTCTATGACAGCGACAGTGAATGCTAATATTGTACTAATAAAGTTATAAATTTCTACATCTCCCAGAAACAAATGGGTATTTCAACAAGGAAGAAGAACTATGGTATTTATAACTCAAAAGACAGACAGTATTAATAAAATAACTTTCTCACAAAACATTCAGCAGGACAAGCTGATAAGAACTTCACCTTTCGACATTTAGTTTTTATATTTTGCTGGTTTTCTGTATAATTCTACACTATAAGCTAGACAAACAAAAACAGAAACAAATCGCCATTTTTTGAATCAATATAAAATTGGGACATTTGCTATTTTATGTACTTCCCTACATATGGATATGGTAATTCCTAGAAGCTATTCATTGTAAGTGAAATGTATCAATTACGTAATTTATCATTGCAATTTTCGACGTGTCGTTGAAAATATCAGCAAAACAATGGCGTACGTATTTCGAACTATTATTACCGTCAACTTTTACGTTGCAATGTAGCGGTCCTGTCCTTGGAAGACAAAGATTGCATGAGATACTTATAATGCTAGGTAAGTAGGCAATAGAAAAAAATTGCATCGAAGTATTTAAATGTCACGTGCCAAAGTTTTTCGTGCAGATTCAAGCGCGTGCACTTTATGAAGTCCACGAGAGGAATTCATTCTGCAATTGCTTTGTTGTTAGAAATATATAGGAAACATATACAAAACAACATTGTTAGATATCATCCTATTTTTTAAATACGGCCAGCTAGTTAAATAAATGTATAATTGAAAACGGTCAAGCGCACCAATAAGATTAGTTTCAGTAGACTTATTCCCTTTAAAAGGTTATAACATAATTTTATAGGCAATTTTTTATGAATAATATGTAATAGTTAATGTGTGTTTAATTGCATTGTAAATATAGAGCCTGGAGAAGTCTTGCCAAACAGAATTATAATATTTGGGTTAATGAATACTGTTCGGTATCAAGAACTTATTTTTGTATTTTTATTTTATTTTATTACAACATACCTACCTAAAGTTACTTGTGTAGTTTTAAGAATATTATCGTATCCTTTAATGTATTTGAAGACTGACCAGGTCGAGTCGAACCGTCATAAATTCCTTACTCCTTGGGATTCAATTGTACATACATATGTTATTTGTCATAGCTTTAGAAACATTAGTGTGTAGTTCTCGGTATTAGCCCCTCTGGCTCTAACAAAATTGTATTTAAGTATTTACAATCCATTGTTAAAGCAGTTCTACTGTAGACTCGCTGGGTAAACAGTCCCATACTAATTTCAATAAAATATAGTATAAATAAGTTAGAATAAAATAATTAAAATTTACACATTTCTCAATTCATTGGTGCTTCGAGCAAAATAATAAATATATTAATGTGGTACATCAGTACAACCGTTGGATATAAGTTTTAAAAAACCTACGACGGTAAAAACATTGGTCCTTCGAGCCGGATAATAAATTTATTAATGTGGTACATCAGTACAACCATTCGATATAAGTTTTAAAAAACCTACGACGGTAAAAACAAGTACAAAAACTCACTGGATAGGTTTCAAAAAGTTTATTGAAGTCTTCTGACAACCGTTTCGGCTGTTGATAATGCTCTAACAGCCGAAACGATCGTCAGAAGTCTTCAATAAACTTTTTGAAAACTATCCAGTGAGTTTTTGTATTTAATAACTCAAATATTATTAAAATGTTTCACAGTGAATGCATCTCGATACTCATTGGAGAGACTTCTGTTTCTGTATGAGTGTGTTCAGTAGTAACCATACAAGTATCACCTAAATTTATCAAGAAGACAAATTGTTTTTAATATACAGTAAAACACTGGCACCAAAATCTGTACTCATATTTATATATTTTATGCATTTGTACCATTTTGAAACAATTCCTTCATTGAAAATATAAACAGTATTACTTAATACCGTCCATGAAATATGCAATATAATTGTGTGGATTTATAACCGACCACTTGTAGTTATGGTTCACCTTACATTAACATATTTTATTGTTATCAGTATTTAAAAACAATGTATGTGGCTATGTTAACCTATTTGTCATATAAATGTCATAAATTTCTCATCTTTGTCTCTTGCAATATTTCGTCATAATTCGCTTCAAATTGGAGCACATTGTACAGATATACACAAACCTACCTTCTGTACCCAATATATCTGACACATCGATTGGAATAACCTTTAAACAATAAATTTTGCTTACATGTTCATTGTCCGATTCAGATCAAAGGACATACGTGGCCCAAATATCGAACACGATACTGATCCTATTTTATAATGTTAAGCTACTCCGCCTAACAGAAGACAATAATGTGTGATTCGTGCATGCGTATATCGCGTATTTTTATACATTTGCCTGTTAGGCAATAAAAGACTAACACCACTCTATCATACTATTTTTTAAATTTTAATAAAACTGCTTTACCGCTACATATATAGAAAATATCCATCAAAAATGATTAAATATAGTACACATGTATACGTTACCATTAAACTGCATACTTGACTTAATTGGATGACATATAAACCGACCAAGCGTGTGGTTAATTCAACAGAAAATATTCATTGTATCAAAATAACTGAGAATTATGTATACAATTATAGCTAACCATAATAACAGTAAATATGTTAATGCCTATACAAAGTAGATAATATTTTTTATTGTAAAATTTTAATTGTTTCTAAATTATACGCACCAGTACTTATGTAACGAATGTAATAGCTCTAGATCAAGGACGGGCAACTCAGCGGCTCTCGGAAATGTTTCGGAGCCACCGAGAGCCGAGCGCGAGCTCATAGAGTAGAGGGGGCGACGAGTGAGACAGAGTTGTATACCGGCCTACTACTACCACCATTCTTTCTATTAATTCTATCTATTCTATAAGGACTACACTGGTTCATCAACTGGCCGCGAAAGCCTTAACCAATTCGTCTTCTTATCAGACCTGAAGATTGACTAACCAAACCTATAGGTTCGACGGAGTTTCAGTCTCTGACCATGACATATGCTTAAATACATATTATTGCGACTACTATTAGTGTAAAACAAGCATTGATCCACACCCCAAACAAAATTTGAAACTGTCGTTTTTTGAAGGTTATGGTAGATTAGGTTATGGTTGGAATGGTTGCCCCGACTAAATTTCAAAACTCAATAATAATCTAATCTTCAAGAAAACCAAAATACAAATTGTATTACATTAAATTTTGAGTTTTAAAATAACGCACCTGAATTATTAAAGCAAGCAGTATTTCGGGTTCGGATGTAAAATAACCACAATATATTCATGGCTTCTATACGTGATTCTTAGGAAAATTAAATTAATTTTTTAAATATGGTGCGTTGCAGAAGAAAAATATTTTGAAACTATTATATATGTCAAAAACAAAAGAAACTTACTTGTCAACATTCATGATAAAATAACGCTTTTTTCAAGTAAATACGAAATTTACTATTAACCCATATAAAATATGTTTGCAATAAGAATTTTATCATTGAAAACGATTCAGTAGTATTTTTTCATTGGTAGATTATTGTCGGTTGTGCAGTGCTACTCTATAATTTTTCTGTTAATGTTCGTTTTTGTGTAGCCTTAATTTTTTCGGTTAACATGGCTACACAAAAAATTGACGTGATCTGTAAAGACAGTAGTAGAGGAATAAACAAGTTGCTCGGGTTTTGTTAGTATTTTGACGCGGCGCCGACGGATTGTGTGCCCAGGAGCATTGTACGTATTTCTTTTGCTGCTCATTTCGTAGAAATAGAATAGAGAGAATTAGCCGAATACTAAATTGCCTTTGACAAGTAAACGCTTTAGTAGCCGTTGGCCCATCCGAATACCGTTCTCTGCGGTCTGATGGTCCGAGTTCGACGAAAAACAAACCACCAATAATGCGGCAACAATGAAACCTAATAGTTTTCAATACGAAAGAAAAATGAGACCGGTAACATTAAAGACCTCTTGACTAGACAATCATTCCGTTTGATTAAAGTTGAGTTAACAGATAACTAATTAACATAATTTCGTTAATTATCAGAAAAAATAAAATGGCGTTCAAGTTTCGCGAAAAGTTCTCGCTTTATTACAAGGTTGTATGTTTCATATTTTAAAGAAAACTACTCGATATATAAATAAATATATAAATATGATAAAAAAAACATGAACCAAACATTAATACTCATATTTAATCAATGCGTCAGTTTTAGAATTATTGATCAAATCGGCGATCGAAGTATATTTATGGAAAAAGTCCGAGTTTCTAACAAAATTATTTTGGTGATGGCTTGGCTGGCTTAGGAAAATAGTTTGATGGAGTTTTACGGTGTTATACTTGGACGAAAAGATTGTTCATTCTGTTTTCGCCACAGATTAAATATAAAACAAAAATGATACAAATACCTGTTCGGTTTTTCAAAGACAGTTATTTTTTTAGAATAGCAATTTTGCATCAACAAGATATAAATAGTTTAGTGTAATTTATCACGTTCATAAATTGTTAAATTTTTAAGTTATTCAGTCATGCTCGGCCACTTGGGCCGGTTTACAACCTTGCCTGGTTGCAACCCTTCTAGGTAATTTCTATAACCAGCATAGGCATAATGGCCGATGTGCATGTATCTATGTATTTCATCTAGTTATAAATACATTTCAGCCAGTCTAGAAAACACACCGAGCAGTGTGGTCTAGTTCTCTAGATCATTGCTTAGCATTCGGGAGGTTACTGGGTCCGACTACTTTGGTCCAAATTTTCTGTGGTTTCCTGGATCACTTAGGAAAATGCTGAGGCAGTAATATTTCACAGAAAATCTTTCACTTCTCTTCTGTCTTCATTTCATCCGTCTCGTCTTTTTCTCCCTAACCACACCACCTACCCATTCCCACGATTCCTGAAAGGAGGCTGCAGAGATCCTTACGCCCTACCCTCCAGCCTTGCACCATAGTGTAGGTCGGAGGGACTGCCCTTCCACCAGCATGAGTAGCTGGTGAGAATGAAACACCCACACGTTTTCAGGCTACAGAACAATCGTCAAAGATTCACCCTTCAATTACAATCTACACATTTTAACGTCGCTTCATGTAAGTCCTTTTCATTATACATAGTAAAATATAATTATATATATAATATACTCGTTCGATTAGTTTTAGTTATTTGCATTTAGTTCATCGACAAGTTAATTTGTAATTATTTGTACATATCCGTTTTTTATTAGTGAATTAAATTCCTTACAGGAATTCGATGTGGTCTATTATATTATCTTTTGTTCTACATGATACTTTCTTTATATTTATATGTTAATGTAAGTAATTCATGAAATGGTTGACCACACTTATTTCCCTTTCTTTGTATCAACTAAAGTAACAAACATGGTAAGACTATTTATAGAAATATTTCCTGTACATGACCTTAATAGCTTGTAAAAGCATTTCAACTTCAGGAGGACCCACCCACGCAATCAGTTCACTGCCACTTGACTAATAACAGAATCAAAATTAAAACTGCTATCGAACGATCATAAGGTTCGCGTGCTGTTACGAAATGAAACATTTATATAAGCTCACGCACTTATATGTATGTTATTCGTATGTCGTTTTTTATCTCTTGTCCCGAGGACAGCAAAGAACTGACCGCTCTGATAACGCCGACCGGTTGCAAAACAGAGTATCCATGTATCCAATTTTGGCAATCGGAAATTTTGGACAAGACACCGCACTGTTATCCGTCCGTCCACTGGCTGGACCAATTCGGCAGATCAGATATAAGAAGTTGATAGTCTCATTAGCGATTTATCTCCAAGTGCCATTAATGTTAGAAGTAATTTGTTATTGTAATGGCCACAATAGTGTCAGTAAGTGGCCGGAAAATTCAGTCAGACTTACTGAATGGCCTTATATTGCTTTCTGGACCTTTACTAATTATACTTACCTAACCTAAGAACATGGAGCTAATATACCTCATTAAATAATTTATACAATACATACAATAAACTAAAAACACACACAAGATATCGTTTTACACTGTTTTATTAGAATTACTCTAACAATTGTTTCAACTGTAAGGTCTATTTATGCTACCCCTCCTAATTAGTTAACGTCTGTGATAGATTTGAATATAGGAATATTTAGCCCTTATGTTAAATCATTTGTCATATTTA
Source organism: Agrilus biguttatus (assembly GCA_963921985.1). Taxonomy (NCBI): domain Eukaryota; kingdom Metazoa; phylum Arthropoda; class Insecta; order Coleoptera; family Buprestidae; genus Agrilus; species Agrilus biguttatus. The sequence goes on from OY998117.1 coordinate 36,834,132, forward strand.
AGTTTGAATTTAGCGCTCTTTGAATTTCATGTTTTTCCAAATAGTTTAATTTGTTACCTTTATTTTCAAAGTGATAATTTATTATTATTAATAGAGTGTTTCAATATAATACAATGTTGTGACAGACAAGTGGATAATTTGTTGTCTAAAATTGATTTTTTATATTCTTTTAATCTTGTTTCAAAGTTACGACTAGGTTGTCCTATATAAATCGCATCACAGTCACCGCAAGTAATTTTGTATACACCCGATTTCTTTAATTTATCTATCTTATCGATTTTAGTGTTAATTAGCAATTTTTTAAAAGTATTTCTATTGCTACTAATTGTATTAATTTTAACATTTCTTAACTTATTACATATTTTTGGACTAATATCTTTATAGAATGGAATGGGAAACCACTTTTGTGTGGTGGTGAGATTGGTAAAATTGGTTAAGTATCCTCTTTTTCTATTTTTTGTACAATAATTTATCTAATTGTAGTATGTAGGCTTTCACGACCGGTGTCAGCTGCCACCACTACAAACGCTTCTGAAGATGTCAACCACAGCCGCTGACGAAACGTCAGGAACCAAAAAGCCTATAGACTACGGCCAAAAGCTCGGTAAATTATCTTAATTCAATAATTTATCTATTAGGATTGAACTATAGCCATTGTTTATAGCTATTGTTTTTATTACATTCAATTTTTTATTAAAGTTTTGAGGATTTAAGGGATAATTAATTAATCTATGCAGAAGACTGGAAAGTTGATAACTTAATATTAGAGTCTTGATTAGAATAATAAGGTATTATAGCATTCGAGAAAGTATTTTTTCTGAAAATGTTAAAGTCTAGAGAATTATTTATATTCGTATTATTAGGTCTAAAAAATTTAGATAGCCATTTGATTCTTCTTCCATATTGTAAAACAATATCTAGTGTGTGTTTTTACTTTATTGAAGATGAATCAATTAATATTATTAGATACATACAATTTAAATTTCGATTATGGCAATATAGATAGGTATAAAATGTATCAGTCAATTTTCTTGGCCTTACTCTCATTTGATAGAACCATTGGAAAACGTTTTGGTGAATTTTAAGGACTTAAAAAAAAGAATACGCTTTGAAATTCAAATATTGTCATAAATCTTGTAGATATAAAACACAACACAAGCTCGGTCAATTCAAAATCTTACGTAATCATTAGCATATTTTCAAATATTTCTCTTTATAGAGAAATATATATAATAATTCAACTGATAAAAAAAAGAGAGCCAGTTTTAAAGTAACTCTTTGATCCGAATATGCCCCTGTGCACACTATAGTACAGAGGGTGTAAATCTCCATAGCAACTGGGTCATTACTCTATTTCAGGTAAATGTACAAATACCTTTTGGCAAAAGCCACTTACGATAGAAAAGTTTTAATATAACTGCAAAACTACTTACATTCTACGAAAAAGAATTAGACTGAACTTAAATTAAAGAAATAGAAAAGTTTAAAATAACTATAACCTAATGAAAATATACAAGTCTTAACAATAATAATATTAAACAAAATGTGTTGTAGTATGTGTTAAAGCCGTGTAGTTGCGTGCATATTTACTGAACAGTACAAAGTCGACGATTCGTATCGAAATTTGATGGGATAGCATGGGGAGAATTGACACGACACCCGTCCAAATTACAAGTGTCAGAAACCGCGCCATTGACTAGGTATGCCACACTAACAACCGGTTAACTGTAAAATAACCGAGGCTCTCAGTCGTCGGGCCACGTCAGAAAAATCATGATTTATTTGTTACGCCAAATTACATCTCTTATCTCAGTATCGACTACTACTGCCGAATAAAATGTTACCTCGCGGGTGTCCCGACCACACCAGAACTAAACATTTGCAAATGAAATAAATTGGTTTGTTTAGAAAGACAAAAAGCACAAATAAACATACCAAAAAGTATCATACAAATATTGGGAAAAAGTAGGATACTCGATTTAATAATAAAAAGATAAATTCCATTTGCTATCCTTATATGAATATATTTAAATAATTATCGTATATTCTATACCTGAATATTATATTAATCCAATAGAAAATGATTTTCTTTTGTTTCTTTTATGGGCTAGGTACATGATATGCTAGTGGGGTAGTACAAGAAATTGCACACATAACGAGTTTAAAACTATAGCTACAAAAATGAAATAGATTGAATACGTATTTAATTTATTATTAATTCCCAAATGTTGAGAGCAGTAACACTATAATTAATAACATACTCTTCCTAAAATTTTTACCTGATTCATAGGTAAACAAAAAGTTTCTTCACTGGTTTATGTTGTAAAAGTTTTTTTAGCAATTATATGAAGAACTGTAATGTTTTCGATAAACATCGCCTTTTTCATTCAATATAAATGACGTATCAAAAACAAGTTATTGAGTAAATCGGTGAAGCTGTTAATTCTTGTAACTCCATATTGAAATTAAACACAAAACACTTGGTTACAAAACTTTTTATTGTTATCCACAATAATATTATTTCACCACACATTGACTTCCTCAGGTGGAAATATAATAACTTAAAACTAAATACAAAATCCTTAAATACTAAATGAAACAGAAGGGGGTGGAGATAGGTGAACAAATTATGGGAACTAGAGGTTGAGTAGAGAAGAATTATTTATATCAGTTTGTTCATTAACTTTGTTGGAATGTATGGAGATTAATAAATTTAATAAATTAGACTTATTATTAAATGATCAAACTGATATAAGTAATACTCCTCTACTCAATCTCTAGTTCCCATAATTTGTTCATCTACCCCCACCCCCTCCTGTTTCAGTTAGTATTTAAGGATTTTGTAGTTAGTTTTAAATTATTATATTTTCACCTGAGGATGCCACTGTGTGGTGAAATAATATTATTGTGGATAACAAAGTTTTGTAATCAACTGTTTTGTGTTTAATTACAAGTTATTGAGTTTTGCAAAACTCTGCACTCTCAAGAATAGTGTAATTTTATCGTAGTCCCCAATGTAAAGGTTCAAAAGCGGAATGAAGTTAAGTATGGTAACCTTTCCCTAGACAGTGATATCTGGGAATTCTCGAAAATTTTCATTATGAAAGTTCAACCAGTAAAGAAAACAAATGCAAGTCGCTTTTTTAAGTCAATAACATTAAAATATATTGAAACAATTTCTTATTACACCTCTTGTATCTATATTCAAGAAAAATGGTTTAAAAATATCAATCAATTACGAGTTCAATTCGGGTAAACAGAATTCTATATCTAGCTGCTAAAACACTTAATACAGGAAGGCGCTCATTTCTCTAAGGTCTCTAGGTAAACTTCAGAAAACGATATTAGTTTCTTTTATATTTCAAAGAGTTTTGTCATAGATAAATGTCATACTCTGTAGGTAAGTTATATTTTTAATATTATCAAAATGTTGCTCAAATTTTAATTTTAATTATAAGATTAAACTTCTGTAGGAAGCAGAAAACAAATCAAATAAAACTTACCGCATGCAGCTCTGACAATTTTTCATAGGACACTTAATTTGTGGAGTTGATAACACCTGTAACAAGATTAACAATACAATAGTATGTTTGCATTTATATTTATTAATCTAAGTATTTATTTTAATACATTCGAATAGTAAACTGCATAGGTAGTATCATAGAATAACATTATTTCTAGTGGTTAAAGTTTCTCGATAGATCGTATAAATTGACGAAGTTTAAAATGGCCGTGAATTCAAAGAATACAGATAAAAAAAGACGACAGTTTTATGTGCCGTTCTATCCATGTATTTAAATAGAATATAAATAACTTACTTAATACATAGTTCAATCAACATTTTGCATATAAACGACAATAAAATGTCATGTTGCACGTTTCATAATTTTCACTTCATTAAATAATTATTCTTTAAAAACCACTAAATCGCGTTTTTCTTGCACTGTCTCTAAAACATTATTTCAAATGATGAAATATTGAATACAATACGTAGTCATTTGCGACCGGTTTGTTATCAGCAGATGCCCTTCTCCTGGTGAACAACTCCGTGGTACAGTTTTTATAATGTTTCATGAAGGCAGTATCTATCTGATCTGCTTGTTATTTACACAAATGGTCGAAGTTATTTATAGCGATTACATCAGTTTTGCTTTTCGGACAGAAATTGACAAAAAGAATTCAATTCAGTTTAACTTACCATTACTTTGTCAATTTGATTTATTAAAATGTCGTATGAAAGACAACACCTCACAAATCCTTGACGATTACACCATTACAATCAGTATTACTTCAATTTGGTAATAGAAGTAAAAATTGACAGACAATACGTTTAAAGATGGCCGAACTATGTGACGTAATTGATACGTTCAAAGCCAACCTCTAATAAAATACAGTGTTTTTAGTTTAGTTGTAATTCGCTACCTTTATATACTAGTGTTAGTGGCAATTAACTGGCAAGTGACCCATGTTTGATGAAAAAATAAATTTCAACAAATTGATCGATATATTGGTAAGTTTTTACTTATTGACGTTTTATATTAAAGTAATTACATTTTTAACATATTCGTTCTTAAGAATATTGCTTACTAGAATGGTTATATTCAAGCCTACGTATACATATGTGGGGAAAATGGGGTGGATAATTGTCTTATTTGTACTGACAAGGGTGGCCAGGTGGTGACAAAAATTTTGTCTATTTAAAATTATTTCAATAAAGAAAGTAGTGATTCTACTATTAAGTTTTCGGATTTTAATTATGTAGGTTTACACAGTTTAGGTCGAAGAAGCGAACTGCAAATGTGACAAAACGTTGGCAGAGAATAAAAGCTACATGACTGATACCTTAAAGATTACAATGACTACTAACTGTACTAAATGTTCCAGATAATTAATGAAGACCGTTATTAAAATCAAATGAAAATTCAGATTCGTATAAATTTTTATTAAAGAACTTTCAAATTAATTTACGACCAACTGAAGAGTTAGGAAACTTGGTGTTTGTTTATTTTAGTATCTGAACGATAATTTGCAACAGTATTATACTATAGATAACCTGATCGAAACGAACTTTATTTTGGGAATGGAATATAAAATTACTAAAAAAGTGTAATGTCGACGAATATTATTATTAGGTGAATTTGTAATTTTAAATAAACAATTTAAAAAAATGGTAATTTAGTTTAATAAGAGTAAGATACGTTATCTTTTCTCAGTAAAGGTGTCTATTGATCTTTGTTTTGATCGTTTATTATTTTAAAATCTAATCAAAATACGTAAAGTTTCAAATGCAGACCAGCAATCTACAAGATTTTCAAAAAAAGCACGTAACTTATGCAGTTTACCGTTATGTCTCTGTGTGTCCGTTGTGTTATAAATTTTAACTCCACTGCAAATCTCATTACGAACATATGCACTTGTAGTAAACGAGCTATAAATTATTAGAAGTGAAATTAATAACAAAATTATTTTTAGTAGATACATACATGTAACACAATCAGGTTCAATAAATCATTTATATCTGCCAATGAGCTTGTACCTGTTAGAATTGATTGTCCTAAGTGCTATGAGAAGAATTACTGTATACGTTAACATTTCATCGAAACATAAATTTTGCATTTTAACATCTTCACGTTTAGGATTTCGTATTTCGAAATGAGAAAACAGAATTCTTAGAGGATCACTTCTTCATCTCATTTACCTATGCGTCCCATTGCAAGACATCCCTGCACTTTTAGTAATGTGGACAATGTCACGTCAAATTTCTTCAATATTTTTGACTTTTTTGCGAAATACATATATTCTTATGGCGTGTGTTTTAGTCACGTACGCGTGAGCAGTGTGACCAATCGAACCGCACTCTATTTTTATGAACGTAGAATTTTGAAACCTTTAATAGGCATTTGGTACATGTAGGTACATGCGAGGGAGAGAACTAAATTTTCTACAAAAGTATGTTTTATCTTTTTTACTAGTACATACTCTTATTTTCTAATTAGTGTCATAGGGACTTATTTATTTTGGGAATATCGGTAATAAGTTTAAAAATAACGTAGAATAAAGCACAATGTTATTTCACTAATTTTTATTGAACTCAACAATATTGTTTCGATCGTCAGCAATCATTCTCAAGAATACTTAAACTAAAACTTAAAACTAGTGCCAACATTTTTATACTAATTACAGGTTCCATAGGAGTAGTGGGGAACTTGTGGATCCTAATTCAGTCTGTTTGTTAACTAGATTTAGTTTTTGGGATATAGCGTTTTTGATTTCTATATTTTCTAGCATAGATAGTTTTTTGCTATTGTGTATATTAGTATGAATGATTTTCGTATTTTTTATATCAAATGAATGGTTCGAATCAATGCAATGTTCGCGAATCCTGTTTTTTTGAGTTTTTTATTTATTTAAAATCTATTATAGTGACTTGTAAATAATATTCTTGTAGTTTGTATTGAACTATATAAACCACATTTGTGTGCAAACTTAATAACTCAAAATCTGATTTTATCATAATTAATTGTTATAAATTGCATTAAGCAGTATTCAAAATGAATATAAAAAAGGTAACTTAGTTTTAGGATGTTAGGAAAGTAGTAAGTATTTAATGAAAATTGATTTTTTCAATTAAGTTACCGCTTTAGGGTCATTTACTTATTCAAAACTAGCACGACGAAGCTGGTAATGCTACCAGTTTATTTTATTGTTTACGACTTTTACTTGTCAAGACTTTATAATAAAATGAGCGGATCTTTGAGGCAATCGTGTTATGAATAAGCATTATGTCCCATTGAAAAAACACATTTTGTTAAAGTCCTTGAAGTGTGTTTCCTGTCAGCTTAAGTACCTTTTAAGAAATTTTGACTTTACTTCAGAAAGCTCTCCAGAATTTCCTACAACACTTCAATTTCCGTAACTACCACAATTGTTAATAAAGTACCAAATAGTACCACCTAGGCAGAGACACAATAGATATAGCGGATGACATATTTGGAAACTTAAATTAAAATAAAAGGGACAATCATCGTTTAATTGTATATTTTGCAAGACGGAATCGACGACACGTAGGGTGTTTCAAAACCACTTAACACACCCTGAAGATTTTTGCATTGTGTTCCGGAGCCACACCTGCTCCTCCAGCGCAAGTTGAGTATAGCTCGAAAGGCATAATTGGAATGATTACATGCGGTTTAATATTGTGTTGAGTTTTACCGACTGCCGTTAGCGAGAAACTATTGACTGACTGACGAAAAAAGATGATAATAAAGCAAGCGGGGCGCGTCGTCATCGACGTCGCTTCGTTGTCTAAACGTTCATGTCGAACACTTATAGAGAAGCAGCACGAGATTCAATTTTCTAATTTGGAATGACGAGATAGATAGATGGTCGGCCTTTACCTATCCGCAGGCCTCTAATTAAATTTAACAGAAATCTCTTCTTAACCATGCTAAGGGTCACACGAATTTTAACCTCGCCATTGCTAATCTGATGATCACACCGCGAAATATTGGACCGACAAACGTTCGCAGACAGTTAGTAGACGCACTAAAGGTTTTATACGCTCCTGATAAATAACTGATTCTGATTACTACTTGTTTGTAGGGTAAATATAAAATTAGCCAAGCTTATATAATATTGCGGAACCAGATTAGTAACAGTGTAACGACAATTTTATCCCATAAAAATTTTCTGATCCGTTATGGAAAAACTAAGCAAATCCAAAACAAATTGACCTAAACCTTAAAACATAAAACCATTTAATACTATAGCAGTGATCCTGAAGGAGGAAATAATTGTGGTCCGACTTTCTCTCTCTAATTCAACCTGAACGCGGTATAATTGGTCGAAAGAGATATGGGCTAGGGAAGAGGCAGCCAATCAGGCCACGTCAGTTGTTGCAGAACACATTGTATAGGCAAATGTATTATGTATTTTCATTTATATTTAAAATTGATTATTAATTAAATATAAATATAAATATAAATATGGAATCAACAGAAATAACAACTGTTGATTCCGATGGATTCTTAGACGAAGATATAACATATTCAAAATAGAAGGAATTAAAATCCTTATTCGTCTAAATATTAAGATCAAAGATGTCACATTTGGTGGGATGCGCTCCAAATGTGTGATCTTGGATCTTAATATTTAGACGAATAAGCATTTTAATTCCTTTTTTTTTTATACAACTATTAATTAATTATGACTACAGTTTTGGTGGAATGAGTAGGCTTTTTATTTCCGGTTATTATAATCTAATCTCTTCTAAAAGGTTTGTCAGATTTGTGGTTTATTTTCCCACCTGTTAATTATTATTGCTGTTGTTTCCACCTGAGACTTGACTTTTATGGTCAATCAATTTATGTCAATTCGGATTACGCATTTCCCTTCTCAATTTACTCCTTTTGGTTTGCGTGATCATATCGGTAATGAAGCGAGTATTAATACGGCAAAATTCATAATTCAAGCCGCTAACCAGACTGTTAATTGACCACGTGTTCAATCTTAATTATTACTCCCAGCGTACTAGAATAATTCACGAAACGGAGATTAAGTAACAATCTTAAACAACGAAATTGTTAAATAAATAAATGTCTTCAGGATTGTAAAATGTTTTTCGCCTTAGTAAATATATTATTAAAATTCGAATTAAACAAATTAGAAAACAAAATTAGGTTCAATAGGTTGAAAGTGTGGAATTAAAATTGATCTGGAAAATTACATGAATGTTTGTTATTTTACAAAGAAAATAAAACTTATTTCCTCTAAAAGAACTAATATATTATTTGAAATGAAAGGGTGCAAAACTAGATTTGAAAATTCTCATTACAATAGTAGAAATATTCTGTCTTAAAATTTCATTGGAAAAATTGTCACCGATTGATTTATAATTGTTTTATTGGAAATGCAAACACACGTTGCGACGAAAATTAATTTCTATTCTGAAAATTTAGTTTCTTTTTTTGAAATTATCTAATCCAAACCGTAATGTTTTAGTTTCCATCATAGGCGTGTCAAGTTTACTGTGGAAATAATCATTGTCGACTAAGGTTAACTACTCAATTATTCTACTGTTAATAATTTTTATTTTTGTCAGAATACCTAAGCTGCTGTTAGTGACTAGAAAGTTCATTAATGAAAATAAGAAAGAGCTACTGAAGTAAAAACAGTTTGTTATATTACGTTACATAGCATAACCTATGCAGTACCTAATTTTTTCTGTTTAAATATTGCAAAAACCAAATTTTATGTAAAAATTCTGCTTGAAATTTACAATAGGTAAACAATGATCATCATAAAGTCGTCAGTCCGAAAACTAGTTGAAACCCAAGCCATTCCTTCCTATAGTGTATTTTCACGTTTCTCTAAAACTATATCAACAACTTATAGTCCTTACTATTTGCCAACAGTAATCTAATCAAACTCTTCTAAAATAAAATAAATAAAAACAATAGAACTATTTAATTTATAAAGAACAAGAATTTTATTTTAAAAACTATTCAGAAAATGTATTCTCTAAAGAATTTTTATTTATTATTTGGAATGAGAAATTGTTATTTTGAGTAGGTACATCGTACGTTATATTATGAAATAAAATAACCAATGTTCGGTATCAATGACTTATTTTTGTATTTTTATTTTATTTTATTACAACATACCTATCTAAAGCTAGTTGTGTAGTTTTAAGAATATTATCGTATCGTGTATTGTATTTGAAGACTGACCAGGTCGGGTCGTACCGTCATAAATTACTTACTTATTGGGATTCAATTGTACATACATAGGTTATTTGTCAATGCTTTAGAAACATTATTGTGTAGTTCTCGGTATTCACCCCTCTGGCTCTAACAAAATTATATTTAAGCATTTACAATTCATTGTTGAAACAGTTCTACTGTAGACTCGCTGGGTAAACAGTCCCATACTAATTTCATTAAATTATAATGTAAATAAGTTAGAATAAAATAATTAAAATTTACACATTTCTCAATTCGTTGGTCCTTTGAGCAAAATAATAAATTTATTAATGTGGTACATCAGTACAATCGTTCGATATAAGTTTTAAAAAACCTACGACGGTAAAAACATTGGTCCTTCGAGCCGGATAATAAATTTATTAATGTCGTACATCAGTTCAACCGTTCGATATAAGTATTAAAAACTTACGACGGTAAAAACAACTAATGTAGTGACGAGTCAGTTTGACATGGAACGCCCAAAAAAATAAAATCATATCTTGCATAATATCATTTTGTAGGCATGCAGTGCAACTTGAAAATAGCAATAGTGGCTAGTCCGGATTGGACTGGTCTGCAATAAGTCAGTCCGTATGAAATCAACCTGCGTCAATACGTGCCGCTTATTGTAAAGTTGTCTTCCATTGCTTCTTTAATTAGTCTCGCTCGAACATAATTGTCCCATTTGTTTAAGTCCCTGTTGGGCGTCCGGTTGGTCACACTCGGTCGATTATTAACTAAGGCATTAAATGCTGTATTTGTTTCTCGCAAAATTAGAAGGTACATGGGTCAGAATCGTGCACTTTTTAATTGGAACACTAACGTATATTTGTATAGTATGTTATTGATGCAATGAGGATCACAGAAGTGAATAAACATAGCAGATTATTATAAAATTGAAGTGTCGATGTCTAAACGTAAGCAGTTTACCTTTTGTTTTTCAGAAACATCAATTGGTTTAATCCAAAGCTAATTTTTAGTCTGATTACTTCCGGGTTGTTTGCCACGTAATCTGCTTAAATCACTTTGTTCTGTTCTTCAGAAAGTCTCTAACTCTTTCGTATGACTCTCGAAACGTCAAATGTTATCAACGGACAACATGTGACATGGAGAGCGCAGGTAATCAGATTATTGACGGAAACCGCGGAAGACAAACCAAATTGAGACTAATTTTCTCGAAATTTGTCTAAAACGTTTCTTAATTTATGTAATTTTTTATCACTATGAAGTTTGTTGATGTCATCTCATTTTTAAAGTAATGCCTATTAGAAGTGACGCTCTACGATTGATCGTTAAAATACAGTTTTAATAAGAGAAATAGTTTGGTCTGAATTATGAAACATTATGAAATAAACAAAATATAATAAAAAATGTTTCAAATGTATATTAGAAAAACTCTACATATGTTTTGGTGGATAATACCTTTATCAAGAGTATATAAATTTAAAACATGTTCAGGTCTTATTTATCTGCAAAGGGTTGTTAATATGGGAAATACCCAAATACAGGTCTAATACAGGAGTGTCTTTAAAATCTAGCTGGTCGTTCGTTATATTTAAGTTTTTGAAGTAAAGTTCTTTTCATTTCCAATTGTTCTAATAATGTCAATCTAGCGCCTTTGTTTTCCGAATGTAATAGTTTTAAATTATCTATATTATCTTATACTCTTGATAAAGGTGTTATCCACCGAAACATATGTAGAGTTTTTCTAATATACATTTTATACATACAGCTTAGGTATCATTTTGATTAGACCTACATACCGCAGAATTTCTGGTGTTGGTTTATCTAACTCTTTTACTTTAATTATTATATTCATAAAACAATTAACAATAATGGTTGTTTTCATAGTAACGGATGTTTGTTTATTCCTGAAACACGGATTTTGGTTCGTGCTCTTTTACGTGAGTACCCATATAGTCGTTCGTGTACGTTGCCGCCTTTACCAATTAATAGGATTGATATGCCGGCTGGTATAGCAATTAAGCCGTCACATCAGTCTCAAAACGTTGAAAAGAGCGAAGAGCCATAGGATTTCGTATGCTATAACCCATAGGAAATCCTTCTCCAAACGGGTGCCGTAACCATTTGATTCTCAAATAGCTTAAAGCTATTAATCCTGACAGATTAATTCGGTGTGATGTTTTTTTTTTTCATTCAAACTGTTCAAATCATCGCAAGAAGATATTTTTATATTAAAATTAAGATGTCATTCAAAACAAGTACATGTACATTTGTACATATATTCAAACTAGCTCTACCATGTAAATATCTTTTGAATAAATTAAGAATGGAGTCGTTTATTTAATGTTATATTTAAATTGGTCATCGTTCTTTAAAAACAACGTCTTTTAAAAATATGAACGCTTGGAATACGTAAGCTCTGCGACAGTTACATTTGGAATACATAGTAACATTCGATGTGGTAGAAACCAAATGGAATTTTTGAATAATTTAGAATACATTTAACCTAAATTAGTGTTGACATAAACATTCCAGTTAAGTATCTTTGTCTCAAAAATATTTTAGGAGGATATCAACTTAATAGGTCATTGGACATTGCGACATTTGGAAACGTAAATAAAATTCAAAAGACCCCGCTCAAGCCGTTCGGGAAATGGGTCCCGCAGAGTTTTTATTAAAATGTAGGAACAAATGATCATTTTATACGCTGATTAAAAGTTGTCATAGCTGTGTGTCATATTAAAACCGTGTATTTTTTCTGTGAGTCTTTAACGATCGATCAAATTACCCTAAAAGACTGGGCATGTCGATATTCCTTCTTTTTTGAATATGTTATATTTTCGTCTAGGAGTCCATCGGAATCAACAGTGTAATTCAATGCCGGTAGGGGTATTAGTCCTCGGAGTAGTTGTTTCTGTTGATTCCATATTTAAAATTATATTTTTATTTACTTCATCCAATTTAATTTTTTTTTGCCTGTTAATAACCTTCATAATTAAGTATCTAGCCATTAATTACCAATCAATTTCTATTAAACATTATTCCAAATCATACTGAATTAAAATATTTAAATGGTAGTGCTGAAACAGATAAATTATTATCTAGTCCACGAGTACTATAACTTTCGTATGTGTTTGTGTGGTAAGTTATCTGTAAATGAGAAAATAACATCATGACTTTTGAATGCCCTTCCAAAAAAACTTGGACGATATTGTAATAGACGTTGTAGACTTGAAATCGTGAAATTTTACATAGCAACAGAATCGTTAAAATAATAATATTGTACAGTGCTGTAGATAAAAGAATATTCGTGTCTAATACGTTAAGGAAAATATTCATATAGGCTGATAAATTTAAGTTTGTTTCCAAATTGGCTTTTATAAGACCGAATGTTTTAGGGAAAGGTTTAGATAAATAAGCATTCGAAATACAATTACAATTCTTACCTTTAATATCATCATAATAAACGATAAACCTGTATTTGGGTATTTCCCATATTAACAACCCTTCGTAGATATATAAGACTTGAATATGTTTTAAATTTTTCATGAGAGATCAAAAAGAATGCCTTGCTTCCCTATACATATTTACATTAAGTGCACATATTCGTACATGAGTAATGAGTATTAAAGAATTTATTCACGTATGAGGTTTAAAAGCTTAGGTTACGACGTTATGGGAGTCTAAAGACGTACATAATGGGCTCACAAGACAATTTGCACGATCGGACATAGAGCCATGACAACTTTTAATTAGCATATAAAGAATATATTTTCCTGTAACTCTATAAGGTCTGAGCGGGGAGTCCTTTGGAGTTGTAAATTTTGAGTCTATAAATCTTTAATATTTAACTCTTGCCTATTCAGATGGGTATGCGACAATTACATTGTTGCAGAAAATTTAATCACATGTAAACCTCATATTCCATGATTGTTTTTATGTTCGTGGGGGTGAGAGGGGAGGTGATCCAAGTATATGTACAGGTCAGCGATGTCGTCAACTATACAGTTTTATACATACTGACCCCAAGGTTTATGTTGTTCTCACTGATCGTATATGATGTAACTTACTCAATACATTCGAATTTTTACAATTCAACAGAAAGGATATGTTACAAAGCATTAATTACGATATTAAATTGGCTTTTGAATTTATACAGCGTTAATAGGTATTAAAATAATCGGATTGATTTATGTTGTATAGGAGGCGTATTCTATGTTTCTCGTCACATTTTATATTTTTTGTGTTTTTTTTTGTGGATACGTTCTTTGAAATCCGTTGTAAAAATATGAACAGAGTAAATTAATAATGACGAAGGAGTTTCGGTTTGGTGCAAGACCATAATAGCAGCGTACAGATGTTGTGGGATTCGCCAAACCTCCATTAATGCATTGTATCATAGACTGGTCGACACAATGCGATCGTGATTGCCTGCGGCTCTTTCTATTCATTAAGTGCATTAATTCGCGCAAATTTATGAAAATTTACTGTGAAATGATACCAGCGCAAAAAGTTTACTTGCATCTATTTCCAAAAGAATGTCTCCTGGAGACTTGCACGTCAATGATAAAATCTACGAGAATACCCGCATTGTCGGTTTAACCAAATCGTTATCGAGTTCACTTCTTTCAGTTAATAATGTTCGAGAATTCCAAAAATTGGGAAACAAAACAATTAGTAATAATTAATATTTTCGACCTTTACTTGATGAAAATCCATAATCCAATGAATAAAAACATCAAACAAGTAGATTTTCGCAAATTTTATTAAATCATGAACATGTTTCGCCAAACATTGGCTTCATCAGACATGCGAGTATTTACCACTCAACCTAAAGTGTCGCGTAACAGCGTAAATAGTTGACTAATGGGGGTGGAAATACATTTAAAATAAAGTTAGTAGGGGGAATTATTAACATCTATGTGGCCATTCAGTATTAAATTGAGTTTTATATTTATTTATTTCTAAAATTTCCAGTAAATTTAGTTTTTGACTTTTATTACATTTGTGTAAAATTTCTAATTTATCATTCAGTATATAATACGATTTTCTTTTATTATATGATTAGCAAAATTTGAATCTATATTATTTTAAAGGAAACTGTTTTTATATTCTAGTGCCCGTTTTTGAAAAGTCCTTCCCGTCTGTCCAATATATACTTAGGTTAACTTGTAAACTTCAGAGCATTTTTATATAATAAAGACAAAGTCGATAATGAAATCTTTAGTTATTAATAATTATTAAATAATAGCTTTGCTTTGAAAAATTTAATTGTTTTATGGACAATTGATTGACGTATATTAGAAGTCATCCAAATACTATAGAAGCACATTGCGCACCTTCATCTGCAGAGGATAAGACAAGGATTCATTTCAAATTTATTTATTTGTTCTCAACTGATTTATAAAGGTGCTTATAAGTGTACAATAAAAATTTAAATTAGGTAATTGGTCATCTTGAGGATATGTATAAAAATATAAAATACATTTTGTTAGATTGTAATAACTGCATTCGATAAAAAGAATATTACATCCATTCTTAAAAATCTATTTCCTGTTTCAGAAAAAATAGAATATTTACTCAATATTTAAATAATTTCTTATAAAAATAAATTGTTCAAAAAGAACTTTTAAAAGAATATAGAGTAACAGATAACAAATTTAAATTAAAAAATAAATTTACTAGTGAACTTCTTATATGTTGCCCTCCTTGTTCTTGATTAACGAAAAGAAAGAAATATAGATTTTTAAATCCATATTTCAGAAATACCGAGTTTTGACAATTTAATCATGGTTTCTACGTATGTAGTAAATGACTTAGGATTTTCAAATCCTTTTAATAAGGTCCAAAATTCTTATTACATAATTTTCTTTTTATTTTATGCTTTTTAGATAATTTTGGTACGTGTGTCGCCATCTAAACAAATTTATATTTATATAGAGGAATATAAGAAAAATATATCAAATTAATGTTTTATTTAATACTTTCAATTCAAAATATAAAAAACAATTAATGTAGGTATAAATCTATCTAATAGGTGGTTGGAGAGTTTGTGGAAAGGCGCTTTCAATATATGAAAATTTCCTCGATTTTTCCAGGAAACAGACAACATGTGCCATCTAGAAGTAAAACAATCGAAGCTTACAAGAGGCCAGATAGACAGGAAATTTAGTCAGTCTCGTTCTTCAGCGAAACCAGTTTTCAACATTTGGTTCGAGATGGTAGCACAAAATATAGAGAAATAGGTAGGAATCATTATAAAGTGTTTTATTTATTTATTTATTTATTTATTTCATAATCAGTCATACACAAAAATACATATTACTTTATAAGTAATACCGCCAGAGACAAACACAGTTGCCTGTTGGTGACTTCAAGCTGACTATTTTAAAAGAAAACTTAACAACTAAAAAAACTTAAAAAATAAAGATAACTTAAGAACTTAAGAACTAAATAGTATTAAATAACTAAATAGACTAATATATTAAAATTAAACATTATTTTAGTAAAGACTGGTGTAAACTATATCCATTCTTTAGATATTTACCCTTATCCACACTCTCAGTCGTTTCCTTCTGATTTTTTTCTTTAAAACTTTTGTTTGATAAACTATTAAAAAGATCGACTGTTTTTATATAACTGCTCTTGCTGCTTAATGTTTTGTGTTGCAGCTTATTTAAAAAATAAATTTTATACATTTTTATTACAGTTTACGCATTTTATTAAATAGAGCCAGTAATTAGGGAAAAGGGATGACAGATACGCTTGGTTTGGGATTGAAAATATCAGAAAAACTGTTATTTACAAATAGCATACTTTAAGCCACAATGAACTTACGTACATACGTAGGTAGTTATTACAATGCTAATTTTATTGATTTATATAATATTTGAGACTTGATTGACTTGTTTGTATTTTATATTTCTGTTTGCAGTGCAGACAAACAGAACTGTACTTGGAATATTTGTTGGGTTGAATATATTTTTTTTTTAATTACTCAAACGCGGAATCCTTACAGGATTAAAATAACTAAAGATAAAATATTTTTCACATTTTAATTATGATTACTACTAAATTTACAGTATTAAATGCAACTTTAGCCCTCATAACAAACTAAAACTTGGTAATAAATTTACTTCATCCAATTTAAATATTTTTTTTTGGCTGTTAATAACCTTCATAATTAGGTATCTAGCCATTAATTACCAATCAATTTCTATTAAACATTATTCCAAATCATACTGAATTAAAATATTTAAATGGTAGTGCTGAAACAGATATATTATTATCTAGTCCACGAGTACTATAACTTTCGTATGTGTTTGTGTGGTAAGTTATCTGTAAAGGAGAAAATAACATCATGACTTTTGAGTGCCCTTCCAAAAAAACTTGGACGATATTGTAATAGACGTTGTAGACTTGAAATCGTGAAATTTAACTTAGCAACAGAATCGTTAAAATAATAATATTATACAGTGCTGTAGATAAAAGAATATTCGCGTCTAATACGTTAAAGAAAATATTCATATAGGCTGATAAATTTAAATTTGTTTCCAAATTGGTTTTTATAAGACCGAATGTTTTAGGGAAAAGTTTAGATAAATAAGCATTCAAAATACAATTACAATTCTTCCCTTTAATATCATCATAATAAACGATCAGATTTTCATGAGAGATCGACAAAAAGAATGCCTTGCTATATTTCTATTGAAGACTATTCTGCAATAATATTTATAAAAAAAATACTTGGAGGCATGAATAATAAGTGTCGTCGGTTTGTTTGTGAAAAGTAAAAAATTGTTTGTTGTTCATAGTATAAATGGGGCAGCTTCGTGTAAGATTTCTTTAATACATAAAATTAATTAAAAGCGGCTGTTTTAATTACGACAATTATTTTTTATTAGATAGTCGATAATTCTGAATTTACTGTTGTTAAAAAGTAGTACAACATACACTGAATTAAAATGTAAGATATAAAATAGTTTATCTTACAATCAGTAAAATATTTCGTATTGTCACTTGTTTACGTGATTCCTTATCTGTAAAGAATACCAAGGAAATAATGACCTTACACATCGTCCTTTAAACGAACTTGGATGTGGATGTTTAATATTCTAATAAATAAATGCAGAATTTAACTTCTCAAATTATCGTAGATTCAACAGAACCATCAAAATAATTGTTTACAAATCTTGATTTATTTAATTTAATAAACAGTTTTCCTAATATAAAATATTTCTAAATATATGAAAATAAATACTATCTATTAATCTTCGATTAAACTATAGTTTTTACATAATTGAAACTATCAATAGTGACCATTTGATGAATCATATTTTAATAAATGTAATAAATATAACACAAGTTTTTGTTTGTTTCGACCCACATGTGGTCATTATCAACCACTAGTGATTGTTTTCTCTTAATAATGCCCACATGTGGGTCGAAACAATATAGTCGAGTACATCAAATTATTGTTGAAACATCCAAAAACTTGTGTTTCATTTATTACATTTATAGTTTTTACCCATGGTCGATTAAAAAATTTCAAACGTTTTGAATAATAAATTAATCTGTTATAATGTAAAACATTTTTTGTTGTTTTGTTATTATAATAATTTTACCTAATAGGTGACATTCTTTTATAACTGTTCAATTGTTTGCATATTCTGTAATAATAATTATGTAATGTAATGTGGATATAGATAATTTTTGATACGTCAACGCTTCGTATTAGTAGGTACAGTTTATTATAGTGGAATATTTTAACAGTTGAGGTTGGTACATTGTAATAATAATAACAGTTTTATTCTCAGTTGGAGCTTTAGTTGTGTTGTAGTAAGGCGTTGTCCTTTGACGGTATTGTGTAAGATCGTATCCTACTAATTACTTATGTTCAACATAACATTATTCTTTATCGGAAAAGAAGTTTTAAAATTAGAAGTATCTTGCGTGTGCATTTGCAATAAGAATAAGTAATACTAAATGTTAAAAGTTGGGATGAAGTAATCAATGGAAAATTATACAGAAATTTTTCAGCATGGAAGGTAAGAATTTGCTGTTTTTCTTTAGAAATCAGTGAAAGTGTTACTCATTAATGACTTATTAAAATTGGTTTAATTAGGGTGTATGTTAACCTTTTTAACATTTGATTAAATGTTTTTAATTGCATTATAATTTGGTTGTCAGAAGTTCTATGTTTGATGTATAAACAAATGAAAAGTGTTAGTTTTAGGCTGTTGTATGATGGTTGGTTTCTTCGTTTCAGATATTCGTATAAACATTACTGGATCTAGCGCTAAGTAGATGATTAAAATACCAATTTAGGATTGGAAAAGCGAAAAGGTAAGTTCTTTTAACCGTTCTTTATTAAAACGTCAGAAATTTATTAGAAATATCTCTTAGCAATTTTAGATTTGGTGTTGATGGTTATAATCGTGATGATGATCTGCCACTCAACAAGATAGAGACTGGACTGGACCACTTCTATATCTTACTGGACGTCTTTACTAAATTAATTTTTGTGACTTTATTTACAAAAATTTAGTTAATTTATTTGTTTCTCTTGGAATCTACAGTTTATTTCATATTTAATATTTCATGGATAATGTTTTGATTTTCACTTATATAAAAAAGAAAATTCAACTAAGTAAGTACCAATAGGAACGCTTTTCTTACTTACCTTTAGGTTCAGCTCCTATTTGCCATATTTTTTTAAATTTCTTCTTAAAGAAAATAATTTGCTTGTTATTGTTTAATTGTATTATATTTTCAAATTCAAATTAGGAGATAATTTTCTATTTTTTCTCATTATTGCTCGTTTTTAAGCAACAATATCTTCAGTATTTTGTTGGTTTATTTATTTAATAAAATCAATAATTCAAAGAAAGACGACAAATTTTTAATAGGTCAGGTAGGGACATCAATAAAACTACTTTAAAACTTCGATGTATGTTTATTATTTATTAAATTAAAATATGGTATGGTTTTTATTTATTACACATTTATTCAATAATATGCTTAATATTTTTTAGATTTCATAGAAATATGTTTTTTTTTCTTTAGTAAACAATTTTAGTAAGTAGTTAATGACAAATATCAGACACTTCTTAAAAATATATTGCAATATATTTGTGTTAATGCAGGTAATGTAGAACATTTGTAATGTAATTTATGTATGTTAAGATAAAACTATTTATTGAAATATTTAGGATTTTGTTGTACATTTGTATTTATAGATATATATTATATTGTAAATCATTGTAACAATAAAGAATAATAAGTGGGGTATTTTACTAGGATGAGAGTGTGGACGTAGATGTAAGAATGAAGGTGCATGAGGGTGAAATTGCATAAGGGTAAGGGTATGGATGAAAGGAAAATTAAGGGATGGATGAATAATGAGCGATTGAGTGTGAAAATATGCAAGTTGTAGGTGTAAGGGTAATATTGAGAATGTGATTCAATGAGAGTAACAATGACAATCTGAGAGGGTGTAAAGATGGACGACTGAAAGGATAGGATTGAAATGAGAGAATGGGGGTGTGTAGAGGAGAACGTGTATAAGGGTAAGCGCTCACTTTTGTTCACCTTGTGCAGTTTGTAGCTTGTAATATAAATGTGAGTGAATATAAGGGAATGTGTGAGATAATAAGGGCGTAATAAATAATACAGTGGTGAGAATCAAATGAGCGCATGTGTGAAGGGTAGAATAAGGATGCATGAGGGTAAACGTTAGCTTCCGTTTACCCTCGTGTATTCTTCATCATTTCCATTATCAGTGGGGAATCAATGAGGGTGAGAATAGATGCGTGAATTCGAGGGAGAGAGGCTGTGTTTGAGGTAATAGGGGAGAATAAGAATGTATGAGGGTAATCGTCGCTTCCGATCACCTTCATATATTTTTATTTTCTCCCGTTACAAGGGAAGAAATAAATGAGGGTGACAATAGATGCGTGAGTTCAAGGGAGAGAGACTGTGTTTGAGGTAATGGAGGAGAATAAGAATGCATGAGGGTAAGCGTTGCTTCCGATTACCTTCATACATTTTCATTTTCTCCCGTTACAAGCGAGGGAATAAATGAGGGTGAGTATAGATGCGTGAGTTCAAGGGAGAGATGCTGTGTTTGAGGTAATGGGGGAGAATAAGAATGCATGAGGGTAATCGTCGCTTCCGATCACCTTCATAGATTTTCATTTTCTTCCGTTACAAGCGAGGGAATAAATGAGGGTGAGAATGAACGTGTGAATGCGGGAGAGAGAGCGTGTGGTAGTGGGAGAGGATAAGAATGCTTGAGGGTTATGCGGTTGCTTCCGTTTACCCCTGTGCATTCTCATTCTCTCCCATTACGAGTGGGAGTATGAATGGCAGTGTGAATGCAGGGGGGGGGGCAGGCGGCAGGGTAACTAAATAAAAGAATAGAGACCGTACACATTTTGTTTTATTTATAAATTATAAAAGGACAAAAATTGATTTTTCACGCCTACCAGGTTTAGTGCGAAATATTTTGTTATTCGAAGACTGTCCGGAACCAACCCCGCACGTGGGTGCTTCCAAATTCGAACCAGAAGTTTCCAGACACGGAAATTTTGGAATACCGGGTTTCCGAAATCCCGAAATTAGAGTCTCAAGATCCCCAAAATTAGTAGATCTCGAATGATCACTAATTTTGGAGAAGCTGAGACTCGAATTCCGAAATTTCCAAGACCCAGGATCCCTCATTCCGGATTCTGGAGACTTCGAAGTTCGAACTTGGACGCTCCAGAACACTCCCGACTCTTAAGTTACGCGCGACGTAGTGCGGTCCTGTGATGAATGGTGAAGGGCGAAATCCGGAAACAGACAGCTCCTGATGATGATGGTAGTTGTCCTGGAACAAAATTTCTTTTATTGTTTTTAGAAAGAATACAAATAAAATTTAAAAATAAATAAACTATAAATAAAACAACGCGTGTTTGAATTGTATGTATAAATGTAATAATTTGTAAAAAAATAATTCATAATAACAACGTAGAAATCATTACAGTTATTTAATAAAAACGACAGTTAACATATAAAAAAGTTAAGAAAAACGGTGTTAATTCGAATCTTAGAGTGTGCGCCAAACAGGGGAAATATATTGATATAAGCAAAAATGGCCCTAAAGTTTAAAAAATACAGGTAAAAGTAATGATAATGTAGTTTAAAAAAGAAAAAGTATTCGACACCTTAAATATCATTTATGTCTATAACAAATAAGACAACATCTGTTGTGAACAATTAAAAACATAATTGAATTTAATATCAAAAAGTTACCCTAATGTGAGAAAATGCTTATAATGTAATAGCTATATGTGTAAAAAGAATAATTATCCTATATATGTACCTATGTTATTGAAGAATAAAAAAATAACTGAAAACAAGAAAATGTATAATTGGTGTTCAAGTCTATGTATAAATATTTCTTTACTGTAATAAAAGAAATAATTGTTATAAACGATAACAAAATATATTTAAAGTTTAATATGTATTCGATCGTTCAGGAAAGCAAAACAATTAGCTTTGAGTAGTTACACTTCAATTTAAATCTAGAAAAAAGTAAAAAGGTGTATAAAAGAAAATAAGTTAATGGCGTATGTGTGGAAGAATTCTTAATCCAACAAAAAGTGAAACTACAGAAAATAAGAAAACATTAAATCGGATTTCTTCATTTGTAAAACTATGAAACTAATTACAAACTAACAATTTAAAAACTAGAACAAACCATTTTGAACGCAGTTGGATCAGGTCATCCTAGCTCTTCTCGCCTCCACAACATCAGAAAGGGAAACCATCCACCAAAGGATCTGCAATACAAATTACAATTTCAGTGTACAGGTGTAGCCAAAAAATCTAAAACTGATTGAATGTATATCGCATTCGTTGTGCAACATTTTATAAATTATAAAATAAGATGAGTAAAACACACTACCACTAATACAGTCATTCCGTTTAATTCGAATCAATCGTTTAACATAAATATGACATCTTTCAACAGTCTAATTCATAGATTAATTATGGTCCCGCTTTCTAAAGGAAAATTTGATAAAGAATTGGCAATAATAAAACTGATTGCTTTTAATAATGATTTTAATCCGAGTATTGTAAACAAAATTAAAAAAAATAATAAAAAACGCAAATTAATTACAGAACATCTTTACAAGACCTCTGTTTACCCCGTTATAAATTATTCGAAAATCAATTACAGTTTTATTAATTATGTAAAAGAGATTGGCTACACAATTAGTAATCATCTCCTCAAATTGAATGTTGTTTGTAGCGAATAAAATCAACCTAATAAGTCTTTTACCTAACCACCCCTTAGTAATACCCAAGTTTTTAATACCAATAACACTATATAAACATCATTGTAAACTGTTTTAATTTTATTAGTAGAATGACCTGAAAAGGTGGAAACAAATTTGTCGAGTTTTTAATGAATATTTTGTGTAATTAAACCCAGTGTTTTTATTCTACTCATCTTATTTTATATCTAAAAAATTTATTTGACTACTTTTCATAAATATAATAAGCTTTCAATTATTTAATTGTAAAGCTGCTGTGTTTTACGTAAAGGTAGAAAATATGTAATAATAAGAATAACAAATTAATTATAAGAGAAAAAAGACTTTATATACTTCCAGAGAACTAATACGTAAAACTTGTTGTAATCAAAAATATTAATTATTTATTTAGGATGAAATGAGTGAAAATTGGTTTAAAGAGGAAAAAGTAAAACAAAAAGAAATTCTATTGAAAAGCGAGAAAATATAAAATATGTATAATATAATGAATGTTGCTGTAAATTAATAGTAGCAAAAAAAGTAGGATTGTTAGAAACTATTGGAAATTTTAGACGTGTCTCAAGCTGGTAGCTCCATTAAACGGTCGAAAACCTTCCCCGGTCTACTCCTTTGAGTAAAAATACAAAAATTTTTATTAACAAATTAATAGATCGATCGGTATTTTGAAATTTAAAAGGTTCAAAAGGCTGGAAAAACCATTTAAAAGCCTTTCAAAAAAATTAAAAACTAGAATAATGTTACACGTATTTAAAAGATAAAGATAGATTGTTATTAACAAATTAATAGGTCGATAAGAATTTTCAAATTTGAAAAAGTTATTTGAGAACCTTTTAAACAAATTTAAAAATAAGACAATGACTTCTTTAAATCTTACTCTGTGTGTTACAGATCAAAATTTTCAGAACAAAAATACAGAAAAATTGTTATTTACAAATTGATGAGTCGATGAACATTCTACGGAGCTTTCAGCTTCAGAAACGTAAGGTTTAGGTATTTAAAATTGAGACTTAAACATAATAAATGAATACTTTTAATTTCCTTAAACAACAAAAGCAATTAGAGCAAACCAGAAAATATCGTGTTTTACCTCTTAATTTCAAAAGATATAAAAGCAGTTAGGAAATGAAAAACAATGTGAATGAATAATTGAAAAATGCTCACTTACCGTTGGGGCAGTAATCGGTTCACCGCTTCGTTTTCAGCACGGACTTTCCAATGAATCATCTCCGCAACCGTATAAAAGAAAACCATAACTAGCTGTAACGAAAGCAACGATTAATTTTCAAAACTTGCTTTTCAGAAATTTTAATTATTTTTGAACTCATAGTTTAAAGGCTGCTATATACAGATTGGAGTAAAGTGAATCTTTAGAAAAAATACATAATTATATAATTAAAAAAATAAGTAATGAATATGTTTAACAATAGAATCAAATTAACACATATACTAACCTTTAATTCAGTTCAGTTTTTGTGAAGCAGATTATCCGTAGGCATGAAGATATTGTGTGTGATAAAGTAGAAACGTCGGCAACGTGACTTAGAATTCTAAGCTTCTTATCTAACGACGTCCACGAAGGTAGTTTATGATCATGTGAAGGTAGTTGCATGGATGGTGAACCTGTGGATAAAAAAAAAAACGTTATGAAGCTAATAAATAATACAATCAATATTAATATTTTATTCAGTAACATGAAGCCAAAACATTAAGCCATAAGCATTTTTAAAAGAAAGTTCTTTATAAACTATTAACATGTGCAAGTGACAATGAATTAAGAAGTTTCACACAAAATATTTTATTTTAATAAAATTTGTGAAACAAAAATCAAGTCTTTAATTTTGAGTTATTGTTGATTTTTATCTATAAGTTATAATTTGTCTGGTTTCATATGAAAATTGCATGAATAATTATAAATTTTGTATTGCTGATTTGACCTTGGGAAAGAAATAAAGCCTGGTCAGGGGAATAAGGTGGATGATCTAATACTGGGATATTATATTTCACATTGATTCTTAAAGATTCCGAATTGTAAGTATCTTAGCCTATTAGCTGAATACATTAGATAACTTTAAAGGGGTCAAGTAACTCCTAGCCATCATGGAGGTGATTTAAGATGTGTATATGTAGAGTAAAATTTGAATTTACGGTTCAATGCCTTTTCTATTGTTAATGCTCTACTATTTGGTAACAACACAATAATTACGTGTATCATTTTAAACCCCACAAACAAGTATATATGTACATGTATTGTAGGCATATATGTGTAAGCTTAATACCATGTACAAAGCTAGGGATTTAAATCGATACCGGCTCTTTGGAGGCCATTCAATACTTATTAAATAGTCCTAAAGGTAAAAACCGAATCGTATCTGCTTGATTTGCAAATCCAAAACACCTAAACGGATTATCGAAAGTAGTGTGCACTTTTCGTATGGGTTTGTTCGATTCCGTCTCGCCGCATCCCCTTCTTCTCTCGCATTCTTTTCATAATCCACTTAGCAGTTTGTTGCTGTAGTTTTTGTAAGCAAATGTCCATGTAACAGCATTAACCGAATAGAGTCTATCAAAAGCTTTGGAACTCTATTAGCATATACGCGCGATGCCGCGGCTATGCCAGTTGGAACTGGAATTTTCGTTCCTGAATTCACAATCTATTTCATTAAAATACGAACAAGGGAGACGAGTAAGTCAATGCAATATAAAAAAAGAAGCAACTTCAAATTGGCATTGCAAATGAGATAAGTACTTAGGGTTTCCTTCCTTCTGGAAATAATTCCAAGGAACGATAGAATTAATGTTTAAATAAAAATGAGGAACAAGGTGTATATTCATATTACTGCAGTTTAAAATTCCTAAGAAGACAATAAGATTAGCTAACAAAGAACAAACACATGAATAAACTACATACGTAAATACACTTGTTAGTTTATAGCTACTAATTATTTCTATAATTCGATACTTTTGTTTAAATCATTACGATCCCTATCGTTGAGTGACCTTTTCGATGACATTAACAACTGTAAGTATATAACATATAATATAATATAATGAAGCCTTATCAATACTAAACTGTCTTTTATGTTCTATTTCGGTTGGATCCATTTACCTTATTATTTAGTTTTGGTTTTCAGCTATTTAGTTTCTCTAATTAAAAGCTACATTCATTTTATAGAAGTTTAATGGGATGCTTGCGCTCTGTTTATAAAGCTCTATACCTACAAACATACGTAGAATTAATCAAATTGTTTCTTCCCCTTCAAATAATGTTTTTTATAACTCTGAATGCGATTTTCGTGTCTGGGTTAAGGTTTTACGTATATTGTGTGAATTGTAAGCAGATATCTCGTTTCGTTTAGAATTTAAATCCTCTGACAGACGAACAGACAGGCGATCGGTGTTCTCACAACAATAGGTGTCCATTGGACCATTCGAGTACCGAACTCTAAAAAGGGACGCTGAATGTTACTGAGTGTGAACATACTCGTATTTTGTTTATCAGATTACAAAGCTTGTACAGAATCGAAGTTCCGTGGGTATAATTGTGAATATATAGTACGTTTTTACAATAGTTTTTTACAGCACTGAATAACAGGGTATATATTTATATATATTTACTATATTTATATATATGCACTTAACTAATATTTATTAAACCATAAATATGGAATCAACAGAAACAACTACTTCAAGGGCTAATACCCTTACCGGCATTGAATTTTTTTCTGTTGATTCCATATTTATATTTATTATATAGCTTGTAAAAGCCTTTCTGCCAGCGCCCACCTGATGAAATCGAAATCGGTCGTGGGATATGGCTTTCCGTACGCTGCGCCTACTGTGTAGGACAAGTTTGAAATGTGGGATTTGTGATCCTTAAAATTTAGACGAAAAAGGATTCTAATGCCTTCTTTCTTTTTTGAATATTTATTAAATGATAAAAATTATTTTAAAATAAAGCTGCTTTTTTGCAGTTTTTATTTTAATATTATTTTTATCAATATGGATTGTTACAAAGTAAAAAACAGTTGCTAAAAAATGTTACTTAGATAGTTTTATGTACATATAAGAGATTTATATTTCTCATGAACTAATCTCCACTGTTTGGTTTTTGGTTTTGTCAACCAACGTTGAAACAAAAATTATGTATAATAAGCGATTTCAAGTTTTTGTTAAAGCTCTTTGTTTTTAGGACGAAGGTGAATACAATAATCCTGAGAAAAGTTTCACTAAATTGTATTGTACAATTTCATGTATCTTTTGAAAATGACATGACTGTCGAAACAAATTTGTCAATAATCTTACAATAAATGTAGTGAAACTTTTCAAACAGTATTTTTGAATACACCTTCAAATTTTATTGAACTAAAAATGTATCACAACGAATGCATCACAAACTAAGTTTTATTTTCCATAAAAGTTGAAGATTACGCAAGGAAATATTTTTTGTGGAAGAACTTACTACTTCAGACTCAATTTTGGTAGTTTTAATGATATGCTCAATATTGCTGTAAATTAAAGAATTTATTAAAATATACGTAAACTGTACTCGACTAATTGTATTTTAACAAAGGGTCTGTGTACTAATTTTGCTAAAAATAGAACTTGCTGTTGGTTGTACAAATATCAAACTCTAACTACAATGAATACATCAGGATTATTTAGTTCAACTTTCCTCCATTCAAGCGACGTGGTTTTGTACAGAGATTTTCCATTTTGTTGCTAATTAGTTTAGAACTGAACAGCGACAACAAAATGAGAAAATTTTGGCTGCACAGCTAAACTACACGAAGGTATTAATTGTCTTTCACAAACAAAACAAGTAATTATTTGTATACGTTTGTTTAATTAAAACAGCAAGTCT
This sequence comes from Agrilus biguttatus, assembly GCA_963921985.1. Taxonomy (NCBI): domain Eukaryota; kingdom Metazoa; phylum Arthropoda; class Insecta; order Coleoptera; family Buprestidae; genus Agrilus; species Agrilus biguttatus. Next base: position 36,862,019 of record OY998117.1, read on the forward strand.
TTGCCAAATTGACTTTTCGTTCAGCTTTTTACTTTATTGAAATTAAAACACTTGTAAATCCCACAATTTTGTTGTCACGATGGGACTTCTTCAGTAGCTACAAATCTACTAGAAGTACAAATACAGCGAATGTTCGAAACACAGAAAGGTAAATCGTCCTTTTTGCCCCAAAAAATTAACTAATAAAAATTGCACATTTACTATCTCTTCTCTAACAAGTGAGTAAAAATTCCTATACGTAAAAAGTACAATCTACCGACTACTGTTATCATCTGAGCAGTAAGAGATTATGTAGACCTGAAATGTCCATCCGACCTGTTTGTAACCACAATGGAAATTCTCTGTATTTATTCGGACGCGTTGTTCTTGTTTCTGACCGTTATATTACCTCTCAACCTCGTCGGCTAGCTTTCACGCCGTAACATTACGTTCTAGGTTTTAGGAAGGCTTCATCCAAAAAAGACATAAACAAGTCGAATTCGCCTGTATTCATCATGTCTAGTGTGCGGTGGTCAGAATTCTCATTTTACGAGCGTTTCTAATTCGGAAAGTTTTTTAAGGCCACATTTACAACCAGGATAACAATTACATACTACATGCTCATGACTAGAAACAAACAAACAAACAATATAAATCCGAATGAGAGCCGTTTCAAAATTTTAATTAAAAGTGCAGTTATGAAATGTTTTAGATACTAAGTAATTACATATTTTATATATTAAGCAAGGTCAACATATAAACGCAAACATCACAATCATAAACGAGTATCCCTACTTTGTCTTTTTAAAGTTAATTTAATGATGCAATAGGTACAAAAAGTAATCGCTTCCAATGTATTTTTCTGGTTGAAATCGCTCTTTATTTCTTTAGAGAACGTTGAGTGTAGTTTTTAAACGAACATAATTCACCGATACCCTGGAAGTACCCGGAAACTCCACCAAACATTAACAAGTCCACTAACCAAACCTACAGCAGACTATTTACATTATTAGATATTAAACAAATCACAAGGAAATAAATATAGGCTTATTTATCAGAAGAAACTTTAGTGAACAGTATGCTCTCTTTAAGAGGTAGGCGAAACACATGTCTTCACTTTTTTCAGTTCTATTTTCTTACTGCAGTTTCTGTACATCACCTTGCAACATTATTGTTTACCACCTCTCCGATCACATAACTCTTATAAAAAAATCAATAAAAGGCATTATTGATGCCATGGTGTGTAATTAAATAGAGAATCATTGTGGAAATGAAATACAAACGACTCGAGGTGTGGGAAAAGTCGTGTAAATTCGTCCGTCTGTAGGGGAAATATTTTATACATTTCCTAAACTAGCTTTGCATTTTAATTGTTTTCTAAAAATTGTATAAAAGTCCCGAATTGTAAATAATACCGATGGCATATACGTAATTGCCCTAAATCTAAAGTTTATGGTGCTTTTGTTTTTATATTTTCCAAAATAAGTAGCTTTTTGATGTAACCATTTTATATTGTCTCAAATCATTATTTTATAAAAATTATTTTAATAGAAGAAAGCATTTGGAAATATTTCACTTAACTTAGTCGTAACTCTAAATAAAACAAATTTTTAAGTAGAATTAAACACTATAAAATCCATAGCTAGAAATAATGACTATCCCATATATATATATAGAAAAACTGCTTAAAAAGAAACAAAAGAATATACTTTTACAAGAAATATTTCCAAACACATTGAACTATACAACAGATAATAAAATTAAGTGACGGAAAATCCCATCTTACGGTAACATGAGTAATAAGACAGATAAAATTCTAAGGAAGAACAACATTAACCCTGCCTATTTCAACAATATACTGTAGGAAAAATGTTAGTAAATAATAAACTAAGTTCAGGTAAATAACAATATCCTCGAAAAAACGGATGTCTGCGAAATCAAATGCTCCGCCTATGATACTATATATATTGGTAAATCAAAAAGAAAGACAGGCACAAGATTTAACGAACATTATCAATATGTAAAATACAATAAACATAACTCAGGGTTAGCAACACATTTAACTAATAATAACCACAAAATAGAAAATGAAAACGTAAAATTAATACATAATCTAAAAGGCGGATTAATATTAGATAAATATGAAATATTAGAAATTAAGAAAGCCCTAAATTATAAAAATAAACTGGCCAACGACCAAATCATGTTCAGAAGCAACCCCCTCCTTGATCCAAATTTAGTGTTACTTTAGTTTAGATTTAGTAACTTGTAACTCAATAACTCCTCAAGATACCATAAAAAGGCGAAACACGTGTAGATTTGTTAATAAATTTATGTAAAATATTTGCAAGTGTTTTCTTCTATTAAAATAATTTTTATTAAACATGTTTCACCAAGTGTTAACAGCAGACAGTTTCAATTTATCATTATTTTATGTTTTATTTGATCTTTATAATTTTCATCATAAGTAAACTACCAATAACCTCCGTTTAATCCATCAGTTTAGAAAATGTTTTTAATAAAACTAGTAAAACTGCATGGTATGAATATGTTATTAAATGATAGAGTTGTTTTCGATGGTTGTAGGCGACACGTATTGAAACTCCATTTTAATTCACCATTTTAGATGTATAGCATGTCTAATTTAAGGATTAGAATAGGTAGAATGAACAAAAGATGTTACCGACTGTTTTTTTATTGATGTAATTAGTGAGTATGGGAAAGAAAGATAGTACAAATGTGCAAAATTAAATTAAAAAAGGCGATTAGACGAACTACGTTACTGAGCAGCTGTACAGTTGTTTTTCCCCTGTTTTGTTAATCGTATATTCTATTGTCAGTTAATGTAAGAACATCTACGATCTATTTTATGGATTGTAGCAGGTACGTAAAGTATAGAGATTGAATAATCTGTTTTCCCCGTCGAAACTGGTGCACATATACAACTCGCGGATATTTCCGTGGAACCACTTAAATTTCCATTTATTTCCTTTAACATGTATGTCGGACAGATATAGGGGTATGAGTCGATACATACACACACACAACATATATAGTAAAGGCAGGTGCTACTACGACTGGATGTCAGATTAATGTAATTGCATAGAGCGGCAGTGATAAACGCATCTGCAATTGCAAGAATTATTGATCAGTAAATAAATCACACAAACAAGACATCTATGTGTTTATTTATTTTGATCGAATTCGAAAGGAACGAGCCGAACAATATTTCAACTTAAATTGGTATCCACAGTAACGGATTTGATTTTTGTTTTTATTTTTATTTTTTAATCGGAAAAATCAAACGAACGAACGTTCTCTGTGTGGTAAGCTTGTTTGAAATGTTTGACCACAATGTTATGAGGTTTGTTAAATTTTGTCTTTCATATTAACCTTTGTTGGTAATAAATAGAATAGAAAGGTAATCGATTTAGCTGTTATTTCACGAGTATTCAGATGAAGCCGGGTATTAAGTTATGACAAAATATTTGACAACTTTAAATAGAGAAATGTGAAATTTTTAAGTACCAAATTGACTTCCATTTCGTTTTTTACAGATTTTAAAAATCGTTCATGTTATTCTAGATGACAAATTCAGAACTTTAATTACATAGTAACCAATATAGCAAATAAATTAAAACAAAAAAAAAACAAAATGGATACAAAAACTTATCAACTTCTTCAAATATATACACCGAGAAAAAGAAATTCGTTTAAACAAAAAATTTTGCATTTTTAAATTTTAGTATGTTAAATAACAGCGAAACTTTTGTTTTAAGCTGCTGGTAATAATACAAAAATAAAAACATACTACTTAATGAACAAGTATATCTTAACAACTCCCTTCTACTGAATAACATATATAGCCCCTAATAAATCGATATAAACTAATCTATAACTATAGATAGAGAAGAATCAATAGCTTAAATGTACTCAAAACTTCTGGAGAAGCTATAAAGTAGCGAAACATATGTCAAGTATCTAATAAAATCAGTGGAAATTACAATAGTGTTTTATATATATATATACTTTAAGCTTAGGGGTATGTTGTTTCTATGAGTGTCTCTCGTTTTCGATCAAGTAATTCTAATTTAAAACATTTTTACTGTTCATGTAATGCCCTTAGTTAACACAAAAAAATGAATTAACTGATTTTTGGTTAACATAACATATTTTCTCTCTCAGTGTAAATACGTATTGTGTATCGAATCTTTTACGGCTCTTTAGGTGCCTTATTTTTGAAAAAAATTTGTTGTTCCTCTTCAGTATTTCATATAAAAATGGCGAAATCTATTGACAAACTCAATATTAGATTGGTTCTTAAGCACGGAGCAATTATCGTTTTTTGATCTTCGTTCGGTAAATAAGCTAATAGTTTAGCGTAAGTTTGTTACGAAGAGGTGGAAAGAACACTAGCAGCGTCGAGTGCAAAAAGTTGTTCTAACTTTCGAGCGAATGATGTTAAAAACAAGTCCGAATCCATCCCAGAGAATCTAACGAAAGTGGTTCACGGAGAAGACAATTTTTCTCACATCATCCGAAACGATCAAAAGGGATACATTCTGTCCCGTCTACAGTTCGAAATGCGTTCGAAGATGTGGAGCAAAGGGTTACAATAGTATCACGGCCTAGCACGCCCAAATCGGCCCTATAACAATCCTGCGCATGCAGTAATGATTTTTGCCGGAACAAGCGCGCTCGTAGCGGGCGCCGTATGAACTACACAGTGTCCTTCTTGCGACGGGCGTCTATCATAGGTTAGTCATCAAGCGCGCGTGATTTCGCGACGTCGATCCAGGGGCGTCCACGTTAACGCGATGTAAGGTCGTAACATTTTGGAGAAACATCGTAAACATGTCGATCAATTGAAAAGGATTTTGTTCTCTTTACACTTATGATTTTTCATCATATTGTGTCTAGCTAAAACTGCTTTTAAGGTCTCCATGTGGAGATAAAATGTGAATTTTCAATTTGGACCTGAGTGACATTAAAATAAATTAAAATTTAAAATTGACCCTGCAATAAGGGAAGTGAACCTGTATGTTTTCTAATCTTGTTTCTACGTCGACTGCAATTTAGTTTCGTAATCCGAAGGACTATCCCGCTAGTTGTGCTCCAATAAAGACAATCATCTTTTCTTTTGGGAACTATTGTTGTTTTAACATTTACTAAAAGTTGCAAATGTTGCCGTTGTTATGACGTTCCGATGCTGTAAATGATCGTTTTGTTTTGGTGTTTGAATGATAACTGAATCGCACGACGCGGCCGACGATTAATATAATGCGTATGGCGCTTCGTTAAATTGAATTGCAAATTGAAGGGTTTAATAGAACAGTTAAACAATCAGGGTGGAACTAGTCGATTCGTTATGAATGGATTAGTTAAATTGGCGGACAGCGAGGAGTAAACAAAAACCAGGTATGAGTTTTAATCAACCTATGAAAATTATTCTCATTAAAATTTTGATGCTTATGCATAAATTATCTATCTATATTCAAATCACTGGTAAATATTTTATGTATCCTTTTATATTTTTAATATAGACTAGTTATAGAAACTTAACTTCTACTTGGAAGGAAGATACGTAGGTTCTAACAGAAAAATGACATTTTTTTTGTCGAACGAACATGTATAAAATACAAAATATCTTTAAATGTATATGTTAGATATAAATATTTTATAGATAAGAATTTTATAAACTAGAAACAACAAATCTTGAACAATATTAATTTTCTCATAATTTAAGTAAACAGCCATAGTTCACTGATAGTGACAAGGCTTTATTAGAATAGAATGTTATAAATATTGGTACAAGGGCATTCATCCCTCAGATGTGCTTCGACTTTTAAGTAATAAATTTATTATCTTCAGTTTGGTTGTTTTATTCAGAAGTTAATGGTATTAACTTAAATAAGTTGAATTGCCACTAAACAAAGAAACACTCCAAGACGATAGTTTCATTTATGGGTGTTTTATTAATATTTACAAATTGTAACGTATCGACCAATTAGCCCGCGAGTATCTCTACAGAAATTACAGAGATTAGTTCGTTAAATCGGGATATAACATATATCTTTTCGAAATTTTTTAAAAATTTGTAATATATTTTATGTCTTGTTCACTATCGCTATTTTCCAGTTAGGCTTCAAGGCTTTTATAATGGAAAAACCTGATGTTATTCTGCTGAAGTATGTTTATAAATCAAATTTGAAAAAAATCATTTATTAAGCATTATTTGTAATTTGACACTTACGGCGATTAGTTATTTAAAAAATGCTCCAGTTTGTTCAAAAATTTGTACTTGTATTTCGTACATTATAAGTGTGTCTAATTATTTATATAACAAGTAGTTGATAAGTTTGTGTAATACTCATACTGTGTTTGGTTTCATTGGGCCATCAAAAACACCATTTACACGAAGTATACGACTTCTTGAAATTAAATTTTAACGCTCGTCGCTTTATTTTATGTGCCAACTTATGGAAAGTTGACGTCATATAGGGTGATTGTTTATAGTATGTTTCCCATAAAATTTTATATTTTAAAAATGCATTTCTCACCGAATACATTCAAACATTATTTATTACAGACACTAAAAAGAGAGAAAAACACAAAGAAGAAGTAGAAAATTAAAAAAAAAGACATTTTTGGTAGCTCTTACTTTGTAAGTATAGTAAAAACCGTAAATTATTATTTAGAGTATTTTTGTTATGTTACTCGCACTCTAATTATGGTGCCATAATGATTAATTACATTTAGAGTATTTCATTGTAATAACCGATGTTATTATTCAAGTAAAGGCGTTTCAAACAGAGTTGCAAAACTTTGTAGGCTAATGTTTTTAAAATAATGCCACCGTTGTCCATCATTTTGTTATATTGGAATACATTAAAGTGACCATATTAACAACATCTTCCTGCATTTCTTGCAGTTGTCTGCGGCTGACCATATTGCATTTGTTCTCCTCTCATGACCGCTGACCACGACTCATACTGAAAACATGCATTTGCCACATATCCATTAACATGTTTTATAAATACCTGCAAAACCCATTTTAATCTATCAAAACCTTGAATCACCGTCTATTTTTCCCATTTTAAAGTTTAGGTTTATACTGTATTATCAAATCAAATTCATGAAATTACGCAAAACATTTTATTAATTACAATAATAGTTTATTTCAGGCCTGGAAATAATGATTTCAACTATTTTAAGTTTCGATTCTGCGTTCACTGTTTAATAATTATCGCAAATTTGAATCAGTAATTGCAAAGTATTTATTAAATATACTCTGAGCTGTAGCACTTTCATTAGAGGTGAATTATTATTAATTCGTAGCGGAACTCTGCGAGCGGTTGGTGCTGTAATATTATCGAATTTATTATTATTTACTGAATTTTATTGAATTACCTATTATCCGAACAATGATAATAGAATTAAAAGGCTATTTGTACTTGTTACGAATTGACATGAAAGGGGTTACAGTAGCTAGTAAATTATCTCTATCATAAATATAATAAAAAGCTTACTAGTATTGATAATAACTTGTTCGAACAGATTTGAACGGAATAATTTAATACACCATACGGTGTAAAACTATTCTAAAATATCCATTTTTCGATTTTTAGCCAGAATTTTAAAACAGAACACAAACAATGTTGAAAAAAAACAAACAATAATTCAAATTTGTGTTGACAAAATAAGTACAGAAATTAAAGTGAGATAGACATTCTTGTTTTTAAAAGGCTACTTTTGCCGCTTAAACTTTATATCTATTTTCCCGTTGTTATTTTAACTATTTCAGAAAAATTTGGTTTATTTATTCATATTTTTGTTACTAGATTAATACGTGTCAAATTAGTTTAACGTTTTCGAAAAATCCTTTCGAATTATGGGAAATGTGTATTTGTTTTAAAAAATTGTCCTTCGCTGTTTACTTCTAGTCCTTTTTTGTGTTACAATTATCCGGTTCGTGGTTTAAATAGCACGTTCTGGGAAAAATATCAAAAGTGGCAATGGTCGACAATAGCGAACTTTTAAAGAAGACGGAAAAAGTCCTACGGATTCTTTAGAAGCAATCAATCAACCGATGAGACAGCTCTTAAAGAAGCCCTTTCGTACGAAATCCCAAACAGAGATTAAAAAATAACGCTTGGCCTTCTTTTCCTTATAAGATGGATGCAACGAAAATAATAAATGGAAACTTTATTTATGTTCCTACCTACTAAATTCTTTTTCCTTCATTCTCTGTGTCAGAGATTAACCAACGTTTTTGCATTGCTTTGAGTTTTTGATGTTCTAGACCAAAATATAATATGTGGTTAATCCGGATTTCCTCAGGTAATCTGTGACAACCTTCTAATATTTAGCATTCTTTATATTTTTCGTGTAAATTTTTATAACTTTAGTTTAAATGAATTTGTTTAGTGTATAGTGTGGTTGTTGTAATTTATCATTAACCTTTCCATCCTTTAAAGTTTTATAGGCTTTTTTGTTTCCTAAAATAGAAGTGTTTGAAGGTGAAAGGTTCTACTTGTCACTACCTTTAAATGGTCTATAAAAACGTAATAAGCAGCTGTCAGCAACGTCTTATCTCGTATCAAGAGCATAAAGCTACTTTTACTTCGTCAGGAGGATTCTTTGTAATATTAAATTCGTTTTACTACTTACGCCCAGCTTCCGGATTTATGAGTTAGTTTATCGCAGGGTGACATCTGGTTGAGAAATTGCCTTCCTAGTCACTTTCAGGAATCACTGAGCTAAAAAAAATGAAATATTTCCTCTAGCTGTAAATCTTATCCACTACACAATAGAAACATTTCCTACGATCCCTGTCGTCGACTTTTATTGAACAGTTTCTTTTGACAGGTTACGTGTAGTACCTACATTAAGGACCCAAACTTTGGTATATTGTGTATTTTTTATTTATGTGTTGAATAAATAGCTTTTGCACTTGTCGTGTCCCTCAATTATAGAATAAATACATGCGTTATATCGTTGTTTGTGAGCATCGTAGTTCAATATTTATTAGTAACTCGAATTTGAAATATCTCTCAGTGGGCAATAGACGAAAATTCGTATACTAAATATATCTAAAGTAAAACGAAATATTGTATATCTTACCATTTTATTTAACGTTTATGTATGTACACAATAAGGACAAACAAAAGAAGGAAGGGAAATAGCGAAATTTATAAATGGAATAGGAAACGCGACGAAGGCATCAGAAAGGCAAGCATCCACAAGGATAACAATTGCACGGAAGCCAAGATCTGCTTCAGCAGCTGGAATTGAATTTCTTGGGAAAGTGTGAAAATAGGCAAGAACACTTATTTCATGATCTTCTCTATCTACAATTGGTTTCGTGTGATTCTTTTGTTTTCTGATAACATTTTGTAGTAAATGTGATTCAATTATTTTAAATTATTTCCCAGTCATTCTCGGTTTGTTTGGATAACGTTCATTAATAAGTCTGTAAGTTCTTTCTGTAATTTTTCCATATTTACCATGTAAATAAAATAAATTTAAAATATCTTGATTGCTGTAGTTTTGATTGAAATTGTTCATTGTGGATGCTTTATTGCAACAATTCAAAATTTTGGGTCTGGAAGACGGCATACGCTTTCTGACACTTAACAACAGTTAATTGTTCAATTGTTTCGAAATCACAACACACTACTTTCATTAACATTATACGTATGCAGTACAAAAAAGCAACATCTTCACAAATTGTAAATTTTCTCAAAAAGTATAAACAAATGTATACGATAGTCCCATATTAATACACGTCAAATTCAATGAAGAATTCGAATATGCAGTCAAAAATGAATCATTCTATTTAAAAACATTAACTTATACCCCTTTGAAGTTGATCAATTTTGACCACAAAATTTGAAAACCCTGTACATTTTAGTTAAAAACCACAATTTTTTACAATAATTATAAATAATTGTTATTAGTTATAAAGCAAAATCTCAAATTAATTGAAATAAGGTTTTTTTAATGTTAACGTGCAAACGTCAAAAATTTTGAAAAAAAACCATCAATATTTTCGAGGTAGTGCATGAATACAGATTTTCTATCGGAAAATATAATAAAAAGTACGTCATTCTAATTAAAATAAGAAAGTTAACATCTACTTCCGATATAACCGGATGTAAATCGAACTTGAAAATATTTTTAAAAGAAGCGGGATAAACAATAACCAAATGAGCCCAAGTTTCAGAATTGAATTCATTCTACTAATTCATATACTTCTAATAGCCCATCAAGTTGGAAAACCCTGTATACCTACTTTGATAAGCAAATAGAACAAGAAACGATGAACTCAGATACAACCACATCAATATACGGGAAATGCAATTGCTTTTTTACTTATTCAAATAAAAAAATGTATTGTTGCGAATTGTCAACATATAATACTAGTTATGCAACAGATACACTTACAGATATACAATGAACGGAAAATAAAAGGTCTAAAGAATTACTGAAAAATTAGTTATCTACAGCCGATTACCAAATGTGTATTAATGCAGTTGAATTTCACACGGTTAAGAACGTTTAATCTTTTTGGTAGAATGTCAAGAACATGTCAAAATCAAATACCATTCCTGAGTCTATTTTCTTGGGAACAATAGATGGACTAATGGAGCCGTTGATTTTTTCAGTTTGTATATTAATAACGGTATTATGCCGTTATGTCTCAAACTACAGAGCTATTTCCACAATTTGTTCTGTAGCTAAATTATATCATATTCCACATCTGATAATTTCGATAAAGACCAAGAACTAAATGTTCTTCATTATTTGATATTATTATGGCATCCAAGATTAGTGAAGGTTTTGTTCAGTTGGTAGTGAAAGGACAACATCGTTTCATGAAACAGTATTCCAAACTAACAAACACGAACATCGAATGCCTTGAAAGAAAACATTAAATAAATAAATATTAAGTATTATTTACAAATGTTGTTTTACTATGTATGAGGGTCTTGTTTTACAAATGTGTTGTAAATTTTAAAGGGCATTGCCCCTTGGTAGAATTTATTTAATCAAATTATGACAGCATCAGGACGTAATTTCGTAGTGCCTGTAGATATCTAAGTTTTCAATTTTTAATTTCGGCTTTCTGTTTCCAACGTATAAACGGATGAAAAGCCCTGTGAAGTTTTATAAGGAAAAGAAACGAAAATAAATCCTGAAAGAAATTCCATGAATTTTAATTTACCTTACTCAGCTGAGCATAACAGGCATTTAAATTAAAAGTATACCTATATTCTTTTGATAAAAATAAGTATTCCGATTATTTTGTTGTTTTGGTTTTGTAGTGACCAACATCAATAGAATAAGAACAGCCTGCATATAACTTATTTGTGTAAATATGTATTAAATGTCTTTTATTCTTACTTAAACATCTGCAGATATTCTTCTCTTTACAACTAACAATATAACTTCAGCATCTATTCTTTTCCTTACAAATTACTTTATTACCCCTGTACTTTTCTATAATTCCTTGCAATATTTCTATTCTATTTATTAACTGCAAAACGCCTTTGACTCTATACCTGTCCTAATTACTTTCTAATAGTAGGTTTAACGTTTCTTCGGTGCTTTAGGTTCAACGTCTTTAAACTAGAGATTCTATCTCTTTTTTCAAAGTGTGCTTTCTTACTAATAGTCCCCTACTTTTATTTAACAACCCTTACCTCCGCTTCATAAATTTCCTAAACTATTTTAAAATCAAAATACTAACAGTTCAACAGGTCGAAACCGGCCGTGGGATATAGCTTTCGGTGCGCTGTGCCTAGTGTGTAGGACGCGTTCCAAATGTGGTATCTGCGATCCTTTATAATTAGACGAATAAGGATTTTATTACCTTCTTTTTTGGATTTCTATCTTCATCCAATAATCGTTCGGAATCAAGAGTGTAATTCAATGCCGATAGGGGTATTAGCCCTCGGAGTAGTTGTTTCTGTTGATTCTATATTTATATTTAATAACAAATACTACATATTTCCGATTATGATGCTGTATCTACACCTTTTCAGCATTTGTTTGAAAAGTTCCTTTTCATCAGTTTGTTTGTGTCAAAGTGTAAGTGTTGCAAGTAGCTAATACAATAATTGTTTCAATAAAGGTAATAAGAGCTATTTGACCTTCAAGAACCGTTGGTATTATGTAATAGGATGTATGTAGATAGTTCCTTAGGAATGTAATGTTAGCTCAGGTAGGTATAATGATATGTATAAAACATTGAACATTTCCGGGAACGGTTCGTTGCATGATAGGCATAGGGTGACTTGCGTTAACATGAAATTTAACATTCTTTGCTTATCGCTTTTAAAACTTTCAGATTTTCAATTAGTAACAGCTAGCCAGTTGGCCGCAAGGAAATGCGAACTGGGCTGTTGCTACCGTGTTTCGTGTTAAAACAGAGTCATGCAATACAACACATAATTGCTACGTACATTACCAAAGCTGTCGCTCGTAACTAAATCACCGGATTAAATCCATTAAACCCAAACTATGCATGTACATATCGTGCGAGAAACCGATGGCAGCATTGCTGCACTATCTTCGGCGATTAAGAATTATGGCGTCCTTTATGAGGATGGTGGTGTTGCTACTACACCGTTCGGAGATCTATAGGCATGCAGCTGCACCTATGAACCTAATGATGTTACTAAGATATAGAAGATGAGATAGTCCGAAACCATCCATTTCTAAACCAAGGGACTGTCTGTCAAATGTTTATGTGGACTGCAGTAACCACTTTAGCCGTACAAGTCGTTGTGGTATGTTTCAACGTTTGTGTTATATGTACAGTCAAAGTTTCTCAATTTTGTGTACAATGTAACAGTAAGCAGCTCAAATGTTCTTAATGAAATTGTAACACTTCTATGTGAAATAATTTATATTCTTTGGGGGGGGGGGGTTGATAAATTAATCGAACGTTGATATGGCAGTACATCGCCATCTACTTGCTTTTGCTGCTATTGCCGTATTTCATAACGTTAGACAAGGCCGTATTAGGGTATCACCCTGCCTTATTTTTCTTCTTATTAAATTAATCGACTCTGAAGCGAAATCAATAATTGTTTGAATATATATTAAATTGTAAATCATACAGTATGATTTATATTGGACAGATCGGTCGCCCTTTTAAAGAGCATAAAAGGTGATTTGAAACTAGGAAACTCGATTCAAACTATGCTAAACACCCGATTGATGAAAAGCACAACTTTAACGAAGATTTTGACTTTTTACATATGGAAAACAAAAGTTACAAACTTCCACTTTTAGCAACAATGGAAATAAACAAATACAAAAACCCTAATCTACTATTAAACGATTAAATTAATTCACCTTTAGTTAACATGTTCATGAACACCACCACCACCACCACCCCCTCTCTCACTCTAAAAGCATATTTATGTTCTGTCTCCTATTTTAAGTTTTTCATGTATACTTAGTAAGGCGAAACAATTGCTATGTGTTTTAATATAATTTGTGGAAATTAACTTGTTAGTTTGTTAACTTGTTAACTTTATCTTATTTTGTGAACTATAAGCTTCCATCAAGCAAAATTAGATATGATTAATTAATTGTTGGAATCTTTGCCTGTCTGTTGTTCTATGTTTAGGAAAAGATGTGGGTAAACGAATGAGGTATTTCACAACCAACGAGAATTTAAGATGTCCTCTACATTTTGTTCCATCAAAAACAATTAGTACGGTTAAAGAAGTTATCTAAACAAAATCAACAGAAAATTACCACGACGGTTTATTGAAATTATAATATTTAAGTAGAGCATTACTTACTCATTAATTATTTAGTCTGAAGAAGCTAAAGATTGGCCAAAATTTTATAACGTCATTTAATTTCGATAAATTGATTCGCTAAAGTTTACTAGTGCTTTCATTCTATCAAAAGTATTTTAGTTTCAATCAGGTATAGATCAACATTTATCTTTACAAACCTGTAAAAGATTTTTGGTTGAGGGTTTGTCTGTATATGTAGATAAATGGCATAAGTCGGTTTCGGCAATCATGTTATTATCTTCTTCTTCTTTAGAATTTCTATATCCAACTTATCAACGGCCGTAAAAGCCTGAAAAGTATTACACTCACAACGGAATGAAAAATTTGGAATAATATTTGTCAGATTTTCTCAATTTCTGTTTAACCGATTTATAATACTGTATAAAATAATAATAGTTTTTAATCTGTTAAATTTTCAGCTATGAAACGTCAACTTAACCAAGCTCAAAGTACAGGCTGATAATTTCAGTCCAACAAAACATAAGTGCAATTAGATCAATTTAAACTTTAATATGATAGTTTAATGGTGAATTATTATTATTGTAAAGATTTACTCTTCTGATATCGGCAAAGAAAAGAATTTTATCTTCTTGAGGAGACTGGTAAATGTAAGAAAGGAAAGAAATCTCTCAATGTTAGTCGGTAATTGCAAACAGTTTAGAGCAGTCAAAAGGGCAAGTTAATGATATTTAGCTGATTGTACAAGTATAAAAGTGGCATTGTCTACAAAATGCGAAGTTACCAACAATCGCGATTCCTTATAATGCTGTTGGAGCATGCTATTTGTTAAAAGTGGAGCGTCAATTTTACTTGGAAAAATATGCGGTTATTTCTTTTACATTATTGCTTGAAACAAAAAAACTCCGATGAAGTAATTTTTTCAAGTTAGAGCTTCCATTTCCTTATCGATCTTGTGTTTCCTTTGTTTTGGGACAAAGGCAGAGTCTGATTCGAGTACGCTCTTCCATGTTATTTCGCTTGATCCTTCGGGCTTTTCCACTGCATGTCTATTGTTATTCTCTGAGGTTGCTTAATGTATTTGCCATAACTGTAATTATACACTGACGCTGATTTCACCACAATATAACAACATGTATGATGTACTCACGTACTTTAGGCATACGTAATAAAAAGTATCGTATATAAGCTTGCAATTAACTCGGAGCAAGTATCCTGAGGACGACAGATTCATAAGATATTACGCACCACCACAACGAGAGCAGTTTTTTCAATAGTTTTCACCTCTATATGCAGTGCTAATATATATTATTTTAATTAAGTAATTCCAATAATCCGAAATGTACGAAAATTGTACTTTTTCCACCTTAATTATCATTTATTAAAAAATTAATTATTAAACGTTAAAAGCAGTTAATATTCTAGCTTCATATTAAAGTTATAAAAATTTTAGTAACTAAAATTTGAGCTAAGTCATTAAATTTCCATTACTAGGAACAGGATAGAGGACGTAGAAGGGAAACAGATTATAAGGGAAAATTTTTGTGTATAATAAATCTTAATGGGGATCGGTTTTGAATTTGGACATAATATTGTGAGATCACTAGGAAATAGGAACGAGCGATTTAAAATAATCTTGAGGAATGCAGAAAAAACAAGCCATTTTAACGTTTAATGACTAACTACAGACGGAGTAGTGAACATTATTAATGTTTGTTAAGGTTATTTCCGATTAAAATGATACACTTGTCAAACTGTCAACTTGTCAATGTGATTCCATGGTTTAGTATCTTCGTGATGGGCTACGTTTATCTAATTTCTACAGATGGTGCTCACCACGCCATTTGTAATTATTTGTTGAACTCTGTTTCAAGGAGCAAATAAACTATCGGAATTGTCTACGATGTATCGATGAGAACCGAAAAGTCTGAAATCGCAATACATGTCTGACAGTTTAAAGTTTTGATGATAGTCAAGGTTTGTATCGGTGAATTGTGAGGAATAGATATCGAAGCGATAAGAAACATAAATAGTAACAAATAAATGATTTCTTTATTAAACTGTTTTGGTTCATATTCTTAGGTATATATGCCATCAGCATTTGATATAATAGTTTATTTTGTTTACTGATTTTGATTTACCTAGCGTTTTCTTGTGTTTTTCAAATGATTATCTGTGTATCTGATGGAAAATAATATAACAGAAGATAATACTTTACAAATATTCACCAGTATTCATTTATTTTCAAAAACACTCCTCCATTTTCTATTTTCTTATTGAGTTTCTTCTATCATATTACGCAAATTTCATTTAATATACACTAATTGATATGAGGTGTTTTTTTTCCGCTCACCTATCTATCAGTTTGTTTGGTTTGTGGAATTGAGTTTTCTGTCGATTTTGTAATCCGGGCAGACATACGATGATGATGATGATATGATTTCTAATTAACACATTTCCTAACAACAACCGCTTACGTTAAATTTACGGTGCTTAATTAGTTCCAAAAATATCTTAATTCTAATTTCACAATGTAAATTCACAAGCTTTGGTTTAAGAACCCAAAATGGGGACCGCAAACACGACACTGTAAATTGACACTAAATAATTTATACAATCACATTTAAGGACCAAAGCAGAATTATTTCCTTGATGTATTGACAATATTTACTTGTAATTAAATAGTCATATTATAAATACAGTGGGTGCTTAGAGAATAAGTGATGTCAACTAGAGTGTTAAAAGAATTAGCTTGAAGGGGGTGGAGAGTTTTGTTGGAATATTTTAGTAGTCAGTAGTAGTAAAGTAAACAAGAAATATCATGCAATGTGGTGAAAGATGCTGGTACTGATGAAGGAGCCTTTTATGTTACATAAAGCATTTTCCACGTTTAGCAGATTGTTGGAAATGGACGAGGAATTGAAGAGTGAGAGAGAGAGAGAGAGACGAAGGTACATAGAAACTCCCGGAGCGACAACGGTAGTGTAATAAAAGCTTTCGCTACTAAAAAGGTGCATTACTTCTGCCACCCGTTTAATGTTTGAATTAACCATCGTTGGGCTCTGCTGTTTCTCCGTCTCTTTGCTCCAGCGAGGTAACGCAGCCGCTGGCACCTGCGAGTACATTCGATAAAAAAACGAGATGAAACATTATGAAATTGTCTGGTGCTGGTTTGTCCTCCAGAGTGTCTGGATATGATGATACATTTAAGTATAATGTGTACGTCTCTTTGAGCATGTACAAATGTACATACTTTATGAGATGGAATATGACATGAAGGAAGACATTAAAATCAACGTAGGATATGTAGTTCATATCATTCTCGTCTAATAAAAAAATAGAAAATATTGTTAGATGTCTCTATTGAATTTAATATATATATATATATATTGCAGGGTACTTGAAAATAGAATTAGGGCAACTTGCAGCAAATGGGTTTTACTTTTCAGAAAATATCTTTTCTAATAAGCCCTGTCGATTAAATGCATATAATAAAATAATATTAAAAATAAACAAGCATTTGGTCAATTTTCTCACTTCATTCTCAAGAGCAAATAGGAAACCAGACTAAAATATATTTAAGATCTGTTCATGACTTCGATTTGATTATTTACAATATTAGGTTTAGATTAAACAGCTTTAGAAATTTCAAAATTTTCTAATAAATTTAATTTTATCTTAAAAAATGCTATGTTGATTCATACGTCAAAAGTTTGTACAGTTATCTGATTTTAAAGGGTCTTTTTAACGATTATGAGAATACGTATACGAAAAAGTGTAATGTTTTCGCACAACATTACTGTTTTCTTTCAAGATAAATGACGTATCAAAAACAAGTTGCTGAGTTTTGCAAAACTTCGAACTGCCACGAATAGTGTAACTTTAACGGATCTCAAGGCTCACAAGCGGAATGAAGTTAAGTATGATATGATTCCCTTGACTGTCATATTTGGGAATTCACGTAAATTTGTTTCCATCACGAAAGTTCGACCAGTAAGGAAGACGAATACTAGTCGATATGTGAACTCGATTTAAATCAAAATAGATTAAAACAATTCTCATTACATTTCAAATAAGCTATTTTATGAAAATACACTTTGAAAAATTAATTATGGAAATATTATAAGTATATATATGATTTAGTCAAGTTTTTATTTGATTTTTTAATTTATTTGACATGTTATTGCCACTTGGATTATTTGTGTTCCAAAATTTCCGGAGACGTTTTTCTTTGACAACTTTTAAAAGCTACAACGTAAACAAAAACAAAAGCATAAAAAGTTTCGGGATATTCTTCCAATCAAATCAAAATGTTCGATGCCCTTTTTACATCAATTTCTTTTTTATTTTATTTTCATTTCTACTTCGGCTAAGGCAAATCATGTTATTTTAGTATAATGTCTTAAAGGACTAATTTTGTTGATTTAGTGACCTTTTGTGTTAGTGTCTGTATGCGTAACAGTTTGTTTGCAATTTGTTCTATGTTACTACCAAACGGTAAGTAACCTTCATGGTTTCAGTGATTTATATATATACATATATAAAGAAAGTTTAGATTTTGCCAAACTTAGGGATTAGGTGCCTATTAAAACCTGAAGTAACTGTCCATTAAAACATAACGAAAACGTAGACGGCTTATGAACAAGTTGATGAACAGTCCTTATGCGAAAAAGTTTGTTTCGTAGCAGATAATAAACGATATTTCTGTTTCTGTCTTATGAGGTATACAGTTAATAATTTTAATAGTATCCGCGGTAGGGTAATTGTAAATCATATTGAATAACAAAATAATCACAATAATGAAGTCTTACACTTTATTTAGAAATCTCTAACAATATTGTTTCAACCTTTCGGTTATCTTCGGAGAGAAACTATATACGATAGAAACTAACTTAAAGACAAAACAAAAACTTTTTTGTTTTTCATTTCCACTAACTGCTCGTGCTGTAGTGCAAAGCCGGAGGGTAGGGCGTAAGACCCTCTTCAGCCTCCTTGCAGGAATCGTAGGAATGGGTGGGTGGTGTGGTTAGGGAGAGAAAGATTAGACTGGCGAAATGAAGACAAGAGACAAGTGAAAGATTTATCTGTGGAATATTATAGCGTTTGTCTAAGTGATCCAAGGAAATCACAGAAAAACTTGGACCAGAGCAGTCAGACCCGGGTTCGAATCGGTGACCTCCCGAATGCTAAGCAATGATCTAGAGCACTAGGCCACGCCGCTCGGTACTTAAAGATAAAGTCGTACATCTATTTATATCTAAGTGCTAATGTTGGTCACACCCCCTTCGTTAGATACACCACTAATAGCTTTTAATATAGGGCTATTGAGACCTTCCGCGAACTGCTTTCTTTGATGTCTTGCTATGGTGGTTGCATTGAATCTTCTTATACCGTGGTGTTCTCTGTATTTGATGCACTCTTTGTTAAACCAGATATGATTTTCGCATTTCTTTATCGTTATTAGGTTTTCTTGTATAGCACCGCAAGTTTAGCTTCATTTGCACTTTTAATAATTTTAATAGTATCCGCGGTAGGCTAATTGTAAAACATATTGAATAATAAAATAATCACAATAATGAAGCTGACACTTTATTTAGAAATCTCTAACAATAGGTATACAGTATTTTTGCCTTTGGCTACATCCAAAGGCTCCTGGGTGTTTCGATAAAACCATACACGCCTATGCAAAATTTAGTAAAATCTTACGATTTCGTTATGTCATTTTCTATTAGAGTTTATATATTCAGTAAATAAGAAATAACCCGGGGGAGAGCATCTTTTCGGAGATTTGTACTAAAAGTGAGCAACTCTGTTTTGTTCCTTCGTCTAAATTGAAATTGAAACGTTAAGTCCAAATTGCAACGAGAGTGACAGACGTTCAATACTTTTCTCTTATACTGAAAGAATATGCTGAGACATGATGACAGGTAGAATATTTTGTTTTATTTTTTTACAGATAATCTGGCAAGGTGTGATAGACAGCACAACTATTTTGTAACTTGATGGCTTGTAAGAAAGGTACCATTTGAAAATCGAAAAGTGACAGAATTTTGCAAAGAGAATTATTTATAACATCACTAGATGTACCGTTAAACAACAAGAAATAGTTTTACGATGGAAGATGTTTTGTACTTGAGTTTTCATTATCAGATAAAAGAAACGTTCTGTAGCTTTTCTCTCAAACTTGAACATTTTAATGATAAGTTATTAAAATGACATTACAAATCCCACTTCATTGCGAAAGAATAAAAAGTATATTATACAGATTTTACCCGAAAAGCTCTGCTTCTGAGAGTTTTGTATTTGAAAAGTTTAAAGGGTAAAACCCACTGGGACTTTAAATGAATTGGACCAAGTTGCAATCCTCGTCCTATTTCACTAAAGCCTCATTTTTACCTCTTTATTTTCTTTCGTCCTTCCGTAATTGTTCCCTTTTTTCATTAAATATTCATAGCTGCTCTTTATTGTTAGTTTGCCCTCTACGTTGACCGACTTGTTTTCACTCCTAATGGCCCCTCTTCGTCAAGCAATAAAGAAAATTATGCAAAAATTATTAATTTTAACTTCATCAGCTTTCAGGCAATGAGGTGTCATTTGTAAAATAAAAAGCTTATTTTGGGGCCTTATCTCCTTTCGCCTTAATTAAATGTGCAATTTATTCCAGAGAATAAAGAACTCATAGGTTTGAGAGCCTTCTTCATGGCTGAATACGTTCGTTTTATGTTTCTCACCTCACATTAAACGTCTCTCGTAAGTCCTTGTTTTATTTTAAATGTTTTTACAAAAGACATTTGAAGATTACCTTGGTGTGGCCATTTCATTTATCAAAATAAAATGATTTGTATAAAAGTAAATATGGTTATGCGTGGTTCCTTAATTCACGGATATAATTATAGTCTTCACTGTTCCTTAATTTCCATAGGATTACAAATGTTATTATATTTTTGATTTTTGCTTATTCTTAAAAATAGTTTTGTTATTAACAAACCCTCTTGGTCACTTGTAAATAGTACATTTTCAACTTGTAGGGTTTAAAACAGTAGATATATTGTTGGAGTAATGTCTGTTCATGATTATCCTCTTGCTTTAAAGATTAACCTTCAAAGATGTATGTATGTAACGTTTTAAATAAACGATTACTTTATTTTTATTTGATAAATTTCCCGAGCGATGCGAAAGGTACAAAGGAAACCAGCTTAACAAAAACTTCCGCAAAAAAGTTAGCAGTAGGCTTTTGTCGAAAGTTTTAATATACAAACAGCTCATTGTTTTGATAATGCGGAGAGTTCTTCGGAAGCTTTGTGATTTAAATTTCTTTCAATACCAACTTTTTCCGCCGTATAAAGAGCCGTTTTTTGATTCTACCTGATCGCATTTTAAACGTTCTAAGCGTTAGACGGAAAATTTATTTGAAAAAGTTTTCACTTGTGTAAATATAAAGAAGGAAAGTTGATCGAGGTGCGAACGTTTCGTTGAAAAACGGTGGAAAGGGAAGTTTTAATGGCATCTTGGCTTTACTACGTGGTAGTTGAACAGTTAACGAAGTAACTAAATATCTCTGGCCTTGCGTCCTATCTACCCTTGTCCACGCTTTTCTGCGATGGGAGAGAAAGAGGGTCATGCTGAATGAAAAATGCAGTCATATTGGATTTAATTAAACTGAGGAGGAAACTTTTAACGAGTAGTGCCGGGCCATTGAGAAAAGTTTTTATTGTAGTTCTGGAACAAATTCCACCTTACCAGTGCTTATATACTGTTGAAGCTTAATTGACAAGGTGGGCCAACATTTGTATTTACATGAAACTTACTCTCGTAAACATTATTTAACTGACATAACTTTCTGGCAACTTTAAGATGTCTAACTTATATATTTTCCTTTCGTTTAACTTTTTAGAATTCTTTAAACGGTATCTAGTATCATTCAGATCACATCAGACTAAATGGACATGTAGTGAATACTTTTATTTAATTCCTACTCAGCTGGGTTTACAGCATTCAGGAGACCACAGAAATAGAACTTTAAATAACTTTATTAAAAAAAAGGAAAAGTGAACAACCAAATAACAACGTCTTTTCTTCATTAGATCTATAGAAACTCTGATATTTTTAACTTAAAACGAGCCACAGAGGGTTACACCACCTTAACCACCCCGCACTCCTACATTCATAACCTACGGCTTTGCTCATACATCCATCTCACTCTCGTACATTCTCTTCCTCACTCATACTTCAACACAACTCTTACTTATATTCAACGACATCTGCTAATCATCATTCTCACAAACAGAACTTGACACGCTCGAGTTAAAATTGGAAACTTAAATCTATCTACCCTAATCCCTAAATTTATGACTTAAGTCTACACAAACACAAAAAGTTGTGTCTATTATTTCCGAGACCACAGACATAGACTACATAAACGGTTAGGTCCAGACGTTTCATTGGAAACTGCGGTTGACATCATCAGTGGTGCTGTGGTGCAACGTGGGCGAAGGTTATACCTCGAAATCCTGGCAGCGACTTCGCCGCAGTACCACTAATGATATCAGCCTCTGCTGCCGCCGAAACGTCTAAACCTAGACCTTTATTTATACCACGATACGTTAGCCCGAATCTGCATTCTGCATTTCTATGTTATTATATTGTGTCTTTTAAAATTATGTACGAAGTATGTAATTCCTACTGAAGTAATGAATGTAATTGCTATGTGCACTTAACCTTTATGTTAGTCTATTTACCCAACTTTTAATGATCACATTTAGTATGTTACTTTCCTAATAGAATCCGAAAAGTTACAACAATTTCTTGTACAAAAAAATAGCGTACCTTTTATCAAACTGCGTTATTTTCATTTTACAGCTATTTGCTTATCTTAAAAAGAATAA
The DNA here is from genome assembly GCA_963921985.1 of Agrilus biguttatus. NCBI lineage: Eukaryota > Metazoa > Arthropoda > Insecta > Coleoptera > Buprestidae > Agrilus > Agrilus biguttatus. Next base: position 36,884,661 of record OY998117.1, read on the forward strand.
GCCTTAAAAAGTTTTTCTTTCAACACACCATTCAAGGATAAGACCTTTCAGAAGGCGCCTTTATCTCCTTAAATCCTGCCTTTTTTAGGGTAAGGTAAAAAGATAAGAAGAGTAACGATTTTCAGACATGGGATAATTGCAACAGATCCTTGATCAAATCTGCTCATTTCAAGGCAGACAGAAGAAAGGTAATATTTTATTTAAAAAAAACTGCACGTTACGGCGTTGCTTTGTTATAAGCAGATCATCTCGAAGTTGTTAGATAAAACAGCAACGGCAATCTTAGTTTTTGAGATAATTAACAGTTATGTTAAAAAGTTTAAATGAAATGAGATGTATCGATTTATATAACGAAGACGTCGCTTAGTCGTTTTCCTATTAACAGCAGCTGATATCACTGAAAAATTAGTTTGATATAAGAACGAACAATATCGAAAGCGTAATCAGGTGAATAAATTTGAAGGCTGAAGTTTTTGAGTGAAAGGGGAAGAGGTAGGAGGAAAGCTCCTACTATACTGGGATCTTGAAGAAGCTAATCGAGCGGAAATTTTCGTTCAAAGTTTATAATTCAATTCTTCGTTCAGCTAGGGTAGAAAAATCCCGACGCGTTTCCATAAAAAACTACATATAGAAATCCAGTCCAACCAGTATTTGAGATGACGACCTTGATATGGAAATAATAACGGTACTTAATTGAGAAAAATAATAAAGAATTACAACAGAATATGAATCTGCAGATTATAATCCAGTAGAGATTAAGATAATATGAGTCAAGTTTACAATAGATATATCGAAACGACAGATACTAGTCGTAATGTTACCATGGAAATTCCATTTACGGAAGTCGACATTGCGCTCCTTGTTTCGTTCCATAAGGCGTTTCTTACGATAATATTACATTCTGCTGTTACACCTATCTATACACCATAGTAGAAAGTGGACGTTAGGGTGGAAGACCCTCTTTTGCCTTCTCGAAAAATCGTGGAAATTGATGCGTAGTAGTAGATAGGGTGAGAATTGATGGCAGTGTAAGAATGAGTGAGTGCTGTCTGTGGAAAATTACTGTCCCAACATTTACCTAGACGATTCAAGGAAACGTAGACCAAGGCAGATGGAACCTGAACCTAAACCTGAATAGAAAGGGTGCAGTGTCCTCCCGAATGCTAGGCTATTGTATGACCTAATAAAGATCTAGCAAAGTATTTTGGCATTGTTATTCTGTAAAATAATAACATACGTTAGCTAAAGTACGATTTGCTTGGGTTTGCGAATAGACGTAACACAATAGATGTGTGTAGTGAATATTTTTTTAATTCCTACTTAGCTGGGTTTACAGCATTCAGGAGACCACAGGAATAAAACCTTAATTGACTTTATTAAGAAAAAAAGTAAAAAGTAAACACAGAAAATAAAGATTGCGATAACGTCTTTTTTTCATTAAATCTACAGAACCTCTGCTATTCTTAACTTAAAACTAGCCACAAGGGGGTTACCAGTTTCACCACTCCGCACTCCTATATCCCTAACCTATGCCTTTTCTCATGCATCCATATCACTCTCGTACACTCTCTTCCTTGCTCATACTTCAATACAACTCTTACTTTCATTCTACGACATCTGGTAATCATCATTCTCACAAACAGGACGTGATTCGCTCGACTTAAAATTGGAAACTTAAATCTACCCACCCGAATCCCTAAATTTATGACTTAAGTCTACACAAACACAAAAAGTTGTGTCGATTATTTCCAACACCACATGTATTTGGACCTACATGAACTGCTTCTTTCTAAAGCTGATACTTTATCAATATTTTATATTAAGGATTATAATCTAAGTATTTTTTTTACCATTTATTATATTCAGAATTAAAAAATCGAAACACTCTCTCTTATAAAAAGTGGAAAATTTGTAATGTTTTTCTTTAGCTTCTTTGGTTTTTCTTTGGTATTTAATATGATCATTAACCGAAATTGTTCTTTGAGGGTAAACCCTCCGATGTGAACAGTAAATTGTTAAAAATATAAGTAAGAGGCGCATAGTACCTTTGGGTACCTACATCCCAAAACGTCCTGCACTCACTCGAATTGCTTTTCAAATTGAAACGAGTGAAATGCAAATTTGCGTGAACGGAGACCAAAAATGCTCGGTGTTAGGTTGAGCGGCATGGATTAGGAGAAAATATATTTGTAATGCAAATTAGGGGATTTTTCGGAGGAATTATTGCGACCGACCGCTTCAAACGTAAGGCTATTCAGTCTAGTAATCCCCTTGTTACTCTAATTGCAATGTACTGCTACTACCTGATAGGGTAGATATACTTACCCTTAAAGTCCAGCTAAAAGGTTTTTCTCATTCATGGTGTGTCCAGGCTATTTTCCATTACGGTTCCTACTTATTTAAATTTTGTCACGTTACATATTTATTTGTTTAAACCTTTTATCCCTATTGTATGAAAAAAAAGTTTTAATATTCACACTAGTAAAATAAGTTTCTGCCTTTCTATGCACTATTTCCTTCAACATTTTTTAATAAAAGTTCTGTTCTTTTTTCCTGTCAAAAATAACCCTTTTTATATCCTATTAATAATGTCATATCAAAATCTTTTAAACATGAATTCCATATTTAACTTACAAGAGTGTAAGGAGGTTTTCAATAGATATTTAATTTTCAGCTTCAATTTTCGTCACATGTTGATTTAATCGTTGACACTAATGCCCGAAGGTATTATGCTAACGCGATCGTCAACCCCGTTTCGCCTATCAAGTGCGATGTCTCGTCATTTTCCAATTTATTTTAAGCACAAAGTCAAAGATAGAGCACCAACTTACTAAGGATCATTACCTGTTAAACGTTTTAGGACTAATCGAAGAATAATTTTTCCATAAATCATCCCTGTTTCACAATAAAACCTATACAGAATAAATAAGTAACGTTAATTAGTTTAATATCATATAACAGGCAGTATATCGACTTTGGTTTGGTCAGCAATATATCGATGTTACTTATCGCGATCCACTTTTGATAACTGCAATAAATTTCTGACCGAGAACTTAATTCAATCGAGGAAGCTTTTAATTGTTGTAACTCCATATTCACAAATACAAATAAAACACAAAATGATTGGAAGAATTCTTCCACCTAAAGAAGCCACGGTGTGACGAAATGATCATTGTGGTTAACAAATCATTTTGTAACTTAAAACTTGGTGTTTTATCTATCTTTGCGAGAACTTAATGTTTTTTATTTATTAATGTGGATTATTTATGGTGGTAGACGAATCAATAATATTATTTAAATGTTGCCTTTAAGAGAACAACGAAATGACTGGAAGGAATGTAACATTCGAATGACTTCAAACAAGCCTAGCATTGATTTGAGTTTCTGTAATATGCTGAATTCATTTAACGTCTTCAACATACAGATACTGCAACTCCAAAATGCAACCAAAACAAAAATTTTATTATCATTTTAACTTCTACCAGGTAATGGTGGTGGACGGATTCTCACACTCGCCGAAACTGTGGTACAAACTGGTGAGTATGGTGGAAAGCCCTCTTCAGTTTCCTTTGAGAATCGTGGTAATCGATGGGTGATGACGGTTAAGGAAAGAAAGACGAGGCGGAGGGAAAGAAGTCAGTTGAAGATTGTAAGGATTACTGCAGAATATTACTATAACACTTAGTGCATGTATGACATAAGAAAACCAAAACAGAGATTTGGGCCAAAGGCAGATGGACTCGGACCGAATGCTACGCAGGTTGCTCAGTCAAAATGCGTATTGATAGATTTAATTTTTCCAATAGATATTAATATTTAGCGATCTCACGATTTTTATCGATTTGGAAAATCACATTCGCTGCCACCAACAAGGTTTAAATACCAAAATCCTATAGGAGGTAATTTTGCTTGAATTAAACAAAGAGATATCAAAGATGAACGAAAGAAATTTTGCAAAAACTAGATGTTCTTCAATAGTGAATCTAAGCTGCCTGCTACCATTACGTAGCGTTCGATGAATAAATACAGACATCGTTGAAAAATTTGCTACTTAATGTAATATTCAGTTATATTGAAGATAGTGGCTTGTTTTTGTCCCTCCGACCTACACTGTAGTGCAAAGCCGGAGGGTAGGGCGTATGGCCCTCTTCAGTCTCATTGCAGGAATCGTGGGAATGGGTGGGTGGTGTGGTTAGGGAGAGAAAGATGGGACGGACGAAATGAAGACAGAAGAGAAGTGAAAGATTATCTGTGGGATGTTACTGTCCGAGCATTTGCCTAAATGGTCCAAGGAAACCACAGTAAAACTTGGACCAGAGCAGCCTGACCCGAGTTCTAACCGGTGATCTCCCGAATGCTAAGCAATGATCTAAACCACTAGACCACGCCGCTCGGTGGTGGTTTTCTAATAAGGATATCCTTAGGCTTGTCCAACTGAATCCTGACTAAAAATATACTTTTATTTTAGTTCCATCTGGCTACATGCCTATCACGTAGATAGCTACTCTATGAGGGTTCAGTTTTACAAATTGATACCCTTATCAGAAGAGGACCTTCTTGAAAATCACTGAATACCACAACAAGTAGCAAATTTCTACAGATGGCATTCACTATGCTACCTGAATTTATCCGTCTTACAAGTATATTAAAGTATTTTTGCAAACATTTATTAGTAATCTACGATATGCCAAATTGCTATACTGTAGTTACTTAAGTAAAAGAAGAAATCTATTTTCCGCTGTTGTATTCGCAGGCATGACATCCTTGCGGATAGCAGAGGATACTTTTGTTTAGTACACATTAAGAAATTCAATGTTTCACAGGGGTGGTCACTAATTAAAATCAAAACTGCTTAAAAAAACATCTTCATCTATACACATTCTCCTTGACGAAGATTGCATCGTGTCCCTTTGGAATACCAGCAATTGCAACTTTAATGACTTGAGAGTCGCTGCTGTTCATATTGTTAGGTGAGGTTACATTAGGGAAGCGGTAGAGAGCCAGTCTCGCATCGCTGGTGACACCACTCCAACACCCAACAGACGAACCAGTCTGCGTGGTCCATGTTGCAGTACAAAGAGGCAAGTTGGTCATCGCGGAAACTGGAATATAGCAGCAGCAACCGGAACGACAGCAACGGCGTAACGAGATACAGAAAGACATGTCTCCAGGGGATGTACATTAATTAAGATGAGTAGATAACCCTTTCTTTGCAGGTGAGATAACGGACCTTGTATATGAATGAAGGCTAGTGTAAGTCGTCTGTGTTGGAATGAAACAGACAAGAACCGATTTCAATGGTCGACGTTTTCAAAATATTGCCGCGTATGATGATACACCACCATTTATCAAAAGTTTGATCGCAAATAATAACGTCAATTTCCTCACGACCTCTTTATTAAAAAACGTTTAATAATTTGAGCCTAATTATAATTCTACTACTTTCAAATATTTGGTATTACTATATCAGCTTGAATTTGTTATACCCTTGTACTTATATCGCCTTGAAGACGTAGATCAATTCATCACTTTTCACTTATGTGAAGGAGACTTTTCTTCTATAAGGTATTAAAAACTAAATACAGAAACTGTCTCTTACTAGGTACTTGAAAACAATTAACTTCTGTGTATGTTACATCCAATGTCGAATCCCAAGAAAAAAAAAATTAATTAATAAATTAGTAATCTACTACCATAAGTTTTCTGACTGTGCAACAAAACGATTTACAATTATTCGCCCCTATTATTAGGTTTTCCTTACTAATTATTTTCTTACGTGCAAGAGGATTTCTTCAATTAACACAAATACTTATAGAGCATTCTTGATAAACTTTTCCAAAAAGGTATATTAATGCATATGTTTTTCATTTTTAATGAAACTCGATAGTTTTATATTCGAATCGGGTAGTTTACTAGTGAAAAAGCTATTTTGATGCCAGGTCATAATATTCACCTTATTAAATCAAAAAACTTCCTGTGATTGAGATCTTTTGGTCTGAAAATGGCTTTTTAGTATTTTAATTATAGTGGTTGTTACCCAAGACTTTATTTAATTGTTTGCATTTAACAAACTCTTTTTGTTTTTCTCAATAATTAAACTGTTATGGGGCTTGCTGAAATACTTTGACAAGTCCAACAGCTCTAGTGTACCTGCTATGAAAGGGTAATTGGTGTAAACAAGCTTTTATTTGATCAAGAAAACAAGTGGAAACATCAGACGACACTTTTGTTTTACTTAGACTGTAAAAGCGAACATTTACTGCGAAAAGTAATTTATATAGTAATTAGTCTTAATTAAATACCTCGTTTGGACTTTTAACGTTCCGACAAAAACAAAAACAAAAATTTAGCAATTTGGTAAAAATTTCTTAGTTAACACTAGCCAGAAGTGAGATCTTTTATTTTATAATTAAACGTGGGCGTTTTTGTTTAAAGGTAAGATTTAGTTAGACCCAACGGTAAACTGATTTATGTATAATTAAAAATCTCAATGTAGTAAATAAGCATAGATTACGAAATGAGTGAACTTGTTTACTTTAACAATTTTTTTATAAAAGTCAACAACTGCTTAGTATTGGTAAATATAGGCTTCTATCTAAACAGTTGTCGAAAATTTTCAGTTTATTATATATGTTTCAATTAAGTTCAAACTAATACTTTATTAAAACAAAAAGTCTAGATAACTATATTTCAATGTTAAGAAATGATTAATTTCTTAACAATCCCTTAAGCTACTGCTCAAAATTTTCAACGGTATTCAAACTATACCTGAAAACATTGGTAACAAAATAAAAACCAGAAATGTGCTTTCATATAAATTTAAATTTTGTATATGATATAAAATTATGCGTTTTATGTTTTTCTTCAAAGTATAATGTTTCTAAAGCAATTCTTCATCAAACATTCTGATGTCATATTTTCTTACAAATTTGGGTCGTATAATAAAAAACAACTATAGTTTCTGTCAATTCAAGTTTTGCAAGACCTTGTGGAATGGATAGCAAATATATAGGATGTACAAATAGACTGTATAATTAGATGGATGAAATTAATTATTTCATCGGTGCACAGATGTGCCACTTCTTTTGATTCCTATGGGGGAATCGGTGCAATAAACGGACTTCGTGTTTTAATTGTTTATTACACCCAACTATTTACAAACTATTTACACTAATTTTATGGAACGTCGTGACTGCTACTATTTTACGAAGATTAAATTATTATGATAGATTGATTGAACTATATGTTATTTATACTATACGTTTATAGAGATCTTGCTGTAATTGTTGCTATATGTTAAAACGTACTAAAGATGATCTCTTATAAACGTTTGATATTTTTATCTAATATGTTGAATTGAATGATTTTGAATGAATTGATCGAACTGTATTTTAATGAATGAACTGATTGGAACTGTTCTTACTGTATTTGAATGAATGAACTGTTTTGAACTGATCGAACTGTATTATGTTAACTATGTTATCTATACTATATATGAATTTAAGAACCGCCCCTAGAGGAGGGGTGGTTCCGATGCACCGACACTTGAAACAACAAAACAAACAAAAAGGATGAAAAACCGTAAATACAAAAAATGCAACATTGCAATCCATGTGTCGGCGCATCATCCACGTCCTCGAAATGGACCGACGGGTCAACAAATTACCCCCAATAAATGTATAAACCAACCTAAACTCTAGATGCACATTTGAACACAAAGAAAAAATAATACAATGGGAGACGGCAATACTAAAAAGGGAAAAAATACGATACATACTATTATAAAACCATAAATGACAGAAGAAAGAAACGGACAGCAAATGCACATGATAACACAACAAAAATTTGAGACGTAAAAAATGCGTGACCGACAAGGCCAATAAATTACTAACAAAAATGAAAAGATAAATCCGAACATAGACGATTAAAAAATATCCGTCTATATAGAGATTGTCATTATTTTTCCAAATATTTAAATTAATAAAAAAACCAGTTCAAGTCGAAAACAAGAATCGGTATGGTTCCGGTTATACGGTCGAATATTTGTAAAAGGTTTTATCGAAATGTTTGTTCCATTAAAGCGAGGGCTTTTATCTACTTCCATATCGCCATTTCTTTCTCGTATTCATAAACCAAGAAAAAAAACGTTTAATCTGAAATTGAATTTTCCATGTTGCACTCGCTCTTGTGTTCAATTCCTACCCCTGAATCATTAAACCAACGTTTCCATCAAAACAAGCAGCGTTATAAAAATGAATTTCCTTCACCGTTGGCTGGTCAGGCACACAAACGCACCAGGCCAGTCGAGAATTGCAAAAGGGACCGTTAGGAATGTATCTAGCCTGTTAGAAAACATCTATTTTCTCAAATGACATCATTTTTCCTAATAAAACTTTTGCTACTATTGATAGGTACGTGTAAAAACATTGAAAATATTTTTTAGTTACGAATTATGACACACATTGCCGAAATTTACGTAAGTTTCTACGAAGGATATCTTTATAAATACAATTTCCATCAAAGGCATACGAACCAAACCCATGCTAAAATATTTTTTTGTCAAAAAATTAAAATTATAATAAGAAAAATTATTTTTAAATTGCAATAAAGTGAATAAAAAGTGCACTTAGATTCATCCCAATAAAATTTTAGGGTAAATATTAAAATAATAATAATATTAATTAATATATTATTTATTTTTAAATTTATTTTTTTAAATACAAAGTGGCAGGCACTGATAATTACATTGCCGTTGTCTAATCAAGCTTGCTTGTTTATAACTAATGCAGTCATCTATACAGATAAATAAAGTTGGAGTGTCTGTTTTTAATATTAAAATAACCACTTTTTACCAAATGCATATGGATGTATACACGATACATATACCAAAATAACATTTTTTTAAAAATTTGTCTGTCTGTTTGTTCCGGCTAATCTCTGAAACGGCTGGACCTATTTTAACTAAACTTCCACTGACAGATAGCTAATGTAATAAGGAGTAACTTAGGCTACTTTTATTTTAGAAATTATTAATAAATAATTATTAATTTCTAAAATAAATTATTAACTTTTAAGATAAAAGTAGCCTAACTTATTACATTAGCTATCTGCTAGTGAAAGTCCCGTCAAAATCGTTTCGTCCAGCCGTTTCAGAGATTAGCCGGAGCAAACAGACAGATAGACATACAAAAATTGTAAAAGCGCCTCTAGTAAATTTAAAAATTTCATGTAATGCTTGATGCTCAATTTTGAAAGAAAGTTTTACTGATGAATTTTGTCATGTTTACAGAAAGTGATAAGTACTACATTTTTAGCGTTTTACACTTATTTATTAGGAGACTATTTTATGTGTGTTTGTTAGAATGTCTTTATTTCTGTATATTTCGATACCTTCGTAAGCGTTCAAAAGGCTCGACGCTTCTAATTAAATTTAAACAATGAGGGATGCTGCGCCAAATTGTTCTATTCTATTAAGTCTAAGATGTGCTAAATGTTCCTCGAATCTGACATTAATTCCCTACGTCTCTGATTTGAATACTGTTTGTCGCAATGTTTATATTTAAATTTTGCAAAATTCTGGTTTATCTTGGTATTGAATGTTTACTCGTTGATGTCTTAACTTAGGATTAAATTCAAAAGTAGAAATTCATTGACACGCCAGCCCTTTAATAGTTTTAAAATTGTTTCTTTGTACTGTTATTATCAAAATGTCTTAGAGAGGATTTTAACTAGTTTTATAATAAACTTTAGAATTTAGATTAATTTAATCACCGAGCGGCGTGGTCTAGTAGTCTGATCATTGCTTAGCATTCGGGAGCTCACGTGTTCGAATCCGGGTCCGGTTGCTCTGGTACAAGTTTTATATGGTTTCCTTGGATCATTTAGGCAAATGCTGGGGCAGTAATATTCCACAGATACCTTTCGTTCGTCTCCTCTTTCTTTCTCTAACCACACCACCTACCCATTCCCATGATTCCTGCAAAGAGGCTGATGTGGGTTATACGCCCTATATGCCCCCCACCAGGACGAGTAGCTGGTGGGAATGAAACACCGAAAAGTTTTTTTTTAAGTTAATTTATGTGACGATGAGGAGACGCGTTTTAAGTTAGTAAACGTTTTGTGTAGAAGTTTAGGTTTTTGTTTAGTTCAGTTCTACAAAACACCATTTGATTTTCTTGTAATAGATATAAGAAACGTTTATTACCTCATGGTTGAACTTTTCTTGGAAACGTCCCAACGCATTTGGAACATTGAAGGTTTTATGTATAAAGAGGATTCCAGTTTGATGTTTATGAACATTTCCACCTTTCAAGTTCATTATCTACATGTTGTATGTGTATCTTGTTGTATATATGTACTTGTTCCATTTCCATATATTCGCATGCCATCAGTAATGCGGAAGGAACAACGACGTACGATAAAAGAATAATGAAATGGCCTTTGTTACGGCCATTGTTGTTGACGATGCAGTTTAAGGAATGAAATTGCTAAATAACCGTCCAGATGGAGTCGAACATAATCGTACAACATGCATGCAATATGCAATCTGGGATTTGTGGGAGACATTGCGGCCGCACTTCTGTGTTCGCGTCTTGATTATTTGTGCGGCAAGAGCGGCCGTTATGTTGCCAGCTTTTGCGGCCATGTTGCCAACTCTTGTGGCTTCGTCGACAAGCTTCTCAATCTCTTAGAAGTTTGTCAAAGGGAACTGCTTCCTGCACTAATGCTAAATCTGCTTGAATGCACAGTCTTAGTCAAACTTTGGACTTTATAATCGACTGCAAAGCGATTGCTGTGTTTGTACAATTAAACTAAACAGATTTATTTATACCTAAATACTGACGCAGGTTATGCTTCTGGAGTTGGTTCTCACAGCGAAAAACTTTTAAAATACACCACATTACCGACCAAATACAGTAAGAAACAACGAAAGCATTCGCAAGTTTCAGATGAATCAAAATAATAATCTTTAAAAGATACTTAATGTTTTAATTAGAAGCCACTATTAATGTGGTGTCTGAAATAATGGACACAACTTTTTGTGTTTGTGTAGACTTAAGTCATAAAATTAGGGATTTAGGGTAGGTAGATTTAAGTTTCTAATTTTAAGTTGAACGTGTCAAGTGCTGTTTGTGAGAATGATGATTAGCAGATGTCGTAGAATGTAAGTATGGGTTATGTTGAAGTATGAGTGAGGAAGAGAGTGTACGAGAGTGGGATGGATGCATGAGAAAAAGCGTAGGTTAGGGATGTAGGAGTGCGGGGTGGTGGAGGTGGTATACCCCCCTGTGACTAGTTTTAATTTAAGAATACCACAGTTTCTGTAGATTTAATGAAGAAAAGACGTTGTTATTTTGTTCACTTTTTCCTTTTTTTTCTTAATAAAGTCAATTAAAGTTTTATTCTTGTGATCTCCTGAATACACTAAATCCAGCTGAAGATAAATTAAATAAAAATATTCACTACATTAATTTTTTGATTTTGTAAATACTTCAAGGTGTACTTGCTAACAGGAAGGATATTTTAAAACAAGTCACTGTGAAAATCGACGGATAAGAGCTACAGCGTAATCGGGCAACTGGTAGAAATCACAATAATTTGTTCATAACATCCGGACTAAGAAAAATTTGAATTACAGTATAAATTAGTTATTTATATACGGCTTTGAATTGAATTTGGAATGATAGTTCCAAAATCGTATTCCTTTTATAGAAATTTTAGCTGAATTCCTTTATCAACATATAAAAGAACTTAGTTCCATAGCATCATAATAACTCTGATCCGTAGTATCTGTTACAATTATCAACGTCAATGACCTAAACAATTTTAAATGGAGAATTTTGAGGAATAGGCATTCATTTTCATAAATATACGTTACTCATTAACGTTAAAACCATTGAGGAAAGAACAAATCCGCCATGCCATATGGATGGTTAATATTTAGCAATTGGAAGCAAAAGCTGCTTCCACTGATACGCTTAATTTTGTAAAGAATATTTCATTCTCTAATTAAATTTGTCTAGTGTAAGTTTTAATTGAAATTTATAAATTATTATAGTCATTCATGTGTTCCGATGTAAGTGTAACTTAGAAACTATTGTCTAAACGCTGCGTTTCGTAGAAATTGCTTCTTCCATTTCTCCTTCCTTTTTAGGTGTGTTAGATCAGTAATGGGTAGAACAGATGAACTTAAGCTTTTATAGTTACAATAAAATTTCCTGTATGTACAGACGAAAGGGAAACGTAATTTGGAAAACCGTTTTGTCAAGTTTCCTTCAATCACGATACTAAGTGATTAATGGGAAACAGGAAGGAGAAGGGACATTTTCACCAAGTTCTTCCAGAATATCTGGTTACGATGGGATACCAAAAACAAAGAAGGGCCATGAACGGAAAATAACGTTAGGAAACAAATTGAATCTTGGCTTGGCTCTTAGTGAAACATGTTAAATAATTAAAAAAACAAACACTTGGAATAGTTCCACAAATCGTATTAAAATCTGACAATATTGTTTCGGCTGTTATGCCATTATCAATATTTAAATTGATTTTAACAGCCGAAACAATATTGTCAGGTTTTAATAAGATTTGTGGAACTATACCAAGTGTTTGTTTTTCTAATTACGCTAGGAAAAATTTCTGACAAGGTTCCGCCTGTATTTTGTACTTGTAGCAGGATTATAAAAGTCCTTCGGGGTGTTCCACATTCACAAGTGTTCATTGATAAAATAAAATAATTGGAAGCAAGACGTAAAAACAATGCAAATATATTTATTACAAGAACAGCTCCAAATTGGTAACTTTTGTCATATTGAAACATTAGTGGAATATTAGTAAAAGAAAATACCGAGGCATCAGTTATTCTTCAATCGAAAAAGTATTATAAAATCATATAGAGTTTGTTCGAAGATTTTAACAAACGTTTCGACGATTTTAAAAGTTACGTGGGAAACTATATTTTATTTTCAGATCTATTTTCTTGTAATCCGCGTGACGTTTCTGAACACATACAATTTGATTGATAGAATTACAGGAAAATATCGATGCTAAGAATTCTCATTGGAACAATTTCTTAGTTGATTTTTATAAAATACTATCATCCGTGAATTATCCGAAAATACCAAAATATGCTCAACAAATGTTTTCATTATTTGGGAACACATACTTTTGCGAAAAAAAACTTTTTCAATTATGAGCATAAATAAGTCGAAATTAATATCAAAATTAAGTGATAATTATTTACAAGCAGTATTAAGAACAATTAATAGATTCTACATTTACTTAATGGAAATTCATGACTTTAGTAATTAAAAACACTGCTTAATTTAAATTATAGTTTAACTAATCCATAAAAATATGGTAATAACTTGAGCAGAGAAAGGGAAAACTGTGGTAACAATAAATAAAGACGATTATATAAAAAAGACAACAGATTTCTTAAATACCATGAAATATGAAAATATAAATGATGCTATAGAAAGATATAAAAAAACATTAAAACAAGTAATTAACAAACCAGAACTAGTACTGAATCAAATAAGAAATATAAGTTAATTGTAATGAACCCACAACCACTGAAATTATGCAGTTTAATAAAATTGCATAATGAAAATATACCAATCAGACCAGTTGTCTCCTTTGTTACAGCCCCTTCATACAAATTATCAAAAACTCTCATACCTATTATAAAAACATATTGTAAATTTGAAAATAAACTATCGATAAAAAACTCTCTAAAATTATAAGAATAATATTAAAAATATTAATTTACCAGACAATTATAAATTAGTCTCATTTAATGTAAAAAATCCATTTATATTACCTAAAGATGTGGTAAAAATAATTGAAAATTTACTTAGTAGAAATATTTTTACAAATAATGCAAAAAATAAGTCCAATAGCGAACATTTTGGTGATATAGTGAATGAATGTGTTGAATGCAATTAGAACTACAATAAAACGAAGATAAAATATGATAATAGTCCAACTGTCACCCCTTAGTTGGGAGAGACAGATCAGTGTCGTGTTTTGACTTTTTATTTTTTACCGGATGACAACGTGTGTTTTTATAGATTTCACTGCACCAAAGTACCGCCGATGCTTATAGGTTTTCTATTTTTTTGTATATTTATACTTTTATAAATAAGCAAGTTTTTCCCTAAGGGTTACAATTAAATAACCTAATTGTCCACTGAATCCTAAAAAGTTATTCTCCATAAATATTTGATTATCATTGTCTACGTATACAAAAATCGTACACTTTATGTATAATGCAAATACCCACTTCTAAATGTACGCAGATTGAATCAAAACTAAAGTAAAATTTCATCTAGTCCTAAGATAATCTATAGTCTCGTCTAGTATATAAATGAAAAGAAAACATTATAGTTTTATAGAGGACCGTCGAAGTAAATATACGTTAGCGAATGTTTTTATTTCAAGCAATCAAGCTTTTTCCGAAAAAGCAATTTCTCATAAGACGCTTTTTTGTGCAATCAATCGTTGGTCCCACTTGCACGAAGAAGGTCCTGTGAAATTTATGAGAATAAAAAAATGTTTATTTGTAGTAGAACTAACGTCGTACTTATTTCCAGTCAATAAACAAAGTTTCAAAAAAGTCTGTAGATGATAATGGAATAGACGCATCCATTATATGTAATTCAAAAATAAATTTTGAAATGGATAGAGATAGATGTGAGATAAAAGTGCGAATATCGAATATTTATGGTTTAAGATAGCAATAAAGCATTGTCCAAAATAGTGGCAAAAATTTATAACAGTTTTATCCGTTTGTTTAAATATTTAACAAAGTAGGTGGTATACATTATTAAACATAATAATCCACTAGAATCTGTTCCCCAACCGAGCTCTGCTCTGCCTGCCTGTATATTTATTCTACCTAATTAAAATACAATTTGTAGGATTGTACAAAATTCAATTTGTTTATTAAATATTAGCGACCCGTGCCCCCATCGCCAGGTCATTTGGTCAGCGCACTATACTCAGCGATTTAAAGACATTGATATTTCGAACTGTACACATATTTTTGTCAAAATAAAATGTCGCCTCTATTACTTAAGGACAGTGTAGCTTTCTGTTAGTCGAAGCTTTTTAGAAGCGGTTCAGTAGCTTTAGGGATCATCCGCTACGTATAGACAATTCTGCAGTAAAATTAAACCTGTTTATATATTTCTATAGAGATTACCCTGGTATAACATGAGGCATGTTTTTTAAGTAAATACCGTTCTGAAATTCTGACACCGGAAAGCTGCGGTCAGCGTTCCGCGCATGCGCACTGATTACCTACGCACTGACGCCATTACAGTCTGATTCGACCTTGTTTTCGTTGTTTACTGAGTGTTTAGCGGAGGCATCTCCAATAATCGTGAGTCCCGCCTGTGAAGTCCGGGACGTTATACGATACCTTAGTGCTAAAGAACTAAAACCGATTGATACTCATCGTGAGATCTGTGCAGTTTACGGACAAAACATTATGAGTGATGGAATGGAAATGAAGTAGGTGAGAGCATTTAAAGATGGCCGCACAAATATGCATGATAATTCCCGTACGCATGTGGCTAATCGGACAAAAGATCTCATCACATCTTTTCACTGGGAAAGTCTAGATCATCCTGCGTACAGCCCTGATCTGGCGCTCAGTGACTACCATTTCTTCCTGCACTTGAAGAAACATCTGGGCGGTCAGCGTTTTCAAGACGATGACGAAGTCAAAACAGTTGTAATGCAATGGTTAACAGTTCTATGAGAAGGGTATTCAAAAACTGGTCAAACGTTATGACATGTGCCTCAATATTGAAGGAAATTATGTAAAAAAGTAGATTAAGGAACAGGCTTTCATGTAAAAATAAAATTATTACGATATATTTGCACAAAACGGCACAAAACATGCCTTGATTTCCACATCTTTCATATTATTACGTACTATTATCGACTACCCAAACTTTGAAGAAACTAAATCAAAATTCGGAAAATTGAATGTAGTCCTTTGTTGTTACTAAAAATTTACCAAAATACCTAGAAATTTCATGTCACCTGTTTTGGTTCTTATATTAGGAGTAAGGTTAGCACCTTTATTAAGGCAAAGATACAAACATAGATGTATACAGGTTTTATGTCAGATTTTCTGACGTGGGTCTGGCAGCTTGTTTTAACATACTTTCTTTTCGACTGGGTTTTGACTTTGGGGGTGATCTTTTCCGACAAAAGTTAGACATTCAAATCTCGATAACATCTTTTCCAAGATCAGTGGGAACGCATTTTAACTACTACTTCATTCCTTTGAATTTCGAAATAGGGAGGTATTTGTGATATATTCTTCCATGATAATAAAATCTAAACTTTGTTTAGTGCACTTTTCGTGAAACAATAATGTATGTTTCACTAGATACGAGTTTTATTAATTCTCTATAAATTGGTTTCTGTCGATAGTGACTATTGTCGATAGAAATACCGTCAATATTGATAACTGATGTTTAGATAAATACATATGTTTTGGAAGTATATAGTTTAAGCAATGAAAAGATATTCTGAGAAAATCAAGGGAAATATACTTATATGTAGAAACATAATGTGCGGGGATTAAACGAATTATTCTGACTTGTTGGTCTATGCAGGTAGAAGTTTATCTTTCTCGGATTGTCAGAAAAACTGGAAAAATTACCAGCGAAATGGACACTAGCTTTTGCCGCTCACTCGTTGTTTTTTATGCGGTTACGAGGGGTCAATGGGTGGCATGTATTAATCTTGTCTTTATATAAGAGGAAAACGGGAACAAAGGATTATGTGTTACGGTCTCTAATGCATAAGCGATTTTTATTTTTATTTTCAAAGAGCGGATCTTGGTTGGGAGTGTCGGGAGTTTAATTTGAAACACACACACAAATACACATATACAGACACACAAACGACTGCTATATACCACATACACTATCCAAATAGTCTCGTTTTTGAAATATTGGCCTGGCGATATAGCGTAGCCGCAGAAATATATTAAACAGCGCATTCATATAAATGTCACAAAGAAATCTTTTAGTGGTGAGCTAAAACCGCATCTTTTATATAAATTTACACAAGGAATTTATAGGTCTGGTGGGGCCGATCCTTTTAAATCTCAAACCGCTCATTTAGAAAACAACACAACACAAATACAGAAAGCGATCTATAAAGACTACACTTTATAAAAGAACGTATTCAAAATTTCGATTTGATTATTCGTCCTGAAAATATGAGTGACAGGGGGATTAGATTTAGTACTCGAGACATGGCAACAAGGGCGGTAATTTACCATTTGTAAGAAACGAGTCTCAGAAACACATACACCATGAAATCACAGGTCTTAGATACGAGCACACGCACATGCAATTCGACTTCAAATATGTTCAAAATTAGATAAAACAGTTAAACAAATCTTTCAAATCAAATTAATCTAAGGAATAAGAATAAATTCTTGGTTGGCATTCTGTCAAACTATTAGATGTGAATCGCGATTTTGAACTGATTGCTAATTGCTAATTACTAAAATTTATTAATATAGTAATTTGGTATATTTACACCCCACCCGACATCGCCTTTTAGACCAAATGAATTATATGGGACTCTGGTCAAGCGCGTCGCGATGTACTTTATCATATTGGACTAAGACACACGAGGCAGTTCTGTGAACTATTGCGGAAATCCGCACCGTGCCCCTCTTTACTTCTATTCCGTAGCATAAAGCCACGAATTCAGACGATTCAGTGAGCTGTATTCAACCCAGCTAATTAGTGCGTTTTCACTTTTCGCAGACGATGACAAACGTAGGTCGTGACAGTTTGAAAGCAATGCTATTTTGTGGATTTGTGAAATGATTTATGATACCAATTATTATTATTATTTATAAATTGTGATAGTGACAATTGATGAAGTTTATAATTTTAATTCAAAAGAAAATATTTTTTAAAGTAGATAAACCTTGGACGGAGGTAGGGGGTGACAGATTTCAATAAGATAAATAAACATTTGCAGATTATCCGCTTTATTCTATCACAATAATATAAAAAGCAATCGATTAAATGATGCATACCCCATGTCATCCGTATTTTCGATGGTTACGGACACGTACCGCGATTAATTTTATGGATAAACCGACGATGGGAGATTTACACTTAAACCATAATTAAGTTTTAATATGGTCTTTGTTCCACTGAAGTACATTGTTACTCCTTAAGTATTCTTGGTTTATTAAGTACTCTTGGCCAAGTTCATGTTTATATTTGACTTAGTCCAAATGCTGCCCGTTCCATTGCTGCCCGTGCCTTGAAAAAGTTGCATTGCTGCCCGCCAGACTGAAAAAGATTGCTGCCCGCGTCCGTATTTGTTTGATAATTTTAATGATGTATTAGGCAATACTTCTCTGCAGGTCAAAATTGTGGATAGTTCAAAATAAATTTTCAAATATTTTGGACTAAACGTTGGAACTCTACTTTGCATCAATTCAAACAGTTTCTTGTACGTATATTTTTTTCTATTTGGTAATAATGCATATATAGCCGAACGCATATTCGTATAATTTTCTGTGCTTTTCAGATCGATGTGAAGAGTGTAAACTTGATCCAAAAGATTAGAGCAACTTTTGAAAGTTCCGTAAACTTCTAGCACAATTTGTTGTTTACCCAAAACACTTTTAACCAGTAACATTTATTAAATTGTCTATAGGTGCCTACATCAATAAATTTGAGCAAATTATTTAATATGTTACGGATATGTAATACGTTTATAAGAATTATTACATATGCATTATAATACCTAATTATGAATTCAAATTAACTATGAGGGTAATAAAGTTGACGGGCAGCAATGCCACCAACATTAACAGACATAAAGTCGACTGGCAGCAATGGGACGTCCCTCTATATCCATATCAGGTTTAACACTAGATTTACCAGCAATGCACCAGTCATTGTGACTGGTACTGCTATAAATAGAATTATATATATATATATATATTTGTTACTAACATATATAAAGTAAAATTAAATTCATAAAATGTATTCTCTACTTATAGCTACAAAAGTCATAACATCAATTTGGAAAGCAAATGTTTAATGTCTCTGGTAATTTTGAATTGAAGTTGCACGACCACTCAAAATGACTGGTCTGGTAAATCTAGTGTTAATAAAAGTCTCGTAAAATAATTTGGGTTTCTCAGAAAAGGATGCTAATAGCCCATTGATGTTGTAATTTAATTAAATTTCTTATAAAACATTTTGAATTACAAAAAGATGTTACGTTATATTAACGATTGTTGTATTTGTTTTGTTTCGTATTCATGGTAAAGCGGTCTTTATCCCTAACGTTCGTTCTAAAGAATGGCGTCTGTCAGGGCCCTTTACTTTAAGAATGTTATGCATCGCTTGCAGCAAAAGCCGCTGCTTATGGCACGCCACTATCTTATCAACGTGTAGCGTCAACGGATGATGTAGAAGCTTCGTAATGACCTAATTCAAGAATATTCCCTTTTACGGAACCCTTTCAGAGTTCAAGCTCCATGAACCCACGTAGACTACACCGAATGCATATTCGTAAGCTAATCAGGCAGGGAAAAGTTGGCTCAAACTGAACTATCAAATTTTCAAGAAAATATGGCTCGATGATAAGATAATTAACTTTCGTCAAAGTTTGGTTATATTTGTGGGATCAGAACATGAAACGGTTGATTCAGGTAATTGAATGTAAAATTTAATTGGCATTAACCTAAAAATAGCACAGACTTTACAAACGAAGTGTAGTAGATAATAAATGAATTGAAACACAAACGAAATTAAACACGTTCGACCGACCATACTGCTTCAATTGGGATAGTCCGCCACTCATCGATATATTAACAACCCTTAATCTCTGCCGTCCCATCTTACCCTACCTACAGTATAAGTTATTTAAAAAAGGATGAATTAAAATCCTTTTTCGTCTAAAGTTCAAGGATCACAGATCCCACATTTCGAACGCATCCTACACGGTAGGAATAGCGTACGGAAAGCCATATCAAACGACCGGTTTCGACCTATCGGGTTTCATCATATAGCTTGTAAAAGCCTTTCTGCCAGAGCCCACCTGATGAGACCCGATAGGTCGAAACCGGTCGTGGGATATGGCTTTTCGTACGCTATGCCTACTGTGTAGGACGCGTTCGAAATGTGGGATCTGTGATCCTTAAAGTTTATACGAAAAAGGATTTTAATGCTTTCTTTTTTAAATATCTTATTTCTTCGTCTAAGAATACATCGGAATCAACAGTGTAATTCAATGCCGGTAGAGGTATTAGCCCTCGAAGTAGTTGTTTTTGTTGATTCCAAATTTATATTTATAGTATAAGTATAAAATTAGCGAATAATCTGGAGAAATATAAGACAACGACCTTTATGTAGAAGAAAAAACTTTCAATTACCAGTTTTGGATGCGTATAGATCTTAGACGATCTTCGGTGCGATAATCGTAATGGGATTGTGTGTTGTTGTTTATATTTCTATAAATAGACAATAAAAGATAACTACAATGTTGTTTTAAAAGAGCAATATCAGTTTTTGTGAATAGTCTATTTTTTCTAAAAGAAAATACAATCTAAATGAAATTGAAAGAACGAATGTTTAGTTCCCTACAGGTAAAATGGTAGGATACCTCTATAACCCTAAATAAACCCAATTATATCATTAGGACTAATACTTATGACAACAACACTATGATGTAATTTTACATACTATTTACCTTGTATTGACGAATTACAAAATTAATTAAACCGGACATCAAACAGGACAATTTCAAGTAGGTAGCGAGCAGCTCTAGTCACTATGTCGATGGAGTTATTGCAAAAGTTCTGAACATCTTTATAGCGAAAGACCGTTGCGGCTTGGTTTAAGGAGCGACTCGAATTTAAAATTAAAATTAAACTTGGACAAAATAGATTCAAAATTAAACTTCTATTTCTATCTTGATAATAAGATTCCCTTAATTTGAGTTCGCGTAATTCCATGGACTTAGCCGTTAAATAATTCCTATTAAAACACAATTTTCCAGGTAATACACTGAAAGGCGTTCGTTTAATATCCCCGAAGACGCCGTAAATAGTTCCTTATACATAGTTCCTTATAAAATATCGTCGCTTCGCTTGTTACTCTTCTTTAATGGAAATATGATCGTACTCTATGGAAGACACTTTTCTATTTTTTATTTTATATGTATATATATATGAATATATAAGAAGACGAAAAATAACCTTAAGAATAACGAATTTACGTTGTCAGAAATTTAATTGAAAACGACAAAGAGAAACAAGATACTCTCAGCATTTTGTCAATTTGCAAAGCTCAAAAGCTAAAAATAAATGTTAATAAAGAAGACACCAAAAAAATGTTAAAAGCTTAAAAGGGCCACTTTAAAACAATAAACAGAAATATTGTAGGTATACACGTGTATATTAAATAATATTTAATTGTAGTTCTGATATTTCGTTCGTTTCTCGAGCTTTAGGGTATCCGAAATAGCGAGAGCGGTTTTATTTATGTAACTTGATGACCCAAGGTACTCAAACTGACAAGCTACATCGCATTTCCTTTATACAAAAACACGATTTACGTTTTAAAAGGTAGAGAGCCATTAACGATAATGTTCGTTTTGGATACGTTGCACTCGCATGGCTTGTACAAGTATCATTACTTCTAAAATTTTAAGTAACCGGGCTTTATTTTAGAAAAAATTAATTACAAAGTTTCATGAATACCAAAAAGACTTAAAAGACGAAAAGAATTTATTCCTTTTTTTTATCATTATCCATATGATTTTACGAGTCCTGCCTGTCTCAATTAAGTTATCTTAACTAATAATAATGTAAAAAAATCAATAGTGTGTTTTATGCAGTTATTGTGAAACATTGTTAATAAATTAATTAAATAAATAAAACACTTGATGTAACTTCCACTAATTTAATATCATCACGTAGACATAGATGATGTAAAAATTATTCATACTCACAGAAAAAGTAAGAAATTAAACTTACTTGAGAATTTAGAAACTAAAAAAGCATTAGACCAAAACAAATTCATAGTCAATAATCAAACAGTTATCCACTTATTATTAGTCATTTATAATGTTCGGTTTTCCCCTTAATACCTCACCTTTAAATACTGATAGTTGTAACCATTTACTTTTAGTATAGTTTGTAGATACTCTTTGATAATGACCTATGCTTAGGTCGAAACATATGTCAGAAGTGATATTAAATTAGTGAAACTTTTATCAAGTGTTTTATTTATTTAATTAATTAATAATAATGTATTGCTTTTTGGAATGTATCATACGTTAAGAAATTAACGTCTAACACACAAAACTAAATTGTAACTAATAAAAAGGAGAAACCTCAGCATAAATTTTATCGCCGCTCAAAAGATTTTATTTTGAAAATAGTCCACTTAATTTCAAAAAAGTAATCTGCACATTCCTGCTGTTTTAATCATATTTCGTATATCCATAGATAATACTAAATTGTTTTATTAACAGCGGAATTGAAATAAATACGGTTGAAAAAACCTCTCATCTTAAATACAACATTTCAACATAATAATTAATTTAATACTGATTAATTGGCCGTATCAATTACATCCCATAAAAATTAAAGCATACATGCAAAAATGATTTACTGATCACTCACCGGAATTTGTTGAGTCAAAAATACAGTCAATAATTACTTCAACATTAAAAACCACACCCGTCTATTTTAACTGAAAGCACACGACTGATTTCTTAATAATAATAATAATTTTTCTTTCTTTGACCGGCTAACACGAGTACACACGATGTGATTAAAATAACCTTCCGGCGACCGTGAAACCTAAATAATCGTTTTACCAAGAGCGTTATCCGACAGTTAACTAATTTAATTGATTAAATATTATCAAGTGAGAATCTACAAGCTTGTCTATTACATTTAATTTTATATAAACTAAGAGGGTGGGGGTGGTTACAAAATGTATTAAAATTGATATTAATTAGCGGCGAATTGTTAACTTCTAATTGGTCGTTTAAAATGATACCTATTTCATTATATCGATTAATTTCCAAATTCTCTAGTATATTTAATTTAAAACTTTTATTTTAAACATGTAGAACTTTGTGATCCAAATTGAAATCATGATTGTTGTCTAATAAATGTTGTACATACGTGGATTCCTCTTTTTAAACGACCAATTAGAAGTGAACAATTCACCGCTACTTAATATCAATTTTAATACATTTTTTAACCACCCCCCACCCTCTTAGTTTATATAAAATTAAATGTAATAGACAAGCTTGTAGATTCATCACCTGATGATGCCACGGTGTGGTGAAACAATTGTTGTGTTCTTCAATATAAATATCTTGAAATTAAATATTAACTAATATTTTCTAATTACCCATTCACAATTACAATGTTCTGATGATACTGAATTAAACTACCCTAGGGTTAGTCCTTAAATAAATTATAGAATAGAAATTCTAATATTATTTTAGCTGCACATCTGCTTCCGTCCTCAAATATTCAACAGGAACTCTTCTGCATAATGTTTAAAGTTATCTTTCGATGTGTTTAAAAACATTACGGTTTAATTAGACTCTAAGTTCTTTTTCTAATAATCCAATGAGAAAGACTAATCATAAATATTGGAAACAGCTTGCATCTAATGGCTAATTGAAAAACAGGAGGACAATCGTTGTACCAACAGCTGCTTCGAATATTCAACAGAAACAAAGGAAATATAGCATCAAAATTGCAGGAAACCTCTTAGTTAATTCTTAAATAGTACCTAGAATTAATATAAGGCCATGTAAATGTTGTAAAAGGAGTTTCATCAATGAAAACCGCTTATAATTTGCAACCCTCATGTCGGGTTGGTATCGGACATGCTTTAACATAATGGAGATCGTAGCACCATAAGCTGGTGCCTTATAATTGTTTAGATTATCAACGCGTTATCCAAAATAATAAATGTCAGCTAATTTAACAATTGAAATACGAAAAACTAGAAGAAGTTGCCAATTTTCGAAACCAAGAAGTCAGATAAGTGTAAAAGGAAGGAAAGTTAGAAGCGGTTTAGATGCGGTGTTACATGGAAGTCAATAAGGAAAAGGTGAAATAAGATGGTAGGACATCTCCTAAGACTTTAAGGGTTATTACAGAAGTAATAAGAGGCAGTGGATAACCTGGATTGGATTATTGTTCATAAATAGTTAACTATGTGGGTTGTTCTGGTTTTTGAGAAATCCGAAGATTTGCTCAAGATAAGAAGCAGAGTAGGTATGTGTCAAACTAGTTTTCGGAGTGATGACCCTACAATGGTGGTGATGATGGGTATTTTTATCATGTGCATTTTTAAAATTTGCGAAATTCATGGTTGAATGATATTACAAATGCATTTATTTCACATATTGTAAAGTACATAAACATTATAATACAAACCTTATGGGACAGTACAAAGCAACTTTCTACTAGTTCGGAATTCATCTACTCGGAGATCAAACGTTTGGTAAATATCTATGATACCTACGCCGTCGCCTTCCATACTTTGAACTTCCGCTTTATATCAGATACGAATCTTTTTAATTCCAATTTTATACCGTACATTTGTTCAATTTCTCAATTGGAACTGAAAGTAAATCTGCATGAAATGATATCGAGTCGAGAGACAAATCTAAACCTATTTTCTTACGTTGATTTACAGAAATACAATACTCCTTTAAAAGGAACATCGTCGAATCAAATCAAACGAATTCCAGGTAGATGTAATGACAGAATCAGGAGACACAATATGTACGTAGTTAGAGCATCGCGTTACCTTCGTTTAACCTGAAGCGTCTTGTTGAGTTGTTTGATGCACTCATCGTCAGTTTAAAGACATACACTCACTTAGATGACAAAATTTACAGGGATAGGTATTTCGAGATGGATGTTCGGTGTACAATATGATAGAGAGAATGAGACGAGACGCTATGACGGTCGTTGTCGTCGAAGTGTAAGCACTTTAAACTTACTTTTAAGTGGTCGTGTAAGGTTTAATGACAGTTTCGAAAAGTATCTGTATAAGCACGTTTTCTTGAAAGGACTACTGCAACTCATTTTTCACGCACTAATTATTTTAAAAAAGTTGAAACGAACAATTCACTTGACTCGGAAATGATCAACAACTACCTCTGCAATTCTAGATATCGCAATTATTCCTATTATACAAACTAATTCTACATGTGTTTGCAATTACTATCGAGAAATCTTATATTATACGAAAAATAAAATAATTTCAATTGAATTGTCTGTTGGATAATTATGAAACATCGTTTAAATTAAATGAAAATATATATAAACAAAATGCTTTTAGATGTTTCAAATATGTTTATTAACACACTCTACATATGTTTCGACTTCCGAAGTCTTTCTCAAGAGTAATAGATATTTACTAAATACTACTCTTGAGAAAGACTTCAGAAGTCGAAACATATGTAGAGTGTGTTAATAAACATATTTGAAACATCTAAAAGCATTTTGTTTATATATATTTTCATTTAAATTAAAAATAAAATGTATAATACTAGATAGTAATATTTATTTTTGTAGAACATTTTCTTTCTATGAACATTGAAGTTTGCAAAATTCAGAAAATGTAAACCCAAAATCCTTCAGGTTATAGCAATTATGTGTTTTGCAATAAAAATCAGAGTTAACATAGATGCAAACAATCACCTTTGTATAAACTTAACACTGTGAGAGATGCATTTATTGTTGAACTTTTTACAATCAAAGGTTAAATTGAACAATATGGATACGTGTGATGCTTTTTACATCGGCAAAAGTTCTAAAGCAATTAATGTTAGAATAAAAGAGCATGAGTACAATATCAATAAAAAAGATAAAAAACAGGTCTCTCGAAACATTGTGTCTCCTTGAATCACGATATAGAAAAAAATAACATTGAAATTCTCCATAGCGGTATCCAAAAAAGTAAAAAACTATCCCTTCTGGAAAACCTAGAAATTAAAAAAGCCCTCACATGTAAGATGAACATTCTAAATAACTAGTTAGAATTAATTTTCATGGACTCCTCACCTCTTTTATGTTTGTATCATTAATATAAATAAGTGCATTTAATTTTTTATCCTTTAGTATAAGATTACTCTAGTCCTTTGACAATGATCGCGTGTATCGAAACTTATTAGGAAGTTTAATAATAAAAATTGATGGAACTATAATTACTTTTTAATTTAACCTTCTTTAGAGGTAGATTGCATGTTAATTATTCTCTGTATGTAGGCAGCTTCGGACGTGGAAGTGATACTTATGCATTCAATAAAAACATACATTATAAGACAAATAGAGAAACGACTTTTTATTAAAACTTTATTTTTTTTTGTTACAATGCAATAAACGCGAAACGTAGGTGTTTTTTGCGGTAATAAAGCTTTTTCATCCCTAAATTGGTTTTGATTTCTATAATATCTTGAAAACGGGAAACCTAATAAAAAAACGTTACCTTCTTTACCATTAAACTATAATCATATTCAATTACTCATTTGTCATGTTGATAAGAAAATTTTCAATTACTACTTCCGCTTACTGCTCTTATATCATTACTTCCACCGTGGGCGATTAGGCGTAGGCGATGAATTTTCCCGAGAAGACGTTTGAGGAAAAAAAATTGAAACAAACCATTCTTTTGATTATTAATAAAGTTCGCATTATTTTTCCAGTAATTTATAACCTCTTTGTTATTTGCAGCTCCGGTTTCAATATCATTGCAATTGGGAAGCTGAAGTCAAATAAGTTTAAGGAAATGTCTAATCCTCGCAAATAGATTCAACTCGAACAAATCGCTGTTCCTTTATTAAAACTGAACAAATCCGTTTGCTTCGTCTAACTAAATTCGGTTTTCATTGTTTGTCGTTTTCGAGGATGTGTTCTGGATTCCGAATCGGAGTTCGTGAGCCATAAAATCGTCCATTTAATATAAATAGGTATTATAAGTATGTGTATGTATGATATTATCGATTCACGTTTTCCATGTGTATATACTTAAACGTCACCATGGTATCTCAGAACAACAGTTTAGTTTCTGTTATCTACTACTTCTATTAACCCATTCATTTAACCGACGAAACAACAACACGAAGAGACTTCATATGTACTGTAACAAATTAATTAGTGAATCTATTTATTTAAAAAGGTCTGGTATGTACAAGTAACAAAATTGCCCTGTTAACACTCATTTATGCCATCGTGCATTTTCATCACTATTCATTACATTACTATTATTATGTACCATACCATACTAGTATGTGTTAACTGCGTATGATTTATGGCTTTCAGCAGTGCCATCAAAGGTGCCACCATATCGATCATCATGTTTTTTGTATAACCCACTCCGGCTTTGCACAGGTAGACAAACTTATTTTTAAAATATTTCTCTTATACCGCATACAAAACGAAGAATAAAGTGTTAACCACTTACTTACTCAAAAATACCTTCAATACTATCATTCAAAAGTACAGTATGTATAAAGAACGAAGTTGGTTTACATTGGTTCAGTAAGATCATTGTCATATTTCGTTTGGTAAGGACTTGGACGAACATGGAGACAGAATTTAACACTATCGACTTTCTCGTTCTAACGATTAGGAAATCATAACAAACGAGATAGAGAATGTTTACGACCCGCCTATAGTCAAAACATGTATAGAGTATTTACCTCCCCCAACCTATCCCCAAAAATGTTTAGTATTTAAGACCAAATAGTTGTAACTTAGTTATTAATCCTTCTTCTGAAGATGGCCCTGTTTTCTTTACAAAAAAATTCAGGATAATTGTTATAATATTAAATGCAATCTCCATGTATTTATGCTTTAAGGATAAGGGTAAAGACAGGGTTCCATCAGAATCCCTACAAAATTAAGTCAAATTATTTTGTGTACTACCAGTCATAGTCCAAATCTATATCTTTTATATATGATTAATCACAAAAAAAATCTATTTTAATTGAAACATTTAAACGCGTTTTTTTGGGATGAATTATATTTAAAGGATGTTTCAAAATTTTCCAATCGTAAGTTCCATTGATAGTACTATATCTTTTACTTGAAATTTGTTTTACTTTAATTCGTACTAAGATAACAATGGAGGAATAATTCAATAATTGAATCTTTTTGTAATATTTAGACGTATGAGTTAAAAAACCCTTTGAGTGTAGTATACAGTAATGGAGGTATCATACAGAACTCATCTTGTTTGGCAAAGAAAACTTACGTATCTAATTACAACGTTTTACTTTCGAGTTTTCGTATTTCGTATTATAATTAAACTATGTAACAGCTCCTATAACAAAACCTTTTAATTTCCTTGCTTTCGACAACTTTAATCTGTTTTCGACGCATCATTGTTTCATATGGAACCCATTTACTTTCTTCTTCCCTTTTATTACAGAAGAGTACGTCTCTATTTGTAGAAATCGTTCCAGTCTAGTGGTACGTTTATGAGATCATCTCGTTTAAGGAACGTAAAATTTCATTCGGGAAAATAAAGCTCAATAGTAAAAGAGAACATACTTTTATTATACTCGTTTTGAAGAGCCGGAGAACCGTAACTGTTTCCATTCTTCTTTTGTCGTGCTCTCTTCTGCTCAGTTAAGCCTGCCGCAGCGCCGTATCCGAAGTCCGACTAAAGCTACGAGCTTTTAACTTTTTCGGAATTCATGATGGCAGCGAACGCGCAGACCTTCGCACCGGAACTTGCCTAGCATGAGACGTTTTTATTTCGTTCAGATTTCCACCTACTTAGATACAAAGGATCCTGTTTTCTGCTGCTGATGTTAGAGGTAAACAAGGGCTTAAGGGACTTAGAGAGCCACGGCTGGACTTGAGCGGAAATAATGTTAGTTTTATAAATATGTCCACCCTGAATAAGTAGATACAGTAGGTACATAGTAAAATAGCAAATTTATATAATTGACCTAATTATCCAATAGATCTACCAAATTTGCAATCCTTATTTCTATCCCTGCAATTTGTAGCGAGAATCGATAAAACTAAAATAACTTAAATGATTTCGAATTTGATTCCCAACTTTTATAAAGGTAAAATTTGTAACTTTTTAAAGGTAACAAAGTAGCAGTTTGCTGGGGTTGAAAAGGCTCCATTAAGGAAGTTGAGGAAAAGTTTTTAATTTCACAGAGTTTTTCTCTAATGATAAAAAGAGCATCCCTTAAAGCACACAAATTGATAACATACCTTATTTTAGAACCTCAAATAATTTGAAAGATTCTTTGGTAAAAAATAAATATGTTTCCGTTTTTTTTAAAGGAAATTATAAATAGATCGTAAATTGTAACTCTATCCATTGAAAAAGTTCGTTAGGGAAAAATGTTTACCAGTCTCGTTATTTTTGCTAACATAAAAATACTAATTGCTTCAACAGACAGTTCCACGAGATCAACAGGAAGTGTTCATGCACGGTTCCGTATGAGGAAAGTAACATTTTTGACTCTTTTCTCCACTATTCCGGAAATAAAAACACCTTCTCGTTAAAGCAGCGACGTAATTTTTTATCCGAGCAACAACAGAGAAAAGTCAACATAAATTATATATCTACATAGCAACTCGTATCTGTAGGCATTTATGGTTATAAAAAGTTCGGTAATTCTTTAATTTGAAATTTTTCGTATTTGCGAAGGGATGCGATTCCTGTGTTTACCGAATTAAATTAATTTCAGGACAGAAAAAAAATTCTCCTGGAATTTTCTTAATTTCAACAGATTTACGTATAAAAAGTGTGGATATTTTCTCTGTTCGCTGAAGCGGTCCCTACATCCCTTCGCCGAGTCGTTTTAATTTATTTCTGAAATTGCTCTTTCGAAGAAATCCCGGAATTAACATTTAATGTCTCTATAAACAATATTTAATTAATTAAAAGAAGCATAAATTAAATTCGGCATTTATAACACATCTCAAGTATAAAATATAACTGGAGAAGTAATTGATAGTTAGTTAAAAGAAGTTAAAAGTTCAATAATGGAAAATATGCAAATTATCTGGTTCTACTATCCCAGAGTTATGGTACTTCTTATTAAAAGAGATCATATCGGTATAACTTTTTGTTTTAAATTGAGCTGGTAATGAATTACTGTGTAAGTAGAATGATTATAAGACATGCTTCAATGTTATCATCATTATCAAGGGTGACGTCAAATGATTTTTAAGAAAATGAGGGAATAAAGTCAGAATTAGGGCTACAATCAAGTTTGACGTTAAAATCGGATTTAGTTTCAGTCTACTAATAGTTAAATCAACCGTAACAAAGGGCACTTGGTCCTTTGGATAGTTCATTATTCTATATTTCGTTCGCTGACTAGTAATATTCCCCACGAGTCTTTGTTGATAATTATGCATAAGTTTACAAATGAAAACAACTATGCTCTGAGTGTGGTTACATTTGGTGGACACACATTCACCCCAGGCTCTAATTCTATCATCAAAAAGACAGTTTAACATTAGGAAGATGTTCTAGATCCATCTACGACGTTCATTACAATTTCAGTGCTTACAATGTACAGTGGCTGGCACGTAAGCAGATTCAGCGACGGTCAGATTGACAGGTAGCTAGGCGGAAACTTTTAGCATAGCAATAAATGAAAGAGCCAATAGGAATATAGCTGGATCGAAGCGTCAAGTTGTAGTTCAGCGGCGCGTATCGGTGAAAGAAAAAGTAGTAAACACGTGAATTCATTCAACTGATTTACTTACCCTAACAACCCCTTTTCTACTCTGTTTTCTTTTCCACTACGCTACTGAACCTTGCTGAGCAATTATCATTCTGCCTACCGGTCGATTATCCCCGCCCTAAAGTTTGCTAGTGCGCATTCGATGATTTATGGCGTTTGAACCTCCTTAGGTGCCGGGCACTGTACGCTGTTGCGTTTGGGGGTAATTAGGTAAGCGAAGAAAATGCAAAGTAGTTATTCTACACTACTATATATTTTGATAAGTCAAATTAATTCAATATGATTTAATGTATTTCGAAACAAAAGGTTTATAATGACAGCAATAACCTTATAGAGTTTCGGAAGGTTTTAGTTGATTTTATGCGAGATGCGAACAAAGCAAGACCAATTACAATTTAACTGACATCGGTTGCCGTGGCTTTTATGTTTGATTAAGTGCAATGTAATTTGATTGCACTTATGAACTGTGTTCATTTGCTGCAGTATACCGCAGATTAGTCAGCCTAATACAGTAAACTCGTGTCACGCTATTGTATTACAACAGGTAATAAATAGATACGTACCACCCTTTTCGAACATTTAAAACGAAAAGTTTCCGTGCTATACCATTTTAAGTAATCGTTTAGCATAAATATGACGTAACGAAAAATAATATCATTCCTTTACATTAAGTTCAATCAAATAAATTTTTAATATTTTTTTATTTTTAGCCAGCATGTAATAACCCTCGTTATTGTCGTCAAAAATCAAATTGTTTTTGAGCAAAATATCTGGAGGTGGCATTTTTGAAATCATCAAAATTTTCAATATTTTTTTGTCACATAGATAGTGCTGTAGCGATTGGAATAATTTTTTTATTAATTGTAAATAATAAGGATAAAATTAATGTTTTATAAAAAAATGGTCTGTTTGAGACTGGATTTGCAGATTGTGATGCAATTTAGATTGGTCAGACGGAACCTAGGTAAACGCCTAGATGAACATAAAAAATCTACCATACATAATAAAAATACAACAGGCCTTGCTACACATTGCATACAAAATGATCATTTCATAACTATAAATAAAGTCAAACTTTTACATTGCGAACCGAAAGGTACTCGATTAGATTACGTGGAAATATTAGAAATACAAAAAGCCCGTCACCAAGGTGCATTTTAAGGTTTTTCCTGTCATAAAAGTAATATTATAACTACCCATAACCAACCATCTTTATAAATATCAATTCCAATGTTAAGCACTCACAGTCCTTGAGAATGACATAAAAGTCTAAACAGCTGTCAGACAAATAATAATAAAATTTGTGAAACTTTACTAAGTGTTCGTTTTTTAATTTTTAATTTAATTTTATGTTTATGTATATTTATTCGATCTAATTGTTCATAAGTAGTATAGGTCTACATTCATATTTTGTTCATGCTTCAACATTTCATACTTGAATACTCCACTAAACACATGGAAGCGCCTTTTTGGGATGCAAACCTGCTTTAGAAGTACATCGTCGCGATTTATTTGTAGAAAGCCATTATCTTTTGCGTTTTGTATTATTATACAGGGTCCATTATTTATCACCTGTGATCAAACGATAAGAAAACGCTTCTATAATGTACCGTTGAAGGAATTAGCTTTATTTTCTTAGGACATAATATTATACGCGACTTAAGCACCTGCTCTGCTTACTTTACTAATCTTCTCCAAATGCTCCTGGATGATCGACCAAGATTGGTTAAGAGTGTTTGACAGTTTCTCGATTGTTTACCACGAATGTCCTTCCACTTCCGCCTTTAACACGTCACTGTTTAATGTTATCCGTGTTCCTGATCGACTCGAGTCGGAAAGATCAAAATTACTGATATGAAGTTATAAAACCACCTTATACTTGGATAAATATCACTTTAACCTTAAAATATTTCTGGCACAACTTTGAAGAACACATTTTATACGTCATGTAACTTTTAAATAGAAAAACGATGAACACTTAAAAATGGTTGATAAAATTAAAAGTACATGTCCTTCGCTAGCCAGCGTTGGGCAAACCTTAACAGATAACAGAAGGATAAATTTAATGGTTGGTACAAAAAGTAAACTGCTTTTTTATGTTTCATAGTGTTTATTAAAACCTCTACAATTGTTTTGGGCATATTATGCCTTTTTCAAGAGTAAACAATCTACTAAAATTTATCGAGTGTACAGCGTCTTGCAATTTTTTAAAAGAAGTTAACCAATAAAACGTTATATGCAGGAATTGCAATAGATAATAATAAGTTTAACTTTATTAATTATGTCCCTAATTTTAGTAATAAAATATGTAAAAATTTGAACAGTTTACACCTAAAAACAATTGCGGTCAATAGGTGCAATTTAGGCAAGTTACTAGTTAACAATAAACCTTTGTATATAATAGTTAACTGTGCAAGCTGTAATGCATTCTATATAGGTCAGACTGGAAGAAAATTATCTGTAAGATTAAAAGAGCATGAAAAGGATTTTGTAGACATTGTTCTGGCAATAAACATAAATTAAAATTAGTGGATGTGCAACTTTTACATACAGAAAAGAAAGGGAAACGTTTATACCTGTTAGAAGAAATGTATATTAAGAAATCCATTGTTAAACAAGAAAATGTTACCAACAGTCTGATTTTAAGAATAATTTGCTTATAGACACTTATTTCGGTTTTTCTAATATTTTCTCTTAATATTATATTTATTCATATAGTTATCTATTGTTGTATCTATATTCGTATTATACGTATGTTCACTTGTTTATATGTATTTGTACCTATTTATTTAAGACGCTGTACACTGCAGTTTAATTTTTGTACCATTCATTATTCAACTATGTAGCATAATTAACTGCAGTTCTTTTACAATTTATTGATAAATTTAGTCATTTGAGGATACAAATCTCTATGGAACTCACAATTTGTTAAAGGTGAATATTGAATATTGAGGAAAAAGACTATATTGAAAGTTTATTTATTGTAAAATTATCCGAGTATTAATTATTCTACCACTAAAACTTGGCCCATTAGCCTTTAAAATAATGTTTGCACAATAATTAAGAGATTTATAAAATTAACTAGTAGTAATCATCTTGCAATTGCGAATACAAACTTACGCAAAACTTTTTAGTGTTCCTTAAGAAAGACATATAGATATTCTTGTTAAACTTTTATTAAAGTTATAAATTTAAATTAAAATGATTATGAATTAAAATTTTAATAATTTTAAAAATATATCAAGAACACAAAGTTCGTTCGTTCGCCTAATTTATAATAATTATGTCGTCCCTCATAACCCTAGATATAATTGTTTGGTTTTAATGTGAAATGAGCAGGGCGGACGCAACATTGTCGCCTCTTAACGGAGCAAAAGTCGTTACGCCCCATAAAAAACCGACCACTCTTAACAGAACATATTTCCATGAAGGTGTTTGTAACACGAGCGCGCCTTTGTTATTCGCATTTGTCTGCATTTACATGAACATTTCACTGTAGGGAATAATAAAATTCCGACGCCGAGATAGAGACCGAAAGGCGGCCAGAAATGTTTATGTAAATTTCATATGGGCTAACCTCCACTCTTGTTGTTACCTTGTACCGCGATAAGTCACTATTTTCCTTTTCATTTTTCATAATTGTGTCGTATTTCGCATTCATTCGGGGTCGAAACGGTTATGGTTGTAAAAATACCACCGTTAAACATTTATTGGCTGTTAAATCCAATTCAGTATCTTTTGAAATAACAAATAATAGTAAAGTCCTTTATCGGTTAGTTTAAATTTTAACTTGTCGATATTTTGGTTTTTGGTTATCGTATTATAAAGGTAGTCGTAAACAAAAAGGAGTAATATTTTTGAAATTTTGAATTTTTATATTCAGAACACATTTGATCGATTTCTAACATTTGCAGAAGATATTTCATTTTGAAAGCTATGTTTTATTACCCAATAGAACAAAAACATGTTATTTCTGGAAAATTCCATATCCTTATCAAATAATAGTAAAGTCCTTTATCGGTTAGTTTAAATTTTAACTTGTCGATATTTTGGTTTTTGGTTATCATATTATAAAAGTGGTCGTGAACAAAAAGGAGTAATATTTTTGAAATTTTGAATTTTTATATTCATAACACATTAGATCGATTTCTAACATTTGCAGAAAAAAAGGACCTTGTTGAATATTGTTGAATCCCACAATAAGTAGTAAATTTCTATAGGTGGCATTCACAGGCTGTTTGCACTTACTGATCTATTGATACCTATTGATAAAATCTAATAAGCAGATTTGTAGGCATTAATTAGAAGATACAGTTTGCTAGAATTAACCTTAAAACAACAAAAGCTATTTAAAGAATTTATTCCCCATTGCAAATATTCTGTAGATGTATCGTGTAGATGTAGATACATATAGGTTAAATAGTTTAAATAGTTTATTCCATAAAATCCTCTACTCACTCGGTTTTTATTGATTTCCTTCAGAAAAATCGACGTTGTTAAATCCTTACCTTATCTAGGGCAATAAAATGTACTTACACTAAAACCTGACCGGATTAACTGTCTACAATCAAAATGAAAAGAATACAAATAAATCGAATTCATGGTTATTGGATATCTTTTGTTTTTCTGGATCATGCAACAAAACGTTGAAAAGTTGAATTCAGGGAAATAAAAAACTAGTTTTTAAATAAGTGAAGATAAAATTAAGAAAAGAATGAGGTGTCTATATGTGAACATTACCGAAACAAAATTCACCCTAATTCTAATTCTACTACAAAGTTCCCCTAATTGTGGACTATTTAAGGATGTATGTCACACTGTAAATTAGTGGTAAATACTCTTCTCCTAAGAAGCCAAAATTAATTAAAATGTTTCATCAAGATTGCATTGCCAACAGTATTTCTATTCTTCATAAATTCAAACAAACCTTATTTTACGATGATAAATTTTGTTTTCATTATTCAGTTCCAATTTTAATGTAGTCCCGTCCTTTTTGTTGTTTCTTTAATCCACTCTAGTAAAATAGAAAGCGCTACCACGTTACCTCAGTCCACAAACCTCGAAGATAAATAGAGACGAAAACTAACACTTTTTATTATTTTTTTTTTGGAATTATAGCTGTCAGGAACATTCATGCCCCGACATTAACAAAACTCTCCATTTACGTGAAATATGTAAATATTCTCGGTCTACGAATTTTGGAGATAGATAGGAAAGTATTAATTAAACTACGTGGTTTAAAACAAAAACGAAATATTTCAGATTATACCCCACTTAAACGTCGTATACCGATTTCAATTTTCAATGCCCCTTTTCGACCTCTTCTTTAATGTTAAAGTTGTAAAATTTTGATCTCAAATAGATGCGAGCAGATGCAGCAATACTCTACCAAAATTAGAAAGCGTTATCAGTTGCTGAGAAAAAAGCAACTTCGACGGAGAGACGAAAAACAGAATTAGATTCAACATATCTTTTTTTGCGTAGTATTCTAAAATAGCACTATTATTAGAAACAAATAAATTGGGATGGAGCTCTCTACGCGCATGTTGAACTCGCAATCAACTGAATGAAGAACGTTAAGTTCTTGGTCAGTACTTTATGGAAACTACCAGACGTGGATCGTGATTTTGAACTTAATTATTCTAATTTAAAATACCATAGTTTATTTGTTGTATAGATATTTGTATAAATGGACTGTATTTATGGCAGGTTGATAACATTTCAAGATTTTTTGGATTCAATAAATAAGGTATATTTACACTGCAGTTAATATAAAATGAAACAAATTTATTAAATAATATAACGAGACCAGAGAAAAACGTGGAAAATAGCGAGGGCAGAGGTCACCGTGCTAATTCGCAAGACAAAGACTAACTTACAACTACAGTCGTTTTACAGGAAGTGGTTGAAATGCTCACGCATGCTCATTACATTATAACATGAAATAACTTAAACATATTTCAATTTTGAACACTATCTATCTTGCTTCATCCGATAAGAGTACAGTTTTTTTTGTAGTTGTCTCGATCGACTTATTTACAATATGGTTTAAGGATAAAGTAAAGGTTACACGAGCAAATTTTAAATGAATATCGTTATCAGAGATAAATATTTTTAAAATGTTTTAAAAGAACTAAACCAACCACTGTTACCTAAATTTCGAAATTATAAGTTTATAAACCAAATTTTGAACACTGGACGTAACTTGATATTGGAGAAATTGATTAATAAATATATAATAAAAATACTCAAGTTTCAAGAAATATATTTACTACAATTTATTTGAATTTGAATCTTCACCTGCAGAAGCTAAGGAAAATGGGAAAAAACAAATTGAAGTGAATATATTTCTTGAAACTTGAGAATTTTCCACAATTGAAAATTGAATAATTTAATTGGAAAAAAAAACCTCTGAGGTAATTTTTAAACGAAGTAAAATAGCAACAACTTTCTCGATTCATTTCAACCATACTATGTACGTTTCCTTTGTAGATTTTATCTACTTACTGTCGATCGGCTAAAATAAGGCTTTTGTTTTGTACATGAGCTCAGAGATCATCCATTGAATCCGACCTATACGGTCAAGTTTTTTTCTTTTGTACTAGAAAATACACGTCCACGGAAGTCGATAACTCGGTCTCGATTATATTCTCCTTTCATATCTCAGTACCGCATTGCCTTCTTTTCATCTCCTGATCCGGAAATCAAACAATAGCTGCTATATTATTTCTCTTCCTGCAGCTACATGATGCGAATGTTTAACGGGCCAAACAAGCGGACTACCGCTCTTTAAAAGAAACTTTCAAGCGCTGCTAGTAAGGGAAGTTGCGAATTTTAAGTTTAACTTTCTGCATTTCGATTCTATGAGGAAACTATTTTCAGAATAATTGTTTCACGAATAATTTAAAATAGTTTGAAAGATAAGGGATATGTTTTGTTGCTTATTGGTACTTACTTTTCGCAATAAACTAATTTAGTTACATATTTTTATTCAGTAGCTACAACATTATACAAGTATATTAATTTTTATTTCAATATAAATCGTTTTAAAATTTTTCTTTACTTTTTAAATAAAGTAACCCATTTAGGAAAATGGTGTATTAGTTTTGTGGAAGATAAAAGTGTTGTTTATGGCTCAGGCCATTAATAATTCAAATTTTTCTCAATATTCGTTTAATAAGTCAAGTCAATAATAAGCAAATAGTAAATAGTGTCAGGTTTCGGGTTGAAATAATTGTAAATATTTTTATTAGTTTGATTAACTATAGGAATAGGTTAAGAAGCTGAACATCGTAAATCCTGTTTCTTGCATTTTCTGCAATTAATTCAAAGTATAACAAAGTAAACGTTCGTGTTTATAATCCGCGAATGCGAGAGAAGTCGTAGTTTACTAGACCAAGTTTGTAACTTTAGGGCTTTTAGTATTTACTGGTTGCAGCCAACAGCGTTTCTTGTAGTTGGTTTCTGTTAGCTTTCTCTATTACAAGTTATATTATAATACACATCCTCGCATAAAATGTTAAGTTTAGAAACAGTGAAGGTACATTAAAAATTCAGACTAAAATATAAAAGGAACAGATACCTCGAAAAAATTGCGGTAAAATTTGTAATACATAATACAAACATTAGTAAATTTTGATTAACTAATCACAAACTTATTGATAAAACTATTTCAATTTTGAAAAAAGCAATGCAAAACCAAAACAAAAAAATCCAAGAAAGTCGTTATTAAAAATAAATGATAAATATTGAAAAACAACTTAATCTTTACAAGGAACTTTTCACGGTTGTGGACTTCGTAAACTCCAAACCAAAAGTAACGAAATAAGTGAACATTTCAAACTATATTCCAAAGAATGATCTTTAAGTACATGCGTTTGGAATTTTTGCAACTAGGCGTAATTTTAATTTAAGGAACCACCATCGAGGTCTAAGTGTTGGTATTGCTTTTGCTCAATTCTTGAGAAATTTATATGAACAAAAAAAAATTCAAAAGTTCCTTACCTTCCATGTGTTTGTGAACTTTTGACATTTATAATCAGTGAAACCATCTTTGTTGGTGAATCTGAAAAGACACGGTTATTATAAATTATTAAAATGGATAATAGCATGCTAATTTATTCATTTAATTAAAAAATTGGATGTATTTGACCGTTACTTGATGAAGACCGATCATCATTATCACATAAAACAACAAGCCGTAAGATTTTCACAAGCTTTCATTAAACACAGTTACAATTATTTCGTCAAACATTGGCTTCGTCAGACTTGGAGTCTTAAGTTTTGTTATTTCATGGCAATGCAATTAAATTAACATCAAATTGCAGTCCACTTCATCTTTTATTAGTGTTAAATGATTTTTTAGTGCCATTATTTAAAATTACCTAAATCAGATATTATCTTACTCCGTAAAAAAGAATAAAAGAAACAAGGGAACCAGTGTATATTTATACTTATAAGTACTTTATGAGAAAGATATTCTGCGTGTTTTGAAATTATGCCAATGTTTCATGAGAAACATGAGTAAACGGCAGTTTCAGTTGATGTATTGAATACGTTGATGGAGATATTCGTTTCTGATTGAACGCATCGTGAAAATTAAGTTCTCCATTCAGGATAAACTCGACAGATATGTGATTTTCATAGTCGGCATGAGTAGAATGGAGGTAAATCTGAAGTGGAGCCAAGGTAATACATCGTTCGATCGGCAGTGTACATATATGCGATTGACTTGGGTAAACAGTTCCCCTTGCATTTATCTGAATCCATGCTCGAGACCAGACGGATTTTGATATAACCGAGAAACCAAATCTTTATCGATTCCTGTTCCGTATACGTACGCTAGGCACGTAGTCCCGATAGCGAACGTCGCTTTCATTTACTGCCGTAGAAGAATCCTTAACGGAAGTTCGAATGCGTTTTAGCTGCAAATCGTTTCCAAGTTAAATCAATCTTTGTGGATCGCGCGCGTACCATTTCTCCTTTCTCCCCCAAATACCTACCGAGTCAATGGCTTGCTTGCTTGCTAGATGTTTCGACATCGGAGTAGAGCATGCACTCCAGCAGGCAACCAAGCGAGCAAGTGGAGAAAATAAAAGCCCGCACACAGAGGAACAAATGCTTTCCCGGTCTTCGAAACACGTCCCTTCCCCACCATCCTACAAAATCTACTTAGTAGGCAACAGGGACAAATACTATTCGTTTCCGACGCTATTTCAACAATCTAAATGCATCACATTATCTACATTTACAACCGGCTAAAATGTAATTGTTAACTACATGCAATAAAAGAAGCATATTGTTTTTTACGACCAATACAATGAAACAGTTACTCTACTTTTTTGGTAATTATTCTTGAAACTGGACGTTAAATATGAATTGTTCAATTTATCTACAAGAACAAAATTATATATACTAGGATTAACTAAAGGGGAGTAAAAATAAATAGCTAAAGAAGAAAATCGTTAGGTATTTCTTTATATTACACTTTACAAAACAAGTTGGATACATAAAACAGAACATTGTGTACCTATTTGTCCAAAACGGCTGATCACTTCTTTGGGAGAAACTTGTCAGCTCCTTGTGAAACTTTTTTAATATGCGTAAAAAAAAGAAGTGCTTTTTAATGTTTCTAATGTTTGATATTTTACTCTACAATATTGCTTCGACTTACTAGATTTTTCTCAAGAGTACATCTGTGAGTATACTTAAAGCAAGTGAATATTTTAAATATATTTGAATAATATTAAAACTAACTATGGTTGTGTTATGATGAAACATGGTAAATATGTAGAAATAAAAGAAACTGTTTCAACTAAATATTTAATAAAATTACTCGACAATTACTTCGACAAAAATGTCATTATCAGGAGTAGAAACTACACTAAGGGAAAAATTCAACGAGTTAAATTAAATACATAGTACAAGAGCGAAAACCTAATTAACAAGTGGTAATAATATATCATATTTCCTTTAATTATAAATCTAATAAAAAAGATACATTCTGTACTTCCAATTCTGTCTGACTGTTGACAATAATCTTAAGTTAAGTTTTACAGCATTCCTAATTTCTAGTAATTCCAGTAAATTTAATATTTTACTTTTGTTTTGATTATGTAGTAACTTAATATTATCATTTATATTATGTTTATTTATAAAGCAACGTTCTGTGTTGAAAATTTTATTTATAACGCTACTCAAACTGGTCGATCTTTAGACATTCGCTTAAAATAATATCTAGCTAGAGTTAGAAAACAAATTTGTAACGCAGTACAATATAATATAAATGATAATATACATAAGCAAAACAAAGGCAAAAAAATAATTAAGTATAAATTTTAATGTATAAAACAGATACTTCTATTTCCAAATTCAATAATAAAAAACAATAAAGATACAAACTCGTCAACATTTGATATATATTATTTACAAATGGTATGGAAACGGAAGAAAGTAAATATTGGAGGGAAAATTAACCTCTTTTTTCGGGTAAATGATTCGGAAACGTGACGGAAACTAATAATCTGGTTATAGCACCCCAACAATAATGGAATCTCCCTACGTACAACCCTAATTTTTGAGGACCATTGCAAAATTCCTTAAATAAAAAAAAACATTCAAGTTACATTTACCTACTGTATGTTGATAAATCATCAATAAAACACTATTGTAATGCTAACTGTGTTTGTGTAGGATAAAACTTTAGATATCCTAGGGTAAAATGGTAAACTGTCAATTATTGATTCATCTTCGTTAAGCTTCACAATCGCTATGAAACACGTTGAGGGTCCGAATCAAATCAATGTTTATTTATTTTCAATTATAATCCCAACGATATGCACGAACCAAAGCGGGATATTACAAAATGAATTTGTTCTACCACAATCCTGAACTCAAGTTATAGCTTTAATAATAAATAAACAAACCGATTACAGCGCAGACCTATTTACCACGTATATCGCCTTCGCCTACTGATATTCATGTAGATTTTGCTGATCAATGGTCCCTTGAATCATTAAACAGATCTAGGAAGGAAACCCGTCAGTGACAAAGTCCATAGTTCAAATAGATTTACAAAATTATACGTATCCCCATAACTTTCTATAATTCTAGATTAGATTGTCGATTTAGATAAATTACTATTATACTTTCGGTGCATTGATACTAAAATGCTATTGCTATGAAATTTTTATGGTACGTTCCATAATAAAGTAGGCATTAAGTGGTGGTTGAATTTTGTTACATTGAAAAATAGTTTTACCTCATTACTCGACGTAATTAATTCAAAACACATAATAAAATTATGATATACCTATTCATCCACTACGCAAGTAATGGAAAAAATAGTAAAGTTTTTGTGCCTTAAATTATATTAAAAATACCAGTCATAAAATTTCAGATAGATCAAAGAATTTAGATTTTAATGTTATAGAAGTAATTAAACTAAAATTAAGTAATCTTATAGCCAATAACAAACAAATATTACGTAAACATAAAAAAAATGGCTTTTATAAATTAAATTGCAACAAATGTGATGCTGTTTATATTGGCCAATGTGGTCGGGTCCTAAAAAAACAGAATTTATGAACATGAATTAGCCATTAAAAATAAAAATTCTACTACAGGTTTTACAGAACACTGCATAGAAAACAATCATATTTTAGATATCAACAATATTCAATTAATTCACAACGTTGAAAAAAGTAGAAAACTTAACCTTCTAGAAATTTTGAAAATCAAATTAGTAATTGCAAAGAATGATAATATAGTCAATAACCAAACTGGAATATTATCGAACAGTAGTCCACCTTTGTTGACCAATTTATGATGGTTTTTCCCACCTATTTAGGCTATATACATATGTAACTTAGTACTTATTTGTTATATATTTAAGGTTTGAGTTACTGTTCCTCAGGTAGTAACTAAAATACTCTTGATAAAGACCGACTGATCGAAACAATTGTCGAGCTTTTGACTAATAAAATCGTTGAAACATTTTGTGTATTTTCTTGTTTTTACATAGCTATTCTATAATGTTTCATCAAGAATGCACCATTAATAGCCTTTTAAGTAAAATAGTTACCTGAATCTGAAATAACTCTCCAACTCAAATATTTTTCTTGAGAAGAACATTTGAAAAATTCGAGGAAGCGTGGTTACAAAAAGCAAAGAACTGTACACTTTGACAGTTTTCTTTGTTTTACATGCAGAATATTCTTTTATTATTCTTTTCCCTTTCTTTTTATACATTTAGGCGAACGGGTTTCCGCTTTTGAATGGCATTTCTAAAGTCCAAAGGAAATGGCTTTTCAGAAAGTTTTCTCGAACACGTACGACATACGTATGGTTACATACTTTTCCTT
Organism: Agrilus biguttatus; assembly: GCA_963921985.1. Classification (NCBI taxonomy): domain Eukaryota; kingdom Metazoa; phylum Arthropoda; class Insecta; order Coleoptera; family Buprestidae; genus Agrilus; species Agrilus biguttatus. The sequence goes on from OY998117.1 coordinate 36,927,806, forward strand.
TTTGTCTCGTTTCGATAATAATCAGTTATCGGCTACGAAAGTCGACATATCCGGAACGGCGACCCTTTCGTCGGAATATTTCCTTTTATGTAAATCCATAAACCGAATATATGGCCAACACTATACGCTTTCTACGCTATTGCGTTCCTCTGAGATAGACGAACATCATTCATAAAATTGATGTTCTGTTTATACAGTACGTGAGAATTGTTGAATCTTAAACCTTACCCCCAATCTGCTTGTTCCGATTTCAATTGATTTTTCTTGTATTATCCTTATACTTTTTTACAACTAATTTATAATTAAGTAAATTAATTTTATTTGAAACCTTATAAGAAATTCAATAGATTGAAATAAATATAGAGTTGATAACTTCCACAATTTATTAAATAAACTTCTTCAAAAGTACAAAATCTACTTAAAACTACCTAAGAGTGGATGTCTATAAATAGGGTGGTGCATCTTCATTACAATGAGGGAAAAGATTTAATAGTGGTGAGAGGTTTATATCTACTTGGTCATTAAGTAATATGTCGGTATTTTCATATTTGTTAATTTCTTTAGATTCTAATAATGTAAGTTTCAAACTTTTATTTTCAATGTGTAAAAGTTTTAGATCGAAATTAAATATACGGTTATTTTCTAACACATGTTTGGCATAGTTAGAATCCGTTTTTTTTTTTTGTTTCTATATGATCTAAAATGTTCGTTCAAACGAATTCTAAAATTTCTTCCCGTCTGACCTATATAAATTTTTGAACAAGAATCGTAATTGAATTGATATATGCCTAGTTTTGATAATTTCTCTACTTTGTCTTTATTATTCTTTATGTGTATGCTAAGGTTATTATTCGTTGTGTATGATACATTCATATTGTTGTCGCTGAGAAATTTATTAGTTGTTAGTGATCTACAAAAAATAACAAATATAAAAATACAGACATATTACTTAATGACCAAGTAGATATAAACCTCTCACCACTATTAAATCTTTTCCCTCACTCTAATGAAGATGCACCACCCTATTTATAGACATCTACTCTTAGGTAGTTTTAAGTAAATTTTGTACTTCTAAAGAAGCCACAGTGTTGGCGAAACACGTATCAAGTTTATTTAATAAATTGTGGAAGTTATCAACTGTGTTTATTTCAATATGTTAGAAGTATCCGCTAATTCAATACAATTGAAATTCAATAGGTTGATCAAAATGTAAAGAAAACAGAAGTTTCTACTTGTGGGAAATATAGTTTTGCAGCAACGGATTACTGTTATCATTTGGAAGACTATGAAGGTGAAGCTAAGGGTTGTAGATAAAAGAAGGGAACCAATAGTAAGAAACTATAATATTGGAAATGCCGAAAATAGAATTTATAGAATTAAGACAGGTACAGAATCACAGGCGTTATGCAGTTAGTAAATGGAATGGAATTATTGCAAGGAATTATAAGAAAGTTCAGAGCTAATAATCTTATTTCTAAAAAGAAGAGTAGATATATAAATTTAAGTAGAAATACAACAGACACTATTTACATTTTTACAGGGTGTTAATGTTGGTCGCTAATGTAGAGATACTATAATTGTTCAGTTTTTACTTACTTTTTTAGTTATATTACAATAATACAAATATTTGTGTTTCGTTTTCTTCTCCAATTTTGTAAAATTCAGTTTTTTAAAGTTTAATTTGTTTTTTATGGATTAATTTGTCCTTGAGAGATTGTTTTAAACCATTATTTCTTGCTGTTGTTTTAATAGTGTTTAATTCTTTATTGTAATTTATTTGTAATTTGTGATATTTCCATATAAAATAGTATTAGTTAGCATGACTTGTGGCTTGGAAATTCATTTTATTATTATTATTGTTAGCAGTATTTTACAATTTCTCCTGAGATGTAAATGTACTGGAAGGGTTTATCAATCGATGTATCTGCCTTTAGTTTCAAACGAGAAGGAGACGTCGTAAATTAGTTGTTCTGTCAATGAAACGCATCGATATTGAAATAGCACATCATTGAGCAACCTTCCTAAACTACAATAGACCCGAGGAAACTAATATCCATTTCAAATCGAATAACTTACTTCCTATGGTCTTCATGGTCATTTGCGGCTTCAGCTCGGTGAGGTGTGGATGTTATTGACGTTTACTACTTAATAAACTTCTTAGGAGAAACCAGAAATGTAGGATACAATAAAGTTCACACATTTTTGAATAGAAAACATGGATCTGAATCAATCAATGTAATAACCCAGCAATTGTAAGTTAAGTCTTATTAGTTAATGTTTCTTTTTTTTTTTCGTAATTACACATAAACGGAACACTATTTACTAACATTCTGTTAACATAATGAGGTCTACTATTTCACAGCCAGCTAAATTAATAGGCTATCGCATATAAAAATGCACCAGCTCAGGTGATTATTGTGATATTAAGAACGCATAGGTACGCACTTTGACCGATTAAAATTATATAAAAGTTACTATATAGCAGGAAACGAGAACGTGTAGGACAAAGATTGATATTTTCGCATGGGAACGTCAATTTGATTAAAACAGTTATTATTTATTTATGTCGTCAACTTGTAATTATGTGAGTGGATAAAACGGGAATAAGGTAACAGTCAAACGTATGTGCATTTAAATAATGTATGGTGCGCAAGAGGGGTTAGATTCCCGCATCGCTTAATTCCATAATTCGCTTTTTATTTTTAACTCAATGACTTTGAGCCAGAAACGGCCTGTAGGACAACTTGCTACGGAACGGCATCATACCTACCGTGTGATTGAATATACGAGAGAAACGTGTGAAAGTAAGAGAGAGAGAGATAGAAAGAGAAGGGTGATATCGACATTCGCTAGGGATTTAGGAATACGTGGGTACCTTCTCCGGATATTCCTGGAAATACATCTCTCACTGCTCCACAGGACCGGCACTCGGCAAGGTACATTTTAATTCGGCCATAAATTCAAACTCGTTTGAATTGAGAGGGTAATACCACGACAGCTCCCGTAAAACATTGCAGAGGGACGATTTTATAATCGGTTGTTCTTTCATTTGACATACTCTTTAGGGAAATTTGAATTTGATGGGGATGTATCGACCTGTTTGTACATAAATCATCAAAGACGATAATTCAGCAAGCCAGAGAACGAAATGAAAATTTGGTGTTATGGAAAAGAGTCCTCTTGACAATATTATTTAAACATTTAGTGTTCTTTTAATAATACAGGTGTAAATGTTGATCTTTTGTATTATTTCAACTGCTATAAAATAAAATAAACTCGGGATACCAAAGTTTATTAAGAAAAACTCCCTATAGTAGATAATCAAAGATGATATATGATGATAGGAGGTAATTCAATTGAAATTTTCAAAACGATTTGTTAAGGCTAAACAGAAATAAATACGAAGAACAATATTTAGAGTGAACACAATTTGGTTTGCGTCTTACCGACGTTCTACCCTCTTACAACTTACTTGGATGATATACATTTCATATTATTATTTCCTCAGCAATCAATTCACCTTGGGATTTATTTTATCCTCATCAAGGCTTGTCTGACCAGCTCCTGATCATATTTAGACATATTTTTCTAATCAGGTACTTAAAATTACGTTTACGAGAAGACATACATACATAAAAAGTGTACGACAAAGCACTTAAAATTTAACTTCAACTTTTACTACTTAAATATACAATATACAATATAAATATGAAATCAACAGAAACAACTACTGCGACGGCTAATACTTTTACTGGAATTGAATTACACTGTTGATTCCGGAAGATTCTTAGACGCAGATAACATATCCAAAAAAGAAGACATTAAAATCCATGTTCGTCTAAATATTAAGGATCAAAGATCCCACATTTTGGAATGCGTCCAACCATGCAGGCACTACCATTAATATTTAGACGAACAAGGATTTTAATGCCTTATCTTTTGGATATACAATACTATAACGCAGATGTTATTTGAGTTTTGCCTTACAATCCATAGGTATTAAGAAGACCAAACATCGCGCTGTATTTGAATACAGAAAATGGCTAATAACTGCCTGAAATAATAAGAAATATTTAATTCATTATATGTAGAAAGATCTATTTTTAACAGTACAATAAATTTAATTAAAACAAATTATTTTTTCATTAACGTTATTTTTTATTAACTAGTCTTCAATATGTAAAATATACCTCAGGATTTACTTGTGGAATTGATTTCTCTTGCTGTTCTATTCCAATTTAATGTTTATTAATTTCCATAAGATAAGGAAGTAGAGGTAGTAAAATAGGTATCCTTTTAGTAGGTATGTGCTAATGTACTTATCTAAGTGCTTACTTCAATGTTCATCGATCTCTTGGGCCTTTCGCTGACACTTTTACATCTCCTCTGAGTAATATTTCTTATTTGATAAGGATCCAGTTTTGGTAAAGATTAAACTGTAGCAGGCACTTAAACTTCAATGTACGTTCCATATTTCATAAGTTTGTTCGGAAATTGGGCAATCTCTTTAAGAGAGCTTTATAAAGCTCGCTAGCGCCTTAAGCCAGCAATAATAATCCGATCATCCGAAGTTTTCGAAACCAGTAAAGATTCCCGAATAAATTCCGAGATTCTAAATTCTTAACAGAAATAAAAAGTGAAGAATTTCAAAAAGTTTAGTTTATTAAATTTCCGTTTAACAGAACACAAAGTCAGTTCTAAAAGTTTTCATATCCCTTTTACCTTTGTGGTCAATTGATTTAGTGGTTTATATAGAAATACAGATAAACAAAGAGGTTACAATATTAACAACTATTATGCTTTTGGTCAGAAATTTATCGAAACTACCAGACACGGATCGCGATTTCGCTTTTGTTAGAAGCTCATCAGCGTGTCATAGGCAGTTTTGATGAATTACTGTTTTCTTTTGTTTAGATTTAAGTCGAGCCGGGGAAAACCTTACATAGGCACCCCCTAAAGGAGGGTAGTGTCAGATTCTTACTGACTAGAAACCCACCTCGAGTGGGGATTAACAACCCAAAGGTTTTAACATCCCCAGGGTAGATGCTGACAGGTAGGGATAGGGAAGTGGATTGAAGAGAAGGCAGAGTTGTGAGGGGAAGGGGAGGGAGCGATGGGGGGGTTTGAAGAGTCGGTGGCCCACCTCTGATGTGAAGTGCGGGCACTCGCGCTAAAAAGCGAAATATGAATTACTGACCAAGTCGACATGTTCCGTAAAGAACGGTTAATTTAATAACTACATAGAGGCAATTGCTGCCATCTAGTGGATTTTAGCCGCTACAGAGGATGTCAAACTATACAAGGCCTCACAGAGGTATTTAAACTTGTCCAACTATAACAACAGCGCAGCCTACATACGTTAATATACGTAAAGCTTGACAATAACAATTATTATGCTTTTGGTCAGAAATTTATCGAAACTACCAGACACGGATCGGATCGATCCGATGATATAGCTGTACAAGTTTAAGGAGGGCTTGTCGAGTTTGACATCCTCTGTAGCGGCTAAAATCCACTAGATGGCAGCAATTGCCTCTATGTCGTTATTATGGTTACAATATATCAAATAGATACAATTCTATAAATAAATTTAATGTCGATAAATATTTTATAATAATGGTGCCAAAGGACTTTAAAGATTTAACATCCATGATAAAACATGTTCATACCCGTTATTAATTATTTATCCTAATTAATTTTAATTAGACAGACATCACTTCTAACTTATAGGTTGACGTTGTCGTCACAACCAACCGCATACAAACCGTTTCTCGCAGGCCATGTCAGCTCCATTATACTACATACACAGGTAAATACATACGCACAAACATACAACTACCTACATAACTTATCTGTTCGCATACGTGTACCATAAAAAGTATAGCTTCTGGTTAATCAAATTATCATGCACACGAATACGAAGCATGTTGTGTATGATTCGCCCGTGAGCCAGATATCTGATAATGATGTACCACATTGGTTATAAATTTGCAAATGTCAGGGAGCAGTTTACCTATACATGGCATATATCGGTATATACCTTCTGAAAGTTTATATCTCACACTACATGATACTTTATAAGCACATTGAAAGAGGAAAAAAGCAGTGATTTCAAGCAATAAGAATCATAAAATTCATTTTACAGAATTATCAATAGAAAACGAAGGTAATCAAATACGGTGAAGGTGTATAATTGAACAAGTAAAAGAATTGTTAAAGTTGAATTAGTAGTTTAGAACATCGCGAACAAATAATACAAACTATAAAATGATCTATTTGCAAAATTGATTGTTTTCTATGCGAACCGTTATACCAGAAATACAAAATGTTTATGTAATTACTGAAAAAAATCCTAAACATGGAAAATGACTTTTACCAATTTTATGTCTTGTCTTACAGCAATTTAAGTATTTCTTACGTTAATTATAATCTCTTTACGGTAAAATCACAGATTTTGCTTATTCATTAGGTACTACTGGATTAAAAGAAAAGCCTGAATGTTGTGTTGTTTTATTTTTTTAACTTTTTCTTTATTTTACAGCAATAAAATCTCAACAAAGTGAGAAAAACCGTACTTTAAAAATTTATTCATTTTTTTTTTTGTAAATGCCAAACACAATATATTATAAATAGAATGAAGCAGTTGTCGTCGGTACTAACATAAAAGAAAACATAAGTACTAGGGTAGATTGATAAAATAATAATTCTTATTATAATCTTCATTGAGTTCAAACAATTTGGTTCAGAATCATTCTATTTTTTTACTCTTTCGAATAAAAACTTTTATCGGTCTGATTATAATATTCGTTTACAGCATAGATAACATCTTCATTTGTCCAAAAATTTCTCTTTTTCAAACCGAACGGCGTGGCCTAGTGCTCTAGATCATTGCTTAGCATTCAGGAGATCATTGGTTTGAACCTGGGTCCGGCTGCTCTGGTCCAAGTTTTCTGTGGTTTCATTGGATCATTTAGGCAAATGCTGGGGCAGTAATATTTCACTTCTCTTCTGTCTTCATTTCGACCATCTCATCTTTCTCTCCCTAACCACACCACCCACCCATTCCCACGATTCCTACAAGGAGGCTGAAGAGGGCCTTACGCCCTACCCTCCTCCGGCATTGCAATATGGGTCGGAGGTACTGCCCGCCCACCAGCACGAGCAGCTAGTGGGAATGAAACACAAAAAAGTTTTTTTTTTTAATGTTCAACAAGGTCCTTTGATAATAAAGATGTTTTTTAAGCCAATTTTTATGGTGAGGAATCAGAAAAAAGTCACCCGGAACCAAATCTAGGGAATAGGGTGGGTAAATAGTGGGGAACTAACTCACTGACCAACTCGTGCTCGTTTGCACATAACGACCGATGTGTCGCTTCTCTTTCAATTTATCATTCAAACGCTCTAATATATCGTTGCATAATAAAATACAGTCATTATTTGCCCTATTCCTAATCAAATAGTCAATCATGTTGATACCTTGTGAATCCCATAAAACGGTATCCATGACTTTTTCCTCAGATAAATATATACACATTCACCGGCTCCAATCCACTGTTTTGACTACCGTTTTGTATGATAGATGTAATGATGGACTCATGTAACATCTACAGCCATAAAATAATGGTAGAAGTCTTGCTATCGATTATGGTACACCTGCTTTTAAAACGACTTAGAAATGATTTTCCTGGTGTGGCACCCACTGCGCAATCAACATATCATCTGCAGAATTTCCTACAGAACATTATGTATCTACTAATTGAGAAATCTCATGCTCACTTATTAGGATACCATGAATACCATCATAGTGATTTATCAAACCTATCAATCCACCCCGGAATAACCGGTTTTTTCAGTACGCTAGTAGTAATAGTCATAATCTTTTAAAAATAAGTAAACATAACATATATTGATAAAACTGCTAAAGATAAAAAATATGTTGATTTTTCGTTTTTAATTAATTGAAAAATCTACATCGCCTTGTTTAAAAGAGAGGACAATTTAAAACCAGATTATCTTTTTTTGTCCAAAGTTAGCAATTGTGTTGATGAAAATTAATCCAATTATGTACAATATAATCGTTTCCTTTCACAAAGAAAATTTTGAAAATACTGTTGACAGATTTACTAGCACCTCTCGAAACAAGGCGAGAAGTGTCTTGGGGAGAAATGAGGCAATTTGACGTTATAACGTCTTAAACCTTAATTAGATAAGCAGGTTTAAGGTTCCTGTGCAAATTGATCCTAATTACTAATTAGATTGTTCCTTTGACTTTAGTAGCAAATACTACGACACCTAAAATGGTAATTCGTTTTAAATCGTTAAAACAGATTTGTCATTAAATAGGATTATTAAAGTAAAAAACAGCTAATGTTATATTATACCCACCCTTACATTTATTTTTAATGTACGTTCTAGTTTATAGATATATTAGTTTTGTATACTTCTGATACTCCTATCTGATATTGAACAGTGGTTATAGAAAGGTAGATATGAATATTATGAACTCTGCTTGGACTAGAGTTCTTTTAATATGCATTGGCAACTAGTAAACCTGTTAAAAAAAGAATCGCCCTATGAACAGTGTATACAGTGAAAATTTTGGTTAAGTAAATGTCATCAGATATAACTTTTACTTTTCGAAGTTATTAGATCCTTATCATGAGAAATACTAATGACAAAAACTTTTCTTTATCGAAAAGATTGTACTAAATAAAAATAATAATGTATTCAACGCTAAAGACAGCTTTTACCCACTGAAAATTGCTGTTTTTAAAGTTTCCAAATGGAGAAAGACATTTCCATATTGGTGTACGCATTAGAAAATGTATGGAATTATTTAGGTCTATCTACAGAGTGAAATTGCCATTAGGCCTTTTAAAAATGCTTCTGGTAGTAGCAGTCATCAGTTTAGTCTGCGTTTCGAGAGAGCGAGAGGTTTTCGCGCGAGATTAATGATTGCGGATCCATAACCCTGCAAAATTATTCAAACTGCAAATGTGATATAACATCGGGAATTGCAAATGGCGATCGCCCGATTTTCTGTACACACATACATACATATATACATACAAACATGTATACAGATACGACACGAATGTTATAAATAGCGAACTTAAATGAAGCGAACGCAACGCGTGATTATTGACCCGTTTTTCTGATTGGCGCGTCTCAAACAGAATCCGATAATCATATCGCAACCAGTCGTCCAAAGAAAAACGTCAACTTATTTACACTTACCAACACCCATCACATTTTGCTTGCAACCATCATTCGCAGTCCACAAACTGCAATAATAATACTCAACATCAATACCACAATAGATATCCAAAACAAGAAGGAATAAAAATCCTCATTTTTCTAAATCTCTAAATATTAAGGTTCACAGATTCCACATTTGGAACGCGTCCTACCAAGTAGGCACAGCGAACTGAAAGCCATATGTAGGATGAATATCCTTAGGAACGAATATTCCAGGTTATCATAAGAATAACCTCATTGTTATTTCTCGTTTGGAAATAAATAAACATGTTTTTTTTAACGTTTATTTCCATTGTGCACGCATGTACGTATCGTGAACTATGTAAAAAGCAAGGTTTGATTGTTGAAAATGATTAATAATTGTATGAAGAGGCTAGCATGTAGTCTAGCTGGTAACTACCCTTTTACGTTGTTAAATTGTGACTTTCAAACGTAGGTACCCTCGGCAAAAATGCCCTTGATCCCTTGTATTAATGGCGGGTCATTGCCTGGTTTGAAAGCCAAATGGTGATACTGTTCCAAGAACGGCGTCAATGGTCAAATTTAAATATATACAATGTGCTTAAACTACTTATTTACAATAAAAGAAACTATTTACAACCCTACATGCCTAAACTAAATTTAAACTTAACTATAACTATACAATAATACACTAATAAATTAGAAAGGTCTTTGCCCTACCGAACACCATATCCCACCTATTGGGTCTTATCAGGTGGGCGCTGGCAGAAAGGCTTTTACAAGCTATATGATAAATATAAACATGAAATCAACAGAAACTACTCCGAGGGCAAATACCCCTACCGGCATTGTATTACACTGTTGATTCGGAAAGATTCTTAGACGAAAATACAAAAGATATCCAAAAAGAAGGAATTAAAATCCTTATTCACCTAAATATTAGGGATCAAAGAATCCCAGAATCAACAGCGTAATTCAATGCAGGTAGGGGTATTAGCCCTCGGAGTAGTTCTTTCTGTTGATTCCATATTTATATTTACCAATACCACAATTCCGGACAACTGCGAATATCAAATAATACGTTCATAAATATAATATTAAGTCCACGGTCTTTTAAATGGATAAATAAGTAATAGTTTTAATTTAATATTACAAGCAGTATATTGCCATCTGATATATACTGCTAACTATTGTATTTTTATATCAGTTAGCAGTAAATATTATTAATATATAAATCTATGGTGTGTTTATGAGAACCCATACCACAAAGGGTAATAAATTGTAGCTATGTTTCTCTTCAGTAGATAATTTCAGAATAATAAGAGAAAGTATATTGTTGAAATACATTTTTAATTATATATACACCATTAAAACTAAATTTCAGCGAGCACCGTAGTAAAACATTAATTGAACGGGTCCGGCTAGTAAATTTAGTGTGGTGCACATAGAATCCAAACTAATGTGCATCTAACGTGATGATTACCAGTTCTATCGTAATTCAGAGAGCACTTTGAAGCAGATTTTAGATGGTGTTAGTGTGGTTGGGTCATACATTTAACGATTTGACTGTTTGTTGGATCCAGATGGCTCAAAGTTAGTGGAAACAATTGGAAATTCTGGAAAATAATTCACGAGGAAAATGGGGTAGTGGCAGTCATGCGGTTCGCCTTGTTCATTCGCACATTAAGCCCATCTTATCTGAACGACAGCTAATGACTACACTCGTTTCCCCTAAGACCGGCCAACTACAACGTGGAAAATAACAACTGATTACGTATTCCAACAAGTGAACATAAATTCGGAATATTTTCCTTTTACCACCGTCTCTCTTTTACATTTAATTTTATTTCTACTAGTAAGAATTTTACATTGAAAAAAATGAAGTTTTATCGTTTTATCGTCATTTAACTCAATAATTCTTAATTAAAGAGAATAAATTTACCATCACCAATGTACGCTGATAAAGCTCAAGGATATTATAGTCTCCTACTTAAATTTTTTATGTTACTCCTGGGGTATATTCATAAATAAATAGTGCTTATGTAACATGTGTTTATTAAAAACAAATAAAGATATGCTCTCCAAACGTCCAGACTGCCAGACGTATATCGCGATTTCGAACTCATTCGTTCTCATCAGTATACCGTAAACAACTCCAACAGAACACCATTTTATTTTATATTTGACTCGAGATGGGAGAACCTTACATAGGCACCCCCTGAAGGGGGGTAGTGTCAGATTCTTACTGACTAAAAACCCTCCTCGAGTGGGGATTATCAACCAGAAGGTTTTAATATCCCCGGGGCAGAGTTGTGTGGGGGAAGGGATGGGAGCGTTGGGGAGAAGGCGTTCGAAAGACAGTGGCTCACCTCTGATGTGAAGGGTGGGCACTCAGGCTCAGGATAGAAGGGCGACAAGGCCTTCTAAAGCGATCGTTTGGTTTAAGAGCGTAGTCGGAGAGTGTTGAGATGGTGGGGTTTGGGTGGCCTGACACGGAGGCCCGAAGGTTTGCCGCGTATGTACTTGCAGCATCGGTGAGAGAAGATAAACCAGTTTCTTTCAGAATTTTGATGTTTCTGACGAACCAGGGGTTGTTCAATGCCGAACGGAGAATCCGAATGTAGGTGCTACAGAACACTAACCAAACTACCTGCTGCATACAAATAACGTTTAATGAAGATATACAGACAGCGTGGTGAGCTCCATCTGTATACATTTGTTACTGAATCCCCCCATAAGTAGCCAATATCTATAGATGGCGTTCATTACGCTCGCTGTATTTATTCATGTAGTTTATCTATTGATACGTAGCTTGATGAGAGAAGTGGTGAGCCTATGGCGTGCTGATGAGGTCTAATAAGATCGAAATCGCGATCCACGTGTGATAGCTTCGATGAATTACCTGACCAAAAACTTATTCTTGTTCTCACTAAAGTTATGTTATGAATTTCACAAAGCATGTCTGAAATAAATGTCAAATGAAAATACAATTTAAAGGGGCAAGTGGATGGACTTTAAAGTGATTTCAGAGTGAATCTATTGTTCTTCCATTGTGTGGTATAAGTCTGATAATACACTGACAACCTGTTGTTGCATTAATTCTTAATTAAAGAGAATAAATTTACCATCAAACTTATTGAAGCTCGTATTGTCGGTTTAATTAACACCATCATTGGATCTTATCTTCTATTGTAGGTTTATCTTCAACAAGATTTGGCAGATATCTGTAGAACACGTATGTAACACAAATGTTTAAATGAGAGAAGTGACCGATCGTGTGATACATTTAAATTAGAACCATTATAAACGACCTGAGCATGCGAAAGATCAAAGGTCGAAGGTGGGACGTCGTGAATAAATTTAAATAGCTGAGATCTTTACTGGGGCACGATCAAAAGACCTGGTGAAAGCACACTGGACGATGATAGAAAATTAACGAAGTAAATTTAGATCAAAAGGAACGCTATTCATAAACTTCGAAAACAGAACAATGCGACAACAAGATAATAAACTGGAAATAAAGTTTAATATCGAGTTAGGCAACAAGAAAACAAAAGCTTTGTTGATTTCAAGTTACTTAACAAGTTACAAAACTGGAATGTATAGAAAGAGATCCTTCAAATTAATGGGAAAATAACAATGCTGAATGAATATTTGTCAATTTTCTTACCAGAAATAACATCTGAATATTACGCAATAGCAGTTTCCCAGTCTGACATATTCCGCTGTTCACGATAAACTAAATTATAAAGTAAAATCCAACACAAGATAAGATGTTCACCAATTTATTTATTACGACTCCATACATGTTTCGGGTGTTGTATCAAGAGTACAAATATTTGTAATTTGTATTGATAATGGGGTAACACCCGAAACATGTGTCTAGTCGTAATAAATACTCGTAAGTTGGTGAATAACTAGTTATGATGTTTCACAACATAGGCACCTTAGACAGATTATTATAAACTAAATTATAGACAAATTCGTCAATGTAATACCTAAGTACAATAGTTACTTAGGGTTCGGGTAGTCGATGGGACTAAAAACAAATAGACTATTTATGCTACTAGCGTTTGCTCGCAAGTTCACCGTCGCGAAATTCGAATTTTACGTTTTTAAATGTTAAGTATGTGTTAGATTGCGTTTGAATGCAAAAACTCGAATTTAGTTGACGGCACTCAACTGTTCTTGGTGGAGGATTTAAAAACACGTTGGATATTAAAAACTTAACAGATATATTTAAAGTAAGAAGAATTTGACTCAAAGGTACAACTGCAAACTATTATAACAGCTCAAATCGAAGTCTCTTAAAGCATAAAGAATATTTCATTACTTTCCTGATTATAGTTATTATTTATTTAATTTTGAGTTTGTAAGATATATTAACTATTTCAACATTTAAAAGAGTTAATACAGATGCGACGTTAAGGTCTTTGTATTATAAGTAAGTTTCAGTGTAAAATTATTATCGTGGGTATGTTTGAAAAGCTCCAACTTGAAGGATTAAGAAAAGTTTAAAAGCTGATCGGGAAAGTTCGAACGAAGTACGAAGTACGTTTGGAAAATATCCAAAAGAAAGCGCTGCAAGCGCTAAATGCTTCTCAAAACCCCATCTCTCGGATTAGTAAAAATAGTTAATGCACATTAAGTTGGAAGCAAGAGAAAAGTGTGGTTAGTCTAAGGGATGTTACAGCATTACAGTTTTTATTTTTACACAAGAAAAAGACAGACATTTGTTACAGAGTCATTGTATATGATCGAAGTTACTTATATATTAAGTAAGTGAGATATGTAGCAAAAGTAAGAGGCTTCCATTATTTTAGCAACCTCTATTGGGGATGATACTGAGGGTTTTGAAATGCGAATTATGTTTTTAAACGTCTTATGTGGAAATTTAGATTATAATGTGTTAGTTAGTTCAGGGCCACAGAACTCCACATAAAAAATTAAAATTGAAATTTCAAATTACTTAAAATATATTTTTATTATTATTATTACTATGTGTAGTTACAGTAATAATAATTTTAGGTAACGCCAACATACTTATTTTAGAGAACTACATTTTCCATATACCAAGATTAATTATTACAAAAACTACAACAATTTTTTTTTTAAAATAGACAGGTTTTATTGATTTTCACATTCTAGTACTGAAATCCGCTTTATCTATCAAATAGCACTATACATGAAAAAAACGGATTTTTATACTCACCACTGAACCCCTTACGTATTAGCTGTCTATATGTATGAGAGAATACAAATCGATGATTACAAAAAATGGGAAAATGTTTTGAACGTAATGTCTACATTTTGACTAAAATACTAATTGTTAAAGAATAAAATTACCAGAAAAAGAATGTCATTATCCTGTTCTTGCATGCACGTGTAACTGCAAACGTCTTAATTAAATTAGGAATAGCGTGATCGCTTGACTTAACCGGTCCGAAAGTAAAGTGAAATAGACTCTATAAATAAGGGGGCTAATTGGGTTTCAAGTGGTGCACTGAATACGACGGGAAAATGTTGGACTGTCACGACATCTTCTTACGACAGGCGTCAAGGCAATAAGTACTTTTTCTTAAGCTTCGCAAAACATCGCAGGCCCTAATTTATTTTCCGCTGGAAAAAACTGACGTTAACCGAGAAAAAATTACCCACAAAACGTCCGAAGTGTTATATAATTCTACTGGACAAATTACGATACATACCTAACGCATTTTTCCCAATCTGAAACAAGTTTTTGCGCTTTATATTCAGTACATAGGAGAGTTGTCAAAGAATTAGGAGTTGGAAAGAAAGATGTGCAATGCGATACAAGGACTTCGCTCTTTATGCTAAGAGTTGACAGCCTAATTTGTTTTTCTTTTAATCTAATAATTTACACAATTAGAGTTAACTGTGAGAACGTAACCTATTTTTACATACATTCTCGTAATTAAAATACTTTTATTTTCGTAATAAAGTACGAAAGCTTTTTTATTACTGAACAGAGTTAGCAGCTGCTATTGGAGACCAAGACGGGGAGTAAATATGATCATGAAAGAGATGTTAATAAGGTATCAGACAGTAATTGAATAATAGGTTATTTAAAAGCAATGGTTACAAATATTGGAAAGGTCTTAATATTTGTTATTTAAGGTGTTGCAGTTCGTTTTACTAGTGTGGGGACCAATGTTCCACTATCTTATTTTTAATATTCGTTTTCGTTAATTGTCTTGTATAAATTCTATGTAAATATTTTGTATACAGTTACTAACACCCTTGTGCATGCCTTTTTCAATGCTCATAGACAGCTGTCTTTTCTGATCAATCATAAAAGGTACCGTTGCCCGATTCCTAATAAAATTACCGCTTCTTGTCTCTCTACCCTCTGCATTCTTCGATAAAATAACCTTTACTGTTTGCATGCTAACATTCTATTTTCAAATCAACACTTCTTCATCGACCGCGATAGATGTTACTTGTTTCAACCTTTGTACACATTTTTCATTCAGTATTCAATTCATCTCAATTCACAAGTAAAACAAAAGAAAACTTTCACAGGAATTTATTATATCAACAATTGTTTGTGAAATTGATAAGTGAAGTTAACCAGAAGAAGCTACTGTGTTAGCGAAACAATTGTTGATATAATAAATTCCTGTGAAAATTTTCTTTTGTTTTACTTGTGATTATGAATATCTTTCACCAAGTAAAAGCCATCAACAATTGTTTCGCTAACACAGTAGCTTCTTCAGAATAACTTCACTTATAAATATATATTATATCACTTATATTATATTTGTTTTACTTCTGATTATTAATACCTTTCACCAAGTAAAAGCTAATTCCATTTCATCTTTCATCTCAATTCATCCATTCATTATTTCACTACTAACAGTCTGTAAATTAAATCACATAAATCAGCAGTCATCGGTTTTCATTAAATACAACATTAGTAAATTACACGCAATATCACACTAGAAAATGAAATTTCCAATTTTTTACTTAGGTACTTTTAAAAGAAATTCTTGATTGTTCATTTCCGAAGAAAACATAGTAGCATTTTATTATTACGACAGATACAATAATAAGGAAGAAAAAGTGTCAAAAAGTTCGAATAAAATTCGAACAAAACATTATCTTCGAACGGAGAGCAACGCTGATATCTGAAATTTATTGTGCCTCTTGGAATTTAAAACCGGTGCATATTTCATTCAGTTCTCGCGAAATTGCGAATGGCTTCCAGTTTCTCTAGTAGCAAGAAGTTTTAATTCTCATTACGAATACGTATTGGTTGAAAACTAGTAAGGAAACTAGTTCAAAATGTAAAGAAACTTTCAGCTATCGACTCACTCAACTAAGTAGAAGTTATGTTGGACGTTATTTTTTAGTTTAAATCTACGACTGAACTTGCATCCAATTCTCTCAACTCTTTAATTGTGAAAAATTACTGTTTACATTCTCTCAATTGCTGTACGATAGTTGGGGGTTTTCATTTCAACTACTCTTTTATGCTACAACTGAATAATCTATTATACAGCTACCATATCTCAATAATCATTATTACTTACTTGGATAAAATTACTACTATCGAAAACACGAAGTAATGTATCGAGATCGGGGGTCACTTGGCATGCGAGATAATGAACAGAACAACTATTTTCCCTTTCCGTAACGTATATTTTTAAACAAGTATTATTAACTTAATTAATAAAAATAAATAAATAAATGAACTGAGCAACAACGAAATGAATAAATCAAATAAACAAATTAAACTAAATGAAATATTAAAAGTCATGAACTAAGAGTCAAACTAAGTTTTATCCGCGACATAATGAACTAAATGCGTGTGTGGGAATTCGGGATAGGGTCATCCCCAACGCCAGTACCCATCGCACACGACGATTTCCCGAATTCGACGGACATCTCTAAACCTTCCTTTCACCCAGACTTCTTGACGACTTCGTGGACTTAATCTCCTAGATAATTATTTACCTGACTCTTTATAGGATCCTAGATACTGCTTATTTGTATTTTAAATAGCTAGAACTTAGTCACGACTCAATGCATAACAACAAATATAATAATAATTTTGTAGGAAAGAAAAAACGCTTTTAAATGTTTCACGGTTTATTAAGATGACTTATTATTAATCTAATAAATTACTCTTAAGAAGGGGCGAATAACCCGAAACATATGTAGAATCATCTCAATAAATTGTGAAACATTTAAAAGCGTTTTCTTTCTCCTGCAAATATTATTTCCAAAATGTTTCAAAAATTAGTCACTGAAGAATCTATTTCTTTTAATAAATACAATGAAATTTTGAATAACGCTTCCGTGTTTCGTAAATTAACCCGAATCCATTTTAGAATGAATGAAAAAAATAATACAATTTTATAAATTATAAGGACAATATGAGTTTTTCTTTATTTAATTTTTCACCGAAGCAATGCTGCTTATATTTGTACTTAAGAAGGGTTGTTTATATACAGTTGAAACGTTGCGGAATTATTTTAATAATCCACTGACAACATTTTCAATGAACTCAGATTGCTTCGTGTTCTAATTTTGACTGTCAATTGCTTTATTTGTGTTTAACTATTACTATTTAAGAATAAATAAGAGACACACTTGGAGTTTACCAATATTTAATGTTTCCACTGTAATTAATTCAGCAAGAACAATATTAAATATTTGTAAACTCTAAGTGGGTGTTTTCATTTATTTTTAAATATGGAGTTACATTACAAGCTTCATCAATTCTATTTTTACTATTTAAGATCTTTTAAGACCAGTTTTGTACAAAAGAAAGCGGTTTATTATAGATACACAAAACACTAATTTAATTCCTGCACGTGCTCATCTGACTAAGCTAAATACAACTATAAATATAAATATGAAATCAACAGAAACAACTACTCCGAGGGCTAATACCCCTACCGGCATTGAATTACACTATTGATTACGATGGATTCTTAGACCAAGATATAGCATATTCAAAAGGAAGAAGGTATTAAAATACTTTTTCGTCAAAATTTCAAGAATCACAGATCCCACATTTCGAACGCATCCTACACAGTAGGCACAACGCACCGAAAGCCATATCCTACGACAGTATGAAGGGGAACGAATGATAATAATTAGAAACAATGTATGAAAACGTAAATTTCCGGATTTGTGAAGGAAATAAAATCGATTTTTCTATTGGAAAATTAGTTTCGGAGTATTTCATCAAACTGAGACGTTTTATGGAAATATAAATATACGCATATAATGAAATATGATATAGGTATGAGATTAAGAAATGATACAGGGTATTCGGTTGGATATCTTTATTTGTACAAAGATGGGAATGCTTTGCTTCCAAAAGTACCTAAAAATAGATCTTCCTTATTTAGAACAGATCTTAAGGAATAGAAACATTAAGCAGAGTAAGAAATTCAGGGTAAAAATCTTAAATTATGTTTTTGAATTGAATACAAGAAACATATACCCACCCTCAAGGATTTATATAATTACTCACTTAAATATAAAAAGAAAAAGTCTATCGTACAAATAACATAAATAAAAACTGTTGGCTCATGTCAAACGTTTGTTGTATTCTTATTTTTATATGCGCGCTAAAAGGTTTTTTACAAAGTGCAAAGTATTTATCGAAAATGCGGTGCATTTGACGCTCAGTGTGCAATTGGGATTCGATTTTGTTTGCTTTCGTGTCAGTTGTAAAGAACATGGTTTTAGTGACACATTTTTTGTAATGAAACCTCCAACGGAAAATGATGTTGTCATTTTCAGATAAACTCATTTCGATTCGATAAACCAAATTCGTATTCCTAAACGCCACAAAAGGGACTGAATTAAGAAAGAATAATGTCTCCAAAATGTTACAAATTTGAAAAAATAAACATTTAAATAAACATTTGAAATAAAATAATAAATTGAATGGTTTCGATCCATAAACAGGATTAAGAAAACACTTATAAGATTTTCACAAACCTTTTATTTAGTAGTATATCTGTCACTAAACATTGGCTTTATCAGACCAAATTGAGTATTCATTTACTTCTTTGTTTTTTATATAAATATTTTTATGCTCTGACAAGCGTTTTTAATGTTTCTGTCTGTTTATCCAACATACAGATTAGGGTCACACCCACAAGTTAGCTTATAAACTCATTAAATTAAATCTTCTATAATGTCTAGAAACTAATAGACAAAAGACTACATCTTTATTATTAAATAGCCAATTAGATGTCCATTTTACATTTAATTTAAACTTTTAAACTTTTATTGTACAATTGTTTTTATATATTGTGTAATTATTAGTTTTACTTGTTAATCTCTGATGCACATTTGTATACTTTCCCCCCACTGTTGCAATAATATTAATATCAATATGTGTTTATACATAATCACCTAATAGCTAGTAGTAGTAGTAATTATTGACCTAATGAAGCTGAAATGTTAGCGAAACAATTGTTATTTAACGATAAATGAAAAAACACTACTTTGTTTATTATCACTTCATTTATTCACACATCCTTTTGACTATAGTTTCGACAAATAGCTTGTCATTATCAAACAAATTATTCAAATTGAATGAATACAAACAGATTTATTGTGATGTTTAAATATATTTTGGAAATTCCATTAATTATTAAATGTACTGAATAATACTGAGTGGTACATATCTACCTGGTCGTTTAACAGGTTATTTTCGGAAATTTTTGATGCTTTGTTTTATTTACATTATGAATAATTTTAAGATTTTCTACAGTAGGAAACTGATGGCCTGTTTCTAAAAATTGGAATTATCTTTTCTTAATCTAAATGATCGAAAGTGTTCGTTATAACGAGTTCTAAATGACCTTCTAGGTTGGCCTAAGTAAAAGGAATCACATTCTGTACATTCTAGCTTATAGACTCCAGTTCATTCAATTTGAATCATTTGTTTGACAATGATAAGCTATTTGCTGAAACTATAGTCAAAAGGATTTGTGAATAAATAAAGTGATAATAAACAAAGTAGTGTATTTTCATTTATCGTTAAGACGAATTATCACAAAGTAACGGCCGAATCAATCCAATTTTTAATTGTTATTTATTTAAAAACATTCTTCTTAAAGTTCAGTGTTTTGTTTTACTTATTTTATAACATAGTTTTGTTTCTGTTATGTAAAAATCACCATAAGGCGTTCTAAAGATTGTATTTTCATCACTCTAAATATTTACTGCATAGTTTTTTAAATTTGTTTTCCCTTTCGCTTTTTTCGCTGAAAAATTTTCATGAAAATTCGGAATGAAATACACAACTAAGTGCCCTAATTGTAATTCGGCGCAGCAGTTCCTTTTTCCGATAACGGGCAAATTACGTTCGTTTCACCATTTCGTTTACCCTTTTCCCTGCCGCTTTCCCTTCCGTGTCAACTACGCCTCCCTCATTTCACTCACTCGTTGCATGCCGCGCCGTGCATCATTTTTGCAGACAGCCCTTACGTTTGCACGTGCAATTAGAGGGTGTACTTTGTTTATCTCCGCTGCTTACGCCTCTCGCAATTAAAACTAGAAATGCCGTCAATTAGCAATAGCTGTGAATATCAAACAAATTTGCGAGTATTCTGGAATGAATCCAAGAGAATCTATACATATAACACAGAAGGGCGATAATGTTTGCATAATGGTTACAAACGCAAAATTTAATTGTAGTTACTTTTCGCTAATATATTTTTACAAAATTATTCAAACAAACGATATTCATTCCACATAATTGCGGCTACGCTATTTATTAGTGTTTATGTGTATTGACAGTGTATTTTCTGTGTTTATTAATATGTTTTCAATATTACATGACAGCCTATATTTATACTTTGCACACACTAAATGATTAAAAGCGAAAACATTAAGTAGCCGTTAATTAAGTTATTTTAGTACATTTTTTTAAAATCAAACACATAAGAATTCAAATGGAATCCGATAAACGTGGAGAACATAAAAGAAAGAAAAATTTATAAATAAAACACTATTGTAATTTCCACAGATTTTATTAGTTACTTGACATATGTTTCGCCACTTTGTAGCTTCTTCAGAAGCTTTAAATACACTTAAGCTATTGATTCTTCTCTATCTATATTTATAGGTTACTTTACATCTATTTGTTAGGGGGTAAATTCAGTAGAGGGGAGTTGTTAGTATCTACTTGTTCATTAAGTAGTATGTTTTTAATTTTATATTTATTGATTTTTATTCAAAAATATTTTAATTTTTAATGAAGGTTGTCACTGTCTTTTATTTCTTCGTTTAAAGTGTTTGTTAATAATAGTTGTAAAATAGTTCTGGAGAGAGATCATAGGAAATGTAAAAGAAAAACAAATTATGGACTGAAGTTAATCACTTTTGAAAAAGTAGAAAATGCACCAGAAAACATGAGCTTGTTCAGACGTGTGTAATTACTAGCAAATTTTAAGTGTATAAAATATTTGTAAATAATGCATAGTTAATTAGGGTGGGGTGGTAGTTGTAAGTTATTTAAAAATTTTTTGTTACATTTAAGTTTTAGTAGTAATTATTCATGTTTGAAGAAATCAATGTTTTGGCGAAATATATGTTACAATTTAACTAAAAGTTTGTGAAAATCAAATCGAGATTATTTAAGCAAGAAATAGAAATTCGAAAAGGAGAGGAATTTTCATTGGCCAGAGTCAGAAGAATAAACAGAGATAATGAGGGAATTTATTCAAGTTTTTTTAATTGAAAATAATTTAATAAAGAACCCACGGAAAGTGTTCACTGTTGAAGAAGCAATAATCCCGATAAAAAATAAACCTGGACAATTTCTTACATGGAACGTGCATCTCTAACTTGGCGCAGTTTGTACGAAAAGTTTATATGCGGAAGGCGATTATGTACCTATATAGAATGTATTACTCACACTAAGTAAAATACGCTACAATTCACATGAATAGGTTTTTACGTTTTTGTAGAAACTGTTTGACGATTGATTTCGTATTTCTGTTTCTTCTAAAGATGTCTAATATTCTGCCGATAAAATTCTTTGATTTATAGTTATTTAAATACGGGACGCATTTATGGTCATTTTCCAAAGTATTTAAGTTCATCAGTACTTCGACATCGTTAAACTAAAAGTACAGTCTGATACACTTAACTTTAGCACTCTACTTTTCTTCCTCAATTTTGGAGATAAAAGGGTATTCCGAAGTAGCGGTTTTAGTACAGAGATTTTGAATGAGCCCAGAAGGGATTTGAGCTCCTTATGCCACGGCGCAATTTACGTTTAGAAGTCAATTCAGTATGCGTCTATTGTTTATATTTATTTCTGGGCTTTCTAGCTACTAATTAATTATTCGAATTTATTTGTAAAATATCCCATGTTCTCTATAAAGTTAATTTAATCTAGCTATTAAAATCGAGAATTCATTACGTATTCTTGTTGTTCGAAGTGTAACGAGCTTTACTTTTTTTCAGGAGCTGCATTCTAGAAGAGAACTGGCTGCTATAGAGCTTGCAACGGGTAAGTGCTCTTGTATAACGTAGTAGCTGCATTCCGGAGGTTCTTTTAAGTGTTCAAAGAGGTAGCAGCGATCTTTGCATAGTCAGCTGGCTATGAAATATTCGAGC
The DNA here is from genome assembly GCA_963921985.1 of Agrilus biguttatus. NCBI lineage: Eukaryota > Metazoa > Arthropoda > Insecta > Coleoptera > Buprestidae > Agrilus > Agrilus biguttatus. The sequence continues at coordinate 36,950,645 of OY998117.1, forward strand.
TGTGTAGGTAGCTAGTGCATTAGAATGCACTTTGCTCCGTTGTGAAATCTCCAAAGGGAAAGCGAATGTTAGTGCCGGGACGCAGACGTTAAGTTTCGGTAATTACCTGCTCCCGGTTCTCTTTAGTTGAAAAACGTTTCTGATATTTTTCATATTTTCACAACTTAAAACAATATGGTTTGTGATCTGCTTCCACAAACTGCAACTCTTTGCGCCAATAATATTACAAATAAAATATTCTACCAACTAATTATACTTCAATGCTTGAAGTGTAAGTCTTGTGATATGTATATTATTATATAGAATAATAAAATTGATAAATAGAGAGGGTAGTAAAGAACACACAAAAAACTTCAACGGATATATTAAAAATACTCGACAATTGTTTCAGCCTAATCGGCCATTTTCAAGAGTACAACTGTACTAAATTATAACATAGTAATAACAGCTTATTATATACTTGCGAGGATCCCCTAGATGGTTACAAATTTATTAGGAGTGGGGTATTGACAAAACATAATTCTTTTTGGTTATTAATAATATTTTTGTTTGAGTGAGTGGCTTTTTTAAATACTAGAATTTCTAGAAATTTCTTAATAAACAATATATGTAAGGCACATAGTGACCATTTTCGTATCCATAGCCTGCTTAGTTAGACCTTACTTATGATGTAATTATAAATAATTACTCATATCAGTATTGTCACCGGATAATTATAATTACCTTATCAGATAGGTGAGCACCCTTTTCTCTGGTGGCAGGTAGATCTTTATTTTTAGTGGCAACTTCGGTCCCACCCTTCAGATCTATCCTACACAGCTTCAGGCAGAAACCAATGCTTGCTTACCATGCATGCGGCTAATGATTGCTGCAAAATCTTTTTTTACTTTTTTACCTGCTTTCACAGTATCATTCCACTCATTTTCTAATAAAACGCTAAAAGGTGTAGCAGAAGTTCAGGTATTAATATAATAATTTAGAACAACCCTAATTTAATTTACCTTATAAGTCCATTAGCATTCTCGAGTAATGAAATTGTAACAAAAACCATCCTTTTAATCAAAGAACCCGCATCTAAAGAGCACGAATAAATAAAACTAATGTCTACCGTTGTTTCTCAGCTACATTCAATTAATTCAGTTAATTAAATTGAATGTAAAGATACAATTCCATTTGTGCTTTTAAAATTAAATTTTTGAAAACGTATATAGTGGGAGTATTTCGACTATTGCAGCAATTTACCTGTTTTAATATGTAATAAGCCGTTGTTCCTGTGCACATTTACCACTGTATAAAATCCCTTAGTTACTCATTTTATCGCATGGCCATATGATATGGTGTAGCTAGCGCGCGGTAACACCAGCAATTTAAATTTTAAATTATAGCCCTATGTAGATGGAACAACGGACGTTTAAAAGAAGTTAAAACTTTTTATTCGAAAGTTTTGAAATAGCCCTTTTAACCTTTCAGCTTACAAACCCTATTCGCGTGACGTTACAGCCTGGAAACTATTTCGGCTTTTATTGCACTTTTGTAAAAGTTGCATTGATTTTTTTATGTACTTCATCCATCACTAAACGTGGTGTAGGTGTGTTGATTACATTATCTTCTTGAAATTTTCTTTAGTACGTACTTTAAAACCATCGGGACGTGTAAGTACTTGTGGGTGAAACAAATGGGTTATTAAAAAGTATACTAAGTGAAAATGTTACTTTAATACCAAAAATATTATCTATTATATGGTAAGAAGTTTTTATTTTCATCTGCACCTATAAAAAGCTTTTGGTTTTTATGATTTCGAATCGCTGCGAGACGAAGGTATCGTTTTGTTTTTAAACAAATAAGTGGTGTGTATTAGATACATTATCAGAATTGCTATGGTATTTATATTATTGACCCGATTATTTGTGCTTTCGGTAAGTTACTTAACAAACATTTGGATAGCAAGGAAACAGGCACACGATAACGATTTAATAGAACACTGCTTTCAAAGAAGCCGTAACATAAATGAAGAAATAAAACGTCAAATCCTACATTGTCAGCGAAATAGCAAAAAAATAACTGCCCTAGTTTTTAGAAATTAAGTAAGTTTTACACTTAAATAAAAAACTTACTCCTTCTGATTCTGTTACCTCTAGGGTATCGCAAAATGTAGACACTTAAAGTTGTAAAAATCACATTGTATGTATACTCTTGAGTACGGATTTTTAGCCGAAACAGTTGTCGAGATTTTTGTTAAATATGTATGTTGAAGTTTTTTTATGTTTTCGTGCTATTTATGTACATAAAAATAATTTGACCGTTGAAAACTATTTATTAAAGCGACATAGATTGAGTATTTAAATGTTAAAATTCAAAATAATATATTCAACATTTTTAAATGAAAGAGCTGTAGTTATTTCCTGATTGTGAATATAACGAACTCGCAAGTTTTCTGAAAGTCGCTGATTTAAAAAGATCGAATTTAAATTAAAATCCGCTTATTTTTAAATGTTTAGCATAATTCAAAGCTGCAGAATTTCATTCGCAAAATAGATTCTTTGTTAAGTGTTGTAGCGGAAGTCGCGAGTAATGTAGCGGAGTTTTAATTTGCCTTGAAGTAAAATAACTTTCGATTCAGTTGAACTGCGAACTTTGCAAAGTTTACTGAAATAATTAGAAATTCACATTACAAATGCTAAGAATTATCTGGTTCGTAAAGCTTTGACGCGCAAAGTGTTAAGTAGCAAAGACGTAAGCCAAGCTTATCTTTTTTTCCCTTCTTTACACTTAAACATACATACACAGAATGTAACATTATTGTCTAAACCGAAGTCTTACCTTAGACTTACACAAAATAGTTGCTAATATGGTATATTTAATAGATGAAGATGTTCTTAGAGTTGTACGAAATAATAAAAAAGAGACTATATTTCAGAATTGAATTAAAACACAAGAAACATTCATAGATGTTTATTTATCACGACTATAGTTTCGCTACACTGTAGCTTTGTCAAGTTTAGTAAATTGTACTAAGTTGATGAGATTTTTAATTTATATCTAGCTTAACGTAATAAGGCTGGGGGTTTATGTTTGAACAAATTTAAAAGTGGTGAATTGCTTAGATCTAATTGGTCGTTAAGTAAAAAGTCTACATTATAATTTTTTACTTTATCAATTTCTAAAGATTCTAAAATGTTTAATTTTGAATTTTTCCTAAAACATGTAATATTTTGAAATTTTTATTAAAATTGTGGTTTTCTAGACTTAGATGTTTCTCATAATTGGAATTTTGTTTTTTATTTTTGTAATTATTGAAATGTTCAGTTAATCTAATATCAAAAGATCTTACCGGTTTTACCAATATAGCATTTTTCGCATGAGTCACAAATTAATTTATAAATTCCAGATCGTTTCGATTTTTCAGGTTTATCCTTATTGTTTTTTATAATTTTTCCTAATTTGTTAGATGTTTTAAATGTTATATTTATATTTTGGTTGCTTAAAATTTATGATATTCTAGTACTTCATTTTCCTATGTATGTTATACTAAAATAATTTTTCTTCTTAAATTTGAGTGTGGGGTAAACTAAATTGATTGCTAATTTATATAATTTGTTTTTGATTAATTTATCTATTAACTGTACATTTTACCCATTATTGTATGCTATTTGTTCTATTGGGTCTAATTCATTATTGTGTTTATTGTCTGAAAGTTTTTGTTTGTTGTTCAATTCTGAAATATGGATATTAACATTCAACAAGTAACAGCCAAATCAATTACTTATATAAAAAAAATACTTTTCATGTTTTCAATCCAATTAATATTTTTCAAAGTTTCGCATAAAAGCGAAAGGATTCTTGACGGGTATCAAATCAAATTCGGAATAATAATTCGTCCCGCTAGATGTCATCTCTTTGTCAGAGAAGGAACTTGGGGTATTCTGTGCTTTGATATAGCTTCCCTTTGTTATTATACGTGTGACAAAAACAAGCATATCTGATTCTATTTCGAAACGTCACAATCTCCATCACGTTGTTCAGGAATGCGAAAGAAACATCTTCCATTCAAATCAGAACAGACACATCATGGGATTGCTCGGTGTAGTGATGCGAGATTTTCCCTTTTTTCTGGACGATTTATGGGGAAAGTACGTATTTATGACGGTTGCTGCACGAGCACCCTAAATGTTTTATTAATGAAGAATTTTTAGATCTTTGAAAAGCGACAGCCGTAAAAAATGGCGCTCCGCGGTCCAATTTGTCACTGCCACGTAGTGCTTTGTAACCGACCTGCTGATATTCCGAAGCCTCCATTGTGCCTACGTTCGACGAGAGACATAAGAACGACTGAACAATGGAAACGCAACGTTTTCGGTATTAGTGCCTTCTTTATATATCACTTGGGCTATGTGCCGGATAGGCTATATCGTGATGGAAGACGACCAAAGAAAAAAACTTTCAATTCCCGATAATCTCGTCGATATTTAGCGAAACATGAAAGGGAAACAATTATTTTTGGTCGATAAACATTCTTATATCCACCACATCTAAACATTTCACATAATGAGATAAGTTACTAACGATAACATTAAAGCAATAAGGGTAACAATTGCTACAGAAAATATACATAAATAGTCGATATTATTATTTTAAAGTCCGAAGAAGAAATCAACGATTGTTTGAGATCTATCTATGTCAATTCAGGATCCTTGAAGAATAACAACTTACATGAAAACCTTTCCGGTTTCAGCCATTTCTCTTGGCACTACTTATATTCGATTTTCATTAATATTAAATTTAGGTTAATAAAACTCTATATAAGTCAAAATGATAAGTCTTCAAACCAATCTTAAAATATAACCTGGTTATTTTAAACAATTCATATTCAAAAAGGAGGAATTAAACTATTCATTCGTCTAAATATTAAGATCAAAGATTTCACATTTGGAACGCGTCCTACCAAGTTGCACAACGAACCGAGAGCCATATCCCATGACCAGTTTCGACCTACCTTGAAATTTAGACGAAAAAGTATTTTAATATCTTCTTCTTTTTAAATATGTAATATCTTCGTCTAAGAATCCATCGGAATCAACAGTGTAATTCAATGCCGGTAGGGGTATTAGCCCTCGGAGTAGTTGTTTCTGTTGATTCCATATTTATATTTATAGTTATATTTAATTAATTCAGCTTTTATAGTATGAATCGAAAAGTACCTTCATATACATGTATAAGTAAGTAATTTCATACATTGTACGTTGCTGTATTCTACATAATTGGTATGCAAATCCTTTGTAAATTAGTTCAGCTGAAATATCATTAACCATGTAATCGTAAGATATTGGATGAGTCTGATTCATGTTTTAATCCACGTAGAAGATTGCATTACTTCCAGTTTGATTTAAGATCAAGTTCTACCAGCTGTATCACGTACCAACACCACCGACATAAGATAACTTCGATAACTTGCATCTACTTCAAGTTGTTCGTATACCGGATGACAGACGCAAGTACAATCTCATTACGTTAAATTATGTTGCGCTTCCCTCGCGTCTTAGTTATGGAGGAAAGGGACGGAAAAGCTAAGGAAATGATGATTTTAATTATATAGGCGTCACAACATTGTCTCGTTGCAGCGGAGCGTGAACACGGAAAGGAATCCGAGGCATCCGTTGAATTTACAACTTCAAGTGCAAATTTCGAACGTCTCATTTCGACGCCAGTTTGCCCGTGCTTTGGGCCAAAGGTCACGTACATACTTTTAGGAATGTTCTGAAACCAGTACTACCTCTAACGTGAACTTTTCGGAAAATTATTTACGAATAAAATAAAGAAAATGTGTTCTAGGATAGGTAAATAATGTCGGAGGTTCTCAATTTTTAACATTCTTCTAAAATGTAACATTTAACATTCTTCTAAAATGTAATGTAATTCGTCTCTCGGAATAAGAAAAAATAATATCTGAACCACGCAAATATTTAAGAAATACCTACAAGATTCCCAGAAATAATAGAAAAAGTATAGAAACAAATCTGTACGAAGTAATATTATATAGAGGCAAAGTTTGATTTATTTCTGTCGAGAATAATTTAGTGACTACCAGTCAGATTCCCAGAATTTTTCTTACTAGAAAGTCAAAAAAATCGGTCAATTTCGACCTTTGATGAAAATCTATCGCATCAACATCAGCTTAAAGGATCACTCGACCAAAAACTTATTGTAATAAAATAATGTTTCAACATTGTCATCAGTATTCACTTAATATTTGAATAAAGGATCAAAATCAGGGCTATATAAGTTAAAATGTGGAGATTGCAATAAAGTATATATTGGGCAGACTGGGAGAACAATCAAACAAGGAATAAAGGAACATATAAATAGTTACGTATCCGAAAAAAAAGACATCAGTTATGCAGAACATCTGATAGATTACAAACATAAAAGTAATCCAGACATACTGCATGTTATCAACAAGAGCAAAAAACTAAATTTGCTAGAATCATTAGAAATAAATGAACATAATTAAATGATCAAACAAAAATAAACTATTCACCTTTACTAAACCGAAATTACTACTTCTGTTTCTAACACATAGTATTTAGACGATATTGTAATTTAATTGTACCATTTCTTCATCCAACTGATGAAGCCACAGTGTGATGAAACTCTAGTTGTGGAACTATAATTATAAATTTTTAAATTCAAAAATAGTGCGTTTTATTATTATACTTCACTTAATATTATTGTTAATTCGAAATTGAATTTAACGATAAAAAAATGTTGCAGATAGGTGGGGACATGAAAGGAGTGTTGTTATCGAAAATCGATGCGACTCGTCGGTCAAAAGTTCTGCATCTGACGTTTCGTAGTCGTCGTCTAGATGGAAACTTTTTCACATAACTTTCTAACTTGGGCAATTGAAACTGTAAGCACGTCAGTACCAGAGCAATTAGTGGTTAAATTAACGCTTGTAAAGCTGAATGATGTCATTTTTAGGCGAGAAACTTTGTCAGTTGCTTCAAGTTGCAATTATCCAGTACGTTCAAAACGACCATACCCAGACATTTTGCATTTCAAAGACAATAACCTTACGGTTCTAAGAATAAACACTTAAATACAAAATTGAAAACTCCTCGAGAATGTTCGCTAATAAAACACAGTATATGCAATTCCATTCGTTTCATAAACGTTCAGTTAAAATAATGTATAGAATAATGCACTTGAATGCCCATATTGTGGTAAATTAATTAAACAGGGAATAATAATAATTCAGTAATCAGAACCAGAAAGGTTGGGAGGCTTTATCAAGATAGGTTTAGAAGTAATTCCTTTTTCATAAAATATTCAAACATGTAGATTTATCGATAAGTAACATTTAAATTATTACATGTAAGTGTGAGCCATTTATTCATGTTAGGGAACAAGAAGATGTCGCAGGGTGCCAGATCGGGTGAATACGGGGGGTGCGGCAGCAACTCATAACGCAATTCATGCAGTTTGGTGGCGACAACTCCGGATGAATGTGCTGGAGCGTTATTGTGGTGAAAAAGAATCTTATTTTTCGCCAAATGCGGCTGTGTCTCCTTCAACTTTTTGTCGAGGCTGTCCAATAACTCACTGTAGTATTGTTCAGTGATCGTTCTTCCGTTTCGTCACCATGACCATTCCGGACGATGGGACCGTCTTCGCCTTCTTTGTAGCAGATTCACCGGGAGAAAACCATTGTTTAGATTGTTTTTTGGGTTCTGGTGTGTAGTGATGAATCCAGGTTTCATTAATGATGACAACTCGACGCAAAGTCCTTTGGATCTCGCTTAAATTGCTCCAAACACTGCTTCGAAGTTAACAGCCGCATCCGCTTGTTGTCCACCATGAATAATCGTGGCACCCAACGGGCCGACAATTTTTTCATCGCCAACTTATCATCTAAAATATTAATTGCTACTTCGCGCACGTTCGTTCGTCGATCAGCGAGAATCATGTCGTGGACGTGGACTTTTTCAATGATTTCCTCGGTAACCACGTCTGCCGGACGTCTTGGTCGCTCCCCATTAAAAACGGATGTTCGCCCACGTTTAAATTCGTTGAACCAATATCTAACTATGGTGATAGATGGCGAAGTGTCCCCATAAACAGCATCCAACTTTGCTTTTATCTTCTCGCATTTTTCCCATCCACAAACAAAAAGCGAATTACCGAACGATCTTTATTTGCTCTTTTCCATCTCCAGCGAAAATCACGAAATACGTCTCACTCGAATGGCTGCCAAATCCTAAGTAACGTATCAATCAGTCTGAAATTTGTTTTGGCATCGTTTGATAGATGACAGCACACGATGATAACACCAACTTCCTTTAGGAACGTCCACTGTCTTCAAACACGGGTACTCATTGAACCGCCCTCGTATGTGCATGGAAGCATTTAGTGTATGCATAAATAGTGTAAATAAAAAAATTTTTTAAAAACATCTGAACTAGACAATGTTTTCATTCCGTTATCAAATTAGCACTACTGCAGAATACCGCCACATCAGATAGTCTTTTAAACGAATGAAATAATGTCTTAGTAAAGCTGTGGTGTTATTTCACCGAATTGGTTTTCAACAGTAATTTAATTTTGTCACCGTGAAATTCGCGCACGTTATAAAGGGCCGACGACCGTCGACGGCGACAGAAAAGGAGCAGAGTAGCGATTCCGACCAATTTAAATTCAAGAGGTTCGACACGTAAAGGAGGAAGTCAAGTGGACCGAGCAAACACCTGCGCATCGCCCTCTGTAATCAATGAAGAGCGATTTTAATTAATTAAAGCTCTTCGTTAACTGCGAAGTGAGATAGGTACGTATTTAGCTAAATTATATAGAGAAAAGTGACTTTCTCTTCTTGGGCTGATTGACGAACTCTCCAGCTACCGCCAAACGCTCCTCTCTTTATGGGAAACGTATTGATTGATTGTGGTACATACATATATGTTAGATTTGAAAGTAGCAAATTGATAACATTACAATAAAATGTTTGAAATATAAGTTGCGTCGTAGATTCAGTTCTTCAAGTAGATTCCTTCGTAAGACCTTGTCAAACATAAAATACCACTGTTAGCAGTAAATAACAGTAGATGGCGACAAACTGTCTGTAATACGACATTAGATGTTGTTATTGTATAGATGACGATAGAGACACAATTTCTTTTTTATCGATATTGTTGAAGTGTTATTTAATTCTAACGTTAATGGCTGTACCACTTTGACCACTATAATCGGTATCACACATCGTACAAAGCCTTTTTAGATGTCACTTTTTTAACACATCCCGAGTATGATCAGGAACAAAACTTTAGTGCCCGATCACGATAAAGTAAGGCATGTAATGATGAAGATGAATACTGTTTACTCTTAGTTTCGCAAAAGAGTTGTTTCTGGACTAATTTGGAGTCGTAAAAACCAAATGACAAAAAAACTATGAGTGACTTGTGTCGGAAGCGAGATATTTGACTATTTGATATTTTCTATCGTTATCCACTTTGCAGAGGTTCGGGAAAGTATTCATAAAATCTAAACCGTCGAAAACAGAGCATTGCGGTATAGTTGTCCTTCATAAAATATCAGTCTATTACGCCTAGCATGCGAAATAAGAATGTCTTGCCGGATCTAGAAGCACTACATTCACACAATGACTAACGATCCTTTAAGCCCTTATTGCCTGTTTTCTGAATGCCTTATTTTTAGTACTATTCAATTTCTATTTACGGTTTAGGTTTTGGTAACAGGGAACATACGTTTGTTGTTTCAATGTATAACTAATTTTGTTGATATATTTCATAGAGTTCAGTTTGTTGTCTAGAGGAGATCAGGTTTGAAACAATTATTCAAGGCTTAATTATTTAAGTTGTTTTTTGTAACTTTGACTTAATTGCACTAGTTTTAGGTATTTAGTACAGGTTCACTCTTTAGTTTAACACATTGAGATAATGCCAGGGTTCTTCACTCTTTACTTCTTTTCATTATTATATTTTTACGTTTAAGTATGTTTCGCAATAGTTGCTACCTCACAGTGTTAACTTTATTGAAAGTAGATACATCTACTGATTGGTCCCCTTATCAAATGAAATAACTGAAACTGTTTTATTTGGATCCGGGAGATTTCGTGAAGTCGCAAGGGATTTATGTAACAACCCTCAGTCGACTTCTAAGATTGACGACCAATTGTATTAATGGCAGTCTAATTCAACTATTTCCTGTTCTTTACTTATATTACAAAATGTATCAAATTGTTCTTACTCTTACCGAATTACAGAATTACATTTATTTCTATAATTTACTTTATTCGTAGATAATAGAAAATAACTTTACAATTATTACTTTAGCGTTTCAAATTACCATTATTTAATAAAAAAAAAACGAAGATTCTAGTATCGCAGCAACAAATTTTATTTACAAAAAAAGGAACACAGTATGAAAGCAAATAGAAGTAATTACGAGTTAAGAAATGAATGAAATATATATATATATATAATGAAAAGTACAATAAACACACCGATATAAAAAAACAATGTGGACAACTTACGAAAGAAAAACGCTAGGTTACCTGAGGCAGGACATACAAAACTTGTTCTGGTAGACGTACAGTCTCCGACCTACACTGTAGTGCAAAGCCAGAGGGTAGAGCATAAGGCCCTCTTCAGCCTCCTTTCAGGAATCGTGGGAATGGGTGGGTGGTGTGGTTAGGGAGAGAAAGATGAGACGGACGAAATGAAGACAGAAAAGAGGTGAAAGATTATCTGTGGAATATTACTACCTAAACGAACCAAGGAAACCATACAAAACTTGGTCCAGAGCAGTCGGACCCGCATTCGAACCGGTGACCTCCCGAATGCTAAGCAATGATCTAGAGCACCAGACTACGCCTTTCGGTATTCTCTTGGAAGATTTTTTGTTACTTTGATAAGAATCTTTGGTTACTGACGTTATTTTCTGGTTCTTATAAGTACATATTAATAAAATTTTCTTTACCTCTCTGGTCCATGTAATGTGTTTGTTATCATTTCTTATGCAATTCTACTTCTGTTATTTCTGGTTTTGTAATTTAAATATTATGGTACTTTATCATTCAAAAGTTCCATATTTCTACAATATTCAAATGTAAATGTTTATAAAAGAGGAAAGCGAGCGGCCCCAGGGGAATCGACAATTTCTCTAAGGAAGATGTAGATCCTGTTCAAGTTCCACCTTCATGTAAAACTGATATTTAAAATAATAAATATCAATGACGTATCCATAAATATTTCGACTCGTATAGAGCTCGGCTCCTGTTTTGGAAGAGCCATAAATCTTGCTTAGAACAATTTTCTACTTGGTTCGCTGAAAGCCGTAGAGTTTTAAATATTTGATGGCGAACTTTTTGTGGCCACGATCGGACGCTTCTCGTTCATTCACTAAGGTATATTTACGACTACAGCATTTATTTCTCTTTTTATCTAATCGTTTGTATAGCTACTTACCAACATCGAAATATATGTGTGTACGTTGTACAGGAAGGAACTCTAATGTCTGTGTTAACTCCATAGCAATCATAATCCCTTTCAATGACACTGAAAACTTTAAATTTTCTTTATAAGTTTTCCACTTCCAGTTCTTAAAAGAGAAAAAAAGACTGGTGAACCGTTTGAGTGAAATTATAAATGGACTTTCTACTTATTTAACATTGACAGATAGTGGTGTATGTTCTCGTTATTGACACGATATCTCAAAGATTAATTGGCAACTAAGTTTCTCAGAAACTTTTCTTTTCCCAAAGGCTACTCATAACTAACGGAAATGGAACCTGGATAACTTGAAATGAAACGTCATTTAACGAGCTTTCTGTCAGACAATATCCAACACATTATAGGTACAAATTCTCAACTGAATTCACTGTACGAAAGGACTATAATGACTACGAGTCACAATTGAACAATACAGAACTAATATTTTAACAAACCTTTATTATCTAAAGAACAAATTAAACATATTTTCGCAAATATTTATTTCAATATCGTAATATATGTTTAGACAAACTTTGTCGTATTTACTACTAAATATACAGTTGAGAAGTGGATGTTTAAATGGTTACAACATATTTTATGAATGATGGTCAGAATGGATTTAAGAGTGGGGAATTATTCCCTTTTGTTTGACCATTGAGTCCTACACAGTAGGCGCGTACGAAATGTGGGATTTGTGATCCTTGAAATTTAGACGAAAAAGGATTTTAATTATTTCTTTCTTTGAATATGTAATATCTTTGTCTAAGAATCCATCGTAATCAACAGTGTAATTCAATGCCGGTAGGGGTATTAGCCTTCGGAGTAGTTGCTTCTGTTGATTCCATATTTAAATTTAGATTTTTATATATATATATATAATATTTAAAGGTTATCTGTGGAATATTACTGCCCCAGCGTTTGCCTATGTGATCCAAGGAAACCACAGAAAACTTGGACCAGAGCAGCCGGACCCGGGTTCGAAGCGGTGACCTCCCGAACGTTAAGCAATGATCTATAGCACTAGACTACGCCGCTCGGTAACCAAGTCGACGATTCATTTATATATCCTATCTCAAAAAACAAATTAAGTAGAAGGGGTTAAGCTGATCCTGGCTACCATTCAGCTAAATTTTAGATATATTAAAATATAGCAGAACAAGCCAAGTGGTATTTTAAGTTAAGTTTAAATGTTCGAGTGTTATGCCAAAACATCTGTTCTATCAACAATGTAAAGCCAAAAAAGTGTTCTCATAATGTTACGAAATCATGGAGCAGATCATCAGCTACAGCCATTAAAAAGGTGGATCGAAGAAGAAATTCACAGTTCATACTACAAAAAGGAACAGTTAAACGTCTACAGGAAAATCTTATTCACTTAATTAGTACATGAATATATATTTAATGAAACCTCAACAGAGGCTTCACTAAGTAAATTAGTTCAATTAATATTGTTACTACTATTATATATGTGTACTTCGAGAGTCCATGCTTTTTATTCATAATCACAGTTTTTGAATATGATTCTAAAATTTTCTCAAACTTTTATAATTATTAGTTACTTTTACAGTTTTGCGAGTTGGTTATTTATTAATTCAATTAATCAGCACTTTCAAAAGTTTTATCCTGGAAAAGCTAATATCTACTGCTCTTCCGAAAAAGAATAGGTACCCTCATATTACGGGCTTATCAGGAACTTTTTAATGAATTTTTTATGTTTTCTCTCTTTTTTACTTAAGGTCTATTGCTCCGTAGATATTTTTTTACTCTTTATGATGACTTTTATTATCTTCTAGATACTAATTTTCAATGAAAAAAAAAATGTTCCTTGTAAATGTTTATGGTTCTTATATTAACAGTAGCATTAGTTTTTGGATATACAACTGTTATTCTAGAATATGCTTTTAGATTCGGAAAAACTGGGGACCCTTTATACATTGGAATTTCAATTTATTATTTTTAAAAGTATAGTACATAATGTCAGTCTATAATATTGTAATTATTATCATCTTCTCTAAAATAATGTTCTTTATCGTGATTGTTGTATAAGATCCTGTTTATCCCAGTTGATGTAACATATGTGTAAGATGAGATTTCCTTGTCCTGAATTACGCTCAATTTAAAACATCTAATCATAAATGGGCCATTACAAAAGACCGTATTTCATATTTATTTAAAGTTTTGGTGTCTAGCGTTTGTCAGTTTTTTAATTTTGCTTTTCTGTCGAGATACGGTGGTGTTTTAAACAGAGCCCATTAAGCCGATTCCTTTTTGAAAACGATTTAGCGCGCTCATTTGCCGAATCGAATCTACATCGCACTCGAGTAGGTCGTCGGTAGAAAAAGATGAAACCGCGCTCTCGCCGAGAAAGCGACGGAATCAGAAAAGCAAATCTGTAGTCTAATGAACTCTTTGCATTCCGCATCTATCGCTCTCCCTCCGATATCGCGGCTTGAAAACTAAATCGCGACGGCTTTGTGTTTTGTGGAACCGTTGCTTCTTGTTGCAAAAACGTTCGTCTTTTCTTATTCTACCTCTTCTTCTTCTTCTTCTTCTTCTTCTTTTAATATCTCTCGCGCAGATGTTCTCCTTATCCGTAATTAATTTTACTTTGTCTTCGACTACGTTCCTTTATGTTTGAGGCCCGAGTGAAATGGTCTCTGTCTCTTCGTTCTGATTCATTGTTTGTTGTATTAGCAACGTTTTCTCGCGGCCACGGCCACATTGATAAATTTCCTGAGTAATTGCGCCAAGGTGCTACGTTGCGCCAGGCCACCTCGATACACAGAAATGTCGTCTAACGGCAAAAGATTCAAGACCCTTTCATTAATTCCTTCGAAGCGGCGCAACGCGCCGTGACACTATGCGATGCGATGCGACTCTACAATTGCTCGTCATTTTACAAGCAATTTTACCTTTTGTTATTCCAGACATTTTCAAGTTTGTAATTAATGTAACTAAACGAACTCGCGGAGTTCAACCGGAAACAGATCTTTATTATTTTCTTTTAGAATTAATAACATTACAATTATAGGCACACAATAAAGATGGTGGGTCTAACAATAATTATGAATGTTTTCGATCACGTATGTAACTCTACTGGCTGGAGTGAAAATTTACCCCAATCGGCAATTAGCGGCGATTACCGAGACCATATACACCAGTTCCGATCCAGCGGTCGAAGTAATAAAAAAAAGCATACACTTTCAGTTGTAAAGAGCCCAAAAATGTTGGAAATATAAAAGACAGCGAACATTAATCCTCTACTCCTAAAATATTATGTAACTGTTTGGATTAGACGATGGAAATAGTAAATCCGTGTTCGGTTTTCGTTTCTTATTTCATGTTTTATTTTGGGAATTTCCTTCAACAACACATATAAAACAATATCGGGGAAAGTAATCATGTATAGGTAAGGCTCAGACGTCAAATTGTTTCAATCACCCTTCTGAGCACCGGTGATTGTAGAAGGATGGATACAATTTAAGCAACCATCTATCCAGCGGCACACATAAACGGCTCCTCTGAGACAGTCAAGATGGTCTCGCGATAAAGAATGCAAAACAAAGGGATACATCTCCTTTATTGTCCTATCACCTCGTTCAAGGGCTCTTTCGAGACTTGCTTTCTGTATTATTTTGTGTGGAATAGTGACTACCGCATCTGAAAATTATTGATTATTTTCGGAATATTAAAAAACGATGATACCGTCAGTTCTTGGTGAAATATTTTCAATGTATACTAAATTATTTTATTTAAATCAAGTACCTTCACTCTATTCACATTTTTCTCTATCAGTACTATATTACTAATGTCCTACAAAATATAAACGAACCGTTTATCAAATCAGAGTTTAGGAGAGGGTTTATCCAAAATCAAGTTGATCATAAGTTAGAATGTTTTTATATGCAATGGTTTCTCATATTTCATAATTATCTAAGACATGTTGTTTATATTAAAGGAAATATTGCTGTTAATGCGATACTGTAATCAGTCAATTTCTTCAATAAGGAAAATAAGATCCTGTAAATTTAAATATATTTTTTTAATTGTAAAGAAATGCTAGCTTAGAATCCGATACATAGTCACAATATCTAAGCATGTTTGAGTTAAGATAGATAACTCATATATCATGAGAAACTCATAAGAATTATAGATCATTAAAATTAAGGATGGCCTTTTATCATCTACATTCGTAACAAGTCGCTAATCGGAGCTAGCGAAGCTTCCACTCAACAAGGTGCTTTAAAGTATGACTTTCATTTGAAAACAATTCACGTGTTTTGTAGATGAGTCGACATTCTCTGGGAATCATTAGAAAGTGGAGTTGACGCTTTTCCAGCATCTTCCAGATCCTCGACGTTAGTTCGTTTCGTAATGAAATAAGGAATTTTATGAAGTCTTTACGGATTAAAGGCTGTAATTAGAGCAGCTTTTAAGTGCGACATAACAATAAATAGTTTAATAGCATCTTTCCGTACGTGACCGTCATCGTCGTCGACTGAAATAGCGATAAAACTCTAGTCGAATGATTATCAAGCACGGGCTCATCCGCCATAAAAAAATCTTAACCGCAAAAATTCGTTTTTAAGCAACCGCCAAGAAAACGGATTTTATGATCCGACCGAAGAAACTCTGCAGTTCATAAATTTGACGTTATGGTATAATAAAGTCCATACTAGTATTGTAAATAAAAGCAACTCTAAAATGTTTTATCTGCACTTTCATATCAAAATAGAAAAGGCTATTCATGCATAAGTTATAACACCGTGTACATCGATTTATGACTTAACTGTGTCTTGGGTCTATTGATATAAAGCAAATTTTTATATTTTCGAGTAGACCGAATACCTCTTCAGGAATGTATGCTGTAAGGAGTATTTTATGTATTCCTGCACGGTCTTCTTTAACTGTTAATTTATTATATTTAAAAAAGAAGGAATTAAAATCCTTATTCGCCTTAGTGCCAGCGCCCACCTGATGAGACCCGATAGGTCGAAACCGGTAGTGGGATATGGTTTTCGGTTCGTTGTGCCTACTTGGTAGGACGCGTTCCAAATGTAAGATATTTGATCTTAATATTTAGACAAATAAGGATTTCAATTCCTTCTTTTTTGAATATTTTATATCTTCGTCTAAGAATCCATCGGAATCAACAGTGTAATTCAATGCCGGTAGGGGTATTAGCCCTCGGAGTAGTTGTTTCTGTTGATTCCATATTTATATTTTCATTAAATAGGGTTTGGAGCAGCTAAATCGTCTCATTTCCATTATTTGCTCATTTGAAACATCATTATTAGATAAATCATAAAACGTAGTTTCTAGCAGCAACAAGTAATGGCCAAAGGACTTCATTTACTATGACTTTTTTTCCATTTTTTTACGTCTTGCAGCTGTAAACGGGGCAATGTCGCATTTGAAATCGAATTTCTTGGCAGTAAAGATGTCGGACTGATTGGGACGCCCGTTGGTCGATCGAGCTTGCCAATAAAATCAGTAATAAAATAGACGTGTTGTATTTTGCGAAAGTTACGACTTCAATAAAGCATTGGCCTCAATGTAACTCGCTTCGCGAAATACGAGAGTCATCCATGACCCCCGCAAAGCAACAAAACCGTACAATACCGCAGTGATCGCACGTTGTACATGTACGGGTTGTTCTATCGCTCAGCTCTTATCCAATCCTGTTTTATTAAGATTAGTTCGATTTGTTCTATTGCACTCCAATAAATCGTTCGTTCTACTTGTCCTTCTTCGAGATATTCTTTACTTTAATTTTAGAAAATACGCTGGCGCATTTTCGGAATTCCACCACAAAAAAATTTTTTTTAATGGATCTTTTAAAAATCTACTATTTATTTACACATAAGATAAATTTCGGAGGAGAAAATAATCAAATGGGATATACAACCCTTTTTTCGTTATTCGCCTCCAAAACAATATATATATTTCTATTAAATAAATATTTAATAAAAGTCAAAATGAATTTTGGTCGAGAAAGTTACCAGGTGGGGTGAAATAAAAAAAATAATTATTATGGTATTTATCAGACCATGAAAAACAAATCATTTGCAATAACGATAAAACAGTTCAAGGATTTCGTCGTTGTAATTGTGAAAATTTGCCTACTTACAAATCCAAGTGTACCCGTTCGTTAATAAAATCTTTTGTGGGAAAATAGGAAAAGTTTGTTCTACTTGGAAAATATTCGGGCTGTAGTAAGTCTTGGTAGGTTTTCATCATTCCCACTGTGAAAAGTGCTATGCACCAAGGACTTAGGTGTATGGAAATCGTTAAGAAATACCATAATTAAATTTATTTTTCACTTTCATCCCTTTTAGGAAATTTTTTCGACCAAAAACATTTTAAATATTATTATACTATGAACAAAAAAATTATGTACTTCACAAAAACATGATTTTTTTGGGGGTGGAATATCGACAAAATGCCGGTAAGTGTAATTTATGTTAGTTTCTTCACCGATTTTTTTTTTACTATCACTATAATTTTAACAGACAATTATTTAATGCAAAAATAACGTGATTTTTTGGGGGTGGAATACCCAAAAAGTTCCAACTCGCTTAGACTTTTCAATACCAACATTTTTAAGAAAGGTGTATGCATTAACATATAAAACATTGGATGGATTTTACAAAATTTTAAAGATACATTTCGATATAATTTCTCGGATATTCTGAATTTGGCATTAGTGTCAAACAATCTGTTGAAACTAATCAAAATATTCATATTTGACAACAATAAATCTCAAATATATCGAAAAATTTAAATAAGAGGTCTAGAAATAACAATTTGAAGAAGAATGGCATATCTACAGTGGTTGTGATTACGAGAAGAAGAAGAAGAACCTTCCATTTTTCACTGCAGATGTCAGAAAATCTAAAAATCTCTGGGAAAAAGACAAGGTGCTAATTATATGCAAATTGTTCGGTTCTAATAAACGACCGCTGCACTTTTCTGACACCTAGATAGGAAGAGAAATCGAATTACATCACTCATCGTCACTCTACGTTAAAAGAAATGAATGTGTTACCGCAAACGTTTTACCATCGAACAAAATCTTCAGCATTTTCCGGGAGCAAATACTTAAAGGAAGCGTTGAATTTAAATTTTAGGGCTACATCTGGCCGGTAATTTATTTCATTTATATCGCCAAAGATTAAAAATCCTATTGCCTTTGAATTAAGTTTAATTTATTCAACCAGATGTTCGATATTATCACATACTAAAGCATTAACCTTTTAGTATAATTTTTGGTATTTATGGAAAATAGTATAGTATAAAAATATATCATTAAACATTAAAATCCTGACTGATTAATTGTCTAACCAATTTGGATACTTATTGGTACAAGTAGAAGTAATTGAAGCACTCAATTTTGAAAAAAAGCTCTTCATTTTCATTTTACATTTGTTTCTAATTTTGCTTTTAAAAACTCTAATCCCTCATTAATAAATAACCGTTACTTGCATTTTTTCGATTAATTAATTTTATCACTTTAATTGTATTGAATTAGCGGATACTTGAAGGAAGTCTAACATATTGAAATAAACACACAGTTGATAATTTCCAAAATTTATTAAATAAACTTGACACGTGTTTCGCCGATACTGTGGCTTCTTCAGAAGTACCAAATCTACTGATTAGATGTCTATAAATAGGGTGGTGCATCTTGATTAGAGTAAGGGAAAAGATTTAATAGTGGTGAGAGGTTTATATCTACTTGATCATTAAGTAATATGTCTGTATTTTTATATTTGTTAATTTCATTACATTCTAATAGTGTAAGTTTTAAACTTTTGTTTTGAATGTGTACAATTTTAAGATCTAAATTAAATATATGGTTATCTTCTAACACATGTTTGGCATAGTTAGAAATAATAAAGACAAAGTAGAGAAATTATCAAAACCAGATATATATAAACTTAATTGCGGTTCTTGTTCAAAAATTTATATAGGTCGGACGGGAAGAAATTTTATAATTCGTTTGAATGAACATTTTAGATTATATAGAAACAAAGAAAACCGATTCTAACTATGCCAAACATGTGTTAGAATATAACCCATATATTTAATTTAGATCTAAAAATTTTACACATTGAAAATAAAAGTTTAAAACTTACACTATTAGAATCTAAAGAAATTAACAAATATATATGTTAAATAAAGACATATTACTTAATGACCAAGTAGATATAAACCTCTCACCACTATTAAACCTTTTCCCTCATTCTAATGAAGATGCACCACCCTATTTATAGACATCCACTCTTAGGTAGTTTTAAGTAGATTTTGTACTTCTGAAGAAGCCACAGTGTTGGCGAAACACGTGTCAAGTTTATTTAATAAATTGTGGAAATTATCAACTGTGTGCTTATTGCAATTTTATTTTTTTAACTGAAATGGATATTCAAATAACTTGATGATTTACCAAACGGTTTATGCTAGTAAAGTGATGTATAGAATGAGTTCGAAAGGAAACTGAGAAGAAAACAAAAGTTTGATCGTGCGAGTTAATCTAACTGCAATCGGCCACAACGGGAAAGCCAATTTCTACTAGTTTCACTCAAAACAGGTCCTTGATCCTCCAGGATAACGAACTTGGGTTATGTGGAAAATGGGGAAACTTTTCTCTCTCGATAGCTCAAGTTACGTCAATAATATTGTTAGAGGACTGAACCACTTCATATCGAATTTATTGCACCACTCGATACTAGCCTCTGAACTGAGTCAATTTTTGATGATAGAATCAAAACTGCAACTAGTTATAAACTTCATAATGTTTTGGAGTAACGTATTTTACCGCAATACATCGTTAAAATAAAATAAACTAACAACTTTACTTTATTGCATTTTATGTAAAGCAATATTCGTTGAAAATCCCAAAAGTCCACACTCCCAAATTTAAAACAATAAAAATTAAGCATAAAGTTTTAGGTACAATAAAGAAGGTAGCTTCAACTAATATACATACTGATCACAAAAGAGGCTGTTTTAATATAGTTAACGAATCGGTAGAAAACAGCATCACCATGTTCGGTCCAGAACTGAAACTGTGGATCATAACAATATGAATTTTAAAATGTTTGAAGAAGAAAATATTTTATTTTTTAGCAAATAAGAAAAATTCGTTCCATATTATTTAAAATTCCTGTAGAACACACGAAGCAAACTTTTTCTGAAGTAAATTATATAAAAAGCCCTAGTCATCGAAGTAAACAAAAAGAACCTTAAGTTCCTTCTAGTTAACAACAAGCAAAAAACAAATAAAATTTCAAAAAATGGTATATACAAATTAAAATGTAATAGTTGCGATGCTATTTATATAGGGCAGACTGGCTGGGTCCTAAAAAACAGATTAGACGAACATAAAAGATCAATTAAATACAATATAATGTCTACTAGTTTTTCGGAGCACTGCATAACCAATAATCATTATCTAGATGATAAAAATGTAAAACTGCTACATAATTGTGTAAAAAGTAACAAACGAAGCCTTCTCGAAAATTTGGAAATTAAAAAAGCGCCGAATAATAATAAATTAATAGTTAATAACCACAATGAATTAGAGACCAGCAATTCACCTTTACTTCTATACAAATTATAACTGGTTTTACCAGAGTAGCTACCTGCATCTAGAAATTTCCGTATTACCCTCATCCCTTTATATTGATCGGCTGCATTTCTTTAACTTTAGTAACAAATCTGTATTCTTTGTAAATGAGCCGTTAGCCGAAACAATTGTAAGAGTTTAATAAACCTTATTGTTGAAGCTTTCTTTGTGTTTTATAAAGATATTTAAAAATGTTTCATCATTATTGCACCATAGACAATTTAAACAGTAATTATAAATAGCCAAAAAGATGTGTTCTGTTAAATTACTGCTGAATAATAGACTATATAACTGAAAGCGAGTCGTTTTAGAAGCTTAAGAATACAGCAATAAAAGCATTTATAAAGGTTGAAGTAGACTGCGAAGATCTGTGAGGAATACCGTTCTTTTTTTAATCAGACCTGGAACTTTAAAATTCCCTCTTTCGCAATGTAAAATTCAACCTTGACGTTTATCCTTCCTGTACAACGAAAAAGATCGCGTTTAAATTTTTTAAATAGAACCAGTGTAAATTAACAAAGGAATGTCGTTCTTTTCAGTTGAAATAAATTTCCGTAGGAAAAGCTCTGCAGGTTGGACTTGAATCACAAAGTTCAGAGAGGAAATGAAGAAAGAGCTATACATTTCGTCTCTTTTTCCTGTACCGTTTGCTTTGTTATATTATTCGTCGTGGTATAGCTCATTGTAGTACGAGATAAAAAATAACAAAAACTCTCAGGAACAATTTTGTTCTTCAGACAAACGGAAGGAAATTAAGTATTTGTAGATTAATCTTAATACACCAAAAGAACAAAAGGAATCAAGATGAAGTTGTAAATGGCAACATTAAAGCTATATATAGAAAATGATTTTACCCAGAATTAATACAATTGGATGTAACATATGTACATATACTCTACAGTTAAATGTTTAATTGGGTTACAGCTCGGATTTCGCTGGTTATTTTAGTATATCAATAGATGGTGATATACTGGCTTAAATATGAAATTATATAAACTACCCTTTATTAAACCACTTCGGTTTGGTTAATGGTTTATCGAAGCTACATATGGTGAGCTGATGAAAACATAAGTTATAAATCAAAATCGACATCTGATAATTTTACTTGAAACTGATTAATAATTTAAAAAATGAAAACACACAAGAAGTTTCAAGATGTTTATTTAAATTGACTACAATTGTTTTGCTTAAGTTAAACTTCTTCAGGTGATATCTGCTACAAAATTTAACGCAGCTGTAGATATCTTCACCTGAAAAAGCTTAAGTTAAGAGAAACAATTGTGGTGAATTTAAATAAACATCTTGAAACTTTTTGTGTATTTTCATTTTTTAAATTCGATAAGTTTCCTGACCAATAAGTGCGTTGTAGATTCAGTTTGTCAAACGGATACCTTCGTAAGGATCGTCATGATATACTATAGTGATTATATTTTATATTCATCTTATCTGAAGGTTAGAGCGAGTGCCTATGTGGAGGTAAGTATCAAATGTGAATGTTGTTAATGACTTAGAGAAGTTTAAAACACCTGTTTCGTTCATGAACAAAAGTGATTTCGTCTAACACCGAAAATGTTATATTGTGAGTATTTATTTTAGGTAAGCTTTTAAGCTTTCACATAACTGAAATAATTGATACGAGATAATTTCGCCGCAAATACTTTCAAACGTCAAAATACCAATTAATCACAAGTTCATTATACCCGTCAATTAGTTTTAATCCTTACACTGGTTTCAACATACATTGTATCGTGGTGGAAAAGTTAGGACGTGCGAAATTGAGTGCGAAAGATGGATTCGATAACAACCAACACTTCATGTTGTCGGTATCTTTTTTTCAGTTCTACTGTCAACCTAACTTCTGATCTATCAGATATTATAGCTATTTTTATAACAAAAATACTTGAGAAAAGTCTATTGAACCCTTTAGAAAAAGTAAATAAGAAACAAACTGTTATATTCTACTGCTGTTTATTCGTTTTGCGCTGATGCGCCACTTCTTTCTCCTGTGATGGAGCACCCGAAATTTAATGTTCGGAGTTAAATGTGCAAAAAACTTATTATGACGAAGAAAGGCGAGTAACTGTATTTATGAATATTTATTTACAATATGACTGCAGCTAAATATATACATAATTATTACAAGACCCTTTCTAAGATGATCACGTTAAAAAATGCCTTTTTGTGATGCTGTACGATCTGAGTACGAATGTGTACTGACTATTCAAAACCAACCACTCTCCAGCGGAGTAGGAGAGGGTGGTGACTAATAATTGAGAAATATATGAAAATCTGATTGTAATTTACCGACGACGGCAAAGGGTCGGCACACATCTAAAGTCAAAATGCCACCTGCAGGCAAACGCATCATTCTGAATGAACTGACAATGCATGCTAATCTTTTTAAATAAACATACTCTAAATCTAAACAAAGTCTTTGAGAGAACTGAACATGCCGTCCGCCTTGAGAGAACCGAACAACTGCTTCGTTACAAATGTGTTCATTAGCATAAAAAATATATTTTATAGTTAGCAATATTAAAACTTCTGATAAGTTTAATAAATTCTGCGGTTGGATATTTGTAAAACTTTTTAATAAACCGAAAGAAAACACTGATCTTTCGAATTAAAAATTTATTATAAGATGGTCTCTTACAATTGTTTCGACTACGAAGTCATTCTCAAAGAGTTAGTACAGAAACTAACTTAATATTGAATTGTGCTGACTATTTATATCTTTATTTATCTAGGAAATCCGGGTGGTTGTTATGTCTGTGATGGATTTAAATATAGGACTGTTTAGATCTTCTGTTAATTTATCGGTGATATTTAAATTTTGGTTAATAGCTTTTCGTATTTCAAGTTTTTCGAGATAATTTAATTTGTAGCCTTTATTTTCTAGGTGGATAGTTGATAAATATTCATCATTAATGTATGTTTTGATGAAATACAATGTTGAGAAAGGCCTGTAGAAATTTTATTGTAGGTAATAGATTGTTTGTGTTATTTAAGGCGTATATTGAAGTTACGTCCTGTTTGACCTATATATATCGCATAACAGTTACCACAAACTCTAAAACATTTAACTTTTGACTTTTATTAGCAAAATGTAAAATTTAATAATTTTTATTAAATTTGTGATCTAAGTTTATTAAATGTTATGCATGTACAGATGTACATTTTTGATTTTCAAAACATTTTTTATGTTCTTTGATACGTTCTTGAAATGAACGGCCAGTTTGCCCTTTATACACATGGTTACATTCACCACATTTTAATTTATTTACACCATATTTCAGTTTATTATCTATTTTATCTATATCATCTCTAATAAGCGAACCTAAAGAACAATTCGTTTTATATGATTATTAGCGATGTGTTTACTGATTTTTGTGGTACTATTTCCTAAAAATGAAAACGTACTAAATGTGTTTGATTTTGATTTTACTATAGGGTATATTGAATTTACGGTTTTTTATTAAAGCTTTTTATTAAGAAGTTGTAATACCATTGTCTTAGTCTAACCAATATTTACTGCTATATTAATAATCCTACTAGATCGAAATTAACTTTAGAAAGGGGAACGTTTAAGAGCCTATGTAGCATAGACTGAAAAAATAATAATTTTTGTAAAAATGGGTGATTATGTCGGTGTGTGTTGGTTTATGGTAAATTGCAAATTCATGCTTGTTATTAATTCGACTAATATTTAAATCCGAAAAATTAATAGAATAATTTATTTCAGATTCAAGGTTTATGTATTATTGTGCCATTATGTTGATGGGATTGAAACAGTGTTTATAAAAGGGCAACAGTCCCAAACACAGTTTGCTGGTGTTAATTAAAAAAAACTAACAGTCGACATTTTGTCGAGAATGTTTTAAAATGTTTGTCTGCCTAATGACCTCCCGTTTGTTAATAACAGCCTTTTCGGTCCCCTCCGGCTCGCGAATTTTAATAATAGCGTTGCTATCTGTCCTGCGGCAGTAAAACGATACCGCTTCGTTACAGCTGCGTTAAATTTTGTAGCAGATATCACTTGATGTACGCTAAATTTGCATGACTTCATCATCATTCAGACTGTCACGATTATGGAAGTTTTAATGTCGCAATTTATTCCAGTCGTACACAGATATTTGGCTGGGATCACGGACAGGTATTCAAACGCGACGAGGGACGGAAAAAGAATTCTGACGTAGGGATCTTGTGTACACGAATACGCTCATTAGTAACACAGAGAATACAAGCAGTCTTATGAATGTACACTCCTAACGAATTTTTATTTTCTAAATAAACTTTTTCCTGGTTGAATGGATGTAACAATTTGTGACAATTAGGTACGAAAATATTGTAAGTTGTATCTACATTAAAACTAGATGAAATGTATTACTTTGAACTCTAAAATAAACAGTAGGTACTGTAGCATTTCAAGCAATAGTTTCTCGGAAATTTTAAATTTGGTACGAACTCGTGTTTATTTTATTTTGCATCATATTCATTTCTTTTTTTAAACGTAAATATCTTCAAAATTACATTCACTTTTATTATCTTATTGTTATATTTATTCTCCAAATTTTGGTTTTAGTGTAAACAACTATTTATTATATTTAATTCCTTTAAGCGTAAACTGGCTTTCAATATTTTCAAAATCATTTTATTTTATTATCATATTGTTATGTTCATCGTCAAACTTTCATTGTATTGTCACGTTTAAGGTGTAAAAGTAAAATTACCAAATTAACCAGGGTGTTTACCTGAAGAAGTGCAATGATTTGTGGGCTTGTTGCTATGGTCGTTTTGCCATACTGTGCCCTTTAGCTAGTAACAGCTTTTGTCAACCCCCACTTCATTATAGTTTATTAAAGCTGAAAACCAGAAATTAATTGCCAGATTCTTAAGTGCATTCTTAAAGTCATTCAAAAAGAGTTTCTTTATATCATTTAAATTTCATACATACAATTATTCAATAGTCAAACAAGTAAAAGAGATCCCTTTCTTAGATATGTGTTAAGTTAGTTACCTTGTTATAAATATAAATAATGTATGTGTTGTTATTTAATATTGAAAACCAATCTTCATCGTTTCTTTCGTCAACAAGTTAATTAAATTACTCGCAATTAATTTTGGCGTGTTACTTTGGGAATTCAAGAAAGACATCTTTCTATAAAAATATTTTCTCACACATCAAAACAGATACTTTGTATAGTACTGCGATAAATTGGAAGCGATCATATATTCCTTTTTCGTTAGCAACAACTTTTTATGCATCTACTCATAATTATATGAACGTACATGAAACTATTTTTTTTGTTATTATTATAGTTAAGAAAATTGTGCTGCTCTAAAAAGGGCGAAGTTTTTGTAGGTACGCTTTTCCTTTTCTTTTACGTTTAATACGTAACATATACTTGTATTTCGCCGAAAATCCGGCTACAGGGAGCAAACAAAGGGATGTCGATAAATGAGTTGCCGCTCAGCGTTTCAGGAATCAAGAAAAGAGCGGTCGATAGGGATGATTTTACATAATCATAATAGGGTCGTAAGTCCAAGAACTGGTTTGTCCTATGTTTCGCATTTCCTAAAAGATAGAGCAGCCTACATACTTAACTATTTTCGGACAGTAATCTAATATATTTCATCCTCTGTCCTTCTTTATTCCTGTGTCTGCTTCGAATATATCTCTAACTAGCCTTTCATGTCTCAGAAGGTGTTCTACCATTCTGTCTTTTCTTTTCTTTATTAACTTCCATAGACCCCTTTGACATAGGAACCAGCAATGAACTCCATTTACCCTCCTATGGGGTACTAACTCGGAGTCAATATGAATACATAACAGTAACAGTATTTTCGGTGTAAATAGTATACGGTCGCCGCAGCAGGAATTCACGAGAAATGTACCATTGATTCCGCAGTTATTACTTCTTTTTTACTATAATCTCGGTGAATGTAAAATACTCTAGTTTTAGAGAAATTATTATCGGCTCAACTACTTCTTCGTACTAATAATTCTATAATCATGAAACTCGCTGGTGCAATGGTTCTAGCTTTATGTACAATATATCGCCATCTTGCCCTTAAAACGATACTCCCTTTTAGGGAACAGCTTCACATTTTAATCAAATTATACAGGATTCTTAGAATAAGTTTTCTAGTATCAGTCTCAATATGTCTTCAACTAAATCATATTTAGTATTAGTGAAGAATATTCTGAATCTTATATTTTAAGAAAGAAATGGTTTGATATAAGTATGAAATTCCTGAACAAAGAAATACAAGTTCGAGAATTTCGAGTTTATTAACTTTAAATCAGTATTCTTAAATCAAAACTGAAATTTTTCTCGATTCTTAAGACAACAAATCAAAACAACAGCTTTATCAAAAGAAAAATAGAAAAAAAAAACAATAGATTACAAAATAAAATGAATATGTACTTCGTGTTCATTTAACCAACGCTTGGTTATTTAGATGAATAAAAAAAGAGCTAAAAGCAAAAAACAGCCGTTTAAAAGGGATTAACAAGCTCTTCTTTATGTTATGTTGGTTTTAGTTTAAATCGTTTGCTGATGAATAGCAATGAAGAACTTAGCATCCTACAGTGTTTTGTGCTACATAAATACGAGAAATCGAGTCTTGTACTCCGTCCAATTTAATTAATTGCAATTAAAAGAATAACTACGGAAATGAAGTCGCAATAAAACAGTTTATTGGTGGAATTACGTGTTTCGTGTGGAATAAACTCTCGAAAGATAAAAGCAATCAATTAAAGAACAATGCGGAGAGTTGAAATCGATAAAAACCGATTCGAAATTAAACTTTCCACGGACCACTACTAGCACTAATAAAAAAAATATAAAGACTCCAATTTGAATTGGTGTAACAGGATGGAAGATACTTTAGGAAGCGTCTCATTTTTGATATTTTTACTCTACAAAAAAATCTGATCTTTGATAATACAAGAAAACCTTTGACATTTGATTTAGTGAACTCAGAAATTTGTATCTATACAAAGATCTAGGACAGAGTTGAAGCTGTCAATTAGGATATAAATAAAAAAACTCCGGAAGAATATTAACTATAGGCATCTTCCAGAAGAAACATTAACCAATTCGCGTTTTTCATTCGAAAAACTAGGCTGGAAAGATTAAAAGATATCCTTCGGGTAACGTTGGCTTCTTGATTTATGGGCGAAATAAATATTTTTATGACTGTTTTATTACCCACATTATATCAAAACGTTTAGCTTTTCTTAGAGTTTGTAAAAACAACGAATTCCTAACCCATAACAATAAATACGATACAAATCTACTTCAGGGCAAAAGGAAGGACACAAGTAAAAATAAATCAATCGTCGCAATGTACAAACCATCATGTGTATTTGGTACTTCACCAATTTGCAGCATCCACAACTTTATCATCCTTAAAAGAAGGTAGCTGAAGTCCGAAGCAAATTTCAATATGAAAGGACATTATAAATTCAAAGTAAATTAAATAAATTGATCAATAAATTAGTGAAAGTTTACCAAGTGTGTTTTCTTTTAAGAATATTTCCGAATGAACAATATATTTCAACGCCGGTAGGGGGTTAGCCCTCGGAGTAGTTGTTTTGTGTTGATTTCATATTTATATGTCTATACGAAAGTTGACGATCTCAAAATCATTGCACTTTCACAGATTAATGGGATAAAAGTATAATGGATTTGACTTTCAGTTCGAAGTGCCAGTGTAGGACGCGTTCCAAATGTGAGATCTGTGATCCTTAATATATTAACGAATAAGGATTTTAATGCCTTCTTTTTTGGATATGTTATCTTCGTCTAAGAATCTTTCCGAATGAACAATATATTTCAATGCCGGTAGGGGATTAGCCCTCGGAGTAGTTGTTTCTGTTGATTTCATATTTATATATGTCTATACGAAAGTTGGCGACCTCAAAATCATTGCACTTTCACAGATTAATGGGATAAAAGTATATTATACTTCCTTCTCTTATTATACTTCTTTTGTGTCTACACCTTTACTTAGTTTATTTCAGAATACCACTATTACGTTCAATCGTATAGGTACATATGCCTAGATTAAAGCTTAATACAATCCTACAGTACTTAATGGCGATGGTTATTACTCTCTAAGACCCTACAAGATGAAACTAATGATGAAGTTTATAGATTAATCAGGAAGGTGGTAAGACCACGATGTTGCTGTCTATTATTATTATTCCATATTAATTCACAGGTCAACTTAATCTATATACGTATATATAAGATAACATTATTACCTAATTAAACTATTAAATAGAGTACAGTAAATCCAGTAAATTCACCACCTCATTACATTAACAACAATTTTAGGAAACTGACTGACTTACGTTTAAATTATCTACAGATACACAAAGTAAATTGACCTATGTATAAATTGACCAAGTTTGAACAGTCTGAGGCAGTACCCGAGTAGAAATTCCAGTCTTTACTAACTTTTTTAATGTCTGATTTTTGTGATTAGAGTGTTATTATAGTTATAATGGTATAAATAGTACAATTTCATGATAATTGTTAAAAAAATACCTACAATCAATCGAGTTCCATCTAGATTTATATCGGTTATTAACTAAGCACCGTAATACACAATCTAACTATGTACGACTGCTGCTTTGTCTTCAGGTGAAGAGTCTCATTTAATCTACGTTTCCCTCGTACTAAATGACTAATTTTTAGAAATTTAAATCTTTTAGTTCAATTATGTGAATGTATTCAATAAACAAATATTTTAATAATATTTATTGTGTTAGTATATTGATTGTTAATTATCAATTTATAGATAAATTGTATGATTTTTATATATTGAAGATTTCTCTATTATAACCACAATCTTTCGAAACTAGAAGTGGACCATCTGGATAGAAAATAAGAACCCAGCCTTTCACGACCGGAATCCATAGTATAACTAACATGTTAAGAATGATATTTCTACTAATAGGATTTATTGTAAATGTATTTCTATGCAATTATATAACAGTAACGTATACAACATCATAAAGTAGATATAGTGAGTAGAATTTTCAACAGGTTTATTAAATGTTTGGATAAAAATTTTTTTTTTTTGAAATCTCGATTTGAATTTTATGGGCTCATTTGAACGTTGCCGGACACGTTTGTTCGATAAATGTTTCAGTCAGAGCATTAAATGAAAAATAAGAACAAAAAACGTTTTGGAAACATGAATTAGTGCCTCTAAATAAATTACATCGTTTAAATTGCTCTTTGCTGCGTTGTAAATTAAATATTCTATTTGAAACATTGCAGGGATTCATTTTGCCGCGAGCTATCGTAATTTGCAATACATCACAAACCAGCAAATTAATTAGGGTTTAATTAGTGCGTTCACCACTGTTTTATTTGATTCGAGTTGGCAATTCAATGAAATACGAAGGCAACAAAAAGGATTTAGTATTAACCGATTGATGCCCGACTGTTGGAACTATGGTAAATAATTGGCAACTCTTTTTTGACAAATGTTAATTGATTTTACAGGTTTATTCAACTTTACGTAAACTGTCATCCTGCTAAATTAAATTTATTTCTCTCCACGGCTCATGTCCAAAACTTATCCTCAGGGAGGAGACCATAGTGAGAGGTTGAAAGGACCTCCTTTCCCAATTCTTTTCGTAATTTGATTATTTACTTAGGATTTGGGGAAAAGATATATTATTAAGCATACATTGAACTTGTATTATACAAAGTCTTATTAAGAAGAACTATAATACCTAACAATGTAGCGTTAAAGAGCTTTAAAAAAATTGTTTCCCAACGGTCAGATCGCTTCTTCAAGAATGGTTGGTCAGAAACTAAAGGCTTCCTTAATTCTAATAGGTGAATTGTAGCTTTCGTTAGTAGTATCAGTTTTTTAAAGAATTAGCATTTTCATAAAACCCAAAAAACTCCCTTCTGGTACAGCTTTTACTTTTTTACTACAATCCGGTGGTTCAAAAGATACTAATTAAAAAAATCAATATTTATGTTAACCACTGCGATTCTGAACATTTTTTTTTTAATTGAGGAATTGAATTTTAAAACCAAAATAATTTTTAAGCAAACTTTATCGTGTAAGCAACAGTAAGGATTTATTCATAAATTAAGTAATGCAAAATTAATCATATTTTGGCTCCCTCCCTTTCCCCACGTAACAGAACAGTAATGCCAAGCTGAACCCGGCAACAACCAAATAATAAAATTGTAATCAGATGAAAGAATTAGTACTTAATTACAAAATCTTCTTTCTTCTCCTTTCTCCTATACAAAGAAATAATAAAATTCTAATATTGGGTACTCAAATGTACATTTTTTTTACTTTAACAACGTTACCAATGTATCGTAAAATTAAGTGCCATTGTCAAGATCTTATCAAACACAACATCAAGATTGTCTGAATTTTTGCGATATTTATGAACCTAATTTATGCAGAGGGTAAATAGGAGGAGGAATTTCATTTTGCTACCTACATAGTGTTACGAATTTCTGCTTGATTACGCTTTCAAACTTTTGCGATAATTTGTTTCTGCTCTGGAGCCTTTGTATCTTGTCGAGTCAATATTTCATGAGTAGTTATTAAAGTCGAATTGGTAAAAAATTTTATGAGAAAAGTTTTGTCGACTTTATTGAAACTGTTTCGTAGACACGCTTTTGACTACCTACGTCAATTATGAAAATTGAAGTCAGTAATCAATCTGAGTTAAACAATAACACCTTAGTTACTTATACTGGTTTTCTTCACGATTTTATTGGAGCAAAGGGGAGTTCCTCAATAACCAGTGAAGATTTGTTAATCAAAATTAATCGAGTAACAATATTTATTTTTCAGTTGAATATATACACAGTATTTACATTAATTTGTCCCTTGCTATCGTGATTTTACAAGATATAGTGTTAACAACGCTCGGAGAGCGGTTCAATATGATTCGATATGATTTGAAATTGAAGACTTGTCTTCGGTAGACTCATGAATACTTGTCTTAAAGTTAACTTTAAATACATAAACTTACGATAATATGGAGTAGGGAAAGGTACAAAAGAATGTAAGTGGAGTACAGTAACAGGGGATGAGAAGACAGAGATAGCACAATGATAGATATGATTTTAGAAAGTAAGACGTCACGGTATAATTTGAGTTAAAGTAATGAATTTTGAACCAAAATGTCGCTGTTGGAAGTCTCTACAAGATTCGAATGTTACCAATTTTGATTCGAACAATACATTTTTCACGGTCGTAAATTAAAAGGATGTGAAGAAATAGGAAAGGATTTAGGACACTTAAGTTATCTAACATAAAGAACATTTATACAATGAAATCTTACCATCAAAACATATACTATATAAAATTCCTAATAACACGAATGTAACATATATGCTGAGTTAGGCATTTAGTCTATTTTCTAGGTGGGAATCGTTATTATCATCATAGTTAAACATTTAACATCAACGTATTTTGAATGACAATTCTGTAAAATTATACTAAAAAAGTTTTGGAATTCTATTTCGCGAAGTAATGCTATTCCATTAAGAACCATCACTCTCAATATTGAAAAAGTAACGCATCAACTTTACTACTACAGAAATGTTGTTGTTTTTATACAGTTGTTTCTGTAAACTTTGTTAAGGTTTACATTTTACACTGATATACGTATGTACTTCATTACAATATTAAACTTGATACAACAAATTTACGATTTGTTTTGGGATTACAATGTAGTTTCAATTAGGATGAGACCTTTGCTGACCAAAACCGATTTACATAGAACTCTGAGAGAATGCACTAGTTCGATGCATCTCGTAGCAAAGCTTGGGAAATCAATTCCGAAACAATTTTACAAATTGATATTGCTACGATTCACGGTTCACCGAACAAGAACCTCTTTACATTTCCGAATGTAAGTGTATGAAGTTCGAAAAGAGCATGGAATTTTACTCCTATTCTGTGTTAGAATCGAACCATTCTATTTGTCCTGCACATAGTACTAGTTACTGACTTCTTTTACTTCTTAATAGTACAAAAATATGTACGTCTTTATACATAAAATTTCTTATTGAAAATATCACAAAATATTGTAAACTCGTTATCCTGTCGTATAGACTTAATGAATAATATTACATTTGACGTTAAAACTGAATGACTTCAGTAGAGATTGGATATACAGTAATCTCTGAAGGCACTTTTGCATTTGTTATAACCGTATAGATATATGAGGTATACATACCTAGTTCGCTACCATATTTTGTACTGACTTGACTATTGTCCTTAAATCCAAGAATCGAACTAACTAGTCTTAATGTTGTGTTGTTTCTTTGTTTTTCTATATTAAGAATTTTTGTTAATATTTTTGGTTTGCGACAGCTGTTTCGCCTTTCGACATAATCGGGCTACAATTGTTTCTTGTGATGAGATGCAGGGGGGCGAATATTGCGTCTGATTGATTATTTATTTGGATCTTTATCATGTTGTTTTTTATTTTTCCTTTGAATATTTCCATGTTTATAAGGATGTTCATCCTTTTGCTTTTTGGAGCTCTATGTAGTATGGTAACTATCTTCCAGTGATCCTGGATTGTGGTCGTATTCTTTTAGATGTTGGGCGTAGTTTGAGTCTGTTTCTTTTTTATATGAATTGATATGCTCTTTGTAGCGTTGTCATATTTTCCGGCCTGTTTGTCCAACATATGCTTTGTAGCATGTAATGTAGATAATTTTGTAGATTCCTCAGTTATCGTATGGGTCAGTTTCTTCTATGTTTGTTTTTATTTTGTGTTTGGTGTTGTTGTTTGTTTTGAACGCTATTTTTGTGTGCTTTTTAAAGAGCTTTGTGATTTTGCATATTTGTGGTGCTGTAAAGGTGAAGGTGGGTTTTCGTTTTCCTGTTTATTTCTGTTAATTGATCTTTTTGTATTTTTACGTATTTTTTCAATTATCTGCTTTTTGTATCCGTTTATTTGTAGGCTATTTTTCTATGATTTTTAATTCTTTTTTGTAGTTGGTTTTTGACATTGCAGTTGTTTCGAGTCGATACAGCATACTTCTGAACGCAGCTTCTTTATGTTATTTAAGGTGATTTGATGTTGCATGTATGGTATTGTCTGTTTGTCTAGTCTTGTTCAAGAACTTCTCGAAACCAACACCATATAAGGATCGCGATTTGAAGATTGTTTATTCACATAAGCCCGCCACAGGTAGTTCTATAAAATAAGTGAAACTAAATCGAAGTTACAATATACGCTCACGATGACTTAATATAAAGAAACTATAATACCATACTCAGCAGTAAATATTTACGGATGGATATGGAATTTACTGATTCTTTATTGATATTTTGTAAATACATTAGGTAGTTCATAAGCTCCTAGTTTCAACCCTGTGTAAAATTGTTTAAGGTAATATAGGACAGATGTATTATACCCCTTTCAATTTGCTTCTGAATATTTCTTCATATTACTCCATGAACATGCTTTTCAGGATACAGCGATTAAAATATAATTTGCGATGATATGTCTCCTAACCTCTCCATGATAGACTTTACTTACTCTTCTGATAACTTCAAGAATGCATATTTCCTTCCTGCACGTGTTTCATTTAGAAAAGGTAGTTATTAGCTCCAAATGCTCCTATCTATTAAAATATATCCCAAATTAATATAATTTTAACGAACATTTATTGAAATAGGACTTCAGGTAGTCTTTCATATTTTATCTATAATTAATTTGCTAGCGATCAAATTTTCTGTGGGTTTTTCTTGTTGATAACTTCGTTAACTGTACTCACATATTAAATATGACCATTTATTTACAGGATGGCCACATAGACAATTCTTTTATAGTTCGCCCTTAAGTACATGCAATGAATTAAAATATTAACGGGTATTATTTCATCAGCGTAAAAGGTTAAAAAGGAAAAAAACTTCATTCTGTACGTAATGAAATTGCACCTCAATATTTCACATCGTTAAACTTCAACCATGAACGACTAAGTTTAAACGAACGGAATGTGCTTTATGGCAACTTTTAACAGCGCTCATGACTGTTTTTCAATCACAAACGGATGAAATGGCAATATACCCTTTTGTGTCGGAGGTTTTATGGTGCAATTTACACACACAAGTCGAACATTCGTTCCTCTAATGAAAATTGTAGAATGTTTTTAACGGCCAAATTTTACTTCAATGTATAACCCACAGTTAGTGTTATCGTTTCAAATGATAAATTGAGAAAATTATGGTATTGTAAATTGAAAAGGGACAATCGATCGCATTTCTTCCTTTACATTTAAATGTCACCATAACAAATTTTATTATATGCAATAATTAATGTACCTTTTCTCTTTCCATACTTCCACTACTAAATTATTTTCGCTTTCTTCCAAAAATATTTTGGCTGTGTGTAATGGTTTGATTATTCCAATGATTTCCACTAATTTACCATGGAAATTTATTCCACGTCATTAAAGCCAGTTACATAAATCGTCATACAATTTCTGCGGTCAATTATTTATGATCTTCCGATTCATTAGATATAACATTCTATTTTGGGTTCTCTGAACTCAATATTAGTTATTTTACTCGTTTTCGATTCCGCAAAAATTACTGTATCAAATGAGTTATTACAATTACAACTACACAAAGAATTAGGCACTGAGCTTTCTAAATTATTGTTTGCCATTAACACTACATATTTACAGATATATTGTATTTCGAATTGCAAACAATATGTTAATTATTTGTATACATAAAATTGGTATTGTTTATGATATTATTTTTAAGGTAAACCATAATATGTCTGTTCAACTTTTTGCTTAAATAGATTTAGTTCTTATCGTTTGAAATTATTATTGATTAGAGGAAAACAAAATAAAAAAAGTATTTGTTATTAATACGCATTTTCATTCATTCGATTAATCAGTAACTAAAGTGATTTCTTTCTAATAAATTTACCCATAAATGCGGCTACGAAGTCCCCATTGTACGGGCATTATCAGCATGTTTCAAAAGCTATTTAATTGCACTTGTGAACCCGTTAATCGGCGTGAAACAGAATTTAAACAATTCACTCAGCGAACAAAGAGGGTTATGCCGTTGAAATCCTTCTCTGTAATTTCAACAAAAAACTGACGATTAAAATGAAGTTGGAATTGTAAAACTGGCTCGAAGCTTTGGTCAACACAAAGAACTATTGATATTCCGTTTAAACAAAACGTTCGGGAATATCGTTTTGTTTGACTAATTTAAATTCAAAAGAAACCGTCCCGAAAACCATTTCAAAAGGTTTGTTTAGAATTTTCTGATTGAAAAATGATTACATAAATAGCGCGGTACTATGTATTTACAAATATCAGCTGTACATAACCATCATAAGTATATATCATCATCACAAAGTCGTTAGTTCGAAGACTGGCTGGACACACACCTCCATTCTTCCCTATCCTGGGCTAATCCTCGTTCTCTGAATGTTCATTCATTCATTCACTCGTTCATTCTTAACCTTCTGTGAACATTAATCTAATGTAGGCCTTCCGCTGCCTCTTTTTATGCCTATTTCCGCACATAATAAGTCTCTAACATGATGGGCTATGTAAAGTAAAGTATCCTATTAACCTGTCTCTCATTTCCCTTAATAATTTTCACAGATCCTGTTGTATTCTTACTCTTTCTAAGCTTTTCTATCCATGGTATTTTTAAAAGTTACCTACCACGCCACATTTCAAACTCTTGTAATATTTTATTTTCCATCGCATCTACCTAGCCCTTCCACGTCTCGCACCATACAGACCCGTGATCCAAACATACACCTTCAATAATTTCCTTCGAGTTCAATTTTATTTAAGGTTGTTTCTAATTCTTCCCTACTAGATGCTAATACTGTATAATCTATCCCTGAAGTTGTCCTCTCTTTAATAATATTCATCGAATCTTCGACATTTATGTTGCATTTAAATAGAGGTGTATATGAAAACGATAAAATTGAAAGAGATGCATTACTTTAACAATTGATGTTAGTTGTTAGTAAAAATAGAAGTGTCCGGTAAGCAATACGATGAAACAATAAATGCATCATGTGAAAAATTGGGTTAGGTACATATTGTAAGGAATGAGGTCAGAGATTGAAGCATATTCAGTGACCCATTTTCATGACTACTTCACAAAAAATTCAAAATATGCATTGCTAAAACAACCACTGCTTTTGGAATTAATTGATAGGTACTCCAAATAACTTTGACTAACATGCATGGTACATGTTCGACAGATATGAAAACGGAACATATCAAACATTCCAACATTTTCTGTAACTACAAATTTATTTACAGGTACCGATATAAGGTACAAAACGTAGACTGTAAACAATTTATATACAGGACAACGGAGAATCGTTGATGAAAAATAGAAAAACATATAAAAGACATGCTACTGAAGTCGAAGATTGTCCGCACCAGTCGAATCATTAAATGTAATTTCAGCGTTAGGAATAAAGCTTGCTGGGCAAATATAAATATTAATAATGAAATATTTTTTTGAAGAATTTCTTAGTAGAGGTAAATTTAAATACATCACTGTGATATTGATTCTTAAATTAATTTGTACCTAAGTAGTATAGATTACCTTAAATTAATGAGTTTGATGAAATTTGTTACCGCTGTCATTCCCTCGCTGGGAATCGAATCCAGGATCTTTAGCTTTAAAAAAATTCCAAAAATATATTCCATTACTAACGATTACTAATAATATTTATTGATTTGTCGTCGTTACTGCTGCTACCTCTCATTGCTTAGTGGCTAGAGCATTGGCGGGTAAAGACAAAGATCCCGGGTTTGATTACCGGTGACGGCGTGACATCAGTAACAAATTTTAATAACCACAAATGCAATGTATATTTATTGAAGCTAAATTATTCTGTACATAGTACAAGACAAGTCCTTAAAACTGGAATTTTAGGAAAAACATGTACAAATTATGTAATTAAGGTGAGCATGCGGTAAGATATAAAAACTGGTAGTCGGTTGCACGTAGTTAAGGCACTTGAGTAAGTGGCCCGAATTTCCTTTCTCATTTGGGCTGGTGCTTGGTTCTAAAAGAAAAAATAAAAAGGAAAGGTTGTAGTGCGAGTCAAGAGAGATTGTTGAATGAAGAGAACACTTGGAAGTTGGTGTTGAGTAGTCAGAGTTGCTGAAGAAAAGTAGCAGCAGTCGTCGAGAGCGTAGAGACAGCTGTACTTGAGGGTTCCCATCAAACTTAAAAATATGCAGGAAGCGCTGCACCAGCAAACTGGGTCAGTGTTCGATCTCGTTGGATGGAAATAAAACTGTCACGAGCCTGCTCTTGTTCGCAAACTGCGAAAAGAATTCAATTACACTTTTGTTTGAAGAAATATCGACTACTGCTTTCCTTGTTAATCAGATTAGAAGCGAAAACAGAATGAATGGATGACAAGCTTTACGACACGATATTCTGTCTGTCAGCAGAAACATGTGAGCCTCTTTTGTCCAAACTGGAACAGATAATAGCACTCTGAACAGCGAGCTAAGTGGAAGCGAATATTCAAATGCTAATGTAACAATTTTGCTTTGTCTTCATTGAAGAATTGTGTTACTCATCAGCCACAGATAAAGGCTTTGGGCTTTTGGTTTGAGGAACATTCAAAGCTCAGCAATACACAAAAGTTGTTACATACTAGAATGTAAATTAAATTATAAATATAAATATAAATATGGAATCAACAGAAACAACTACTCCGAGGGCTAAAACCCCTACCGGCATTGAATTACACTGTTGATTCCGATGGATTCTTAGACGAAGATATAACATATTCAAAAAAGAAGGAATTAAAATCCTTATTCGTCTAAACATTAAGATCAAAGATCTCACATTTGGAACGCGTCCTACCAAGTTGGCACAACGAACCGAAAGCCATACCCCACGAAACAAATTAGATATAAAAGTCGTTTCAGTTAACAAATATAATTTAGGCAAACTATTAGTTAATAACAAAGACAAAATTTGTAACTCTAAGAAAAGTGGTATATATAAAATAAATTGTAAGGAATGTAACGCATTCTATATAGGACAAACAGGTAGGAGTCTAAGCATAAGAGAAAAAGAACCCATAAAAACATAAAGGATGAAAAGAAATCTACAGGGTTTAGCACTCACTGCATAGAGAACCAACATAATTTAGATCCAGAAAAAACAAAATTATTACACCTTGAAAACAAAGGGAGAAGACTAACTAATATAACAAACGATCAACTAGAATTTAAAGAAATTCCTGTTATTAACCAATACTTAGGTATTAGTAATATTGTTCGCACACATACATGTTAACAAATTTTATATATTTACATGTTATTTATTAGTATATATATATTATATTATTAATTACACGTAACCAAATACATTAAAGCTGCTAGTATAGAAAGCCTGTTATTAATTGTAACCGTTAGAAATACATTACTCTTGATAAAGGGCTAACAACCCGAAACAATTGTAGAGTGATTCTCATTAAAAAAAAATTTTTTTGAAACATTTAATAGTAACATTATTTTCTTTCCTTTTATTAAATCTGATATATACAACTTCCCTCACTATGTGTTTTATTTTTCTAATTCTTAAAATGCAGTTTCACAAACAGTGCACCATTCAAAGTTTAAATATACAATTGCTCAAATTCATGAAGTTTATGAATTTATAAGTTGTAAAGTAATCCGTTCTATTTGCTTGAAGTTTTTCATTATGGACGTTTTCGTAACCAGATTACGCTAATGTGGCTGGAGTTGTATTGAAGGGTTCCAGTACACATAGATGCGTGCTGGCTAAATGCTGGCCCATTAAAATTTATTCTACTGCATCCGAAACGATTTGATGCAGTAAATATACTCATAAATGTGGTAATGAGGTTGTGTTTGTACGTGCAAACCAGTATCAGCAAGGCCCAAATGCTATTTTATTAGAATACTAAATCAACTATTATTAAAAGGGTAACCGCCATGCAACGATATTTGATCGACGCACTGGCATTACTCGGGTAATTAGGTTGCATAAATCACATTCTACAGAGGTTTTGACTCCGCATAAATGGAAGCAAGGCAACGAAGAAGTTAATTATTAATTTCTGGAACCGCATTGTGCACTAGGTGCAAGAGTAGAACACTGTAAACTCGCTTCTATTAATGCCTGAAAAGCAGTGCTGTTAGAAATTTCAATTAGAAATTTCGCTTCTGATGAATGCTTATCTCTGTATATCTAATGAGCTATGTGAGGCTGCCTTGTAAACATTAACATTCATTGATAATTTCTATTACATTCTATATTAACAAACAATATTTTCCATCTATTTTAACTTGTTGTTATGTAGATTAATTGTTTTGAGGAAAATTTCTTACAAAAATATCTGTAACAAGAAGGATATAATTAGATAAATAAATTATATATATAATCGATAATATCATCAAGTTAACAGGCCGTTTAAACGTGGGTATATATACCAAAAGAAAACTAGCTAACCGACTGGAACGTATATTAACTATTGGTCAATAAGAATCAAATTTTGAAGACGCATTCCTTATTTAAAATATATGTAACTACTAAAACAGGATCATTCATGGTTCAACCTGTAAAGGGGTCAATGGTAATTTACATTTTATACAAGCAAAAGTAGGTAAGCATTTAACCGATAAATTTATTTAGGAGATAATTAATAAAATATGCAACTGCAGACAACATACAAGTAGTTTTACAATGATTTTTAAAGTAAAATCCTGTACAATTATGATAATATTAAACCTTTTATAAATGTAAATATAAATATGGAATCAACAGAAACAACTACTCCGTTGATTCCATTCGTTCCAAATGTGAGACATTTGATCTTAATATTTAGACGAATTTCTTATTTTTTGAATGTATTTTATCTTCGTCTAAGAATCCATCGAAATCAACAGTGTAAATCAATGCTGGTAGGGGTACTAGCCCACGGAGTAGTTATTTCTGTTGATTCTATATTTATACTTATATTTATAATATAGCCTGTAAAGGCCTTTCTGCTAGCGCCCACCTGATGAGACCCGATAGGTCGAAAACAGTCATGGGATGTGACTTTCGGTTCGTTGTGCCTACTTGGTAGGACGCGTTCCAAATGTGAGATCTTTGATCTTAATATTTAGACGAACAAGGATTTTAATTCCTTCTTTTTTGAATATGTTAAACCTTTTATTTTATTTATTTAATAGTCTCACTCACTAGATTTCAAGTCAAGAAGTCAGATGTGAATAAAATTAAATCAAATATACATAATAGCTAGTTATAACAGCAAATGGCAATATATATCTACTGATATATGCTAGTAATTGAAGTATTTCAAATGATTTATGATGGAAGCCGCGAACCACATTTGGTAGTTTCCATAAATTACTGACCAAGAGCTTACACTGTTACACTTAGTAAGGCCTTGTATAGCATATGAAACACTTCAGTTAACAGTAGATTTGAATAGATTGCGGTATACTATCATAATTAGATATTATATTAACTTGTTCTTAAAGAGCCCTTCGATTTAGTCGGCGATTTATTGACACCTGAGGTCGAAATTGCCATCTACGTCTAGTCTAGTTTCGGTAAATTACTGACTTCTTATTAATTACACTGGACTTTGCATATGACACAAATAAAAGCTTACATTTTCAAAATAAAGCTACAATTCACTTTCTTTAAATTGCACATGTAATTGAAATTTTAAATTAATAAAACATAATTTCCACTGTAATTTTATTTTTCTCTACAATTGTTTCACCCTACTAGGGCATCTTCGGGAAAAGTATTTACATCGAATGTTACAATTTTTGCCTTATGTATATTACTACTATCTTAGTCTAAAGGGTGGGGAGAAATTTCTACTATTTTGTCTAAAATTCCGAATTATGGATATTTTCAATTTCATTAAGAATTCTTGTGTTATTTTAATCTGTTCTTTTGATTTTTAAAGTTTCTAGAATGTCTAGTTTTTTACTTTTATAATGTTTGTGTAAAATTTTGAAATTCTGTTCTAAATTGAATTCATGTCTGTTGTCTTCTATGTGGTTCATGAATGTTGATTTTTTATTGTACTTCTTAATATGTTCTGGAGTTCTTTATTTGAACGATCTTCCTGTCTGATCTATATATAGCGCATTACAAGTGTTGCAATTTAACTTATATACTCCACACGAATTCTGTTTTTCTGATTTGTGCTTATATAATTCGATAGATTATTATTTGTTTTAAATGATATTGAAAACTCATTGTTTTTTTTAATTTTATTTGGTATTGTATTTGAAGTATGTCCTAAATATACTAAGGTGTTTTAATAACTTTTGTATATGCAGATTGATAACACATTAAGTTTTGCTTTTTATTAATTAGGTCCTCTATTAATTTTGGAGAGTAGCCATTGTTTATTGAGATTTGTTTTATTGTGTGTTTTTCATTTTCAAAATTTTTAATTCCTAAAGGTAAATTTAATAACCTATGTATCATGCTGTGAAACGCCGCAAGTTTATGTTGAATGGGATGACAAGAATTTTAATTAATTATACACACATGTGATTATACAAATATGTATTTTGTATACGGCCAGTCATTTTCCAAAGTTAGGCGGTAAACTATCTTATATTTATGAATAACAATTTTCGATTTAACGTGAATCTGCCTAACAGAATTGATCACGACCAATAGATTCTGCCCAAGTTCGAGAGAGGAAGACCACTCATGAAGCAAAGAGAGGCATAAGTTATTTGCATATAAAGTGTACAGAAAAATCATAACTCGTTTTCCATCGGCCATTAACATATTGAAAGGATATGAATAAATAGAAAATTCATAATGCATACGATCGACACCTATACACACATGTAGGGAAGGGGATATTTTCCCCATCAATGCCGTTCAATTTATTTTAAGAAAGAACCAAAGAACGACGTGTGGAGAAAATTACGTCCCAGCGAAATGCCCTCGGCGGAACCATCGCATCGACGCGAAGCATTTGACATTAG
The DNA here is from genome assembly GCA_963921985.1 of Agrilus biguttatus. Lineage (NCBI taxonomy): Eukaryota > Metazoa > Arthropoda > Insecta > Coleoptera > Buprestidae > Agrilus > Agrilus biguttatus. The sequence continues at coordinate 36,993,820 of OY998117.1, forward strand.
AGGTATAAAAGATGAAGCCTAAAGTAAAATATTTTAAATTTCTGCCACGAATATCTGGTCATGCTTTCTGAGCACGTCCTGTCATATTCCCATCTCCTTTTTTTTTTTTCTTCTTTTGAATACACACCTCGTCGAAATTATGTCGAAAACGACGTGACACACACATGGGGTGCGTGTTTCAAATGAAAATAAGACAAAGTATTAGCTTCATATAACATGCCTTCCTAACGATAAGAAGGATATGTACTTACAAATCCATTTACTTCTTTAGAGGTATCTTCTAACGTATTACCATTCTGGGGCGATTTTCATCCAACGTAAATGCCTCTTTCCACTAATTAGATCACCATTAGTAGAACAATAGTATAAGAATAAAAATATCTACTTCGTCAGTATTTGGATCCGATCTCTAGAAGGTTGATACTTATTGTGGGATTCAGTAATGTTCAACAAGGTCCTTTTCTAATAAGGATATCGACCTGTTAAACTGAAATCTCAGCGTAGCTAACTACGTGGTAGGCACGTAAGCTGAGTAACACAGTTAAAAATATGTTCTTGACCTTATTAAAAAAGGACCCTTTGGTAGGATAGTGAATCCCACAATAACTACCAAATTTATGGCGCTTACTACTTTATCTGTATTTATTCATATATCAATAGTGATGTACTTGTCAACAAAGCCACACATTAGCTACTTAATTTCAAATGTAATTTCATTTAAAATTTCAGTTTTCTACATTTTATACGGTTGGGTTTTACGCGCATTAACAATTTTTCTTCCAAAAACGTACAGATAGAGCACGAAGAACAATCAACTGGATTAACTAATATAGTTTAATTTACATGTAAGCGATGGTTTTCCAATCAAAAATGTGAAGATATTCTTTTAATATGACCGAAAGGTTTGTAAGTGTTTATATTATATTCATATTTTAATTCATTTTTGTACATATTTATTTGTATTCAAAACAGAAGGAATTAGAATCCTTATTCGTCTAAATATTAAGATCAAAGATCTCACATTTGGTACGCGTCCTATAATCGTTGTAACGTCCTGGAAGGGAACTATATTGAATAATAAAATCAAACTATAAAAAAAAATATATATTTTTTCTATGCTAGCCTACGAACTTTTCAGCCCGCCTGTTATATATTTGTAGTATTAAGAAATTGCCTTCAGCAACAATAATATTTCTTTGTTATGTAGGTATGTAGGTACGTTAGGGATTTATTAGGTACCTACTTCTAGCAAACACAATAGACCCATACCTCAATCTATTTCTAGGGTAAGTAACGGTCACTACCCTGACGTCACGCCATGCAACTTGAACCGTAATGGATTATAAAGTAATTTAAGTAGGGATAAGAAGTTAGCTTTTAGGAACTTTAATTTGTAGACCAGACAATAATTTTAACCTTCATCTCGCCAACACAAGTACAATCTGTAACATACTTTATTTCAACGTATATTTTCGAGACCCATTTTTTTTTGTAAACCTTTATCTGTGTGCTGATAGTATTAAATATAATTGTGTATTGTTTATTGTTTTGATCGTCGTATTTTTCCTTTACTATCAAGCGCACTGGTCCTTCGAATTTCTTCATGTGGTACAGTAGTACACCGACGAATGTTTATTAATTAGATATCGTCACATCACGCAACAGTAAGTAAGTAAATCTAAGAAATCCGCAGATTTCACTGATATTAAAAGTTTTGACAAAAATCCATCTTCGATATGTTCGCTTTTTGAAATTGAAAATTAATGTCAATTTTCAATTTTGGTAAATTTTTAAACTGATGTCACACCATTTCCTACTCGCGATTTTTATTGCAGAAGACAGTATACATAATTGATTTCAAAATAACCAAACAGACAGGCAAGAATAAGAAATGAAACAAAAATTGATACAGATAAAAGCTAGGGCGTAATGATTTGGAAGTGGCGACGCGGTAATAATCTCCTAATTTTTTTTGTGGTATTTACTACTTGGAGTAATATAAAAAATTAATCAGTTTCTAACTGAGAATGGCGTCTTGGGTGTTGAAACGGGTTAAGTCTTTTAAACGTTTTTATGTTTTATTTATTTCGGTTTTGTGTTTTATTTCGTTCAGCTTTGAAGAATTTCATTTGATTTTCACCTGAACAAGCTTAAGTTAAGCGAAACAATTGTAATGAATACAAAATATAAGGCTTGAAACTTTTTGTGTTTTTCAATTTTTAAAATTATGATCCAGTATCAACAAGTTGAGGATTTTCTTGTACATATTACGTAATTAGACTAGAATTACCTAAATTAGATACTTTTTTAAAACAAGAAATAAAAACTTTTAATCTTCAATTATTATTCGTATTTACTCGCCGTGAACGAGGAGATTACCATTTCGTAGAATTTTTATAAAAAAGAAAATGCAACGTCAAAAATCCAGTCTTACTATAATTTTAGTTAAAACTTCCGTCAACATTTATATACTAGATTACGTATTGTCATTCATTAATTTCTTACCGTATTCACTGGAGGAGAAGTAAATCATCTGAAACAATAAGAAAAGTGTAGAATTGTTGGAAGATAAAGACGATAAAAATAATTCGAAAGCATCAATTAAGACAAAAAGCTTTCTTAAAAGCGCGTTATCATTAAAATTTTATTTGCTGTATAATTTGAGTACCAATTTTATGCTATGTACGTTTCCTTTGTGTCATTGCTTCGACAAGGAGAAACAGAATCTGTCAATAAAGTCCCTTGGTAAATCTTGCCATCCTTGAAACGTCCTGCTTATGACTTTCCGATAAATATTTTTCCGCATAAAAGTGTAGAATATACGACTGACTTTAAGGTTTGAGTGAACGAACAGCAGAAAGAATTTAGTGTCTCTCTGTTGAGATTTCATATTTTCCAGTCATAAATGTCGGCTATGTCGATGATTTACTTCTAACCGAATTTGCCGAGATAGTAAATTTCACGATAAGTTTCCCAGTTCGCTTGAACAAGGTATCACGCTATTGCTAAAATATGTTTTATCATGCACAATTCTATTAATTTTGAACATTTTTCTGGATGCGTTAAATCAGCTGCCAATTAATGATATGCATTAATTTTACATAAGTGTACGTACCTTCTTACGTTACAAATCTTTTTCTCGTCGATAAGAAATACTTTTAAATGCCGTGGTAAATGCCATCTGTACAATTTGCTACTAGATATTAATGTTTTAAAGGTCCTTTGATTAAAGATATTGCTAGTCGTAATTATTCATATTAATGACACCAACTAGATTAGTCGTCATTGTCGGCAGTATTGATAAGAATCGCAGAGTTCAAAATCAAGTTTTGACAGATCACTGATCAAGAACACTCACTCTTATCTTAAACTTCAATTAAAATATTATAATCTGGTTAACTATTATTCCTACTATTATTAGTAAAAAATAATAATTGCGTATAAACTGAGATTGGAAATTCCGTCTCGTTTATTCTTAGGTTTCAGTTTTTTGTGAAAGTTCCTTGTTAATAGAATTCCTTTATCTGAAAGCATTGACGGTATCCATGGTTAACATAAATAGCTGATAAACAAACGAGCGGGCGGTCGGTTCCATAAAGGACAAGAGTATACAAAACCATTAATCACACTGCGGCATCTATAAATTTTTGCTAGGAAGCCATACATTGACTAAAGACGAATTAAAACCAACGATGAATCTTTGCGGTGTTACTCCTTCTGTCAAGTAAGAAGGCTATGTACAATTGTTAGATAAAAAGATAAGTAACAATATTTCAACTGATCGATATCTTTCTACAAAACCCTCAAACGTCAGTGGCGTATGTAGTGATCCGGAAAAGGGGAATGGGATTAAACCATTGGACAGCCGAAGAACCAATGGAAAGATTATTGATTTTATTATCGATTGATTGGAATTGTTCTCAATAAGAGTCATTGAAGACATAAGAAGTACATACCGTTTCAATGATGTCGTTTTACCGTATTTACTCTTAAAAACGTAAGGAAATTAAAAAGAAATTACGAATGTGCAGAGTATAAATGATAATGAAAAAGAATTGCAAGTATTTAGAATAAATAAATTTGAAGGTATAGTATTCCAATGAGGAAGAGTTAGGGAAATGAACGAAACATGGGGTGGTTGTTTATTGTAAGCAGGTATGTCGCAATAATTGGAGCCCTTACCTGTGTTAGTCACAGGGCTACGCCAATGCTTGGAATATCATCACTGTTAGGACAATTTTAATTGATGTTATTTTCAAAAATATCAAATCATATTTTGGTGATATGTATGTTGTTTACCACTTTAGATAGTTGTTGACTGGGTCACCAATTTTGATTGTTGAATATAAATATAAATGAATAAATGAAATAATGCACTTTCATAACTATGAATATATTTACAAAAAAAAAGAAGATAGAACGAATCGAAAACACAGAACAAAAGTTGAGTAGAAGGCTTGAAGAGCAGATCGGAGGTGAGTATATTTGGGAAATGAAAATGATAGGAAGACAGTTAGAGAGGAGCAAGAACTAGAAAGATAAAAGTAGAGATCCAATTAGAAGTTAAAGAAATCTGGAAATTTTGAGTTAAAAGAATTGAAGAAGGGACAGATTGTTGAAGTTTTACTTGAAAGACATGTACTATTAAAATGCAATGAAGGAAGAAGATGAGTTACAGACATGTGGTTAGTAAGTAAAATTGAAATGTTAAAGGGATTATAGGAAAGTACAAGTAATAAATTTATTTACACAGAGCACAATATACAAGTACAGATACAAAAGATTTAGGTAGAAAAGTTGAAATAGATATTTACATTGTAACAATAATAGAATAATACAAAAGATAAGAATACAGAACAATATTTACAATATAAAATATTCAAATATAAAATTAATACAAAAGAAATAAATGTAAGCTTTTGTGGCGAATTATTGCAGCAACAATATTAAGAAGAAAATTTCTTTCGAGGAAAGTTAGTTTCACATAGCATCAACTTCTCTTTATTTTGATAAATGAAGTTCATTTAAGTGTAAAGGAACAGCCCAAATCGGAATGATGGGAATCTTATGGGACACCATAAGTAATTTTCTGTTAGAGCACACCGTCGTCGTTATTTTGAAAGCCATTTCATGGCAGAATAAGCAAAACGCGTGCGAGGAGTTGGCATCAGCAGAGACGATGTTGTAATTCCACGTGTTATTCGGACGGTCGGGTTGGTTCAAAGATGACCCTTGACATGGTCCCAGAGGGCTCAGGACGAAAGCTAGCAAGCAAGCAAGCAAGCAAGCATACCGGTGATATTAACTTTCAAAAATAATGAAATGAGAACGCAAGCCACTAGACGTATGCCATATGTAATAGCCGCCACGTACGCCGCATGTACATATACATACACATACACACACACATACACATGCATGTACATGTATATACTTTTGTAGGTAGATAATTGCGTTCCAAGCCCAGGCAAATACTGGCCGGCGACGTCATTAAAGTCGACCTTGCGAAAAACAAAACGTAATGCGATACGGGACCTCCCGTCTGAGTTTTAAGGGTGAATACAGTTTAAATTGCTTTTACCTTTTAATCTAAAAATTTATACCATTAAAGTTAATTTTCAGAATATTACTCCTACCTTCTCGTAATTAAAGCATTTTAGTGATCGGATAACCTCTCATTAGGGGTCAACGAAAACAAAATCATATAATGTACATTCAGTTGCAAAGTAATAAAATTTCCATAAGATAATTACACCCCAAAGCTACAAAAAACAAATAGGCTAAGTGCTAATAGGTCTAGTCGAGGACAGCAGTGTATATAAATATGTTGTTAATCGAATATAAATATAGAATCAACAGAAACAACTACTCCGAGGGCTAATACCCCTACCGACATTGAATTACACTGTTGATTCCGATTGATTCTTAAACGAAGACATAATATATTTAAAAAAAGAAGGCATTAAAATCCTTTTTCATCTAAATTTAAACAGTGTAATTCAATGCCGGTAGGGGTATTAGCCCTTGAAGTAGTTGTTTCTGTTGATTCTATATTTATATTCATACTTATCATATAGCCTGTAAAGGCGTTTCTGCCAGCGCCCACCTGATGAGACACGATAGGTCGAAACCATATCCCACGGATTTCCGTACGCTGTGCCTACGGTGTAGAACGCGTTAGAAATGTGGGATCAGTAGTCCTTGAAATTTAGACGAAAAAGGACTCTAATGCCTTCTTTTTTAAATAAATTTGCTTGTGGAAGTCGTCAATGCTTTAAAAAAACATTAAACTTTGACTGTTGCCTGTAATCATCTTTCTGTAATGTTTGGGCAATACCCTGTTCTTCTATTTTAAATATGAGACCATTATACACGTATATTTCAGTAGGTACAAACAATTAGAACAATATTTCATTGAACTAGCTAACCTATATGATTAAAAGTTCGAAGAATCTGACTGTTGATCGAATTTAGTCACCAATTTGGTGGTGAAATTATACAATTTTATGGAAATTGAGTATACCAAACTGATATTCTATTTCCATGTGAGGATTATACTTATTATCTAGGTGGTCTTATTCTTTTATATTCTGTTTCTAATTTTAAAATGTATCTGCTGCGCTAGTAATACACACTAATCTCGTAACTACTTCCTAAGTATTTCAAGTATTTACAACGTGTTTCTGCTACAAAAAATCAGACGTCGTATCAAACACTGTTACAGCTGTTTTGATGTCAGTGTCAATACCAAACGAGAATTGATGCATACAAAATAACTTGAAACATTGAAACGTACTCCAAATTAATGCTTGAAATTCTAATTGAATAAGCATTATTGTATATATTTATTCTGATGTTAAGTGACTTGATCGTGGTACAATCAGTTGACTATGGAAGAAACTAGCTTCTATTAATGTTGTAATTCAAATGTCAAATTTTCCCATTAACCGAAACTGATTGGCGCTACGTAGTGTTTTAGTTTGAGTCGACGCATCGCGATATCGCTCGGGTAATTAATATTCATTGTTTGGGAGTTCAAGAAGCCTGATGAAGGCTCGACTGTTGGCTTGCTAATCCTACTGCAGTAGTTAATCAAGGCCACCCGGGATTCGTCCCTGCCGCCACCCCGTCGTTGGCGGAGCGGAGGCAGAACAGCAATTTTATCCGATCGTTTTATTGAACCACTCACGCCAAGGCAACTCCACGGGACGTGTGATTGTTTACCAATACAATGGAACATCGGAAAACTCGTTTACTGGCTATGTTTTTCCGTTGCATCGTCAGTTCTAAAGAAATTGTGTAAATAGAGAGATTTTTTCCTAATGATCAACTGAACGTACGTTGTGATTTTTAGCGAAACTCAGTGCCCGAAGGTATATAGCAAGCATCAAATAAAAGAGAAATGTTGGATGAAGATGACGAGAATTACAGATTAACGAAATTTATTATATAAATAAAGCACACGAAATTAGGTTAGTCGGTTACATGGAAAGTGTCAAATTCAAATACATTGTGGCCGCTCGCCACAATATTTTATTATTTCTTATCTAGCGACCAACATCAATAAAATAAAAACACCCTGTATATAACTTCTTTATGTAAATATGTATAAAATGTCTTTTATTCTTACTTAAAAATCTGCAGCTATTCTTCTCTTTACAACTAACAATACTACTTCGGCATCTATTCTTCTCCTTACAAATTACTTTATTACATCTGTACTTTTCTATAATCCCTTGAAATAGTTCTGATTCAACTTTAATTTCATTATCTTATTTCTTCTCTACGGTCCAGTGTAAATAAATGTTTATATTATAAAGTCTAATTATTACTAATATTGAACACGCATATAACCAAACTTACTTTTATATTAATTTTATATTTGAATATTTTACATTGTAAATATTGTTCTGTATTCTTATCTTTTGTATTATTCTGTTATTGTTACTATGTAAATAATCTATTTAAACTTTTCTACCTAAATCTTTTGTATCTGTACCTGTCTATTGTGCTCTGTGTAAATAACTTTATTACTTGTACTTTGCTATAATCCCTTTAACGTTTCATTTTACTTACTAACCCCATGACGTCTGTAACTCATCTTCTTCCTTAATTGCATCTTAATAGTACATTTATTTCAAGTAAAAGTTCAACAATCTGTCCCTTCTTCAGTTTATTGATTTAAAATTTCCAGATTTCTTTAACTTCTAATTGGATCTCTACTTTTATCTTTCTAGTTCTTGCTCCTCTCTAACTGTCTTCCTATCATTTTCATTTCCAAAATCTACTCACTTCCGATCTGCTCTCCAAGCCTTCTACTCAACCTTTATTCTGTGTTTTCGATTCGTTCTATCATCTGTTTTTTTTTTGTAAATATATATTCATAGTTATGAAAGTGCACTATTTCATGTATTCATTTATCATTATTTTCAACAATCAAAATTGATGACCCAGTCAGCAACTATCTAAAGTGGTGAACAACATACATATCACCAAAGCATGGAGATTAGAGTGAAAGAGAAGGATCGCTGTTGAAAAAAGTGTCCCAATAATTTGGAGAAGATAGAAAGGCACTGTGGTCGCTAAGTTGTCTCAATAATAATTTTCTATTAGTTACAATCACATATATGTCAGTTATAGACTTTAAAGGAACAAATGTTGGCCTGGAGTGTAATTACACTCCTAAACATTGTCAATTTACATTTTCATTTATGACTATAAACGTGTAAAAAATTTAATTATATTCTAACACCAAAGTGGTAAACAGATAAAAGCTCCTGGATAATAATATCTTACTTTATTTTATGTATACATTGTTCCTAATTAATACAAACGAAGTAAACAGAGATAACTAATGAAATTGCCGCTTTTGGCTTAGAACGAGCAATGGAATTTATTGTCAATTTCTGTACGTGTCCATTCTGTAGCATAAAACACCCGAGAATGCTCATAAAGTTTACATTTATTCTGCCTTAGACCCAAGGATTTTAGGGAAGAAAAGAAATCGTCGGAGCCTTAAGTAAAGGCCTCTTTCCGCACAAATAACTGTTTTTGCAGACGGGTTAATCCGACAAAGAAGTATAGTGGCATCCAATAAAACGAACCAGCACCCAGTTTTGTATGACCAGTGGTGTAGATTTATAACAGTGGCAGCACGTTAAATTAAAAATATACTTGTTCCAAAAGTATAATGAGTTGATGGAAATTAGACAGTTACTTAGTTTCTTTTATATTTAAACGTCTTAATTGTATTACAAGGTCATCGTCGTCATCAAGCAACTGTATTTATTCTATATTAGAAAAAAGAACGACCAACAAAATAAATAAACAAAACACGCCGAGCACCATTAATTACTCAATTTAATCACAAAGATAAATATAAATATGGAATCAACAGAAACAACTACTCCGAGGGCTAATACCCCTACCGGCATTGAATTACACTGTTCTGACTCCGATAGATTCTTAGACGAAGATATAACATATTCAAAAAAGAAGGAATTAAAATCCTGATTCGTCTAAATATTAAAATCAAAGAGTAGTTGTTTCTGTTGTTTCCATATTTATATTTATATTTAAATTTATAATATAGCCTGTAAAGGCCTTTCTGCCAGCGCTCTCCTGATGAAGCCGATCGTGGGATATGGCTTTCGGTTCGTTGTGCCTACTTGGTAGGACGCGTTCCAAATGTGAAATCTTTGATCTTAGATATTTAGACGAATAAGGATTTTAACTCCTTCTTTTTTGAATACAATTTAATCATTTTTAAGTAGACTAATGAATTGTAATATATACAAGTTAGCATGACTTATGAGTATACCTAATACTGAGTATTTTATGTCAAACGCCAACGAATGAGATATGGAGAAACTAACTTCAAATCAAAAATAAATTGTATAATTCCACTGAATATTACAAATCAGAGAACGAGTAGAAAGTCTCCTTCGACATTGCTATTTTTGGTTAGTAAAATTCACAATTTTCTTGTAATTCCACGAACCACCGCTGGTTGCTGGTTACGTGATATGTCGCTAAGAAGGTGGGTGAATAGGAGTGATGACGCGACATCGCCACAGGCCAAATCTCGTAGAATAAGACAGATGAAAATTAATGACGTGAATTTCTCTTCTTCTAAGCTGATGGTAGGTAAGATGTAGAAACGGTAAGTGCTCATTCGGTGGTGTGTACGCAGCGTGACGTACGAGAGGAAAAGAGAAAGATATTCCAGACGTTCAGTTCCGGGATTTACGGGATCTAACAAGCACTGTTTCTCCCGTTTCTCTCTTTTTTTTTATTCACAGGTATGCGGCCATCTCAGTACGATCACGTAGGATGGTAAATTTACAAGAAAGCGGTGGTAGCTTTCAACAGCATTCTTCACTTAAGACGAAATTTTTTTACCGGAAGGTATGTCTGGGCGTAAAGGAAAACGACATCAGAAATGTATTTATTTGTTCTACTTAAACGATATCGTGAAAGGTTTTTGATATAACTGTCACCAATGAACAACTCATGGAATTGTTAGAAAATGGTTACATAGCAGAATTTTTATAAAATAAAGTAGATGTTTGGAATGAGACAAATTTAAGTTGGTGTTCTGTATAAAACACTATACATAATTCTTCAGGAATTCACACAATTTAAACAAACTCAGATGGTCGATGCATAAAATCATGACCAAATACTTTTACTACAATAGCGATAGATGCATATTTCCATTAATTTCAGAATCCGCATGGGGATTAGATATAAATGTACTGCTTCTGGTACTTATGGTAATTATTATAATCGAGTTTGGGCTTGATTAGACAACGAAAGCGCGCGTGATGCCTTACCTTTCCTGTTTTAGTTACTTTTGCCGTTTACTTTTCTAAGGAAGCTTCCCAAATGGAAAGTATTCCTTGGGGATCACGGATGGGACCGTCTTCCTTTAGTAGACTAATTCCAACGTTCATCCGAAGCAGGGCACTGACAAAGAATGTGGAGTGTCACAAAAACCGTAGGAAGAACTGGTGGTTAGACCCAATTTATTCCAAGGGTACTGCAGTTCTGCGTTCTGCGAGGATTCCCATAAGATCCCTGGCTTTCTTCTTGCTGAAGTTGAGAATTTGTTATTCCCAGTGTCTGTGGTTTATAGGGACAATGAAGGTCCTTGTTTGCCTACATTAAGCTGTGACTCCCAGTCCCTGTGTAGCTCTGAAGGGACTCCTCACGTAATTTCCTGCTTGACAAAGGTATCTACTGCAAATACCAACAGTAGATTCAGGACCACTGAGGTATTGTTGTTTTATTTCCCAGGAATCCAGAGCAAAACTACTTTAGTTTGAATCGATAGTCTACTGTTACTATTACTTCTATACTCTTCACATATTTCTTATCTACTTTATTATCGCTTTGTGCGTAATAGTTGTAGCAGTAAGATTTATAGATATTAAAAAATACATATAATAAGAAAACGAATCCTGTGGCAAAAATTATACTACTACTATAATTATAATATTGACAGGTCCACGTCCTTATTGGAAATAACAGATATCAATGTTGAAACATTTTGTAATTTATTTATAAAAGGAAGGTCAATCAATAAAGCGCAGTGATTCCACGAAATCAACTGGTGTAAATTTACTTCTTCGAAAATGTTCACACCTCATTTATCCGAGTCTTCAAAATCAATACGCAAATTGTCCACTGAGGATACAATTCATTTCAATTAATTTGTTTCGTTCGCATTGTGAAAGTTGTGAAAGAGGAGGATTTGTGTCTATGCTATGAGTATATATATTAGGTTATAAACAGACAGATAAATTATCACCCACACCGTTATGAATTTATTAAATTACGCAAGCCATTAATCCATGCCTCGTGCCTCGTGTAGTAAAATACGGACGAATTACTTCAGTATGGCAACGATTAAAAACAACCCTTGTTTGTAAAACGTCCCAACCCTGAAATTTTATAACTTTATGTACATACATCATTATAAACGTTTAAGTATGATATTTCAATTTTATCTCCAAGTTTAATAGAGTATGAACTTTGCTTCTTGACGTGAATTGTCCTCTATATATCGCTCTGCTTTTCTGCATAAATGAACCTACTTACCTACTGTTTTTAAAAATATATAGACATAATTGTATGACCGCTATAATCGTTAATCGTTGTATCGCCTTCGAAGAGAACCATATTGAATAGTAAAATCAAATTTTACCAAAAAAAAAATATTTTTTTCTATGCTAACCTACGAACTTTTCAGCCCGCCTGTTATAATATTGCCACCCCTCAATTTGCAATATACAACAGCACCGAACACTTAAGGTCACTGAACTTATTATGCAATAAAACAAAATTCGTTCAATTATACACAAGGGACCAACAGAATTTTCAAGAGGTTTGTTTGAACTAAATTGCTTTTTGCATTAAGTAAGAATATTTTAACTAATGTTGCTGGTTTTCTTTACAGCTTGCTGAGTTAAGTATTTATGCAGAATTTATAAGCTGTTAATACCGAGACGGCTATTACCAACGTTTTTGCATTTATTCCACATGGCTTTTACGGTTCATAAATCGTAAATTGCTGGAAGGAAACAAGAATGATAAAGCCCTGCGAACCATTGCAGAGACAATCCTCATAGGAAGACATCTACTTCATCGAAAAGTTATTTGGATCTACTAGATATCACAATTCGAATGCTGTATCCATCATGTACTCGATAAATCTCAACCGAACTTAAGGGTGCGATGGTACTACATGAAACGTCCTGACAAACCTAATTAAAGGGTTGCAGGCATTAAAGTTTGGATTAATACACAAATGATTTGCTTGTAACGTCTATTAACACTATTTACAAAATGTACATTTGGTATCAATCAGGTGCGGAAAGAAGTTGAAAGAATAGCGATATGAATCACAATTGGTGCGGTGTTACAATGTATGATTGTGAGGGTGCGCGTACACGTGGTTTATTTGGCGGCGATTTACTTAACACTGACTTAACTTAAGGAAGAAAAAAGGCCGAAGAAGAAGAAAAGGAGAGACGCAGTAATAAGAGATAGATATAGCCGTGGCGATGATGAACATATATGGTTGTAGGCAGCTGTAGGTCATAAATTGCAGGGGGTGAATACAAGGTATAAAGACAGATAATTGTGGTGAAGAGTATTTATTACAGAATGACAAAGAAAAGATGCAGCAGTAAATTATACAATGTTTTACAACAAATTCTGTAATTGAAACAATTGAATACTTAACTGCTTAAGCGTCAAAAAATAAACGTTGGTTTGCTATGTTTTACTAATTTTTTATCTTTATCATAACAAAATACATGGTAAGAAAAGCATTGTTAAAGATGTACTACAATTTTCTACTTTTTTTATTTCAAGATGTATTCACCGCATGAAATAAGTGTGAAATTCTAATTTCATTAAGAGCAGTAAACAGATCAAAAACGAGCAAATTAATAATGACAAACAGTGGCCGAGTATTCTGCATCCGAAGAGCTTTTGTTCAGAGAAAATTTACGGATTCACTTCTACGAAAACAATGGCAACTGATTTACGTCGCCGCCGATGGCGTCTAGGGCTCTAGTGTCGTCGTCCCCAAAACGTTATCCGCTTTGTGTTGCATTTGCGGAAAGAACGCCTTAAAAATTATATCATTTGTGAAACCTGAACCGTTCACTAAACAAAAGGCTCTTTACATAGTTTCTCTTCCACGCGTTTGAACAAAACTTCGTTTACATATTACCATTGTTCTGCTATACTTTCAATTCGAAAAGAGAATGCGGTTGGAGAAATTTATAGCTCTACAATAAACTTATCACTACAGGTGTTCTGTACACTTCACAAATATATAAATAGTTGTTATATTCATAAACACTTAATCGAGAGGCGTGGTTTAGTACTCTAGATCATTGCTTAACATTCGGGAGATCACCGGTTCGAACCGGGTCCGGCTGCTCCGGTCCAACTTTTCTGTGGTTTTCTTGGATCATTTAGGCAAATACTGGAACAGTAATATTCCACAGATAATCTTTCACTTCTCTTCTGTCTTCATTTCGTTCGTCTCATCTTTCTCTCTCTAACCACACCACCTCCCATTCCCACGATTCCTGAAAGGAGGGTGAAGAGGGCCTTACGCCCTACCGTCCGATTTTGCACTACACTGTAGGACGGAGTGACTGCCCGCCCACCAGTACGAGTTGCTGGTGGAAGTGAAACACAAAAAGTTTTTTTTTTATAAACACTTAGGCAAACCTAATGTTTATTATTATATTTATAGAGTATCATTAAGTTTATAAAATGCTCTATTGAAAACTGAGCCTACTATTAGAGCACGTTCCGGATATTTAGGAGTCCGTCGATCATAAACATAAATAACACCAAATATAATTATACCCTCTAGGTCAATAACATTACCTAGTCAATATATCAACATTCATTGAAGCAAGGGGGCGTTTCATCCCCGTATATAATTAAATAACCATTAATCTTAAATACATTAATGCGACATTAGTTTTTGAATTAATTTGATAATATAATTTGATTTGATAATTCAATAAACATTCATTTATACATCATATTCGTAGACCATAATCAACTTCTATTTTATTTTACCAGTAGCATCGCATTTATTGTAATTACCACTGTAGTTTTTAGTTGTTATCAATTAATTAAAAGTGAAACGCAGTTTGACTTGCATCAAATTGAAATACTCTAGTGTCAGAAATAACACTAGAAGTGTAAACAATTAAGTTTGCACATTCCACAACAGGTAAATTATCAATATGTTTGTCCGATTCGCAGTTACAAACAGTCGCGTTGTATGGTACCACAAAAATTTATTTATTATAAATATATGCGTTGAAAATGCACACAACGTAAGTGAGCGAAAGACGTGTCCGCATTTTTCTTAAAGTGTTGTGGTAAATTGGGATAATATATTTTTTGAATTTTATAAATATATGCTATTTACAGACATTAAGATTTCATACTCTTTGGATATGGTTGGCGAAACTATCTATGGCGTAATGATGAATTTCACGTCTGATAGTTTCGATAAATTACTGACCAAGAACTTATATTGTTCTTATTAATTTGCTTTATCGTCGATTCAGTTGGACGAGTAGATACCTCATTAAGGCCCTTATCTATGGCGACATATTATCATAGGTGTATACTATAAATTTTATAATTTTGATTTATATAATGGAGAGATAATCGCTACCCAACTATTGTTGAAGGGTCGGTAGTTTATTCTGATTCTAATTTTTAGATTGCAAATAATTTTGTGTTTAAATTATGATTTATAATGTTCCTCAACATTCATCAATTAAAAATTATTTATAAATATTTTTCAGGTTGTTAATTAAAACGTTAAAACTTTGTGCAATATTTATCTGAAATGTTTGATTGGTAAAACTACTAGCTATTAATTACACCTCAAAGCTAGTACAATGCGATCGTGTGTTGTTGGAGCCTAATAATTTGGCCCAGGTATTTAATGATCGTAATCGTTAATGTACCAGATTTTGTGGTGAATTGGTCAAATTTCATGCAGTGAATAAAAGATTAAAAAAATAGTCGTGTTAACATGAGCTCTCGTTGCACGAACATTAAACATTCTGAAAATCGGAATACTCTGCCGTATACAAACGTAACTACCAAATATTATTTAGTTACACAAATGTATCAATTAATTTCTAGAATTACTTTGATTTTTGGAATATAATGTACCTATATACCTACATATATAAATCAAAAACAATAAATTGAGCTTTCATAGGGAAGCTAATGAAACTCAAATTTAATCACCTGCTACTCTTCCCGATAAAATTCACATTTTATCATCTGTTTCCAATTTAGGGATAATTTAAAATATTTTGAACATATAATGATTAATAGCATTCATTTTTTTGCTTATAAATTTCTTTATAAATAAACATTATAACAAGCCTCTAAAAGTCTAATTAAATTAATTTGTTTTCAACCGAACTATCTTATGAAAATAATAACATTCAGTATAATAAAATTCAGATACTAACAACATTACACCAGTGGGGAGTCTGGATCGCATCTCCTTCTTCCACAATTCCACGTATCCAATATCGCGTTAAATAAATGAGCAAAATCTTTCAACGCCATTGTAGACCCTCAGAACCTATTAAATTATAGAGGCTCTTTTATCAGTTGACAGTAAGACTTCCAAGAAGAGTTAACTGCTTACAGAAACTTGTTTGACTTTGGAGTGATTTTTTGTCTAATTTGCCTAGTGTTAAAGCCACACCAATATTAAACATATATTCCTATTTAAGATAGCGAGTTTATGTGTAAACTACCTTAGAACTACATATTTGTCTAGCGCTGTTAATCAGAAGGCTTCTCGTGAATTTATTTAGTTTCAATTTAACTTTTCTTCTAAAGTTATATGGTAAATGCTTGCTCTCTGTCAGGATGTAATAAATGTTGAATAAGGATGCGCCGGATTTAATGGCAGGTTAGAGAAAGTTTGTTCAGATTAGAAAGGTTCAAGTAAGCACAGTTCCTTGTTGTGTGAACAATAAGAACATCACCAGTTGTTTAATTGTAATTAATTATTAAGACGCATAGACGTATTCGTTCTAGCCGCTTATCGTAGGTAGGCACAATGTGTATATACACCTAACCGAACAAAGAGCGTAATCAGTTTATTTGCAAATTATGTAGAAGATAATTTCGCGAAGGCGTCGAGTTGGAAGGAAATTTCGTAGTTTATCAAGTTTAATCCCGCAATTTTCGTTGGAAAACTTCGGGTAAACAATATCAGCTCCACAGAAATTCTCTTTTCACACTTAAGTCAATTAATATTACGACTACGTGGCGGCAACAGGGATTGAATTTGGGGTTCGGTTTTCACCTAATTGACATAAGTTTCACATTTTCCGTTTTTAATTCTCTACAACTGGCAGCGAAATGGTGCGACTCAAGTTCCTTTCAACAACGAGAAATGCGAAAGACGACCTATGAAATCGTTAATGTATTTGCACCTTCACGTATTTCCGATACCATAAAAAAATGAATAACGTCCCTTTGAAAGCTTTCATCGAACTAAAAACGAAAAAATAATACCTAGGAATGTTCAAAGCGTTTCCAGAATATCAGCCTTACACACACATATATAAAAGATTCAATAATACAACTTTCCTAACTATGCTTATGCATGAACTATTGAATAGAAATAGAATAAAATAATTCAGATATATTCGTCTTCCAAGAAAACGCGTTAAATTCGCAAAAATCGTTTGACAAATAAGCAGCAATGAAACAAATTCAGGAATAAATCAAGAACCCATGTATAATAATACTTAAAAGAGATAACTTTTGGTGGTTCCTTTGTTTAAAATAATCTACGGAATTACAAGTTGGATTTTCAAAAATCTTATTTCATTGGCCAACCTACATCTCAAAGAAGGTTTCAGGCTATATATCACCGACTTACGACCAATGGGGACGGAGCAGCAATAAAAAATGTAAAAGAAGTCTACCAAGATTCATAACAAAGGAAAACATATTTTCAAGCTTTGAAGAAACCGGAATTTTTCCTATTTTATTATGGAGAAGAGTCAAGGATGGTACATTCTTATCACAGATTAACATTTGTTTTAAAGTATGTTTTCGTAGTAATATAAAATAGTGAGAATATTATATATTTAATTAAATGAAACTAGTTACGGATTTGAGCTGTCTACTACGTTAAAATAAATAAATTACAACGTATATATAAGAATAATAACATTTAAAGAAGTAAATTATTTTTTAGATGCATTTTATGGCTGCGATTCATTACTCATACATTTCTTAACTATTTTTGTCGGCCCCATCATTCTCTTTTTATACCTTTACAGAGCTGTGTTCCAAACATACACTCTTAACAATGTTTTAAAATTTTCCAAATTCATCGTTCGGAAGGACAGTAAACCGACTGTACTATGCGCTATTCTTTGTTTTATATCTATTCTCCTTTTCTATCCCCAGTTATTTGACTTCGTAAATATTGGAAATCGATGACATCTTCTAGTTTATTCTCCAACTTTTATATTAGTAGTTACCAGTATTTCTAATTCATTTTTATTTATTTCCATACTAATGGAAATATAATATTCCAATTTGATCTTAACACAATTTTATAGAACTTTAGACTTTCGTGTTGGGTAATTAGTAATTTGATAAATAAAACTGGAGAACAATAACGATCGCAAAAACAACAATATATTTAACAAGAAAAAGTTATTGGCACAGATGGACAGAATACAAAAGCTTTAGAAGATAATGTTAAGAAATATTTACATTGATACACAAAGAAATATAATACAAAAGAATTTGAACATAGAATATTAACACCCTGTATAATATCGACCGCCACAGAGCGATCATACAAAATACAAAAGTATAAACTATCAGTGCAGATTTAATTTTTTATTTTAGTTTTTAACTTCGTAACTTCTGTATTGGCTATAACCCTACAATATTTTTGGTTTATTTGTATTTATTTTCTTTTTCTTGCAGTAACAATAAAACAAAGTATTTTCTGTTTTAACTCTAAATTAAATTACATTAGGTTAGTTTAGTCACATATATGCAAAACCTAAACTTTTTATATCCAAAAAGGAAGGAATTAAAATCCTTATTCGTCTAAATATTACGATCAAAGATCTCAAATTTTAATCGCGTCCTAACAAGTAGGCACAACGAACTGAAAGCCATACCCACGACCGGTTTCGACCTATCGGGTGCGATCAGGTGGGCGCTGGCACAAATGCCTTTACAGGCTATATTACAAATATAAAAATATAAATATAAATATGGAATGAACAGAAACAACTACTCCTTCTTTATTGGATATGTTATATCTTCGTCTAAGAATACATCAGAATCAACAGTGTAATACAATGCCGGTTGGGGTATTAGCCTACGGAGTAGTTGATTCCATATTTATAAATTGATTAAGGCTTTCGCGGCCAGTTGACGAACTGATGTTGTCTTTCTTCGGGTGTACAGGCCGTCGTCGGTTGGAATTGCTTCCTAACGTTTCGCTAGCACGAGTGGCGAGCTTCTTCAGAGGTCTATCCATTTTCGCTGTTGGTTGTAGACTACAACTGAAGAAGCTCGCCACTCGTGCTAGCGAAACGTTAGGAAGCAATTCCAACCGACGACGGCTTGTACACCCGAAGAAAGACAACATCAGTTCCATATTTATATTTATATTTTTAATATTTATTGCTTTAATTGTAAAACTAAAAACGGTTTCCTCATATAATAGTGTTAATCATAGCCATTAGAGCGTAGTGCAACAAAAACTAGCGGTTGTCGTTGCTACCAGCACCTAATTTGAAAGGAAAATGTGAACGCTGCGAACAGCTTTAATTGTCGTGCTCTAAGCAGTACAAATCAACTGTTAAATGGGCTATTGTATTAGCCTCGATGCATTTGGACGCCTCCTATGGTCATTGTACTTATTCATTCTCTAAACGAGGCCCTTCGCATTATACCAGATTTGCCCTCGAATAGCCAAATAAAACATCGGCCGTGAAAAACCATCTCATTTCCCACCTCGCAATTGGTCGCATCGAACCAATTTATTTTCGGAACCATCAACGAGAGCAATCAATTGAAAATTTACGAAACTGGATAGGTAGATAATGGAAGAGTATTTTTTTATGGGAAATAGAAACTATAAATTGGATTCAATACAATCAATAAGTTACGAAGCGAATTTTAAAGCCCCTCGTGGAATTGTGAAAATTTATTTTATTAAGAAAAATGAAGGATGGTGGTTATATTTCTTGTAATTTATGAGCTACGCAATAAATAGTGTTAGATATTACTTATTCAAGTTCGTGTTGACAGTTCCAAGAGCGTACAGGTAATGTCATATATCAAAGATACTGTAGAATTTAATAAACGACTACTTCTTTTCCTAGTAATATTTCATTCTGAAATGATCTTTAGTTGATGAATTACGCTGTTAAAGAAGTTCAATTCAATTAATGATTACCTAATGTAGGAAACAACTTTTATTAGAAATAAGTGTAGGTATATTTCATTAACTTTCATTACATGATCGAAAATTCAATGCTGTTGATCATAGTATTACACTTACATCAGTGTGTAAAAGTTTGCTCAATGGAATTATTGTTACAAAAACAACTAATTAATTTAATCAATCGGTCTCATAAATTTGCTATTATTGATGACTCCTTTTGGAGAATAGTGGCTGGACTATTTTTTAATATATTAAACGAATTATTTACTGCAAAGTCGCTATTGATTCAACTTTTGAGATAGTAATAACAGTAACTCCTTTATTTCTTTTTGATGTAACCAATTTGTTCGCCAGTATACCTCCTGCAGAGGAAATTTCATTGGTAGAAAATTTACTTAAAGAAATAAATAACATAAACCTGTTAACTTTTAGAACATTGCATTAAGAAAAATTACCTTCAATTCCGTAGCAAATTTTACGAACAAAAACAAGAAATTGCTATGGGAAATCCAATATAAACTGAAAGTTGGATTCTACCAATTAAAATGTGGCAAATGTTATTATGTATATATAAGAAAAACTGGTCGTTCATTTCACCAACGCGTGAAAGAATATAAAAAATGTTTTGAACTTCAAAAATGTACTTCTATATATGCAGATTACAAAAAAATTTAATCATAATAAGGATAGTTTTTTGAAAGCTACATTTAAAAATTAAAAGTCAGAAATTAAATCTTTTGGAAAAGCTGAGAAATTAATGATTATAGTAAATTAGTAATTTTTTTAATACCCAACTGAGCTTAATAATTTACCTTTACTAAACTTAAAACTTAGTCATCTAATTAATTGAATCTACAATTACTTGATGGAAATTCATTGTAAAATTAGTAAATAATATAACACTTGTAATTTTCATAAAATTATTTATTTCACATAACATATGTTTCACCACGATGTAGCTTCTTCAGAAGTTACAAATATACTTAAAGTGATGAAAACAATTTTCGGTATTTATACTTATTCATTAAGTAGTTAAGGGTGGGTTTTTGTGTGGATACCAATTGAGTAGCGGAGAATTGCTTATGTCCAATTGGTCATTAAGTAATGGATTAGTATTTTTATATTTATTAATTTCCATGGTTTCTAATCGATTTAATTTATAACTTTTACTTTCAGTATGTAGAATTTTAAAATCAGAATTTAAATTACGTTTTTCTGTAATTAGGTGTGTAGCGTAATTGGAATCGTTTTTTTTGCCTTAGTCATCTCCCTCAATACTATTGTAACTTGGCCACCTGATGAAGCCACGGTTGTAGTGACAAATAAGGTTAATTTTGAAACTCATAAAAGTCTTTTCTATTGTTACATTAAATTTTTAGCTTCCCTGAATAGAAACGAATGGTTTCATACCACACATTATTTAAAAACTTGCTACATTTTGCTGCAGTTTGTTCTTTTTGTTTTTACTCATCACATGTGGAAAAAGAATTTCGCCTGCAATTTCATAAAAATGGGATTTTATACGTACAGCTTTGTTGTGAGGCCAATTCTCTACATCGCTTTGACCATACGGACGTGATCGAAAAACTAAAAATGTCACGCATGTTCGACATAAAAGATAACATAATTAAACACTTTCAATTTTGATGTAATTTACGAGACAGATTAGCATAACTGAAACGCGATTTACATTACCGTGTCGAGTCCCTTTCGGATTCCATTGTATTCATGTTCTAACGAAGATTTTTCATTTAAAAGGTGATTTAGATGGGCCCTGAAAGCGTTTTTGCGGAGAACCTGAAAGAGTGAGAGTGGAGCCAGAAAGTAGAATCTCACTTCGACTGTAGCAAAAATGCAAATTAACACGATTTATTTTGAAATAGGACCCACCACTTCCACTACGTTAATTGCAATGTCGTTTTGCTAAACATTTATGAGATCGTTGGATTAAATTAAATATCCACGCCGCTAGAGCTATCAACATGACGGACCGTTATATTTGTCCATATTTTTTTCCACACCATACTTACCATACTTCCAGGTTAATATTACATTATTTAGTTAATTACCATAAATCGTTTCAATCCCGACAGTTACGCAAAACATTCTTTTGCTTCCGGTAAAACGCCTGCCCACACACAAAACACCTACTCATATTTTGTAAAAGTTACATAAAGACACCATTCTTAAGCACGTCGTTATGATAATAAGTAAATTTATTTATGGTTTTAACTTAATTGTGGTAGGTACTAACAAAGGGAATTTTGGGGAGGGGATAAGGCTTTAGTCAGTCCTAATTTTCTTGTGGTATTTTAATAGTAGGCACATTCCTAGCCACAAAACCACCAAGGGAAGATAATCTTTCACCGTAGAATATTATATTAAGTAAAAGTACCTCAACATTTACACAGAGATGACATGGTATAATATGACATAACATTTATTGATAAAGAATGGAAATACAATATAACTTGAAATGTGTAAGGTGTAATTTTTAGTCACTGTCTTCAACTCGAAAATCCCTTAATATGCTATCTTTATACTTGGCTATATATAGAGAGGTACCGTTTGTTTCGCCATCAATAAAGAAGTAAGAACTTCGTTAATTTTCTGTAAACTCTTTGTTCAAAGATGCAAATAAATTCACATTCAACATCTTTCGAAAATCAACTATTACTGACACAAATCACTCCCTTTTATGTTTGCCGTTTTTCGTTGCATTTTAAATAGATCAGTTAGCATACCGTTATTTTCTCTTTCACCATTGAGTTAAAAACTACTAAATATGTATATTGCCATTTCGCATGGTTACTCCCCTGGTAATATCGGCAAAATTTTAAACAAAAAGTTATTATAAACAAAAAATTTTGATAGTATCAAATTCATTTAAAATTTCAGCCAAGGTTTCAAATATGTTAGAAGAAAAGTAGGATACATTTAAATATGGAATCAACAGGAACAACTACTCCGAGGGCAAATATTAATTACACTATTGATTCCGAACGATAATAAGTAGGATAATTGTAAAATAATTAAAAACAGTGAGGCTAATCTATTAAGTTTCTTATATAAACCCTAAGGAAAACATACTTACACGCCACTGAAAAAATAAAAAAGCTGAGAATCAGGGAGGATACCACGCCAGTTATATTCCGGTTCCGGCTGCCCTGGTCCAAGTTTATCTGTGGTTTCTTAGGACCATTTAGGCAAATTATTCCACAGATACACATTCACTACTATTCTATCAGCAGAGTTGATGAAGGTCTTCCACTATACCCTCCAAATTTGCACTAGCATTAATTACAGATGATAATAAAACACGCAAAAGGTAAAGAAGCAAAATCTTGTATTCTTCTCTTCAATGACTATATATATTAGCGTGCTCTTAGATGGTACAACATCCCCTACACATATATATATATATATATATATATATATATATATATATATATATATATACACTATGAATGTCTATTTGCCGAGTGGTCGGGTATTGTTCTTATAAAAAATACGAAGGAATACAAACCAGCGATCTTCATCGGCTAGACTTTAGGCGTTCCTTTTATGCGTGGTTTATATATCAAGATTGTAAATTTGTTTAGAAAAATCTCAGCCACTTTTTATCCTTGTTCAGAATTTATGTTCGCGTTTATATCTTGACGCCTACCAAATGACATTGATTAGCAAACTCTTTTTCGCTGCTGTTCTCTTTCGGAATGGAAATGAAACGTGGGAGCAAACATGAAATAGTCGAATCCCCAAAGTGGAGGCAGCGAAAGTTTTTACATTTAGTAGCTATCACATCATGAAGGATTGAATAGACAAAAACCAAAAGTAATATAAAGGTAGCAGTTAAGGGAATATTCGAAACTTTCAGAAAATTCGTTGAGAATTGAACAATAGTGTTTTTCAAATTTCTGCAAATTATTTTATTTTCATTTTTGTTAAACTATATTACGTACGTTACGAACGATTAATATTATTTAAAAAAATGCTTAATTTACATATTCATTAGTTTCGGCTGGAAATTATTTAATTTTTAATAAGAAACCACTTGATTCCTTTGTCGTCTTTAGATATTGTCAAATTGATGTAAATATTGTGTATGCACCCACATTGATTAGAATTGTCCTTAGTTCTTTATAATATTGTAATTATGTTAGAAACTGTAAGCTGTTTTCTTTGTATTCTGCATGCTAATGTATTTCGTTGTTTTGTTATTATATATTATTTTTTCTGTTACCTAATCAACAGTTTCCTATGAAGTTATATACTGTGACATTTTTATAAAAAAAGATAACGGAATGTTTAATCGATTTAAATTTTATTATTCGCATACCCCTAAATAAAAGCTTTCTTTTTAAACAAATATTCATACTAGGTGTGCTAAAAATAGATTCAGAAAGGCACTGTATATACGCATCGCCCATAACCCCACAGTGATTATCTGCAACGAAGGTCCTTTTGTAACGATGCGGTGGATCGTCATTTAAAATATGCTTTTGCGTCATACCACCCTGGCACGCTTTTAAAAAATCGCGTGATTAATAAGGTTTTAGTTTGCAGGCGCGGCCTGAAAAGGTAGAAAATTTTAACGAGTGAATGATAATTATGGTGACGACATAATTTACCTTAAAACAAACTTTGAAAAAATGGTTTACAATTTTTTGTAGGTTTATATCATATCATTTTCATAAAAGAGTGTAGATTTGTCGCAAATGATTCTCGCTTGAACGAAGTTTTGTAAAATTTAAAATAGTAAACTATATCTACACAGATTTAGGAAATTTATTACCATTTGTAAAACGTAAGTCATATAAAATTGTACGTTGTACTGAAAACCAGGATGGAAAACTATTTTACAAAAAAGGAAATTGCATTTCTAAAATAATTTAAAAACTTAGTCAAATGTAAAATAAAACTAAAAGGCTCTACATAAGTATGAGTGTCCAATACATTATAAATGTGTTACACGGCAACTGGTGCATAACATCAACAGAGAATACTTTTTACAGTTTTAATTCACTATCCAATATCATGTTGATATTCCCAAAAATAATAATACATTATCATTCTAAAAGTACACGAAAATATTGATTGATACATAAATTCACTACATAAAAAAAGCTTATTTGTGTTTCCTACCACCTGCTCGTGCTGGTGGGCGGGCAGTCCCTCATACCTATACTGTATTGCAAAGCCGGAGGGTAGGGCGTAAGGCTTTCTTCAGCCTCCTTGCAGGAATCGTGGGAATGGGTGAGTAGTGTGGATCGGGAGAGAAAGATGAGACGGACGAAATGAAGTGAAAGATTATCTGTGGAATATTACTGCTCCAGCATTAACTAAATGATCTAAGGAAACCACAGAAAACTTGGACCAGAACAGCCATCCCGGGTTCGAAACGGTGACCTCCCGAATGCTATGCAATGATCTAGAGCACTAGACACGCCGCTCGATACACTCCACTACATACATACTTTACCCTATTTCAATTTATTCACTTTCAATGTGAAACAGAGTAAAATTAGGCAAATAAACTGATGAATAAGGATATAAAATAGTTTCAAAAAAGAAAAGAGCTATTTTAATTACGAAAGATCACTTAGTTCCGTTTAAAAATTCTGTCTCCCTTTATTTCTATTGATTAATTTATCAAGATTGACTTAATGAATGTTACCAAAGTAAGTATGACACGATGCCAGAGAAAGCGCTCGGTAATCGCGAGTGTCAGGAAGTGGTGTGGTGGAGGCGGGAGCATGTTTATCATCGGGCGCCGCATTGTTTTCGAAATTAATTAAACGTTTTGTTACAGATGCCCCAATGTCGCTGTAACGGCTATCTGACCAGACAAGGGACAGGCCGTAAAAGAATGGACGTCCATCTATTGTCGTCACTATCCCTGTCCCTGTCGTCGTCGCCGTCATTGGCGTCGTCAGACGTAGGAACGCGTTATAGCTTCCGGAATAGCTCCCGTTCCACCTACATCATGCCTCCCGCGCTCGAGACAAAACAGACAAAAACGCACTGAAGGAACTCTGGTACATATAATTGGAATGTTTTCGTCAATATAAGGTAATCAGAACAATGCTTATCTGTAATGAACAAATACTAAATCAATTTCTCCTCTTGGCAACAACGAACACTTAATGATTAGTAACTTAACTATATCATCATATAAAAGCACTAATTTGAGGTGCATTCGTTCAAGCACTAATAATATATCTTTTTAAAGTTTAAAAATTAAAAACTCGAATAAGATTATTAGAAATGTATTTTTGGAGCACGGCTCTGTAGAGATGCGAAACGTGGACGCTGGGTGCGACGGAAAAGAAAAAGTTAGAAGCGTTGGAAATGTGGTGTTATAGGCGGTTGATGAAAATACCGTGGATAAAGAAAGGGTAGTAATGGATAGGTATTGGAAAGAGTAGGAAAACAAAAAGAATTATAAAAGTTATAAAAAAAAGATAAATAGAGGAGGGCCTATATTAGATTATCATTTGAAAATAGTTAGGTATATAAGATGTATTTTTAGAGAAATGCGAAGATTGGTTCAGGAAGGGAAGGAGTAGAGGTGGTTACCCAACCAGTCTTCAGAATGACGACCCTATGATGTTAATTAAAAGAAAATATCAGCTCTAAAAAAAATTAATTCATTTTCAAATTCCATTCCTCAACAATAAAACTCATGGAAAAATTGGTTTTTAAAAATTACTTGGAATATATATCTATATACTTACAAGAAAAAGATTCCCCATTAACACACAAATTAATATTGAAAAAATTATATCCTAAAGTAATAATTTTTAAGACGTTTGGAATGAAGCTAGAAAGATCCAGACACGGTCTTTTCTAAGGAGGCTACGATCATTTGAAAACATGTTAAACTTTGATATTTGCTACAAAATTCATTATTCATTATTCATTATTGCTATTTTTTCTCAGGAGACTACTACAAACAATGGCTTGTGAAGGCGTCAAGGAGTCGTTTAGACTTCTTCTTATTTCTCTGGTGATTCTGGCCACCAGAGGGAGCAACAACATTTTCAAAAACGCGAAAATCAGCACTCGTATTGTGCACACACGTTATGGTAGTTTACAAGGACTTTTAGTGCCGATGGATCAATACCGATACTTAAAACCAATCGAAGTATTTTTGGGGGTTCCTTACGCAACACCGCCGACAATGTCGAACCGATTCAGCCCAACACGCGCCCCGAGTCCCTGGGACGGAATTCGGATTTCGGACAAACTCAGTCCAGTATGTCCCCAAAAATTGCCCGACATTTCTAATGAAACTGCGGCATTGGAGAAAATGCCTAAGGGGAGATTGGAATATTTGAAGAGATTGCTCCCATACCTCAAAAACCAAAGCGAAGACTGCCTTTATCTCAACATTTATGCGCCCGCTCAAGGTAAGTTATATCCTAAGTATTAACCAACATTTATCAACAGAAAAACCCATTAACAAAATAGGAAAGCCTATTACGGAGGATAAAATGATAAGAAGCTTCATCTGAGTAAATATGAAATTGATTTCATTTAGTTTTTCAAATATGTATCGTTCAACATCTTCACTTAAGAAAAATTGATGGAACGTATTGTGTCAGCTAAACTAGTATCTTTACTAAAACACCTGTAAAAAACATTTCCAAAATTTTTGATGTATTACCCCACAATCCATCATGAGGAAGCCATTTAGGACAAACCATACAAAATAGTTAACTGCTTTCAAATAGTAATGAATATTCCTTATTCAATTATTGTCTAAAATAAAAATGAGAAATAATACCATTAGGCAAAATACTTTCGAGAATGCTGATAGTTGTCGGTAACAACTGTTTGCATTGTGAAGTTAGCTATTAATGAAAATTTTATTCCTTAAAAGTAATTATCGTTGGCATCCTCTGTTTTGTCGCCTGTAATGCGATGGTTCTTCGTCGAAACGTGGATGTATAAGAAAGAAATTTAAAGTTTCCTATAAGCTTTGTGACTTCCCGAAGCCGAGCTTCAACAATGATGGTAATCGCTTTCTAGTGGATTTCCTGTCTATGTTGGTTATAGCACAATGCCAGCAGTTTGGAAAACTTTAAAACAAAAGCACTTCTTCCGTCATATTTTTAAATATTTTCTCATTCTACCGAACTTCTACATCACTTAAATAAACTTAATACACAAGTTTCATAGAACAGCCTTGAAAATTAAATCGGGTACAAAATTTTAGACACAAGTAACACGTTTAATATCTTGAATAACTTATCTCAAGAACTTTTATCGATGTTCAAACATACGTATAATAAAAATAAGCAGCGTCTTTATCTGAACTTTCACCTCCTCTTCGTATACGCACCTGATAAAGACATATTTGCTCACACCTATTTGTTCATTTAAATTCTTTATGAAACTTACTAAAATAATTTATAACAAAATTAAAAATCTTTTTCACATCTCTCAGACAAACTACAAATTATAAAATTTTGCTTTCTGATTTCTTAAAGGTACTTCAATTATAAAGTAAAAATATAAAGATGTCGGCATAAGGCATTACTTTTCTGATTGGAAAAAAGTAATTACCTTGTTAATCTTAATACAATTTTATTGAATGTCCGATATTAAATCTACTGTTGGAAATGAGGAAATCCCAGAAAATAAGGTGATCAGATTTCACTCACTATATTTGTTTTTCGCCATCTTAGACACCTGATACTTTCCTTCGACGATTGGTAATGTTAATAAACTTACACCTATATAACTGGTAGGGTAGCTACCCTTTTTCACTGTCAGATGCCGCGTGTCTGTACGTAATTGGATATTGATAAATTGACGTGTGCGATATATGTAGGTATAAAGATGAGCTCTCAATTCGAAAACACTCTGGACTACGAATAAAAAATCTGATATGTTCAAAACAACATTTACGCTTTATCTTTTGGTCGTTAATTTCTCTATAAAATAATTAAATAGACTTTGCACAACAACAAAAAATAAAAACGATATAGGAATAGAACTAAAAGTTTTATAAGACAATACCAACGTTTAGAAAACACTACTGAGAATATTAATATACTATTTGTTTTTCTTAGTCGCATATTTTGTCAATTATCCTAAACAACACTGTCCCATGCCAACACCTGTTGTCCCATTATCTCCCTCTGAATTCAACGATGATTTCTCTTGTGATTTATTGCATTATTCAACAAAAGGGATCAAACGGACAATCACAGAATGTATTACAAATATAACAAACAACGATCTGTATATCGCAGACAATATAGGTAATGACCAGCCATTGTGCTTTTCCTTTCAATAATCCACCCTGCGATATGCAGTTTTTTAATAATTTCATCTCGCCAATGAAATGCAAATAATTTATCATAACTGAAGGTGGTAGCTTTCTTGATTATTTGACATCATTCATGAGTTAATAGTTTGAAGGTGAAAACAAAACCGGAAATCATTTATGTACGATATAAGCGGGCTTAATGATGTCAGTGTAAAATTAATCTCGAAATTGGGCTCTACTAGGTTTTGAGTATTTTTTTTTTAATTTGACCCCTCATCTGTATCACCCACGAGCCGCCACTATTGTAGTAAATAATTAGACATTGGTGAATGTTATTAATCTATCAAGTGGGTAACCACCATGACTTCATTTTTAATAACATATTAGCGATTAATTAATTGTTTGCTAGCTAAATTAATTAATTTGCAGCAGTCAATATTCCTTGAATTTGTTTTGTATTATAGCTGAAATAATAAAGTGAATCTAAAAGTATCGAATTTTTTTCGATTTAGGACATTTATTGCCCTTAAGCTATAATTTTTGCTAGCATTGACTTCTCGTAGCAGTTTATCGATGAAGTTTCCGTCCAAGAGGCAGTCAAGCTGCTAATAAATTCTTGTAACGTTGCATGGGCATAGTTAAATGAGTCCTGAATTTGTCCTGGACCTCTGCCAACCTGCATTACGACAACGAATCGATAGTTTAGGATTTGGTCAGTCTAGCAGTGTTGTTACCGCCAATTTATATACCAACCATCCTTAATTCTAACTTGCAATGTAAATAAACCCAACTTTAATCTGTAACAAGCGTACATATACTTTGTATATAGTTTTCAAACAACTCTACTGATTTCTGTTAACGTAATTGGTAATTTAGTTCAATTCCACAAACTCCAAAAGACTTCTACCGAACTGTAGTTCCTAAAAAAGATAAACTGGAAATTCTTCGGTATAGAAAATCGCTGTAATAATTAGAGCAACGGACTACAATTAATAAGACACATTTTTGACCCATAAGAAAAAGAAATTTTTAGTATAAGAGCTGTTCTTTCTGTTCCGTACTCGTGCACGAAACGTCGCGTCGCTGTTTAGCTTTGTACGTGAACTATTTAAAAATTTAACTTAATTTCTGTTGGCTAATTACTAAAGCAAATTGAAATTACCTCGTGTGTGTCACAAACATCCTCTCACTGGGGTATAAACTTTAAAATGACCTAATAAAAACTCTTTTAATAGGGTCTCATAAAAACTTTTTTTAACGACCCATAAAGGAATGTGAAATTATCAAATTTATGGCAACAACTTTAGTTAAGGTGATATATCAGTGACTTTGTTAAAAATCAATCAAACAGGTTTTGTTTGAACTTATCATATCCATTTATCTACCTCTCATAAATCCAACGTTTTTTCATAAAAAGCATTTAAATTTGAAAAGTTTGAAGCGAAGCCATTTTGTTTTGTTGTGTGAGAAAATATTTTTATTATCATACAAAGAATTTCTTTTTGAATGACTTTAAGAATGCTCTTAAGAATCTGGCAACTAATCTCTGGTTTTCAGCTAAAATAAACTGTAATGAAGTGGGGGTTGACAAAAGCTGTTGCTAGCCAAAGGGCGCAGTATGGCAAAACGACCATAGCAACAACCCCAAAAGTCATTCATTGTACTCCTTCAGGTAAACACCCTGGTTAATTTGGTAATTTTATTAATACCTTAAACGTGACAATACAATGAAAGTTTGACGATGAACATAACAATATGATAATATTAAATTATTTTGAAAATATTGAATGCCAGTTTACTCTTAATGGAAATAAATATAATAAATAGTTAATAAGTTTGATGGATTCTACGGTTGGACATTTTAATAAACATAAAGAAAACACACTGGTATTTTCGAATTACAAAGTGATTATAAGATGGTCTCTTACAATTTAAAGTTCGTACAGAACTCTTTGAGAATGACATCGCAGTCCAAACAATTGTAAGAGACCATCATATAATAAATTTGTAATTCGAAAATACCAGTGTGTTTTCTTTTTGTTTAATAAATAGTTGTTTGAACTAAAATCGGAAATTGGAGAATGAATATAACAATAAGATAATAAAAGTGAATGTAATTTTGAATATATTTACGTTTAACAAAAGAAACAAATATAATGCAAAATAAAATTAGCACGAGTTCGGATCAAATTTAAAATTTCCGAGAAACTATTGCTTGAAATGCTACACATGTCATCGTTTCAATACAATTTAGAATATATTATAAGGAATAGTTGTTTTAAATACTATATTTTCAGGTATTAAAACTTAAATGAGTACACCCATCCAATAGTAACACTTATTTCAAAGGTAGTACAATTTATTTTGCGTTTCATTATTCTTTAATCCTTTAACATTAATCCATTTTATTAGCTCGGAAATGATTAAATTTTGTGATAGGTAAATTTAGGTTTGCAAAACGTCAACAATTTGAATGTCATATAGTGAATCGTAGATAAATAGATCATTTAAAATTTCCCTTGTGTCGAATGTTCCATCGACAAAGGGAAATTGCGAGGTTAATAACCTCGTTACGGCAAGTGATCGCGTCGAACGTAAATTTTCTCTTTGGGAGCGTAAGACGTAAAGTACGCACTAATGGTGGATTAGAGACTAGTTTGATCGGATTACCCAAAGCTCGAACACCTGCTCACACCGATCCTGCTTTGTGAGGTGAAAATAAGTGAATGCCAAAGTAATATGAAAGAGATCGTTATAACTTTACGTGTTGCGCCCTTTAATCCTGTAATAGGCGTTAAATTCACTACTAAAATATGAACTGAACTCAACGAGAAAACTTAATTAATCAAACGGACCTATAAAGTTTTCCAATATAACTTACAGACTGTTCGTTTACATGACCCTTTATAGATTATAATCTTTAAACTTAATAAAAATACTATAACTGATAGACTCATTGATATGTGGCGGATACCGTAACATAGTTCAAATAGGATTAAAAAAATATATAACAATTTCAAATAAGTATTCGCCGAATACACTATTACATAGTTCGGGTTAGATTTTACATTTAATTGTTTTGTGTTTCAATTTAAATTTACTTCTTTTGTTCAATTTATGTAAATAATTTCTAAATAACCTCTCCTCTATTTTCAATTATTGCAGCTATAAAAATTCTTCCACATTGGATTTCTATTATATTCATTTTTATATTATATGTTATATTTCATTTGTATTGTATTTCTATTGTAGTAAGTGTATTTCTTTTGTATGTGTTCTTGTAAATATTTCAAATGCTCGATTTTAATTCTTTTATATTCTGCCTATCTGTGTAAACAATGTTATTACTGTACCTTCCGATAATTCTGTACTCCCTATTCATTCTTAATTGCACTTTTATGACGGATTTCTTCGGTGGTTGGTACTGTAATGTACTTCTTATCTTTAGTATTTTCCAATTATTCAAATTCCGCCCTACTGATCTTCTATCTGTTACCCTTTCTTCTCTTTTACAATTTTTAAAATACTTAATTTTTTATGAACTCTTCAGTTCCTCTCGAATCTTTCTACAGTCAAGCCTAATTCTACCTACGCGTGTTGTTATTTTTGTTAATATATGTTGTTGTTATTTCTTCGCTATCTAGTTTTATTTTGTCGTTATTAAGTCCTCCGCAAATTCAAAGACAAAAGGTAGTCCAAAAGAATAAAAATACAAGTAAGTCATGAGGTGGTAAGCAAAATATTTTTTTCGATAATCGACCAACATTTTCTCATCTCTGTATTTCTCATATAGAAAATTTGTATCCATCAGGCACAGCACAGGCAATTTTTAACAATGGAGTCGACACGAAGCCAGTCACTCAAAAAATAAAAATAAAACAGAAATTTTTTAAGAGAGCTCGACACTAGGATCTATTGCTAGTTCAGAAAATCGTCCTTGCAGCAAGTGTAGGAAATTGCAACAAATTTGTTTTCCGAGGATATTTTCAAACCGGAGTACAGGAAGATGTGATTTATACGGTCGAATGTATTTTCTGATCGAGTTTGCTGTCGGTACGAGATCGAAAAGACTGAATCGTTTTCAGAAAGACTACGCCAATTTGTTTTTTCATATCATTTTGTAGCAAAAATCCAATTCAACTAATTTTATACACTCTCTACTTACATTGTATTGTAAATACTGAAATAACCACTTCAAGTCGCCTAAAAGTCCTTAACAATTACAGTAATCAATAAATAGACTGTATACCAGCCTTGTTTAAGCTCATATAGTTATTTGTATGATATTAAGACACAAACACGAATTATTTTCCTGTTTGTATGGGCTAATCATTGAACCGGCTCAGGCGATTTCAATGGGATTTGCAAACATGAAGACGAGATATGGACTACTTTTTCCATACAGTGAAGTTAGAGGCTAAAATCTTCTAGATAAATAAAGCACAAACCTCAAAATTTCACTTCAAAATTTGAAACGGAGGATGGTACTATGGATGTCGAAACACGTTTTAGGTTATAGTGTTTTAGTTCGACAATACCGAGCGACGTGGTCTAGTGTTCTAGATCATTGCTTAGCATTCGGGAGGTCACCGGTTCGAACCCGTGTCCGGCTGCTCTGGTCCAAGTTTTCTGTGGTTTCCTTGGATCACTTAGACAAATTCTGGGGCAGTAATACTCCACAGATAATCGTTCACTTCTCTTCTGCCTTCATTTTGTCCATCTCATCTTTCTCTCCCTAACCATACCACCCACCCATTCCCACGATTCCTGCAAAGAGGCTGAAGAGGGCCTTACGCCCTATCCTCCGGCTTTGCACTGCAGCACAAGTAGATGGTGGGAATGAAACACAAGAAAGTTTTTTTTTGTTAGTTCGGCAATACTCTATTTCTAGTAATACATTGATAATCTATGGCAAAGAGTCAAGGAATTTACTAGATTCTGAGAGACATGACTAATGTTGTTGTTTGAGGGATATTCAAATACTTGTTACGTAAGCATTTTAAGGGATGATTAAAGAAAGAAGACGGTCCAAAAGTTTATCATGCATTCATTTGTTTATTGAATATTACAACAATAATGATATTCGTATTTTTATAGTTTTCGTTGTAGTTGATGGTAAAAGAATAATTGAAAACTCTTTTGTCATAAACATTCCTTTTAAATTAAAAAAATGCCTTTTTTTATTCCAACCATAAGTTTTTCCTTTCATTGATGGTGCTATTATTAGCAGCATAACAAACATTTAATGGCGATGACTGATAATAATTTTGTCTTGGTTAAGTACATTTAAGGTAGTATAAATGGATATTTAGGTAACTTATAATAATAAACTTTGGACAATAGAAGTTGCTTAATGTATGATTTTACCGCACCATTAGGAAACTGTTCTTGATCAAATCGATTTATGATTACGACAGTCTAAAACATAACTAGCAACAATTCCGTTAGAAACGTTCGAAATCGAAGCCGCTTGTGTTTCAAGCGAGACTTAAGTTTATCGCGCCGTAGAGAGATTGGTCGTAACCGACGCAATCAAGTCCTAATATGCGGCCATCGTGGTCGGGGAGAATTGTGTCGACTGGCTGCGGATGCTGTATTGGCGCATATCCTGCCGACAAAAACGATATCGAACGATTACAGTGTGCCACCGACGGAGGAAGTACATACATACAAAAAGACGATTTGTATTACCACCGTCGTGGTCTGTCGTACAACTTTTTGTGCAACAACACTGCGCTCTCGTTTATACTGCAGAGACAGTTTGGTTTCTTTAAACGATTTTTACTGACGATTCCGGATCACAACAAGAAATCGATACAAAATCCTTCCTCGTACAACATGTAAAACCACATTGTGTCACTGTGTATATAACATAACAAATACAGAATTGTATAAGGGTACATTTATTTTGTACAACAGTACTATAAGAACTCATCAAAGACTTTTTGAAAATTAAACAAAACCTATTACTACCTACTTATTAGTACATTTTAAAATTAATTTAGCTATTTTAACTTACTTAAATCTAACTAATTCTTTTGGGGGTGGAAGGAGAAGATCACACCTCCTAGGACCACTCTTCCTTCACTTCGGACTAAAAGAAATGCAGAAAAACAATGAAGTCGAAACTTACCAAAACTTGTATCATCAAGAAAACACATGCAAGTTACAGTTATAATATAGAAGATCATCAAATTTAAAAGTAGAGAATTACACCGACCCTCTTTTGGTAGAGGCTCATCTAGCTATTGATAGTTTTAAGTGGATGCTTTATGAAGAATATTAGGTTTTGTCAATCATTTTCTCCAGTTCTCCATGAGATATAGTATCTTAATGATTGTAACGTTAGTCAACTATAAAAAAGGATAATTTTTTTAAGACACAGTTATAATGGAACAATTAATAAACTAAGATATCAAATGATGTGCTCAAAGCTTATTATAAGACGATTTATTTGATTGCTATGATTATTCCTGAATTGTTAAATATTATTTTAAACACATTTTACATAGAATCAGGGATATTTACTACAGTTTGGATATGTGTTCCGTTGGCTGAACTCAAATGGTTTTTCTGCGGCTTCATCGACAAGATGCAACGAGGAAAGAGATGAAGAAACCGTAGTAACGAGCAACGGCCCATTTCCTTATTTCCTTCGCGAAAGTCGTTACTTGTTCGGGCGAGAAAAACGGGCAACGTCACAGAGAGAACTCGAAGAGAACCAATATCAACACTAGCTTTTTTATTCATGGTCGTGCGACCGCGCCAAGGGTATTTCCGTTATTGGAAACGGCGTCGTAAATCTCTAGTTCAAATGCAGCCATCAATAATTTCGACCCAGTAGTAGTAAACAGATGTATATTTTTTGGGCGTCCATATCTTACGAGTGGCGAGCCGCTGGGGTCCGCCCGCATATTTTTACCCGGCCATTCCTATTCTCTTCTTTATTCCGAGACGAGACAATAAAGGGGATTTATGAGGGAGCAGTCTTGTTCCAGATAACGGAAAACCGTTCTATGAGAGAGAAGTCATTATTTAAAACTGTACAGGATTTTTACCGTGTTCGCCGCTCGCCCATACGATTTATTTAATTTCTAACCAGACATCTTATGTCGTCCTTCCGTTTCAGAAATATCATTCGGAAGTTTCTAAAAAGGAAATAAAAATTCAACGACCAACCGTACCTCCGATATCGCCATTGTTCTTCTAAATCCTTGGAAAACTGTATCGTAATAAAAAAAGGAAAAACAATTTCCACTATTTTTATAACATTGAGATGACTATTCATGTTTCATAAAAGGGCACATCTATGAATAACGACAAAACGGCCAAGAACGTTAGCCATTTTAGTAGTTTTTTCTTGTCAAAAAAATAATAAAGAAAAATTACGGTTACAGTGACAAATTGCTTAGCTTAAAACGGTATCGTTCAGAGATACAAATCTGAGAAGTTATTTATTTTATTCAGGATAAATTTATATTGATTTACTTTCAACATTTAATACGTTCCATAGTAAATGAAGACAAAATATTACTCATTAATAATGAAATATTTGAAAAAATTTTTGTAGGGGTAAATTTTAAATACATTAATGCGATTTTAATTATTGATAGCTTGAATAGTAATTGGATTTTAGCAACAACAGTAGACAACAGCAACAAATTTTTCCCTCATTGTACCAGGTAATCTGTAGTAGGTATAAATTAATTCAATAAATAATATCGCATTAATGTACAAAATATTACGTTTACATTCGTGATCTTGGGAATAGATTTTATTTCTTTCACGTAGAAAGTCGATCTAACTCAGATAATCATACATTCAAGAAAAAACATCTAAAGGCATTTTGTTTATTGGTATGTTTGATTGATTCACTTCAATCACATGATAATTATATCTGCAAAGTAAAAGCTACAATTGTTG
The DNA here is from genome assembly GCA_963921985.1 of Agrilus biguttatus. Taxonomy (NCBI): domain Eukaryota; kingdom Metazoa; phylum Arthropoda; class Insecta; order Coleoptera; family Buprestidae; genus Agrilus; species Agrilus biguttatus. The sequence goes on from OY998117.1 coordinate 37,031,040, forward strand.
ATTGATACTTATGGTTACTGAAAGTGAAAACTGTTACTTGTTAACACTTATCCATACTCGTAAAAAGTAAAAAAACACAGTTTCAAACAAACATTTATTGTAGAAATACAACAATTGTTCAAACAGTAAATATATATTTGAAACTGTGTATTTTACTGATTACTTTTAGTCACTTTATCGTCGCAATGTGACGAATAATACCGTAGTTTTCTAATTCTGTATAATGTAATTTAGTACAATTTATTGAGAATATATTTTTAATTTATAGCAAAATACTCTAGAACCATAGTTAAGTAAAAAACAGTCTAACTAAATAAATTACATTTAAAGTTTACATTTTGTATCAGATAGGCAGTAATTAAACATTTTTTTTGCAAAATCTAAATAAAGAAAGAAGTTGGGTAGAAAAGTTATTATATTTTCACGTCCCTTTCCACTAATTAAAAAATTTAATAACAGAGGTAGGTAGGTAGGTAGTAGTGTCTGAGTCAGCGTTACTTCAGAAGAGGGTTAGCGATGTAGTAGTTATTGTTTCATTAACCTAAAATAATATCCTTGAATTTGAATAATTCGAAAGTTTAAACAGGAACCACAGAGCTTTTCCGTTCGTTCAATTATACAATACATACCTCTACATTTATATATATATATATACATATTACCTAACCTGACAGCAATTGAAACGGTTTCTCTTAATTAAATCAATATTAGCCGGGTATAAATTTACTATAGTGGAAATATATACACGCCTACGTGCACATACACACATACAAATACGTATTCGGATACGGATAGCAATCTTGCATATGTACAATGAAGGTAATGTTTCTTGGTAGAGTTCCCTTTCGCGTTAAGGTTTGCTGCGTATATATATATATGTCGAGTATAAATTTTGAATCCTGTTGGAAAAGGGCCTGGCGTGTGGTGCGAGAAGCGACGTTCAATTTACTTGGGGGAAGTATTTAATTCCGGAGACGGTGTAGTTGCTCTTTCAGTGAACCTTTTAAAGAACGAAGTTGAATAAATTACTCCTCTCGAATCCAATGGTCAGGCACTGTCAGTATTCTACCGTTGCAATTCGTTTATCGGTAACGTTTTCTACATTGAGCCATCTCCTTTGAAAATTGCAAGCAGTTGCATTTTAAAAAGGATCCAAGAGCAACCTTTAGCGCAACGTCTATCGCTTAATTGAATTTCTCTTCTTAACACTCACTTAAGATATGTGGCTTGTATATGTCATTTGTCCGAACATAAATCCTAATTTTTCCTCAACGAATCGATAAACTCGATTTTCTCGTTTTTTTAACCATGCACCGTTCAATTCCTTATCAATATATTCACTATGTTTTTTAAAGGAAATTTTTGCATTGTGCAATTTTATGACAATCGCCTTTGTAGCATTTCAAGCAAAAGTTTTTCAGAAATCTTAAATTTGGTACGAACTCGTGTTTACTTTATTTTGCATTATATTCATTTCTTTTTTCAAATCTTCAAAATTATATTCACTTTTATTATCTTATTGTTATATTCATTCTCCAAATTTCGGTTTTAGTGCAAACAACTACTTATTATTATTTTTATTTTATCGTATTGTTATGTTCATCGTCAAACTTTCATTGTATTGTCACGTTTAAGGTATTAGCAAAATTATTTAATTAACTAGGGTGTTTACCTGAAGGAGTGCAATGACTTGTCGGGTTGTTGCTATGGTCGTTTTGGCATACTGTGCCCTTTGGGTAACAACAGCTTTTGTCAACCCCCACTTCATTATAGTTTATTTAAGCTGAAAACCAGAGATTAACTGCCAGATTCTTAAGTGCATTCTTAAAGTTATTCAAAAAGATATTCTTTATATCATTCAAATTTCATACATACAATTATTAAATAGTCCAACAATTAAAAGACCTTACTTTCTTCGATATGTGTTAAGTTAGTTACCTTGTTATAAATATAAATAGTGTAAGTGTTCTTATTGAATATTTAAAACCAATTTTCATCGTTTCTTTCGTCAACAAGTTAATTAGATTACTCGCAATTAATTAGGGCGTGTAACTGTGGGAATTCAAGAAAAACATGATTCAATAAAACTATTTTCGCATACATCAAAACACCCTTAATAATAATCTTTTGTTGATACAAGAAATGGAAATATGTTCTAGGAAAGTAAATCAAACCTGCAACTCCGGGGCAAAAAGAGGAATACAGACTGACACAATTATGTCTACACATCTCTGTAGATCCAAAAATAACTGTATAAGTTACCAGTTTTAGATTTGTGGACATCTATTGAGATCTATCTGTTGTCGTTATTTTGAGACGTGATCTTTATTAGACATAGAAGATCTCGAGAAATTGATTTGAAACTATTACCACAGATAGTCTCTAATCTTTCACAATAAGATCATTAACGGCGTGGAAACTTCATGGAAATACGAGCTAATCCTTACTTAAAAGAATAACAACCCTGTACTATCAGTTTCTTTTTTTAGTTAAGTAATAATCTGTTCATTTTATTATTACTCAACCAATTAAAAAAAATCGTCAGAGATTCGCGTCTGACATTTGTAGACACATTTTTAATAGCTACGAAATATGATGGAATAACTCCCTAGAGTATTTAAAATATTCTGAAAATCTGTTTATTCTTCTTCCATTCGTCAAAGTGTGGAAGTACGTACCTAACTTAAAAAATCATAAATTATTTACATAATTACGTCTGCTTCAGAGTTAAAGTTGCTAAGAAATTTTCATTTAAGAAATTAGCAATTTTTTATTGTAGATAATTAAGTGGATCTCAACTTTTCCACAAAAAATGGAAGACGTCATATTTTTCTCCCCTTTCTCTAACTAGGGCGACTTAATTTTTTCGACTCTGGCAATGCTAAACAATATTTTTTCAGAAGAAATGATTTCATTTTAATTATAAATTAATGCTCGTCTGTATCAAATTGACGTTCGTTAGGGAGGCGTTAGAGAGAGCTTTTTTCGTGATATATTTTAACAAAAAGAACGAGAATGGAAGAGAAAATTTTCTAAAGCGCTTGCTACGGTTAAGTAAACGAAGTGAAACGTATTTCAGAAAGTTAAAAATTCGGAAACTATTTTAATTAGAAGACTATACTGGCTCGCTTGTTCTTTGAGAAAATTAAGGAGCTACAAGCCCATTTTTCAATCTGGATGCTGCTGTCGATAATAAGACAAGCGAATATAATTTGAATAATAACCAACGGCTAACGAATTCGTTAGCGGCTCCGTAAAAACACAATGATTCCTTCTTTAATAGAAAAACGAAAGTTTGCAAGACACTGTCACCTTTAATTTTCTACCAGTACAACCCAATAATTTTGACGTTGTACTTAACGTAATGTTTCCTAAGTTTACACAGCGTTTCGTTGTCTCCTAACTTAGAAAACATGTGTATCATTAAACAAATAGGTGAAACATTCCTATATAAACCGTCGATATCTATAAATACTAACATATTAAATAAAGAAGGAATTAAAATCCTTATTCGTCTAAATATTAAGATCAAACATCTCACATTTGGAACGCGTCCTACCAAGTAGGCACAACGAACCGAAAGCCATATCCCACGACCGGCTTCGACCTATCAGGTCTCATCAGGTGGGCGCTGGCAGAAAGGTCTTTACAGGCTATATTATAAATCCAAATATAAATATATATATGGAATCAACAGAAACAACTACTCCGAGGGCTAATACCCTACCGGCATTGAATTACACTGTTATATCTTCGTCTCAGAATTCATCGGAATCAACAGTGTAATTCAATGCTGGTAGGGGTATTAGCCCTCGGAGTAGTTGTTTCTGTTGATTCCATATTTATATTTATATTTATAAATACCAAGTTTCAAAAACACTTGGTATTGTTTCACTTCTTTATCTGAGAGAAGACTGTGGTGCCCTGATTCGGTTATGACGTCATTACCAACGAATTAACTACACTAACTGGGTTGGGTTAAGTAAAAAATCCTATAACCAGTTACATATTTATGATATTAATTAAAATGTCTATAATTTTCTTGAAATACTTCTAGCGTTTATTAAAAAGGACGATGTAATATTTCTTTGTTTTTAAATATTTAGTTAAAAAGTAATCAATAATCAAATGGGGGCAATCTCTTTAGAGTTAATTTGCGGAACTCCCGCAGCAAATCTGATTGAATTGAAACAAAATGTTTGCATAACAAACACAAATGTCGGAAATGTAAAGAACTTTTGAATAATTGGAAGATTTATTGCTCTCAACGAAAGAGATTGGGAAGAGGAACACAGAAACGGGGAGGATTACAGCGATCTTGAACAAATTGCGCGCCCCTTCTTTCATAAATATTCACGAAGTATGTTATCAGTTGCCTGCACCGAAATTTTAGAGATTACTCCGTAATGAACGGTTCCCCAGTTAATAAATTTTGAATTAAGACACCAAACATGAAGGCGCGGCAATCTGCGAGCTGAGATTTAAAAATTTACTCGTCGCCGTCGGCGCCAAATCAGGTTGCAACTTACATCGTGGTTATTTTTTTCATTCAAGTTGAAACACGCTCTAAGTTGGAAGGGCAAGGGCAAATAAAGTTCACAATCCGGAAACCCAAAGGAAAACGCACCCGCACACATACATGGATAGGATATTAAAGGAGATACTTGCTAGGTGATAGTAAAGTTATAAAGTGAGGGGTGGGGTTGTTATGTTTAGGATGGGGATGATAAGTTTTGTCAATTAAGCAGCAAGAGGAAGATTTGGGAGCGGACTGTTGGCACAGTAAGGTCTTATCGACTCCTTAATTAAGAAAATAGAACCAAATAAAGACATCTATATAAGTGGAGGCTAATATTTAGGTATATTATCGATTAAGATCGACTCCATTCCAGAAAGAAAATTTATGGGAGCAGAAAGGATCCAAAATGATGGTGTCAAGTCGTACACTTTATTTTAATTCGATATTTCATTTTTCTTTTCCTATAACACATTTGAAGAGTTTTGCAATTCAGTTAGTTGGTTTTTATTGTAATTAAAGTTAATAAAGAAATTTCCTGATGCCTGGAATTTTTCTCACAAAAAAAATAACAAACTGATACGCTTATCCTGAGAACGTGAAAAAAAAACATGTTACAATTCGCTCTTTTAGGATACCTTTAGAAAAATGAATCAAATTTCAGTTTATGAAAATTTATGCTTTATCCTAAGTGTAATAAGCTTTCTACTTAATTGTGAAAACACATTCTTATAAGAGAGTAACAAACCTTAAGTACGACCCTCAGATAAACCATTACATGGTATCTGTGGACGTGGAAATTTTCAGACAGTCTGTTACAATTAGCATAGATAATTGATCGAGAACTTATTAAGTTTACGACATTTCTGTATTCTAATTTTTTGTCTATTTTTTCAATTCCTGACTTAAATATCTCAAATTACATCCAAGGCTGTAGCTACAGAATTAAAAAACAACTGAAAGAATCAAACTCTGATTGTAATATTATTGCGGTCAATAAAGTCAATTTAGGGAATCTGTTAGTCAAAAAGTAGATACATTTTCAAAAAGTAGGATTTATAAACTATTCTGTAAAAATTGTAATGCCACATATATTTGTCAGTCCGGGAGAGCCATAAAAAGCCGCGTTCGGGAGCATGAACATTCCATAAAAAAATAAAATTAGCAGTACGGGTTTCTCAGAACATTGCATTTCTCATAGTCATGTAACATATTAGATTAAGACAACACCAAGGTACTACATTTTCAAAACAAAGGCAGATTGCTTAACCTTTTAGAAAATTTAGAAATTCAAAGGGCCTTGAAGAATAAGAAAGATAACTTAGTAAATAATCAAACCGAAATATATTCGCACATTACACCCTTGTTGTTGTCGTCATTATAATTAAGTAAAGGTTTTTCTATATCAGGTAGTCGTAAGATAGATTAGGTGTAATAACTTCTAATCTTAGCATTTCTACTTAAAACAGTCTCTTTGATAATGATCTGTTGATCGAAACAATTGTAAGAATTTCTTATAATAAACAGTTGAAACAAAACGAATTTTTCGCCGTTATTTTATTTATTAAATATATGCATTTTTGGTTAGTTTCCCTAACCCTGAAATTCCATTTGCACCCCGGATCGGAATCGGAACAGTTGATCCGTAAACGTTTATCCCTCATTGATAAAATTTCGGAGATGTTTTTCTAAGAGTAAACGGCTCGAATGTTCATCGTGAGTAGTACATCACTGCCGAACGATATTTTGAGAAACCTTCAGAATATTATGTTTCCATCTATCATAAAGTTTACGGTCACTAGGTTTCCTTTCGTGTATCAGACTGTAGATAAATGTATCGTTGGTTTGAAGTGTTGTAAACGTAATCGGAAATGATTCTAGAGGCGTACAATTCCTTCCACTAGATCGTTAAGAAAGTCTGCCTACCCTTGATATCTAGGAACAGACGTCGAATCGTCACCCAGTTCAAATTACCCTCATTATCTACGTTTTCTGCGCCTGTTGGGAATTGATGTCGTCATAATGGTTAGATGAAGCCGATAACATTTGCTTTCGATGAGGAATGAGGTCAAGGAAAGAAGAAATAAGAATAACGGTCGCGACTGGGTTCAGTTGGGTTGGGATCGTGTGAGTTAAACATAAGACGATAATGTCGATGTATTTAAGATAAAATTAATCGAAGGGCGTTTGTTTCACTTAAGACGTGTATCTGACATAAAGGAAACAAATTACTAAACCATGACGGAGATTTTTTCTTTCAGCGATAAGAATTACGGTAGAATTGCGTTTGGGTGTATTATGTTACATTGCCGGAAAGTTAACCAAATCTTGGCCATCGATTCCAACACCGAGAAAGATTCCATGTAAATACACTTCAGAATCTGGGCATCTATTAGAACTACATGAGAAAGGCAATGGGCTACTAAGCAGTGATAAAAAATGTAAAAGAAGTCGATGAAAATTGAGTACAAAACTTATTTTGACATAGGTACTGCACCAGAGAATAGATAAATGAGTGGTATTTGAGTTTCTAAAATTTCTACATTTGTGTAGTCGGTAATGTGAATAATTTGACGTAAGAGGGAAGGTAGATTGTATAAATGTAAAGTACTATGAGATGAAAGCTTTAGTGGTTATATAAAAGCTTAACATTGTTAAGGTCCCGGGTTTAATTCCGGGCCCGCCCCTATCCAAGTTTTTTTGCAGTTTTCTCGCATCGTGTAGATAAATGTTGTGATAATATTCGCCCATAGATGACCTTTCACCCTTCTACTGTCTTGATCTGATTCATGTATCTCCTGTATCTTTCCCTAATCTATATCACTAATCTACTCCCACGATTCCTAAAGGAAGCTGAAGAGAACTTACCGCCCTGCCCAAATTGTACCACAATCTAGGATGGTTAGAGAAAACTACTGCAGTCCTGATTCGGGTCTAAAGGCCTTCGTCAGTTGGAATTACTTCCTAACGTTTCACTAGCACGAGTGGCGAGCTGCTTCAGAGGTCCTTCCATCTCCGATGCTGGATGTAGACTGTTAATAGTCTGCTAATAGACCTCTGAGGAAGCTCGCCACTCATGTTAGCGAAACGTTAGGAAGAAATTTCAGCCAACGACCGCCTTTAGACATGAATAAGGACTACACTAGTTCATCAACTGTCCGCGAAAGCCTTAATCAATTTGTCATCGTTAGAGAGCCCTTTTCCCTGCTGGTGAGAATAAAATACTAAAAAGTTTTTTGTTTTGGTGCAGGCCAAAAGTGCATTATTTAAACATTAAATTATTGCAATGAAAAAATATTACGGTTAGGAGTAAATATCGATAGATAGCGACATACTCTCTATGATACGATATAATTCAACTTTCTTTTGAAGAAATTCGGTTAGGTCACTAATTTATCGATGCTACCTTTAAAGTGTGATGACAAGTTTTAATTAGGATCGAAATCGCAATGCATATCTGGTAAGTTTGATTAAGGTTTAACCAAGAACTGAATTTTCTTTATTAAAACTGATCAACGTAGAAAACGTGGGAATTGGTAAGTGTGTTTTAATTCAGGCTGAGTAATTAAATAAAATAGCTAATTAAATGAATTATGGAATGTCTAAAGAAAACGGTGAATACGAATCCTTAATTTTTTTTACTATTTCTTGGAAAGTAAAACAATAAACTAAATTGTATATTTTAACAAATTTTAAATACATTTGACAATTATTTCGCCAAATAAATCAGTACAAATTTAAAAAAGAAAGGAAAGTACCCTCCGCAGAAAATGTTTTCGTAAACATTATTTCTATTATTTTGTTTTCTGTAGCAAAGTGAGAGACACGCTGTTTGAAAATTACATATTCCAAATATCTGTTTTCGTGAAGAATAATAACTGCTCAAAAATTGACTTCTTGTAGGGCCAAAAAATGTGCCAAAGGCACTTGAAGAGTTTTCCTCCCTTTCGCTCAGAGCAAATATTATTTTTTGTATTTCCATTAAAACTTTTATACGCCTCAAAAAGTAAAACGCGCATTCTTCCAAATATCCCGTCGAATAATCCCAGGCGCCCTCGGGTATTCGGGTATATTCTTAGAAACGTATACGAATTCCCATATTACTGGCACGCATATTTTTGTCATAATAAAATTACAAACGTAAAATGTTATTGCGGTGTTAAATAGAAATTTTGACCGCCATTGTGTTTTGTGAACAACAATCAAATGCTTTCATATATCTACACTGATATAAATTGAAAAGTCGGTCAAAATGTGCTTGCGTATGATTATTTCCAAACAACTGAATTAAACAATATGTATGATTTTCATATCAACAATCATGAAACACTAAGAGATCAAATTCAGTATTATTTTAAAGCATTGGTATCCTGTAAAAGGTTTTAGCATAGATTTAGTACCATTCATCCAAAAATTATGAATTAATGAAATTAAAAAATAGAAACTACTAAATATATTTTTGATTGCAAACTTACGAAAATAATTATTCGTTCCTATAAATATTTTTCTGACAACATAGCTTTCCAAATTATTACAACCATCTAGCTTCCGAGTTTTATTGACTTAGTCCCATTGCCTCCCGCGGCTTGAAAAAGTTGCATTGCTGCCCGCCAGATTGAAAAAGAGATTATACAGTGGCATTGCTGCCCGCGTCCGTATTTGTTTGATAATGATAATAATTTAATAAGTAAATATTTTTGCATACAGATAAATACCGAATATATGTAACATTTTGATACATGTAGAGATTAGAACAACTTTTGAATGTTCCGTAGCCTTCCAACACAATTTGTTGTTTACCCCAAGCACTTAAACCAACTCAATCGAATCCATAATTTGTGACGTTAAAATTGTCGTTTTGTCAAATTATTTTATATGTTACGAATATGTAATACGTTTATAAGAATCATTTCTATGTATTATAATACCTAATTATGAATTCAAATTAATTATGAGGGTAATAAAGTTGACGGGCAGCAATGTCACCAACATTAATAGACATAAAGGTCGGCGGGCAGCAATGCCACAATTTCAGGTAAAATATTTTCGCGGGCAGTAATGGGACATCCCTGTTTGATTTGCGGGTACGGTTAGTGCGCCTTTCTTTTGTCGCTGTTTAAAGGGTTGTCACCACAAAATTTCCCGATGGAAACATATTTGTACATGTAATGAGCGGAATGAGACTCATGAGTTTGTTGAACTAATCTTCTATTCGAATTTATATAAACTTTTTAACCGTAAATCGGCAAAGTATTTTTCCCCTCAGATTTTTATTATCTATCGCGTGATTTAGAGCTGTTTCCATAATTTCAAGAAACATGGTATATTCCCAATTTATACAGACAGATTTAAAGGCCAAACTGTACGTTCTTTTAGAATTCGTTTCAATGAACGTTGTATATCCTTTAGGTTGGGGAAAGAATAATTCAAATTTTGCTGATCATTTTATAGATACAGATCACCGTTTTCCAACTATTCAAAATTTAGAAATATTACATGTAACAGAAGAGGGCTTCAAATGAAATATATTAGAATCTTTAGAAATTTTTAAATCTAAAAATATTGCAGAAGATAAATTACTAAAAGAACAGGTGCAAGTATATCATTCACAGCTATTCAACATATTTAAAGAAGATGTTTTGGTAATTACGCACTACCCGACGTTAAATATATTTGTGATGGTAGCACGCACACCTAGATCAGTCTTACGTAACTGAACAAAATCAACCACGGAGGGTTGATCGTTAAAGACGAAATGTTGAATACACTTAAAACAAAAATGAATCGCAAAGGTCTAGAATATATATTAAACCAAGTATTTACAAGCGTACGGCTTAATCATAACTGACTCTAAGATAATACAAACTAAAAAACCTAAACTAACGAATTTGTTGCAATGGATCCCTGCCTCCCTGTAGTGGTCCAATGATAAGGGCAGATTCAAAAAGGGGAAACGCCCACAAAAGTTATACATGGACTTAGAAACTAGATTATGAGAAGGTGGCGAATTCCTGGGAACCGGAAGATTTGGAAAATTACCGACAATATTCACAGATGTTGCATGCTTAGTGAAGGCAACAAAAGACCACGCTAGCTCTTCGCAACAAGGGGTAATAAATACCAAAACGGATTTACAAATATTGGAGCTATTTTCACAAGATGTTAAAAGGTTTTATGGCCTAGTTCATGCACAAACTCTTAAAGATAGAAATATAACAAATTAACTGTAAATGTACAGTTTGTCACAACCGTAAAGTGACAATGTTTCCCAAATAAGTTGTAAACAACCCAATAAAAAAAACAAATAATAAAGAGATATAAAACAAAATAAAGTGTTGTATTTGTCTTTATGATTGAATATCGCAAATTAACCGCCGAATCAATCCAATATATATAAAGAAAGTAAATGTATAGTTTTAATTTTCAGGTGGTTTATTTTTATTTATTATCCCGTCTGTCTTCATATTGGCATTCTAATTTTATATACATATTTCTAATTAAAGAAAAAGGTTTAACATTTGATCCGTAAGTGCAGGTGTTGTAGATCACATCGTGATGGCTATGCTGATGTCCATCCTAACCCGACCTACGTAATTAAGCATACAAACTCCGGTATTCATCGTGAGGATTAAGCCTCGATCGTCACCGTTATCCTTTCCTCGGACGCCTAATTGAAATTGAACGTTATAAACTGGCCGATTTGATGAATGCGAAATCGATATCGCCTTCCTAATACGTTATTAATGAATAAATAATAAATAATCCGTTGTGCGGTGACTTAATAATTAATTATAGTTGGTGCCCCTAAACTAACTAGAACCGATAGGCGGGAATCCAAACGTCAAACTGTGGGTAAATTATACGAGTGAGATGTTTCGAGCACGGCCACTCGATTTTTTGTTATGTATTCGCGTTTACCTACTCATAATCCATAGGTACATATTAATCATATTAGGAGCAAAGTATTGAACTGAAACGACCTACTAGATGGTAATGAACCCAGAACAAAATTTATAACATGAGACCTTATATTCTACTATAAGCAAATGTAAGCACAATTTCAGATTACGTAAATAAGTTGCCAAATAATAGTCTGTATTTTAATCCTAACAAGAATTATGACAATCCTACACGCTACGGATTTTCCACTGTGATCGAAAAGAACCCCGTATATGATGATACCCATTGCATTTTGAGGATCGTCGAGTACCAGAGAGGTACCATGACGAATCACCATCAAATGTCAGAGTAGCTATTGAGAACCAGAGCTCACTTTCTTGATTTAAAAAATATAGACAGCATTAAAATAATTGTGGATCTTTTTGGATCATTTAATAATGATAATTTTGGTAAAATTCAATAATCGTTAGAACAAGGGAAACGAACGAATTGTTAACTTGCATCTACAACTTTAAAAGAGAAAATAGAATTTTCGTGTAACAAAAATCCTTACGTGAGTTAATAAGTGTTCGACACTCTTTCTGGATGTTTTTCTCCAATATTTAAAGCCCATTGTAAACAGAGTTTATTTTGACATACCATAAGAATAGTTAGTACTTCTTGCATCAGTTCAGGATTGGTTTATATCAATATACGGGGAGGAAGAGTGTAAATACTAGGAATAGCGATACATCAGAGACGAGTGTACATCTGTACATACGTACGTATATATCTAAACATGTATATATATAAATCTAAACTTGAGAGACGACTAGAGGATTTGAATACGGTGAAATTCCTCGCTAATAACTTATAATAAATACAGTTTAGTTGCACTTGCTGTAGGAATTCCCGGGCAATTGCAGACCAGCTGACGTTTCAACGTCGTTAATGCACGTACGATGTTGTTTCAAAGTTTCGTTCAAGTTGGTCCTTCCGGAGTATCGTTCTAAATAGCATCAGAGAACACAAACTGGACCATAGCATCGTTATAAGCAGACTAGCGAAGTAACTCAAACGTATGACACATTGTCCTGTTATCATCGCATAATAAGCTCTGAAATACGCGATAAAGGATGAATGTCTAATATGAACATGAATTTAATGAAACATGGATTAGAAAATTATATTTTTGAACTGATCAGCGTAAGCAATGACTCCCACGTCAGGATTCTGGGAAAGTGTAACACAAGAGCGACTGTTTCAGTCCATTTGTTATGGTCTTGTAGAAGATTGTGAAAATTTGAGGAACTCATTATTCACGAGAACGTAATAGTATGTTTATTTAAAGAAGATACATGTAATCAACCTTTCAAAAAATGCTTTTATATTTCTTGAAATCGATTCCTTTTTACAGAGATATACCTAACCATTTGGATATTTGCTGAATCAATATCAATCAAGTACATTTTTTGTAAATTGTCACAAATATCCAAAAACTTGTCGAAATGTATAATTATTTCATTAAGATTGTATTCAGGAGCATCATTAGTTCAACTTTGATTTTTATATTTTAAAATCAATAAGACAAAGCTCAAGTATCTAATTTGATTTTACCGGTTAGAGCAATCTAAAAAAAGTCTTCTAGATGCTCAGAAATGAAACATGGACAATTAATTACATTATGACGGCTTCGTGAATCTCCTCAAGTGTTTGTATTTCGTTAATTAGAAAAATGAATGAGAGAAAATAAGCATCAATTAAAACGCTCCTTACGAAACTTGGCAAACGAATAAATAATTTTTAAGTAGTTGTGTTGCAGAGGGAATCTAATTAGAGTAACAAAACTATTTCAACACCCATCGAGAAATTTTAATGGTCATTGTTACAAGTTGTAGACCTTTTCCAAATTCATAATGAACTGAAAATCATGGCGACTTCTCAATACCTCTTGTTACGATAAATTTAGCGTTGAAATATATAAAAGAATAAAATAACAAAGGAATGCTTTACCTATATCACAAATGTTAAATTTCTATGACAACGTGGTGAACGCATCTGTAGATATTTGCTATTAATTTGTGGGATTTAGTAATGTTAAACAAGGTCCTTTTATAATAAGGATATCGACTTGTTCAACTGAACCCACTGCGTAGCTACAACTATGTGGTAGGCACTTAACCAGATCGAACAAAAATAAAAATTGTCTACGACGTGCTGATGAGAACCAATGAGTTCGAAATCGCGATACACGTCTGGCAGTTTCGACAAAACCCTAGTCAAGAGCATATTTTTATTTTTGTTCTGTGCTAGGTATCTAGTTGACGTCTCTACCTCATTTCCAATATTAATGACCGTCTAAAGTGAAGACGGTGAATATTCTGTTTTATTTAATACTTTTCATGAAAAATTTATCTAATAAAATTCCATATGTGACAAACCCAAGCAGTTCTTCTGGTTAATTATTGATTAGTTTTCCTACTAAGCTAAAATAAAACCTTAGAAACAGATTGACATTTATGAAGTATTTATATGATAGGTAGGAATAAAAGCCAGGTGTATTTAGCGTGTGTTAAATGTTAATATTATTTAAACACTAATTAATAACAAAAACACTAATAATCACAATAAAAACACAAGTAACAAAACGAAGCAAGAACAAGACAGTAAAATAACAACAGTAGACAATGAAATATAAAATAAAGTAATGTAGATAATAATGGTAGAAGACTTATGACTACTGCAGTATCTGGTAGACGGTGTAGAGATATGAGGACTGGGTTGTTAATCAAATAGATATTTAAAATATAAATAAACTTTATATTAAATATAAATTTTAAAAATAATATTGTCACGATTTGTACTTACGATTTCGGTAAACAACATCTTTTTGTACGGGAAAATAGATTTCTGGGCCCCTCTAGAAGAATCGAGAACATTCCAGAAGAATACATCAACACAAATACAGAAAATACACTGGGAAAAATCTCGAACCTTCGAGAAAAGAATGGAACATTCTGGAAAATTGGCCTGGAGGTATATAAGCGACGGCGACTGTCAAACTACAGTCAGTTGATAGCGAGCGTTGACAGCGAAACAAGCGAGAAAGTTTGAAGAGCGATAAGTGACTTGATTTAGTGACAGTTTTGCGATACATTGTTTTTGTGCGAAGTTATTTGGGTTGTATAACTAGTTGGATTGTAATTAGTTTTGTTAAATTTGTTTATCAATAAACGTTGTTATTTGTTGGACATACTGTATATTCGAGTTTTACGTGACCGAACACGTCACAATATAATACATAATAAATGTAAATATGGAATCAACACAAACAGCTATTGCGAGGGCTAATACCTATACCGGCATTGAATTATACTGTTGATTCCGAACGGTTATTAGACGAAGATAATAATCCAAAAAAGAAGGTATTAAAATACTTTTTCGTCTAATTAATAAAAAATATTTGAAATTATGTTTTCTCCGCTACATGTATAATCGTCTTCACTTTACTTTTTTCTTAATTATTATGTGTCCTTGTAGCAAGTTGAAGAAAATAGTCATCCAATATAAGATTCTCAGAAGTCATAATTAAAATAAATTAGAGATCTTTGTAAATCGTCCTTAATTTTAATTTGATGTCACTGTTTTATAAAAGAAATAATTTTATTTCTCATCACAGTGACATAACATAATAGCCAGCGATCCTTTATCTTTCATCGGAAGAAATTCCTTAAAGAAAAAAAAAAAAAGGATGTGCCAAATTAATGGTGAAACCCTTCATCTTAAAGGTTGATGGTAATTGCTTTAGTCGTTATAATTAAAATTAAGTCTCATCAAAAAATCGTACCTACTTTCTGTCGACTCGACTCGACTCGAATCGATGACACGACGTGGGCAAGAGCAAAGCTCCATGATGGCATGGCAACTTCAAATCAATATTAACATTTCGGTTTGATTTATTACAGAAACTGCTTTTGGCCCGTTGGGATGCAAACGTAGACCTTATTTCACGATCAAATTATTGGAAACGAACGCAAATTGAATTGACTTTCAACAACGAGGTGATATATCGTCGCGGTGGAAACAAGACGTTCAATAGTGTTATTTGGTTAAAGAAAATGAAGTGTAATTTGCGCCTATTTCTTAATAGATATATAGCTTTTGTCAATAAACTGTACCACATATTAATAAGGAAAAGAATATTTAACCAAAAGTTACCAATAAGCAAATCGTTAACCTTGAATTAAGTTAATACTGTCTATCGCATTCTTTGCGAATTTAATAAAATATTAGTGAAATATACCAACTGTTTTGTTTAATCAACCGAATCAAACCTTAAATTAGTTACAAAAAAAATCATCACCCTCTACCGATAATTACACCTAATTCTAGTACTTCATATGTTTTACAAGGTATTACAAACTGAATAAAACTTATAAAATTTTTATGAAACATAAAAAACAATTAATTAACTGTAGTAGGCGTTACTTGTTGAAACTTCATATTTCAATAGGAAGCAAATAAACGAAGAAAAGTTCCAAATTTAATTTATTGAAGACAACAATTGTTTCACCAATACATTGCCTTCTTCAGGTAAAGATGAGTCTGATAAACAGTTACAATATCAAGTAAAAACTAAATAAAGTGAGGGCATTAAATTTTTGAAAATAAATTTAACAATGGAGACCTATTGACTTCAATTTGGTCGTTAAGTAAAACATTTAATTTGTTATATTTATTAATATACAAACTTTCTGTTAGATTGGTGTAGCTACGTTTGTGTTCACGAGTCCTATGCATGAAAGATCTTCCAGTTTGTCCCACGTAGACTTGGTTACAGTCCCCACATTCAAGCAAATAAAATCCAGATTTTATCTAATAAAATCATTTTCACCTGAAAAAGCCAATGTATTGGTGAAACAACTGTTGTGTTCAATAAATTAGGTTTGAAACTTTTCGTCGTTTATTTGCTTCCTAATAAAAAACAATTCTTCCTCTACAAATTAGGTATAATAATTCTGCTTATTTTAATTTTAATTTTATTGTTACGAATCTTTTTTTTTGTAATTTATTGTTTGTTATAGACAAAGAAGTGGAACATCACAGGGTGCGATTTTCTTATTATTGTTACCATTGTTCGGAAAAGCGAGCACGTCATTTGAATAATGTAAAATCGTTTGTAGCAAAGACGAGGATTTGTGTGTATGTGTAGGTACATGTATATGCAGGTAGGTATAGTTTCTGATTCTAATTTGCATATTATCAAAACGCCTGCGAATTAGTTATCCTACGCAAACATCAGACTCAAATTAATTGCGAAGTCATCAAATCAAACATTCATACAAGCGCAAGCACATATACATGCCTGCACGTGGAACAGCCGTATATTATATGCGTTTCGTTAAGGTTCCTGTTTCTACCTAGAGGCAACATTATTTGCATTTCGTCCTGGCTGAACAATTAAGTCATACAGCCAGTATAACGATGAAAAATTAATAATAAATTAGTAAGGAACTCAAAACAGAATCGAATTTCAACAAATATATTTAACAAATATTCGAGTAAGTGTTAAAATATGGTACATCGTTCGTGCACCATCCAAAGTCTAAATTGTATTAATAAATCAGTAGCTACATAATAAATAGTTCAAAACCCAAAGCCAAAACACGACACTAAACGTCCGAAGCATTTTTCGGTAACAATGTTAGCATCTTCAGGTACTGAAGAGTACTAAACACTAAAAACGGTGTAACAAATATAAATACTGGCTAATCTTATGGTACAGTAAACATGGATTAGTCTAATCTCAACCGCAACGTTCAATGGGCCTTACAAAATATCACAATAAATTAAGTTAAATTAACTAAATAGCCGAGAACTAGAGATAGGACCTCTGTCACTGTTAAAACTGCTCAACCTATTTTTAAAAATATACTTTTAAAACTATCAAGTAAGTAATTATTTCTAATTTTTTTAACTTATCCAAAAAAAGAAGGAATTAAAATCCTTATTCGTCTAAATATTAAGGATCACAGATCCCACAATTGGAACGCGTCCTACCAAGTAGGCACAGCCAACCGAAAACCATATCCCACGACCGGTTTCGACCTAAATGTTTCATCTCAATATTTAGAAGAATAAGGATTTTAATTCCTTCTTTTTTGGATATCTTTTGTATCTTCGTTTAAGAGTCTTCTTGAATCAACAGTATATTTCAATTCCGGTAGGGGTATTAGCCCTCGGAGTAGTTGTTCCTGTTGATTACTTATATATATATATATACTTTTTGCCTTATTTAATATTGTCAACATTAAACCTATAATTTTCGAGAAGAATGTGTTGGGCAACACTTGATTCCTCTGTTCTACCATACTTAGCATGAACCAAACGCTCCTTGAAACTAACTTGAACGGTCCATCTAGTTTGTCCAACAGTTCTAATCCTGTTCTCAAACTAGCCACTTCCTGCACGCTTTACGGGCATCTTAAAATATTACTCTTAACCCTCCAAAGGAAGTATAACTTCGAAAAGTAACGCTTTATCGGATTGGTAGGGTCTAGTGAACTTTAAGACGATTATATAAGTCGATAGAAATATATATATCGAATATTTATTTGAGGCCGATTGGATAGTGGAAATATGTACTTTTTTAAAGCATCAATTATTATATTATATTGAGTAAGTTTACAAACTAATGAAGTATGTAGTTTAATAGTAATATACTGGTATATAACACATTCGAAGATTAAAGTCGTTTTTTCGTATTCGAGTGCTTTTAGCAAGTTAATTTTATCTCTCATAATTGCCATGAAACCAAACAGCCCTTGGCAACGTCAAAATTCACTGGACGAACTCCAGACGTGTTACAATGGGCTCCTTTTTTGTTTGAAACGAGTTCCGGCCGTTTTTTGCTGCAGGCCGAAAAAGAACACCCAACATAGTTGTTCGGAAGAAGGCCGAGAACTTTTTCTCTCATTTGTTCTGTTAAAATGCGACTGACCCTAAACAATCGGGAACATTGATGCGAACACGTTCGACAGGAAAGAGAATGGGGATCGAGGAACATGAGAGGGAGACAAAAAGGGGAGATTCTTTATTCAGATTGGTACAATCTGCAAGCAACTTTGCCTCCGGTCATTTAACGGTTTTTACGTGTCTAGAAGTTTAACTTCGTCTTCCGGAGTTAATTCATATAATGAAACAGATAAAAGACACAGGTTTCCAATGATACATAAAATTATAATAGTATTGTAATTTTCACAACATTTTTTCTTAATTCTCTATTCCTGCTCTTATTCAACATTGCAAAATTAACTTCACACCGTACGTTTTCTTTAGGTTTTACCAACATTTTTACTCCATAACAACAACCCTGGCCGTATATCTCTTTATCTAACAGGGCGCGTTCAGACCACGTTATAATTTTAAATACTTTCTCCATATTACTAGGGTAAATCAAATATAAAAGGTAATTTTGATCGTGAAGAAAATTAATTATTAAAGCTCCCCTTGAGTGAAAGAAAACAGTTGCAAGCACTTTTCCGGCTGAGAAACGGGTTTTGGCATTGACAGGGCAGCCTTCATCCTTTCTTCGCCACCCCTTACTCGTCATTTTTGATTCGGGAGTGTAGTGGTGGACCCACGTATCATCACAAGTGACGATATGCCTCAAAAAAGCCTCCCCTTCTTGTCGAAATCGGTTCAGAAGTCTTTCACTGATTTCTGACCTGCGACCTCTGACCTGTTTTTGATTTTCGGTCAACAACGTTGGAACCCAGCGAGCATTAATTTTTCTAAAGCTAAGTTAATAAGTGATGATGGATTGAACACTCCCATAGCTGATACCCACTTCTGATGAGATTGGGCGCCGATCATGACTTTCATTTTCGAGACATTCTCGTCCATCCCTAAATTCATTGACCCACGTATACACTTGATTCTAAGACAGTGTAGCATCCCCAAACTGTGCCTTCAAACGAGTGGAAATTTCCGCTGGTTTAACCTAACCGCCTTCATTGGTTAAAAACTTTATGATGATGCGTTGTGAAACAGACGAAAGTACCTTGCGCTCATTCATGGCTGTGCTGCGGACAGAACCGAGCGCAGCTGCTACTTAAAGCGGTTTCCCCCTACTCATTAGCCAAATAACACTCGAGCATCGAATCGTCTAGATCGGAATTATGTGCTAAGCTAAATAGTAAAATTACCATTTATATTTGATTCACTCTCGTATTACACTCTAAGGCTACTACCCAGCAACAACTACGCCTGCAATTGTTTTTAAAACAAACGGTGAACATTTAATAAGCCCCTATTTAATAGACAATTTTCAGACGAACTTTATCTTAAAATGAAATCTCCTTGTTCGATTATTTTATAATATATGTATCATTAACGTGTCCACATATTTAAGCCACGATTTCTCTCTATGATCATTTATAGTCAGTAACTTGGTGGAAACGTTTCGTTCCAAACCACCCTAGATGAAATGGAATAGTGTCCGTGCCGTGGTTTTAAGTTTGTTCTCACGTACCTCCAAAACCAACGGACCAGCGTTCACCGCTTTGCACGGAGCATTTCTAACCTTTCGTCCCGAAGAATTTATGACCATCAGGTTCACTCAGAATTGTTCCAGAGGTATTTGTAAAGCCCCGTAAAATAGCAACCGGGCAAATCCTTAAATGAACATGATGTAATACCCGCTACGGTACCCGAATAAGAAATGCGGTTGAACGTGTCCTACCTGACCTAATACACGTCGAAATGCGTGAAATGAAATCGCTGTTGGAATGATCGGAAACAGTAAATGATGGAGAAAATTACTCGTCTAAACCACGAAAAGTGAATTACTCAGTGTCCATTATTTATATTAGGATTCATTGGATTTTATTTGAACGGAAGATTTATACAGGGAGTGTGTACCTAGTTTGTTTGTTGCACGTTTGTTGTTTTCTTCTGAAATAGCTAAGCCAATGATTTGTGACAGTTCTACGTGAATTCATAAGATTTTCAGGGTTAGAGAACATAAAATTTTGGAAATATGGATATCTGAATATATACTCTTTATCAAAACAAACAAATTTTACTAGGAAAAACAGAAAAATGCATCATTACTAAGTTCTTTAATTCGCAACATTTCTAATTAATATGAATTCTAGATGAAAATGTTTTAGGTATATATAATTAAATAAAATGCATATTTTTTTAAATGAAGCGATAAATAGCGTAGCTGTTATTCGTGACCCAGAATCGGTACATAAAAGGTGAATATAAAATTGAGAGTATTAAATTACGCTGCAATGATAAATGACCAGATTTTAAAAGGTTCCACAATTACATAGCAAAAGATGGCACAAGGATGGCGGTATTAATGAACAAAAATTGCCCGATTTTAAATTCTAAAAATTGCACAACGCTAAAAACATTTTAAAGCAAATAAAAATCCACGACAACCCGGAAGGGTTCGCTTGTATACGCGACAAACATGATTAATGAGTTAACTTTATCCAACAGAGTAAGACAGATTTGACAGTTATTTCTTAACTGAAAGGAATAAGGAAATCTGCCTCTGGTCTTCGACCCTTTCCTAAGCTATTGAATTTACATATATAGCTTCAGCAAAAACTGCATTAAATTCTTTCTGATGTATAAACACCAACAATGAGAGTAGTAAGCAAACCAACAATATTTTAAACAAACTTTTATGTTAATGTGGGTCTTGTATACTAAACAAAACCTTCCGAAACAAATTTTCGATAAGCTGATAGTTCCATCGTAATTTGAATTTTGATTCGGTTAAAAAGTACCAGTGTATGATATATTAACGGAACAAAGGCATGTTAAACAACTCAACAGGGAGAGAAGAAAAGTAGAAAATACTACTGAATAAATATAAGCTTAATTATTATAATAATAACTGCAGCAACTAGCCTTATTTTATCAAAAATCATTAAAATATGAATAAAAACTAATAGATTGATTAAGGCTTTCGCGGCCAGTTGATGAACTGATGTTGTCCTTCTTCGGGTGTACAGGCCGTCGTTGGTTGGAATTGCTTCCTAACGTTTCGCTAGCACGAGTGGCGAGCTTCTTCAGAGGTCTATCCATTTTCGCTGTTGGTTGTAGTTGTAGTCTACAACTAATAGTTTTAAGATACTCGATATTCCATGAAGAAGTTAAGAACTATACCTCCTTTGTTCTTCTACTCGTTTTCTCTCAATAGTATTTTCATTAGCTGCCTACATCATTAGATCTAAAACGCTTCTAACTTCGTATTTCCACGTTTCGTACCCACTCAAAGCCGTGGTTGAAACATACACTTCTAATAATCGTTATAAAATTTCCAAATTAACCGATCGCGAAAACGCAAGTGATTTTTCTTTTTTGTTAAAAACGATACGACCCTCCGCAACCTTTGTTTTGTAATCTAAATCGATTTCGTCATCCTGACTTATTTGACATTCCGAATATCGAAAATAGGCGATTTCTTCTGGTTTTCAGCTACAACCATATTTTCACCTCCCTTAAAAATCATTATTTGTGTTTCATTTTTATTTACTTCCAGTCCATGCTCTACTGTCAGCACCGCTTCCATTTTATTTAAGGCTGCCTCTAGCTCCTCCCTACTGGATTCTAAAACTATAACATCCACAAATCTGCGCATGCTAATCTTTTGCCTTTTTATATCTACTTCTAAAGCTGTGATGTGTTTAATAATATTAATCGCATCCTCAACATGTATGTACAATAAAAAGCTGCGGTGACAGAGTCTTATTGTTTTATTCCCTTCCTAATATTTACTTCTCTACTATGCTACCCATGTTCTATAACTACCTGTTGGTTTTTATATAAACTATATATCACTCTTCCATCTCGGTATTTCATTTATATCTAGCATTTTTTTCTATTTGCCATTGTCAAAAGTTTCTTCTTGATCTACGAATCCATGTACGTGATGATATTTCCGTTTTCTCTTCTGTTATCCGTAAAGCTAAAATGACCTCACGCCTTCCACAATTTCTTCTTAACCAGAATTAGTCTTCCCCTTCTTTCTATCTTTCTAGATAAAAAATAACACGAGACAAAATAATCTAATTGTTCTAAAATTCCTGAATCTATCTGTGTTTCTCTGTTTTGGTATGTCTTCTATCAAATTTCGTTTGTAGTCAGCTTTCTCGTATATGTGATTGATTTGCTTAAATAAACAATTTCTAATTTCTTGATCCGCATGTTTCAATTTTTCCAGTACGGTTTCGTCGGTTTTACTCCTTACTATTATTTGCCTAAACACAGTTCCCTTTTTCCTGTTTATCTATGAAATTTCGTAAAATGGGTGATTTATTTTCAATTTAATTTAAAAATATTCATCTGTAGTCATTCAGCTGTTAATTTTATCTGAATATTACGTTGTTTAACAGAAATAAGTTTTTAATTGTCATACAGTCTTCGTTCTTGATTGTCGTATATTAAATGTTACCCGTGAAAATTATGGTGGCCATTAGCTATAATATATATTTAATTGACACAAAACACCGAGTAGAGTCGAGTCGCTTGGAATCCTTACATGGAGCACGACTGGTTGTAACTCGTTACCGGATAGCAGCATTACCATAGCGCCGATTTCTTCTCCGCTAATTGGAAACAAGAGAGAATTAGAACAAATTAAGGCAATTACACGAACTTGTTATGGAACCCTTGAATGTCGAATGAGTATATATAAACACAAACAACAACACAATTTAGTACAAAGGCAACCAAACTGAAATTGAAGTCCTGGAACATTACCATAACTGCAATACTATTTGTGATATACCTCATACAAACTTAAATTAATTGATAAAAAAAACTCATCACTACAGAGAATGAAAATATATCTTCATAGGAACGTATCCCTTAATATTAACTATGATCCACCTTAAATATCTATCTACCTATATTAACATACACTATAATACAATAATCTGCTAGTGTAGCAATGACTTGCTGTTTTGATGTATAAGAAAATATTTTTTATTGAAAGATGTCTTTCTTGAATTTCCACAGTTACACGCCAAAATTAATTGCGAGTAATCTAATTAACGAAAGAAACCATGAAGATTGGTTTTAAATATTTAATAACAACACTTAGACTATTTATATTTATAACAAGGTAACTAACTTAACACATATCGAAGAAAGTAAACTCTTTTACTTGTTTGACTATTGAATAATTGTATGTATGAAATTTGAATGATACAAAGAATTTCTTTTTGAATGACTTTAAGAATGCCCTTAAGAATCTGGCAATTAATCTCTGGTTTTCAGCTTAAATAAACTATAATGAAGTGGGGGTTGACAAAAGCTGTTGCTAGCCAAAGAGCACAGTATGGCAAAACAACCCTACAAGTCATTGCACTCCTTCAGATAAACACCCTAGTTAATTTGCTAATTTTATTAATACCTTAAACGTAACAATACAATGAAAGTTTGACGATGAACATAACAATATGATAATATTAAATTATTTTGAAAATATTGAATGGCAGTTTACCCTTAAAGGAAATAAATATAATAAATAGTTGTTTGCACTAAAACCGAAATTTGGAGGATGAATATAACAATAACATAATAAAAGTGAATGTAGTTTTAAAGATATTTACGTTCAACAAAAGAAATGAATATAATGCAAAATAGAATAAACACGAGTTCGTACCAAATTTAAAATTTAAGAAAAACGATTGATTGAAATGCTAAACTTACAATAAACACAAAATACTGCAATTATTTGTCTAAATATTTAAAAGCGTATAAATATAGATAGGTAAAAGAATTAAACAAATATTATAGTCAAGATATTTGTAAATGTTAATCAATTACAAATAATATCAATTTGCCTCGTTTCTTCTCAACCGTAGGTGTACGCTCAAAAAATCATTGAAAACTGATGAGATACAAAGAATTCGAAATCGCGATTCATGTCTGAAACTTGCGATAAATCACTGATCAAAAACTTTTGATGCGTTAGGTACCTATGCGTGCCTATCACGTAGTCTACCATACTTTGAGGTCAATTTGACATGTCGATATCCTTAATCGATAAGGACCTTGCCAAACATTAATGAAAACAGTTAGTGGCAATGGAGTTCACCAAACAGTCTGTATCTATTTGATTATTTACAACAACGTTCAACGTTTACGTATCAGTATTTATAAAAGATGAATAATAAATTCAACTTTAAATTGATGAAGTGTGACTAATGCGAATATTTACTTTTACCTTTCGATAGTACATTTCTGAATGATCGAGCAAAGTCGATATTTTGTCGCGTAATTTACTAAAATTGTTTTGTCGTTTTCGAGATTGGATTGGGCAATAAATTGGAATATGGAAGAGCTGAGTGCACTCGGGATTGTTTACCCGTGAATGGAATATTCAGATGTCGCCCATATTTTACGGCTAAGTAAACCAAGCAAGCAGCAATTATTCATATTCCGTTATGCGATACCCTCGCCGAACAATTAAGCGCTAACTTACAAGATTACGTTGCGGGCATAGAATAAGTTAAATTTTATAGCGTTTTAATAGCCGTTTCAATCGGATTACCTTTGTCCCTTCTCTATTAATTTACTATTAAAAGATTACAGTCGTTTTAATGGGTTTAAGGGAAACGAAATGGTATTTCGACAATTTTATTCTATACCACTTATTTGCTTGAATGTTCATTCGAACCTGTAAATAATATCATATTGTATATCGATAAAATGTTTTTAGTATGAGCTGTTGATGTCTGCCTAATTTCGGATTATCCACTATATATAACCAAAATATAACAAACGTGTTTCATTAGCAGTCATTTAATTATCATCTCAGTGGAATTTGTGAGAATGTTTATATATATATCGTATATTTATCTTTATCCCTTCCATGTAAAACCCTAACCTTATTACTGGCGGAAGGCACTTTCCAGGATTCCGTACCCGAAGGGTCCAATGGAGCTGTGTTGTTATAACAAAGTTGTTCTTCAGAAGCTTCTAAGTTCTAAACAAAATGAGATATTGACTTGAAATTCACTCATTTTATGTAAATCGCATTTAAAGTTATACAATACTTCATTTATAAGAGATCCCATACATACAAACATAGGACATCGTTGTAAAGATTTAATTTATTTATAATTAAAACAATTTGTGTAAAATAAGTGTAAAAAATAATACTGTTATGTATCAGTAATGGTTTTCACAAAAAACATATAATATATGTAATAAAAAAGGGTGCAGATCAAAGATAGAGTCTATTCCATCTTTTAGTTTGAAGTGGTAGTATTTACCTGGTTCTAGACGAGTTTTTCTCAAAGCTTTCAAATACATCGTAAATTCATGCACATGTGCTTTTGAGTTGAAGAAAATTTGATGAACTCCCTAACAAGTCAAAACTAACTCAAATAATGTTATAAAGGAACCAATAAAATTTAAACTAAAGGTTTAAACTAGGGTTATAGAAATACATAAAATGAAATAAAAAAATAGTTGTTTACTTTTCAGAGAATCAAAGGTACTATTTTCAAAATTTCCGTGGAAAGTAGTTTGTCTTATTTTGCGAGAAACTGGCTCTATGAGACATTCAGAATTGTTCTCATTCAATTCAAATAAATACCATTTAGGAGAGAAACTGATTAAAAAGCTTAATTTTTAAATGTAATATTTACTTTGTGTTAATTAATTAATTAACGATTACAGTTATGTACTAGAAAATCAAAAATCTATTCAAGGATTGTTTAACCCAAACATTAACTGTTAACCTGAAGTAATTAGTACTATTTTTTATAATCATTGCTGTAATATAAGTTCGTTTATTTCAAAAAATGTAACCTGAAAACTACAAGCCAATATTGGTTTATGCAGTGTGAAGGTAGCTTGTTGCTTGAATGAGATAATTATAAAGATGAAAAGAATAAGTGCACGAAATAAAATGAACGATAAATTGAAAGTCTCATAGTCAAATGTGGAAAATGAAAAGCTTTCCATCCAGCTTTTATCACATAGACGTAAAGCATTTCCACCGTCGCAAAACCTTTTTTAAATTGCCGTCATCCTAACAAATTAATCTCGTGTTGCAGCGTAACAAACAACGAGATCCGCTACCCCACGAGCAGAGAGAAAATTATTGATATTTAAGTAGCCACACAAAAGTCTTCCTTGGTGCCGTTTGTTACTAAATTTATAGCATAATTTATAGCACTAGTAAGTTGCTAACGATAATTACAAAGGAACATTACACACGATAACCCGCACTGAGCAGGATTTGGTACCATATCAACCAAAATCATTGTCAAATTTTTATTTTTATTATTAAGTGACCGTCATTATATTGACCTCATTAAGAACATATATGTAAGACATTGGAGTAAGTAAAAGTTAAGCTGGCTTAAAAACTGGTCGGCATCTTACGGTCATTCGGTGGTATCTATGACTAATAAAAACCCCAGACACCCCTACATCTGCTTAGAATGTGACTACTATCTACCTTCCTTTTCTAAACAACAGTTGTATCTTTCATAAATTCTCACCCTTACTACTCTTTCCATACCTAAAACCCCATAAATCTTCCAATTTATTTATTGTTAAAGATTTAATTCCATCTCATTAATTTCATTTCGCAATTCATTAAGTTGTAAATGTGTATAATCTAAATCCATATTTATTTGTTAAAAACAGAAATCATAAAACAACTCAGATTCACTAAAATTTTTAAGCAATTAGTGAATTATTCTAATATGGTAAAAGACTTTCCAAATAGCACTTAGTGCTAATCTTAATTTGTTTTTACTTTGTTTTCTTTTACATAGGTATTCTTATAATATTAATATGAGTATTAAGGTCATATATTGTTATACATGTATTTTCGATGCAATGCAATCGATATTTCTTATTACTGTTCATAAATAATATTTAAACAATAACAAAATTTGCTACCGATTCTTTAACCTGAATATTCTATTATTCATGAATTGAAATTCGTTACTTTATTAAACATTCTTTGATAGCGTTGAAAAAATTTTGAAATTTAATTTATAAAGTAGAAGACTTCTTTTTAAAACGAGTCATGTGAAATAACGTTGGGTCCTCAGAAATCAGTTGCTATTCTACAAGGTTCAATAATCAGAGAATGGAAAAAGTAACTTTCGAATCGGAATGCTGGACTTGAAAGAAATGATGTTTAGAAAACAAGCAGACTTTCTTCTTTTCTTCGACCGGGCAAAAGTCGAAAACATTAAAAATTCGATTGTCCCCAAATTTGTTTGTAGACATCCGTCTCTAACGAACTGAACTCAATAATTCAAGTTGTAGCAATTTGTCTTTCTGAAAAGGGGCCTTTGAGAATATTTAGTGTGACGAATACAAATTTGCGGGTATATATATATACAGAGGTACCTATGTATATGTACATGCGTATCCGTGAAGTTAAATTGCGGCAATTTAATCAACGAATTATGAGACTATAATTAATAGAAACGAATCTGTATTCATATTCTGTACAATGTTTGTCTATGTGTGTGTTTGTGTGTATGTATATGTATGTGTTTCGACTATTGCTTAAATTATTAAAGCAATAATCGGTATTTTATGCCCGCAATGTTGCGAACGATTTACTATACTAATTAATCAATTAATTATTAAATTGCCACTTTTATTTTATTGGCTCTTAAAAGCATTTATTTATATTCACAAATAATGTATCACTCTAATGGAAAGCTAACTAACTTGGAAGTAATTCCAGTTTGAAAAATTAGAAAATCAGAAGCCTAAACATGCAACGTTATCTTAGAAATACCAGGATAATTTTGTAGAATTACGCTTTCCTGTAAAACTTTTTAATGTTATGAGATCATCAAATTTCCTGTTTTAAATCTTAGTAGAAGTTTTGTAAGAAAAGCTTTTCTCGAAAGCTCGTTTCTATAAAGTTGTTCGTTATTGAAAATTGTTGTTTGTATTCAAGATTTGATAATTTAAATTTAATGTAGTACCTAGTTACTTACCCACCATTATAATTTTATTAATTCCTTGCACAAAGTGGTTACACATACATGGGACCCGTTCGTGGGTTTAGAGCAGCTTGTAGATACCTTTCTAAATTTATTCCAATGATAGTATCCTGTTTACAATGTTATTCTTTCACCCTTAATTATTTCTCTCATGGGCTCCTTTAGTATCTACAGTTAGCCTTGTTAATCATACAGATAAGATTGCGGAATATTTGGAGATCATTTGGTGTCACGAACTACTTGATATCAACATACACCGAGGTTTATTCCCGGAAATTTCGACCAATGTAGCGGTTGGCTAAGTGACGTTTGTATCTCCTCAGCCTACTGGGTATCCTATCCATCAAATTTCACCTAACGCGGTTGTGAAAGGTTGGAGATTAAACTAGGATACTGTTAAGAGCCTCTAAATATTAAAAATATTTGTCTGTTTTTATATATATACATCTGTTAAGTTTAGTTTCTAGGTATTTATTATTCTCATTGTATATAGGCATCTTTTGTGCCCATCAATTGTAAATACGTTAAAAAATTCCAAAAATAGACTCTGGCCCCTTTATGATACCCCTTGTAAATACTTTACGCATCGGTCATCAGCCTTGAGAACACCACCAACGGTTTTGTGAATTACGCTTGGGGGTGTTTAGCTTCAAGAGGGGGATATTTTTCACTTTGGGGCGTTGTCTATTTTTTCACACATTTAAGGAGAAATAAGCAAAAATCACAGAGAATTCCACTTGTAGATTCAATCAAACTACATTACATTCTATTCAATTCAAATCAACTTCATAATTATATCCAAATCAATCAAAACAACAAATTCAAATAAGTGTAAATAGTGAATAATAAAGTGTATATTAGGAAAAGCAGTCCATTTTATCATATTTAACCAAAATAACCTTCGGCGGGATACCGCCAAAAAATCGAACACCCAAACAGATACTACGTCGTAAAACCAAAAAAAAACACGCTTTTTTGTCAACAAGCGAGTGTCAAAAGAAAAGAAGTAAATTAAAAAGCTATTTTTGTGATTTCTACCGATTTCACATTAGATGGTGCTAACAAAATGTTCTTTCAGTTAGTTTGAGGGACGAAAAACGCGTGAAGGTTAAACCAAGAGTGTTTTGTGATTTTAAACTTTGACAATCGTTTTAAATTCGGCGTTAGCAACGTCTTTAAAGGACCCAGAACGTCGTATTGTAACATACTACGGTAATTCACTAACAAATTTCACTAAGGAGTATCGAGAAATTAGTGTGATACACACGACCTAATTAAATATTTTCGAAATGAGAAGTTATTTTTATTAAATACTAATTGATTAACGCAACTGACGGAAATGCATAGCATCAAACCGCCCACGCAAATGATGCACGGTTGTTATATATATTATGTATACAAACCTAGTCACGTGCCCTTTTTCTCAGTGACAAAAGAACACTTATAAAGCGCTGTCGTCTGTTTGAATAATTTGTTATTAAATAAGAATATCGCATTAATTTTTATTGGAGACAGAAGCCAAGCATCTAAGAACGAAAACTTATCAGTAAGTTTTGCGTAATGCTTACACAACAGCGGACCTAGCTATCATTTTATTTATATGTATAGATATTTCAGAAACAAAGGGTGCTTAGCTAAGTTATATTTATGTCTTCAAGTTCTAAACGTAGAAAGTTAAAATGTATATCTTCTTCAGTTCGGTGTATTTTAACAGAGATCCTTGTACGCAAACCCAGCTCTCAGATTAAAAAAAGGGAATGTGTTTTAAAACGTTTCGCTTTTCAGACCATTAATTCGAAGAGCATGCAGAAAGGAACTTATCGTAGTTAATTCCGCGGAAGTCTGTTCCTTGGGAGTTGTTTAATTCGGAAAAGTGAGATGCTCATTTGTCGGAAGACGTGGAAGCAAACTGCCTTCACTCCCATGCCACCATCCACTAACCCACCCTCCACTGGTCTCTTCTTAAAGACATTAGTGCATGATGGCAGCATCGAATCACGAAGAAAAACTTACAAGATCTAGTATTTATATGCTTTACATAAACCGAAACTGGGTCAAACAATTTTATCTTCTGCAAAAACCATTGAGTACACAAACCAATAAAAACGAATTCGTTTAAGCAACAAATTTTGCACATTTAAATTTTCGTATGTTAAACAAACGATTTTTTAGTTTAGTTAACACTGAAAGTTTTGTTTAAGTCGCTGATAATGTTTCAGCTGGCTTTTAATTATTTTAGTTTAATATTTGTTAATTCAATTACATTTTTGCATGAAAATGACATTTTTTTATTGTTAAAAAAAGTTGTTACTATTCTATTTAAAATTTCATTTTATAGTGATTCAATTTCAATTAATTTTATTTAATGTACATGACACGTCTGAATATCGACCAAATTTTACAACAATGGGCATTCATAGCAGTTGTGTGTTCCAAAAACAATCACCACAGAATTTTCCTTGCATTGATTGAAATATCATGTAAAAGGGTTTCTATACATTTTTCGATCTTTAACGGACTTTCAATTTCGTATGATCAAATTTGTAAGTTTGTAAAACCTAGCACTGACGTCAATTTTGTTCATTCGAAATATTCGTACTTCTTTTATAGGTCTTCGGGGACATATTCCTTTATGGAATTTTCGAAGTCCATTAGGCTTGGACGTCTTTTTAGCGAATTCTTACGTTTCTCGAACCAATGGCGTAACGTGAGGAGGGAATAACAAGTGAAACTGCGCATTTTTCAACAAAACCTGATCCACCGTTAAAATAAATCATCGTCATTGTAATTTTTGGGGAAGTTTAGTGCCAGAAAAATAGTAACAAGCACCTGTTACGGCCACTTCTGTTAACAGCAGAGCATACTGCGTCAACGATAAATTTTCTTTATTGCCCACATTATCCGATAAACAAGAATAATGTTCAAACGTTGCTTAGTAAATGAGATAAGTAAATGTATTTTTTATGTTTCTACAGGCTCAGCTAAGATCGTTAACATAAAATAGTATCCAGACTCTTATGTACTAGAGAGCTGGCAAAAAATGGAAGACACAATTGACTTAATACTTAGCGACGCTAAGAATATCGTTGAATTGTAATTGGTTTAGTACAGCTCAGTTTCAGGAGCGACGCTTGAATATTGATCATTTCTACTTACTTTGCTAACTTACACGTAAGAAAATAATAACAAATACATACAATTGCAATTAAGTTACTACAATTATTCTGCCGGAAAAATAAAACTCTATACAATCCACATCAATTATTTAATGAATGTACGAGGCATGCTTATTAAGTAAGTACCGTTTTAAAATTCTGTCCCTGATAATCGTGAGTGAGTGAGTAAGATTGTCCGGGCTGTTAATACGATTCCTTAGTGCTAAAGGACTAAAACCGATTGATATTCATCATGAAATCTGTACAGTTTACGGACAAAACATCATGAGTGATGGAACGGTAAGGAAGTGGATGAGAGCATTTAAAGATAGCCGCACAAATGTGCATGACAATGCCCGTCCGCATGTGGCTAATCGGACCAAAGATCTCATCACATCTTTTCACTGGGAAACTCTAGATCATCCACCGTACAGGCCTGATCTGGCGCCCCGTGACTACCATTTGTTCCTGCACTTGAAGAAAGATCTGGGCGGTCAGCGTCTTCAAGACGATAGCGAAGTCAAAACAGTTGTGATGCAGTGGTCAAGAGTTAACAAGTCAGGCGGCAGAGTTCTATGAGATGGGTATTCAAAAACTGGTCACTTGTTAAACTTTATGGTAAGTGCCTCAATATTAAAGGAAATTACGTAGAAAAGTAGATTAAGGTACAGGCTTAAATGTAAAAATAAAATTATTAAGATATCTTTGCACGTTTTTTATTAATTTCAAAACGGTACTTACTTAAAAAACATTCGTCGTACAAAGAATTCAATATACGTACTATTTTCTGATGTGTCGAAACTATCAAATATAAGTCACGATTTCGAACGCTTTTATTCTCATCGGAACCGTATCAGGTGCGTACCTTCGATATATCGCCAACCAAACCAGAGTTGCTCTGTAAAAGCCGACATAAAAAGAAGTTTTTGCCAGTACTTGGCCAGCTACTAATATTTACTTCTAACTGCAGTATTTCAAATATCTGACAAAGCCATTTCCAAGGTAGCCAGTTGTCAAACGATAAATTTGAATCGTTAGAAACAAAGAAAGCTATTAAAAAAATCAAAATATTGTCAACAACCAAGTAGAACTGTTTACTATAAATTCTGCTCTATCATTAGCGGATTTTCCAAATACTTAACTTACTTGTTATTGAAAATCCCGTCTTTATTTGTATTTAGTTACTTTAACTATCATATATAATTGCATGTATATGTTTTAAACCCGCAAGGGTTGAAAAATCATTGTTAAGAACAGTAATTCTTCAGTGAAACAATTCCATTGTTTTGTTACTTAAATTCTTTTCCTTGTTATTTCGAAAAAATGTTTCACAATAAATGCGACACACAATCTATAAATGTTACCTTAATATTTGTTTTTCTTCACAATTATTTTGGAGCAAGAGGGAGTTCCTCAATAAATAGTGAATATTTGTTAGTCAAAATTAATCAAGTGACAATATTTATTTTACAGTTGAATATATATAAACTATTTACATTAATTTGTCCGTTGCTATCGTGATTTTACAAGATAAAAATGTTAATAATGCTCGGCGAGCGGTTTAAAATGATTTGATATAATTTCAAATTGACAACTTCTGTTCGGTAGACTAATGAATACTTCACTTTTTTAAATTTAACTTTACATACATAAACTTACGATATTATGGAGTGTGGAAGGGTACAAAAGAATGTGGGTGGAGTTGAGTAACAGGGGGTAAGAAGACAGAGATAGCACATAAAAAGGTAGATATGATTTTAGAAAGTAAGACTCACGGTATAATTTGATGGACCGGTCAACCGTGACCCTTTACAGTTAAAGTAATAAATTTGGGGCCAAAATGTCGTTGTTGGAAGCCTCTAGAAGATTCAAAAGTTACCAATTTTGATTCGAACAATACATTTACATAGGAAAGGATTTAGGAATGAAAATCTTACCGTCAAAACAATGTTCTTTAGTAATTTGGTTTGTGTATCTATCACGTATGTAAGCTGTATCGTACATTCAGTTTATCAACTAGATGCCTAGATAGGTACTATAACATTAAATTAATCGTAAAATACACCAAGTGTTTTTTTTTTCTTAATATTAAACATGTTCCATCAAAAGCTAAGCCAGAATTCAATTTCGTTACGTTATCTTACTTACTTTAACGGAACAACTTCGGTTTAGTCAAATAATAGATTCATATCTAGTAGTTTCAAGAAATTTCTGAAGAACAACTTATTATGTTTTTTATTAATTTGATTATTCAATATAGACATGTAGTATAGTTAATTTAATAATAACTAACGTTTTGAACCTCTCTCAACATTTCAGGATAAATTGCCGAATCTCTTGGTCTCTTAGTTTAATTGAATTGTCGTAAACATTTATATCGAAGAAGAGAATAAAAAGGGCGTAGATATATAAAATAGCTGCTACAAGTCCATTCCCTGAAAATAGTTGGCCCGTTTCGGGACTTTTCAATTCAGTCAATACTTTGAATTTCCATAGCCAGCGTAACAGAATCTTAAACTGATTCACGGTTTGCATGTTAAAACGGTCTTCTGAAAAGTTTATTTTTACATACGTACATTCGCAGAATGGTAAAACGTTCAACAACATGTGAACCCTTCGGTGATGTTTTTAGGGGGATATATAGAAAATCAAAGCGATTCTATACCGGAAACGATTACGAGCTCTGATAGAAAGCTGTGTAGTTAATGAAGCTGTAAAGCGTTAGGTTTAGGGGTTAAACGGAAATAAATGTTTAACTGTCATCTACATAGGTTCTCAGTGCTCACATAACGAACTTCAATAAACTCCCCTATTCAATTTCTTAAAGCTACAAAACATACGAGACATGAATATAAGGAAATCTAAGTAAATAGGAGATCTAGAGGTAGCTACCTACACATGATTAAAATTTAAAGTTTTGCAGTAAATGGCCATAAAATCGACAGAGATAACTTCAACCTATTACATATAGAAAATAAAGGTCAACGTCTAAATATTTTAGAGCAGTTCGAAATTAAAAAAGCCTTTAGAAATAATTGTAACATAACAAATGATAAATCCGAATTCAAAGACACACCGGTGATTGACCAATTTCTGAAGAATTACAACCCGACTAGGGCTTTTCCCTAAATAACTATACCTTTGTATAACTACCTCTAATATACTTGTACCTGTACATCTTATTACTTGCAATACCTAACTATAAATACTTTTTGACTTTTGTATAAATAACATTAAGTTACAGTTTAAATTTAGTAAATATCTATTACTCTTAGAAAGACTTCGGAAGTCGAAACATATGTAGAGTGTGTTAATAAACATATTTGAAACATCTAAAAGCATTTTGTTTATATATATATAACCGCAGAAAACGGCCCTTGAATTGTCTAATTACTTTAGGAATGCCAAAGTGAATTTCTCAGTTAACTTTTTAAAAGGGATTATTATTTGACTTCCATTTATTGCATATTATAATTTTAATAAAGTTTATATTTTATTTGATTAACCTAAAACATAACGTTTTCTAAAAAGGTAACAATATAAATATGCATCCATCTCTAAAACGGTAGGGCTTTTATGAAGCTCATTTCTTTATTAACTCATAAGTAGTATGTCATTTATTGGTAGATTATCAATAAAATTTGTATATCGACTTGTTCATAATGTTTAAATTGGCTCTTCAGGAAACGATTTCTGTTTTTATTGGAATTATGGATATGTCCTTATTGGATAGGTAAGGGGCGGGCTGAAAAGTTCGTAGGCTAGCATAGAAAAAATTATTTTTTTTGATAGAATTTTATTTTATTATTCGATTTCCCTTTGAGGGCGATACAACGATTAACGATTATAGCGGGCATATAATTTTTCGATACAATTTTTATAATATATGGGGCGTCCACTGCGTGCATCCTCGGTGCTCATTTCGCCTCGTTTAAATTTAGCAAACCGAATAATGTTTATCAAGCCAAGCCTTAGTTTCAACGGTACCTTTTTTCGCCAAAAAGCAATGCTTTATTAACACACGAAAATCCTTTTTATCAATTTTTTCAAAGTAACAAAGGTTCTTTAACTAAAAATGCTATAACTCAGATACTACTGCTGCAACAGCTGTCAAATTTATGCACGCGTCTTTTGAAGGTTAGGGCTAACTAAAAATCATATGGATTTGATACTAGTAGATGAGTCTACAAACTTTTCAGCCCGCCTGTTACATTGTCCACGGGATATGAGACGGGGACAAAACGGGAGAGCAGGACGGTGGACTCAAGTTCGCAACCTCATCTAGTTCCCTAAAGTTTTGCGTGGTAATCAACTCGTTTATCTCTTCTACAGCTGCATAGGGAATAGTAGACTGCACAAACCACTGAAGAGTAGGATATAAATTCCACCGATCTGCTAGACTCAGTTTACGTTTCACTGCGAGCAAAAACACTTAATTGCCTACCGACTTCCTGAATCTTGCCTAGATAACCGACGCCACTGTGTATAATATGACCTATGATATCCTATTTGGCTTCAATTATGTCATTCTAAGCTAGCCTTTAATATTACAGTGTATACATACATATACAAATGAAATGAAATGTATTACGTTATTTTTGCATTTAATAATTGGATTGGAAAAATATTTTGATGATTTATATGCTTCATAGTTTTATATACATTAAAGAAAATATATAATATGCACAGTTTTAAAAATATATAACTGATGCTTAATTGATCAATCTAGTTGTTTAAAAAGCAAATGGTTGTCATATGAGGCCGATGTGTGGTAAAAAAATTGTTCAAATGAATTGAAACTGTGTGTTTTTAATTGTCTTAATTTTACATTTATTCGTACACCATTACTGATTATTTACGTCCATATAAAGCACTAAACAGAATATAAATTGTTTAATTTTAGTTAATAGTATATAACATCCAATTACGCATTAATTAAACAATATATACAGTTGAATAAAAATGTCAACAAGGAAATAATTGAAAAATAAATTAATTAAAACAGTTAAACTAGAGTTTAACGAACGTTTGTATACAGCTATTACATAAACGATTTAATCGAATTAATAATTAGTTAACGTTAATTTTAGTAAAATATAGTTACACAGTAATTTTTAGAATAAAGCTGTTGTGATATAAATAATATAATTCATAAGTTTGTTTGTTAATATTTAGTTGAATTAAAGCTACATTATGGTTTCTCTTTATGGTAATTTTGTAATTAAATCATTTAATTATTTATATAGGTAAATTTGTAAGGTAATTTTATGGAGTCACCTCCTCTAATAATGCAAAATTTTGGAAAAACCTGACCACTAAACCGTTTATTTAAAGGATGGAACTATGTAACGCGCCTACTTTGATATCCAGAATGATTTCAACGCGCAGAAGGAAAAGTTCAAGGATTTGTTAACAGAAACTCGAAAATTGTTCCGACTAGAATATAACTAGCTAATGTTTTCATTACATTTCAAAGGCAGTTTAGTTTATTCAAAAACTACGGTTGACTCTTTCCATTAATACTGATAATGTAATATTGTCACTTATACTATAGCTTTTTGGAAGAAAATATTCTAAAAGTCCTCTTATTTTTATAGTAGCTTGCTTATAATGTTCTTTTCTCCCAGTTTTGCTGGAACGACAACTAATAAATAAAGCAACACAGTCGTTACATTTACGTTGATAAATCCAAGTTTTTTCATCTGTTCTATTTTCGTTTGCTATTCCCTACAAAAATAACTGCGGTAAATAACATTTCTTTAAGCGAATGGTAAAAATACAATAAAACCAGAATTTCCAGCATGTATACTAATTGATGGAGCATAAACTACTGATATAATTAATGATGAAAAAATTACTATGATACAACAACGATTGTAATTTCAATGGTATTAATTTTAAACAAAAACAACTCAGTCAGAAAAAAAATACTATGATACAACAACGAATGTAATTTCAATGTTATTAATTTTAAACAAAAACAACTCAGTCAGAATATTAGGCCACAGGAGCAACGACTTGAATGTATTTTGCAGAGAATTAAGCCCTTTATTAATAGTCTGTTTCCTTGGTTTTTCTAGAGAAGACTCTAATTTATACGCGAAACTTGGGAGGAAATATTAACTGGAAAACGGAAAATCCGGGATTACAAAGTTAAAAATGACCTCAATTTTTTAAACCAGTATGAAACGTCCTATGATATAGTGCAGTTAGAGGCGATGTTCCTTATTACGACGCCGCCGCCGCGGTGGTTGCTACGCTATTGTAGTGGCGAAGGGACGTTCAGAATTTCAAACAGAAACTTAATAGTATTTCTGAGCTTTTTCCGTAATTTTTCATTGTTGGAAATTATTAAAGGCGGTCGTAAGAAAACTGTACGGTTCACATAATTTGAGATAAAATTTTACCAGATTCGCTTATCTGGTCGTTTTAATTCACCACGTAAACCCGCGCAAAATAGAATTTAGGTAACTTGTACTAAAATATCTTATATCTATTTCCTTCAATAATCATTGTCTAAAAGGTTATTGACGGCAGTTATGGAATAAACTGTCAGAAAAGTAGAACATAGCCACAAACATTCTGCTAATTATATACAGTGGCCGGCACCTAAGGAGATTCAGCGACAGTCAGATTGACAGGTAGCCAGGCAGAAACTTTAACTTAGCAATAAATCAAAGAGCCAATAAGAATATAGCTGGACCGAAGCGTCTGTTCGCATTTATTTATCTTTTCATTTTTTGTTTTTGTAATTTATTGGGCTTGTTAGTCACGCATTTTTCAAAAATTAGTGTATATAGGTGTAAATAGTTGGGTGTAATAAACAATTAAAACACGAAGTCCGTTTATTGCACCGATTCCCCCATAGGAATCAAAAGATGTGGCACATCTGTGCACCGGTGAAATAATTCATTTCATCAACTAATTATACAGCGTCAACTTGCAGTTCCGCGGCGCGTATCACTGAGAGAAAAAGTACTGAACACGGAACACAAGTGAATTCATTCAACTGATATACTTACCCTAACAACCCCTTCTCTACTCTGTTAATTTGCAACTATTTGCCACTACCCTACTGAACATTTCTGAGTAGTTATCATTCTGCCTACCGGTCGATTATCCCCGCCCTAAAGGGGCTAAGCTTTGCTAGTCCGCATCCGATGATTTATGGCTTTTGAATCTCCTTAGGTGCCGGGCACTGTACTCGATTATAAAAGAAATAATTGTAAAAAGAAATAAACGTTTTAAATTATACTACAATTTGAATTTCTATAATAGGTAACCTCTTGATTTATTAATAAAATCATATATTAATACAAATATTGGTATACATAATATATATTTTCGTTCAATTTTTTAAAACAATTTAATTAAACTAATCATGGTAGAGGCTTCTTAATATCTAAATCAAACTCTACATGTTTTCATAAATATTTAAAGATACCTTTGCTAAGTGAAAATGGGCCACCCTGCCTTGCATGTACAAATTTGAACTTAAACGTTCCTATTTAATGGTTACTTCATACTTAATTGAACCGCATCATTTCCATGAGAACAACTATTATCTCAGACGGAAAACTTTTATTTTCCTTAGAGTTGTAATCTTGTGTGGAAGAAAGATACTTTTTGCCATTTTCAGGCACCCCTTCTTGTCTTTTCTTTTTCCTGGATCGCATCCAACGTAGATAATTATTGCGAAATTAATAATCGCTACACCGCTGGAAACTTTTTAATGAAAAAGCCCAGTCGAGAAAATCACCCCAATGCCGATGACGGACGTAAGGACTGACGTCTTTAACTCCTTTAGTAACTTTTGTCGAGCTTGCCACTTTTTAATAAAATTCATCTCAAAACATCCGCGGCAGCCTCAGGTCGTACGCTTTTATTAACCGCTTTTATTTATCACAGAACCTTGGACTTTTTTTAATCACATCCAAGCCTCGTTAGCTACCGACGAGGTAAATAGAAAAACAACTGACGCAATTATAAATACAAAAAATCAGTTAGTGACAAAATAAGAGTACCTACCATCGCTTGGTATGGAGGTGACGTCCGGAAAATTCATCGCACGACAAGCACTGTAGACATTTAATTAATTTTTCCTGGACAGTATGAAGTAGCAGCAAAGTAAATATAATGAATTTTCCGAAACAGTATAATTAACCACTGTACTCTTTATTTCAGATTAGGTAGAGTACTAACAGATGTTTAGACTTAAAACATACCGGTTCTTAATAAAACTGTGTGGTAAAAAGCAACACACCTAAGGCCAAAAACAAAGTTGTATCTTTTAAACCAAAAACATTTATATCCTTCGAGTTATTTTTCCAAGACAAAATTTAATGCCAAAAAGTGGAATAGCTAAAAATAGTCTCATGTTATAATTATTAATTGCATATTCTAAAGTAAATGTAGCTAAGAAAGTCGTGCAATACGTGTTTATATAATATTAATAATTTTTTTATAATAAATATAAATATGGAATCAACAGAAACAACTAATCCGAGGGCTAATTCCCCTACCGGCCCTCGGAGTAGTTGTTTCTGTTGATTCCATTTTTATATGTATTATATAGCCTGTAAAAGCCTTTCTGCCAGCGCCCACCTGATGAGACCCGATAGGTCGAAACCGGTCGTGGGATATGGCTTTCGGTGCACTGTGCCTACTGTGTAGGACACGTTCCAAATGTGGGATCTGTGATCCTTTATAATTAGACGATTATTATTATATTATTTTGGATTAATACCTTCATTTGGGTTTTCCTTATTTAAAATCATTCAAACTACTCATAACGAAAGGAATAATTTGATGTAAGTGGGTATCAGGTTAAGTGACAAAATTAAAACGCTAAAGAAACTATTGAATACAGTGGTACTATTAAGTGTGATGAAGAACAAGATCAGATATGCATGATGGTTTCTCAGTTCTACTAATCAGTACAATAAATAGGGGAAAGTGAAGCAATATGATAGGTAGAAACAAGACGAAAATAAATTAAAATTACTAAATTAAACTAGAAGCCTACTGAAAGTTAACCAGTTCGCAATAAGTCATTCAATACGTATCGTGCCGCACCTTTAAACATCAATAGGACGCTCCTGTTTTCAAAACGCGGCTATGAAATGATCAGTCAGTCTATTCTCTTTCCCGGTAATACAAACACCGTTTTAATGATTCAAAGGGAGATAACGAATATGAAAGTTTGGGAAGACAGGCCACCCTTTTATTAATGAGACCTTCTTATTATGTTTACTCAATTATTTCTTTTATAATCACTTATGTTACAGGACAAAAAATTGAAATCAGCTAGGTAATTTCAAACATCATTCCCCTTTGCCCCCGATTGACAAACAATCAAGCAGATTTAAGTACCTATTGAAATCCTAAAAGTTATAGACTAGGTCCTAAAATAATATATTAATTCTATTGCTTAATTGTAATATTTGCATTTGTTTATCCTTAAGATTCAGTTCACTAACAACTTTTCATTAATTTAACAAGTAAAACTTTTTACTTCAAATCAATATACCGGACATAAAAGACACTTTTTTTGAAAATTGTATCGAATTAGGTTTTATTTATCAACTCCAAGGGTTGCTTATTTTTACTGTGTGAGTGATAGGATGAAAGTTGAGCAATGTAAATTCTAATTGAAATTCTGCTTTATACGTGCGCGTGTACGTTTCTAAAGCCTTTTCGATCTCAGTAATCGATTCTTTCCTTTTAATTGTACACCTGCCGACGACAGGAGTTTGTGTTACCGATAACAAACGATAACGAGCCAGTTCGTTAAAATATCCTAGCACTTTCACAACAAATATACACATGGTCGGATCGAAATAATGATAAGAGTCGATGGTGATGGCATAAAAGGAATAGGAAATAATCGGTTGAACGTTTTCCTTCTACATTTTCGATATTGGCTCGTTTTCTTGCATTCCTAAAGACGTACTTCTTTTATACGGTTGTAAAAATAAATGAGAAATTTCACATACACTTTTAGTAAAGTAAAGAGCAGCTCATAGAGAGAAAGAATATTTTTCCGTTTTCCTTATTGGTTCCTTAAACTCGAATAATGGTTACACCATTCTTAGTAACTTTTCATTTCAACAGGAAAATTTGTTACGTACATTTATATTGAATTTGTGGCTTTTCAAGTTTAATAATCAATAAATGACGTTTAACGTGAAACTTAAAATTTAATTTTACTAATTGTACTCTTTTATACTACGAGCAATTTAGATGGGTACAAAACTTAAAGTGAAGTTATAAATTCAAAATCAGAGATCGTAATAAATTTTCTTTTAATGAAAAAACACACACGTAATGTTTAAGTTACAAAACTTTATTGTAAAGAACCACAATAATTATTTAGCCGACACAGCGGCTTCTTCAGGAGGAAGAATAATATAACTTAAAACTAGGATACAAACAGACTTATATACTTAAATAAAATATATAGGAGTAGGGGTAATTATGGTTGTTAGTTATTAAGTGTTCAGCAAATGTTGAATTTGTGTTTCGGTTTTCATAACTTTTGTGTGTTCTTTTATTCCTTCCTGAAATGTTCTGCTTGTCTGACCAATGTATGCGTTGTCACACTCACCACATGGAAGTAAATAAACGCCAGATTTTAATTCTTTTTCAGTTGTATGTTTTTTATTTTTTATTAATTTTCCAAGTGAATTATTAGTTTTAAAGGAAATAGAACTGTTAGTGAAATTTTTAATATGCTTATTTAATTTGGTTGAAAACTTTCCTATATAAGATATACTATGGTAATTTATGTTTTTGTTATTTTTAAGAATTGGATAAATGGAATTTAATGTTTGTTTAAAAGATTTCTTTTGTTTATACCGAACTTTTCCCCCTGTTCCCATTTATGCTATCGTTCGAATACCTACAACATCATCATATTCACATTAATGAACACTTACCTTAAAGGTGATCGATTATGTGATTTATATTATCTGAAGGAATTTAGTAATGTTAAAACCGGTATTAAATAAATGCTTTATTTTACCATTCACTTTGGAATACGGGATCGGAAATTTCATTAAGTCAGGGAATAAGAAAAAACGTCCAAAAGGATAAACGTTAAGTGACTCTAGCGCAAACAATAAAATTGTGTCGCGAAAATTGCTTGTTGTCGACGTGTCGGCATTTGAAAAAAATTAAATTACCGCAAGGAGACGCTGCGCTACTGGAACGAACAAAACGGTGAAAATCGAGGTGCCGGGGAGACAGGAGGTTTGTCGAAACAGATGCCACCACTCAACCAAATTGAATGTAGAGTGTCTCGCAAAGAAAACTTGATAAAGCCACCTTGTAAAATCGGCATCACGCTAAAACAAGCGCTTTATCAGTTTGGTTTTAAGCTAATATGATCGACGATTTGTTCCAATTTAACAGATGAACAAGTGACAAACGTATCCATTTACACAACACAAAAAGTTGCAGATGTACGTATAATGTATAATTGTCGAAACGTGTTCGATTTAATTTAGTTGAAAATCGAATTTATAAAATTTTGTATGTTTACCTATATAATAGATTAGTACCCAACTTTTTTTATAATCTTAAACATAATTGTCCTACATACTTCGAACAAATTTATTTTTAAGTTAAGGAAATTGTTAAGTTTCTAAATAGAGTAGGCAGATTACATCTGACAATGAATATGTTTGCGCTTTCGAGTACAGCAATAAAAACGAAATAGGTTACATGTCGTCTAGGGATAAGTATTTGTAACCCCAGTGCCAGAGAAAACAATCAATAATCCATGGATGGGTGACACCCAATAAACACATAATGTTCCTTTTACTGCTTTCATTCCATTTCATGTTTTCTGCTCTGAGAAAATATTTCTAGTTTTAAACGCCTTAAAAAGTTTGTTTGTAGCAAACAATGTTCTAAATCGGACAATTCAAAGAACTTTTACTCTAGAAATAGTTTATAGATAGCAAAAACCAGAGAATGTTATACAACGTCTTCTAAGTAATAAAGCACAATGGCTATTATGTATTTTAGTATATTTATAGGTTTGCTTGTTTTTTGTTAGTATTGTAGGTTTTACAAAAGAATTGATTCTTTTAGTTAGACAAAGTGTTTTACATAAGTAATTTTATAATGCCCTAGATCCAATTGAAACCATTAAACGACTGAGTATAGAAAGTAAACCTTTTTCGTTGCACTGTTGATGAAACATAATTAATTAAAGATAAGAATAAAATACAAGAGAATGTTTCAACGAATCTATTTAGAAAAACTCGACACATGTTTCGACCGGGCGGTCTTTATCAAGAGTAGATTAATACTAATTTCGAAATAGATTCGTTGAAACATTCTTTTAATAACTTAATTTCTTCAAATGGCTTTAGGGCTTTCCCTAAAACGTTTAATATACTACTCAGTTTGAATAATCCTGTATAATAGTGTTCTACGTATCAATGGTGCAAGCAATGGAATTACTTGACCATTAAGGCGTCTAATAAAATGTGAAACTAACTAACGTGCCTACTTTAGATATCCATGATGTTGTTCTTTAATCGGAATTATTAATTGAAAATCAGCAACGTTTTGAATTGTTGAGTAAGTTTAAATCTCAATATTTTATCGTTTGACCATAAGCTCACAGATAGGATATTGCAGTGGCTGTGGCTAAAACCCTATAGTTAAAATATATATAATAATATAAGTAATATGCACATCGACTGTGGTACATATCCGTCCATGTTTAGTTACACTAGTCACTATATAATAATTTGTTAATATCTGTAGATTTTTAAAGCAAATCGGTGAATCTATCTCGTCAGAAAATACAGGAATCTGCAATTATCTGACCATTCAAACGTCTATTTAAACATAAATGCAATAGACTTCCGAAAATTTATATAGAACATAAGTGTTATTCTTTTTTGAAAAGTATACATCTATTGACATAAGTTCGTGTGTCTTTTATATTACTAAGTACCACCGTAACAACAGCGAGTTATAATGCGAAATAGTGTAATAGTATTAGATTCAACAACTAATTTTGGTGTAGTTTAGTTTGTTTTTCCTGTTTGCTATAACAATTACCAGAAGATTGGTAACGAAGCCGA
Source organism: Agrilus biguttatus (assembly GCA_963921985.1). NCBI lineage: Eukaryota > Metazoa > Arthropoda > Insecta > Coleoptera > Buprestidae > Agrilus > Agrilus biguttatus. The sequence continues at coordinate 37,075,714 of OY998117.1, forward strand.
AGACACGGAGACTGGAAAGGTAAGTAGGAAATTTTCGATTGCAAAGTCTCCGATAAATCAAGTGGACATTCGTTGCCCTTTAAAATCCGCAGTTGACAGAAAGAAAGCAGCTCTTGTTCGGAATTCTGGAGCGATACGTCGAACAATTGGGTTGCCTGTCGTGATATCAGGACGTCCATTCCAACACCAATCACCAGTTATCAGGGCGTTGCAGGGTCATAATGCGGCAACGACGACAACGCCACTCGAGACCCTGCCACTCTGGATAATCCACATACCAGATCGAAATTGCTAACGGAACTTTAATCCACGACTACTTTTTGCAGCAGAACGTGAAACGGAAAAGTGTTACGATAAAACTAAAACACAATTTTTATTATCTTGTTCATGGGACTTTGTTATTTTCAATTAATTCAAAATTAATTGTAAAAACACTATAATTATTTTATGGATAATTGCCAATCCTTTCCAATTACCACAAAACTAGATACGTACCGTTCAATGACAAGAGTGAATTTGTCAGTGTTCTGCCAGAACTGTCTACAGCGTGCTGATGAGAACCAAAGAGTTCGAAATCACGATCCACGACTGACAGATTCAATAGAGTACTGACCAAAAACATCCTTATTACAACGTTACAATCCGACGATAAGTGGAAAATTTCTACAGATGGCACTCAGTACGCTGTCTGTATTTGTTTACATAAGTATCTACTATAAGAGGTGGATGTTCTTAATAATAGGGAAGTACAGTCCCCGGCACCTAAGGACATTCAAAAAAAAAACTAACTTACAATTTACTTTGTGTTATTTAAGTAGGCAAACTACCTACCGACATGGTTACCTGTGGCCGTTCGTAATAGAGGGGAAACCCCAAAATCAATTTGGTAATTTAAAAGGATTTTATGGTTATTGTTGGCTCTCATTATCTCTAAAATTTCCAATAAGTCCAATCTTCTATTTTTATTTTGAATGTGAATCAATCTAAAATTACTTATATCTAAGGTATGGTTGTTATTCACAAAATGTTGTACCAAATTTGTATTTTTTTATTTTTTTGACTGTAATTAGGATTAGGTGTAAATTCTGTCACATTAGTTGCAAACATTTAGTATAGATTTTACTTTTTACCCTTTGAATGGTCGTGTGGCCGACACTTGTTAGTAAAATTACTAAATTGGTGATGCTCTCTACGTTTTTTAATTTTTATTTATTATTATTAAAACAGACTGGTAAGTAACCAATTGAAATCGAAAATTATCAAACAAAAAATACTCACAAAGTAAGTGAGTGAAACACGTGTCCGCATTTTTCTTAAAATGTTGTGGTAGATTGGGGTAAGACATTTTTTGAATTTTAGAAAATTATCCAGATTAAGTGAATTAAATAGAGTGAATTCTAAATATAAGTAGCAATATTAATTGTCTATTTTCTTTAGGTTCATTTTTAATTGCAAACAGATTATTCGTACTGCTGGGTTCATAATTTTATTTACCATCGCAATATAAACTAACAAGCTACCTATAAAGTTTTCAAAGTTTCGGATGCTGGTACATTCGCGTCAGAGTTTTCTTTGCAGCTTAACTGTTCCGTGAATTAATCTCTTTTTGGTATGAGATCAAAAGCTTAACCCGCTTGCAAAGCTTTCATTAAAACAATAATATAACGTTCTTAATTCCGGATTTGAAACTGCTGAGCCTCGAGTGATAAAAAACTTAAGCCTCCGCTCCGTAAACTGTTTCAAAATACAATCACTTTGACTTATTCGGTAACCGAATTTGCGGTAGAAATGTCACAAAAAGATAAAAAATAAATCATTTTAATAAATGGGGAAAACTTATTAATTCCTCCAAACGTAGAAAAATACTAGACATAAAGAAAGCGAAATAAACTATTTCACATGTCTGCTTTCAAATTTACAGTTCATATTGAGGACAATAAAAAATCTGAATGCGTGGATATAGAGCAAGCCTTTGTGTAGGCAGACTATTGATTAAGCTTTTAGTAGATATCTGTCGAACCGTCACGTTAACGGTTGATGATTGAGTCTACACTTCGAACTCATGATCGGCAGCTGCGTGAGAGAGATCAGAAGATTGAAGCTATGCATGTGAAAATGTCGGTGAATGTACAAAATGATGAAACTTCGATTCGTAATGTTAGAATAGGCTTTCTGGTTCTTTTATACCGCTGTTGAGGCACGTTTGCAATCCGAGTCGGAGCCAGTACGACCCATAAATCAACGCAAATAAACAAGATGGCGTACAATGACGCTTGTAGCACATCGGGCGACGTAACTTAGGATTTGGGATTTCAGCGGGGATCGGATTAAGGTTGCATTCAACAAAAGCTGCCAAGAATTACTTTGTCTTGGAAAGGGACGTGCACGATACAAGATTATGGAACTTGTCGTTCTCCCAAACTCGTTACATCACCTTCTAAATTGTTACGCTCACTACCATGACACAAGTGTCTTAATAAAACGAAAAACACGTCGCCATCTAACATCAACACTCAAACATTCGAGCCAAAGAAATACTTTAACAATAAAAGCTTCGTCCTAGAATAGCAGCACAATACAACTTGTTATTTTTAATGTATGCGGGTAAATTTGTTTTTCTTTTCTTATTTAATGTTCTCAGTGACATTTGACACGCGGTATCAAGACAAATTAAATTATACGTACAAAATGGTATTTGGTATAATCGACAATACACCCGCTAAATATTTACCTACTCACACTTTCTTACAAACATTAAGCCCCTATTTTATCCATTCATAGTTACAGTCTACATTATATAAGGATTGTTTCGTAATAGTTACGTATTTTTAGGACTAAAGATTGAGAAGGTACGTTAATATATGTCAGTCAATGAGGATTCCCTTAAAATATACTCTAAAATCAAATAATGAGTAATTTTGATATTCTCCTTAATGATTTAACTTAAGTCGAGTTAATGATTTTGAAAAGAACAGTTTCTGCTTTAAATTTCAAAAACTTGAATTGCGAAAAGGTTGCTGACGATACTCGTTAGCTACAGTTTGTTAGCTGAAGCACACAACTTCCGTTCTTTCATTTCCAATAAAAAAATATCAAGTCGTGTTACAAAACAATAGTTTCGAAAGACAACTTTAAATGAACTTTTCAAATACGTCGTAATAAAGTTACATAGAAGATGTAAAATCAAAATTCATTTTTAAACAAAAGATTTGACAACTTTAGCCAAACTCAACTTTATATACCTAGAATATCGTTATATTAACATGTTATAAAATGGCATTAGGTAAATTTGCAAAAAGTTCTATTACTTAATGTGAGATCCATTTTCATTATCTCCTGAAGAGCTTATATAATTAAGAAGTGATGTAACATTTATCTGCATAACCATTGGAAATACCATGGAAAAGTGCACTTTTTAACCTGAAGGAGTCACACTTATAATCACAAGAGAACTACATCCAGAATATAAGAAATAAGTAAATAAATATCCACCGATACGGAAAATTAGAAATACTAAATTTGGAAAGAAAATTTAAGACAGTTAGACAACTTTCTCAAATTATTAAGTTCCATAGATTCGAACATTCAATTTACGATGGAAATTGAAACAGACAATAAGTTAAACTTTTTGGATCTTACTTTAATCAAAAATAGCAAAGAAATTAGGTTTGAAATTTATAGGAGACCAAACTTTTAACATCAAAATGGCAGCTTTTAATAGTTTTTTACACAAGTTAATAATGTTACCCCCTTTTAAATCCAACTTTGGAAAAGAATTGAAAATTGTAAAACAGATTTCCATCAATAACGGATATAATCCCAACCTAACTGACAAAATGTTAAAAATAAACAAACTCCTTCCTGATTTAATTCCTGAAAATAAGAAATATGCCTTTATTAATTATGTAAAAGAAGTCGGATACAAAATTAAACACCTTCTAATCAAGCTGCATATTACACCAATTTTAGTCAATAAAATTAATTCAAAAAGTCTGTTAGTTAACAATAAAAATAAAACAAATTCAATAGATAAAAGCGGCGTTTACAAATTGTACTGTAAAGATTGCACAGCCTTTTACCTAAGACAGACAGGTAGAGCCATAAAAACTCGGCTTAAAGAACATGTGCTTTCCATACGGAATAAAAAGCATAATACAGGAATAGCTCAACATTAGCTCAAACATAATTTAGATACTAATTCGGTAGAACTTTTACATTCTGCCCAAAAAGGTCGTAAGTTGAGTTTGCTCGAATCTTTGGAAATTAAGAAAGCTATTAATAATAAGCCATAAATAAATAAATCATAAACAATATTGTAGAGAAGAATAAAAAAAAATTTGTTACTCAAAATACCCAAATTCAATTTTACTAAATTTCCCATATTACAATATTATTATTTCTTACCTATCTAGAAAAGGTTTGTAACCGTTGAACTTCTCTGTTGAAGATCCTTAAATGCTTTCAGAAATTCCTGTGGAATAAATAAATAAATATTAGAAATACATATTAACAACTATAAACTGTAAATGTAGGCTTTATGTCCTCTTTTAAAACATCCTTACAAGTTACAAATTGCTGGCCATTTACAATGAATTTATTAGCCGAACCGTTAATGATAATCCCATAAAATCGATTAATCTCGATCTATATTATTCAAATCAGCAACCGATCCGTAATTAGACCGCGTGAGAAAAGGGTTCGTCGCTAATAAGAACTAGAGGTCACAGGTGAATTCTAATTAATCCATTTCAAGAAGGGTTGGAACCGTTGCCGTCAGAAACGGTTCCCTTTAGGCTTTTATGTTCTGCCATTTCACTGAGCTGCTTGTGGTTGACCATGGGGCCTGTTACATATTAATACCAGGATTTGAGTTGCTGAGAATAGTGGATGGGGCAAGATCAAAAAGGCAACAGCTATTGTAGCCCCCAGTTTGGCTTATACCGCTCATAAAAGGGACCTGCATGAAATGGAACCACCGGAAGGGCGGATTTATAAGACTTTCTCTCACCACAAGAAGCAGAAGTTTTACTTTGATTTCAGAATCGCAAAACAATAAACAGATAAAGACCAGCGATGGACTTAATGTCTAAAAGACGCTATAAATAGAAATAGAAGTAAAAGTTACGGCAACAAGAAATGGATCTCTTCGGGTTGGTTTTGAGAAAAAAGTGTTAGATGCGTTATATTCATAAATTGACTATGTAGTACTGAAATAAAACTTACGCAGGTCAAACAGGATATTATGTATTATTTATCACCACGAGTAGGTAATGTCACACAAAATTTACGGAAAATCGAGCTTTAATTATTTATCAAAGTATTGTAGTATGGTATGCACTTACTAACTGAATCAACAACGCAACTTATATACTACAGTTAACAGCAACAGCTACTGTTTGGTGGATTATTTATCGGGAGTACCTATAGCGTGCTGATAAGATCTAATAAGATCAAAATCGTGATCCACGACTGGTAGATCCGATAAATAATTATCTAAGAACTTACTGCTCTTAATGAAATTGAATCGGCTGTTACTTGGTGAAATTTGATAAAATCCATAGTAGAAGTAAAACAAACAATACACTTTCACAATTTTTATTACATACAACAATTGTTTTGCTGTCACAGCAGCTTCATTAGGTAAATAATGGTATAGCAATAAGACAGATGTATATTTATATATACAGAAATGTGAAGTATAGCAGTGGGAGAAGAATTAGAAGTCTATTGACACCCTAAATAAAATTACATAAATTTTTCTACAATAAATGTAATAAACTATAATTTTAAATTAATTAATGGGGAGAAATTGACGTCTACTTGTTAATTTAATAATAGAGATGATGATTTTTATTTGTTGATTTTAAACGATTCTAATAAATTTAATTTTAAACTTTTCTCCACAGTATGTAAAACTTATTAATTAAAATCTAGATTATGGTAATTTAGTCTAAATAAGAGGCATAAATTGAATTGTTTCTTGTCAGTATGTTCACAAAATTGTAGTTTATTTCGTTTACTGTAAAAAAAATATATAAGTTCTAATTCTTTATTGTTTGTTTAACTTCTACTATGGATTACTGTTCTTAATTCACATTATTAATTATTTTTTTTAACTTTATAATTACATTTATAAAAGGAAATATTACGACATTGAATAACTTTTTCAGTTTGATAAAAAGAAAAAAAGGAAAGAAAGCGTCTATCACAGCTATTCATATCATATGAGGGAGTTCATAAAGAAGCATTTTTGATTATCAAATTCTCATATGTTGGTAGAAACTGATAAATAAAATTCACTGTTCGATGTGGTTGCCCTACAGATAAATTTCTTTTTGTTTTATAGTTCGTTCTGTAAGCTTTTCAATCTACACTCTGGTCAAATGTAACGTCTTAATCAAATGACTTGAACTTTTATTACCGTATAAAGTTTCATCGGATGCTCAAAAGAAGTAGTTTAATGTATCGTTCGGTTCCAGAGAACAACAAAATGCGGGTTGGTAAATAAAAAAAACTAATCGGTAACCGCACTATAAGGGTCATTACAGCGAGAGAGGAAAATAAAATAGTAATTTGGTGATCTATCACTGGAAGTAGAAGTTTTTTAATGAAGTTTAGAGAATTTACTGAAAACATAAAATTAATGATGCGTTGGGCGTCTTTTTGCTAATAAAAAAATTATTCAGGAAATTTACTTAAATAATAAATTGCAAACATTTCATTAAAACAATATTGAATAGTTTCGGTTGTTACTTTGTGTAAATATACAATTACTTTGTTTTTTATCCCTTTATTATGTAAGAAAGTGATAAAAAACGAAGCAATTGTGTCTTTATAATACGTTTTTTATTTAGAATATGGTCGAAATTAAATTACATAAAATCCGTTTCTAAATTTGGTGTTAGAAAACAAACGATTAGCGTTCTTTCTGTATTTCTAAAAATATTTGAACTTTTGTTGATTAAGAAATGTTAAGCACGATTATTTCAAGGAATATCTCAAATAAATTGTACAATCTCTAACAACGAACTGTATTTCTTCCTCTTTCTAATCGTTTTTTAATGATAAATGCATTATTTCCGTTAATTTATTTAAAGATAATGACCTTTTGCATTTATGAAAATTCCGATATACAAGTCGGTCGAGCGCGTCCGCATCTAAATTTTCTTCTGGCGACGCGACGCGACCGACGCCGACGTCGCTATTGGCAGCGTTCCAGAAATAAAACGGCGGTTTGAGCGAGTCGTAATTCGTGCCTTATCGGTGATTATTATTGGCAATTCCGTTAATATGAATGAAATGCAATCTGTACACCGATATCTGCATAGAAATAATTTTCGACTCAATAGGGCGGCTATGCTCCGTTATCTGCCACCGGTTAAATATGGCACTAGTTTATTGTTTGCCATTTGTATCTCGTAATACTGTAATAAAAAACTGTTTCGACTGTGAAAAACTTGCCGTGCCGCTCAATTTATTATTAACTAGTAACTGAAGCCGTCGGAACCCGTTTCGTTTCGATCGTTAAACCTAATAATTAATATTAAATCAACGTCTATTAAATAATTAGAAATTAGTAGATAATCTTAGAACTCTCAGTTTATTATCTTTTGGTGAATGATTGAAGATATTGGTAAACAAACCAAGAAGAGAAATCTTCAGGCACAACGTTTCAAGAAAATGTTTATGTAATATCAATTTTTGAATTAATTTGTACCTACTACAGAGCCAAAGGCCCCGACAGGGAGTGACAGCAGCAACAAATTAGTCCTCATTAATTTGAGGTAATCTTTATTAGGCACAAATTAAGTCAAATACGTGAAAACGATGATTCGCAGGGCACTTGGTGAATCATGATCTTAAATTAATAACAATAATAATAAAAAACACTTGACTAAGTTTCACTAATTTTATTAAGTAACCAAATTCTAACTATTAAATTAAATTTGTTAAGGTATATAATACATTAATTTAAAATCATTACTTGTTAATAATAAAAACGAGAAAATAGATTTGTAAAAATTGCGAAGCCATTTATATTGGACAAACTGGTCGTTCGTTAAAAAATAGATTAAATGAACACAAAAAATCTATACAAAATTTAAATGTGTACGGGAATTGCCGAACATTGTATCTTGTACAAACATTTATTAGATCTTGATAATTTCAAATTATTACACAATGTACCAAACGGCAAAAAGACTCAACTTACTAGAAATTCATGAAATTACTAAGGCCCATCACAGCAACAAGTTTATCACGAATGACCAATTAGATTTTAATATTTCACCCCTTCTCAATTTGATCTCTGTGATCCATATATAAATAATTTACATCTTTTAGGTTAAGCTTATATTGTAATTTCTTTGATAATGGCATAACAGCCGAAACAATTGTTAGAATTTGGTTACTTAATAAAATTAGTGTTTTTTATTATTTTATTATTATTGTTATTAATTAATTCAAAAATTAATATCGTAATAAAGAAAATTCATTATACTAACTATATTCAGGACAATATTGTTTACCACACAGTGTGAAATCGTCAGATGACGAATCTCTTTCATCACCTAATAATTTTTATAGTATCCACGTCCATGAATTATATCTCACGTAAACATTATTACATTTATAAGATTATTATAATTAAAAACAAATGAAGATCTTTTTGTAATTACGTTGTTACATGAATTTCATCTGGCTATTATTTAAATCAAAAGAAAGCAAGTTTCAATAATGCAGAATGACAGAGGTATTTAATAACCCTTTAGTGACATATCAGTGGGCCCGAAAACAAGGGCAAGAGCCTTGATGGAGACAAGTAGGCAGGTCGTCAGCCAGACCCTTGTTTATCCAATCTCTCACCTAAAAGCCTGAATAGATAATCGAATTAGACACAGTCAAGTTAAGAACAAGAGAAAGCACTGAAAGTGTTCGAAAACAAATTTTTCACAGCAGATGCATTATACCGACAGGGGGAGAAAGTTGATATTTATTTGCATAAAGTATTCTTCTTGACCAAAACTAATTCAATTGTTATTTAAATAATAAATTAAGTGGATAGGAATATTAAAAGAATACGATGATACAAGAAATTTTATATCGTAAAATCTAAAAGGAATTCTGTTTAATTTAAATTAAAGTGATAAATTTTATTTAAATACTATTTAACCATCCTAAATTTAAAAAGTAAACCAATACAATTGACGTTATTTTAAACTAGTAAGTAGTTTTTACATATTTGTGAAAATTATTCGATGCCCGGTGTTCTTTAATGAAAAATACTCCATTACCCTAACCTGCTAACTTTAGATAACGCTTGAAAATGTATTCAAAATTCTATCCAAAAAGGTATTCGGGATTTAAACTTTCATGAGGGTAATAAATCTGAAATCCTTCAAAGCAGAAAGGAATTCAATTTTACATCATTCGCGATATAATATGAATTTTCGTCAATGGTTCAACGGAACTATTTTAGACTTTTGCAAAGAAGACCATTAGGTCATAATAAGCCATGATAAATTAATAGATTAATAAATTAGAATGACTAAAATAATAAAAAAGGAGTTAGTTTTGGTTCAAAAGGATACATTATAAGTATACAGGAGCGAACAATAACAACAACAAATATGTAACAAGCAATGAAATAAACATATAAAAGTAGCCAACAATAGAACACAAACATGTAGAAAATGGAAGACACAAACTTATTAAAGTAATTTTCCTTGTAAGTTCGTCTATCGTTGAATTTACCCTCAACGACTAATATTCCCAGCTTAATGTTTGTGTTATCACTGCCAATTGTTTGTCCCGTTGAAACGCTAGTAATATTGTTTGAGTTGCTAAATTTACAATATTTCCAGTGCTAATTACATTCTCGGAATGTAGAATGGAAACAACCGCTACACATTAAATCTGCATTTGGTTCTATCTCCGAAAGATCCACAAAAAATATATTTACTCAGCCACTTTTAACGAAGTATCCTCGGAGGAAAATACGGTTTGTTTACATACACGCATCGTTATAATGGAGAATGATTGATTTTCTTAAAAAAAAGAATTTTCTTACCATGGCAATAAATATACGTATGTAGGGGTATATCAAGACGCTGTCTGATCGTTAAGTGCTTGAAGGAGATGACGACAGACGGGAGGATAAACATTTACTCTCCCATGTAGCACAATCCGACTCCTAATGCGCTGCTTCAGAAGATGAATGAACTACTTCTCTTATAAAAAAATGCACGCTCATTTAACCACTTTAATACTTATTATTTCTGTTCCACGTTCCCTTTAAAAAAATTAAAAAAGTACTTTACACTAAAACACGGACATATAGAGTTTTTTCTCTGAATTAGAAATTAGATCGCCCTACATCCCTAATTATTTGCGAAAAGTGCCGCTAATGAGCCTTCTCAGAAGATTTCCTATCATCCTGGTTCTCCTTTTCTTTATTGAGTTCCACAGCGCCCTCTGTGCTCCTACATTTTCTAATACAAGTTTTTGGTGGTGATACGATTCTCAATGTTTCAGATAGATATTTTACTGGTCAAACCCGATTTCAGGACAAACTAGTGTTGCCTAGGCTAAACTAGTTCTTCCTGTACGCGATAGGATTAACCAGTATAGCTTAATACAAACTAATTTGCCCTAAGCCCGATAGGATAAACCAGTTTAGGCTAGTCCAAACTGTTTTATCCTGATATAAATACGCACACTCTAGGATAAACTGGTGTGGCTTAGTGTAAACATTATAGTATATCTAAATAAACTGAATAAAATACTCCGTAATTGGAAAAATAATCATTTTTATTAAAACATAATGATTCGTCGTTAAAAGTTATGGATAATTGGTAATACAATCATACTATAAAAATTGGATTGATTCAGCCGTTACTCTGTGATAATTCATCTTTACGATAAATGAATAAACACTACTTTGTTTATTATCACTTTTTATTTACAAATCCTTTTGACTATAGTTTCGACAAAAAAGCTTGTCATTGCCAAACGAATAATTCAAATTGAATGAACATAAACAGATTTGTCAAAACAAATGATTACAAATTGAATGAATGTAAACAGATGTACAGTAGTGTTGATAAACATTTTTTAGAAATACCATTAATTATTAAATGTATTAAATAGTACTGAGTGGTACAAATCTACTTGGTCATTTAACAAATTATTTTCCGAAATTTTTGATGCTTTATATATTTCTAATGATTCTAAAATATTAAGTTTAAAGCCCTTATTTAGATTATGAATAATTTTAAGATTTTCTATAGTAGGAAACTGATGACCTGTTTCTAAAATATGGTTTGCAAAATTGGAGTTATCTTTTCCTAATCTAAATGATCTAAAGTGTTCATTATAGAGAGTTCTAAATGACCTTCCAGTTTGGCCTAAGTAAAAGGAATCACATTCTGTACATTCTAGCTTATAGACTCCAGTTTTTTCAAATTTGTCAGTTTTATCTTTGAATTAAAAAGTATGTGTTTTAAATATGAGTTTGTCCTAAAACTAACAGTTAGATTGTTTGCAGATAGAACATTAGCGATTTTTATTGATATATTACTAAAGTACGTTAAACATATGTATTTGCATTCTTTGTTTTTTGTGTATGGATATATAGACTGGCATACTATTTTAAATTGTTTTTTTTTTTTTTTAATAAGAAATAATAAGTGTTTTTTTAATAGAAGCAGTAATCATATCTCAATTATAAAAATTGTTATTTATACATATACATGGAGTGCTTTGGTGGCACTTAGAAATGCAGAGTATCATTGCCTTCTTGCACTGGCATCTGTTTGTGGAACAGTTGTTTTTTGCAGCTGCATCTCACAAAACCTAACTATCATAACCTAACCTATTTATATAAGTACAAATCAGTTTGGACTAGTCTAAACTGGTTTATCCTATCGGGCTTAGGACAAGTTAGTTTGGACTAGGTTATACTAGTTAATCCTATGGCGTATAGTAAGAACTTGTTTGTCCTGAAATCGGGTTTAGCAGTAACAAGTAAATAAATTATTTCATCGGTGCACAGATGTGCCACTTCTTTTGATTCCTATGGGGGAATCGGTGCAATAAACGGACTTCGTGTTTTAATTGTTTATTACACCCAACTATTTAAAAACTATATACACTAATATTATGGAACGTCGTGAAGGCTACTTATTTACGAAGATTAATTGATTATGATAGATTGATTGAACTATATGTTATTGCTACTATGCGTTTATAGAGATCTTGCTGTAATTGTTGCTATATGTTAAAACGTACTAAAAATGATCTCTTATAAACGTTTGATATTTTTATCTAATATGTTGAATTGAAATGTTCTTACTGTATTTGAATGAATGAACTGATTGAATTGTTCTTGAATGAATGAATTGATTGAACTGTATTTTAATGAATGAACTGTTTTAACTGTATTAAGTTAACTATCTGTGTTATCTATACTATATATGAATTTAAGAACCGCCCCTAGAGGAGGGGTGGTTCCGATGCACCGACACTTGAAACAACAAAACAAACAAAAAGGATGGAAAACCGTAAATACAAAAAATGCAACATTGTAATCTATGTGTCGGTGCATCATCTACGTCCTCGAAATGGACCGATGGGACAAATTACCCCCAATAAATGTATAAACTAACTTAAACTCTAGATGCACATTTGAACACAAAGAAAAAATAATACAATGGGAGACGGCAATACTAAAAAGGGAAAAAATACGATACATACTATTATAAAACCATAAATAGCCAAAGAAAGAAACGGATAGCAAATGCACATGATAACACAACAAATATTTGAGACGTAAAAAATGCGTGACTGACAAGGCCAATAAATTACAAACAAAAATGAAAAGATAAATCCGAACAAGTACATTTAATTAATTTCGACTCAGTTTGCACATTTTCGTTCCAACATTCTAGATTATCGATTAATACTCAAGTAGGTAACAACGCATCGATTGAAAGATGCTTATTAAATATGTGTACAAAAGGTAAAGAACAAAAGTGCGAAAAACATTCCACCAAACTGGTTTGTAGGCTGTCTTTTGAGCAAAAGTCGGTTCTTAAGAAGAAAAATCCACTGGGAACTTTAATTACGTATGCCATTTGTCCGTGTGTCATTTTGTAGCACGAAGGAATGTAAATTGGCGAAGAAATTCCTCAAGAAATCGCGTTTTCAGGGTACATTTAGCAGAGAATCGATAAGCTGTATCTACGGCTCTGTAACCGAGCGAGAAGAGAACATATTTCAGCGGTAGTGAATGTGATGGATTCTTTGAAAGGGGAGAATGAGTAGATAGTACCCATCTACCCATCGATGTGAAGGAAGTGAGGTACAGATCAATTAATTCGCCCTCAACACTGCACTAATAAATATCGTAAGTGAAAATACAATTAGAAGGACCATATATCGTGAAATTCCGCTTCTAAACAATGCCAGTAGGCAAATTCCTACCGGTCCATAAAATTTATGATTGTGTAATCCCCGCAGGACATCGCCGACATACACGTCAATCATCAGCTGAATTTTAGTCATATAACTAGCGTTTACTGCACTCTAAAATTAACACTTCTAAACGTTAAAAATGGCAATTAAGAGAAGAATGTAACGGTTAATTGATTTTATTATGATTACTGAACTCGCATCAATTTTCCAATTAACGCTTCGTTATCAGTCTTTGATACTGCAATGTTTACAATCACAAGTTCCATTTCGTACTTTGTTAAAAATGTACGCCATTCCAACTCGATAAAATTTCAATCAATACCTTATAGCCGACTGTAAACTTTCAAGACAACCATTTTTTTTACTAGTACATTAGCACTTTTTTTATAGATGGCATCTGGTGCAAAAGGTCAAAGGGGCACATAAAGAGAAAGATATTCGTTTTCTATTGATTTTGTGATATAATAATCGTATGTCTTGTTCTGTTTTCGAATCGCCATTAAAGTATTTTAAAAAAAAGCTATTTTTGAAAAAGATATATCTAGATAAGGATTATTTTCGTCCTCAAGACGCATAAAAAACTAGTTTTTGCAAAGGCCTGACTATCCGCTTTTCACAGGAATAGTTCAAATTCGTTTAGTCCCATCCTGTAATTCGCAAAAAAAAATTGATTGATTGATTCGGTCGTTACTTTGTGATAATTCATCTTAACGATAAATGAAAAAACAATACTATGTTTATTATCACTTTATTTATTCACAAATCCTTTTTACTATAGTTTCGACAAATAGCTTGTCATTGTCAAACAAATGATTCAAATTGAATGAATATAAACAGATGTACAGTGGTGTTTATATATATTTTGGAAATTCCATTAATCATTAAATGTACTGAATAATACTGACTGTTACAAATCTACCTGGTCATTTAACAGGTTATTTTCGGAAATTTTTGATGCTTTGTATACTTCTAAGGATTCCAAAATATTATGTTTAAAGCCTTTATTTACATTATGAATAATTTTGAGATTTTCTATAGTAGAAAACTGATTGCCTGTTTCTAAAAACATGGTTTGCAAAATTGGAATTATCTTTTCGTATTCTAAATGATCTAAAGTGTTCATTATAGAGAGTTCTAAATGACCTTCTAGTTTGGCCTAAGTAAAAGGAATCCATTCTGTACATTCTAGCTTATAGACTCCAGTTTTTTCAAATTTGTCAGTTTTATCTTTTGAATTAAAAAGCATATGTTTTAAAAATGTGTTTGTCTTAAAACTAACTGTTAGGTTGTTTGCAGATAGAAATGTAGATTGCGTAAATGGTCAAGGCTTTACCAGTAGACTTTACCAGTTAGAAATACATATTTTGCCACATAAGGCTATAAATTCTCGTAAATTAAATAAGCCGTTAATTTAATTTACATTCCCAGGTTAATCGCTTTGTGTATTTAACATTTTACCCTTGTGAATATCTCTGTTTTCGTTTAAACGCGAATCGTCGTTTCAAATTTTAAAATAGGGATTTGCGGCACATCCTATATGTGAAAGGCTTTTGTCCTGTTCGTACCTTCTTCAATGTATTACCTTTTGAAAAGGTTCGAGTTGGAAGCAATAAGCGATCCTGTTTTAATCAAAAAGTTAGATCAATGAACGCGTCATCTCCCCCTCGTGTATTTGCTGTTGTAACACGACAATTTTCGTATACATCCGTCTGAACGGCAGAACGATCGGTTCCTGGCCGTTCGCTTCTGTGTAATCGATGAGCGGGGACGAAAAGTTCAAGTCTACAAAGCCAAATCGGAGCACCATAAAAGATTCTTTATTTTAAGAGACTGTTCGCCGACAAGTAGCGATTTGCAGCTCTCTTGATCAATAACTAATATTATGATAGACATTTACTTGAAATTCTCGGCCTATGCCAACCAAATTTCCAAACAAAAGTGGGCATTTCAATACAAATAAAAACTAATTTTCTCAAATTATAAATTAAAAAGTATAAGTACAAGATTCTGTATAGCCAAGAGGGCACGTACTTTTTAATCTGCCTTAAAGGGAACATACACAAATGATTTTTATTTTCTGCTAATCTATGGCACGGTACCTTTCGAATGATGTAAGTTCCATTCCTCTTATAAGAACATAAGCTTTCACGGCCGGAATTCATAGTAGAATGATGGTTCGGGCTCGTAGGCCGTGGTCGATGTGAACGGTTTCGTCCAGACGTTTCGTCAGCAACTGCGGCTGACATCCTCAGTGGGTGCTGCGTTGACTACGCGGGCGAAGATTATACCTCGAAGTTTCGGCAGTCGCAGTTGCTGACGAAACGTCTGGACGAAACCGTTCACGTCGACCACGGCCTACCAGCCCGAACGATCATTCTCCATTCCCCTTGTTAAAACCTGAACTATATATATATATATTATTTTCATAGTTTATAAATATTTATCAGCATCAGTGTTACAATTTGCAACTTTGTAACAGCAAATTCGAACATTCAGGTAGTAAGTGACCGAGAGAATCTTCCTAGAATTTTACCATGATTGTAAATACAATGTCATAGTTCGTTGCCTAAGATAGAAAAAGCTCAGTTGTCGATGGTCAAATGTAACCAGTTTTATTGTACACCCCTGTCACCCTAAAGACCCTAATATAGCAACTTTTATCTTCAAGCAAGTCTGACGTTGTCGGTTTCAGAAAAAACACGCGTTTTTCTTAATTAATCCTGTTGTAGTTTAATGTTAAGTTTATTGTTATTTGTGTTTTCTTTGTATTTATGATTTAATCAACTATTCCTACGGTGAATATAATCTCTTTTGATCGTCGCTCTAAGAAAAATATAGACTTTGCGCAATTAATTTTTCGCGAAGAGTGATTAGGTGTTCCTTAAGTGATAATACTTAAGCCAGCAGCACTTAATCACATATCAACACCCCTTCTATTATAATAAATACTAATACATTGTACAAACTTCGAGTGATGTCTCAGGTAAAATAATTTATTGACGAGACAAGTTCTAGATAGTAATTTTTAGTTCAATATTTCCTTTTTCGTCTAAATTTCAAGGATCACAAATCCCACATTTCGAGCGCGTCCTACACAGTAGGCACAGCGTACGGAAATCCATATATCACGATCAGTTGTTGATTCTATATTTATATTTATATTTTCAATATTTAAATTATGATCTCAATTGTCAGTTAATTATGTTATTATTCACCATGTCCTTTATTTCATTATATCTACGTTATTTATATAAATAAAACACTATTGTAATATCCAATGATTTTATTAGTTACTTGACATATGTTTCGCTACTTTGTAGCTTCATCAGAAGTTTTAAATATACTAGTCAAGTAACTAGTAGTCAAGAAATTACAATAGTGTTTTATTTATATATTTTACAATGAATTTCCATCAAGTAAAAGTAGAATAAATCAATTCTACGTTATTTGCCTACATGTAGCTGCATCTATTTTTACTGTAGTATCTACATCAATTTTGAATACGTCTCATCTTTGACGAAAACTTTGGCATCGGATGTTGTTGAAATGAAAAATAATATCACAGGAGAGATAAATTCACGTAGCGTAAAGGAAAGGTAGTTTTTATTGAACCAATACATATTTAACAAGCCAAAGAACCGAATCGGATACGTTATATCTACAAAAT
Organism: Agrilus biguttatus; assembly: GCA_963921985.1. Classification (NCBI taxonomy): domain Eukaryota; kingdom Metazoa; phylum Arthropoda; class Insecta; order Coleoptera; family Buprestidae; genus Agrilus; species Agrilus biguttatus. The sequence goes on from OY998117.1 coordinate 37,092,854, forward strand.
CAAGTGCGTTTGTAAGTTTATGGGGAATTTTATCGTCGGAGACGTTTTTAAGATAGAAATATCACATTCAAGTACTCAAATGAAATTTGAAATTGAATCAGACCAATAAATTTTGAATTGGAAGCCATGTAGGTACGTTTTATTTTTGATTAATCTTTTATTTTTTTCTGAGAAATCTTTTTCGTTAAATAAAAGAAACCCGTTAAATTTTAATTATGATTTTTGTTTTCAGAAACCTTATTTAAAGTTTTAAAAAGAGAAAAATTACGGGAAAGTGGATACTGAAACGTCAAATTGAAACTTTCCCCTTTCACAGAAAAACGTTGTATATGTATATAGAAAAATTTGATAAAAAGGAAACTATTTTCCATTAGGTACCCAAAAAGAAAAACGACAGAAATGCAAGTAAATATAAGATAAATTATTTCTACAATAATTTCCACGAAATCGGTATACGAGTAGACACTATACGCATTATGATGCAAATTAAATTGCGTTCATAAAAGAATAACCACCGTGAACGTTCAAATCCGAGTAACCAAATATAATTATTAGAGACTAATGTAAAAGCGAATTTGATTAAATCTGTTTATTTTGTATGATCCGAAATGGAAAGCAACTTTTCTGCTTGACAATGATATTTGATGTATATGAATTAAACATTAAAAATCACAACATGAAATCATATGATTCCATCAGGGCCTAACCCATTAATGTCATTTGCACTTTAAAATTTAACGCATGGATGTACCGTAACAGATGTACAAAGTTGTAGATACCAATAATAAATAGGTTGAAATGAAACAATTGGTAGTTTTACAATATCTGTTTTTAAATCTGAAATTATGGTTTCGGCTATTATGCTATGTAAAGTCTTTAAATTTGGTATGCCAAACATATCTTAGAAAATAACCATATATTTAATTTTTTTTAATTGTTATCTTCGTCTAATAATTGTTCGGAATCAACACTGTAATTCAGTGCCGGTAGGGGTATTAGCCCTCGGAGTAGTTGTTTCTGTTGATTCCATATTTATATTTATATTAATAAATATAAAAATACTAATAGATTACTGAATGAACAACCAGATCTCAACCAATCACCACTGTTGAACCTTTTTCCTTTCCCCTATTATGATGTACCACCATAGAAATACTATTACAAAAAATTAGAAATAAGTAGTTTTATGTATAAAATGTACTGAAGAAGCCACAGTTATGGTGAAACATATGTCAAGTTGTTAATAAATTGTGGAAGTTATAACTTATAGTATTTTTATTTTCAATTAAAAATATATAATTGTAGTTTCATCAAGTGACCAACGGTCGCATAAATTCTACTATTGTGTATAAGTATATATTGTCACGAACTGTACTTGCTGTTTGTGTTGGTTCAGTCCTAATTAACAACACCTTCCTTGAAACGATAATGGAAATTCTCGGCCTTCTTAGATACGTCTGGAATATTCTAGCAACGATCAATAAAAAGGCAACAGTAACACGAGAAGGTTGTAGAACATTCTAGAGGGAATGATGAAAAACTATAAAAGCCAGAGCACTGGGCGGACCGAGTCAGTTTGTTTACATCGTGCGTTGACAAGTGACAGGAGCGATAGACAGTCGATAGTCATAGAGTGGCAGCGGTGGAACACGAGTATAAGTAGTGGCGAAGAATACGGAAACGGGAGAAATAGATTTACTAGTGTGAAAAATTGTGTAGACTTTTCCATCATTTGTCCTGGCCACAACTTAAACTGGAACAGGAAAATATAAAAACACATTAATAAGGACGTTGAAGAGGGCGAAGGAACCTCTATAAGGCGCTGACAGTGGACATAGATGCCATTGCAAGTAGCTCAGACATTCGTCACGTTTCTTCATAATGTCTCGGAAATTTAGAATCGCATCACGTAAGTCTTTATTTGTACAAGATGAACGCAGCACTTATTAAGAAGGGGTGAAAGGTTGCGGTGGAATGTTTCCCACTAAATAGTAATTTTGATGGCATTTCAAGCATTAGAAATGAATTATTACTAACCTACATGACGTATGTCCGAAAAGTGGGAAATTCTCATAATTAATATCAATCACATAAAACAGAAGAATATCTCGGCACAATTATATACCTACTACGAGCCTCTTCCGTCTAATGAAATAGTAGTTCTTCGACACCATCAGAAAACAAGAAACGCTGAATTCTTCCTTAAGTCTCAAATTAGTTAGCAGGGCATTTTCAATAATATACAATGTAAACCACCAATTTAGTTATTTCGGTTTTAAAATTTCCTATAAGACATTAAACAGATAGCATTATATTTAATGAGTGAACTAAAGCAAAAATCTCAAGAAAGATCAGTTTCTGAAAAATCCTACAGTGGGCATAAATCTCATATTTCACAATCATTACAATCATCTAGTTTCTCCCTTACGTGGGTTGTGGTTTTCGAATTTCTCAATAAACTAAACAATTTTCCATCAACATTGCAGGTATAAATTGACTTCAACACCTTAAGCAAAAAAAAGTAATTTCTTCATTCATTAAGAGTATTATTACACAAATGTAAATTTGACTAAAAAATAATGTCTTTTCTTTTTTGAAGAGTTTGTACACTTGATAAATAATAACGTTAAAACAATGAACTATAACTATGATTGAAGCAGACTTTACACGAGATCAGTTTTGAAAATTAAATAGTAAATTTAGTTGCAAACTTCAAATTTTTTAACGGGCTTCTTTAAAGAGAAATGTTCAGATACAGGAAATGTACATATGTACTTTTTTCTTTACAAAACCCTTTGATCTCGGTTGACGAAGCAGTTTCGAATGTAACACACCTACGTTAGCATTTCATGTGTATGTTTACCTTTTAAGTTTCTGAATGGTTATAGCATGTGTATGTACATTTTCCACTTTTCATATGCAACAAAATCAAAACAAACAATGTGAATAAATATGACTATAACAAAACTAAAACTTCCAGTAAAAATTATGAAGTAGGTTTGTTTTTTATATTGTTTCCATTATTTCATTATTCACTCTTTCAAACGTCGGATTATTTTGAACCATCATTTAGTAATTAATACAATACAAACCCCTTACAACTATTTTATAGGTTTTGGTTGTTTTGAGAATCATTTAATTACTTCTTCCATTGTTCTCGAGTTTGTAATCATGATGAAGTTGTAAACAAGTATGGTCCAACGTCTGTATCTTCAGTGGATGTTTTGTTACGTAATCATGTTTGACCGTTCTAAAATAAGTGTTTGTCTTGCGAACTAGGGCAATTTTGGTACAATAAGAGAAGCTTATCTTTGGAAACCATAAAACGCGACAAGTACTTGTTCCAAAATCAGCTACTTTAATTACTTTGGAGTTTGTTTAACTGATAAGGCAAGTAAAACTTAGATTAGCTTCGACTTAACAAACGTTAGGAAAAGGAGGAAGCATTTGCTGGAGGTTTCTGAACTTCTAATCAAGCATCAAACTAAACATCGTTTCAAAGTATAATAAGAAACTGACATTGAAATATTGGAAAAATTTTAATTAGTTTTCGGTTCGGTTTGTAGCGCTAACCATTCAGCTTGTAATTGTTTGTTGAACGCTTTTTGAAGGCAGCAAGTAAATTAGCCCGTGTTGCGTGATGTCACGATGTCTAATTAACAAACAATCGTCGCTGTATTGCTGTACCACATGAAAAAACTCGAAGGACCAATGCACTCATAGTAAAGGAAAAATACGACGATTAAAATATACGTTGAAATAAAATATGTTGCAGATTGTACTTCTGTTGGCGAGATAAAGGTTAAAATACTGTCTGGTCTATAAACTAAAATTCCTAAAAGCTAACTTCTTATCCCTTCTTAACCCATTAACGTTCACGTTACATGGTGTGACGTCAGGGTGGTGACCGTTACACACCCTGGAAATACCAGATGATATTTGGGTCTATTGAATTTGCTAGAAGTACCTAATAAATAAAAAACTTAATACCGAGCGGCGTTGTCTAGTGCTCCAGATCATTGCTTAGCATTCGGGAGGTCGCCGATTCGAACCCAGGTCCAGCTACTCTGGTCCAAGTTTTCTGTGGTTTCCTTGGATCATTTAGGCAAATGCTGGGGCAGTAATATTCCACAGATAAACTTTCACTTCCCTTCTGTCTTCATTTCGTCCGTCTCGTCCTTCTTTCCCTAACCACACCACCCACCCACTCCCACGATTCCTGAAAGAAGGCTGAAGAGGGTCTTACGCCCTACCCTCCGGCTTTGCACTATAGTGTAGGTCGGAGGGACTGCCCGCCCATTAGCATGAGTAGCTGGTGGGAACGAAAGACAAAAAATTTTTTTTTATTCTCACCAGCTACTTGCCCTGGTAGGCGGGCAGTTCCTCCGACCTACACTGTAGTGCAAAGCCGCAGGGTAGGTCGTGAGGCCCTCTTCGGACTCCTTCCACGAATCGTGGGAATGAGTGGGTGATGTAGTAAGGGAGAAAAAGATGAAACGGATGAAATGAAGACAGAAGAGAAGTGAAAGATTATCTGTGGAATATTACTGCCCCAGCATTCGCCTAAGTGATCGAAGGAAATCACAGAAAAATTGGACCAGAGCAGCCAGACCTGGTTTCGAACGAACCGGTGATCTCCCGAATGCTAAGCAATGATTTAGAGCACTAGACCACGCCGCTCGGTACCTAAATAAATCGCAAATGTACCTACATACTTACATAATAAAGAAATCTTGTTTTTGCTGAAGGTAATTTCTTCGACAGGTACTCACCATGAAATTATGTTCTACTCGCGAATTAGGTTTAGGTGAAGGTGTGCAAATAGACCAAATATCCATCAAGCATTCACGACCGATTCGGTTATTCTTTCCCTATGTTGCTGTTTTTATCTTTCACTAACAATGAACATTTGATAATTTCTTTTAATTTGTGAGTCTCCACAAAAGCATATATATTTATATATACTATGTAAGTACTACTAATAGTTCTTTTTTACAGAAATTGTTTTTGTGCGTGCAACAGTTAGTTTGAGCTGATTTTAGTAACAACATATACATACTATTAGATAATTCATAATCCCTATTCCTGATATGCTCCATTTTACTTAACTATGCCACAACACAGACGGTTATAAATTAACTAAGTGGAAGCTAGTTTTCTCAATGACCGTTACACCTGAATAGACTGGTTATATTAGCAGTCCACAAACACTTAGTAAATGTTGTGCGACATGCCGCTAAGTGGTAGAAGTTAAGTCCAAACTCGGTATGTTTTAAGTCGTTATTACTTTAGATATTTATTTAATGTAATCAAATTAAGTACAACACTGTTTCTCCTAAAAGTTTAACGTTTAACGTTTAGGTGCTCCCAAAAGATCGACGATTTACAAATATGCAAATGAAACGAAAAGCCTGCGAGTTGGATTTTAATATGTTCAATGCATTTTAGGGATATTTATTTTGAAAGCTTCCAACCCTAACCGCCCCACATAAAATTAGCTTATGTTGGGGGGATAAAACAATGTTTATATAGATAAATTAAAATTGCTGGTTAATATTTTGGGCAAAATTGTCGGAACCGTTTTTCGACGCAATCATGGTGATGATTTGTAGAATTTTCATTTTGGAGTTAATGGTTTGTGTGGCGAGGAAAATAATAGCGCGGTTTGAACTCCATGAACTTTTGATTGTGTTGAAGAGTTGATATTGTTACATTACGAAGTTTAAAGGTGTAGCGAGTTAAAGACGCAGAGCAATGAATTTTCATTACAGGTGGTTTGAGTGAGAAATATGGCGGTAATATTGCAAAAGTTTAAATCCGAAGGCGCCACGAATAAATCGACGCCGACCGACGTCCGGGGTCACTGGCGGCAAAGAATAATAACTCGTTTCAAAACGACCTTATCCAATCTGGTTGGATACAGATATCGGACGGGGTGTTTGGGGAAAGGAAAGTGGCATTAGCTACGTTACAATGTGGCCGCTAATTTGTTGGAAGTTTTAAAACCGCAATGTATAGAGAACGTTCCGTCCAAACTTTTTCAGTTAAATTGAATTGTAAGCGCCCTTTGTGAAAACCGTTCGGCAGAGGCTGATAAAAATTGATGGGATTCCAGTAAATAAAGAAGTGTTAACCAGAAACTTTTACCGGCGAAATCGAATTTACTCGGTGTGTGACTTTTATATTTAGATCTCGGTTTCTTTTGCACTAAATCTTCCACTGCTTACTGCTATTTATGGCCTCTTACAGTTACGTCTTTAGAACCGACATTAAATAAAAAAAAAAAACGCTGATCGAAATCTACGAAACAGAAAACGAAGACGAACGCGTTATTCCACCATTTTCCACCCGTTTCCAGATACATACTAGCATATAACCATAACCAACAAAAAACGACTTTTTTATTACAATTATATTACCTGTATCCCTGGTTTACAAGTAGTAACTAACATATTATTCTGCTTACATTAAAAGCAATTGCACAATGATGAAGTTTTACACTTTATTTAGAAATCTCTAACAATATTGTTTGAACCTTTCGCTTAACTTCAGAGAGAAACTATATACAAAAATACAAATAAAACACTATGTTTTAAGTTACAAAATGATTTATTGACCACAATGATCATTTCGCCATACCGTAGCTTCTTCAGGTGCAAGAATGACTAATCTGAAATTATTTACAAAATCACCCATATAGGTACCTACTAACTAAAATTAAATCGAAAAAAGAAGGGCGGAGGAACAAAGAATATTACCTAGGATTAATAACATTTAACACTCTAAAACACTTCGAAATTTTCATTAAATCGATGTGTCTCTGATAATAAATTTTCTGCGTAAGTAGAATGGGAAGATTTTTTAATGAAACTATTCTTATGTTCAGAGATCCTATCCTTAAAGGCACTACAAGTCTGGCCAATATAAGCTTTGTTGCAAGTACCACATTGTAGTTTATAAACCCCTGATTTGATGTTTTATTGGTAGGATCTTTGTTGTTTATCAGAATTTTACCTAAAGAATAATTAATTTTGAACGAAATCGTGGAATTTGTAAATTTAGATAAATGTTTGCTTAAGTTGGTGGATACATTTCCCATGTACGTAATTGAGTTGAATCGAGTTTTAATAATATTATTGGCACCAACAACGGGATATAATTGCGAATTTTTTGGCCTAATTTTTTATTTAACAAGTTTAAAATCAAAGAACAATTATAACCGTTATTTATTTCAATGAAGTAAGTTCTATTTAATTCTTTTTGATAACATTCATAAGACATTGATATAGTATCTATCTCTGAAGATAACCGAAAGGTTGAAACAATATTGTCAGAGATTTATAAATAAAGTGTAAAACTTCATCATTGTGTTTATTTTATTATTCAATATGTTTTACAATTACCCTCTCGCGGATACTATTAAAATTATTGAAAGCAATTGGTATAAATTTCTAAATCAGTCAAAATTTTGATTAAATTTGTATGAGAACATGACTTAAACATGCTTTAATTAATAATAACTAATATGCTGTTACCTACCGATATAGTTATAGGGTTAGTTAGTATCTGGGAATGAAAAATTTTTTTTTAATTTACGAAACGATTTTGATCATTCATTCCATGCGTAGGTTATGTTTTTAGATTAGGACGTATTAATTGCCATATTCCGACAATTACCGGAAAAACACCCAAAGACATAATTTAAAAAGTTTAAACTTTAGCAATTTTAAAAAAGGGGAAAGAATAATTAACAAAAGAATTATGATGGTTATGAGGGCTAAAAGCTCGGATGGAGATTTTTTAGCTGCTCGAATTTTAAAAGTTAATTGGTTAAGAACTAAAATGCGTAATTCTCTGTACTGTCTCATTAAAGAGAGAATGGCTGAAAATGAAAAAAGTTAATTAACTAGGGCTGCAGTCTGAAGAGTTTCCGTTTGGTATTTAAGTTTAATTAGACGTCATAAATATTCCGGTAGAAGATCGAGACGCAACCGTGACGTGTAACACCAAATTAAATCGTCTGCAAATTATATATATATATATATGTTACTCTATGCCATAAATAAAATACACTCGTCACGAAAATATAAACTGTTTTTGATCCCGCGTCGTTCCCTTTGTTCCTTGATAACGGAAAAACTACATATACCTTCGTTAAAATAATCTCAACAATTATGTATTTAATAGTGAAAGGTAGCCCCTTTGAGGGATGATTAATCTATCCAATGTTTGACCAACTCCCTTTAATCTAATTTTTAATTTATTTCCTTGGATGGCTTTATGACTTTTGCACATTGCTCTCGTTACATTATATTGACATTGCAAATTTTTTCAGCCTGTCTCTTAGAACTATGCTTTACGCTTACAGTTTTCCTTTTACTTATCTATCGACTAATTACATCTCTTTCGGCTTTCTTCCATACTATCCCCTCACCTACTCATTTGTTCCTGTCTTGACTCTCATCTTTGACTACTACATAGAGTGTTTTTAAATGTATGTATAACATTAATGAGTATATTTAATTAAATGTGTTATATCTCAATGAAGAACTCACCAGGGAAAAGGAACAGGTGACAAACATTCCAAGGGGCATATTTGTATACATAACTACTCAAAAGCTCATAACTCAAAATCACTGATAAGTATTCAATGATTTTTCCCTAATTAGTAAGTGATAATTTTTTGAAGGCCCTGGTGGCAACTACTAATATGCCACACCTTAAATTTCCACAGGAACTAGTGTGCTCCAAGGAAAAATCCTAAAATCATTTATGGCTAATTAAATAATTCGCTGAAAACTTAATTTCATTGACTTTGATATTCAATGTGATTTTATCATTTTTTTAATTCAGTCGTCAAAAACAATTAGGATTCTTTAACACAACAGTTTCTCTTTTAAAAATCTGTATTGTTTTATTTTTGGAAAATAAAAATCGTTCTTGAATTTCCCAACGTATACGTCACTACAACAACTCATTTTCTTTTATTTAGCGAGTACTAAAGGAAACTGACTCTAAATTATAGTCTGTGTCCTTAAGCGTTTCATTGTCTCAAAAAGTTCCTCTAAATGCTTACCTAAAGCACCTTTCCGTGAAAATTTAAATGCGCTTAATTTGACATAGTTGCCCGTATATCCTTGTTTTGAAAGAAAATATCCTCTATTTGAGCTCGGGCATTTTCCGGTGGTCCACGTTCACCGTAATCAAAATAAATGATCTCGGAAGCAGTTTATCTTAATAACATTACAACCTTTGCACGTACTGTAGGATATTACCCCAAAAAGGTCGAAATACGATCGCTTGGATAATTAAACAGCTGATGAATTGAAAAGGTGAGAAATAGTCCAAGTAATCCATCGGAAAAACAATATCTTTATACCAATAAATAACCAGTACAAAATAAATATCCTTCACATAACTATTAGGTGCTATAAAAAGTAATTCCTGCATGTGTATGAAGGGATATTTATATTAAGTTGAAAATGTTTTAAATTCCTTTTTAATTTCCTCAAATTAATTATTTATTATCGTAAAGAAATGTATTTCCTTCCGGAAGCATCCCAGGATTTATTTCTTAATCGTTGCTTTGTATAGAAACAAGCTCACATATTAATAATTAATAATGAAATATTTGAAGAATTTTTAGTAGCGGTAAATCTTAAATACATTAATGTGATATCAATTCTTAAATTAATTTGTTACTTCTCTTTACTTAGTGGTAAGAACATTGGCGCGTAAAGTCAAACGATCCCGGGTTCGAGTTCCGACGACGTCGTGACAACAGTAACATTAATTTAAGGTAATCTGTAGTGGGTACAAATTAATTCAAGAATTATGTACTCAAGACTTATGTTCTTATTAGTCGAACCAAAACACTCCGAAATATTCAATCTCACCCATTCGACCTTTTTCAGCGTTATTATGTAAAATCTGAACAGTTCGTTGTGTCCTTTGTAAGAACAACAAGTTCGTATCATTCCGCCAATCTAAATTGTTCGTTTATATTTGTAAAACAGGTGCTACTAATTTTCAAATAGTTTAGTTGGTTGTTTGGATTGTACGGCTGTTGTTACAAGCGAAGTAGTGTACGAAACAGTTAGAAACTGCGGAGCTGATATGGCAGACAAAGTAGCTCTTGCTAAGGTAATAATGGTCAGAAGCATGAAAATGTATTTTATACGTGCAACAAACAACGACGTAATTTACTTGCTACAAATGCTGATTTTCCATGAATTTAGCCGCAACTGAAACCGCTTAATTTATTTCATCAGACGCTAGAATTTTTGAAAATTGCAAGTAGAAAGCTAAACATTTTCTTGTAATTAAAAGAAAAACACAATAAAGGCTCAAACAGTATTTCTATAACTTTGACGCACCCAGCATTTGCTTCCTTTAAATCCATGGAATCCGCAAACAATATCCTTCTTCAATGACTAACAAAGTGAGATTATATTATTTTTATTTCTGACAGAATCAAGCAGAAGGACATAAGAAAAGCAAAGAAAAATTCAATTTAGGTTTTACTTTTGATCCGCATTAAATAATGTACAATGTAATATTTAAAGAATTTTTAGTAGGGGTAAATTTTAAATACATTAATGCGATAACAACAGTAACAAATTTTTCCCATATTGTATGAGGTAATCTGCAGCAGGTATAAATTAATTCAATAATTAATATCGCATTAATGTACAATATACCTCACAACGAGGACATTGTAAGCAACAAACTAATTGTGACCTAAATTTACCACTCTACGTTCTTTGTAAACTTCGGGGTTGATGTTGGTAAATCTTAATCGATCGTAATGATTAAATTTTCAAAGGCTCTTACGGTTACGTTTGGAAAAGCACGTTGTCAAAATAAAGGCACATCTTTAGTTTCTACCTAGCCGTTAAATATTAATATTCGCCGGATGATGCTGCACGAGATCGCGTACCTTTCCGGGGGATGATGCCAAAGCATCTTTGCCAAACATATTAAATATGCAAATATTGATAGACGCGCATCGCATACTGTTGGTATATGTTAATTGAATACAGACATCTTTAATGTTGGATGATACATTATACTAACCTATGTTCCCATTAGTGGAGCTAGCTAAGTTTTATTGATCATATACAGTTAGATAAGGTAACCAGAGTGCAGCTTAATCCTATACAAATATTGTTAACCGTAGAAGTTTGAACCGTTTTTATTACAAAGACACAATAAATGCGTACATAGAACGGAGTAGGAGGGAGAAGGGGCTATTGATATTAGGATAAAAGAACATGTCAACAGCATCCATAAAAATGTTAGAAACACTACACTGTAGCTTTTTCAAGTGAGTAATACATAGTACTATGTAGAAACTATAGTAGTGAAAAAAAAAAAAAAGTTTGTGAAAAGTTTAATGTGTTTTACTTAGAATGGATTCCAACTTTCACCAAGTAACAGCCAACGCAATCAATCATCAAAATTTTACATTCTAACGTTTCCAAAAATAGAAAATTAAATTTGGTGAAAAATCTAGAGATAATGAATTTCCTAGTTAACGACCATAATTTGGTAAATATTCCTATGTAATACGTAGTATGTATGTCTAAATCTACGTTTGAACAAGTTTTAAATTTTAGTAATTTCCAACATACTCTCGGCCATAACCAAAACAATAGCCGAGCTTTCCTTAAATAAATTTTGTTCAACATTGACAATATATGCAGTCGAAATTCAAAATAAGACATCATCATACATTCTTTATTCTTGTGTAATTCATTATATACTTTAGATTTTCCCTCATTACTAATTTCTTTTTGTTTTTTAAAAGTAATTGCAAAGTTTTTGGCGCTCATTTTTAATATATTTTCCAATTAAATCGTCAGATGTAATAAGTATTTTGTTATCGTTTTTGAATAGTTGGCGACATCAATCCCAAACGGATATAAGCCTTTCTCTATTTTAGGAACCAATAATGTTTCTCTATTCTATTATAAAAGGGTACCCATCACTTCATTGAATAAGTCAAGGGACGAATGCATTTGGTGGCGTGGTTGATACAGAGTCCATTTAGCTATGTTTAAAGACAAATTACCGACAGCACGGCCGATACGAAAGTGGTTTACTTTACGGAAGTAATCAATCACATCCTTATTGGATGAATACCCTTTATTTACCCAGAGTGCTTGATTATTCCATTAGAGTAATTGCAAGTGTTTGCTTTCTGCTTAGAAATAAATACCGCCACTTTTGCAAATCCAATATCTGTAATGATGGGGAGACGACTCATTAAATCCGCAAAAAACATCCCTGCTGGTTTGACATACGACTTCTTATCAAACACGCTTTTAACTAAAATTATTTTGATAATTTATGTTTTTTTTAACCCACTGGATAATAATAAATAACTAGTTCAATTTAGTTCTGATACGCCCCAGAGATGAAGAAGGACAGAGGTAAACTTAAACTACAATTTAAATATCTATCTGCATGCATAATCTTACAGTTTTCGGGCTTAAAATTGTAGAGAATGTAGCACGAGAAATGGAAGTTTTAGTAAAGTTGTGATTATAAATAACAAAAATGCGGTTCAAATTTTAAAAAAGTACTTAGAAATGTAACAGGAGTATTTTTATAGAAATATGTGCTTATTTTTAATATACGTCCTAGAATTAGACCCATTTTACGATAAAAATGTTTTAAACATCTTTCATTTAGAACAAATGGGGGTAAATAATTATAGTGTAAACTAGTACCAAAACTTTATTATTTTGTATATCTAAACAATCTAGGTCATCTTCTGTTCCTCTTTACTCCTGTTTTTCCTTCCAATACGTCTGTAGCTAACCCTTCATGTCTCAGAAGGTGTCCGACCCTCATATATCTCCTATTTCATATATATTCTCATTTATAAAATTTTCGATCACCGGCAAATATTTTAAAACATTAAATATAAAAATTGTTTACATCATTGAATGAAGGTCTTATTGTGAGGATACAAAGAACTACGTATATTGAATTAAGTGGTTTTAATTAGGTGTTCGATTATTCTTCGGCTCTATACTCCTTTCGAAATGATTAATTTATAAGTAAATTGAACCTGTTTTATAACAGTAGGTACCATACGTACAAACAAATTGACAGACATAGGTCGAGAACAGATTCCCTTTTATCTTTTTGGTTTAGAAATTCAATGCATTAAAGAATTATTCACCACAGTTTACCCTAGATAATAAATTCGTACGTCAAATTCATTTTATATAATAAGGATTCCAGATTAGTACACTAGTTACTCGAATATAACTTTATAATGCAGTTAGTAGCGGTGTTGCTGATACGGTGGTTTCAAGATATAATTTATCTTAAGTCGATTGCTTTATTAGTTGTTAAGCAAAACCTCAAGCAAGCTTTCGCTACCGCTCGTAGCTCGTAACCTCCACAAGCATAAGCTGTTGTTTGTGGACGGGTATCGTAAACACAACACCAACGGGAGCCATTTTCCGAGGCATTGAAAGCCCCAGGTGCCTCAATAAAGCAAGAAAATGCACATATACCTTTATCCCCTCAATCGAAACGTAGTCACACATGCAACTATCAAAACGGTAATCATTAAAGTGAACAATTTTCACATAGTACGAAACAAAAGAATAAAATGTACGTATAGATTTGGACAAAATACCGAATACAAGTCGCAAGCAGAGGGTGCTTTACCACAGATTCTTCAACTGGCTGTAAATTACGAATATTTATAAAAAAACAAAATCTTGTCAAAAAACTGTCACTTGTGAACGTCATTGGTAATATATTTAATAAACTAATGAACTAGAAAAATTTAACTGATTATTTACATATTTTAAAAACAAGAAAACTTCGTCTAGTTTCACTGATTACAATATATGACCAGTCAATAAGAAACAGTAAAAAAAGTAGGTAATGAATCTTACTACTACAGTAGAACTAAGATTGGAACTAAAGGATACTGGTCTAAATGAACAATTAGGTTCAGACTCAGTCGCTGCGAAGACTTCGCCATATAACCAAATTGTCACTGCAATAACACTGATAATGTCAACCGTAGTTAACGACGAAACGTCAAATGTCTAGACCGAATCTTAATTCTGCAAAGGATTCTAGCTATGAAAACCTATTTTATTATAATGAAACATCTGTTTTAAAAAAGGACCTTAGCACAGCAAATTTACTAAAGTAGACTAGAAAAACAAAGTAGAGGACTTCTAACACAAAAAAGCTAAATGTAAAAAACTAGTTTATCAATAATTTTACGGTTATAACCATTGTCTTTAGCAATATTTTTAATAGTGCAGAATTCTTTGTGATACCTATTTTTATTTAAAGGAAAACTAAGTAACCTACATACAAGAAAATTATAGTATGTTATTATAGTATAACTTGGTTCAAAAGTAGGTATATTATTTTAAATAGTGTCTATGATACAAAAGAGATGTCAATGAAACTTTATTTTGTGTGGTTATTGTGACGGAAACAGGAAATGAAAATTTTACTTAAGATGTCCTACTTTCCGCACTAAATTCCCTTGAAAGAGACTTTGCGCTCCGGTGCTCTTACGTAACGTCCTTACCGTTTCGACTGTGTCCTTTGTAGAAAGTACAAAGCAAGGGTTAACCGTCCCTTGTTTGCTACTAAGGTGTGTCAAACGAGATACGGAGACGTACTGCGTTTCCATCAATTGCACCGCTTTACGTAACCGTTCTGGAAGTGAATTTCTCGAAGCACCCAAGACAACACAAGTGAACAGAGGGTGTGATATATATTTCCCCTTCGTGTGTTACACGTTCAAATTAGACACCCTTCAATTCTATTCATAGCTACGAAATCATTAGGTTCGAAACGTAACTTTAAGGGACAAAATTAAATTAAAAACTAATAGCACCCTCTGTTTCATTTAGAAGTTCTAACAGTTGCAATTTTTAATTGGCTTAGGTGTAGAAATACATTAAGTGGTGAAATCTTGATGAAACATTATAAAGAACAAAAAAAAAATAAGAATGAACACAGCACCACTTTTCATGTAAAAAATAATAATAATTTACTAACATTATTAGAGAACTTAGAAATTAAGAAAGCTGTACATAAACATTAATTATTAGTCAATAACCAAAAATAATCGCATACAAATTCTACATCCCTGTTATTGTCAGATTTGTGATGTAAATGTTAATCCTTTCAGTACATGTCGTTATTATTTATTTAATATTTAAGGATTGGAATATAATTTATCCTCCGTGTTTGTTAGTTTACAATTGTCATAGGTTGATAATAAATTTAGTTGAAACATACCAAGTGCCCTTTCTTTTTCTTTTCTGTTATATTTAAATCTTTAATTTGATATATATTAAAATTATTATAGTTGCTTTGCCCTCTGCAATTGATCTTCAACGCAAGGACCGAGCGGCGCGGTCTAGTGCTCCAGATCATTGCTTAGCATTCGGGAGGTCATGGGTTCGAACCCGACTGTTCTAGTCCAAGTTTTCTGTGATTTCCTTGAATCATTTAGGCAAATGCTGGGGCAGTAATATTCCACAGATAATCCTTCACTTCTCTTCTGTCTTCATTTCGTCCGTCTCATCTTTCTCTCCCTAACCACACCACCCACCCATTCCCACGATTACTGATCCCCCTTCAGCCGGGCCTTACGCCCTACCCTTCGGCTTTGCACATCAGTGTAAGTCGGAGGGACTGTCCGCCCACCAGCACGAGTGGCTGGTGGTAATGAAACCCAAAAAAGTATAAATAAAGTTTTTTTTTTCAATGCAAGGGAACACGCAACCCTCATCCATGTTCAACATCGCAACATCCCTTTACTTTCAGATTTATTTTAGTTTTGTTACTATTTTTAGAAACGTTTCGTTTTTATATTGTCCAAGAAATGTACCTTTTCAAGCATAATAGCGACAGTCAAAATATTATTTAAAAAAATGTTGAATATCTTGCGGCAATTTAAGTCCATCTTGGTATCCTGGAAAGCTTTTACTACTTTTGAGACAACATATGTGCATTCTGATCATATTGAAAGACAAACTTAAAGCTTAAGTGCACTTATATGTATGTGTCTTTGAGCAATATCACAATGTAAACCACCAGCACAACACTCAGCCCATGTTCATGAAGACTTCACGTGTACTTTGTTTGATGCAATTCACAATACACTATAGGAGTTGTTTTCATTGGAATGGACTTGGAAGGTTGCCATTATACATTTTTCAAGGTTTATCCAGTTTATACATGAATAAGTGATACTACGTTATGTTATTCATTGTTATATCGTTATATACCTAGATATAACAAAAGATTTTGCAGTATACCTGTAGTTTATGAAAATATAAATGGCTATGTACCGTATCTATAGATAAACATATTCCTTTATGAGAATGAAAAGAAGTTACACATTGATCTCCATTAAAATATATAAATTCTGTAGACCCTTTTTATTAGTTAGTGCTCTAACATCGATTCGTCTTGTTGGATGGATTACCAAAACTCCACTTGAATTTCACATAATACAATAAATACAAGTGGCTGAAAAATTACAAAAATGGACGAATGGACGCATTATCGGATAAAAGACACAATTACTGGTACATACTGTTTTCAAACTCGTTTAGTAGTCTGTGCAAAATAATTAATAATTTAAAGCTACAAAAAGAGAATCAGTACAACATAAGTTACAAAATCTCTTGATTTTTAATTAATGATTAGTTGCTAACTACTAATCGAATCAAAATACCAAACCGGAAAATACCTCTTCACCAACAGATTGTTTACTGTTAAGCTTTTAATGCCAAATCAATATTGAAGTAATGTTTAAATAGTTAACGAGCTTTAAAATATTTAACATAACATTAGCTGAAAAATACATCGGAATATCTTTTGTTCAATTATCATCAGATGTTTAGAAACCATTCAACTACAGTAAGTAGTTCATTTAACCTTAATGAAGCCACAAAATAGCACGGTTATATTCACAGTAAGTATATAGGTGTATAGTTAGAAACAGTGTCTAAACATTCGGCATAACGAACAGGATTAGCTAGGTACTTAATCTTTCATGATAAGGCTTTAATTTTCAATGATTAGACATAATTCGGTTTTATTGGATAATTTCGTTTCACGTTACAAAGGACAAACTACACAGAATTAATCAAAGCTGCTAGCAATTTTTTTAAAATCTAGTCGCCTTCCTATACTTGATAATATCTTTAAAAAGTATCTTGTTATGAAGTATAAACTTTTTCTAACCTAACTCTTACTTAAAGCAAGTCAATATTCATAGAAATGACGATTGATTGTTACGAAATTTTTCCGGATGAGTAGAAGAGATAAGAAAAGTACATTATGGTAAGGAAATGAAGCCCTTTGACTTTATGCTTTTGATAAAATCAAAAAGTGTATCATGTCAGAAGGGACGTAAAAGAGGGACAAAGCAAAATAAGCTAAGAGAAATTTCCAAGAATCTCTTCAAAGTTTCTTTAGTCGAAAAGTCGTTTGAGATTACAGCGGCCGGCTTATAAACTATCAATACTCTGACTCTTGTATATAAGGGTACCTTTCTCCATTTATTTCTCCCTATTTGTTGCTTTCGTTAATAACGTCAGCAAAATAAATGAATTTTTGTATCATCAAACAAAGTGTTCAGTTAAATACGTAGATGGTACATTTTGCGAAAAACAAAATTAAATAGAGACTCGGTCTCTGGATAACAAAGAATAATGATGGTCATCGCCTTTTTCCTAATAAAGAAAGACTATGCTACAACTACAAGTTAATCCTAAAATAAAGTTGTATCTTTAAAGGTGTTTTTATCGGATTGTATCTCCTCATGTACAGGGTGTGTAAACAGTTACCGGCATATTTAAAAATATTTCAGCAGTGTAGTAGAGTTTCATAAACAATAACAACTTTTATTAGTTCAACAGCAATAAACTACAACAGAAACATTTACAACAAATGCTCCAAATTGTCACCTTCGGTGTCGTTATAGTTTTTAATCGTTCACGAGAATTACCGGTGATGGTCACACAATTCTTTACTGTACGCCACTTTCAGTTGATCTCCCGTAACGTTCCGTTTTTCTGGTACTTTGTTCCAGAATAAACCACACGGAACCGGCGAGTGTGGCGGCCAAATGTCTTTACCTCAAAAGCTAGAAAATAACTGTTCACAGACGGCCACCGTTGATCTAGCAGAATCACTGCTTACTAAAGCACAAATCTACCAGCTCCGAAGTGCTGTGAGGTCTACAGCTCAAAAAACCCACCACTGAAAGTGGTTTTAATAAGTAACTGGGACGAAATTACAGTAGAACGATATGCAAAAATTTTTCTGAACGGTTAAAAAGTGTAAGGACGCTGTAGGTGACAATTTCGCACATTTTCTAAATGATTTTGTTTTAATTGATTGTTATTACCATTATTACCATAAGAAAAGTTGTTACTCGTTAATCAAATCAAGTTTTTCCAATATGTTTCGTACAATTAGTTATTTTATTTATTATGTAAAACTATTTTTTTTGACACCGTAACTCAGGAAACTCCTTAATTAAATGTGTTCGATTTGGTTTAATCGAAAGTTATATATCCTTAATTGCTGCACATTTTCTGTTGAATGCAGTTAAGGAAACGTTCTTTTCAAATTTATTCGATGTCTCTGGTTTTAGGATAAACGCTGGTGACGGGCAAAAAATCATCAGTATAAATTATCGTTGACTACTAATAACGGCCGGAGAAAAAATCACATTAATTATACAATCGTTTACCTCACCTTTACGTTTCTTCTTGGTGCTAAAGGCGGCCGAAGTTTATCGCGGCCTGCCTTAAACACTCTCGAAATTAAAATCTCGGGACAAAATAAATCGCTCGGAAAGCCATAAAGCAGTAGAAATGCTCATAGCCTGATGAGAAGCAGCTTCTTGCAGCTGTTTTTACTCTTTCGTTGCTTTTCTCATGAGATTCATTTCTTTGTCGGATCTTTTGAAAGTAGATGTTTACGGACCAGTTTCCTTGTTACTTTTAGCAGTCGCGATTTCATCATTTAAAACTACATTTGCGCTCGGCTACGATCGGCTTCTTTGTTTAAAAACAAACCCTAAAATGATCGAAATCACTTACTTAGGTTAACTTATTACAATCAGCATTTAGTGAAATTGTTTTTCCAATCAACTTAAAAAGATTACAGCTTGGCCTTTTCTAACTCTTTATTCCATATATGTATAATTTTCTGTAAAGTAAGCAGATGTCGCAGTTGAAACAATGGTGTGATCCATTAGGTGGGTTAAGAGTTGTTACGATCTTGAGGACTAGTCGATTTTCACAGTTACTGCTATTAAAATACTCGTAATTAGTGTTAGGCTAATCACTTGATGAAACATTTTTTTTTAAATACTGGTCAAAAGAAACGCTCCAAAACATAACCACGTATGTCATTTTCTATCATATCCCTGTACTTTCGTATTTTTTTAACAAATGCCGAAATTTTTCAATTCATTTTAGGTTCAGACGCACAAAAAACCTGGTTAATCAAAAATTTGTTGAATAATAAGTAAAACTATAGAGCCAGAACTGGATGTAGCTAACACCCACACACCCAGGGTGCATGTTTAGCCCACATAATGAATAATGTAAGGTAAACCAGTCCATTTGCGTAATTCTATCAAGAATATATAAATAGAGTTTCCATATCTTCTTCGTTATTTCATGTCTACGTGCGATATTACAAAAGATTTCTTTTATATTTTTGGAGTTTCATAGAACGGTGTGCAGAATAAGGGCTTATTTTCGCAATATTACCAGGTAAAAGAGCTCTTGAACTTTATGATTATAACGAAACTACGTGCAAGATGGAATATAACACGTCAGTATATGATTTACTCGATGTTTCAGTTATACTTCCATGAAAAGCGGCATATAAAACATACATGTACCTCCTTACTCTGGCATTTTTCATTTTCGCAATTTCATAAAGTCACATATCTATATTGAACATAGGCACTTGAACGTTGCTTTGAAATAACTTTTTGCATTTACTGTTTGCAATAGACTGAAATTTTCCCGCTTTAGAGAAGATATTATTACTCTTTTTGTGGCGCGCTTTCAAAGCTCACGAATATCCATGCTATTGATACAGCGCTACCGATGCAATGCGATGCGATCCGACACCCCACTCCCCAGCTCTACGCCTCGGAGGGTTTTGTACCCAATGTTTAGTAAAGGTGAATGCATACTCCTTTGATCTAGCGGCATTGTATAGAGTGCAATCGGAACCTTTGTGTGTATAGGCAAATATAATAGGCAAAGTTATCGCGGCCGCAGCTATAATTCTGCCAGGCGTCATGTACATTTGCTGTGGATCCTCCCATCCGCGTGCCAAAATCACAGAAGGGCCTTAATTTGTGATGCTTTTACCCGCGCGACTCCGGAAAGTGCTAATGTTTAACCACCACGTCGACAAAAGGGGGCGGAATGGCGGATAGAGTGTGAGAGAGATAGAGTAATACAGACTACCCACTCCAGGAGTTGTGCTACAGCACTTAAGGCGAGGACGTCCTAGATTTATATGTCACTTCCACATATAAATTTTGCCGAAGAACCACTTCAAGTGCATCCAAAAGGTTTTATTATCTGAGAAGTGGTAAACGCTAACTGTACATAGGCGAATACGTACAAATTTCATTTGAACACCAAAACCAGTAACGCAAAACATTCACTCGAAAACCGACAATTTTAGATGTTCTGCTTTTGCAACTCTTCCAAACAAATAATCACTGCATGAATAAATACAGAATGCTTTACAACAACTAGGATAAAAGAAAACTGCAGATTCTAAGAACAGAAACGTAGGTGATAATAGTAAAATATTGGCGGATAAATAAACAAAGACTATTGAATAATGCGAAATTATATCGCATTTAATACCAAATTTAAAGTTTCCAAATGTACCTACGTACGATAATGTAGATGAGGTTCCCTTATGGGTTGAATCTGTTTTTGTAAACAAAATTTAAAATAGCAATTAAAAATCACTTACCTACACCTTGTTAAAATCTCTAAATCTACCCAACTGGATTAGAATACAATTGACAAACTTTAAAATATCTAACGGTTTACGTTTTAAATGAGGATGGAATCGTGACCTATAACTGACACTTACGATATAATAGTTACCTGTTGATTAGATGTTCTGATTGTTTCCATTTCTTTTGTGATTCAATGTCCACTTATTTACTTTTATACATCAACTTCAACGCTCTAATTGTAAAACGTATAAAAAATGATTACAATGAAAACACTGAATGTTATCTATGATTTTGGGAACAATCTGTGGGGGACGAGGGGGGGAATTGTATGTACAAAGTTCTTTTTGATTTTCAACTATATTAAGGTTATTAATGATAGATAGCTTTCTTGATCTCAAGGTTTTCTAATAAAAACAGTTTGAACTAGTGTAATCTTGATTTGGATCTAAAGGCCGTCGTTGGTTCGAATTGCT
Source organism: Agrilus biguttatus (assembly GCA_963921985.1). NCBI lineage: Eukaryota > Metazoa > Arthropoda > Insecta > Coleoptera > Buprestidae > Agrilus > Agrilus biguttatus. Next base: position 37,114,355 of record OY998117.1, read on the forward strand.
TCCTAACGTTTCGCTAGCACATATTTTTGATACTACTCATCCCATAGGCCCTAATAGTCTTAAGCTAATCAAAGAAGTCTCTTGCTAATCGGAACTAGATGCTTATGAAAGTTTATATATTCAAAGGAATAAAGACCATCTTTTGAATTCAGATTTAGGACCCATTCCTAATTCTAGTTTATTCCAGTTATTGCAAAAGATTAAGTTGATTATAGAACCCACTTTTTCCTTTCTCCTTCACTGTTCTTGTCACGTATCGTGAAGCATGCGTATTTTTATCTATCTAAGCTACTTAATTTAGCTTGTATTTTAGATGAATATGGTTATTGAACATGTGCGTAACTTGTTTCCGTTCCTTTTACGTGTTTGTCGAAGCATGCGTTAGAAAATGTATAACTAACATTATTTTTGTTCATCATAAAATCGTTTTCTTACGGTATTGAACTTATTCACGTTTCCAACCCCTCCCGCTCTTACTATTACTAATCACCCTCTTCCCCTTGTTGTTTCAGGTTTTTGATTGGTTAATTTGATAGGGTCCACCCATTTTCATTAACCTGAACTTTAGTTTTAGTACAAATAATCTAATTTTAAATCTTAAGAACCAGTCTTGCGTTGAAAATGCTCATATTGTAAGTTGTCGAAACACGTGTCCGCATTAGTAATTGTTTGTGGTATATAGGGTTAGGTCTCTCTTTTAGTAACCACTCCTTATCTTTTTCGCCCGTAAAGCATGAAACCCTTCCTTTTCAACATAGATACATTTTAATATTACTTACTGAATTGGCACATTCGTTCGTATCTTCCACGATTCTATTAGCAGGAATACATGTTCCTACTGGATAACACTGTACGTATCACGTACCTATATGTGTGGGTGGGTGGGTTATTTGTGAGAAATCGGCAACGTCACTCACATCCCCGTCTGCTCAACATGACACATATGAAAATAAATGAGATGGTACAAGATGTCGTCGATTTTCCCTTAGAACGAGAGCAGTCCGATGGATATGGCACAGCCATGTCATATTTAATGCACATCATATTTTATTCACGAGCAAGTGAAATCTGTTCGAAGCGTCGGTCTTCGCTTGAACTGTCCAACTTCTACAGATATACAGATACCGTCGATCCAATAAAACGGAACTTTCCATTTCCCAATGTGTACCTACGTACATCCCTGTGGCACATCGCGGTAGCGGGGTAACAATATATTTTATGCATCGAGTTGAGAGTTGCTAAGTGTTTATGCAGAACGCGTCTCCTCATAGAAATCCCTCAACGACGCTCCAGTTGACAATAGAAAACTCCCGTCGTTCCATACTTTATGAAATTTTAAGTGTGTAGACTACTCATAACCGACAGTTGCACAGGAACTTCGTCTAGTGTCAAGACGGTCCCTCGGGCAACGCCGGAAATCCAGTTTATTCCGGACGAGTTGCCATTGTAAAGAGCAGAGAGAACGAAGAGATTTCAAACGGAATCAACTTTTACAGATGTTGATTACGTACAACAAATGTTGAAACAACAATATGCAGCACTACTGCAGGCGATATAATTAAATCATTACGAATCTACTTAAATAAGCATCATAGTTTAAATCATACAACGTTTCTCAGCCTGTAGTTACAGTTAGACACGGTAGCCGATGACTTAAAATATTGCTCAATCACTCTCCTACATTCATTTTATTCTTGTTGTCGTAATTATTCTTAAATGGCATTTATTCGTTACCTTATTCGCATTTTTTAATATTCAGTACGTTTTTATAGTTTCAAAATCTTAATGTACATTCCATTTCATGAGTTCTAACCATTTTTATTTTGTTGGTTATTATTAGTAAAGAGTTTAAGTACGAATCGAATTAAAGATTCCTAATTGAAGCAGATTACATGATTTGTTAATATACCAGGCATGTTTTTTATGTAAGTACCGTCTTGAAATTCTGTCACATTTCTCACCTACGCACTGACGCCATTACAGTCTGATTCGCTCGTGTTTACGTTGTTTACTGGGTGTTTATGATGCCTCCGATAATCGTGAGTCCCGCCTACTGTGAAGTCCGGGCTGTTATACGATTCCTTAGTGCTAAAGGACTACAACCGATTGATATTCATCGTAAGATCTATGCAGTTTACGGGCAAAACATTATGAGTGATGTAATGGTAAGGAATCTGCGCCGTGCAACCAGAACAAAAGACGTGGCAAGTTGAGCAAGGGTATCGTTTTGCTGCATGACAATGCCCGTCCGCATGTGGCTAATCGGACCGAAGATCTCATCACATCTTTTGATTGGAAAACCCTAGATCATCCTCCGTACAGCCCTGATCTGGCGCCCAGTGACTACCATTTGTTCCTGCACTTGAAGAAAAATCTGGGAGGTCAGTACGAATTAATGCTTATTGAAATGATTATGATTGTTTCTGAAGGTATCTTGAATAATTTTTGTAAAAAACTAACTTTCGGATGCTTCATTCCCACCAATTACTTATGCCAATGGGCGGGCAGTCCATTTGACCTATATTTTAGTGCAAAGCCCTAACCTTCAGGCATAAGGCCTATCAGGAATCGTGGGAGTGGATGGGTGGTGGTTAGGGAGAGAAAGATAATACGGACGAAATGAGGACAGAAGAGAAGTGAAAGATTATCTATGGAATATTACTGCCCCAGCATTTGCCTAAGTGATCCAAGGAAACCACACAAAACATGAACCAGAGCAGCCGAACCCGGATTCAAACCGGTGACCTCCCGAATGCTAAGCAATGATCTAAACCACTAGACCATGCCCCTCGGTTTATTTTTGTAGTCTTTCAAAACTATAAATAGTGATAACACTGAAGATCAGTAGGCGTTACTTAAAAATTTCTGAACAAGATTATTGTTTATTTAAAAATATACGAGGATGAAACGCTCCCTCGCTTCTATAAATTTTGATATCTTTATTAGGTAATGTTATTGACCTAGAGGGTAGAATAATATCTGGTGCTATCTATTTTTATGATATACGAACGTGCTCTAACAATAGGCTCAGTTTTCAATAGAGCATCTTATAAACTTGATGATACTCAACAAATATAATACTAAACTTAATATTAGGTTTGCTTAAATTTTATAAATAGAACAACTATTTATATTTTTGTTGTACAAATGCTTATGACATGCATCACAATCTAAATTCGTACCTCATTAGGATTGGGGTAACTGTCAGTCGGTATTTCCCCGTTAAACAACTGTAAACCTTTGGTTTTTGAAAATTGTACAAAAACCATGCTATACTTCACTTTATCCAATATGAACGAAATGGCCAACAAGAATAGCACAAGTTTAATGTTACGTATACAACAACCTCCGTGTGGAATAACTCGGAAATTGATAGAAATCTGTACTGTTAGTTTTATCACAAAAACATTATCTTCACATCATCTTCCCCGAGAAAATATAATATTTCACAACATGGTTGTTGTTTCAAAATATTTTGTCGGTACAAAGAAAAATATCACCATCATAAAGGAAAAATATCTCAGACGTCTCAAGTTTATTTGTTTGATTTTCGTCTACAGTGAGTGGGTACTCAACATAATTTAAGCATTGTTTTGTTCCATAACTGAAGGAGAAAATACTCGTAACGTATCTGGGTGTAAAACGAATTTTATAGAATGAATCGCTCTAAATCGTAAGTGTTGTTTGTATTTGATGTGAGAGGGTAACAGAGGGATAGAGACGGAGAGAGACCCGTTAGCAATTAATCATAATAGTGTACCAAGTTTACATCAGTCACTCACTTCACAGTTACACGGCTTTGCTTACGTAAGTCAACAGTTCCCTCATTAGTCAAATGAGAATTGTACAAATACAAACAGGAGCATCCGACTTACCACCACATTGTGTCATCACAATCGATCGACCAAGGTGTAGGTGTGATTATATAGAGGGCAAGAAAACAAACAAAATAATGGACACGTATACAATAATAACGCATAATTTAAATGTTCTAAAATTGTCACATCTTCTGATGCCTTTCGGATTATTTAATATTATCAGTGCTAACAAACGGAGCGGTTCAACGAAGTTGGAAAACACATATCCAACAACTCAATGTTCCAATAGACATTAAATATTAGTTACTAGCCTATGTGCTTTAAAGGGTTTCATGAGAATTGATTCAGCTTGAAAAAAATATTACAATTAAATAAATTTTGTTAGAAAAAATGTACAGATATGGCGATCCTCGTAACCTCGACAATACTGACAATGGATACAATTAGCAAAACAAAATATTCTCTTTATTAAGTACGTATATATTTTAATTTAAATAAATCATTTTAAAATTGTTTAAAGCTTCAAACTTTAAAAAATGAGACACATATTAACATGATTAAACAACATCACACCTTTCTGCCCCTAACTGTTGATTACACCTTTTGGACACACACTAGATATTTGCATTCAATCGAATTGTTATTCTGGGAAATTTCCGTAGTTTTCTGCTTTCAACAACATGAAACCACTATTATTATATGTAATAGCTTCATTAATATAAAAAACATGCTCTTTATCTACATTATGACAGCTGGGTACCCCATAATTCCAAAAATAGGAAACTTTTACCATTAAGGTTGTTCTGTACACTTCACAAACATATAGATAGATATTATATTCATAAACATTTAAGCAAACCTAAAAGACGTACTGAATATTAAAAAATCCGAATAACGTATCGAATAAAAGCCATGTAAGAATAATTACCACAATAAGAATAAAACAAATGTAGGAGAGTGATTAGAGTGATGACACAATTAAGTTTGCACATTTTACAAAGGTTATTTTTTCAAGGCGGGCTTACTACATATACTACTATTAGTTATACCTACAGGTTACTTATAAAAAACCAAATGGTGTTTTTGATTAAATGGTAGTGCTATTTCGTCGCCTCTGAAATACAAATTGTACAATAGTGCAGACTGACAAGAACACGTTACAGAATGTGCATGGAGACAGCGGTTATTGTTTCAAATGAGAAAATTTGTAATTGTCCTAAAACAACTGACAGCTCCTATATACCCTCCTTCCATGATCGTGTGGACCTTCAAACAAAAACAAATTCGAAGCTCTCGTCATGCGAACGAAAAGAGAAAATTTGTGATGAAAAGTTTCAAGCACGCAATATGTTAACGTCCATGTGAAATTTCGCTGAAATTAGGGAGTAATTTTGTTGGGGAAATTTTGAATATATACATGCATCATAAAGCAAACGAAATACGGACCACATGATCGTTAACGAACTTTAAAATATTAAACGGTCGTCCTTTGTTTTAGACGCAAAAAAATATACTTATTTACATTGTTACTTTTGAAGGAAAGCTAATGAATAACATATCTACGAGGGTAAATCAAATATAAACGGTAATTTTGTAAGACAAATTTATTTACTAATGGTACACACAAACTAAACATTTTTCAATGTAGTCACCTGCGCGCTCTACACACTTTTGCCACCGATTTGGGAGCTTGAATATTCCTTCTTCATAAAAAGTTTGAGGGCGAGCTGTCAGCCAATTGCACACAGAGGAGTATGTGCCTCTACTTCTTTTTTGATTCAAATCTTTTGCCTCCAAGTAATTCATTTAAGGGCGGGAACAAAAAATACTTACAGGATAACAAGTCAGGAGGATGAGGAATATAAGGAGAATGCTCGAGGATTTCCCAGTCCATCTCTTTCAATTTATTCCTTGTCAAAGCTGCGGTGTGTGGCCTGGTGTTTGGCGTTGTCATGAAGAAGCATAACGTTTCGAATGGGCATACCTCGTCGTTTACTTCGATATGCGATTTTTATCGACTGTAGACTGTAACAACTCAAAATAGTAAGCCGCATTCACATTTCGTTGATCGTGAAGAAAATCAATGAGTGGAACTCCCCTTGAGTAAAAGAATACAGTCGCAATTCTCTAACCCACGTACACGTATACACTCGATTCTGAGACAGTGTAGCTTCCCAAACTGTGCCTTCAAACGAGTGAAAATTTCCGATGGTTTAACGCCTTCATTGATTAAAAACTTTATGATGATGTGTTGTGTAACAGACGAAGTAGAAGGTACCTTGCGCTCAGTCATGGCTGTACTGCGGACAGAACCGAGCGCAGCTGCTACCTAAGCCGGTTTCCCCCTCCTCATAAACCAAACAACACTCGAGCATCGAATCCTCTAAATTGAAATTACGTGCTAAGCTAAATAGTAAAATTACCGTTTATATTTGATTTACCCTCTTATATATCACCCTTTTCAAGGATAAGTATTGATTTTCATCGCGTTGTAATACATACCTTATCTGGTCATGTTAGTATATCCCTATTATCAGTAGATCACATTGTTCTCATTTGAAAATTAATAATTAGTTTGGCACAGCCAAAACTATTAGTTTATCCTTGAATAGAGTTTAAATGGTAACACGATCAAGGATGCAGTAATTCCTAATCAACGAAGAAGACACTCGTTTGATTAATTTCTTACAGAAGCATGGTATACGAAACACACAATGCTTGGAAACTTAATTAACTAAAGTTGCAAAACGTGCAACATCGCAGCGTTTCCATTTACTCCCCATTAGTGCAATAAAATTGGTTTAAGCTAAATACTAAAATGTTTTAGTCAACTTCACGCCGCGTTGTTACTCAAGATTCAGGATTCTCGGGATTGTTGAGAAGAGTCAGGGGATATTGTAGTTTAAGGTGATATCCACCTCACTAAAGTATCCGACTACCATTAAAATATTTACGTACGTGAAATGGTGTTCTCGTAACTTGAAACTCGACAGGTTCAAAGGAATCTAAATTCGCATACTAACTACAAAACTTCTAAATGCAAAGTCCTTTAATGAAGTCTCTGTAACTGTGCTGCAGAACTGCCCAACGTTTCTGCAGTGTGGAGGAAATTTCCTGATTATCGCTATAATCAACAAAAAATCGGGGACAATATTATTTGAGATTAAGTCAAACTCGACCATGATTAACTCACGCTAGTAGATTCGATATTATGCTATTAAATTTGAATTTCTCTACAATAATAAATCTGGATTTACACAGATCATCGTGTATATGCAAGCTAAGACCATTTTCGGCGTACTTTGCGCTTATCATTCCGATTATGGCCTAGGAATTGCCACCCTAAGTATGCATTTTAATATATCCTATCTTTAAATTCCAAAAACTTCGATTTTTGATACTTTTGTGAGCAAAATAGAAGGACACAAAGAAACTAGAAGAGTAGCCTTATCCTAGATACCTTTTGTTGGCGAATTAGAAACTGCCGCAACACATTCTGATTTTGATATGCGTATCTTGATTTGTTTGGTCTTAAGACTAGGATTTCTCGTATTAAGGCTTTTCCGGAGCCAGATTTGAGTTCGACGTCGATGGTGATTACTTGCTTTTCTGATTCTTTTTTCAACTTTCCAAAACAAAATCCAAACAAGACAAATTAGCAATTTTTGGATTTTTGAGCCAAAATATTTCAAAATTCAATTATGGGGTCATATTCTACTATAGCGACAGTAAATGCCACCAAAATGGCTTCTCCTTCGGTAGAAATTTTTAAGGTATGGTATATTAAAAATTTGAAGCGGTGAAGTAAGGTTGTTTTTCTCCATTTAAATTTCTCATTTTATTGACCTGTGTTTAGTAGATACGATTCTCCCATAAATTCTGCACCTCTCCTAGCTAAATGAAATTCTCAATTGCAGTAACTGCAAATATAAACCAAACCTATCCTAAAAAGAAGGCATTAAAATCCTTATTCGTCTAAATTTTAAGGATCAAATATGCTACATTTGGAATGCGTCCCACCAAGCAAGCTCTACGAACCGAAATCCAAATCCCACAACCGGTTTCGACCTATTGTTTCGACAGCTGATGAGACCCAATAGGTCGAAACCGGTTGTGGGATTTGGCTTTCGGTACTTAGTGCCTGTTTGGTGGGACGCGTTCCAAATATTGCATCTTTGATCCTTAATATATAGACAAACAAGGATTTTAATGTCTTCTTTTTGGATGTATCTTCGTCTAACGAACTTTTGGAACCAACAGTGTAATTCAATGCCGATAAGGATATTAGCTCTCGGAATAGTTTTCTCTGTTGATTGCATATTTATATTTATTGAATATTTTTGAATAATAGTAATGATTAAGTCATTTTATCAGAGTAATTTTCAGGTTTCGATGAGCGAAACTTACCTGAAATATTCATCTTTTTTTGAAAATTTATGCAAATACCCACTAGAAATTATCTGACAATAATAAATAACCGCAAGCCAATGGATATTTGATATGTCCGGAAGTGGAATGTTAGGCTGGACGTTTAAAAGAGAGTCGTTTCCTCCTTGACAAACATCCGATGCGGGCAAAATTTATTCCAAGTCGCGAAAAAACGCCCCCGTAATATTTCATTCGAAATTCTAATAATTCTTCCGACCGTTTCCGCAGCGACAGGGATGGGACAGATAGCTGGGCGACATGGGGGCGAGGGATGACGATTCGATACGGCGCAACGCAAAGCGCCGCGCTGTCCGACGACGACAATGCGATGGATGGAAACCGAGATTTATACGCTGATGCAGTCATACAAAATCAAGCACTAACATAGTATTTACTAGAAAATAGAAAAATTCGATATATTAGTGGCTTACTAAATTTCCATATTATTGATGAGGAGAAAATTTGTTTCTTGAAATAAAAAAATAAGAAGTTATTGCATCTTATTATTTCTGCTATAATTAGAGTAATATATAAAACAGTAAAGAGTTTTCAAGTAAACTTCTGACCTTGTTAAGTCTTACTTTTCAGTTCGTGCAACGTACGGTATGATTAAATTGTTCTTTTTTTAAGTGCTTTTCTGCCTAAAATAGCCCTCAACCTTTCTTCTCATATAGAGTATGCATCTTCCTTATTTTTTTGTTATTTTTTAATTGCTCAGTTTACCATAATAATCGATAATGCTTAACGCGATTTCAGAACTATTGTTTGGCACCTTTTTGACAATTTTGGAATAAATGTTATTTAATATTTCCAATGATTTTTAGAAAAATGACCATTCGAATGTCGTTTTATAGAATTTTATACAGACGAAACAACCAACAATAAGTTAAAAATTAATTTTTAAAAACAAACACCTTCTAACGAGTATTTATCTTTATGTGAACGTTTGCTCGTGTTTGCTCGAGAACTTAGAGGGTATACGTAGGTAAAAGATATAACGATCTTCCATTTGCAGTCGAATGAAGGTACACATAAGTATGTATTAACAAAGCTGTTAGCAAGTACTCACTGCTCGTAATTTCCTTGAAAGTTGTAAGGAGCAACTTACAATTTTAGTAAGGTCTTTAAGAAGGAGCCTGGAGCGCTACGATAAGACTCGAGAAACTACTAAAAATCTTGATCTATATCCTATTTGGCTTCGTACAGGTTTCACATACATCTTCGCGCTAGTCGTATAATTCAATGCTGACAGGGTATTAAAACCCATGAACAGTAAATGTCACCCAGGTATTTCAACTTCAACAAGTCGTAAGTTTCTCCATTTATAGATTACACGGAGACTCATACCTACTAACCTACTGGCTGCCTGTCGAAATCATACTCAACATGTGAAACCCGTTCCTATAACTTGGAAATTTATTATTATCGTTAACTACTGTTGGGACGGTTGTTTGAAAGGAACTTTCAAATAATAATCTGAGACGCACGTTTCTCAACCAATCAAATTTCAAATTTTAATAGGAATGTTATCGGAAAGGGCGCATATAGAACCTACAGCAGGCTCCAGAAAGTATTTTAATGATTTCCTCCCAGGTTAATAACAGTGTGAAAAGCTTTACCCATGAAATTAAACCGTCATCCGAGGTATAAATAACAAACAGAAAACGGGTAATAATAATTTCAAACTAGATACGTAATTTTTAAAATATAAAGAATGAATTTCATAACTGAAAACTCAGATGTCTAGAGAGTAAGCATGCCAAGTGTTCCAAATAATATATAAACCTCTGACTGGTATGTGTTCTGCCAGGCGTTACGAAATAAAATAAAATTAAGGCGGAGTTCTTATAGCAAACCAAGCACTAATATATACTCGTAATTTATATGAATACTAGTAGTCCGAGAAGTGACTGCACTGTATTTATTAAAGTGACAATTATCTGAAAGACAATATATATACAGAAATAATGTCATGAAACTCCCAATCCCAAGTAAGTTACTGTCCTTAAAATTTCAAATTTTACGAAGTTTCTTAATCTATTTGTTAAAAGGTGATTTTAACACTAAATGGAATTAGATCAGTTTTCCGTGGTGCAAACGTTATGAAATTTTTATGATCAAAGTTGAGGTGAATACAAAACACGTTGGGGAATGTTTCACTGAGTTTCTTGACGAATTTGCTTCGACTATGAGGCTATAATCATAAGATACAGATTTTGTACTAAATGTTAATATGTTACCTCCAGCTGTTTATATTTAAACTAGATTCCGAAAATTTACAACAAATAGGGGTGAATTACTATTGTTTAATGCAGGCTGGCTGTTTACAATTTTTTCGTTGTTTTTGATACATTTTTAAATTTCTAATTTCCTTAAAAATAAAATAATACATTTGCATGAAACCTTAGAAATTAAAATATAACTTTTGTGTTTTATAATTGCTTCAAATTTGAAATCAGTGCAATACTACAAAAATCACGTTATCAAAAATATTGCTTTTTAAATCTAGACGAAGTGAAGGAATCAATTAATAAATAAAATCTAAACTAAGTATGGTGCAACTTTTCTGAAATTAACACAAGAAATCTGTGAAACTTTTCTAATGTTTTCTTGTGTTGATAAATAATTAATTGATAAAAAAAAAACAAACATCAAACATCGTTTTCCCTTTCACTATTTTATAAATGGATGACACATTCACGTTTTGTAACGGAACTGACAAAAAGGCGCTAAAATTTTGGAGTAGTTAGCATAAACGGAAGGAAGCCCTTTCATTTTAAGTAAGCATGGGGAAACCGTTCAAAGAGGAGAAGTATACAGACAAAATGTCTTTCCCAGTTCGGAGTAAAGTTTCCACGACAGGACATTTCCTCAAGATAAAGTAATGGTAATGTTAATGCTTCAGAAACCAACAAGGGACGAAGTAAAGTTCAGCCTGTGCAAACTGCAGTTAAAAACTTTCTTTAGATAAGATACCCGAGGTGATGGTGGAGGTACTGGTGGTAGCGGTGTTCTGCCAACACTAAGAGAGCCTTAGCGACTGCTTCAGATTTATATGTTTCCGTCGAGATTTGTTGAAAAACTTTTGCTGCCTTTTAGATTTACATACGTAGTGGCACAGGAAGGCGTTTCCTTTCCGAAACAAATGAAACAAAAACTAAAGTTACAACAACACATTTGTCCTATTGTCGTCACGATACTTGCCCTTTTAAGAGTTATGTACCTTAAAGGATACGACGAAATCCTTATAAGATCACTCGCATTACTTCTACCACCTATTTTATAAAAGATTTGGTGTATCAAGCTTTATGTATTTGTGTTTGACGGCGCAGGTTATTTTTCTGTTTTATTATCATATTTCTGGATAAAGTTTTTCTACAGATATGTCATTTTATTGATTTTTTATGAAATTGTAAAGAAGAAAAACTAGTGAGAGACCAGGCATCATTGTATTAATTTCTCAGTTATTCATTGTTGTTATTTATTTAGCTAATGTGGAATGTCGTGAAAAAGAGATAATTGTATGAGCCAAAGCTCACTCTTCGTCCATACTACAACTAAAAAGGTTTTTGAAAAATTGCTGATTTTTTGTCTTTGCATTTGTTTTTCATAAAAATGCATGAAATTTTCATGAAATTCTAAGACAAAAATTTTACTTTTGCACAATTAATCTAAGATAGCTATTGTTTTAATTTTGCAACTTTTTTGTTAATAAAAAACTACCTGCCATTTCTATATAAATATGTTAGTTAGGTTTTCCATTCCCAATAACATAACAAATCAATTCTACATGATTTCAACTTTCTTCGGGAGATTCAGTGACTTATTTATGCATCTTTTTGAACCAACCCCTAAAAAATTGTTTTCATTTCTCCTTAACATCCATGAATTATTTGATTTGTTCGTTTTAATGGTTCAGTTTACTTCATGCGGGTTCCTAATGGAATTTAGTTTATTATCTAGAAGTAGTTTTACCTAGAACCGTTCATTAAATTTTATGCAAAGCTTTCGATATCGACGGAAATGAAAATTAATAAACGGTATAGAGAACTTCCAACAAATTTCTCTGGTCGACAGGAAAGTTCAATAAGGATTTGTTTACAAGTTCAGATGATCGTTAGTAACAATGCGACTTCTGCGTAATATCGGATTTTAATGTCCTTAATAAACCACTTCACTGATTCAGATAGGTTTCCTTGAGGAAATTTAATTGATTTCGGATGTATGAATCATTAAACAAGTCACTGAAGTTGTTGTGTGAAATGTAATATTATTTCATAATTATTTTGATAACGACAATGTATCGTACTGCGAGTCGAGGAATTTTTCGCAACGCTGAAACAGATGATTGAATTGTGTTTCTACTGTTATTTTAATGTATTGTTTAGTAAGATTTTTGACTTCATATGTTCAAGAACAATAATTCTAATTTTGAAAAAAGTGTAAAACATATCAATCATTGTATTCCTAAATAAATTTCGTATTTTAATTACAATTGCTGTTCGGGTGCTCTATCATCTGAGGCTGCAGATGCAATGAACAATGCTTCTGTTATTATTAATACGATAAGATAGAATCGGCCTTTACTTGGTGAAAGTTGATATTCATCGTAAAAATTAAAAAACACACGAAAATGCTTTCACAATATTTATTGAACAACAATTATAATCACCAACCTGAAGAAGCTACAGTGTTAGCGAAATAATTGTTGTTCAATAAATTTTGTGAATGCTTTTTTGATTTTTAAACTATCGATGGTGCACTTGTTGTGGAACATGATCAACACAATTAAAGAAAAATAAAATAATAGAAAAAGTTTCACCAAAATTTATTGTAGTCAGCAATATTTGATTATTATTTATTATACATACTCTTGATAATGATCACATAGATCGAAACAATATTATTGAGCACAATAAAATTTGGTGAAACTTTTTCCATTATTTCATTTTCTTTAAAGCTTTTTTGTGTGTTTTTTAATTTCTACGATATTAATACGTATATAAATGTAGAATAGATGTTCAAAATTGTGATTTTTAATTGCTTATTAGTTGATATTCTGTACTAAACTAGAGTTGAAAACAAAGGATTAATTATTTGAAAACCTAAACCATCTTTCTCTATTCTAACGTTGTGGACATGAACGATTTACTAATTTTAATACTTTTTTCAGTGGATATGGAACATCAGTACCCTGTTATCGTTTATATTCATGGGGAATCCTTTGAATGGAACTCCGGAAATCCATACGATGGTAGCGTTTTGGCGTCGTATGCAGAACTTGTCGTAGTGACAATGAACTACAGATTGGGAATTTTGGGTGAGTAAAAAGTTCACGTACTAAAGATACAATACAAAATACTTAATAGCTGTTAAAGGACTATATTCAACCCTGAAATAGCTCAATAGTTTGCATCTATTCAACAAGGTGATATATTAATTAATAATAAACCATTACTCGTTCGGCGGCTTCTCCGTTTGTATGCATTTCCTATTTTCTCGTGACGGTAGATTTTCTAACGATATTCCACTCAGTGATAAGAAACATTTGTCCCTAAAGTGCACTGTCCTATTCCTTTGAAAATCCCTTTCAGCCTGTACAATTTCCCTGAGTAGCTTCTCATGATGGCCAAGAGTACCCTGATGGATTTGTATGTAATCCTTATGCTCTTGAATCTTCTTTGTCAAAGCCTTTTTCAAGTTACTCAATTTATTAGCTACAGTTTCTTCCAGCGGTTTGTCTATTTGGAATGAGGACCAGCCATTTTCATCATCCTCTCCAATTGGACCAGACTGATAGATCTGATACTTATCAGTCATTTCTAAAACCTCTCTTACTAACAACGAGAAAAAAGTCAACAGCTGTTTATTTTTTTTTTTGTTTTCCTACTTATAATTTTGACATGTAGTGGAGCCCATAATGTGACAGATTAGGAACATTACATTCACAATTAAATCAGAAACACCTTGATTCATTGATCATAATAAGTGGAGACGTAAAGAGAGGAAATTAACAATTACACTGCTTCTTTCAGGTTTCCTTAATGCAAACCCGATTCCAAACACAAAAGCACGGGTGGCCAACTACGGATTAATGGACCAAATTGCAGCTCTTCACTGGATCCAACAAAATATTGCACTTTTTGGAGGAGATCCGAAGAACGTAACGTTAGCTGGACATGGTTCGGGCGCTGCCTGTATCAATTTCCTCATGATTTCACCTACCGTTATGCCAGGGCTTTTCCACAGAGCGATTCTCCTCTCAGGTTCAGCTTTGTCGTCGTGGGCAATCGTAGAAAATCCGGTAATGTTTGCAGTGAAACTCGCCAAAGAAGTCAACTGCACCATTCCCGAGAAAATCGACGTGGATCACGAGGTGATTGTAGATTGTCTGAGAGAAGTTCCTTTGGAACGTCTTCTAAGTGCCGACATTCAACCGCCAGCCTATCTAAGTGCTTTTGGTCCAAGTGTTGATGGTGTAGTAATTAAGCACGACTTCTCCAAAGAGTTGCTCACGTTCTTCCGACCAAGTGACGTTCAAAGTAGTTATACAAGTAGCGCAATTAATTCGAACATGAAACGAAGTGACACTTCTTTCACTCCAAAGGGTAGTAATCCTTATGATCTCCTTTTCGGTGTGGTGACAAGTGAAGCCCTTTGGCGTTTTTCTTCGTCCGATATTCAAGCGGGTTTTGAAGGCGAAAGACGAGACAGGATCATACGGACTTATATAAGAAACGCGTACACATACCATCTTAGTGAAATATTTTTTACTGTGGTAAATGAATATACGGACTGGGAAAGAACTGTTCAGCATCCGATAAACACGAGAGATGCTGCGGTTGCTGCCCTAAGTGATGCACAATTTGTTGCTCCTTTGGTGGAGACTGGAGATCTGCTGAGTGCCAAACCACCACAACCAGGACAAGAACAAGAGGGTCCCAAGACTTTTTTCTATGTTTTTGATTACCAAACGAAAGATGGAGATTATCCACAGGTAGATATACCTTTTTTTTGAAATTCAATCTTTAATAATAAATAGATAATAGGTAAAGCATTATATACTTTTTATTAATTTATTTAGAAACAGGAGACCAACTTTCTATATAATATAAAAAAACTGTGTAGGAACTGTGTCGACACCAGGACACTGACACGAGCTGTATTTAAATTTTGCTTTAAAGTTACCTTTTCAAATGTTATAAATAAATTTCAAGTGAAAAGTAACAGACAAAGTTTGGGCAGGGCAATAGGCTCTCGTTTTATTCAGTTCATGATAAAGTTGGGAGAAGCAGTTAGGTGATCTGTATACCAATTTCCTGTCTTCTAATTACTTAACCAAAGTTTTGCGAATAGAGAAGCAACAAGCTGTTCGCTTTCTGACAGGGATTGTTTGTAAACAAAACTTGGAAACTCATATTACAGGACACTAATTACATTAACTTGATTTTAAAATTATCTACTTGGATTCGCTCCCCTAATTACGACACGAATGAAATGATTAATGTTTTCCTTTCGGGCTTTTTGGGCAATCCAAAAATTCTGTCTACTTTATATATATATATATATATATTATATGCTTGAATAATAATAAATTCTAAATGGATTTTTTTACCAAAACTGAAATAGAATTATGGAAAAAGTTTAGTGCTTAAGAGATATTAAAGTGGAATACATAAATCAACACCAAATGTGTACTTCTATGTTCAGTAATGGGGCCTATTGTTTAGATAGAAGAAGGTGTAGTTTTGGATATTAGAACAGAAACGTTACGAACATATTTTTTGTTATTTTCGTAAATGAATTCGAATTTTATCGAGAAAAATTTCACGAAAATACCTACATGTATTCTTATGGCACGTGATTTACTCAATCACGCGTGGACTGTGTGCCAATCGTTCCGTACCCTTTTTTTAATCATAGAATGCCATAGAACTTGATTTATAGTACATGCGACTCAGTAACAGGAAATTTGTCGCAGCAGTGGCGTGAACTATTCAGCCATATTCGATTTTAAAGGATATCATGCGTCACGTATTTTTTACGGTCAAAGAAGCAAAATGGGTCAATAACGTTTAAAACCGGATAATAACTTTAACGGCCGATAATTTCGGACAATAACGACATTGGCCGGTTATTTGCATCAATAGCCGGTTATCCTGGTCAAAGATTATAATTACAAGATAATAACCTAACCTAACCTAACCTAACCTAACCTAACCTAACCTAACCTAACCTAACCTAACCTAACCTAAAAATATTGCCCGCTCTTACAGAGAATTTACGTTACTGACCGGTCTTAACGATATTGCCCGGTCGATATTGTAAATAATCGATTTACATCATTACCCGTAACATATACAATACGATGTACTCATTTCATAAAGCAGCGTAACTGAAGACGTAGAATTCTGGACTTGTAATCGTGAAGTCGCTGATTAGAGTCATATAATCGACACTTTTATTCATTAGTACTTAAGCACTGGGCTATTGCTATTGGCCTATGCTTAGCTGATCACTGTTTACAATGGCCTGTGCCCGTATTAGGTTCCAGGCATCAACCATTAAAGAACCAGTCGTGTTTGCTATAACTTTGCCAACCTAACATGTCTGGTATGCAATGATAGCCCAATCCTTGAGCGTTATTAGAACCTGTGATTGAAAATTAAAGCTATGCAGGAAGCAGTTGAGAACCAACCCAGTGCCCAACACTTTTCGATTATCGGACTCGATATGGACTCTCTAAAGACACTATATGTTACATCGCCACTTAAAATCATTAGGTAATACATCTAGAAGCTGTCGCATAGTGCTCTATTAATTATGCGAACGAATTTACAGGATAATGGCAAAATAGACCAAAGTAAAACTAACTGGACTGATATTTTCATTATTTTTAAAGTTGGCATTAATTAAAAAAAGGCTATTGACTGTTTAATCGACAAACGTTGTAATATTCAATCAGAGAATAACAAAGAAATCCCCGATAATGCCGGATGTTTTGTTTCAATTCAATAAATCTCACTTTGAAAGTATCTACGGTGCATTCGTATTTGGTCTCGCTGAGGAATTTCTCAGTAGAGTTCAGAATCGAAATTCAACTTTTCAAGCGGTAGCGATCGTATAAGCAAGACAAAGTTCAGCGCTTCGACTAAAAGAGCACGTACGTATATCCTTTAGTTTTCTCACCGGCTTTGCCATCATTGGGTAAATATTGGAAACGTTGTGGCCAAAATCGACTCATTTGTTGGTAAGCATCCGATAAGGTTTTTTAAATTCCGTGCGACTACGTTATAAACAATAGAGAAATGATCTTATTTGACAGCATGATAAAACCGTCGAACTGGGAATATATCCTGCAGGAATCGTGCCTGGATTACGTGGCGTCATGGAACAGTCGTATATATAGCGACCGAAAAGTGGCAACATCTGCACGCTCCGTGACAAACTTGGTGAAGTTGAATGTTTCCCTACTACCTACTGCTCACGATGATGGCCAGCCATCTATCCGTTTCGCGAACCCTCTCTCTTTCTCTCTCAATTAAAAACTTCTCAGCAAACGGAAAATTAAAATCCATTTAGAGAAGAAGATGACGAACGGATGTGCCAGAAGGAATTTAAAAATTTGGTCCGAATTTATTAACAGACCCCCATGAGACGACTCCGTCGTCATTAATCTTGGTGGAAACGTTAAGTTTTCCACCGTGTATCAAAAATATTAAAAATAAAATTTTACTAAATTCAAAAAGTAGTTTGTTCAAAACACTAGTGCAGTTAGATGTTCTCAGGAACTGTATTGAATTAGCGGATACTTCATGGAAGTCCAACATATTGAAATAAATACACAGTTCACAACTTTCACAATTTATTAAATAAACTTAACACGTGTTTCGTCAACACTGTGGCTTCTTCAGAAGTACAAAATTTACTTAAAACTACCTAAGAGTAGATGTTTATAAATAGGGTGGTGCATCTTCATTAGAGTGAGGGAAAATATTTAATAGTGGTGAGGGGTTTATATCTACTTGGTCATTGAGTAATCTGTCTGTTACAATTAGAATCTAATGAAATTAACAAATATAAAAATACAGACAGATTACTCAATGACCAAGTAGATATAAACCCCTCACCACTATTAAATCTTTTCCCTCAATCTAATGAAGATGCACCACCCTATTTATAAACATCTACTCTTAGGTAGTTTTAAGTAAATTTTGTACTTCTAAAGAAACCACAGTGTTGACGAAACACGTGTTAAGTTTATTTAATAAATTGTGGAAGTTATCAACTGTGTATTTATTTCAAAACGTAATTAACATAGTATAGCTTATATTTTTTATTTTTAGTTAAACTAGTTTGCACGGAAAATTGTTCGTGCTAGCGTAAACACACAAAGTAGAGTTGTAGATTAAGTCTTATCAAATGGTATTTGAGGTATTATTTATGTTAATACTTGACAAATTTACAAATTAAAGCAAAAATAAGCTATGAGGTACAAGAAGAACAGAAAAACCCCTCTAATACTGCCAGGTGTACTAATTACACCCTTTGGGTGGTATTTCTTAGCCATCAGATGAATAATGACACCGAGGGGTAAGAAAAAGCGAAAAAGGGTAAGAAATGGATAGACAGGCCATCAAGTTAATTATCCTACTGATCTGATTTATGGTAATAACAAAACCGTTTCAATATGAGTCGTTACTGTAAGAATGTCTATGGGTCGAAGGGTTTAAATATTCACTATTATTTATATCGTACATCCTTACTCATAACTCCTTGAAGGAACTCATTAAAAAGCACGACCAACAAGAATGAATAAGTGTATTCAACCATGGTACAGATACAAACATATTTTTGCGTGTCTAATAATAGTCTCGCTGATGGAAACAATGCAATAACGAGCGGCAATGGTTTCGTAGAATTACCTAAAGCTCATTGTTGATTCGTAATTTCTGGCAATTTAGTTAATTCGCTATTCATTTGAACAAAGAGCATCGAGCGATGCATTTTTGTTTGAAATGATGAGTTGAATTTGAAATTTTCCGCGATAAGCAAAATTGAACGTGGCAGCTGCGCCGTCGACGACCTAGCCTACGTGTATCGGCTATTTAATCATTATGAGTAATGGTTCTTCTATCAGAAAAGTTTTTAATAATCCTGAAAGCCGACACACACGTAGGTACGTGATCGTGTCTATACAAAGATGGATGCTCATTGGTCCAAAAAATCACGGCAGCCCCTTGCTACATAACATGTAATGTATGAGAACAAATGAGTGTCCAATTAGTATGCAGCCGGTCGCATACTAACTTCTTTTTTGTTCATTTATTGTTCCGAACAACGCTCGAAACAATTGGCATTGCACTTTTCTTCTTTTTTTGTTCAACTTTTTTAAATTTTCCGGCCGCTTCCGAAAGTTAGTTGGGGTTTAATTTGCAGCTGATGCAAATCTAGAGGGCTGTCCGCAAATTCTGTTTACATTATTTGCAAAACGTGCAGCGCTGAGTCTTGGAAAGGCGCGATGTGGCGCGATATCGCGTAACGTATGCGAATAATGCTTGTTCGAGTTACTCGCCACTAAATGGAACTCTTTCTTAGTAAATTTATGGATATGATTTTGCACATATATGTCATCCTTAGTCGAATAACGTGCAACATTTTTTATTTCAACAATTACGCTATAAACTAAAAGAAGAAAACTATATCCGAACAGAACTTAATCGCTCACAAAAGGATTTCCTATAAACATTAGCTGACAATTTTAAATACGTATGTAATTTGGATGTACTTACTAATAGTGTTCTAAATAGAAAGCTAATGGTATACCATGTTACCATGTGATTATTTCATAAATATACACAGAGAATTATGAGAATTGTTGAAGACTTTATTTGTATCAAGCCGAAATTTTGCAAAATGTCACTATTATCAAAAACAAAACTGTCAGTAGCTGTTTTTCTTCACGATTATTTTGGAGCAAAAGGGAGTTCCTCAATAACCGGTGAAGATTTGTTAATAAAAATTAATCGAGTAATAATTTTTATTTTACAGTTGAATATATACACAGTATTTACATTAATTTGTCTCTTGCTATCGTGATTTTACAAGATAAAAATTTTAGCAATGCTCGGCGAGCAATAGGATTCGATATGATTTGAAATTGGAGACTTCTCTTCGGTAGACTCATGAATACTTCTCTTAAAGTTAACTTTGCATACATAAACTTACGATAATACGGAGTAGGGAAAGGTACAAAAGAATGTGGGTGGAGTTGAGTAACATGGGGTGAGAAGAGATAGCACATAAAAAGATAGATATGATTTTAGAAAGTAAGACGTCACGGTATAATTTGAGGGACCGGTCAACCATGACCCTTGACAGTTAAAGTAATAAATTTGGAGTCAAAATGTCGCTGTTGGAAGCCTCTACAAGATTCGAAAGTTACCAATTTTGATTCGAACAATACATTTTTCACGGTCGTAAATTATAAGGATGTGAAGAAATAGGAAAGGATTTAAAACACTTAGATTACCTAACATAACTAACATTTATACAATGAAATCTTACCATCAAAACAGTAGCCATAATTTTATTCGTGCTCTGTCAGATTAAGAACTTGGTACATCCTAAATAAAAAATCCTTTTTTTTGGCAAACAGCTCACAGTGGAGAAATTAATAAAAAAAATGAAGTCCTTATTTTTACTTATTCGTTCCATATAATTGCATTTATTTCAGCTCGCAAACTTCACTCTCAGACAATTAAAATCTCACTGCGGGTCACAGTCAGCGGCATTACGGAGATTTTCAAGGAAACTTTTTAATTAACGTTGCCTCTGGAAGCTAGAATTAAGTCCACTTCTTGTCGACATTTAGCCTTCTAAAAATATCCTCTCGTCAAACGGAACGATTGAAGGACGTTTATAAAAACATAAAGACGGCGAACGATTTATCAGGAGCTTAACGAAAAGTGGTTCCAATTAGTTACTTATGGCTTCTTTATCTAAAAACCTACGATATTAAAACTAAACATGGACGTGTTTTGATGAAACATGTTTTCAATAAAAGTTAAAAAGCAGTAGGATGTTTCAACGAAATTTATTGATTACTCAACATATGTTTCGACTAGGCAGTCATTATCAAGAGTACAAAAACATACTAAATTAAAATGTACACAGGATTCACATAAATACCTAATATCGTTATACATAAAGAGAGTAATAAATAGATAAAATTTCCTATCGTTAAAGTGTCATTAGTAAGGGCGTATTATTAATGTAAAGTTCAATTTGATTATTAACAATATTTTCTATTAAACTTTAAGGCGTTTTTAATTTCCAAAAATTCTAATAAATTTAACTTTCTACCTTTTTGTTGATTGTGTAAAAGCTTTATATTATCATATATAGTATGGTTGTTATTAAGACAATTTTCAGAAAGTCCGGTGTTACAATTTTTGTTTTTTACACTAGTTAAATGTTCTTTTAGACGAATCTCTAAGGAACGACCAGTTTGTCTTTACAATTAATTTGATAAACATCGTTTTTTTGTTTGAAATCTAATTTACGTTTATTATCGACAAGATATGTTCCTAAATTGTTTTTATTTATTTCTATGGCTTTTATATTAAATTTGTTTAGTCTATTTACAATTTTACAGCTCGAGTTCTTAATATAATTGATTGAACAAAAGTTAATATCTTTGTGGTTCAATGGCCAACCCTTAAACGTTATATCTAGTAACTTTTTCCTCCTTTTTTTGGACAAAAAATTGTCTATTAACTTTGTGCTATAACCGTTCTTAACGGCTATATACTTTATATTATTCAACTCTGTTTCGACATTTTCGTTACATTAATAATACGCCCTTACTAATGACACTTTAACGATAGGAAATTTTATATATTTATTACTCTGTTTATGTAAATATTAGGTATTTAAGTGAATTCTGTGTACATTTTAATTTAGTATGTTTTTGTGCTCTTGATAATGACTGCCCAGTCGAAACATATGTTGAGTAATCAATAAATTTCGTTGAAACATCCTACTGCTATTTAACTTTTAGGAGTTTAAGATTTAAAATTAACCGGAAGAAACTAATAAAGTATAATAAATACAACAGGAAATGGCAACAGAACCTATTCTCCAGATTTCCTCTTTTTATTAGTGTTCCGAATGTATCCACTGTGAACCTTTACAGTTTGGTCACGTTCGTCCATTCAACCGCACTTTAAAGCCTTGACACTCATGCATTTTTCTAAATTTCACAAAAGAAAAGATAGGGAATTTTACGTGAAACGAATGTGCTTATAATATGCACGTGACCCATTTATTTTACATAATGGATAATGATAAGAAGCTTGTAAGTCAAATATCTCGCTTCCAACATAATGACCTATATTTTATTATACGTTAACCATCTAAAACAAAGCAATTTGGAGTGAGTCTTCACTATAAATTCGCCTATAACTCCTAAAAATCGCAATAGGAAACATTGGCCAGTTCGTAAAATACGGAATATGACGATAATCCTTCAACTAAGAAGAAACCATGTACGATATAATATGTTATGTAATACATATAAAATCTCATTTCATGTAATTTAAAGAAAAGTTTTCTGTTTCGTTAATTTTTAAAAAGGCAATAAAGTATTAAGTATATTGTGTAAAATGTAACGTGATTTCTTTCTTTTAATTTCCAGAGGATGGGAACGGTACATGGAGAAGAACTTCCATATTTCTTCGGGGCCCCGTTGGTGGACGGCTTCAATCACTTTCCGCGCAACTACACCAGGTCTGAACTGGCCCTGGCCGAGGCAGTTATAATTTACGTCGCTAATTTCGCCCGGACAGGGTAAGTGAAATATTCCTTGTTGGATTCTATTTTAAAGTCTGAGGCAAGTGATTCGCTCGAAATTACGATCTGGGTGCCGAAGATAAATCGTTTCGGCGACGCCGACGCCTGCCGTCTTCTCTTCCCGTATTCGAGGGTATATGCCGATGGAGACGACGGTAGCAACGGCAACGGCGGCCGACGATTCAAGTCTAGAGCCATCGCCAACAGAAATTATAACACCGAAGATGAATTAAGCTACTTTTTTGTTGCCTTACCCCAGTTATCGGCGATAAAATATTTCGGGTGTTACATCAACGAACTTATCGCTTTTGCAAAACACTTTATAAAAGACTCCTCTTATGATATTATTATACAGAATGCCTTTTAGGTCGCCTTCTCTAAACAATTTTCTCAAAGCAATTTGCTGAGAAGAATGTCTCAGAGATTTGACCATAAGCTATTCACCCTCTTTCATCCCCGCAGGCATTACTTTTTATAATATTTATAAAAGACAAAAATCTTTATTTAAAACACTGGCCTATAAAAACAGACCTCGAACATCACCAAGAGAGAGATAAGGCAAAAAGAGTAAAAATAATGGCATTTGTATAAATATCTCACCAAAGACTCGAATAGAACTTTACTTGTGGGCTGACAGGCAACGGCGTTTTGAAGTGAAAAATATTGGACTGAAATGGTTAATGTTAAACTAATGATACGTATTTTGATTCTATATCAATATTTTTGCACTCTTTAGCAATTTAAATATGTGAAATATTGAAATAAATGTTAATAAGAGTACCTTGTCAGAGTTTAAATGGGAAATTTCAATGCAACATACACCTCCTCTAAAATCAGGTTACCACGATCTATCCTTTGTTTCGCGATATGAAGTTTGCCATGTCTTCACCGAACTCCGAATTGTATGTACGAGACAGTCAGTGGTTGCAGAAGTTCTCGCTTAGTAAAGCTCTGTTATTTGTAGCACGGTTCTAAGGCATCGAATTTGAATAGATTTACCCTATGCTAATTCCTCTTTAGTCTTGGGAGTTGTTCAGCCATATGACGTCTTAATACAGCTAGTTGCAGAAACAATTCAGAATACTACTCCTACTATCTTACTATGTCGTTGTATTGATTCCGACGTATGTAATTACGTACGCCAAAATCAAAGTCTAATTAACAATTATGTCATATTTCTTTTTGAAATTAGGTTGATTTTAAATACATTATTATATCCAAGGAATAAAACACAAAACAAGTAGATTTTCACAAACTTCATTAAAGCATGTAACATGTTTCGTCAAACATTGGCTTCATCAGACATGCGAGTATTTACTACTAAATCTAAAGTGTCGTGTAACAGTTTAAATAGCTAATTAATGGGGGTGGAAATATATTTAAAATAAATTTAGTAGTAATAAATTATTACCATCTAGTTGGTCATTCAGTATTAAATTGAGTCTTTTGTATTTATTTACTTATAAAATTTCCAGTAAATTTAATTTTTGACTCTTATTGCATTTGTGTAAAATTTCTAATTTATCATTAAATATATGATTTTATTTTATTATATGATTAGCAAAATTTGAATCTTTTTTATTTTTAAGGAAATTGTTTATATGTTCCAGTGCTCGTTTTTAAAAATTCATCCCCGTCTGTCCAATATATACTTTGGAGCAAGACCCACAGGTTAATTTCTAAACTCCAGAACATTTTTCAGTAAGGACTTTGTGTTTATTGTTTTTTATGAATTTTCCTAATGAGAGATTAACTTTATAGGCAATATTTTAGAAATAAATAAATATAAAAAACTCAATTTAATACTAAACAACCAAATAGATGGTAATAATTCCTTCCTACTAAATATTTTAGGTTTAGTAGTAAATACTCGCATGTTTGATGAAGCCAACGTTTGGCGAAACATGTTACATGTTTTAATAAAATTTGTGAAAATCTACTTATTTCGTGTTTTATTCCTTGTATTATGGATTTTCAGCAGATGAAGCTCGAAACTAATAATTTATTAATTCATTATTATATTGTCATTCATAATCCTTACTACTACTATCTACTGATACGATTGTATTTACTGCCAGTAGTATATGTTTTTTATTTAGATGTTATGCTGATCCATCTAGTTTTCAATTTTTTTTAAACTTTAACGATTCTTCGGTGCAACATGTCAGAAAGAGCATAATAAAAGAAGAAAAGACTCACTTGGTAAACTTTCACAAAATATTTATTATCAATCTGACAATTGTTTCTACCATTATTCGGTCATTTTCAAAGAGTTGGTACCGTCTTACTAAAGCTGACATAAAATATGAATGTTTTTATAAATAGGACACACTAAATAACCAAAATAATGTTATGGGTTAACCCTCAAGACCTCAGAGGGTAGTTAATAATAGCGGGGTATTACCTGTTTGGTTATTGACAAGATTCTTATTTCGTTTAAGTGCTTTTTTAATTTCAAAATTTTCCAGTAATGTAAGTTTTCTACTTTTATTCTGAATATGTAAAATTTTTGTTTTCAAGATCAATATTATGTTCAAAAGAAATGCAATGTTCAGATAGTCCGGTATTATTGATTTTGTTGTTGACACTGTGTAAGTGTTTTCAACACGTTTTTCCACTGCTCTACCTGACTGTCCTAAATAGAAAGCGTCACAAACTTTACAGTTTTACAATCCTATACGCTCCGTTGTTTTCCAGAGTGTTCTAATTCTTTTCTCTATTGTTACGGAGAAAATATCCAAGAGATTTTTTGTTTGAAGTCGTCGCTGTAATGCCTAATCCTTTTAGCCTATTTTTAATTTTTAAGGAGGTTTTACCAGTATAATTTAAATTATTAGTTTTTTATTATTTAGTAAAACGCTGATTAATTGCGATAGATTTTGATTGGTTAATTGAACACCCCATATATAGCGCTCACATTGACAAACAGTAGGAGTTAATTGAATGACAAAGTGCCAACAGTAATGCATCTTAAAGTTTCTAAAACTGTAGTAAAGTTTTCAAATCGGTTCTGGTAACAAACAATCTCATCAAAAGTACTTTGGCGTTCACTAGCGAAGAAATCCTGGGATTTCCATCCATCCGTTGATCGGGGGCAATTTCTCAACTGCTACATTTATTACACCGGACTAAATCGACTCCGGGGTCTCAACGGAAACAAGTAAAGAATTGGGAAGGTGTAATATATAGCGACCCGGTCGGCGGGTAATCATTAACTGAATTAATAGCCAACAGTCCGTAACAAACGGCTTTTAAAAAATGTTTGCGAGAAAATTAATAGCCCACCTCCGCACCTCCCGCCACCACCAGTTATCGATGGTCACGAAGGTTTATGGCACGGGATTATATGGAACTAATTTTTGTGTTTCGTGGATTGAATCATCAGTCAGAATTGATTTACTACAGGCTAGTGCATAGGCACCTATACAGTGGACATGCTCGTTCGTAGGATCGCTTTCATCTCTCAACGCAACACTTTATCAATTGTTACTTTTCCAATGTCGATTAATTACAAGTTTGCGTGCCGATGATGGCAATTATCTCAATTACTTCGATTCACTTTCGAACAATAGAATAAACGTTAGCAAAAGTATTAATAGAGAAAAAATTGAAAAACCATATTTTGTATATTTAACGAAATTAAATTTTTCTTTAGGAGAATAAATATCGAAGTCAAAATAAAATATTTTGATTATTGTATAATAATAATTTGTGTAAATATCTAGTAAAGTGAATGGTCAAATCTTCGGGTCTGTTTCCACATAAGCATAAGACCTCTCTCGTAATATCTGGTGGGTATAAAGAGTAATTTCAATTTCATATTGGTATCCTTTCCCTGATCGACTATTATTAGGTTCATTATACGCAATTTGTAAAAGCATTTTTGATAGGCATAAACAAGATGTTTAAACTTTTCGTAAATTAATCTGTAATATACCTAGAAGAAGCAGTTAAATATGAAAAATACTATTTAGAGAGGTTGCGGTTGGGAACTTGCAAAACATTTTTAACGTATTCAAAAAATAAACGCACTTGTTCAAAGGTTTTACAAACTTTATTAATATATTAATATATTTAAAAAATATATATTCTCATTCTGGCTCACTCAAACCACAATTTCAACATAAATATATCCACATTCAACAATTTGATACATAGGCTTATTTCACTCCCTCTTAAAGAACAACAATATAAAAACGAAGTTGATATATTAAAAACAATAGTAATAATGGGTGCAATCCGAATACCATTAACAAAATATTAACTAAGAAATACAAAAAACATACTATTAGGGAAATATACTCAGGTAAATGTTTTGCTAAAAATAGCAATTGAAATTTCATTAAACATTACAAAAATATTAGTGCAGGTATGTGTTAAAGATTAGCTAAAATAGGAATTAATACTATATGTTCAAATAAAGTTAATTTAGGTAAATTATTGGTCAACAATAAAATTACAAATTCCGACAAACTATGTAAATCTGGGGTGTATAAAATTCATTGTTCAGACTGCAACGCTATGTATATAGGGCAGACAGGAAGATCGTTTAGAATTAGGTTTAAAGAACACAAAAAGTCAATCGATGATAATAAATGTAGTACTGGTTTTTTTCCCGCCATTGTTTTAAAAATGCTCATAATTTTAACGAAGAAAATAATTTCAGAAGTTTACATATCCTTAATAAAAGCATACGATTAAATCTGTTAGAAAAATTAGAAATCCAAAAAGCCTTTTTTCTAAATAAAAATATTAAAAATGAACAGTGCGAAGGGCACAATAGCCCTATATTTCGTGCATGTTTCCAAAAACTGTAAACGGGGTCACTTCCCCCACCCACATGTGAGGTATAAATAGTTATGTTTGTTTATCTTTAGTTAGTTTCTAATTGACTCTTTGAGAATGGCCTAATTAAGCCGAAACAATTGTTAGAGTATTCTTAATAAAGATTGTAAAACCTTTGAACAAGTGTGTTTGTTTTTTGAATATATATGAAAAATGCTGTTGACAACTAGGTAACATAAGTATATTCATATTCAAAACCCACTGAAAGCTTTTATTCAGTGAGACTGTTTTCATACAGGACTTGTATCTTTGTTATAGGCAGAAAATCAGAAATTGAAACAATTTGACCTAGGTCATTACGTAATGTTCAATTGTCGGTATTATTTAACTTTTGTGAAGATTATTGTTTCCAAAACAGACGTCTACGATTGGAGAAATAATAATTATGGGAAACTTGTACACCAACTTTAACCAAAGTTTGTTCGATATGCAATAGTAAGTACGCAGTATTCAGTAGAAGTGCCTTCGCCAATTCCAATTATGCATTGCTTAACGAGCTAGAACTCTATTTTACCCTATAAGTTCAACTTTTCGCTTCAAGTAGCGCCGAAGTCAAACCGGCACATTGCCTGAATGTGCCAGCAATTCCCGCAGGAAAGTTCCATTTCCTGTCTGGCATTCATTCCATCTACATACTGTTACTGCAACTTTGATAGGTAGCCATGTATTTGTCGATTACATCTTC
This sequence comes from Agrilus biguttatus, assembly GCA_963921985.1. Taxonomy (NCBI): domain Eukaryota; kingdom Metazoa; phylum Arthropoda; class Insecta; order Coleoptera; family Buprestidae; genus Agrilus; species Agrilus biguttatus. The sequence goes on from OY998117.1 coordinate 37,142,984, forward strand.
TAACTGAAAAGTAGGTGTTTGCCTTCTCAGAAAACTTGAGTATTAAATTAGAAGTTGCTTAACCCAGAAATCGTACCCACATCTATACGACTGGAGTATCTATCTAAATCGTTCAAGGAAAGAAAACTACACCTCGTACTAAAGAAGACGGAAAGTTTACAGGAAACTTATATCGATATTACATATATCACTACATAATAATATTCTAAGTATATATGGTGCTAATTAAATAAAGAAAGACACGTGTTGAAGTGGGCGAAACACGTGTCCGCTCATATTAAATTTAGTTAGTGGTAATTAGGATGAGTCTTCCTTTATTTAATTATTCTTTTACCACAGTCTCCTATTTTCTACTTTTATATATGGTGCTAGTTTACAGATAAGTTATTAAGAAAATTTTTTGGAGCTGTCTCCTCTTATGACTGACTTGACTATTAAAACGTCTAATTAACGAATGGAACTAACTAATGCTCCTGTTTTCAAAATCTAGGATGTTCTCGTTTAATTGGAATTTTTAATTGAAAATCACCAACGTTTTGACGTATTGAACGGGTTGAAATCTCAATATTAGGCCGTCGTAGAGTCATAGGTAGGATGTGATAGTAGCTGTGGGTAAAGACTCGAAGACGGAATCATTAGATTACGGCATGGAAGAATACCATGGAAAGAATATAAGTAGAATACACCATCGATCACGATAGCCATCCGTCCTGGTGTTCTGAAATAAGAGTGCACTCTAGATTCTTAAAAGAAGCAATCACTATGAGAAGTTAGGCGGGTTATACAAGTAGATAAATAATTACATACACCAAATAAAATTGGGTAAATCTATAGCTAATCCTGTGTGGTCCTTCCATACAAAGGTAAGAATCTCTAGCAATTAGTAAGTTTAAAAATGCCAATATTCTTCTTAACGATCAAATTGATCTTAATAATTCACCACTACTTAATCTCTTTATTAATCCCCCGCCGTAATTATTAAACTATATATAAGTTGCTTCGCTTAGAAGAAGCCTAAATTAGGCAAAACAATTGTTAAGTTTATTAAACAAATTTTGTGGAACTTGGTTTTTACTATGCCGCATTAGTTTTTGATTGATTGTAGGATAAATATTTGTAATAAACTGTTTTCTAGCTCTCTTCAATGTTCGACACAAATGTATAAATTTAAAATTTGTTTTAGCCATTGTCATTAACTATTTTATATTCAACAAATAGAATAATTAGTTATAATCCCAATTAATATTTGATTACCTTCATTAAAGAAAAATAACGATCTCCCAATAAAAATTCATAAATGCGCATCAAAGCAGATTTTTGCATGAATAATTAGTCTACCATGATAATTCAGGTAATTTAAAATTCATTAGCTATCACACTGAATTACTATTCAGGATCGCGTTCGTGCCATGTAAATTAAAAAAGGCGCCAACTTTATTAATATGTAACTGTTTTACAATTCCAGAATATTTTTATCAAAGGATGAAATCCGTTTTAAAATAGGGTTAATGGAGATGAAGCAATGTCCTTAAATACTTGCGCAGTTACAAAACTGATGTCACGAATACGTTAATAACTTGTCTGTAATGATGAATGAATTTAGGTATTGTAGTGTTTCAAACTTGAAGTTCCATTTATGTAGTACCAATTAGTGAAATTAAAATACATTAACAGTAGTAGTTTGATGTATTTCATTATTACTAACGTATAATACAAATAAAATAATTTTATGGAAATTACAAGTGTTTTATTATTTTTCTAATTCTACAATGAATTTCCAGCAAGTAAATGTAGATTCAGTTAATTATATAAAACAAAACCTTACTAAATAAAATATGGATGATCAAAGCCTCCTTCCTTAATTGACTACTGTCTTTTTTTCAACTGTAACTTCTCTAAGATTCAATTGTACACGAAGACAAACAATAGCTGTGTTTCTGATAAAAATTTATGAATAACTACCATGTAATATGGAAAAATACTTTTTAAACTGTCATTATAACACTAGGTAGTTGTAATTCAACAAATGAAAAAATAGCAACTCCGAAATTTGATTATTTTCTATGATTTCTATGAAATCATATAAGAATTTATAAAATTAAGCAATCAAAACAACTGTCGCAGTCTATCTTAGTAAATATAAATAACCATTATTATGTTTGTCTGATAAACGGAAACACACCTAATTGAAAACATTCGAAATAATAGAGTAAAAGAAACTAAAGGTAATATTTAAAAATTAAAATAATTGAATATAAAAATATAAATATAAATATGGAGTCAACAGAAACAACTACTCCGAGGGCTAATACCCCTACCGGCATTGAATTACACTGTTTATATTTATAATATAGCCTGTAAAGGCAATTGTGTCAGCGCCCACCTGATGAGACCCGATAGGTCGAAACCGGTAGTGGGATATGGCTTTCAGTTCGTTGTGCCTACTTGTTAGGACACGTTCAAAATTTGAGATCTTTGATCTTAATATTTAGACGAAGGATTTTAATTCCTTCTTTTTTGGATATAAAATAATTGAGTATTTTCATATTCCCAGTTTCGTTCGTTCTAAAGCAATCAAATGGTTATGGGATATATTTAAACATTTAATAAGAAATGTAACAAATGTAGTAAACATTCTTCGTTTCTAGTTGTAGTAGTTTCATAAGTATTTACGATCTAGACAATTTTTGATTTCATTTTATTTATGAATATTTGCAATAATGGCTAATATAAGAACTTTAGGTAACTCTGCAATTGTTACATTGAACTGATTACTATTTTTCTTATAGATAATGGTTTTAATACAACTTAGCGCAAAAACGCAAAAATCATACTTTAATTTATATATGGTAATAATTATCTTTTTCCGTGACAATTGTAGTTTTCAAAAATAATTCTATGTATCATTATTTTTATTATACTGCGTATTCTCCTTATAAATATAAATCGACGTTAAGGATATGTTATACATAATTTATTTCCCGAATAAACTAATTTTCGAAATGGAATGGAGGCACATGGATCTAACTACGATATTAATAACGCGACCCATCTTGTTGGCATTCGCGCAATCCCGTATTTGTCAGTATTCGTATATCCGCTTTGTGCTGTCGTGGGACTCGTTCTTTGTCATATTGAAGAAGAAGGCAATTTTGACTAAAGCATTTTCAATTTCAGACGGCTTCATCCTCCATTACCCATTGTACGTTTCTCGATCCTCTAGATTCACATGTAATTGGTCTTATTTGAATAAGTCCTTTTTTACGTTTAGAAACCAGCTCGTGGTTCGTACTTTTCTAAACGTTTCATCCCTAACAAACACAAATATACCTATGTATTGTATACCCCTTGTTGTAAAAAATTCATGGCATTCGTACCTACAAAAAAAAACAGAATACTTGTTTGCAGTAGTATTAAGGGATTTAGTGCCACACAATAATATTCCCTATTCTAATTATTTTACCTGACAATGAAAATGGAGCACCTCATATACTGGCACACGAATTACAAAAGAAAACGATTTTCTGCCAGTGTTTTGATGTAACCTACGTGTTAGGCAAATCTCACAAAGAGCAATTTTGTCACGCGACTATAAATTGAGATAAAGACCAAATTGCTCAACATATCATCTGATCCGTATGTATTTATGCAAAGCTTTATTCGGAAAGGAGAATGGTTACATTTCAAACGAGCTTCAGCGCTCTGTGGAAATTTGTGAAGTATAAATTGGTCAGCAGATAACCATAAAAACTGTAGATCACAAAAAATGCTATTAGGATGTGAAAAACCGAGCGCAACAATAATATAAGTTGATATCAATCCAACAAACATCTCAAAAGATTAGATATGACAGCCATTGTATCCAATAAAAATACTGTTAAAAATCTACTTGTCAATATTAAACCAAAAGTTCAATGCAATGATTGTGATGCTGTGTACATTGGTCAATCAGGCAGATCCATTAACACTCGTAAAAAAGAGCATTTAAAAAGTATCTTAAATAACAACAATTGTACAGATATTTCTACACATTGTATTTCAAATAAACACAATATTAATGAAAAATTTCAAATATTACACATACAAACCAAAAGTAAGAAATTAAACTATCTAGAAAATTTAGAAATTAAAAAAGCTATGTACAACAAACGTAACATTGTAAATTCCCAAATAGAAACATATTCAAACAACTCCCCTTTACTTTCGTTCAAACTAGGTAATTAAGAAGTTTCCCCATCATTATTATTCACTATAAATATGTTTGGGCACATTTATATATTTATTATAGTAATTCTGCTTACTCTTGATAATGACAGACCCCTGTCGAAACAGTTGTCGAGTTCCGTTAATAAATCTGTGAAAAATATACCAAGTGTTTTATTCGTTTTATTATTTCTTAAAATGTATTTTCACAATACCTGCACCATCAATAGTTTGAACTTATGTTATTGTTATAATGTTCTAATAAAAAATCGGATGATAATAAAAAAAAACGAATTTTATGAAAGTTGCTGTTTTGTTTCCATTGTAGAATAAATGAAAAAGCTGTCAGGCAAGGATGGGAAAAGATGCTTTTAATTACTATTTATAGTTTGCGTATGTTTCCTAGTATTTTCAATCAGGAAAGGAACTTACTTTGCTATATCCTCTGTTGAGTATTTTAGCAAACAGGTACCTTACCGCAAATCGCGAACGTAATGACAGTATTTACGACTTCGTTAAGTGCCTAAATCCTATGTAAGGCCCTTTAAATTTGTTCGGTTACGACTCTAACACGTACGTAGGTTCATACGTATTTTCAGCAACTGTTCGCTAAAATAATGCAGAGCACGTGCCGGTCACGATTCTCGCAACTCACTTCCGGGGAATGCGTTTCCGCGGAAGTCGGGATTATTTAAGTACTTTAGCAAACACTAACGTAGTTATTTATTGCCTATATGCTTTCTGCAAATATAACAGTTAAGCAATTTACAACAAATTAATGGCCCCCTTAAAACACTTCTTTCCCATTTAAAAGTGTTCCGCCAGCTTTGATTCATAACGGGCGAACATTCATATTTATAATTTTATGGTACAGAAGGCACCTTTACAATTCGCCATATATTATCTCTCAGATAAGGGAGAACAGGGGATGAAATAAACAGTGTGAATAATATGACTTCTTGTGACAACAATTAATATACACATGTACAAACAATACCTAAACAGAGATAGACAGAGATCATATGCCTACAAAAAGTTAACCAGTTAATTTCAGTGAAAGCGTATTGTACAAATACAAAGGTATTTAAAATTACCCAAATTACAATTAAATTATAAAGCGTCAAATAATCTTAACTGAACTTTAAAATTTTAAGGAGCTTACAATTTGCTACACATTCTGTTATAACCTGTAATTCAGCCCAAAATATTTTTACTCATGGCGGTCATTAATTAGAACTGGCCAATTCAAAATTCGTAAAACAAGTAATTAATTTAAGTCCTTAATTAAATTTTGAAGATATAATAATTTGCAAACCAACTATTATTTTGAGTGATTTCGTGGAATATGTCTCAATGATGGAACCGTCGGTCGGAGTGGAGATAAATGTGTGAGGTTATGAGAATAAACTTGTAGAATACTACAAAAGGATATATATTTAACCTACCCTTACCTAACTTAAGCTAATCTACTAGTAACACCGTAAAAAATTATCTGTCGTGATTTTTATCTGCACCTTACAAACACTTCTTTAGTTTGAATAGTATAAGCAGATGGTTTTTTGTGAAACATTTTAAAAAAAGGAAAGGAAAAGAAAAAGAAAAAATACTGCTTTTTTGTTTCACACTGAGAGTTTAATGCTCGACAATTGTTTCGGCTACTGAACCCACTTTACCCCCTCCTGTCGACGGTCCCGTCAACTAATATAATAACTCCAGACGGTAATCTGCTTAATTGGTTATTTCAGAAAATTCACTTAATTTGGGTGCAATGAGTAAAGTTCGTCTATATTTTCTAATATAATAATAACTTGATTACTTTATTTCTTTCCTATGAAGAAAGTTGCTTAGCTGGCGGGACATGGGACTATTCGAATTTGTATACTCATTTTATCTGAGAGGAATTTTGAGCGAACAAGAAGTACACTAATTAGTAATGATAATTTGCAAACGATCGATAACCCTAGTTTTTCTAATGTGGATTTTTTATGTACAACTGATGCTAATTGTATAATTGGGGCTCCTGATGTCTAGCCGTCCAAAATTTGTTTGAACGACACATTCGGTAATATAAATAAAAAAAAGGAACAACCTATTTCCTTTTTTAGTTTCATTTATTTCTGTTAAAGTTGTCTGCCTCCTAAAACAATAAGGTTTTAAAGGTATATAATAATAAGTTCACGAAAGCAACGTTACCAACAATAATCTTATAATAGGTATAAAAAAAAATTTGAAAATTTTACCAAACTTTTAATAACTCAATAGGTATGTCGCCTTATGAGGGCATCATCATTGGTATTATAGAGATAGAAATTCGCATTGAGTTATCAAGGGTTGAGTGAAATTTTTAAAATTTGTTTAACTTCTATTATGGTTATTATGCTTCACCAAGTGGTAATGGCGAATATTTTAAAGGTAATAATATTATCATCAACATATAATTTTTTCTTAACTTATTTATATCAATCAGAAACTTTATCATTAAAAAAACAAAAAGTAACAAGTTTCTACATTTGGCGTTTACACGCTGTCTGCACTTTTTGATAATATTTTCTTTTGCATTTCATCAATTTTCACTGAAACAGAATTCCCCGAACATCGTATTGTGACGAAGGGTTGAAAATAAAGAAAATAGGTTACAAGGATGACACATTTCGGCACTCGTGAATCAACAAAGGATCGGCTGTGCAGTGTAACGAGATTTGAGCCGGCCCCTATTTCACGCGAATGGTCCTTATAATAGGGTTGTAAGTGCTTTTATGCCTCTAAGGGCAACTCAGTATGTATTATATCACGGTGACGAAAGGAAACAGGAGCCACATAGTACGAACTACGTCGCACGTCTGTATTGTTGTTACGTCGCGTACGTATGTGGATGTCGGGAGGAATTGTAGTCGAGGACTGATGAGACACGTGACGCAACATTTTCTTTGAGCAAATTACTTGATGAATAGCACTTGTTAACGAAACCTGCTGACAAATGAGTCTCATATGGTGCGAAACCGAAAACCAGAACGGTTAGACTAGAGACTTCAAGTAACCCCTCCTTTAACGTCATCTCAAGCAGTAAATAGTTTACTGTATTCAATGCGAACTTTGGAACATTTGCAGTTTGTCAATTATAATACTAAATTCAGGTATTCGTTTCCTTTTCTAATAGGTATTCATTATTTTTAATAGATCGGCTAAATTCAAGGTCCTTAAATGTTTCAGACGGGTTTTCAGAGAAGGGAACACTTTTTTACACACTTTCTTACTATTGGAACACACTGTAAGTACAAAGTAAAAATGTTAGAAAACATCCTTAAATTTCTCAACATACGATACCATATCACATGGCCATGTTCCTTCCCGAGGAGTTATATTTTTTTCCTTTTGGCATACAGAACCGAAAAATTTCACTACTAAAAGTTATTTTACTGCTTATTATACTTAGACTAAGTCGGCAAAAAACATTAGAACTAAAGAGAGACATTTGGTTTATTATGACATCCTAGTTACGTAGGTACATAAGGTAGTTCTGATAATAATTAGGTTCGTGTCGTCAAATATCATCAGATATGAGAAGAAACTAGCATAAGTAGATTTTCATCTGCCCAATAATTTATAAAAAACTTTACATTGACCCAAGCTAATTTTTTTTGTTTTTAATATTTTCAATTACTTGGCTATCTTTTCACAATTTTTTATTGAAAAAAGTCAACAATTGTTTCTTCCAATGGGTATTTACAAACGATACTAAATATAGCGATATTAAAGGAATCGTCTGGATCTTTACTCTTTGGCCAAAACAATTGTTAAGTTTTTTTCAATAAAAAATAGTGAAAACATAGTCAAGTGTCCTTTTATTTTTTTTTAATTCGTCATGTTTCACAATGATTTTACATTTCAAACTTCAGAACTATGATTATTATTTCACTAGCATAAGAACGGTAACATAATTTACACAAACAGCATCAGTTCCTCACGTTTGAAATAAAAGAATATTTAACACCACCCTGTGTATGATTCGCGAAATTATAATAGTTATAACAGTAATGTACGTATTAAATTTTACATTCCCATTTCATCGTTTCTGAGAGGGGTTTTACGATCCCGTTAATGTTATCTGAAGTTAATTTCTTTTTCAAAAATACTAGAATAATGCATGCATATATAAACCAGGAAAACGTATATTTCCTCTAACCAAGTCGGTTTAGACTGCATCAGATCCGGTCAACATTGGCAACAAGACCCTTTATGGTGCAAATTACTTTTAAATTACTCGCCTTCAAAACAGAAAGTAATAAAGAGCTTCGCGAACAACTTCTGTTTTAATAATTCGTATAAAGTACAGCACTAAAACGCCAAACACACATGCAATTAACCTACTCGCTACGAAGTTGTAAGCAACTGTATATTATCCGGATTATGATATATTACACGTCCCGATAAACTGAAAATAAATTCAGCATAACATTTAACATCAACATTTCGATAAATACATGATATTTATAGGCACTGGTCAGTTGATATGATTTTCTTTTCGGTGTTAAACATAGAATTTCCCTTTACAACTAAAAGTAGCGTTAAATTGATGAGTTAAATCATTAAATTTAAACTATCTTGGGTGGATTTATTGTGAAGTATGGTATGAATATATTTAGTTAAATAAAACACTGTGGTAACTTAGACCAACTTTATTGTTATTCTCGACAAAATTGTTTCGAGCTACGTGCTCATTATCAAGAGGAACGTTGTACTGACAATCATACATGCAAACTTTTGTAATCATTCATGCAATGATAATTTTTTGCTTTTGATGTATTTATATGCAAAAACTTGGAAGTTTCTAAATTTAAATTAAAATTCAAACTAGTACAATGTTCGATAATTTGTATATGCCATTTTTTCAATTTATATCTGTTTTTGATTTGTTTTTGACTAGTAATATACTCTCAAAGAAATTAATATGTTAGCGGTTGAGTGTAACAATAAACAAAAATGAAAATATGGCATATACAAATGATTTTGTATTAAATAAAATGCTGTTTATACAAGACACACACGTCGACCATATGAAACCAGGATAAATAAATATGTGAAATCAATTTCTAAAAAAGATGTTAAATCAGGAATTAGCGAACATTATATTAGCTTGAATTCTAAATTAAATTTACAACTTACAAAATTCTTGCATACAAATACATTCACAATCGGATCTTATCTTTGTGAATATTTAGGAATAAATAAAACCTTAAGGAATTTTGAAAATATTGTAAATAATCAGTGACAATTATGCATTGTTTCATCCCCATTAATCTTAAGTTATTTATAAATTAGCATGTAGGATTTGTATTGTTAGTATAAAGTCACTTTTGATAATGAGAATGTAATTCGAAACAATATTATCCAGAAAAATAATAAAGTTAGTGAACCTAACCATTGTGTTTTATTTAACTGAATATAAATTAAAACATCTTTTAAGAAGTATTTAGTAGGTATTTTGTGTTTAGATACTTCTTGTACCTTCATGTAAAGATAAATCTTTATTGAAACAAACACACAGTTGATAACTTCCACAATTTATTAAATAAACTTAACACGTGTTTCGCCAACACTATGACTTCTTCAGAAGTACAAAATCTACTTAAAACTACCTAAGAGTAGATGTCTATAAATAGGGTGGTTCATCTTGATTAGAGTGAGGGAAAAGATTTAATAGTGGTGAGAGGTTTATATCTACTTGGTCATTAATTAATATGTCTGTATTTTTATATTTGTTAATTTCTTTAAATTCTAATAGTGTAAGTTTGATATATTTTTAATTGAACTTTATGATTGTTTCAGAAATCCTAATGAACATCATAAGCAAGAGCCAGTTCTCGCAGCTTCGAGGGAACGTAACAGATTTAGATCCATCACATGGGGAGAGTACGATTCCGTTCATCAAAAATATTTAGAAATCAGTAAGTATAAGTATAAAAGTAATTACAATTTCAACAGGAATATTTTTTGAATTAACCGGAAATAACGAATTTTGTTAGGGAACGACTCAATTTGTGGTATAGATTACAAACATTTCGATTAGTACGTTATTCCAATGGTAAAGTTTAATTTTTAAATTTTAATTAACTTTCATTTTGTTACCAATTTCATTCAAGTTTATTGAGGAGTACAAATAGAATGTGCGATGAAGTGTTGTGTTTTTTCTTTTCGTTTTAGATGTTTATTTTTAAGGGAACCAGTCATGATACTTTCAGGCCTGTAGTAAAGAAGAATTGCGGGAGATAGGAGCGGGTGCACAAAGCGAACCGATTTTTTACGAGAGTTGTAAACAATGGAAAGTGATGTTTTACAGCAGATAAATCAATATTATGTGTATTGGTTATCAGGTGTCACAGCCGTTCACAGTACAATAAAGAAAGCTATTAATTCCAGGATGTAGAGAAAAAAAAATAATGACGCTTATAAATCACAACTCGCATTATAATTCCATTTAACACGAAATTTTCGACATGTATTCATAATATCGACCTTATACGGAATGATTGAATGTTAATTTAATAAATTCTATAATTTCCACACTCCATATCCTGAAACTTCTCATTGTCTGTCTATCCGCTCTCATATTGTGACGAATTTCATTCTTGTTTTATTTTATGTGTAGAAGTGTCAATAGCATATTACTAGGAAAAGGAAAAAATTGCTCACGCCCTGAGTTTCCTATGAATTACCACGAATATTATTTCCTATCTTTGTTGGAAATATTGCAACTTTAATTGACTGAATACCGAGCGGCGTGGTCTAGTGTTTTAGATCATTGCTTAGCATTCGGGAGGTCACCAGTTCGAACGCGGGTCCGGCTGCTCTGGTCCAAGTTTTCTATGGTTTCCTTGGATCATTTAGGCAAATACTGGGGCAGTAATATTCCACAGATAACCTCTCACTTCTCCACTGTTTCCATTTCGTCCGTCCCATCTTTCTCTCCATAACCACACCACCCACCCATTCCCACGATTCCTGCAAGGAGGCTGAAGAGGGCCTTAAGCCCTACCCTCCGGCTTTGCACTACAGTGTAAGTCGGAGGGACTGCCCGCCCACCAGACCGAGTAGCTGGTGGGAATGAAACACAAAAAAGATTTTTTTTAATACCACTAGGACCGAACCCGCCAAAACAATACGTTTAAAGAGGGCATTTAACAAAGTAAAAATTCCAGGTTTGTATGGAAAAGAGCATTTAAACACGCTGAAGTATTTATTACAAACATAGCTATAATGTAACTGTTCCATTTCCTGAATTTTGCTAACAGTGGAATGAACTTCGTTATATCTACTGGTTTATGTCAAGTTTATCTTTTATGGGTGCTTAAATAAAACCACAATCGATTTCCGTTCCACTCATTTTGTGCACGCCGCGGAATATCTACACAATTCTTCCCGTTTTCAGTGACATTTTAAATGTAGATGCCAAAGGAAGCTAATTTAATTTTCTGGAATGGTAAAAGCTCACGAAAAACTCCTGAATTCCATCCCCGTTTTCCATTAATAATTCCAAGTGGGACGTAATGTGCAAAACGTGATCTGCCGCATATTCATTAGAAGTTGCAGTGCAAATTGGTTTTCCTACATCGGTAGATACATACATACGTGCACTAATACATATATACATATACACATCCAATTCATAAGGCATATTAGCGAGTATTGTGTATAAGGGAGTAGCGCAAGCGACAGGAGTGTACTAAGGTAACTAATAATAGACTAGGGAACTCTTGCAAGTCCCCATGCTCTAATTCCCCCGTCGTCATTGTCAGTTAATTTTGAGGTCTACACTAATTCCTTCAACGGTCTGCAGGGACTTAGAACTCCAAATGGTAATAGTGCTCGAAGGACGAAAACGACTCGGCACTACTTTAATCAACGAATTAAAAAGTATGTCGTGTCTAAATTAACAGATTAATGCCAATTCCGAAAACCGGTCACGAAAAGGTATTATAGCAATAACATTTTCTATTGACGATTCAAAAATTTTAAGTCAAACTAAATGTGATGTGTTAATAACCTAAGTAACATAATTGTATACTATAAGGGAATGGTTTGCTTAAAACGCAAAGGGCTCATATGGGATGCTGTTTTATCGTTAATAATGTTTTATTTAAATTTTTACCAACGGGATGTACTATGTACCATATGAAATAAAACCACGTAAATTATCGTAATTTAAAACTCCGGTAACTATATTTAATATAAACTGAATTAAATGCAAACTTATAACTATAACTAATATTAATGCAAAAAGATAATTAATGATTGATTTTTAAAATATAGATAAAAATTGCTTAATAATGAGTCTTATGGAATACGTGTACATTCCAGCAAGTCTATACGAGAACTGTCTAAATTTTACTTAAAACTAAGTATATACAAAACTTAGTAGTCACTTTGACAGTTATTTAGCCACGTCCCAACCCTCACGTATACAGTCATTGTACCCATAAGGGATGCAGCCGATGGATAATGTTTATGATTTGTCTATTTCTCACGAATTGATAATCAAAGGCGGCAAAATAAACTAAAAATACCAAAATACGTTCGAATAATCTAAAACTACATCAATTAATTTTATCACATTACATTTTTAGTATTGTAATAATTTTGGAAAGAAATAAAACGTGGTCACTTTTGGTATAATTACTTTAATTTTTTTATTTATGTATTGAAATTAATGACTTCTTCCAGATATGAACAATATTTTTCATAAATTTAGTATCATCCACCTATGTTATTATAATTATATACGTAGGTACCAACAGTAGTGGGTGTTTTTCCAAATTATATGTGACCAAAATGTACCTATTGTAAGTTAAATTTACGTACAACAATTTCAAAAAAAAACAAACGTTTATTTTTCACATATATATTTTGTTAGAATAACTCTAACGATCGTTTTGATTTTGCAATCGTTGTCAAAGAGTACAAGAAGGAACTATGATTGCAAAATCTAAACGATCGTTAGAGTTATTCTAACAAAATATATATGTGAAAAATAAACGTTTGTTTTTTTTTTGAAAATATTAAAATGTTTTTTCACAACCACCCTACCACAATTTCCATTGAGTTTGTTACGTACAATATGTATATATCATTCTTACTTTAATCGTCAAACATTACAGTATCTGAACGTTGTTATCTATCAGGTTGCTGAGGATGAAGCACCACGAGAACTCATAATACTTACAAATACATACTAAGTTTTACAGATAAAAAATTACGTACCGACGATGGAGATCCGTGTCCAAACAGTTTTCAGAATAAGTAACCATGATGATAAGGATATTCAGGCATTATTCATCACTAGAATCACTTTCACTTACACACACTTACACACTTACAGTCAGTATGAATACAGAAAATATCCACTCACGTATTAACCGATTGTCTTTATTGTAACAAAATTGTAGCAAATAACGTCGTCTAATACGAATGCTGTTTCTCAGCATTGCACGAAGCTCTATCATGATCAGCCGACACCACTCGATGTGGTATTCAGTATGACATTCAGATGACCTAACAGACTGTAGCTCTATTACAGGGCAATTTATATAATTTTAATGTGAAGTATAAAAATGTGATAGTGATCACATTGGGTGACGTTGCTTAGAAGAATTTTTTTAATTTGAAAATGAAATAATAGATGCACCAAAAAGCAAGTTCAATCACATCCATTACACGAAGAAAACTTTTTATAATTTAATAAATCTATCTCTTTTAAATATTCGGTTTATCAGTTAATTAATCTTCAATTAGTGAAAAGCAATTAATAAGTACAATAAAAACACTATAATGTGGTAAAGCAAAGATATTTGTGTGTGGTTGAATCCAAAAATTATTAATTTACGAGCTATAACATACATTATTTACTGCTGTATGTATACCTTATAAGCAATAGTGATGTAAGAACATAGGCTTTCACGGCCGTAATTAAGGCTGAAGGGCCATGGTAATGGCAATGTTGTCAGCCGCAGTCTCTGACGAAACGTATGGACCTAACCGTTCATTTATATCACAGCCCTTTAGCCCGAATCTGAAATCTGAAATAGTGATGCAATTAGGATGATTGATTCTTCACTAGTAGAGATGGTAGACTATAACAATATCTAGATGTAATATTTATTAAGAAAAGGTGGCTATGTAAATATTACAAAAATTGAGAATGGTTAGAGGGGATCCTACATTCCTACATGAGTTTGAAAATGCCTACCTGATGGATGGCCCTTTATATAACTGCATCGATAAAATAGCTTCGTGGTTAATTTCAATAAGTTTTCCAAAAAACATCAACAAATACACAAACAAATGAAAGTGAAAAACTTATCCTTTCTCCCCTTACTCGCCTAATTTTTATTTTTTAAATATTTTCAACTTACTAACACGCAAATTTTATAGCTTTATTTTAGGTAAATAATTATACAGTAATTTTCTAACAAAATGTATAATATATAATTATAAATATGTATATCCAATGCAGATAGATTTTTGACTAGGAATGCGAGTTTAAGGTTATAATTAATATATGATATCAGAAATGAAATTTATTTCGATTTTGGAAAAATAAAGAATACAAAAAATAATTAAAGATTACGTGGCTATGTTTCCACTAATTTTTTGAAAAAACTCAACAATTGCTTCGGCCAAAGGTTACTTTCAACCGAGCGGCGTAGTTCACCCACCCATTCCCACAATTCCTGAAAGGAGACTGAAGAGGACCTTACGTCCTAACCTCCGACTTTGCACTACAGTGTAGGTCGGAAGGACTGCCCGCCCACTTGCACGAGTAGCTGGCAGGAATGAAATACCCAAAAGTTTAAAAGTGAAAGCATAGTCAATTGTCCTTTTATTATTATGCGTCACAAAAACCTTACCAGTCAAACCTCAGAACTCAAAAAAGGAATATGTTTAAATAAATCGTCAGAAATGGATATTGTGAATGTGGTATATAGAAAGTATTGACATGTATGAGGGTAGTGTATTGAGTTGTTCATTAGGACACTGTGGAAGGAAGAAGCGGCAAAGAGAATGTGTTAACACTCGAATAAATGAGGTGATAAGCGCAATAAGAGGCGCTTGAGCAAAGCTAACGGAGGACAAATCAGCCATGAAATGACATTGCAATTTCTCGACTTATTAGATTCTCTCGAGCGTTTAACGCGTCTGCAATGCCATACATGTGCACAATAAGTGCTTCATTTTCCGTTTTATTTTCCCATGATTGCAACTGATGAGTGCGTCCTTTACTTCCTACCCATTCACCAACCAACATAAAACCGACGCCTCTAAACTACTAAAAACTAAAGTCGGTTTAATTGCTAATAGTTTGAATTTGAACAAGCGATGACATTTTGCTACTAATTAATAAAACTAAAGCGAAACTAAAACGATAGTAATGTCGCCATTTATTGTATAAAACGGCAGTTTATCGTAAACTAAAAAAAATCTAATTTTACCGTGCATTTTTGTATTTTAAAAATTACGGTGCAGGATTGTCAATTTAGTATAGTTACTTGGAAAAGGATTTTAAATTAACTATCTTATGGGTAACGTTTCACATTGTGAACAAAACTTCTTCAGTGATTAAAAAAATCGTCGATTTAGTTATTAATATTACGTATAAAAGCAAACTCAAATATTCTTGCAATACTAATTACTATATTAAAAAGTGTACAAACTTCTATGTCTTGAAAAACAAATTATTATGAAACGAAACGTTGGAGTTAAAGAAACTAATTCAATACTTAATTTAAATCCTATTGTGAATAACCACCAAGATTCTTATTAATACCTATGCCAACTATTAGATAATTAAATACTTACTCGATTATTTTCAAAAATCTATGAAATGTGATTGATCCCCTTTTTCGTGATAATAAGTAAATACATTTACATTTATACTTTTCTTCGTTTCATTACATAAGTATGCTTGGCTGCAATAGAAATATGTATGCAATGTTAACAATTTATGACTAGAAAAGAGGCAAGAAATTTTTAGGATAAAAACTGATATACGTATATCCTTGTTAAATAACTAATTAGCGTAATTATATGTCCTATAGTTTCATTATAGCAATTATCAATTTTATATGTGTCTATTAATTAATAGTTTTAAATATCATAATTTCTGTTATTAGCAACGAATCTGACTCCCATTCCCCCAAACGTGATTATTTAAAACATGATTAGTCCTCTACTTACTTACTCTTATATTCTTACTCTACTGTGTTCAGATGGAAGTTTTTTAACAATTTTTGAAGAATAAATTTAAAGAAATGTAATTGATGGATGCATCGCAATATGTACTTGGTTATTTATTACCCCGATATCGAATATCATATTTGTCACAGGTATGTAGGAGAATATTAGAGATGGCATTCATCAGCGTGGTTCATTTAGAGGTTTTAAACGATAGAAAGTAATACTTCACAACTGTCACAAAGCTAATGTAACTCGTGCCACATCTGATGTGTTTCATCCTGGAATTTTGTTTCAGGTATGAAGCCGAAGATGAAGAATCACTTCCGTGCTCATCAGTTAAGTGTCTGGCTTCGCCTTATTCCAGAATTGCACAGGGCTGGAATGGAGGACGTCGTAGCTAGACATAATTTATTCAAAAACCACAACAATCCTGAAATATATGAGGGTCTGGTCCGCCCCGACCCTCTATCTCGGGCGGGATACACTGACCCCATAACGGAATTGTTTCGAAAGAAAGCCAACGTTAGTTTACAAACCATCGAAATTCCTACAACAATCGATCCATTGATGATGACGACATGTGTGAGCGTGGTCTCTTCTGGAACGTTCAATCATCAATCCTATCAAAACACTTCAGCTGACACATTGGCCAGTTTAGAAGCTGCCGGTTATGCCGCTTACAGCACCGCCCTAAGTGTTACCATTGCTATCGGATGTTCGTTGCTCATTTTAAACGTTCTCATTTTTGCTGGGGTCTATTATCAACGGGACAAAACGAGATTAGAAGTCAAATCACTCCAGCAACAGCAGCAACGTAATCAAGCAAATTTTGAAGCCATATCGAAACATGGTCACTACCATATAGGACATTCGCAAACAGCCAACGTGATAGTGGACGTTGAACAAGACACATCTGCAATGATGCTTTCCCAACAAACTGAGGTCAGCACGCTATCGAAGGGTCAACAACATCTTTGTACAGCAAACATGCAAATGCCTAATTCCATTAAAAGTCCATCAACAAATCCGACTATTGGCAACCAGGGAAATTGTATGACCCTTCCAAAAAATGCAAGTACATGTAACCAAGGTTATGGCCAACCCTATCTCACTTTACCAAAAAACGCATCCATGTTAAACAAGGCAGCCAACATAATAGCAGAGATGCAGCAACAAGGCTATGTGCAACACCCAAATGGTAGTGCTACAATTCCACTCAACGTCCCAAAGCCTCCCCCTCCACCCAAAACAAGAAGTCCACCGGAACATCAACCCCTCCTCTCGACACACAACAACAAATCGAACATTAACCGAGTTCCTCAGGCTGCCATGAACGAAATGAGGGTGTGATAATGTGAATGAACATTGATGAACTGTCTTTATGCTCAAAACGTCCCAACGGCATCTACGAATTCCGTTAAAAGAAATTGAAAATCTTCTTAAAACAATTTGTATATAGACCAATGTCAAATATAGGTCATTCTTAATTTTGTGTGCTTAAGATACTTTATCAACAAAATCAAACTTTTAGAGCTTTATTAACGTTGTTGTGTTGATAACTTGATTAATAATACGTTTCTGGTTTATGTCGTTTCAGTTTTCGGAATGTTCGCAACTGGACAACAAGTGAGAATGCGATAAAAAAATATAATTGTTACTTTTAAATATCTTCATTCTTTATCTAGGACTGATACCTTAATATAATGAAATGTACTGAAACATATGTATTTGTATTCCTAGACTTGTTATCCGATGTTTTAAATAATGTCACAACTTAAATAAAAGTTTATCGATAACCTTCAGGTGGTTGACTTTTATTTTACGGACCAACCCGAATTCAAAGAGTTCAAACATAAACAAATTAACTACTAGATGCTACATTTGTTTAATCTTGTCATTATACAGACATGTTTTATCTATAGGTAATCTTCATTTGCAAAAATATCAAAATTGTTTCTCATATTTCTTTCAATAGCTACATTAAAATTAAATTAATACTGCAATATAAGTCTTACTCCTAAAAATAATACGAAAACACTTAAAATAATAAAGTACGATTGCGATACTTAAAAAGTGGAATAATAAATTAAATGTCATTTCATCAAATAACTTTTGAAATCCCATGATCCACAGAAACCACCACTGGTAAGTGTAGTTATAGCACAATATATAATTAATAAATATTATTTAAGATTTATTCACTACAGTACCTGTGTCCGATGCTTCCGATGAATCACTACTACTAATCTCAGTATCTTTTTTATTTTGTTTTAGCAATGTCTCTTGTGTCTGGTGTTCATCACCAGCTACTTCTATTCCGACTTGTGGTACATCAACTGTTCCGTTAATGCTTTCAATTCTTTGATCTTCTGATAAAGAATCGAGACTGTTTTGTTTGGCAAGCATCGCAGTCCTTAAATTACTGTCACCAAGGGTCACTCTAGGAATATTTTTATTTCTTATTAAATCTTTCGGCTTCCTCGAAGTACTTGGTTTAATTATTACTTTAGGTTCGAGGCGAATGACTGGGTTATCAGGATCATCTGTGACAATGGCTCTTGGATTACTTCTTTTGTTTGTCGTGTCTGATGATGATGTTGTCTTTTTGGGATTAAGATTGTCATAGATAGGTTGAATGTTAAGTTGATTATCACTTGTCGATACAAATGGACTTGGTTTTTTGATGCCCTTAACAGGTAATATAGGTCCTACATAAAGATTGTTGCAAGTTAATTCTGGTTCAGGTATTTCCGGTGGTTCTTCTGCCAGAACAGCATGAGAATGTGTTAAGGGATGCCTGTTTGAGTTCCGTCCTAGGGATGACGTGGTCCTTGGTGGTGGTGTTGGAGGAAACCGGCAATTAAGTCTATTGGGGGATGTAGGTTGTGATAGTGACGAGATGAAGCCTGCTTCTGGGATAGTGTGAATGAGTTGGTTGGACGTAGGCATTGACATTCTCCTACCAGGATAATCAGGGAGTACTTTTGGAAAATTCCTTCTTTTTATTGTCATAAGCTGCTGCTCATGAGTTAGCGGTAATGGCTGCTCACTCACGTCATCTCTGGAAGTCACATTGACGTCTTGTTGTGGATCGAAACTCCGGAGTCGTTTTAACGGAACTCCTATCCTCGGAAACGTTTTCTCAGTAACCCTAACAGGATCAGATCTCGAATGATGGTGTTCGATTTTTACAACCGTTGGTTGACCTAAGTCCCATCCATTTTCGGGAATTTTAAGGTTAATACTAGTAGAACTTCTCCGCAGTGAGTCACTGTTTTTGGAGAAGCTGTTTACATCATCAAGGGTTGCAGATCGTCTCAGGTTTGTTTCAGTTTCTTCTTGACGATCTAAAGATCTATTGAATTCGAAAGATTTCGTAAGTTCAATAGGTTGTTGCCTCAGGACGCTACTTCCTCTTCCAGATGGAGTCGCGTCAACAGCCACTGATACCTTCTCTGCCTTCTTTGCAGCTTTAGTGTTAGTTTTGGCAAAACTTTTATGAGGAGGTTTATGAACTGGAACGAAACTAGCTAATTTCGAAATATTTTGTTCATTCATATCTGAAGTATTCTCAGTTGGACTGACCGGACGTGTAGGAGACCGATTTATAGTCGAGGTACTGTCTGCATTTTGGAGAATATCTGATGTAGACATCGGTTCATTTTTACATTCGGAATTTTGTTTAGAATGATTACCGATTTTAGATTTTCTTACAGAACGCGGACTTCCTTTCTGTGGAACATCTTGAGAAATCCAATCCCTGACTTTTGAATGAGGATCGATTGTACTGCTGGACATCTGCCTTATAAGTTTTAATTTACTTGTGGAGCAAACAGCTTCGTTTATTTTCACCGCCTCATAGGCGTCTTCACTTCTATTTGATTTACTTATCATTTTCATTAAACGACAACCGGCGTACCTTTTCTTAACAGATGGTTGTCCAACTTCGAAATCAGGGTCGAACAGTTCATCATTACGAACTCTGTCCAATTCGGGTCTTCTATTTCTATCGCGTTTTTTCAATCTAACACATTTGTAATACAGAAGAGCCAAAATAACTACGTTTGTCAGAAGAAAGACTGTACCCACAGCAATGACAATTCGAACAGTACCATTATTGCTGGGTTCTGTGGACATAACGCTTCTGGAAATACCTTCATTCTGAGTTCTTTCGGTATCTTCCATCAATTCTCCGCCGTACGTGATGTTTTCTTTTGGACTAAATGAGTCATGGAACGTTCGTGGAATTACCAACGGTGGCGGGTCAAGACCCGGAAGTGCGTGCTCGGCAATTTTCATTTCTTTTCGTTCTTCAAGAAGTTTGGGCATCTCTTCATTCCAGTAGGCTACCTCTCGATGTCGATAGTGGAAACCAACTTGGGGTGGAATTTCTGAAAGGAATATCTGAATTTTGAAGAGATTGCTATTTATAAATACCGAATACATACTTAAGTACATGAAGGGTTCTCCTTGAGAATCGTAATTTATCCAATCGACAGTAAATCGTTTCCAATCTAAAGGATGCATCGTGTAGAAGTCGTTTCGACGTGGAATGTTTGGATCTCTGAAAGGAATAAACAAAATATGTGGATCGATAAAAGAAAATGTATTTCAGCATACGAACACAAATATTTCAACTTCTAAAAAGTACATATCATGCACAATATACGAATTGTGAGGTCATGCATCCACTAAAATTGTGCATATAAATTTTATTTTCGTGTCATAAAATATTGCTGTAGTGGCAGTAAAAAGAATGTTGAATACTATATGGTTTTCATACGTTTATTTCTAACTGTTCGACACTTTTAAAGAAGGAGATGTTTGTTTCCTTAGATAACAGTACAGTACAGGACTCGAAAATCGAAAAGATGCTAATCGACTTTGTTAATTTTAAACAAGCTTGAAGTTGAAACAGAACTTTTATTACCTATGATATTTAATTTTCGAAGAATGAATTGCATTCATTAGTAAATTGGTTACCAAGGCAGCTTAGTTTATCTTATGAGCTTGATCAATACCTGCTGTGGTCACTTAATGGCCCATTTCAATGTTCAAATTGGTGAATAAGCTAATTTACAGCCGCTATCTCACTTACTGATTGATGAACGAACATGAAATTGCTGACGCGCGATAGCTTATTCCTTACAATTCCCAACGAAAATTGTTGGGATTCTGTTGAAAATTGGATTTTAAAATTTTATTAGTTCTAAAGCTTCGTGGCATTTATTGTCACGAGCTTTATTTCCGGAAAAATCCATGAAACTCATATTGAAACTCGCCTTTTCTTAGAAGAATGTATAAAAGATGAAAATGCGTAGGTATATTATTGAATAGATACTTACACCAAAAAATGTTTATCAAATTTTGGTAGCAATAAATTTTTGGCCAACTTTTATACATATTTGGTAACATAAACAAATTAATAAAACATATAGTTAGTGGTGAATTATAACAATAAGAAGAAAGTGTAATATTAGCTACTGTTTTCTGTAGGTGAAATTAATTATGCATATTAGCCACAAACTTTATCGTTGATTGTGTAAGCCATTACTTGTTGAAACTGATTCATAATTTAAAAAATGAAAACACAAAAAGTTTCAAGATGTTTATTTAAATTCACTACAATTGTTTCGCTTAACTTAAGTTTCTTCAGGTGAAGATATCATATCAGATATCTTGAAACTTTTTGTGTGTTTTCATTTTTTAAATTACAATTTTAATGTCTAACTATGAAACGATAGTATATAAACGATAACAAAAGAATACGACAACTATAACTGTACCAATAACTTAAAAAATCCAAAATAATAGTGCTTCATGATGACAATCGTGCTTTTAATCGTATTCATTCAACAGGAAATTAACTGCCGTATAAAAACCTATAAGCGACCTTTTTTATGCTCTAACAAAGGGTTAATTGCCTGTTAACGCTGACTAATAAATTAATACGACGCAGGTATTGTAATTCCTATTTTCAAACAGATCATACGATATAATAGATTCTTTGTGATCATTTTCCGATTGAGTCAGAAGAGCACATAAACCTCCCGCTTCGTCAGTATAACGATATCCGTCTTGTCTGCAAGCTTCAATTGAACAGATCGGTTGGCTGTTTCGATTACAGTTCAATGACATAAATGCTTAGCAAATCCGCGTTTCGACTAGACTGGAACCTACATTGAAATTTGCATTCAACTCCCTCTCTATCGAATCTCTTTCGACAAAATCTGGGTGCATTATATGGGGCTGTGTGTTTTAGCAGAACATAATTAGAACTCATAGGAGCGCCACTAAGCCCTCGGTCTGCAGTAATAAGCCGGTCATCGGTAGATGGTGTTTACGTTATTATAGTCTTCGCAATGTATCCATTGTTCATCAGCATCACGGGTAATACGATCGTTTATTCAAACGAGCGAGCCAATTAGGGGACCATTGTTATTAATAGGTCGCATGCGAAAATTGATGGTAAATGCACGCAATTGAGTTATTTCGGCGACCAGCAGTGCCCGAAGCCCGTTGTAAATATCTAATTATATTGTCAAGGTACATAATAACAGGTCGCCACCTTGTGTACCACATCCAGTTAGTTGTATTAAATCAGAAAACGGAAACAAATAATGGTAAAGAAACTGAAATTATTGGAAAACAAAGTCAGTTACTGATCAATGGTCATTTTGAAATATAAATATATATTTTCCTAACATTACGTTTCAATTATACTAAAACTGCTAATTTTAGTAAAACCATTTTCTATAAATATAATAGTTTCTGTTATTTTCCCGAGGATTTATATTGGTCCATGAGAAAGAAAGTAATTTTTATTTACTGTTTCAGTCGTTTCTATATTTGAATTAGTTTTTGATGGCGATGCTTATAAGTGTATACTTACCCTGTATGTGCAAAATTAGTGAAGTAGGTCATGACTACTTCAGAGAAAATTTGTTCCTCTTCAGAATATCTGTCCTGAAAATGATTTCGTGGACCATCGATTGGTATACCGAACACGTAAGGTAGCTCGTCACCAGGAATAGATTTTGTCCGCTGCAAATAACAAAGCAATTCATGTATCTATATTAACTGTGGTATCTACTAGAAAATATTAGAAATTATGCATGGATAATTTAATTGCCTCTAAAAACACATATTCATGAGTATATCTTAAAGAATCCGAAATTTATAGCACCACTTGTGATCATGTAGTAGAAGATTACGATCGAATTGTACTTTGGAGACCAGCACAGCATATTTACTATTTCTCCTGTTAAATGTTCAATTTATCTTTCTTTAAAGAGTATTACAAAAGTAATAGTCAAAGACAATTAAAATGTAGGTCCATTTTTAAAATTTATTATCCACTTTGGAAATAATGAAAATTAAAAGGAAATATCCGTAGTGCCATTATTCTTTTATCTAGACTCGTTTTTCTACTTCAAAAATCCTCCTTTATGTGGAAGTATGATGAATCTGCATATTACTTAAGAAAATGGTCTTCGACTGCCATCTGCATCTTTGTCTGTTCGATTTCTGTGTTTTGATTTATTCTCGCTCCTTTAAATGCATTACCGTTCGCCGCGTCCTTAATGGAGAAAGTAATGCATCTGCTGTATGCTTCCTGAGGCAATAAAGTCCTAACGCGATTCGAAGTGTGATAATTTCCGTTGCTAAAATGCAGAGAGAACAGATTGAAATAGCGGAAGTGCACGCCTTTAATAGAACTTTATTTGCAATAGATAATAAAGACTTGTCCGGGTCGTAGATTTCTTTAGAAATATTCACGATTCGTGATAAACGTTTGCGGTCAGTTTGACTAAAATTCAGAAAGAAATCTCATTTCCTTTCGAAGCTTTCTCAAATCAACCCAACTAAATTTTTATAAAATATTTCAACACTTTGAAAACTATATGAAATACCTACATTCGTTTAGTACAGGACAAGTACCACAAGAGTATTTGTATGAGCGATTATTGATTCAAAACTGTTCAGCATTCGACCTAAGAAGAAACGATCTTATTTTACATACGAACTGAGTTACAAATTTCCTTCGTTTGTTAAATAGCACGAACTACAATGTTATTTTTTCGTTTAAAGAACTGAATACTTTCAGGACACTTCAAGGAAATTTTACGTTGCAAAAGTAGGAAGTTGTAGTACACTTGAAAAGATTGAGGGAACATCAGGAGGCATTTTCTTGAAACCCCGAGAAACAATAAATCTATTGATTTTGTCAGACACATATTTGAAAAAATAAACCTACAGTGTAAGTTTTGCAGTTTGAGGGATGAAATAACTGTGAAACATGATGATAATAACAAATTCAATAAAACACTTGGCTATGTTTTTACAAACTTGATTATTTTTATAAAACAACCGAATAATTGTTTCGTCCGAAGACCATTATCAAGAGTGAACGAATTAACAATATTAAAGTTACAATTAGCTTATGATCGTATTTTATACTATCTGTATGTTCTTTTAAACGTGTATTGATGGTACGATCAGTCTGACCTATATCACATTGTTAATTCGTAAACTTCACTTCTTTCATTTTTATCTACGTTTAACTTATTGTTAACTAGTAGTGAATTCAGATTATTTTTATTAATTTCAAAAGCTTGGATATCAATTTTATTTTGGTTTCAATTTCATTGCTTCTATTTCTTATAAATTTTAGAATACAGTAATTGATTTGTTTATTTTTTGGTGGGTTATGAAACAGTTCTGAATGTATTTTTTTGTTTGAGTTTTGAATTGTTAATTAAGGGAATTTTCTAACCGTTATTAAAGGCAATGGCTTTAATTATATTTAATTCAGTATTAAAATCTTCTTTGGATGTTGACTAATTGAACATTGCATTATACATAAACATAATCTAGATGTGAGTAGTGTAAACCTTACACACACAAGCAAAAAGTAAAAAACTTACATTACTTGAAAAGAAATTAAAAAAGCTATTCAAAAAGGAAAAAATCTTGTTGATAATCAAATTGCTTATAACATACCCCTCTTAATTACTGATTTCTAAATTTGTGCACCTTCATCTACTGCTATATATATTGATCTTGTACACTATTTGCTTTAGTTACTATTCTTATACTCTTGAAAATGATCGTTTGATCGAAACAATTGTCGAGGTGAATAAACGTTTGCTTTTTACTCTTTAACTATGTGGATACTTAAGATTACAAAAGCCCATTTTTCTCCTGAAATCGCCACTTTAATTCTATTTTATTTAATTGGAAATAAACTGTGAGTGCATTTAATACACGTTCAACATAAATGATATAATATAGAATAATATTTTACTTACATAATAGTAATTAGAAGCAGTTTTGTGTCCAAATACGTAAAAGTAGGAATTCAAGTTCAGCGCGGAATGAAGCTTAGCCATTAGAGTTACAGGTGCTACAGTCCGAACATCTGACAGTATATTGAGAAGATAATCCCTGTTCAAGAAAGCGGAATCATAACTTTGCCCGTCGTAACTATTCAGTTTATTGTCAGTGCCGACAAATCGAGAATACGCAGACAATGTGTGGGCCAATATAAAACCCACATTCGACTCGAACTTCGTTTCAAAATATTTTCGTAGTTCAGAATTCGTTTCTTCTTGTAACATTCCGGCTGCCATTGCAACAGTATTTAAAAGATGAGCGCTTTCCATCTCCATCACACCGTATATTAATTCAAACCTGAAATAATAGAAACCAATGCAACTATTTCTTTAAAAAAAATGTACATACTAAAAGCCGGAACTACGAGGAAAGCTTATACGGTACAAATACCTTTTAAATATATTTAAAAAAAGAAGGCATTAAAATCCTTTTTCGTCTAAATTTCAAGGATCACGGTCGGTATATCCGTACGCTGTGTAGGACGCGTTCGAAGTGTGGGATCTGTGATCCTTGAAATTTAGACGGAAAAGGATTTTAATGCCTTCTTTTTTTAAATATGTTATATCTTCGTCTAAGAATCCATTGGAATCAACAGTGTAATTCAATGCCGGTAGGGGTATTAGCCCTCGGAGTAGTTGTTTCTATTGATTCCATATTTATATTTATATTTACCTTTTAAATATATCATTGTAGGCGCTCATGATATGTTTTGGATAATTGGGAATTACAGTTTGATCAATTATTGGTCCAAATGGTGTTTGATACTCGGGAATTGATATAGAAATGTCCATGAGATCTTCCAGTCTTCTCTTTCGTAAACACTCTTCGAGCTCCTTTCCATTTGAAGGACATCTCACCGCTTTAGCGACTTGTAAAGTGACATGGGTGGGATTTTTTACCAAAGCCCAATCAGATAGAGCCGTACCACTCATTAGAATAGCTCGGTGAAATAAAACTAAAAAAAATAAAATTTAATGAAATAGTCATTTGGACTTTTAGTTTTTGCATAAGACAAAGTTGAAGAAATGGTGTTTGCACGTTCGAATATTCATCTTCCACTTACGTTTGTCTCCTTCCTTTATAATCATCGGAGACATCATGAGGAAATTGGCGCACACTGCGCCGCTCCCCTGTCCAAACAGTGTCACCGAGTTTGGATCTCCTCCAAACTTATCTATGTTGTCTTGGATCCAAAGCAGTGCAGCAATTTGGTCTATCAATCCAAAGTTGCTTTTGCTTTCGTCCTCCAAGCCAGGCTTTAAAAAACCTGTTAAAAGAAAATGAAAACCTCAAAAAAAATTATGAGAAATATTACCTGATTTTAGTCAAATGTAAATATTGTTTTACAATAAGAAACGAAATTGAATAATCCTCTTGGTTGTAGAATTTACTACAACTGGGACGTTTCATAACAATTTTTTAGTATTATGAGGTACATAATTTCGAAAACGGCCGCCGGAAGTAATTGAATTTCCTAGAATTACATATACGTGTCAGTTGCATATATTCTGAACTGTGCCCAAGGAATAAATTTGGAATACGTACTGCAAACCGCGAAATATACGTAAACACAATTATGCATTAACCAATGTAGCCGCAAGTATATTAATGTTATTATTCGTCAATCCACATGTATTGTCGATATAGTAACAGTAGTGAGGTTTGAAATTAACAATGTTCTATCTACCAAATGCTAGAAAACAAAATCATGACAGATACATAATCTATAACCATGATTGTATTTGGGCTAATTTCTTGGTGAAACATTTTGTAATAATAAGTTAATTATAAAAAGACACTATCAATACCAATACCAAGTGTCTTTTTATAATTAACTTATTATTACATAATATATTAATGAATTGTCTTTTATAACAAAAATAGAAACTGTGGTAAGGAATAAAATAAATATACATAACTTAAATATTGAACGGTGCAACTCTTGAGAAACCGCTTTTTAAAAAAGTTAAAATGAAGGTAAATATAAAGTGTCATTAAAATTATTATTCGATTACCTCGACCGAAAAAGGAATACAGAGATTACTAAAATTTAATACTAATAATATAAACTATTACAAAGCGTATCAAAGAAGGGGGGAATTGTATACATACATTTCAATTCGATGAGAAACAACTAATAATAATATTAGCGTGTCGAATTTCAACCTTAGTGGTAACTAAGTTAAAAGTAACATAATTTTCAGCAATACGCCATGCGTTTTATTATTTTTCTTCTCGATTATCCAATGTAGGTAGCATTGCACTCTCTATAAAAAACCTGATAGTACGAGGCATGTTTTTTAAGTAAATACTGTTTTGAAATTAATAAAAAACGAGCAAAGATATCTTAATAATAATTATTTTTACTTGAAAGCGTGTATATACTTACGAGCAGACGGTCATTTTCAGAATCTTTTAGAAATCGTGGGAGCGATTATATAAAAAAACCGAGACTGACGAGATAAATGAAGACAGTAGACGAGTGAAAAACTATTTGTGAAGTATTATTGGTAGAAACCAACCACTAGACAACTAGACCGTGCTGCTCGACCTTGTTACCATTTGCGTCAAAGAAGTATATACATGTATATATTCTAGTCCCTATCAATATCAGTAATATCTCAGCTGTTCCAACATTTTACTCCCTAAATGGTCGAGGCCCAGGCGCCGTATATAACTATTACTTTAAAAAGACGCCATGTATTGTAGCCCTATATATTATTTAACGTAAAACAATAATTTGTTTATGAAGAAACTGCATGTGTTCCTGATAAAATTCCAAGGCTTATACATATGTATATATAGCCAAACCGCCGCTAATTATAGACATATGCAAATACATATTACAGGAATAGATTGTATGTAACGTTTGCGTTTGTATGTGGTCGACTACCACCTCAAAGCGTTTTGTGTGTTGGAGAATATATTGAGGGTAGTTACGCAGACAAACATGACACTGCAATAGATGTAAACGAACAAGCTATGGAATATATTTTGCATAATATAAACGATATTCAAGCAACATACGAACATTTTGTAAATATTTCACAACTATATGTCAGCACGTACATTCGGATATATTCATTTTGGACAGGCTGTGACGCAGGTAATACGAACAAATAAAATTTACACGTGTAGTAGTTTTCCCCTCGAGCGTAATGTAATAATTAAACCATGACGAAGAGCCCACAACAGAAATGCCGAAAGTGAAATACATTTTCCGTTCCAGAAAATGCAGCTGAATGGTTAAATTACGGTAATAATAGTGAAGAACATAATCAAGATCAACATTGAAACCATAATGGTCTTTACGTCACGTAGAAGAGGTCTAGATTTTTAATGAGTGAGTCATTGAGTAAGTTAGTGATAACAATGGAAGTTTTCAGACCTCAATAACTCGAGAACTTCATAGGTTTATTAAACACATTTGGGATTGTAGATGTTGGAAAAAACCTTATGAAACATGTTTTTCTTCACAATTATTTTGGAGCAAGAGGGAGTTCCTCAATAACCAGTGAAGATTTGTTAATCAAAGTTAACCGAGTAAAAATATTTATTTGCAGTTGAATATATACACAGTATTTACATTAATTTGTTCCTTGCTATCGTGATTTTACAAGATATGGTGTTAACAATGCTCGGCAAGCGGTTCAATATGATTCGATATGATTTGAATCTGAAGACTTCTCTTCGGTAGACTGATGAATACTTCTCTTAAAGTTAACTTTACGTACATAAACATACGTTAATATGGAGCAGGGAAAGGTATAAAAGAATGTGGGTGGAGTTGAGTAACATGGGGTGAGAAGACAGAGATAGCACATAAAAAGATAGATATTATTTTAGAAAGTAAGACGTCACGGTATAATTTGAGGGACCGGTCAAGAAAACCTTGACAGTTAAAGTAATAAAATTGGAGCCAAAATGTCGCTGTTTGAAGCCTTTACATGATTAGAAAGTTACCAATTTTGATTCGAACAATACATTTTACACGGTCGTAAATTAGAAGGATATGAAGAAATAGGAAAGGATTTAGGACCCTTACATTACCTAACACAAAGAACATTTATACAATGAAATCTTACCATAAGAACAAAACATGCAAAATGCACGTGTCTAGGTGTAATAGTTTTTGAGTTCTGGTAATGTTGAAAGTAGCTTCAAATGGTTCATGTAATATACACACTGCAGGTATGGTCCTTTTCTTTTCGAAACTTGGTTGTTTCCTTTCCGAACATGGCTCATACACTGCCATGAGTCTATATTTTTAGTAAAGAACGTTTTCTTGCAATTTCCTTCTTATATTACTTTCTATTAAACAGTTTTGTAGGTATAAGGACGTTACAATTATAAGTATGTCAGTTGTACACGTTTGACACTAAACAGTGCTTTTTTGAACCGTTGTCAGTTTGAAATCCAATCTGGCCCATGTTTATGTGTTATATTTAGAAAGATACTGACAGCCGTTTTGGAAACAGATATTTTAATAGAGCAATTTGACCGCGACGGTTTTTAATAGATATAGTAGGTAGTATTATTGAGAGATTTCATTTGGACCAATTATGGAACGACATCCGGAACGTAGTCTCTCTTCCGTTCGCACTGTTTCATATTACAAAGAGAAAATAAACTGAAACGTGCATTATGCAACACACGAAGTTAGTAATGACTTATTTTCACTCTATTTGACTTCACTTGAAACGAGGTAACTCATTACAATAATTGGGAGTGGCTTAGACTACATTTTCAATACAAGTGAGTTTACTGCGTTTTTGGACTGGATCGAACACTCTCGATGACGTAAACTCAATCACTATCACTATAATAATGTGCTTGTTCGGTTTTCTCAAAGACATTTTTAGGAATAAAATTGTAAATTGAATTTATATATATATATATATATATATATCCATTTGTTCGCATTGGATTTAAATTAGTTATTAATCTTTGCATATGAACAAGTTATTTATTATAATTGTATCTATATAAATGATATTTATGGCAAATTTAAGTAAAATCTAGTGAAGTTTGTTGTTTTTATTCAAATGCATTCATTTTTTCGCCAAATGGAACATCAAGTCCCTTTAAAAATATATTCTTATTAAAGTGGTACACATCTGTCCAAACGTGGACGGGTTCAACTAGTTTATCAGTAGTTTTACAGT
Organism: Agrilus biguttatus; assembly: GCA_963921985.1. Classification (NCBI taxonomy): domain Eukaryota; kingdom Metazoa; phylum Arthropoda; class Insecta; order Coleoptera; family Buprestidae; genus Agrilus; species Agrilus biguttatus. The sequence goes on from OY998117.1 coordinate 37,173,976, forward strand.
AATTGCTCGTGTTAATAATATCGTTGCAGTGTAAGGTCAGCATTCCGCAAAATCCGCTTTGATGTGGACGTTAGTTTGATAACAAATACATTTACAGGAATATCCCATATTTGATGCGATGAGGCTTTTGGCTTTCTGAAACGTAGTCAATCAATTATGCAACAATTTGTCGTAAACTAACGTATCTACGCGGCCATGAATATGAACAGAATTTATAATGATAGGACTTTCAATTGTGCGGTTTTCTGGACCATCACCAACAACAACATTCAACAGCGGAATTATTTCGTCCTTTCAACAAAATTATGTAAATAGAATAACTTAAGGATATCTGTCGTTATCACTTGGTGAAACATGATTCAAAATTAAAAATTAAAATTTAAATCAATCAAACTTGGGAATTTCACTTAAAACTTTACTAAAAACCTCAATACGTATTTCGCCTTATAAGGGCATCTTCAGGAGTAACAATAATATACTAATTAACAAACAGCAAATAAATTAATTTATAGTACATCCTAAAAGGGTGGGGGTTGAAAAATGTTTGGGTCCAATAGCGGATTGTTGCCAAAATCTAGTTGCTCGTTGATATACGAGTTTTATGTGAAATTCTAAGTTTGTTTGATTTAAATTTTAATTTTTAATATGTAAATAGAATTTTAGTAAAGGAGACAATAATTTTGATGGAATACACAGAATGCATTTCATGAATATCATATGTTCTTGCATTATTTTGCTACGATCAAAAACCTTGTTAAGTGGTGAAATATTTAAAATAAATATCTTAAGATCTGCAGAATCCATTGATGCAAAAATATCTGAACAACGTTATGATAGTCTTGCATCTATGTACATAAACCTATTTTGTGTAGACCGATAGCCAGTTGTTGGTTTCTATTTGTAACAGGGTAACGATCTCAAACTTTTTCTTATTATACTTTTTTTTTTGTAGATATTCGTCGTCTAATTTAACCATGTAATTGTAGAATTTATGTCTAAAATGCAATACTATCTGCGAATATTTGGAAATTTTGCGTTTCTCACAAAACTGGAATCATGGCTTTGATCTCAATTTTGTTAGTAAATAATTTTCTTTGAAGTTGCTTAAGCATTTTGCTGCATTTTATCTCATTACTCTATATAATACATACATGTTTCGTCTACAAGAAACTTTTCGTATAAAATATCATCTACAGTTATGTTTTAAGTAAATGTTTCATGAAAATACGATGCACAAAAGACTTACCTAGAATTCCGAGTCTAAAATTGAGGGTGATAACAATCACATGGCCGTAAGCAGCCAAGACACTGCCATCATACGTGCTGCCTGCATCCCATTTAAAATCACCACCGTGAAGGTACACCATCACGGGATACATTCTGGGATTATCAGGATCTGGAATACAAATACAATGAGCCATTAAAAACAAGAAATATTTTCCAGTTCTGTTTAGGGTTACTTTCTACATATTGCAAATTGAAAAGACTTCTGGCAATGTATCAAAACTCAACCACAGGCTGATTTCCATTCCAGTATTTTATATCTATCTACTTTATACAAAACTACCAATTTTGTTTTCTGTTACTGTTTTATAAAGTAAATGCAATACGTTCAGCAATCTATTGAGTAAAAAACAGTTTAAACAATGATATATGGTCTAGGAAAATAAAAGATTTAATAATAGTATTTCGCATAGACACATAAAAGTTCATTGCTCAATTAATTTCCTTTATAATACTTATAAGGTTTACGACGTATGGAGAGAAGATATTTTACGTTCAACATTTTTACTTTTATGACGAAGAATATATTATAATAATCTCAAAAGGTGAACGTACTATTCAGTCGTAAAAGTTCCAAAGATGTCGAATTTTAATAGTATTATATAAGGGCTATTTCATTGCACAAAAGGCTAATCGAAAATATTAAAGAGACATTCCCTTTTTTAATATTAATTTTTCAAGGCTAGTTAGCTACCTATCTTTGTTAGTGTTTGAATACAAAATAAAAATAATTGAGAAGAAAGATTGTGTTGTAATATTATAAGTTTAGGAGAAAGTTTATTAAAACTTTCAAAACCATTTTATTAATTGACTCAGTAGTTACTATGAAATTGTTCAGGATTTTATTTCTTTATTTCTTACTTTTATTTTATAAATGAAAAGGATCATTAGGAAACGTAAAATAAAAATAAACGCAAGACTATGATTTGAATCCATATCATCGATCTATGTAGTCTTTACAGAATATACAGGATTAAAGATTCATGTAAACTTCTTTCGTGTCTCAAAAGACATTGGCTGTTAACCATATAATTGAACGAAGAAAGCTATAAGTCGCTATCTTTGTAACAAATCATATAAGTTAACTGTATTCCTAATATTGATTATAAAATTTTGTTTTTATTGATCGACATCGAAATTTTATTAAATTTTTATTAATCGACCAAATACTATGAAATTGTTTACTGTTTAATTTTCTTACATATTACCGCTGTTTCAAATAAAAATACTTTGTAAAAGATATAATGTCATGATGTGAATTTAAAAAATCGATCTGTATATAGAATGCGCAGAAACAAAAACCTCCGTGAAGTAATTGTTCGCAGAATAACATAACGAAGAAGGCTATAAGGTACCACCTGTACAGCAAATACTCACAAATTTGATAAGAAGACTCTGTTAAGGAAAGAGTGCCCTACGTTGATTTTACTGTTTTTTTGTTTTAGTCGGCATTGTTATAAACTATATATTTCTCAAAGTTTTTTAACTATAATTTGATTATTGACGCCCCGCCCGCTTTGGAAATACCTTTTGTTAAAAAGAAATGCTTGGTTTTTTTACAATTATTTGAGTAGAAATACAGCAACTGTACATTCCATTATTCCCGATTATCCTTTTTTTGTTTCGTATTATATCTTCAAACGTCGTTGCCTATTTGTTTAATTCTTTAAGGGATAAAATTGGTTCACTTAATTTCAACTTCCTCTAACGAGTTAATAATTGGGAACTGAATCAACTCCGCTTAATTCGTTTACAAGGGTAGGTAACGACTGAACGTAATTTCACTTTCGCCTCGGATTTTTCCTAGCAGATACACAGTGAATGATAAGAGGTTGTCAGTGACTCAGTTCAGGGCCGTTTACGAGTATGGCAGTAGTTGAGAGATTGACTCGATTGAGACGTTCAAACTGGCTCGACCTAAAATCCAGAAACTGCTTGTTTATTTTCCTACTACCGAAATTGAATTGCTCTTTCATTACGTTCCTCTACTTTTTTCGGAACGGCGCGCATTTCCTTCCATCTGAATGTTTCCTTTCTATTGCAAATTTACATCGATCGGCAACATAACTTCCTAAGTAACTAAGTTGGACAACACTTGAGAATGTTATCAGGACATTTTCTCTTTTCTATCCCATGAAAATAGCTTTATTTGAAATTATCAAATGGAAGAACTATTATTTGTAATTAAAGGTAATTTTGTATCATGTTTTCGTTAAAATTAGATTTGTAATAAAGTATAGCATACCTTTTAGGCTACTGTTATGATTTGGACTGTTAAAATATAGGAATTGAATATGGGTATTTTGAGTAACAAACAAACAATAGGCTACGTTTCACGACAATTTTTTTTTTATTCTTCTCTACAATATTGTTTCAACCCTTGCGGGTCATTATCATGAGCAGTGGTGTTACTAAAGATGTAAATAATGTAATAGACTTATATAAGCGGATGACAATAAGCAATGGAAAAAATTAACTGCAGGTAGTGGTTATCTATTTGGAAGGTCCAATAACAGCGGAGAATCCCAAATGAACATTTCAATTTAATTATTTACAATATTTCGCTTATTATTAATGGCTTTCCAAATTTCCAAAGATTCGAGCAAACTCAATTTATGACCTTTTTGTGCAGAATGTAAAAGTTCAATCGAATTAGTGTCTAAATTATGTTTGAAATCTAAGCAATGATGAGCTATTCCTGTGTTATTCTTTTTATTCCGTATGGAAAGCACATGTTCTTTAAGCCGAGTTTTTATGGCTCTACCTGTCTGCCTTAGGTAAAAGGCTGTGCAATCTTTACAGTACAAATTGTAAACACCGCTTTTATCTATTGAATTTGTTTCATTTTTGTTGATAACTAATAACAGACTTTTTAAATTAATTTTGTTGGTGTAAAAATATAGGAGTCTTCTAAAGAACGACCTCAAATTCAAGTTAATACATATTAAAATATCAGCTACAAGTATTCAAAACAAGATTTTATTAAATGGATAAAATTGAGTAGATATTGTTTCTCTACTATTAGTAAGAGGCAGAATAAAAGTAAAAACTTCTCCTAATTTATTAAGGATTGATATCATTCTGGTTGAATATGCACGGATATTACTATAGGGTAAAGTTTTCTGGATCTCCTAATATGTATGATCTAGCTAAAGCAATTATTGTCAATGAAATAGTAGTTTAAATATATCCTACTAAGTCTTTAAAAGTGAAGTATGAGTGAAATAAGATTTTATTAATGTAGGTATCTAGAAAAAGATACAGTGCTGTATTTTATCCACTCTTTTAGCTGTTGTCATTAGTGCTAATATATAGAATATCATTTTACGAAACGCCTATAATTTATTATATGCCTAAGCATATAAATCACATATTTTTGTTACATTGCAAATAAAATTAATTGAAAATATGTAGAGGATATGTAACCTTTTATCAGTGTTAGTTCAAACCGGTTAAATTTTCACGCAACTTCTAATTTATTATAATGTGTTTAAAAATAGGTAGACACTTATTGTTAATCCAATGTTATCGTAAAATTGTATGACCACCCATTTGTATCGTATGACTTGAGCTTCTTAATATGAATCCAGAGATTCATTAGACTCCAGAGAACATTTTTATGTAAGATGTCGTTAAATCCGACCTAATGGGCTATAATTCTCTTGGAAGCTTACCTACCAAAGCACACCGTATCAGATCAAGTTCGTTCAGGTTGAAACGAACTTACATGTACATGGATATTCTACCCCACATACTACAAGCATTTTTTTTAAATCCGAGAACAATTTGATAAGACCGTACAAAAACACTGACAATGCAATTTTTTTGGTACTTGGATTTCCACTAAAACCATTTCCATGAAAACCACGCATTTTCGTTATACAGAAGCTGCTCAAACAATTACTAGCAGGCATAAGGAATAAGGTATGACTTTTTGTCTGATGGAATACAACTGTTTTCGAAAAGGTAAATATATGGGGAGGATGGATATTATTGCAGAGAAATAAATTACAAAAATAAGAAAATAAAGTTAACAGATTTCGTTGTAAAGACACAAAGTATTTAATTTCTTGTTTAACCATTTACCTATATCTTAAAAAATAAAAGTTTGTTTTACGAATATATGATTAAATAATTAAAATAAAACACAGAAAGGATTTACTCTGTACAAAATAAATATATTTATGAAGGACCTTTCCTTGACATTATTTTCTATCTACCAACAGAGATGATGTTGAATACTTAAACTCAATTATTTCAAGTTAAAAGTTGTAATAATTTATATAACTGAACTCATTAGATAACTAGTAAATTTACTTAAGTAATCCAAATATAAGAAATTTAGTTTGGTATTCTTGGACTGAAGCGCCATCTCGAAGCACGAAGCCATTGTTGCAGGTAATCCTAGAAAGGACCTGGTATTCTGCAGCTTTAAGGAAAATCAATACTGGCCATTTCGTAACGAATTTTCTAGATGGCGTTTCTAATACAATGTGTTCATCTGATAATATGTTATCAGTTAATGGAAAAAACGTTATATCAGTTTGTTACACTTGATATAATCAAAAGCTATTCTAAATAACGTTATTAAGGTTGGGGAACAATTTCTAAGTTGATAGTTGTTTGACTCAAACGTTAAAGTTGTTTTTAGGTTCCAAATCGTTTCATTTAAGTGAGGTATAGTTAATAAAATTGTTATAAATAACACACATACTAGGAAAATATTATTCAAAAGGTATTGCATAACAGGTAGGTACATAATCAATAGAGATAATTTTTTACGCTAATCTAATTTGAATGGGCTTTATTAGTTAAAAAAATCTATTGTGCACTGTAATATGTGTAAGCAATTTCAAATTAATTGTAGATTCAGTTTCCTAATTATTGAAGGAGAAACTGCCACAATATGGCAATAGTTTCAAATTAGGCGAATTAGTAAAAATCCAAAAAATCCAAAATGTATAGGTATTACGTTTTTTTTATCAAATTTTCATGGAGCCTACGTTCACTGTAATGGAGAAAGTAGTAATTAAAGATGATGCAAGCTCTGTAAAAACATAAGCGTTTATTGTTGAATTTATTCATTTTTTAAGAAATAGGAGTAATTGTATTATCGAAAAATTGACCAACATGGTCAGCTCTCGAACTCGTTGTTTTTCATTTTTACCAAAATTTAGTATAGGTGTGAATTGGGAACTGATAAATAAAACACTGTTTGAGCTTTCGATGCTTTGAGGAGAAAAGCCCAAGGCACAAAAACCCTCGTAAGTCCTTTATTTAATAAGAATGTAAAACGACTGCTCTGCTTCAAACGTTAGCGACTGAGCAGTCTCGATTCAAAATACATACATAATGGCAATGAAAATATCGTACAAGCTTCGCTTGCAATATTCAAATAAATTGAATATATATAAATATATAAAGGATTATAGCAGCGTAATATGCAATAATTTTTCGTGGAACACCACACTAATAAGTCACGCACGTGATTGATCACACGCTCACAGGTAATTAGTTATTAAATCGAAAACGTCCCTTCTTTAAAAAATAAATCGCTAACCTCTCTGGAGGACTCCGATCACCACCGAAGTCAAAAAGATAATAAAATGCGCGTGAATAGTATTCTTAAGTACATACATATTTAAAAATTATTTAAATAAGTTCTTCAACTACTGAACAGTAATAGATAAGACGTTACTCAATAAATCAATAATAAATATTGAGAATATAAAAAAGCTTCTTCGTAATGATACCAGTTATTAATTTTTGAATAAACGGTCTTAAGGGAGTTCTTTTGATTTATCGACAGTTTTGTAATTTTATTTTATATTTGTTTTAGTGATAATGTTATTAAGTATCAATATATCCAGCTCACAGATTAAATGATTATCACATTTAATAACTTAAGAATCATACATGCATGACCTTAGAAACTACATTGTTCTTTCAAGCTGAAATCCGTCGTAAAGTAACTGAAAGGCGTTCCGACATAGCAACATAAGAGTTGAATTTCCTTGATCTCCGTTATAGTCACTAAGAAGGAGAATCACAAACATAATTAAAATTCTTCTTGTCTCTTTATAAAACGCAATTTGTGTGCTCCAGAATTGACCTCTTTACATTCTCATAGTTTTTTTCAATTAGAGAATGACTGATTAATGTCTTTCAGATTCAGTTTTAGCGAAATGTTTATTTCTGTATACGTAGCTTTATTTTCTTAGCAACATCAAAGGTTCAGACTTGAAGTAACTCCTGTGTTACTTTTGTTGTTACTTGTCACATTGGTATTTTAAACTCGAAAAATGTGGTTTGATCTTTTTAATTCGAAATGTTGTAGCAAAAATTTGTTTAAAGTTGTTTTTGGTGTCTAAGCAGTCAGACACTAATACTGAAGTTGCAATAAAAGAAAATCAGTCGCTAACTGAGAATGACACCTTGGATGTCGAAACCCATTTTACTTTTTAACATGTTTTGTGTTCTCAACCGAATTATCAACTAAAAAATTACTAACTCGTTAATATTTTTATCTAACCAATTTAAAAAGTTGAAGTCAGCTCAGCGTGGTAATAAAATCCGTTTGTTAATTAAAAAGGGATCTAATTAATTTTCTGCAAACAAAGACGTAATTTGATGTTTTCAATTAAAGCAGGGATATATCTTTTTAGGGTTGCTCACCCCTCAAAACGTGTGGTTGGGAAGGTTTATTTGATTTGAAGTGTAATCAGGGCAACTTTTTCAATGATAATCTCACCTTTAAGAGGTAAACCAAATGTTAAAAAATAAACAATAATTCATTATTCCCTATTTTTTTGTCTTAGTTCATGCAACAGGAACCCGAATATACCATTAAAAAGGTATAAATATAAATATGGAATCAACAGAAACAACTACTACCAGGGCTAATACCCCTTCCGGCATTGAATTACACTGTTGATTCCGATGGATTCTTAGACGAAGATATAACATATTCAAAAAAGAAAGAATTAAAAAGGTATTTGGCAGTCAAGCCATACATGTTACTTAATGAAAACTCGAGATTAAATCTTATTATTTACTCATATTTCTGGTTTAGTCAACAATTGTTTAAATTAAAAACTTTAAGTTACTTAACAATATAAATAAATCTCTGTTTTTTTAATTTAAAAGAGAATTTTATTATTATACTGTGATTAATAAACATACTATTTACCAAATTAAGATAATTTACCGGGCTTTTGGGCCGTGGTCTATAGGTTTTGTGGTTGCCTGACATCTTCAGAAGCGTTTGTGGTTTGGTCGTTGTAGCAGCTTGCAATCTCGAAAACGTCTAATGTCAAATATGACATCGAGATCGAAAGCTGCTCAACGACCAAACCACAAACGTTTCTGAAGATGTCGAAACGTCAGGCAATCGCCTATAGACCACGGCCCAAAAGCTCGGTAAATTATCTTAATTTGATTGACGCCGGTCGTGAAAGCCTACATACTACAATAACATTTATCTTTTAACAAAAATTATCCAATGTTTAGGATTCTACAGGATAATGATAAATTTTTGAGAAATTACTAGTTTTTCTCATTATCTTGATGTCTTATCGCATTAAATTATACCATTGTTTTGTTTATAGAGGACTAATATTTAAACCTAACCAAGTTTGAACAGATGGGTACCTCTATTAATGCTGCTTAGCACTTACCTAAACCTAATTTGACCTAATTATTCCGTCGATGAGTGTTTAGCCACAAACACTACCACATCCTATCTATAGCCCAAAGGCGACCAAATATGGAAATTTAAAAGCTCAACACCTTAACGACAACATCTTTTATATCGAATGTTGGCTGGTTGGTAAATTTCATTGATATATCAGATATCCTGACCATTAGCTACTTCTAGAATGCCCTAAACCCCCATCTCACCTGTATCGGGTTCCTTTATAAATCTAACTATACGTTGGTCTCTATAGATATGTTCGAAATTATTATATATTGATGATGATGATGGTCTGCAGACCGTAATATTCCCAGCATAACAAGGACAAATGTTGTAAAGGTGGAAAAGAGAACATGAAATGATTCATGACAATAGAAACAAATCGAGTGGCCGAACATATTTACAATCTGAAGTATTATTTTGTATATGAGTATTGCCAGTCCTGTGTATATAAGGGTACCAGGAAAAAAGTGAAAGGTGTCAGAGGGTTGTCGAACTACATTAATTCCTTCGCATCAAGGAATCGATACATTTATTGGGACGTTGCTGGCCCGTAAAACTCACCAGCTATTTGTGTGGTTATTTGGAAAGTATTTTTTGTGATATTGATAAGACGATTCAAGTTCATTGCGTGAGTGATTTGTTTACAATACTTCGCTTGTTTTCCTTAGCGTCTCAGATTATATTTGTTCAATGAAAATAAAGCAAATAGGGAAGACTGTCTTCAGATTATTGTCGCTTGGCAGCTATTTCCAGCCCATATCTTCATGACTCATCTTAAACAGAAGAAGGATGTATACAACATATGTGCGTATCTGATAGACGTTTAAGTTCATTTAAGAGACGATGGGTAACGAAAATTATTAAAATTTTCATTTCTAAAAGCAGCCGACAGAAACACAATCCATCAATTCTTTTCAAATTGTCACCGCTTATTATTAATATACGATGCCGCAGGAATAATTATCGAAGCCAAGCGGCAGCTGTTGACCCAAAAATGTCGGCACTTCTTGGATCTGATCCAAGACGCGGTGCACTATTAATATTTGTTGTTCCACGCCATGACAACAGCAACAATTCGCTGAACTCGAGGCAATAATGTTTTATGTCGGAATGCATCCATCGATGTAATTTTCGCAGATGACATTAATAAAAAGTGTAAATATCACCGAACTGCTGAGAAAGTTCATTACAAATGATAGAACTTTTGCAACACTTATAAATCAATTTATCTGTCAAAATTGTCCAAATAGTCTCATGGTTTAAGATCTGAGCACGAGTTTAACTTCATTCGGAATATGAACAAATTTTACGGTAACATGTTCCGATAATAGGGGCAAGGGGGTTACGTATCTAAATAGGGGGATAGCTCACTAGGTAAAGGGGTGGTATCCTACTTCATATTTTATTGCGTCATCGAGATAGTGATTAAAAAATTACAAAAATATATATACTTATTAAATTTTTGAAGGGCGGATATGTAAGTTGGAACAAAATTATTACATTACTAGAGGTATTATTATAATTATTGGCGGACATGTTTTAGATGATTGAGTGTTTAATAGTTTTTGTATACTCATCCCTCTCCGCCGCCCCTTTTGTTTCAACTCACGTGTTTGTTCTTCAGAAATTTAGTTAAGTCTACCCAAGTCTAAATTTGTGTAGATGTTTGAACACCATATGGATAATGTAATCAGGAAAAAGAATTGAACACTTTCAAAAACATGATTTCGTAAAATATCGTGCCTATGTCTCGACTAAAAAGACTTCTTCGAATTTCACTAACTAATACTATTAGGGGATAGTCTTGTTGTTTTTTGAAGATGCAAGTTAAAATTACTAATCCAATCAATATAAATAATTTGTGATGTCTCCGTATTGAAATAGGCTACATTTATGTATTTTTAATCAGACATGGTTCAGCAAAATCGGAAAAATAGTCAGTAATCCACGCTTTTTTCTGACGAAAGGAACAAAACTGTTTCAAACAACAAATGTAGGGAAGAGTTATGAATCTAAAACAGTTCTACAGGAAAATATTCTGTTCAATAATCACACGAGCTGAGCTTCTAGGACTGGAATAAGGTTGTGTATTATCATGCCAATTGACAGCACCACGAGAGGGTAAAGTGTTAGTAAAAAGGAAAGCTAGAGGAGGGATTTTTTCTATATAACCAGTTTTACTCTTGCCGACGATGGGGATTGATCCTTAAATTAAACAATGACTTAACTTCAAATTTTTAGTGAAATTAAGAAAAAACTCGGAGGAAACTAATGAAACGCCAACAGTTGTTTATAGAGGTAACACACTAAATAAAACATCTTTGATCAAATGGATTAGTAAGAGCCGTGAATATTGTAAAGATGATGTAAGGTCGCTCGATCTCCTGTGTTGATGAAAATATTGAACATCTGCGATCTCTTGTGACATTCGATCGCAGATTCACCCTCCGCATAATTGCTGATATGCTAAATTTTGGAAAATCGTCTGTGTGCACAACTCTGTCAGAATATTATTGTGATGGTAATGAATGGATGCTGCATCACAACGATGCGCCTCCACATTTAGCAGTGAATGCCTGTAAACAATCACCTCTACTCACAGGACTTGACCCCCTATAATTTCTTTTTCGTTCTCTAAATGCAAAATTGTGCCGTGGCGGCACTTGGAGAATGTGGAGATAATAGAAGGTAGAACGATAAGACAATTGAACAGTACTTTCAGGGATGCTTTGAACAATGGAAACGGAGGTGGGAAAGTATTTCAATTGAAATCACTAAAAAACGTTAACAAAACAATTACAAACTTGTTTTGGTAAAATATTAGCTTCTTCAGGTGAACTATTATATACAATGTGAATCACCATGAACGGAGGCGATATGGCGACTTATTTTAAACTTAAAAGTGACGAGTTCTTAATGTCTATTTGGTTATTTAGTAGGTCTATTGAATAGGTTCATTTCGAATATGTAATATTTGATAATTATTTCTTTATGAAACTTTTGTGATATGTCATGAATGCGAGTCGTTACATTTTAATAGATAAACACCTGAGTTTTCACACTTAAGTGTTGTACATTTATTATTTGATATAATTTTACTCAAACTGTTATTTATTTTATGAATGGTTTTCCCTAATTTAACAGAAATATTGGCTATATTACAGTTTAAATAGAATATCTTATCATTTTCATAAAAAGTGGTATTCATGATTCTTTAAATATACAAAAGAAGGTTTAGGAAAAACAAAATAAAATCGTTATTCTTAAAAGCATGGCATAAATTGTCAGTAGGCAAAAGAGGAGAGCGAAATATAGAAATATATAAACCGTGAAATGATATGGTGCGTTACAACATCGACTTAACGATATGTGGTATAAAATCGCATACCAGCATCGAATGTACTTATGACCTACATAAATATAAACATATCACGAAGATCCGAGTAAATTGAGGGCGTCAAGCCCCTTATTGCCAAATTCTTCATCGCCCATTAAGATATCAGTGCTCTGTAGTCCCTGAGAAATGCTTTTTATGATGTCGTCTTAGGCTGGAAGCGCAAGGCCGCCATAAAGCCTTTATTGCAATGTGTCTCATACCGTAACCTCGGTAGTAGTTTGCAAAAGACTAGAATTGGCTCCACCCCCATAAACCAGAGCATGCAAAGGGAGTAACAAAGTGGCGAACGTTTAGCAAGTTTGATATGTACGCCCTCGACGGAAAAGCCTGGAATTTCCGGGATCCGTACTCCAGTATGAGGCAGATTATATTCAGCAATTTCTGGAACGTTGACGCAAATAGGACAACCGCGACAATCAACAAAAAGAAAATACTTTGTCTTTATGTAATAAGGGTAAACTTAGGATACAGAGGACGGGACGGTTTTTAAATTGTCTCCTGACTAAAGGGACTCAGGTTGCCTTTTACACTCTTGCTTTATTCAGCTTAAAATACACGACGAATATAACATGTTCTAGTATTCCTTGGACAAAAAAAAATTCACTACAGTTTTATTTATTATTGAAACTATTTCTTTCTATAATAATTTGTTACAAATATAGTTTAAATAGTTAAATATGTTTAAGAAAGAATACGCCGTTAGCTCTTAGTGAAACATAATTAATAATTAAATAATTAAACACAGTTGTTTCACAATTTTTATTAGTACACTCTATGTATATTTCGCCTTATTAGGGCATCATCAGGAACATAAACAGTACACTAAAGCTAAATTATAATGTTACGACAGTATATATCTAATTATTCAGTCATGAACTTGTTCAGGATTTAAGAGGGGGCTGTTTCCAAAATCAAGCTGGTCATTGGTTGAAATCTTATTGTTCAAAATGGCTTTTTTTATTTCTAAAATTTCATAATTACCTAAAATTTTTCCACCTCTTTGGTGATTTAATATTTTAACATTAATTTTATTAAACAAATGATTTAAATTTATATAATGAGTTGCAAAACCTGTGGTTTGTTTGTTGTATTTTATATTTCTTATACGTTCTGCGAAACGTGTGCCGATATCCCTTTTGGATTTTCATTTTGGATATCGGCACACGTTTTGCAGAACATATAAGAAATATAAACAATAAAATTTTAACCAATGACCAGCTTGACTTTGGAAACAATCCCCACTTAAATTCTGAACTAGTTTATGACTGAAAGATTAGAAATATACTGTCGTAAAATTATAATTTAGCTTTAGTGCACTATTTATGCTCCTGATGATGCCCTAATAAGGCGAAATGTACATAGAGTGTACTAACAAAAAATTGTGAAACAACTCCAAGTGTTTAATTTTTTAATTAAGTGAAATATAATGGTATCTTAAAATAGTCAAATATCCTACAAGAAAGTAAAAACGTATTGTAATTTCCTGTCGCTCTCATATAGTTTGTCACCAAAGATTTATTCAAATTAGCTACTAATTTTTTTGTTACTATATCTGTTAGAAAAACAATTAGAAAAATGGTCCACCGACTTGTTTTTAGAAATTTTTATATTTTATAAATTAATTATAATCCTGTAATATGGAATCCTGCCAAGATTGAAATTAATTAACAAACTTAATAATGTATTTACTATATATAGTTATCTACGTAGACAATATATGAAAAGTGAAAGATAAATTAGTAATATTTCTTTACTTGTACAATATTTTGCTTCCATATCACCTTTTATTGCATTAGAGTTGTAATGATAACTCGTATGTAAAAAAAACTGCTAATTTATCAAATACTCCATGCTTTGTTACAATATTCTAATTTTAACTAATTAAAAAACAATTGTACTTAGTATTGAAAGCTTGAAAACAATGTTTTTTGTATTTTATCTATTAATGGTAGTTCTTGAAAACATTAGGAATTATTGCCATGACAGATTGCAATATTTTCCAGATTATAGATAGTGTTCTTGTTTATTAAAAGTCATGATATAAATCTCGAAGAGGATTTAGTAGACTTAGAGCAATGTCATTTTTTCTGAAATGTAGTTTGTAAGAAGACACATCAAAAAGCCATCGCGTTGCATCGCTTTCATGCCACGGTCATCAGAAAGAAATTACGGCCATTTAATAAACTTTCCCGGCATCCAACTAGCTAGCTAAGTACATTCTGTCAATGCTGATGTCGATCTTAGATGATAAATGAGCTTTAATAACATCGCAATGGGTGTCTATCCCAATTAATACACTTAAATTGGTGACGTGATTTATTTTAATAAACATACGCAAAATGCTATCAAACTGGCAAAATCAATCCTGAGAGATACATACAAAAATGGCTCAAATTCAGCAGAAACACTTTTACATAATATCATATACTTTTTAAGTGTTTATTTTATACGGGGCATGTTGTTTATGCAATTATCGTTTAAAAAAGGAAAGTAACAATTTTAGTTTTACATGAATGACTCTACCTTGATCTACTTTTTACACAATTTTCACAAAAATAAAGGCAGCTATCATATCGTACAACCAGCTTTTATATTACATCCTCATTGAAATATGCTGTCTAATTTATTTATCACTTTAACACGGCCGTTTTGACCTCAACATCGTCGGAGTGGCACTGCAGCCCCAGATGCATCTTTAAATGCAGGAATATGTGTAGTCACTGGGCACTAGACTGGAACTGTACGGAGGGTAATAAAGTTGTTCTCAGCGAAATGATGCGATGGAATCTTGTTTTCGATTAGGCGCTTTTGGTCGGGCATTGTCATGAAACAGATCAGTTGTTGGGACCAACTTGTGCACTCTCCGTACTTTCCCTTTCTACTGTTCTTACCACTACGACGATGGTGAGGTAAAACTTTAAACTTTTCTGTATTTCATTCCCACCAGCTACTAGTGCTGGTGGGCGGGCAGTCCCTCTGACCTACACTGTAGTGCAAAGCCGGAGGGCAGGGCGCAAAGCCCTCTTCAGTCTCCTTTCAGGAATTGTTAGACTGGGTGGGTGGTGTGGTAAGGGAGAGGAACATGAGACGGCCAAAATGAAGACAGAAGAGAAGTGAAAGATTATCTGTGGAATATTACTGCTCCAGCATTTGCCTGTATGATTCAAGGAAACCACAGTAAAACTTGGACCAGAGCAGCCGGACCCAGGTTTGAACCGGTGACCTCCTGAATGCTAAGCAATGATCTAGAGCACTAGACCACGCCGCTCTGTGATGGTGAAGTCAAAACAACTATCTTATAGTGGTTGTCAAGTCAGGTGACAGAATGTTGGTGGAAATTATATGAAAAAGTAGATTAAGTTACCTATAGGCCTTCATGTTGAAATAAAAACATTAAGGAAGGTCTGATGTTGTTTTTTTTTTTAATTTTAAACGGTACTTACTTACAAACATGCTTCGTAGATAGTTTGATTAGGTGTTTCGGTTTTAATATATATTTTAAGGAAAGACCTTTCCTGCGAACGAGCTGCTACATTGTCTTCGAATGCTGCTTTGAATATGGCACTAAAATTTTTATTTCGAACCACATAAGCTCGCCTTTAAAATCTCGTTTTTGTTGTTCGCGTCATTCAGATTCGTACCAAGCTCAACAAAACATCTTTACGACTATGCTTGATGTTGGTAAACGTTTTCCTATATCCTTAGTAATGAAAATTCACAACTACTATTTTGCATCCTTATAGTATAGGAAAAGTAGCAGAACATGTTGAATTAACCTAGGAAATAATACAAATATTTCTATCTTAAGGATGTTGTAAAGTATGTTATTGTACCTGCAAGAGTAATTATATACTGCATGAGTTATTTATAAAAGGAAAGGAGAATAGAGGCACCTGCTTTTCCTGTAGACAAACAGTATCATTATTTTTAGTGCAAAATTGATGTTACGGCACAATAAACTTTTTTTTGTATATAGTTAGAATTTAAGTTGTATATATTAAAAATCGTATAGTTGTGTTGTATATATTCATGTTTTTTGTAAGTTTTATCATTTAATATTCATATTTCATAAGCGAATTTTTCAATATTTTACACCATCATTATTATTATTTGTACATTTATTTAAGTTCCACTTTTAGTAAATCTTAATACAATTTCTACAGTCAAATTCTATCTGAATTCAGGAGTTTACACATTACTAAAACTCCATTAGGGCTGGACATACCAACCATTATAATATTTCTTATTCTGCATGTTATATAGCGTTATTATACAGTAATATTCTTTTTCAGAACTGCATTTATTATTATTTTATTACCCTGCTACATTCCATTTGCAGTTATTTGTATTGTACTATCTTATTCTTTTCTTCTCTCTTCATCATCATGTCTTATTGTAACCAGTGTAGGGGGAGAAAACTAATATAAGGTCTTTTATAACATTTCACCAGAGAGTCCGTATGCAGACCAGCTGAGGGAAATAACCTCATAAACAATAATCACTTTATGTTTATAGTTGTAAATATTACTTATAAACTTCTATAGCTTCTTTTTGTGTGTTCAACTGTAAACATTGGTCCTTCGAGCATAATTTAATTCTATGTGGTACAGCAGTACAAACGCTGAGAAATATTTTCATTCTCACGAAATAAACAATTGATATTAATCCCGTAAGGAAGCGGAAGTAAGGCCGTATAATTAACAGATTGACATTTCATTTCGAAATCTGCATTATGTAACTTATTTAAAACTTCCGTTTATTATAATAATCAGTAAATTATGTTCTAAATACTTATGTAATAATCAATATCCAACACGTTTTTAGAACGAATTATAGTACTGAGGTAATGCTGCAAGACGAGACAATCCGATATTTTTCAAAGTATCTCGACTTCATTTGATACTGTAATAGAAGTTCGTAGTATGAGCATTTGGTTTTGGATATTGTTTCGGATTTCAAGGCAAGAGCAAAACAAGGTGCTATTCTTGACTCTTACGACAGCGCTAGTACAAAATGGAAGCAAGACTAAGTGAAAAAATTTCACACACGTATACTTTTAAGCTTTTCATTGGAATCTGCATCATTCTACAAATGTGTGTTTGAAGCACCTTACGATAATGCATGCTTTTTGGACGTATGTTATTAAAAAATAACCTATGAGTATGAAAAAGGTGTTAAAAGTGCGATAATGAAAACATTTGGTTTAAACACCTCTGTTTAACTTATATATGGGGCAAAAAATTAAAATCATGTGTATATTAAATACCTAACCCTCATACTTGGTTTCTATCCTTCGCTATTTTACATTAAAAGTAAAATTCTTCTTAGCGTTTATCGAAGCAAGGAATTCGGTCAAACCTGACATAAAATCGACTCGACAAATCTCGGTTTTATGTTGTACCTGCTTACCATCAGAAACGATAAAAAGGGTGAGAAAGTATCAATGGAAGCATCCCGCCAGGTCTTTTTTTAAGGTTAATGCACGGAGACTGATATTTTTCGAGTTTTTACGCGAGGACGTGTTTTTTGCAGATTCTTCCACTTACATCAATTTCTTCTTTACCCTTTGAGCAATCAAAAGGACCAGTAAAACGTGTTAAATGGTGTATTCGGTGTTTAGAGAAAAAAAAATCTTTCGAAAATCGGCACGGCTGGCTGAACGAATAACTAGAGCTTGCTTGGTGACCTGCATAATGTTGTGAATTTCAATACCTTTTGCTCTTAAGTTCTGCTTTTTCATCTACAAGAAATTGTTTTCATTCTAGAAAAGTTTTTCCCTCTATTTATTTAACTTTCACACCTTTTTGGACATTTATGATGGAATCCCAAAGATTATTTTCTACTGTGACGTAAAATTGTTTCTATTTTAGTATTTTTGACATTATGAACCGTATAAGGACACGTGCTTTTGATGTTTCGTGATCAATAGCATCTTTTGCATGTACTATTATTGTTATTAATACGGTTTTTTATAAATCATTAATTGAATAAAGCCTGGAAAATTGTTATGAATAAATGCCAAAGACGAGGATCGATACGGCCTGATGTAGCGGTACGTTTGATCTACCGGCTTAAGGCCGAAGTGTGGTAATAAATAATCACGCACATGACACATACCACAACCAGATTGCGATATAAAAGGGAATTACGGAAAGTTTCGGGAAATATTCTGAAGCTTTCAGGAATATTCGAGAATATTCCATAATAATAAACACAAATAACTGGTGGATAGTCAAGCACTAATATAGACAGATCGAAAACGAGAAGTCCAAGCGGTGAAATGAATACTAATCATAGGTTACATAGATACATAGTGAACTAAATAAGCAGCTGTCAAATAAATGTGTATAGTGTTTTACTGTACGATATAAATTGCTTATATTCAATACCTCTTATAATAAATAAATAGAAGTATAATGTACGCAATATATCCAGTCAATTACTTCATTTTTACGTCAAAAAGCACCTTAATAAATATTATTAACAAATTCATATATCAGATGTACAAATATAAATATAAAAATAGAATCAACAGAAACAACTACTCCGAGGGCTAATACCCCTACCGGCATTGAATTAGAGTGTTGATTCCAACGGATTTTTAGATCCTTTTTTTTTAATTTCAGATCACAGATCACAGATCCCACATTTCTAACGCATCCTACACAGTAGACACAGCACCCACCTGTGAGACCCGATAGGTCGAAACCGGTCGTGGGATATAGCTTTTCGTACTCTGTGCCTACTGCGTTCGAAATTTGGGATCTATGATCATTGAAATTTAGACGAGAAAGGAATTTAATGCCTTGTTTTTTAAATATAAATAAATTAAAGATGTACAAAGTTAAATGAAAAATAATTATTGTTTGTAAATCGTGTTTATGATTATTGCCCTTCATATTTACTTGTAATAAATTTCAAGGAAGAAATAAACACGTTGTAAGCAAGAATGGCTTAATTATACAAAAGTTAGTCAAATATTGACTAAATAGTTGCAGTTTACAAACGCACCCTAGTGCTGATGCCGTAACCAACTTAATTACCCAGCCTCAGCTGGAAGCGCTTTGGCAGTTTCGGGATTTTACGAATATTTGAAGCAAAAATTATATCTAACGAAAATTAATTTGTGAAGTTCTTCTTTCTCAAATAATTAAAACTGTTAATTTTATAGTGAGATCGGTTTGGAACAATGCCAAGCTATCGGTCTTGCGGTTCAATCGAAACAATTGGAAGCAAAAATTGTATAGAACTACGGAGAAGGATGAAGCAGGAACCTCGACTGCGTTGATTACCTTTATTTCGCAGGATACCTATTCTATTTTGGACATTTATCCATTAGCACCATCTCTCTGCGACGTTTACCTTTATAACTGTCGATTAACAATGACAGAAATAATAAACCGCGTCACGTGAAACAAATACAGAAAAGCAAAACAAGAAAGACATGAGACGTCTCTTCTAAACAACTTTTATTAACAATAAGACCTCCCATAACTTCTTGTTTTACAAAAGATTTTTTCTTATAAGAAATTCTATTCATCACATTGGTTTTTACTTAAAATCATGGATATTTTTTAAAAAATAAATGACGTACAATTTTCAAAGTCGCCCTGATTTTTTGAACAAACACTAAGTACAATTTATTTTTGAGTACTACAATTATACAAAAATTTATTTATTCTTTTAATAATGTTGATCGATTCAGCGGTGAGATGATTGTAAAACATTTTTTAATATTATCAAAACTATAGAAGCACAAAGTTACTGTTATACACTTTTTATTAGAAACTCTAACTCTGCAGTCATCTTAAGAGAGTATTATTACAACTAACTTAAAATTATAAAGTACAAGCTAATTTATAGTCTATAAACACATATACATATTTATATTTCTTAGAATTGCTGGTCGAAATATTGGACTATTTAGTCCTTCTTCATCTATCATTACATTTAATTTTGAGTTGATAGCTTTTTGTATTTCTAATTTCTCTAAATAATTAAGTTTGTAACCTTTATCTTGTATGTGGATAATTCAAAGACTTTCATCATTGGTAGTATGATTTACTGAAATGAAGTGTTGTGCCATACCTGTAGTGGTTTTTGTATCTGTTATGGATTTCGTATGTTCTTTTAATCTAGTTTCAAAATTCCTCCCAGTCTGTCCTAAATAAATAGCATCACAGTTATTACAGAATATATTATATACTCCAGATTTTTTGAGTTTATGTACCTTATCAATTTTGTAGTTTATGAGGATTTTCTTTAAGGTATTTTTATTACTACGTATTGTTTTGATGTGGAGTTGTTCTAATTTGTTGCAAATATGTAAGCTAATATTTTTGTAAAACGTAATTTGGAACCAATAATCTTTTATGTTGCTATTGGAAAAATAGAACTGTTTTAGAATTTGTTTCTTTTGTTTTTTATTTATTAATTTGTCTATTAATCCAGCATTGAAACCGTTATTTTTGGCTATTGTTTTAATGAAATTACATTCTTTTGTAAACTTCTGTTGATTTAGAGGAAAATTCATTGACCTATGGATTAGGCTATGAAATGTAGACAATTTGATATTAAAATCGTGATTTGATTCAAATGGAATAATTGCATCTGAAAATGTTTCTTTTCTATAAATATCATATTCTAAACTATTATTAACCTGTGTTATTTTAATATCTAAAAAATTCAAAGTGTGTTCTTTTTCTAACCATTTCTCTTTTTTCTTATTTTCAGTTATTCAATTAATATCACAATATACTTTTTCCTTTATTGTTCCATTCATTGTTCGCAAACAAGAGTATGAAACCTTAGCATTGGAATTTTATAATGAGTAGTAGTTTGAATGGTAGTTTTCAGAAAAGAATGTATATTTTTAGAACTACTTAGAATAAGAATTCTCTTTCAAAAAGCAAAACAATTAAAAACGTTACTAAATCCTCATTAAAAGGAATTGTTATAAATCCAACAACAATGAAAGTATTCCTAATCATACTCAAGTATAATAATATAAATAATTGCATAAATGCGACTCTTTTAAAACAATATTTGATTTATAAGAGAGAAGAAGAACTTTTATCTTAACCGTGACGTTTCTTCATACCGTAACCAAATTATTCCGCTGGTGGGCGATTAGCCAGAACCACTACCTTTGCGACTACCACTACGACCATTCAATACGGCCAAGAAGTCAAAAAGTTGATGTTTTTAATCACAAATTCTGATTCAACGACATCTTAGATATCGAAACTAGGCCGCTTAGTTAATTATCTCCTTTAATTCATGGCTTTGATAGGCAGGTAATCCTATAATTATAATTCTGTATCATGCAAGGAAATAGCTACACAAAATTACCTTATAATCTTACTTATATGGTAGCACCAGCACCATATATAGAACAGTATTATATAGTTAAGTGAAATTTCTGCTATTTTATTTATTATCAGGTAAAACGTCACACTAATGTCATAATATTAGTTAACGTTATGGAATACCTGCAATATAGTAAATTTCATGCAGCAGACAATTTAACTGGTGTTATTATATCTTACTACACCTGCAAGATCTGACGCGCGAAAACACTGTAGGTAATAGATGATTAGAGAACGTCTTTCGCAGATTATCATTTTCATCAAACTTCTCTAGTGTACAAGACGATCAGAAACGTATGCGATAAAGTTTCCTATAATAACGAATTCTATTCTCGGTAACTAATATCAGTTTAATGAAGCGTTTACTCAGGTGCTAGATGTTCTCAGCTGAGACGAGAAAAACGATAATGAAACAGCGTTAAGAGCCTACAAAACCACTTACGTAACAGTTTTCGTCTTGAATAATTAAACTTAAACTCTTCTTCTCATAAAAATAATTAGCAAGGTAATTAGTGGAAGATGGTTGACATAAACAACACCCATCATTAAATTTGATACCTTCATTAAAGCGTTAACTGACCCGCACCCGCACACAGCCGAACTCCAAACATACACTTTTAATAAACTTTTTCGAATTTCCAAATTAAACGTTAGCAAGCACAGACACACTATGCATCTTAACCATACTATAAAAATGTTGTAGTACATAAAATCTGGATATCAAAAAAGAAAAAAAATATTTTAACAAACCCCTTCAAACATTTGGTTATATATGTTACCGGCTAAACCCGATTTCAGTACAAACTAGTTTTGCCTAGGCTAAACTAGTTCTTCCTATACGCGATAGGATTAACTAGTATAGCCTATACCAAACTAATTTGTCCTAAACGATCAGTTTAGGCTAGTCCAAGCTGATTTGTCCTAGCCTAAACTGGTTTATACTATACTAGTTAATCCTATCGCGTATAGGAAGAACTAGTTTACCCTAGGCAAAACTAGTTTGTCCTGAAATCGTGTTTGGCCGGTAACATATACAAATAAAATGTGTCGTCTATTTATTTTGAAATTGGTTCCAATGCACCTCAAATTTTATGTTTTGCAATTTCTACTCGTTTCGTTATGCCTCAATTGTAATAATTAGTAATAGTAGTAGTTGTAGTAGTAGTAGTAGTACAAGCTGTGGTATTTTCTAGTATTTATTATAAATCTACAATCTTTAATAAGCGAAATTGAATTTTAGGTCGGCGTTTATGAAAACTTGTTGGTTAATGTGTGATTGAATGAATTCCATGAAGCGAAATCGAAATATTGTAAACTCGTTCTGAATTATACAAACTTGCATTAATAAAAGTTTACATTTTATTTATTTTAAAATCTTTTTTACAAACTAATGATAAAACTGCCTGAATTCATCGAATTGCGTCAAAAATGTAATAAATTTCAACCATGTGAT
Organism: Agrilus biguttatus; assembly: GCA_963921985.1. NCBI lineage: Eukaryota > Metazoa > Arthropoda > Insecta > Coleoptera > Buprestidae > Agrilus > Agrilus biguttatus. Next base: position 37,197,174 of record OY998117.1, read on the forward strand.
TTGTCTTACTTCAATTTTGTTTTTGCCTTCTCCTAAACAACATAAATGCTTTATTTATAAAACGGTACGTGTATTATATTTATTATTCTAATAAAAACACACACAAAGTGAATTTTATCTTTAACAAGCCCCTAAAATCATCATGTTCAACAATTTCCTTTAATTATATTACGATTACCTACTCAAGATGCTTTCTTAAATGTAGGTACCTAGGGACAACTACAATTATATATTAGAAAATTTGAAAAATAAAGGTAAGGTTTTCTTTAACATCATCTCTCTACTAGTTAGCGCTTACTAATATCATAAAATTTGCTTCAAACACGGTCTTTTCAACGTTGGAACTTTGTGTTCTAGTAGAACTAATAATAACAAAGTCTTAAGCAAGATCAAAGGTGAACGAAGCAGATAGGTAGGTAGGATGTTTTCTTGAAATTGCAAGGATGCTGTCTTGTAGTAGTTGCAGGTAATAAGATCATCTACTTCAACAACTTCTACTGATTGCCGCTATGATACATGGATATGTTTATACGTGTGCCTCAAAGGGAACCTTCGAAGAGCGTCCAAATTCTTAAGCAATCGAACTCGTATCGGTTTCAGCAATCGCGAGGCATAACATAAATAGAATTAGTAATCAGTGAACCGAATTTGAATTCCACATTAGCTTTTGTTACAAACTAATTGAACCAAACTTATGCTCGAATTTGAGAAAATAGGATTAGTTACAGCAATGGTGCAAATTCCTAAACAACATGTGCAATTTTTATTCATTAGTAATAGACGAACGGTTTAATAATTTAGCATAAACGGCAGCGTTGAAACAAGCATGATATATTTGTTGTTAAACAGATTTACAATTAATCTGTTTGACAGTTGGTTATTTGAATTTATGAACAAAACATGTTCCACGAATATTGAAATTAATGTGTATTGACCTCATTATATTTCAAAATCACACAAAATTAGGATTTTCAAACCATACTGCAAATATCGGATTAATAAGCTTTAATATAAATTAAAGCCGTATTTATAACTGGCTGTCCAGAATTACAATAATATTCTAGAAATGAAATTGTTCGTGAGTTTCGATTCCAATATTCCTCTAAGAAAATATTTCCATATATTTCCAAAAATATCATGGAATCTTCTGATTCTTTTTCGACTAATGAGATCACACGTTTAATGCTTAACAAACATGTGTAGACAAACTTGGGCGCCGGCCAAAACTTGTTTGCTATTTTTCCAGTGTTTATTATTTTTTTAATAACTGTCATACATTCCTGTTTTACTACATTAGTGTGAAAATAACAAGGAAAGTTAATTAAACCGACATTATTATCATTAGTTATGATTCAACAGAGAGAATAAACAACGAGCGATATAACCCATCTTTCTTTTCGATAGCGCTAATTAGATTAAACATATTTTATATTTCGTTTACTTCTATAATTGTGACAAAAAATAATTAAATAAACAAAGTTGTATCTAGTATTTTGTACTGTATATGAAATGTTTACGGTGAAATTTCGGTGTTTGTCGTTCTCTGTGGGTTGTATGGATCGATCGGTCGTGTAATTTGCGGTAAAACGTAAAAATTGTAGATTGAGCGGTCACTTTTTCCATCTTATTTAAGTATGTCGATTTTGCGGTCAAGGTAACATAAGACTGTGGAATATGCGGTCATAAATTCGAATACCAATAAAACACAATTAACATCTTGGAGCTTATTTTGTCAATTTTTATTTATAAATATATACATATATAAATACATTGTTATAAGAAATATAAGAAAAATAAAGAAGTATACATTATACACGTGAAACGCTTTTATAAATATATTGTTATTCTTAATCTACTCTAATAATATAAGACATTTTCTTTATAAATAATAATAACTTTTCTTCTTTTGAACCGTTGTCATCATCTTCATACTACTTTGTCACCTTTTCAATCCTCTCATCCAGGAGGATGTATTTTCTTTTTCGCTTTTTTCCATCTAAATTTAATTCCAACCTCATTTTTTTTATCAGCTCATTCGGCTACTTCCATAAGTGTTTGAAGAATGGTTTTAAATCTCGGATTTGTTCTTCCGATTTTGGAGTTTATTTCGTGATTTACACCTTTAGCTGCATTATTAGTGCGATAGCGTTCTCGATAGCAGTTCCACAACTCCAGTGGAATCGTATTGTTCTCTTACCACTGCTCGGTAAAATAATCGAAAAATTTTGTTAAAAGGCAATCAGAAAGTTCAGGTGCTTGGATGATAATCTGAAGAAATCCGTCTTCGATGTCCCCAATTTTTAAAAAAGCCATGGAAATGCATATTCTTATAAGATTTCTTATTTCAGTGTCCTCTTTATAATAGACAACAAGTCCCAATTCTTGAATTTTTCACCAGATACATTGCGAAAAATGAAAGAAGCATCCATGAAGATGAACACCCGGAAAAATGTTTTCTAAAGCTGAAACCACCGCTTGTTCAAAATCTATAGTCACTTTTCTTATTGCCAACTTGGAACTTTACTCTTAATTAAATTAAAAACACGAACGTACGTTTCTTCTTTTTGTCGGGTAGGAAGGCGAATATAACTGGAACTATGTTTCCCTTTTGCAGTTTGAATAACTTCAATTATGTTATTCTCCATTTTATATTAATGTGGAAAAATCGTCTTTTGTAGATGTAAATTATATAACACTTATAAATATTACTTGGTAACACTTAAAATAATAGTGAGATCAACAGGTTTCAAACTTAATTATTTACACACCTATCCTACCCTTACTTAGTAAAAAAAAGTAATTAATTTAAGTAGTCATTTAGATAATAAAAACAAAATTAAAATATATCTACATTATACCCGTGAAACGCTTTTTTGACCGCAAAGCGACAGGTAAATCTTACCCTTCCTCCATTCTTACATTCAAGAAAGATTTGACCGAAAAATCCACTGACCGCTCGATGGACTGACCGCAAATAGGACGACACCTTTTCTGTGAAATTATCCGAAATTTCAGAATCGTATTACATTGATAAATTGCTAGTTAAGCATTTTGTCAAATGTTCGTATATAAGGAGTGTGAATAATGATTTTTACATGCCTTGAATCAATCAATCAATAGGAGTAAAAAGAGACCTACATTAGATTACCGTTCGCAAATAATTAGGGAATGCGAAGATTGGGTCAAGATAGGACAGTCTTTGGACTGATGACTTTATCATGATGTTAAATCAATGAATCAGAAATTAAAAGAACGCGTTTATTAAACACAAATATTTTTTTTCTGAGATTCGTTTCCCGTAAGGTACGAACTTCATTCTTATTGCATAAAATATCTACATGGATGTAGATATTTCACCATAGTTTAATCGAATAATCTAGGATGTTCTCATACGTAATTCTATGAATGTAGCGACTACAAACAGCCGGCAAACTCAATTTCACAAACGGTATCGTAGCAGCTGCATCTTGTTGTAAAATGGCAATCCACACACTAAGTTGCTATTAATAGTGGAGAAGTAAATTTGTCTTGTGGTTGCGATGATTCAAATGTGCTGTTGAATTTCGGCTTTGACCGGACTAACAATGTTTGTCGTGATCGGCTCGCGAAATGCGAGAGACAGCGGCAAGAATACGGACGGAACGCAATTCCGGATGGCAAACGGGCAAATACAGATGCGACCCCTTTGTGCTTGCTGTTGGCTTTAGTTTTGTTTGCTTACGGCACTTAGACGGGTTCTTAGAAAAATAAATTCCCGAAATAAAAGGGACTTACTTCGTCCGGAGAAAATGGAAACAAAGAAATTCCTTACGATGTCGCTTTTTATGATAAGGAAATTGCTCAAAGTACGAACGATGTTTACTTTTAATTTAGCGAGACGATATTTATTGTTAACATTGTAAATTGTGGCTATAAAATAGGAAATGCATGTTTTACGGCATTACTCGGAACAATTTGCATTTATTAAACGTTTTTCTAAATAAGTAAACACAATCGACATAAACGTCGTTTTGTATTATACCTAATATTGCAGTAGTCTTTTCGTCTCTTGCTATATTGATCTCGAATTGGATACTTTTTGCGCTTTTTGGTAGATGAAACACTTTAATATCAAGAACAGGAAATACCTTAAGATAATAATATTACTGAAAACTCTACAAAATTTAATTTTGACTAACCCATCATTATTAAATAACGAAACCTATAGAAACTTTCTACTATCTAATTGTGAGTTAATAATATTTGACAAGATCATTTTCGATTAAGGATATCGACCTATGGCTTAGCAGCGTATGTGATAGTCACATTGGTTCAGTTTGACAAGTCGATATCCTTAATTAAAAATGTGCTTGTCAAACATTAATAGACTCACAATTAGTAATAAATTTTTGCAGATGGCGTATACCACTCATTGAATGGTCATCTACCGGAACTGTCCACGGCGAACTTGTTGAATATAACCAAAGAGTTCGAAATCGCGATCCAAGTCTGACGGTTTCGAACGTATGTTAATCATCAAAACCACAGTACATATAGTTAAATTAGGTATCCGTAAATGTCTACTAATTTTGAGTAAATCATAAACATAATAAGAAACTACTGCTACTGTAGAAATAGTAAGTTAAAGACCCATTGTTTGCATATATTAACCTTTTTATTTTTTGTCTTTGTAATATATTAGCCTTATTAGTCATGTATTTTGTACTTCTCGGATTTTTTGTAATTTTTATATATCTTTTCCCTTCTTGGTTTTGCCGTTTAGTCTTATTGTATTATATTTTCTTTGTTTCCAAATGTTCTTTTAGAGTTAAGTTAGTCGATAGATTTATTGGGGGTAATTTTTTGACCCATCGGTCCATTTCCAGGACGTAGATGATGCACCGACACAGCTTGCAATGTTGCATTTTTGTATGTTTACGTTTCCCTTCCTTTTTTTTTGGTGTATCGGAACCACCCCTTCCTCTGGGGGGCGGTTCTTAAATTCATGTTAAAACAAGTATTTTTACATTCAATTGCAGAATCAATTCATCATTCAATCATATTAGATTCAAACCATTCAAACATCAAACATTTTTAGCAGAGATCATTTTTAGTACATTAACATATATTATAGCACCAATCACATCAAGATCTCTCTAAACATTTAGTTTTTAATAACATATAGTTTCATATAATAAATCATAATCTATAGTCATTTAGTATTTTCGTAAAAATAAGTAGCAATCACGGCGTACAATAAAATTAGTGTGTATACAGTTATAAATAGTTTGGGTGTAATAAACTTTTAAAACGCAAAGTCCGTTTATTGCATGGATTCCCCCAAAGGAATCAAAAGAAGCACCGGTGAAATAATCTTATTTCATCAACTAATAAACACCCATTTCAATTACATCTAGTTTCAGATGAAATAATAATTTCGTTAGACTCAAGAAGTTTAATGTTACTTACGAAGCTCGATTTAAAAAGGAGGAGAGTTCACTAGCATTTCAATTAAATTTTTGGAATAAAAAGCAAAGTCCATGAGCTCCACTTAACCTTCCACCAGCTCACTACCAGTAATAAATAAATACGTATATTAAATTACAATACCTACTTGGCTTCGCTTTTTACACAGATTCTTTTTAAGTGAAAAGGCTTAGAGATAAAAAAGAAGGCAAAATCTTCTTCAAAACAGGGATCGGTGTTCCCAGGCGGGTAATGTAAATGCTGGCTTTGCAAACACATTTTTTTCTTTGGGGCGTATTTTAGGCTCTTGAGGACAAGATAAAGGCGTTGGTTGATTTCGTTTGAAGATTTCTTTTATCAACAACTGTTCTATTACACTCGCTCTTACTTGCTTTTCTTAACTGACTAAACTTTATGAAATTATTTTCTGTAAGTTATTAGAATGTTTGTATGTACCGTATACAGTAACATTATATGATAAAAAATGTATGAATAATGCACTTGACAAGATACACAAAATTTAGATTTAAATCTCTTACAATTGTTTCGGCTGTTATGCCATCCTCAGAGTATATTTATTTTAATATTAACAAAAAGTGTACAAACTATTTATTCATATTGTGTAGGACAGGTAACCTTTAATAAGATAGAAATGTTGAAATCTGTTTTGATCATTTCCAATCGTATGCCTCCCAAGGTGGCTTTTTTAATTCCTAAAAGTTTCCAGCATAATGTACCGAACGTGTAAGCATATGGCGTTATTCGATTAATGCTGATGCATTCCGAGGGCAGCGCGTTTGATCTAGACCGATCGATACCAAACAATAAACGCTCGAGAATATTCTGTTGTCATAACAAGTTGTTTTTTTTGGAAAGCGGTCGAAATATGTTCGCGTATTTTCTAGTAATTTCTTTCTGTTAATATATACCCTCGTCTTTGTGTCAGACGGATAGTTGATTTCCAGACGCGTAATATAAATATTCAACGACGAGATACAAAGTGATATAAATAAAGTTAGTAGTGTTTAAGTGATTAAATAAATAGTTGTAAATAAATAAGTGAAACTTACTGGATTGAAATAATAATTTTAAATTGTCTATATTTAATGAGAGTTTGTATTCTATACAACGTTGAAAGATTCCAGAAAAGTGTTGCATTTTTTAATGCATTCAAGATGTTTGTCTAATTTAGTTATTAATGAACGGCTTCTCTAACCAATACAGAATTAGTTGCCAGTTTTATACGTTAATTTATATATATACCTGATTTATCTGAAATGCGGGGTTTTTTGTTATTTACTAATAATGATTTTAAATTGTTTTAATTATCATAACCTGTATTAATGTAGTGCTTTTTTAAGCGATTACAAACATTGTTACTTAATTTAGGAATGTAAATAATTGCGTGATATTTTTTTTATGATTTGGAAAAGGGAATTGCATAAAACTGTTTAAGAATAATAATGTTTCACCAAGTGCCGTGCGAATAAACCATTTCGAATATTTTAGGTAACATTATTGTGCGATTGCGTGTGGGCCCATTATTTAACAACATACAACTGTCAAATAAGTGAAAACGTATATTAAATAGCACAAGAAACACAAATGACTACTTGACTACACTTAAAATGATGTAAACTACAATTCTCTGTTGTAGCCTATATCATATTTTCCATACATCAAAGGAGCAAAAAAAACTTTTTTGTGTTTCATTCCCACCAGCTGCTCGTGCTCCGACCTACACTGTAGTGCAAAGCCGTAGGGTAGGGCGTAAGGCCCTCTTCAGCCTCCTTTCAAGAATCGTGGGAATGGGTGGGTTCAGAACAATTTACATATTAGTTTTTAGATTAAGTTTAGTGAATAATGTGTTAATATTGCTATAGTTATTTTCTTGCTTTGTTATATTTCATATTTAGATTTATATAATAAGAATACAAAATTGTCGGTCTTTCGAACTGAATGTGTAATTTAGTTTATAATAGGAAATTCCGGCAATTACATATGCTACCCAAAACGGTTGAGGGTGTAGGCGAGGTAGCGCGGTTCGAGTACACTGGCTCAGACTTGTTCCTTCACCCTCGTCCCACCTTCCCCGCAATAGTAACATAAATGACAAAATATTTGCGAGGAACAAGGAGTTACATCTTGACCGAGATAAGTGACACCTTATCAGTACATTTTATCGTTACATTTTTCGATTCTAAAAAGATACCACCGCGCTTTTAATATATATTCGCAGTTTCGTTGTTAATATTAATTAGTTTTACGGTAATTAGTTTAAATGTAGATTTAAAACTAGTGAATAAAGTATTTATATTTTCAACTTCGGAAGTTTTATTCACGCCGCAAAACATACCGCTCGTGATATTCACGGCAAACAGGGTGGGTGGTGTGGTTGTGGAGAAAAAGATGAGACGGACGAAATGAAGACAGAAGAGAAGTGAAAAATTATCTGTGGAATATTACTGTCCCAGCATTTGCCTAAGTGTTTTAAGGAAACCACAGAAAACTTGAACCAGAGCAGCCGGACCCGGGTTCGAACCGGTGACCTCCCGAATGCTAAGCAATGATCTAGAGCACTAGTCATCATAGGAGTACAATGTGCTATTGCTATTACCTTTTAGACTGCGCTGTGTGGTGAACGCCTCCTGTAGATGTTTGCTACTAACTATGGGATTAGGGATAACGACTTGTCAAATTGAACTCATAGCGTAGTGTCCTACGAGATAGGCACGTATATTTAACAGAACATAAGTTAGAATCTGTCTATAATGCCAGACATGGATCGCGATTTGGTTGTCATCAACACCGATTAAAATTTCTGCAAATGACGTTCACCACGCATTGCATTTAACATCATAAAAAATCCAATCACATAACTGGAATAAGTTGTGCCATAATTTTTTTTAAAGGCACATTGAACTTTATATCTCCATAGGTGCCCATAATACAAAGTCACTAAAGAAAGTTTAGATGAATAGTAATCTTTGTGTAACGACAGTAAAAACTTTTATTATGCTGCACCAAGACTCTGCACGCTGGGTATGTTTAAACTTCCCCAGTGCGGATTGTTAGCGCCCTGACAAGTAAAGTTACAGATGTTAAATCCTGTTCCTTTGCTATTCTGGGAAAGTGTTATGAAAGAAGTAAATTCCTCATTTCAGCTATGTGCATGCATTATAAAACCTAACCAAAGTTGTAAACTTTCCAAGTTAAACTACCCAAATACTTCTTACTATTCATCTAAATAAATGTAATCCAATATCAGTGAAATGTGAATGATTTCCTTTTTGTGGTTGCGACTTCTACGTTACGAATTTAATTATACAGCCATTAAGTAACCCGTTTAAAACAAGGAAGTTATCTTTGTGGAATTTCGCTCCAACAGATGCTTTAATTGAAGATAACTAAGCTAATGTAGATCAGTGATTTTCTTGAAACATTAACAATAATTAGCGGTTGGACGGTAAACCGAATTCTCTTCCGAATTAATTATGGAAACTGCAATCTTAAAGTTTACACTAAAACATTTTACATTACAATGAACTATTTACGCTTTCTGGGATTTATTTAGACAATTAAATTAAATCTGGCGACTTTAAACAAACAAAACATAATTAACGATAAATAAAAAAACACTATGTTTATTATCACTTTATTTATTCACAAAACCTTGTGACTATAGTTTCGACAAATAGCTTGTCATTATCGAACAAGTGATTCAAATTGAATGAATACAAACAGATGTACAGTGGTGTTTATATATATATATTGGAAATTCTATTAATTATTAAACATATACTTTTTAATTCAAAAGATAAAACTGACAAATTTGAGTCTATAAGCCAGAATGTACAGAATGTGATTCCTTTAACTTAGGCCAAACTGGAAGGTCATTTAGAACTCGTTATAATGAACACTTTCGATCATTTAGATTAAGAAAAGATAATTTCAATTTTGCAAACCATTCTTTAGAAACAGGCCATCAGTTTCCTACTATAGAAAATCTTAAAATTATTCATAATGTAAATAAAGGCTTTAAACATAATATTTTAGAATCCTTAAAAGTATACAAAGCATCATAAATTTTCGAAAATAACCTGTTAAATGACCAGGTAGATTTGTACCGCTCAGTATTATTCAGTACATTTAATAATTAATGGAATTTCCAAAATATATATAATCACCACTGTACATCTGTTTGTATTCATTCAATTCATTTGTTTGACAATGATAAGCTATTTGTGTCGAAAGTATAGTCACAAGGATTTGCGAAGTGATAATAAACAAAGTAGTGTTTTTTCCATTTATCGTTAAGATGAATTATCACAAAGTAACGGCCGAATCAATCCAATAATTAAATAAATGTTATTACAACATTAGGTTGCATAACAGAGAGTTGTTATAGAATTAAGATTTTTTTATCTATAGTTTACCAAATTGAACAGAACTAGTTAAGGTAATTATTGATAGATATGAAGTGTGAAAGTAGTATAAGCAACTGACAATGTTGACTAATTGTGAATGCAACAATCCTTTCTCACAATTAATGTAAGTTCCATGGACATGAGTAGGATTTACGACAAAGAAAAATTACTGTCGTGTCCTACAGTTAGTGTCAAGTAAATCGCTGGACATCATGTTGTCTTTTACTTGAATAGTCCGAGTATTAAATGAATAATTGTTATAATTAAGCGCATATAAAATTAAAGGATATTATTTAAATTACTAACTATGATAGTTTTTGTTAAATTGGTAATTAATTGATACATTATACACATAATAATTAATAAGAATAATTTTTTCCTCCTTAAGTTTTTAAATGTTTTTATTTCTGTAGAAATGTGTGTAATAGTGCATTTATTGTGCAGAAGTACACACTTTATTAACTACAATAATAACAATTTATGACTCTAGATTCCTATTAAACTATGTAAATATAAAGGTTTTGTGGATATTTCTGCCTAAGGAAAATAACACCTGAAAATTCAAACCAATATTGTGGATCAATACCCACATCGTTAAGTTGGCAGGAACTTGTATGACTCATGAAATAAAGAAAGAATTCCATTTCCTATCGTATTCACGTGAAAACTGCCACGACGCAATAACAAGGAGCACATATATGAACATCCTGTGTTATTACTTCTTTTGAAATAAAATTTCTTACAGTTTCAATTTAGGTCGAAGTCAATAACACTGAAATAGATTATCTGTTATCTTTCTAAAGGTATACCCACATAGAAATTGGAAAAATAACAATTTATTGCTAACAAATCTGATGATTTATTGTCACAAATAAAGATTTTTCAATAATTTAAAATAGAATGCATTTGTGAACTTCACAATTTTATTTGTTGCGCCTAAAAATATTGTGTTACTATACTAACTACATTGTGACCTTTTTAGATCTGTTACAGTAATCTAACATGTCAATATGTGACAATGAATGAAACATGGATCCATCACTTCACTCCAGAATCAAAACGATCGTCACCTGAGTAGAGCAACTGGTGAACCACGTCAAAAACGCCCGAAAGCACAACAACAATCGGCTGGAAATATTTTGGCCTCAGTATTTTGGGATGTGCGTGGTGTAATATTCACCGACTATCTTGAGAAGTGAATTGTAGTAATTATATAGTGTTATTGGAGCATTTGAAGGTCGAAAATGCAAAGAAACGACCGCATATGACAAAGAAAAAATTTTTGTTTCATCAAGACAACGCACCGTGTCACAAGTAATTTGTCATCAAAACAATGGTAAAACTACATGAATTGAACTTCGAATTGCTTCCACATCCACCGCATTCTCCATATTTGGCTCCCAGCGACTACTGGCCCTTCGCAGACTTGAAAAATATGCTCGCCGGTAAGAAATTTCGCTCGGATGAAGAGGTTATCGATGAAGCTGAAGCTTATTTTGAGGCAAAAGATAAATTGTTCTACAAAAGTGGTATTGAAATGTTAGAGCGGCGCTGGAATGATTGTGTTGCTCTTGATGGAGGCTACGTTGATGAATAAAATCAATTTTAAACAAAAACGTGTTTTCTTTGTTAGGCCCGGAACTTTTGAGCCTATGTGTTAGTTACTAAAATTTCTTGAAAATTTTCTAAATAACACAGCTAGGAGTGCAATTACAAAAACAGTGACATTCTCAGCTGATTTTTATTTTAATTTATTTAAGTAATGAAATTTAATATATTTAGATCATAAATCACCTGAAATAATGTAGTAATTTCATTTTATAATCGAAGTTTAAGTACTTTAAATTTCACAGAATAAGTACATGTATATGAAAATAAATGCAGTTTATATAAACCTAAAAATTGCCCGTTCTGCTGGTAAAATGTTCACAAAAACGAAATGTGAGCTTAAGAGATAATGCTCGAAGTTCGTTAGATAAATCTGGTTGTTAAGTAAGATGCCCTATTTATTATACTAGCAACCACACCAAGATAACGTGTGCGGAAGAAAAATTAATAATATTCTGCGAAAGAGGATTTACCTCACTCTGATAAATTGCAACAGGGAACCGTTTTAAAGCAGTTTTATTTAATTTTTATTTTCGTTTTTGAAGGGAATGTGCAGGCATGATATGCAGCTTGAGTGTTTGTTTTAATGTTTACATAAATAACATCAAAGGAATTATTTAACATTTCGTGTTTTTTACCCCTATACTCTGACTTTGTAGATATTTTAAGATCATCTACGCTGCTTTAAGCAAACATTTGCAAAAAAAGTACATTACGGTATAACTAGTACAGCCGGTCCAAATTCAGACGGATGGGTATCGTTATTGATGGTGCATAGCACTCACCTTTTAACTATGGTTTTCCTTCATAGTATAACCTAACGATTCCGTCATCTGGCGTTTAGCCGAAACCATTATCACATCCTATCTGTAACCTTACGAATTACGACGATTAAATATTGACATTTCAACGGGCCCAACACATCAAATCAGTGGTGATTTTTAATTAAAAAGGCGCGTTAGTCAGTTCCATCCTTTAGTTAGATTCCATAGCATTGTATCATCTCCTGGCTATTCGTTAGCATCAGAGATACGTAGAAAAGTGTTATGATGATGTACTTTGTGGAGCTTTTCTACTTTTATCTTTGACCTAACGAATCTATAGATAAGATTGACGAAACGTTCAACATATCCACAAGAATTCCTAGTTTGGTGACTGAAAAGGAAACGCCAAGAGATCACCCGTCCGCGTGAGGTTTGAATAACCCTAAACCCAAATAATAATAATAATAATAATAATAGCAATGTAACGGAGGTAAATCACTCCAAAGATAATTTTAAGTAGAAAAGGTGAACACCATGATGATGAACCAATTTGTAAAAAATAACGAAATTGAGAAAAAGATAAATTACAATTCAGTATATTTTCATAGAAAGATTTGTAAATTAAGTCCTCCTCATTTCGCTTCTTCAGATGGAAAATATAATAAAGGGTGACGATTTCACATGTGACAACCTACACTTTTATGCGCATTATCGAGCCTTCGGCTGAATTTAGCTTCCCCCCAAAGTTATCTCTTTGCCGTGGAGGGGGGACTCATTACCTGTCCGCAAATAGTGAAGCTAATAGACTCCTGAGTATCTGGAAGCAAAGCGTAGTATAGGGAGTAGCTGTTAGATATAGACGGTGGTCTGGCAGCACCCGTCCGTTTGTTTCATGCAATCCGCGTGAAACCACAAGGGGAAGTAGCCGGCAGCTATCATGCAAACGTGCAGTAAGGCCAGCACAGACGTGGAAGGGATACATGGCGAGCTGCTCTTTACCCCCACGCCGAACCGTCGACAGGGAGGCAATTCCGGTCCGGCCATAGACACCTTCAGTGGCAATCGCATGATAACCTTGACAGGGCTGGAACGGTGCATGTACCACTGGGTGAATACGCCCTCTAACCCATATACTGCACATTTAATACACCCCGGCAGAGTGGGTGCACTCGGGCGAGTTTATAGAATTGAGGGTAATCTGACCCATTAGGGGGGTTACGACTGAGGAGCGTGGGAGCGGACAAATGTCGATTGAGGTGTGCACCCTTACCCTTGGGAGTGCGTACATGTGTGGTGATTGTAAAGTTAAGGCATTTATGCATTGTTGCTCGGGTTAGCCAGGAGGCTCGGTAAAAACGGGAAACGGATATCACCTAGCGAGGGTTGCTTCAGAGTAGCCAATGGTCACCGGTCTGCCTATACTAGTACCTCGGGGGCGGGGGTGCCCAGCAGTCTAGCTTCTGCTCCTCCCTCGACATTTGGTATCGGACTGGAGGGGCCAGTTGGTTTATAGCCCGTAGGCTGGTAAATCTCTTATAGTGTAACATAGTTAGCTTAGTCTCCACCTGAATTGGATTGTAATGAAGCAATGTAACGTTGCATAACTAATCCAATAAATATTTCACCACCAGTTCTATTTAACATATGCTACCTTATCGTATTATTAATTACTATTTCTTTTATCATATTTTCTTCTACTGTAGACGTAACTTTTATTCAGTCCAAACAATGGGTTGATTAATATTGCTGACATGTACAGAAGAAAGCTTCGGTAAACCGTTGCCATTGAATTAGAAAAAGTAAAAGTGTATCTGTCTGGTTTAGATGGGTATGTGTGGTTCGCCGTCAGTACAAAACACAAGGTACAATGTAACTTTTGTGGATGGATGCGGTAGCGCTGGATTCATTAGGACATAATTCCACAATATTGGCTTCTGTTCTCATGTAGCGCTTCGCGTGTCCGCGGTCGTACTTGATAATCATTGCTTTTGCGGTCTGTGACATGTCGGTGCAATTGCATAAAAACCAATCGCAATTTATCCAGAGGCAATCCTGCTTTTCGCATATATGTGCGTTTCGTATATTTTTACGAACCTAGTACCTACCCAGTTTTTATTATGTCAGTTTAATTACAAATCTTTACTAGGTCATTTTATTTATTGAATCCTATAACCTCATATGAGTATAATAAATAAGCGACATGATTTAGTAAAAACGCACTAAAAGGCCAATAAGTAACTAATGCCTTAGTATTAATCCATTTCAGCGATAGAAAACACTAAATAGGAACGAAAGTGAAGTTATAAGGTCAAAATGTCGTATCACTAACTTTTTCCATAAAACTATAACTGAAGCACCATAAGATATAGTGTATAATCTGTATTGTTATTATCAGCACTAGTCGCTGAAGTTCCTATATGAAAACTTCGACCACGCCGCAGAAGATGGAATGTCTGGTACTTCAAACTAAATTAGATCACGGCAACTCAACCCGGAAATCGTTCTAAGAATTAACACCGGCCATGAAAGCGTTCGTTCTACAAAACAATTTTTGATTATGTTTATTTATTTTGACCACGTTCCATGATATCTTATATTTAATTTAGAAGAAATTTGTTAGTTATTTCATGGAGAATCAGGCAGGAGGAAAGGTATTGCTTCGTAAATGAGTTCTACATAATAAAATGTATGACAATTTACGATTTAAAGCAAAATTATTTAGGAGAACCATTTCATATGCCTCTGGTATTCCCCATTTAAATTTCATTACGCCCATTTCTAACCCAAATTACAATGAAAATCAAAATACATTTACATAATATTTGTCACCTGAAATAGATGCGGGCAAATATTGTTTTATCACTGGGTTTTACGTAGTCATGGCTGAGGTGATAACCAACTGTGACCTATAGACAGATGGACGAATACTACAGTTTCCCCTAAAAAATCATAATTATCCTTCAAATTATTATAGTCGATGAGATTTTTTTTTAGATAAATTGACCTAAACTTTTAATCATAACTAATCTATTGAATCTAATTTCTATTTGAAGAAATTAGTTAAAAGATTGTGTTAAAGGAATAAATAAAAATGAAAGGAGAAAAATTTTACTTAAAAATTTAATACCGCAAAAGAGTAAATTACAAAACGAATCTTAATGAAAAAAAAATCTAATTTTATTTACTTGCTCCAAAGTTGACAGCAGATCCTTCTAGAGAAAAACAAAATGAATTATGTTCTATATTATTGCTTTATTCCAGCGAGAGCGAGACCGAGATAATTATTATCTTTTACTGTATATAAGTAAAGGGAATCAGTTACGCTTTCTTAGGTCAATACTTACCAATTATTTTCCCCTTTTTTTTATCAAAGGGAAACAAAACAAGTTGTTTTCTATATTTTGTCTTTTCTGACAGGGATTAAGGAGGCGAAGTTATTAAACCGACTAGTACTTAAAGGAAAATATAACGAAGATTCAATGAAATTGATTTTTTTGCTACATAAATACTCAGACGTTGCCAGGTGACGACTAAACATAAAATATTAATTAAATAGAAAACTCCGTCTCGCTATTTTTGACGGTGCTTTCATGTATACCTACATAGCTTAAGGAAAAAGACAACAAACTAGTATACTTTCTTCGATATAAATACGTTCTTGCATTCATAAACCAATTGCTTAGTGGCAAAAGCATGGGCGGGTAAAGCCAACGATCCCGGGTTCGAGTCCTGGCGAGGGTGTGATAGCAGTAATAAAAAAAATTCCTCATTATATGAGGTAATCTGTAGTAGGTACAAATTAATTCAATAATTAATACCGCATTAATATGTTTACAATAGTAAAACTTATTAAAATCTGCTTCACCTTGTTACATAAGCTTAGTCGTAATATTGCTTACAAAACAAACTATTTACTATGAAATTTTATAAAAAATAAAAGATAAATTGCCTAAAGAGAAATCCTCTGTGGTTTGCAAATTAACTTTGGAATATGACCCACAAATTTATATTAAACAAACAAGGAAAAATGTAATGTTAAACGACCAGATAGATGGAAATAATTCCTTTACTACCGAGTGGCGTGATCTAGTGCTCTAGATTATCGCTTAGCATTCGGGAGGTCACCGGTTCGAACCCGGGACCGGCTGCTTTGGCCCAAGTTTTCTGTGGTTTCACTTAGGCTGTAAAAATTCCATAGATAACCTTTCACTTCCCTTCTGTCTTCATTTCGTCCGTCTCATCTTTCTTTGTCTAACCACACCATCCACCCATTCCCACAATTCCTGCAAGGAGACTGAAAAGGGCCTTACGCCCTACCCTTCGACTTTGCACTACAGTGTATATGGGAGGGACTGCCCGCCCATCAGCACGAGTAGCTGGTGGGAATGAAACACAAAAAAGTTTTTTCCTCTACTAAATTTACTGGAATTGTACCATAAGCTCATCTCAATTGTAAATTATGTTAGGATGTAAGTACACTTTAGATTTAGTAGTGAAGAAGGCAATGTTTGACGAAACAAATGTCTCACGATAAATAAACCATTTTGTAAAAATTAACTTATTGTATTTCCTGTCTTGTGTGACTGAACAATCTTATTCGAATGTCCAAAATCTGCACTTTTCCACATTTTATTATATCCCCCACTTATTTTACTTTACAATCGTATTAATCACACTTGAGTCATCTTTATTACTATGCGAAACGCAGCCACCTGTTATGTAAGTATTAATTTAGTCCACTTGATAGATAACACGATAGTAATTCGTATCTTAATTTAACAAGGAACGGCATTCTAAACGATTGGAATTATAAGAGTAAAAAGAAAATCTAAAGAGGAAATTCCGTGCAGAATTCCGTAAACTAACAGATTAACTGAACTTTGTATGCGGAAGACCTTGCGTTAATTGTTTTGCTATTTTGCTAACGAAATTGGTTTGCCAACTTTCCTGATATAGATCTCACTACCTACCGGCCGCTAAAGCTTCCGTGACAAAATAACACACCAATTAGAATTTTAAATGAGCTTTCTTAACCAGCCCCAAGTTAAAGTTTTTTCCGTTCTGCCCTCTAACTTAATGCGATTTCATCTTTTGTTATCTGTTCGGTACGTTCTTTTATGTTGTATTAACTTAAAAAGGTAAACTTAATAAGAATACTTAAAATACATGTAAACTTTAAAAAATTCAAATCGTTCATAGTAGAATACTGTAAATAGTAGACACCAAAAGCAATAAAAACAAATTGGCTACCATTCTAATTAATTATATATATCAAATGTAATGGACACATATTAAACATCAATATTAGAGTTATTCAATGTCTTCTTAACGCACGACTGCGTTTTTTATGATGATGGTGTAACACACTTCGACACATTCTGAAAAGTCACATTTCCAAAAGTAATTATAGAATAATGAACCAAACATTAATAGAAAGATCATGTAGATCAAGTGCAATCGTGCGAATGACACAAGTCATATTTCCGTGACCATGACTTCAAAACGGTGTGCATACATTAACTTATAAAATACTAATTTTAAATGTTTAAAACTGGATTTAGGACGATTATTGTGAAATTAAGGTGATATTTATAAACAGAACACTGCGTACTTTCCATGCACCAAAGGAAGCAGTAGAATTGTTATATTCTTACGTCTGTCGTTTGGTGGTGTGTGCTTCTGAAAAGAAATTCCAACCTATCTCTGATGAGGAGCTCCAAACTACTTGACTACAGACTACAGACTCTGATATCAATTTCTGACTGATGGTACAGAAATTACTATAAATATTGAAAATCCAAACGAACCATTACAATATTTTTATTTTGTCGGCTACATATTAATTTTTACGAATTAATAATTTCACATAGATAAAAAGAAATACACATAGGAAATGTCTCTTCAAGATGGAGATAATTTCAGAATAGCTTTGTAGAATGATTTAACCATGAATGTATTTCCAGGTCTATTGTATCATACCGGAAAAATAAAGCTAAAACGAATAGCAGATTACTGGAAAACCAATTACCTATTCAATATTCCTGTTTTCCAACAATTTATGCATCGAAATCGATTCCAGATCATTCTTAGGGCTTTATATTTTTGGAGAATCTACACCAGTAGATCGGATTTAAAAAATAGAAAAATAGGTATAATCAAATTAATTTGTATAACAGACGTATGAAGGAAACTTGCTACTCTGAGAAACATTTGTCACTTAAGCTTAATCTACGGCGCGACTAATGTAGTGGACAAAGCGTAGCCAAACATATTTATGAGGTTAAAAGATCTGTGGTGATATTATATTTCATTTTTATTAAATTAAATTGTGCATATATTTTTCTATTTTTGTTAAAGTTAAGTTTTGTGTTTATGTATATATCTAGAATTTTGTAAATAATCCTTTGCAACGCGCTCAGGTAAATTTTACCTGTAAATATACACATTCTTTCTTACAATATTCCTATCTTTTGTTCTTTTATCTACGCCCTCGGAGTAGTTGTTTCTGTTGATTCCATATTTATATTTATATTTATAATTTTTTTTATTTGCATTTCTGCACTTCACTAAAAGCCTATACTTTTCAATAATCCCTAATAACAATTTAGTTTCAGTTACTAACCCCATGACGTCTAATATTCTTATTCCTTCTTAGTTACATTTTTATGAAGGATTACTTTGGTACTTTAGGTTTATGTCCTTTCACTATATTTCTAAGTAAAAATTATTATAAATTTCAGCACCTTCTTATTGGTTCCATACCTTAGTTTAACCACTTATAGATCCTCCCTTATTTTTATTCCTAACAATTAACTCCTCCTTTTCAGTCTTCCTAATACTTTATCTTTAAAACTAAAATTAGTCTTTAACAGTTCTTCAAAAGGTCTTCTAGAGTTCCTCTATAGTTCTGAAACAATAAACTTTATCTAAAATCGGCCACAATTACTTCTAAACCTGAGCTACTATTTTATATTTCAAATTAAAGATATCTTTATAGTTACTAACTAATGCCAAAGATAAAATTGAAAAAAGTGATACTTATGTTACCTAGTCTACGTATTCTTTTGTTGCACTACCGTAACTGTGCTTCCTGTCATTTTTTAATGCAACATAGTAATAAATAATTAAGGTCACAATCATTCAATACGCTAGTCCACCAAAAATAGTATAGAAGGTGCCATAAATGTTCTTGTAACAATAAATTGAATTACACTGTTGATTCCGATGGATTCTTAGACGAAGATATAACATCTTAATATTTAGACGAATAAGGATTTTAATTCCTTCCTTTTTGAATAATAAATTTGTAAATGATTTATGGTATTATTTTTTATACTATACTGTGCAGTATTATTATCCTGTATGTACCTATTATTCCAATTTCCTTTGCACCAACTCTGCAATAAAAGCAAGCTAGAGGTTTAAATTGTTTTTTTGTTTTTCATTTCTTACATGGGTGCGATAAATGTACCTATTACCAGACAGAATTCACGTCTCTTTCGTATCTGCACATAAGGTACCATACAAGATGCAATGGTGCTCTTCATGAATTCATTATTCTATGCAAAAAGAATGAATGCATGCGATGGAATGGAGGCATCTCTGCGCCCCAGATCTCTCAATTTCCTTAATCAAATTATGGAAACATTTTCGAGTTTAGTTGCGAATGTGCGGGTAGCAATTTATCAGAAGAAGATGTATGATGGAGCTGGAATATTTCCTAAGTTTCTTTAGCTGTGCAAAAACACACACTGTTCGCGAATGTCTGCCAAATTTCGTGGTAAAGAAGCGATAAAATGGGAACATATGTAAGTCTCATCCTGAATAAAGTTTACCGAAACATGCTATGAATAAATAAGTTATAGCACTGTGTTTATGAAGTGTGTTAATATTTTTATGACAATATCCATTTTTATACGAATCACTAAATAAGTATTTGGTTGACTGGTTTTGTTTCATCAAAAAAGTAAGTATGCTATACCTTTCTGTTGTGGTATTAAATTGAAGACTATAATTTTTCCGCCATTAAATACACGATGGAAATAACTGAAGGAGTTTGTAAGTCTCCTATCTACACTAGACCACAAAAGTGCCTCAAATTAGTTTAACACAGTAATTTCTGTAGATTGTAGGTAAATAAAAAACTGGATAACTGAATTTACTATTGGATTTAATGAAACACTAAAAACTTGAATTACAACTACGAAATACAAAAAGGGGAATATAAATAAAACAAGATATTGTGCTTTCGTCAAAGGTCGCTACCCGAATGTCGTAATAAAAATGGGAACAACAGTTTTAAAGTATTTGATCCTCGTTACCAGCAAATACATACACAAGCGAATTCAAATAGTAGGTACCTAGATAGTAGAAATTTCCCATAGTCAAACTACCGATCGGATGGGACCGGACAAAGAACTATAACTCCGACCCGATCAGTCAATTTTATAACTTGCCTACGTGCAAAATGCGATATTATAACATAGTTAACAGAAAGCTAGTTACAAGAATCGAATGAATGTTGTCTTATTACCTACTAGGTATAATACCAATACCGACTAGTTTTTGCCGGTTTATTTGAAATAATGTAAATATTTTAAAAAATATATAAAGTTTCTGGTTCATCATCTGCAGAGAGTAATGTGTCTTTGTACAAAATTGTTGCATTTGGTGGAATTCGAGATTCTAATCCTCTACTTCCATTAGAATCTCGAATTTCACCAAATGCAACAATTTTGTACAAAAATCCTCTACTTCTATTAGAATCTCGAATTCCATCAAATGCAACAATTTTGTACAAAAACACATTACTCTCTGCAGATGATGAACCAGAAACTTTAAATTTAGCACAGAGGAAATAAGTGTTATTTGGAAGATTGAACATTGGTCGAAGAACAAGATGATTTTGAAGTTCAAATTGGTGACAATGAAGTTGTTCAGGGACCAAGGCTGGCCTATGGAAGTAGAGGATTAGAATCTCGAATTCCACCAAATGCAACAATTTTGTACAAAAACACATTACTCTCTGTAGATGATGAACCAGAAACTTTAAATTTAGCACAGAGGAAATAAGTGTTATTTGGAAGATTGAACATTGGTCGAAGAACAAGATGATTTTGAAGTTCAAATTGGTGACAATGAAGTTGTTCAGGGACCAAGGCTGGCCTATGGAAGTAGAGGATTAGAATCTCGAATTCCACCAAATGCAACAATCTTGTACAAAAACACATTACTCTCTGCAGATGATGAACCAGAAACTTTAAATTTAGCACAGAGGAAATAAGTGTTATTTGGAAGATTGAACATTGGTCGAAGAACAAGATGATTTTGAAGTTCAAATTGGTGACAATGAAGTTGTTCAGGGACCAAGGCTGGCCTATGGAAGTAGAGGATTAGAATCTCGAATTCCACCAAATGCAACAATTTTGTACAAAAAATATATAAATGAAGTCATTGCAACAAACCACACGAAATATGGAAGAATCTGGAATTTCAGTAAACTAAAAAAAAAACATCTCCTCTTATGAATCCTTAATTACTCAGGAATAATACCTTATCTTCCAAAAAATATTTCTAAAAGTGCATTCGTACTAACTCACAATAAGAAGCCAGGATTATTTATTGTCAGAGTTATATCGTGATCTAATTTGTTTTGTTGCTGGCTCATTTGGGATGCCGTTTCGTCAACGTGCAGTTCACGTAGTTCGTGTGTATGCAAGAAAGGGTCGAGGCCACAGCCGATAATGTCTGAAGGGTCAGCTTTATGAGCTCGGACGAATTTACGGTGACGCGAGGATGCGCTATCCGCTCGCAGCTCATTCTGGAAGAAGGAAGAGGCATTGCCGGATCTGGAGTGCGCTTACATACGTGAACGGATTACCTGAACCTCTCCACAGAGATTATTCCATTTAACGGAGACAGATCTGGACTGGATGATTCGAACACGTACCAATCCTATAGTAATATCTTGCAACAAGCAGATCGTTTGCACCCTTGTAATTTATTTGGTATGCGTGAAGAATTTTGATGATAAGTGCATGATGGACGAAGGAAACTGTTTCATTGATTTTTTTTTTGCTTATAAACTATCATTGCTCCTAGATCAAAGTAAACCGTTAATTTTCACTCGAATGTCAGAATTTTCTATAACGATGGATTACAATTATCGGATATCTGCCACCTACACGCAATTTAAGACAATAACTAAGTCTGTGGAATATCCATGTTACATAAACCACCTTCAAAATATCAAAAACGAATGCTTTCTATCGTACAAACATACTATGAATGGAGGATAATGTGACGTGTTCAGTTACGAACCAAACAAACAAATTAATTAAGAACTAAAATTAAATTAACTACAGTTCTAATTAAAACAATTCTACACAATTTTTCACACTAGTAAATCTATTTCTCTCGTCGCCGTATTCTGCGCCACTACTTATACTCGCATTCAACTGTCGCCACTCTATGACTATCGATCGCCTGTCTATCGCTCCTGTCACTAGTCAACGAACGATGTAAACAAACTGACTTGGTCCGCCCAGTGGACTCGCTTTCATAGTTTTCAGCATTCATTCTATAACGTTCTACTACCTTCTCGTGTTCCTGTTGTCTTTCTATTGATCGTTGCTAGAATATTCCAGACGTATCCAGGAATGCCGAGAATATTCATTATCTTAACCAGGAAGGTGTTGTTAATAAGAACTGAACCAACACAAATCGCGTGACAATAAGTTCTCATAATAATGTTTTAGCTATACGTAGAAGAAAAATAAAGTTTAGAGACGTAACTGCATTTTTTTATTGAAAATTAGACTGACTTTACAAAATAAATGTAATAAATTCAATTAGTTTTCAAGTTAATCTAATTTTAACGAGAAATAGATTGTAGTCACTAAATTTTATTTTCGAGAAGTGACTTATAGCATAAAAACATCGAGACGACTTTTACTACTATAGTAATGATCCTGAAATATAAAATAATTGTGAATCGCCCTTCTCGCTTTAACGCGGCTTAATTGGCTGTCTCTTCACTAGCCGTATCTCTTTCTACCAATCAGGCTACTTTCAGGCCACATTAGAGAGAGAAAGTCGGACCACAATTATTTCTTATTTATTTTAGGATCATTTCTATTGTATAAAATGCTGTTTCCATCTTTTTATGCACTAAAACAAGTAAAGGATACAAGGACGATAACAACATCATGGTAAATAGTTATACAATAGAATAAAGTCACCTAAATTTTTTATTAAGTTATCGAGCAGATTATGTAGATAGAGGTCATGAAAAGGACACACATGACCAAAATAAGAACATGATGGAAATAAAATAATAGTTTTAATTGTAAATAACAATATAGGGCTAAATTTTCTTTAAAAATGAATTTCCACGAATACGTGAATACGGATTGAATTTCCCTTTCCTTCTCAATATTTTTTAAAGCCGTATGGAACAAACTTGGAATACTAATTTCTATTTGAATGATCTTTGAACTCGCTTTTACAGACAGTTCATCACCGCCTATACTGTATTTTACACTGAGCTTTTCAATAATTTTACAATTTGTTACTAGTTACTTTTACTATAAATGAGATATTTTCTTAATCACATA
Source organism: Agrilus biguttatus (assembly GCA_963921985.1). NCBI lineage: Eukaryota > Metazoa > Arthropoda > Insecta > Coleoptera > Buprestidae > Agrilus > Agrilus biguttatus. Next base: position 37,221,033 of record OY998117.1, read on the forward strand.
AATTAATTTTAATTTTGCTTAATTACCGAAGACTACTATTAAATAACAAAACACAAACTGTTGTTTTACACTTTAATATTAGAAGACTCTAACAATTGTTTCGATATTTCTGTCATCATCAGAGATTTGTTTAAAACTAACTTAAAATTTAGAAATGGGTACAATTTATACTAATGTTCTGGTTGCTACAGGTTTAGCACAACACTGTATCACATCAAACCGTTTAATTAATGATGATAGCCTCTGCATCATTCACATAGAAAATAAAGGACAAAAACGTAATTATACTTAGAAAAACTTGAAATACAAAAAGTCAATAATGCCAATCTAAATATTACAAACGAGAACACGGAAAACTTGAACAGCCCTATTTTTAAAGTGATATCACAAACAGGTAACCAGTTTCCCAAATAAATAGCAACCAGAACATCAGTATAAATTGTACCCACTTCTAAATTTTCACTTAGTTTTAAGCAACTCTCTGATGACAGCAATGTCGAAACAATTTTTAGAATCTTCTAATAATAATGTGTAAAACAAAAATTTGTGTTTTGTTATTTATTAGTAATCAATAGAAAGTAAATGAACCATGAAAAGTTTCAAATTTAATTTATTGAACAAAACAATTGTTTCACCAATACATTGGCTTCTTCTTCACCTGAAGAACTGTTGTTATGTTCAATAAATTAAATTTGAAACTTTTCTTCGTTTATTTGCTTTCTATTGAAATATGAAGTTTCAACAAATAACGCCTACTACAATTAATTATTAGTAATCATGTTTTACAATTATCCCACCGCAGAATCAATCAAATGTAAGTGTTAAGAGCAGATGGTAAATTATTTTTCGACAGGTGGTTAAATTTTAAGCAACATCGTTATAAAATGAGAAAAGGTCGAGAAATTTCGATATAATAATCAAAGCAAACGTTCTTTCGTGTTTCCTGGAATTGTTTTGAAAGAAGAAAGAGCTGCGCGAGGCGTACGAATGCGACGATGAAATGCTATTTTGGTTTTCGTGATTGCGACTAACGTTGTTAACGGGTCAAGTTGTAACAGAAATTTTGTCTCATTGTTATTCTTGCTCCCGCCTTGCTGCTCGTTTGAATATTTACGGTTTATGCAAATTCATATAAATCTCGATTTGTTTTCCCTTTTACGGCAACGTGTCGAAAGAGCACGAGCGATATTAACATATTTCTTACAAGAAAAAAACGAACTTTTCTTAGAAACGTACATTTACATACCGACCAACACATCTAAAATTCCGAGCCTTCAGGGTTTCCTACCACCGTAAAATCTGTTATGGAATTCATCACAACAAAGAACAAGTAGAAAATAAAATGGTTTGAAAAATATACTTAAGAGAATTTATATCGATCAAACGCGCCATTTATAAACAAGCGTATCCACATTTTATTAATTGGGTACTTATCGTATATTAATAGAATGCACGCCGATATATTTTCAATTGAACTGAGGAGATTCAAGTGCATTCAGTATTACGTTGAATCGACTTTGTGGTGTGTCAATGATGACTACAAAGGCTCGTCGGTTTTGAAGTTAACGAGACACAGTTTGGTCTTACGATTAGTGTTCATGACAGACCAACATTATTACACTGCTACGAAAAGGCACTTTCGGTCAATACGACATGCCGTTTGTATTCTGTAGTAACCAGGGTCTGTCATTCTCTATCGCCTATTTCAATAATTTCACACTTCCCTAAATTATTATCTACTACTCATAAATCAGGAACTGTTTAGTTATCTTAGACGCGAACGAACGATAAAAATTCTAGATGATGGAGATGTCACTCAAGAGGTCTGAGATTTACCAGAGTCGTATTCTTGATTGTAGAAGGTTGTATACGGATTCTTGGGGTTGTCAGTGTAGTGAAGTGTCGCGTTTGTTGGTTCTTTGTTTTTTATTTCTATTTTTGTGTCTCTTTAAAGCTGCATTCACAGCTAATAAACTATTGTTTTGCATATATTTTTCAACGAGGTTTTAATATTTATTATGTTGTTTTTCACTGTTATAAAATTTACATAAAAGTTGTCAAGTTTCATTGTTCTTGCAATCCATTTTATAATGACACAATAATTTGTATCTTGCATATTTTATAATGTTTTGTTTAATGTGAACTTTTATTTTATTAATTTGAATAAAACGGTGATGTGTAACAATTATTTTGTGATTTTTCTTTGTTCCCAATTTTAATGATTTTGCTCTGTGTTGATCTACCTGGTACGTTCAGAATGTTTCGAGCTTTGTTGAATTTACTAACATTTTCTCCCGTGTAGAGTATTGATCTGGGAGTATTCAAAAATGTGTGTTTATTTTGGTATTTATTTATTGCATTTTATTTTGATATTTATTCTTCGCATTTATTTACATGTTTATTTTGGTATTTAGTTATTTAATTTTATTTTGATTTTTATTCGTCGCATTTATTTACATGTTTATTTCTGTGTTTATTTTGGTATTTATTTACTGCAATTTATTTTTATGTGAGGCCCAGATTGTGCTCTAAAATCTCAACTTATAGCTGGGTTGCCTCCCATATGGGGCCTCAGTACCTTTATTTTATTGTTTTACATTATCTACTAACTAATACCAACATTCTTCAGTTGTAAATTATTATTTACATTGTCTGTGTATGTGAATCGTACAGGGTAGATTTTCACGGAGTGATATTTTGAATTTATATAGATTTCATACTTTACGGATGGTACACAGCTCCAATTTGTAGGGCTAAGTTAGGATATCACATATTTGTTGTCTTTTATTTAACAACTATAAACAACCCTTCCAAATTACGTTAATAGCCGGTGTATCGAATCGACAACAGCTGATATCCATAAACAACGTAGGTGAGTTATATGACGATCGAATAGACCTGGGTAGGTTACACTACAATTCTTAAAACTAAAAATAATTTAGTTTCAAGTATAAATAAAATTCGAGAATTCAAATGATATTGAAAATCATTAAATTAAATGAATTATTGTGATATTTAAAAAAAATATTCAATTTTTATGACAATGAATTCAATATTTACTTTATTTATTAGTAGTAGTAATCTTTTAACTGTGATTAGTTTAAGTGATTTCTTTCTGTTAAAAGTGACTCAATCCTACTGTATTTTATTTGTGTGAGAAAGCTCTGTTTAAAGTGGGTGCCGCTTTTGCTCACTGTTGACAGTACAGACACAAAACGTATTGATGATTCTGAGCAGTGTTTGGCCAGTGTTTCGTTTAAACGTAACAAAACGGAATTTTTGTGTCGATATGTGACAATGGATGAAACATGAATCCTTCACTTCACTCCGGAATAAAACGATTGTCATCTGAGTGGACAGCAACTGGTGAACCTCGTCCAAAGCGCCCGAAAGCACAACAACAATAATCGGCTGGAAAAATTTTGGCCTCAGTATTTTAGGATGTGCGTGGTGTAATATTCATCGACTATCTTCAGAAGGAAAATACCATCAACAGTGAATATTATATAGCGTTATTAGCGTCATTGGAGCGTTTGAACGCCGAAATTGCAAAGAAACGATCGCATATGGCAAAGAAAAAGATTTGTTTCATCAAGACAACGCACCGTGTCACAAGTCAATCAAAACAATGTCAAAACTACATGAATTGAACTTCAAATTGCTCCTACATCCACCGTATTCTCCACATTTGGCTTCTAGCGACTACTAGCTGTTCGCAGACCTCAAAAAATGCTCGCCGGCAAGAAAATTCGCTCGAATGAAGAGGTTATCGCTGAAACTAAGGCCTATTTTGAGACAAAAGATAAATTGTTCTACAAGTGATATTGAAATGTCAGAGCGGCGCTGGAATGATTCTGTTGCTCTTGATGGAGATTACGTTGATGAATAAAGCCAATTTTGAACAAAAAAAACGTGTTTTCTTTGTTAGGCCCGGAACTTTTCAGCCCATGTGTTATATATCGAAAACCGACGACTTTTTCCAGTTTTTCGTCTTCAATATTTAAATTAGATCTAACTCTACTTTTACCTCCCTTATATAATAATTATAAATATTTAAATTATTCCGAAAAAATAACATTGAAATTAATACTCAGCGTAATAATAACAATAAATGCCAGATTAAGCGCTTCATTTGTATGCAAAATAATTAATATTATATTGAATCATTATTTTAACGTAGGTATTTGTATTTTATAGAATATAATAAAAAACATGATTAAATGAAAATCAACAAAGCACACAAGTTATTTTAATTGTATTTATATGTTTAATTTTAATGTATTTTATCATAAATCCAAATAAAATACAATATAAATATAAACTGCTGTATCGCATTTTATTTACCTACATCACATAGTGTTCCATCTATGAGTATGAATACTGTGCACTAAAGTAATTATATAACAGACCGGTGTAAGGATATTAAGTGAATTTCAAACTGCTGTCAATTATACATTGATTAAGTTACTATTTCCGAAAGATATAGGTACCCATAATAAATTTATAAAATTTAAAGCTATTTTGCTCATAAGATACTTTACATAGTCAATTTTATCAAAAATTTCAAGAATGTATAAGTTTCTTCATCTTTTGATATCGAATCTTTCCCATCGCAAAGCACTTGAAATGCGCCGTTTTAAAATATGTTCAAAGTTGGAAAGAATGTTGACAAACAAGTGCTTTTGTAAGCAAAGCGTCGGTGCATATCAATATTAACGGGTCTTGAACGAAAGATCAGCAAAGTCGATCCAACATTTGCATAAAGCTAAAATTCCATATCGATTTATAAAAGATGACAGAAAGATCACTTGACGGACCTTAAAGCTAAACGGCCCCGTTTTTAACAATACAAACATTATTGGTTCAATTTGTATGTAAATTAGTCACCGTTAATAGAAAATCAACTGTCAAATTGGTCCTTTAGAAAGGACCTAACCGATTAATTCTAACTGGATTTACGTATATACTAAAACTGAATAATTACTTTTATTTTCTTTCAAGAAAACATAAAATCAAAATAGAAACACATCTATAAGGCCTTATAAAAGTGTCCCTAAACCCTTTAGACTAAAACTGAAGTAATTTATACATAGTTAATTAGTAGGGTTGAAGCACGTTTTAATACACAATTACATAATATGGAATAATAATTTATGTTAAAAAATTAATGACATGGTTTACCTACTCATTACAAGAAGCTGATAATTAGCACATGTGATATGTGATCCTTAATATATAGACGAAAAAGGATTTTAATGTCTTCTTCCTTTTTTTTCGTCTACGAATCCATCGAGTCAACAGTGTAATTCAATGCCAGTAAAGGTATTAACCCTCGGAGTAGTTGTTTCTATTTATTCCATATTTATATTTATATTTGTCATATAGCCTGTAAAAGCCTTTCTGCCAGAGCCCATCTGATGAGACCCGATAGGTCGTGGAATATGACTTTCGGTACGCTGTGCCTACTGTGTAGGACGTGTTCGAAATGTGGGATCTGTGATCCTTAAAATTTAGACGAAAAAAGATTTTAATGCCTTTTTTTTGAATAGGAAAATATTAAGTACAGTTGCTGTTACTTTTATATTTATATAAATTATTTATAACCTTTTTTGAAAAATTAGTACATTTTCTAGCGTCAGCTGTTGTAATTTTCAATTAATTCAGTCGTAAGTCATTGTTGTCTGATTACTAAGCAGAAGATTAACCAAAACACCATTATTAATGATTGAGTAAGTATAAAACATGATACGAGCAAACAAACACAAAACGTTCATAATATTACTGCGCATAGATTATTACAAAAATCAATAATCAGAGAACATTGATATAGACATTATGTCAATCAAGACGAAATCATCTCATTTCATTTGATCGCATTCAACGTAATTTCATCGATTTTAAAAGTTTGCTACCGACGGGCATATGTAGTATAACGATATACCCGTAAAATAAATTATAGGGATGTTTGTAGCGTCTTAACATTATGTACCTATAGTGTTTGTGCTTTGTTTATACTAGGGTAATTGACTTTCTAATTCTGCATGAAAGCTTGTCTATGAAGCCAGAACGTTTCAAAATCACAAAAATATAAAAGCAGCAACTGTTTCTCTAATTTTTATTTCTGACCACGGCATTCTTTTCGACAATAACACTAGTAAAAGAAATTTCGATTATCCTAGGTTTATTTATATATTTTGTTTTTCTTACCACTACTAAATTTCCAAAGCAGGAACAAAATAAATTGCTTTTCTTGAATTACAAGGTATTTAAATTAGTTATGAAATTATTGAATTTCGTTATATACGTATTACCTACATAATATATATACTCAGTAAATCTTGTTCTATGCAGATCATTGAATAAAATTGTTGGCGTTTCAACCTTTTCTTGTGAAACTTAATTTAAATTTCGACAAACGACATCCAAAACACAAGTGGTTTTAGGTACCTACGGAAAGCCTTAAAAGTTGATGTTCTTCTTTCTTGCCAGTTAAAATTTCTTGAGGGAGTTGTGAGTGCCAAAGTATGAGGTTCATTTACCTCTAAAAAACTGCTCGTTTACAACGCGACATAAAAATAGAGTAGCTCATTAGTAAAGTCCCACGGGTTCGTTAGCGTCTTAAGCGTTTAATGGTTTAGGACTACACCTGTCGGGTGTTAAGAAACGTCACTGAATTTCTAATCCACTAATTTGAAGAATTTTAGTCGTGAAACACGTTACATATTTTTCGTTTTTATACAAAACTTAATGTAAAATATCGTAGATAAGAGCCAGGTAAGTATATATAACACAGTGCCTAAAAATAAAGTTTTTGGTTTGGGTGCCAAAAACTGACGCAATGAATAAAGGAGTCATTTCAACAGAAATTCTAAATAATCAGAATTGCAAGAGAAGGATTTCATTTTGTATAAATAAAACACAGAATGATGAGGATTTTCACAAATTATCTTTATTTCCATGACAATTGTTTCGGTACACAGTACCTTCTTCAAGTGGAAAAACTCAGCTTTTTTGTGTTTCATTCCCACCAGTTACCCGATTGGGTGGGCAATCCCTCCAATCTACACACTAGTGCAAATCCGGAAGGTAGGGCGTAAGGCTCTCTTCAGCCTCCTTGCAGGAATAGTGGGAATGGGTGGGTGGTGTGGTTAGGGAGAGAAGGATGAGACGGACGAAATGAAGACAGAAAAGAAGTGAAATATTATTTGTGGGATATTACTGCCCCAGCATTTGCCTAAATGATCCAAGGATACCATAGAAAACTTGGACCAGAGCAGCTGGACCCGGGTTCGAACCGGTGACCTCCCGAATGCTTAGCAATGATCAACTAGACCACGCCGCTCGGTTTTTCAAGTGGAGTGTTACACTGGCAAATATACAAAATTACGTCTTATATATACATTTAATTACGCTGGTGGTTGCTTTAAAATAGATTTAAAAGTGGTGAAGAATTCTAATTGAGTTCTAATTGATCATTTAATAATAATTTTTATTCTATTTATTTCTAAAGACTAGGAAAAAGATTTAACTGTGGCGTGTCTAAACGCCATAAGAAGATACTTGAGTTTTAAACAAGCCTTTACTTTTTTCACAAAAGCATTCCAGGCAATTTTTGGATGTGTTTCTCTTTGTAGGATTTCTATTCATTTTATTTTCTCAAAGTACAACGACCCTACTGGTACATGTGTAGAATATTTTAAAGATTTATAACTACATTGCTAAATTCCAATGGTAAATGAATTGTCTAAATCGGAACAAATATATGAACTGTCAGACCGATTGTGATGCAAGTATTTTCACAAAAACATGGTAATTGCTGTTAAAAATATGGCTTTGTATATATCATAAATATTGATCTGTTTTATTATCTGCATAAATAACTGCCTAAAAAGTATAGCAGCAGATTTCATAAAATTTAATATATCCTCTTTGAGGCAAATATTTGTGATCAAATTATATGTCACAACAATGTCATTTATTCTCGAAAGCTTCAAGCCAAAAAAATTTGAATAATTTGCCCAGATTAAATGTTTTGAAAATTCACTGAAAAATACAACATTTATGTTTTCGAACAGTAGCGACTCGTGTTGAAATGGAAAAGCTGTTCTGCAAATGTTAACTCACCTATCTTTTTATAATTAATTCAATTCTACAAGCATTCATTCAAGTGAACTTGTCTGTAACCTTCTCGATGAAGCTATTGTTCTATTTCCCCTAATGCGTCCTTAAAATTATTTTGTGATAAATATTTAAAACGGGGTAATACACCATTTAAATATTTGCAGTTGTTTCTTAAATAAATAATAAATAAGTCTGATCTAAGTTGTCTCTATTCAGGCGTGGAGTGAGCTGGGCAAGTAATTGTCAATTTGTTGTCGAAAAACTTACACAATACTCTCCAAACTGCTCAGAAACACAGTAATAGCTGAGTTGAATGCAACTCACCGTCTAAATTCGCGACTTAATGCCAGTAAATGGTTCAAAAAGGAGTACTGGGGCGGTACAGTGCACAGTGCTGCCTCGAGCGGCGCACATCAAAATTATAAAGAATGCCGCAACGTGCTCTGGAGGCGACATATCCTGGCCATCTGAAACAAGGCTATGGGCGCATACATCTCACTCGGACCTTTCTTCCGAAATAACTCCATCACCCAACAAACGAAAATCCGTGCGTTTAACGCCCTCTCCTCAGTCCACTTCCCTATCCCAACCTCTCCGCATCTTCCCTGGGGATGTTAAAACCTTCTGGCTGATAATCCCCACTCGAGATGGGTTTTTAGTCAGTAAGAATCTGACACTACCCCCCTTCAGGGGGTGCCTATGTAAGGTTTTCTCACCTCGAGTTAAATTTAGTCGAAAAAAAGCAACGTGCTCAACCAAATACCTCAGAGAATCTATTTGGTCTACTACTCAATCAATACAGGACGACCGGCAAAAGGCGATTTTGCACAAGCAAAATACGCTAAATTATTATATTAATAAACTATAATAATTAGAACGCAAAAAAAATATAAATATGTAATTGTTTGGCAGTTCTGCAAATATGCAGCATATATGCACCAGCCATCCCTGTTTCCGAAGAAAAAATAATTTGCTCTATTTGTTTCAAAGGGTTAAGGGCTGAATCGAACTATAATTTTACTGCTTATTTTAAAACAATGAGGTACAAAACTTAAAAATATATATTTATTCAAAATTAATTTAATAAACTACAAAATTCTCACAATTTATGTAATACAGAAATAGACAAATTGAAACATTAAACGTGAATATGAGTCACAATTTATAGATTTAGTATGTTGGTATTGGATTAGGATATTTGAATATGTTGACACTACTTTTTAGTCTAGTGCAAAGTTCCGATATTTAAAAAGTGTTTGTTTTTAAATTAAAACGGAACAAAGCGGCGAGGGGCTTTAGAATGTAGAAGGATAGTGGGAAGGCAATAAGCGATTTTTCTTCATCTTATAGCCGTGTAAAGTGATTTATGAGCAGTAGTGACAGTTCATTTCGGTTTAAAAGAGAAAGCGTCACGCACGTGTCTCTAAATTTAGATTAAACTAAAAAAACCGCGAACGGATGCTTCGGCAAGTGTCGTGTTGAACGGATATGGGAATCAACCTTGGCTTTGGTTTCGGAAACATAAAAGATGGTACATGCCTCTTTTGATTCTTTCATATGCAAACAAGGACTAAAACAACTTTTTGTATAAAAAGGAACAGCCTCGAAGAGCAACAATATCATGTAGTAGAAAATCACGATTAGAAGAAAATGTTTTAAAAAAGTTTCCTTTTGTAGCTCCGAAACAAATATTCGAGGATATTTTTTGTCATCGGCATAATACAAATTAATTTATTTACCTTTATCTACAACAAATAAATAGTATTTGAAACTAAACAAGATTACAGACAATTTAGTAGTTTACATAAACTGATTCAATAAAAATGAAACAAAACAGAATGTAGACCCTTTCTAAACCTTTTTCTATGAAAAGTGTGGTGATATAAAGGAGACTAGGATATAGAACCTCTCATAATAAAAAATCCTATAAAATTCAAAGCATATACCTATTTATGCAGAGAATTTACAATGACTTTATTCAAATTTATTTTTGGTAGAACTTTGTCTAAGAATGATTGTCCAATTTTAGCTTAAAATATATTGAGTTATAAACAAAAAACATTTGCTGTACTGGGAGAATGACTTTCGTTTATGTATTTTTACGACATGATTGCTGAAATTTATTAATATAATTGTTGCGTCCCTTGGACCACCAGCTGATTTATAACATTGCAAGATGTGTAACGTCTTCACGCCGATTTTCTAAATTATGATTTTTAGCTCTTTTGTTCATTTATTACCAGTTCCTTTCCTTTGTCAATTTAGTTTCGAATCCTTTCCTAATTGCACTACCATAAATCGCCCATAAATTCCAGTAAGTTTCTCTAGCTGTAACTGTCAACCCCCTAAGCCTAACGTCCGTCAATTTGTATCATATTTCTGTCACATTTATAACCATAAACCAATACACTACAATAAGTTTCAAAACCCACCTTCCTCACTTGTAACACCCATCATCATTGTTCTCATCAAATTTAACCACACCTCCATCCCTTTCCAACTGAGTCTATAATCTATAAATAACCTTTTTCTATCATAATTCAAGGAGACAAGATCAGACATCAGATCAGACGAGATCAATAACAAGCAATATCAATCAACATCAACTATCTAACTATCTACTACATATCAACTTATATCAACAAACAAGTCAAATCAATTAATCAATATTCAATCGACAATTCAAACGTGACGCAACGCTTCCCGGTACCAGTATTATCCGTGTATAAAGTGTAAATATATGTATAAAAACCTGCTTAAAGACTTTAATTCAACGACTTACTTCAACCACAAAAATTCAACACAAACACCTGGACTTCATCAAGTTGCAGTCCAGGACGATTCAAAGCGAATCGTAACAATAATGATTTAGTATATCTAACCCACACCCGACAGTAATAAGTAGTAGGCTAAATGAATTCTAGTAGAGCGCTGGGCTACACACTGCTTCGAAAACCTGCATCGCTTCCCTATTTCTACCGCTACTTGCAAATCGAATAGAATTATCTGTTATTTATTTTAGAAACGACTGTACTTATTTAAAGAGTATATTACCCCTTTATAACAGAAAATAATTTAGAAAAACAAAACAATCATTAAAAATTGATGCAACAATTCCCATGCCAACATCAGCATCCAAAAGATGCTTAACAAATTAAAAAAAAAAAAACTTCCTCCGACATTCAATGTCCCAAGATCAGTTAACAGCTCTATCGCCGCTATACATTGATAAACTATTTATATGGACAATTGATGGCCCCAACGAGAAGGTTATAGACAAGTTTTTATCTATGGAGGATCGTGGGACTAAATTAACTAAAAAATAAGGGAATAAACATTTTCAGAACACCCAATTTATCACTAGACGCCACTGCTTTATAATTTAATTAAACGTCAACAATCCTAGCTCTAAGCTAGCGCTGATTTCTTAGTTGCTTAGCCGTATTTTAAAATACCTAATATTACAGATTGACTTCGACAAATACAACCGATATTAACAAAATACAGAACAATATACTTCAGTTAATCACTTGTACAATATCAGATAACCGAATTAAATAAAATTTTTATGCTCAGGCTAAAATACATTTGAAAAAAGAAACTAAAGTTGGGTATCTTTATTTTGTCTATTGTCACATAAATAACATAGAGGATTAAATATTTCGTTTGCTAATTCAAAATATAGGTGTATAGTTTTAAAACATTACTAGTTTAATTTTATTTTAGTCATTTGTTTAATTATTTTTACGTTTTGTTAAATATCACATTTTTGTGGATAGATACATCGAATTTAATCCTATAAGTGTAAAATTCTGTTTATCTTTTCCTATTTAGACAAAAAAATGGAAGAAAGTGTCATTAACGGCAATCGAATCCGGAAATGGCATCTATTTATATGCTGAATCTGTGTTTCACAGTATACATAGATAAACGTCAGCTACCCTAATGCTAAATGCAATATTTGACAATCCGCTAGATGAAAACAGTGCTATAATACATTCGAAGTTGCTTAGCCGTTTCCTAAAATGCGTAGTTTTACAGATTGGTTTCAAAATATTTACGTATAGCATCACACTCCGAAAAGCAATATGTAAGCCAATCTAGTCCAGTGCTATCCCGTTTTCTCAAACCGAACTGTTCGCATTAGAGAGTATTGACAAGACAAGGTTAAATTTTTATTACATCTCCATTGGAGACAGAAGATATCTTTTAAAATTGGTTTGGTGAAAAGGATATATCGCTATTGCGAAGAAGAATTTACGTTTATGATAAAGAACAATAATAGCAAATTCACTAGAAGATAAAATTTGTATGGCATAGGCATGTAACTAGACCGAACAAAAATTTGCTCTTGGTTAGCGTTCTGCCGAAACTGCCAGACGTGTATCGCGATTTCGAACCCATTGGTCCTCATCAGCATACCGTAGACAATTTCGGTAGAACAAGTCGATATCCTTATTAGAAAGGGACGTTGTTTAACATAACTGAATCACACAAATGTGTTGTAAGTATCTATAGATGGCATTCATCACGCTGTCTGTATTTATTTATCAATGGCTGTTTACAGGCAGCAGATAGGTTAGTCTGTGTTTTTCCGGAATTATCTACGACGTACTGATAAGAACCAATGAGTTAGAAACCACTATACACGTCTGACAGTTTCTACAAAACAGTAACCAAAGACATATTTTTATTTTTGTTTTACAAACATATTTTCGTTAACGGTTTTTAATTTTCAAAATGAAAAGGAGTTTCGTATTGGCAACGTAAAATACAATGTCAACAAATAAAAACTATAAAACGAATTCCGTATATATATATATATATATATATATATATATATATAACTAGCTAAAATGGCAATAGAAAAATACAACACAATACCTTGTACGGGACTGTAAATGTTTAAATAGAGACAATCTTCAGATTGGTTTCTCAAGTGTCGTTCGATTCGTTGAAAGTATTCCTGACGTTCGGGAGGCATATTCTTCTTGTTAGGAAATCTCTGGGGACATACGGGACCGAACGAGTCCGCTATCTTCAGTTTTTGTTTCCACTGCGGCGCCGAACCCGGGGGCATAAACCGTAGCTTACCCACAGGCGCCGCCGCATATGGAATCCCCAGGTATTGCTCCACGTCCGGCAGCTGTCTGCTTGTGCGAGCCTCCACCACGATCCCTTGTAGCTTACCTAAATAAAGAAATAAATGACATTTACGACGAAAAAGCTTGAAAATTTTAAGTGTAAAAAGACACAAATTCAAACCACTTCACAAAACATGCTTATCCCAGGAATTTCTGCAGTAGTATATACATAGAATTATGTTGTTCCAAACGATATCCTCAGTGAAGACTCAGGCAGCGAACAACGGTGAAACATTTGCAACAACAAAATTCTATAAAGTACGGAAAAATAGCTCACTAAAAAGACACAAAACAAATCTTAAGGATTGTTTAATGATTTTAAACCTATACAAATAGAAATTTGGGGTAAACAATTTTCATACATAAAATATACATTTAATACTGTTAAAATCGAGTTGCAACTTTTAATTCTCCATTCTTCTATATAGTAAATTACATTGCTATACTCTACCTATCTAATGCCGTACAATATCTACAGAACAGTTACACTTTTAAATTTTGTATTTATGATAAAGCGAACACTATGATAATAGGTAAGTGTGAAATGTTAAATGAATAAGATTTATTGTTATCTAATACATTTCAGCGTTTTAATTTGGAATAAGACATACAATTATGCTCGAACAATCTGTCTGGATCGTTATAGAAGTTCGAAGAGACCTTACTCAGTTTCTTCTCTGCAGCCGCGCAGAAACAGAAATTGAAGTAGATTTACACGGAAATGTGCTAAGATTTGCTGTGTAACCACTACTGTATCTTCACAGTTAAAGCCATAAAGATAGTGTATACTTATATAGGTACATATATGCTGCTAAGTAGAATTAGAAAGAAGGTGATTAAAATTTGGTAAAAATAAGTAGTGTTGCAAAGATCTATACCTTGCCCTTACCATCTGTAGAATCAACTAGAAAGTTGCTATTTATACAATACACTAAAATGCAGTTCATTATTTATCTAATTTATATTTCGTGATTAACCCATATTTAGAATTTAATGGTGTCCTGCATATTTTCGGTTGTAATTGTCTTTGCATCGTTTCGTCAGTAAATGTGGTAGGCATCCTCAGGGATTATTGCTACTTTAAACACGTAGTCGTAATCAAATTAGTACGATTGTCACGAGTTGAAAAATCGTTGAAAGATAATATCAACCTAGGAATCGCTTGGAGGGCAAAATTCCAACACCACAGCAAACTTACAGCATAGTTTCCTAACAATGGACATTGGTCTTGAAAGCATAAAATAATCCTCATCTTACTTTTGACAATGAGTAAGCGTCCGCTTTTTTGTCTTTGAAAATATACAGTTTTCTGAATGGTAAAAAGATCTGATATTTTTTTATTTGTAAAGAACTAAATCAATTGGCCTCTACTCGTTCTTATATAATTAAATCTTTCAATTCAGTATTTTTTATTCTATAATTCATATTTCTATTGTTGTGTTCAAGTTTAATAAAAATGTTGTAAATTTGCCAATTAGTTACTTCTTAATTAAAAGTTAAAAATATGTTCATACTAATTTACAAACAAATAAATGATTAAAGATTTTTTTTAGTTAGGAAACAGCTTTTTTTCATTGAAGCAAGTATATTTTCTATTTTATTCAAGAAAATATTTACTTGACACTGTACAAGCAGGAATATTATTTGAGCCAAGTATTTTTTCTTGACTGTAGAATTTATTTCTCTAATTGTAAATCTGTATTTTTGATGAAACAATTTTAGGTAGAATAAGATATACTTTAGTTACAATATGAATTAATTTTAGGTTTTAAATGGGTTCTAAAGTTTCAAATCGGTTTACGTGTACATGTTTCAGCCAATCCACAAATTAGAGCCTCTGATATGGTTTTGCCAAGAAACTAATATCTCAGTTGGATTAGGCACCTATAATAAAAAAATGATAAGTACAACAGTTATTTATTCAGATAATATTCAAAAAAGAAGGAATCAAAATTCTTATTCGTCTAAATATTAAGATCAAAGATCTCACCATTGGAACGAGTCCTACCAAGTAGGCACAATGAACCGAAAGTTATATCCCACGACAGGTTTCGACCTATCGGGTCTCATCAGGTGGGCGCTGGCAGAAAAGCCTTGACAGGCGATATTATAAATATAAATATAAATATAAATAAGGATTTAAATTCCTTCTTTTTCGAATATGTTATATCTTTGCGTAAGAATCCATCGGAATCAATAGTGTAATTCAATGCCGGTAGGGGTATTAGCCCTTGGAGTAATTGTTTCTGTTGATTCCATATTTATATTTATATTTATATTTATAATATAGCCTGTAAAGGCCTTTCTGCCAGCGCCCACCTGATGAGACCCGATAGGTCGAAACCGGTCGTGGGATACGGCTTTCGGTTCGTTGTACCTACTTGGTAGGACGCGTTCCAAATGTGAGATCTGTGAGCCTTTATAATTAGACGAAAAAGGATTTTATTACCTTCTTTTTTTTTGAATATGTTATATCTTCTAAGAATCCATCGCAATCAACAGTGTATGTTAATTCAATGCCGTTAGGGGTATTAGCCCTCGGAGTAGTTGTTTCTGTTGATTCCATATTTATATTTATATTCAGATATTATTTGTAAATTAATTAATATCAATATTGCGCAAAAGGAATAGAGATAGAATACAATTTTCTACTATGAAAACGATTTGTTTTTACGTTACTCTTTTCATCATCCTTTCATTCCGGTTACAGCGTTTTTTATTTCGACATTATTTCCGAAAAATGGATTACGGTTGTGCAACTGATGTGTAGTCCGTTTTATTGTAAGCTTTGTAGTTCTAAAAATGTAGATTGAAAGTGTTAATGTGATTTCAGAACACGTGATTTTCAACTGATTTAGTACCTACGCCATACATTTTAACAAATTATAGCGTTTCCGGCATCTAAATTACACTATTGAGCCTTTAAATGAGGATATTTTTAAAAAAGAGGAATTTCGTAGGTATTATAGTTCCTGTGGCGCCTACGTCAAAAAAGATTTATATTAATTCCAAAATAATCTGCCTCACTTCCACAAAGATACTTTTTTATGAAATGCCTACCAATAGCAACATGTGGATAACAACAACAAAAAAATAGTTATTACCATAATAGTGCAACGCCGTAAGAAATTTTTCTTTTCTTTGAAACAACGCACATAAGGGTTTGAATTAAACAAAAAGCAGGCCAAAAATATTTTTTATTTATTTCATCCACAATATCATTTAATATATATAGATATTGTACGAACTTTTGCTATTTGAGAATTTTATCAAGTAAAATTGAAAAGTTTTTCTTTTAATGAAGTAAGTAGACTTGACAATAAAAATGAATTAAAATTATGTCGCAACATAAATTTAATCAAAATGTATGAAAAGGAAAAGAATTGACGTTCAATTATTATTTTGTGTAGGCACAATTTTAATTATATGAAATCTATAACAATTTACATTTACATGAGGTTATCAAGAAGCCTCTCTCGAAAAAATCAAGAACTTTTCTGAATATAATGTCATATTACAGTTTAAATAATCTGCATTTAGTGAACAATTCTTATATAATATAACTTCTACTTATTGAGTATACTTAGAATTTTATATCATTAAGCCAGAACACAATTAATATTATAAATATTAAATAAATATTTATATTTATATTTATGAAATAAAGAAAGTTGGAATTATATAATATGACAGGAAACAAAAATTGTTCATACAATGTTTATTTTATTAATTGTGAAATTTTTTCTTTAGATATTTGGCCATCTTTTCTTAAAAGAAATGTACGATGTCTTAAATATTGAACTGAAACACATCATCGGCGAATAATGGATACGAAAGAAAGTTCTAACTACCTTATAACTTTTACCGTATAATTCAATCATGCTTGCATCTTATAAACCTATAAATATAGCTAATGAACAATATGCTGCATAATTATAACATTAGTAAAAAATTGTAAAATTGCTTTGTAAAAGCAACAGAGGTACATATTATTAGTAGGCATCAATGCAGTTTATTTGGAATAATTAGCAAAATAGACCAGTTGGCACAGGAGCAAATTCTAATGTGTACACAAACAGAAAGTTTTGAAATAAATATTTTCTCTGGTTTGGCGTATACACAATATGACACACGTTTGTCAATCAAAGGTTCATTGTTTGGCAAGAGCAGTCATTTTTTTAATTTAAGGAACATAAAACAGTAAATAACTATTTAAATTGCAATTGATGCAACAAATAAAAAAACTGAATGTTTCAACAGACATTTTTTGTATCATGCATAGATACTGTTGATACAGCTAGATACACGACGTGGAAAGTATAAACAATACTGCAGAATACGCCTTCATAGATAATTAATTTGTAGACAAAAACAATTTCGAACATTACAAAATAGAAACCAAGAACAAGATCAAGGTTAGTAACAAGACCCAGGTCATGACTATAATGGTATCTGTAGCATCTTAAGACTTCGCAAGATCTATGAATTTAAATTTATAACAGTTAAGTTGAAAATGGCTTGTTGAAGTTTTGTGCTATTCAAATATTCTTCTGCACCGTCGAAAGCTTAAATCTTATTATTATTTTGGTCTTTCTCTTGCTTTTACTAAACATACAACAACAAAACCTACATCAACAGTCGTTGTTTAACGAGGTAATTTATATTTACGGGACTGTTAGTAATTTATTCACTTACCCTGTTTAAGTTTAATGATTCGTGTATAACGCACAACGTTGGACGCGTCAGTTTTAGGGAGAGCAATAACAAGCGCTACTAAGACGATGATCGTAAAAAATAAATTACACACCGAAAAGGCCATACTTTCAATTTAGTCGGATTCGTTCTTTTAATACAACATTTTTCTATCGTTGTCACTTTCGATTACGTTCGTTTCTTTTTCGATCCATTGTACGACATTGTCTCGAGAACGAGTGTAGTTAATTTTGAGGACGTTCGTGCCTACAGGAGATAGTTTTATCGGAAAATGAGGGGTTTGCCGAGCGACAGAATTAATGTTTGCAGAGGACAGACGGGACACCCTGTCTTAGTTATCTAAACGGTAATTACTTGTAAGCAAATAGTTATTCAAGTCCTTGGGGGTGACGAAGATATCACGTGAAACTAGTTAGTACTCCAGTAGGTACACAATAATTATCCTCGAATTTCAATCCGTATCGTATGTTTGTTTGACATTTTTGTTTTACAAATTAAGATGTTGAGAGCAGAAAATTTTTGAACGAAACAGAAGTACGTAAAATACCAAAACAACAGAATTATTGTGGAAATTCTTATAAACCGTTCGTAAGCTTAAAAGCAGATTTTTATTTGAAAATGTTGGACTTTTACTTTTGCTATTATTTCTTATGAACGCAACATTCCTGTAGGTAGGTACTTCAATTTGCTAACACTACACCAAGTCCACTATCCAAGTTATAACGTATGTATGTTTATTTCTGTTCTTCGCATAAATTGTTTAATTCCAACGAAGAAAACAGTTTTTAGGTTTCAACCCGTGCCCATGCTATTTGTGTTAGGCAAACGCGTTCCGCCAAACTGAGGCTGCTCATTCGGATACAGTCATCTAAGGTACGTACGAGCGCAAATAGAACATGCCTCTATCTATTTTTGGTGACTTTCGGAAGTGTAAATATTCGGGACGTATGTCGTAGATCGGTGGTTCAAAAATAGAATCAAAACACTCGTACGTATCTATAAATACCTGTAATGCTTCAATTCTTCCAACGAACTATGTTGCCAAGCTAAATTGGACCCAATAACTTTTTATTATATATAACGCAGAATTCTCTCATGAGTTTATTCCTCAAAATGAACTATTTTTCCTTATTTTGCCCTAGTATTTAAAATTAGTGCGTAGAAACAATGAATTGGCGCAACGAACCTGAAATTGAAATCGATAATTAATCGAGTTATAGAAAGGAAATTTGAAGCACTCGTTTAGGTTTAAAAACCGTGGAACAAAAGAAAAGGGTGTTCAACGTGAAAAACTTGTTCTACTTCCAAGTACGTTAATTAAACTATTTTCTCATTTTTGTGAGTAGTATTCTTGCTCGTTTGTTCTAAGATGATGTGGAAGGAAGTCTGTGGTGTTTGGAAGTCCGCTCATCTCATTGTCAGACTTGGCAACAAAGGTTCGTTCGAGATATTCCTGTCTAATTTTGCTTTTTCTCGTCCCGACAAAGACATCCGAAACAGATGTTGTAGAGAACCGGTCGGCATGCACAACATGAGGTGCTCAGGAAGCTCCTTGCATTCTAACCTCATTTCGTGGCTCAGGGCATCATCGTATAGCGAGTAGTTATGCTGTGACACTGCATAAGGTACAAAATAAATTGCCCGAGAGCTACTTACTGGGGGTTATTAACGTTAATGGCCCTTCCGTGAACTTTGATGAAATTCTTGTTACCTACAGCAGTAGCTTACGTTTCCCTAGTAAATGAAGGTGTCTTCAGGGAGGACTGTCAGGAATTGAGGGGACCTAGAGTCGTTTTAATGGATGGTTTCCATTAAGATAAATCTATAACGAGTCATACTTTACTTAATATTCTCTTGTTAATTTTACCCACTAAACCTATAAATAATATGAAAATTAACTTCTACATCTCATATTTTATGTGAACTACTAAAAATTATGAACAAATGCGAGTAGAACCTGTGTTCTGAGGGTTGCGTACCGTCATATTAACGTAAGTACTATAGTTATTTCATAAAGAACATTAAGTTCTTGACCAGTAATTTATCGAAACGAGTAAACGTGAGTCGCGATTAAGATCTTATTAGAACTGATCAGCAGGCTATAGGCAGTCTCAATAAATCACCGACCAAATTGATGGAGCTCTTTAAAAACAAGTTGATATAATATATTCAAAAAAGAAGGAATTAAAATCCTTATTCGTCTAAATTTTAAGATCAAAGATCTCACATTTTGAACGCGTCCTAACAAGTCGTGGGATGTGGCTTTCGGTTCGTTGTGCCTACTTGTTAGGACATGTTCAAAATGTGAGATCTTTGATCTTAAAATTTAGACGAATAAGGAGTTTAATTCCTTCTTTTTTGAATATGTTATATTTTCGTCTAGGAGTCCATCGGAATCAACAGTGTAATTCAATGGTAGGAGTATTAGTCCTCGGAGTAGTTGTTTCTGTTGATTCCATATTTATATAAATATTTATAAGTTGATATAATATCTTGTTGTGGCAATATGTCGCCATCTATTAATATCTGCTACTAACTGAAATATTTCACTTGTTAGAGAAAGTCCTTAGTAAGATATATAAACCAACGTCTGGTAATTTCTTGTTGTCTATATATATAATAAAAAATTGGAGTTTTAACTTTACTAAACGTAGCAAATGGTTTAAAAAATTCACAATTAAAAATATAAATGAAACATTTGCATGGTTGAATTTTAAATGAATTTATTTCATCTT
The DNA here is from genome assembly GCA_963921985.1 of Agrilus biguttatus. Lineage (NCBI taxonomy): Eukaryota > Metazoa > Arthropoda > Insecta > Coleoptera > Buprestidae > Agrilus > Agrilus biguttatus. The sequence goes on from OY998117.1 coordinate 37,241,746, forward strand.
TTTTTAACTCAACATGTACCTATTTATTTAATATATAAATATAAATTTACGTTTTTGATTTTTTTTATCTTACTACAATATTTCTAAATATTCGGTTAAAAAAGGCCTGTTTATAATTATACGATTCGGTCACCTTGCGTATCTGGCTCGAGAAATACTATACAAAAAATTATGTGTGTATGCGTAAACGTTATCGTACTGGAATGTGAGGAATGTTCCTTCGCTACGAATAGTCTTGAGTTTAATAAAATCGAATAACATTGTTTTAAATATTGTAATATTGTAATTGAGTTTACATTTACCGTAACTTGTTGTTTTTTAATAACTATCCGTCATTCCGCTGATTACAAACTATAGTTACGTCCAAACTAAAACGTACATTCATTCTTTAAAAATATGTCAGTGATAACGTCTTTTTTCACGTTACCATTGTGTCATGTTTTTATTCGATAAGGGAGCAGTATATGCAAGTAAATAATCTTTTTTATGTGTTTAGGTTTCTATAAAAGGCTGTTATATTCTATTATTGTTTTAAATTGGTCCTAATTTGAACTACCTTTACTGAAAACTGTTCCATTTACGTGACTATTTTTTAATTTATAGAAACAAATTTTAATTTAAATGATGTAAAATCTAAACGTTTCGATGTTGAAAATTTGTTTCTATAAAATTCCAAATGCATATTCAGTTTCGACGCTCAAGAAGTTAAGATAATATTGCGTCATTTCCTGAGAACAAACAGTTATTTAACTAATTTTAATAACAAACATTCATTTGCTTTTATGTCTATGGTATTTTAAATCCCAAACGATAACATATCTTTGTTATGGTAATTGCTTAATTATCACACTATAAGGGTAGCACAAAAAAAATCGGAAAATCCTCATTATAGTCAGAATATACGTTTAAACAACAATTTAAAAAAAAAACTTGTTCTCTACTTCAATATAAGATTGTTTTCGCAGTTAAATTTGGTTTACTGTACAGCTTGTTCAAAACTAGATAAAATGCTTTATTTAAACGGCAACACTGTTAATTATGGGTACAATCGAGAATAATTATGGGAAAAAGTTGTTCAGAATACCACAATATTGGACCAAGTAATAATCGCGGCGATATTCAAATATTTTTTCCACCCATGGATCAACGTTGTCTGATATAGTTTTGCCACAACGAGCATTTTAGAGATTTAAAGATTATTTCACCGGTGCATAGATGTGCCACTTCTTTTGATTCCTATGGGGGAATCGATGCAATAAACGAACTTTTTGTTTTAAAAGTTTATTACACCCAAACTATTTACAACTGTATACACACTAACTTTATTGTGCTCCGTGATTGCTACTTATTTTTACGAAAATACTAAATGACTATAGATTATAATATTTTAAACTATATGTTATTAAATACTATATGTTTAGAGAGATCTTGATGTGAATGGTACTATATGTTAATGTACTAAAATGATCTCTCCTAAAAATGTTTGATGTTTGAATGGTTTGAATCTAATACGATTGAATGATGAATTGATTCTGCAATTGAATGTAAAAATACTTATTTTAACAATAATTTAAGAACCGCCTCCCAGGGGTGGGGGTGGTTACGATACACCGACACCTAAAACAACAAAAAAAGAAAGGGAAACGTAAACATACAAAATGCAAGCTATATGTCGGTGCATCATCTACGTCCTGGAAATGAACCGATGGGTCAAAAAATTACCCCCAATAAATCTATCGACTAACTTAACTCTAAAATAACATTTGGAAACAATGAAAATATAATACACATACAAAAACAATAAATTGCAAAAGAAAGGAACAGACAGCAAATCCGAGAAGTAAAAAATGCATGACTAATTAGGCTAATACATTACAAAGACAAAAAATAAAAAGATGAATATATGCGAACAGTTTCCTTGGATCATTTAGACATATGCTGGGGTAGCAATATTCCACAGATAATCTTTCATTTTTCATCTTTTTTTCGTTCGTCTCACCTGTCTTTCCCTAACCACCACCCATCACCCATTCCCACAATTCCTAAATGTAAACTGAAGAGGGCCTTCCTCCATAACCTCCAGCTTTGGATTAGAGTGTAAGTTGGAGAGACGGCCCGTTCACCAGAATTAGTAACTGGGGGAACGAAACATGTAAAAGTGGTAATTCGGTGCATTTGATTCTAGGAGCACCTGTAAATGTACAATAGCGGAGGAGTCTGTCGGATAAGCTTTACTGGTGGTCGATTCTTATTACTAGCACGCGTTTAATACTTCCGTACTTTCTGTCAGTCAATACGTCGAATTCTTGTCTTCAATTTCTCCTCAATATTCTGAACGTGTTGTGGTGTGACGTCAGAAATCTCGGCGCTTAAATAAAAAATAAACGGGCGTGGGTGAAATAAGCGTAGGCCCAAAAATATAAATTCATATATAAAAAATATAAATTAATGAAGCACTTGGTAAACTTCCCATTAATTTATTGAGAAATTCGACAATTTTTTCGACAGTAACGTGTCATTTTTAACTTACTAAAGAAAAGAAAATTGCTGACCTTGTTTATATCTGTAAATTATAACTAATTCTAAAACTAGATGTCCACTAAATGTTGATATTAATGACAAAATTGAGTACGTTTATTATATATTCTTATTGGAAATCCGTAAATGGTGTAATAATAAAGGCAGTAAAAAAAAAGTAAATTTTTATGTGTGTGATCTTCGCTATTTCCATATAATATTTTTGAATTTTTATTTATTTTATGATTATTGTTTTGATATCCATGTACATGTGTGTATTTTTGTTTAAACATTACATCCCTATTAGAATAAGCGTGCATCTTCTTCAAAGAGATGACAACTTTTTCCGAGTTTTAAAAATTGCGTTTCTGTATACAATTCACATTTAGCCTTTCTTGACACCAAGGAGAACTTAAGCATCGTAGGTATTTCTGGTACATCTAAAAATATTGCGGCATTTTGAAATCACATTATATAGAAATGAATGTACTTCTCGTTGATTAAAGTAATGGAGGAAATCGGAAAACATTTACAAGCATTTTCACAGCATTTAAAAATTCAATTACGATTATCTCTAAAAGACGTAGAATGTAGCATACAATGGAAATGTGACATTAGGATTTTTAATTTAATATTTGACACATTCATTTTAATGCTTACATTTTCCTACTATTTACAATAACAATGAAAATTTAGCATAGCACTTATATATTTTGTATATTCTCTGGCAATACATTTATATATATATATATATATATATATATATATATATAAATAATAATATATATATAAATAAAAATATATTTTCACTATATAGGTGCGATTGTGAAATGTTTAATTATTGGTTTATATGGCATCAAAATGTTTTTATGCTAACAAAAGGTAATGAATATCATCTTTACGATCGAAATGAAAAACTAATATCTATAACCGTACTTGGTTTAAGTTGTTTTCAAAATCAGTTATTAAAAATGTAATTTTTGCATTTTATTTATTATATCCCTTTATTACCATTTACATACATAAATAAAAATGATAATTTAGTTTAAACAAATTTCACTTTGTTGAACTTTATTTGATCACATTGTGGATAAGGATCTGCAGGTAGACCTCGTGGTTGAGAAGAACCAATGAACTAAATTGAGTTACAATGGTGAGAGTTTTTATTGTTTTTTTTTTTTAGTATTTTCATATATTCATTGTTCGTTGAACTTACATTTTTAAAAATAACTGGATGAAACATACATTGTCTAATTTTCTTCAATTATCTTGTTTAAGAATCTGAATTTTATATATACTGGTATTGTAAGCGTTTTAAATTTACAGAAATTTACAATAGGTAGTTCGCAATAAAATGATGTGGTTTGTTTAACCTTTATTATTATTTTTTTAAATAATATTTGTAAAATAAACCGTTACTGAAGTTTTGAAGTTACCGTTTACCATGTTTTTTGTAGATTGCAGAAGTTAGTCATTACGTCCTACAATTTGTTTCAAAGATAAATAGATACAAATTTTTGTTTGTTTACATTTTTAGCTGCCATTTTGTTCTAAAGTCTACACTAACGTTTTCCTCTTTATGTAACCTTTCAGCTTTAAATTCAAAACTTTACATAATTTGTAAACAGAACCTAATTAATTTATAGATTACAATAGTTAATCGAAGATTTTATTATGGTTGAATTTTTATGGATGCTTCTCAAAGGAGGGTCTCTACAAACAAGACTGATTGAGGTTGAAACGGTGTGCATCTTTCATAATCCATTTAATAGTTATTTGCCCTAATTTATATATTTAAAACTTTTTGGGTCGAATCTATTTGATTCAGGTTTGCACTAATTACACATCTATTAGAAAGAAAAACTTTTTATGTTTGTACTTCAAGCTTTTTAATAGCTTTCAGCAACCCTGCTTTATATTTAATATGACCACTTATTGTCCTTGAAATTTAAAATTAGGTACTTACCTCTTAATAATTAACTACGTAACTTTTTATTCTTATAACTTCCTTCACCATGGAATCTCAGAAATTATTATTATTATTGAAGGAATTCTTAAAAAAGGGCTACCACAGTCGTAAAATGAAATGGAGTATGTTTGACTTATCTAGAATTTTTTTTTAAAACAGAGTCCCCTGCAGTTCTGTCTGCCTCTTTCTGTGATTGAAAAAGAGTTATAATCGGACCTAAAACTACTTAAGTATGTTTAGTGTATTTAGTACTTTTATTATGGAATTTTGAAAAGGTAGACTGTGCACGGAATTCTGCTTTTGTCTATGGCTCTATATCTCAAATAAGTGAATTACTACGTAGGAAAGTTGCCTCTGTTTTTGCGAAATTGAGAAAAATTCATTGCCTCGCCAACATTTTCGCTGGGCTCAAAGGTTATATTTTGATACTGAAAGTGCAGTCTATGCACTAAAGCTGGCCATTTTCGTTAGTTCAGACAGGTTTTAAATCGTATCACGAGGAAGTAAGCGTTGCAAAGTGACGTCTGCGTTTGCAAGATCAAGAAAAATTCAGTATTTTGAAGGCATACCTGACGAGTATAGAAATTTTGTTTTGGTACTTTGGAAAAGGAACATTGTAAGTCCGCGATCTACAGTAGAAAAATCAAAAAACTATTTCTGACAAATCTAGATTTTTTATTTTAGCATTTTATTCACATGTTGGAGTTTCTTCATTCACATAATTTAAGTAAAGTTTCAATCGGATTGTAGCGTCATCTAAAAGGAAAATTAAGAAAAGTTAATTTTCTGCCGGCAATTTTGGAAAATCTATAACTTTGTGTGCTCTTTCCCATGGTACAAACATATTTTAAAACTGATTTGAAACAAATTAGTTACGGCATTGTTTAGTAAAGGTTTAATTTTTAATATACTTGTAATTAACTTGTACCTGACACATGTATTTTCCATATACATAATAGATTATCAGATAGAAACTTTAATGCTTGTGGGGGTGTAAAACATTACAAAACTTGTATGTGCCGTTAAAATCAATATTTGATTTTGTTGCAGCTTGTTTTGTTTTCCTTCCTGCGATCGTAATAGAGGAGTTCAATGTAACATTCGTGCTAAGAGAAAAACGGTGGTCCTTAATTATAACGGTAAATATTTAGTGTTTGTCTTCCGAAGTTTAGAATTTCTTTTTTATTTTGAGATATTAAGATTATTATTTAGCAATAATAACAACTTAACTAATATATATTATATTATATATATATATATATATATATATATATATATATATATATATATGCAACACTACAATTGTTTCGTCAAAGAATGGCTTCCTCAGATGAAAAACATGCCTGGCAGTTTTATAAACCTATCTTTATTATTTCTTTTTAATCTTAATTCTCTTCTATTCATTGTCGAATATTTCTTTCTTTTTTGTTGTTCATAACCGTCACATTCCTTTGTTGTGTTTTGCAGATATTTTACAAATAAAAATAACTTACAGTTTTTATATAATTTAATAATTAAGCTTATAATTTAAATTTTAAATATTGTTTGTTTATATATTTATACTTGTTTTCTTTTCAATTGTAAATTTTCACATTGTAAATTATTATGATTCTTCAAGCAATAATTTCTTTTTACTTATCGGGGATTAGTAAGTATGTTGTTAATTTAGCTTACTGTTCATTTTATTTTGTCTATTTCATAACAAATCATTAGCAATTATTGAATAATAGTTAATGATGGAAAAACGAATTAATAAATTGATATAAAGGCGTTAAAATTAAATAATATGAAAATTTGATTCTGTAAATGAAATTTTCCGCTTGAAATAGAAAGCATTACTTAATCGCTTAAAGGCGAAAACGTAAATTTTTGTAATTTTATTTTAAATAACGTTCTCAATTTTTATATGAGATATAAAATATGTTTTTATTGGAGTACGTCACCACCATCATCAGGAACTCCTACATCTAGACGTCGTTTCACCGTCTATTAGGGGATTGGACGTCGTTCCTGTTTGTCAATCGGGAGTATTTCGGGAGTGATCTGGATCGACCAAACTCGAACCTGGGAGTCACCAATACCCGTAATGTTTTGAAAACTTTGGAATTCGGATCTTGTGGTTGCATAAACGATAAATCTTTCTGGGTGGTTTGTTTTGGAGATCGTGAAATTCGTATTTCAAAGTCTCAGGATCTCGAAACCTCCGATTTTTTGCTTCTAATTTGAATTTAAAAGCTCCCACCTCTGTGACATGTCCTGGATGGTCTTCCAATTAAAAAATATTTTGCGCTAATCCCAATACGCCTAAAAAATTAATTTTTGTCTTCTTTTTTATTTCAATAAAACACAGTTTTACACAGTTTCAGGTGTTCCGTTCTTTTATTTATTTACCCGCCCTGTCCTCTCTCACACACCCACACCTTCACACATCTTCACCCCTTTCACATTCACACACCCTTGTAATGGAAGAGGGTAAGAATCCACAAGGATAAACAAGATATTCATTCTCCATTTACTACTTTTAGCCTTCACAAGTGTACACCCCTTTCATTCCCACTCATATCCATACCTTTAATGGGAGGGGATACGAATATATACAAGGGTAAATAGGAGCGTGACAGTTCAGGTTTATGCACTTTCATTCTCTCCCACTACCTTTCTCACACAACTACAAGTCCATCTTATTCTCCGTTTGCTCTTTTTCTTCACTCATTTTCTCCCTACCATTCACATTTGCATATTCACTACCTCACCATCCAGCTTTACATTCCCAGTTTCACCCTTGCATATTCTTTTTTCCGTCAAGCATTTATTCTTAATCCTCTTTCGCACATACAGTAATGCACCTTCTTCCACCCTCACACTTTTCCGTTATCGTTCTGAAACCCTCAATATCGTTTCTTTCAAAACATCCTCTTTTCATTCAAATCCCTTGCACCTCTTTTCGTTAAAAACCTTAGACCCATCTCGCCTTCAATCTCTCCCCACAATAAATCCCTTTTTCTCTCTTCTTTATTATTATAGTGACAATAACATAAATATGTGCCAATATGAATATATCAATATGACTATATAGTGGAATAAATAGTTTTACCCTAGTTTGGTGCAGATAAAAATTATATCATATTTTTATTATCTTATTATCGCATTATTAACAAATTAATTAATTAAAGTTTCATGTAAAACTTCTGAAGAAGCCAAAGCTTTGGTGAAACAATTGTCAAGTTAAATAAACCTATTGAAATTTATATATGTTAATAAATTATTATGATTTTATTAAATTATGTCAGAATGTATTAATTACCTTTAAATTGTTAATTGAATTATTCAAACGAAATGCAACAAAGACAAATTTTTCCCTCATTGTATGAGGTAATCCGTAGTAGGTATAAATTAATTCAATTAATTAATATCGTATTAATATATATAAAATTTGATCTTACTATTAAATGGTGCAAGCGCCGGGTAAGTTTCAGTTGGTAGAAACGCAAATTAACATAATGTGATGTCCTACAAAGAGTCAAGGCAAGTAATTGTATGAGAGGTCAAGTAAGTCTACGAAGCCGTCATAAAGTCTACGAGAGGAAGAGGACCGAGAGTTCAGGAATCGTCAAGTGTGAGAACTGTTGACGTAGGGTATTATAGGTGCACCCTATACCGAATTCTCATTCAGAGAGGAAACTATTCCAACCCATCAGCTAGTTGGAAGATAGCTTCCTGAAAACCACAGATGAACAAAGTTAAGACTTTTCTAACCTTTCGCAGAGTAGCTCTTGGTTCTTAACTTCCTACATTATTAATGTAGCTTAAATAGTACTTAATTTAAGGATAGTTGTTTGTACGTTTAATAAACGTTACGAAAAGGGTAAATAGGATACAAATCTTTCCTACGATAAGTGAACGCTCAGTCCTAAGATAGAATAGGTGTAGTGTTTTGGAAACTTACAAACTTAATATGAATCAAGTGCATCTTCTGTAAAGATGTCATGTCCGGACTGCACCAATAAACACAAATAATAATAAAATATTGTAATTAATTAATTCGTTATTTGGGACTTGTAGATATATCTCATAAATGAAACATTTTTTTATAAAACTAATTAATAAACACATACGGTGTCAAACATAAAATGTCATCAAAATTATTATACTACAAGTAAAAAACAAATTGAGCGGATTTCCATATTTCCTTACGTAAATTATTGATGGGAAAAACTTTTCAATTGTAACATTCTGATCTCACTGTATATGCATTATATTGTAAGCAGGTACAACGGAATAGGTAAACCATTGTCGTTGTTAAAATTTTGCACAGAAGATAATTATGCGGAAATTTCTTTAAGGTTATTATACAGACAATAGATACTATTTAACAGTTCATTGTACTTCCCTCAATATTGGAGAACAGTACCATATTTAAAACACGTGGCGGTTTAAGGATACAACAACTAGAACGTATCCTGAGAAAATAAGAATCTATCTATATCTAAATTGGAAAACGATAAGTAATCTAGAAAACGCTAACGGATAAAATAGTTTTTTGTGGCATCAAGTATAAATAAAGTAAAAATAAATCAATTAAAACTGCGATTTCGGAATAAAGATTATTTAGAATAAAACAAATTATAACTAATATATATGTATTTTGTTTTAAAGAAAGATGAGCTTTATATAATATAACATTGTCAAACTTTATATTTAATAGATTGCATTATTTTAAAATCATTGTGAAGAATAATACCTATTGTTATTTATTCAATTGAAATACGTGTCTCATAACGACAGTGTTAGTAGAATTATCGTTTGTTAGAAAGTATGTTCAACACAGCAGGGTGGGGTTAATATGCCGACCATCCAGTAAGTGCTGTTTAAAAAGCATTTGCCTTTTCTTCGGATGCATCAGCATTTATTTCTGCAGGAACTCTCGTGCAACCACAAATGCGTACACAATGTTCCATTTTAATTTAGCCGATGGATGGTGCATCGCGTTATATGTAACTGTCGTTGTTGCAACTGTTTTGCATTTGTGTATACGATAAATGTATATTTACGAACATGCAGCAATGTTAGAAGATATCCCTGCTATTTTTAGATATGGAGAACAGTGTCGTAGACATTGAGAGAGCTTCATGGGATTCAGAATTTTGTATTTACACCATGTCAATTCGTCTGTTGCCAATGTTTCGTTCTCAATAACAGAGAACGCCTCCAATACTCCTTTGATACAGACAAATAATCTGATAAAAATAAATATAAATTTGGAATCAACAGAAACAACTACTCCGAGGGCCTAGTACCCCTACCGGCATTGAAATACACTGTTGATTACGATAGATTCTTAGATTAGATTCTTAGATATGTTATATTTAAAAAAATAAAAAATAAAAGAAGGCATTAAAATCCTTTTTCGTCTAAATTTTAAGGATCACAGATCTCACATTTTGAACGAGTCCTACACAGTAGGCACAGCGCACCAAAAACCTTTTCCCACGGCCGGTTTCTGTTGATTCCATATTTATATTTATATTTTTCATATAGCCTTTCTGCTAGCACTCAGCTGATGAGACCCGATGGGTCGAAACCGGTCGTGGGATATGACTTTTGGTACGCTGTGCCTACTGTGTAGGACGCGTGGGATCTGTGATCCCTAAAAATTAGACGAAAAATACTCTGAAACAGAAAAGGAAATCAACTTGTCTTTATCTTTTATATTTATTCAATATTGTTGAAACTATAAAAAATTGTAGTTTAATATAGTTATTTGCCACTTATATGATTTATTTTATTTGACGATGAAATACTTTTAAGGACTTCTTAAATTTTTATTTCATATTTACCGAATATAATAATAAGTTATTTCCAATTTTCACACGCAAATTCCTTTACACTTAAATTGCGTAAATATTCGGTACAATTGATGTCTGTTTTAATTTTTTCAACCAAATCCCAAATGGAAGGATTTCTGTATTTATTGGGTAATTCGTATTCGAAATAGAAGTATGAGCATTCTACTCTACTGGTGGAATTACTAAAAGCATTCCTGCACTTGGCAACTGGAGATCAGCGAGTCGTGCCGAACGTTACATCTTCGTCGTTTTTTCACAATCTCTCTGATGTTAACACGACAAAAACCATTAACATTATGCTCCGGCAGGAACAAGACGAAGTTACTTGGAGCCAATTTCACTTCGAAAAGAGACCCAACAATTTGTATTTCACTATATAAAATAATCTATAACAATAGGGTAGGGTATTCTAAATAAAATGATGTAGCTACACTGTTTTCCGACTGGTGACTCTATGATAATGAGCTACACTCTTCTGATTTCGAATTTGCTCTAATGAAGCTGTATTTGCACATTTCACAAAAAAGTAGTTCTTGGGATTCAAATAAAAAATAATAATCTAGTAAAAACGATATGAATGCTACGCACATCTTCAACAGCAGTTGCGATCAGGAAGTGATTTTTATGAGATTGAAGAGAAAGTTGATGGGGTAAGTAGTTGGAAGTGGAATAGGAAGCAATGTCGTGCACAGTACATCTTGACTAATATAATATTGGAGCCACGCTTCGAGTTTCCGATCCCTTATTCCATCCAGGACTTCGAGAAGGCATTCAAGACGACTAAGACTCGACGGCAAACAGAAAAATCAATTCGGGATTCGCACCTCAGCTGTCGGATTTGGCTTATTGATGTCGGCTCGTTTGTCTCCAGACATAAAGGGATAGATAGGTACGCATCCAATAATCAGTTTAAGAGCCGAAATTTCCTCTTTTGAATTGCTTCGACCTCTTACGTTTTTCCGATTGATTCCGTTCCACCTTGTCCTGAATTTCATGAATGGCTGGGAAATTAAATTGAAGAATTATTGATACCCCTTTCGAAATCCGCAACCGTTAACGAGTAGTTCTTATTCGTATTCGTCCATTCTCGTAAACACGCTACAAACTTTTCAAGCAGAACTTTCTAAATATACATTGCATTGTAATTTATTTAATTGTTAATAACCTGCGGGCTGAAAAGTTCGTAGGCTGAGCCATTAATAGCGCTACTAGTATCAAATCCATATGATTTTTAGTTAGCCCTAACCTTAAAACGACGCGTGCATAAATTTTACAGCTGTTGCGCTATTAGTATCTGAGTTATAGCATTTTTAGTGAAAGAACCTTTGTTACTTTGAAAAAATAGATAAAAAGGAGTTTCGTGTGTTAATAAAGCATTGCTTTTTGGCGAAAAAAATACTGTTGAAACCAAGGCTTGGCCTCATAAACATTATTCGGGCTTTTTACCAGGAAAATCAACCGTAGAAAAGTGGTTTGCTAAATTTAAACGAGGCGAAATGAGCACCGAGGACGATGCACGCAGTGGACGCCCCGAACAGGCTGTTACCGATGAAAACATAAAAAAAGTCCTCAAAATAATTTTTGATAACCATAAACTGAAGTTTATTGAGATAGCTGAAACCCTAAAGATATCAATGGAACGTATTGGTCAATCGTGAATGAATATTTGGACATGCGAGAGCTCTGTACACTTTGTACAGTGCCGCGGGAGCTCACAATCGACCAAAAACAACAACGAATCGATTATTCTAAGCAGTGTTTGGAGCTTTTCAATCGTAATAAATCCGAATTTTTGCGTCGACATGTGGCGATGGAACATGGCTCCGCTCCATCATTTCACACAGGAAACAGTCAGCCGAGTGGACTCCAAAGCGTGGAAAGACGCAAAAGTCGGCTGGTAAGGTTATGGCATCGGCATCAGTATTTTGGTATGATCATGGTGTAATATTCATTGGCTATCTTAAAAAGGGGAAGACCATAAACAGCGACTATTACGTAACGTTATTGGAGCGTTAAAATACGAAATCGCGGAAAAGCGGCCTCATTTGAAGAATGGGAAAGTGCTGTTTCATCAAGACAATGCACCGTGTCACAAATCAATGAAATTGATAGCAAAATTCCATGAGTTGGGCTTCGAATTGGTTCCCCATCCACCGTACTTTCCAGATCTGCCCCCCAGCGACTTTTTTCTGTTCTCATACCTCAGAGGATGCTCGCTGGACAGAAATTTCGCGCCGATAAAGAGGTAATCGCCGAAACTGAAGCCTATTTTGAGGCTAAAGACAAATCGTATTATAAAAATGGCATCGAAAATTGTATGACCGCTATAATCGTTGTATCGCTCTCGAAGGGAACTATATTGAATAATAAAATGAAATTCTATTAAAAAAAAAAACTTTTTCTATGCTAACTTACGAACTTTTCAGCCCGTCTGTTAAGTTACTACTAATTGTAATAAATATTTCATATTATAGCATCTACCTATGGCGACATACTTCAGTTTACTTGGTACGTATTAATCAAGTGGATTGCATGAAGGAACGTTGGTTTGGTTAGTGATTTATCGAATTTGCTGCTGGTTTCGATAAATTTCCGACCAAGAATTTATTCATGTTATTTGATGTTTTTTTGTTTTCATAATATACAAACATTGTGTATCTACCGAGTAGTGTCCGTTAGTAATCTGTTGTGATGCGTTACTCATCCTTTCCGTCCAAAACTCAGTAATATTTTAATGTATTAGCGAAATTGAATTTATTTTGACAACTTGGTTTGGCCGTCACAGAAAATGTGGTTGAGTTGATCGTGTTAAGCTACGGTTGTCTTTAATCTCCGAGATGCAAATTTTGTCCCGGGCGAGCAATGAATTATGATCAGGCAAAACTGCTGCCACCTGAGGGAATTTTGTGTGGAATGAAAGTTATAACTCCCGGGAGTTAGTTGGAAACTGATGGAAGATATACGACGTGTATTGGACCCCGACAGACAATGTTTAATCATCTCCACGAGGTGTTTTATTCGAAATGTGACTTGGCAAACACAATGAACAATATTTACACGGACAAACACAACAATAAGTAGGTAAATAGCGTTTGGTTAGTTTTGTTTCCATCCCAGTAATCAAGAGATATAATTATCGATTAGTTATTTCAGTAAATCCCTTACAGAACTATTATATGCGATTCTAGGAACTTATATATCTATCATCAAGATCATTAAAGTAATGAACAACTTTCTGCTTTTTAATGTTTCAATATATTTAAGTATAATGTAACAATTGTTTCGGCTTTTGAAGCATTTGTCAAGAGTAATAAGTTACTAAAATTATTCAAAGCTATCTTTACTTAAATAGGTGGATCACATTACCTGGAAAGGCATAGATTCGAGAATTTTGAGTATTTTTGTCTGCTTCACAGATTGCGGGGTTATTATTTATGATGATGTCTATTATAGGGATATTTTGGAATCTTTGTAGCTCGTTGGTTATATTTTTATTGGATTTTAAGGATTTTTTCATCTCTAACTGTTGAAAACAGTTTAAACATTTTCCTTTACTTATTATATGCACATTTTCTGTATTTATGAAATTATTATTATTTTCAGTGCAGTATAATGCCATACCTGTACTTTTTTGTTGATTAACAATGGAATTTGTATGTTCTTTAATTCAATTTTTGATACTTCTTCCCGTCTTTTATTAATTTTATTGTCAACTAACATAATTTAAAACATCCGCATAAATAACAATACTCATTTAAGTAAAAATAGGTTAGAATAATTTTCGTAACTTCTTACTATTGACAAAGGCCTCAAAAGCTGAAACAATTGTAGAGGTATAACTCAAATGAATTGAAACATTAAAAACAAACTTTCTGAAATGGACGAGTTGCAGCTTTTCTCTAGAATCTGATATTTTCTAATACGGTTAGGCTGCTAATGAAGCCGAAGACTGTAATTAAAGTTTTAGTGTTGTAAAAACTTGTACGTAATAATAGATAATAAAAGTATAAAAATACCAATGAATGCTACCCTATTTCCATTTCTGTGTTCTCTACGTTTTCGCTTAATTATAAAAACAAAAATTTTAAGCTGAAATAGATTCAAATTATGCCGAAGCCTGACGTTCTTCTTTCTATAATTTAGGGTATTTGAATTGTTTATGAAAACTAATTGCAATAAATGTCAAGATATGAAGATTGAATTAGTACAAAGGTTTTATTTGGTTAGGGCATTTGGGTTTATTTGATAACGCAATTATCACCGAATTGCCCAACATAAACTCAACCCTTTTCTCTCTGGCTTGTCCTTTATATATGTACTTGAGAAGCCTGAAGCTAATTTTGCCGATAAGATTACTCAAGGCTGGATGTTTACCAAGGCGGGAAATTCTGCTTTCCCGAGCTGTCAGAGACGTAACGAATTGATATTAGCACAGACTTCCGCAAACTGCACTTGCAATCTTGATGAGCAATCAATTACCTGTAACGCAGAAATGTCACTAGGAAGCGACTAGAAAGCTTCCAAAGTAAGTAATTTGTCTGCCAGTTATGATACATTGGTTGAAATTTTCCATTAAACTTACACGAGTACATGCTATCTCAGTACAAAACGAGAAAACATGATAAATAATAAAAATATAACGTACTTAATACGTAGTTCGAGACAGAAACAAAATGGAGAACAAAAACAGAAAATTAATCAGATTAGAAATAGGAAAGCAATTTCAGTTTCATTCCCAATTTGTTGTTTAAAACTGTCGGTTTATTGGTTACATATCCAAAGCAATATAGTTTAGTTCTCGAAATAAAACGAATCTATATAACAGGCGGGCTGAAAAGTTCGTAGGCTAGCATAGAAAAAATATTTTTTTTTGATAGAATTTGATTTTATTATTGAATATAGTTCCCTTCGAGGGCGATACAACCATTAACGATTATAGCGGTCATACAATTTTTCGATACCATTTTTATAATACGATTTGTCTTTAGCCTCAAAATAGGCGTCAGTTTCGGCGATTACGATTACCTCTTTATCTGCGCTAAATTTCTGTCCAGCGAGCATTCTTTTGAGGTCTGATTACAGAAAACAGTCGCTGGGGGCCAGATCTGGAGAGTAGGCTGGATGCGGAAGCAATTCGAAGCACAATTCATGGAATATTGCCATCGATTTCATTGAATTGTGACACGGTGTATTGTCTTGATGGAACAGCACTTTTTTTTTAAATATTCACGATATGACCAACACGTTCTTTTGATATCTTTAGGATCTCAGTTATCTCAATCAACTTCAATTTACGGTTATCAAAAATTATTTTGTGGACTTTTTTGATGTTTTCATTGGTAACAGCCTCTTTGGGGCGTCTGCACAGCACTGCGTGCATCGTCCACGGTGCTCATTTCGCTTCGTTTAAATTTAGCAAACCACTTTTCTACGGTTGATTTTCTTGGTGCAAAGTCCGAATAATATTTATCAAGCCAATCCTTGATTCCAATAGTATTTTTTTCGCCAAAAAGCAATGCTTTATTAACACACGATATTCCTTCCAAAGTAACAAAAGTTCTTTCACTAGAAATGCTATAACTCAGATACTAATAGTGCAAGAGCTATCAAATTTATATACACGTCTATTGAAGGTTAGGGCTAACTAAAAATCATATGGATTTGATATTAGTAGCACCATCTATGGGTCAGCCTACGAGCTTTTCAACCCGCATGTTAACATTTCCGGTCAAGGGAATTAACGGATCAAATGCAGTCTACAAGCAGTACTTAATTACAACCATTTTTTTTGGTTTGGTTAGGTTGTTTATATTTGTTCAAAATTATGCTAATTACACTGGACAACATGCATCAAGAAACGAAGACCGAAGGTGTCATTCCCGACGTAATGTATCCACAAATGCAACGTTAACGTGTTGTCTACCTGTATCATCTTTACATGACCGCACCTGCTCCATTTAATCAGCTAACCGCAAGTGTAATGACAAATAGTGAAGGTAACAATCAGAATGAAGATTAACTATTGTAAATAGTGGGTGGTAAATTGGGACTGTCTAGTAGTGCTTACTTAAGTTAGGGTGAAGCTGCAGTTTGGGGAATTTCTTGGGTGCTCTAGTGTACAAGAAAAGAATTATACTAAAAAGAACATGTGCTATGGATGGCCCATCGTTTCTGGGGCGATACTTTAGAAACAGGGGATACTGCTTTATCATATAACTGTATGTATAAGTATTAAATATATATATAAATGATATATATATATATATGTGCGGAAACATATTTATAGTGAATAATAATGATGGGGAAATTTCTTAATTACCTGGTTTAAACAAAAGTAATGGGGAGTTGTTTGAATATGTTTCTATTTAGGAATTTACAATGTTATATTTGTTGTACATAGCGTTTTTAATTTCTAAATTTTCAAGATAGTCTAATTTCTTACTTTTTGGTTGTATGTGTTGTGTTTGAAAATTTTCATTAATATTGTGTTTATTTGAAATACAATGTGTAGAAATATATGTACAATTGTTGTTATTTAAGACACTTTTAAATGCTCTTTTGTACGAGTGTTAATGGATCTGCCTGATTGACCAATGTACACAGCATCACAATCATTGCATTGAATTTTATAATATATCTAGGGGATTAAATTTTGGTTTATTATTGACAAGTAACTTTTTAACACAGACAGACCCCTGTCGAAACAATTATCGAGTTCCGTCAATAAATCTGTGAAAAATATAACAAGTGTTTTATTCATTTTATTATTTCTCAGAATTATAAATTTGTATGTGATTAGGTAAAAGTAAATTTTCCGAAGATAATGCTTTTTCTCGAAGTATTAGTTAGCATCTACTTTTATTTCATTCATACCACCCAATGGATGAGAAACAACAGAGAGTCAGTTAAATATTCCGTTGAATTAGAACAAGTCATGGCAAAATGACCAACTCACTCGACTCGTTGGGACACTTTCATTATTTAGAGCGAACCTTAGGGATTCCTGGATAAAGAGTACTCTAGAGGGCTAGGAGATTGAATGGTGGTGTTATCAACATGTGTATACCTACGTACGTCCATACTTCATGTAAAATCCGTTAAATTTATCGTTGTAAAAAGTAGGTACTTAAAAGCTGACATAATTTAAAAAAAATAAATCCATCTATTTGTTGTGCTTCATTTTCGAGTATGCTGTGACTTTAATCGCCTTGGAAGGCATGATTTATTTGACTTCAAACGCACCCTCCATATATATATTTAACCAGAACGTTCAGAAGGTAGCTTCAAATCCGAAATACACTAACACAAAGCGACAAATTTATAAAAATGATTTACATTCCGAACTCCATCCTGTTCAATTTATCCCTCTTGGAAAACCAAAAATTGACTTTATAAATTTCGTGAACAAAATCCCCGTTCGAACCAACGCTGATCCCGATTCAAAATCAATAATAACCATGCGACTGATACGGCCCCTCAAAGACTAAATTTATTACTTAATCTTCTTTTTATATCTCTTCGCAGTTTATTCGTGAAAGTTCGGTTCGACGGTGTTATATGAGAAAACTGCTATTTGCATGAAGAATTTTATTTTTTCAGGATATTTTCAAACTTAAAATGAATAAATATTAGTAGATGTACGTACCTAAAATTCAAAGTGTGTAGCTAACGAATAATAAAAATGTAGCACCACGAGTTGCAGCTCTTTAGTCTATATTATAATTTCAGACTTACATAGTCTTCTATTTACACAATGGGTGCTTATAAATAGTTAAGCTATTTATTACAAACTCTCAATCGCTCGGAATAGATCATTCAATACGAATGTCATCAGGACGCTCCCGCTTATGAAACACGGCTGTCGCATAATCAGTAACGCCAATTTGCATTTCCTCGCTCGACATCGCAAACTACTCCGTAGGTATGGGTAGGCTGCGAAAATAGAGGAACAACCAGAACGTGGTTGACGGTGGTAACCTGACAGTAATCCTTGGCCTGAGTTACTACTCTCATTCTAACGATTACCTATATAAATTAACACAATGATTACACAGTCATCGCCACATGGGTTAGCACGATCTTTTAGAACTAAATCTTCTGGGACAAATACTATAAATAACAGTGAAATTAGTACACTGAGATCCACTTAGTAATTTTAGTGCTTTTAGCAAAGACAGAAACAGACATTTTATAACAATATTTAAGGATCTACAAGATCATGTCAGGCAATAGTATAAATAATTCTTCTATTCATTCATTTCTACTTGTTGTTTACAATATTCTAGTCCTATATATATATTTTTTTTTGTGGACTTTTTTTAAACAACAAGTAGAAATGAATGAATAGAATATATATATATATATATATTCAAACGACCATAATAAATCATCAGCCGCGAGTTACATATGCAATAAATTATTTTATCCTCTGTCATGTGAACGAATACAGGATAAAAGTAACTGAACTATTTCAACTTTTATTTCCGGAATATAATTTTATAATATATTGACAGGAATTTATCCAACCATTTTGATGACAATCGTGCCAGTGCCGTATCATACCGCCAAAATTTAGAATATACACCATGAGTTGGTGTATTGACTGAAATGAATGAATAAAATCAATTTGATAATTTAAAAAAAAAATACGAAAGAGCTATGAAATTCTTATATATATATACGTAATTTAAAATTAACATAAAAGCTTTCAATATATAAAAGCACAAATTGATTGATTGATTGCGTTGGCTATTACTTGATGAAAGTTTGAATCCATATTAAATAAAACACAATTAAACTTTTCACAAAATTTTTATTTTCACTACTATAGTTTCGCTACACTGTAGCTTTTTCAAGTGAGTAATACATAGTATTGTTTATGTTTACACAAAACATCCTATTTATATTCTAACATAACTGAAGGGGTGGGGTTTTTTATTTTGAATAATTTTAATAATGGTGAATTATTTAAATCTATCTGGTCGTTTAGTAATAGGTCCGAATTATCATTTTTTACTTTATTAATTTCTAATGATCATTAGATTAATTTTTGATAGACCTTTACGAAATAGTGTTTAAGTTCTAATGTTCATTAGAAATTAATAAAATAATAAATGATTACCCGGACCTATTACTAAACGACCAGATAGATTTAAATAATTCACCATTATTAAACTTATTCAAAATAAAAACCCCACTCCTCAAGCTAATTTAGATTATAAATAGGATTTTTTGTGTAAACTTAAACAGTACTATGTATTACTCATTTGAAAAAGTTACAGTGTAGGGAAACTATAGTAGTGAAAATAAAATTTTTGTGAAAAGTTTAATTGTATTTTACTCAATATAAAAGCACAAAGACACAAACGACGTCAAGAAGTGTACTCAACAAAACTCGGCAATTGTTTTGGCTAATAAGTCATTATTAAGATTTCCTACAATTATAACTACAATTAGTACAGTTGTATTTAAAGTTTAAAGTCAAACGCTTAAATTTTATTAAAAGGATTATTTACAATACTACCTGCATTTAGAGCTTTATTTAGTTCAGTTCCATAGAACCCTTTGTGATTTGATGAAGTAGACAGTTTTGAAAATTAAGGACAGCTTAAGTTATCGCTTTTTGTCTAACATTGGTCTATAATTACAAAAATCCGAACACGAAATAAAAATGCGAAAGGCTGTGCCGAGGTCAAAAAAACGCTTTTTTTAGTTAAGCCGCTTTATTGGCCCGCCCGACCGTTTAAAATCCAAATGGTCGTTAAAAAAGTTTGAAGATCTGCATCGGCCCTTAGATTTTTTTTATGAGTCGGCAATACACATTTTTTGTATACTTTCTGTCATTATTTAACGTTTCAATTTATTAAAGCGATGATTACAATCAACCGTTTAATTTTTGATAGACCTTTAGGAAAATAGTGTTTAAGTTCCGTTAATTAATCTTGAAAAGTTTGACGGGGTGCAAGGAAATTCATAAATCGAAGTTTGGTTCGTCGGACCGCCGCGGAGGCGCACGGGTCCTTGGCGCTAGTGTTGCGCAAAACATTAGACAGAATCCGACGCCAGTCTGCCTCCGCGTTTCGCACGTGACGTCACTCACCCCGTCGTAGCTACCGTTAAGTGCTTCCGATTATCAACCACTTAATATTTAGTATCGCACATCTAATACTTCTTCATGACCCGTCATATAAGAAAAGAATACTCAAAGTAGAATGACTAGAAGATACAAGTAATTATCCTTTAAGGATCCGCATAAATGAAACATTCCGTATCTTGTTTTTTCTTTCGAACATGCATTCGGAAGGGATGATTAATGTAAGAAGTGAACTCCCGCAACTCATCAGATCCACTCTCGCATACGCAGGGAAACACTCAAGGGAAAATATGAGAAAGAGAAACGAGTTTTTCTAAGGGTTCCGTAAATCCTTCGAGATGCGGTTTGACACCAGCGACCGGGGTGGTTCTGGTTCTGTATTGAGTGCGCATTTGTTGACGTTCTTTATATTAGGGGGTTGTTTGGGGAACCCGGAACCGTCACCCAACCAACGTGCACCCCTTTCATCGCGCACCGTAAGGACTAAATATGGAGACGTGAGTGGTGTGATTATAACTTTGGATTCGCGTCATCTCGAACCCGTCGAAGTGTTTCGTGGTATACCTTACGCTAGTCCCCCTTTAGGGAGCTTACGATTTATGCCGCCGGTAACGGGTGCTCTATGGTCGGGTGTGAAAATTGCGGACAAGTTTAGTCCCGTGTGTCCCCAGAGATTGCCCGACATTCGTAACGAAACTGCTGCGCTTAAAAAGATGCCCCGAGGTAGACTGGAATATTTAAAGAGATTGTTACCATATTTGCAGAACCAAAGTGAGGATTGTCTCTATCTCAATATATATGCTCCTGCTCAAGGTAAGTTATATCCCTCCAAGGATTACCTCTTGTACCTTTGTATCCCACCATTTCAAATATACATACCTATATGCCCACATAACTTTCGGATCTCACCACTTTCTAATATCAAGTCTAGAGTTTATAAAACTCTTCCAATAATTTGCAACAACACGAAATAACAGGTAGTATATTTAAATATTCGACATTTGTTGCGACCTAGTTGGTCATGATGAATAGTACAGAAAAATGTAACCTTACATTACATTTTTCTGTACTCTAGAAAATGATTGATTAGTTGGAAACAATTGTCAGATAATTAAATATATGACTCGTGAATCATTCTTATTTTGTGTTTATCTTAAATAAGATGTTAAATTGAGAAGACGCTTATAACAGTATAAGCATTATCGTAATACGTTAGACATTAATACCGATAAGGTTAAAATGAGTTTTGAATCGTTAAAACTGTAAGTAGGTTTTTATTTTATTGAACTATTAACACAATCTCAATTTACGGAAAAATTGTGTTTTAATCACAAATTACTATTTACTAATTACTATTACATTGCTTTGATTTTTGTTAAATTTTTCAATTTACATCCAATCGTTCTTGGTATAAAAACTTCTTTAGACGTTAAGTTATTTTCAAGTGGAAAAAGGTGAGGACAAACAAGGTTTTTATTATAAAATCAATAATATTTTGAGGGTAAGATTAAAAATTTCGCTAAATTGTTTCTGACAGGTCTAGGGGCTTACGTCAAGTTATTTTCTTGAAGATTTTTCTAAAGGTTGTTTACTGTCTACGCCCTTGTCCACCAATGAAAATAAAATAACAAAAGCGACAGGTTATTATCATGTTTTTATGTGAAAACCTGATGCAACAAGAAAATTAGAAATGTCATCGTTAATTAATTATGGTCTGTTTTGACGTACTGTTAAAGGATGACAAAATCAATTTAATCAATGTATATTAATATTGCTTAACAAACTGCAACGTCTTATACCAGCAGCATAAAATGATTTATGATGACTTTATGATGAACTTCAATAAATTTTTCATATCTTCTTATAACTTCATCTTAGTTTTAATTACACGATACAATAAACAATAAGGAATGCAGGATCAACATTTAAGTTAGATTTAATTTCAAGGGCAGCCATGAATTAAAAATTATTTTTGAAATATGCAATAAAACTCAGTTTTGGTATAAAAATAAATTGGTGCGACTAAACAGGCAACAAAAATTTACAAAATGAAAATCGTGGGTCTTTCCCTAAACCTGAATATCAAATTACATTTTAACTGAAGTTTAGTCTTGCTTTTATATAATTTACCCTTCAACCGTAACCCTTTTGTTGTATCGGACAATTTTTTTCAGGAAAAAGATTACAATTTCCTAAAATACATTGTCGACAATGCCTGTAAAAGCCTTTCTGCCAGCGCCTACCTGATGAGACCCGATAGGTCGAAACCGGTCGTGGGGATGGCTTTCGGTTCGCTGTGCCTACTTTATAGGACGCGTTCCAAATGTGAGATCTTTGATCTTAATATTTAGACGAATAAGGATTTTAATTCCTTCTTTTTTTTAAATAATATTACTAATAATTTAACATCACAAGTTTCAATAGAAAGAATGGTTTTTATAGAACCCTTAGAAATTGTAAAGAAGATTAATCAATCGGTTGATATAATGATGCCCGAAATATTTCGAAGTTGTAATTTAAATTAATTCAGGACCAAGTGCCTACTCGGCTCTTCAAAGTAATACTCCCAAACAAAGATCAAGTGCCTTGTTAAATTTAAACGAAAGTGAATGATTTATACCCTGAACGATCCTGCTACTGAGATGACTTTAACGAAATATGACAGCAACCGACTCTCATCTTTCTTCACTTTCCTCTTTCACTAATTCAATTGAAATTTTTGTCGTTAGCGCTGTATCACCTAATGAACGTATAGAAATGGAATTAATTTCAAACAAATAAAATGAATTTTATTTACTATTAAATTGATTTAATACCAAACGTGGTTGGATTAACGGAATTATTGTTTTAATATCGTATTGGAAGTAGTACATTGCCACCTATTGATATTTGCTGCTAACTGTGGTATTTCACACGAAAGTTTATATTTGACAAACTGAACCCACAACGCACAACAGAAAAGGAACGCTAACCAAATTAATAAAGGATATTTGGTTCTTGGTCAAAACATTATCGAAATTACCAGATGTGGATCGCGATTTCGATCTTATTAGTATTTGTTCGAAATTTAATTGTTTCTCCTTCTCTAAAACATACTTAAGCTTCGGTTTTTAAAATTAACTTCCTAACAAAGTTTCGGATGTTCTTGATGCTTTAGAACCCATTTCACAAAAATTAAACTTGCAAACTTACACTAAATGTCTTAGAAAAGTAATTTATATAAAGTTGGAAAGGATTTTAAGTCTATCCTCTAAAATAGTGTTTCATCGCTATTACGTACGTCTTCGTGAACTTTAAACCGTTTAAAAAACTCGTTCTCAATAGTGTAACCGTCAGCAGTAACAAAAAATAGTTTTAACATAAAATCAACGTGACAATATAGAGTTGTAAAAACTTTTGGTACTTGAGAAACTGTGAAAATTTTTAATATAAAATTTTATGGAGTTGATTGTGTTCTTATACACTTCACTATTACGGTGATATTTTAATAACGAAATAAAAAATTTCGTATTTCGTATGATGTCGCTTAAAAATTCTATTTTTAAATCGAAATTGCTTTTAGCGGAATTTTTACTTTTCTACAGGAACGCTACGGTATTTTTGTAATAGTTTCCATGAAAAGTTAAACTCTTAGCAACTGTGTCCTTTCCGTATTGCGTAAATTTAATTTTATCCCATTCAGAAATATGACATGAGTTTGTAGTATTTTATTAGCAATATCTCTGGAAATATGCTACATAAAAATTAAATCAGTGCAGATAATTTTGGGCTTCATTGAAATTTCAAATCTCTTCCAACAATATGCGGCATATTTAAGAAAAAAATTGTCGTCCTAATAATTTTGCTATGCTTAGGTATATGTTTTTCGTATGCTAACTGTTAAAAAAATACGGATCAACAATTCATTACTGGTTTCAAGTTTGAAAGCTAACAAGTACCTAAAAAGAAATTATTATTTTGTAAGGGTTCTTTCTATAGGTGCTTCCTATGGTGTCGTGCGTTTTGCGCCATGTACTTTACGCCGCGACCTTTTTCCGTGTCGATTGGGCCGCAAAATTGCAGCGTGTTGTTTGCGCCGCGACTATGTAATTGATATATAAACCTATGTACAGTAATAATTATTTAAAACTGTATACACTATAAGTTTATGCGTTCTGTGTTTGTATATTTTAAATGTAAATTTTTACTTCGCTTGGCACTTTATGCGGTTATTTTGAATGGAGAGTTTTGAAGTAATATTTGGATGTTTACAGATGTACACAATAATAAAAGTAACAATGGAATACATAAGCAAGCCCCCCGTGGGTTCAACGCACACCCCCGGCAGTGACAATAATATTATAATATTGCATATTTATTAAATCTTAAAAGAAGAAACCAAAAAGTCAAGCGAAGCATTTCAGTTGTGCCAGGTCGGTCAATTACAAAAAAAAGGAAAATCAAATATGTACAGCAAGATGCAAGAATAAAAAATATTTAAAAAAAATTGATGTAGATCATAACATAGAGATGTGTT
Source organism: Agrilus biguttatus (assembly GCA_963921985.1). Classification (NCBI taxonomy): domain Eukaryota; kingdom Metazoa; phylum Arthropoda; class Insecta; order Coleoptera; family Buprestidae; genus Agrilus; species Agrilus biguttatus. Next base: position 37,266,687 of record OY998117.1, read on the forward strand.
TGAAAGCGTTAGCATACGCATAAAAATTAGAATAGTGTATCCATAACTATAATATGTCACAAATGCAACTACATTTATTAATTACATTTAACTTTTTTGTACATAGTATGACGAAGATTAATGATTTTTATACTTTTAAACACGCCTTTTTTGTCATACAAAACTGCCAGTCCTAAGCCTGGATTAAAGTGCGAAGGAAAGTAAAAAATTTACATTTAAAATATACAAACATAGAACGCATAAACTTATAGTATATACAGTTTTTAATAATTATTACTGTAAATAGGTTTATATATCAATTACATAGTCGCGGCGCAAACAACACGCTGCAATTTTACCTGCCTTTCTTGCGGTGTAATCGACACCCAAAACGCACGGACTCCTTCCTATTAGGCTACGAAACACCAAAATCAAAGTTCCAGTTCTATCGTAAAAACATTAAACGTGATATTGCATCACACAGCGGTCTTATATGGCCGCCTTTGGAAAGGAAAAGGGTTCACATTATTATATTCCCTTAAAAACGAAGATCAATTTTTTGTATGCGCATGGACAGGATAATAAATCTAAATTTTTTGTATGAATAAGGGTAAGTAAATCGTTAATCTGGGCTTTGAAACGGGGAAATGAGGATATTCGTCTCCTAGTTGGACGTTCCGAAATATTATCTACCTTCGATTGAGGCTATTGAATGGAAAAGTCTGTGGTTGGGACACCGATATTGATGCTTCCTTAGAAAATTGAAAGATCTTGGGGTCAAATGAATGAAATACACCATGCGCCTTGCCGCTTTTGCGATGAGATATACAATTCAATAGCTTCAAAAACGAATGTAACGGCTTCCTAAAGAACTTAATCCGCTTATGGCACTTGCAGAGATAGCGAGTTTTCATCGGCTTTTACTTCACGCCCGTAACAAGAACTAGAACTACAACTTGTTAACTAACTTATAACTAGTACGCAAGTACCTAATACGCTGTCGTAATTATTTTATGCTCCAAAACACGGAAATCGCATTTTCCACGAGTTGCAATAAAATAAACATGCAGTTATTATTCTCAGCAATTCTGACATGCGATTTTGTTAAAGTTTTGTTGTAATATAGCAACATGTTACAACTCATTTTCCATATAGATAATGTTTTATGAATGTGCAAAAGTTTGTTACACAAGCCTTTCAGTTTCTGATGACGAACAATACGCATTTTGAAGAGTTGTATAGAAATTAATTGAGCTCTAGGTGGCTAAGGTAATAATTAAATGAAAATATATATAAACAAAATGCTTTTAGATGTTTCAAATATGTTTATTAACACACTCTACATATGTTTCGACTTCCGAAGTCTTTCTCAAGAGTAATAGATATTTAATAAATTTAAACTGTAACCTAATGTTATTAAGTATATTAGAGGTAGTTATACAAAGGTATAGTATATTATAATTTGTAACATCAAACAACCGTTTCGCCTAAAATTGAATTCTTAAGTAGCACTATTGCGTATACTACGTCTGAAGAAGCATATATTTGGCGAAACAGTTCTCAGGTAAAAATAAATCTGTAAAGTTTTCTAATTGTGCATTATTTAAATATTAACAAACATCAGCCATGCACCTACTACAATATCACAATTTTAGTTACGAGTAAAAAGTTAACAAATCATACAATTTGTTTTATATTTATGGCCACATCATTAGATCGGGAGGACTTAGATGACAATACAAAATTATTCAAGAATGTGCTGACAGTATTTTCAGTGAAAATCATATTCACGTTTAGTGCGATGGCATTCAGACTTTTGCTTTATTAATCTATAAAAGCGCCTTTTTTGGAATCGTTATTAATGCCAGCTGAAGTCAATAAAAATGTTAATAGTAAAAGGAATCTTATATTCTAAAGGAGTCGAAACAGACTGAAGCAATAAATACATACAAAAACATTGTTTATGAGCATAATAAATTAAAGTTGTTGAAACTGTTTACTCCTAATTATATATGGTATTTTCGTCCTTAACATTTCCTTTAAAACGGCTTTTCCACTATTACAGTAATTAATTGTTAACAATTGAACATTGTCTTATTAACTATTCTCAAAATCTCTAAATTTCTTTTTGATTACCTTAAATATCGATTCGTTTAATGTCTCCCAACTCATAAACACATATTTCCTTCACAGCAGCTTAATGCCAATTACAAAATAAACGTTAAGACACAAAAGTTGAAAAAGAACGAATTTGGTTAAACGTGGCAAGAATCAATATAATTTTAAATAAATACAGGCAGCGTAGTGAACGGCATCTGTAGATATTTGCTATTAATTTGTGGGATTCAGTATTGTTAAACAAGGTCTCCAGTAATAAGTATATCGACTTGTTCAATTGAATGCACTGCGTCTGCGGCCTGCTGATGAGAATTAATGAGTTCGAAATCCCTATACACGTTTAAACGTTTCGGCAGAAAGCTAACTAAGGGCATATTTCTATTTTTGTTTAATATAATTTTCTTAAAAGGTTTAAGTAGGTATTCAGAAATATCGAATTATTTCTAAATGCTATTCATTTCTCAATAATAAATTATGTACTGCCTTTTAGTTACCTGCAAACATCCTTTCAAAGCTGTAAGCTTCTTAATTATTAAATACCTTAATAAAGTTTCCGTTGGAATGTAAAGAGGTTTAAAAGTTCCAAAGATATGAAGACAAACAAATAATTTTCAAGTTATTCTTCTTCATACTATTCTTGGTTATTTTTAAGTATTGACTCCGTGATTAATTTGTTAACATAATTGCGTTGAATCCATAAATAAATAATTATTCTATTATTGATACATTCAGTTTAATGGATTATGTCACTGGTTAATAAAATGTAAGTCCATAAATAAATAGTTCCTATACTTTGAGAAACGACGTTGTGGCAGATGGCGTACTTCAATCGAAACGAAAATAAAACAAATATCTTAATAGAAGCAAAAGGAAAAATTTGAAATTATTTTACGAACGGAATAAGTTCTCTAGTTAGATGAAAGGTAAATAGTTTTTTTTTTATAAACAGTTTTCTAACTGATTTATCGTCAGTAATGTTTCGAAGATCTTCTGATATAAAAAGCGACAGACAGACAACACCGTTGCTACATGTTGAAGAATGGTTCCATCTTCTGCATAGCACGGAAAACAATTCAATCAGTTTTATAAACAGAAAATGAGAAGAAACTTAGAGAACCGTAAAACACCGACTCGGGATTTTTCCATCACAAGATTTGCTTTTAGAAGATGAACTGCCGCATATGCATATGTTGCACTTTACGATTAAACATACAAAGACTGAATCAAAAGAAATCATAAAACTGAAAGGGATAATGATAGGGTAAACAGTGAACAGTTAATCAAGAAATTTGCTTTAAATATACAACATAAAGTGTTTTTTAAACTAAAGTGTCCAAAATAATTTATCTATAAAGCATAGTGCAGACTTTATTCTACAGTTATTTACCTACAATGATATTAACAAAACAAAACAGGTCAAAAGTTGTTAACTACGCTTTAATTTAAGATTACAAATATTTAGGCTCTGTTAGAAAACCATAAATGACCCTTCAACGTCATTTTATTTACACAATTGGGCAATCGAGAAACATAATGTCTTCGACATTTAATGTGGGTCCCTATAAAGATTTACATAAAACGTACAATATCAAATGTAAATAAATAAAACAGTGGCTCTAATTACCCTACACGTCTTTCTACCATTTATAGTGTGGGCATTATCAACTCGAGATTGTCTTTAATCCTGAAGGAAACTTTAGCCCATCGTACACATAATACATTAGAAAACTCTATTGTAATCAAGTAAAAGAATTAAAACACTTGGCAAGTTTCACAATGCTAATTTATCTCTCTGAGGATATTTCGGTGTTAAAACCATTTTCAAAGAGTATACAAAAGTATAAAAGTGTACACTTTTGTATACTCTGTGAAAATGGTTTTATCACCGAAACGATCGTCAGAAAAATAAATTAACATTGTGAAACTTGCCAAGTGTTTTAATTCTTTTACTTTATTTTTCTATAAATGTTTCACCAAGTGCCAAGCGAATCTACAATTTCAAAAAATTTATTGTAATCTCTCACATATTTGATAATAACCACGAAGTTGACTCTAGTTGTCTAAATTTAATTAGAAATATTGATAATCCTTTCCTTCCGTTCGTTGATGAAGATATTTATAGCGATCCTATCTCAAACTCGAATCGTTTTAGATATATTATCGAATAGAAATCAGATTCCACATCCCACTTCTCAGCAGTGTTAAATCAAAGTAAACACAGAAAGTTCGTGTTAATATTTGCAAATTTGCAAATAGTGAATGATTCCATCAGAATGGTTTAACCCCTGCCTACTGGTTCCTTACAGGTAGTTTAACGAAGCATACACCAAATACATTCCAATGTTCCCTATCAGGTATTGATGAACGTTAATTCCGTCGCTACCTTCCCCTAAAATTACATTCACTACTAAGTTTACCAAGTTTACAGAGAAATCCTCTTGAGAGTATATATTTTAACGAGTTCGTTAAAAAAATATGTACATACGTAAGATAGTAATTATGGCTGTCTAAAAGGGCATAAAAAATTTAGAAAAGAAATGTAAAAAAATCACTTTATAAATATAAAGTATTGGAATTGGATGCAGTAAATATTTTACATTTTAAGTTAATTAAAATTTTGTTTTGTGAACCATTATCTGTTAGCAGTTGAACAATTCTGTAAAATGTATCCAAACAAGTTTGGGTGTGAATAAAACAGGGTGTCTAAAAGGGAAAGTTGAAAATAATTCGTGAAGCAATTCAGTTTGTCCCAACATATCAAACAGCGCACGAAATTGCAAGGAAGTTGTCTTCAAAACTTGACAGTCGCTTATCAAAAGGTCAATCGGCATGAAAATAATTCGTTTTCCATTTCCTATTTGTCCCTTAGTGACACCTTGACATCTCTTTTACACTTTAACCGTTAGCATATATATGCCGGACAGGACAAGTAAAAATATACTACTCAACAAAATGTCGCAACAAAAAAGGACCATTGGTCTAATACAGAACATAAAAAACTATATAATCCCATCTACAAAAAACTATTGTTTTTTGATGTAAAAAAATTGTTTCCCTCTATACCTATTTTAACTAGAACTAATTAAAAGACTTTCCCAAAACTATTTCACCCATAACTAAAAAATTTATAAACAACTGGATGGCTTACTCATGAGATCAGCTTTATCCCCTTTCTACGCTGATTTTTTAATGGATAATTTTTAAAATAATATTTTTAATTCAAACTCAACATTACTTAAATTTTTTCATTGCTGATCGACCGATCGGCAAGCATCTCAGTTTCTAGATTTACTCAACTCTTTTAACAAAAAAATGTAAATTTAAATATAAACAGGAAAGATAGTTTTACAGATTCAATAAAACCATATAGTTCTAATCACCCCTATAACATAAAGCTAGCAGCTTTTAATTTTTTATTAGATACAATTTTCTATGTAAAACTTTAATATCGAACTACGAACAATAAAAATTATAGCTAAAAATAATTATTAAAACCCTAAAATAAAAGAGAAGTTACATTTCAAAAAACAAACGGACAAATTCAGAAAACCTATTTGACCAAACTACCTGAAATAAATTACCATGTTACAACAAAGTAAGCGAAACTATTGAAAATACCCGGTTCAAAACTAGATCAGCTACAAAAAAGTGGCATTTATGAAATTTGTTGCAATGATTTAGAGGCGATTTATATAGGCAAATCAAAACGTAAGATAAAAACACGTTTCTCAGAACACAACGCTTTACTTCTCATATAAAAAAAAAATCCGGCCTAAAAATTCATGATTGAGTGTAGCCATTCAATAAAAATAGAAAATCTGAGGTTATTAAAAAACATACAAAGCGGTCCAATACTGTATAGATATGAAATAATGGAAATAAATAAAGCATTAAACAACAATAAATTTCTTGTAGACGATCAGATGGACTTTGGTATTAAGCCATTGTTAAATTTAATATTACGTTAAGCAACACCCTCCATAGTTTTAAGTATAAAACATTTTGTTCACTGGTGTAAACATAGTTAAACATAGTATTTGATATACTCCTGAAGATACTCTCACAAGGCGAAATGTACATAGAGTGAGATTTAAAAATAAACGTGACCTTTTCTAAGTGTTTTCCTTTCTGTTAATTTTTACAATATGGGGCACCAAATGCTCTCGGCTATTTATTTAAATTATTTAAAAGAAATCAGTTAAAATAAAATATTTTTTCAAAGAATCATTGAAACAGTCGTACATTTTACTTTCATTATGAAGTACAGAATCGTTGCTTAACGAATTGATTGCTTAAATTTTAATTTGATTCCATCGTACACCTTTTAGATAACAAACCCGAAAAAAATCAGTTCGCTTTGACAACCGGCAGTTATTGTGTAAAGAAATGGAATTGAAAGGTATTTAATTTTTTAAGTAATTTAAAAAAGCTTTTACCATTTTCCCTCACACAGTAATGGAGTTTTGACACTTTCTTTTTACAGTTTTTGTCACCTAAAAAGCGTAGAATCGAAACAAACTTAAGTTTAAACAAAATGATATCGACCTTCAAAATGAAAGTAAAAAGAACCAGATACGACTATTCTTGAGGATTTTACGATAATTTAAAACTGTTTCAATTTTAAAAGAAATTGTGAGAAAATAGTATATGTATATTAAATCAATTTTCCTGTCTTTTGGAATTGGAATTCAATCAGTTATTCTCATTAAATAATTGCTTTTTCGTGATATCCACCCCAAGCTATGACAACATCGCAAATATGAATAACTAACGTCCAAAGAGCATGCAAGTGAAATCTCGCCGGGATGATACGTCTTCTCTATTCGGGGACACTACATGAAATTCCTTTATTTATTGGAAATCAGAAAATAATTATAAAAGAAATAGTTTTTTTTGTGAAAAAAATTAAATAAACCTCCAATCTAGAAAATATATGAAAATGGTCTTCACAGCTAATCGAAAAAAGAGTTGCCATAAGCAACACTCTGATAGTTTTGCTCTTGGACTTTTACTTGTGGTATTACGATTATCATAACTAACTTTATTTTCTGTGAAACGTCAAAGTTTCATGTCTGAAACTAAAATACTAAAAATCTTTCTTATTGTTTATATGTGTGCCATCTGTGAATGGAAATCAATTCTCTATTCATCTTCCGTCCAAATCTTCTATTCGGAGTTTTACAAAAGTTCATTGTGAGACGACATACGTGTGTGGACTTTAACTTTTTTTGCTGCACGAACTTCATAACAACCACCGAAAAGGCAGCTAAACTTTATGAAACTACTTAGAGTTCGAGGAATGTTGACGGGAATAAACGGGAAACTTCTTGTGCTATAGTTTTGTAGAGAAATATTCATTCGTACAACGTATGAATTATTCATTGCTTCGCAAATAAATATTGTCGACCTTGGATAAATCGATTACGGTTAGTAACTCGGCCAACGAAATAGAAACCTGCCTTTGTTTATTTTCGTTACCATAATAATTTTCAGTGTAAATTAAGAAAAGAATAATAGTAATAATAATAATACAACGCATTTACAAGATTGTGATTGTCTACAGATTTGTTTTGACTTGCTATTTCAAAAAATTATATAATCGAGATACTGCGGTTGTTGGCCACGTGGTGAAACATTTTCAAAATAAATGGTAAGGTAAAGAAAACACTTGGTAGTTTCATAATATTTATTCAAATTGAGTCCTTGACGACAGTCGTTTCGGTTGTTACACCATTCTCAAAAGAGTATACATTGGTACTCTTTTGAGAATGGTGTAACAAACGAAACTACCGAGTGTTTTCTTTACCTTATAATTTATTTAAAAAAATTATATGTTTACTTCCATACCAATAGACACTTTAAATAAAGCCTTAATAGATAAAATTTCTAATTGCGATATTACTCATCAACAAAGTAATGATTTGGTCAATCTCATTAATCTTTGTTAGAACCAAAATTACTTTCTCTTTGGAGACAAATTTTATAAACAAAAGAGTAAATAGTATTAAAAAACTAGAAGACAAAACAAGTTGTTCCAAACATTGTACTAGCCTAGGATATTCTTTAAACATAGATAAGAGAAAAGCGATCCACACAAATTTAATAATAGTAAACAATTGTCTATGCTGGATCACTAGAAATAGGCAAAGAATTATACCAATCATCAACTCTAATGAACAACCAATTAGAATTATCTACATTTTTCTCCCCTCTTATTCTGAACATTTTATAATGTAATTTGTATCTAGGTTTAGTTAGTAAACATTTTGAAAATGATCGCATAGATCGAAACAATTGTCGAGTACAATTAAATACTTTGGTGAAACTATTCCAGTATTTTATTCTTCTTTTTAATTTTATTATTACGATGTTCCATGTTCGATAGTTTAAATTCTACTCAATTTTATTCATTTTTGAATAATTATGAGAGCTTTGATAGAACAAACTGAAGAGAACAGTTCTCTTCAGTCCCTGAAGAAGGTAACTTTGTTACCGAAAAGTGCTTCGGACATTTTGTGTCGTTTTTAGGCGTTGGGGTTTGAGATATCCAGTTTGTTCTACAACTCCGCCAAAGTTTCTAGCATTTTTTGATTTTTTGTTACCTCACCATGTTTGAAAAAATCCGGGTTGTTCTACACTTTCGCAATTATACTCTCTTTTCCTGATTAAATAACATACCATATCGCAAAAAAACATTTTCCCATCCATTTTTCCGGCTTATCAAAACTTCAAACCGTTACTAATTCAAATCTTTTTTATGTGTACACTGCCAAACCTTCATTACTTAACAATGTTTGAATTGAAAATCGCAAAAGCATTCCAATTTTAAAAATACAGATTACCACCACTTTACTAGGAAAGCTGTCTGATAAGTCAAATTCAGCTACTGGTAGGTACTCGCAACATAATTCGATTAGATACAAAATGGCTTTGATTTGGGACCAGCTTTTGATGTTAAATGGCACTTATCGATCTTCTGTCCCTGCTGTAGAGCGAGATAAAAGGATCTGCTCGGTCTTTGATTGGCAATCAGCAACGATTTTTTTCAGCACATGTTGATTAAATGAGTAAACACGTAGGAGATAATCGAGAAACTTTTTTGTGCTTATTACGTCATTCATGCTTATTCGCAAAAGTCAGTTTTTCAGCTTTTCCGTAAAGAAACACAAAAAAGATTCAGTCTTTTTACGACTGTAAAAGTTTTGATTAATGGTTTAAACTGAACAGATTAGAATGAAGACGTTATAAACCGAGTCCGAGGCAACTTTTTAATGACCATTAACTTCAAGTTATACTTCTTTTGGTGCATTGATAGTAAAATTTTAAAAGGAAACAGATTTTGCGCACGAAGCTGGCAAGTGACTACTGTAAACGTTAAATATTTAAGGTTAATTTTTTGTAAGTGTTTTAAATTTAGATGTGCAATTATTAATTTCCCTATAATACCGGTAGCTATTAACACAGAGTCTGCTGTCCGACAGCTATTGTTTAATATAAATACGTTTTCATTGTTGAAATATTTTTTCAATTTTATACCCATTTAATTAGTTCTTCATAAGTCCTTAAATATAAATACATAATATATATATATCACTGCCCTACTTAAACTAACAGTAAAAATTTTATCAGAAATATTGCATCTGGTTGCTTAATATAATATTCACCAAGGAATATATTGAAATCTCAAATCGTGACAAGATAATTTCCGCAACTTACTTAAAGGATCGACAAGTATGATACTTAATGGCGACAGACATTGTACCCTTAACAGGAGGGCTGAAAAGTTCGTAGGCTAGCATAGAAAACAGATCTTTTTTTGATAGAATTTGATTTTATTATTCAATATAGTTCCCTTCGAAGGCGATACAACGATTATAGTGGTCATAATTTTTTCGATACGATTTTTATAATACGATTTGTCTTTAGCCTCAAACTGGGCTTCAGTTTCGGCGATTACGATTACCTCTTCATCGGCGCGAAATTTCTGTCCAGCGAGCATCCTC